>JAWHQI010000056.1:4452500-9252500 GCA_033032865.1 Dactylorhiza incarnata | reverse complement strand
CGCACCCCCCTGGGGGTGCGGCCTGGCCGCACCCCTTTTTGGGGGTGCGGCCTGGCCGCACCCCTTTTTGGGGGTGCGGCCTGGCCGCACCCCCTTGGGTGGTGCGGCCGGCCCGCACCCCCTTGGGGGGTGCGACTCGGCCGACCGCTCTCCCTTGGGGGGTGCGAGTGAGCCGGGCCCCCCAAGGTGGTGCGGTCGGGACGCGTTCGGGCTATCTCCTTGCGGCGAGGGTGTAGCCCGCGCGCTACCGCGCGCCTTTGTGCGCGCGGTTATGTACATACCTGGGGTTCGTGCGTGCTTCGATCGTTGCCCCCACCTCTCTTCTGCGAGGCTTTCTTTAGGCGCATCCTGAGGCCTTTACGGGTGTACAACATAAGCCCCCCAAACCTTCGGAGTCCGAGTTCCTGAGCAAGGAGTTCGAAGGTTTTGATTTTTCTTCGGCGGCTTTATCCCCTGTCCTCTGTGTGGCGCTTTTTGGGTAGGAGTTGATGTCGGAGGGTGTTGGTTCTCTGAGGTTGTCGTGGGCTTGCTGCCAGGCCCTGATATCCGTGTGGGCTGTGGGGTTTCTGCAAAATGACAGATTAGCTTGCGCGGTTCTGAGCCCGCGGCTTTTTCACAATAGAAAATTAGTTTGCGCAAGTCTGTGCTTGCGGCTTTCTCGCACGAGTCTGTGCTCGCGGCTTTCTTGCACGAGTCGGGCTCGCGGCTTGGCCGGTGAATAGCGTTTGTATTCAAACCGTGGGTGAACGCAGGGGGGGCAGGCCCCGATGTCACCGGGACTCGACGGCGGAGGAGAAGGGCGAACCTTCAATCGACGGCAGTGCAAAGTCCCCGGGGCAGGGCCCCGAAGTGGCCGGTGAATAGCTGGTGTATTCAAACCGGGGGCGTACGTAAGGGGGGCAGACCCCTACGACGCTGGGACTCGACGGCGGAGGAGAAGGGCGAACCTTCAATCGACGGCGGTGCAAAGCCCCCGAGGCAGGGCCTCGTTTTAAAGTTTTTCTTAAGTGTGTGAAGGTGTCAAAATATAGCTTTTCAATAAGAAATCATTCGGTGCACAACTTTATGTAAGATAAGATAGGTGCGCGAGTCCGAGCTCGCAGCTTTTACATAAATTATAAGATAAATTTGCACGAGTCGGAGCTCGCGGCTTGGTATAGAAATTGAAGATAAGTTTGCACGAGTTTGAGCTCGTGGCTTAGTACATGGTAGAGGTCCCGGGATCACTGGTAAAATCGGCGCAGGTTTTGAGCGTTCCAGGTGCGTGGCAAAGTCTTCCCTTCCGCCGTCCTGAGTCTGTATGTTCCGGGTTTCACGACTGCGGTGACTACGTACGAGCCTTCCCAGGCCGCTGAGAGTTTGTCTCCTTGGGGGCCTTTACCGGCGGCCTCGATACTGCGTAGGACGAGATCTCCTACGTTGATTGGTCTGGGCTTCACCCTCCTGTCGTAGGTCCGGGCTACACGCATTTGATAGAGTGCAGCACGGTAAGCAGCGCTGTCCCGGACTTCGGGGATTAGATCGAGGTTTTCTCGAAGCAGTCCATCATTCTTGTTGGGGTCGAAGGTTAGTACTCGAGCACTCGGAACGTCGATGTCGACGGGGATGATAGCTTCGGTTCCGTAACAGAGGTTGTAAGGTGTCTCCCCTGTAGGAGTCCTCTCCGTTGTGAGATATGCCCACAACACATTTGGGAGCGCGTCTACCCATTGTCCCCCGGCTTCTTCCAAGCGTGTTTTCAGTCCTTTGAGGATGGTGCGATTTGTGACTTCTACCTGTCCGTTAGTTTGCGGATGCGCTACGGCTGTGTGACGTAGGTTGATCTTCAGATCCTCGCACATCTTGGTGAAGGACTTCCCAGTGAATTGAGTGCCGTTGTCGGCAATGATCGTAGTCGGGATGCCGAAGCGACAGACGATGTTCTTCCAGACGAATTGCTTGGCGTTTTCTTCTGTGATTTTGGCCAGGGGCTCCGCCTCCACCCATTTGGTGAAGTAGTCGATGGCTAGGATGATGAACTTCCTTTGTCCGGATGCTAGGGGTAGGGGACCGAGGAGGTCGATCCCCCACTGCGCGAATGGCCACGCACTTTGCAGCGTGGAAAGTGAAACCGGGGGTTGATGAGACATGTTGGCGTGCAGCTGACAGCTTTTGCACCTCTGGACAAAGTCGGCTGCGTCCTTCCTCATCGTTGGCCAATAGAAGCCTTGACGCAGTATTTTCCGCGCTAATGCCTTTCCGCCTAGGTGCTCTCCGCAGACTCCTCCGTGTACTTCCCTGAGTACGTAGTCCGCCTCGCCTGCCGGCAGGCATTTCAGATATGGTCCTGAGAATGCCCGTTTGTAAAGCTCCCCGTCAATAATGGTGAACGATGCTGCCCGCATTCGCAGCCTTCGCGCCTCTAGGCGATCTTCGGGAAGGTGCCCTTGTTCGAGGTAAACTCGCAATGGGGTCATCCAAGATGACTCTTCCTGGTGGATGGTTGTGATTTCCCATGGCCCTTGAATGCTTGGGACTACAACTTCTTCGATTCGGCGTCTTCGAGACTGGTAGCTGGAGGGTGAGGTGGCGAGCTTGGATAGGGCGTCCGCCTTGGAATTCTGCTCTCGGGGGATGTGTAGAATATGATATGATGAGATCTTTTGGAGAAGTGACTTCGCGAATGCGAGGTACTTTGCCATCTGCTCGCTCTTAGCCTCGTAATCTCCTTCAACCTGTGAGACCACGAGTTGGGAGTCTGTATAGATCGTTAGGTTCTCGGCTTTGCAATCGATGGCGAGCCGGAGACCGGCGATCAGTGCTTCGTATTCCGCGATGTTATTTATTGCGGGGAACTTCAGCCGGAGTCTGTAATCCAGGGTGATCTCTTCGGGGCTTATGAGGAGTAATCCTGCTCCGGCCCCTTCAGCTCCCGAGGCGCCGTCGACGTAGAGGGTCCACCGGGTGCTAGTGGTGTCTTTGATGAGGGTTGTTTCTGGCGGGATGGTGTATTCTACCACGAAGTCGGCGAGCACCTGCGACTTGATGTCGGGGCGAGGCAGGAATTGGATGTCGAACTCGCCGAGTTCTACGGCCCACTTTACGAGTCTCCCGGAGACTTCCGGCTTCTGGAGGATTGCCCGCAATGGGAGTTGCGTCAATACCTTGACTGCGTGAGCCTGGAAGTAGGGTCTGAGTTTTCTAGCCGAGAAAACAAGAGCCAAGGCTGTCTTGTCTGCTGCCGGATATCTGGTTTCGGTGTCGGTGAGGACTTTGCTGAGGTAATAGATCGGTCGCTGCACCCCTCCTTCGTCTTTCACGAGCACTGAGCTAAGAGCCGTAGGCGACACGGCCAGGTACAAGAACAGAGTTTCCCCGGGGGTGGGCTTTGACAGAAGCGGTGGCGAAGCCAGGTACTGTTTGAGAAGCTCGAAAGCCACTTGGCACTCGTCCGTCCACTGGAAACCTGAATGGCGCGCTCCCCGGAGGATTTTGAAGAAGGGGAGGTACTTGTCTCCCGTTCGTGATAGGAAACGGGACAAAGCAGCGATCCTCCCGTTTAGGCGTTGTACTTCCTTAATTGAGCTAGGTGGCGACATATCCTCCAACGCCTTGATCTTCTCGGGGTTGGCCTCAATTCCCCGATGGGTTACCATGAAACCTAGAAACTTCCCCGCCGTTACACCAAACGCACACTTGCTGGGATTGAGCCGCATCTGGAAGCGACGGAGAAGCTGGAAGCACTTTCCCAAGTCTTCCAAGTGGTCGCGCCGGTGGACGCTCTTTACTAGCATATCGTCCACGTAAACCTCCATCGTTTCTCCGATGAGGTCCTTGAAGATCTTGTTCATCAGCCTTTGGTAGGTGGCTCCGGCATTTTTAAGGCCGAAAGGCATCACCTTGTAACAGTAGACTCCCCGGTCGGTGCGGAAGGCAGTATGCTCTTCGTCTGCGGGGTTCATCCTTACCTGGTTGTAACCTGAATAAGCATCCATAAAGCTGAGTAGCTCATGGCCTGTTGTAGCGTCGACGAGCTGGTCAATCCTTGGCAGGGGGAAACTATCCTTCGGGCAGGCTTGGTTCAGGTTGCTGTAGTCGACGCACATTCGCCACTTCCCCGAGGCCTTCTTGACCATGACCACGTTGGCAAGCCACATGGGATATTCTACTTCGCGAATGAATCGTGCCTCCAGGAGCTTAGCTACCTCTTCCTCGATTGCTTTTAAGCGCTCGGGGGCGAAGTTCCTCTTTTTCTGAATCACGGGTCTGCAGGCGGGGTTGATGTTTAGCGAGTGATAGATGACGTTGGGATCTACCCCGGGCATGTCCTCCGGGCTCCATGCGAAAATGTCCTCGTTCTCCTGCAGGAAGGTGGTGAACTTCTCTTGCTCTTGTGGTGTTAAGAGTGACCCGACCTGAACAGTTCGAGTCGGGTCTCGTCGGGAGAGCGGTACTTCTACTAGCCCTTCAACGGGCGCTCCTCGCTGCAGAGTTGCTTCATCTCGCAGGTCGAAGTTATTGATGTTGAGAGCGGTCGCCCTTGCTGGCTGAGCCTGCTTCAGGTAGCAGGTCCTGGCTGCCTCTTGGTCTCCTCTTACGACTCCTATTCCTGCGGTAGTGGGGAACTTCATAGCTAGGTGTGGAATGGAGGGGATTGCCCCGAAGATTGACTGGAGCGGTCTCCCGAAGATGGCATTGTAGGCGGAGGTGGACTCTACCACCATGAACTGGATGTTGTGCGTTGACTGTCTTGGAAATTCGCCCAATGTGACTGGGAGAATGATCATGCCTTGCACCGGGACAGGTCTGTTGTCGAAGCCGTAGACGGGCCCGGCTGCTGGACTAAGCTGGTCTTTGGTGAGCTTCATACTTTGCAAGGTGGAGAGGAACAAGACATCGACCGAGCTTCCATTGTCGACTAGTATTCTCTTTACTTTAAAGCAGGGATCCCCGATCCCTGCGCTGATCACGAGTGGATCCTGGTGCGGAAGCCGCAACCCTCGCAAGTCTTCATCTCCGAAAGCTATCGTAATCTCCTGCTTGAGTTTTTTGTCTTCGTGGTCTCTCACGGGCTGGGCGATCGAGAGGATTTGCGACGCCAGGACTGGCGGTCCGGCGATCGTCTCGATTTCTCCCACCATCGGCCTTCCTCCACCTGCGCCTCGGGGGGCGGGGGGGTGCTCCCCTGCCTCCCTGGGCTGTTGGGGCTGATTGGGAATCTGGCCTTGTAAGAATCTTCCCAGGAGTCCCTGGCGGATGAGGCGCTCGATTTCGTCTTTGAGCCTGGTGCACTCTTCGGTGGTATGCCCGGTTCCCCGATGAAACTCGCAGTATCTGGACTGGTCGCCCCTCGGATTTGGCGGGGGTACCCGGGGCATGCGACGTTTGGGGCTGTTCTGAATGGCGTAGAGCACGTTCGTTCTGGTGGTGTTCAGCGGGGTGTAGGTCCTGGGCGGCTGCGATCCCAGATCCCTTCGGGGGTCACGCCGACGTCCGTCTCCGCGGCGCTCCTCGCCGCGACGATCTTCTCGTTCGCGAGGGGCTTGATCTGTTCCCCTTTTCTTGCCTTGGCTTCCTTCGAACTGCCGACGGTGTGCTTCGATGGCCTCATCTGCAGCTATTTGCGCTTCAACCCGATGAACAAGGTCGGGATAGCTTGGTACGGTTTCTCTCATGAGAGCCGAATAGAATCCACTTGGGCGGAGTCCTCCCAAGAAAACTCCTCGCAAGAGTTCGGGGTCAACCCCTGGGATCTGCCGTGCCTCGGTAGTGAAGCGTCGGAAGAAGTCCTTGAGTGTCTCTCCGTCGTTCTGGCGGATCCCTGAGAGATGGGAGGGATCCCGGACAATTCGGCGGTTGGCGATGAACTGATCCACGAACTGTTGCGCCATTTCCGTGAAGTTGTTGATGGCCCCATTCCGCAGAGAATGGAACCAAGTGCGCGCTTGTCCTTTCAAGGTTGCCGGGAACACCTGGCAGAGGAGCTGATCCGGAGCGCTGTAAATCCTCATGACGGTGGTGAAGTGATTGACGTGTTCCAAAGGGTCGTCCGTCCCGTCGAATGTCTCGATGTTAGGAAGCTTGAAGCCATTCGGGATTGGATGGGCTAGGACTTGAGGCGACAAGGGGGAGCCCTGATGCGCGGGGCGGCGAGCGAGCGCGGCGCATCGTCCTGCTTGGGCATACTCTTCTTCGATCATATCACGTATTTCTTCGCGCGTAGTCTTTTCCGTTGCCCGCTCAGGGGCAGCTCTTCTGGGGTGATGACGACGGTGGTCAGCTTCCGGGCCTCCAGCCGGCGGGGCAAGGTGAGCGGAACTCGCCGCGTTGGAGAACCCTTCTGAAGCCTCGTCCTCCTGGACGGCTTCTTGGTTCGGGGCAAGGTTTAGAACTGGGGGCGGCGGTGCGTTCGGAGCTGGCGGCTGGACCGGAGCTTGAGGAGCCCCGAGATCCCTTACGAGGGCCAACATCTCGGCTTGGTGTTCTTCGATTCGCTGCATGCGCACCTGCAGCCCAACTGTTGGTGCAGGCGGTGCCTGCTCTGCGGGTGGTGCATCGATTTGCGAGGGGGAGGGAGCTGGGTCGACGCGTCCCTCCAGCACTGATCCCTCCGCAGTGCGAGTACTCTTCCATGCCACAGCAGTTGGCCTTCAAAAAAGTTCTGGGAATGTTCCCACAGACGGCGCCAAACTGTTGCGGAACGCTTAGGGCTCTTGGTAGACCGGTTCACTTGAACCGCCTCAGCTCGTGAGCGAGCTAAGCGCGCAAACAGTCAATTAGAGGTTCGTTGAGTACGCAGAGACTTTTTAACGTGGAAAACCCGGAAAGGGTAAAAAACCACGCGGCCGGAGCTGTGCCGACCCAACTTCACTATTTTCTGGGGGGTTACAACTTGGAAACTAGAACTCGAGCGCGACAGGCCGCTGCTCGTTACAATACTTGGAGAGAGAGAGAGAGCTCTGAGGGTGACAGGCCACCTCTCGAAAAACTAAGTCCTTTTTCCTTCTGAGACTACTAGTCGCCTTTCGGAAGCGGGAAGGCCAGGCGCCTTTCCCTTCTGAGATTGCTAGTCGTTTTTCGGAAGCGGGAAGGCCAGTCGCCTTTCCCTTCTGAGATTGCTGGTCGCCTTTCAGAAGCGGGGAGGCCAGTCGTCTTTCCCTTCTGAGATTGTTGGTCGCCTTTCGGAAGCGGGAAGGCCAGTCACCTTTCCCTTCTGAGATTGTTGGTCGCCCTTCGGAAGCGGGAAGGTCAGTCGCCTTTCCCTTCTGAGAATGCTGGTCGCCTTTCGGAAGCGGGAAGGCCAGTCGCCTTTCCCTTCTGAGAATATTGGTCGCCTTTCGGAAGTGAGAAGATCTTCAAGTCCCGAAGGAGATCTTCAAGTCCCGAAGGAGATCTTCAAGTGCCGAAGGAGAATTCCGCAAAAGTCTGCAAGGAGCTCTCCTGGGTCCAGAAGTCAAGGTCCTTTCAAATGAAGCCACGGGGCTCCTTTTATAGTTTTTGCCGGGGGCGGCCCGGTAATTTTGTCGTTGGCAGTTTCCATAAATGCTCGGTGGACGAATCATATTCTCCGGTTCGGGGCCCTCGGATCGCCATTTTTCGTAAATGACCATCTTGCCCCTCGGGCAGCTTGGGCAGCTCGGGCAGTTTGGGCAGTTCGGGCAGTTCCGTTGGAGGTGAAAAAGGCGACTAACTGTTCCTGAAAAGTGAGAAGCCTGAAACCCAAAATGTGAGAAGCCGGAAAGACAAAAAGTGAGAAGCCGGAAAGACAAAAAGTGAGAAGCCGGAAAGACAAAAAGTGAGAAGGCTTCCCGACTGTGCTCAGAAACGTTCTGAGCGCGGGTTAGCGCTGAAGCTTCCCGAATGCGCGACGGGCCACAGGAGATGCCTCGGGCGGACGGTGAATCGAGGAGCCGCTCCCTAGCGAGCGGTTGAAGTCTTCCGGCGGGGAGAGGGCGCCGGACCGCACCCCTAGGAGGAGTGGGTACGGCCGCGCACCCCCGAGCAGGGAGGGGGCGGACTGGCCGCACCCCAAGGGGGGTGCGGCTTGGCCGCACCCCAAGGGGGGGGGGGGGGGGTGCGGCCCGGCCGCACCCCATAGGGGGGGGTGCGGCCCAACCGCACCCCAAGGGGGGGTGCGGCTCGGCCGCACCCCATGATGGGTGCGGCTGGGCCGCACCCCCTTGGGGGGTGCGACTCGGCCGACCGCTCTCCCTTGGGGGGTGGGAGTGAGCCGGGCCCCCCAAGGTGGTGCGGTCGGGACGCGTTCGGGCTATCTCCTTGCGGCGAGGGGTGTAGCCCGCGCGCTACCGCGCGCCTTTGTGCGCGCGGTTACGTACATACCTGGGGTTCGTGCGTGCTTCGATCGTTGCCCCCACCTCTCTTCTGCGAGGCTTTCTTTAGGCGCATCCTGAGGCCTTTACGGGTGTACAACAATCATATATACACTACTTACATTTTAAAATTTTTTTTTTTTGAAAAAATCGGACCAAAATAAATAAATTCATGTTGAGAAAATTTTGAATACACTTTAAAATGTTACCGGAACGAAGATTATGCAAACAAAATTTTAGTTTTGAAAATATAATTTAACATCTTCCTTTTAAACTTCTTCCTTTTAAAACGACACTGATATCCCAAACAGAGCCTAAGTAAATATTTGTAAAATAAAATTATATAAATTTCAAAATAAATTACATGAAGGGTAGCCTTCGCACACCACTTGAGGTGTTGTTGTGTAACCATGATGTAACGGGTCCGAGTCCTGGAAGCAACCTCTTGCAAAAATGCAGGATAAGATTTGTCTACTTTTCACCCTTATGATGAGACTTTTCTCCGAACTCTTGCTGCGCGGAAATGCTTTGTGCACCCAGCTAACCTTTCCTTTTTTTTTTACCAGAATAAATTACATCTACAGACCTTCAAATCCGTCCCCAAAAACATGCCCTTAACTCTTACAATAAAGCTATAAAATTAGACAAGCGCCAAATTAAAAATGGCCTCTCAAGAATGCTTACTCACGGCAAAAACAGCCCATATGGATTATACCTCGCAGCTAATTTATATCTTTTTAATTAAAAAAAAAAGATTAAAATGTATTTTATACCAGTCCTTTGTGGTAATTTACCACCAGGCCCACCATCGTCCTTACTCCTTAGTGATTCAAATCACCATCAGCCGGGGGAATCCCACTGGTGGGCGAGGAGACAAAGGCGACAACGGGAGTAAGTTAGCGTCGGCGCCCTCCCATACCGCCGACCATATCGACGGAGACAGCGGGCATTCCGGCGAAATATTCCCCTCCGATTCCTTCTGCTTATTTCTCTTCACTTCCCTCTCCGCTTCCCGGCCCTCTCCCCGACCCTCTCTCAGCCTCTTCTCCGCCGACATCGTCAGCACCGGACGCGTCCAATCCGCCGAGTTGCCGACCTCATTGGGAAAATTGAGAATCGCTTTACTCCCGCGCATCTGGAACGCGGCGCGGTCGTAAGCCCGCGCAGCCTCCATCGCGGTGTCAAAAGTTCCCAGCCAAACCCTAGATCCCCGGCGCTTGGGGTCGCGGATCTCCGCCGCGAATTTCCCCCACGGCCGCTGCCGCACGCCGCGGTACCGGTGGAAATCGAATAGTTCCGGCTGCCGCAGGTCTCCATCGGATACTTCGATCCACTCCACCTTCGGGGCGACGGAGTTGGGGATGGTGAGCGAGAGTCCGGGTTCGGACCCGCCGTCGCCGAATCGGATCATAGTCTGAGCCGGTTCGTGGAATCTGAATCCGCCGGCGTTGGTATCAGTGGCGGGAGAGGGAGGGGTGTTGATCTCGGCATGGTCGATGTAGTCGGAGACGGTGAGATAGCTGGGAGATGTATTGGTCGGCGGCGGCGGCGGCGGCGGAGGAAGGCAGCTTAGGAGGTACTCATCGAGGGAGGCAGGCCAGGCGGCAGAGTCTCCGAGGAGGTGCTCGCGAATGAGTTCGAGAGCCGAGATTTGTTCGGTTGGCATGCAGTTTATAGACAGAAGGGGGAGACGGGAGTGAGAGCTCGACATTTCTTGCAGGCTGCAGGGGCAGCAAGTACTGGTGTACTTATATCTTGTTGGGAAGATGGCGGAGGATGAGATATGATCACCGCCCGTGCACTGACGTTTTTCGCATGGATGGTGATTGGTGGAGGAGGATAATGGAATGTAGTTACCGCCTTAGGCGGGGCCCACTCATGATGGGCACGACATAAAATTCAGAGTTTTCAGGACCGTGGGCTGTAAGGAAAGTACGGTGGAGTAGATGGTAAGTTGAGGTTGCAAAAATCCACTCCTTCGATTTTTGTTTTTTCACACGGAATGACGGAACCCGTATGTACGGGCGTAGAAGAAAATTCTGAATTTTAATTAAAAATATATTAATTCTTCCTATTTTTTTTTATAGAATATTAATTAAGAATTTTTTACAATTATTTTAAAATTATGTTTGCCCATTAAATATTTATTTTAAAAATAATTTCGTACGTAAAAATCTCTCCCCAACTTCACCTTGAATTTTTCTACTTTTCCAAATTAGTTCTCACACTTTTATTATTATTTTGTTTTTACCTAATTTTAATTCTTCTCATTTATTAAGAGTATTAAAACTATTCAATAATTAAATAATTAATAATTTTTCATATTCAATAATTAAAACTATTCAATTAATTTATATTGTCGAATATTTGTATCACACCTTCCTTTCACACCAAGCGCTCCAACCACGAAGAAGACTGGAACACGAGACCAGTCGGAAGGGCTGGAACATGAGACCTCGTCGGACGAATGGCGGCTGGCGGTGAACAATGAGGTAGGGTTGAGAAAAGGCGAGAGCTCGACTCGACAGAATGACAGGCAGACAATTAATGAAGAGAATCGAAAGGTGTAGCGAGCTCTGGTGGTGAAGAAGATGCTACAGAGCTTAATGTTGTGCGCAGTCGGTCGACCACTGTGAAGGATGCCGGCACGGGCTGTGCCTATCCTGTATGTGGCATTGGAGACAAAACGAGGACTGCTTGAGGGCAGAATGAACCGATATCGAAGCAAGAATCCTTCGATGTTGTGTGCTATTGTTGGCGACGACATCAAGGTTGAGGTTGTCCAACAAGTATGTTGAAGCCGTTGAGGGCTACGCGCCCCCTTATGCTAGACGCCTACGAGGGCGTCAAACCGGTAACCAATTTGTGCAGTGCGGTTTGGAACTCCTCAAGACCGAGCAAACCGCACCGCACCATGAAAATAGGTGATGGAATTTCTTGTTAACGGTCCGCGAACCGCAAACCGCAGGCCCACAATTGACAACTCGTGAAACTACAAAGCAGTAAAGCACTGGTATGACCATGGGCGGATCTATGTAGAGACACGCCCGGACACGTGCCCGGGCGTGATTTTGGGAAAATTTCGCCTGGATTGCGGAAGCCCTACCCCATTCGCTCCTCACGAACTCGCCTTGATACCCTAGTTCCGCCCGTGCCTCACTGTCTCCCAGCTCTCTTCTCTGGTTGTAATTATTGGCGTTTCTCTTCCATCATGAGCGCAGCCGAGCCTAAAAAACACGAAGTTGCAATAAATCCCGCCGAACTTGCAGTCTAGCAGTCGCATGCCCTAATATTAGATTCTTTCTGGATGGCGACTCAAAGGTGAGGACGACGACTCATGAGCTAGGAGACCGCGATGACTAGGCTAAGATCCGACATCTCTTCTAATTATTCTGTCTTCATATAGTTCATCCCTACTGTCGGCCCAGGCGCCACAACCGACCTCCCTTTCTGATTCTTCCGACTTTCCGGTAAGCAACTTTTTTTTTTCATTTCTCCCTTTCTAATTAATTCTCCCCCATTTTTCCTTGCCTTCTTGAGTTGAGTAGATGATCATTCAAGCAAATTACAATTTTGCTTCTTCTGCCCCCTTGGCAGGAAAATAAGCATGTTGGGTTACTCCTTTAAATTCGGCTACTAATTAATGGCTTTTACGGGGTTTAGACAATTTTTTTTAAAATTCGTCTATAGTCAAGTCACTCAATTCTGAAACTCGTCTTATTTGCTTTGTGGTGATAGTATTTAGGGAAAGCAATACACTTCCCTACATTTAGGGAATAATTTGAACTATCATAAATAGTCAACTTAAATAATTTATTAGAATGCCTCATCATATAACAGGAATGGAGATCAAATAGATGTAGAGCTAAGGAACTTCTAATCCCAATAGGTTAACTATGTTGCATACCAATCCACTAGACAACTTTCAAACAATATTTGCCCGTTAAAATTTATTGTGCCAAGGCGGCAACAAAATTCTAATTCCGCGTCTGCTGGTATCAGTGGCACGGTATTTGGTAATGGCCGATGGCGCGAATTGAATCAATTGATTAATCTGAATTGATTATAAACCAAACCCTAAAAAAATAAAAAATTTACAACATAACCGTAAATTGATTCATTTTCATTTTTTAACGGTCAACTACTTCAAGTTTTCGACTCTTTGATCAAGCCCTAGCTAGTTCGAGCTTCTGCCGTTTCCGTTATGTGGTGCGCCTCTCCTCTACCGTTCCCATCCTGCATCCAGCTCTCCCGACTCGAAGACTACAACATCCACTACTCCATGGCCCGCGTTGTCGAGCCGCAGTTGTAGTAACTCTCCAACAGGTTATCATGCGTCACGCTCTACGCCTCTGCCTCTGGAGTGCCGAGACTGCGTCCAGTCCAACTCTCCAGAGTCGATTGCCTAATGTTGCAAGGACAAGAAAGTAGGAAAAAGATAATGTTAGTAAAGATTCGCAGTGAATCATTCTTATGGTAAAAAAAGATTGGGAGGTGAATCTGTGAAAAATTGTTTATAATCGAAACCGCACCGCAAATAACGATATGAAATCACTCCCTCAAACTGCATTGTGTTGAGGTATGTCCGCACGTTACATACACGATAAGGACCTGCAGGTAGCGTGTGCACCTAGGGCGTTGCCCTACTGCTGGGAGCACTATTAATATCCCATTCCACACTTGATGGGTGAGATAGAATGCTTTGAGCTCCTCTCATTCCTAACATTCTCAAAGCACGGTTAGGGTTAGAGAGCTCCCGTTTTCTGTCATGCCTGAGTGCTGCGTCGCCCTCGTCGATCTCGTGCCCGAGTGCTGCGCCGCTCTGTTCGTTCGTCGCCTGGTGATCCCGCTCGCCGCTGCTTCGTCGCTCAAGGATTTCCCGCCCGGAGAAGCTCCCACCCGGAGAAGTTCTTTGCCCAGATCTCGCCTGGAGGAGGTCGTCGCCTGAGCCGCTCAAGGACAGTGCAGCTGCTCTGCGTCCCGTGCGACATCGCAGCCGCTCGACTTCGCCGCTTGCATCGCCAGATCCGGCGACATCGCGCTTGCATCGCCGTTCCCGTGCGACATCGCGCTTGCATCTACCTCGTTCCCGTGTGCAACTTCGCAGCCGCTCAAAAGCTTCATCCGGCTGTGCTTGCTCGCCAGATCTGCTCTCGTTTTGGAGCAAGGTTTTGGAGCTCGTCACTAGGGCATCGCCGTTTTTTGCTTCCTGCACCAGGGACATCGCCTGATCCGGCTGCTGGGAAGGGTTTCTGTGGTTTTCTCCGGTCATCAGTTCTGTGGCTTTCTCCAGTCGCCGGAGGAGGTCTGTTCCTCTAGGTCTGCGCCTGCTGCTGCCAGATCTAGTAGCCGGACCCCGTGCCTCTCTCAGATCTGAGCTCGACTTCGCTGGATCCCGTCGATCTTGCTTGGTCAGCCTTCTATTGCTGGATTTCTTGAATCCGGATCTTCCAGATTTTGTCGATCCAGTCGTCGGAGACCTAGTTTCTGCACTTGGATTGGATTGGATCCGAAGACCTCGTGGTGTTTCCTTCTCCGATCAGGTGACCTCGTTCCGCATTTTTACTACTTTTTCAGAAATGTCGAAGTATCAGTCTACCGACATCCGGAAGCTCCAGTCTTTCGACGTCACCGAGTTTCTCGGGTGGAAGATGCACGTGCAATTCGGCATGAAGGAGCGTGAAATCTTCTACACAGTGCTCAGTGATTACGAGACGACCGAAGAGGACGTGTCGGAGGCTCAGTGGGTGAAAGACGAGGATTTCTGCAGGGATTATCTCCTGAATTCCCTGAATACCCATCTAGCTATTGCGTATAGCAGCATCAAGACCGCGAAGGGCATATGGGATCAGCTTCAAGCGCATTTCACCAAGGAGGAAGAGGTGTCGAAGTCGCTCCTCGCGGAGTCTTTCTTCAATTTCAAAATTGATCCGACTTCGCCCATCACTTCTCAGTTGGTGGATCTTGAGAATCTGCGCATCAAGGTGGCGAATGCTGAGTCTCATATCTCGGACAAGCTGTTCATTGGGTTTATACTGGGTAAGCTTCCACCTGAATGGATTCTCTTCAAGACTGAGCTGCATAGGCGGAAGGAAGGGATCTCCATTGATGAGTTCAAGCGCTTCATTCATATTGAGGATCAAAACTTTGCTCAGAGACGTGCAGAACAGGTTAGTCATCCCTCCAAGGTGGCTCATTTAGCTTTGCACTCTGGTAAATTTAAAAAGAAAAGTCAGCCCCAAAAGGGTGCGTCCTCTTCCCAGTTGCCGGCCAACAAGCCTTCTTCCCGCAAGAAGAAGGGCAAGTGCCACAATTGTGGGAAGTGGGGCCACTGGGCAGCTGAATGTAGATCCAAGAAGAAGCCTCAGGAAGTCTTACCTCAGAGTCAGACTAACATGCTGGTGAATAGCTCTGGTCCTCAGTCATTTGTAGGGATGATGAGGCACCGTGCTGGCAGTTCTTCGTCTGACTGGTGGCTAGACAGTGGAGCGACATGTCATGCTACTAATGACAAAGTTCAGCTCACTGAAGTCACAGCTGTTAAAGACTCAGTTGAAAATTGCAATGGTGGGACTACTGCTGTTACGCATGCTGGCACCGCTTCTTTGGAGTTATCTTCAGGTAAAACACTCACTCTTTTACATGTTAGAGTAGTTCCTTTTCTAACCAAAAATTTGATTTCTATAAGTTTGCTTGATAAGTCCGGTATGTCTTTTACGACTCAAAACGGTAGAATGACGTTATCCGTCAATTCACATTATTTTGGGTGCGCGTATCTTATAGATGGCTTGTATCGACTTAGCCTTAACAATGATCACATCAACCAAATCAACACTAATTTGATTGATCCAAAGTTATTACACAATAGACTTGGACACGTAAACTATAGGAAGATGTGCGATCTAGCTAAGAGTCATAACATCCCTCTTGATACCTCCATTCGATTTGATAGGTGCGAGGTGTGTGCACAAACCAAGATCACTAGAAATCCCTTTAAGTCGGTTTCTAGGAGCACTCAACTTCTTGAGCTCATACATTCTGACCTCTGCGACTTTCGGAGTCAACCTTCCAGAGGGGGAAAGAAGTATTTGCTTACGTTCATAGACGACTCTTCCAGGTTTTGTCATGTGTACCTACTGAGATCGAAGGATGAGACTTTCGAGACCTTCAAGGTTTTCAAAACTCGTGTAGAGAATCAGCTTGGTTTGAAGATAAAACGATTTAGAAGTGATAGAGGTGGCGAATACACTGTAACTGGTTTTAAGGAATTTTGTGCCGCTGAGGGCATAATACTTGAGACCACCGCCCCCTATTCACCCCAATCGAATGGTGTAGCCGAGCGTAAAAATAGAACTTTGACTGAAATGTTGAATTCTATGCTTTTAACCGCTGGCCTGCCTTCCTCCTTCTGGGGAGAAGCAGCTCTGACTGCTAATCACCTTCTGAATAGGTTGCCGCACTCTAAGCTGTCGTCGACACCTTATGAGCTTTGGCATCAGCGTCCTTGTAGATACGACATTCTGAAGACTTGGGGCTGTATCGCTTATGTAAGGGTACAAGACCTTAAGAGATCCAAGGTGGGACCAAAAACCACAACCTGTGTTTACCTAGGGTGTGCTGAAGATAGTGCAGCTGATAGGTTTTTTGATCTATCCTCTCACTCGGTGATAGAATCTCGTGATGCTACGTTCTTTGAAAATAAATTTGTCAAGGATCTAGACACTAACCTATCTGGGTCTACAGATATGATTTCAGAATCTCCTGTGGAATCCGAAGCAGGCCCCTCACACACCGCTCAGAACGTCTACAAGAGAGCGTTTTCCTAAGGATTTTGGTGAAAACTTTGTCACCTATCACTTAGAGGATGATCCATTCTCTTACCAGGAGGCAATGCGATCTAGAGATTCGTTTATGTAGGCAGAAGCCATTGACGATGAAATAGACTCGTTACTACAGAACAATACCTGGCGTCTAGTTGACTTGCCCAAAGGCGCAAAAGTCATTGGATGTAAGTGGATACTTAAGAAGAAATTAAATAGTGATGGGTCAGTAGCTCGCTATAAGGCACGTTTGGTTGCTAAAGGCTTTAAGCAACAGGGGGGAGTGGACTACTTTGACGTCTATTCACCTGTGTGCCACCTATCGACTATTAGGATTCTTCTAGCTTTAGCCTCTATCGAGAACTTCATAGTTCATCAGATGGACGTAAAGATAGCCTTCTTGAATGGAGAGCTGAACGAAGAAATCTACATGACTCAACCTGAGGGTTATGTTGTTGAAGATTCTCAGCATAAGGTGTGCAGACTAAATAAATCAATCTATGGGCTTAAACAAGCGCCTAAGATGTGGCACCTCAAGTTTGATCAAGTGGTAAAGAGCCATGGATTCCAGTCCAGTCTCTCTGACAAATGCCTTTATCATCGATCAATGATGGATAAAACAGTCATCATCTGTCTCTACGTTGATGATATGTTAATTTTAGGGTCAGATCTCTCGGCAGTGAGTGATGTCAAATCCACTCTTGCGGAAGCATTCGACATGAAGGACCTCGGTCCAGTTGATACTCTTCTAGGTCTTAAAGTCTGTATCGACGAGCGTGGAGTCACACTCAGTCAGGCTCACTATGTGGAGCAGTTACTGACGACCTGGGGATATGCTGATTGCAGATCAGTTGAGACACCAGTTGATCACACTATCAAGTTGAGTCCGAATGAAGGGACCACCGTTGGTCAGGTAAATTATGCTAAGATCATTGGTAGCCTCATGTATGCATCGTGCTGCACAAGGCCAGACATTGCTTACACCGTAAGTATGCTGAGTCGTTTCACGAGTAATCCTGGAAAGGAGCACTGGGATGCCCTAGATAGGCTGATGAGATACCTTAAAGGTTCAAAGGATCTAGCTCTGTGCTACACTGGATATCCGCCTACCGTTGAAGGTTATTCAGATGCCTCATGGTGTTCTGAAATTGGCAATAGTAAGTCTACGAGTGGATTCATATTCACACTGGGTGGAGCTGCTATAACTTGGAAATACAAAAGGCAGACTTGTATAGCCTTGTCGTCTATGGAGTCTGAACTATTTGCCTTGGCTTCAGCTGGTGAAGAGGCAGATTGGATTCGGAATTTGATTCTTGATATTCCACTATCTAAGTTACGAGTCAATTCGTTGAGCTTGTATTGCGATAATCAAGTTGCTGTTCAGATCGTTCAAAATGCTCTCTATAATTCGAAACGGAGACATATACGACTGAGACATGCTCTGCTGAATGATCTTAAGGAGCAAGGCATTATCACCTTGGTCGATGTGCGATCGAAGGATAACTTAGTCGATCCTCTGACAAAAGGAATGCCCAAAGTCAGGCTTATCAAAACCGTGGGGGAAATGGGACTAAAGGCGATTTAGATCAGCCTTAGATTTTCGTTTTGATCAAATCTGGTTTCCTTTGTCCTTAGTAAGCTTTGTTGTGTTTCATTGATGTTCTACGATGCTGATTGTGGATCTGGTAAGTTTGCGTTCATTCCAAATTGATGAATGCGATCTCGCTAGATTCCTTCTTCCTGTGTTGAGATGGTATCATTCCAAACTTGATGGTATTCATTTTGACATAAGGGGACAGTGACAATGACATTCCAAATTGGTACACAGATTTAGCTACGAGAGCCTACTATAAGAAGTTCATATGTCGTTTCTTTTCTTGAAACCGACAATGATTTCTTGATTAGAACACACTATTCTCGATAGTTGGAGCACTCCACACACTCAGAACTCTGGTCTTTCTACGTTCTTTGTCGAACTAGATATATGTAAATTCAATTGTATGGATTCATTCTAAAATGAAATTCATTTTCTGGATTTACAGGCACCGAAGGAGTAGGAGGAGTACCTGCTGATTGGGACATGGATGAGGATGACCTATTGGACGTCTAGAGCCGACGTCTTTCTTCTGCGTCCATCTTATCTTTTGTTCATGACATTGCTAGTAGTTCTTTTTGGCTGGTGACATGTTTGCACCATTTTCTCATTTCCTATCTGCTTATGTTTATGTTTTGGACACTATTGTTTTGGTAGATTGCTAGACTAGAGCTCGTACGAGACTCTGTGTTGGATCCTACTTGTTTTATTAGCTTCTGTGATGGTGATTTCATTTTGTTGATTTACCCTGCATAGAACTATTGTGTAGCCTGTCCACTACTGTTTTATTCATATGCTTTGACACGTTTTGTGGATGATTCCTGTTGCTTGGACATTACACTGTTTACCTCTTTATTGTAGTCGTGTTGGTGACGGACATAGGAGGAGATTGTTGAGGTATGTCCGCACGTTACAGACACGATAAGGACCTGCAGGTAGCGTGTGCACCTAGGGCGTTGCCCTACTGCTGGGAGCACTATTAATATCCCATTCCACACTTGATGGGTGAGATAGAATGCTTTGAGCTCCTCTCATTCCTAACACATTGCACGGTTTAGGTGTGGTACAATTTTGATTTGGGTCCAAACCGCACCGCTAGCTGGCCTAATCAAAATACTTTATTATTGTAATGATATTGTTGTGGTCTACACGAGGCTCCTAAAATTGGTATAGAATAACCATCTTAGCCCGGGAGCGGACGAGCGCGCAATCAATCACAGAATTTTGAGACGGTTGGCAAGAGATTTTTTTTTTATGGTGGAAAACCCCGGAAAGAGGTGAAAAATAGCGCGGTTGGTTCGGAGCCAACCAAACTTCACTATCATCTACTTCTTTGCAGGGCTTTTGTGAGGAATCAAGGGCGACAGACCGCTCTTTGTTACAATTGGGGGAGAGAGATGGAGAGAGAGGCGTTCAGAGGGTAACAAGTCACCGCTCTCGAACCTAAGTCTTCTTCTTCTTCTTCTTCTTCTTTGTCGTGGTGGGGAGCACCGCGCTTTGAGGCTTGTACGGCTTTCTTCTTGCGCTTGCAGGTCAAGGGGTGCACGCATGACTCTCGGAGCACTTCCGAGGTTGATGGCGGTGTCTGTAGTGAAGAGCTCTCTGTTGCCTTGGAGGTGACGATCTCGAGGCGTTCCGTGCTCGGAACGAAGCTTGGAGGAGGAGGACAAAGTTCTCTGATCCGACTTCGCGGTGTTCGAAGATTCTTCAAACTCTCCTTTAAAGATGATGAAGATCTTCAAGGAGTGTTCTCTCTCTTGCACTTAAGAGAAAAGTTGGGAGAAGAGAAAGATGGAAATGAGAGAAGGCAAGTGGTTGTATTTATAGGCTCCATAGGGGGTTACAGTAGTTATGTGGTTATTCGCAGACCGTAACCACTATAATTGTTATTTGCTGCCCTGTTTTATATAGTTTAAGATGCGCATTACTGGGGTATTTTTCTATACGCAACCCGATGTGTTTTCGGATCAACGCACCCACCCAAGATGGGTGATTACTCGGGAGGTTACACGCCAATCGGAGGGTGGAGATTTCATGGAACGATCACGCGATCATGGTTGTAGACCCGGTCGACGACGGGGGAACCGGCCGGCGGCGAGGAGGCCAACCAGCGGCGGTAGCCGGCCGCCGAGGAAGGGGCGGACGGGAGGATGGCTGGCCGGCCTCGAGAGCCTTGCGGACGCGGGCGCGGTAAGGCGAGCGTGCGGCCCCCAGCCGTGCGCGAAAAGCGCTCGGTCGCGGCCGTTCGCACGGCCTTGCGGCCACGGTCGGCCGCATGGCCTCGCGGCGGGACGCGACCTCGACTGGCCAGGGGTCCGGCCTCGTGGTCGTGCGGGCGCGCGTCCAGCGGCCGCACGCGGCCACAGCTAGCTTGGCTACCGGCCATGTGGTCGCTTTGTCGCGCGCCTTGCGGCCGCGGGCTACCATGACCGGTCGTGGGGCTTGCCGCTCGGCCTCGCCGTCGTGCACGACCAAGGCCGACAGAGCGGCCATGCGGCCGCGCGCCACACGCGGTTGGTCGGTCGCGGGGCAGCACCGGTTGGGCGTGTGGCCAGGGACGGATCCAATATAGGGCGAGTGTGGGCGGCCGCCCACACTGAAAAAAATTCGCGAAATTAGGGATGGCAGATATCTGGCTTACAGCGACTAAAACATCGGCCTTTCTCCTCAAAGGCGACTGTACAACCCTCATATTTGCCGAGCTGGTTTGGTTAACCTAGACTCAGCAGAATCGGGGCGGTTAAGGGGAATAGCCGTTCACAAGCGACCGGACGAGTGGGGGGGGGGGGGATCCCCCACTCGTCGGGCTCTTTAGGCGAGTGGGAAGGGCACCACTCGCCCGGCCACGGGCCAGTGTAACACTCGCCCGGCCTTGTGCGAGTGCAGCACTCGCCCGGCCTTGGGCGAGTGCAGCACTCGCCCGGCCTTGGGCGAGTGCAGCACTCGCCCGGCCTTGGGCGAGTGCAGCACTCGCCCGACCTTGGGCGATTGCAGCACTCGCCCGGCCTTGGGGGAGTATAGAACTCGCCTGGCCGGCCTTGGGCGAGTGTAGCACTCACCCGGCCTTGGGAGAGTGTAGCACTCGCCCGGCCTTGGGTGAGTATAGCACTCGCCCGGCCGGCCTTGGGCGAGTGTAGCGCTCGCCCGGCCTTGGGCGAGTGTAGCGCTTGCCCGTCCTTGGGCGAGTGTAGCGCTCGCCCGACCTTGGGCGAGTGTAGCGCTCGCCCGGCCTTGGGAGAGTGTAGAGCTCGCCCGGCCTTGGGCGAGTGTAGCGCTCGCCCGGCCTTGGGCGAGTGGAGCGCTCGCCCGGCCTTGGGCGAGTGTAGCGCTCCCCCGACCTTGGGCGAGGGAGCGCTCGCCCGGCCTTGGGCGAGTGTAGCGCTCGCCCGGCCTTGGGCGAGTGTAGCGCTCGCCCGGACTTGGGCGAGTGTAGCGCTCGCCCGGCCTTGGGCGAGTGTAGCGCTCGCCCGGCCTTCGGCGAGTGTAGCGCTCGCCCGGCCTTGGGCGAGTGTAGCGCTCGCCCGGCCACGGGCGAGTGAGCACTCGCCCGGCCCTGGGCGAGTGGAGCACTCGCCCGACGTTGGGCGGGTGCAGCACTCGCCCGACCACGGGCGTGTGGGCACTCGCCCGACCCCTATCTTCCGGAGAATTTTGGCTATCCGCAGTCCAATTTTGGCTATTCGCAGTCCGTTTTTGGGAAAGTCTATAAATAGACCCTCATGGGCACCTTGAGAAGGGTTGGTCTCTACCCCCTCCCTCACGCGTGAGCAAGCACTACCCCTCCCCTCCCCTTGACGTTGAAGGTGGTCGGTGAGGTGATCCTTAGTGCCCTCCAAGGTGCCCAAGCTCAGCATTAGCTTGGGAGGGGAAGTTCTGAGTGAGCTTCTGGGTGTGTGGTGGGACCTCCACGTTGCAGCTTCAGGGGTTCGTCTATAGACTCCAGCAATCGTCAAGGGCAAGTCCCTCAGTTCTTAGTGACCGGTCAAGGGTCTTAACTTAGGTCAAGTAAGAGTTAGCCGCATCCCCCTTTCGAACGCTGAAATCGGGTTACTGGTTTCAACATTCTGGTGCGGTGAGCGTGGAAGCGGTTAGTTCAGAAAGTTCTGAGCCGAGTCCCATGGCAGGAAGCAAAGAGCCGGGGAACTCGCCTCCTCCCAGCGAGACGTGGTCGTTGATAGGGGAAGAGAATGCAGAAGAGGCAGATCAGGTGTTCGGTGATCCGAACAAGTTGGAGGTGGCAGAGGAAGTGAGCGAGAGAGAGGTCATTAGAGACAGTGGAAGGCCGGAGAAGATACGAATTAGCGGGAGGCTGAGCGGGCAGGATCAAGAGAAGATCCGAAGATGTGTCCAACAGAATGTAGACGTCTTCGCATGGAGCGCTGCGGAGATGTCAGGCGTTGATGCAAGTGTGGCATGTCATCGCCTCAACCTCGACCCAAACGTCCGCCCTATTCGCCAGAAAAAGAGGAACGTGTCGCCCACCCTCGCTGGGCCGATCAGAGAGGAAGTGGGGAAACTGCTAGAGGCAAGCTTCGTGGAGGAAATCCAATACCTAGGGTGGGTTTCTAACGTGGTAATGGTGAAGAAGGGGGACGGGAGGTGGAGGATGTGCGTGGACTTCACTTTGTTGAACAAAGCATGTCCAAAAGACTGCTACCCGTTGCCCCGGATCGATGCGTTGGTGGACTCAGCTGTCGGCTTCCCGGTGATGAGTTTCTTGGATGCATTCTCCGGCTATCATCAAATCCGAATGCATCCGCCCAACGTCAAGGATGTTTCGTTCATCACGGATAATGGGTGCTACTGTTACAAGATGATGCCTTTCAGATTGAGGAATGCAGGAGCGACCTACCAAAGAATGATGGACCGAGTCTTCAAGGATCAGAAGGGGCGCAACTTAGAGGTCTATGTGGATGACCTGATGGTTAAAAGCAAGAACGTGGAGTCCCACCTGGAGGATCTAATGGAGACCTTCGCTACCCTTCGGAGGTTCAAAATGAGGCTCAACCCTTCTAAATGCGTTTTCGGGGTGAGCCGTGGAAAGTTCCTGGGTCACCTACTCACCCTGGAGGGGTTCGAACCCAATCCAGACAAGGTGAAAGCCATCTTGGAGTTGAAGTCACCGAGGAGCGCGAAGGAAATTCAGAGGCTGACTGGGAAGTTAGCAGGGCTGAGCCGGTTCCTCTCCAGAGCGGGAGAGAAGTGCTCCCCTTTCTTCAAAGCCCTGCGCCAGGGTCAAAAGTTTGAATGGACGCCAGAGTGCGAGAAGGCGTTTCAAGCATTGAAGGAACAACTGACGCCAGCCCCTTTGCTCCAAGGGCCGAGGGAAGGGGAAGACCTTTTTCTCTACCTAAGGGTAGGGGTCGAGGCGGTGAGTTCGGTCCTGGTCCGGGAGGAGGGGAAGAGACAGCTGCCGATTTACTACGTTAGCCGAGTCCTGAAGAAGGCAGAGCTCAAATACCCTGCCCTGGAGAAGCTGGCATTCTCTCTGATCGTCTCGGCCCGAAAACTCCGCCCTTATTTCCAGGCTCATTCAATCAGGGTGGTGACCGACCATCCCCTTCGCAACGTTATGGAGGGAGTAGAGCATTCATGCAGGTTGGCGAAGTGGTCGGTCGAGCTCAGTGAGTTTGACGTCACCTTCATCCCTCGGCTGGCGATGAAGGCACATGCAGTGGCAGACTTCCTGTCAGAGTATGGCAAGGAGATGGAAGGGCAAGAGCCGACCGGGTCAGTAGCATGGGACCTGTTCGCAGATGGGGCGTCAGGAAGAAATTCCCTCGGCGGAGGGGTTGTCCTGGTCAGCCCACACGGGACCAGGATCGAGCAAGCGATCCACATTCGGTTCCCTGTGACCAACAATCAGGCCGAGTATGAGGCAGTGGTGGTAGGGCTTCGTCTCGCAAGAGAGCTGGAGATCCGGGATGTGAAGGTTTTCACAGATTCAATGGTGGTGGCCTCACAGGTCCGAGGGGAGTTCGAAGCGAAGGAACCAACCCTCCAGAGGTATCTGGCGAAAGTTAGAGACCTCGTCGGATGGTTCCACACTTTCTCCATCCAACACATTCCAAGAGAGGAGAATGCCCGAGCGGACCGGCTAGCAAAGCACGGCCCTCGAGCAGGGGGGACGGTGACCGAGCTTTTCCGCCCATCCATTGAGGAGGGCGAGCTGATGGAGATCGATCAGAAGGCCTCATGGATAGACTCGATCCTCACCTTCCTGACCTCAGGCAAGTTCCCGGAGGGGGACCTGGATAAGAGGAGGTTTAGATACAAGTCAACATACTACATGATGCGGGAAGGAAGTTTGTATAGGAAGACCTTGGTCGGGCTCCTAGCAAGGTGCGTGACGGAGGATGAAGTTCCATGGGTTTTGGAAGAAATCCACTCCGGGGAATGCGGGAGCCATTCAGGGAGTCAGACCCTAGGAAAGAGGGTGTTGAGGCAGGGGTAGTTCTGGCCGACCCTTCGGAAGGATGCAACAAAATTTGCAAAGAAGTGTCAGAAGTGTCAGCTCTTCGCGCCACTCCAACTTCAACCCGCACAAAGGCTCAGAACGATCACTGCGCCTTGGCCCTTCGCCATCTGGGGGATGGACTTGGTCGACCCATTCCCTCAGGCTAGCGATCAAAGGACATTCCTGTTAGTCATGATTGACTATTTCTCCAAATTGGTGGAAGTTAAGGCCTTGGCAAAGACGACCTCGCAGGTGGTAAAGAATTTCATCTGGGGGGAAATAATTTGCAGGCACGGGCTCCCCCTCGCCATAGTGACAGACAATGGACCACAGTTCGCTAGCGATGAACTCATTAACTTCTGCGGTCAAGTGGGCATCGACCTCCGTTTTGCCTCTGTTCATCACCCTCGAAGCAATGGGCAGGTAGAAGCCGCGAACAAGGTCATAGTCAACCTGCTGAAGAAGAAGGTGGAAAACCTGAAGGGGAGCTGGGTGGAGCAACTTCCCTCGGTCTTATGGGCCTTGAGAACAACGCCCAATACGGCAACGGGGGAAACGCCATTCAAACTCTCACATGGGTCGGAAGTCGTGCTCCCAGTGGAATTCGAGGTCAGATCCCTCCGGGTCGTAGCCGCCGAGGAGGGAGACGAAGACTGGAGACTTGACAATGAAGAGGAGCAACGGCTCTCGCTGGACATGGTCGAGGAGCTCCGAGACCTTGCCACGGTTCGACAAGAGGAGGTGAAGCGCCGGATGGCCAGGTACTTCGATAAGAACATCAGGATCAAGCAATTCGCCCCAGGGGACCTAGTCCTCAAAAAGGTCGACGCCGCGGGAAGATCGGCGAACGTAGGAAAGCTCCAGCCCAATTGGGAGGGGCCCTATGTAATCTTGGAAGCCTTGAAGTCCGGGGGGTATCGCCTTCAAAACGTTGAGGGGATCCCCCTTGGTAATACTTGGAATGACGATGATCTTAAACGTTTTTATCCTTAATAAATATGCCGATTTTCTCTTTAACCAGATTTCTTACTCCAGCTTATGATAATTACTGTAGCCGACAGGAGTATAGGTTGGTAGGACTCGAAGAAGAGTAAGCAAGCCACCTAGGACGCGGGTGGGTACTTCCGCCTCCAATTGGATTGGGAGGGCGTTGAGTTCCCCCGTCTCCAGGTAAGCAAGGCATCTTGGACGCGGGTGGGTACTTCCGCCTCCAATTGGATTGGGAGGGCGTTGAGTTCCCCCGTTTCCAGGTAAGCAAGCCACCTAGGACGCGGGTGGGTACTTCCGCCTCCAATTGGATTGGGAGGGCGTTGAGTTCCCCCGTCTCCAGGTAAGCAAGCCACCTAGGATGTGGGTGGGTACTTCCGCCTCCAAGTGGATTGGGAGGGCGTTGAGTTCCCCCGTCTCCAGGTAAGCAATCCACTTAGGACGCGGGTGGGTACTTCTGCCTCCAATTGGATTGGGAGGGCGTTGAGTCCCCCCGTCTCCAGTAAGCAAGCCACCTAGGACGCGGGTGGGTACTTCCGCCTCCAATTGGATTGGGAGGGCGTTGAGTTCCCTCGTCTCCAGGTAAGCAAGCCACCCAGGATGCTGGTGGGTACTTCCGCCTCCAATTGGATTGGGAGGGCGTTGAGTTCCCCCGTCTCCAGGTAAGCAAGCCACCTAGGACGCGGGTGGGTACATCCGCCTCCAATTGGATTGGGAGGGCGTTGAGTTCCCCCGTCTCCAGGTAAACAAGCCGCCTAGGATGCGGGTGGGTACTTCCGCCTCCAATTGGATTGGGAAGGCGTTGAGTTCCCCCGTCTCCAGGTAAGCAAGGCACCTAGGACGCGGAGGGGTGTTCTGCCTCAAATATTTAAGGTCCTTGACTAGGGATCATTCGCCGGGCTCAGTCATGCCGGCAGGCGGTGAGGTTGGTCGGACCGACTAGTCATTCGGTGATTGGTTCAACAAGGCATCAAATCCCCAAACAGTAAGAAAAAAAGAAGAAGAACAAGCTAAGAGATTCACTAGAACAATAGTTGGTTCGGTAGCAACGCCTATTACATAAACCGTTACTTCACCCCCACTGATATATGCAGGATGAAAAGAAGAATACATGCAAGGGGTACATGGTTCATATAAGAAACAACAAGAGAGGAGGGCCCCCTGACAACCATAACATTCAAGGGGAATAACCATCGCCGCCAAGAGACAGGTCATGGTCGTTCAGGAGAAGGGAGGAACTAGTGCAGGACGTCGTCGGCGGAGACCCCCCTCCAGCTGTCCCGGAGAGCACCCGCCCCATGAAGGCGGTTCACCAGGGTTTGGGCCGTTGATGACTTCGGAGATCCACCTCTTTCTCTCCCTGCCTCCTTTAGCTGTCTTCGAGCCTCAGCAAGCTGAGCCTTTAAGTCGCACACCTCCTCGTCCGACTCCTCGCACCGTCTCCTAAGTGAGTTGGTAGCGCCGGGTTCCTGCAGGTCGGCAAAACAGTAGGGTTAAAACCCGTGCAGGTAGAGGGGTCGAGAAAAGAAAAGCCACCAACATAAACACGAACCAAAGCTCCAAGCTCTATTGGGTCGGTTTGGCCTTTCTCGAAAAGAGCCTTAAAGCGGGCCCTGAAGTCTCGGGGTGGATCCATCCTGCTCGAGTGGGGAGAGTAGGGGAGCTCTCAGGGATGGTGCTCTCCTCGCCTCCCCCCCCCCGGGGGTTTTTATAGCCATCGAGCGGGCCCCCCCAAAGATTCTCCCAAAAACTCCACCTACTCGTCAAATATGTGGGTTGGACATTCTTTCCGAGCTTGAGACAAGCTCGAAAAGAGCGGGGATCGTGTACAACCCTCGTATTTGCAGAGCTGGTTTGGTTAACCTAGACTCAGCAGAATCGAGGCGGTTAAGGGGAATAGCCGTTCACAAGCGACCGGACGAGTGGGGGGGATCCCCCACTCTCCGGGCTCTTTAGGCGAGTGGGAAGGGCACCACTCTCCCGGCCACGGGCAAGTGTAACACTCGCCCGGCCTTGGGCGAGTACAGCACTCGCCCGGCCTTGGGCGAGTGCAGCACTCGCCCGGCCTTGGGCGATTGCAGCACTCGCCCGGCCTTGGGGGAGTATAGCACTCGCCCGGCCTTGGGGGAGTCTAGCACTCGCCCGGCCGGCCTTGGGCGAGTGTAGCGCCCGGCCGGCCTTGGGCGAGTGTAGCGCCCGGCCGGCCTTGGGCGAGTGTAGCGCCCGGCCGGCCTTGGCGAGTGTATCGCCCGGCCGGCCTTGGGCGAGTGTATCGCCCGGCCGGCCTTGGGCGAGTGTAGCGCCCGGCCGGCCTTGGGCGAGTGTAGCGCCCGGCCGGCCTTGGGCGAGTGTAGCGCCCGCCCGGCCTTGGGCGAGTGTAGCGCCCGCCCGGCCTTGGGCGAGTGTAGCGCCCGCCCGGCCTTGGGCGAGTGTAGCGCCCGCCCGGCCTTGGGCGAGTGTAGCGCCCGCCCGGCCTTGGGCGAGTGTAGCGCCCGCCCGGCCTTGGGCGAGTGTAGCGCCCGCCCGGCCTTGGGCGAGGGTAGCGTCCGCCCGGCCTTGGGCGAGGGTAGCGCCCGCCCGGCCTTGGGCGAGGGAGCGCCCGCCCGGCCTTGGGCGAGGGAGCGCCCGCCCGGCCTTGGGCGAGTGTAGCGCCCGCCCGGCCTTGGGCGGGTGCAGCACTGGCCCGACCACGGGCGCGTGGGCACTCGCCCGACCCCTATCTTCCGGAGAATTTTGGCTATCCGCAGTCCGATTTTGGCTATTCGCAGTCCGTTTTTGGGAAAGTCTATAAATAGACCCTCATGGGCACCTTGAGAAGGGTTGGTCTCTACCCCCTCCCTCACGCGTGAGCAAGCACTACCCCTCCCCTCCCCTTGACGTTGAAGGTGGTCGGTGAGGTGATCCTTAGTGCCCTCCAAGGTGCCCAGGCTCAGCATTGGCTTGGGAGGGGAAGTTCTGAGTGAGCTTCCGGGTGTGTGGTGGGACCTCCACGCTGCAGCTTCAGGGGTTCGTCTATAGACTCCAGCAATCGTCAAGGGCAAGTCCCTCAGTTCCTAGTGACCGGACAAGGGTCTTAGCTTAGGTCAAGTAAGAGTTAGCCGCATCCCCCTTTCGAACGCTGAAATCGGGTTACTGGTTTCAACAGCGACAGACTTGCTCGCGACCTCTCCCTTATCCTCTCAAACGACGACAACCTCGTCCTTCTCCTCTCAAGCGACGACAACCTCGCCCTTATCCTCGGAGGCGTTGCCCTTCTCCTCTCCAACACGAAACTCTCTTCCTCCATCATGAAACTCTCTTCCTCCGCACCTCCTCGCGGCTGCCAGTGACGTCTTTTCCTTCCAGGTGCGGTATGCTCCTCTCGGATTAATGTCCTTTTGGTTTTACTTTCAAACTTCAATTTCCTTCCCACTTACTCTTCGATTTGTTTCCATTGTTTTTTTTAGAATGAACTTCTTAGTTTCAATTCCTTCTTTAATCATATAGTTTTTCATTTATAAATGTTCAGAATGTGTTCGATTAAATGTCCAAAAGACACATAACATAAGTTCTTAAAGCCCAGCCCCTAGGTTTTGAGTTTATTTTAGTTATTTAATTTTCTACTTACTCCCCAGCCAACTGATTCAATTGCAAAACATCAATCATTTTTATATCATGAAGAGCATCATCAAATTTTCTTAAAAACATCTATCAAGCACTAGCAATCTACAATATATATAACATGGTTGGGAGTATTGAAACAATGACAATATTCATTGCCTCAAGACAATATGTTGCTTGTATTTTTCTTATTGATTTGTTTAGGGGGATTAATGTTTGCTATGCTTAGTACTTTGAAGGCCTCATTTTGGGCAAAATGCATTTTTCCTTTTTTGATCAATAGATGAGACCTAGCATATTATTTGGTGATGCATTCTGTTGTCAGGTTTTCAATAAATCCAGTTAGAACTTTTACTGGCTTTGCCAATCATTTCATTAATATTTTATTATAGCAATCTTGCAACTACAAATAGCCAAATAATTATGTGGCGTGCCTTCTTTGGAATCACACTAAAACTATTTTCCAAACAGATTTTTAAACTACTTGAAGTTTAACTCTGAAGAATCCGACAAAAAAGGTTTGACATTAATTAGGCTTCAAATAGTGGATCTCGGGTTGACTATACCAATGTATTAAACTCTTGATGACTGCATTTATTGTGCAACTTGTGATGTTAGGAAAGGAAATAAGATCCCTCGTGCAATTATATGATATGCTTGTAAATTTTTAAACCTGGAATTCTACTTGATGTGCAGATGTGCAGTTGGTATTGTTGGGAATTTCAGAAATCAAATCTCTGATTCCAAGATTGAGGCCTCCAAATTCAGAGTACTTTGGAGTTTAGATTTCAGGCTTGAGGCTCTCAGATTCAAAGTTCTTTGGAGTTTGGATTTCAAGCTTGAAGCTTCCAGGTAATGACTTCCATCTTCTTATTTCAACTATGAATCTTGATTGTTCTAATTCCAAAGATCTCTCAATTAATTATGATTCTAGAATACTGATTATAACTTGCATATGATTCTTATTTGTTCTTTTTGAATATCCATTTTTTGAAAATTGTTTGCAAAATTATAATCATTTTTGTTATTTTTGTTATTATATTTTTGCAATTAATTTAGTGATCGCCCAATGCACACTGGAAAATATTTCTGGGTCCTCCACTGTGTGTGGCCGGCCGGGTGGCTGACTGTCGGCTTGTGTTTGCGCGCCGGCGGCGTGCCGGCGGTCAGATAGAGCGGCGGTTGGATCGGATCGCGCGCGGTGAACGTGCGTAGTGTTTTTCTTCCTGACTCCCCACTAAGAGGGGGTTATGGAATTTAGGCTATTCGTAGCCCGAAATTCCTATATAATGAGGGTGATGTCAGCTTCCGTATGATGATTTACTTAACATTCATAATATGTGTATATGAATATTTATATTTAGTGGTGAACACCGTCAAATTCATCTTAATTATCCAATTATTTTAATATTATTTTTATTATTTTCAACAAACAAAAGAAAATTTATTTTTATTATTTTCATATTGAAACGATTTTCATGATGATGACACACTACGCATGCAAATTATCGTACTAGAATACTATGTGCAAAGGACAGCGTGAATATAAATTAATATGATTATAAAATATAAATATAAATAAATATAGAATAAAAATAGATAATACTATCGCTGTGGTTGTAGGCAGACGCAACGTCGGTGTGAACAGGAGTTAGTCCACGTCGAAAGTCAAATAAATATTAATTAAATATATTTTTAATGGTCTGAGCGCATGGTTTAAGTTTAGCGACATGCATGCTCATGATTCCATCCTTAATGACGCAAGCCAATTAAAACTTTTTTTTAATATATATCTTATTATAAATAATCACTTTGGCAATTTCTCGAATTTTACCATTAATTTAGAGCAATGTTATAAGCATCTCTCTCTCTCTCTCTCTCTCTGTGCATCGTTTGTCATAATAATTGATGGCTAAATAGTTTCCCACTTGGCTTCTTTGGAATTCGAAGGCCGACACGTGCCATAGCAATTTCACACGAGTGGAACTTGTGCAAGACCGTGTAATTTAAAATAACCACGAGATAATTTTTCTTAGCATTTTTTGTGGCAGCGGAATGTGTAAATTGGTAGTACTCATTGTTGAGGCTCCGCTCAAGATAGTCCACAATACCTCATCAACATGTGGAATGGGTATTTATAGTATCTCCAGCGTAGAGCCTAACCCTAGTGACACGTAACCCGTTGGGTCGTTCCGAGTCGGTCCTGACACGCGCGGACATATTATTAAATTAACCTAACAATCTCCTCCTATGTCCGCGGTATACCGACATTGGAAAAAAGGGTTGGTGTGTGTAGTGTTCAACCAGTTCGACTCATTACACAACCGTGTCCGTAAGTACCTGTTATAATATATTGGACTGAAAGAAGACAGTAGTATGTATGCACGCATAAGTATAAAGCATAAACCAAGCAGCATCACATCAGAATCCAAGTACAGTCAAAGAGATAGGTACCAGAAGACCTAATGTCTCGTGACTAACAAGGAATAGAAAATAGTCCAAACAAAGCAGGTAAAGAGAGCTAAACAGTGCTCTAAGTCAGAGAAAGAAAACCAAACAGATACTCTAGAAACCACCATCCAGCAGGTCATCCTTTTCAGGATCCCAGTCTGCATGTGCTCCTCCTACAGCAGCATTTCTTGTAATTTCCAACAGAGAACTTCATTCAGAATGAATTCAACTATGGAATATATATGTATCTAGTTCTGTATATAAGAACGTAGTACTTTAAATTATGCTTAGAGGATATAGTTAGAGTATTTCAGGTTAAACCGCAGAATCTATTAATCGTTTCTAAACGAAACGATTTCAGACTTTTGGACAACGCAGCTATATCTGTGTTCCGATATGTGATATCATGGTTACTGTTCTTCTAGGGTTAATTGGAACTCATCAAATGTGGAATGGAACCAATTAACAGGAGAAGGTCGAAAACAAGTCAGATTATGTTATCAAATGTGGAATAACACTCTCCTTCAAGTTAAGGAAGACGAATCTGGATGGGGTTGTTATCATCAAATGTGGAATAAAACAACCAACCAGAGATTCGTACTCAGCAACCAAAATAGCAACGGAGCACAATATGCTAAATTTGACAAAGGAATCAAAACATTCGGACTTAGGTTGGTTTCAAACCGCTTTGAGTCTCATTTCCCCCACTATTTTGATTGAACGGTCTCGGGGCATTCCTTTTGTCAGTGGATCAGCTAGATTATCCTTCGATCGCACGTCGACCAAAGTAATAACGCCTTGTTCTTTAAGATAACTCAAAAGGGCATGTCTCAGTCGTACATGTCGTCTCTTAGTGTTAAAGAGGACATTCTTAACAACTTGGACTGCTGCCTGATTATCACAGAACAGGCTTAGAGAATTGATTTGAAGTTTAGACAAGGGAATGTCTAAGATCAAATTCCTGATCCAATCTGCCTCTTCACCAGCTGAAGCTAAGGCAAATAACTCGGCTTCCATAGACGACAAAGCTATGCATGTCTGTCTCTTGGACTTCCAAGTAACTGCAGCGCCACTTAATGTGAATATAAATCCACTTGTGGACTTGCTGTTTGTAACTTCTGAACACTAGGAGGCATCAGAGTAACCTTCCAAAATAGGAGGGTGACCAGTATAGCACAGAGCGTGGTCTTTAGTACCTTTGAGATACTTCATCAGCCTATCTAGGGCATCCCAATGCTCTTTGCCTGGACTACTGGTAAAGCGACTTAGCATGCTTACGGAGAAAGCAATGTCAGGTCTAGTGCAGCTTGTGGCGTACATGAGACTTCCAATGATCTTTGAGTACTTGACTTGATCAACGCTTGTTCCTTCATTCAGACTCAGCTTGACGTTCGGATCAGTGGGTGTTTCAACAAGCCTACAATCTTTATAACCCCAGGAATTAAGAATCTGCTCTATGTAGTGAGCTTGACTCAGAGTGACACATCCCTTGTCTACTCTTACTTTAATACCTAGTAGGGTATCGACGGGACCAAGGTCCTTCATATCAAACGCTTTGGCGAGAGCGGACTTAATATCCCTCACGATAGCTAGGTCTGACCCCAGGATCAACATGTCATCCACATAGAGACATATGATGACTGTTTGGTTTGATATCGAGCGGTAATAGAGACACTTGTCTGAGAGACTGGACTGAAATCCAAAGCTCTTTACCACTTGATCAAATTTCATGTGCCACATCTTAGGTGCTTGTTTAAGCCCATAGATAGATTTATCAAGTTTGCACACTTTATCCTTTAGATCTGTATGGACATAACCTTCAGGTTGTGCCATGTAGATATCTTCATTTAGCTCTCCATTCAAAAAGGCTGTTTTCACGTCCATCTGATGGACGATGAAATTCTCGATAGAGGCTAAGGCTAGAAGAATTCTAATAGTAGATAGGTGACAGACAGGTGAATAGACATCAAAATAGTCAATTCCCCCCTGTTGTTTATAACCCTTAGCGACTAGACGTGCTTTTTATCTAGCTATAGACCCATCACTATGTAACTTCTTCTTCAGTACCCACTTGCATCCCAGGACTTTAGCTCCATTCGGTAGGTCCACTAGATGCCAGGTATTATTTTGTAGCAGCGAGTTCATCTCATCGTCGATGGCTTCTGCCCACATTAACGTATCTCTCGATCTCATCGCTTCCTGATAGGAAAATGGATCATCCTCTAAGTGGTAGGTGACGAAGTTCTCACCAAAATCCTTAGGGATTCTATCTCTTGTAGATACTCTAAGAGGAATAGGTTCGACCTCTAGAGGTTGGGGAGCAGTGCCAGAGGGGCCAGCTTTGGGTTCTACCGTAGACTCTGAGATCATGTCAGTAGATCCAGGAACGGTCAGGCCATGATCTTTGATAAATTTATGCTCAAAGAAGATAGCATCTCTAGACTCTATCACTGAATTAGTGGATAGATCCAGAAATCGGTCAGCTGCACTGTCTTCTGCACTGCCTAGATAGACACAGGTTGTCGTTCTAGGTCCCACCTTAGGTCTTTTAAGGTCTTATATACGCACATAGGCGATACAGCCCCAAGTCTTAAGAGTGTCATATCTACAAGGATGACCGTGCCACAACTCATAAGGAGTAGAACTGAGCTTTGAGTGAGGCACTCTATTCAGAATGTGATTTGCAGTAAGGACTGCTTCCCCCCAGAAGGAATTGGGCATGCCAGCGGTCAGGAGCATAGAATTTAACATCTCTGTTAAAGTTCTATTCTTACGCTCAGCAACACCATTTGATTGGGGTGAGTAAGGAGCTGTAGTTTCAAGGATTATGCCCTCAGTGGCACAAAACTCCCTAAACCCAGTTGCAGTGTATTCTCCTCCTCGATCACTTCTAAGTCTCTTAATCTTCAGATTTAACTGGTTTTCTACCCGAGATTTGAAGATTTTGAAGGTCTCGAATGTCTCGTCTTTCGATTTCAATAGGTAGACATGACAAAATCTGGAGAAATCGTCAATGAAGGTAATTAGATACTTCTTTCCCCCTCTAGTGGCATGACTCTGAAAGTCACAGAGGTCGGAATGAATCAATTCCAAAAGTTGTGTGCTCCTAGAAACGGTCTTGTAAGGGTTTCTAGTTATTTTAGTTTGGGCACAAATCTCGCACCTATCAAACCGAATAGAGAAATCTAATGGAATGTTGTGACTCTTAGCTAGATCGCGCATCTTCTTGTAGTGAACATGTCCAAGTCTATTGTGAAGTAGCTTTGGATCTAACAGAGAAGAACTCACTTGATTTATGCACTCGTTTTCTAGGCTAAGTCTATACATTTCATTGGTTAAGTAAGCGCAACCAAAAAAATATGAATTAACAGACAGTGTTATTCTACCGCTAATGGTTGTAAAGGACATTCCGGACTTATCTAGCAAACTCATAGAAATTAAATTTTTGGTTAAATTAGGAACTAATTAAACATTCTGTAAAATTAAAATTTTACCTGAAGAGAGGACGAGCTTTGCCGTCCCAGCATGAGTGACGACTGTCTCTCCTCCATTGCAGTTCTCAACTCTGTCTCGGACTGCTCTGACCTCTGAGAGAAGACCTCTGTCATTTGTGACATGACAGGTAGCACCGTTGTCCAGCCACCACTCAGAAGACGCACTGCAGTGATTGCTCCCGATCATAGCCACAAAGGACTTGGGATCAGAAGTATCGACCACCATGTTTGCAGTATTCTGTTTGGGAGGCAGCTTGCTCAAAATTAGACTCGCAAATTGACTATCGACCGTTTCAGACTGTTCGTCTTTTAGCTTGTGACGCATAATTTCAAGTTCTAGGAACTGAAAGTGAGCGTTCACGCGGTCCCAAATCTCTTTCGCGGTCTTACATGCTCTGTAGGTCAAGGCAATGCGAGAATTTAGGGAATTTAGAAGGTAATTCCTGCAAAAATTCTCGTCTTTACTCCACTGATATTCATCCACATCCTCACGGGTAGTGGCGAAATCGCTAAGAACAGTGTAGAAAATTCCACGTTCTTTCATTCCTAGTTGGACATACAATTTCCAACTGAGGAGATCAGTGGCGTCAAACGACTGCAATTTGACAGTGTCGAGCGCACTCAACTCCGTCATCGCACTAGATTTAAACAGAGATAAAATTCTAGATCGAAAAACTAAAACAAATCACCTGATTCGCGCGAAGACGACCAGGTAACTTCGGATCCAATCCCGTTGAAGTTATTGTACGTGTGCTCCTCCTCTCCGACTGAACACGGTCGCCGAAGACAAGATCAAAGCAAAGGAAAAATCCAGTAATTGTTCTGGAAGGCTTCACTGGATTTGGATCTGGATGGCGAGAATAAGATCTAGATCGACAACAAAACAAGATCACAATAGGCCTTCCTTCCTCCTTGGATCAGATCACTCGAGCAGCACAGAGTTTAGATCTTGCTTCCCACTGAGGCAACACCCAAGATCGACTGGATCAGAGGCACCCAATGAACTCCACAGATCAAAAGGGATTGATCTGTTTGAGCACCAGAAATCTCAGGGATAAGGCACGGCCAAATAGAGTCCAAGGCTCTAAATTCCCTCTTCCAAATTTGCTGGGGATGGATAAAACAACCCACGATTTCCTCCTCCTGGCACCACAGAGGTCTCCGGCAAAACTGAATCTGCAGGTACACAGATCGGAATCTACAGTGGAGTAGATCTCTAGCGGCAGAGAAAATCGCGAGAAGCACAGCGCCGAGTCTGAAACTTAGATTGTCGGATCTGGGGACAGCAGGTTTGCACCAGCAAGATCTGAAGAAAAACTACAGCCCAATCGAAGATCCACAGAGGGGCCGAATATTCCTTGTCGATCCAGTAACAGGAACTGCAGAGCAACGATGAAAGATCGGCGACAAGATCCACGGATGCCGAAGAAGAAATCGGGAGCGGAGAACTAGCGATCGGCGCAGCGCTAGAGCAGATCGGGAGCGGCTTTAGGTCTGAAAAATTCCGATCGACAGGAAAGCACCGATCGATAGCGGTTGCGCACAGGAAAGCGCGATCGCAAGAAAGAATAACCACGATCAACCGATCGAAGATCGTCGGCAAAACAATGACTGGATCGAGCGGCGCAGAGAAACTCGCGATCAGCGAACAGATCTGGTTAGGGCAGCGACGACAGGGAAAACTGCGACAGGTCCTGCGATCTCCTCCTTTGGATCGAAACGGCGCAGAAGAGGCTTCCTTTGCGATGAGGAAGATGCACAGGAACAACGATCTGCGATCTTCACGGGAGAGAAAGCTTCCGTACGGTAGAAATCGCGTATGAAGGACACTACAACAAAACAAGGCTATGGCGGCGTTTTTTTGGACTTTCCGCGGCGTTTTTGAAGCGCCGCGATAGTTTTCGCGGCGCTTTCCAAAACGCCGCAATATCGCCGCGAATGTGATCGCCGCCAATACAAGCAGGTTTTCGCGGCGTCTTTTCATAAAACGCCGCCAATACCAGGAGGTTTTTGCGGCGCTTTTTTAAAAACACGCCGCCAATAGCTGCTGTATTTTTAAAAAAATACCGAGGCTTTAGCGGCGTTTAATTTTAAAAACGCCGCTAAATCTGCAGAATTAAAAAAAAACCGAATAATTTAAAAAACTCTTATGTATACTGGTAGCACATGCCATTCACTCGTACATATAAAAAAGAAAAATTTCTTTCTCATCTCTCTCGTTATTCCTCGTTTTAGGCAAAGAAACACAATATATAGTACAAATTTGATTGAAATGAGCAATGTATTAAATCAACAAAGTATAGTTCACATTTTAGGCAGTAGAACTTGTGTTCATGGCAAATATTAAATCAGCAAAGTATATTTCACATTAACATCACAAAATTAGAATCTTCATGTCCAAATATACACAAATTTGATTGAAATGAATAAATAACACTAACTATTTCATAATACAAACCCACTTCATTTTATCATCCAAGAAGTCCATCTTGGTCCCGATGACATGCATCAAAGCCTCCGGATCAATCAATATTTTGCCGCCCTTGACCTCGACGATTTCGTCAAACTTGCCCTATCACTCGGAGCAAACAAACACTCTTAATTCTCTGTTTGTAGGCGTCGGCGATGGGGGATTATAGGTAACATCCTGCTTGCTCTATCGCTGCATTCCAACCTTCCAAGGCCTATCACATGCAATAATATATTGGTACATGCACAACAAAGCTCATACTTTTATTAACAAATTCATTTGCAGTTACAGTTTGCTAGATAGTGATATATAACACAATGAGATACTGGTGGGAGCATAGCATATGTGAATCTCCTCCTACCAGATATTTTACTCCCAAAAGGGATAGATAATATTAAATTAAATAAAAATAACAACTTCATCACCAAATGCAAAAAATAAAAACAGTATTAGGATATAATTTAAGTAAAAGAGGGCAAAATTATGAAGACTTTACTTTTGAAGTTGCAGATGCTTGCCACCGCTGAATATTCTGCAAACGGCTCATCTCGAGATCAAGGACTTGGTAAGTTTCAAGATACAGGTCACCTCGGTTATGCTTCTACAACGCGGCGCATTTTGTTTGCAGATCAAACACCACGTGTAGCCCAAAAGCCCCCTTGAGGAGAAATCTTGCAAGTAATTGAAGTGAGGAATTGTAATAGATGTGATGTGTGATACCTGTGCAGAAGAACAATCAGTTTGAGGGGTAATGAACCTGTGCAAGTAATTGAAGTGAGATTACCTATGCAATAATTCACCATAAAATAACAATGCACATCAGTTTTCAACACAACACGTACATCAACTCTTCATACACTACTTAACAGGAATAAATGAAGATAGAAGATTCATCACTGAGAACTCAAATAGCGGTGAACACAAAGAGATCGTCATCTTCATCCAACACAAATCAAACAGAAACCAGAATCATATACCTCTTGGTCAATCTTCACATTATGCTTCCATATGAAGTCCCTCCCCTGCAATGACCTGGGTTTAGAGTTGGATGGAGCATAAAAATTAATAGAATACAAAATTCTTTGACATTTTGACATATCAAGATCTGGATACTAACGAGAGAGAGAGAGAGAGAGAGAGCTTTTATCATGCTAGGTGGTTTGCAATAGGGAAAAAGCAAAGTCAGGATATTGTTCAAGATGATCAACAGAATACTCACCCAAAATGTGATCAATCCACACAATGTCTGATCAGGATATCGTTCAAGAGAGCCCTTCCATATCCATGTCATCCTGAAATTATTCAAAATTAGAGAAAATTTTAAGATCAATCGGAAAGCTAAGCCGTATGTTTTTCATCAAAGCCCTAAAATTTTGCAAACGAAAGTTTTGAAGACCTAGGGGTAAACTAGTTTAGTTCCACGAAAGGCCTCAGAAATACAGCCCCAACAATTTGTAGATTTCACAATCCATCATGGATTATCAAGAATCTACGAATTAAAATTTGTAGAATTTGGGTGACGGTGAAAACAACAAAAAATGGTAAAAAGGAGATTATTAAAAACCCAAACCTAGCAACCCAAGGATGCGCACGCTCTTCAAATGAAGCTCACATATATGCTTCTTTACAAAAAGCTGCAGCTAGAGTCGCCGCTGGCTAGGGCACAGGACAGGAATCGACCACCGGGGAACGAAGGTCGTCGGCGAGTAGCGGAGTCGACCATGACGGGTAGTCCGCGATATGGTTTCGCTTCGCCTCCTGGAGTCGGTGTCGAGCACTGGCAGTGTGATGAAGTGGATCAAAAGAGGAATGAGGGAAGCCAAGGACCAGACGGTGATTTTGGCGGAGGAACTCTAGCGTGCAGTTACACAAAGTATGGAATATATATATATTAATACTCTGGCGGCGTTTTCTATGTATAAAGGCGTCGCCAATGTCTTACATTCTCTTTCGCGACGTTTTTCCTTAAAAAGCGCCGCCAAATAAGAAATTTAAGGCGGCGTTTTTTAAAGCGTCGCTAAAAAAACGCCGATGTAACCCTATTTTGTTGTAGTGGGAGCAACTGCAGCGCCCTCTTGCGATCTTCCTTCGTCCAGATCTTGCGATCTCAGCGACGGGAAACGACGCCTAGGGCACGCGAAGCAGAGAAGTCGCGATCGGTGCGCCAACGGGAGCGAAAACCTTGAGCGGAAAAACCTAGAATCGATATCTTGAGAATGTTGAGGCTCCGCTCAAGATAGTCCACAATACCTCATCAACATTTGGAATGAGTATTTATAGTATCTCCAGCGTAGAGCCTAACCCTAGTGACACGTAACCCGTTGGATAGTTCCGAGTCGGTCCTGACACGCGCAGACATATTATTAAATTAACCTAACACTCATATCATTATTAATAGTGTGTTCATATGTTTTTTTATTATCTAACTTTTCTCTGTTATTATATTTTCATTTTCTTTTATACACCTTATTTTATTTAATATTATATTTGAATTGAATTTGTTTTATTTTATTTTATTTTCATTATGCTTATCCCTAATTTAAAATATATTATAATGTAATTAATGTATTATTTAACAAATTATTGATGGTGCATTTGTAATGTGTAGGAATAAAGCCCCGTCCAAAAAGCCCGACGGGCCCGGGCTGAGCCCGGGCCTAGCCTTAACCGGTCCGGGCCGCGCTTTCCCTCCAAATGGGGCCGGGCCAGGCCGGGACGGGCCATGCCTTATGGCTGCCATGACAGCTTGCTGCTGCCAAACTGGGCTTTTCAAGAGCCCGGTAAATCTGGCTTTGCCCGGCCCGGCCCGGGCTGGGCATTTGCCTAATATGGGGCCCATTTAGGCCCCTAAGCCCAGCCCGGGCCCAGGCGGGCTTTGCGCGGGCCCAGGCCTCGACGGGCTTTTTTCGAGCCGGGCCTGGGCCCGATTTTCTTGACCATTTTTATGCAGGATGAAAATTTATGGGCAATATTATAATCACACATAATTTGGCTCGTAGCTTATTTAAAAAAACTCAAAATAACACAAAAATCCTAATATTAACGCACCCCACACATTTCGCGTTCTCGACGCTGCCCGACCATCGCTCTTGACTGCAGGAGATGACATCGGGTCTCAATTGAAGAAGATGACGGCGGCTCTTGACTACATGAGGGGATGTCAAATCTTAACTAGAGGAAAGGAAGAAGAGGACGACTATAGGTCTTGAACGCAGTATTGAAGTTGGAGGAAAGAAAGATTTTGACTGAAGGGCAAAAATGTGGTCGACACATTTGCAAATTTTGTTGACCCAGCGAGAGCTTATGTGGCTATCGAAGTAAAGTATATGAGCTTCCGGAACTTCTCATGATGAAAGCCAAAGCTCTTGCAACTACAATGAATAAGAGCTTTTGCAACGAATGACACCGACGAAGCATGTTAGCATGTGAGAAAAAGAAGGTTGTGATCAAACTGGACGGGAAAATTTATCGAAGAAGATGATTGTGAAAGTCATTGTAAAGAAGCTTTGAGGTGGTTGAATCATTGATATGTTCCCCCATTGAAAACCGATAGAGCTTCAATATTTATAATACCTTAATAGGAATATTTACAAGGAGTATTTTGTTGTGCAACAATTAAATTTTTACGCTGGTGTGCAACAATCAAATTTTTAGCTTTATTTACAAAAAATATCTTTGGTGTGTCAATAACAAGTCGGCGTGAAAAGAACATGTTTTGAAATATCATTATAATTTGACGGCCAATAGTCATCGTCGGTGTGCTTATAACATTGCCCAAATTTAATTACAATTTGTGCTTTCGTGTTCTAATTGTGAATTAAATTCATGGTGAAAAATAAGGCGTGATCTCTAATTTTGAATTAATAAATTTTATTTTCTGAAACCTAAAAGGGACGTCCGGCTTACTCACAGATTTGTCCCACACTCCGAGTTGACCAAACTAGGGGGTACACGTTAACATCCCTGGCAGTAAAATTGATCTGCAGGTATGTTTAAATCGCATGCGTAATTGTGTGAGGCTCTCATAGGATGTTGACTTCTTCTCAGTTCTCCACGCGTTGACTAGAAAGCCGTTGAACTCCCACGTGATGGGAATCCAATCTTCCAGCCAGATTTACACGGAGTTTCACGGTAAGAGTTTCCGGTATTGAATGGATATATTTTCGTACTGGCCCTCTTAATAATACAAAGTATAGGAGTAGTTTTATTTTCAGGCAATTGTTATAAGCACATCAGTTTTGGCCATTCGTACACCAATTTTTATGAGTTATTACGCTCCTTTTGAAAATACGTCTTGCACATGCATTTTTAGGAAAAGTGTTCAACACAAAAATTGTAGATCTCGTCGAGATCTACAACTTTCGTGTTGAACACTTTTCCTAAAAATATATGTACAAGATGTATTTTCAAAAACTCACTATAGTTACGAGCCTGGTGACAATACGCCTTGTGCGTGCATTTTTAGGAAAAATGTTTAACACGAAAGTTGTAGATCCCGACGAGATCTACAATTTTCAGTCCAAGACATATTTTCAAAAGGCGTGTAATAACTAATAGAAATTGATGTGCGAATAGCCAAAACTGATGTGCTTATAACAATTGTCTATTTTTATTATGATTTCTAAAATAGCCCCTTTTCTCAGTTTTGCAACAGGTTGGCAGAATTTGTTAAATTGGTCAGGTGTTTAATTTAATTAAGTGTGCCGACTGTTTTAGATTTAGACTTAGGAAGTTAAAAGTTAAGATAAAATAATAAATTTATAAACTTTAAAAAATTATAAAATTATAAATAATAATTATTATACTTTATATAACTATTTCTCTTCTCCTTCTCTCCTTCTCGGCCCTCGGGTTGGCAAGATTTGCAGGTAATGCTGTAATAACAATTGATATTTAACTTATATATTCATTGATTAAATAAATTTATTCGTTCTAGATAATGTAATATGCATTGATTGTCGGTTCCCGGGTCGATTCTGGGTACCCGACTTGTGGAATCAGGAACCAAATCGAATTAATGATTTTGATATTATTTGGAACCGAACCCGAAATGAGCCTATTTGGAACCGACCCAAATTGTTCGGTACGGTTCGATTCTCCGGTTATTTTTGCACACGAATGCCTCCATTCAATCCAACCGAACATACCTTAAATGAGATATCGGAGCTATTTCTCCTAATATTTTTTAAAAAATAATAGTTTTTTTACCGGTAAACATAATAAATTGTCAATTTTAATTAATGATATGAAGTCTTGAATCTCAACTTGAACCTCGCATTAATATCTGGCTGCCTTCTTCACCTTGATCAAGTCCTTTTAAGTTTTATCTAACCAGTATGAAGACTTCCCTTGTAGGGCCCGCCTACATCAAATTATACGGTTTGACCGCATCGACTCGCATTTTTTATTGACCCCATCAATTTCAAATCAACTTCCTCGCTAAAATTTTTTTGGATGCAATTTCAAATCAACAATAATCTGATATGATCAAATGAAAGTCATATACGAGCATATATTATGAGAATTGATATTAGCAGTCCTAAATTGGCTATTCGCAATCCATCGCTATTCGTAGTCCATAAATTTTATTTGTAGTCCAAAATTATATTTGCACCACACTCTCAACCCAAATAAGCGAAAAACTTTGCTGAGTTATTAAGTGCTAGAAGTCTAGAAAAATATCTTAAAGACAAACAATTTAAAAACCTACCAGAAAAACAAGTTAAATGACATGCGTAGAGGAATTAACTCTAAACCAAGTTAAATGGCACATGCAAACCTTCCTCTAACCAGAAAGCTGACTACTTTTTTTAGATTTTCGCTGGATAATTTCCTTCTTTTTTAAAGATGAATCTAAGAGGGGGAAAAACGACGTGACCGATAGAACTACGACTAGGATTTAGACGACGAGAGAGAGAGAAACGGAGAGGAGATTATTTGATGGGGTGCGGTTAGCAAGAATTGGACTGTGAATATAATTAGGATTTTTACAATTTTTGGGGTGCGAATAGCGAGAATTGGACTGCTAATATCAACTCTCTGTACTATTCGTACACCAACAAACACATCAAGATGGTCAACTCTTAATGAACTTGTAGATTGATTTTAGTTCCTCCCTTGATTTGCACCCAATTTTCCCTTCAACACTTTCACATCAAACGGCTCTTTCACCCAAATCAAATTACATGGGCCATGTACGCCAAGTGCCATCCTTCGCCGACATCAAGTCCGCCAATTATATTTTTATTGCATCGGGTGCGGTTAATTCTTTCATGCGCATCAAATCGTGTGCCTTCTTTGCCCAAAATAAAACTGAAATCTTCTTCTTTGAAAACACATTGTGCGCTCTCCTCCTTTTGGTAACAACCATAGTCATTGCTCCACTACTATGAAGTTGGTATATTTTGTGGAGATTGACTATGGTCCTTCATGTACAATGTATGAACATCGGTGACATTAGTCATGCCCTCGTAGTTATATGTATAATTAATTAATGTGAAAAATAGTTATACATCATTTTTTTTATTTTTGTTTAAAAAAATCTTATCATTATTCATATCATATGAATTTTTCATTAGTACTTTTATTTGGTTTTAGTCGTTACTTTTCAAATCAATTTTAATAAAATTGACATGTCTAATAATAGCTACCATAGTACGTATAAGAGCTTTACCACATACTTTTTAAATTTTACGAATATTCATTATTATTTTTAATTTGAGAATATAGTGCAATTACTTAAACAGACATTTTATTTTATTTTATTTTAAATAAATTATAATATGTGTTAATTCATTAGATGAAAACAATAAAACTATATTTGACAATTTTGAATGTTTCGCCAAAAGTTATTTTTTTAAAATATCTATATATACTATTCTAAAAAGATTTATGCACAGCTTTAAAAAGTCATGAATTTAAAACCTATTAGAGTCATCTTGGCCGTTGAATCATAAGATCAACCAACTTTAGGGTTTAAAAAATAGAGCGCTCTCTCTCTCTCCTCATTCCCGAGACACCTCCCTTATTTCATGCACTTAACATGTTCGATGAATTGACGTATAGCTGTTTTTAGGCACCATTCTTCAATAGCAAACTTTTGTGATGATTTATTTTATGTTATATTCATTGATATGAATTCTAATAGTAAATCAAAGTCTTCTATAATTTTGTCTGATTTTCCATTAAATTTCATTCCGCCAAAGCAAAATCTAATTATAATTTTCATCGATTGATTCTCTGATTAGAATTTCAATCATAAATCAAAGTCTTCTATAATCCTTTCTCTGCTTTTCCATTAAACTCCATTCCTACAAAGCAATATTCAACTCAACTGATCCTGATAATTCATCAGATTAATAAATTCAACTTGAAATATTATTGAGAATATCTTCATCAACCCTGCAATATCATCTTCATTATTGGAAAAAGTTGGATTGAGTTTATCACAACATGAAAAATGGAAGGAGTGGGAAGGAGGAGGATAAAGCTCTCCAATATTTTACCGATGTTTCATCCATAAGATACATGTGCTCGCGTATACACAAAGTACCATTCCTACAATAAAAAATGTGCTCTTCCCGTCACTCGCAAACCCCCATGCACACAACAAAGAAGCAACAGGTGGAATATTGCGCCCAGGGGTTTGCGAGTGGCGGGAGTGCCGTCGCACCGGCGCAATGCCGTGGTCAGGGTACTGTCGCGCGGGGCACTGGGAGCCCCGTCCTCTGTCGCAATCGTGGTACTGTCGCGGTTGGCCATAGGGGCGTAGCCCCGTGCCTTATATATATAACCTTTTTGAATCAACAAAAAACTGAGTAAAAATTTTAGGATTATGTAACCTTGTTAAACACATTAATGATTATCTTATAATTATGAAAAATTACAAGTGCTAATTTATAAATATGCACTTTTGAAAAGTAACACTCTTGCTTTGACTTGGCCTGTAAATAGCACGGATCATCGTGTCTAATAAGTCTCAGCAAAGTTGACAAAAACCTACTACATTCCTTTGACTTCGTTACTACAACCCTAGCTATAATTAGAAAATCTTTCAACTCTGGCCACATTTATAATGGCATCCCTCTAAGTTCATTTGTTCTAACACTTGCAAATATTTTAAGTTTCATTTATTCATTTGCTTATGAGACTGATTTAGGCCTCGTTTGACGGGGCGGATTCGCCCCCAATTGTGCGGACAGTAGAGTTCAAAAAAAGTGTTTTGGGGGCTTTTGTGCAGCTGGTCTAATAGAGTTTTCTAGAAACCGCTTTCACTCCTTTCAATTTTTTTTTCTTTTATTTGAGGGTTTACTAAAGTCACGCTCCAACTATTCACGATCTGGCTTTCTTCTTTCCCGTCGTCGTAAATATTTTTTTTATCATTCACGATTGTTTACTCATCCATCATCTTTGCTTCTCGCCGCTGACCAATTTTGTAACAAGCTTATTTAGAATTTAAATAATACTTAATTATTTATGCAATACATGATATACATACAAAATAATTTCATTATTAAAAAATTATTCTTGTAATCAGAAAAAAAGTAAAACATGTTTATGAAACCAATTAAAATGAAGATTTTCGAAAGAGTACTTTTTAAAACAGCTTTCTGAACGGTTCTAATGATATATCTCTGATTTCTATTGTTTTTCAACTGCGGCCGCATTATCAAATTTTTTTTGTAAAATATATTTCAATTACTAATTCATCATTTTTTATTTTATTCCATTATTATTCTTTCATTATACTGTAGATTAGATGACTATAGAAGGAAAATTACTAAAAATACTAACTATATTAGGATTATTATGCAAATGACATCAATTAGTTTCCCCTGTTATTATATAGTATTGAAAATGAAATTTTGAAAAAAAAAAGAGCTGAAGTAGCTCGTATGTGTATTAGCTCCATAAAAAGAAATTACAGTCAATGATTAAACATTTTTTTAATATAATTTTGAAACGTACGTTTCAAGTACTACTATTTTAATTGAATAAATGCATAGATCTAAAACAAGATTTTAAGAAAAATACAACATACATTTAATTATTATTATTATCAACATTCAAAAGTGTTGATTTTGTAAGTAAATAAATACAAATATTTATAAACAAAACAAATTAGTCACACTCTCTATCTTTGACTTGATATTTCAAGACTAAACCCTCTCCACGGTTCACACTATCTCTCGCAAATTGCAACAGACTCTTTCAATCGCTTGACCTTCTATAATGTCGCTGTGGCCAATTCGAGGCACATGCAGATCGGTCTAGATTGTGCTGTCTTAGTCTGGGAGCGGTCGAACGTGCAAATAGTCAATGGAAATTAGACGAATGACAATAGATTTTTTTTAACGCGAAAAATCTCGGAAAGAGGTGAAAATCACGCGATTGGGGCTGTGCCGACCAAACTTCACTATTTGCTGGTTTTGTACAATGCTTTGCAGAGAAGCGGAGGGCGACAGACAACTCCTCGTTACAATTATTGGGGGAGGGAGATATGGCCGGGCTCGGAGGATGACAGACCACCACTCACGAAGCTGAGTCTTTTCTTTGCTACAGTGTGGAGTTGTGCGCTCTGGATGCTTTGAGGTCTTCTTTTGGTGCTCGAAAGTTGAGGGGTGCGCTTTGCGCGTCTTGACGTCTGCGGCTTGACTGTTGTACGTGGTGCGCCGCGGAATCTGGAGCGATGTACTCGTTGTCGACTAGAGGGTTTCCTGCTGAGTTGAGGGCGTCGCGAGAGTTGAGATCGTCGTGCGCGAAATGCTAGTTGCGATGCGCGCTGGACTTGCTGCTGTGGTGTGTACGGAGCGGAACATACGCAGGTGCGCTTGAGCGAGGGAGAAGACCTTCGAAGAATCTTGAAGGCGCTCGAAAATCTTCGAAGGAGTATTCGAAGGCCAAGGAGATCTTCGAGGGGTTCCTTGAGGAGCTCTCACAAGCGTAGATGGAGTCGGAGGAGGAGAAGATGGAATGAAGGAGGACTCTAGGGTCCTATTTATAGGATTCCGGGGTGATTATTCGGTTATCCGCAAGCCATAACCACCTTATCTGCTATTCACTAACCGGAACCTTTTATTCTATGTTGTATATTTTTTTAGGAGAAATATTATGCGCATACCAGTCATTATTTTTGGCTATGCGCACCCCCATGATGTGTGATTACGATCGAGTTGGTTATGCGCCGACGGCGGAGGAAAGTAGGCCAAGAGGTGGCGGTCGCCGACGGGAGGCCTGCCGAGGAGGAGGAAGTGGCGGCTGTGAGGCGTGGCGGAGGCCGGCCGGCGGCCGGGAGGCCTGGCGAGGCCGCATGAGTGTGTGCGTGCGACCGCGTGCCTGCGTGCGAACGAGAGGGGGGCGGCGAACGGCGGATGGCCGGCCGCGGGCGGTTGGAGCGACGGTTGGGGGCGGTTCCCTTCATGTCCCTCACTAAGTTAGTAAGGGACACGAGAATTCTGACTATTTGCAGCCCGAAATTCCTATGAACAGAGGAGTACCCTATCAAATGTATATTAGTCATATGACTGAGTAATAGTTTCAACTTTAAAAAAGAAAAAATAATTTAAAAGAGTGCAAATCCGATCCGAGTTTTATTTGCACCTCCAGAGCCAATAGCATAGTACCACCATGACATCATCACAACATTAATCGCTAAAATATATTAGCGGCAGCGACAACGAGCCATACTCGGTCATCGGGAATCAAATTTATGATAACGGGACTCTCCGCCAACCACCACTAAAGTAATAATCTTCTCCGAATGCGTGCTTGAGTGGTTCTCCGAATGCGTGCCTGAGCAATAATTTGGTACGCTCTACGTATGTGAGCATGGTGCGCGAGACGGCTCAGATGCATCCATCAAACATAAACACCACGTGATGGACGGCGCAGATGCACTCCACACACTATACTCCAGGTACGTTGAGCGTACCATAAAATTAACCGAACCGTTCCACCGCAATGAGGATGGTCTGTCTGTACCTTTACTTGCTCGTCGAGTATTAGTGATTTCACACATTATAGACAATATTCAACCGCCGAATAGCCGGGGTCATGACTACTATGATGTTAAAGCTATGTCGGGCGGCCTATATCCAAAGAAAACCATAATAATCATCATATTACGTTAAAGTTTTCAGTGAACGCATTGAGTTTTAGTGAACGCTTTGAGCACACAAACAATCTAACATCTTCAACAACACAAGAAGTCCACTCTCACTAAGGATTTTTCTTAGGCTCTGTTTGGCTCGGCTGCAGCGATGTGAAAATCAGTTGTGAGAAGCAGTAGTGAGAAAATATGTTGCTCTGCAGAATGATGAAAAAAACATGAAAATTGTTTGAAAAAATAGATTTCCCAGTGTTTTTCAAAAATTGAAAACTGTTTCAACTGTTTGGAAAAAACATTGATAGTAAAATCTAAGAACATTAAACTTGTCATCATAAATTAAACTTCAAAACTCAAGATGTACAACAAATTAGTTCTACTTATAGCAATTTTCATTTTTCTCATCAATATCAACTACCCTATTTCAGTTTAACACCAAAAAAAATTATAAACCAGGAAGCAATATCATTCTAGAACTAGGCTACTGCTGCATCAAATCATTCCAGAACAGTGAATATGTTGTTGTTGCTGCTCCATCAAATCATTCCAGACCTAGGGCTGTGATCTCGGGTGTCTAAAAATGGTACATTTTTGCTGCTGTTGCATCAAATCCATTGACGACGAGCAAGGCGAGGAGGAAGACAATGAATCTGCGATAATGGATCATAAGAAGACGATGAACCTCGTTTGATGTTCTGATCACAAAAAAGTTACTCGAGAAATTTCTAGCCAAGGGATTTCTTGAAGACGGGATGAAGAACAAAAACAGTTGAAGAAGACTTATCGATCTCGCAGGCCAGCTCCGCCTTTTCAGGTTGTCATTCGCTCGAGGAAGAGGAAGAACAGTGGAGAAATGGGCGATGGAGGAGAAATGGTCACACGATGCCACTGTTTCCGTCGTCGATGGACGTAGAATGAATCACAGGGCGGAAAGTCGCGGAAGGCGGAAAATGAAAAATCAATTTCTGTAATCTAATCATGCCTGGTGATCCATGGTGGGAAAATTTGCAAAAACCAGTTTTAAAACCTTAATCTATTTTGTTAGCGCCCTTCTTAAAACTACGTTTGGCACGGCTATTCGAAAAACAGGAGTCCGCTACTCCAAAAACGTGGAGCCAAAGAGAGCCTTATTACACAAAACAACTTCAAACTCGAACCAAACACAAATTAATTGATTTTATCTATGGGCTAGTTCACAATGAACTCTTCAATAGTTTCTATAAAAAGGCTCGTTGATGAAGAAGACAGATGCCACATGAAGCATTTGTGGAACGGCTCAATTCATTTCAAACGGAAGAATTAATAAGTTTTTCAGGTTTCACAAAATATCTAATTTAAATATGATATTATTATTATTATCGTTACGGTTATCGCAAAGTTTCATTTTTGAACAGGCCTGCAGGTCGTACATCTCAACCCATCTCCACACACAGAGCATGATCCATGTGCAGCGAGTTGTTGAGGTGGGAATTTGAACCTGTGACCTCATAGATAAAGGGACTTAGCGCCGGCCTTTATCACGAACTGAGCTGCAGCTCAAATGGTGATAAAGGCCGGCGCTAAGTTCCTTTATCTAGGAGGTCGTGGGTTCAAATCTCCACCTCAACAACCCGCTGCATATGAACCACGCTCTACGTGCGGAGATGATTTGGGGTATACAGGCCTATTCAAAAATAAAACTCTTGCGAGGACCATAACAATTATTATTATTATTATATTACCCGTATAAATGAGGGACAACTACTATATTAGTATTTAATTTTCTTAAAATAGAGCGAGACTTTGTCATCTTTTAATCCTCAGAAGAGACTTCAATTATTGAACGCCCACCCATAATTATTAGAAACTATTTATTAATTATTACTCTTACCAGTTACCATTCTCTGCAGGCCCGACCAAGGCGGTGACCGCATCCCGACCGGATCACCACTCCCCCGATATAAATAACGCCATATCCCTCTTCTTCCTCCGACGAAGAACTTGGTTATCCCTTCCTCAGTTCCTCTCTATCTATCAAATCCATGGCACACGAACGCATCTCCGCCCTCGATCTTATTCGCGAGCACCTCCTCGGCGACGCCGCCTCCCTCGATGATCTCATAAACGGCTTCCTCTCGCCTCAGGCGGAGACCAGCCCTTTCGGCGACCTCACCTTCTCCGATTACCTCGAACAGAGTGAGATATATACCGGTCCCGATATTGACTCCGATTCGAGAGCTGACAAGTTCAGATCCGGCAAATCGGCGCACGCGATGATCCGATTCGGCGGCGATAGATCTGATGTCGGCCTCACGCTCAGCATCCCCCAAGCAGTCGCCCCGAAGGTGGAGTGGCTCAACTCCTCCGATGGCGATCTGCGGCCACCAGAGCTGTTCGATTTCCACCGGTACCGAGGCGTGCGGCAGCGTCCTTGGGGGAAGTTCGCGGCGGAGATCCGCGATCCCAATCGACGGGGATCTAGGGTTTGGCTCGGAACTTTCGACACCGCGATGGAGGCCGCGCGGGCTTACGATCGGGCCGCGTTCCGGATGCGCGGATGCAAGGCGATTCTCAATTTTCCCAATGAGGTTGGAAGCTCGGCAGATTGGGTTCGGTCGGATCCGGCGATGTCGACGGAGAAGAGGGAGAGGGATGAGGAGCAGGAGGAGAGAGAGGTTAAGAGGAGAAGGGTGGGGGAAGCCGAGTGTACTATTCCGGCAGAAGACCCGTTGACACCGTCGATATGGTCGGCGGTGTGGGAGGGCGGCGACGTTAAGGGGTTCTTCAACATCCCGCTGCTCTCACCCTTGTCTCCTCATCTTCCCCTGGGATTCCCGCAGCTGATGGTGATTTGAAATACTTGAGCACTAGCAGTGTAGGTGGGAAAGGAAACGCTAGTAAAAAACAGCAAAAAAAAAGCTTTTTCAATCCGAATGCACGGTAATAATTACATATATATTGTTAAATAGATGTAAATTATATTGTGAGATTTCGTGCATGAAGTGAGAGATCTCTTGAGATTTGTCGTAAAGATTCAAGGTATCGTTCTTTCTTCTCATTTGAAAGCAAAATTTTCTATCTTATATTCTTAATTTAAACAATATTTATCGAACAATTTGCATAATACGTAATTCGTATAACAATGTCTAAGGAGATGGCTATTCGTAGACCTCGTCAGTAGAGTACTGAAATTCCTCCTTGAGGCGGGTATGGGTGAGTATCCCTTGCAACTCGCGAGTATGGGCGAGTATGGACGAGTACTCATTGCAACTCGCAAGTATGGTCAAGTAACTCCCCCCCCATGGACGAGTACTCATTGCAACTCGCAAGTATGGTCAAGTAACTCCCCCCCCCCCCCCCTAGTATTTGTCTATAAATAGCCCCCAAGGGTACCAGGAATGACACTAGGGAAGAGGTTGACCGCTCCTCCAATCGAGATACTCGTCAAGTCCGTGTCTTCCTCGTACCTAGGTCAGCCTTTGGTTTTGGAGGGGAAGCTCTTCTAGACTTCCGGGTATGTGGCGGGACCTCCCTACTGAAGCACCTGGGGTGTGCTTGTAGACATCTCTCTCTCCTGCTCTAGCAATTAGAGTTGTGGCGATCGACCGTGGGATAAGTAAACTTATGCTACACTTAGGTCCGAACATTTGAAGTCGGGAATTTTCTGACTTCAACACAATTGATGGGAAAAGATGGGCTTAAATTTTATTATGGTTGTTTGAGAACCGAATCAAATCGAATAACTCTTTAATCAAATTTAAATTGTCATAGAAAAACAGAAATTCAGATTCCGATTCGTTCAAATATTTGAATTCGGATACAAATTTGTCCTGAAATAATGTATTTGAATTTGAACTCGACTTTGGATCCGGACTTGGATTCAAATTCACTTCAAATGAACGACCAGGTAGAATTTGATCAGACAGCAATGCCCACCTCCATGTATAACATAGATATTGTTTTTATTCGCGAACAATTCACGAATCTTAGAAATAGAGATAATTATATTTGGATTCTTCGAAAATCACTCGAATCCGGAATTGGATTCGAATTCAAAAATACGAACCTTAATCGAAAGTTCACGAATCAATTCCCGAATTATCACAAATTATTTGGTTTGCGAACATCTCTACGCTTGCTAGTGTTAGCGCATTATATGAAAATTCTAAATGTTTATTCAGTAAAGCTAGACAAGAAAAAAATGTTAATAAGAGAAATAAAAGAGAAAAAAAAAACTTTGAGATGGCGGTTAGTTTAGAAGATTTAATATTTTGATTGGATATCAAATTATTTAACTTTAGTCTTAAAATTTAGTTAAAATATATTTAAAAAAAACCCACAAAATTGAGCAAGAACTATTTTACAATGTATTTAGTTATTTAAATAATCGGATAATGATAAATTTATTTATTGGCTAATTTTAATATGTTAAGGTCAGATATCAGGTGAGAGAGAATAGGTCTTGGAAGGCAAGCGTACAGGTTGCCTCTTAATCAAGTCAAAGCTGAATTAATAATATTCACAACGTGCTCAAAGAGAAATTAAAAAGTGTATATATATTCAGGCTGGGCGTAATACTAATATTCAACTCTAATAAATCTGTTGGGAGGTCTTTTCTACACATTAATTAAACTTAATTTATCTCGGTTTATGCGTGCACGGTAACACTTTCTTTTAATTAGGCGATTGTTATTAGCACAACATTTTTGGCGATTCGCAATTATTTGATATTCGCAAATCACAATTTTTTAGAATGACTATCTGCAAATAAGATTATTATCCGCAAACAAAATTTTGAGAAATGAAAATTTAAAGGATTATAAATTAGAGCACTATAACAAATTTTGTTGCTTACGTTGAACGCCCACATTAATAGGTGCGATTATAAATACTTGTTTTTTTCTTCGCGGGCCCCTCTCCCTCTCTCTCGCAAAAAAAATTGCTCTCTCTTCCTCGGTCTCTCTCTCCGCCTAAAATTTCGACTTTCCCTCTCAAACACGACTTTCCCTCCCGTGATCCCCCCATTCACACTACCTTCTCTCTCAAACTCGGTCATTGTTGAGCAAGCCTTCTCTCTCAAACTCGCCTCCCGCCGGCAGTTCTTCCGCCGGAGAATCGCTGAGCAGGTGCTGCTTTCAACGCATTGATGTCTTGTTTACGTCGGCGACCTCTGGTTTGCAAGCATTATTTCTTCCTCCTCATCGACCACGAATTCTTTTATTAATCCATATTCTCCGCATTGTAGAAGCATCATTTTCGGCTCTGACTTTAAATTAAATCGTTCATGAAAACAGAGAACAGTTTGCCTGTAGACAATGAGAAGGAGACCGAATGGAATATGGTAAGATGTTGTTAACATACGGCCATATTTATAAATATACGATCGTTTTTATTAATTATACGACCGTAATTTACAAATAAAATCATGAAACTTTGTCATTCCAGGTAAATGAAAATCAGAACTATCAGAATACGGTATGCTGTTGTGAAGATACGGCTATATTGATTACAATACGATCGTTTTTAATAATTATACGGCTGTAATTAACATATAAAATCGTGACTCAACGTCATTGCAGGTAAATGAACAATCTGGGTTTTTTCCGACAGTTCATTCAGATGAAGAAGCTTATCAAATGTACCTGAACTATGCTCGTCAAACTGGTTTTAGCGTCCGAAAACAACACATATTCTATTGGACTCACACAAGGATCATTAAGACTCGAGAATACTCCTGTGCTAAAGCTGGTTTTAAAAAATCTAACAAGCAGCAAGATAAGCCGAGAAAATTTCATCATCTCGATACTCGCACAGGATGCAAGGCTTGTTTACATTTCAGCGCCGATGAGGAAGGGAGAAACTGGAAGGTTTGTAGATTTATTGAAGAACACAATCATCAGCTAGCCCCGGAAAACTATGCACATTTGTTAAGATCACATCGCAAGGTATCTGATGGCCAAGCTGTTCTGATCAAAAATATGACCGGGGTAGGTATACGTACAACCCATGTTTATAATTTGTTAGCTGAAGAAGTTGGTGGTGTTGAAAATGTAGGATTCACCAAGCAAGATGCTTACAATTTTGTACAACATGAGAGAAGAGCCCTCATTGAATCTGGAGACGCTGCTAGCTTGTTGGAAATATTTAAGATGAGACAGTTGGATGATAACATGTTTTCATTTGATGTGCAGACAGATGAAATGAGCAGGTTGCAAAATTTCTTCTGGATTGACGGGCATGCGAAATTGGACTATGAATGTTTTGGCGATGTACTCATTTTGACACTACTTATAGGTTAAACAAATATAATCTACCCTTTGCTCCTTTTATAGCAGTAAACCACCACTGGCAGAATGTTTTTATAGGCGGTGCATTTGTAGCTCACGAGACAATTGAATCATTTTGTTGGGTTTTCGAGACTTTCTTAAAGTTGGTTGGTGGTAAACGTCCAATCTCCATTTTTACAGATCAAGATCAAGCAATGACAGTTGTTATTGAGAGGGTATTACCCGCTACTCGTCATCGCCTATGCCAATGGCATATTTCACGGAAAGCACCGTCAAAGGTACCGGCCTTCAACATTGATAAGCAGATTAGGTATTTATTTTATAACTGCATGAATAAGTGTGATAATGAAATGGAGTTTGAGGAGTCTTGGAGTCAAATGATAACCCAGGGTAAGTTGCAAGAAAATCGATGGTTACACGATCTCTACAACATTAAAAGGAAGTGGTCTACAGCTTTTAACAAACAATTTTTTGATCTGGGCATTTTATCTACGCAACGTAGTGAATCGGCAAATAGTCGGCTACATGGATGCTCGAAGGCTACAAGTTCACTAGTTGAATGTTTTCTCGGAATGGAAAAACTGATTATTGGTTGGCGAAGGAGTGAACGTGAAGAAGACTTCAGGTGTAAAGAAGGTACTATTACTTTAAAATTTAAAAACTGTCCACTTCTAAAGCAAATGTCAAAGGTTTATACAAGAAAAATTTATTCTATATTTGAGGAATCCTTTATAGAAGGTGCAGTAGGTTTGATGGTAGCAGAAGAAACAGCATATGATGAGGATATGGTTGTATACAACACACGCGTATGTGATGGAGTTGGCGTTGAGAAGCAATTGATAGTAAGAATAAATACAATAACCAATAATATAGATTGCTCGTGTATGGGATTTCAAACTAATGGCATTTTGTGCAAGCATGCATTACGAATATACATTAATCGTAATGTGAAGAATATTAAGCCGTCTTATATTTTGAGGCGATTTACATTGCAAGTTAAGAAGCATAATCATATTTCGATTCCCAGAAACACAAACACACATGAGTGCAATCTTAGTTTCAGAAATTACATGATGAGGTACACTTACGACTTGTGTCAGCGTATGGAGTCATGTCAGACAGCAAAGGATTACCTTGTTAGTGTAATGAACGAGGCCGGTACACGCATACAAGATATGATTGATCAAGATGAGAAGATTAAAAGGTTCTTTCCCCTTGGCAATATTGACAAAGGCAAAGGCATTGTCAAAGATCCACCTTCACTCCGACCCAAAGGTCTTTCAAATGCACGTTTGAAGCCCTATTGGGAGACCACCTCGAAGAAACCAAGTAAATCAAATATTTATAATATTTGTAAATTGCTATTACCTAAGATTTTAATTTCACCAAATTGGTATTATATGACATTTTAATTTATTTCTTGAAACAGAGCGGGTGAGTGCAACTACAAAAAAACTCCCTACAACCGTTGATGTTCTGGTGCAAGCAAATGACCACAATTTCATGGACTTTGCTAGCCAGGTTGATTCCAATTCAATTAATACTTCAGCAACTGATCATTTCAATGATGAATTCGCGATGGATGATGACTATTCACTTAATGTACCTCCTACTTTTTCTTCAATTCCTGATGTATTTAAGTAGTGATTTGTATGCAACTGTGTTCAAATTTGTGGTTGCGCAACAATGACAATGCCAATTTTCAATAGATTTTATTTTCTATTAATAAAATTAATGTAGGTACGTTGCTGTGTTATCTAAAAATGATGGTGCATAACAACATATGCCCATATTGGATCTTTCTTTACTGCTTGTACAACCTGCAGTCACAAAGAAGAGAAGTTAGCAACAGTCCAGATACGGTCGTTTCTTCTGTGAATATGACCGTATTTTTCGTGAGGAACACTACAAATATGAATTGAATTGTACTTTCTGCTCTGCATTTACTGTAAATAATTGTGTGTTTTCACAGAACAATTTCTACAACTAACCACTACAACTTTCAGTCACTGTCAAATATATCGATTACAAAATTATAAACAACAAATACATATTGTTGTTTAACAAAAACTAGCAATATTACTAATTGTCCAGCACAAAAAATGTAAAATCAAAAAGATTTGAACTTCACAATCCAGCACTGCCAATCTCTCTTATCCCGGTCATTGCAGCAAAAATCCTGCAAAAAATTAAGGAAAACATTATTTTCTTTTTCGTTAATTTATAAAGGTATTATACAAATCGCTACGGTCCAATAATATGTAAATACGATCGTACTATAGTTTACTAATGCCGTTTTACAGCTTACACATTATTTTTTTTGGGAAAGTTGTTAAGAATTCTATAGCAATTTCTGCCCGAAGCTTTGCAATATTTTTCCCCCAGTCCTTATGCTTGTCCCAAGATAATTTCCCCTTGCCTAGTAATGTTTTCATGTACATCATCACGAACACTCCGCAATCGTTTCCAGTTAGTTGTGTTGGGCATTGCTCGTCATAAACAATTGGTCACTCATGTACATTTGGTGGCAAAACTGCTCCAACATCTTCCTCAAAGAAGTTGATCTGTGCAATGAGAGATTAGGGTCCTCAATTTGGTTAGCATTATTATAAAATTAATACTAAATGCGTACCACAGTAGAAAGTCTGTTGTAATTCGAGGACTTGTAGAATGAGTCGTAATATTTCCAGCATTTTTCTTTCAAATCGCCAACAAGAAGGCCCCAATGTACATCTAAATGCACGGGCATGAATATGAAATCACCATGTTTTATTGTATTTGGCGTGATGTGCTCAACAAGAGCTTTTGCGCTCATCCTGCTCCTCTTCAAACTCTAAATTGAAAAGATCTTAGAATTTTCAAACTTGGAATTCTAACATGTTAGGAAAATAGGTACAAGATTAAAAAAAATTATACTAACTGCATGATTGGAGGATACAAATGTGAATGATTTAAACTTCCTTGGATTCTGTGTTTTTTGTAGTGTGAGTACTATGCTGTAGCAATCCAAGTGTGTGTCAGAAATCCAACCTTCTCCCAAAAGGTCATCTAAATGTGATCTATACCACGTCATATTTCCCCGTTCAATTATTATACTATTTCTGCAAGGTTGAAGAGGAGCAGCATACATAAAAAAGCATTTTTATAATTAAAGATTATGGTAAGTTTAACATGGGTAGAACTACAAAATATATACCTGCTTGGAAACTCTGAGTAAACATGATCAATTATCAACTGCTTTCCTTTTCCTATATGTTTTCTCCCCGGATAATCTACTTGAGAACCTTGTGGTTCATATTTCAAATTTCCCTTGCGGTCACGACGACCTTTAATGTTTTTAATTAAACTTCTATCAGTCTCTACTTTGGTTGGATTATCATCTACACTTACCACTAAAGCATATGCTACATCTCCTCTATCGACGTCATCTTCTCTAATGACGTCATCTTCTCGATCAATGTCATATTCTCTATCGACGTCGTCCTCTCCATCGACGTCATCCTCTTCATCGACGTCATCTTCGCCATCAACGTTATCTTCTCCATCGACGTCATCTTCTCTATCGACGTCATTTTCTCTATCGACACCATCATATTTCTCAATTGATGGTTTTATTGGAGTACTCACATGCGGTGGATTACTTTTTGGTAAGATTGATGCGGCCAATGCATCGAATCTACCATCAATATGAGTACGTAATGATTTAATCTCATTCAAAAAAAACTCCTATTTTTATTATTTTGCACAACTATGTCTAAAGCTAGTTGATCTATCATTGTTCTGGCATTACCCCCTGATGTGTTCCCCTTTTCGTCCGTAGAACTCTTTATTTCAATATTCTCTTCCTTTTGAGCTACTTTTTCTTCAATTGACGCTCTTAACACCTTCTTAACCTCGTCTTCGGTCCTCTTTCTCATGATAGATTCATTTCTCTCTTTTTTCCCCAAAAAAGATTTGAACTTCCTCTTCATGTACACCCTAAACTCTTCTTCTATTTCATCTAATTTCTCTCTTCTTCTTTGCTCTCTTGCTCTACCTTCATATGTTTTCTCTTCCTTTTTAGGACGTACTTCTTCAAAATCACTATCGTCAGCATCTTCGGCCACCAATAATGCTTCTTCGGTTTGCAAAATGTTGTCAAAAGACGACTTCACCTGTGATGTCCAATTTAACCTTTATGTTCTATCAACTTGAATTATACATAAAAATGGGGTATATAGAAGTAATAATATCGTACTCTGTCTTGCTCCCGTAACTTAGACTGCATTTCTGAACAAATTTTGCCTTTAAAAGTATACTTTGCCGACCACCTACATAGTCGAGGCCTCGTTAGCTCATTAGGTGGAGTTTGGAAGTTTGTTAGCTCATAAAACCACACCTGTAAATAAACCAGTAAAAACAAATTAATATAAATCTAACTACCAAAAAAAGGTCAAATCAATTTATCACTTACCAGTAGTATCACCGAGCAACCTTCCAGATAACCCAAACTCTCATTATTTCTCTTCTTTGAAGCTCTAATACTAAGTGCTTCGATTTCTGAGTGCAAGAACTTGTGCACTGCTTCCGGCCAATTAAACTTCTTGAAGTCTCCTAATCCTCCAAAATTATAAAGACAGACCGGTACTTTCAAAATCTTCAACGGAAAGAACAGCTTACACAGAACATGTTTAACAAGTGCGTTGACCTTTTGAATCTCTATATCATCAGATGATGTTTGTTCTGAAAGACGTACTAGCTCAAAGGCTAGGTCTTTTTGCTCAAAATCGGCTAGTGGTGTCCGATTAAAGTTGAATGTTAACCCTTTGTTTGGTAAACCCAAGATCAACGCAACTTGATTGATTGTTAACTTCTTATATACATCTCCTAATCTAAATGCTCCATATTTTCGCGAATAAGCTCTAATTAATGCTGTTAGAAGAGGTATATTCTGATTAAGATTAGGAATTTGAAATAGCGCAAGAATACCAGCATCTTGTAATTCATTCATAGAACTCGTTGTAAGAGATCTTAACAAAGGTTCTGCTCTTTCCTTGAATGATGAGACAGCACATCGACAATTCATAGTAGTGGATCATGTCATCTAACAAAAAAATCAAAACATATGTTTTTACTTCCGAATAATAACTAAACCAAGTACAATATAAAGACTGAAGTTAACTACGGCCGTATCTTCATTGGGTATGGTTGTACAGAGAAGAAAAACAACAGTATTTATTATTAGTCTGAGAGTACAGATACGACCTTATTTCATTTAATCGGATAGCACTGAACGGCTATAACACCGTATTTGTAAGAAACGATTATTCAACTTCAAACTTAAGATCAAATAAACTAGGGCCGTATCTGGATTCAATACGACCGTATTGAACATTAGCACGGTCGTATTTCTTCAAGCCGAGAGTACAACTACACATCAAAAATTAAAATGCCTACAAGGGGATATGTCTTCAATACGACTGTACACTTCTTACATATGATCGTGCCCTATCCAAAATTGAAAGAACCTCCTCTCTTATACGACATCAAATTCTAAAATCAAATTCACTAGGGCCGTATCTGTATTCAACACGACCGTACTCAACCTTCTTACGGTTGTATTTCTTATAAAGGATACAACCAACATGGGGATATGGCTTCAATACGACTGTACAGTGCTTAGATACGATCGTGCTCTTCCTAAAATTGAAAGAACCTCCTCTCTAATACGACCGTATTATACATTGTTTCACCTTCAAAGCACTGAACTAATCTCGCCAGAAAGGTAAGCGACACATTGCACTGAACTAATCTCGAAAGCACGAAAACTTACAATGTCTGCCGGTTGGAAGGTTCTCTTCGGACAAATGCAGAGTTTACGCCTGAACGCGCGCGCGGAGGACAAATGCAGAGGTTCTCTTCGGATAAAATGCTAGGGTTTCTTCAACAGTCGCTCCACTTCGCCTTCTACACGCGCGCGCGGAGGAGAAGCCGTAAAACCTAGAAAGACGTTTCAAATGAGGTGGCCCACGCGTGATGGGAGGTATTTAATATCGCACCTATTATTATATGCGTTGAACGTAGCAAATTCGGAGCCGCACTATAATTACATTACACAAACACCATCAAAATGTAGTTTGTTGTGGAGGTACAAAAACGGATGCAGTTTTTGGGAAAAATAAAAACTAAAACAATCAACATAGGAGAAAGCGGTTGCAATAAAACATATATAGCGGCAAATAAAACAGCTGCTTGAAATTATATTCGCATACTACGTACATAACTGGTAAGTTCGAATCAGCGACGACGGCCTACGAAGACATGCAGAGCAGATGATGCAGATTGAATGCTTTCATTCACACCTGTTTCATCGAAAATCGCTGCATGGAACGAAACAAGCCGCTGCTTGGAAAAAATGAGTGCGATTAGTCCTTTTGAAAAGTCCTACAAAATACTAAAATATGAGTGTGAATAATCAAATCTGTAGTGCTAATCACAATCGTCTTTAATCATTCATTCTTATATCATTTTGATCATATATATTTTCAGAATCGGTAGTTATATCTTAAAATTAGGGTGATTGTATGATTAATTAACATTAAAAATAAAATACAAAAAGTTAATAAATATATTATTGTCGTCGATCCATGAATGCACTTGGATACTGTAGATTAAGTTCGTCTTGACCTAAGAGTTAACTGAATCTGGACACCGTTAAATTAGAGTTGGCGAACAAAGTTTTTAGGTGTAAAATCCTAAAAGGGAAACTCCCACGGGATTAGTCCAATTAGGACTAATCAAGGCCGTTCGAGGAACCGCCCCTCAAAACTGTTGCGGTCTGCTCGATGCTCCTAAAACAGATCTAGAATGACCGTCTTAGCCCCGGAGCGGATGAGCGCGCAATCAGTCGCAGAATTTTGAGATGACTGACAAGAGTTCTTTTTTATCCTGGAAAACCCCGAAAAGAAGTGAAAAACCACACGGTTGGTTCGGAGTCAACCTAACTTCACTATCAACTGCTTCTTTACAGGACTTTTGTGAGGAATCAAGGGAGACATGCCGCTCCTTATTACAATTGGGGGAGAAAGATGGAGAGAGCCGTTCAGAGTGTGACAGTCCACCGCTCTCGAAGCTAAGTCTTCTTCTTATTTGCCGCGGTGGGGAGCACCGCGCTTTGAGGCTTGTACGGCTTTCTGCTTGCGTTTTGGAGGTCAAGGGGTGCGCGCAGGATTTTCGGAGCGCTTCCGAGGTTGATGGCGGTGTCTAGAGCGAAGAGGTCGACATTGCCTTGGAGGTGACGATCTCGAGGCGTTCCGCGCTCGGAACGAAGTTTCGAGGAGGAGGAGGAGGAGGATGAAGTTCTCTGATCCGTCTTCGAGGCGTTCGAAGATTCTTCAAGCTCTCATTCGAAGAAGATGAAGATTTTCAAGGAGTGCTCTCTTTCTCTCTTGCACTTAGGAGGAAAGGAGGGAGAAGAGAAAGATGGAAATGCGAGAAGGTTTGAGGTTCTATTTATAAGCCTCAAAGGTGGTTACGGTAGTTATGCGGCTATTTGCAGACTGTAACCACCATAAATGCTATTTACAGTCCAGTTTTATATATTTTAAGACGCGCATTATTTGGGTATTTTTTATACGCAACCCGATGTGTTTTCGGATAAACGCACCCTCCCATGATGAGTGGTTACTCGGGCGGTTACACGGGTGGTTACCCGCCAATCGGAGGGTGGAGATTTCACGGAGAGATCGCGCGTTCACGATTGAAGTCCCGGCCGGCGACGCTGGGAACCGGCCGGCGGTGAGGAGGCCAACCAGCGGTGGAATCCGACCGGCGAGGGGAGGCCGGCCAAGGGCGGCCGACCGGGGGACTCCGGTCGCGGGGGCCTCGTGGCCGCGCGACCAAGGGCAGCTGGTCGGGGGAGGCCGACCGCGGGGAGCCTTGAAGCGGTCGTTCGGTGGGCGGCCCAGTGGCGGCCGGTTGGCCGGCTACGGGCGGTTAGCGTGGCGGTTGGGTGCGTGGATCACGCGCGTTGTGGTTTTTCACATAACCTTCCACTAAGTTAGTGAGGGTTATGGAATTCCTGCTAATCTCAGCCGAAAATTCCTACATAATGAGGGTGACCTCATCACATGTTATTATAACATGACAGCTATTATCGACTTTAGGAGTGCTATTAACATCGCTCTATGTTTATGTGCAACAACATATAAATCACAATTGAGAAATATAATTACGTATTCAGTCGATGCATTTAAAGTCAAAATAATAATAATTATTATTATTATTATGCTATAAAGCTATAAATATTCTTTAAAAATCCCCTTTTTACTGTTATGGGAGTAGGATTCAGTCAAATCAAAGTCAACGCACAAAAAACCTTAAAATCAACTTAGAAATGTTCTTTTTCATATATAAACTAAGTTTCATGGTTCAATCAATTGCTTCATTCTTGAAAATGAGTATTATGCATGTATCTCTATAATATTAGATGAGAATGTCTTTAATGAAACATTCAAAAGTGTCAAATATAATATTATTGTATTATAGTTTAATAATTTAACAGACATTATAATCTAATAAAAAAATACATTGCGCATTCAAATAATTATACTCTATTTCAAAATTAAAAATAAAGATAAAAATTTATAAAATCAAAAATATGTTTTAGTAGAGCTCTTATACATATCTAATATGATGATTGTCATTAGACATGCATGCCAGTGATCTTTTCGAGGAAGAATGTCATTAGGTATGTCAGCGATATTTTCAAAGATACGCTATCCGCAAATCATTGTTAACAATAAATCATATATTTTAAAAAATACTTGGTGCAAATCAAAATGTTAGCCACAAATCAATATTGTTAACAACAAACCAATAATAAAAATTACATAAACAAATTTTCTATGAAAAAAAAACTAAATTTATGGCATTTTCAGCACAGCAGTTCAACAAAATAACACGTTTATAACATAGAAACACCAAAATGTAAAACCGTATATAAATTTGAAATTAAGAAATGAAATTATGTAGTTTATATTATTGACTTGTTGTTGACAATATTGATTTATGGTCAGTGACGGAGCCAGGAAATAATGTCAGGGTGGGCAGAACTCCTTTCATGCTATAGTAAAAAAATTCAAGAAAAATAATACATGAATATTTAACAATATTTCAACTTTTGATTTCGGGAAAAACACACAAAATAACAATTGCACATTATTAAAAAGTGTGGTAGATCTTGAGTGCAGGGATTATACCAAGGCAAGTTCCCTCGATCAAGAATTCTCGATGGCTAGATGCCTCGATCTGCAGACTGCAGCAGCAGAGCTCCAAGCGGAAGCCACCAAATTCCAAAATCCAAATCCTATACTAATCAGCAAAACTTCATCAATTAGTTAAGAAATAAGAAGTAGAAATAAAATAGCCTCCAAAATCCAAATCCAGAACTACTTACCGATTCGGCACAGCTCACTGCGCACAGCGCCACTTCGGCGAAGAGCAGTAGCAAGTAGCAGATCGGGAAGAGGCGAACTGGCGAAGAGCAGATCAGGAACGACGCGAACTAGCGAAGAGCAGACGCCGAACGGCCGGAAAAGGGAACGCCGAACGCCGATCAGGAAGTCTGCGGACTGCGGCCCTGGCCCTGTCTGCGGGAATGGCTGAATGAGTGAATGGGAAACAGAGGGAAATCCTAAACCTAAAGCTAAAGCACAGTGTCCGTCGAATTAGATCTAATCCAACGGTTAAAAAAAAGAATTTTTTTTACTTGGCTGAGATTCGAATTTGAATCATCTTCAAACCCATCTAAAAGTTAAACCACTGCAGCAAGTGAACACTTCTGAACATCTTTTATTTATATATATATAATAATTATACATATATATATATATATATAAATTGTAAAATACTAGTGACAAGTCGCAACCAACCTCTTATTTCGCAAAATCCAGGGTGGGCAGCTGCCCACCCTGGACCCTATGTAGATCCGCCCCTGTTTATGGTTACCATTTTAGTTTGCACCCAGTATTTTTCAAAATATATGATTTGCTGTTAACAATGATTTACGGATAGCCAAATTTGATTTGTCTTTAACAATTCCCTTGATGATATTCCCACATTATCTTTGAAATGAATTGGAATATTTATTTTGTCTATTATTTTCCTGGGGGCATTAAGGAGTCTCACGGTCAAGAAAACAATAAGTCCAACATTCCCGTGATTGATTAATAATACTAATTAGTTAGGGCGTCCCATAATACATCATGCAGTGTTCTTAATTTGATTCAATTAAGGCTCCGTTTGGAGAGACTTATTTTCAGCGGTCAAGCGGTTACGACCTGAACCGGATCTTAATTAAGATCCGGTTCATGCGGTCGTAACCGCTTGACCGGTGAAAATAAGTCCACCCAAACGGAGCCTAAGTTTTAATCAATTAAAAAAACTAATCAAATCTAAACCAAATCAAAACACCACTGGAACTAATTATATTTTTTTCGTAAACTTCAAATTATATTATAGTCTGAGAGATTTATGTTGCAGGTGGCTCAACGTTCTGACTGGCATAAATAATTGGAGAGAGCGGACAACAAAATTTTTAGGTGAAAAACCCGAAAGAGAAAATATCACAAAATCTAACAGTTCAGAAAATATACTAGTTAATATTTTAGTATACAATTAATTTGGCAGGGTGACAGACCACCGCACGCCGCTCGATTTGCAATGGTTAACCGAGTCTTTTGCGCAAAAGGACGAGCACTGGGGAACTATGAGCGCGTGCGTGCTTTTAGTGAATTTGTAGAGTTTAGGGAGACCCTTCAAAACCAGCCAAATACAAAAAGGAGACCCTTCAAAAGCAGCCAGATAAATGGTGAAGGGTTTCAGTCAAAAATAAGGAGTTGATTTTGATGAGATCTTTACAGCAGTTGTGAAGATGCCGTCTATCCGGTTGTTCTTAGCTTTGATGCTAGACTAGACTTGGAGCTTGGGCAGATGGATGTCAAAATTGTCTTTCCGCATGACGATCTTGTGGCAGAGTTTTATATGGAGCAGCCTGAAAGATTCAAGGTCAAGGGAAATGAGTGTGTGGTATGTCGCTAGAAAAAGAACTAATATGACCTTAAACATAAGCATGCCTCATGAAAGTGGTATAATAAATTTGATGCTTCTATGAAAGAGATTGACTTAAGAATGACTACCCTTGATCACTGCATAGTATGCTCTGGAGGATTCTGTTATTTTAGTCATGTATGTAGACAACCTGTTCATAGTTGTGATGAGTACTACGTGCATTGTTGTGCTGAAGTGACAGTTGAGCTTCACGTTTGTGATGAAAGACTTAAAAGTAAATAAGACCACGCCAAGTTACTATTACTGTTGTATGAGAGATTCATACGGAAGGTGTTGCATCTATTTGATATGGATCAACCAAAGAAGGTGAGCACGCATATTGCAACTCATTTTAGGCTCACTACTGATCAATGCTCGAGCACGCCTATGGAGATTGAGGAGATGTACAAGGTTTCATATGCTTCTGCAGCTTGTAATCTCATGTACATGATAGTGTGGACCTGCCCTGAAATAGCATACACAATTGACCCAGTGAGCAGATTTCTATCAAATCCTAGGAGAGAGCATTTGAATGTTGTGAAGTTGATCATAAGGTTTATGTAGGGGATGTCAGACCTAATGTTGAGGTTTGGAGATAATGAGTCAAAGTTGATAGGCTACATTGTTGCTGACAAGGTTGGAGATCTGAACTTTAGGAGATCGACCTCATGATACTTGATTCTATTTGCAGGGGTAGTATCATAGATGTCAAGATTACAAAAATGCAATGCACTTTCAACGAATGTGGCAAAGTTCATTGTTATCATAGAGGCTGGAAAGGAACTTTTGCAGATGAAACGTTTCATTAAGGAATTAGGTTTCACTCAGGAGCGGTGCACGCTGCTATACGATAGTCAGAGCACAATTCACTTGGGGAATAACCTCTTTTCCACTCAAGGTCCAAACACATAGCGGTATCATTGAATACGTGATACTCTGTACCAGAGAGAGTTGGATTTGCAGAGGGTACATAGATGACAACAAATTAGATATGTTTACAAAGATCATGTCAAGAGGGAAGTTTAAATATTGTGTGAGGATCGCTGGATGGTGATCTATTCAATATACTGCAAAGAGAGAATTATTGGGTAGTGCTCCCATTGTAACATCTTGAATCCGATGAGGGCGGAGATTGCTTTAAGGGTATTTAGATTAGGCAAAGTAGCTCCTGATAGGCTTTTTGGATGTCAGACTTCTAGGTGAAAGGAGGTGCAAAAAAGAATCGAATCTCACAGCATAATTGGAGGAAAAGTTGTCGGGCTTAAGTAATAATCAAAGCCTCAAATATCAGCGGTGTCTTTGCGAAGCAACATGTGGAGTTGTGTTGGAAATTCCATCGTTAAGTGTGCTCTAGTGAGAGTAGTCCTGATATGGGTGACGTCCTGGAAAGTGCTCGTAGGCACCTGTGAAAAGGGACAAAATCGTGTGATTTAGCTCAGTATGGGTTAGGATAAACTAAAGCAGACAATACTTCTGATATTATGAGGATTGAGTCATTACACTTATCCTTTGTGGAAAAAACTGTTGGTTTCGAGTCTCATTACTCGAATTTGGTTTCACTAGATCTATTGAATGAAGGAGAAATATGTTGATTAATATCTTTCCAAAAGGAAAACCTCTCAATGCCAACTACCACAGGTATCTCCGAGTAGAGTCTTATAAGTTGTCATGTTGTAGGATGGTGAAATTGTCCAGTTCTCTCAAAACCTAAGCATTATAAGGTTTTCTTTTGGGAGGCTTTTGGAACAATCAATCTTAGTTTGGGGGTGAGCGTTTGGACGCCGTTCTGCGAAATTGAGGGGGAGGACTTCGCTACACTGATTGGATCGACAACCAATCTGGTCAAGAATTTGAAGAAACATATTATAGGAGATTTGTGTAGTCTATCTCGTCCACCACTGCGGTAACTTGTGTTATCACTCGAACTAATTTACAGTTGCTCTGAACATACTTACGTGCTCTATAACCCAACTCGAAAGATATTTAAAAACATGGACATGACCAACCAAGCCAATGTGTCGGTGATATTACAAAGATGTAGCAATGTGACGATATCTGCATAAAAAGGGGAATTGTTAAAGGCAAATCAAATTTGGCTATCCACAAACCATTGTAACAACAAATCACATATTTTGAAAAATATTTGGTGCAAACCAAAATGTTAACCACAAACCAATATTGTTAACAACAAAACAATAAAACAAACTACATAAATAAATTTTCTAGAAAAAAAAACTAAATTCATGACATTTTCAGCACAACAGTTCAACAAAATAACACGTTTATAACATAGAAACATCAAAATGTAAAATCATATACAAATTTGAAATTAAGAAATGAAATAAAATCTAAAATTGAAAACAAAAAGAAAATATGTAATAAAAAGGTATATTCAAATCTGAAATTGTATATGTTATTTCATTTCAGATTTGTATATACTATTTCATTTCAGATTTGTAGATACCTTTTTATTTTATATTTTCTTTTTGTTTTCAATTTCAGATTTGATTTCAATTCTTAATTTCAAATTTGTATAAACTATTTTATTTCAAATTTGTATATGTTATTTCAAATTTGTATACACAAATCTGAAAATGTCATTAATTTAGTTTTTTTTTTAGAAAATTTGTTTATGTAGTTTATATTATTGGTTTGTTGTTAACAATATTGGTTTGTGGTTAACATTTTGATTTGCACCAAGTATTTTTCAAAATATATGATTTGTTGTTAACAATGGTTTGCGGATAGTCAAATTTGATTTGCCTTTAACAATTCCCTAAAATAATAACCGTGTAAAAGACATTTCCCCACAAGAAATACCACAACCTTTCGGATTCTATTATGATAATGCCATCAAGATATCTACTATTTCTTGATGAGAAGTTCTCTTATGAGCCTCGATAAAGTTTCACTCCATATCTTTAAGGTTCTTTTCGGTTGGTCGGAATTGAGGCTTCGGAATTAGAATTGATGGTTAATTTTAATTGAAAATAACCTTCGATTCTAATTCCATATGTCCAATTCCATCCAAGCGAACAAATCTTACAAGAATGCAAACCCTGCATCATCGTTGTTAACTTCCCTCGATTGGGCGTCTGCAGTAGCCTTGAAACCATCGGCTTTGCTTAGCTCGTGACCTACGGTTGGGCTGACCACAACCCTGCATTTCACAATAAAGCAGTCATTGCGACTTCCACGTTAAAATATGTGACAGGCCATGGATTATATATATTATAAAGAAATATGAGATTTGATCCCCTCCCACTGTCATATACGTGCCACCCGTTTTGGGCCAGTGGTGGCCCTGCCGTAGCCCAGCCGGACTAGCCTCGGCAGGTCCGCCGGGGTCCGGCGAACCTGTTGGTGGGCTCACGGCGAACCGCCGGCGGCAACCCAAAACGGGTTTCATTTTTTTTAATGATTTATTTCGTTTTTTTTCTTATAAAAAAATAATTTTTAATAAAATCACTTGAATGGTGGACCCATTCTCTTCTTGACCTTGAAATTCTTAAAAGCCCTGTGGGAATAAAATAATCACTTATTTTGATTTATTTCAAAGATAAGGTGGCATTATCATTCTTTTGTCAATATGTATATATATCACTAATATACAAAGAGTTAGAGCAGGGTTAGTATTGTATAATTTAATATAGTTTTCAGATTTAGCACTTATATAATCAATTAATTTTATATTATAATGTTTAATTTCTAATAAATAATTCGAGTATCACTAATATTGAAATAGTTAGAGTAGGGAGTATATTTTCATTATGCATTTAATATAGTAAATGTATCGTACATTGACATAATCAAAGATATGTATACAAATTCAGTGACGGGTGAGATCATGTGGAGGATTAACACAGAAATTTCCTATCATTTTTGGCTCACATCAATGTTCAATTTTAAGCCCTTATAGTCTTTACCCTTATCTTCGATGAGCTCATCAGACATATCCAACAAGCAATACATTGGTGTTTATTGTTTGCAGATGATATCGTTTTGGTCAATGAGACGTGCAAGAGTGTAAAAATGAAACTTGAATCAAGACGAGACACTTAAGAAAAGAAAGGTTTTAGGCTGAGCAGAGTAAATTTAGCTGTGCAAGAAAGACGGATGACTTTGTTATAAAGTTGGGTGAATGCGAGAAATACCTTGAATCGATAGTTCAAAAAGATGGAGGTGTTGATAAAGATGTGACACATAGAATCCAAGCAGGTTGGTTGAAGTGGAGAGGCGTGTCAGGGATCTTATGTGATCGTAAAGAACCATTAAAACTTAAGGCAAGTTTTACTGTACTGCAATTAGACCAGTGATGCTCTATAGTTCCGAGTGTTGGACAGTGAATTGCGTACATGTGGCGGAGATGAGAATGCTTAGGTGGATGTGTGGACACACGAGACTGGATAAAATTAGGAATGAATGTATCAGGGATAAGACAGAAGTCACCAATTGCAGAGAACATGCGAGAAGCTCGACTAAGATGGTACAAAAGAGACCATTAGAGGCACATGTTAGACGTTGTGAGAGTATAGTTACTAGGCATGTTAAACGGGAAGGGGTAAACGATCGAGGTGCTCTTGTCTTTGCTGTTGGGATCTTGATGCTGCATTGGGATCCTGGGGGAATGGAGCTGGCGGCGATTTTGGCGCTGAAGGATCAGATTGTCCCTTCTTTATATGGGACTCGCGGAGCTATTATAGAGGGCGACTGTCGTACCCTTATGGATAGCTGTGCTGCTGGGATGAGACAGGGTGACTGGAGCGTGACAGTGGATGGCGACGAGGACTTCTCATTTCTGAGCGGCTTTCCCCAGCTTCGGTTCCAGCATATTGGTCGTGAGGGCAATAGAGTTGCTGATTTTTGTGGGCGTTTTGCCCTCCGGGGAAATTTTGTTTGGCTGGACGTTGATAGCACCAAGACTGAGTTTGTCGAGCTTGTTCGGGTGGACTTAGATGACATGCTGTAGTTTTTTTTTCTTTTCTTTTTGGTTTTTAATTACATGTTATTTGCATCTTTCAAAAAAAAAGACTTGGAATGACACTATAAGGAAAGATATGATGTACTTGGGCATTAGTGAGATTATTACTAAAGATAGGGCACAATGACGACAAAGGATTCATATACCCAACCCCACTATAGTGGAATAAAGGTTTGAATGTTAGTTGTTTATTTAAGATATTTCTCCGATTTAGGCACTTTTATATAATCAATTAATTTTAGATTGTAATAATTTCTAATTTCCAATAAAATATTCCAATAGAATTGAGATGAAGTCAAAAAATTGAATTCCCATTGTACCCTTCGCTGCTTACGTAGCGTCATCATCTGCTATTTATTTTGATTAATGGTTCGTATGTGAGAAGAATTATTTAGGGGTTTTGACTGTCAAGGTGTCTGAAAACATTTTTAAATTTCATTTTTTATAAATAAAAGGAGAAATCAGTGATATTGTGTAATATTATTATATTATATTCAAAGTCATGTATCTACAACATTCTATTGAGTTGAAATGTTGAATGGGAGACAAATTTAAGCAGATTATTTCATCTTTCAGTGTGCGCCTCTGCATACACACAATCAGTTTTGTACGGTCCCTCATCCGCGCAACCATGATGGTATCCCGTCGCACCAATGGAACCGGGGCGCCCACAGCATCCGTCACCAACTCTCTATACGCTGTTCTGTTCTCCATCATGCACCGGCAGTGCTTATACCTCTCGTCGCCCTACCGGAAAATTTTGGCACCTGTAATGTCGTGTAGAACCAGAAACTGTCAGCCGAACAGGAACCAACAATGAACTGCAGTGGGGCATATAAAATATTTGGTCCGATTTGAATTTTAGAACCGTGAACAACAATGATTTAAATATAAATCCATTTATTAATACTTGCATTGGAATCTGAAACCGATTCCTATTTATGTACATGTCTTGGGGCTATTTAAGAATAATATAAATAAATAATTAATAAAATTTCATATATATACCTATATTGATGTAATATCTTTTTTTTTATTATGTACATCTATACATATATATTTTATTTATGTATTTATACGTGAAATAGGGATGTAAATTTGGCAAAGGCCCTATTGCCTGGCCCGGGTTGAGCCCGATTAAGCCCAAGCAGCTATGCGGGAAGAATTTTGACCAATAAAATGAATCCGGCAGCTATACATATGCGGCTAAGCTTGCGGAGCTGAACAAAATTTCATGATAGTTGACCTTGACAGTGGTGGTGACCAGAACTTCCAACTTTTCTTTGACCTTCTCCTCGTTGACTTTCTTCATTCTTCTCCTTGAATAAGTCAAATAACTGTCGGTTCCTCGACTCCACTTTGCCCCTCCCGAAGGATCGCAACCCGTTCATTCATTAGGGAGAAGACGCCGAATTTGATTGGTTAAGACTCCGTTTGGCGGCGCTTTTGCTCCGCTGACTTTCAACAAAAACAACGCCGTCATAGAATGCATGTTTGCCATGACAACGGTTATAACCGCTACCAAGAAAGAAAACTAGTTTTGAACATAAAAGGGGATGAAGTTCCTTAGGTGAGGTCGGGTCTGTTCACGAACAACGGTTCATAACCACCGCGTTCACGTCCGCTACTGTCGTGTCAAATAGAGCCTAAGTTCCAAACAACAGATAAAAAAAAGAGGGAACTTTGATGAAAGTATCTCTGTACTCAAAAGATGAGAAGAAAACTTTCTTCAATAAATTCTTAATTTTTTATGTTTTAATTTGAGAAATTTTACATCTATCAACTAGTTTTTTTTTTACTTCTAAGCCCCAAGGAGACCATAAACATCAAAAGGGAACCTATGTCAAATATGTAACAAAAGAGGGAGTGATAGAAAAGTGTACATGGTACTGATCCTGTTAAGCGGTATATATAAAGAGCGAAAACTTAATGAAAGAAGCCTTTATAATGTGGTAACACCCCTCCTCAACTAATGATATGAACAATCATGAGTTTGCAAGGAAAAAATGAAAGCAAAGACGCGTAAACGAGAAGAAAGTTATCACTCCTCTCTATGCGCATTTGAATCAACCACCGAAAATTTTCTCAAAAAGAAAGAGCGTCTTTGAACATTACGGGTCTTAGTGAAGAAATCAATTTCATGAAGATGTTGTTGACAAACATAGTAGCAAACAATCTATGCGTTGTCAAAATATAAAGGAATAGATCTAGAGATAATCATGCCCATATCAGTATGAAGTCAGCAGAGCCAACTGACTGTTATAGCTTTATACTCTGTCTCGGCACTGAATCAAGAAATCGCATCTTGTTTTTTCAATTTCTAAGAAATTAAAGAATCTCAAAGGAAATAACGTAGTGAATCATTGATCGACGTATCATGTCCAATCAACATTAGAATAGATAGAAAGCTCAAATTGTAGGGTTAGAAGAACATAGAGATCTGGTGCCACCTATGTAGCAAATAAAATCCTCAACAAGAGACCATAACGAGTAATAAAGTCAAATTGACTGATAATGTGAATTGCAGGAGCGATTTCAGAATGACTGAGTGAACTATATGTACCTAGAGGGGTCAGTCAGACGAGAGACATGATAGATGTCAGCTGATCATACATATATAACATGCTCATCAATTGTTTTACCTGGTTAACTGGTTAAGAATGCGGGGCTGATGTATAGAGCAAGTGTAAGAGAATTAGGCTTCGTTTGGCACGGCTTATTTGCTCCGGTTAGTTTGGTCAAAAACGTCATTATCATAGAATGTATGTTTGGCAAGACAAAGGTTATGACCGCTACCCAAGAAAATGAACTAGTTTTGAGCATAAAATGCATGAAATTTTTTAGGTGAGGTCAAGCGTTCACGAACACCGGTTCATGACCACCGCATTCACGACAGCCACCACCGCGCCAAATGAAGGCTTAGTATCAGCTGTTGCAGACTTCCAGAATTGCGAATGCATATAAGGCCTTCCAGATGTAGTCTTCTGCGATGCATGCCGAGCAAAAGCTTGGCACTCCCAAGTAGCGTAAGTACCCATAGCACTTGTGTCAATCACACTACCTCTGACAAAAAAAGACTACTGAGGGCCAATAGGAATAAGTCCTGGCTGCCTTAGAATATTTGGTGTAGGCCAAGCCACAGAATATGGTGCCAACAAGTAGCAAAGGGCTGAGCATAAAGGACAATGCGACGATTTTCCTCAACTATCAGCTTATGCACCGCTGCATCGAGAGAAGTAATCGGTGGACGATGTAAAAGAATTCCAGTAAAACTGTGGAACTCAAGTTGCAAATGCACAAGGAATTAGAGCAGACGTCGATGATCACGTGGCGCAAAATACAAAAACGAACATATGGCTCCCCACTAAAACGTATGCTCCATAATTCCAAGGCCCAGAGTTCCATCACAAAGGCATGAACTTTTTTAACTTTACTGTCCACAGGGGGTTAGTAGATTAGATAGACAGCAGAAGCTGAAACCCATAGGCTCTATCAATTTGAATGAGGTTTGGCACATGTGTCATACGAGTCGATTTGGAGCATGAGGGTTGAAAAGATGGATTGGAGGATAACGTCCATTGCTTAGTGCTCCTCATATCTCCATATTGCAATGCGGCACTGAAAATCGGAGGAAGTTTCCTTCTCAGTAGAGACGGACGAGTATCGGGTTGTGCCAATATTGTGTCCCCTGAGATGTTGACTCTTCAGTGGCAGCTAACAGCAAGCGCCAAAACCAGATAGTTTGAGCCCTCAAAGATGACAAAGAGGCAGGACTCTAAGGTGGTGGAAAAATCCGACATATCTTAGGAGTCGGAGGAGCGACTGAACTGCACCGGAGGAAGAGCCCAGATATATGTTAGGTGCTAGATGGAAAGTTAGAGAAATTGTTGGTCAGTAGCTTCATTGACTTGAGCTGTAGTTGATCGGTATTTTTAGGATAGTCAGGCATATCAATTGAGTAGATGATCGCGGATTGAGCGTCGATGTAGGGTGGTAGATTTGAGTAAAGGACGAGTCATCATTGTCAATGCAGAGCGGTAGATTTGAGTAGAGGATAAGTGACGGAGATCGCAGTGATCCGCTACTCATTCGGACGATCCGAGTCCATGGATGCGTCCGGACGGTTGTTTCAAGTCGATTTCATGTATTTATTTTATATTTTCGAGTTGTTTTGGCACCTGATCAGTTCGGACAGTCTGAGTCGTCCGATCCGGGTGCCCTATTTCTATTATGATGTATTTAAGCATGCCGGGGATAGCCGGCTGAGGGTATCGAAGGTTGTTTCTGTTTTGCAGAAACCGTCGGTGACGCTCCCTGGTGCAACGCCGGGACTCTTCCCCTTGGTGCGACTCCAAGGTCTCCTCCGCCCTCTTCATTCACAAACCCTTCTGCCATCCTATAGCCGTAAGTCTTCCCCCTCCTCATGCGACCCACCACTTCCGTCAATTTCCTTCCACCAGCCATCCAATTCAAGCCGCCTCCTCCCGCCCTACTTCTTCCTGTACTGAACCCTCCCTGTCCAAATTCCCTACAGCCGGCCTGTTTCCCTTCACCAAGCTCTTCGACCCCTCCTTCCTGAAGCTGCCCGCTACTGCCAGAAGCTTTACCGCCACTGCCGTGACCCTCCATTGCAAGCCAACCATCTTCCCCTGCTCTGAATTTCCTCCATTACCCTGTCCCGCCTTCCAGCACAGCAACCCACCCTCTTTCCCCACCAAACCTCCTCCAGCAGCCACTCCACAGCCCCGCTACACCAGCCCACTACATCCCTCCCGCAGCCCAAAATTTCCTCCATCGCTTCACTCAGCCACCGCCTGCATGCGTAAATCGTTATTTGGAATTACTGTTTTCTATTATTGTGTATTCGGACACATGTTATGTACTTATGTGGGATGCTATCTTATACTTGCTTTTAGTATTATGATATCACGTGATTCGCGGGGCCTATTCGGTGCGTGTTTGAAAATAATTGCGCCTCGGTTGTTTGTTGAATAGAACTTGCTCTATTTGATTTAATGTTTGTGAGCAACAATGCGATTGTTTTAGAATCATTATTTTAATTAATTGCTTGTGGCTAAATTGCAATTGGACCAAATCATTTGTGCGGGCATAAAGCTTACATTTGATTGAAATGTGTGTATGTTGGCATGTCATTTTAGGGTCATCGTAGGTATATTGCATTCATTGTGTGATCGCTTGCATCTGCATCTAAGGTTAGGGCATTGGTATTTCGTCCTGCATCGACAAGTCAACATTATCAGTGCAGAGCGGAATCAGATCATAAGTGGCTCCGGGTATACAGAGAAAGAGATGTGATCTCATCAAGCATGTTGATGTTTGATGGCCTTACTAGCTCCGGGGCTGATGGAATGTGAATGGAATCACATTCCATGGGAGACTCCAAAGTGGAAAAGAGGTGCCTTCTTTGGTTTAATGCAAAATAACAAGAATACGATGCCATCAAAACCCCAAGGCGTTTACTACTAAAGACAAATTATCACGGTGAACCTGAAAAAAAATGTTCCTCTGCTATGTTCATTGGCGGACGGACATTAGGTCGAGAAGGGGCGGACGCCCCCCCTCAATTTTTCGCAAAATAAAACCAGCGACAGCGCCCCCCCCCCCCCCCATCCCCGATCCCCCGATTCGGCGATTCCGATCCCTCATCCCAGCGCCGATCCCTCATCCCAGCGCTGCCCTAAGCCAGGTAACGCGAAGCTTGCTCGGTTGCTCCCCCTTCCGGCCTTCCCCGACCCCCCTTCCGGCCTTCCCCGATCCCCCCGATCCCAGCACCGCCCCGGCCCCGATCCCAGCACCTTCCCCGATCCCCTTCGCGTATCCTGAAGTCCTCCCCGATCCCTGATCTCAGCTCCGCCACCGCCCTCCCAGACCCCAGTCCTGATCTCCTCCACTGCGCGCAACCATCACTGCCCAGCAACCTCCAATCGCAAAACCTTGCTTCTTGAGTTCTTGGTTCTTGCAGAGTTGCAGCTCTTCCATTCGCCCAGGTTCTACACTTCTCCTCCATTCTCATTTTTTTCCAAATTTGTTTCCAAATCCTTCTCCATTTTCTCTTAATAATGCTCCAGAGAATCTGAGTGAAGCTCTTACATTCACTCATTTGTTTCCAAATTTCACTCATTTGCAGCTCTTACATTCACTCAGATCTACTCCATTCACTTAGATTCTCCCCTCATTTGTTTCCAAATTTCCCAAATCCTTCTCCTCCATTCTCATTTTTTTTGTTTATTTCCTATTTCAGGGCAAGTTATCGGTGGACGGTGGGAACGATTTTAACAACAAGATTTTTGCAGCTCTTCCTCATCTTCATCCTAAGCCCTAAGGTATAATCTTTTATGTTCACTTTCTCTTTTTTTCTACATTTTAGCAGCAAGGTTTTTCTGTGATTTTCATTGTGTTATTTGTGTATGTTTGTTGTCTAGTTAAGATACTTTGGGAGTTTTCAGAATGGAAAAGTACTTTAAAAAGAAATTAATATCAGATGAGCAACATAATTCTGATGTCCCAAGTAGAGAAGTTATTCCAAATTCTTGCGTTGATGTCTCAGAGGACAAATGATGTGTGATTGTTAGTGAATCAAGTCAACTCAAACATCTTAAAAGAAATCGTGAGCAGTTTAATTTGGATGAGTTAATTTCAGATCCTGGATTAAGACCAATGATTTCTGATTATCATGTGAATATAAGAGATCAAGTTCGAAGGGCTTATTGGCTAAAAGGCCCGTGTCAACCAAGAAATCATAATTTTGCGTTTACTTATTTTGGTAAAGATCCAAGGCGTTTTGTTCCAGATTGGTTTAACTTACATAGCAATTGGTTAGAGTACAGTATAGCAAAAGATGCTGCATTTTGTCTGTGCTGTTATTTGTTTAAAGTTGAACATGGGGATCAAGGAGGTGGAAACACATTTGTCACTACGGGATGGTCTCATTGGAAGAAAAGTGAAAAATTGCAAATGCATATAAGCTCTCATGCTAGTGCACATAACATAGCTTTGAAGAAATGTCAAGATCTTATAAGTCAAAATGTTCACATTCAAGTTGCATTATCTAAGCAAACAGATATTGCTAAAGCAGAGTATCATGCCCGTTTAACAGCATCAATTGATGTTATTAGATTTTTGTTGAACCAAGGTCTATCTTTTCGAGGTCATGATGAATCCGCGACATCTAATAATCAGGGCAATTTTCTTGAACTTTTAGAATGGTTGGGAGAGCACAATGAAGATATTGCAAAAGTAACCTTACAAAATGCTCCAGAAAATAATAAATTAACATCACCTCAAATTCAGAAAGATATAGTAAGTGTCATTGCTTGTGAGATTAGAGAGGCCGTAGTTTTAGAAATTGGTGATGACCTATTTTCAATATTAGTTGATGAAGCTCGTGACATATCAATTAAAGAACAAATGGCGGTTGTTTTTCGTTATATGGACAAGGCCGGAAGAATTATTGAGTGTTTTTTTGTTATCGTTCATGTCACTGATACAACAGCTGTATCCTTAAAAGCAGCGATAGATATGTTATTCTCTACTCATGATTTGACACTTTCAAGACTACGTGGGCAAGGAATATGCAAGTAATATGCAGGGGAATTCAGAGGCCTTAAAAGTTTGATATTAAGAGAAAATGAATCAGCGTATTATGTTCATTGCTTTGCTCATCAATTACAACTAGCACTTGTAGCTGTAGCAAACAATGACTGTCAAATTTCTATGCTCTTTACTCTGGTTAGTATTTCTAATATTGTTGGAGCTTCATGCCAAAGACGAGATAAACTTAGAGAGGAGGAGGTTACTAGAATTACTAGAGCGCTGGATAATGGAGAAATTCAGAGTGGCCAAGGTTTAAATCAAGAAACAAGTATCAAAAGAGCTGGAGATACTCGTTGGGGATCACATTATACTTCTTTAGTGAGTCTGATACTTATGTTTTCTTCAGTTGTTGATGTGCTAGATGACATAAGATTAGATGGGTCAGATTTCAAGAAAAGATCAGAGGCATCTGCTATTTTAACTTTTGTGCAAACATATGAATTTGCATTCAATCTACATCTAATGAAGCATATTTTAGGAATGACGAATGAATTATCACAGGCGTTACAAAAGAGGGATCAGAATATAGTAAATGTTATGCGCTTAGTCAACATTTCCAAACAACGGCTGCAAAAATTTAGGGATGATGGTTGGTTTGATTTGATAAAAGAAGTTACATTATTTTGTGAGATTCATAAGATAGAAGTAATAAAAATGGAGGAAAACTTTAAAGTTTTGGGAAGATCAAGGCGAAAGGTTGAAGAAAGAACTAATCTGCATCATTACCGCGTTGAAGTCCTTTATGCAGTTATTGATTTGCAACTGAATGAATTAAACCATCGGTTTAATGAAGTCAACACAGAGCTACTGATTTGTATGGCTTGTTTAGATCCATGTGAAAAGTTTGCAGCGTTTGATATACATAAGTTGATGTGTCTTGCCAAATTTTATCCATCAGACTTCTCTCAAGTGCAGCTTATAACTCTTCAAAGTCAGCTTGAAACTTACATTTTAGATGCATCATCGCGAGCTGAATTTTTAAATCTTACGGGAGTTAGCGATCTGGCGAAACAATTTGTTAAATTCAAGTTGGATATGACATATCCTCAAGTATTCAAGTTGATTAAATTGACTTTATTATTGCCAGTTGCAACAGCTACAGTGGAAAGAGCATTCTCCAAAATGAAGATTATCAAGTCACGTTTGCGCAACCGAATGAGTGACGAATGGTTTAATGACAACTTATTGACCTATATTGAGAGAGACAAATTCAAATTAGTTAAAAATGACTCAATCATTCAACGATTTCAAACAATGAAAACACGTCGAGGGAAATTATGATTGATTGTAAGTGAATGTTAATTTTTATTATGCATCAATATATTATTTTTTGTGATACATTTTTAAAATTTTAATTTCCGCCCCTCCTGAGATAAAATCCTGGCTCCGCCACTAGCTATGTTGAGATGTAAACATCATTATGTTTACAATAAGACTTGATCTTGAGCATTAGTTGAATTTACGAAGCACGGATACTTAAAAATGCTTTGTGTATCGGCTCGGACGCGTACGGATACGGGAAACGCCCGGAAACGCGTTTTTGAAACTCTAGGAAACGCATTTTTAAATAAAAAAAGAATTTTAATTCAGATATACGCGATTCCCAGGCGATAAAGTCCAGTCGCTTATCTATTTCATTTCATGCTTTAGGTTTACGCAATTCACGCCCGTCGAAGTTACCGCGCTGTTCTTGATCCCGCTCCACTGCCGCTCCAGATCCCACTCCCCACTCTCGATCTTGCCCTGCTCGCTAGCTCTTCCTCTTTTGATTCTTCCTCCTCCGCCGCCTCATCTTCTTCTTCTTCCCCTTCTTCTTCTTCCTCCTCTGCTTCTTCTTCCCCCTCCTCCTTCGCGTCCTCTTCTTCTTCTTCCTCTTCTTCTTCTTATGTCCTGTGTTAGAATCCTTGTTGCAAAAACAGTTTTGTTTTGGAGTCAATTATTAGCGCAGTATGAAATGATTTGTCACCTTACTACTAATGAGTTAGGCTACGAGAGGAGGGCTGGCTAATTGTTTTTTGCAAGTTGGATATTGATGGTTTTCCTATATAATAGCTGGTGTTAAAAGTTAGTAAATCTTCTAAAGATAGAACCATGCTAATCATGTTATTATGTCTATTTAGAAGAGTGATGGGCTCTGGGATGTTGTGGAGTTATCAGAATTTATATTCACTATGTTCTCTTTTTAAGGTGTCATTGTGTGGACTAATATTGCAATATTAGATGAGAGCACGTCTAAACGGTTTCTTTTGTTCTTGTTATAATAATTAGAAAATATATTTATTCAATCTGTTTGTCCTATACATCCTATTTTCAATTATTCCTTGTTTCAAATAACACATTATAATGATGTGTATAATGCTTATTTTCATGCTTACATTAAGTATAATGCTTATTTTCATGTTTACATGTACTCCTATTCATCTTAATACTCTTTTGTACATTACATGCTAGTTCGAGATTATTTACTGTGTTTACATTATTTAGAACTTATCATTGAGATAATTTGTTGTTTAAATTAGGTCATATCTTGCGTAACATGGATTCAAGTAGTGGTGTTACTGAAAATGAAGAAAAGCTTCTTTGAAAATATGTGACAAGAGGGAACAAGTTAACTAAAGGAGGTGGAAGTATAAGTTGGACATGTAATTTCTGTGGTAAGCCTTACAAAAACTCATACACTCACGTGAAGGGTCATTTATTGAGGATCAAGAGTAGCGGAATCGGAGCATGTAACAAGATTCCGGCTTCCACATACAAGGACATGTTGAAGGAAGATAAAGATGCGCAAGAGCTTATGCTCAAGAGCTTATTGAGAGAAGATTTCCAAAATTTATACCGGTAGCTCCAAGTACTTCAAGTGGAGATGGAAGTGTTGGAAGTGTTGGTGATAAGCGGAGAAGAAAATATGATCCAAGCGGTAGCGGAAAGAATCCAATTTCTAGTGCATTCAATAATAAGGATAGAGCTCATTCAGATGCTTTAATTGCTAGGATATTTTATTCGGCGGGGTTGACTTTCAATCTAGCAAGAAATCCTTATTGGAGAGGATCATATTCTTTTGCCGCTAGTCATAACCTTGCGGGATATGTACCACCCGGATATAATTCACTAAGAACCACCTTGTTGTTGAAGGAGAAGATAGAAATTGAAAAAAGATTAGCTCTCATTCGAGGGATGTGGGCAAAGAAACGAGTTAGTAATGTAAGCGACGGATGGAGTGATCCACAAAGAAGACCACTCATTAATTTTATGCAATAACCAATTCAGAGCAATGTTCTTGAAGGCGGTTAATTGAGAAGGTCAAACCAAAGACAAGTACTTCATTGCCTCTTTGATCAAAGACGTAATTTTAGAAATTGGATATGAAAAGTTTGTTCAAGTTATAACGGATAATGCAGCAAATTGCAAGGGGGCGGGCCAACTAATTGAGAGTGAGTTTCTGTCAATTTTTTGGACTCCTTGTGTGGTGCACACTCTCAATCTAGCTTTGAAGAACATATGTGCCGCTAAGAATTCGGAGAATAATGCGATTACTTATGAAGAATGTTCATGGATTACTCATATTGGTGATGATGTTATGTTCATTAAGAACTATATAATGAATCATTCCATGAGATTAACGTTTAATGAGTTTGTGAGCTTAATATTATTATCTATTGTTGAAACTCGTTTTGCATCAATTATCATCATGTTAAAACGATTCAAACTTATAAAGAATGGACTCCAAAGAATGGTTATTAGTGATCATTGGCTTCTATGTCGTGATGATGATATGGAAAAAGCGAGACATGTGAAAGAGAAGGTCTTAGATGATGATTGGTGGGATTCCATCGAGTATATTCTTTCATTCACCGCTCCAATATATGACAAGATTCGCTTTTGCGATACGGATAAGCTTTGTCTTCATCTAGTATATGATATTGTGGGACACAATGATTGAAAGAATGAGGAAGACTATCTACGCTTATGAGAGGAAAAGAGAAGAGGTGTCTACCTTTTTTGAGGTAGTACATGCTATCCTTGGGATTGTTGGAACAAGAATAACACTCTGTTTCATTGCTTTGCGCATTCATTGAATCTAAGGTACTTATCTTTTTTAATTATAAATTTATATTTTATTTTTTGTATGATTGATTTTAACTCAATAATTTTTTTATTATTTCACTAGATATTATAGTGAACAATGGCTAGCGGAGGATCCAAATAGAGTTGCTCCTCATAATATCCGGAAGTTAGCAAGGAAATGATTAAATGCTTGAAAAAGTATTTTCCAAGTTTAATGGAGTGTAATGTGGTCGTCAAGGAGTATGCGGATTTCTCGTATCCCATATCCCGTTTCCGTCCCCGTGCTACATAGAGTAGAATCATACCGCAACTAAATCATTGTATTTTTCGATCCTCCTAAAGTTTTTTGTATTTTTTCCCTCAACCAATCAACAAATATTCTTCCCCTAAGGTTCGGCTGGTAAAAGAAATAATTTTGAACTCCAAAAAGAATGCATCAGATTCATATATTGATTAAGCATAACTCAACACCACCTTTAAAGACCCCTCAAGTGTAAATATCAAAACCCTCACAAAAATAAAAAATAAAATAAAAGTAAAAACCAAGTAGGGACCATTCGTTTGGACGGGAATTGGGGCATCAGAACTAAAATTGAAGTCCAATTCTAATTAAAATGAACCTTTAGTTCTAATTCAAAGGCCCCAATTCCATCTAAACAAATGGACTCAATGAATTCCAAAAACAAATCAATGGTTTTACCTAGCAAGATAATGCAATAAGAAAAATACAGTGTTTTACTCACCAAGTTCCCATGTACCCAGAATCAGTAAATGGTAGGCTATCTTAAGCATGTTTGAACAATTTCATGCTGAGCCAATGAAAATATACAGCCATTAGGAGTACCGGCAGAGTCAAAGGCACCAATAAGCAGTAATATCTGGTTTAACAACAACAAAGTGAGAAAATTTTTGGAGGCTTCAACCAATACTGTATTAATTGATGAGACTACATTCCTGTGTCAAAGGTAGAGAGAAGCTAATATTTAATGAGATATCTTATTCTTCCCAAAGAGAGGTATAAATGTGTTACGCCCCCGTTACGCTTTGCGGGGCGTCATTACGTACGAAGGTGCAACGGCGCGCTGAACAACGGGGCTGAACCATCCGGTTCAGCCCCCATGCAGTAAACCGGCCGGCCGAGGGCTGAACCAGACGGGTTCAGCCCTCCTTGGAGGGGCCGGCCGGCTCCCTCCTTGCCCGGGTATTTATATACCCGGGCAGCCCCCCTTTTGGGGTTATGCAAGAGATTATCAAGGTTAGTCTTCTTCTCCCTTTAGACCTAATTCCTCCTCTCTTTCTCTAGATCTTCCTCTCTCTCAATCTCTCTAGTAGTCGTGCCCTAACATTTGGTATCAAAGCTCTTCCTTCTCTCGGACATGGTGACCACTCGCAATCAAGAAGAGTCCTCACGGATTGAAACCCTAGAGGAGAACATGGTTGGCCTCACCGACTCTATGGCGGCCATGGAAGGGCGGATCGACGCTCGTATGGAGGAAATTAAGGCTTTGCTGAAAGGGAAAGCCACAACCGGTGAGGATTCGACCGGATCGGGGGCGGACTTGGCGGCAAACGGCGCGCAAGGAGGAGTCGGCATCGCGCGTCTCTCGGACGACGATCGCGCACGGGCGACCTCTCTTCCGCCAGGCACCGGCTGGATCCCGCCTGGAGGGGGCTGGCAGGGCACGGGAGGACCCAGCGGCGGCTGGCAGGGCACGGGAGGGCCCACCGGCGGCGCGCACGGGGCAACAGGAGGGTCGGCGGCACCTTACGGAGCAGCGGCGGCATCTGGGGCCGCATATGGGGCTTCGGCAGGTCCGACAGGGCCGGGGCTTGCAGCAGGAGCTTTTCCCGATTTCGGCGCGGGCCAAGGGGTGCGCCGGCAGGGCTGGCAGGAGCCGGGAGGGGCTCGTCGGGGCTGGGAGGACCCGGCTGGGGCTCGTCGGGGCTGGGAGGACCCGGCTGGGGCTCGTCGGGGCTGGGAGGACCCGGCTGGGGTTCGTCGAGGCTGGGAGGAGCCGGTTGGGCTTAGGCGACCTCCAGACCCTGCAGGATATCAAGGGGGAGGGCTTCTCCCTCCTCCCCGTGGGTTTGGGCCGCCGGGTATGGGTGGATTTGGCCAAGCATGGGGCGGACAACAACAACCCCCTCTTTGGGGAAACGGACAACATCAAGGTTATGGATTCGAGCAAGGTGAGCCGGCTAGACGGGAAGGAGGTCATGGGGCACAACGCTTGACCCCCGGATTAACTCGCATGTACTTTCCGGAATTCGAGGGCGGCGACGCCTTGGAATGGATTCAGAAGGCGGAACTCTTCTTCCAATATCACGAGGTGCCGGAAGGGCAGTGGGTGCAGTTGGCGGCCTTCCACTTGAAGGACGACGCTTACCAATGGACGCAAGGGGTCTTGAGGGGACGAGATTACGTACCGTGGGGCGAGTTTGTGGACGGTTTTGCGGCCAGATTTGGGCCACTGGAGTACGAGAACTTCGAGGCCCTCCTTCAGAAACTTCGTCAGAAGGGGTCCGTGACAGAGTACCGCACCGAGTTCGAGAAGTTGGCGAACCGAGTCCAGTGGTCGGAAAGGACTCTCTACAGCTGTTTCATATCGGGGCTCAAGGAGCACATTCGGGACGAGGTCCAGGCTCTCATGCCTCGTTCGTTGAACCATGCCATTACCTTGGCTCGCATTCAGGAGGAGCGGTTCAACAGACAGCGAACCCGCATCACGAGTAGGCCGACTACGACTACCGCCACACCAGCACGACGGGAACAGGCCACCGGCAACAAACCGACCGTGACTCGGTTATCGTGGGGCGAGTTGGCGGCTCGAAAGGAGAAAGGGCTATGCTTTAATTGCGACGAGAAGTTTGTGCCCGGCCATAAATGCCAGAAGCTACAGGTCTTCATGTTACAGCAGGATGGGGACGATGAGCCGGCTCCGGATGCGGAGTTGGAGGTGGACTTGGACGAGGGGGAGTTCGGGGTTTTTCTTCATGCTCTTGAGGGTTGCGCTCCCCCGCTTACTATGCGGCTGGCGGGCCGGATCGCCCAAGAGAAGGTTACTATACTGGTGGATAGTGGGAGTACCCACAACTTCATACACCCCGACGTGGCACGGCGAGTTGGGCATGTGATTGACAAAGGGGCTGCCTTTCATGTTATGGTGGCGGATGGGAGCAAGCTGCGATGCGAAGGGGTGCTGAAGGGAGTGGAGCTGCGGCTGCACGACTATGTGGGGCAGACCGACGTCTACCTATTACCTATTCGGGGCTCCGACATGGTACTGGGAGTTCAGTGGTTGCGCCAGTTACAGCGGGTGACTTTCGACTGGGACCACATGACTATGGAGTTTGTGCACGGGGACAAGCAGTTCTGCTTGCAAGGTCTCAAGTCTTCTCCTATTAAGGAGGTTTCTCTGCGCAGCATGCAACGGTTGAGCGGGGATGGACAGATGATGGCTGTCCTGCGGGAGGTCCAGACCGGCGGCTCCACGCCTTCTGAGGTACCGGTTCAGTTACAGTTTCTTCTGACCGCTTATGATGATGTTTTTCAGGAGCCGCGTACTTTACCTCCGGCAAGATTCCGCGATCACCGTATTCCGCTCAAGGCGGGCGCTGCGCCTACCAATGTTCGACCGTATCGCTACCCACACATCCAGAAGGCGGAGATCGAGCGCAGTGTCCGCGAGATGCTGGAAGCCGGCATCATTCGGCCGAGTACGAGTTCCTTCTCGGCTCCCATTATCCTGGTCAAGAAAAAAGACGGTTCCTGGAGATTTTGTGTGGATTACCGTGCCTTAAACGGCGCTACTGTCAAGGATAACTTTCCTATTCCTCACATAGAAGAGTTACTGGACGAGCTGCATGGGGCGCAACGGTTCACCAAGTTGGATCTTCGCTCCGGATATTATCAGATTTTGATGGCTCAGGAGGACGTCCATAAGACGGCCTTCCGGACGCATGACGGCCATTACGAGTTCTTGGTTATGGCAAATGGGCTTACTGGAGGGCCCGCGACATTCCAGGCCAACATGAACGAGATATTCAGAGATTTTCTGCGGGTGTTTGTTCTGATATTCTTTGATGATATACTCATCTACAGCGCGAACTGGGAGGACCATGTGGGTCACGTGGAACAGGTTCTTGCCCGACTTCGACAACACCATCTCTATGCCAACCGTTCTAAGTGCTCCTTTGGTCAGGAGGAGGTGGAGTACTTGGGCCATTTGGTCTCCGGTCAAGGCGTCCGGGCCGACCCAAGAAAGATTCAGAGTATGCAGTCTTGGCCACGGCCGGTTACAGTCCGCGCCTTGCGGGGTTTTTTGGGGCTCACTGGGTATTACCGGCGGTTTGTCCAGGACTATGGCAAGATAGCTCGGCCACTGACTCAGCTGCTGCAGAAGGACTCCTTTTCCTGGAGTGAGGAGGCGGAGGAGGCATTTCAGGCCCTCAAGAGGGCCATGACCACCACACCAGTTTTGGCCTTACCGGACTTCACACAGGAGTTCGTTCTGGAGACGGATGCCTCAGGTGTCGGCATCGGGGCGGTTTTGATGCAGGCAGGGCGGCCGCTAGCCTTTTACAGCAAGGCCTTGGCCCCTCGTACTTTGGGCCTCTCAGCTTACGAGAAGGAGATGTTGGCGATTATTCAGGCAGTGGCTGTTTGGCGACCATATCTACTGGGCCGACACTTTAAGATCCGGACGGACCACCAGAGCTTGAAACATTTCCTAGACCAACGGGTCTCCTCGCCGCTACAGCAGAAATGGGTGACTAAACTCCTCGGTTACGACTACGAGATTGTGTATCGCCGGGGTAAAGAGAATGTGGTCGCCGATGCTCTCTCTCGCCTGCCAGAAGCTACTCTCGCTCATATTTCAGGGCCGTTGGTTGATTCCGTGGAAGATATTCAGGAAGAGGTCCGGCGATCAGATGCACTGCGTCCATTGGTGGAGGCTTTACAGCGAGGAGAGACCGTCACAGCTGGCTATCACTTGTGTAATGGCCGGCTTTACTATCGGGGCCGTGTGGTCGTGCCCGTTGATTCAGCTTGGAAGACCGTGTTGATGCATGAGTTCCACTCGTCACCCACAGGAGGGCATGCTGGGGTGCTCCGGACCCTTCAGCGGGCGAGGGCAAACGTCTTTTGGTCGGGCATGCGACGGGACATTCAGCAGTTCGTTCGGCACTGCGAGATCTGCCAGCGGCAGAAATATGAAACCTCTTCTCCGGCAGGACTGCTTGTACCGTTGGAGATTCCGCAGCTGATTTGGGACACGGTGTCCATGGACTTCATTGATGGCCTGCCAAAGTCTAAGGGGAAGTCTGTCATTCTCGTGGTGGTGGACAAGCTGTCCAAGTATGGTCATTTTCTGGCGCTCAGCCATCCGTACACCGGGGAATCTGTGGCTGCTCTCTTTGCTCGGGAGATTGTCCGGCTGCATGGCCTTCCACGCGCCATTATTTCTGATCGGGACCCTACCTTCGTCAGCGGGTTCTGGAAGGAGCTGTTCCGGCTGCAGGGCACTCGCTTACATTTCAGCACGGCCAACCACCCGCAGTCGGATGGTCAGACGGAGGTGCTTAATCGTGGGGTCGAGACTTATCTGCGTTGCTTTGTGATGGATGAGCCGCGCAGCTGGCCGGACTGGTTGCATTGGGCCGAGTACTGTTATAACACGGCATACCACTCCGCCAGCAAGATGACTCCATTCGAGGTGGTTTACGGCCGACCTCCTCCTACTCTGGGCAGCTATGAGGCTGGGAGCACCGCTCTTCCCGCGGTGGATCGCGCTCTGCTGGACCGGGATCGCATGTTGGTCACACTTCGGGAGAATCTCCGTCTAGCCCATGATCGTATGAAGACCCAGGCGGACAAGCACCGCACTGAGCGGGAGTTCGCCGTGGGTGATGAAGTGTTTCTCAAGCTCCAGCCATACCGGCAATTGTCTGTTGCTCGTCGCGGCAATCAGAAGTTGTCCCCACGCTACTACGGTCCCTTTCAGATTGTCAACAGGGTGGGACCGGTAGCTTATACGCTGGCTTTACCGGAGGGTTCGCGTATCCATCCTACGTTCCATGTCTCTTTACTCAAGCGGAAGGTTGGTCCGCATGTGCAACCGAGCACCTTGTTGCCAGAGGTCACTTCGGCGGGTGAATTGCGACCGCTTCCTGAAGATATTTTGATGCTCAAGTGGAAGAATCGGGGCGCGGAATACCGGCCCGAGCTGTTGGTCAAATGGAAGAACCTGTCGCCGGCACACAATTCGTGGGTGGACTTCTTCGACTTCAAGGAGCTCTACCCCGACTACCACCTTGGGGACAAGTTGGTTCTCGATGGGGAGGGGAATGTTACGCCCCCGTTACGCTTTGCGGGGCGTCATTACGTACGAAGGTGCAACGGCGCGCTGAACAACGGGGCTGAACCATCCGGTTCAGCCCCCATGCAGTAAACCGGCCGGCCGAGGGCTGAACCAGACGGGTTCAGCCCTCCTTGGAGGGGCCGGCCGGCTCCCTCCTTGCCCGGGTATTTATATACCCGGGCAGCCCCCCTTTTGGGGTTATGCAAGAGATTATCAAGGTTAGTCTTCTTCTCCCTTTAGACCTAATTCCTCCTCTCTTTCTCTAGATCTTCCTCTCTCTCAATCTCTCTAGTAGTCGTGCCCTAACAAAATGTTGGGAAATCGGGCTTGTTTCCCCAAGAGTTAGCACTTAGCACAGTAACAGGAGGATCCTCAATCGCAGGTATGGTTGTTCATGCACTGCAGTGCCTTCCTTTGAAGCCAGTTCCCCGTGGATTATTGATTTGGGCATTTCTGATCATATGGCTGGTAAGTCTAGTTGTATTACCTACAAGTGTCCTACAGTTGGAAAGTAAAAATAGTTGATGAGACTTTTACGCCTGCGATTGGTAAAGGGACTGTTTTGATTTCACCGGAGATTTCTCTTGACTTTGTTATACATGTGTCTTCATTCCCTACCAACATGTTATCTGTTATCTGTTATCTGTTAACTTTTTTCCCTCTCATAGTGTGTTTCAGGACCTAGTGAGCAGGAAGATGATTGGCGGGGGTTGAGTCTGAGGGGATCTATCTGATGTATCAGAAGCAATTTTTGCATATGAAGACTTCCAAGAAGAAAGATGACTTGAGCATATGGCATCGAAGTTTGGGACAAGTGCCTTCGAGAAATCTGAAATTCATATCGCTTGTTGAATCTTCTACTTGTAATGTGGACTTTTTTGTGATGCATGTGAAACGACAAAACATTGAAGAACTTCTCATTTCCCTAACATGACTAGAACTAAATGTTTTCATTTTATTTGTTCTGATGTCTGGATTGCTCCTATTGTCTTCTATTTGTATTGTCTCTTTGAATGGTATGAAGTATTTGAAGTGTTTTAAAAAATTTATGCCATTGTGGAAACTCAATTTGAAACAAAAATCAAGATCTTAAGATTAGATTTAGGTGGAGAGGTTGTGTCCAAGGGCATGCTGGTATATTTATGTGATATTGGGAGTTATCTTTCAAAGCTCATGTCCACATACTCCTCAATTGAATGGGATAGCAGAAAGAAACCATAGACATTTGTTGAACGTCACCAGGGCTTTGTTGCAGGAGAAGAATGCGCCCAAGTCATTGTGGGAACGACGAAAGAATAGGGAGATTTGGGTTATGGTGGCTGTGGGGAAGTAAGTGAAGCTCTGGGCGGTGGTGTATGAAGGTGGAATAGGGCTGGTTGTTACAGGAATGGAGTGGGAAGTGGAGGATTAACGACAGGCAGGGGCAGAAGAGGAGAAATGGAGGTATGGGGTTGAGGAGGGTCACGGCAGGGAGTAGGTTTGGGGCTGTGGGCGGAAAAAACAGCGGGACTTACGAGATCGGGAAGGGGAAGGAGTAGGACGAGTGACGAGCATGGATGGGCTTGCAGAAATAGGCAAAGGTAGCGACGTAAGATCGCCGGGCTTGCGGCTTGCAGGAAAGAAGGAAAAGACGACAACGGCTTGCGATGAGGAAGACAACAGAGTTTACAAGAGTCGACGACATGGGAGGCAAGGGCTGAGGAAATGGACGGCCATGGAGTCGCAGCAAGGGTTTCTCTCTCGGTGTCGTACCGGGAGAGGAGAGGGGGGGGGGGGGCAACGGTTCCAAACTGGAAACTAAACATCAATACCTTAACTGATGCATGTGCATGCTATATATAGTATATAACTGAACGGTACCCGGATCGGACAACTCACAATGCACAGCTCGATCGGGTGTCAAATACTACTCAAAAAATAAAAATAAATACATGAAAAAGACTCGGGTCGACCATCCGGACACATCTATGGACTCGGATCGTCTGAATGGGTACTGAACCACCACCTCTTGCGGGAATACTCGTAAGTGGACTGGCGATCTCTATCAACTCCCCCGGCTTGAAAGTACTCATCTCCGGCGAGTGAAGATGGTCGTACTCTTGGCGTAGCCTAAAGGCGGGTCTCTCAACCTCCTCTGGGGAAATCTAAGTATCATCTGAAAGTGAACGACCGCTCCAACGGACAAGATATCAAAGTGTATCCCGCTCGCCCACGGCGGTGAAATCACGTGCAACAATCTGAAGTATGTCTCCGGCGGTAGCTGACAACTCTGAGTAAGATGTATCTTCGTCTGAAAACTGAATTGGTGGAATCATCGGTGGTGCGAGGTGGCCCTCCTGGTGGGACTCGTCAGGATGAGGCTGGGAAGAGTCAGACTGAGGTTGGGGTGGAGTGGACGGAATAAGGGATGTCGTGGCTCAGACATAGGAGTGGGGAAGGGATCAACATACAGACGATCCTCGTGATAAGGAGTCAAGTGCTCTACACTAAATACTCGGTTTATCGCCATATTTTGAGGGATGTCAATCTCATATGCATTTGTTCCGATTCGTCGTATGACTGTATAGAGACTCATTCGACGAGAGCTTAATTTTTTTGTTGTTCCTTGTGGGAACCTCTCAGATCATATGTGAATCATCACCTGCTCTCCAGTTTCAAAATTATGATCTCTCCGTGCTTATCTGTTTGGGCTTTATAATAATCATTACTCATTGCAATTTTCTTTCGGACTGACTCATGAAGTGCATGCAAATGTTGAATGAAAGACTCTGCTGACTCACAGAGTTGGTCTTCTAAAGGGACTTGGATTAGGTCAATGGGCTTCTTAGGTTCATAACCTAACATAATATGAAATGGACTCAAACCCGTGGTTCTATTAACTGAACTATTGTATGTAAACTCAGCTACGAGTAAGACGGAATCCCAGGTAGACGGACTATCCTTAACTAGACATTGCAAAAGACTTCCTAGACGACGGTTGACAGCCTCAATTTGTCCACCCGGCTATGAGTGATAGACGGTGGAAAACTTCCGTGTCGTGACAGTTCTCTTCCACAACGTTTTCCAAAAATAACTCATGAATCGAACGTCGCGGTCAGAAATTATCGAAGTGGTAACCCGTGATACTTGAACACTTCTCGAATAAAAAGAGCTTCAACATTAGACGCATCAACAGTCTTTTGACAGGGAATGAAGTGGGTCATTTTTGAAAAGCGGTCCACCATGACAAAGATAGAATCAATCTTCCTCGGGGTGCGAGGAAATCCGAGTACGAAATCCATGCTAATGTAAGTGTGTGACGATGATATCTTTTAGAGGTTCACTAGCCCCCAACACCTCTCCAAATACCCTCCAACCACCACATGACTCATCGGCCTCCACCTTACAAGCCCCATCCCACCACATCCTCCACCACCGATGCCGATTTCTTGGTGAGTTTTTACATTTCAGTTTTAATTCCCTGCATTGCATGGATGTTCACTTATTGCTAGTAATATTTGGCTCTCATTAGTTTTGACTTAGCTCTTTATTTAGATGTGTATTATTTATTCGCTCTGTATTTTAATGATTTTATATTGCAATTGCCACATAATTACTTAATTTAGGATGTTTGCTTAATTGAGGTTAAATGAGTGAGTACTTTATAATTAATGTTCTTTAACTAATTGTGCGTCGGAACAAACTGCATGATTGAAGGATTGGATTTGCATTAGGGTTAGGATTTATTTTGTAGTGGATTGCATGTTGTTTGTGTGTCTGCCCTTTCAATTTCATTTTAAGGACTAAGGTTGGTCATAGATCCATTGCATATGTTCGTGATGGTTTGCATTACATATAGGGTTAGGGCATCGCGCGTCCTTTACCTGTAGATTTGTCTTGTGTTAAAGGGAATGATGTTTTATGTTAGGCCACAATTTAGCAAACTTCCATTTGCAACCTTGAGGTATAATGTCACTTTATGCTAGTTCTGTTAATTTAACCATTAATGAAGAATTCTTTGGAGTCTTAGACGGTGAGTTTTTGAAAACGTGCGCCAACATAAATCACCCTTGACCTAAGGATTCACAAGTATCAACTATAAATGTATATTTTCAGTGAAAATAGAAGATGACTTACCTGTCATTTTGAATGGCCGATAAAATTTTGTTATCAAATTTCGGAAGAAGCTTTGATATGATAGCAGCAAACATGAACACCAGGAAAAGAATAAGGCCAGAGATGATCAAGCATGCGCCCAATAATAAACTTGTTCTTGACCGGGTATTTAAGAAAGCAGAATTTTTTGGCATGTCAAAGAATCAAAGTCAAAATCCACAGCTATAAAGCAGCTCTTATGACTTAAGGTCAACCTGGAGATTGATGTCTCTAAAATATATCTGTTGACATTGGAACAAGTTGATAGAAGTGCATAAACTAAAAAGCAAAATTAATGATAGTTACTGTACAGGGAAACCAGGGGAGACCAAATTGAGCTTGCAAGAAAAAAAAATTGCACCTCTATAGTATAATAATAAGCAACTAGCAATAATAAAATATGGAATAACTGAAATGTATCTGGAAACTGTCATCATACCCATTGAAGTGTTATTCAGCTCATTAATCAAAGTTTATAAAAGGCAAAATACAAAATTAAGTCCTTCAAATTAAGGCCCAGTTTGAACAGGTCCCTATATTTTGGTTTATTTGAAATATGTCCCTCAACTTTATGCTTCATTTGAAATGAGTCCACAAAGTAACTTCAATTAAGTATTTAGCAGTTTCAAAAGACGAGGCATTGATGTAAAGTGGATATTTATTATAATTATATTATCAAAAATAATTTAAATTTTGTCCCATATAAAATACGTGTTGAGTTCAAAATTAAAAATATATATATGCAAAAAAAAGTTTAAATTATAATTTTAAAAAATTTAATAAAATAATCATAATAATAACCACTTCAACACTACATCAATGCCTCATCCACACCTTAATGGGGATCAGATCACACGGCACGTGAGGTCTACTCGTGCAACCACGGGTCGCCTATCGTAGTGTTTAAGGTTTAGTCTTATTTTATTTCCATGTATGCTTATTTTATTTTCATGTATGCTTATTTTATTTATGTGTACGTTTTTTTCCATGCATATATAATTTGTATAATTGAGAGGTTACAATGAACAGAGAATCATGACCGTTCATTATCACTCTCTAGGCTACAAAGAGTAGGAGGCTCCATGAAAAGCTATTGAAAGTGAGGGCTAAAGCTCCTTTTGATCACTGGTGTTGAAACAAAAATTACAAGTGTGAAGCTTGGAGGACACCCCCTTCCCATTTCTCCCTCCCTAGCCGGACAACCATTCCCTCCCTTCATCTAGTCAGCCAACATCTACTTCCCCCTCTCCCTAGCCGGCCACCATCGCCTCCCTCTCCACACTCACCTTGACGGCCACCTCTCTAGCCCCATCCCCTCTCCTAAATTCCACCACCACCACAACATCCTAGAACCAACCACATCCTCCTCCCCACCCACTCACCTAGCCGGCCACCTCATAGTCCCCCTCTCCAAAAATCCCACCACCACCTCCCACCTCAATTTCCCTCTATTTCAGTTTTTCGGTGCTCCACCGCCACCTCTGGCCACCACCACCACCTCAGTGATCGCCTCCAACCATTTTTGGTCGGGCACCCCCTCTTCCCCACTATCCCAAGTCCCTAGCCACCTCCTCACTACCCCAGTCATATCCACCTCCCCACTACCCCACTCATAACCACCTGCTATACAAGGGGCAACTACTCCAAAAATTCTTCTCAACCCACCATTCCCCACTCCTCCACAATTCCCTGGGTTCTCCCCCCCCCCCCCCCCCCGTCTCAACTAAATTAATCCCCGCATACGCTCTGTTTGGGACGGCGGTGGTGGTAGGAAAAGCACAAGTCCCACTGTCGTCGCTTTTTTAGGTTGTTTGCATGAGGATCTTTTTCACAAAAGCTTTTACAAGAAAGGTATTTTGGGGGCTTTTTGAGCATCCGATCCAACATTACCTTCTAAAAACCGCTTTCTATGCTTTCAACTTTTTCCCCTTTTATTCGAAGGTTTTCTACTCGTTCACGATTCTTCACCCATTTGCGATCTTTGCTTCTCACCGATGACCCTCTGTAACATGATTATTTAGAGCTTATATAATATTTACTTATCTATGCGATAAATGATTAACATAAAACACATTTTTTTATTAAAAAACCAAACATGTACTATTAAAAAGTTGTTCTTCCAAACTGAAAAACGTAAACACCTCTTTGAAAAACACTTGCATGGAGATTTTTCAAACAGTCTACAATTTTTTCAAAACAGCTTTCTAGAGAGGCTCTAATGCCACCACTGGTTCTCACCACAACTTTTTACACTGCCATTGTTGCCTCAAACAGACCCATGCTCTTCACCCCACCACTAAAACTAATGCAGGACTCTACCGAGAGCCCCAATTGCCAGCCCACACTCCATTTCCGATAGCATGTCTACAACCGCTCACTGTCCAGAGTACATCCAGGGCCATACCCCACCACCGGCAACCTGCTCCACCCCCACACAGCCCTACCAATACCCTCATTCCTTCCCAACAGCAGCCACCATCTTCCAGCCATCAAGAAGCCCATTTCCAGTCCAAGATTGTGCTTTCCAGTAGCCCGCAACCCTACAGGGAGTCCAGAATTCAGTGCCAACTTCAGTTCCGACCCCCGGCAATCCACCGGTAACCCACCAAGCCTCCTACTTTAAAGCTGTGTGAGTTTTTAGGTTTTTTGTTAATTATTCTTTGTTGAATTTGTGGTTATTTCCTTGCTAGTGTTATATCTTATTGTAAACATTGTCTCCACACCTTTTGTGGCTAGTATTAATCGTCGTTTGCTTGTGTAATTACTATTTGTGCATTCTCACATTAATACTACATTGTGCATTCTCTAATCTGTAGAGTTTTCTTTAAATGTGGTTTGTCTTCTGTTTGTTTTTATAAATCTTATTCTTGCAAGTTAGTTGTCGGATTAATATAGTTGCATTTAGAAATCACCGCTTAGCCTCCGCTAGAACCTACCCTACGTCACACCTCATATGAAACCGTTATATTCTTAATGGAAGTGTATTTTAGAGATTTATTTCAAATAAAATATAAAGTTGAGGGACCTATTTCAAACAAACTAAAATTTAGGAACTTATTACAACCTAGGCCTAAAATTGAAAAACTGATTCAAATATTTGCCTTTATAAAACAAGCCAAGGATATCTAAAGCATACTACAAACAGTGGAAACATAAAAGCAACTTTAAACCATGATGTAACGTGAAAAACCAATACAGAAAAGATGTGACTTTGCATGTGGTTAGTATAATTTTTGGCCAAGAATCTCACCCCCACTAGATTCCTAAACATTACTTTTTATGCAATCATCATGTAAAACCAAAATGGGACTCACAAGTATTTTGCCAAAAAAATGTCACGAAATAAGATTGTAGGAAAATATTTCGCCATCCTGAGCACGATCTATAAGGAGCGGAAAGCATGTGTTATGGGCCTACTCGGAGGTTGCCGGAGGAGTGGCCAGAGGTGGAGATGACGGTGGTGGAGATACTGCGGATCCATGACCGCGGTTGCCTAAGCGGACGTGCTCAAGAGAGAGAGCTTTCAAGATCTCTTTTAGGGTTTAAGAAAATAGACTTTCTTCATTGATACCAATACAAGACCCAAAGGGTCCTTTAAATAGACTTACAACCAATTCTAATAGAAATACAAACGACGGACTTGGAATGCAAATAAATAGGAAATCAACAACAGACTTGGAATGCGGCTAAAAATGACATCAGATAAAGAGACGGCATAAATAACGATGTTATGTAAGGACACAACTTTTAAGACAGAATAAATGCATATTAAGAAATAAATAATGTCATAATAAGACCCATAACATCTCTCTCGGCCTTCAAATCGAGTTTGTCCTCAAGCTCGAACTTTGTGTCGATGGTCGAGTCTTCTGGCATCTTGATCTCCCGCCAGAACAATGCCCAATAGCGCGTAGCGGAGGCGGGGATGACAGCAAGTAGCGGCAACGCCGTCGGAAAAATGGGCGGCGAAAGGAATGTCTTTGGCGGATCTGGTGGAGCGGTGTTCAACAACAGCGGCAAGACGGCTAAAGGAGCCACGATCGGCAGAAGGAAAGGATCTGGCGGCGAGGTGGCCGGAGATACCGGAAGAGCAGGGGCCGGCAAAGGAAGTTGTGGGACGGCGGCTGCAGTGACTGACGAAGGCGGCCCAAGGTGGGGCAGCACTGCCACAGTAGGTGATGGTGGAGGGGAATCATCACGGAGATCGGTTGTACGTCGTCAGTTGGCGAAGAAGGCGACTGCACGAGGAGAGGCAGTGGCGGCGACGAAGGAGGAAACTTTGGCGGGAAGGCGGATATCAAATCATCAAGCTTGTGGAGGAGTGAGGATATGTCGTCCCGACAATGAGCGTCGGCGTCCTGACGACGTGCATCGAAGTCCCGAAGGAGGGCGTCCCAAGAGGCCATCATTTCCTCTATCGAACGAAGGACGGCTATCTCTGTGGCACTAAGTTTGATGTGCTCCATAATTAATTGATTACTTAATTTATTCAATTAAGAATTAATAAGTAATTGAATTATTAGTAACTAATTAATCAAGGAAATGATTAATCAATTAAAAAAATCATGAATGCAGAATAAATTCAGGAATAAATTAATTCATATGCACCCCCGCGCGTGAGTGCCGGCCAAAATAGGAAGGAGCTTACGCGTATGCGTCTGTTAGGCGTGCGTTTCTCGTCGGCAAAGGAGGACTAGACGCCCGTTGGGGCTGTTTTGCCGAGGATGCGTCAATTAAGCAGCGAGAAGATACACCGGAAGGAAAGAAGGACCCAACGGCGTGGAATCCAGCACTGGACGACGCTGGAAGGGCGTCGATGGCCAAACGACGCAGACTCACGGCGATGTTGTCTCGGAAGGAGGCGATGTTGGCGTGTCGTGGATAGAAAGAGATCTCGCTTGCAGCATCGGCGTCGAAGGAGCGTGCCTTTACGCATGCGGGAACCAGAGGAGAGCAGAGAGGAAGTGCGGGCTTGGCCCAATGCGGAAGACGGTCGCCAGCCCGATGCGGAAGACGGTCGCCGGCCCGATGCGGAAGCAGGAGCGAACGACGGTTGCCTGGGATTCTCTGGAAGGAGACGGCGCAATCGTCGATGTCGCTAGAAGTAAAATATTGTGCCGCTGAAGGAGATGCATGAAGGACCAAGTTGACGTGCGTCGACGGAAGAGGATCGGGAGCACTGATACCAAGTTGTTATGGGCCTACTCGGAGGTTGTCGGAGGAGTGGCCAGAGGTGGAGATGGCGGTGGTGGAGATACCACAGAGTCATGACTGCGGTTGCCTAAGCGGGGCGTGCTCAAGAGAGAGAGCTTCCAAGATCTCTTTTAGGGTTTGGGAAAATAGACTTTCTTCATTGATACCAATACAAGACCGATGGGTCCTTTAAATAGACTTACAACCGACTCTAATGGAAATACAAACAACGGACTTGGAATGCAAATAAATAGGATATCAACGATAGACTTGGAATGCGACTAAAAAAAACACCAGATAAAGACACGACATAAATAACATCATATAAGGACGCAATTTTTAAGACAGAATAAATGCATATTAAGAAATAAATAATGTCATAATAAGACCCATAACAGAATGTCACATCTCATGTGCACAAAAAAGAAAAAGCTAGAGAACATCTGAATGATGACATGCTTTGATGTGCTCCATAAGTAATGCTTACAATGAAATAGTTAAAAACAATTACTAAAATAAGAAACTTAATATAATTTCAGCACTTAAAATCCCCATAAAAGTGGCTTTCCCGCCAATTCTCGGTGCTCATGAGGTCTGTTAGCTATTAATGCATGAAATGTTACCCTTGCATTGAGGTTGCAGACAGGATAAATTTTAATATCTATTAAATTAAAACATAGAGAAAATTCATCAGCGTGAGACCATCCTAATTCTTCATTCTTCGGCGAATTTATTAAAATTGAGCTTTTTAGAACCTTAATTTGAGTACCAAAAAAAGATATGCTTCTAACGGAAACAATTCAGATAGCAATCAATACCAAAATAGACAAAGAATTACATCACTAAAACCCCTACAGATCATAAGCTCATTGCAGGTCCAAAATTCCCCATTCAGATGGTTGACTATGCTTTGAAGAAATGGGGTTCCTAAAGGAATGGATTCATTGGATTGGGCGCTAACCTCTCCGCGTATCAAAACAATGCTAGGTAAAAACACCAGAAGAATGAATAGAGAAGGTATGGAAGAGGGAGGAGCTCGCCGTTGGAAATGGAGAGGGAACGACGACAACGACCCGTACATCGCTTTCGTACTCGCTTACATGACGAAAAGAAAAAAAGGGAAAGATCGCCACGCCGAAATTGAAGATTGATAAGTGCCAACCACCTCGCCGGAAACCTTCGAGGACTCCTACTTGCTGTGAAAGCCGGCTCAGATAGCTTTCCCGTTCCGCTCGCGGCTCACCTTCTTCGGCACTTTCAGAATAGAAATTATATTCACAATGAATAAAATAAAGTAATTGTTAACCGCACCGCAGGTTTGGCTATCCCGCTCTTTTTACAATAGTTACAGTGTTGGGCCAGGACAGTACCTTTCGCCTGCGAGCACGAGCAGAAATATTGTCCTGACTGCGGTATTATTGTAGTGGTCGGGGTACTGTTGTGTTAGCAGTTAAAAAGTGTCAAATGTCAACCATATTTAATAGGTAAATATTTCATAATTAAAACAGATCATTAGAGCCTCAAAAACTTAAATAGAGAATTGTCACCCCAAGCCAAAAGAGATGAAACTAAGTTAATGAGTATGATTACTCCATCTTGTGTAAGAAGAGGAAAGGAGAATGTAGTGGCGCATGCATTAACCCACGTGTTTGACACGCTTGCATCCATCATGACAACCGCATCCAATTTACTTAATCAAAGTAAGCATACATAGGTCACTGATAAGTATGTGAACATTGATTAAAGTGAAAGAAGAAGATTTTGTTACTAAAATTGTGGAGTCACTTTTGTCAAATTAAATCATCGAAAAATTAATTATGTATGTAGTGACTTTTAAAAGGTAGGATCGTCTTAATCAAGACTACTAATTTATATTGGAGGATATGCAAAATTTACTTTCTATCACTTGATAAAAATAATGAACACGCAAATAAAATGAAACTTGAACGAATGGAAATCCTACTTAAGCGCGAAAATTAACGTATATCATTCTTTGTTTCAAGTTCATGCTTCATCATGAAGGCTATTCCCAAGAGCCTTGATGTATTTTTCATTTTGAAGTCTGCAGCTTTAGAAGACCAGTCTAACATGCAAGAGGAACTACAATGGTGTTATATACAACACAAAACAAGTTAGCATAACAACGTGTATTTAAAACTGCCACCAAGAACTAAGATAAAGTGGCGATGCTTGGATGTGAATCTAGGGAATGAAATTTGTGATTTCTATGTGTGGAGAAAAGTGACAGGAGAGAGAAAAACAACAAAGATTTTTATATATATCTCAGAATAACATGTGTACATATATATAGGAGGAGAGAGTAGAGCCTAAACTCAATCCTAAGGTGTGGGACTAAATCCTAAGAGAGCTTTACATGGGCCTCATACATGGACCTTTCTTTACAATTTCTTCAACACTCCCCTGCAAGTTGGAGCATACAAGTCGTAGGAACCAAGCTTGGACAAGAACTGAAAATATAGAGGTCACGGTAGAGCTTTGGTGAGAATATCAGCGATCTGTTTTGTAGCAGGAACATGTCTCAAGTCCAATTTCCTTAGTTGAAATTTTTCCCGAACAAAGTCACAATCGACCTCGATATGCTTGGTACGTTCATGGAACACAGGATTATTGGCAATATGAATAGCAGCCTGACTATCGCAGAGCAAGGTGGCAGGAGAGGAGAGTTTGACACCAAGGTCTCCCAGAAGGCTTTCTAGCCACGTGAGTTCAGAGACGACAGAGGTCATTGATCGATACTCAGCTTCAGTAGATGAGCGTGCGACAACAGATTGCTTCTTGTTTCTCCAGGTAACAAGATGTCCACCAAAGTATGTGAAAAAGCCACTTGTGGAACAACGATCATCCAAAGATCCAGCATAATCACCATCAGAGTAGGCGATGAGAGATAGACATGATGAAGGCTTATATACGAGCACTTGTCCAGGAGCAGACTTTAGGTATCGTAGGATGCGCTCAACAGCCTGGAGATGAGAGGTCCATGGAGCATACATAAACCTACTGACAACCCCAACAGCAAATGATATATCAGGTCTTGTAACTGTCAGATAGATCAGCTTTTCCACAAGAGGACGATAGTATTTTGGGTTTGGTATGAGCGTATCAGAGTCGGAAGAGCAGGCACAGAGCTTGTGGTTGACATCCATGGGTGTGTCAACTGGCTTGCAACCAGAGTAGCCAGCATCATGGAGAAGATCGAGGCAATACTTTCTTTGAGATAGGACAAGACCATCGGGAAGACGAGCTACCTCGATGCCAAGAAAGTATGATTTCCCAAATCTTTAGTTTGAAATACGGAGGTCAAGTGTTCATTGATCATATGGATGCCTTTTGAATCATCGCCTGTAATTAAAATATCATCCACATAAACCAGGAGTATCACAGTGCCTGTTGAACAATGACGGGTGAAGAGAGAGAAATTCGCCGAACTTCGAGTAAACCCAACATCACTAACAACCCGACTGAACTTGTCAAACCACGCCCGATGAGACTGTTTGAGACCATAAAGAGATTTCTTAAGTTGACATACAAGTGACTCCCCCGTGGTCTCAAAGCCGAGAGGTTGGTGCATGAAGACAGTCTCTGCGAGATCACCATTGAGAAAGGCATTTTTGACGTCCAACTGATGCAACGGCCAATGACTATGAACGGACAGAGAGATTAAGACGCGGACAGTGTTCAGCTTTGCAACAGGGGAGAAAGTCTCTTCGTAGTCAAGGCCGTGTTGTTGAGTAAAACCACGAGCGACAAGACGAGCCTTGAGTCGTTCAACCGTCCCAGTTGGAGTCTGTTTGACAGTAAAGACCCATTAACAGCTCACACAAGTCTGGCCAGGAGGGAGAGGAACAAGATCCCAAGTTTTATTAGCCCAGAGGGCAGCCATTTCATCTTTCATAGCCGCCCGCCACCCCAGATGTTGAAGAGCCTCCTGCAAAGAAGTAGGGGTGGAAACTGACGATAAAAATGCCGCAAATGTGTGAAGCATTGAAGACAATCGATGCAAAGAAACAAAATTAGTGATGGGGTCAGTTGTAGAAGGCATGTCCGGATCAGCAGAGCGCAGAGTACCATCAGTAGGAGGTAACATCCTTGGGGCATCAGAGTGAGGAGGACGACGAGTGTACACACGGAGAAGAGGATGTGGGTTGGTGGGTCTGGCGGAGGACGTGGGAAGGAGAGATGGGGCCGGGGAGGTTACAGGAATGACAGGACGGGGTAGGAGAGGAGGTGCAGGAGAGGCCAAAGTTGATGAGTGAAAAGGCTAATCTTCAAGAAAGGTGACATCCACACTCGTTACTAATTTGTGAGTGGAAGGAGAATAACAACATAGCATTTTTGGGAGCGGGAGTAGCCAACAAACATATACTTAGTAGCGCGAGAATGGGCATAGCAGGTGCAGCCAAAGACACGAGGTGTGATGGCAAAGGGAGAGGTGGATGGGAAGAGAAGACTGAATGGAGTGGCAAAATTAAGAACGGAGGTGGGCATGCGACTGATGAGATAGCAGGCGACGGAGACCGCAAAATGCCAAAAAACCTTGGGTACCTGCATTTGAAACATGAGGGAACGAGCAACATCGAGGAGATGACGGTTCTTGCGCTCAGCAACGCCATTTTGTTGTGGTATATAAACACAAGTGGTTTGGTGGAGGATACCGAACTCAGTACATAGGTTCTGAAAGGCATGACTCGTATACTCGCGAGCATTATCAGCCCGAAGAGTCTTAATAGTAGTAGAGAACTGAGTACGTATATCAGCATTAAAGACTTGAAAGACACGAACTAATTCAGAGCGATCACGAAGTAAGTATAACCAGGTCGTGCGAGGAATAATCATCAATAAAAGTAAGAAAGTAGCGATAAATAGAAATACTAACAATTTTATAGGGACCCCAAATGTCTGAATGAACTAAAACAAAAGGAACATTGCTCTGAGTACAATGAGAAGTAAAAAAAGAGTGATGTTGCTTGCCGAAGATACAAGATTCACAGGTGAAGACAGAGATGGAAACGACTGGAAGTGCTTTCTTCACAATGGGGAGAGGAGCATGCCCAAGACGTTGATGTCAGTCAACGGTGGTAACAGAAGAGAGCAGTTGGGGAAATATTCAAGGTATACAACCCATTAGACAATCATCATCTACCAATAGTATTCTGCATCTGTCAGTCCTGCACAACAAAGGAGGAGGAAGAAAAGGTTATAGAGGAGTCGAGGTCCTGAGTAAGACGACTGACAGAAAGAAGATTAAAATGAGAGCTCGGAAAAAGAAGAACCGAGCGAAGAGAGAGAGAGAGGGAGTCAGGTCCATGTTGCCACAACCATGGACGGGAGTAGTGTCACCATTTGCCACGGTAATGAACTTAGGACAAGGAGTGTCCAAGTACTGAGGAGGCTACTGCGGAGTAATATGGTTGGTTGCCCCAGAGTCCATAATCCAAGTTGGACTATGGGAGAGGCAGGAGATACCTTCATTGGAGATGGTTGCAGCAGGACTTGATGACGGACTAAGCAGGCCCTGAAGATTCTGGAGCAGAGTACGTAATGCAGTCACGTTAGAGGAAGTAGCAGTGGGAGCAGCAGTCGCTATAGAGGCAAGGTGTGAAGGGAGGTCATGCTTACGATAGCAAGTGGCCTCAAGGTGATCGTCCCGACCACAATAGGAGCACTTGGGACGTGGCCTACTAAATCGATCTCGACCCTGAGAGCCGGTGCGGCCTCCATGAGCCGGCGGAGGAGGTAGGTAAGTAGGAGGAGATTGTTGAAGAAGAGCTGGAGAGACAATGTCGGGGGGATCAGGAGGCGCCAGGCGATGTCACCTTCAAGAGCATTGAGCACACATCGAAGAGAGAGCGCAGAGTTGAGGATGAGAGGATATTTGCACGGACGTTGTGGAGATGTGGGAGAATACGAGCCATCATCATGGCAATGCCAACAAGTTCTTTCTGGGCCCATTGGGCCGCGAGATCTGTTGTGGAAGGCTGATGTTAAATCCATGCTTCAATCAAAGTCTTAGACCGTGCAATAAAGGAAGTGAGATCACCATCCACTGTTGGGTCAAGAGACTAGAAATCGTGGAAGATGTCAAACAGGTGCTGCAAACTGTCCTTGCCTGAGTATAAGGAGTGAAGTTCTTCCCACATAGTTTTGGTAGTGTCATGATACATGGTCATACGGTAGGGTTCACTATCCATAGAGTTCAGAAGCCACGTCTGAACTCGCTCATCATCGCGAAGCCAGTCATCGGTGGGGTCAGTTGGTTGTGCCTTGGTAAGGTGATGAAGAAGCCCTTTGGTCTGGAGGGCTCGACGGACCGAGTGTACCCACTCCACAAAATTTTTCCGACCATTCAGGGAGATAGTGCTGATGCGGAGCTCATCACGAACTTCAGGAGTAGTTGTTGCACGAGCCAGAATTGACGAGGCATCATTCAAGGCCATGACACTGAGAAGAGGAGCGATCTGAGCGGGCTGACTGGTGAACTGGAGAGCAACGGTCAAAATCGGAGCGACTAGACGGCTAGGATCCGGAAAAAGAGGAGCGGTCTGAGCGGGCTGTTTGGCGAGCAGCGAGCCGACGAGCTGGCGATCAGAAGCAGCGAGCAGTGAAGAAGAGCGGCCTGATGGGATTGGCGGTCTGGCGGTCTGGCGAGCTGGCGATCAAAAGAGATCGCAGAGAGCTGGCGGGATTGGCGAGCTGGCGAGATCGCAGAGAGCTGGCGAGCTTGAGAGATCGCAAAGAGCTGGCGAGCTGAGCGGCCTAATGGTGCGAGCTGATCGGTCTGTTTGACGAGCAGTGAGCCGACGAGCTGGCGAGCAGAAGCAACGAGCAGCGAAGAATAGCGGCCTAATGGGATTGGCGGTCTGGTGAGCTGGCGATCAGAAGAGATCGCGGAGAACTGGCGGGATTGGCGAGCTGGCGAGATCGCAGAGAGCTGGCGAGCTGGAGACATCGCAGAGTCCTTCCAGGTGGGGCCCGACTGCCAGGAAAAAAATCTATAAAACCAGGAGGAGAAACGCAGGAGACCCCACAGAGCATATATGTGGTCAGAAGAAGTGTGACCGCATGAATGGGAAGGAGGAAAACCAGAGATCTGCGGTTAGAAGAAGTTTGACCGCAGAGATGGTGATGAGGAAATCTGAGAACCTACCTCTGATACCATGTAGAGAAAAGTGACAGGAGAGAGAAAACAAAGATTTTTATATATATCTCAGAATAACATGTGTACATATATATAGGAGGAGAGAGGAGAGCCTAAACTCAATCCTAAGGTGTGGGACTAAATCCTAAGAGAGCTTTACATGGGCCTCATACATGGGCCTTTCTTTACAATTTCTTCAACACTATGCACGACTGAATCCAATAGCTTTTACTCTACTCTATTCAATTTAGCTCCAATGTCCAAACTAGGAGATATCTATTTGTGCATGTATGAACTTTGATCATGATTAATATTCCTAGAGAATCCAGTGCAATTTATATATAGATTTGGATGTTATAATTGAACACATGATAAAGGGGGTTAAATAAACCTCAAAACTGGGCTCAACTTCCCTGAAAGACGATATCTGAGGAATCTCAGCTTTGTGATCGGCAATCGAAAAGAAGGTGCCCCTATTTTGAGGTGATTGACCTAAAATCATTAGCAGGTTGTGAGCTTTCTTCCAAGAATTGAAGAGGAAGAAAACATGGTCCGCGACGGTATATGCGACCTAAGGCAACACTGAAATAGCAGAGTTGATCGCCGGCAAGCTCTGTCCAGGGCACAGGTGATCATTTCAGTAAGCAACAGGATGTAGGTGGTGTTGCTTCTTATCTCCAGGATCCGAAACAGAGGAAATCACCAATTTCTGTGACCTCCAAAGCCGAAACCTAGCAGTGATCTGTAATACAGGTTATTAGTTCCCTTCAGGCCGCAGCGAGGTTTCTCCCAAATCAGAAACTGAGCAAGATCCGGCCATGTCAGAAGCTAGGGAGAAAGAAAAAGGCATGATGTCGCCCTATTTTTATGGATCTACAAGGAAAACGTCGGTTGCTGCTCTAGATCTGCAGGGTTATTTCTAGCCCCGTGTAGAAAAATCGAAAACCGCACCTCATTTCAAACCGCACCGCTCGGTTTTGGTGCGGTGCGGTTTTTTGTGTTTTCAAACCAGCAGTCTGTTGGTGCGGTGCGGTTTTGTACTACTCCAGACCGTGCAAACCGCACCGCACCGCAACTACTAAATTTATTTCAGGTATTACCAATTTCTGCGAAATAGGCGCAAACCGCACCGCTGGAGGAATGACGCAAACCGATGGCCCAGGTATTCAGCCGATTAAGCTTAAGCAGTTAGCACAAACCGAATCAACCGATGGCCCAGCCGCAGCCGCCCAAGTATTATATTATATTTGTTTGTTTGTAAGCACCGTGAAACCGCAAGTTATTATATTATATTATATTTATATTAATCTATTTGTTTCATTGTTTGCAAGCAAACCGTGAAACCGCAGGTCCGCAAGTTAAGCCCTAGCCGACGGCCCGACTGGCGACTGCCTGTGGCTGTCTCACTGTGTTTGTCTGCCTCTTGCGGTCTCGTCGTCTCGCCATCTCGCCTCTCAGTCTCCGTCCAGGGCTCCAGGTTGCTGCTCTCGCCTCTCACTGTGTCTGACTGCCTCTCGCTCTCCCTCCGCCGATTGCCTCTCGCTCTCCCTCCGCCGACTGCTCTGTGCTCTCGCGGTCTCGCTGTCTCGCCTCTCAGTCTCCGTCCAGGGCTCCAGGCTGCTGCTCTCACCTCTCACTGTGTTTGACTGCCTCTCGCTCTCCCTCCGCCGACTGCTCTCGCGGCCCGACTGCTTCTCACTCTCAGTCTCCGTCCAGGCTGAATGAGTGAGTTGTATTTTTGTTAAATGGCCATCAATAAGTGTCAAAAAGTGAGTTGTATTTTTGTTAAATGGCCATCAATAAGTGTCAAAAACCCGAGACGCGCGCTGGTGTTAAAGGAACAGGAAAACTGTCAAAAAACCAAAACCGCACCGCACAAACCGACGTCAAACCGCACCGCACGGTTTCGGTGCAGTTTTGGCCGGCCAGAAACCGCACCCCTGCGGTGCGGTTTCGGTTTGTCCCCAAACCGCACCGAACCGCACCCCTCGCAGGGCTAGTTATTTCTCCAAAAAATTGAAAACACGAGAAGAACAAAAAGGGGCGACCGACCGTTGTTCCCTAAAAGTGAATGAAAAGAATTCACTCGTGGCATTAATCGATTAAGCCTTAATAGGAAAGGCCTCAATTGGAGTTACAAATTGAATTTTATATGGTCCAATTAATTCTTCAAATTAATTAAAAATATAACTCCATTAATAAATTTGATTTCTTAATTATACCCAAAGTTCGTGTCAAAGGTGAGATCGATTTCACGACATTAATTTACGAGACAGTATAACCCACTACCCACCAATCACAGATTTCGATCGTTCGCGCGACTAAATTAATTCACGCTCCTAAAAATCTGAATAAGCTCAAATTATTGTGTACGGCTTAACATCACGTATCGATATAATGAGTCCATTCAAAATGGCAGAAAATTCTAACATTCTCCCACTTTGACTCAGTCATTTCAATCGTAATTAATAACATTACGTGTTGAAAATGTTGAAGTGGGAGTTTGTGGACGTTTTGGATCTGGGCGGTCTGGGAGGAGGTCGGGCGGTCTGGTGAGACCGCACGACCTGGCGATCTGTTCTGCGGTCTGGTTGTCTTAGCCTAGCCGTAGTCTCCTGGCATGACCGCTGGTATCTGTCCAAGGCGGCTGAAGGAGAGGCCGCGCGGTCTGTCTGTGACCGCGTGGCGGGTTGGCGTCTTCAGGTCGCGCGGTCTGTTTGTGACCGCGTGGCGGGCTGGCTTCTTCAGGACTGTGCCGGTCTGGCGTGACCGCACAGGTTGATCCAGGTTTCCAGAATTCCGGTCTGGTGGCTGTCCGGATTTTCTGGTGGTATTCGCGGACTAAGGCTTTTAGTCGCGCGGTCTCTGTTCGCGGTCTCAGGAGGAGGCTGGTATGCGAACAAGTCTCTGTTCTCGGTCTCAGAAGGAGGTCGGCATGCGAACAGGTGTTCGCGGTCTTGTGGCAAACAGACAGTGTTTGCAGTCTCGGGCAAACACTGGTGGTGGGCGGCTTCTTGGCGGTCTGGCGATCTCCTTGTGGAGTCGCGATCTGACTGAGGGAGTGGCGATCTCCCGCGGTCTGGAGTGAAGCCGGCGAGCTCATCAAATGAAGCAGAAAGAACTGTTGTTGATCGCGCGGGTTGACCGGTCTGGTCGCGCGGTCTGGGGGTGGTGATCCTATCTCTAGGGTGGTGACTGGATCAGGTTCCACGCCTATAAATAGGAGCCACTGAAGCAGCAAATTAGACACACCAAGTGTAAGCTGAGTTTATCCTAATTCCTGCGGTCTGTATTATTGACCGGGCGGTCTGCTGATTGAATTTTCTTGTGCAGCTTCTGCGGATAGTGCGGTCTGCAGCGATCACCTCTTCCTCTGAAAGTGTTCGGGCGGTCTGCGGCTTGCAGTGTGGGTTGCTGGAGTTCGGGAGAATCAGTGGAGTTCGTAAGGAGGGTGCGGTCTGCTCAGCGGTCTGAGGTGGTGTTCTGTAACCGGCAGTGTTGTGCGGTTAGGCAGCTTGCAGAGATCGGCAAGGAGACCGCGCGGTCTGGAGCGGTCTCAGTTATCTTCCTTCAAGTTGTGTAATTTCCTCTTTGGTTTTGTGTGCTGGCGAAATCATGTCTCGCCAAGCATACCTCATCTTGTAATGAAGTTTATGCTATCAATAAAGATTACTTGTTTGCCTTCATTTGCTTCTGGTTGTTTGGCTTGAATCTTTAAGTTGCACGTTTCCTGCTCACTCCATAAAGGTCTACGAAAAAATTTCACATGGTATCAGAGCTAGGTTGGAGTGGATAGAGCGGTGAGCAACTTAGAGTAGTCATCGCCTTTGTGAAGAAGGAACCAGTGGTAGAGCAATGGAAGGTGGTTTCGCAAGAGGTCTTGGAATTGAGATGCTTACATCGACTAACTTCAAGAAGTGGAAGTCGTGTATGCAAAGCTATATTCTGGGTGAGGACCTCTGGGAGGTGGTTGGAGGAGAGAGCACGGAGGAAGTTTTTTTGGTTGGAGATAACCATCATGAGGTGAGGAACTGGAAGCGGCTCAATGTCAAAGCAGAGTTCGCTCTGAAGAGGGCAATATCACCTGATTTGTTTGATCACATCTTGGGGTGTGCATCAGCTGCAGAGATCTGGAGAGCCCTGGATGAGCTGTTTAACAAAAAGAATGTGGCAAGACTTCAATTCCTGGAGAATGAGCTGGCCAGATCGGCTCAAGGTGACCTTTCTATCTCTACGTTCTTCTTGAAGATGAAGAACTTGTGCGCCGAGATTTCAGCGCTGGATCCTGATGAGCCAATTTCTGAGGCGAAGCTGAAGAGGCACATTATCCGTGGCTTGCGGAAGGAATATGTTGCCTTTGTGACGTCGGTGCAGGGTTGGGCAAATCAGCCGTCTCTGCTAGAGCTGGAAAATCTGCTTGCTTCGCAGGAGAGTCTGGCAAGGCAGATGGCGGGGGTGTCAGTGTCTGGGTGAGATGGCGAAGTTCTCTTCACAGGGAAGAAGAAGAAGTGGGATAAGAAGAAGACCGTCGGAGGAGGCAATGGGCCTTCAACTTCTGGACAGCAGGAGAGGGGCTATGCCCCTAAGGCTGAAGGGAAGAAGAAGGGGGAAGGTCCCAAGTGCTTCAGGTGCGGAAAGGTTGGTCACATCAGGAAGGAGTGACGGGTGAACCTTCAGCCGGGGCATGCTGCTGCTGGAAAGGGGGAAGCTGAAGCCAGGCGGGTTGATGGAGGATGGGGAGGAGCCTTCTCGGCTTCTGTTGGAGCTGAGGCTCCTATCAACTATCAGGAGGACTGGATCGTGGACTCGGGGTGTGGTCATCACCTCACCGGGGACGAGTCGAAGCTTTCTTCAACGCAGCCTTATTCAGGTAATGATGTCATTATTACTGCTGATAATACCGTGCATGCTGTAGAGAAGGTGGGGGTTGTTTCCTTGGGCAATGATAGAGGGACACTAACTTTGAAGAGTGTCTATCATGTGCCCAGAATGAGGAAAAATCTCTTCTCCGTGACCAACGTTGTAGACGCTGGGTATCACGTTCTGTTTGGCCCAACAGAAGTGAGGTTTCTTCGGAATGTGGAGGCGGTGAAGGCTGAGGTAGTTCATGTGGGGAGGAGAGCTAAAGACTTGTTCGTTTTATCGACAAGTTCTTATGTTGACAAGATGAGGACAAACGACAGTGCTGTGATATGGCACGAGAGGTTGGGGCACGTGGGGATGGATAAGCTGAAAGCTATGGCGGTGAAAGGTCTGGTCAAGGGCCTGCCTAGTCTATCTTCCTACGGAGACGGTCATGTGTGCGCAGGATGTCAGTTCGGCAAGTCTCATCGACTACCGTTTGACAAGTCGCAGATAAGGAGTAGTGTGTCGTTGGAGTGCATCCACGGTGACTTGATGGGACTGACTGCTACCCCAAGCCTCGGAGGCAGCAGATATATGCTGGTGCTGATCGATGATTACACCAGATATGTCTGGGTATATTTCTTGAAGGAGAAGGCGGAGGCGTTTGCCAAGTTTGTGGAGTTCAAGGAGCTTGTAGAGGGTCGGCTTGGACTGCGGGTTAAGAAACTGAGGACTGACAACGAAGGGGAGTTCACCTCTGGTGAGTTCTCTACTTTTTGCAGGAAAGCGGACATCCGGAGGGAGCTTACTTGTGCACATACTCCACAGCAAAACGGAGTTGCGGAGCGGAAGATCCGTCATCTGACGGAGACCTGCAAGTGTTGGCTGCATGCCGAGAGTATCCCAAAGTCCTTCTGGGCGGAGGGAATGTCTTGTGCTGCCTACGTCATCAACAGGATGCCTCTCAGTCCCATCAATATGAAGACCCCACATGAATTGATGTTCAAGGAAAAGCCAAGCGTGACACACCTTCGGGTGTTTGGTTCCACCTGCTATGTGCACGTTCCAGATGCGCTTCGGACGAAGCTAGATGCGAAAGCAAGAAAGCTAGTCTTCGTGGGGTATGATGACCGGAAGAAGGGCTGGAAGTGCATGGAACCCGGAGACGCGGAGATTTGTTGTATCTCGCGACGTCGTGTTCGACGAGGTGACGTCGTACAAGGGAAGTTCTGGTGTTGAGCTACCAGAGAGCAGGGTGGAGAAGCCAGAGAGGGCTGTGGAGAATCTTCAGGTGGAGCTACCTGTGTCACCGGTTGGTCCATCAATATCTAGTTCTGAGACGGAGGCTTTTGGATCAGGAAGCAGGTGGAGCGATGCTCCGAGTACGTCTGGAAGAGGAGCTAGGGAAGAAGCAGCCGAAGATACTGCGAGTCAGGGGAAGGCGTTGCGGAAATCGAAGCGAACTATCATTGCCCCTGATCGCTATACAGGAGGAAACATGGTGAGCTTTGTCTCGTGTTTCTTTGCTGGTCCCTTGGATGAGAGGGAGCCGTCGAGCTTTGAAAAGGCCAAAGGCGTGAAGGAGTGGGACATTGCGATGCAAGAAGAGATGGCAGCTCTCGAGAAGAATGAGACCTGGTCTCTGGTGCCCAGGCCCAAAGGCACCACTCCTGTCACATACAAGTGGGTCTACAAGCTGAAGAAGAAAGCTGACGGCAGTATCGAGCGGTACAAGGCTCGTCTTGTGGCTCGGGGGTTCTCGCAGCAATACGGTGAAGACTATGAAGAGACATTCAGTCCGGTGGCAAAAATGACTTCAGTTCGGGTTGTGATTGCCTTGGCGGCTTGTTGGGGGTGGAAGATTTGGCAGCTTGACGTAAAGAATGCGTTCTTGTACGGCGAGATTGACAAGGACATCTTCATGGTCCAGCCGCCAGGCTTCGTATCTGAAGATTTTCCGGAGCATGTCTGCAAGTTGAAGAAGGCCCTGTATGGGTTGAAGCAAGCGCTGAGGGCGTGGTATGGAAAGATTGCAGAGTATCTCTTATTCTGCGGGTTTGGTGCTTCAGACTATGACTCAAGCTTGTTCGTCAAGAAGAGTGGGGAGCTTCAAGTCATCGTGCTGCTATACGTCGACGATATGATCGTGACGGGAAATTCGAAGAAGGAGGTAGCGCAGCTTCGGGCTGAGCTGTCCATCAGATTTGAGATGAAGGATCTGGATGAGTTTCACCATTTCCTTGGACTCGAGGTGCAGAGGAAGGAGAGTGGAGTGCTGGTGTCCCAGGCTGGATATGCGGAGCGAATCGTGGAGCGGTTCGGCATGAAGGAAGGGAAGTGCATCCCCACACCTCTGGAGAAGGCTATGAAGCTTCGGAAGGATGAGGGAAGGATTCTGCAAGATCCGTTGGTGTTCCGAGCTCTGGTCGGGAGCTTGATCTATCTGACGATCACTAGGTCGGATATTGCATATGCAATTGGCAGAGTGAGTCGGTACATGGCGGAGCCACGGATGCCTCATCTGCTAGCAGCCAAGAACATTCTGAAGTATGTCAAGGCGACCTCGGATATGGGTCTCCTTTACAGGAGGGATGCGGGCTTCGAGGTGCATGGATACATGGATGCTGATTACGGAGGAGATTCGGATGATCGAAAGTCGACGTCTGGATATGTCTTCATGGCGGGCCCCACGGCTATATCATGGTGCAGCAAGAAGCAGGATTCCGTGTCGGTCTCAACCACGGCGGAATACAAGGCTTCGGCCTTGGCAGCTCAGGAAGCCATCTGGCTTAGGAGGTTGGTTGGAGACGTCCATAAGGAGGTTCGGGGTCCGACTCTGCTCCGCGGTGACAACGAGAGTGCTCTCAAACTGGTTACTAATCCAGTTTGTCACGCGAGGACCAAGCATATCGAGATCGAGCATCATTTCATTCGTGAGAAGGTGCTGGAGGGGTCTCTCTCGGTCGAGCATGTTCGGAGTCAGGACAACATTGCTGACATTTTCACAAAGGCACTGGCAAAGTGGCCGTTCACACGGCTAAGGAGCTTACTGGGGCTGTTTTCAACTTCCCACTTCAAGGGGGAGTGTTGAAAATGTTGAAGTGGGAGTTTGTGGACGTTTTGGATCTGGGCGGTCTGGGAGGAGGTTGGGCGGTCTGGTGAGACCGCACGACCTGGCGATCTGTTCTGCGGTCTGGTTGTCTTAGCCAAGCCGTAGTCTCCTGGCATGACCGCCGGTATCTGTCCAAGGCGGCTGAAGGAGAGGCCGCGCGGTCTGTCTGTGACCGCGTGGCGGGTTGGCGTCTTCAGGTCGCGCGGTCTGTCTGTGACCGCGTGGCGGGCTGGCTTCTTCAGGACTGTGCCGGTCTGGCGTGACCGCACAGGTTGATCCAGGTTTCCAGAATTCCGGTCTGGTGGCTGTCCGGGTTTTCTGGTGGTATTCGCGGACTAAGGCTCTTAGTCGCGCGGTCTCTGTTCGCGGTCTCAGGAGGAGGCTGGTATGCGAACAGGTCTCTGTTCTCGGTCTCAGAAGGAGGCCGGCATGCGAACAGGTGTTCGCGGTCTTGTGGCGAACAGACAGTGTTTGCGGTCTCGGGCAAACACGGGTGATGGGCGGCTTCTTGGCGGTCTGGCGATCTCCTTGTGGAGTCGCGATCTGACTGAGGGAGTGGCGATCTCCCGCGGTCTGGAGTGAAGCCGGCGAGCTCATCAAATGAAGCAGAAGTTGCTGATCGCGCGGGTTGACCGGTCTGGTCGCGCGGTCTGGGGGTGGTGATCCTATTTCTAGGGTGGTGACTGGATCAGGTCCCACGCCTATAAATAGGAGCCACTGTAGCAGCAAATTAGACACACCAAGTGTAAGCTGAGTTTATCCTAATTCCTGCGATCTGTATTATTGACCGGGCGGTCTGCTGATTGAATTTTCTTGTGCAGCTTCTGCGGATAGTGCGGTCTGCAGCGATCACCTCTTCCTCTGAAAGTGTTCGGGCGGTCTGCGGCTTGCAGTGTGGGTTGCTGGAGTTCGGGAGAATCAGTGGAGTTCGTAAGGAGGGTGCGGTCTGCTCGGCGGTCTGAGGTGGTGTTCTGTAACCGGCAGTGTTGTGCGGTTAGGCAGCTTGCAGAGATCAGCAAGGAGACCGCGCGGTCTGGAGCGGTCTCAGTTATCTTCCTTCAAGTTGTGTAATTTCCTCTTTGGTTTTGTGTGCTGGCGAAATCATGTCTCGCCAAGCATACCTCATCTTGTAATGAAGTTTATGTTATCAATAAAGATTACTTGTTTGCCTCCATTTGCTTCTGGTTGTTTGGCTTGAATCTTTAAGTTGCACGTTTCCTGCTCACTCCATAAAGGTCTACGAAAAAATTCACATTACGTGTAAACTTTCACAAACTTAAGGGTACCAACTACCAACAATGAGCACCACAGGTTTAGCTCGTCGTTCTTGCGCCGCCGCCAACTTTCGGACCCACCTCCGCTCAATGGTTTACGAAAGGCGCATCGATATCTGCTCGATCTACTTCTTTCCTTCTTGTCATTGCTCACAGGAGGTATCACGCATTGGTCTCATGCCACCCGGTTCTTCCTTCTCGCCGCTGGCACCGAATTTTAGATCTTGGTTTTAGTTCAAAAAAAATTTTGATCAATTTTGAGTTACATATTTGTGAGACTACCTGTTTTTGAGTTTCATGTTCAGTGCTTCAAGTTTGTGAGAGTACATATTTTTTGAGTGGCATGTACAGTCAAACAACTACTATTAAAAGTTGTTCTTCGAGAGAGATAAACATATAACGCCTTTTTGAACAGCACTTAAATGGAGTTTTCTCAAACAGTCTGCAACTTTTTCATTACATCTTTCTGGACAGCTGTGGTGGGAATACCCTTCTCGTTCGCCCCGGCCCCCCCTTTTTCGAGCTGTGGTGCAACTTTATTCGCGCACGGTCTAAATACCCTTCTCGTTCGCCCCCCCCCCCCCCCCCCTTTTTCGAGCAAAATTTCTCCCTCCCCAATTTCCCTCCCGCCGAGCCTTCTCTTTCAGATCCTCCACGGCAAGACCCAACTGGCATCTCCATCCCTACAGCTGGCCTCACCTCCAGGATTGATGTCGACCTCCTCTAAGCTGGAGAATCATCCACCGCTAAACAAGTTACAACTCGTCCTGGCGTTTCTTCGTCGCCCTCCTGTTCTTTCTTCGCAGCCCTGAATCCCAGCTCGTCAAAGCAGGAGTTTCCAGTTTGTTTTTCTTCCTTCCTGCAGTTGCCTGAGAGGGCACAGACGGAGAGACTGACGGCATGGACAACTCTAGAGCAACTGTTGTCATCATCCCTACCGTCATAATAACATCCCTTCCTTTTTGTGTTACTTCCGTTTTTTTTCCTGTTTTGCTTTCTGAGTTAGGTTTCAATGTGGAGTTGGTTTGGCATCGTGTTTGGGGATGAAGATTGAATATCCGACTAGAGTTGTCCACTTTCTTGATTTTTCGCGTTATTGTCCCGCCGGATTTTTTTCTAGCACACCTCTAATACACGCCAACACTCCTCAAGATGGATGAAAGATATTTACTAAACTCACCTTGTCAGAATTTCTAATCATATCCTTCGAGCTAAGACCTTTGGTCAAAAAATCTGCGGCTTGATCATTCCTCGCAATGAACTAAGCTCCAGTAGCCCACTGTCCAGCTTCTCTTTTATGAAGAACCTATCGATCTCGATATGCTTGGTCCTATCATGTTGAACTGGATTGTTTGCAATACTGATAGTTGTCTGGCTGTCACACCACAGCTTCATCTTATCTCCTCAATCCAATTTCAGCTCCATCAGCATTCCCTTTAGCGACAGAAGTTCAGCAACCCCCAATGTCATAGCTCTGTATTCTACCTCTGTTGTCGATCTGGCCACCACTGATTGCTTCTTGCTCCTCCAGGAGACCAAGTTACCTCCTACAAATATGCAATAGCCTGAGGTGGATCTCCTATCGTCTGTATAGCTTGCCCAATCATAGTCACAGTAGCCCTCCATCTTCATGTGCTTGTTCCTTCTTAATAACAACCCCATTCCAGGGGCAGTCTTCAAGTATCGAAGGATCTGGTACACAATATCCATGTGGCCCTTCCTAAGGTCATGCCTATAGCGGCTCACCACGCTCACGATAAAGGAAATGTTCGGACGCGTGTGGCTCAAGTAAATCAGCTTCCCAACTAGTTTTTGGTACATCTCTCGATCGACTGGTTCACCTGCCTCAGCATCCAGTTTACACTTCTGATCGATCGGTGTTGCAGCAGGCCTGCACCCCAACATCCCTGTCTCTGTGAAGAGATCCAAGGCATACCTCCTTTAAGACAAAACAATTCCCTTTGCACCATAGTCAATCTCAATCTCAAGGAAATACCTTAGCAAACTCAAATCCTTTACCTCGAACTCTTTGCCCAACGCCTTCTTGAGGCGAACGATCTCTTGCTCATCAACCCCTGTGATGATCATGTCATCCACATACACCGCAAGCATAATGATATGGTGGCCTTTGTTTTCCGGAAAGAACACCATGTGATCAGCATTGATCTGTTGGTATCCCATCCCAATCATGGTCTTCCTGAATCGGTCAAACCACACACGGGGAGACTGCTTCAAGCCATAGAGGGACTTCTTCAGTCTACAGACTCTGTCTCAGCTGTGCCAAACCCCGGTGGCATCTCCATGTACACCTCCTCCGCTAGATCTCCATGAAGAAACGCATTCTTCACATCTAGTTGATGCAACCTCCATCCACCATTCGTTGCCAAGCTTATCAGAGTTCGTACAGTGCTCATCTTAGCCACGGGTGCAAATGTCTCGTCGTAATCGATGTCATAGGTCTGGCTATACCCCTTTGCGACCAATCGTACCTTATAGCGCTCGACAAGACCATCCGGGTTCTTCTTCACAGTGAAAACATACTTGCACCCGACAGCCATCTTAGTCTTTGGTAGGTGTGTCATCTCCCAGGACTTATTATTCTCAAGAGCTCTCATCTCCTCCTTCATTGTTGCTTGCCATTTTGGATCTCAGTTATTAGCTCTCATTGCGCTTGACGTTCCTCTTCCGTCATTCACGCTCTTCTTTCTCGTGCACGATCTCAATTATTAGCACGTTGTTCATCGATTATAGGTGTCCTTGTTCTTTTGCGAGTTTGAACATTTGATCGAGCGGTGCTGTAAGCAGTTTAAAAAAAACTTACTTGAATCTCATCCTCAACCAACTCATAACCAAATCTATCGTAATGACGTTTAAGGGAATAATTTTGGAAGGCAGTTAAAATTAGTTCATGGTAGGATTCACTCTGAAATGGCATTTAAGAGAATAATTTTGGAAGAATAGTTAAATTTAGTTCATGGTAGAATTCACTCCCCGACTGACCTACTCACGACTTCGTTCGGCTTCGGAATGGGGTTCCCACTTATAGGCGGCTCCCAGGGCATTGTCGATTAGGGGAATTGATGACAAGAATGTGAAATTTAAAATGGAATTGGATGCAAATGCACTTCAGGAGTTTGGTAACTTGAAATAGGGAAAAGTGGAGTAGATGGTATAAAACTGCAATATTTTTAAGCAACAAAAATGGAATTGTCGCATCTTATACAATCAGCTATGTTGGAGATGCTCATAAACTTGGTAGACCGGTCGCATCTGCCGATTCAGGATCTTTGGTTTGGAGAAATTTTTCAAGGAGTCCCCGACGTACGAATCATTCGATTTCTGCGCCCAGTCGCGAACAATCTTCTGTTTTGTGCCCGCGACCTCGATGGTAGTCGCAGTACTTGGATTGGTCTCCAGAATTTGGTGCAAGAGCCCTAGGCCTCTGGAGAGAGGGATGATGGCAGATGGCAAGGAGAACGTTAGTCCTGGTTGTGTTCAGGGGAGTGTAGTCTTGATGCTGGCGAGATCTTCGGTCTCGGCTGGGATTGTCGTGATGCTTGTTGTTCTTGTTGGGAACTGTCTGCAGCGACGACTCCTCTTTCTTCCTCTTTGAGCTCCCCTCGAACTGCCGGCGGTGTGCTTCGATGGCCTCGTCGGCGGCTATCTGAGCTTCAACTCGGTGAACGAGGTCGGGGTAACTTGGTACGGTTTCTCTCATGAGAGCTGAGTAAAAGCCACTTGGAAGGAGTCCTCCAAGAAAGACTCCCCGCAAGAGCTCGGGATCGACTCCTGGGATCTGCCGAGCCTCCGTAGTGAAGCGTCGGAAAAAATCTTTGAGTGTCTCTCCATCATTTTGGCGGATCCCTGAGAGATGGGAGGGATCTCGGGCGATCCTGCGATTGACGATGAATTGGTCCACGAACTGCTGCGCCATTTCTGTGAAGTTGTTGATAGCCCCATTCCGCAGGGAGTGGAACCAAGTGCGCGCTTGCCCTTTCAAGGTTGCCGGGAACACCTGACAGAGGAGCTGATCAGGGGCGCTGTAAATCCTCATGACGGTGGTGAAGTGATTGACATGTTCCAACGGATCGTCTGTCCCGTCGAATGTCTCGATGTTGGGAAGCTTGAAACCATTCGGAATTGGATGAGCCAAAACTTGAGGCGACAGTGGGGAGCCGTGGTGTGCGGGACGGTGGGCGAGAGCTGCGCGTCGCCCTGCTTGGACGTACTCTTCCTTTATCATATCGCGTATTTCTTCTCGCGTGGTTCTTTCTACTGCTCGGCCAGGGACAGCTCTTCCTGGGAGATGGTGATGGTGGTCAGCTCCTGGGCCTCTGGCTGGCGGAGCAGGATGGGCGGAGCTTGCTGCGTCGGAGAATTCTTCTGAGGCTTCTTCCGCTCGAACGGCCTCCTCGTTCGGGGCATGACTAAGAGCTGGGGGCGGCGGAACGTTCAACGCTGGCGGTTGAACGGGAACTTGAGGAGACTCGAGATTTCTTACAAGATCCAGCATCTCGGCTTGCTGTTCTTCCATCTGCCGCATGCGCCCTTCCAGTATTGCTGCGGGCGCAGGCACTGCCTCTTCTGCGAGAGGTGCATTGATAAGCGAGTGGGAGGGAGCTGGGTCGACGCGCCCCTTCGGGACTGATCTTTCAGTGGTGCGAACACTTCTTCTTGCCATTGCACTTGGCGGCAAGTATTATCTTCAGTTAGTCTTTGCAGAGCTTTGGGAATTCGATTCCCACAGACGGCGCCAAACTGTTGTGGGTCGCTTAGGGCTCTTGGTAGACCGGTCGAATTGAACAACCTTAGCTCGGGAGCGAACCAAGCGTGCAAACAGTCACAGAGAAATTCGTAGAGTACACTGGGACGTTTTAACGTGGAAAAACCCGGAAAGGGTAAAAAAAACCACGCGGTCGGGGCTGTGCCGACCAAACTTTGGTTTGGAGAAATTTGGTTTTGCAACAAAAAGAGAACAATGGGTTTTGGTTGGTGGATAGAGTTCTAATTCATGCTTAACATTGATCAAGTTCTAACTTCTACTCCAGCAGGAGAGAATTGGGCTTCTTCCTATCTGCAGCAGCAGCTCTCAACCTAGATAAACCCAACAATGATTTTTGGTTGGTGGAGATTAGAAAAAGGATTGCCCTAACCCTAGGGCAGAAGCAAAAAGTGGTTGCGGGAGACGCGGTATGCAGCAGCAGTGCTCATCAAAATTGTAGATTTATTACCATGGTCAGTGCTCATCTCTATAATGTAATGTCAATCATTGAGGTTGAAGCTTATCTACCCGTAGATGATGGACATCCCTTATATGTATCAATAGCTCTGCTCACCAATACCACGTTTCAGGGACTAACAAATCTCGAAAATCATCTCATTCGCACAATACATCAAGCATATGGCATAATTGGGAATAAACAACACGCCGTGACCGATGTAAGGTAGTTGTTTTTCTGAGCATCAAGTAGTTTTACATTGCGACCACAACAAAATAGAAACCTACCTACTTACTCATCATACTACACAAATGTTGTAGATGATGAAATAGAAAACATGGTATTTGAGCGAAAATTCAAATGATGGTTAGAACAATTAAGCAAATCAGAGTAGCTGAGACCACGACAAAATAGAAACCTAGCTACTTACTCATCAGACTACACGGATGATGAAATAGAAAACATGGTATTTGAGCAAAAATCCAAAGGAAGGTTAGAACAATTAAGCAAATCAGAGTAGCTGAGCACATAAAGATGGAGTAAAGGAGCAATCTGACAACAAAGGATGATATACGCCAATGAATAAAGGTATATATGTATAAATATGGCACAATAGGTTAATGCGGGCGTCGTATTAATGATGTACCTGAAGTGGCTTCTTTATCTTCCTCCCTTCAGAGACGAAGCACTAGTAGGCTCGGATAACGCAAGCACATAAGATCAATAGATGGATCTGAAACAGGATCGAACGGTGGGAGAGTGCAGTGATGGCTTGAGGAAGACGGTGTAAGCGGTTTGGGGTTGGTGATTGAGATGCGAAAAAGAATGACAAATTAGATATTGGAGAAAATAAAACGAAATGCTCTGCTGAAATTGTAATCAACTCTCTGAATGCTTGTAGGGGATAGACCAGTATGCAGGAGATAGGGATGGCAACTCTCCAGCAGAAGCAGAGCACCGGAAGGAGCAAATGTCGGACGATCTGATGCGCTAACAGCTCGTCTCTCTTTGGGAAACGTTTTTTCAGTCTTCGACATGAAAGAAGCAAACATAATTCAACCACAATCACATGTTACTTGAATCTTGTCACTACAATTTTTAGTGAATTTTAAAGGCTTTCCTTGCTTAGTAGCGTACAATCTCACGGCATCCCGAAATTCAGAAGCACTATTGAAACACAATCCCACATCGAACTCAAAATCAGAATCATTTCCGTCTTCTTGATAAACTTGCATTCCTTTTCGTGACTAGGATGAAGAATGACTACCAGGCTCCCTTATATGTATTCCGACGTTTCGTTCTCAAAGGTTGTTTTGTTTCCACTTTTTCACCAATCACTTCAATTTCATCCTCTACATTATCATCGACTAATAAATCATCCAACCCAAATTCACTATCATGCAAATCATCACTAAACGACAAATTGTCTTGGTCTGATTCCTCATCCATGCATAGTGAATCACTACTACTATCAGCATCAACCCCCTCTTCATCAACCAACAAGTTTTGCCACTCAACATCTCTGGGACTACACGTCGTTAACTCAAATTGAAGTAAACCTATTAAAAATTGAAACTAAATTTTGAATAAGAAAAAAAACAACAGCTAAGAAATCTGGAAAAAAAATAAGCAGACAATACCTCCGATTTGGGGATGAATGTGCTGAGTTAAGAACAAGGTGCTTAATCTGTATAACCCTGGAGTAAAATCTGTACAAATGTGGACTGCAAAAGAGACGAGATCCGGAAAAAGAGGAGAAAAAGAGGGGGTTACTTAATCTGTAAAAGAGGAGGTGCTTAATCTGTATAAATGAACAATGAGATCTGGAAAAGAGAGATCTGAAAAAAGAGGAGAAAACCAACTGGAAAAAGAGGAGAAATGACCTGCGTTCCGACGAGCTCTGCGATCCGACGAGCCCTGCGTTCCGACGAGCCCTACGTTCCGACGAGCCCTACTTTCCGACGAGCTCTGCGATCCAGCGAGAACGACTCTCCAACGAGCTCCAACGAGCTAAGTGATCCAGCGGGCTCCAGCGAGAACGACGCTCCAAAGACCTGGCTCGGTGCGGCTGGAGAGAAATAATCGGGCTGGAGGGAGAAATGACGGGAGGAAGAAAAAGAGAAGATCCAGTCCTAATATCAAATTTAAATCAGCCTGACAAAAATATCTCTCTAAAATATGCCTCGGTGCAAAGTGTCAAAGGAAAGGTAAATGAGTTGTGCAAAGTGTCTTTTTATTATTTCGGGTGCAAAATATCAAAATGGTGGAAATGGAGGGTGCAAAGTGTCAAAAAATCGTGGCGGGATTCGAAAGCGTCGGTGGAGGGATTAGATGGGGATGAAGCCAGGGAGTGCGACGGTGGAGGTTTGACCAACATAATGAAGCGATTAACCCTTATTAATCGCAGCCCAATATTAATCGCAGCCCAAAATATAAACCGTAACTCGATATTTGATTTGTCGCACCCCTTTATTAACATGTACATCAATCAGTGAGTAGCGTTCCCCCTCCCGCTTCCTCCATAAAACCCATCGGCGCCGACAATACCAGTGGTCTCAACTACAACATCTACCTCTCCTCCCACGAGGGTGACATGAACCAGGACGAGATTAAACCCTTCTTTTTCCGCTCGTCAATTTCGTGGGGCTTAAATCCGGTGACCAAGCTACTAGAATATCAAGTCCCAGCTCCGTCCGTGTGTTTGTTGTGTTGAGCAGGGTTTACACTTTACACCCATTTAGTCCTTATGCTATTACTTCTCCTAATGGAAATGCAGAAACTTCTGTAAGTTATGATGATTTACTGATTTACACTCTACATAGATTATACTAAACCCTATACCCCAAAATACTTCCCATTGAAATCGATTCCAGGCATTTTTCCAGTTATAGATTATATACTATGCGAGCATAAAAGTGATGCAGTTCCATAGGTTAGGTTAGTCGTTCACGACCACCGGTTCTTAACCACCTCGATCACGACCGCTATCGGCGTGTCAAACAGACCCAATGTAACAACCCTAAAATTTAATTAAAAAGTTATATTAAAGGCTATCCGCACCCCAGCCCCCCCCCCCCTTCCTATTAGTATTATTTGGCTAGCCGCACCCCTCCCCTCGGTTTTAAACCCGCACCCTCAGCTAGGGCTCCCGGTCCAGGGCAATCGCAAGCCGCAAGCGCCCGTCTCCCGCTCCAGCCCCGTCTCCCGCGCGTCGCCCGTCTCCCGCAGCACAACCGCCTCCTGCGGCGGCTCCTCCTGCCTTAGCCGACGTCGCCTCCTCCTCCTGCTCTAGGCGTCGACGCCCTCTGAATCTGCTGAGGCCGGCGCCTTTTCTCCCCCATCCTATGGCCGACGACAGATCCTCAGGCCAGCAGCCCTTCTTCCCTCTCCTCCAAAGGAGCCACCTCCAACAGCTCTTCCTCAGGCCGATCTCCATCAGTCGGCATCCCCCTCCTCCTCCCCTAGCCGGCTGTGGCAGCTTCTTCCTCAAGGGCTGGCAGTCTCTCCCCCTTCCAAGGTTGGCAGCCACCTCCTCTCCCTCCAGCAGCCCCTTCCTCTCCGTTTGGGCCGAGTTTTTTTGCGTGAGGAACGACTAGGGTTTTCTCCCCTCTCCTCCTTGGACTCGGATTTGGTGAACATTGGTAAGAAATTCCTCCTTTCCCTCCTATTTCAGATTTTTGCCCCCTTGTGATCGTCTAACCGTGATTTGTTTGTGATTTCCGGCATCGTTCGTCGAATCTCCCAGCAGAATCTCTCCAAACCCTCTCCGATTTAGGGTTTCCGCAACCTAAGCGTCGCCAAGTCTCCGTCTCCGCGTGGAATCTCTTCTCCCCTCACTTTTGAGGAGGTATTTTTTTGCTAAACCCTCGTTATTTAAATTTTCGCGTCATAGAATACTTGCATTAGCGTAGTAATTTATGCTATGTTGCCTTCGTTGTGCTTGATCAGGTTCGAAAATATGATTTCTGACTTTTGCTTTCGCCGTCGCCGTCAGCTTCAGCCTCATTTAAGGCAAGTAGAGATCATCCTCTCTTGCAAACATTGATCGTAGATTACCTTGTCTGCTCTTATGAATTTATGACTTCACTTTTGAATGCTTGTTTCATCATATAAGCGTAGATCTCGGACGTTGAAATGACTTGTTAGTAGTATGAGGTTTTTTCGCATTTGAGATGATACGAATCTGTGAACATGAATGATTTTATTTGGATAGACCTAGATGAATAAATTTCTTATTTGATGAATAATTCGAGAAATGATAGATTGTTGAACATGAGTATTAAGCATCATGATAATAATAGTAATGGTTTATGGCTAGCAAATATATGATCGATGTCTCTCTATCATGCTTGTATCGTACACTCCTTATTTGGAAGTTAATCGTGCCATAAAGTGGCTTATTGTAAATGAGTACTTGTTATCCCAGAATCGATGCATGTCAAACTTGCTCCTGCGCTTCTTTTTACTTGAAGAATCTTTTTGTTATTGGAATCTTATTATCTCGAACACGCAAAGTTCAAAACTCACTTCCTAGTTTTCGGTGTCATCGAATCTTGTTTCTTATTCCTGTCTGGTTCCAAGACTTGGTTAAATAACGTTCTATAACTTGATTCCTCCCGTTTCACGTTTGTAAAATATACTATCGTATATCTGAATCAAAATTTGGTTACATGTCTTGATATGTTTGAATCACTCAATCATGAATTACTTCATTAATAACTTAAGTAAACAATGAAATGTGGTGTTTAATCGATGCAACTCCTCGACTTGGGTTCCCTCTTGAATCCCTAACGGGAACAAAGGACCGGTCATAGCAAGCATGAACTCCCTGGCTCAAGGGTGAGGGTTCGAAAGAGCCGCCCCTTAGAGGCTACGGGTAGAAATCCTGAATTTCCGATAAGACTTGCATCTGAATCTGAATCTGTCTGAATCACGAATCATGTGCGTCAACCAAAAATACCCACACTTTCACTTGTTACAACTTAAGTTATTACTTGATCATCTATGTATGTTATACTTCGGAGTAGTCTAATAACTCTAGATATTTCTGCTTGTCTCACTTGCTTGCCTGTTTTGTTAGCTCAGCTTCATGAAAAGTGGTACTCAAAATGTTGTTTCTCCTGCTCGTATTTTTATTTAGCTTTACTCCTGTTTATTTCAATGTTCTGAGGCTTTTCCTCTTGTTTTGGATTTGCCTTAGTGTTTGTGCCTGCGCCGCCTGCTCTCTGAGGCCGTTCTGCGTCAAGTTTCAGGTTCTATGTTTATGTTTCTTTTCTTTTACTGTCGGATATTTCTGTTATGTAATAGTTATAATCAGCCATTTTCTCCTGTTTCATGGACAACTGCTAGGCTAAATATTATATGTACTAGAATTTGATATATTTGCATGCTCATTCATCTGAGATGATCACTGCATAAAAATCTGTTTCAAAATTTGTATCTTGAGTTTTATTCAAAAATGCATGTGCACCTGTTTCGAACTAGCATATTTTAAAGCTTCCGCGTCAATTTAACATGTTTTTACTCAAAAGTAACTCTTTTAAAACTATTTATAGTATTTCTGTCTCCGCCTTAGCAGGCATGATTTTCCTTCCGCCCATGCCTGTGGCATCACGACACGCCCGAAGCGCGCTCTGACTCTTGTCAAGACGGGTCGTGACACCCAATGATTTACTTTGTGTGATGAAAATCTTAGTAACGAATATCGAAAGCAACAAAGATAAAATCCTAAGAAAATAAAGCAGAAAACACACAGATTTACGTGGTTCCGCTTCCGCGGATGCCTACCTCCACGGCCGCACTTGAGTTTCTCACTATAGTTTTTTCAGATACAAAGCGAGCTTAAAGTTATCAAAACGACAAAAGTACATAATTACCCCGCCCAAAAATGCAATAATAAAGGATCCATTTTCACATCTCTAATAGAGGAATCTCAATTCCGTCACGCAAGGGTAAACGGTGTTCACACGAGTGACATAGCAATAATGTGTAGGTGTAGATGAGTAGAGGTGCCACCTTTAAGGGTGGAATTGATTGTGGATGATGAGGAATAGCGAAATCAGAGCCTTCTGAGCCTGAGAGGTCATCCCAGGATGGTCATATTTGCAAGGGTTTACCTAGATTCGCTCTGAAACTAAGGCTTTATTTGGCGTGGCGGTGGCGGGCAGAACTGGCGGGTGGAGAGGGAGGTTTGGAAACGGAGGGGAGGAGGCGGGGCTCGAAAAGCTCCGTTTTGGAGCTTTTCCCATGGCGTGGCGGGTGCAAACGCCGCAAACGCCGCCCGCCACCGCCGCGCCAATTGAAGCCTAAATATTCGGGAGCTACAAGGCCATGAAATGTATATAGAGAGAGTGAGTCCTATGAACTCAAATAACTAAGATATATGTATGGATAACTTAGCTTGCATGATACCATTTTATGCATTATAGAAACATGCACATGCGGACATGCCACCCTTGCGTATACGGCAATGGTAATACGCATGATTGTCGTTCGGTGTCACCATCGCACATTGTTCGTGGAGGACCCATGGCACTTTTCACTAGATGAAAGCAAAGTAAAATAGTGTCACCATCGCACCCCGCTGTCAAAGTGATCGAGCGACGGATTAAATACATTGCGACAGTGAGGTGCGAGCGACGAGATCGGGCTTCATGCGGGGGAGCCAGCCTAGAAGCGGGCGAAGCCCGTCCACGAGCATCGAGCACAGGCAAAGCCCGTGCGAAGATGCCCGAATCATATAACGATATTAATAAATTATAATTAATTTAAAAAATATTTTAACTTTAACCACATTAAAAAGGAAATAAATTATTAATATCATCCCCCCCCCCCCTCCCTCTCCCTCTCTTTCTCTCTCTCTCTCTCTCTCTCTCTCTCTCTCTCTCTCTCTCTCTATGGATGCCCCTCTCTCCCTTCTCTCCCCTCTCTCCCCTCTCTCCCCTCTCTCTCTTTCTATGATCTAGGGTTGTTCGCAAATCAAATAGCCCGTGAACAATTCAGAAATCGATTTGCAAAAATCAGATTAAGATTCGCATTTTTCAACTTTGAATCTGAATTCGGATTCGAGTACTTTCTCAACCTGAAGAATCTGAATAATATTATTTTTATTAAAAGGATCCGCGAATAGTTCGCAAATAATAATAATAATAAAATATTAAATTTTATATAACTAATTAAACTCTCGTAACCATAATATAAGTTATATACACAGGCGGACCCAGGTGCGGACACGCTCGGGCACGTGCCCGAGCTTAAAATCGCGGAAAGTGCATTAGGCACAGTATTTTTTCGCGAGAGGGGATCGCGACTGCTAGGGCAGGGGCGATTTTGGCGTCGGGCGATCGATTTGGCTGCTAGGGCAGGGGCGATTTCGCGTTGGCGTTGGCCTGGTACGCTTCTTCGATCGATTTGGCTGCTAGGGCAGGGGCGATTTCGCGTTGGCGTCGGCAGGAGCGATTTCGCGTTGGCGTCGGCCTGGTACTTCTTCTTCTTCTTCCTCTTCTTCTTCTTCTTCTTCTTCTTCTTCTTCTAAGGACTGATTTCTATTTATTTATTTTTTCCTTTTTTTCAAGACTAATTTCTATTTTTTTCAGGACTGATTTCTATTTTTTTTCAGGACTGATTTGGATCTTCAGGACAATTTCAGGACTGATTTGGATCTTCAATTTCAGTTTCATGGCTGTTTTGGATCTTCAATTTCAGTTTCAGGGCTGATTTGGATCTTCAATTTCAATTTCAGGACTGATTTGGATCTTCAATTTCAGTTTCAGGACTGATTTGGATCTTTAATTTCAGGTTTCAGGACTGATTAGAACTGATTTAATTACTGATTTAATTTCTGATTGATTCTGATTTCAATTAATTTCTGATTGATTCTGATTTTAATTTAGGACTGATTAATATCTGATTTCTTCTTCTTCAGATTTCAACACTAAGTGGAGTGTTCTCAAGAAAGTGTAGTGTTCTCAACACTAACTGGAGTGATAATCAACACTAACTGGAGTGTTCTCAAGAAAGTACGCATTGAAGTTTAAGCTTACGGCAAGGACGCAAGGTCCATTCTTCTTCCTCACTTAGATCTAGGTAGAATATAAATTATATAGAGATAGATATAGATTTAGGTTTGTGATTTAATCCAGTTTGGTATAGATTTAGGTAAGATATAATTTAACACCTATTTTTAAACACGTATTCAGCTATTTTCAAAAGAGTTTTATGATTTCAATATTTAGTTTTAAACACGTATTCAGCGATGTTTGTGATGTACATTAAATCCCGTCGTTTAGCTCTAGTTTTTACTGTGTAGGATATGTAACATGTTTTGCATAAATAATAATTAAGTTTTCTTTTTTAGTTGTGAAATTCAATGGAAAAGTTTTTTTCAAGAGTGCGATCAAGTCAAACTTCTGAAGAATTACAAATGCCAGTTTCATGTGGTAAAAGAAATCGAGTTGAGGTTGACATAGAGAATTTACCGGGAGATCCAGGATTGAGACAACCTATAAACTCGTATGATGTTAATCTTCAAGACATTATAAGAAGGAAGTATTTGCAGAATGGTCATATTCAGCCTTTATTAGACAATTTTCCACAAACAGAAATAAGACAGAAATCACGTCGTTTCAATAAGAACTGGTTTACTGAGTTTAAAGACTGGCTGGAATATAGCATAGATAAAGATGCAGCATATTGTCTTTATTGTTACATCATTCCACAAAAAGGTTCCGAGCCTACTTTCGTAAGTTGTGGTTTTAAATACTGGAAAGATAGAACTATACTAGAAAAGCACATTGGAAACTATAATAGTGCACATGATAACGCTAAGAAGATGTGCGTAGCTCTGGTGAATCAGAAACAACGAATTAAAGTTGCACTTCATAAACAAGATGAAAACAGAGTTCTCAATATCGCGCTCGTTTATCTGCATCAATTGATTGTATACGCTTTCTTTTACAACAAGGGTTAGCTTTTCATGGCCATGATGAGTCAAAAGAATCTTGCAATCGAGGGAATTTTCTTAAACTCTTAGAATTTCTAGCATTGCATAGTGATGAGATAAAATCAGTGGTTTCATCTTGCACAATTTCTAGCATTTCTTTTTTTTAGTTGTGAAATTCGTCTTGCACAATTATATCAGTCAGATTTTACACCACTTGAACTTCAAATACTGGAAGGACAACTTGATATATACATCATGGACATGCGGTCTATGTCAACCGATACATTATCTAATTGTAAAGGAATCAATGGACTTTTACAAGCATTAGTAGAGTTGAAAAAACAAGACCACTATCAATTGGTTTTCAGGCTTTTGAAATTGACATGCCTTCTGCCGGTTGCGACTGTCAGTGTTGAAAGAATATTTTCTGTCATGAAAATTATAAAGAATCGTTTATGGAATAGAATGAGAGATGAATTGATGAATGACTGTATGATTGTTTATACTGAAAAAGATGTTGCTGATACTATTAGTAATGAGACTCTCATTACACAGTTTCAAAATATGTGTCCACGAAAATTGGATTGTTGAGAGGTATGAAAATCTTACTTTAATTTAATAGTTTTATTCATTTTTTTTAATACTGTAATATTTTAATTCAAGTTAATATCATTTTTCGCTAATTTTTGCAGGTCAAGCATATTTTACATATTATGACTTTGGAGTCTTTTATTTTCAATGTTTACGAACAAGGTATTATAATTTTATGTATTTTTGATAAAGGTTGCTCTTTATTTATGCTCAATATTTTGCTTACATAAGTATGTATGGGCAAAAAAAATTTTGGGGTCGTTGCCCCCGAACCCCCTTTCAGGGGGCACTGCCCCCCGAACCCCCCGAATATATATTTATTAAATTGTGCTCGTGCACCTTCAAAATCCTAGTTCCTGTTAAATTTTTGTGTGCTTTTACCAAGTACAAGAAACCAATGATGAACAGAACGAAGTAACTCTTTAACTAGGCAGATTACAACAACAAGACAAGCTGACTACAAGGTGCATACACCTTGAATCACGTCAGCTGAGACTATATGAAAAATAACAAAAACTTGTCGCGGACAAGGTCCGCTTCTCCACTAGGTGTCGTTGAGCTTGTCAACGCACTCTCCACTTCAACTCACTCAACCATGCACTCTTCACCTCACAGTGCACTCTCCACCTCTCGTTGAGGTGCGGGTTGGGGTTGGACCTCTTGGGGTGTAGGCACACTCCCACTCTCTCAACTCTTCTCTTCTCTATCTCTCTCTCTTCTCTCACTCTTCACATACGCATTAACACCCACACATAGGGGGGGGGGGGGTATTTATAGTAAACACCCAAAGAGAGAGGGGGGGGGGGGGGGGGGGGGGGGGGGGTAAGGGGGTGCACTCACCTCAACACATGCACTACCCCCTCCCCACAAGTTCCACTCGGCAACCCCCAAGGGCAGCACACACCAACCCCCCCTATGCTCCCACTCGGCAAGCACAACAGCAGCAGCCCCTACCTCACATTCACTCCACTCGCCCAGCTCACTTGGCAGCCACCTCTCCTTCACTTCCACTCGCCTATGCACAGCAAGCAGCCCCCCTATCTCCCACTCGCCTAACTCCTGCAGGCTTCCACTCGCCTGGCTTCAACAAGGCAGCACTCGCCAACTTCAATAGGCAGCACCCCCTCTTCACTTCCTCCACTTGGAAGCCCAACTCAACAAGGCCCACCTTCACTTCTTGGCAGCCCAACTACAGCTCCCCCCTCAGCTCCACTCGCCCCCTATTGGACTCGCCTACACAAGGCTTCCTCCACTCGCCTGTACAGTACTTCCACTCGCCCCACTCGCCCCCTCAATCCTCCTCACTTCAACTTCTCAACACTCCCCCTTGATGTGAGCTTCAGGGACGACTCCGAGGCAGGTGCGAAGCTTCTTGAACGGCCCCGCAGATAGGGGCTTCGTGAAGATGTCCGCCAGGTTCTCTTCACTCCGCACGTGCTCCACCGCAAGCGAGCCACCCAACACCTTCTCTCGGATGAAGTGGTGCTCGATCTCTATGCGCTTTGTCCTTGCGTGACAAACTGGGTTGGTTGCCAGCTTCAGAGCGCTCTCGTTGTCGCCACGCAACACAGTAGGTCCGCTGACCTTCTCATCCACGTCTTCCACCAGCCTCCTCAGCCAGACACACTCCTGAGCTGCTAAGGACGACGCCTTGTACTCGGCTTCAGTGGTGGAGAGGGAAATGGAGTCCTGCTTCTTGCTGCACCACGAGATGGCAGTGGCTCCACACATGAACACGTAACCTGATGTCGACTTGCGGTCATCAGTGTCTCCTGCGTAGTCTACATCTGTGTAGCCATGCAGCTTGAAGTCAGTCCTCCCTCCATAGAACAACCCCATCTCCAGGGTGCCCTTCACATACTTCAGTATCCCTTTGGCTGCCTCCAGATGAGGCTTCCGCGGCTCCTGCATGTACCGACTCACTCGGCCGACAGCAAAGGCGATGTCCGGCCTTGTGATGGTCAGATAGATTAGGCTCCCCACCAGTGCCCGGAAGACCTTCGGATCAGGAAGAATCCTCCCTTCTTCCTTCCGAAGCTTCAGCCCAACCTCCAGTGGAACGGAGCTGCTCTTCCCCTCCTTCATGCCGAACCTCTCGACGATCTTCTCGGCATACGCCTTCTGGGTCACGAGCAGCCCGCCACTTCTCTTCTCCACTTGAAGTCCAAGGAAATGGTGCAGTTCACCAAGATCCTTCATCTCAAATCGGATGGCTAGCTGCTGTTTCAGCGCCGCGACCTCTTCACCGTTGTTCCCTGTCACGATCATGTCGTCGACGTACAGCAGCACCAGCACGTGAAGATCTCCACTCTTCTTCACAAACATGCTAGAGTCTGAGTTTGAGGCATCGTAACCACAGAACTGCAGATACTCTACAATCTTCCCATACCAGGCTCTCGGCGCCTGTTTCAACCCATAGAGGGCCTTCTTCAGCTTGCAGACGTGACGCGGCTGAGACTTGGACACGTATCCAGGTGGTTGCACCATGAATATGTCCTTGTCTATCTCTCCGTATAGGAACGCGTTCTTCACATCCAGCTGCCACAACTTCCACCCTCTGCACGCTGCTAGGGCAATGACCGTCCTCACCGACGTCATCTTCGCCACAGGACTGAATGTCTCCTCGTAGTCCTCTCCATAGGTTTGGGAGAAACCTCGAGCGACAAGCCTCACCTTGTACCGCTCTACTTCTCCGTCGGCCCTCTTCTTCACCTTGTACACCCACTTGCAGGTGACAGGCTTGATGCCCTTCACCATGGGAACAAGGTCCCATGTCTCATTCTTCTTCAGGGCCTCCATCTCCTCATCCATGGCCACGTCCCACTCCTTGGTGCCAACATCATCTTCAAAGCGGGCAGGTTCCCTCTCGTCGAGTGGCCCTGCAAAGAAGCAAGAGACTAAGCTCACGAAGTTCCCCTCCTTATAGCGAGCAGGCGGGACGATGGTCCGCTTCGACCTCCTCAAGGCTTGGCCACTCTCTACCGCTCTGGTAGACTCCTCCTCTCTAGCTCCTCCTTCAACTTCTCTTGAAGCAGCGCTCCCCCTGCTTCTAGAGCTTGAAGCTCCACCTGAGCCAGAAGCTCCCCCTGAGCCAGATGCTCCTCTTGAGCCAGATGGCGATGGGGCACTTGGAGATACCTCCAACTCCACCATAGAGTCCTCAGTGACTCTCTCTTCTCTCCTGCTTGATTCTCCACTCTCCGGCAACACCACGGAAGAGACTCCCTGATACGAGATAAGTTCGTCAAACACTACGTCGCGCGAGACGACGAACTTGTGGGTCTGCGGGTTCATGCACTTCCATCCCTTCTTCCTCTCGTCGTAGCCTATGAAGACACACTTCCTCGCCTTCGGCTCCAACTTGGTTCTCTCAGCCTCTAGAACGTGCACGAAGCAGGTAGAGCCAAACACCCTCATGTGACTCACATCTGGCTTCTCCCCGAACATGAGCTGGTGCGGAGACACTATCCTGTTAGGACTCAGAGGTAGCCGGTTGATCACATGGGTGGCACATGCCATTCCCTCTGCCCATAAGGCTTTGGGAATCCCCTTGGCATGTAGCCAACTCCTGGTAGTTTCCACCAGATGGCGAATCTTCCTGCTGCGACCCCATTTTGCTGAGGGGTGTGGGCGCAGGAGAGCTCTCGACGGATGCCGAATTTCCTGCAGAAAGAGTTGAAAGCGTTAGAGGTAAACTCCCCCCCCCCATTATCACTTCTCAACTTCTTCACTCGCAGGTTCAGCCTCCCCTCCACCAGTTCCTTCCACTCCTGGAACTTCTCAAACACTTCCGCCTTCTCCCTCATGAAGTACACTCACGTGTAGCGAGTGTAATCATCCACCAAGACCAGCGCATACTTGTTTCCTCCATAGGTTAGGGTGGCGCACGATCCCATCACATCAGCGTGCAGGCACTCAAGAGGTGCCCTACACCTGGTCTCCGACTTGTCAAATGGAAGTCGATGTGACTTTCCAAACTGACAACCCTCACACACATGGCCGTCGCCGCAAGAAGAGAGATTGGGCAGGCCAGACACCAGACCCTTCGCCGCTATCATCTTCAGCTTGTCCATCCCTATGTGACCTAGCCTCTCATGCCAGATCGCTGCGCTGTCGTTGGTCTTCAGCTTGTCCACATAGGCACTTGCAGAGAGAACGTACAAGTCCTTCACCCTTCTCCCGGTGAGCGTGACATCAGCATCAACTGAAGACAGGTTCTTCAGGAACTTTACCTCCTTCGGTCCGAACAGCACGTGGTATCCTGCATCCACTGCATTCGCAACTGAGAAGAGGTTCTTCTTCATGCCTGGCACGTGATACATACTCTTCAGTGTCACGGGCTTCTCTTTACTTCCCAGGGACACCAACCCTTCCTGCTCAACTGGATGCACTGCCGTGATGATAGCATCAGTTCCTCCATACGCCTTCAAGGAGGCGAACTTGGACACATCTCCAGTGAGATGGTGCCCGCAACCGGAGTCCACTATCCAGTCGTTCTCGAAGCTGACCGAGGCTAAGGCATCGACTGACGTTGCCGTCATCTCAGCCAAGAAGCAGTTGTCACCGCCTTCACCACCCTGGTGACCTCGACCTCTTCCTCCTCCTCTTCTTCCACCTCTCTGATGGTCACCACTTCTCCGGTGGTCTTCCTCTCTCTCAGCAACATGCCCGGCCTTGAGATTAGACCGGCACTCCTTTGCCATGTGCCCGTACTTCTTGCAGGCAAAGCAGAGGGGTCTCCCCCTCTGGTCATATGGGGGGAGGAAGTTCTCCCTAACTCCCTGAGAGGACGTTGAAGGTCCATCTCCAGAGTTCTTCTTCTTCTTGTCCCAAGGCTTCCTCTTGCCTGAGAACAACGCCTCGCTATCTCCCCCTGAGATAGACACTCCTGTCATCTTCTTCGCCAAGCTCTCCTGTGACGACAACAGGTTCTCCAGCTCCAGTAAGGTGGGCTGATTAGCCCATCCTTGCACAGATGTGATAAACGGAACATACTCCTTCCGCAGACCTCGGAGTATGTGCCTCTTCAGCTTCGCTTCTGAGATCGGCTCGTCATGATCCAAGGCCGAGATCTCAGCACGCAAGTTCTTCACCTTCAGGAAGAAGGTGGATATCGACAACTCTCCTTGAGTGGACCGCGCCAACTCATTCTCCAGGAACTGTAGCCGCGCTACGTTCTTCTTGTTGAATAGCCCATCAAGGGCACTCCAGATCTCTGACGCTGACTTGCACCCCATGATGTGGTCGAACAAGTCAGGAGAGATAGCTCTCTTCAAGGTGAACTCCGCCTTGGCGTTGGTCTTCCTCCACGCCCTCACTTCTGGACCATTATCATCGATTGGAAAAACTTCTGCCTGCTCTTCTCCTCCAACGACCTCCCATAGGTCCTCTCCAAACAGGTAACTTTCCATGCATGACTTCCACTTCTTGTAGTTGGTCTGGGTGAGCAGCTCAATGCCTAGACCTCTCGCAGATCCTCCTCCGCCGTCCATCTTGGATTGTCAACCTTGAACCTCGATAGCACGCGCCTCTTCAGCAACCTCGCTCTGATACCATGTTAAATTTTTGTGTGCTTTTACCAAGTACAAGAAACCAATGATGAACAGAACGAAGTAACTCTTTAACTAGGCAGATTACAACAACAAGACAAGCTGACTACAAGGTGCATACACCTTGAATCACGTCAGCTGAGACTATATGAAAAATAACAAAAACTTGTCGCGGACAAGGTCCGCTTCTCCACTAGGTGTCGTTGAGCTTGTCAACGCACTCTCCACTTCAACTCACTCAACCATGCACTCTTCACCTCACAGTGCACTCTCCACCTCTCGCTGAGGTGCGGGTTGGGGTTGGACCTCTTGGGGTGTAGGCACACTCCCACTCTCTCAACTCTTCTCTTTTCTATCTCTCTCTCTCTTCTCTCACTCTTCACATACGCATTAACACCCACACATAGGGGGGGGGGGTATTTATAGTAAACACCCAAAGAGAGAGGGGGGGGGGGGGGGGGGTAAGGGGGTGCACTCACCTCAACACATGCACTACCCCCTCCCCAAAAGTTCCACTCGGCAACCCCCAAGGGCAGCACACACCAACCCCCCCTATGCTCCCACTCGGCAAGCACAACAGCAGCAGCCCCTACCTCACATTCACTCCACTCGCCCAACTCACTTGGCAGCCACCTCTCCTTCACTTCCACTCGCCTATGCACAGCAAGCAGCCCCCCCTATCTCCCACTCGCCTAACTCCTGCAGGCTTCCACTCGCCTGGCTTCAACAAGGCAGCACTCGCCAACTTCAATAGGCAGCACCCCCTCTTCACTTCCTCCACTTGGAAGCCCAACTCAACAAGGCCCACCTTCACTTCTTGGCAGCCCAACTACAGCTCCCCCCTCAGCTCCACTCACCCCCTATTGGACTCGCCTACACAAGGCTTCCTCCACTCGCCTGTACAGTACTTCCACTCGCCCCACTCGCCCCCTACATCCTCCTCACTTCAACTTCTCAACACTCCCCCTTGAAGTGAGCTTCAGGGACGACTCCGAGGCAGGTGCGAAGCTTCTTGAACGGCCCCGCAGATAGGGGCTTCGTGAAGATGTTCGCCAGGTTCTCTTCACTCCGCACGTGCTCCACCGCAAGCGAGCCACCCAACACCTTCTCTCGGATGAAGTGGTGCTCGATCTCTATGTGCTTTGTCCTTGCGTGACAAACTGGGTTGGTTGCCAGCTTCAGAGCGCTCTCATTGTCGCCACGCAACACAGTAGGTCCGCTGACCTTCTCATCCACGTCTTCCACCAGCCTCCTCAGCCAGACACACTCCTGAGCTGCTAAGGACGACGCCTTGTACTCGGCTTCAGTGGTGGAGAGGGAAATGGAGTCCTGCTTCTTGCTGCACCACGAGATGGCAGTGGCTCCACACATGAACACGTAACCTGATGTCGACTTGCGGTCATCAGTGTCTCCTGCGTAGTCTGCATCTGTGTAGCCATGCAGCTTGAAGTCGGTCCTCCCTCCATAGAACAATCCCATCTCCAGGGTGCCCTTCACATACTTCAGTATCCCTTTGGCTGCCTCCAGATGAGGCTTCCGCGGCTCCTGCATGTACCGACTCACTCGGCCGACAGCAAAGGCGATGTCCGGCCTTGTGATGGTCAGATAGATTAGGCTCCCCACCAGTGCCCGGAAGACCTTCGGATCAGGAAGAATCCTCCCTTCTTCCTTCCGAAGCTTCAGCCCAACCTCCAGTGGAACGGAGCTGCTCTTCCCCTCCTTCATGCCGAACCTCTCGACGATCTTCTCGGCATACGCCTTCTGGGTCACGAGCAGCCCGCCACTTCTATTCTCCACTTGAAGTCCAAGGAAATGGTGCAGTTCACCAAGATCCTTCATCTCAAATCGGATGGCTAGCTGCTGTCTCAGCGCCGCGACCTCTTCACCGTTGTTCCCTGTCACGATCATGTTGTCGACGTACAGCAGCACCAACACGTGAAGATCTCCACTCTTCTTCACAAACATGCTAGAGTCTGAGTCTGAGGCATCGTAACCACAGAACTGCAGATACTCTGCAATCTTCCCATACCAGGCTCTCGGCGCCTGTTTCAACCCATAGAGGGCCTTCTTCAGCTTGCAGACGTGACGCGGCTGAGACTTGGACACGTATCCAGGTGGTTGCACCATGAATATGTCCTTGTCTATCTCTCCGTATAGGAACGCATTCTTCACATCCAGCTGCCACAGCTTCCACCCTCTGCACGCTGCTAGGGCAATGACCGTCCTCACCGACGTCATCTTCGCCACAGGACTGAACGTCTCCTCGTAGTCCTCTCCATAGGTTTGGGAGAAACCTCGAGCGACAAGCCTCGCCTTGTACCGCTCTACTTCTCCGTCGGCCCTCTTCTTCACCTTGTACACCCACTTGCAGGTGACAGGCTTGATGCCCTCCACCATGGGAACAAGGTCCCATGTCTCATTCTTCTTCAGGGCCTCCATCTCCTCATCCATGGCCACGTCCCACTCCTTGGTGCCAACAACATCTTCAACGCCCGCAGGTTCCCTCTCGTCGAGTGGCCCTGCAAAGAAGCAAGAGACCAAGCTCACGAAGTTCCCCTCCTTATAGCGAGCAGGCGGGACGATGGTCCGCTTCGACCTCCTCAAGGCTTGGCCACTCTCTACTGCTCCGGTAGACTCCTCCTCTCTAGCTCCTCCTTCAACTTCTCTTGAAGCAGCGCTCCCCCTGCTTCTAGAGCTTGAAGCTCCACCTGAGCCAGAAGCTCCCCCTGAGCCAGATGCTCCTCTTGAGCCAGATGGCGATGAGGCACTTGGAGATACCTCCAACTCCACCATAGAGTCCTCAGTGACTCTCTCTTCTCTCCTGCTTGATTCTCCACTCTCCGGCAACACCACGGAAGAGACTCCCTGATACGAGATAAGTTCGTCAAACACTACGTCGCGCGAGACGACGAACTTATGGGTCTGCGGGTTCATGCACTTCCATCCCTTCTTCCTCTCGTCGTAGCCTATGAAGACACACTTCCTCGCCTTCGGCTCCAACTTGATTCTCTCAGCCTCTGGAACGTGCACGAAGCAGGTAGAGCCAAACACCCTCATGTGACTCACATCTGGCTTCTCCCCGAACATGAGCTAGTGCGGAGACACCATCCTGTTAGGACTCAGAGGTAGCCGGTTGATCACATGGGTGGCACATGCCATTCCCTCTGCCCATAAGGCTTTGGGAATCCCCTTGGCATGTAGCCAACTCCTGGTAGTTTCCACCAGATGGCGAATCTTCCTCTCTGCGACCCCATTTTGCTGAGGGGTGTGGGCGCAGGAGAGCTCTCGCCGGATGCCGAATTTCCTGCAGAAAGAGTTGAAAGCGTTAGAGGTAAACTCCCCCCCCCCCCCATTATCACTTCTCAACTTCTTCACTCGCAGGTTCAGCCTCCCCTCCACCAGTTCCTTCCACTCCTGGAACTTCTCAAACACTTCCGCCTTCTCCCTCATGAAGTACACCCACGTGTAGCGAGTGTAATCATCCACCAAGACCAGCGCATACTTGTTTCCTCCATAGGTTAGGATGGCGCACGGTCCCATCACATCAGCGTGCACGCACTCAAGAGGTGCCCTACACCTGGTCTCCGACTTGTCAAATGGAAGTCGATGTGACTTTCCAAACTGACAACCCTCACACACATGGCCGTCGCCGCAAGAAGAGAGATTGGGCAGGCCAGACACCAGACCCTTCGCCGCTATCATCTTCAGCTTGTCCATCCCTACGTGACCTAGCCTCTCATGCCAGATCGCTGCGTTGTCGTTGGTCTTCAGCTTGTCCACATAGGCACTTGCAGAGAGAACGTACAAGTCCTTCACCCTTCTCCCGGTGAGCGTGACATCAGCATCAACTGAAGGCAGGTTCTTCAGGAACTTTACCTCCTTCGGTCCGAACAGCACGTGGTATCCTGCATCCACTGCATTCGCAACTGAGAAGAGGTTCTTCTTCATGCCCGGCACGTGATACACACTCTTCAGTGTCACGGGCTTCTCTTTACTTCCCAGGGACACCAACCCTTCCTGCTCAACTGGATGCACTGTATCATCCGCCGTGATGATAGCATCAGTTCCTCCATACGCCTTCAAGGAGGCGAACTTGGACACATCTCCAGTGAGATGGTGCCCGCAACCGGAGTCCACTATCTAGTCGTTCTCGAGGCTGACCGAGGCTAAGGCATCGACTGACGTTGCCGTCATCTCAGCCAAGAAGCAGTTGTCACCGCCTTCACCACCCTGGTGACCTCGACCTCTTCCTCTCCTCTTCTTCCACCTCTCTGATGGTCACCACCTCTCCGGTGGTCTTCCTCTCTCTCAGCAACATGCCCGGCCTTGAGATTAGACCGGCACTCCTTTGCCATGTGCCCGTACTTCTTGCAGGCAAAGCAGAGGGGTCTCCCCCTCTGGTCATATGGGGGGAGGAAGTTCTCCCTAACTCCCTGAGAGGACGTTGAAGGTCCATCTCCAGAGTTCTTCTTCTTCTTGTCTCAAGGCTTCCTCTTGCCTGAGAACAACGCCTCGCTATCTCCCCCTGAGATAGACACTCCTGCCATCTGCTTCGCCAAGCTCTCCTGTGACGATAACAGGTTCTCCAGCTCCAGTAAGGTGGGCTGATTAGCCCATCCTTGCACAGATGTGATAAACGGAACATACTCCTTCCGCAGACCTCGGAGTATGTGCCTCTTCAGCTTCGCTTCTGAGATCGGCTCGTCAGGATCCAAGGCCGAGATCTCAGCACACAAGTTCTTCACCTTCAGGAAGAAGGTGGATATCGACAACTCTCCTTGAGTGGACCGCGCCAACTCATTCTCCAGGAACTGTAGCCGCGCTACGTTCTTCTTGTTGAATAGCCCATCAAGGGCACTCCAGATCTCTGACGCTGACTTGCACCCCATGATGTGGTCGAACAAGTCAGGAGAGATAGTTCTCTTCAAGGTGAACTCCGCCTTGGCGTTGGTCTTCCTCCACGCCCTCACTTCTGGACCATTATCATCGATTGGAAAAACTTATGCCTGCTCTTCTCCTCCAACGACCTCCCATAGGTCCTCTCCAAGCAGGTAACTTTCCATGCATGACTTCCACTTCTTGTAGTTGGTCTGGGTGAGCAGCTCAATGCCTAGACCTCTCGCAGATCCTCCTCCGCCGTCCATCTTGGATTGTCAACCTTGAACCTCGATAGCACGCACCGCTTCAGCAACCTCGCTCTGATACCATGTTAAATTTTTGTGTGCTTTTACCAAGTACAAGAAACCAATGATGAACAGAACGAAGTAACTCTTTAACTAGGAAGATTACAACAACAAGACAAGCTGACTACAAGGTGCATACACCTTGAATCACGTCAGCTGAGACTATATGAAAAATAACAAAAACTTGTCGCGGACAAGGTCCGCTTCTCCACTAGGTGCCGTTGAGCTTGTCAACGCACTCTCCACTTCAACTCACTCAACCATGCACTCTTCACCTCACAGTGCACTCTCCACCTCTCGCTGAGGTGCGGGTTGGGGTTGGACCTCTTGGGGTGTAGGCACACTCCCACTCTCTCAACTCTTCTCTTCTCTATCTCTCTCTCTTTCTCTCACTCTTCACATACGCATTAACACCCACACATACGGGGGGGGGGGGGGGGGGGGGGGGGGGGGGGGTATTTATAGTAAACACCCAAAGAGAGAGGGGGGGGGGGGGGGGGGGGTAAGGGGGTGCACTCACCTCAACACATGCACTACCCCCTCCCCACAAGTTCCACTCGGCAACCCCCAAGGGCAGCACACACCAACCCCCCCTATGCTCCCACTCGGCAAGCACAACAGCAGCAGCCCCTACCTCACATTCACTCCACTCGCCCAGCTCACTTGGCAGCCACCTCTCCTTCACTTCCACTCGCCTATGCACAGCAAGCAGCCCCCCTATCTCCCACTCGCCTAGCTCCTGCAGGCTTCCACTCGCCTGGCTTCAACAAGGCAGCACTCGCCAACTTCAATAGGTAGCACCCCCTCTTCACTTCCTCCACTTGGAAGCCCAACTCAACAAGGCCCACCTTCACTTCTTGGCAGCCCAACTACATCTCCCCCCTCAGCTCCACTCGCCCCCTATTGGACTCGCCTACACAAGGCTCCTCCACTGGCCTGTACAGTACTTCCACTCGCCCCACTCGCCCCCTCCATCCTCCTCACTTCAACTTCTCAACAGTTCCGCCCCTGGTTATATATGCATGGTATATTATATATATGCCCGAATTAGATTCCGAATTCAAAGCCAAGATTTCGGGACAAATACGAACCCAAATCTGAATTCAAATATTCGAACAAATTAAATCTTGCATTCTGTCAAAAATTTGAATTCGATTAATGTGTTATTCGATTCGATTTGTGCACACCCCTACTGTAACACCCTGCCAGTACGAAAAGTATAACAGCAGGTCCGGCCGGGACCCCACGCCATACAAACCACACTAGCTAGGAGTTAAAAGGTGATAACCAGAAAAGTAATAACAAAACGAGAGTACAAAAACGTAAGCGGAAGCATTAATTAAACCATTCGAAAAGACATGTGCACTATCATAGGAATGAGCCCAGAAATAAGAGTTACGGCCTTAGGGCCTTACATCAAATCAATGTACAAAACTCCAAAAAGCATACATCGGCACGCAGACCGGCAATACATGAGAAAATAGGAAAAAGGCTGGCCTTCAAGGGCCAACTCAGCAAAAGGACTATCGCCCGCTATTTCCGCTAGGCTCACCTGCACCTGCATAAGAACATTCCACCAAGCGGTGGCAAACAGAGTAACGGTCAGCACAGCTGACCAAATTATAACGACCCCACCCCTTTCCCGGGGTGGCGGAGCTTCTACCCTGCAAGCAAGCTACACTAGCAAGTGCTAATATAAAGAAGGTGCAACTACACAAGGTGAGGTTTCAAGCACAATCAATCTTCTAGGTTGAGCATCAAAAGAAGGGAACCTAGGTATGCACATGATGTTGGTTGGGTTCACCCGAAGGTTCCCCACAACCACCTAAGCAATCGCATGAGGCTAATCATAATATCAAATTCACAACACTCCACCCTAAGGGTCACAGCCTTAGGTGGGAAACAAGAGCTTTTGGTCGGTCTAGGTATGACACCTTCCACGACCTCTCCCATGATCACACGGCTTTCATGAGGAAGGGACCTCTCGCCGATCTGCATGGAAACGGGTTCGGTTTAGCTTTGCCCGTGCTCTAATCGTCGCGATCTATCGCACGACGCGGGTACGGCTTCACCTCGGCCCGTAAGGGTTTTGCACTTTCAAGTGCTACACTAAATATACGCTACGCACCTAACCCCTTTACAAGGATCTAGGCTTCACGAATTCTCAACAAGGGAGGTACATACGCTCCGCATCAATATCGTGGTGAAGGTTTGCCTTCATCCAAAACTCAAAGCATGGGGCTTTCGTAGGGATCTTCACAAGACGCCTACACTTAACTCCCGCAATACTATAGGTGAGTTCACGGAGTCATTCTCCGGCACGCATTCTAGGCCTAACCTAAATGCAACGTCGCAAATCAAGCATCACCGATTCGGGCTCACGGCCACGAATAGGCTTCACACAAAATGCCTAAATCCGCACGACTACCGGATTTTCTACATGCAATATGCTGGGGACGGACACAATCTACCCGGGGTTCCGAAGAACTTGAGGAAATCCTACACTTCACCCATTTGGTGAAAGAGATGCCTCATGCAAGCAAAGAAAGAGGAATGAATAGACAAATACAAGTCCAAAGTTCGGGAGGAAGAATCGTTACCCTAGACGTGTTCCTCTTCGCCATGGATCCGAGATTCTACGCGGAGGGAAAGAACCGCACCGGGCTGCACTCTCCGGATCTGGAAACGGCTCGCGAAACGGAGCTCCGGAGCTCCGTCAATGGCGAAATCTCCTCTTCTTCTTCCTTGCCCCCTTCTTCTTCCTCTAGCCTAGGAGAGAGGAACACTATGAAATAATGAGGGTTTAATCCCTCTCCAAAGCCCTAAGACCCCCCAGCAATAAATCCCAGCCGTTGGATCGAATTCCAAGGAATTTGATCGGTCGGATCTTCTTCTCCGCTCAAAATCGCGGAACAGAATAAACAGGGCGCACGATCACAGGCGCACGGTCAGTGGTCGTGCGCGACGAGGGCAATGGTCGTGCGCACTATCCGGGACAGAACTCTGAATTCTTGCAAATAAGCGCACGATCGCTGGCGCACGATCACTGGTCGTGCGCGAAGAGGGAAATGGTCGTGCGCACTGTCCGAGACAGAACTCGATTCTCTTCTGAATTAACGCACGATCGCTGGCACACGATCACTGGTCGTGCGCGATGAGGCCACTGATCGTGCGCTAAGAGCAGACAGGGAAAATTCTAGCCTGCTTCACGTGCCGCACTACCACTCCGCCTACTTCGCGGAACTACCAGTTTTGGGGTGTTACAACCCCACCCTCCTTAAAAGAATTTCGTCCCGAAATCCAGGAAACAGTAATAGCATAAATTACAGTTATACTTTACCTGAGGGAAATAGCTCGGGATACTCCGCAAGCATCGTTTGCTCTCTCTCCCAAGAGAGCTCCTCTCGGCCGCAGTTATCCCACCGGACTTTTACCATCCGAATGGACTTGTTCCGCAGCTGCTTTACTTCGGTATCTTCGATGCGTAAAGGCTTGACTTTCGTCGACAACCCACTATCAACCGGAACTTTGCCGACCGCAACGATATGAGTAGGCTCTTGCACTGCCTTCCTCAACACTGAAATGTGGAACACGTCGTGCAGACCGCTCAGCTCTGCAGATAGTGCAAGCCGATAAGCCGCATCACCAACACGCTCCACGATCTCGAACGGTCCTAAGTACCTCGGACTGAGCTTTTTCAAGCGTCGAATCCTTGATACCCCTTTGAACGGTTTGATCTTCAAGTAAACCCGGTCACCGGCGGCAAACTCTAAGTTCCTATGCTTGGCGTTGAAATACTTTGCTTGCCTATCCTGGGCAACCAATAGCCTTTCGCGTATAGACCGGATCGTCGAAGTTGCTTCTTCAACATCCTTTCGCTTCAATAGCTTAGTATCGCCCGTTTCCGCCCAAGACAACGGCGTACGACACTTCTTACCATAGAGGGCCTCGAAAGGAGCCATCTTTATGCTGGCTTGGTAGCTATTATTGTAGGCGAATTCGATCATATAGAGGTGATCCTCCCACCTCTTTCCAAAGTCTAGAGCGCACATTCGGAGCATATCCTCCATAGTCCTGTTGGTTCTCTCGGTCTGTCCATCCGTTTGCGGGTGGAAGGCCGTGCTGAACTTCAATTTTGTGCCCAACAGTTCATGGATAAGCCTCCAATCTTTCGATGTGAAACGCCCGTCACGATCGCTGACGATGCTACGAGGGACACCGTGCAGTCTCACGATACTATCCACATAGAGCTTTGCTAGCTTCTCTACGGAATCATCCTTCCGGTTCGGAATGAAGTGTGATACCTTTGTCAAACGGTCCACGATCACCCATATGACGTCGTTTCCATGTTGCGATCTCGGCAATCCGTGCACGAAATCCATCGAAATATCATCAAACTTCCACTCCGGAATCGGCAAGGACTTCAGAAACCCACCGGGACGTTGACATTCCGCTTTCACCAACGCGCAAGTATGACACTTGGCCACGTAAAGGGCAATGTCTTTCTTCATGCCCGGCCACCAGAACAGTTTCTTCATATCCATAAACATTTTAGTGCTCCCCGGGTGGATCGAGTACTTGGTATGATGAGCCTCGTACATCAACTTCGCCCGTAGAGTACCAACGTTTGGGATGCATAACCTTTCCTGCTTCCACATAAGGTCGTCTTCGAAGGAGAAATCAGCGTTTAACCCTTCAACGGTTTCCGCTTTGTATCGTTTCAAGCTCTCGTCCAACTCCAATGCTTGTCGAACTCGGTCGGCAAGGTCGTAGTGAACTTCCGTCCAGTTCAAGCATGCTGAAGTAGACGTTCTCCTATCAATGCATATGATCTCCATTTCTTCTAGCTCACGGATTAGACGCTCATCGTGCATCAAAATCCAATTTGCTTGTGCGGGAGCCCGACGACTCAACGCGTCTGCAACTACGTTTCCTTTACCGGGAGTATATTTGATATCGAAGGTGTAGTCCCCAAGGAACTCCAACCACCTCCTTTGGCGCATGTTCAACTCCCTTTGATCTAGTAAGTACTTGAGGCTCTTATGGTCGGTAAAGATATCGATCTTTACGCCATATAGATAGTGCCTCCAAAGTTTGAGGGCAAAAACCACGGCCGCTAGCTCCAAATCATGGACCGGGTAATTCCTCTCGTGAACCTTCAGTTGCCGGGAGCCGTAGGCAATTACCTTCCCGAACTGCACTAGGACACAACCCAAACCACTTCCTGAGGCGTCGCTATATATTTCGTAGCCTTCCGTACCTTGTGGCGAGCATAGAATGGGCGCCGTGGTCAGACGGCTCTTTAGCTTTTCAAAAGCTCGTGCGCACTCGGGCGACCAAACGAACTTATGATCCTTCCTAGTCAGTTTTGTGAGAGGAAGTGCGATCCTCGAGAAGTTTTCCACAAAGCGCCTATAATAGCCGGCAAGTCCTAAGAAACTTCGGACTTCCGCTACGTTTTTCAACAAAGGCCACGCTTGGATCGCTTCTATCTTCGACGGATCAACTGCAATTCCTTCGCCACTAACAACATGACCAAGGAATGCCACTGACGGTAGCCAAAACTCGCACTTGGAGAACTTGGCATATAGCTGACTCCTCCTCAAGGTGCTCAGGACTGCGTGCAGATGCCCTACATGCTCCTCTTCCGACTGAGAGTATACCAAAATGTCGTTGATGAAGACGATCACAAATTGATCTAAATACTCTCGGAATGTCCTATTCATCAAGTCCATGAATACCGACGGTGCGTTGGATAGACCGAACGGCATTACCGTGAACTCATAGTGCCCAAAGCGGGTACTGAACGCTGTCTTTGGAATGTCACATTCCCTTATTCGCAGTTGATAGTAGCCGGACCTTAGGTCTAGCTTGGAGTAAACCGTCGACCCCATCAGTTGGTCGAATAGATCATCGATTCTAGGAATCGGATATCGGTTTTTCTCGGTCAACTTGTTTAGCTCTCTATAATCAATACATAGACGCAAGCTCCCATCCTTCTTTTTCACAAAGAGGACCGGTGCACTCCAAGGCGAAGAACTTGGACGTACGTAGCCTTGCTCTAGCAGCTCTTGCAATTGGACCTTCAACTCTGCCAATTCCTTTGGCGCTATTCGGTATGGTGAGCGGGCCACAGGTTTGGCACCTAGCACCAACTCGATACAGAAATCAATCTCCCGATGAGGCGGAGCCCCAGGGAGTTCGTTAGGAAACACGTCGGCGTATTCCGCTACAACTGGGACATCACACAACCTGGGCTTTGGCTCCGAAGCCTCCAACAAGGTGAAGAACAACTCGGCGCCTTTTCTCACCGCCTTAACCACTTGGAGAGCAGACATCAGCGTCTTGCTCGCTCCTCGCATACCGGCGAATGTGGTTTCATCGTCGGTGTTCGTTCCCAGAGTGATCTCCTTTGCATTGCAATCTATGCATGCTCGCTGCTCCAAGAGCCAGTCCATGCCGAAGATCACATCGAATTCAGCTAACGGTAGTAACGACGCTTCCAAGTCGAAATCTTGACTTCCGATCCGCACCTTCACACGGCTCTTCCTATCCGCACTCATTCGAGATCCATTGGGTAGCACTACTTCCAATCTATCCTCTACAAAGGTAGACGGCACTCCGATTCGCACCACGAAGTCCTCGGACAGAAAAGAGTGCGATGCACCCGTATCGAATAGAGCTCTCGCCGGATAGTTGAAAATTAGGACGAAACCTAATTGTACACAAATAACACATATAGTCGTACAACAGTAAGAATCATATACATAGCTGTAAAAGCTAACTTCTAATTCGTACCTGTGACGACATCGGTTTGTCGTATAGCTTCTTGTTGGCCAAGCGAATAGACTCTCGGCTGAGTCGGAATGTGTTGGGAGGCCGAAGACTCTGCCGCTTTGCCCTTTTCCGCAGCCCGAGCATAATCCACCGCTCGATTTGCCGCCTTTGGGGGACCACTTCGACACACCGCAGCTTTGTGTCCCACCTTCCCGCAGGTGAAACACGTAATAGGAGTCCGCGCGGTCGTGGCTCCCGAAACATTCGAAGAAGCTGGTTCCGCCTGTTTGAACTTCCGCTTGTTCCTTCTGAAGTCCGGCTTGGACTGAGAGGCCGGCGCATGAAACTCGGGTTTCTTTACAACACTCTTTGCTTGTACCCTCTTCATGTCCAACTCCAAAGATCTGGCGGTTTGCACCATCACTTGGAAGCCAAACGTCATAGGGCCTGCAAGGAGCAGCCTCAACTCGTCCCGAAGCCCTTCATAGAATTTATTCGTCTTCGTCTCCTCATCCTCCACCAATGCCCCTGCATAGCGACTCAGTCTGGTAAACTCATGTAAGTAATCGTCAACGGAGCGATCACCTTGAGTTAACCTCAGGAACTGGTTTTGTAACGCAATGCGTTGGGCAGAGGGGATAAACCGCTGGAGGAACGACTTTGAAAACTCAGCCATTGTTATTTCAGTAATGTCTCTATCGCCGAACTTGTGCAGTTCCTGCTCTTCCCACCACAGCACAGCCTCTCCGTCAAGAAGGAAAGTGGCTAAGGTGACCATCATGGCTTCGTCCGTCGCCGTCGCCCTCAGAGTTCTTCTAACTCTTGACAACCAGTCTTCTGCCACCGTTGGGGACTCAGATCCCGAGAAGGTAGGAGGATTAAAGCTCAAGAAGTGCTTTAATTGTTGGTCACGCGCTCGCCCCGCAACTACTTGCGCAACTTGACGCTCCACCCTCGGTGCTAACGCCGGTTCCACTGCAGCTACTGGCACAGGGGCATCAACCCTCGGTGCTACCGCAGGTTCAACTACCGGGGCCGCATCTGTAGTAGGCGTAGCAGGCTGTGCAAGCCTTTGCGGTTGAGCATTGATCATCGCGAAGACTGCTTCTGCGACCATTTTGATCATCTCAGCCGAAGGAGTGGTCGCTGGCACCTCAGCCGACCCACTACTTTCAGCGGTGTTACGGGGTTGAGACCGCCCCGCAGCACTTCTAGTCACCTATAATCATGCAAGGCACAATTTAGTGACCCTAAACATATCAAACATCAATCATGGAACGCTCAGGTTCCGCAAACAAGTATGTTTTTTCATTCCTAAGTGGACATTCTTATTAGTTTTTGTCGTTTTAGGTGAATGCACAGCCCGTGCGCACCACCCCTTAAAAGGAATTCGTCCCGAATTCGCTAAACTACGGATCGACGCCTTAAGTCCGATACCAAATTGTAACACCCTGCCAGTACGAAAAGTATAACAGCAGGTCCGGCCGGGACCCCACGCCATACAAACCACACTAGCTAGGAGTTAAAAGGTGATAACCAGAAAAGTAATAACAAAACGAGAGTACAAAAACGTAAGCGGAAGCATTAATTAAACCATTCGAAAAGACATGTCCACTATCATAGGAATGAGCCCAGAAATAAGAGTTACGGCCTTAGGGCCTTACATCAAATCAATGTACAAAACTCCAAAAAGCATACATCGGCACGCAGGCCGGCAATACATGAGAAAACAGGAAAAAGGCTGGCCTTCAAGGGCCAACTCAGCAAAAGGACTATCGCCCGCTATTTCCGCTAGGCTCACCTGCACCTGCATAAGAACATTCCACCAAGCGGTGGCAAACAGAGTAACGGTCAGCACAGCTGACCAAATTATAACGACCCCACCCCTTTCCCGGGGTGGCGGAGCTTCTACCCTGCAAGCAAGCTACACTAGCAAGTGCTAATATAAAGAAGGTGCAACTACACAAGGTGAGGTTTCAAGCACAATCAATCTTCTAGGTTGAGCATCAAAAGAAGGGAACCTAGGTATGCACATGATGTTGGTTGGGTTCACCCGAAGGTTCCCCACAACCACCTAAGCAATCGCATGAGGCTAATCATAATATCAAATTCACAACACTCCACCCTAAGGGTCACAACCTTAGGTGGGAAACAAGAGCTTTTGGTCGGTCTAGGTATGACACCTTCCACGACCTCTCCCATGATCACACGGCTTTCATGAGGAAGGGACCTCTCGCCGATCTGCATGGAAACGGGTTCGGTTTAGCTTTGCCCGTGCTCTAATCGTCGCGATCTATCGCACGACGCGGGTACGGCTTCACCTCGGCCCGTAAGGGTTTAGCACTTTCAAGTGCTACACTAAATATACGCTACGCACCTAACCCCTTTACAAGGATCTAGGCTTCACGAATTCTCAACAAGGGAGGTACATACGCTCCGCATCAATATCGTGGTGAAGGTTTGCCTTCATCCAAAACTCAAAGCATGGGGCTTTCGTAGGGATCTTCACAAGACGCCTACACTTAACTCCCGCAATACTATAGGTGAGTTCACGGAGTCATTCTCCGGCACGCATTCTAGGCCTAACCTAAATGCAACGTCGCAAATCAAGCATCACCGATTCGGGCTCACGGCCACGAATAGGCTTCACACAAAATGCCTAAATCCGCACGACTACCGGATTTTCTACATGCAATATGCCGGGGACGGACACAATCTACCCGGGGTTCCGAAGAACTTGAGGAAATCCTACACTTCACCCATTTGGTGAAAGAGATGCCTCATGCAAGCAAAGAAAGAGGAATGAATGGACAAATACAAGTCCAAAGTTCGGGAGGAAGAATCGTTACCCTAGACGTGTTCCTCTTCGCCATGGATCCGAGATTCTACGCGGAGGGAAAGAACCGCACCGGGCTGCACTCTCCGGATCTGGAAACGGCTCGCGAAACGGAGCTCCGGAGCTCCGTCAATGGCGAAATCTCCTCTTCTTCTTCCTTGCCCCCTTCTTCTTCCTCTAGCCTAGGAGAGAGGAACACTATGAAATAATGAGGGTTTAATCCCTCTCCAAAGCCCTAAGACCCCCCAGCAATAAATCCCAGCCGTTGGATCGAATTCCAAGGAATTTGATCGGTCGGATCTTCTTCTCAGCTCAAAATTGCGGAACAGAATAAACAGGGCGCACGATCACAGGCGCACGGTCAGTGGTCGTGCGCGACGAGGGCAATGGTCGTGCGCACTATCCGGGACAGAACTCTGAATTCTTGCAAATAAGCGCACGATCGCTGGCGCACGATTACTGGTCGTGTGCGAAGAGGGAAATGGTCGTGCGCACTGTCCGAGACAGAACTCGATTCTCTTCTGAATTAACGCACGATCGCTGGCACACGATCACTGGTCGTGCGCGATGAGGCCACTGATCGTGCGCTAAGAGCAGACAGGGAAAATTCTAGCCTGCTTCACGTGCCGCACTACCACTCTGCCTACTTCGCGGAACTACCAGTTTTTGGGTGTTACACCTACTTTGATGTGTGTGCATGACCCTCCGGTCCTCCGCCTCTCCCTCTCTCTCTCTCTCTCATTTTTTTCCAAAGCTTGCGCCGTTTTTTTTAATGTTGAGAAAATTTTGGAGGGAATAATGGACCGACGGGCTACTGTAGAAACGCAGATTTGCTTATGTAATAGTATAGATGATTAAAGTCAGACCGTCAGGATCACAAAACCCATGCTCAAATATCATTTTAAAGACAAGTGAATTTAGGTAAAACAATTATCAAATTTAGGCTTCGTTTGGAGGGACTTATTTTAACCGGTCAAGCGGTTACGACCGCATGAATCGGGCCTTAATTAAGGTCCGGTTCATGCGGTCGTAACCGCTTGACCGGTGAAAATAGTCCCTCCAAACGAAGCCTTAATGACAATGGTGAGTGAATTTCGGATGAGGGTAAATTCAGCGTTGTTGCGGGCCACTTAGCGCTCTTACAGATCGTAGGAAACAAATCATTTTAACTCGAGAGTGAGCTAAGCGCGCAAACAGTTAAAAAGGTAAAAACAACAAAACAACGAGACATTTTGGGTCTCCGTTAGAGGGGTGCGCTCTCCCTCTTATGCCTGCACCTCTCCGGCATCGCTCAACTGCTTTTTGGGGGTCTCCGTTCGCGACGCACGCTGAGCGCCTCCAAGTTCATGACACGCTCAGAACGTCTTTGACCGCGCGCTCAAAACACCCCCAAGTTCATAGCACGCTCAGAACGTCTTCGCGCTCACTGCGCGCTCAGAGCGCCTCCAAGTTCAGGACGCGCTTAGATCGCCTCCGCGCTCACCGCGCGCTTAGATCGCCTCTGTGCTCACCGCATGCAGAACGCCTCCAAGTTCAAAGCGCGCTCAGACCGCCTCCGCGCTCACCGCGGACTGAAACCGCCTCTGCGCTCACCGCGTGCTGAGACCGCCTCCGCACTCAGTGCGCGCTCAGACCGTCTCCTCAGTCACGACGCGCGCAGAGCGCCTCCAAGTTCTGGACGCGCTCAGAAAGCCTCTGCACTCACCGCGCGCAGAACGCATCCGCGCACACCGCGCGCTCAGAACGCCCCCGGGCTCATGACGCGAGCAGAGCGCCTGCAAGCAGTTCACGACGCACTCAAAACACTTCTGCGCTCATGACACGCGCGACAGTTAACCTTCTTGATTTCCCAAATTGTAGGTCTTGTTCGTTGCTGTAATTGTCATCAACGAAGCTGCCCGAATTGCCTGAAATGACCGGGGAGCAAGTCTGGAATATCCGAAAAATGGCGATCCATGTGCTCCAAATCAAATAACGTGATTCGCCTGTCAGGTGGTTATGGTGGTTATTACGACACAATTATCAGGCTACCCCTGCCTAAGGCTATAAAAGGAGCACAGAGCCTTCATTTCAAGACATCTGACATTCTGCACCCGAGAGAGCTCTCCCGAAGAAATTCCTCAGTGTTTTTCTTCATCTCTCGAAGATCTCATTCGGGAATCGAAGTTCTCCTTCGTCGCTCGAAGATCTCCTTAGTCGCTCGAAGATCTCCTTCGTCGCTCGAAGATCTCCTTCGGGACTCGAAGATCTCATTCGGGACTCGAAGACCTCCTTCGTCGTTCGAAGATCTCCTTCCGGACTCGAAGAACTCCTTCGCTTTCGAAGACATTCTTCCTAAGTGACTTGAGATTCTCCGGGCACCGAAAGACAACTAGAACGTCTCGCTTCCATTTCCCGCAAAAGTACTGTTGTACACCCGTAAAGGCCTCAGGACGCGCCCAAAGGAAGCCTCGCAGAAGAGAGGTGGGGGAAACGATCGAAGCACGCACGAACCCCAGGTATGTACGTAACCGCGCGCAAAGGCGCGCGACAGCGCGCGGGATACACCCCTCGCCGCAAGGAGATAGCCCGAACACATCCCGACCGCACCACCTTGGGGGGCCCGGCTCACTCGCACCCCCCAAGGAGAGCGGTCGGCCGAGTCGCACCCCCCAAGGGGGTGCGGGCCGGCCACACCCCCCAAGAGGGTGCGGCCGAGCCGCACTTCCCTTTGGGGTGCGGTCGGGCCGCACCCCCCCCTTTGGGTGCGGCCAAGCCGCACCCCCCTTGGGGTGCGGCCAGTCCGCACCCTCCCTGCTCGGGGGTGCGCGGCCGTACCCACTCCTCCTAGGGGTGCGGTCCGGCGCCCTCTCCCCGCCGGAGGACTTCAACCGCTCGCTAGGGAGCGGCTCCTCGATTCACCGTCCGCCCGAGGCATCTCCCGTGGCCCGTCGCGCATTCGGGGAGCTTCAGCGCTAACCCGCGCTCAGAACGTTTCTGAGCGCAGTCGGGAAGCCTTCTCACTTTTTGTCTTTCCGGCTTCTCACTTTTTGTCTTTCCGGCTTCTCACATTTTGGGTTTCAGGCTTCTCACTTTTCAGGAACAGTTAGTCGCCTTTTTCGCCTCCAACGGAACTGCCCGAACCGCCTGAGCTGCCCAAGCTGCCCGAGGGGCAAGGTGGTCATTTACGAAAAATGGCGATCCGAGGGCCCCGAACCGGAGAATATGATTCGTCCACCAAACATTTATGGAAACTGCAAACGGCGAGATTACCGGACTACCCCCGGCCAAAGCTATAAAAAGGGCCCTGGGGCTTCATTTGAAAGGACCTTGACTTCTGGACCCAGGAGAGCTCCTTGCAGACTTTTGCGGAATTCTCCTTCGGCACTTGAAGATCTCCTTCGGGACTTGAAGATCTCCTTCGGGACTTGAAGATCTTCTCACTTCCGAAAGGCGACCAGCAATCTCAGAAGGGAAAGGCGACTGGCCTTCCCGCTTCCGAAAGACGACTAGCAATCTCAGAAGAGAAAGGCGACTGGCCTTCCCGCTTCCGAAAGACGACTAGCAATCTCATAAGAGAAAGGCGACTGGCCTTCCTGTAAGACCCCCCCTCCCCAGACTTGAGCCGGGTCCCGGGAGGGGGAATCTTACTGCCCAAAGAAGACTACCCAGTGCTGTCCGGGTGACGACGTCCCACCCATTCAAGCGCTGAGCAGTCTCTTTGTCAGGCACCAGAATCATTACATCACATCAGATCGCACAGCGGAAGCAGATAATCTAAAGGGAACAAGCACACTGCTTATATTACATAATTAAACATGGTCGGAGCCTATCGTTTCACAAAGTATTGCCTCGAGGGCTACATAGTCTAAAACAAAAGGAAGCCCTATGCTAGTCCTTATACTCTCGTACTCACGTCTCTGAAGATAGGAGGAGAGGCTGGGGTAGTCGAACGGGCCATCTCCAAGGCTCGTAACTCATCCTGCGGGGTGGGGGCTCCTTGCTGTCCCATCTCCTGTGATTGGTTATAAGAAATAACCGTTAGTCACAGAGCTAAGTAGAAAATACATCCCCTCCCCAGATCCATATCCAGGGGGCGGCTAAAGAACAGAAATGAAATAGCCGAAGCAAGGTAGAGGGTTAGCAGCAGGTAAACATTTATATCTTCGTATATATATAAATATAGGGCTGCCCGCCTTTAAGCTCGTAACCGCGCCGTATAGCTAGTACACAACACCATAATGCGCAGACACGCACACCCAGGTATTCAAACCTGTACGCACACAAAATACCCTGTGTTGACACAGTTTAGACCGCTTTTGTTCAAGCAGGGGAGCTAACCCCGCGGGCCTCACCGATGTGGCCGTCGGTGACAGTGGCCAGTCTTGCCACTTCTGAATGTAGTCGTACCGTATCATTCAGGCCCTCCCGTACAACTGGGTGTACCAACTGGATGTGAGCGACATCCGGCGAGCCGATTTGTAGGCCGACCAGCGGAGGCATAATTGCAAGCTCGGAGGGTGATAACCTGCTGTGCACTTCTCCCCACCCGCACCGGTACGAACGGTCTGCGAGCGTGACCAACCCGCCACTTCCAATCAATCTTCATCTGCTTTATATAACAAACCCTTAGGCCTCGTGGCAATTCTACTCGACCGGTCGCACGATCTTGTACCGGGAGGCTTAGCGGTATGAGGACTCCTTGTTTGGGACCAACTTGGGATGAGAGCCTCAACTCCGAGTTTTTTCCAACTAAGGCCTCGCCGAGGGGAGGACGAGCACCGCATTTTTCGCCACGGCAGCTCTGCACTAACAAGTAAATTAGGCCGAAGCAGGGGCCATAACACTAAACAGAAATGTAGGCCGAAAGCAGAGGCCATAATGATAAGCAGAAAGTAGGCCGAAAGCAAAGGCCATAATGATAGGACCAGTGCAAGACTGGATATAATTGAAAGTACAGAAAGTAAGTGCGGGGGACCAGTACGTGACTGGATTTAATTGAAAGTACAGGAAATAAGTGCGGGGGACCAGTGCGAGACTGGATTTAATTGAAAGTACAGGAAGTAAGCGCGGGGGACCAGTACGAGACTGGATTTAATTGAAAGTACAGGAAATAAGTGCGGGGGACCAGTACGAGACTGGATTTAATTGAAAGTACCGAAAATAAGTGCGGGGGACCAGTACGAGACTGGATTTAATTGAAAGTACCGAAAGTAAGTGCGGGGGACCAGTACGAGACTGGATTTAATTGAAAGTACCGAAGGCAGTAAAAGCATAAGACGAAATGGTTAGTAGTCCAATCACTCCAAGAGAGGAGGCTTCGATTGACGACTACGTTCTTTTATTATTGTCGCGGTGGGGTTAAATCTCGGCACCGCGCCGCGATGTCATTCCGCTTTTTGCGTTGCTTCCCCGAGCTTAGTCGATTCTTTAGATTGGTACGCATAATTTTGATAAGCCTTTGAAATATGCGTCGAGGGGCGCCGATTTATTTTGAGGAATTTCGCCCTTTTTCGGGCGTCTATTTATGCTTGTAAAAGCATTTAAGGGATCAAAACAAGAGGTCACACCTCCCAACTTTGATAGTATTTGGAAAATACCTATGCTTAGAGCCCCTAATTTTTGGGGAATTTTAGAAACTCATTTGGGCATTTTATTTCCTAAAATAAACTTTATAATGGGTTTTAAAAATAGTAAAATTCCTCCTAAAAATCCCAAAAAATTACAAGAGGTGCCCCTAAGAGTGGGGCACATTTTTCATTTAGGAAGTTTCTTTTGAAGAGGCCCTATTTTCCCTTAGAAAAATAAGGAAGGAAAAAGAGGGGTGGGGTGCGGTTAGAGGCAGGGAAAAGCCAGAGGGCGCCGCACCGGGCGCCCTCCTTGGGTCCCCACAGCGGATCCACAGCGGATCCGCTGTGGGGGCACTCAAGTGGAGGTAAGGGGGCGGGGCGGGAAACGATAAAACAGGAGCCGCACGATCTCCCCCAGGAGATCGTGCGGCTCCCGCTGCTCGGCCGAAAGGTGGCCGCTGCCACCGCCGGGCAGCGGTCGGCTGGTGCCGGCGCCGCCCCCGGTCGGTGCGCCGGGGGCCGGCGACCACCCCGGTGGTGGTCCGGCGGCCTGGCGCCGCCGGCCACCGCCGGGGTTAGTGCCGAAAGCGGCACGGGGCGGTGGCGGCCTGCATGCAATGTGCATGCTAGCCGCCGCCGCCTCTGCCAGGGGGGGGGGGGGCGGGGAGTGCCCCCGGTCGGTGCGCCGGGGGCCGGCGAATCCTCCGGGGGTGGTCCGGCGGCCTGGCGCCGCCGGCCACCGCCGGGGAGGAGATACAGAGGGCGGGAGGCGGGGCGTGGCCTGCATGGGCCATGCAGGCCCGCTGCGCTGCCGCCCTCCTGCCGAGGGGCCACTGGTGCCGCCCCCGGTCGGAGCGCCGGGGGTCGGCACCTACTCCGGCGGTGTCCCGGCAGCCTGGCGCCGCCGGCCGCCGCCGGGGGAGGGGTTATCCCCTGTACAGGAAACGAGAGCGGAAGGGGGGGGGGGGGGGGGGGGGGGGGGCTGGACCATGGGCGCCGCCGGGGCTGCTTCCTCCGGCGGCCCAGCCGCCTCTCCTTCGTCGGCGACGAGGTCCCCGAGTGGGGACCTGTCCCCCAGCGCCACCACCGGCGCTGGGGGGGGGGGGGGGTTGGCTTCCACGGCCAGCGCCGCCACCTGAGCAAGCTCGGGGTGGCGCTGGCGGTGCTCCGGCGACGGGGAGGGGGCTGCTTGCCTCCAGGAGATAAGAAGGAGGAGGGGGGGGGGGGGGGGGGGGCGATTCTACCTGAGGAGGGGCTCGGGTGGAGGGGCGGCCGGCCGTGAGGGAGGAGGTGGTGGCGGCGGCTTTGGGGTGGGCTTGCTCCGGCAAGGTGGAGGAGGAGGAGGGGGTGGCTGAGAGGAGGGGGGGTTTGTATTCAGGGAGGGGGCTGAGCCCCTCCTTTTATAGGGGAGGGAGGAAGGGCCTCCCCTCTCCTTCCTTTTAGCCCATGTGGGCTAAAAGGAAGGAGTGGGTGGGGGGAGATATTTTCTCCCCCCCCCCCCCCCCCCCCCTTCTCTATCCTGCCCCTTTGCCCCAATAGAGGGGGGTCCTTCTTGGCCCCCGGGGTCCAACAAGAGTTGTCGGGGCCGATGCCGGGCTCGTATGCCTTATATCTCGTGCGTTGCACTGAGGCGATCTGCATAGTCGTAAAATGGCATACTCTCCATACGACCTTGAATCGAGGCCCAACAAATTCCGTTGCGCGCGTATTGTCCGTACGAGTTTACCAGAACTGACAGAAGTTGATCCTGGGCTCGTACGGTCACTATTTACAGTAATGAGGTAGTGGCGCGCTACGATACCCGAAATGGTCGTTTTTCTCCAAACAACCTCGGATCGAAGTGCAACGAATTCCGTTGCGCTCGTATTGTCCATATGAGTCCAACGGAACTGACGGAAGTCAATTCGGGGTTCGTACGACCATTATATATAATAATGAGGTAGTGGCGCGCTACGATACCCGAAATGGTCATTTTCTCCAAACGACCTCGGATCGAAGTGCAACGAATTCCGTTGCGCTCGTATTGTCCATTCGAGTCCAACGGAACTGACGGAAGTCAATTCGGGGTTCGTACGGCCACTATTCATAATAATGAGGTAGTGGCGCGCTACGATACCCGAAATGGTCGTTTTTCTCCAAACAACCTCGGATCGAAGTGCAACGAATTCCGTTGCGCTCGTATTGTCCATATGAGTCCAACGGAACTGACGGAAGTCAATTCGGGGTTCGTACGGCCACTATTCATAATAATGAGGTAGTGGCGCGCTACGATACCCGAAATGGTCGTTTTCTCCAAACGACCTCGGATCGAAGTGCAACGAATTCCGTTGCGCTCGTATTGTCCATACGAGTCCAACGGAACTGACGGAAGTCAATTCGGGGTTCGTACGGCCACTATTCATAATAATGAGGTAGTGGCGCGCTACGATACCCGAAATGGTCGTTTTCTCCAAACGACCTCGGATCGAAGTGCAACGAATTCCGTTGCGCTCGTATTGTTCATACGAGTCCAACGGAACTGACGGAAGTCAATTCGGGGTTCGTACGGCCACTATTCATAATAATGAGGTAGTGGCGCGCTACGATACCCGAAATGGTCGTTTTCTCCAAACGACCTCGGATCGAAGTGCAACGAATTCCGTTGCGCTCGTATTGTCCATACGAGTCCAACGGAACTGACGGAAGTCAATTCAGGGTTCGTACGGCCACTATTCATAATAATGAGGTAGTGGCGCGCTACGATACCCGAAATGGTCGTTTTCTACTGCTCGGGCCTACTTTTATTGGGCTCACAAGGGCCTAGTGGCCCAATAAAAGTCGGGATGTTACACTTCCCGCTTCCGAAAGGCGACCAGAAGTCTCAGAAGTAAAAAGGACTTAGTTTCTCGAGAGGTGGCCTGTCACCCTCAGAGCTCTCTCTCTCTCCAAGTATTGCAACGAGCCGTGGCCTGTCGCGCTCGAGTTCTAGTTTCCAAGTTGTAACCCCCCAGAAAATAGTCAAGTTTGGTCGGCACAGCTCCGGCCGCGTGGTTTTTTACCCTTTCCGGGTTTTCCACGTTAAAAAGTCTCTGCGTACTCAACGAACCTCTAATTGACTGTTTGCGCGCTTAGCTCGCTCACGAGCTGAGGCGGTTCAAGTGAACCGGTCTACCAAGAGCCCTGAGCGTTCCGCAACAGTTTGGCGCCGTCTGTGGGAACATTCCCAGAACTTTTTCGAGGGCCAACTGCTATGGCAAGGAAGAGTACTCGCACTGCGGAGGGATCAGTGCTGGAGGGACGCGTCGACCCAGCTCCCTCCCCTTCGCAAGTCGATGCACCACCCGCAGAGCAGGCACCGCCTGCACCAGCAGCCGGGCTGGAGGTACGCATGCGGCGAATCGAAGAACACCAAGCCGAGATGCTGGCCCTCGTAAGGGATCTCGGGGCTCCTCAAGCTCCGGTCCAGCCGCCAGCTCCGAACGCACCGCCACCCCCAGTTCTAAACCTTGTCCCGAACCAAGAAGCCATCCAAGAAGACGAGGCTTCAGAAGGATTCTCCAACGCGGCGAGTTCCGCTCACCTTGCCCCGCCGGCTGGAGGCCCGGAAGCTGACCACCGTCGCCATCACCCCAGAAGAGCTGCCTCTGAGCGGGCAACGGAAAGGACTACGCGCGAAGAAATACGTGATATGATCGAAGAGGAGTATGCCCAAGCAGGACGACGCGCCGCGCTCGCTCGCCGCCCCGCGCATCAGGGCTCCCCCCTGTCACCTCGAGTCTTAGCTCATCCAATCTCGAATGGCTTCAAGCTTCCTAACATCGAGACATTCGACGGGACGGACGACCCTTTGGAACACGTCAATCACTTCACCACCGTCATGAGGATTTACAGCGCTCCTGATCAGCTCCTCTGCCAGGTGTTCCCGGCAACCTTGAAAGGACAAGCGCGCACTTGGTTCCATTCTCTGCGGAATGGGGCCATCAACAACTTCACGGAAATGACGCAACAGTTCGTGGATCAGTTCATCGCCAACCGCCGGATTGTCCGGGATCCCTCCCATCTCTCAGGGATTCGCCAGAACGACGGAGAGACACTCAAGGACTTCTTCCGACGCTTCACTACCGAGGCACGGCAGATCCCAGGGGTTGACCCCGAACTCTTGCGAGGAGTTTTCTTGGGAGGACTCCGCCCAAGTGGATTCTATTCGGCTCTCATGAGAGAAACCGTACCAAGCTATCCCGACCTTGTTCATCGGGTTGAAGCGCAAATAGCGGCAGATGAGGCCATCGAAGCACACCGTCGGCAGTTCGAAGGAAGCCAAGGCAAGAAAAGGGGAACAGATCAAGCCCCTCGCGAACGAGAAGATCGTCGCGGCGAGGAGCGCCGCGGCGACGGACGTCGGCGTGACCCCCGAAGGGATCTAGGATCGCAGCCCCCCAGGACCTACACCCCGCTGAATACCACCAGAACGAACGTACTCTACGCCATTCAAAACAGCCCCGAACTTCGCATGCCCCGGGTACCCCCGCCAAATCCGAGGGGCGACCAGTCCAGATACTGCGAGTTTCATCGGGGAACCGGGCATACCACCGAAGAGTGCACCAGGCTCAAAGACGAAATCGAGCGCCTCATCCGACAGGGACTCCTGGGAAGATTCTTACAAGGCCAGGTTCCCAATCAGCCCCAACAGCCCAGGGCGGCAGGGGAGCAGCCCCCCGCCCCCCCGAGGCGCAGGAGGAGGAAGGCCGATGGTGGGAGAAATCGAGACGATCGCCGGACCGCCAGTCCTGGCGTCGCAAATCCTCTCGATCGCCCAGCCCGTGAGAGACCACGAAGACAAAAAACTCAAGCAGGACATTACGATAGCTTTCGGAGATGAAGACTTACGAGGGTTGCGGCTTCCACACCAGCATCCACTCGTGATCAGCGCAGGGATCGGGGATCCCTGCTTTAAAGTAAAGAGAATACTAGTCGACAATGGAAGCTCGGTCGATGTCTTGTTCCTCTCCACCTTGCAAAGTATGAAGCTCACCAAAGACCAGCTTAGTCCAGCAGCCGGGCCCGTCTACGGCTTCGACAACAGACCCGTCCCGGTGCAAGGCATGATCATTCTCCCAGTCACATTGGGCGAATTTCCAAGACAGTCAACGCACAACATCCAGTTCATGGTGGTAGAGTCCACCTCCGCCTACAATGCCATCTTCGGGAGACCGCTCCAGTCAATCTTCGGGGCAACCCCCTCCATTCCACACCTAGCTATGAAGTTCCTCACTGCCGCAGGAATAGGAGTCGTAAGAGGAGACCAAGAGGCAGCCAGGACTTGCTACCTGAAGCAGGCTCAACCAGCAAGGGCGACCGCTCTCAACATCAATAACTTCGACCTGCGTGACGAGGCGACTCTGCAGAGAGGAGCGCCCGTTGAAGGGCTAGTAGAAGTACCGCTCTCCCGGCGAGACCCGACTCGAACTGTTCAGGTCGGGTCACTCTTAACATCCCAAGAACAAGAGAAGTTCACCACCTTCCTGCAGGAGAACGAGGACATTTTTGCATGGAGCCCGGAGGACATGCCCGGGGTAGATCCCAACGTCATCTATCACTCGCTAAACATCAACCCCGCCTGCAGACCCGTGATTCAGAAAAAGAGGAACTTCGCCCCCGAGCGCCTAAAAGCAATCGAGGAAGAGGTAGCTAAGCTCCTGGAGGCACGATTCATTCGCGAAGCAGAATATCCCACGTGGCTCGTCAACGTGGTCATGGTCAAGAAGGCCTCGGGGAAGTGGCGAATGTGCGTCGACTACAGCAACCTGAACCAAGCCTGCCCGAAGGATAGTTTCCCCCTGCCAAGGATTGACCAGCTCGTCGACGCTACAGCAGGCCACGAGCTACTCAGCTTTATGGATGCTTATTCAGGTTACAACCAGATAAGGATGAACCCCGTAGACGAAGAGCATACCGCCTTCCGTACCGACCGGGGAGTCTACTGCTACAAGGTGATGCCCTTCGGCCTTAAAAACGCCGGAGCCACTTACCAAAGGCTGATGAACAAGGTCTTCAAGGACCTCATCGGAGAGACGATGGAGGTTTACGTGGACGACATGCTAGTAAAGAGCGTCCACCGACGTGACCACTTGGAAGACTTGGAAAAGTGCTTCCATCTTCTCCGTCGCTTCCAGATACGGCTCAATCCCAGCAAGTGTGCGTTTGGTGTGACGGCGGGGAAGTTTCTAGGTTTCATGGTAACCCATCGGGGAATCGAGGCCAACCCCGAGAAGATCAAGGCGTTGGAGGATATGTCGCCACCTCGCTCAATTAAGGAAGTACAACGCCTAAACGGGAGGATCGCAGCTTTGTCCCGTTTCCTATCACGAACGGGAGACAAGTACCTCCCCTTCTTCAAAATCCTCCGGGGAGCGCGACATTCAGGTTTCCAGTGGACGGACGAGTGCCAAGTGGCCTTCGAGCTTCTCAAGCAGTACCTGGCCTCGCCACCGCTTCTGTCAAAGCCCACCCCGGGGAAACTCTGTTCTTGTACCTGGCCGTATCGCCTACGGATCTTAGCTCAGTGCTTGTGAAAGACGAAGGAGGGGTGCAGCGACCGATCTACTACCTCAGCAAAGTCCTCACCGACACCGAAATCAGATATCCGGCAGCAGACAAGACAGCCTTGGCTCTTGTTTTCTCGGCTAGAAAACTCAGACCCTACTTCCAGGCTCACGCAGTCAAGGTATTGACACAACTCCCATTGCGGGCGATCCTCCAGAAGCCGGAAGTCTCGGGGAGACTTGTAAAGTGGGCCGTAGAACTCGGCGAGTTCGACATCCAATTCCTGCCTCGCTGATAACTTCCCAAAAGGAAGTTATCTAACTCTTTATTTTGACTTATTATGTTATTATAAATATGAAAAAGGATTAAAATGAATATAAAATATAAATAAATTCATGTTTATTTCAATTATGGATTATTTGATTGAATTTATATGTTTTCTTATTAGAAATGTCGAAGAAATCGACTTGGAGAAGAAAAGCTGGATTTAAATATTTTGGCTGGTTAAAATTGTTATAACATCCAGTTTTGGATGTTATAACAAATCTGTGCAGAATTAAAAATTTGAAGTCTGAATTTTGAACAAAAAAATCAATTATGGAGGGATGTGTCTCTTGGGGGCTGCTCGTTTTTAAAGAGGGAAATAACCACCATCCAGAGACACGAAATTGGAGAGGAAAAAGTGGAGAGCAAGGAGAAAAGAAGAACTAGGGTTTGCGAAAATTCTAGTGGAGAAGAAGAAATCCGGGCTAGATCTTCAACGGACCGTGCGCATCTTGGAGTGAAATTTCCTGCATCTTTTGATTCTATTAAGCATGTCTAGTAAGATCTTTCTTATTTGGTTTCATCCCTCTATCATGAACTAATCTCATAGATCTTGTGTGTTGTTAGTACTTTGTTTGTAGTGATGGTTTGTTTCTAATTTTCTTATGAATGTTTGGATATTATCTTTATTGAATTCATGATTTTACTCTTGGAAAGTTTGGCTTAAGTTCATCTTTAATTTGCTTGGCAAGATTCGAGAGAGGAGTCACGTAAATCTTTAACCAAATTTCCGTTTTTATACTACACTGCGAGATTCGAGAGAGGAGCGGTGAAAGTGTGTCATGCATTTCAATATAGTATAAAGGTAGAAAGAGATTTCATCTTTTGCTAGCAACTATGATTTGTGAATTTATTTTAATCTCTTCCATCTAAGTTAGAGATAACTAGGTGATTTAGAGTAAAGGATTTCAGAGATCGAGAGATAATGAAATTCACTTTTAAATTGTTGCAAGATAATTAATCAAGCATTTCATAAAATTCCATCATAGAAAACATCACCATGAGCAAAGGAAAACAATACACAAGATTATTTCTCCAACTGAACTTTCTCCAAGTAGTTTGAATAGAATCCTTTTAAGTAAGCTTTTTAGTTTTATTATTAGTATTAAGTGATAATCATTATAAACTCAATCTTATTACTCAACTTGAATTTAAAGAAAAGGTGGAGCTAGTATTTGCGAGCACTAAATTAATCATTTCTCCGAGGGAACGATCTTTTCTCACTTTATATTACTTGATTCGACACGTGCACTTGCGTTAAAACGTAAATCTATTTTGGGCGTATCAAGTTTTTGGCGCCGTTGCCGGGGATGTGCAACTATTTAGTGATTCTCTTCTTGCAATATTAGTAAACCCTAAGTATTTAGAGATCAAGTATTTCGCTTTTATTTATTTTATTAGAATTCTGTTTAATGCATGTCCAGATATCGTAACGTTGAATTATTACCGTTGAACCCAGAAATTGAACGAACTTGCAAACAAAACAAAAAAGAGTTTAGAACGGTTAATATTATTCACACTGAGATGGATGATAATAACGTACAAAATAACATCAATGATAATGGGGGGCAAGTAGAACAAAATGGTCAAAATGACCCACCTGCTGTACCACGAAGGACATGTCGTGATTATAACACACCATTAGGAGGAGGTTTGCACTTTAGCATAGCCCGTCAAGCAATTGCTGCTAACAACTTTAAAATGGATCCCTTAGTTATGCAACAAGTACAATATAATAAATTTGGGGGACTCAATCATGAAGATGCAAATTCTCATTACGGACATTCTTAGCAATATGTGACATGTTTAAGTTTAATGGAGCAACTGAAGAATCAATTTATTTAATGCTATTTCCATTTTCCTTAGAAGGTCGAGCAAAAGATTGGCTAAATTCATTACCACATGAATCTATAACTACATGGGATCAATTAGTGGAAAAATTTTTGGGTAAATATTTTCCACATTCTAAGACTGCTAAGTTAATTAGGGATATAACCACATTTATGCAAACTCATGGTGAAACTTTGTATGACGCTTGGGAGCGTTTCAAAGAGTTATTAAGAAAATATCCACATCACGGATTACACCAACACCAACAAGTCTCAACGTTTTATAATGGGTTACAAACTGCAACTATGATCTTAGTAGACGGAGCTGCTGGGGGTTCCTTAATGAAGAAGTATCCGGAAGACGCGTATACAATATTAGAAGATCTAACATCTAATAATTATCAAGCGTTTGAAAGACAAGGAAATAGTAATCCGGCTGGAATTCATCAAGTTGATCAAATTACATCCTTGGCTGCACAGATGACTTCTCAATTTAATCTGATTAATAAAAGACTACTCTTTATCAACCCCTACACCTAGTGCACCACTTACTGTGGAACAACTTAATCAAATAACTGAGGAAGCAAATTATGTGGGGGGACAACAAAGACAAATGCCAACGGGGTTTGCAAATCACTATCATCCGGAGTGGCGAAATCATCCTAATTTCTCGTGAAAAAATAATCAAGGAATGAATCAACCACCAGGATTCAGCCATAATTCAAATCAAATGCAAAACAACCCTCCAAACAACCAATCTAATCCTAGGAAATTGACTGATGAATTGATAATAGGAATGTTTCAAAAGAATGAGTCTAGAATAGGAGGTATTGAATCGTCTTTAAGATCCTTAGAAAATACCTTGGGTCAACTAGCAATTTCATTAAGCCAAAGGCCACAAGGAACATTACCTTCGGATACTACACCTAATCCTATAAGAGATGAACAAACTAGTCATTGTAAGGCCATCGCTTTAAGGAGTGGAGTAGAAATTTCTAGTGGAGATGGGTTGTTAGAAAAAGTTAGAGAGGAAGAACAAAGAGAGAAATCTGTCCCCACGAATCACTCACAAGAAGAACAACTAGTAGAGAATAAGGAAACAGAAGTAGTGGAGGTTGCACATCAAAATAATAAAAATAAAGAAATCATGTACCCCCCACCACCATTTCCATCCAGACTAGTGAAAACTAAGCTTGATAAACAATTTCAGAAGTTTATGGACGTCTTTAAGAAATTGACTATAAATATTCCTTTTGCCGAAGCACTTGAACAAATGCCTAGTTATGTAAAATTCATGAAAGACATTTTATCTAAAAAGAGAAAATTTGTTGATAAGGAAGTAGTGGCGTTAACTGAAGAGTGTAGTGCAATATTACAGAAGAAATTACCGCAAAAATTGAAAGACCCGGGTAGTTTTACAATACCATGTTCAATAGGAGTGAAATTTACCGGGAGAGCATTGTGTGATTTGGGTGCTAGCATCAACTTGATGCCGCTTTCTATTTATACAAAATTAGGCTTAGGGGAGATTACACCAACATCTCTCACTCTTCAATTGGCTGATAGGTCTTTAGCATTCCCTAAAGGAATCGTTGAAGACGTATTGGTTAAAGTTGAGAAATTCATCTTTCCAGCCGATTTTGTTATGCTAGATATGGATGAGGACAAGGATGTCCCTATCATTTTAGGAAGACCATTTCTAGCCACGGGACGAACATTAATAGATGTCCAAAAAGGTGAATTAACAATGCGAGTCAACGATGAGGCTGTAACATTCAACATTCTTAAAGCCATGAAATTTCCCAATGACGAAGAGGAATGTTATTCTATTACAGAAGTAGATGTACCCACTAAATTGATGCATGATCAAGATGATCTAGAGCATCAACTTTTTAATATTTTAACAAATGAAGAAATGGATGAAGAAGATTTAGGTAGAGTCGAATGTGTAAAGGTGCTTGACACTTATGAACGTTTGCCGTTTGGTAAGAAATTTGAAGTATTAAATAGGTCAAGTGAGTCAACAATAATGAAGCCATCTATTCTTGATCCACCAACACTAGAGTTAAAACCCTTACCTGAAAATTTAAAATATGTCTTTCTTGGAGAGGGAAACACTTTGCCGGTCATTATTGACTCGTCATTAGAAGGAAGAAATGAAGAAAAATTGCTTAATGTACTTCATGAATTTAAGGGTGCAATGGGGTGGACGGTTGCTGACATTAAGGGAATTAGTCCGTCAATCTGCATGCATAAAATCTTGTTGGAAGAAAATTCGAAAGAACCTATTGATCCTCAACGAAGAATTAGCCCACCCATGAAGGACGTAGTAATGAAAGAGATAATCAAGTGGTTAGACGCGGGTATTATTTACCCTATTTCCGATAGTAAATGGGTGAGTCCTGTTCAATGTGTGCCGAAGAAAGGAGGTATCACGGTAGTAAAAAATGAAAATAATGAATTAATTCCCACTCGAACTGTAACGGGTTGGAGAATATGTATGGATTACCGGAAATTGAATAAATCGACTAGAAAAGATCATTTTCCGTTACCATTCATCGATCAGGTATTGGATAGATTAGCAGGTAATGAGTATTATTGTTTCTTGGACGGATATTTCGGGTATAACCAGATTATGGTGGCACCGGAAGATCAGGAAAAGACAACATTTACATGCCCGTATGGAACATTCGCATTTCGAAAAATGTCATTTGGATTATGCAACGCACCCGCCACATTTCAGCGTTGCATGATCTCTATCTTTGCGGATTTGATTGATGATGGTATTGAGATTTTTATGGACGATTTTTCTGTATTCGGGAAATCTTTTGATGAATGTTTAGAAGTTTTAAAGAAAGCCTTGGATAAATGTGTGCAAGTTAATTTGATTCTCAACTGGGAGAAGTGCCACTTTATGGTACGTGAGGGTATTGTGCTTGGTCATAAGGTATCAAAGAAAGGCTTAGAAGTAGACAGAGCGAAGATAGAAGTCATTAAAAAACTACCTTCACCATCTAATGTTAAGGGAATTCGTAGTTTTTTAGGTCATGCTGGATTCTACCGGCGATTTATAAAGGACTTTTCAAAAATTTCTAAACCTCTAAGTCACCTACTTGAAAAAGAGAGTCCGTTTATTTTCAATAAGGAATGTCTTGAAGCATTCAACATTTTAAAACAAAAACTGATTTCATCACCGATCATCATTGCCCCGGATTGGTCACTACCATTTTCTATTATGTGTGATGCTAGCAATTTTGCAGTAGGAGCAGTTCTAGGACAAATTCAGAATAAGGTTTTTCACGCTATTTACTATGCTAGCAAAACGCTCATAGATGCTCAAATAAACTATACCACTACTGAAAAGGAATTATTAGCGGTTGTATTTGCCTTTGACAAATTCCGTTCGTACTTAATAAATTCCAAGGTTATAGTTTATACAGACCATTCAACTATAAGATATTTAGTAGATAAGAAGGATGCAAAACCTAGGCTTATTAGATGGGTTCTTCTTCTACAAGAGTTTGATTTAGAAATTAAGGATCGAAAAGGAGTAGAAAATCCGGTAGCCGACCATTTATCACGACTAGAAAATGAAAGTGAGAAAAATATGCACATTGAGATTAGCGAAAACTTTCCTGATGAACGGTTACTAGCAGTGTCGATCATGAATAGCACTCCTTGGTATGCAGATTTTGTTAATTTTATAGTAAGTAATGTATTTCCACCAGATTTAGATTATCAGCAAAAGAAGCGTTTTCTTCACCAAGTAAAATTTTATCTTTGGGATGATCCCTATATGTTTAGAATTTGTGCCGATCAAGTGATCCGTAGGTGTATTTCTGAAGAAGAAGTGCATAGTATTCTAGAAAAATGTCATGCATCACCGTACGGAGGACATTTCATGGGGGAGCGGACTGCGATGAAAGTACTAGAGGCTGGATTTTATTGACCAACTTTGTTTAAGGATACGCATAGATTTGTTAAGAAATGTGACAGATGTCAAAGGACGGGGAACATCCAACGGGGAGCGAGCATGCCTTTGAATAACATCTTTGAAATAGAGGTTTTTGACGTATGGGGTATCGATTTTATGGGACCCTTTGTAAATTCCAATGGGAATTTATTCATTTTATTAGCAGTGGACTATGTTTCAAAATGGGTAGAGGTCATAGCCACACAAAAGAACGACGCATCTGTAGTGGTGAAATTTATAAAATCAAACATTTTCACTAGGTTTGGTACGCCGAGAGCAATAATCAGTGATGGAGGGTCACATTTTTGCAATTCACAATTCAAAATACTTTTAAAAAAATATGGTGTAACGCATAAAGTCGCCCTTGCATATCACCCGCAAACTAATGGCTTAGCTGAAGTCTCAAACTGGGAAATCAAGTCAATTCTTGAGAAGACAGTGAGCATAAATCGTAAGGATTGGTCAATGAAACTAAATGATGCATTATGGGCGTATCGAACTGCATTTAAGACACCCATAGGAGTGACACCTTATAAGATGATATATGGAAAGTCGTGTCATCTTCCCGTTGAATTAGAACATAAAGCTTATTGGGCGATAAAGAAATTAAATTTTGATTTTCAAGAGGCGGGTAAGAATAGACTGTTGCATCTCAATGAATTAGACGAGATTAGATTCCATGCGTACGAGAATGCTCGACTTTATAAAGAGAGATCAAAGAAATGGCACGATTCTAGATTGCAGAAAAGAGAATTTAAGGTAGGACAATTAGTCCTTTTATATAACTCGCGACTGCATTTATTTCCTGGAAAACTGAAATCTAGATGGTCTGGTCCATTTCGAGTCAAGGAAGTATTTCCGTACGGAGTGGTAACAATCTGTAACGAGAACGATGGTTCGATATTCAAGGTGAATGGACAACGACTCAAGGAGTATTACGAGGGAATTGATCATCGTGACGTGATGGTCATAATATTTCGATGACTAGTTGTGTGAGGAACGTCCTGCCGGGACGTGTTAAATAAGGCGCTTAGTGGGAGGCAACCCATATAATATAATATAATAGATATATGATTTTTATGCTTGTAATTTCGTATAAGAAATGTGAGTGAGGAGAGGGAAATCACAAGAGGATGACCAAGGGAATATAAAAAAAATCGGCTAAAAAAAAAAGTTGGCTGAAATTTTTTTTTTTTAGTTCAAAATTTTTCTAAGTTGAATGTTATGACAACTGAAAATAAATTGTTATCACAACTCAATCTCTGCGTCTTTCTTCAGAATTTCACAGACCGGTGGTTTAGCTTGGGTTTAACTGAACCGGCACTCACACTCTTCACGAATTAAACCCTCCCTAATATATTACGCAATTCCTGAACCGCCAGCTAGGTTTAGAAATAGCGAATTCGAGGAGCAGACGGGGCGACTGCGGGAGCGAACGACGATTTCGTGCGACCTCTGCGAGCGTCCTTGCGCCGAGAGGCGGAGGCGATCATCGACGCGTCGGCGGTCGGTCTCGTGAAGTCGCGGCGCAGGACATCATCGACGACCACAGCATCTTGCCAGCATCCCCATCAGCGATCGTGCAGTTACAGAAGCGCGAATGAAGGTGAAAACCTAACCCCTTTCCTAATGTTTCATATACATTATTTCTGGAGCGATTTATCCTTAGCATAGCATCTATTTTAGGCCGAGTCATCTAAGGGGCGAAATAAAAAGAGGAAGGGAAAGAGAGTTGTCAAACCACCCGAAAAATTTTGCAATCCAGTTGCATCAAAATGGTTCCAACTGTTTCAGGATCTTCCTTGCATATATGAGAGAGGTTTTCAATTAGAAAAAAAATCATGGAGTATGAATTATGCCGAACAAATCGAACAAATGAGATGGGAAATTTTTTGTCACCCTAGGTCAGAAGCTTTACTTTCTCTAGTGTATGAATTTTATGCAAATGCAAAGAGTCAAGGTGGTGACATTGTAACTGTTAGAGGGAGGGAAGTCAACTTTTCCGCTGCGTCTATATCTGATATGTTCAGTCTTGAGGATCATGACTGTCCTGAGTATACAGAACTTTTAAATGGAGTCAGCGACGAAGAGATGGTGCGTATACTCTTTTGTACACCAGAGCCGGCATGGGTAAGCAAGGCGCAAAAAGCAGTTAAGACCACTTGTTTGAATAGAGAAGCCAAAGTTTGGTTACTTTTTATAAATGCAAGTATCATGCCCACCCGTCATTCCAATACAGTAACAATGGATAGGGTTGCATTGATTTTTGGAATCATGACGGGGATGATGTTTGATCTCGGAAAAATTATCAATTTACAACTAAGGCAGAAGATCGACGAAGAAAAGCCGCGACAATTGTGGTTCCCGACGCTCATCACCGACCTATGTCGAAATGCAGGGGTAGTTGCGTATGCTGAAGATCTGATCACCCAAGTGAAGCATCATATCACCAAGACAGTTATAGAGGTTAATGTAAAGGCAGAAAAAGGTAAGGGAACTAATAAGTCCATCAAGTTACCACGAGCCGAGCTTGCAGACACTGGACTAAATTTGGGAGATTTGAGTAGAGCCGATGAGTTGACTATGCGGAATTTAGAATATCTCAAGGAGTATCAAAGATGCCAGCATCTTTATTTTGACTCACAACTACAAGAAATTCGGGCTACCCAAGCCACCTTGTTAAAGAAAGCTAAGCTCCCAATTCCTGTTTCAAATATACAAATGGCCGGCCAATGGGATCGATCGGGTTACTTAATGACGAAAGACCGACGTAAACTGGATCCGGTACATTGTTTCAACAAAGGCAACGTGAGCACCGATTCAGAATGGGAGGACGAAGGTTCTGCAGATGAGGAAATCACAGATGACGATGATGATGAAAAGGACGAAAGCGACAACGAGGAGGATTAGAAATATCAGACTCTCTTTATTGTTATCTATAAACTGGGTTCTCTTTTGTTATTGTTTGTATTTTGCATACATGCTAAGAACAATATTGATGCCATGAACTAATATCCTAGCCTAACTTGAATGCTTATTAGCATGCTATTTTGATTTAAATACATCTATGCTATTAGACATGATGCATTTTGGTGGGTGTTGATCTAATTTAATTTCTGTTTGGTATTCTTTGGTGAGTCCCATGACTTGTTTATTTTGATCTAAGCATGTATCCAGCTGCTAAATATGCACTAATTATTCCAGCTGCTACATATGAACTGATTATTCCTGCTGCTACATATGCATGATTATTACTGAAGTTCTTAGAATATGCTGAGATTAATTTATATTATTTTGATTATTTTGGTTGGTATTGATTCTTTCTGCTGAGATTAAGTGTAGAGGTGGAGTCACATGGGAGCATAAATATGAAGTCTGGATCATCCATTCCAACGCATTCAATTCAATTCAGGGGAGTTTCCTAATTCGATTTAGATTCTCATTATATTTCTATATTGCTCCATTACATATTTTTATAATCTAATTCCTTTGCTAGGGACTAGCAAAGCCTAAGTGTAGAGGTGGGGGTAATATAACCCCTACCACTTGAGTGAAGATTAAATCAACCTTACATGAATTTTATGATCTTAATTCTTGTTTTTATTAATCAACAAGTTACTTAAGTGTTCAATGATAATTAATTGGTATGGTTTATCAATCTTAGGAGTTCAATTCATGAATTTGATGTTAGTAAGATTTTTTTTGGATAATGCTCATTTAGGCAATTATTTCATGCACAAAATTTTTGTTTACAACCAAGGCAAATTTTGATATTGACTTCTGCAAATAACAGGGAGGGGTGAGCAAGAACTGAGTTAACGATGTAAGTCAAGACATGAGTTTAGAAAGTTAACCCATTTCGAGCATCCACTAAATACTTTGAGCCTTATCCTTACCACTTTGATATACGCCATTCCATGTTTAAATTCCCTATATTTCTACTAGTTGTTTCTTAATAAGTAGCCATTTATGGGTGTTTAATTTATAAAAAAAATGGTTAAATTTCATAGTGATATGTGACCTAGGTATTTGTATACATACTTGGAATGATCCCAACTGTGATATATATTTAAAAATGCAAAAGAAAAAGAAAAAGCATCATAGTGATATGCGGCCTAGGTATGTACACTTGTACTTGGAATGATCCCTACTATGAAAAGAAAAAAAATATATATGTGTTGATAAACCCCATAATATGGTAAACTTATTAAGAGTTCTAACTAGGGAATGCCATTCTACTATCAAAGTTATCCATAAATGTCAAATCAAGCCAAAGTCATTCTGATTTTCAATTGAACTACTAACTCGTGTGGAGACTAAAATCAATAGCTTAGCATATTCTTATCCTTTCCATTAAATGCAGAGGTTCAATAAGAAATATTGCATAGAAGTAAATTTCTTTTGAGCACTCACCGCACTAAAATTCTTATTTGAGTGTTATCTTTTATCAAGCTAATGGATTTGTGAATGATTGAACTCTTGTTGATTGTAGGCCTACCAAATTGAGTAAAGTGAATTTCTATAGTACGCTTTGATTAATTTTTTTTACAAGGATAAGAGATCATTTGAATTTGTGTTCTGTTATTAGTTCTTCATTCAAGTCAGTAATTTGAATGATCTTTGCTAGGGACTAGCAAAGGTTTAAGTGTGGAGGTGTGATAACTTCCCAAAAGGAAGTTATCTAACTCTTTATTTTGACTTATTATGTTATTATAAATATGAAAAAGGATTAAAATGAATATAAAATATAAATAAATTCATGTTTATTTCAATTATGGATTATTTGATTGAATTTATATGTTTTCTTATTAGAAATGCCGAAGAAATCGACTTGGAGAAGAAAAGCTGGATTTAAATATTTTGGCTGGTTAAAATTGTTATAACATCCAGTTTTGGATGTTATAACAAATCTGTGCAGAATTAAAAATTTGAAGTCCGAATTTTGAACAAAAAAATCAATTATGGAGGGATGTGTCTCTTGGGGGCTGCTCGTTTTTAAAGAGGGAAATAACCACCATCCAGAGACACGAAATTGGAGAGGAAAAAGTGGAGAGCAAGGAGAAAAGAAGAACTAGGGTTTGCGAAAATTCTAGTGGAGAAGAAGAAATCCGGGCTAGATCTTCAACGGACCGTGCGCATCTTGGAGTGAAATTTCCTGCATCTTTTGATTCTATTAAGCATGTCTAGTAAGATCTTTCTTATTTGGTTTCATCCCTCTATCATGAACTAATCTCATAGATCTTGTGTGTTGTTAGTACTTTGTTTGTAGTGATGGTTTGTTTCTAATTTTCTTATGAATGTTTGGATATTATCTTTATTGAATTCATGATTTTACTCTTGGAAAGTTTGGCTTAAGTTCATCTTTAATTTGCTTGGCAAGATTCGAGAGAGGAGTCAGGCTAGATGATTGCTTTATATTATGCGGCAAGATTCGAGAGAGGAGTCGCGTAAATCTTTAACCAAATTTCCGTTTTTATACTACACTGCGAGATTCGAGAGAGGAACGGTGAAAGTGTGTCATGCATTTCAATATAGTATAAAGGTAGAAAGAGATTTCATCTTTTGCTAGCAACTATGATTTGTGAATTTATTTTAATCTCTTCCATCTAAGTTAGAGATAACTAGGTGATTTAGAGTAAAGGATTTCAGAGATCGAGAGATAATGAAATTCACTTTTAAATTGTTGCAAGATAATTAATCAAGCATTTCATAAAATTCCATCATAGAAAACATCACCATGAGCAAAGGAAAACAATACACAAGATTATTTCTCCAACTGAACTTTCTCCAAGTAGTTTGAATAGAATCCTTTTAAGTAAGCTTTTTAGTTTTATTATTAGTATTAAGTGATAATCATTATAAACTCAATCTTATTACTCAACTTGAATTTAAAGAAAAGGTGGAGCTAGTATTTGCGAGCACTAAATTAATCATTTCTCCGAGGGAACGATCTTTTCTCACTTTATATTACTTGATTCGACACGTGCACTTGCGTTAAAACGTAAATCTATTTTGGGCGTATCACTCGCCCCGACATCAAGTCGCAGGTGCTCGCCGACTTCGTGGTAGAATACACCATCCCGCCAGAAACAACCCTCATCAAAGACACCACCAGCACCCGGTGGACCCTCTATGTCGACGGCGCCTCGGGAGCTGAAGGGGCCGGAGCAGGATTACTCCTCATAAGCCCCGAAGAGATCACCCTGGATTACGGACTCCGGCTAAAGTTCCCCGCAACAAATAACATCGCGGAATACGAAGCACTGATCGCCGGTCTCCGGCTCGCTATCGATTGCAAAGCCGAGAACCTAACGATTTATACAGACTCCCAACTCGTGGTCTCACAGGTTGAAGGAGATTACGAGGCTAAGAGCGAGCAGATGGCGAAGTACCTCGCATTCGCAAAGTCACTTCTCCAAAAGATCTCATCATATCAGATTCTACACATCCCCCGAGAGCAGAATACCAGGGCGGATGCTCTATCCAAGCTCGCCACCTCACCCTCCAGCTACCAGTCTCGAAGACGCCGAATCGAAGAAGTTGTGATCCCAAGCATTCAAGGGCCATGGGAAATCACAACCATCCACCAGGAAGAGTCATCCTGGATGACCCCATTGCGAGCTTACCTCGAGCAAGGGCACCTTCCTGAAGATCGCCTAGAGGCGCGAAGGCTGCGAATGCGGGCAGCATCGTTCACCATTACAGACGGGGAGCTTTACAAACGTGCATTCTCAGGACCATATCTGAAATGCCTGCCGGCAAGCGAGGCGGACTACGTACTCAGGGAAGTACACGGAGGAGTCTGCGGAGAGCACCTAGGCGGGAAGGCATTAGCGCGGAAAATACTGCGTCAAGGCTTCTATTGGCCGACAATGAGAAAGGACGCGGCCGACTTTGTCCAGAGGTGCAAAAGCTGTCAGCTACACGCCAACATGCCTCATCAACCCCCGGTCTCACTTACCACGCTGCAGAGTGCGTGGCCATTCGCACAATGGGGGGTCGACCTCCTCGGTCCCCTACCTCTAGCATCTGGACAGAGGAGGTTCATCATCCTAGCCATCGACTACTTCACCAAATGGGTGGAGGCGGAGCCCCTGGCCAAGATCACCGAAGAAAACGCCAAACAATTCGTCTGGAAGAGCATCGTTTGCCGCTTCGGCATCCCGGCTACGATCATTGCCGACAACGGCACTCAATTCACTGGGAAGTCCTTCACCAAGATGTGCGAGGATCTGAAGATCAACCTGCGCCACACGGCCGTGGCGCATCCACAAGCCAACGGACAAGTAGAAGTCACGAACCGCACCATCCTCAAAGGACTGAAAACACGCTTGGAAGAAGCCGGGGGACAGTGGGTAGACGCGCTCCCGAATGTATTGTGGGCGTATCGCACAACAGAAAGGACTCCTACAGGGAAGACACCTTATAACCTCTGTTACGGAACTGAAGCTATCATCCCCGTCGACATCGGCGTTCCGAGTGCTCGAGTACTCACCTTCGACCCCAACAAGAATGATGGACTGCTCCGAGAAAACCTCGATCTAATCCCCGAAGTCCGGGACAACGCTGCTTACCGTGCTGCACTCTACCAAATGCGTGTAGCCCGGACCTACGACAGGAGGGTGAAGCCCAGACCAATCAACGTAGGAGATCTCGTCCTACGCAGCATCGAGGCCGCCGGTAAAGGCCCCCAAGGAGACAAGCTCTCAGCGGCCTGGGAAGGCCCGTACGTAGTCACCGCGGTCGTGAAACCCGGAACATACAGACTCAGGACGGCGGGAGGGAAGACTTTGCCACACACCTGGAACGCTCAAAACCTGCGCCGCTTTTACCAGTGATCCCGGGACCTCTACCATGTACTAAGCCACGAGCTCAAACTCGTGCAAACTTATCTTCAATTTCTGTACCAAGCCGCGAGCTCCGACTCGTGCAAATTTATCTTATAATTTATGTAAAAGCCGCGAGCTCAGACTCGTGCACCTATCTTATCTTACATAAAGCTGTGCACCGAATGATTTCTTATTGAAAAGCTATGTTTTGACACCTTCACACACTTAAGAAAAACTTTACAACGAGGCCCTGCCTCGGGGGCTTTGCACCGCCGTCGATTGAAGGTTCGCCCTTCTCCTCCGCCGTCGAGTCCCAGCGTCGTAGGGTCCTGCCCCCCTTACGTACGCCCCCGGTTTGAATACACCAGCTATTCACCGGCCACTTCGGGGCCCTGCCCCGGGGACTTTGCACCGCCGTCGATTGAAGGTTCGCCCTTCTCCTCCGCCGTCGAGTCCCGGTGACGTCGGGGCCTGCCCCCTCTGCGTTCACCCGCGGTTTGAATACAAACGCTATTCACCGGCCAAGCCGCGAGCCCGACTGGTGCAAGAAAGCCGCAAGCACAGACTTGCGCAAGCTAAATTTTCTATTGTGAAAAAAGCCGCGGGCTCAGAACCGCGCAAGCTAATCTGTCACTTTGCAGAAACCCCACAGCCCACGCGGATATCAGAACCTGGCAGCAAGCCCACGACAACCTCAGAGAACCAACACCCTCCGACATCAACTCCTACCCAAAAAAAGCGCCACACAGAGGACAAGGGATAAAGCCGCCGAAGAAAAATCAAAACCTTCGAACTCCTCGCTCAGGAACTCGGACTCCGAAGGTTTGGGGGGCTTATGTTGTACACCCGTAAAGGCCTCAGGACGCGCCCAAAGGAAGCCTCGCAGAAGAGAGGTGGGGGAAACGATCGAAGCACGCACGAACCCCAGGTATGTACGTAACCGCGCGCAAAGGCGCGCGGCAGCGCGCGGGCTACACCCCTCGCCGCAAGGAGATAGCCCGAACACGTCCCGACCGCACCACCTTGGGGGGCCCGGCTCACTCGCACCCCCCAAGGAGAGCGGTCGGTCGAGTCGCACCCCCCAAGGGGGTGCGGGCCGGCCACACCCCCCAAGAGGGTGCGGGCCGGCCGCACCCCCCAAGGGGGTGCGGCCCAGCCGCACCCATCATGGGGTGCGGCCGAGCCGCACCCCCCTTTGGGGTGCGGCCAGGCCGCACCCCCCCCCCCCTTTGGGTGCGGCCAGGCCGCACCCCCCCCCCCCCCCCCTTTGGGTGCGGCCAAGCCGCACCCCCCTTGGGGTGCGGCCAGTCCGCACCCTCCCTGCTCGGGGGTGCGCGGCCGTACCCACTCCTCCTAGGGGTGCGGTCCGGCGCCCTCTCCCCGCCGGAGGACTTCAACCGCTCGCTAGGGAGCGGCTCCTCGATTCACCGTCCGCCCGAGGCATCTCCCGTGACCCGTCGCGCATTCGGGGAGCTTCAGCGCTAACCCGCGCTCAGAACGTTTCTGAGCGCAGTCGGGAAGCCTTCTCACTTTTTGTCTTTCCGGCTTCTCACTTTTTGTCTTTCCGGCTTCTCACTTTTTGTCTTTCCGGCTTCTCACATTTTGGGTTTCAGGCTTCTCACTTTTCAGGAACAGTTAGTCGCCTTTTTCGCCTCCAACGGAACTGCCCGAACTGCCCGAGCTGCCCAAGCTGCCCGAGGGGCAAGATGGTCATTTACGAAAAATGGCGATCCGAGGGCCCCGAACCGGAGAATATGATTCGCCCACCAAACATTTATGGAAACTGCAAACGGCGAGATTACCGGACTACACCCGGCCAAAGCTATAAAAAGGGCCCTGGGGCTTCATTTGAAAGGACCTTGACTTCTGGACCCAGGAGAGCTCCTTGCAGACTTTTGCGGAATTCTCCTTCGGCACTTGAAGATCTCCTTCGGGACTTGAAGATCTCCTTCGGGACTTGAAGATCTTCTCACTTCCGAAAGGCGACCAGCAATCTCAGAAGGGAAAGGCGACTGGCCTTCCCGCTTCCGAAAGACGACTAGCAATCTCAGAAGAGAAAGGCGACTGGCCTTCCCGCTTTCGAAAGACGACTAGCAATCTCAGAAGAGAAAGGCGACTGACCTTCCCGCTTCCGAAAGGCGACCAGAAGTCTCAGAAGGAAAAAGGACTTAGTTTCTCGAGAGGTGGCCTGTCACCCTCAGAGCTCTCTCTCTCTCCAAGTATTGCAACGAGTCGCGGCCTGTCGCGCTCGAGTTCTAGTTTCCAAGTTGTAACCCCCCAGAAAATAGTCAAGTTTGGTCGGCACAGCTCCGGCCGCGTGGTTTTTTACCCTTTTCGGGTTTTCCACGTTAAAAAGTCTCTGCGTACCCAACGAACCTCTAATTGACTGTTTGCGCGCTTAGCTCGCTCACGAGCTGAGGCGGTTCAAGTGAACCGGTCTACCAAGAGCCCTGAGCGTTCCGCAACAAGTACATAGTTTTTCGAGAGGTGGTTTGTCAACCTCAGAGATTCCCCCTGCTGCTATTGTAACGAGCGACGGCATGTCGTCCTCGAGTTCTCAGTTTTTAATTGTAACACACCAACATATAGTGGAATTTAGCTCGCACAGATCCAGCCGCGTTGTTTTTCACTTTTTTCGGGTTTTTCACGATAAAAATGTCTTCCTGTCAACTGCTAGTTCTCTCTGTGATTGTTTGCGCGCTCGGCTAACTTTCGAGCTAAGACGGTTCGATTCGACAGGATCTAGAAGGGCGCGGAGTGACTCGCAACAAGAATTATTTATGATCTAGAAGGGCGCGGAGTGACCTGCAACAAGAATTATTTATTTTATTTTAGGATATTTATTACATTTCTATCTATAAATATGTACGTTTGTCTATTGTCCTAGACATCTCATTCTCTCACGCTCCCCTAAATCCCTAATGCATTATAAATGAAAAATGCCCCTTAATTTTACATTTTTTTAAAACAGTGGCAAATATCAAATATGCTATTGTAGAGCTAATTATGATAATACTAAGTGCATAATTACTTACGAGTGACCGACATGAGACTCTGCCCCTATGGTCAAGCGTGACAATATTCGACCGGCGACTGCTGGCTTCGCCCACTCTCGGCGCGATGTTGTCGGGCGGCCTTCGGCCGTATTTATGTGGGCTTCGCCCGCTTCAGCACGGGCTTCGCCTGTGCTCGATGCATCTGCAGGCTACGCACACAACATATACATGAGTACTCAAAATGACCGTAAAAAAAATATACAATAACATTATAATATTTATTTTATAAAAAAATATATTTTTTCCTCTCCTTTTCTCTCCGCCGCATTCTCTCCCCCTCTCTCCTCTCTTTCTCTCTCTCCCACTCTCTCTCTCCAACAAATTTATTTTTATTTTTTTATATTAAAGATAGTTTTGAATAAAACATCTGAAAGATCACGACGGAAAATGAAGACAGGGTGAAAGCTTGGAGAATAATATATTCACTTGCATAATCATAATAAAGATATATTCATAATTATACATTAACCGCCGATAGACGCATATTAATAAAATCACCGCCCAAAAAGAATTTCGCATAATTAATTAGAGCTTGGAGTTAGAAGTGGCGAGCTTTATGAGATCCTTCCGCAGAATTTTTCCAGATGGGTTCTTCGGTATATCCGACACGAACGCCACTCGCCGGACTTTCTTGTACGGCGCCACCTGCTTCTCCACGAACTCCATCACTGCAGTCGCCGACAGCCCGCTCGATGCCTTCCTCCTAACTACATATGCCATGGGAATCTGCCCCGCCTCCTTATCAGGAAACCTGCACCAAATGACCAAATTCTTCAATTCAGTCGGGAGGGGAGAAAATCTGGAAAAAAAGAATCATTTATGTATTTCATATTAATTAATAAGATTTTTTTCTAGAATAATTTAATTAGAAACTCATAAATTCTTTGATGATCTTTGTGTTAAATTTTTAATAAAATTAAATGAGTTGTGCCATATAAGATTCAATTGAGTAATATAATAATGTAAATTAAAAAAAAAAGGACTTTTATATACATTGGGGCACATGCACAAATTCAAATTTTGAAGAAAACAATATAGATACTTTTTGAACTTCATGAAAATAATAGGGTGGTGTTAAAGGCAAATCAGAATTAGCTATTGGCAAACCAATTTCTATGAGTTATTACGCGCCTTTTGAAAATACGCTTTGTACATGCATTTTTAGGAAAAGTGATCAACAAGAAAATTGTAGATTTCGTCGAGATCTACAACTTTCGTGTTGAACACTTTTCCTAAAAATACACGCACAAGGCGTATTGTCGTCCTGATCATAACTATAGCGGATTTTTTGAAAATACGTCTTGTACATGCATTTTTAGGAAAAGTGTTCAACACGAAAGTTGTAGATCTCGACGAGATCTACAATTATCGTGTTGAACACTTTTCCTAAAAATGCATGTAAAAAGCGTATTTTCAAAAGACGCGTAATAACTAATAGAAATTGGTTTGCCAATAACCAATTCTGGTTTGCCAATAACCAATTCTGGTTTGCCTTCAACACCAACCAAATAATATAAGATAATTTTGGACTTTTCGTCGGGCATATTGCCTGCTTGTAAGCAGAAAGACCTATTTTCCATCTTCACAATTTAATGAGCCCAAGTTCTAATTAATGAAGTCTGAGTAGAAGAAATAGAAATAATTAGGGTGCAAGTTGAGTTGAGCCGTCTATTAAGGTCCATGAACAGGCTCGAACAAAGCTCGGCTCAATCTCGAGTCTGTGGAACTCGACGAGCTCGAGCTCACATATTGTTGTTCATCAGCTCGTGAGTTTTTTATTTATACTTTAAATAATTAAAAATTTGAAGGAAATAAGGCTCATCAGTAGGTCAAACTCAACTCGAGCTCGAAAGCTCGAGATCGAGCTCAATAAATAGGCCTTGAGTTCGAGCTCGAAATTATTAACTCGAGTTTGGAAAATTTGAGAACTCAAATTGAGCTCGAATCGTTTGCACCTTTATCAATTAAGCCAAGAAGGAATACTATCCTTAAATAATTACTTTGGTTTGACTTGTTTCATGATTTCTTCTCAAGCTAGAGTTATATTAAGCTCCTAGGCTATTATAAACTAGTAAAATTTTCAGGATTGTTTAACTTCTAGATTATAGGCTTTTGTTTCTATAACTTGAAATTGTTATTCATAATTGTTGATGAATCATAATGCTAATTTCTTTGTATTTAATTTCTTAAATTTTGTGCGCGCAATTTGACAATTATTGAACATTTTTAGAACGTATGCAGTGCACACAAAAATTAGTTGTTTGTTAATCAATAAGTATTTAGATTATTATTATTTTACTTGATTTAGGGTATTAATATATTCTTTTTAAAAGATATTTTATAGTAGAAAACTTGTTATAAATGTTTATTTTTCACTTAGTGTCCGGGCACTAAAATTATATATAAGGTCTATCCCCAACCGAGATTGTGACGTGGCTATGCCCTTAATTATGAGAGCATGTGCTTTAAAATTTAAAAAAAAAAAACTAATTTCAATTTTTTATATTGTGTGTGTCTAAAGACTAAATATATACATCATAGGTATTTGTATATATACTATAATTATATAGTATTTTAATCTAATTCAATCTTAAAAATTGATATTTATCCGAGTATCTTTACTTTGATCTTTCTTATATTGTTTAGTAATTTTTTAGCTCAATTATATATATATCATATGTATTATGGTGTAAATGTTCAACCCCATTTGAATTGGTTGGATCCGGTCAACCAATTCAACCGGTTCCCACCGGTTCGATGTCCAGTCGGATTTTCAATACCTTGATAAAAAATATAATGACTAATGGGGTGATAAATAATTACGGGATCACAGCAACATCTTTTATCTCAGGGTGGGTCAGCAAGAGCGCCTCCAACTCAGCGGGGGGAACCTAGATCAATTAAGCAAGAAATAGTTATAAGGCGGCGATCATGATCAGACGGTAGGGATCGACCAACAAAAAGTTAAAATGCGATTAGAAGATGAACGGTGAGATGGGAGTCACCTGGTATCCCTTGTACTTAATCAATTCCTTAAGGCGATCCACGATGAAGAGATAGCCATCATCGTCGATATAACAAAGATCCCCAGTTTTCAGCCACCCCTCCCCATCGAGGGTCGAGCGTGTGGCTTCTGGGTTCTTAAAATAACCTGTCATTCAGGCACAAAATATTATTATAATGACGAATGTTTGCTTGTATAAATATACAAACTTGATTGTTATAACTATATTTTTAGGCGGCCTTATTTTGAATTTAAAAAAGGGGACGGATGATTCTGCTCTCACAATGCATCCCCGCGCAACGAGGGTCTGGGGAAGGGATGATAATTCTCTACGTTTAACACAAAGAATTCGACGGGACTGTATTTTCAGTGTGAAATACAACTACAATGCAAAATACAATTGCAACTGGACTGCATTTTCAATGTAAAATGCAGTTGCAATAATAGTTTTTTAAGTCACATTTTTACAAGTGTATTTTCAACTCAAAATATATACATATGACAACTTAAAATGATGATAAAAATACATGAATCAATAAATTTATGATTTATTTCGTGAAAAAAAATAATATAAAAAAAATTAATTTTTTGTAAGATTCTACAAATGCGTTCAACATACAAATAAATTACACCAGGAAGAATCTCACCACAAAGATAAAACGTAGTCATTCTTGCACCAAGGCTCCCCTTCTTTTATACAAATAATAATAATAAAATAAAAACTATATGTGTGTGTGAAAAAAATAGAATGCATGAAGTTTTTTTTTTAAATATTATCTTCTTCAAATGCATTCACCATTTCACCCCTTTCATTTATTTCAGGTGTTTTAAAGACTGATGGCATAAACAAATCTCACAAACACGTGGCGGGCAACTATAAACATGAAATGATTTCAACGCTCAATATAAAAATATAAAAAATGCAATAAATTTGGAGTGCATGCAGATAGCATAAACCCACAAAAAAATGTTTTACATAGATAGATAATAATAATAAAATAAGAATGTCGTTTCAGCTTGGAGTTATTTTATATTCGGCCTTGCATAATAAAAAGATTAAAAAAAAAAGAGTAACAATCGACCCGGGAAATAGTTTACCTTTCATAACGAAAGGACCACGTAGCCAAAGCTCCCCTGTCTGGTTCACCGGCAGCGGCTTCCCTGTCTCGGCGTCGACGATCCTAGCCTCCGTGTTCGGCGACAACAGACCGGCGGTCCCATACCGTTGGCTCTCCTCCGCCGAATCTGTCGACGCTCCGATCCCCGTCGACTCCGTAAGTCCGTAGCCCTGCAAAATCTCCACAGTCGGATACTTCTTCCTAAACCCCTCAATCACTTCCCGGCTTAGCGGCGCTCCGCCGGAAAGGATTCGCCGGAGAGATCCCAGAGGCAAGGTCTTCTCCACTCCCAGCATCGCGACCAGAATCGGCGGGACAAGAGGCAGATAAGTCGCGCCGTAATCCCTAATCGCCCGCATCATCTCCTCCATCTCGAACCGAGAGAGGATGACGATCGTCGATCCCGATCCGAGCAACCCCGTTGCGAAAGCTGCGAGGCCGTACACATGGAACATCGGCACCGTGCAGATGAACGTCTCCGGATCTCCGCCGCCTTCCAGCTTGAAACGATTGAGGATGATTTGAACCATGGAGATTAAGCTACGGTGGGTAGAAACAACCCCTTTGCTCGCTCCTGTGGTACCCGAAGAGTAGAGCAGAGTCGCGGGGTCGTCCAAATTCACCTGCTCGCGGCGGCGGGACTTACCCGGATCGGACGAAATCAGATCCCGGATCGTCGACACGACTCGGGAATCGTCACCGGAGATCCGAGCATCTTCGAGAAGGGCAATGGGGATGGAGGTGGATCCGAGTTTTGGGAGAAGGGGGCGAGTGGTGAAGGCGAGTACAGGATGGGAATCGGCGATCTGTTTGGAGATTTCTTGCGTGGTGTTGAGGGGATTGGTAGTGGTGAGGACGGCCCCGAGGGACATGACAGCGAGAGAGACGATGGGGAAGTAGATGGAGTTGGGGGATAAGAGGAGGATGACGTCGCCTTTAGAGATGGCGTGGGATGAGGAGAGGGCGGAAGAGAGGACATCAACGGAGCGCCAGAGCTCGGAGAAGGAAAGGCGATTGCCGGAGGAAGCGTCGATCAGGGCAACAGTTCCAGAATGGCGGCGGGAGGAGATGAACGTGGTGACGTCGAGGTGGGGTACGGATGGTACGGGGACGGGCTTGCGCTTGCTGTGGAAGATGAAAGTGGAAGGGGAGAAGCCGCTCCTAGGGTCAATCGCTTCTCTGCTTTCGGACGCCATGTGTGTGCAGCTCGAAGTAGAATCTGAGGCAGAGAGGTATATTTGAGCTTGATGCGGGGACGATGGGAGTGGAACAGGCGGCCGCCAAAGGAGAGAGCCGCCGATGAAATAATGGATTGAAAAGGAAAATGGAATCCACTTTCCTTTGTAAGCACATGGAAAAAATTGGCCAAATACATAATTAATTCTACAAAGATATTGTCTAACCTTCATAACGGACAAAGTTTGTTTTTGTTACTTAAGTGTTAAACTAGAGCTGATTATGAGAGAAGAATAGTATAAATGAGATTAATAATGTACTTAAAATGGCCGAGAATAAAAAGTTATTTAAAGTAGTAGAAGACGACATTGAAGATTTACCTCGAGCAGCGCTTCTCCTCTCTAGATCAGGGATAGGGCCGCCGGCGAGGTTCAAAATTAGACTCTAGGTCACTGACAGGATCGTCTGTGATGAACTGGATTTGGAACCTCGCTGACGGCCTTGTCGTTGACCTGGAGTTTCATTTTGAACCTCTCTGGCGGCCTTGTCCGCAATCTAGAGAGGACCAGCACGTCTGGAGGCGAATCTGCAATGACGTCCTCTACTACTTAGATTACCATTTTGTTCTCATGCATTTTTAAATTCAATCGAAAGTTATTTTGCTTTTGTATATGTAACCACAATTATAAAGTACATTATTAGTCCGGAGTGTTTACCCAAAATCCTGCGACCGTAAAAGAGTTAAGAATCTTCACCACAACAGTCCGTGCGGATTATCTTTGGGAGTCTGCCACGACCCTCATTTTTGTTTTTGGCAAATCAGATGATTTTCGCCTTCAGAGGCCTGGGCAGTCACGCCTTTGTAGTTCGCCCAATCCGACGGCTTTGGTTCCATCAGCAATCTGGGCGGGCAAGATTACGGTGTCCGCTCAGACCCTCATATTGGATATGAGCAAACCACTTGTTTCCTTCTTCGAAACCCAGGCGGCCACTCATTCGGAGTCTGCTCTGCCTAGCGCTCCAAATTATCTGCAAGCCAGCTAATGACTTCCTCAGCAGTTTGGGCTGACAGGTCTTCAGCGTTCACACAGCCTAGCATCTCGATATTACACAACAAATGACTTATTTCTCAAAAGTTTGGGCGGACAGGTCTTAAGTCATATAGTTCATCATAATGATTAGGCAAAATACCTAAATAAGTCCTTGTAGTTTGGGTGAGAGTTGAAATAGGTTCCTAAGATTTAAAATGATTGAAATAAGTCCCTAAAGTTTGTAACTTTTTCTAATTAACGTAATTTGCTCAGTTGTCTACTTTTCCATCCAATTCAAGTGGCGGCGGCTGCTGGGCTATTTCCAGGGCTTCTATGGCCATGGAGAAATTAGACTATGATTTCTCTTAGTTGGGGACGGGAGAAACGGAGGAAGGCTTTCGTTTGTAGATTTCACACAAGGGCATGGAGAGAGAGGAGGCTGACTGAAGGCGAGAAGAAAGAGAGGTGGGGAAGGAGTAAGATGGACACCAAAGAAGTGGAGTGGCGTTTGGTAAAAAGTTAATTGTTGCAGGGATTCCTGGAGTTTATTTTGAAGAGGGGGACTATTGATTGCAGGGATTCTTGGAGTTTATTTTGAAGAGGGGGAGTCGCGCCGGATGTTCCAGAAGCTGTGGACCGATGGTGATGAGATGAAAGTTCTGTGGGGATTCCTAGAGTTTTATTTTGAAGAGGGGAACGATGGATGCTAACTACAAGCATAGGTGGACCTATGTAGGGACACGCTCGGGCACGTGCCCGAGCGTGATTTCGCGAAAATTACATCTGGAGCATGAAAGCAATTTTTCGCTCTTTCAGCAGCCGCAATCCGCTCCTCCCATTCTCTACTCCGTGACCTAGATGTCGATCTCAAATGCGAACAGAGGTCATGACAACGACGATGGAGAAGAAGAGCTAGGTTCCTCCAGAGGTAGCCGAAAGTGCGACGAGTTGAAAACGAGGGAGAGCGAGAGATCTAGATGGAGACCGACGCTTCAGCCTTCATCCTTCTTTCATCCCTACGTCGTGGACCGCCGCTGCACGCATCCTTCGGCACAAACAAGGTCCAGTCTCTCGTGCTCTCTCTCCCCTCTCTTGCTCCCACCCTCTCTCTCTCTCTCTCTCTCTCTCTCTCTCTCTGTCTCACACACACAAAAATATCCTTAGAACTCTAGTTCCTAGATCAAGCCAAAATCACTCCGAATCCATTTAAAATTGTCCCGGTTTTAGTGGATGGGGATGCTCTGATTACTGATCTTTTGTGAATCATTGGGGAGATCTGGTTGGAGATATGGTATATATTTTGTTCGGCTGTATATACGCCCTTGTCATAAATTGAAAGAAGATGATTTGAAAATTTTCTTTTCTTTTTTTTTGTTAAAATGCAGGAATGGACATAAAATACAAATGTTTCCCAAATGTCGATTATTTATTTCCATATTTCTGAGCGGGCTTCTGAGTTTTCTTAGAGCGACGCCTCTGATTATTTCTCAGTTTTCTGATGCCAGTAAATTATTATTTACACTTGGGCTCCGTTTGGGGGGACTTATTTTCTCCGGTCAAGCGGTTACGACCGCATGAACCGGACCTTAATTAAGGTCCGGTTCATGCGGTCGTAACCGCTTGACCGGAGAAAATAAGTCCCCCCAAACGGAGCCTTGGAATCAAACTTCAAAGCCCACTTTCAGAGTTTCAGTCTCCGATTATTGTGCAAATATGCAATGTGTTGAATTTTAGGAGCTCTTGGTTTTCCTAAACTAAAAGAGATAGAGGAATTGAGAAAGTCTTGGCATTTTCATTATGTAATTTCATTTCTATATTACTAGTTGAGCAATTCAAGATGGTTTTAAATTATTTGGTTTCATTTTATTTGTAAATTAGGTGTTCTACACATTGTTTGAATGGAGAATTTTTTTTAAAAGTTGGGTCAAATCTAATTAATTATGTGAATTTACAAGGACATAATCAAAGTGGTAAAAGACATCACGCAGATATTAACTCGTAGGCCTAATCTTCGGAGTCTAAACATTGTTGATGTATAAATTTTGCAATATTCTTGCTAATAAATTATAAGTTTAAATTTATTGTGTCAGAGCTTCGTAAAATTCCTTGTTACGCCACTGACTACAAGCACTTCATTGATGTCCATCTTGCGGACAAGTGATGAGTCTCATTTATATACACATTTATGGGCTCATCTGGGCCGATTATCTAATCTATGCACTACACTTTAGGCATATTTTTATTCATATTCGTTATTCCATGCTAGGTGCACTCTTAGGCCCGTTTTGGTGTGAGTCTGCGCTCCATGTTATCGGGGGTAAGCACATGGTGCTCCACGATTCTTTTTCTTTGTTTGATTGGTGCTGGAGGTGTATTTCCAGCTGGATTGTTGTGCTTGCACGTGGTTGGATCATCTCCTTTTTGCCCAGAATTCATGAATGTGTATATCGCACGGTCGTGCGTTTTCTTGACGCACGGACGGCTGCAGTCGTGCGCTTTAATCTGGGGAGAAAACCGGTAATCTGAATTTGATCGTGTGTTTTACGCACGGTTACGCACGGGCGGATTCGCCCGTGCGCGAAGGAATCGCACGATCACCCTGTTTAGCCTTGTTTTTGGCCAATCTGAGTTTGTCCGTGCGTTTTAACGCACGGGCGGATTTGCCTATGCGTGAGTAAAACGCACGGGCGCAGCTGCTTCTTCTTCAAGTCCTTTTTATCGTAAATAACGCACGGGCAGCGCACGGTCGTGCGTGACCAAAAATCTGACTGTTTAGTATTTAAGGCAGGGAATCAGCTGCAGTCGGAGAGAGGACGATTCCCCTCGCGGGAAAAGCCAGAGAAGCCCGTCATTTTCACCCTTTCCACCGTAGGAGACCAGATCCGGTGATCTCCTCCACTATACTTCCATCCGGGATCATTTGCAAGCTCTCTCCACCACGAGTTCAAGCATTCTTCGCCTTGGAGACCATAGAAGTGCTGTAGATCACTGGAGAAGTGACAGCCTCCTTCGAGTTCGCACACCATCTAAGGCCCGAGCCCGGAGAGAGACCGACAACCTCTCATTCCGGCCGAGAACCCAGGATACGGTGACATCTTCTGTTGGGTCCTTTCTAAACCTTGAGCTTGTGCTTCTTTTAGTGTTGTTGTAATGAACTCTTGCTAGTTTAATATTATAGATCCTTTGTTTGATGTTCATGTGCAATGATGTTATGGTTGTGAGAATAACTTTGCTTTTCATTGTGATATTCTGAGTTGCTTGCGTGTGAAGCCATCTAGCAATTGCTAGTGGTCATGTTGGCGAAGAGGTGAACACGACCCTCGCAAAACCCCGCTCTGTGGTCATTTCACCCGCTTACCGAAGCGCGGCATCGCGGCCGCTGCACTCACCCCCACTTTGCGAAGCGGTGCTTTCGACCCGCATTTTTCTTATTTCTGCAATAGCTTAGGACACAAATCACAACACCCTTAGTTCTTACTTTCTTCGCTCGTGTAACAATTGACTCACAACGCAATTCATTCACCATATCCTGCATTCCTCAAGAGATCGACATTCGGGGAAACTATTCCCATAAATATTACTTGACAGCGACCGGTGCACTTGCCGAACACGCATCAAGTTTTTGGCGCCGTTGCTGGGGAACGCAGACGTGTAATGTTTTGTGTTGTGAACCATTGTTATAGGAGCAATTGTTTTTTATTTTTGTTTTTCTTTTTGTCTTCTTTTTGTGCATGCAGAGACAAGTCAGAAGGGAAGTAGTACCCTTCGATCCTGAAATTGAACGGACTGCTCGCGCACTAAGGCGTGCTGCAGCTGTGCAAGTGGCAATGGGAGATAACTTGAACCCCGGAGGTGAACCGAGAGCACCCAATGATAGAGAGGACGTGAATCCTAGAGTGCCCCATGTGGGGCAGAATCATCTGGGGGATGAGCAGGAGGCAGTTAGACCGAGACCCCGAACAATGAGAGATTATACCACTCCAACAGCTGGGAGTGTGTATCCAGGGTTCGGGCCTAACATCATGAACAACCAGTTTGAGATCAAACCGGCCATCCTGAACATCATCCGCAACAATACTCAATTCTCTGGGATGCCTAGTGAAGACCCACATCTTCACTTGGCGGAGTTCGCCGATATTTGTGGGACCTTTCGTTACGCAGGAATTCCTGATGATACAGTCAAGCTAAGACTGTTCCCATTCTCGCTGCGTGACAAAGCAAAGGTCTGGCTCCACTCTATTCCCCCAGGAACTGCTGCAACATGGGATGCTCTCACATCCAAATTTCTCGCTAAATTCCACCCGATAGACAAAATCGTGAGCCTTCGGCGGGAGATCGCCACTTTCCGTCAAGCGGATCAAGAAACTCTCGCAGAGGCTTGGGAGCGTCTTAGTGACCTTCTTCGCAGATGCCCGAATCACGAGCTCCAGCCATGGAATATTGTGAAAATCTTCTACTTCGCCATTGAGCCCAACCACCGGGCAATGATTGATGTTGCTGTTGGAGGGACCTTGATGAACCATACACCGGAGGAAGCTCTTAGGATTCTACAAGACACCGCCTCTCACAGCACCTTCTGGACTGCGGGGAGAAATGCGCCGAGAAGCGCTCGGGGACTTTTTGTGGTGGATTCATTACCTCCTGCAGCTGCTCCCGCTACTAGCATTACTTGCGAAGGATGCAGAGGTGGTGGTCATCACGCATACGAATGCCCAGGTAGCGAGCTGTCAGGTGAATTTTCACATTTTAATTTAAATGAATCTGTCAATTATGTTGGAAATCAAGCTAGGGGGCACCCTACGACAATGTTTATAATCCTGGTATGAGGAATCACCCGAATTTCTCATGGAACCCAAACGCGGCAGGCCAACGATGGCAACCGGGGCAGCAGCAAAATGATGCTTTTGCCTCCGGAAGTCAACCGAGGCCGCCTCATCCGGGTTATAATCAAGGCGCCCTGACCCCCAAGAAAAGTAATCTAGAAGAAATGATGGAGAGATTTATGGAAGCTGCCAACTCTAATATGGGTAACCAAACCGCGTCCATTCGAAACTTGGAGACGCAATTGGGCCAATTGGCTCAAGTGCTAACCGAGCGCTCGCAAGGGACCCTTCCCAGCAACACTGAAAAGAATCCAATCAATCAAGGGAAGAGTCTCGCCGACGCGGAAGTAAGTGACCCAAGTGAGTTGGTAATCACATGCTCCATCAATAATGTTGAAACTACTGCCTTGTGTGATTCCGGTTCATCCCGCAACGTCCTCGCATTGCAGGATGTTGCTAAATTGCAACTTGAAATGAATACAGATTACCAGAAGTCCCTAGTGCTTGCTAACGGAACTGTCATTCAGGCGGAGGGAGAAGTGAAAAATGTTGAAGTCATAGTCGAGGGGACGGTGGTGGTCGTCGATTTCCAAGTATTGGGACCCCATGAGAATCAATCTATTCCCATCTTGGGAGTGCCGTTCTTGAAAGAGAGCGATGCCACCTTGGATTTCTCTGCGGGGCGTGTTATCTTACCTAATAAGGTAACACCCCCTACTTACCCCAAGATTACAGCTGAAACATTGTCTCGCTCCCCCCAATTTATTAATGATGAATCTCTGAGTACTGCAGAAGACAGAAAAGAAAAAGTATCGTTGGAGGGAGAAAAGGAAGAAGAGCAGTCGAGCGGAAAAGAAGAAGAAATTGACTTTCGAAAGGAATGTGACCCGAAAAGGAAGGAGAGCCTCGTTTCTGAACCAGACAAGCAGAACTTAACTCGGGACAACGTCCCATTTTTATCTAGCAAAAAAACATGTAATAAACTTCTTAAATAGTCTGTCTCTTGGGCTGATCCAGTTGCCACGGCGACAACGGAAGTGATGTCACCCACCACCAAGGTGGGAAATTTTGAAGTTTATCAACGTTGGCGCTCTCCAACAGTGGAGAAACTTAAACAAGAAAGACTGTTGCGCGGTGCACGCTCCGCTGCCCTCCGGTGCGAGAAGGAGGAGGTTAGGGGCCAGGTGGAGACATCCTCCTTGGGCCCTAAAGCCTTCACCTCCCTTCCATCTCGCATGGCTGGGGAGAACCACCACAAATCAGCATATAGTTGATACGTGATGGGGTCTCCGGGTTTTGGTTGTGCGGTGTTTTCTGCTCTGATTTTTGTGCGTCGTTAATCTGTCATGTTCTGTTAAATTTTTATTTAGTTTGGAACATTTTTCATAACTGTTGCTATCAAACTTTGATACAGGTATTTGGTCCACCTTTAAGGAAGTTAAACAAAAGGACTTCTTGGGAGACAACCCATGGGAACCACCCAGTTCTGTTTGCTTATTTAATCTCTATTATGTTTTGTTTGTTTGTTTTTATGCTAACAATGCAGGTGTGAACTCGCTTGGAGGAAGAGGAAGGAGAACCTTAAAGATGGATTTGACCGCACTTCTGGCATGCTCATTCATGAGCATAGGTCCACTCTACCCCTATTTTTCCCTTTATTCATGGATTATTTATCTTATGTGGTTGTGATCAAGTCTGGGGGAGAGATCGATTATGCACGCGCACACATTTTGCATAGCATGTTAGAATGTGCTGAGTTAGGATTTTTAATTTTGTTGCACACATTTGCACCTAGTTCACACGTACTTGATCACACACGCTTATTGGGTCTTGCTGCGGGGTTCCCCGCTCGTAAGAATTGGATTGTTAGTGTATAAGTGAAGGGTGGAGAAAAATGTCGACTCGAGTAGTGCTCTAGTCGAGTGCTCCCGTCACGCCTAGAAATTCAATTAGAGTAGAATAAAATTCAATGTTATAATTTAATTATTTCTATTATAGTAGCTGCAATTTATTTTACTCTAGCGGTGAATCCGGTGAATCCAACGGTAGCATAGGGTCGAGTGTAGTTGGATTAGTAGTAACTTATTACTAGGGTCAGAAGGAAGGATAACCTTTCTCGGTGGCTAGAACTTGCACAAGGCGACTCTTGAAACGATTGCGTTGAATAGCTTGTTATAAAGCGTGATATAGGCCGTCTCTTGTTCCGTTTGTGCTTTTGAAATCCTAACCAATGTAATCACCCTTGCAAGCCCACTTGAGTCGACCTTTCCTCCTTGTTTAGCTCCACTTAAATTTCACCAAAGCCATACGACCAAACCTATTTTCGCACCAACAAATGAGTGAAGGAAAATATATATCTTTCGTATGTTGTTATCTCTGAGTTGTATGATAGCTTTGTAAAAGCTAAAGGAGAAGTTTATACTGTGCCTACAAACGACATACTGTCGAGAAGAGAAAAAGAAAAGAAAAAAAATTTGTGAAAAAAGAACTTTCAAATACATTCTCTCGACAAAAACAATGTATGTTCGGCTTAGCACACACCTAGTGTCCAGTTGTAGTCTGGGGGTGTTGTGTAGTTCTTTAATTTGTTGTATCGGTGATTTTATTCTCTTAAGTACTCTGGCTATGTTGAGTGCGTTGTCCGTCGTTCTTCTACTAATCTCACCTAAACTCAACCTAAGCCAAATCTTAACCTATAAGTCATATTGACTTTAGATATGAGTCGTCTCATGCAGTAGAGAGAGTGCAAACGTGCAAGCCTATGGACACCGACTTTGATGGATTTCTTAGGAGATTATCCCGAGCTTTGATTCGAGTAATACTCTACTCATTAGTCACGCTATTTTCCCTTGTGCGCGACCGAAAGATTCACCAGGATTCACCATACGAGTAAACTAGATTTCAAATTACTATTCTAGAAATAGTTAAATATAATCTTGAGTTAAATTTTATTCTAACGTATTTCTACGCACGTGAGCATGCGACTTCGCATGGGTCTCCACCACTCAAACTCACTCTAACACCCATTTGTTCCGACGGGAGAGCTGAGTAGTTTGCCCGAGACGTGCATGGTTAAGTCTGGGGGTGTGATGAGTCCCATTTATATACACATTTATGGGCTCATCTGGGCCGATTATCTAGTCTATGCACTACACTTTAGGCATGTTTTTATTCATATTCGTTATTCCATGCTGGGTGCACTCTTAGGCCCGTTTTGATGTGAGTCTGCGCTCCATGTTATTGGGGGTAAGCACATGGTGCTCCCCAATCCTTTTTCTTTGTTTGATTGGTGGTGGAGGTGTATTCCCAGCTGGATTGCTGTGCTGGCAGATGGTTGGATCATCTCCTTTTTGCCCAGAATTCATGAATGTGTATATCGCACGGTAGTGCGTTTTCTTGACGCACGGATGACTGCGGTCGTGCGCTTTCATCTGGGGAGAAAACCGGTGATCTGAATTTGATCGTGTGTTTTACGCACGGGCGGATTCGCCCATGCGCGAAGGAATCGCACGATCACCCTGTTTAGCCTTGTTTTTGGCAAATCTGAGTTTGTCTGTGCTTTTTGACGCACGGGCGGATTTGCCCGTGCGTGAGTAAAACGCACGGGCGCGGTTGCTTCTTCCTCAAGTCCTTTTTATCGTAAATAACGCACGGGTAGCGCACGGTCGTGCGTTCGCCCGTGCGTGACCAACAATCTGACTGTTTAGTATTTAAGGCAGGGAATCAGCTGCAGTCGGAGAGAGGACGATTCCCCTCACGGGAAAAGCCAGAGAAGCCCGCCATTTTCACCCTTTTCCACCGTAGGAGACCAGATCCGGTGATCTCCTCCACCATACTTCCATCCGGGATCGTTTGCAAGCTCTCTTCACCCCGAGTTCAAGCATTCTTCGCCTTGGAGACCATATAAGTGATGTAGATCGCTGGAGAAGTGACAGCCTCCTTCGAGTCCGCACACCAACTAAGGGCCGAGCCCGGAGAGAGACCGACAACCTCTCATTCCGGCCGAGAACCCAGGATACGGTGACATCTTCTGTTGGGTCCTTTCTAAACCTTGAGCTTGTGCTTCTTTTAGTGTTGTTGTAATGAACTCTTGCTAGTTTAATGTTATAGATCCATTGTTTGATGTTCATGTGCAATGATGCTATGGTTGTGAGAATAGCTTTGCTTTTCGTTGTGATATTCTGAGTTGCTTCTGTGTGAAGCCATCTAGCAATTGCTAGTGGTGATGTTGGCGAAGAGGTGAACACGACCCTCGCAAAACCCCGTTCTGTGGTCATTTCATCCGCTTACCGAAGCGCGGCATCGCGGCCGCTGCACTCACCCCCACTTTGTGAAGCGGTGCTTTCGACCCACATTTCTCTTATTTCTGCAATAGCTTAGGACACCAATCACAACGCCCTTAGTTCTTACTTTCTTCGCTCGTGTAACAATTGACTCACAACGCAATTCATTCATCATATCCTGCATTCCTCAAGAGATCGACATTCGGGGAAACTATTCCCATAAATATTATTTGACAGCGTCGACCGGTGCACTTGCCGAACACGCATCAACAAGTTGCGTCGCCTCAAGAAGAAGTGTCAAAATGCTTCCGCCAGGGTGGGAACCCAGCGTGGACTAGTCTTCAACAACCCACACGATCGGGCTACCTACGAGATCTCTCGGAAGATCTGGAGCTCCAGTTTCACTCGCAATCGAGCCCAAGATCGCCGACGTCGGTGGATCAGATGGGGTGCTTGTTTCGTCGAGTTTTATCTCATTTGTGTCTGCTTCGACGCCTTCGCCGGCCAATAGGGGAGGTTTGGCACCGCAACCAGTTAAATACGCATGATCTGACGGAAAAGTGGAAATTCCGTTAATTAGGACATATTTAGAAAAGATTTGAAAATTTAAGGACTGATTTCAATCATTTAAAATCTTAAGGACTTATTTAGGTATTTTGCCTAATGATTATAACATTTTAAAAATATTATTGAAATATGTATTAACCTCATCAGATAAATCTACATAAAAACTATCATTAATATATTCTATTAAATTTTTAACACAATATATTAATTGTTGGATTTAATGCAGTAGTTATGGTAAACATAGAAGATATTTTACGATAATACTCTAAAAAATTTTGCTTCAATTACATCGGTTATCGGTCACCCGTCAACATTTAGTTTATACATATGTAAAGTTTGAGTAATTAATATAAAATTTCCAATAACCAAACTAGTATGGTTATATATAGTGATAAAGCTACCGTAACTCTATAAAATATTACTGATAGGGTTCCCCAAAAATAGTTCTGTCAAACCTGAGTTTCTTTGTCACAATCTCGACCAGCTCGCTGTGATGTTTTCCAGCAAAATTTGTTAGAAATATTGTTATAAGACATTTAATTAATAATGTTTTGGAGTCTTATTTGGTGTTTGATGTTGGGCTGCTCATACTTGATGAAAAGTTACAAAACCAAATTGAAGAAATCCAAATTATTTGGAGGGAAATCTTTCATAAGAGAAAAAATGAACATTTAGTATCACCATCCTTATCACCTCTCATATTTGTGAGTATATAAAGAAAATCATTTATATTTGTTCAAAGGAACATAAGGAGAAATTATGAACTACACGTGCGCACTCGCGTGCATGCACCGCATCGGATCCGGATTCCTGATTTCGGGAATAATTGAATTGTATTTTTTGCACAAAATAGTTTTGATTTTGTGAACCACCTGCTTTTAGTCAAACCGATTTATTTTGATAAAAAAATATAGAAGTCAAAGCAATTGGACTTGCTTCGAATAGAAGTCCACGCAACTGGACTTGCTTCGAATAGAAGTCCACCCATGGACTTGCTTCAAATAGAAGTCTAAGTAATTTGGACTTGCGTCCATATGAAATCGACGCAACTTTTAATTGTCTCGACTTGCGTCGACAATAACTCAACGTAACGTCGAGTAGCGTCGATATATATGATTTCGACGTGACGTCAAGAACTCGACGCAACGTCGAGTGGCCTCGATATGAACTCGACGCAACGTCGATATGAATTCGACGCAACCTCTGCCGTTTTGCGTTTTCTTCGAAGTTATTACGCGTGATTTATTAACCGTTTCTTTTACTCGTATTTTCGTAATAACTCTTTTGCATTGGAAATTCAACGTCCTGCTACTCGATTAAATTTTACCAATTCTAACTGCCGAAATTTATTACGGTTTTATTTCATGTTATTTTTCGAGACTCCTATATTTGGAGATTTTCTGAATCGTTTAGATAATCTATCGAAACTGTTTTCTTCTTCATGTTGGTTCTTGCGACTGTTCTTCGATTCTTTGCTTTCTTAATTTTTGCTTCATCAAGCGAGAGTTTGGGTGCTCTGTGATTCTTCGGTGTCCACTCACATCAGAGTTTTCACAATCAAATCGGACGTTGTATCTTGAAGGAGTGAGCATCGGTTGAAAATCCTACCGGAGGGTGGTGCAACTTCTGTAGGACAGTGACCACACGCCTTACCCAGACTCGATTCTAAACTATTATATATATATACTTTATTTTATTCCTATTGATGCAAGATCTTTCATAGATCTGTTTTATTATTCGAATATTTATAGTCGAAAATATACAAAAATATAAAATACAAACAAATATTCCAAAAAATCATCGTCACACAATTTTTAGTCAGTATGATCACTCAAACGTTCGTTGGAACGCGCGGGAGACACGATCGTGAAAGCCATGCATGTGTCGGGAGTGTACCCGGAAGTCGGACATGCAAACTACACGCACATACGCATGTAGCCTGCGCGCATCCCACAAGTGCGCTAATGCGCGCAATGCGTGCTTATCCACACTCCCACATAGGGCGCACACCCGCAAACGCAACGCCGCCGCGCTCGCCGCCTCCGCCACCGTCTCTCCAACGAATATGTCCAGGATGCCCGGGCCGTCCGGGGGGCATGGTAGCCATATCCCAAAAATTGGTGATCTAGGTAACCAGAATCATGCGTTTCTATTCGCCTGTTCAATTTATAGGAGGGCGCAATTACCATTGCGCCCCTCTGAAAAACAATAAAAGGGGTCATATGTAAGACCCTATATTTTTTTTTGCAAAAACCACCGGGTCTTAGGCCCAGAACCGCCGTTTTGTGGTGACACCTTCGCTCGAGAAGGTCGTCACTGCAAAACGCCGATCCTGCCGGCCAAATCGATCACAAGAAAAGTAAGCTAACATGAATAAAGCAAGCAAAACATGTCCACATCACATATAAATAAAAACATCAAAAGATGTCCACAACCACAACTGAAAGAAAGGAAAACAAGATAACCAGGGCCTTGCCCAATACATCAAAGCCTCACTACATGGGTCACTCGCGGAAGCAAAATAACTAAATCCACACTCACGGATCCTGTCATCTGAGCTCCTGAGCTAGACTGCCCCGCCTCCAGTTGCACCGGCCTCTGGTGCTGCTCCGTCGCCGCGGTCTCCTAAAATGATAAGGTCCACCGACCGTCAGTCATAAAGACTCAGCCAATTCCCCACCCCTCCCCCCAGGGCTCCTAGGCACCGGATGGGAAGGAGGAAGCGGAGGACAAACAAGGGGTAGAAACAAATGCAGGTGACAAGGTAATATCTACTCTACACAGGAGATATATATATAAATGAAACAAAATAGAAACAGCAGGGTAAAGTAAAGAGAAAACAGTAAAGTGCAAAAGTAGAGACAAGTAAGTATTATAATATAAACCATTGATTTATAGGAATGCCCATACAAACCTATAGACCAAGGGGTCGTTTAGCAAGGCCTATCGTATAAAAAGTCCCATACCAATTTATACGATAGGTGTCAGGGGTTGAATGCAATGATTATGCTATGTCAAGCAAGTATGTTATTATGCGGTGATCAAACAAGTGCAACTCACCCACTACGACTCTATGCGCATAGACCTTTAGTTCCCTCTTTTTGGAGCGAGCTAGACTCCTCAGGATACTCCCGTAGTGGCAAACGGAAGCGGTGGGTTGGGCCTCGCCCACCTCTAGGTTGGTATATGCACTACCCGACCTAGACCTATCGTACGCCTCCACAAAACCCGCAGAGCGTCTGCGTACTCTTACTGACTGGACCGCCAGACTTTTATGGCTAAGTGTAAATACCACACTTGCCGAGCCCAAGTGTTAACGTCGGTGCAACGACCGCCAACACGAAGGACCCACCACCTTATGCACATGCAAATTATCTTCCAACAATACCGAGCTACAAGCTCCCCGGGCTAACCCGCCCGTCACCAATAAATATCTCAGAAACAAAAGATCACCGGACTAAACCGGCTAGACTTCCATAAGCACACTCTCAGAGTGACTTTCCTACCTTAGAAACTCAGGTGCTAAAAGATGCTAACAAGAAAAGACGATCTTTCGTCAATTCCCGGACGACCTAGCCGAGGGTGGCACCCCACCACCCTAAGACTTACCAAACCCCAACTTCTCTAGAGGCCCATACATAATACAAGGCTACCACCCATCCTTCATCACTTCAGACCCTAGACAACCAGATTGACCTCTAACCCCAAAAGTTGTCAAATTGCTAAACGCAGACCACCCTTAACGTTTTGATGCTCATGAAGAGAGGTACACTAAATATCCAACTTCTTGACCCAAGGGATTTACTGGGGACCCATACTACCTACCTCAGATCAAATCTAGGGTTTCATAATTTCCCATTAATAATTGTATTTTAAATAATTTTCCAAATGGCCATATTACTAAGGTTTGAACTACAAGTATATTTTTCTGACCTCCAATGCCCACTCCAATTTATTCATAAATCAATGGTTTATATTATAATACTTACTTGTCTCTACTTTTGCACTTTACTGTTTTCTCTTTACTTTACCCTGCTGTTTCTATTTTGTTTCATTTATATATATATCTCCTGTGTAGAGTAGATATTACCTTGTCACCTGCATTTGTTTCTACCCCTTGTTTGTCCTCCGCTTCCTCCTTCCCATCCGGTGCCTAGGAGCCCTGGGGGGAGGGGTGGGGAATTGGCTGAGTCTTTATGACTGACGGTCGGTGGACCTTATCATTTTAGGAGACCGCGGCGACGGAGCAGCACCAGAGGCCGGTGCAACTGGAGGCGGGGCAGTCTAGCTCAGGAGCTCAGATGACAGGATCCGTGAGTGTGGATTTAGTTATTTTGCTTCCGCGAGTGACCCATGTAGTGAGGCTTTGATGTATTGGGCAAGGCCCTGGTTATCTTGTTTTCCTTTCTTTCAGTTGTGGTTGTGGACATCTTTTGATGTTTTTATTTATATGTGATGTGGACATGTTTTGCTTGCTTTATTCATGTTAGCTTACTTTTCTTGTGATCGATTTGGCCGGCAGGATCGGCGTTTTGCAGTGACGACCTTCCCGAGCGAAGGTGTCACCACAAAACGGCGGTTCTGGGCCTAAGACCCGGTGGTTTTTGCAAAAAAAAATATAGGGTCTTACAAGTGGTATCAGAGCTAGGTTTGCACAAGACCAGACTACACCCCAAAAATCAAGTCATTTGGAGTTATATAATGGGGTGGGCATCAAAAATGAGTTCTGATTAGCCCTAAAGACAGCCTCCACTAGAATGAGTGCTGAGCCCTAACCAGAACTCCAAATTGAGTGATTTCAATTTTGTATGAAACTAGACTCAAAGGGCTACAATTTATATGTTGACCACTTTTTATGATTCAGCCTCTAAGTATTTTTCCCAGATTTAAATAGGATCTGCATTTTAATCACAGATTTAATAAGGATTGAATTAAGGTTGCACGAATCGTAAAGCACATCGGATGGCGCTGGGTCATCGTCCCCAGGGAATCAACGGCACAGATTTTACGCGCCTGGGCCGCCTTGATAGGTGATTTCCCGGCCACCTGAGCGCCGCCCCGGCCGACCAACGCCACCACCACCTCCGTTGAGGTGGGGGCCGGCGATGAGCGGTGTTTGATCGGCCGGAGGTGGCCGGAATCGTGTTCTGTAGGAGGATGCCCAACCCGATCAACGGGGGGCAAGGTCGGCTTGATTCCCGGCCAATTGGCCACGGATCGAGCCGCCGTCGATTTAGATCTAACCCTTAGAGTTCAGGGAGGAGAACGGGACCTGTTGGAGGGCTTGCCGTCGGGTCAATCTTGAGTACACCATGGGAGCCGCCGTCGGTTGAGAAGCCATGCCGATTCCCTCCTATAGTGCACGAAATTCCCTGGAAAGCTGGGGGTTCCTCTTCTCTCAAGTCTCTGAAGGTGAAGGGGGGTTCAATTGGGGGTGGTGATGGCTTTAAACATCATTGCCATTAAAGCCCCCCTTCGGTTTCTTCCATGGCCGGCCCCTCTCCATCTCCCCTGCCTTAATTCCCTTGTGTAACTGATGGAAACTCCTCCCAGCTGGCTGAGGAGTTGAATGGAGGCATCAATTGGGGGAGCCAAGAGGTAAAACCTCTTAATGGCCATGAATGGCCTCTTCTCTCTCCTCCAAAAATGGTGAAACCCCCATTTTCTCTCTCCTAACCACCATGGTCGGTTTCTACCCTCTCTCCTGAGCTTAATGAGGGCCCACATGGGCTGGTTGACCACCCAATTGAGTTAGCCCAAAGAGATTGGGTTAGGTTTGAGCATTTTGACCTAAATTGGGCAATTTTGACTTTTGGTCAAATTGGTCAATTGGGGAACCCTAGGATGGGGCTTTTGGGTTCAATAGGTTCTAAATTAAGTTTAGGAACTAATGGTGGAGTCAATTTGGTCATTTGGTTCTTGGTTGACCCAATCTAGGTTGATTTGACCAAAATAGGCTAAATTAACTTTGGTCAAATTGGGCCCTAGGGTTGACTTGGTCATGGGGCTTTTTGGTCCACTAGCTCCCCTATGACATGATAGCCCTATGGGTGAGGTCAATTTAATGTAGTAAAGGTCAATTGGGGTACTTTGAGAAGAAAGGTCATTTTGACCTAAAAGGGCATTTTGGTCAATTTGCACCCCTGGGGGTCCCATGATGGGGCTTTTGGGTCCATTAGGTCTATAATGGTATTATAAACCTAGGAGTGTGATCAATTTGACATGGTGGGGGTTGATTGGCTCTAAATGGGCTACTTTGACCAATTTGAGTGTGTATGTTGACTTTGGTCGAATTGGTCTCTTAGGTTGACTTCAATGGGCCCTTGGTGCCCTAAGGGGACCCCTAAAGGGTTAGGGACACTAGGGTGGGGTCCAAGGGTTAGGTTGAAGCACTAGATTCCAATCCCAAGCTTGGAAGATGGGAATTGCTATTTGCAGACCAAGGTGGCTCCTTCCTCCTTTCCTAAGTTCTCAAGGTTAAAAGGCTCTTCCTATGGTTTTGTCATGGCTTAGTCATGACAAAACCAACTTAGGGGTCTAGCAGTTTGGGGGATGTTACAAATCCCAATACATAAAAATAAAAATTTCGTCCCCGAAATTCAGACAAGCCTATGGGGGTTTCTACTAGAGGAAAAACTGTAACATCCCAGAAAAGTAAGTTGTACCTGTTGTAAAAAGCTGCGGATATTTTTGCTTCATCAAGTCCAGTGGCTCCCAAGTATGTTCTTCCTGTCCATGATTCCTCCACAGGACCTTGACCAGTGGAACCTTCTTGCGCCGCAAGACTCGTAGCTCTGTGTCGTCTATCCGAACCGGCTCCAAGTGGATCGATCGATCTGTAGCTACTGGCCCCTCAGAAGTAGACACCTGCTGCTCAGGCCGAAGTAAGGCCTTCCTAAGTGAAGAGACGTGGAATACGTCATGCAGTCCCTCCAAATCCGGCGGTAGCTCCAGTCTGTAAGCCAAGGGGCCGATCCGCTCCAGGATCCTATAGGGTCCCATAAACCTAGGACTGAGCTTCTTCCGGCCACGAACCCTCGAGACTCCATGCATCGGACGTATCTTCAAGAAAACCCGGTCTCCTACCTGGAACTCCACCATACGATGACGCGCATCGTAATACTTGGCCTGCCTGCTCTGGGCCTCCAGCATCCTATCTCGAATCAACCTCACCTGGGCCTCCGTGTCCTCCACGAACTCTGAGCCAAGAGCCTTGGGGTCCTCATCCTGAATCCAAGATAACGGTGTCCTGCATCTCCGTCCATATAATGCCTCGTAAGGTGCTCTGCCTATGCTAGCCTGGTGACTGTTGTTATAAGAGAACTCGACCAACGGCAACAGTCTCTCCCAAGGCTCCCCACGGTCCAGAATGCAAAGACGCAAAAGATCTTCCAGGGTCCGATTGGTGCGTTCCGTTTGCCCGTCTGTCTGGGGGTGAAAAGCTGTACTAAAGGTCAACCGGGTGCCTAGATAGGCCTGCACCGCTCTCCACTCCCTTGACGTAAAACGTCCATCTCGGTCGGAAACTATCGTCCTTGGCACACCATGATAACGGATAAACTGCTCCACAAACCTTCGAACCAAAACTCTGACTGAATCATCCTTCCTGATCGGAATGAATCTAGCCACCTTCGTCAGCCTGTCGACAATCACCCAAATCGAGTCATTCCCCGTACGAGATCGGGGAAGACCATGAATAAAATCCATCGCTATATCGTCGAACTTCCACTCCGGCACTGGGAGTGGCCGCAATAATCCTGCGGGGTTCCGACACTCCGCCTTCACAAGCTGGCAGGTCTCGCAGTGGGTCACAAAATAAATGATATCCCTCTTCATACCCGGCCAGTACATGGTCTTCTTCAGATCTGCCGTCATCTTGGTAATGCCCGGGTGCACTGAATACTTACTGCAGTGAGCCTCTGCCATAATATCTTCCCGGATCTGATCTCCTGCCGGCACATACACCCGACCTCTAAAACTCAACAGGCCGTCCTTCATCGAATAATCTCCAGCTGAGCCTTCCTCCAAGGCTCTGAATATCGGCTCCAGCTTGGCATCCTGCCTCTGCCCTTCCCTGATGCGGTCTCGAATGTCATATGTGGCACCAATCGCCGCTAGGTACTCCTTGTACAGCTCCGGATCATCTTCCGATACCAGGGAGATCTGCATATCTTCGAACATTCGCACCAACTCCATGGTCATCAGCTTAGGCTCTGCTCCTGATGTGGTAGCTCTCCTGCTCAGAGCGTCTGCTACTACGTTTGCCTTCCCTGGGTGGTAATGCATCGTATATTGGTAATCTGATAGGAACTCCACCCATCGCCTTTGTCGGATATTGAACTCCTTCTGCGTATCTACATACTTCAGATTTTTGTGATCTGAGAATATGTCGCAGTGGACCCCATAGAGGTAGTGTCGCCAGATCTTGAGAGCGAATACGACTGCTCCCATCTCCAAATCATGCACTGGGTAGTTCCGCTCGTGGTCCTTCAACTGGCGGGAGGCATAAGCTATCACGTGCCCGTTCTGCATCAGAACGGCACCCATCCCCTGATAAGATGCATCCGTATACACTTGAAATCCTTCCTTCCCCGACGGAAGGGCAAGGATGGGAGCTGAAGTGAGCCGACCCTTCAGCTCCTGGAAAGCTGTCTCGCACTGCGGCGTCCAAGTAAAAACAGCATCCTTTCTTGTCAGAGAGGTAAGCGGGAGGGCTATCTGAGAGAATCCCTGAACGAACTTCCGGTAGTAGCCGGCAAGTCCCAAGAAACTTCTTACGTCGGTGGCCGTCTTCAGCGGCGGCCAGTCCCGTACTGCCTGAACCTTTGCTGGATCTACTGCCAAGCCTGCTCCACTGATGATGTGGCCCAGGAAGGCCACCTCCTTCAACCAGAACTGGCATTTACTGAACTTAGCATATAACCGATGCTCCCGCAGCTTCCCCAAGGTTAGTGCCAAATGCTGCGCATGCTCCTCCTCCGTCCTCGAGTAGATGAGGATGTCGTCGATGAACACTATGACAAAGATGTCGAGGTAAGGCTCAAACACCCGATTCATCAAGCTCATAAATGCTGAAGGTGCATTTGTGAGCCCGAACGGCATCACCGTGAACTCGTACAATCCATACCGGCTGCTGAAAGCCGTCTTCGGGATGTCCTCCTCTTGGATCCTTAGCTGATAGTATCCCGATCTCAAATCCAGCTTCGAGAAGCAGTGGGCTCCCTCTAGCTGGTCAAAGAGCTCGTCTATCCTTGGCAGAGGGTACGTGTTCCGCACCGTCAGCCTATTCAGAGCTCTGTAATCGATGCACAGTCGGAGCGTCCCATCCTTCTTCTTCACAAATAACACCGGAGCTCCCCAAGGTGAGGAACTCGGCCTAACGAACCCGGCTTCCACCAGCTCCTGCAGCTGGCTCCGAAACTCTACCAACTCCTTCGGGGCCATCCGATAAGGAGCTTTGGACACCGGCTTGGCCCCTGGCACCAGCTGAATCTGAAAATCCTTCTCGCGGTGCGGTGGTAGCCCAGGAAGCTTCTCCGGAAAGACATCCGCAAAATCTCGAACTACCGGGATACTAGGCACTGAGTCCCTGACTTCAGTCGCCTCGAAGAGCACCTGGTAAACCTCGTCTCCCTGCAGGTGGGCCTTGACGGCCTGAATGGACGATAAAAAGAGACGAGAGGTAAGTTGAGTACCTTCGAATGCCACAACCCCGTCTTTATGCTCTAGCACGATCCGCCTTGCCGGGCAGTCAATCCTTGCCCGGTTCTCATACAACCAACTCATGCCCAGGATCAGGTCGTAATCCCTCATCTTCAGAACAGTTGCCGGGACTTCGAACAGTCTTCCCCCAATCTCCAGACTTATTAGGCATGCTAAATTTGTTAAGACCTCTGATCCGTCCGGAAATCTCACTCTCCTATAGTCGCTTTTGAGGTGCTTGACTTGGTCTAGGTCTTCGATAAACTTGGCCGAGACGAACGAGTGCGAGGCACCCGTATCGAACAAGGCCAAAGCAGGTTTGCCGAAAATGGAAACTAAACCTGAAGGGTTTGACGATTGGTTCAACGCTAAGGTAAAGCTGAAACTTTCAAAACATTAACTATTTAAAAATTTAAAAGCGACAAATACCTGCGATGACCCTTGCCGGGTCCCTGGGCCTGGCCAAATCTAAGGCATAAGCCTGCTCCCTGTAGTGCCTCCGATCGTCACCCTGAAATCCACGGCCTCGACCACGTCCTCGGCCTCCGGGATGCTGACCCCGAGGTGCTGCCTGAGGTGCTGGAAGAGCATTCCTCTGGGGGCAGTTCCTCTTGATGTGGCCGACCTGGTGGCAGTGGTAGCATTCCGGAGGTTGCCCACCTCCTCCAATCCTTGGCATTTCCCTCATCTGCAGAGGCTGAGGAGTCAAAACTACCGGCTCCCTTTGTTCCTGCCTCTCCCCCTGACGGGGTCGGACCTCCGTCCTTCCTTCTCCAGCGTCTCTGTTTCTCGGCTGATCTCTCCTGCCATTTCTTCCCTGGTCCTCCATGGGTCTCTTCCTCCCACGAACAACTTGCTGGTCTCCTTCCAGCTTCTTCGCCATCTCCAGAATCCTGGACATACAACCGTCGGAGACAAAAAGGAGGGCCTGCCTCAACTCGTCACGGAGGCCCTTATAGAATCTCTTAGCATATCCCGCATCGTCCAGTTGGTAGGATACCGCAAACCGGGACAGGTGGGTGAACTCCTGATGGTACTCCAGCACTGATCTACTCCCCTGCCGCAACTGCAGAAATCTATCTTCCAAGTCATCTCTTGCCTACTGTGGCACAAAATGCTCCAACAACGCCGCTTTGAAATCATCCCAAGCAACATCTGCTGCCTCTAATCCCGGGTACGACGTAGCCAGGAACCTCTTCCACCACCTCTTAGCATGGGATTCCAGGCATGAAACCACCAGTGGCACCTCCATGTCTGCCGGGCACCGGATTCCTGACAACATCTCCTCCATGATGTCTACCCATTCCTCGGTCCTCACAACAGTCTCCGTCCCGATGAATGCTGGTGGGGAGAGACCCCGAAAGATGCTCAGCCAGTTGGCCCCAGGGTTTTGCTGAGGAGCCGGTGCCTGCTGTGCTCTGAATGTCTCCAAAATGGCAGTCAGGGTCTGCCCCAACTCCGTCTGCTGGAACGGGGTAGGAGCCGGTGGTGGTGGGACGACGTTCGGAGTTGGCAGGACTCCATGCTGCGGTGAAGGTTCCGTTGCCGGCTACACAAGAAAGATTGCACTTATAAGGGACTTAGCTAAAGGGAAGGAAAATTTCAGTTATAAGTGGAATTTTACATGTGATTTCCCTTATGGGCACACCATTGCTTCCGCTGCTAGTTTGTCCGCAAACTAAGCTCGCGCGGGGTGGCCCAGGGTTTGTGGACTTCTTTTCCTTGGATCGATGTTCCCTCTGATACCACTTGTAAGACCCTATATTTTTTTTTGCAAAAACCACCGGGTCTTAGGCCCAGAACCGCCGTTTTGTGGTGACACCTTCGCTCGGGAAGGTCGTCACTGCAAAACGCCGATCCTGCCGGCCAAATCGATCACAAGAAAAGTAAGCTAACATGAATAAAGCAAGCAAAACATGTCCACATCACATATAAATAAAAACATCAAAAGATGTCCACAACCACAACTGAAAGAAAGGAAAACAAGATAACCAGGGCCTTGCCCAATACATCAAAGCCTCACTACATGGGTCACTCGCGGAAGCAAAATAACTAAATCCACACTCACGGATCCTGTCATCTGAGCTCCTGAGCTAGACTGCCCCGCCTCCAGTTGCACCGGCCTCTGGTGCTGCTCCGTCGCCGCGGTCTCCTAAAATGATAAGGTCCACCGACCGTCAGTCATAAAGACTCAGCCAATTCCCCACCCCTCCCCCCAGGGCTCCTAGGCACCGGATGGGAAGGAGGAAGCGGAGGACAAACAAGGGGTAGAAACAAATGCAGGTGACAAGGTAATATCTACTCTACACAGGAGATATATATATAAATGAAACAAAATAGAAACAGCAGGGTAAAGTAAAGAGAAAACAGTAAAGTGCAAAAGTAGAGACAAGTAAGTATTATAATATAAACCATTGATTTATAGGAATGCCCATACAAACCTATAGACCAAGGGGTCGTTTAGCAAGGCCTATCGTATAAAAAGTCCCATACCAATTTATACGATAGGTGTCAGGGGTTGAATGCAATGATTATGCTATGTCAAGCAAGTATGTTATTATGCGGTGATCAAACAAGTGCAACTCACCCACTACGACTCTATGCGCATAGACCTTTAGTTCCCTCTTTTTGGAGCGAGCTAGACTCCTCAGGATACTCCCGTAGTGGCAAACGGAAGCGGTGGGTTGGGCCTCGCCCACCTCTAGGTTGGTATATGCACTACCCGACCTAGACCTATCGTACGCCTCCACAAAACCCGCAGAGCGTCTGCGTACTCTTACTGACTGGACCGCCAGACTTTTATGGCTAAGTGTAAATACCACACTTGCCGAGCCCAAGTGTTAACGTCGGTGCAACGACCGCCAACACGAAGGACCCACCACCTTATGCACATGCAAATTATCTTCCAACAATACCGAGCTACAAGCTCCCCGGGCTAACCCGCCCGTCACCAATAAATATCTCAGAAACAAAAGATCACCGGACTAAACCGGCTAGACTTCCATAAGCACACTCTCAGAGTGACTTTCCTACCTTAGAAACTCAGGTGCTAAAAGATGCTAACAAGAAAAGACGATCTTTCGTCAATTCCCGGACGACCTAGCCGAGGGTGGCACCCCACCACCCTAAGACTTACCAAACCCCAACTTCTCTAGAGGCCCATACATAATACAAGGCTACCACCCATCCTTCATCACTTCAGACCCTAGACAACCAGATTGACCTCTAACCCCAAAAGTTGTCAAATTGCTAAACGCAGACCACCCTTAACGTTTTGATGCTCATGAAGAGAGGTACACTAAATATCCAACTTCTTGACCCAAGGGATTTACTGGGGACCCATACTACCTACCTCAGATCAAATCTAGGGTTTCATAATTTCCCATTAATAATTGTATTTTAAATAATTTTCCAAATGGCCATATTACTAAGGTTTGAACTACAAGTATATTTTTCTGACCTCCAATGCCCACTCCAATTTATTCATAAATCAATGGTTTATATTATAATACTTACTTGTCTCTACTTTTGCACTTTACTGTTTTCTCTTTACTTTACCCTGCTGTTTCTATTTTGTTTCATTTATATATATATCTCCTGTGTAGAGTAGATATTACCTTGTCACCTGCATTTGTTTCTACCCCTTGTTTGTCCTCCGCTTCCTCCTTCCCATCCGGTGCCTAGGAGCCCTGGGGGGAGGGGTGGGGAATTGGCTGAGTCTTTATGACTGACGGTCGGTGGACCTTATCATTTTAGGAGACCGCGGCGACGGAGCAGCACCAGAGGCCGGTGCAACTGGAGGCGGGGCAGTCTAGCTCAGGAGCTCAGATGACAGGATCCGTGAGTGTGGATTTAGTTATTTTGCTTCCGCGAGTGACCCATGTAGTGAGGCTTTGATGTATTGGGCAAGGCCCTGGTTATCTTGTTTTCCTTTCTTTCAGTTGTGGTTGTGGACATCTTTTGATGTTTTTATTTATATGTGATGTGGACATGTTTTGCTTGCTTTATTCATGTTAGCTTACTTTTCTTGTGATCGATTTGGCCGGCAGGATCGGCGTTTTGCAGTGACGACCTTCCCGAGCGAAGGTGTCACCACAAAACGGCGGTTCTGGGCCTAAGACCCGGTGGTTTTTGCAAAAAAAAATATAGGGTCTTACAAGTGGTATCAGAGCTAGGTTTGCACAAGACCAGACTACACCCCAAAAATCAAGTCATTTGGAGTTATATAATGGGGTGGGCATCAAAAATGAGTTCTGATTAGCCCTAAAGACAGCCTCCACTAGAATGAGTGCTGAGCCCTAACCAGAACTCCAAATTGAGTGATTTCAATTTTGTATGAAACTAGACTCAAAGGGCTACAATTTATATGTTGACCACTTTTTATGATTCAGCCTCTAAGTATTTTTCCCAGATTTAAATAGGATCTGCATTTTAATCACAGATTTAATAAGGATTGAATTAAGGTTGCACGAATCGTAAAGCACATCGGATGGCGCTGGGTCATCGTCCCCAGGGAATCAACGGCACAGATTTTACGCGCCTGGGCCGCCTTGATAGGTGATTTCCCGGCCACCTGAGCGCCGCCCCGGCCGACCAACGCCACCACCACCTCCGTTGAGGTGGGGGCCGGCGATGAGCGGTGTTTGATCGGCCGGAGGTGGCCGGAATCGTGTTCTGTAGGAGGATGCCCAACCCGATCAACGGGGGGCAAGGTCGGCTTGATTCCCGGCCAATTGGCCACGGATCGAGCCGCCGTCGATTTAGATCTAACCCTTAGAGTTCAGGGAGGAGAACGGGACCTGTTGGAGGGCTTGCCGTCGGGTCAATCTTGAGTACACCATGGGAGCCGCCGTCGGTTGAGAAGCCATGCCGATTCCCTCCTATAGTGCACGAAATTCCCTGGAAAGCTGGGGGTTCCTCTTCTCTCAAGTCTCTGAAGGTGAAGGGGGGTTCAATTGGGGGTGGTGATGGCTTTAAACATCATTGCCATTAAAGCCCCCCTTCGGTTTCTTCCATGGCCGGCCCCTCTCCATCTCCCCTGCCTTAATTCCCTTGTGTAACTGATGGAAACTCCTCCCAGCTGGCTGAGGAGTTGAATGGAGGCATCAATTGGGGGAGCCAAGAGGTAAAACCTCTTAATGGCCATGAATGGCCTCTTCTCTCTCCTCCAAAAATGGTGAAACCCCCATTTTCTCTCTCCTAACCACCATGGTCGGTTTCTACCCTCTCTCCTGAGCTTAATGAGGGCCCACATGGGCTGGTTGACCACCCAATTGAGTTAGCCCAAAGAGATTGGGTTAGGTTTGAGCATTTTGACCTAAATTGGGCAATTTTGACTTTTGGTCAAATTGGTCAATTGGGGAACCCTAGGATGGGGCTTTTGGGTTCAATAGGTTCTAAATTAAGTTTAGGAACTAATGGTGGAGTCAATTTGGTCATTTGGTTCTTGGTTGACCCAATCTAGGTTGATTTGACCAAAATAGGCTAAATTAACTTTGGTCAAATTGGGCCCTAGGGTTGACTTGGTCATGGGGCTTTTTGGTCCACTAGCTCCCCTATGACATGATAGCCCTATGGGTGAGGTCAATTTAATGTAGTAAAGGTCAATTGGGGTACTTTGAGAAGAAAGGTCATTTTGACCTAAAAGGGCATTTTGGTCAATTTGCACCCCTGGGGGTCCCATGATGGGGCTTTTGGGTCCATTAGGTCTATAATGGTATTATAAACCTAGGAGTGTGATCAATTTGACATGGTGGGGGTTGATTGGCTCTAAATGGGCTACTTTGACCAATTTGAGTGTGTATGTTGACTTTGGTCGAATTGGTCTCTTAGGTTGACTTCAATGGGCCCTTGGTGCCCTAAGGGGACCCCTAAAGGGTTAGGGACACTAGGGTGGGGTCCAAGGGTTAGGTTGAAGCACTAGATTCCAATCCCAAGCTTGGAAGATGGGAATTGCTATTTGCAGACCAAGGTGGCTCCTTCCTCCTTTCCTAAGTTCTCAAGGTTAAAAGGCTCTTCCTATGGTTTTGTCATGGCTTAGTCATGACAAAACCAACTTAGGGGTCTAGCAGTTTGGGGGATGTTACATCATAGACCTTCATTTGCTAGGACAGAGAAAAAAGGAGAAGACAGAGCTCTGAGATTTTTCGGCAATGTGATTTGGTTCTCCGTTCATCCTCCTGCTCAACGTGCGCTCCACTTTTGACTTTTCCGCTTTGGATCGCCCGCGAGCGCAACTCAATAATTTGGTTTTTTCAAGAGACATGTAAAATGAGCGGTGATATGTCACACTCGTAAAGCTCCAACTCTTATACTCAGTTACAACTAGTAGATTCTCGTCAGAACTTATCCTTGACTCGTGTTTTTTTCCTTTTTGGGTTTTTCATGTACAAGACTTGTTGTCTTCTACTGGTTCTCCATTTTAACTGTTTGCACTCTTGGCTCACTATCTAGCTATGACTGTATAATTCTTTCGATCCGTGGGAGCAACAGTTTGACGTCGTCTATGATAAGCTGTTCTCAACACTTTGAAGGTTTTTTTGAAGACAGTACTTGCTCTGTGAAAGTACTCCAAACTGACAGTAATGACAAAGAAAAACACTCGCGCTACCACCAGAGCAACGATCAGAGCAAAACAACAAGATTTAAGGCCAGTCGAGGGAGATAGCCAAAAAGATAAGTGTAACCCGCTGCACCGACAACACTTCCCCTTGTCTGAGCAAATTCAATCACACCCCGTGCCATACTAGCTCCGATCCAGGTCCCCCACCTCAAAGAATTTGATGGGACAGGCGACCCCTACAAACATGCTAGTCGCTTACTCGTGGTGACGGAGATGCTCGGAGCACTAGACCAACTCATTTGTAAGACATTCCCGACAATACTCGGATGTGATGCCCTCGCCTGGTTGAATTCATTGCCTATGGGAGCAATCCATGACCTCGACAAGTTACCCCAACTGCTCATTCGTTACTTCACCCCTCATAGGGCCATAGAGCAGCTCGATACTACCACTCCCTTTAGGGGACAACTCTGAACCAATGGACGAAGGTTACCTGGGAATATCCCAACTATCAACAGTGCAACGAGGGCGACACGTATCCTACCTTACTTTCAGTATCATTACAAATGTTTTCTGATTTCATGTAGGTCTGAGGAAAACGGATCTCTGAAGGATATGATCACGACCTCTTGTGCTAACGTCGAGCAGTAAGCTCACAATTTGAGTATTGACCTCTGGTGCTTACGCCGAGTAGCGAGCCTACGCACTACAACTGTGGAGGGTCTGCCCCTCTATGACCGGGCGGGAACTGGGATTCTAGTCAGCAAATCTCTAAAGGGTAAGGCCATGACCTCCTATAAGAAAGCGGTCCGCCCCCTTAGCCCCGCCCCCGAGCAGCGAGCTCGCGCCCTACAGCTATGGAATGCTTACCCCCTCTGTGACCGGGTGGCAACCGGGTTCCCCCATCGAGTGCCGACCTCAGGTGCCCCCCTCATCGGGCAACAAACTCACAACTCGAGCGACGACTTCCAGTGCCGACACCAAGCAGCGAGTACTCAAACCCGAGCGCCGACCTTCGATACTAACGCCGAGGAGCGATATCATAACCTAAGAAACGACCTCCGGTGCTTCGCCGAGTAGCAAGCACACAAACCCGAGCGCTGATCTCTGATGCCAACGCCGAGCACTGAGTTTATAACCATAGCGACGACCCCCAGTATTTATACCAAGCAACGAGTTCACAACAAGAGCGCTAACGTCCAGTACTAATGCCAACGATCGAGCTCATAACATGAGTGACGACTCTCGGTGCTTACACTGAGCAGCGAGATCACAAACCCGAGTGCCAACCCTCGGTGCTAACGACGGGCTACGAGCTCTCATAACTTGAGCGATAACCTTCGATGCTTACGCCGAGCAGCGAGCTCACAAACTTGAGCGCTGACCTCCGATGCTAACGTCGAGAAGTGAGCTCATAACTTGAGCGACGACCTCCGGTGCCGACACCGAGTAGTGAGCTCACAAACCCGGGCACCGACCTCCGATGCTAACGCCGAGCAGTGAGCTAATTACCTGAGCGACAACCTCTGGTGCTTACGCGAACAGCAAGCTCGATCACAAGCCCAAGCACCGACCTCCGGTGCTAACGCCGAGCAACGAGCTCATAACTTGAGTGACGACCTGCGGTGCTAATGTCGAGCAGGGAGCTCAAAAGCCGAGCGCCGACCTCCGGTGCTAATGCCGAGCAATGAGCTCATAATAGGAGCGACGACCTCCCATGCTAACGCCGAGCTGCGAGCTCATAACCTGTGTGACAACCTCCGGTGCTTACATCGAGCAGCGAGCTCACAACCCGAGCACCGACCTCCAGTGTTAACGATGAGCAGCGAGCTCATAATCTGAGCGACGACCTTCAGTGCTCTTTTTAACACTTTAAATGTTAAGTTCCAACGCATGGTCATATAAATTTCAAATTTTAAATATTTTTGGCTTTGAGAATGAATAAATTTATTTAAATTTTTTATTAGAACCATAAATATATCTATTCATATTTCTAATTTTATTAACATAAATTTTCATAAAAGATAAACTAAATTGTACGCCTAAATTTAGTACGTGACATACACAGAGAATGTGAAAGAACACGGTTTAGAAAATGTTTTATTTATTTTTATAATTCTATCGACGTATTATTATTTGAGACATTATCAAAAGAAATATTTATTATTTTATCATTTATTTTAAATTTCGGAGACATTTCATTATAATTTGGTAAATCACATTTCAAGTATGCGGTGATTCAATGATTTCAAATAAAATTATACGTTTTGATAATTCATATGATATTGGATAAATCTAATGACAAGTTATGCAAATATACACTAGTCATACATGTTGTCCGAATGATTATTATTGTTTGTTAAACTAACTCTTCCCTCAAAATTATCTTAATATTTTATTAAAAAAAAATTCCTTTTAATATAAGCTTTGTATGGATCGGTTCAAAATATCTTTCTACTTGACGATATTTTGGTTGTAGTTCGCAGCGTAAGTATGTCATTTTGTCATTGTTATCATAATGGTTAAATAATAATCCACGTATTATTATATTCATAATTTTTATTTCTCGTTGTCAATCTTGTGATCAAATTTGCTCAGCTAAAGATAATTACGTCTGACTCGACTGTGATGTTCCTTTTTCCTAACAAAATTTCAAATGTCGCATCAATATTGTGCTGCCTTTTGCTATGAGTAATTTTGCGCAATGTCGGCATTTTGCTTTTAGCTCTTCATTGACGCAAATCTTGTCGAAGTGCTCACACACTTGAACAAAATGCTCGTGATCCACAATTTCAATCTATAGACTTGTCTTCGTTTTGAGAGACCATCGACGCATGTGAGGAGATCAATTAGAAGATGAGCGAGGAGAAGCAACAACGTAGGAGCATAGCAAAAACAATGGGCATACACAAATTAGGGGTGCAAATCAAATCGGTTCGGTTCCACCAAAAACCAAGAACCAACCCATATAAGCTCAATTCTAAATTTTTTGTAATCAAAACTGACCCATGATCCTAAAATACATAACCGGATATGAACCGTTCAAATATTGAAGCCTATTTTTATTAAAAGCTATGTCAGCCTTGGACCTTATTTTAGTTAAAATATTAAAGTAAAGCCTAGCCTAGGGCCTAGCACAATATATATCTAGCTTTATAAATCTCAATAAAAAAGCTCTATTATCCTACGTTATTGTTTAAGAGAGATTTTTTCGTCTGTGATCCGGACCTTAAACATGGTTCGGGTCAGATTTAACCGTATGATCATTAATCAAACCGCTAACAAAATTCACATTTAAAAAAAGGCAAAAAAAGAAATCCGGCCGGATTTTAAAGGGCGCGATATCCGGTCGAATTTTTAAAAAAAATAAATTTTTATAGGAAAATTGGATCTTAAAATAATGATAAAAAAACAATTAATATTTTATAATTTATTTTATAAAAAAACATTTTTTTGTAGGGACTCGGACCATGCTTTTGGTCCGAATCCCGGACGAAAAAATTTGTCATTGTTTAAACACTCTTTACACGAATTGTTCTCTGAATTCAATAATTCATAATGACATTGAAAGTAGTCCCATAATTAAAAAGGACTGATGTCATGTGCAAATCGATTTTGGCTACGTGCAAATCATTAAAATTCGTATTTTTTGAAAATACGTCTTATAGGTGCATTTTTAGGAAAAGTGTTCAGCATCAAAGTTGTAGATCTCGTCGAGATCTACAACTTTTGTGTTGAACATTTTGCCTAAAAATGCACCTATAAGGCGTATTTTCAAAAGACGCGAAACATTCCGCAATAGTCTCGCGCTTTTTGAAAATACACTTTATAGGTGCATTTTTAGGCAAAATGTTCAACAAGAAAGTTGTAGATCTCGACGAGGTCTACAACTTTGATGTTGAACACTTTTCCTAAAAATACATCTATAAGACGTATTTTCAAAAAACGCGAGTTTTAATGGTTTGCACGTAGCCAAAACCGGCTTGCACATATCACTCTTAAAAAAAAGAGTCATATGCATTATTACCTGCTATAATAATAACATATTTAAATCTGGGCAAGGTTATAAGCAGTTCTATAACCGCTAAACGCAGTCAATTAATATTCGCAGTTCAATTAATTTAAGAATTTTTAAGACTGCGGATAACCGTTTTAGATATCTTTCCCAAAATTTTCCCCTACATGAGGGGAGTCTGTGCATTGAGGAGGAAGACTCTGGTATTCAGCATTCCCCGCAAAACTCTTTGGCAGCAGATCTCGAGCTCCGATATGCATTTCTCCACCGCCTCCATCCCCTTCATTGCCCTCTCCCTCCACCCCTCGTCTTCCACCTCCATCCTCCTCTTAAACGCCGCCGACCTCCACACCAGCGCACCCACCACGCAAGCCGGCGTCGTCCCTTTCGACACCCCGGCCATCGCCGCGGATGCCAGCATCGCCATTCCGGAAAAGACAGCGGCGGAAGCCACTGCAGTTACCGCGGACACCTCTCTCGTGACACTCCCTACCTCCGGCTCCGCCGGCCCCGACCGCCCGATGCCCCTCGCCGATGCGGCGAGCTTGAGCAGCTGCTTCTCTATCTTCTTCTGGGCGCGCAGGGCGGAGGAGAGGGCGGCCTCGTCGCGCCTCCGGAGGGCGGAGCGGGCGGCGGATAGAAGGTCAGATAGGGCGAGGATGGAGGATCGGAATTCGCTGTGGGCGTCGGCGAAACGGAGGGAGTCCTCGAGGAGGCGATCAGCCCAGAGGGAGCGGCGGAGAGACAGGGCGTCGTGGGATTGGGGGTGGTGGAGCAGAGCGGTGAGCGAGGAATGAAGATCTTCGATGCCTGCGAGGCCGTCTACAATCCACCCCGGCGAGCCGGCGACGGAGGAGGAGATGGCGCTGTGCTGCCATGACCGGAGGGACCGGATCTCCTCCTCGATTTGGGCGACGATGGGGTGGAGACGAGCGGGGAGGCTCACGGAGCGGTGCTTGTAGGAGGCATGTTTCCTGGCGAATAAGGCGGCGGCTGAGCGAGATTTGACGGCGAGAAATTGGGAGCCGGCGGCGGAGGGGACGGGGAAGGAGAAAGATCGGGCGAAGCGGATGGACATTTTCTTCTGCATTTGCTCCATTTGGGGGGAATATGGAGATGACGATTTTTTTGTTGGGAAAATAAATAAGCGGGGGGTGGAGTCAGGGAGAGGAGTGTGGGTCGGTGCGCGCACGAACTTGGCGTGCTGAGTGAGTGGAATATAATATGGGAAAAGCTTCTCTGACAATGTTTCCGTGTATATTTCAAAATTCGAAACATTGTTTGGTATGGCGGTGCTGTTTGATATGGCGGTGGTGGTTGTAAAAGCCGTGGTTATGAATTGTCATTCATGAACGTCGCCTAACTAAAAAAGATACACTACTTAAGCTTGAGCTTGATTGCTAGTCTGAGCTCGATTGCAAGCCGAGCTCGAGGCCGCATGTTCTCTTGTTCATGGATGGCTCCTAAGTTTTTTTTTTATTATTATGAATATAAAGGAAATACAAGTCCCGAGAAGAAAAACTCGTGAGCTGCTCGAGCTCAATGTATACGACTTGAGTTTGAGCTTGGCACGTTTACAACTCATCCTATGTTCATTTGGGCTCCGCTTGGCACTACTTATTTGCTCCGGTGAGTTTGGACAAAAATGTGATCACCATCATAAAATGTATGTTTGGCATGACAGTGGTTATGATGGCCACCAAGAAAAGAAAAATAAATTTTAACATAAAAGTGGATGAAGTTCCTTAGGTGAGGTCGGGCGTTCACGAACGACAGTTCATAACCACCGTGTTCACTGTACAACCCCCATATCCATCGAGTAGGTTGCCACGACCCAGGAGTGCATCGGGGCCGCGTCTGTAGTATGATCCAGGACAGGGAGAAAGGAGGGAGAGCGGTAGAGGCAAAAACCTCCTGCTCACCCAGCTGGAGTAAGAGGTAAGTGAGGGGGAGAGAGGAGGAGGGGCGGGTGCTCCCCTCTCTCGCCCTCGCCCCGCTAGGGGCGAGAGGGGAGGGGCGGGTGCCCCCCTCTCGCCGCACCCAGCTAGGGGCGAGAGGGGAGGGGCGGGTGCCCCCCCTCTCGCCCTCGCCCAGCTAGGGGCGAGAGGGGAGGGGCGGGTGCCCCCCTCTCGCCGCACCCAGCTAGGGGCGAGAGGGGAGGGGCGGGTGCCCCCCCCCCCCCCCCCCCCCCCCCCCCCCCCTCTCGCCCTCGCCCAACTAGGGGCGAGAGGGGAGGGGCGGGTGCCCCCCCTCTCGCCCGCACCCAGCCAGGGGCGAGTGGAGGAGGGGGGCCGACCCCCTCTCTCGCCCCCGACCCTGGTAAGGGGGAAGACCCTTGGTCTCGCCCCAACCCAGCAAGGAGGCTCGCCGAGCTCCGCGAGGTACCCCAGTTAGGGGGCTCGCCGAGACCAACAGGGTGCTCGCCGAGACCCGCGAGGTACCCCAGTTAGGGGGCTCGCCGAGACCAGCAGGGTGCTCGCCGAGACCCGCGAGGTACCCCAGTTAGGGGGCTCGCCGAGACCAGCAGGGTGCTCGCCGAGACCCGCGAGGTATCCCAGTTAGGGTGCTCGCCGAGACCCGCGAGGTACCCCAGTTAGGGGGCTCGCCGAGACCAGTTAGGGTGCTCGCCGAGACCCGCGAGGTACCCCAGTTAGGGGGCTCGCCGAGACCAGCAGGGTGCTCGCCGAGACCCGCGAGGTACCCCAGTTAGGGGGCTCGCCGAGACCAGCAGGGTGCTCGCCGAGACCCGCGAGGTATCCCAGTTAGGGTGCTCGCCGAGACCCGCGAGGTACCCCAGTTAGGGGGCTCGCCGAGACCAGTTAGGGTGCTCGCCGAGACCCGCGAGGTACCCCAGTTAGGGGGCTCGCCGAGACCAGCAGGGTGCTCGCCGAGACCCGCGAGGTACCCCAGTTAGGGGGCTCGCCGAGACCAGTTAGGGGGCTCGCCGAGACCAGCAGGGTGCTCGCCGAGACCCGCGAGGTACCCCCTCTCGCCCAGTTCCGGGGGGAGGGGTCGGTCTGCGTTTAGCGTTCCAGAACAGCGGGATTTGGCTATCTGCAGGCCAAATCCGGGGGCATTTTGGTAACTTCGCAGACAGTTTTTGGTTATTCGCAGCCCAAATCAGAAATCCTATAAATAGGACCAAGGGGGCACCATTTGAGAGGACCTCAGTCTTAGCTAGCTCTCTCCCCTCTCTCCCTCCTCAGCAAGTCTCTCTAGAGAGGGTGAGGAGAGGCTCCAGTGGTGTCCAAGCTTAGTAGTGGCTTGGGAGGGGAAGTTCCAAGGGGACTTCCGGGTATGTGGCGGGACCTCCCCACTAAGCCCTTGGTCCGTTTCCAAATCTAAGTGCTCTTGCCTAGTGAGTTGGCTCGAGGGAAGTAGGTGTGAGACCACCCCTTCTTAGGGACCCCGAACTCCACAGAGACCAAGTCTTGTTCGCAAGATTTCGGTTTCAACATTTTGGTGCGGTGAGCGTGGAGAGTGGTCAGCACAGAAGTCCTTGAGCCAAATCTCATGACAGGAGACCTCGGAGGAGGAGACGATGAGGGGTCTCACATCCCAAGTGAGGTGGTAGGAAGGGGAGAGTTCATGACGGCCATCAAGGGAATCATGGAGCTACTCCAAGGCATCTCCAGGGGAGGTGACTGCTCGGCTCCCTCCCCCCAGACACCGCCTTCTGGGGCGCAAGGAGTGCTCGCCCAGGGGGGGTCAGGAGAGGTTGCCCCAGGTGGTCGGCCAGGCAAGGAGCCAGTGACTGAGAATGGCGAGCGAGACCTCGCCGGGCGAGTGCTTTTTCCCAGCCCGGCGAGTGGGGTCTCGCTCGGAGCAGGAGTCGCGCGAGCGGAGCTCGCGAAGCCGGCGAGTGGGGGGTCACCCTTTAGCGAGCTGATCATCTCGGCTCCATCCCGGAAGGATTCAAGGAGCCCAACATGACTTTCTATACCGGGAAGGATGATCCCGTCCAGCACCTACAGTGGTTCGAGGATACCGTCTCCATCAGGCCCATGACGGACGCGTTCAAGTGTCGTCTCTTCGCCACCACCCTGAGAGACAAAGCTAGGGACTGGTTCCACCAGCTCCCGGTTGGCTCCATTTACAGCTTTGATGACTTGAGCCGAAGCTTCCAGCTACGCTTCTCCACATCCAAGAAGATGAAGAAGAATGCTGAGTCCATTTTCCTGGTCAAGCAGAGGCACGAGGAGACGTTGGCCCAGTACATGGACAGATTCCAGGAGGAGATCCAGAACATCCAGGAGGTGCCAGGGTATGCCCTCCAGATGGCTTTCACCGTGGGGCTACGAGAGAGCCTCTTCAAAATACGCCTAACTAGGAAGCCTCCCCTGTCCTTTGAGGACCTGATGGAAAAAGCTGCAAAGGAGATAGCCACCGAGGCGGCGAACCCGGGGCTGGCGAAGAAGTTGGCGAAGTTGGTGGAGGTCGAGCCAAGAGAGCAAGGTGGCCTCAGGCAGCAGGAAGGAAGGAGGAGGGAAGAGCAGAGAGGTCAAGGGTACCAAGGACCCCAGGGGGGTCAGGAGCAAGGGAGGGGTCTCGCCCAAGGAGGGGGAAACTTCTACGGAGGCCAAGGGAGGCCCAACCCTCCTCCTTGGAGGCAGGCCCCTAGGCAGCTCCTACCCCCACCAGCTCAAGCTATGGCGATTCGAAGAGGAGGAGGAGTGGAAGCAAGAGACATCCCAGCCCGTAGGAGAAGGGGGGGGGGGGGGGGGGAAGAGCGATGCCATACTGCGACTACCACCAAGCAGAGGGGCATGCAACAACTACCTGCCCAGAGTTCTTGGAGGTGAGAGAGGCGAGAGGTCAGACACAACAGCAGCCGCCGGTGCGGATTGAAGAAGTCCCACCTGGAGCAGTAGTGGACGACGACATCTGCGAGGACCGAACTGACATAGGAGCCAAAGGACGGGTCGCGGTGATCCACGGGGGGGTAGGGATCGAGGCCACCCGTAAGGCAAGCCTCCACGCCGTATATCGACGCAGCGTCGCTTCAACGTCACAGGACCCGCCTCCCGAGGAGAAAATCACTTTCTCAAGCAAGGACATGCCAGATAACGAGGATCCATTCTGTGATGCGCTAGTCATTCAGACAGCCATCGAAGGTTACACTGTCTCTCGGATCCTCGTTGACAACGGGAGCTCTGTCAACGTCATTTTCAAGAAGGCATTTGACGAGTTGAAGGTGGAGCCAAGGAGGGTGCTGGCCTCAGATGGGCCCTTGTTTGGATTCTCCGGGGAAAGGAAAGAGGTGGAGGGTGGAGTTGGACTCCAAGTGACGATGGGGGGAGGCTCAAGGAACTGTCGGTTCGTCATAGTTGACGCTCCTAGCAGTTACAATGCCATCTTCGGAAGACCCCTCATCAGCGCCTTCCGATGCGTACCATCATCCTTCCACCAATGCCTCAAGCTCAACGCTGGAGGAATCCAAGTCAGGATCCGCGGAGACCCCAGGATGGCGAGGCACTGCTACGTCACAGCCGTCAACATCATCTCTTGGCAAGCGGGGGCGGAGGAGATGGAGAAGATCATGGAGAGCATGAGCCAGATGGGAGTGGCAGGAGAAGCAGAGGAATGATCATCTCGTGCGAGCAGCCGGAGAGGCGAGTACCATGGGGGGGCATGATGTGTTTGTTTTTTGTTTTTTGTGGTTTTCCTTTGTAACAAGCTCTACCCCTCACTGGTTGGGCCAGGAGGTTTTTGACAAGGGAAATCCCCCCATTAGATGGATGAAGTTATTTTGTTTATATGATTAGTAAGTTCAACACCGAGATGTCCTCCTCACTCTAGGCTCTCACTAGCTGGGTGGGTCGAATGATCCTCGGAAGGAAGGGCTCACCATCGAGATGTCCTCCTCACTCCAGGCTCTCACTAGCTGGGTGGGTCGAATGATCCTCGGATGGGTGAGTTCAACGCCGAGATGTCCTCCTCACTCCAGGCTCTCACTAGCTGGGTGGGTCGAATGATCCTCAGAAGAAAGGGCTCGCCATCGAGATGTCCTCCTCACTCCAGGCTCTCACTAGCTGGGTGGGTCGAATGATCCTCGGATGGGTGAGTTCAACGCCGAGATGTCCTCCTCACTCCAGGCTCTCACTAGCTGGGTGGGTCGAATGATCCTCGGAAGGAAGAGCTTGCCATCGAGATGTCCTCCTCATTCCAGGCTCTCACTAGCTGGGTGGGTCGAATGATCCTCGGATGGGTGAGTTCAACGCCGAGATGTCCTCCTCACTCTAGGCTCTCACTAGCTGGGTGGGTCGAATGATCCTCGGAAGGAAGGGCTCACCATCGAGATGTCCTCCTCACTCAAGGCTCTCACTAGCTGGGTGGGTCGAATGATCCTCGGATGGGTGAGTTCAACGCCGAGATGTCCTCCTCACTCCAGGCTCTCACTAGCTGGGTGGGTCGAATGATCCTCGGAAGGAAGGGCTCGCCATCGAGATGTCCTCCTCATTCCAGGCTCTCACTAGCTGGGTGGGTCAAATGATCCTCGGATGGGTGAGTTCAACGCCGAGATGTCCTCCTCACTCCAGGCTCTCACTAGCTGAGTGGGTCGAATGATCCTCGGAAGGAAGAGCTTGCCATCGAGATGTCCTCCTCATTCCAGGCTCTCACTAGCTGGGTGGGTCGAATGATCCTCGGATGGGTGAGTTCAACGCCGAGATGTCCTCCTCACTCCAGGCTCTCACTAGCTGGGTGGGTCGAATGATCCTCGGAAGAAAGGGCTCGCCATCGAGATGTCCTCCTCACTCCAGGCTCTCACTAGCTGGGTGGGTCGAATGATCCTCGGATGGGTGAGTTCAACGCCGAGATGTCCTCCTCACTCCAGGCTCTCACTAGCTGGGTGGGTCGAATGATCCTCGGAAGGAAGAGCTTGCCATCGAGATGTCCTCCTCATTCCAGGCTCTCACTAGCTGGGTGGGTCGAATGATCCTCGGATGGGTGAGTTCAACGCCGAGATGTCCTCCTCACTCTAGGCTCTCACTAGCTGGATGAGTCAAACATGCCTCGGGGGCGAGGTTCTGCCCCCCTCGATGGATATTTGGGCTTGGACTTTTCTTTCCAAGGTTGTGCCAACCTCGCAAAGAGCGGGGATTGTGTACAACCCCCATATCCATCGAGTAGGTTGCCACGACCCAGGAGTGCATCGGGGCCGCGTCTGTAGTATGATCCAGGACAGGGAGAAAGGAGGGAGAGCGGTAGAGGCAAAAACCTCCTGCTCACCCAGCTGGAGTAAGAGGTAAGTGAGGGGGAGAGAGGAGGAGGGGCGGGTGCCCCCCTCTCTCGCCCTCGCCCCGCTAGGGGCGAGAGGGGAGGGGCGGGTGCCCCCTCTCGCCGCACCCAGCTAGGGGCGAGAGGGGAGGGGCGGGTGCCCCCCCTCTCGCCCTCGCCCAGCTAGGGGCGAGAGGGGAGGGGCGGGTGCCCCCCTCTCGACGCACCCAGCTAGGGGCGAGAGGGGAGGGGCGGGTGCCCCCCCCCCCCCTCTCGCCCTCGCCCAACTAGGGGCGAGAGGGGAGGGGCGGGTGCCCCCCCTCTCGCCCGCACCCAGCCAGGGGCGAGTGGAGGAGGGGGGCCGACCCCCTCTCTCGCCCCCGACCCTGGTAAGGGGGAAGACCCTTGGTCTCGCCCCAACCCAGCAAGGAGGCTCGCCGAGCTCCGCGAGGTACCCCAGTTAGGGGGCTCGCCGAGACCAACAGGGTGCTCGCCGAGACCCGCGAGGTACCCCAGTTAAGGGGCTCGCCGAGACCAGCAGGGTGCTCGCCGAGACCCGCGAGGTATCCCAGTTAGGGTGCTCGCCGAGACCCGCGAGGTACCCCAGTTAGGGGGCTCGCTGAGACCAGTTAGGGTGCTCGCCGAGACCCGCGAGGTACCCCAGTTAGGGGGCTCGCCGAGACCAGCAGGGTGCTCGCCGAGACCCGCGAGGTACCCCAGTTAGGGGGCTCGCCGAGACCAGCAGGGTGCTCGCCGAGACCCGCGAGGTATCCCAGTTAGGGTGCTCGCCGAGACCCGCGAGGTACCCCAGTTAGGGGGCTCGCCGAGACCAGCAGGGTGCTCGCCGAGACCCGCGAGGTACCCCAGTTAGGGGGCTCGCCGAGACCAGTTAGGGGGCTCGCCGAGACCAGCAGGGTGCTCGCCGAGACCCGCGAGGTACCCCCTCTCGCCCAGTTCCGGGGGGAGGGGTCGGTCTGCGTTTAGCGTTCCAGAACAGCGGGATTTGGCTATCTGCAGGCCAAATCCGGGGGCATTTTGGTAACTTCGCAGGCAGTTTTTGGTTATTCGCAGCCCAAATCAGAAATCCTATAAATAGGACCAAGGGGGCACCATTTGAGAGGACCTCAGTCTTAGCTAGCTCTCTCCCCTCTCTCCCTCCTCAGCAAGTCTCTCTAGAGAGGGTGAGGAGAGGCTCCAGTGGTGCCCAAGCTTAGTAGTGGCTTGGGAGGGGAAGTTCCAAGGGGACTTCCGGGTATGTGGCGGGACCTCCCCACTAAGCCCTTGGTCCGTTTCCAAATCTAAGTGCTCTTGCCTAGAGAGTTGGCTCGAGGGAAGTAGGTGTGAGACCACCCCTTCTTAGGGACCCCGAACTCCACAGAGACCAAGTCTTGTTCGCAAGATTTCGGTTTCAACATTCACGGTTGCCACCGCCGCGTCAAACGGAGCCCTAGTATTGCATCTATTGTGTGCACACACACACCAACTTTTATATTAGCAGGGGAAATCAAAATGTTAGGATGGCTCTAGGAGTGGAAAATATAAATATTATTATTTTATATTTGAGTGGGACACATGATTATATGAAATAAAATAAAATTGTGATGTCATGTTTAGACTTCCTCATTTTGTATGGTGGAAATGTGCATTGTGGATTTTAGGTTATACGAGATCTTATTTTCGAGAGAACGAGTGGCAGGCATGAGACTCCTCCCATATGGCCAATCGTGACAGTACTATGACCCCGACAGGTACGGGGCTCCGCACCTATCAATTAATTAATGCAGCTTAAAATAAACACAATATCAATTAATTAAGGGCGCTGCTATTAGCACTGCGCTTTTGTCTATTTGCACTCGCCGCTATTAGCAAGCGATGTTTTAAGTGATTGTCTATTCACACTCAGCCTGTCTATTAGCAAAGCACTATTACTATTAGCACTTTTTGTCAATTTCTTTTTAATAGAATAAAAATATCATTTTCACTATTGTAAAATAACACTTCAAAAGATAACAAATTTTATAAAGTAAATGTCAAAAAATAGATTGTCAATTCTTTACTCTGCTTTCCTTGGATACCCAAAATATTATTATAGGTCATATAAATATTGTTCATACCCAATAATTTCACAATACGTTAAAGAACTTTAAATATGTATATGCTCAAGCATGTTGGACTCTCGTCGCCGCCGCCAACGCCATCGTCGCCGCCGCCAACGCCATCGTCGTCGCCGCCAACGCCATCGTCGCCGCCGCCAACGCCATCGTCGACGCCGCCCACTCCAACGCCATCGTCGCCTCCGCCAACGCCATCGTCGCCTCCGCTAACGCCATCATCGCCGCCGCCAACGTCATCGTCGCGGCCGCCAACGCCATCGTCGACGCCGCCAACTCCAACGCCATCGTCGCCTCCGCCAACGTCATCGTCGCCGCCGCCGACTCCAATGTCATCGTCGCCTCCGTCAACGCCATCGTCGTCGCCGCCAACTCCAACGCCATCGTCGCCGCCGCCAAGGCCGCCGTCGTCGCCGCCAACGCCATCGGTTCTGCGAGATGAGATGTGTAGGGACATGCATCTAAGGGGAAATGGCTGATTGCGGCTATTAAAAATAACACCCTAAATTTTTAAATTTTTGAGTGCTAATGGACAAAAGTGAGTGCTAATAAGCCTTAAAATTTTAAAATTTTGAGTGCTAATAGACAAAAGCGCGGTGCTAATAGCAGCGCCCTTAATTAATGTGGATTTTTCAATTTTTATAAAAAAATTTCACGTTAATACATATATTATCATGAATGTTAAATCAACTTTAATAAAATTGATGATTTTAATGATAGCTCCTCGAAAATACAATTGACATGCCTAATGACAACCTTCCTCGAAAAGATTGTTGATATGTCTAATGATAGTCTATCATAATAGGTCTAGGAGGTCTACTAATTTTTTTTTTTCAATTTTATGAATTTTCATTATTAGTTTTCATTTGAGGATATGATGTAATTACTTAAATGTGAATTATATTTAAAAAAAAAATATTATAATATATGTTAAGTAATTAGATTAAAACAATAAAACTATACTTGACAATTTTGAATGTTTCACCAAAACCAATTTTTCCCTTTTAATATTGTAATGATATGAATGATTATTCTAGATGTTGGGCTCGAATTTCGATGTCGGACTCGAATTTTGATGTCAGACTCGAATTAATCGGTGGGTTGATGGTCTGGTTTTACTTGCATATCTGATGATCCATTAATTATCATCGAAGTTGAAAAGCTTAACATAGTGAAGAGGTATTTATCTTAATAAGTTCTATTTATCTATATATGAAATCCATAATGTGAAGCTCATCACAAAAGCCCTTCACTTTTTTTTAGTCTCACATACGTAGTTGTATATATATTGGTTTCTTCTCTTTATCTATTTATACTCCTTCAAGTGATGATAAATGTTCAATTTTATTTTACTATATATCATTCGAACATAGATGCAATATTCAATGGTGAATTTATAGTCTGATACATCGTCACCCCAATCGATGCCAACATAGGCACGAAGATTCAGAAATGAGTTGAGCACCATGTCATGGCTATCAATGATGCCGATGTGACTTGACTATGACATTTTTCTACAAGATCTTTATATTCCAGTCTCAAATGCTGCAACACTCCTCCGTAACAACATCAGTGTCATATAAATCACTTCTAATCATGTCTTTTATGAACACACCAAGTACATTGAGATTGGCTGCTACTCTGTTTGTTAACAGTTCTTGAGCAAGATCATCTCACTTCCTTATGCCACCTCCACTCTACGGATTGCAGACTTCTTCACTAAAGCTCGCACAATTTAGAGATATGATTTCCTGATTCAACAACTCTTGATAATTGATCAACAAGCCTTCTGCTGAATACATCAACTCATCTTCTAATATTTAATTTCAAACTTCCTACTTGAGTTTGAGGGAGGGGTATAAAATACTCATCTATGTATAAAGCCCATAATGTAAACTGATCTCTCTTCTTTACCTATTTATACCGGATGAATAAATGTTTAATCTTTTCACTCACTATCATTCCAACAGCTTTCACCTTAAGACTTTTCAATTTTGAATGTTTCACCAAAGCAAACTTTTCCCTTTAATATTGTAACGATATGAATGATTATTCTAGATGTTGGACTCGAATTTCGATGTCAGACTCGAATTAATCGGTGGGTTGATGGTCTGGTTTTACTTGCATATCTGATGATCCATTAATTATCATCGAAGTTGAAAAGCTTAACATAGTGAAGAGGTATTTATCTTAATAAGTTCTATTTATCTATGTATGAAATCCATAATGTGAAGCTCATCACAAAAGCCCTTAACTTTTTTTTAGTCTCACATACGTAGTTGTATATATATTGGTTTCTTCTCTTTATATATTTATACTCCTTCAAGTGATGATAAATGTTCAATTTTATTTTACTATATATCATTCGAACATAGATGCAATGTTCAATGGTGAATTTATAGTCTGATACATCGTCACCCCAATCGATGCCAACATAGGCACGAAGATTCAGAAATGAGTTGAGCACCGTGTCATGGCTATCAATGATGCCGATGTGACTTGACTATGACATTTTTCTACAAGATCTTTATATTTCAGTCTCAAATGCTACAACGCTCCTCTGTAACAACATCAGTGTCATACAAATCACTTCTAACCATGTCTTTTATGAACGCACCAAGTATATCGAGATTGACTGCTACTATGTCTGTTAACCCTTCTTGAGCAAGATCATCTCGCTTCTTTATGTCACCTCCACTCTACGGATTGCAGACTTCTTCACTAAAGCTCGCACAATTTAGAGATATGATTTCCTGATTCAACAACTCTTGATAATTGATCCACAAGCCTTCTGCTGAATACATCAACTCATCTTCTAATATTTAATTTCAAACTTCCTACTTGAGTTTGACGGAGGGGGATAAAATACTCATCTATGTACAAAACCCATAGTACTAATCTCTCTTCTTTACCTATTTATACCAGATGAATAAATGTTTAATCTTTTCACTCACTATCATTCCAACAGCTTTCACCTCCAGAAAAAAGAATAACGAACAAACACCTAGAGATCATAAGAGGCCTCATTTTGTTTCTTTTGCCAGTAATATCAATGTTTTCCAATAAAAATTGACTTTAGCACTTGCAAACCCTGCTCGAAATTTTCTATTTTTTATATAGATTGAAAAGAATTGACTTTAGTTCAAAACAAAATTCATCTAATTCTGTCATTCAAGTGCGGGAGCGAACAATGAAATTAGAATTTGACCGTAAATTCCAATTTTATGGTCTCAATTTCCATCAAAACATGCAAACGTTTAAAGACTCAAGATTCACATAATTAGCGAAAAAGGATGAAGCAAGAAACACCCCCTTAGGACTCATTTTGTTTCTGTTATCAATAGAAACAATGTTTTCCAAAAGCGGTGATGTTGTTTCAATTATTCAATGTGCAGACTTAAATCAACATTTTTTAGTGTGAATTGATGAGCTTTTTCGAGTTTAATTCACTGTCTGGATCGAACCATATTGAGCCAAATAGGTGATTTAAGAAGCGAATGAGCCGACTTAGATTAACAACCCCGCTCTGGTGGGATCATTAAAGCGTCATAAGCCGATAAACGAAGGGCTGAAGATCGTATATCTTATCCGGATCCGCAACAGTTAGATGTAATTTCAATGCTTCAATGTATATACACGAAAACATAAATTAGTTGATAGAATTTGGATCTAAATTAGTTGGCATTGGTCTACAGTTTCTATGTTTATAGAAATATAGTGAACAACCATCAAGCAAGAATAAAGAATATGTAAGCAGTCACAACACAGATGAAAATCTACCCGCAGGCCTGGTCGATAATAAAACTACCATTTGTGGAGGTTAAACAGTAACACCTCATTCACAGTATCTCTACCCGCAACCGTCAACCTTAGTGTTAATCTGTAAGAATCTACACGGGGAGAAATATGTAGGTGCACGCGCGCACATAGAGGTAGGTGCAAATACACAGTAATCCATCCGATTTGTGATCCATCGGTTGTAAAAAATGGGATTTTTACAAACAAAAAAACATTAAAAGAAAGGCAGATGAAGGGCTCTGATTTCTTGCGCACGTCGTGCGTCAGATGTACGGAAAAAATTTCGCTACTTGTCTATCAAAGGCCAACTCGAAAGATGGTCTTAATTAAGATGGACCGCAATTCTAGAAATACATTTATTTGACTTCAACAACTCATCAATAACCTAAGAAGCCAACGTAGGGTCTGTTTGGCACGGCGGTGACGATCGTGAATGTGGTGGTAATGAATCGTCCTTCGTGAACGTCAGACCTTACCTAAGGAACTTCATCCACTTCTATGTTCAAAATTAGTTTTTTTTCTTGATGACCGTCATATTCATTGTCATGCCAAACCGATATTGAAAGTGGCTTTTTTTTTTCTAAACTCACGGAATCAAAAACGCCGCACCAAACGGACCATATTCTCGATCCAAAAAAAAAAAATCTAATATTTGTTATTCAGTGTAGTATTCGTGGTATGAAAAACTTACCTTGAACTTATATGAAATTTGATTTAAAGGAGAAATAAAATTTCATGCTCTTAGGATCCGGGATGCGGCTTTTTTGCTCCGGTGAATTTGGAGAACTAGTTTTGAGCATAAAAGTGGGAGAGTTCCTTAGGTGGGTCGGGCGTTTACGAATGAAAGTTCATAACCACCGCGTTCACGACCGCCACCACCATGCCATCACCGTATCAAACGGAGCCTTAGGCAAAGGATATATCCTCTTACAATAATACAACCCTGTACAACTTTCATGTTGTAGAATCAAGACATATTTCTAATAGACGAAATCTACAACTTTCATGTTGCACAATTTTCCTAAAAATGCATATACAAGACATATTTCTAATAGACGCGAAAAATTAAGAGAAAATGCGGTGCGAGTAGCCAAAACTGCGATGATAATAGCAGCGCCCTGCGAAAAACAGTCATTTAATGATCAAATATGTTACGAAAAAAATTATTTATCCACGATCATTTCTTTTTATGCACAAATAGCAGAGGTGGACGGGCTCTCCCGTGCGCAATCAAGCATTATTGGCTCTGTTTGGGTCTGCGACTGCGGATCAGAGAGCGATTTCTGATCCGCAGCCGCGGTAATTTACTGTTTGGGGGCAGCGGTTGGCGGGCGCGGTTTGCAGCGCTCCCGCTGAAACCGCGGAAATCCACTGCTTCTGAACCGCGGGTAGGTGCCCGCAGTTGCGGATCGACTCCTCCAACCGCCGCTCCTCCAACCTTGGCCCCAAACAGACCCATTGTCTCGGAACAGTGCCTACGTGTAACGACAGTCACAATTAAAAAACATTTAACTTCTTAATTGACATTAAGATAATTTCTTTATTAGCATTAGAAATTTTTTATTCTAGATACAATGGTGTGCAACAAATATATAGGTATCCAAATCTAACTCAAGAGACAGAGCACTGGAGAATGTAATAAAGAGACATAAATTGTCAATATAATATATCAAAAAAGGCATGTATGCATCATCACACAAGCATCTAGTCAAACATGTCTTTAACTACACGGTACAAAACATGGCATCTCATCGTACCTACTAAGCACAACTCATATATCGTCTAGGGTGGAGCCTATTCATGTCACGTGTAGGCAGAAGTCAAAATCAAAGATCAAAGCAAAATCAGCCAACATGAGCATTTGAAGGTCATGTGCGAGAATGCGAGATCCTTTCATACTTGCCAGGTATGCGACGTCGGCGACATCTCGCCAGTATGCGAGATCCTTCCATAGTCGTCAGGTCGGCATAGACAACCTCGCAGGGGCTGGGTATACTCGCTTACATACCCCCCCCCCCCCATGATTTGTCTATAAATAGACACTCATGGATACAAGGAATTCCACCTCTTCTGGGACCTCTTTCAGGAAGACAATCAGTGCTATCTTGAAATCTCGACTCCCCTCTTCCCTGTTAGCGAGATACTCGCCAAGAGGTGTCTTCATCGTATCGTGTTCAGCCATTTCAGGTTGTGGAGGGAAAGTTTCTTGCAAATTTTCGGGTATGTGGCTGGACCTCCCTGCTGAAGCGCATGAGATTTGTTTATAGCTTTCTTTCTCTTCTTAGCTCTAGCCTTCGAATCCGAGTAGCCACACTGTGGGATAAGTAGCCTCAGGCTGTATTTTTGTCCGAACATTTGGAATCGGGATTTTCCTAACTTCAACACTTTGGTGCGGTGAGCGTGGACTGTAGCCAGTGGAGGAAAGTTTAGCGAGAAGGCAAGATGGTGAAAGGAGGCGAGCAAGAAGGAGTAGTCGACAACTCGCCAGCGAACGACGAGTATGTGACCAGAGCCGATTTCAATAACTTTGCGCGACGTATCGAGGATACCTTGTGAGCAGCGCTGCTTCCTCGCGCGAAGGTCACGACGACCTCGCCTCATCGCCAGACTCTGCCATAGGAGGGTGGACCATCCAGGCGAGCGGGAAAGGAGATAATGCTAGAAGAGCAGGAACGACTTGTGCAGTCGCAGTTTTACCCAACGAATTCTCAGGGGATCCAGTTCCGCGAGGTGGAGAACCAAGCGAGATATCAAGAAACTCGCACGTGCGAGCTTAGCCAATCTCGCCAACTCGCAGATCGTCGTCAAGGTGGGAGGAGTCGATTTTGTGTTGAGGTTCTTTCAGCTTTAGTCTCCAATGGGTTCATGGACCCCCCCCCCCCCCCCCCCCCCCCCCCCCAATTACTATTCAGGCAAAGATGGTCAGATTCGCCTTCTTCAGTGGCTCGATGATGTTGTTTTGACCCGAAACACGACGAATGCGTTCAAGTGTAGGTTCTTCGCCATCACTTTCCAATGGAAAATAAGAGAATGGTTCCTCCAGCTGCCAGAGAGCTCTGTTTACTGTTTCGAGGATATGCGTTGAGGGTTGACGACGCGATTCGTCGCCTCGAAGAAGAGAAAGGAGGCAACGACCCTTTTTCATCTGACGCAAGGGGTGCATGAGACCTTATGGAATTATATCGATTATTTTCAGGAAGAGGTTCTCAGTATCCAGGAGGTGGATGGCTATACTTTGCAGCTGGCATTGACGTTTGGCCTGAGAGAGGGTCTCTTCAAGTTGGAGATCAACATGAATCCTCCGATGTCCTATGAGGAGCTGATCGAGAGGGCGAACAAGTTTGTCCAGGGAGAGTCAATGAATCACAGCATCCTGGCTAAGCTTACGAACCTGACGAGGGATGAAGAGGGGGAGACCCCGAGTAGAGGAAGAAGGAAGAGCAGAGGAAGCGAGAAGTGAAGAAGTAGCTAGGAAGAAAAAAGGAAGGAGGAGCAAATGAGGCAAGAGGAGCCTTGGAGGCATGATGCAAGGAGGCCCTTTGTGGCTCCGGAGAATCGGGGCGAGGAAATAAGGTTTCAGGCCAGTGAACATGTCGTCGTGGTGGCTGCCAGGAAGACCTCAGCAAGCGGGTCCAAAAAGAAGGTTCTCTCCGGAGAGGAGGAACAACTACAACCAGCCAAGAATTCATCCAGGAGGAGTACGCAGGGAAGCAATGACGATTGCCAGGAAGTGCAATAAGCACCATCGAAGGAATCAATAGAGGAGGAACATGCCAAAAGATATTCATCTTTACTGCGAGTTACACCAGGTGGAAGTGCACGTCACCATGGCTAGTCTGGACTTTCTGGCGGCTAGGCGAAGAGTCAGAAAAGGAGCGGGAGGAGGAGAAGTGCAGAGGCAGGTGACTCCTGTCGAGATGGGGGTGTTTCAATCTCCAGTTCGAAGAAGGAATGAAGACATGGTCGACCAAGGAGGTCGCAGAGGAGTAGGTCAAGGAGGAGGTGGAGGAGTAGGAGTCATCTACGGAGGAGTTGGGCTAGGAGCTTCCCGCAGGGGAAGTATTCATACCATCTATCGCATGAGCGTCGCTTCGACCTCCCAAACCCCTCCCTGTTAGAGGAGATTACCTTCTCGGAGGAGGACATGCAAGGGAATGAGAACCCCTTCCATGATGCACTCATCATCTAGGCATCAGCTGAAGACTTTACCGTCGACCGGATCCTGGTAGACAACAGGAGTTTGGTAAACGTTATCTTCAAGAAGACGTTCGGTGTCTGGAGGTAGAAGCAGGCAAGGTGATAGCATCAGAAGGTCCTCTCTTTGGCTTCTCGGGAGAGAGGAAGGAGGTGGAAGGAGGAGCAGAGTTTCTGGTGACGCTCGGCGGGACTTCAATTAAGTGCAGGTTTGTCATCATCGACGCGCTGAGATGCTATAGTGTCATCTTCAGGAGGCCGTTCATCAACTTCTTCAAAGCCATCCATCCCCGTACCATCAATTCTTGAAGTACTGTCAAGGGAATGTCCAAGTGAGGACCAGGAGCGATCCAAGAGCTGCTCAAGAGTGTTACCTGAATGTGATGAGCACTATCAGTTGGATGGAAGAAGCGGACAAAGTCATGGAGGGAATGACAAAGCTGGAAGTTGCAGAAGAAGTGGAGGAGGTAGATGTGATGACAAAGGGTGGGCTTCCCAAGATACTGAAGATCAGCTGAACGCTGAAGACCGAGGAGAAGATGAAGATGGTGACATTCTTGGAGGAGAACGTAAACATCTTTGCCTGGAGCGCAACAGAGATGTCAGGGATTTATGCTGATGTAGCATGTCACCTTCTCAACCTAGACCCCGAGGTCAAATCCATCCGGCAGAAGAACAGTGCGATCGACACTACGTTGGCTGAGCCCATTAGGGAGGAGGTGAGGAAGCGTCTTGAGACAGGCTTTGTATCGTAGATCCAGTATCCAGGCTGAGTCTCCAATGTTGTAATGGTTAAGAAGACCGGAGGAGACTGTCAGCCTGTCATATGTGTGTAATTTTTTCCTTGTTGAATACAGCTTGTCTGAAGGATTGTTATCTCTTGCCTCGAATCGCCGCGCTGGTTGATTCAGCTATCGGTTTTTTTGTGATGAGCTTCCATGATGTCTTTTCAGAATACCACCAAATTCGGATGCACCCTCTGATCGTCGTAACGTCTTCTTCATCACGAGCGATGACTTCTATAGCTACAAGATGATGCCTTTCAGGTTGAACAACGTGGGAGCTACCTATCAGCATATGATGGATCGTGTCTTCAAAGAGCAAAAGGGACAAAACCTGGAGCTATACGTCGACGACCTCTTGATCAAGAGCCATACCGTCCAGGAGCATGTTGATGATCTCATGGAGCCCTTTGCAACATTTCGAAGGTTCAAAATAAGGCTCAATCCAGTAAAGTGCGTGTTCGAGGCAGGGATAGGAAAGTTTTCAGGGCACCTTCTCACCCCAAAGGGTGCGGGGCACAATCCTGACAAGGTCAAGGCAATCTTACAGATAGCGTCCCCAAAGAGCGCGAAGGAAGTCCGGAGGCTAACCGAAAGGTTGGCTGGCCTCAGTCGCTTCTTGTCAAAGGCCAGAGAGAAATGTTCTCCATTCTTCAAGACACTCTGAAACGGCCAACAGTTCGTGTGAACGGAGGAGTGTGAGAAGGCTTTCGAGAATCTCAAGCGACAGCTGACGCAAACGCCTTTACTTTAAGGTCCGACGGGAGATGAATTTTTCCCAACACATGTGCATAACCGCTAACATCTATATGTTAGATTATCTAATTGATTCAACCCATGAGAGTCCGTTAGGGTGATTAGTATAAGGAGGTGACTCGCTAGGCTCAAGTGTGACGAGTGGTGTAATCAGATTTGCGTTTAGTCAAAATCCTCTAGATGGGAGGATGGACGACCCAGATCGTTCAGGGCTAATCTCGAGGCCCTGGATTTGGGGTATATATAAGTGGGAATTAAACCCATCTCACGATTCCCGTCCGGTTCTCTTCCCCGAAAATCCAGAAGCCGCAGGTTCCTCTCCCGCTAGGGTTCACGCGACTTCGTCCTTCCAGTCGGCGACCACCTTCTTCGGCGACGCTCCAGTCCGAGCTTCCTCCCTCCGGCGTCGCTGCTCCGCCCGGGCCTATTTCCTCCGGCGTTGTCGCTCGACGGGAACTCACCGATCTCCAGCAGCCTGGTATTCGCTAATCTCCAGCTTTTGGGCTTAGATCCCGTAGAGTCCAAACAAGAACACTGTTCTTCTTCCTCTCTGGACTGAAGCCGATCGTCCAAAAGTAGCCCTATGGCTGGAGGTATAAATCCATATACTTCGATCCTCGCTTCCGCTGCGATACATATAGTTTATTACATTTGGTATCAGAGCGAATATAAGGGTTTTCACATCCGATTTTTTCCAAAATTTGTGATGATTTCTTCAAAAAACTGTGATGTGTTTTTTCTACAAAATCTGAGGCGATTTCTTCCAAAAACTGTGATGAAGTTTTTCTCAAATGTTTGTGGCGATTTCTTCTAAAATCAGCGGTAGTTTTACTTGTTGGAAGCTCATAGTTTTTCGTACATAAGGTTGTCGGTGTTGTCCGTTGCCATTCTTGTGTATGAATGTAATATTTTTTCATGGCTATGTAATTAATTTTGAGAGAGAATGAAATGTATTTTGGTGGCAACGGACAATCATGCATCCTCGACCCGAATCCGATTTTTCATGCCCGTCGCAATGTTGGAGAGATCAACATAAGAACAATCTTGTGCGTCTTGGTTGTGGCATTGCTTGGTGTTTTCCGATGCGGCTATGAAGGTGCAAGCACATCGCTAGGAGAAGCCTACTGCATCAAGTTTTCGTTGGCGGAATAAAGTTGTTGATCCAGCCTTCTGCCATGGTTTTAGGAGTAGTCTTCTGAAGATCGGATTCGGGTCCTATAGTGTTTGAGCTTCCATTATTCTTTTGCTTTTACGATTTTGTTTAGCGCATTAAAATTAGAATATGGTTTGCTGAGCATCTCAGAAATGACCAAAGCATCCTGAGAAACCCAGCAAAAATGATTTTTTCAAGAATTGCACCATGGGTGCCTTTTAAAATCACAATCTAATTTTTTCGCACGTTACAATTAAATTCATATCTGTTAAAATTACCTGGCCCCACAAGGAAGTAATTATTAACATTTGGAATTTATTTGGGATATAGTAGCAATCATATGCCAGAATTAATGGGTCCCCATGCCCACAGGTGCGAGATTCCATTAATTCTGGTATTTTCCTTCTGGCTATATTCATATAAATACAAAAATAAAGTTAGATACCAATTCAATGCGATAGCAGTCTCTGCCCAAAGGAAGACTGGATTATTATCATTAGCAATTAATATGGGTTAGTTGCTAAAAATTAATTTTTTTTCATTCACAATGCTAAAAATGGTCTTTTAATTATTTCGTTGTTCATAAAAATTAATAGTAAGCATGTGGTTTATGTTTTTTCTTGTTGTTTTTAACACCATAATCGACCCAACTCAACTTATCCCCACTCTCTCCGGGGACAATTATAAAATTTGGAAAGATAAGGTGCTTCTAGCCTTAGGGTGCATGGATTTAGATCTGGCTCTTCGCACGGAGGAGCCAGCTATGCCTACGAAGCAAAGCTCTACAGTTGACCGCACCTTATACGAGCGATGGGAGAGATCCAATCATCTCAGTATGATGGTAATCAAGACCCACATTAGCCAGAGCATAAGGGGATCTATCCCCGAATGCAAAACTGCTAAGGAACTAATGGGGGCCATTGATGAGCAGTTTGTCAGCTCCGATAAAGCTCAAGCCAGCACCCTAATGGCAAAGCTCTGTTCCATGAAGCTTAAAGGAACAGAAAGCGTAAGGGGACATATTATGAAATAAGAGACGTAGTTGCTCAGCTGAAGTCGTTAGATGTTGATTTTTCAGAGTCTTTCCTGGTCCATTTCATCTTGACTTCCTTACCTGCCGACTACACTGCTTTTAAGGCGTCTTATATGACATATAAGGAAAAGTGGTCAGTCAATGAGCTCTTGAACATGTGCGTTCAAGAGCAGGGCAGATTGAAGCAAGAAAAATTGGAATCAGCTAATCTTGTGTCTCACAAGAAAGGACAGTCCTACAAGCCTAAGGGTGATCAAAAGGAGAAAGGCAAAGTGATAGCAGGTTCCATAAAGAAACCGGATAACCAAAAGCTATCAACTTGTTTTTTCTGCAAGAAAAAGGGTCACATGAAGAAGGACTGCCATAAGTATGAGGCATGACTCACGAAAACTGGAGGTATGACATCTTTAGTGTGTTATGAATCAAATTTAGTCAATTCTCATAATTTTCATAACACATGGTGGATTGACTCAGGCTCTACAATCCATGTCTCTACTGTCATGCATGGGTTTCAAAGTCTAAGGAAACCCAGTGATGGAGAACTCTGCGTCTATTCGGGGAACAAGATGTCGTCTTCTGTTGAAGGTGTTGTGACATACAGGCTCGTCCTAAAGACTGGATACATTTTGGATCTGGAGAAGACTTTTTATATTCCTAGTTTTTCTAAAAACTTAGTATTTGTATCTATACTTGTGCCTACGGGCTTTAATTTTCAGTTTAAAGACATTTCTTTCCTGATTATTAAAGACTCAGTTACTGTTGACTCTGGTATATTGACAGATGGTTTATATAGTCTAGATCTAGATTTAAATTATATGCAATCACTCACCACAACACATGATAATAGCAGCAACATCAATGTGAAAAATAATCATTCATCTAGTTTATGACATAGGATTTTGGGTCACATCTCCATAGAGCGCCTTAAAAGGTTGGTGAAAGAAGGTGTCATTCAGACACTTGACTTCACTGATTTTGGAACTTGTATAGGTTGCATAAAGGGAAAACAAACCAACAAGTCCAATAAATGAGCTAGGAGAAGTGATGCAAAACTAACTCTAATTCACACTGATATTTGTGGACTATTTACCACCCCATGTTTGAATGGTCAAGTGTATTTCATTACTTTTATTGACGATTTTACAAGATACATGTATCTATACCTTCTGAATGACAAATCTGAAGCACTTGATGCATTCAAAGTCTATAAGGAAGACATAGGGAAACAATCTAGCTTGAGTATCAAAATTGTAAGATCCGATAGGGGTGGTGAATATTATGGTAGGTTCACAAATGAAGGCCAAAGACCCGGTCCATTTGCTAGATTCCTTCAGGAACATGGAATCCTAGCTCAATATATGACGCCTGACACACCACAACAAAATGGTGTAGCTGAAAGGAGGAATCGTACACTGATGGATATGGTCAGAAGCATGACAAGTGACTCAAATCTCCCTTCTCACATGTGGAGTGAAGCCTTGAAAACAGCAGTGTACATTCTAAATAGGGTTCCATCCAAGTCGGTTCCAAAAACACCTTTTGAATTATGGAAAGGATGGAAGCCCAGTTTGAACCATGTGTACATATGGGGCTGTCAAGTAAAGGTTAGGGTGTATAACCCACATGAAAAGAAGCTAGACCCTAGGACAATCAGTAGTTTTTTCATTGGCTATGCAGAAAAATCCAAGGGTTATAGGTTTTATTGTCCCTCTCACATGCTTAAAATAGTAGAAGCAAGGAATGCCAGATTTCTTGAGGAATCTAACACTGATGAAAGTCGTTCTCATAAAGTTGTGATAGAAGAGATGCAGGAGACTGCACCTTCAGGTAGTGGTGTTGAACCTGGTGGGCTCATACCTGCTTTGGCTCAACACCTACCTATTCGGATCCCAACTTATGAAGGAGTGATCGATGATCCTCCTATCCAGGGCTCTCATGAAGATGTGGCTAGTGAATCAGTCATTCAGGAACCACCGCCAGTGGAGACCGCACCACAACCACTTAATCAATCAGATATAAGGAGATCTTCAAGTGTCAAAAGGTCGGCTATTCCATCTGATTATGTTGCATACTTACAAGAGACCGACTACATGTCTGGACTCAATCAAGACCCCATCACCTTTTCAGAGGCCATGAGCCGTATAGATTATAAAAAAATGGTATGAAGATATGAAGGATGAATTAAATTCAATGGCAAACAATCAAGTATGAGATCTAGTAGAATTACCAGAAGGTTTTAGTGATGTAGGTTCCAAATGGGTCTACAAAACAAAAGTTGATGCCTCTGGTAATATCGAACGATATAAGGCAAGTCTTGTTGACAAAGGTTTCCTTCAAAAGGAGGGCATTGATTACCATGCATGACACCTTCTCTCCGGTTTCTAAGAAGGATTCATTAAGGATTATCATGGCCCTCGTAGCTCATTTTAATTTGGAGCTACATCAAATTGATGTCAAAACGGCATTCTTAAATGGGGAAATTGAAGGGGAAGTATATATAAATCCGGCTGAAAGATTCATTTCAGAGAAAGGACACAACCTCATATGCAAATTAAAGAAATCAATATATAGGCTAAAATAAGCCTCACGACAATGGTATATAAAGTTCCATAATGTCATTACCTCATTTGGTTTCGAGGAAAACATTGTGGATCAATGTATATACATCAAGGTTTGTGGGAGCCGATTCATGCTACTAGTCCTGTACGTTGATGATATTTTGCTTGCGAGTAATAACTTGGGAATGATAAAAGAAACTAAACAATTTCTCTCTAAAAATTTTGACATGAAAGACTTAGGGGAGGCTTCCTATGTGATAGGAATTGAGATACATAGAGATAGATCTAGAAAGATCTTGAGGTTATCTCAGAAGGCCCATGTCAACAAAACTTTGGAAAAATTTAATATGAGAAATTGTTCTAGTTCTATAGCTCCCATAGTAAAGGGTGACAAATTCAGTTTGTCACAATGTCCTAAGAATTCTCTGGAATTGGAGTCCATGAAAAACATTCCATACGCATCTGCGGTTGGCAGTTTGGTCTATTTGGATGTTTGCACTAGACCGGACATTGCTTTCGTGGTGGGGATGTTGGGTAGATATCAAAGTAATCTTGGGATAGAGCACTAGACAGCTGTTAAGAAAGTCATGTGATATCTCCAGGGGACAAAGAATTACATGCTTACATATAGAGAGTCCGATCATCTGGATTTGGTCGGATACACAGATACAGACTTTGCGGGCTTCCAGGATTCGAGGAAGTCAACTTCTGGCTACATTTTCATGTTGGCCAGTGGTGCAGTAGCTTGGAAGAGTACCAAGCAAACTCTTATTGCATCCTCGACCATGGAGGCAGAGTTCATTGCATGTTATGAAGCACAGAAACAAGCATTGTGGTTGAAGAATTTCACTTCAGGGCTTAGGGTGATGGATACAGTTCCTAAGCCAATAAAGCTTCTTTGTAATAATGCTGCAGCAGTGTTCTTTGCCAAGAACAATAAAAGCGGGAGCCGCAGCAAGCACATCGATATAAAGTTTTTGGTGGTTAGAGAAAATGTAAGGGAGGGTAAGATCATCATTGAGCATATAGGCACACTGCTTATGGTAGCAGATCCCATGACTAAAGGGCTCCCACCTAAGTTGTACAAAAGTCATGTTGACAAAATGAGACTTGTGGGCTCATTTGATGATTAGATAGTCATGACATTCATTGTAACTCTCCTTTTGGATTAATGCAGTATTTCAGTCTTTTTATCTCTTTGTGCACACTAAAGTAATATTAGAGATCATATTTTGCATTAAAGAGCGGGAGCATCCACTCATAAAGAATTAACACCACGTAAAATGCTTGATAGGATCGAATGATTACATCGTAATTGTGGAAGGAAATTATCTACCATTTAAGGTACAACCGCCACAGTTCATGTAGTTGTGACGTCCTATACAAGTATAAAGACGTCACATAAGGTTTGGGCTAAGAGTCGCTGTTATTTTATGTTATTATGTATGGCCATACGAAAAGTTTTTCCCGTTGTTCACTATCACCCTATGAGTCTAGTGTTCTTTTACTATTATAGAACAAATAATTATTTTCAAATAATAAGGGGATTTTCACGTGTTGAATCAAGTGGGAGAATGTTAGATTATCTAATTGATTCAACTCATGGGAGTCCGTTAGGGTGATTAGTATAAGGAGGTGACTCGCTAGGCTCAGGTGTAATCAGATCTGCATTTTGTAACATCCCCCAAACAGCTAGACCCCTAAGTTGGTTTTGTCATGACTTGGTCATGACAAAACCATAGGAAGAGCTCAAGACCTTGTGAACATAGGTGAGAAGGAGAAAACTCAAGTGGTCTACAAATAGCAATTTTCAGATACCAAGCCTAGGGTTGGACTTTAGGACCCCACCTTGAACCTTGACCCCACAATATCATCTCTAACCCATTAGAGGTCTCCTTGAAGCACCAGTGACCCATTGGGGTCAACCTAAGGGGCCAATTTGACTAAAGTCGATCTTAACCCTAAATTGGTCAAACTAGCTCAATTAAGGTCAATTGGCCACCACCATGCCAAATTAACCATGCCCCTACCCCTGTATGGGTACTGGGATCCTAATGGACCAAAAAGCCCCATCATGGGGCCCCCAATTTGACCAATTTGCCCTAAACCCTAAATAGGTCAAAGTGCCCTAATAAGGGGCAATTCACCCTCACCTTGTCAAATTGACCCTACCTAGACCTTCCTAACCTTTAAGGGAAGTCAATGGAGCCCAAGCCACTCTTTGGGGTCAACCCAATTGGTCAATTAGACCAAAGTCAAACTCAAGCTTAATTTAGGTCAACATACCCCAATTTAAACTAATCTAGTCACTTGGGCTAGACCCAATTAAGGTGGTCCACCACCTAATGGGGATTGAATGCTGCTGAGGTGGCCATTCAATTTGGAGAGTGTCGGCTAGGAGAGAGAAATTTAGGAGTTTCCCCCAATTTGAAGAGAGAGAAAGTGGCCATTAAAGGAGGATTAATGGCATTCAAGGCAAATTGATCCCTCATTCATCTCCCCTCACCCTCCATTCATCTCCTCAGGCTGTTACTAGAGGCTTAAGGGGTTTTCCAGCTCTCAAGATGGTTGAATTCAATGGATTTCACCATGGCCGAAAATTAGGTTTGATGGCCATTAGTGGTTTTCAAGGTTGTAACCTCCCCCTCTCCTAATTGATCCCTTTAAAAGCTTCAGAGGTCTGAGAGGAGTGGTTTTTCCCCTTTACTTGGAGAAATCGAGCACCAGGAGCAGGAATCGGCATGGCGCCAAAGCTCGAGGATGGCCATGGCCAACAAGAAATCAGCAAGGAGCCAAGCACCCACACAGGTCCGATCCTCTTCTCCTCCCTTAGTGCAAGATCTTTTCATATTTCGGGGATTGATCCGTGCACAATAGGGCTCAGATTTGGGTTTCCGAAAGAGTACGTTACGTACTCTTTTTCCCTCCTCTAAAAACTAGATCCGACCACCTCCGGCCGGCCAACCACCCCTATCGCCGGCCACCACCTCAACGGAGGTGGTGGTGGCATTGGCCGGCCGGAAAGAGGCGTAGGTGGCCGAGAAATCACCCCGCAAAGAGGCCCAGGACGGGCTGTCGCGAGCCGTCCAGCGATCGGGGACGATGACGGAGAGTCGTCGGACCTTTATTTTAATGTTTACGTTTATATCATTTGTTTCGTTGAACGCTGCAAGATAATTCGTCGAACAAAATAATTCGTCGAACGAAAGTTGGTCTGTATTAGTCGAGCGCTGTTATTAGAGAAATTAGTCGAGCGCAACTGTGTTCGGCTTTCGTCGAACGCAGATTTGATCTGCTTTCGTCGAACGCAGAGTTGGTCTGCTTTCGTCGAGTGATATTTAATATTTTCGTCGAACGCTGAAACAGTTATTAAAATAAATGTTTATGTAATTTCTGTCACTTATTTTGTTATACTAAGATTTAATTGTTAAAATACTTAGGCCCCTCTACAGAAAAAGTGGTCAACACCAAAGTTGTAGCTCTTAGGGTCTAATTTATTTTAAAATTAATTTCACCCCAAAAGGAGTTCTGTAGCTCCCTGTAGGTTCATTTTGGTGGGGCTGGTCCCTAGTGTAGGACAGCCACCATTTCTTGAATAACTTTTGATTGGGAAATGATATGGACTTGAGATTTGAAACATAGTCTACTTATACCTACACGCACATCATATCAAAAGATGGGATTTTTAGGAGAACCTTTTTCTAAGGTTTTTGAAATAATTTCATAAATCATCTAATAATTAATTAGTGGGTTAAATGACTCCAATGCCCTCCAAATTTTGGTTGGTGCTCCTTAGGGTTACTGTATGACCTTGGAAAAATTATCAGCCCAATTGGGACTGTTTTGTTTAGGTATTTTGTAAACCCAAGATAGGACAAATAGGGTCAAGGTTAGGGTATGATGTTTACCTTGGGGTATGGTGGTCAGAACTCATCACCATGTAGTGAAACTTTGGTAATTGGTTTAGGATCACCTAAAGAATCCCCATGAGTGGTTTGGGGTGGTGTGGAGGTGCATTTAGAGCCTTGTGAAGGCCATGTAGTCAAAATCCCCTGGTTGGTTATGAAACTTGGTGGATAGATTCATAGAGTGTAAATAGGCACTAGGTAATTTTATAAAAATTTTAGGAGCCAATATTCCCTTTGAATTAAGACATAACCCTTTTAGGGAAACTTATTATAAGATACATTTACATGCTTAGAAAGTCTTGGATGATGATGAGACTTTGGTTGTGCCATTATAATCATGATTTAAACCTCTGGTAATTTTTGTGAATTTTATTAAATAATTTAGTCAGTACTTCTTTCTCAAGGCACTTATTTTGATTTAAACTTAAGAAAAATATTTGAGGGTCCAAAACTCTTTGTTAAATTGTAAAAATTGGGGATAGGACCTTTCTGAACATTAGGAAGCTCTGTAAATTTTTATTGAATTTTTGAATATTTAAATCAGTAGGCTACTTCACTGTTCATTTAATTTGAGGTTTTCTTAATTTATTTATTATAGTGAGAAAATGATTTCCTTAAATCCTGAAACTTAGTCAGTATCCTTTTCTAGTGAATACAAGAGCTTGGTAATTTTCCCATAATTTTAGTGTTGATATTTTTGGTGGTTCCTTCATAAAACTATGATTTTGGATGGATGATAAATAATTAAATTAGAGGATAATTTCTTACTGTAAAAATATGATATGCTGGTTCTGATGTTATTTAGTCACCATAGGTTTGTCATAATTTTTGGAGAGCCATATCATAAGATTTACTTACACTTCATGTTCATTTTCATACTTGGCAGATGTTTGGAGAAATTAAAATAAATATTAATTAATTAGGGAAAAATATGATTCTCTGGAATTAGTCTTATAACATCATGATAGACCTCCAGTAAATAGCTTGGGTCAGTTGGATGAATATTTGGAGTACTTCTAGTTGTGAGCATCATATAACTCATTTGGTCTGCGTATAGTAAAACTGTGAAATTGGAGAATCAAGTGAATCCTTAGGAGGGATGAGAGGTAAGTGGTTTAACTAGTTTAATTGAGAAGGTATGATGGTCAGCAAGAAGATTATAGATAGTAAAGGTGTGCTTGGTGAATTAGAGGTAAGTTGCACTCGGGGTCGACAAAAGATCGTCTTGGGAAGTCATAAGTCACTTAGGGTTAATCCAAGAGTAATGACGAGGAGGGTATCCTTACGGGTAGATACCAACAACACTAAGTGTCTTGAGAAAGTGAACTTTGGGGTGTCATCCCATTTCAGTTCCTAGTACCGTAACGAGCCTCTTACATGGTAATCCTCGAGAGGTCCAAGATTAACCATAAGTCGTAGGAGTAAGAAGTTATTATACAAGATTAACTCAATAATGCACACCCCGTAGTTACGGAAGGTTAGTTGGTTTGGTTGTACGAGCGATAGGCTCGGTGGTTGTAACAGGAGACTAGTTAGTCTAGTGAGCTTGTGACTCAGTAATGTCATTGGGGCGGACGGGTTGGTCCGGCGAGCCGGTGGCTCGGAAGGTTATGGTAACGGGCGGGTTAGCCCGGGGAGCCTATGGCTCGGAGATAGGTAGTAGAACATGTTGCATGTGCATGAAGGTGGTGGGTCTCCGGTATTGGACGGTCATTCACACCAACGTCAATACGTTGACTCGGCAAGTGTGGAATTTGCACTTAGCCTTGAAAGTCTGGTGGTCCAGCCAGTAAGAGTACGCAGATGCTCCGCGGTTTTGCATTGAGGCGTACGATAGGTCTAGGTAGGGTAGTGTGAATACCAACCTAGAGGTGGGCGAGGCCCAACCCACCGCTTCCGTTTGCCACTACGGGAGTATCCTGGGAGTCTTGCTAGCTCCAAAAAGGGGGAACTAAAGGTCTATACGCATAGAGTCGAAGTGGGTCAGTTGCACTTGTATGAACATAGCATAACTGCATACCTTGCCTGTCATAGCATAAACATTGCATTTCAACCCCTACCCCTGTCGTATAAGTCGGTTATGGGACTTCTTATACGATAGGCCTTGCTAAACGACCCCTTGGTCTATAGGTTTGTATGGGCATTCCTATAAACCAATGGTTACTTTTCTATTACTATTGTCTCTACTTACTTCACTTTACTTATTCTTTACCTGCTTTTACTATGCTCTTTTACTGCTTCAGTTATATATATACACATGTGTAGTGTAGAAACATTTCCTGTACCACTGTCACCTGCTCTTTGTTATACCCCTTGTTGTCCTCCGCTTCATCCTTTCCGCTCGGTGCCTAGGAGTCACCAGGGGAGGGGTGGGGGATTGACTTGGTCTTTTTGACTAACGGTCGGTGGATCTTATCATTTTAGGAGATCGAGGAGACGCAGCAGCACCAGAGGCCGGTGCAGACGGAGGCGGGCCAGCCTATTACAGGAGCACCATACTCAAGATCAGTGAGTGATTAGTAGTTAGCTTCCGCGAGTGATTTTGTAGTGATGACATGATGTATCGGGCAGGAGCCCTTGTTATCTCTTTCTTTATTTCAGTTATATTTATGTGGACAATCTCTTCGTGGATGTATTACTTTTCTATGTGATGTGGACTTGGCCTTCTTTTAGCTTATTTTTCTTTACTTCTTCGTGATCGATTTGGCCGGCAGTATCGGCGTTTTGTAGTGGCGACCTTCCCGAGCGAGGGTGTCACCACAAAGCGGCGATTCTGGGCCTAAGACCCGGTGTTTGGAAAAAAAATGGGGTCTTACACGTTTAGTCAAAATCCTCTAGATGGGAGGATGGACGACCCAGATCGTTCAGGGCTAATCTTGAGGCCCTGGATTTGGGGTATATATAAGTGGGAATTAAACCCATCTCACGATTCCCGTCCGGTTCTCTTTCCCGAAAATCCCGAAGCCGCAGGTTCCTCTCCCGCTAGGGTTCGCGCGACTTCGTCCTTCCAGTCAGCGACCTCCTTCTCCGGCGACGCTCCAGCCCGAGCCTCCTCCCTCCGGCGTCGCTGCTCCGCCCTGGCCTATTTCCTCCGGCGTTGTCGCTCGACGGAAACTCGTCGATCTCCAGCAGCCTGGTATTCGCCGATCTCTAGCTTCTGGGCTTAGATCCCGTAGAGTGCAAACAAGAGCACTGTTCTTCTTCCTTTCTGGACTGAAGCCGATCGTCCAAAAGTAGCTCTATGGCTGAAGGTATAAATCCCTATACTTCGATCCTCGCTTCCGCTGCGATACATATAGTTTCTTACACTATAAACAGAGTGTATTTATTTTTCTAATTCTATGCAAGCCATTTGTATTAAAAAACTACATATATCATTAGATTTGAGGATTGAAATGGAACTACAGACTCAATTAATAATCATATTTGAGCACAGTGACCAACCCCAACTTTTTGTTAATATTGTACTAGCAGCCGTGTATAGCTTCCCCGCGCACGATCAAGTATTATTGTCGCCGAACACAACTACAATTGTAATTTTTATTTTTATGCGAGGTCTTGATTCCGCTAGATCAGGGAGAATAAAATCGAAGGTTAGGATTATTTTGATAGTGCTAATTAAAATTCATAACCAACTACTGATAATATTTTGATGATCAAGAATTCCTTATAATATATCAGCAGTCGTGTACGGGACTACAACCGTGCACGCCTGCTAGCTCTTGGTTACGAATGGGCATCGCTTGCCCATGAAAGCTTTGGGTGCTCGAAGCTCCTCTCGAGCGTGCCCAAAGTGGCAGCCCACAAGTTTTGTGCTTGCACGCTATCAGACTCTGTCAGTGCGACTAATTTAAAAAGTAAAAAAAAAAAAAGCTTTAGAACATTATTTTAGAGATATAAAATAAAGAATAAATAATTTTAAAATAAAAAAATATTATCTCTTACCCAGTCCCCTCTCTCTCTCATATGACTTGGGCTCTATTTGGGGCACTTGTTGATGAAAAAGTTGTTGGTCGAATAGAGCCGATTGAATAAAGCGCTTTGAGAAGCAGTGATGAAAAAGCTGCAGACTGTTTGTAGAGTTTGTGCATAAGTGCTGATCGAATATAACTTTTTTATTTAAGCTGTTTGATTGAACATCTATTTGAAATCATATTTTATATTATGAAAAATTCAGATCAGAAGTGGAACCTGAAATGATGTAAACTAAACAATGAACATCTTGATTTCCTCACGTGAAAAACTTGCTAATGTAAAACTGTGATTCTTTTCACAGTTTCTGCAGTAAAACTATCATCAAAACAATTGTGAATTCAAAATAAAATTAAGCCAAGGGATTGATCCATCACAACTTCTGAAGAAATTTCTTTTCATGAACCAATCATTATTAAAAGAAAGTCTATGAATATGATAATGCCGGCCATATATGCACTTAATATTCAAGTGCAGCTAAGCCCCATGCTTCCCATGATTAGTGAGTCAATCTCGAGATTCTCAAGGGCATCACAAAGCTTCTCCCTTGCGTCCCCCCAGTACTCTGATAGCGGAATCAGAGTTGGAGCTCACAAATAGGTGCGATCATCGCTCAATTCGTAAATCAAATAAAGATTGAGAGAGGCGGGGGAGAAGAAATGAGAAAGTAGCTAGGATTGAAGATCGCATACGAGATTCGGATTGTGACCACAGGATTGAAGATCGCAAAGCTTCTCCCTTGGTAGAAAGGAGAAGTTCCTCCCGAGGTGTACGGGTGGAGAAGAACTTGTCAGCTGCCACTGGAAGGCCCCAGTGCCAAGACAACCAGACGAAAGTTTCGATGGAGAGAACTGCGAGAAGCGTCAATGTCGGTGAGAGAGATACGGTTCAGAAGGCCTGGTCCTAGGTCGGAAGAGGAGAGGCCGACGAGAGAGATAGGGTTCAGAAGGATTGACGAGAAGCGTCGATGTCCAGCGGAAACGAAAAGAGAGGATACTCGAACGCGCGGATGAGAAGCGGAACGCGGGGTGGGCTCAGCTGTCCGAAAAGATTAAGGCTCTGTTTGGCTCCACGATTTGAGAGTGGTGGGCCGCTGCTTTTTGTGCTGCCCATTCAAAAGTGAAAAGAGGATCACGGGGGCTCCACGGTGGGAATATAGATTTTCTATAACTAACTCCACACCGCCATTTTCCCATCGTGTAAGGAGGACCACGATCTGATTAGATTTTTTTGAACAACAGCTTTATCGTAACTTTTATTAATATATAATCATATAATAACTTTAACTAATAACATTATTTAAAAAGCTTAGCTTATATAATAATATTTTTATTTAATTAACGCATTATGTTTATTTAGTTAACGTATTATTTGTTGAATTTTTTGTGTGCTACCAATCAAGGATACCAAAACAGAACAAAGACAGCTGTAATATATATACTTGACAACAAGATTACAACAGAACACAGCTGAATACAAGTTGCATCCAACTTGAATCACAACAGCCAATAGTCAGGTAGATAAGACTCCCCACCAGTGCCCGAAAGATCTTCGGATCAGGAAGAATCCTCCCTTCTTCCTTCCGAAGCTTCAGCCCAGCCTCCAGAGGAACGGAGCTGCTCTTCCCCTCTTTCATGCCGAATCTCTCGACGATCCTCTCGGCATATGTCCTCTAGGAAACATCCAGCCCGCCTCTTCTCTTCTCCACTTGGAGGCCAAGGAAATGGTGCAGTTCACCAAGATCCTTCATCTCGAATCGTATGGAGAGCTGCTGTCTCAGCGCCGCGACCTCCTCAGGGTTGTTCCCTGTCACGATCATGTCGTCGACGTATAGCAGCACCAGCACGTGAAGACCTCCACTCTTCTTCACGAACATGCTGGAATCTGAGTCTGAGGCATCGTAGCCGCAGAACTGCAGATACTCCGTGATCTTCCCATACCAGGCTCTCGGCGCCTGCTTCAACCCATAGAGGGCCTTCTTCAGCTTGCAGACGTGGCGCGACTGAGACTTGGACACGTATCCAGGTGGTTGCACCATGAATATGTCCTTGTCGATCTCCCCATATAGGAACGCGTTCTTCACGTCCAGCTGCCATAGCTTCCACCCTCGGCACGCCGCCAGAGCGATGACCGTCCTCACCGACGTCATCTTCACTACGGGACTGAAGGTCTCCTCGTAGTCCTCTCCATAGGTCTGTGAGAAGCCTCGAGCGACAAGCCTCGCCTTGTACCGCTCCACTTCTCCATCAGCCCTCTTCTTCACCTTGTACACCCACTTGCAGGTGACAGGTTTGATGCCCCCCACCATGGGAACTAGGTCCCATGTCTCGTTCTTCTTCAGGGCCTCCATCTCCTCCTTCATGGCCTCGTCCCACTCCTTGATGCCAACAGCATCCTCAAAGCGGGCAGGTTCCCTTTCGTCGAGTGGTCCTGCGAAGAAGCAAGAAACCAAACTCACGAAGTTCCCCTCCTTATAGCGAGCAGGCGGGACGATGGTCCACTTCGACCTCCTCAAGGCTTGGCCACTATCTACCGCTCCGGTAGAATCCTCTTCTCCAGCTCCTCTCTGTCCTCCTCTAGGAGCAATACTCTCCCTGCTTCTAGAGATCGAAGCTCCCCCTGAGCCAGATGCTCCTCCTGAGCTAGATGGCGATGGGGCACTTGGAGAAACCTCCAACTCCACAGTAGGGTCCTCAGTGACGCACTCTTCTTCTCTCCTGCTCGATTCTCCACTCTCCGGCAGCACCACGGAAGAGACTCCCTGATACGAGATCAGTTCGTCAAACACTACGTCGCGCGAGACGACGAACTTGTGGGTCTGCGGGTTCATGCACTTCCAGCCCTTCTTCCTCTCGTCGTAGCCGATGAAGACACACTTCCTCGCTTTCGGCTTCAACTTGGTTCTCTCGGCCTCTGGAACGTACACGAAGCAGGTAGAACCAAACACCCTCATGTGACTCACATTCGGCTTCTCTCCAAACATGAGCTGGTGCGGAGACACCATCCTATTGGGACTCAATGGTAGCCGGTTGATCACATGGGTGGCACACGCCATTCCCTCTGCCCATAAGGCCTTGGGAATGCTCTTGGCATGTAGCCAACTCCTGGTAGTCTCCACCAGATGGCGAATCTTCCTCTCAGCCACCCCATTCTGCTGAGGGGTGTGAGCGCAAGAAAGCTCCCGCCGAATGCCGAACCTTCTGCAGAAGGAAGCAAACGCATTGGAGGTGAACTCCCCTCCATTGTCGCTTCTCAGCTTCTTCACTCTGCGATCCAGCCTCCCTTCCACAAGTTCCTTCCACTCTTGGAACTTCGTGAATACTTCTGACTTCTCTCTCAGAAAGTATACCCACGTATAGCGGGTGTAGTCATCCACCAGAACCAGCGCATACTTATTTCCTCCATAAGTAAGGGTGGCGCACGGCCCCATAACATCAGCATGTACGCACTCAAGAGGTGCCCTACACCTGGTCTCCGATTTGTCAAATGGAAGTCGATGTGACTTTCCAAACTGACAACCTTCGCACACATGGCCGTCGCCACAAGAAGAGAGATGAGGTAGGCCACTCACTAGGCCCTTTGATGCCATCATCTTCAGCTTGTCCATCCCCACATGACCCAACCTCTCATGCCAGATCACAGCGCTGTCGTTCGTCTTCAGCTTGTCCACATAGGCACTTGCAGACAGAACATACAAGTCCTTCACCCTTCTCCCGGTGAGCGTGACGTCAACATCGACAGACGATAGGTTCTTCAAGAACTTCACCTCCTTTGGTCCAAACAGCACGTGGTATCCAGCATCCACGACGTTCGCCACTGAGAAGAGGTTCTTCTTCATGCCAGGCACGTGATAGACACTCTTTAGTGTCACTGGCTTCTCTCTACTCCCAAGGGACACCTTCCCTTCTCGCTCCACTGGATGCACCGTATCATCCGCAGTGATGATAGCATCCGATCCTTCATATGCTGCCGAGGAGGCAAACTTCGACATATCTCCAGTGAGATGATGCCCGCAACCGGAATCCACTATCCAGTCGTCCTCGAGGTTGATGGAGGCTAAGACATCGACTGACGTTGCCGTCATCTCTGCCAGGAAACAATTGTCCCCCCTCTCACCGCCCTGGTGACCTCCACCTCTTCCTCCACCTCTTCGATGGTCTCCACCTCTCTGATGGTCTCCACCTTTCTCAGCAACATGACCGGCCTGGAGATTAGACCGACAATCCTTTGCCATATGCCGGTACTTCTTACAGGCAAAGCAAAGGTATCTCCCCTTCTCGTCACGGGCAGGAAGGAACTTCCCCCCATCTCCCTGAGATGACGTTGAAGGTCCCTCTCGGGGGTTCTTCTTCCTCTTGTCCCAGGATCTCCTCTTTCCTGAGAACAAGGCCTCGCCATCTCCTCCTGAGATGGATACTCCCGCCATCTGCTTCGCCAAGCTCTCTTGTGATGATAGCAGGTTCTCTAGCTCCAGAAGGGAGGGCTGAATAGCCCATCCTTGTACGGAAGTAACGAAGGGGACATACTCCCTCCTCAAGCCTCGGAGTATGTGTCGCTTCAACTTCGCCTCTGAGATTGGCTCTTCAGGATCCAAGGCCGAGATCTCCCCACATAGGTTCTTCACCTTCAGGAAGAAGGTGGATATCGCCATCTCGCCTTGAGTCGACTTCGCCAACTCATTCTCCAGGAATTGTAGCCGCGCCACATTCTTCTTGTTGAATAACCCATCGAGGGCTATCCAGATCGCAGACGCTGACTTGCAACCAATGATGTGGTCGAACAAGTCAGGTGATATGGCTCTCTTCAAGGTGAACTCCGCCTTGGCGTTGGTCTTCCTCCAAGCTCTCACAGCTGGACCATTATCGCCGGCAGCTACAACTTCCTCTTGCTCCCCACCACCAACAACCTCCCAGAGATCCTCTCCAAGAAGGTAGCTCTCCATACAAGAGATCCACTTCTTGTAGTTGGTCTGGGTGAGCAACTCAATACCAAGTCCCCTAGCATACCCTCCTCCGCCGTCCATTTTGAATTCTCAACCTTGAACCTTGATAGCACGCGCTGCTTCAGCAACCTCGCTCTGATACCATGTTGAAATTTTTGTGTGCTACCAATCAAGGATACGAAAACAGAACAAAGACAGCTGTAATATATATACTTGGCAACAAGATTACAACAGAACACAGCTGAATACAAGTTGCATCCAACTTGAATCACAACAGCCAATAGTAGTAAAGAACTTGGTCACGGACAAAGTCCGCTTCGCCTCCGGAGCACACCGCGCTGGTGATACTCGTCGCTTCGATACTCGGCACGGATACTCGGCACGGATACTCGTCACCGATACTCGTCACCGATACTCGTCACCGATACTCGTCACCCCGATGCTCGTCACCCCGATGCTCGTCACCCCGATGCTCGTCACGCCGATGCCCGTCACGCCGATGCTCGTCACGGTGATGCTCATCACGGTGATGCTCGTCACGGTGATGCTCGTCACGGTGATGCTCGTCACGGTAATGCTCTGGTATCTCTAACTCGCTCAGAGTTGATGATACTCGCCACTTCTGATGGCTATACTCGTCACTCTCAGAGTATATACTCGGCACTGTCAGAAGGTCTGGATTCGTTTCTCTTTAGGGGGGGGGGGGGGGGGTACCCCTCTATTTATAGGCAACTCAAGGGGGGCGAGTATGCCGATACTCGGCACGGATACTCGGCACCGATACTCGTCGCGGATACTCGGCACGGATACTCGTCACCGATACTCGGCACGACGATACTCATCACCGATACTCGTCACCGATACTCGGCACGGATACTCGTCACCTGGATAGTCGCCACCTGGATAGTCGCCACTATCCCAGCATATACTCACTTCACAAATCTAACATTATTGTTATAACTTTATTAATAATTACATGATAATTAATCAGTAAAAAATGTTTAGCTTACATAATAATATTAATTATAATAATAAAATATTTTCATTGAAAATTTATTATTAATTACTAACATTTATCACTAAATTTTAATTACTATAATCAACACTATAGTTACGAGACTTCATAGCCAATCAAATCCAAGAATTATAGTGGCTTCATTCTTATCATGGTGTCGCCTAGGCGTCCAGTCGGCCGATTGAAAACAAGGCGAAGACCGCCTTATTTTTTAAAAAAATTAGGTGTATAGACAGCGGTTTATATATAAACCGCTGTCTATACTCTCATAGACACCGGTTTATATATAAACCGTTGTCTATTGTACGCGTACAATAGACAGCGGTTTATATATAAACTGCTGTCTATGAGAGTATAGACAACGGTTTATATATAAATCGATGTCTATTGTACACGGAATGTTACAATAGACAGCGGTTTATATATAAACCGCTGTCGAATTGGGATATAAACGAAAGAATTTACCCCGTCTTTTTTACTTTTTACCATCGCTGGATCGTTTGCTGCTCTGTGCGAAAACCCTAAAGGCGATTTCTCCTCGACAAGTCGACATCTTCCTTAGGTTCGTTTTTACGATTTTTTTCTTGCTCTTCTAATTTCTAAGTTGGAATGGTATAATTTCTAAGTTGAATGGTATAATTTCTATTTTGAATAATCATTTCATAATTCATAATTTCCTACTTCCTAGTTCCTAGTTCTACTTCTTACTGCTTCTATAGTTCTGTATTTATATGTGTGATTGACTTAATGTGTGGTAGACTAGTATTACCTCAATATTATTGCGGTTTTGTATGAATTTTGTTTAGGTTTTTTGGATGGTTTAGGTTTTTTTAGGGCTTTCTTATTACAGGAAAATGACTGATAAAGGATCCTCATCAAAGTCAACAAGAGGCTTCACTAAAATGATGGGATTGAATAAGCTTAGAGCAGAGGGAAAGAAGATTTTTATTTCTGTTAATGATGATGGCCACATTATTCCCGGGCCTGAGTGTAATAAATTGATGAGTCTAATTGGTTCTCTTGTGAGGATGTATGTTCCAATCACATGTGCTAGATGAAAGGAAGTTGATAAAGAAATTAAAGATCGAATATGAGAAGAAGTAAATGTACGTAATTTTGTTATTAGCGATTAGATATAAGTGTTTTTTTAGTTATTTATTAATATTATTGTATATTATTTTCATAATTATTTTGATAATGTTGATGGTGTTCGTCATGAATTGATGAAAAGCATGGGTGAAAGTTGGCGGTCGTGGAAATCTAAACTTTATGTCCATTACATAAAGGATGTTGATTTGGAGCATCGTTACAATGTTCCAGTCAAGTATAATTTTATACCTCTTGAAGATTGGAAAATTTTTGTTGACAATCGCACCACTCCGGAAGCTATGGTTATGTGTTCTTATTTCTTAAAAAACTTTGTAAGCATTATACTCTAAGTATTAACAAATATTTGTTTGTGTAGGAGAAAAGTAAACTTAACACACAGAGAGCAAAAGTACAGAAGTCGTTTCATACTACTTCCAGAATGGGTTATTCTGGATTAGAAAAAAGGATGGTATTAGTATTTACTATTTAGTTCTCTACTTCTCTCTTGTATATTTTGTTTTAAAAATGTGTTTTTCAATAATTTAAATGATAATTTATTTGCATTTTATTGTCAAGATTGAACAAGGTGCAAATGCACCAATTTCACGTGCGGAGCTATGGAAAGCCGGTCACAAAAGAAAGACTGGTGAATATATTACTCAGGATGCAGCTGATTTGGCAGCTAAAATTGTATGTTTAAATTATCATTTCATCATTTGTAAATTTTCATTTCATCAATCATCGTTTGCATTAATATTTATTGATTTCACTTAGGATGAGGTCTCGAGCCAAGAGTCTGCTGCAAGTGCAACAGAATCACGGGTAAGAGATGGCATCCTTGTATCTGTTTTAGGCAAGGAACATCCGGGCAGAGTAAGAGCCGGTGGCAAGTTTTCCACCATTACAAGTTTTTTCAAGAATGATAAGCGGAAGGAGAGAACAATAGCTCATATTGAAGACGTGGAATCTATTGTTCAAGAAAGATTGAGCCAACAACAGGAGTTATGGAGGCAAGAACAACAATAACAACATGAGCAGGCCTTTCAGAGCCAACTCTACCAACAACAACAAGCGCATCAAGCAGAGATGACTAGCATGAAAAATCAAATCGATGAACTTATGCGCATATTTGGTGTTAGAACCGAAACGTCTCAAAACATGTCTCAGGTATTATTATGTATTTATGTTTAATTATTTATACTTTTATGAAATGTCATGTTATCTTTATACTTTTATTTATAGTTAACTTTTATTTTTGTTTTGTCAGCAGGCACTTGTATTAGCCTCACAAGGGCCTGAAACATCACATCAACCCGAAACGTCACATGGGTGTTTACCGTCTTCGGTATTATAAATTTATAATTAATATTTTTTATTTTTATAATTAGCATTTCATCTTGGGTGTCCGAAATACTAAATACTAATTATTTTTAATTCCACAGAATGTCAATGATGTCATTGTCCTGTTACCCAATTTCATTTCTACGATGGAGAAACAAGACAAAATAATAACTATGGTATTAGATCCAAATGTATTTGGAACTAAAGAATCAACACGTACATACTTTGAAGCTTCCGAGTTGTTTGATTTTCTTAAAATGGAACAAATTGGAGTTAACATCATATTATCATGTATTGGGTGAGTAATGATTATCAAATATTACAAACCTAAGATTTTTAGTTAATATATATATTGATTATGATTTATGAATTTACATGTTTTTTTTACAGGTACATAGATTCACAACTAAAGAAGTTTAGATACACAAGAAATGTATATTTTCATAATCCGACATCTATTTTTGTTTTTAATGATAAGTTTGCCAAGGAGCGTATTAAATCAGGAGGACAAGAGCTAAAAATAGGCTTGCTAAACTTCAACCGGATTCTTTATTATTTGTGTCATATCATAGAGAGTAAGTATTAATAATTATTGCTATTTTTTATTGCTATTCAAGTTATTACTTATTAATGATTTATTGATTTTATTTGTTAATTGTTACACAGAGTACATTGGATGTTGGCCATTATTGAAAAAGATAACAATACAATTTATTGGCTTGATCCTTTAAATAAGGACATTCGTGACGATATAAAAAATGTCATTGCACTGTAAGTTTATTAATTAGTATTTTCCCTATTTGAAATTTAGATTCTGCTGTAAACTAATTTTTTTAATATTTTCTGAAGTGCATTGAAGGATTTGGCAAATGATCGAAATCTCAATTTTCAAAATATATGAGTATATGTTAAATAATTATTTTCATATTTACAATTATAAATTCTAATGTTTACTATTTGTTTATTTATTTAGTGCCATAAACAACCGGATAGTATTCAATGTGGGTTCTATATCATGTGTTACATGATTGACATCGTTGATGCTCTTAGAAGTACGACAATGCCATCAGGGGTAAGTTAACTGCATATAGTTTCATACATGATAAATGATAATAAATGTGTTAAATTTATTTTAACAAATATTTTTGTTTTTATTGCATTTCTATGATGGAGTGGATGAATTTTCTCCTGAGAAAATAGATAATATGCGAAATAAGATTTGTGATTATATAATCACTACATGTGCGACATGAAAAACGATTGAAAGTTAGAAAATAGAAACATATATTGTTTTATTGCTAAACAAATGTAATTGTGTAATTGTGTATGTGTTAGTGTGTTGCTTTATACTTATGTAGAAAACTAGAAATAGAACTGTATGAAAATTATAATTGTAATTGTTTATGGAAATTGATGTATGCATTATTTGTGTAACTCTGAATTTTATAGCTCTTATTTCAGTTATTTGTGAAAGATGAAAGACCAAAACATCAACAGTCTTGCTCCATCCGTTGATAGCAATGAGCCTGACCCAAAAACTGATCCTAAAAGAAAAGCAAATTCAAAGGATCCTGGATGGAAGTATGGACATTGGCCTGACATAAAGGATGAAAATACTGTTAAATATAATTTGTGTGATAAAGTATATAAAGGTGGGATCAAAAGATTGAAACAACACTTATGTGGCGGATATGAAGATGAGACAAAGTGTTTTAAGACTACTTCAGAAATAGCAACTGAGATGTATGCAGCTTTAAATGATAAAAAAAGGACAAGGTGGATTTGACAGCTGATGATGATAATGTAAGTGAACAAGAAATAGAGCGAGCAGGTTCTCAAAATGTATCTCCGGCATTATCTACAACTAAAAGTTCATTTGTCCCAAGTTCTGGGACAAGTGCCAAAAAGAGAAAAGTACTCCACCTTCCACAAAAACGGGGCCCTATGGATGCTCATGTAAGACGTGCTCCCGAAGATGTAGTTGATGAAAGACGTGCTAAAGGTCCTGCACAAACTACTATTGAGAGATGTTTTAGAGCTCCTGAAGAGAAAAAGAGAGTTGATGGCTATGTTGCAGATTGGTTCTATGAATGTGGAATTCCTTTCAATGCTGCAAAGGCATGAAGTTTTGAAGTAATGCTTGATGCAGTTGGACAGTATGGGCCTGGTTATAAAGGCCCTAGTTATCATGATTTACGAGTCCATTTGTTAAAAAATACAAAAGAGAAAGTTAAGGAGATGAAAACAAAGTATCAAGCGTATTGGAGGAGATATGGTTGCACTCTTATGTCAGATGGTTGGACGGACAGGAGAGGGAGACATTTGATTAATTTCCTAGTTAACTATCCAGAAGGAACTTATTTTATGGGTTCCGTAGATGCATCCGGTCATATTCAAGATGCCACAATGCTATCAGAGTTGCTTGATAGTAAAATAACCGAGATAGGAGCAGATTGCGTTGTTCAGGTAACTTTTTTTGGTTATTTTAATTTTCATATTTCATGTTTAATAGTCTACAACTATAGACTATAAAAGTATAGAACTTTACATATATACAAAGTTATGTTGTATGCAGGTAGTGACTGACAATGCCTCCAATTATAAGGCAGCTGGTAAAATTTTAATGGAGAGAAGACCCACATTATTTTGGACTCCTTGTGCAGCTCATTGCATTGATCTCATGCTATAAGATATAGGCAAGCTGCAATAAAACAAAATGATGATAAGAAAGGCAAGGATGATTACAAATTTCATCTACAGGCACACTCGTTTACTTGATGCAGTAAGGACTACTATTGGTGGTGATCTAGTTCAGCATTCAGTGACTAGATATGCAACATCATTCCTTACTCTACAAAGTGTGCTTAAGCATAAGGAGAAGTTGAAATTATTCTTTGTGTTGCCTTCATGGAATGCTGCTAATCTGGCAAAAATCGAAGCCGGAAAACAAGTTGTTGCAGTAATACTTTCAACTGTTTTTTGGAATGGAGTAAGAGATTGTCTAAAAGGAGGAAAGCCACTAATATCCGTGTTGCGATTAGTAGATGGTGATGAAAGGCCAGTTATGCCTGAAGTATATGTGGCAATGGAAGAAGCCAAACAAAAGATCAAAGATCATTTTGATAATAAAGAAAGATTATATAAAAAAATTATTGACATTGTTCAAAATAGGTGGACAAATCAAATGGAGCAACATTTATAGGGCGGCTTTGTTTCTAAATCCAAACAAATATTTTGAATATGAGGAAAAACATCCCGATGATACTTGGAAATTTCAAGATGCTTTCGATGATGTTATTGCAAGACTAGTGCCCGATCAACAATTGCAAGACAAGATTGCAGAGCAAGGCACTAACTATAAAGCATCTCGAAATAGTTTTGGAAAGCTTATGGCTATTAGGCAACAAACCACCTTAAATCCAAGTGAGTATTGATTACGTTTTTATTTTTTCTTAAACTACTTATATGTTATACTAATTTATTTGTCTTAAATAAATAGTGGATTGGTGGGGTGCACATGGAGGGCCGAATGTTGACCTTACAAAGGTAGCATTGCGCATACTTGTCTTATGTTGTTCTTCTTCTAGTTGTGAGCGCAACTGAAGTACTTTTGAGTTTGTAAGTATACAAAAATTTAATTTAAAATTAAACTTATTTTATCCACTAACAAATAACAAGTTTGCAACTATCTTGATTCAGATTCACACGAAGAAAAGAAATAGATTGGAGCATCAAAGGCTTAATGATCTTGTATACATCCAATACAATCGTCGTTTATAAGCACGATTCCAAGAAAGACGTGAAAAAGGAAGAAATTACAACCCTTTAGTGCTTGATGAGCTAGATTGGAGTAGTGAGTGGATGATGAACAAACCGGAGGAAGCTTTAGTTTATGATGATGATGATCTCGCATGGAAAGTTGTAGAGAGAGCTATTGGGACTGGGGCTCGAAATTTACGAAGTGGTGCTCAAGCTAATCTTGAACAAATATTTGAAGGGGATGAAGATCTAGATCATTTTAGCGTTGCAAATGATGATGAAGATCTTGTTGATAATTACGGGCAAATGCCGAGTATCTCAAACCAACTAAGCTCATGCAATGCCAATGACGATTTACTAGATGATGATTCTATTTGATCTAAAAAATTATTAATGCTACATTGCTACTGTGTATCAGTGTATGATGTTGATGATAACATTTTGGTATTGAGTGATATGGTTGTGAATCTTGTGATTGTCAATTTGACATTATATATATTGATTCTAAAATCTGAATGTTATTTTTATTTGATTCTGAATGTTACAATGCTGAATGAAAAAAACTGTGTATCTGAATGTTGAATGACTTCTGGAGTTCTGGCTTCTGGGAGTGTTGAAAATTCTCTTTCTCTCTTTTAAAAAAAAATGGGACTATAGACAGCGGTTATTTTAATAACCGATGTCTATAGTCCCCTGACAGTGACTATAGACATCGGTTATTTTAATAACCGCTGCCAGCATTTGCAATAACCGCTGCCAGCATTTGCAATAACCGCTGTTTATAGTACTATAGACATCGGTTATTGAAATAACCGCTGTCTATATTCTTCATTTGTTTAAAAAAAAATTTTAAATGTCGTCTAGCATTTGCTCGCCGGCGTCAAGGCGGTCGGGGCTCGCCTTGGTACGCCTTGACGCCAAGATAAGAATGAGTGGCTTCCAAACAGTTGAAACAATTTTATATTTTAATTAACATTTTATGAAGCAAAAAAATTATCACAAATTTTCCACTACTGTTTCTTCCAAACAGTTGAAACAATTTTCTATTTTTGAACAACACTGAGAAATCTGCACTTCCAAACAGTTTCACAGATTTTCCCACAATTATGCAAAAAAGCAGATTTTCTCACAACTGCTTCCCACCACTGATTCTCCCATCGCTGCAGTCGAGCCAAACAGAGCCTAAATAAAAGCTATTTTATAAAACGCTCTATTCCAAAAGTTGGTCAAACAAATAGTTAAAACCACAGCTCAGGCGGTTGGAATATAGCTTTTCCATGCGCCAGAGCTCTCTCAAACAAAATCTTAGCTATTTGAGTATGTTTAAGAGATCATAAATTTTGTTTCCCCTTCTCTGTGTCTAACATAAAGATTGAATAACTCATATGCTTTTGATGATTATGTACTGAATACGTACATTTTTTAAAGAACGTTTTTAAATTATAATTTAGATAATAATATATGTATAGATTAGTACATATATTAGTAGTACCGTTAGATTAAGTTTAAGCGATTGTTAATCACAACTTGTCTTTGGCTATTTGCACCTCAAAATTTTAAACAACAAAAATTTTTTCTGTGGTTATCCGCAACCTGACGCCTCCTTCCTCACACTGAAGCCGCCCGCCTCCTTCCTCACACTGAAGCTGCCCGCCTCCTTCCCCCTTCCTCCCGCTAACTTACCATTTTCAAGAAGCTGATTCCTTCTGCCATGCCGACCGCTATGCGATATCCCGTTTCCCAGTCTGGCGCTTTCTTGTTCTTTTTGCCCCCACCGTGTATGTGCTCCACGCGGCTGCCGCCCGACATGTACTCATATAGAAGCATCGTCGACTCAGGTTGCTGGAGTTTTTGAGGAGCTGCAATATGTTACGATGGCGCGCCGCGCCAAGAAGCGAAGCTCCACCTTCGACAAGGCGGCAAAATCCATCTTTTTGATCACGATGACGTAGCCGCCGTGCATTTCGGCGCGATACACGGTGCCGGATGAGCCAATACCAATGACCTGCATGGTTCGTCGGGGTGCAATGCCCAGCGACAGTGGAGCCGCATAGGCTTGGGTTTCTGGCAATGGCGATTGAAGAGGATGTTGAGGCTTTCGAGCGTGGTCCAATTGTCGAACTTTGGGAGATCACGCTGCGAGGAAGTTGAAGGAGTGGTTTACTTTGGTGATGAAGTGGAGCGCGACAAGTTAAAATAATGGGGTGCAGCAAACTAAATATTAGATTGCTGATAACATTTCGAATGACGATTAACATTGAGGTACCTCAAATCAAATACAAATTAGGATTAACAATCGCCTAAATTTATTATGCCACAAGCATCTTGGGCCACATGACTGTAGGCGGTGTCCTTCTGAAGACATATCATCACCGACCCCTCGCAGAAAATTTATTCTCTAATCCATGGGGCCCCACTTTGTTCTCTGGGCCCCAACGACTATTAAATGCCCGTGTGTGGTGTTCTGCACATGGAGCTTCTCTCACCACTAATCTAGCGCCACGTTGCATAAATTTCCACGTGCACATGGTAAGTAGGAGTGTTGCATGTGATAGAATAGCCCGTTTCCGTACGTAGATTAAAAGCCTTGTCATTTCCTACGCGCGCTCTCTCTCTATCTCTAATCTGATCGAATCAATTTCGAGAGCAAAGATTCGGACAATCACGGCGAGTGCCGACTCTGTCATTCTGACACTATATAATTATTATTACATAGATAACGGGCCGTCCCGAATTAGAGTGGCATTCTCGTAAAATCGTTAACGGCTACCGGCCGCTACGCGTGGTACGATCGACGCCGTCTATTCTGCAGCCGTTATTTTCTTCTCCCGTCAAACCATGGAACGGTAAAAAGGGAGTGTACTGGCTACTTTATGGAGGAAAACAAATAATAAAGGGGCAATCGAGGAAGAAGGATTTTCCAATTGTCCAAAAAGGGAGTCGCCCCGCCATGGGTTTTGGGGACGACGAGCTCCGCGTTGTCACAGTAAAGCGAAAGAAGATTCTCTCCCCTTCCTCCTTTTCCCTCCTCCGTTTGCCGACCTCCGAAACCCTAGATCTTAAATTCCCCCGCATCATCGCGATGATGTGATTGTTTAACTAATTTTTTCCTCGGCGGGTTTTTGTTCGACGGCGATTTCCTTCTCTGATTTCTCTGATGGGTTGTGGTGGTTCGAAGCTTGACGATCTGGAGGCGGTGGCTTTGTGCCGCAGCCGAGTCGAGCTACTAGCTGAAGCCATCCGCCATCGCTACGCGCTTGCCGATGCGCACGCAGCTTACTGCAATTCTCTCCGATCCGTCGGTGTCGCCCTGCATCGAGTTCTAGATGACGTCAATGGAGCTGTGGATAATTCCCCCGTTCTGCCGCTTCCGGGTCAGCGGAAGGGTGATTCTCTACCCCAGCCCTCCCCTCTACCGGCGCCGGCGCCCCCTCCGCCCGCTGCTGCAATCCCTACCGCCCACTCCCGATCTCACTCCGGTTCTCACATCCACTTCCACTCCGACGATTCCGATTCCGATGGTGAATCACCGTTTCACTCGGATGGCGATTCCCCTACTCATTTGCACACTGACCACAATGAAACCATAGCTGGGCCCACATACGTCAACCTCCATTATACCCGGAGTAACCCTCCTCCCTCTGTTTCATTTGAGCAGCGGGTGGGAAGCCCCGAGCAAGCTCAATACGGCCCCGCCTCTGGACCATCGTCATCCTCTTACCCTTATGGATATCCTTATCCGATTCAAAACTCCAGTTCGTATCCGTATCCCTTTTCCGAAGCCTACCAGCCAAATCACCAGGTCTACGGAGGGATTGGAGGCTTCTTCGGCTCTTCATCTCCTCCACCTGCGATATCTCATTCTATTCCTTCTGGCGCACGAGCAAACTCCGGTGCATCTACTTCTCGGGCGGCTCCACCTCCACCATCCCCTCCCAGGACGTCGACCTGGGACTTCCTGAACCCTTTTGAGGCTTTTGAAAGCTACTACCCACCATACACTTCCAGCCGGAGCTCCAAAGAGGTGAGGGAAGACGAAGGTATCCCTGATCTCGAAGAGGATGAACAGGAAGTAATAAAGCAAGCTTACGGAGACAAAAAGTTTGTAGCCTCCACCTCTGCCGCTGCACCGGAGCAGTCAAGTAAAGGTGTATCAGCTGCAAAGGAAGATGTTGGCAGTCCGACGGAGAGTTCGAGTTACCACGCGAAGGCAGAGGTTGAGGAGGATGTTGTTGAGAAGAATGTTGTTCGTGATGAAGTACAGAAACCCCAAGAGGTTCGGAGAAATTTTGTGGCTACTCGAAGATATGCCAACGTATCTGAGGTTGCAAGCGAGATAAGGGTCCAGTTTGAGAGGGCAGCTGAAACAGCCAAGGAGCTTTCTAGGATGCTGGAAGTGGGAAAGCACCGCTACAACCGAAGAGGCTCGGTGTTTGCAGGTGAATGAATGCTGCATTTTCTGCTAGCAGTTTCTATTTTGTTGAATGAATTTCTCTGCTATTATTGATCTCTATCTTGATTATCCTATGCTCTGTATCCTGGCAAACAGTATCTTCGCGGATAATGTGCGTGATCCCTGTTTCTTCATCGAAGGATGTAGATTTAGCATATGAAGAGGATAAAGTAATGAGTACTGGGAATCTTTCTTCAACTTTGCAGAAACTGATCATTTGGGAACAAAAGCTTCTTGATGAAGTCAGAGTATGTTCCAATTCTATTTATTTTGGTTTCTGATAATGGTTCTCACGCACAGACATACTCTTATACTTCTAGCCTGAATTGTTTTTGTATTTTTCACACAATGATTTATTTGTGGGTAAAATGTTATATTGTGGTTTATCTCTTCTCACCGGTTTACACACTAAGCATTTTGCATGTTACACTTAGGTAGAAAGTTCATTGAAGACTGTCTGTCTGTCTAGCAGGTTCACGTTTGTGTATGCTAGACATTATTCACCAATTGACATTGTCCTTCAGGACTGTTTTTAAGCTCTAGTTTTAGATAGCCCATATACATTTGTAAGGCCCTCCTATAGTAGTACATTTTAAAATCTAGGGTTTATAATGATCTAGAACAATGAAGATTTAAGTGGCCTCAGCTTTTTCCAGGAGGCCCTTTTGCAAAAGTTCAAGTCCATATCAGCTCTAAGTTAAGTCCGAATGAAAAAAATAGGTTCATGAGCCTATACATGGAAACATAGAGGGCTTGAATGCAAATTTGCACAATGTCGCGTCTAAAGGAGGTTGATCAATATGCTTTCGGATAAATTTGAAGCATTCAAATTTCATCTCCTACAGAAGGGAGGTGCTTAGTCCAAAAAAAAGATGAGAAGAATAGAGTGAGATAAAATTCTTTCAATCTAGAGTTGCCACCGGAGGAATAAGAAGACGAGGTAAGCTCTATAATTCTCTCCATTAATATCTTGGCCAAGGGATATATAAACTCTTATTTCATTCCATCTCTTTCTAGTTTCTGTCAAACATAGGGCAACCTATGTTTTATTTGACTAAACCTTAAGTATGAATACTCCTAACCTTACTTCATTTCTTAATCTCATTTATACTCAAGATCATACCTAGACTTGAACTATTTTTAAGTTCCGATTTTTTCTGTATTTCATGAACAATTCTTCTGTATTCCTCTTGCCGATTCCAACAAATTTGGTTGTCCAGCTGTTTTTAGGTTTCGATTTTTAGTTTCTTAAGTGAAAGTTCATTCTTATAAGGATATAAGCACAAAACCAGTTACCATGAAGGCATATCAAATTAATCGATCATTTTTGTGAGAGTTTTATTCATCTTATTTGATTTTGAGTTGAGTTATGTTTTTTCCCTACAATCAGATATGTTACATGATTGCATGATTTTATAGACAGGCAATTTGGTTATATCATAGTAAACAACTATCGAATAACTGTTCTCCAAACAGATGAATCTACAGCTCCATTCTAAACACGGTAACGAAGATTCTCCAAACAATCTGCAGTTTTTCCTCCCAAAAATTCCTGACAACTCCAATCTCACTACTGCTTTTCCTGTAGTCGTCCTAAACTGAGAACTAAATGAATCTTTGTGCATGAATCCTATATATACAATAGTTCTAACGAAAACTTCAAATTTTGAAATACTCCAAGAAATTTTGAACCCGTGCATGCTTCAAAGCCTTTTAGTAGGGGTATAAAAACTCTAATTGATGTCCAACCTTCACGTGCTAGTGTTTCACATTATCATTCTCGAGCCATCTTACTTATTCTTCCATCATAACACAAATATATTATGACATCAAATTGATATTAAATCATTTGGTATTAAGTTTCACCCGTAGGATTAATTTTATGGGTAGTTTACGTGTTGAATTTCTAGATAATTCTTCAAAGCATACCAAAGTTGGGCTTAAAGTTTTGGAATCATGTTGTGGGTAATATAGATGTCGAATGTTCGAAAGAAATTTCTGAATCTATTAGAAAAATAAATGTGCATAGCAAGCGTAGAGAAGTTGCTATCTTGAGTGATTTAGTTAGTAACCACACAAATTTCTCATAGCTAGAGAACCATCCATCTTGATGATGCGATCACCTATATAAGAGGAAGTGATGAGTTCCGCAGATGATCATAAATGTTTGACACCAGCCAATGATTACCTAGGATACATGTATCGATGTCATATTTAATTTGATGGTGGGAAATGAGGTTGAGCTATAAGAGAATGAAAGTGAGCTGAAGAGGAAACAATTGACTGCAACAGTCATGACCTAGTAGTGGTTTTTTTCAACAAGGCGAGAAGGAAGATCATGAGGAATGATATTAAGGGACTAAGACACTATTTTGTAGAAGAAATTTCATGGAAATAAACTGTGTTATGCAACTCAGATAGTGGGAACATTTTGTTAGTATTATTTCACATCAGTCCTTACTTACAAAATCAGTGGATATGGAAATAACAAATTAGAATATTGACAACTTTGTACAATCCATTGTAAATCATATCACTTGTTTGAGTACATCTACTAAACGGTGTATCAAAATACACGGATAGTATATGTTTCATTCCACAGAGTATGCAAAACAGAGAACAATTCAGAACTACTTATCATTGGATACATCCATGCCATGCGAGAAAAATTGCCGATAAAACTAACATAATAACAATGCCCTTTCATGGTTGGAAATGGATAGGGTTCCCATACTTCAGAATGAACTAAATTAAAAGGTAATAAACTTGCTCATTATCAAGAGGTACATAACTAAGTCTATGATGTTTAGCGAAATGACATGACTCATAATCAAATTGAGGGACAAACCCTAACTCTTGACCAATGTTGGAGAACAAAAGTAGGGGGATGACTATGATGGTAATGCAAATCCATGATGTGGGTAGGGACAACAAGAGATATAACAGAAGAAGCTTCTTCAAGAACATACACGTCATTGCTCTACTTTCCTTTGTTAATAGCACGGTTCACTTGGTCATTTTTAAAAACACAACCGAAATATGTGACTTCAAGTAGATGACGATTGTTGCAGTCGACACCATTTTGATGTGGTGTATCAGGACAAGTAGTCTGATGTATAATACTTTTAACATTGAATGAGATAAATATTCTCATCCATTGTCGGAACAAAGACATTTCGTCCCAATAGAGAACTGAGAAAAGAACATTATTCAAAGTTTAAAAAATAGAGAACAATTTAAAATGTCTTTTCACTAGATACACTCATGTCATGCGAGAAAAATAACCGATAAAAGTAACATAAATAACAATGTCCTGACAAAGTTAGAACCGGATAGGGTCCCCAGACACCAAATGGACTAAATCAAAAGATGTAACACATGTTTATTATCACGAGATGCATAACTGACTCTATAGCAAAATGACAACTCAATCAAATCGAGGTGCATACCCCAACTTGGAGCACATATCGGAGAACAGAAGCAGAAAGATGACCATAGTGATAAATGAAGATCCACATTCTGGACAGGGACAACAAGGCATGCAACAAAAGAAGCTTCTTCAAGAACATACATGCTACAGCTCAACTTTCCTTTACCAGTAATACGATTTGTCTACTAATGAAAAACACAACCAAAAGATTTAAAGTTAGTCATAAGGACTGCATCCCCCAAGAAGTGTTTCAACACTTACATAAACACATATGACTTTAAGTAGATGATGACTCTTGTGTTCGAAAACATCGTTTTGATGTGGTGTGTCAAGACAAGTGATGCAGGGGTAGGCTGTGTGAAGTGGATGTGCCGACGCTAATGCAAGCCTATGTGGGTGATGCAAGAAGGACTCGAACAACCCCAATCTAAATGATGCTGGAGTAATTTTAATTTAATCCGAAAATAAAATTTTAACACTTATATTTATATAAGTTTGGCAAATTAAACACGATGTGAACCTTGGATTTCAAGTGAACAAGCAATGTCACACTCATCCGCACAAAGTGCTTTCAACTACGAACTTTCACAAATGAGTTTAACAGGATATTATGAAAATGAAAACAACTACACAAATGAGTCAAATACCCAAACAAACATGTGGTGTTTTCCAATATTCAATAATAATACTCACAATCACGGAGATCCGTCAGCAACTGTGGTAGGAGATACACGAGTTGTAGGTGCGAGTTGGAGGCGGCCCAGGGATGTAGAAAACTGGGGTGGAGATATGTTGTCGTATAGGATATGTTGACTAAGGAATTGGTGCTTGTTGTGGAGAAAGGAGGCTGGGAGGTTTAGAGCAAAAGGAAGGTGAAGCACATGAAAATGAAATGGCAGGTGGCTGACGGGAAAGGTAGGGGATGTGCGGTGAGAAAGGGGGACAACTGGAATGGAGGAGGTATTCCCTGACTGGGACGAAAATGGACAAGGCTTCTCCTGGCGGGGACATGATCGAAAATGGATCTTACTGACTGGGGCGGGACTGGAAGGAGCTTTCCCTGACTGGGACAGAACCTGGAGGTGGTTCCTTGGTTGAAACGGGGCTGGACGGAGCTTTCCCAGACGGGGACGGGACCTGGAGGTGATTCCCCGGCTGAAACGGGCCTGGACGGAGCCTCTCCTGATTGGGACGAGATCGAGAATGGGGCGTGCGGCTAGGGGGGGGGGGGGGTGATTAACAAGGTGGTTTTGTGGTGAGAGCGGGGGGAAAAGGAGTTGGGATCTGCGGCTTACACACAGAAGGGGCGAAGTTGTGTGACAATTTTGCAGTTACTGAGGATAAAGATGAACAGGAACTGTGCGATTTGCGGTTAGGATGGAAGTTGTTGGAAACAGGGGGATCACAGGAGGAATAAAACAAAGACAACAAAATTTCAGGAAATTAATTGGGACGTCGCACCCTGGGATCTCACGGCGTCGCGCCACGATTAGATTGTCGGTTTTGAAATCCTCACACAACAAATAATGACTGAAAATGAAAGCCTCCGCCCTTATTTATAATGAGAGGGTGGTTGGGCATCTGACGTGAATGATTATGAATGGTCGTTACGTCCGGTGTCCTAAAACACTAAATTCAAGTCAAAAATAATAAAACAAGATACATAAAAATATTAAAACGACGCTGTTGACATGCCTTTGGTCTAAAGATTACATAGAATTGTCGATCCGATCAATGCCTCCTGTGTGAATACATGAATGCGGGTCCCGCCGAATAGTGACCCGTAGTCCAACGTTGATCCCCATCAATTCCCTCAACTAAAAAACATTCATCTCCGATGAATGGAGATGATCGCGCTGATGTCGAAGATCGTGGGCAAGTCTGTCATGCTCCATCGTCGATAACCAAGTGCTCAAAGGTGGGGCGTCCACTCCAGTGCACTAAGTAACATCAAGAAGGGCCGTCTAGGATGGTGCACCACGATGTCGACAATGTTGTCAATCATCACCTCTTGTGCTGATGGATCAAGAAGAACCAGTGACATCATTGGAATGCGGGCAAGCCCTCTGGTGCACGTCTAAGGTGGTCAGGGGAAGGATCAAACTATAATGGGGAGGGTGCTGGAAGTGGCTCAAGGTAGGGATCCCTATATTTGAGAGGCTCAATGTAATGAGTCACATATTACGTATTAAATACGTGATGAATACCCATATTTGAGAGGCTCAATGTAATGAGTCACATATTACGTATTAAATACGTGATGAATACTCATATCCGCATGGAGATCAATCTCGTGAGCATTTGTTTCAATTTTCTTTGTAATCCTATAAGGATCCATTTGTTTAAGTTGTAGCTTCTTAGCAGCTCCTTTTGGGAGCCTCCCCGTGTGAATTTGGATCAGGACCTGCTCTCCACTTGAAAATATTGCTTACGTCTGTGTTCATTTGCTTGTACCTTATATAATTTATTACCGCTAATATCCTTTTTTCGGATTAACTTGTGCATTTCCAGCAAATGATGCAAAGTATATAATAGACGTGAATCATGCAACATAGATTAGTCATGCACTAAATGATCATGCAATACATGTAAAAGATGAACAACTGACACGACCAACTTCTTACACCTTGGTTTTTTGGTTTTATAGGAAACTTCTAAGATGAGTTCATAGTTAGGAGGCTCGTAATGTGGGGTATAGAAAAATTCATCACGGGTGTGATGAACACTCAAGTGAACACCTGGGATATCAGTAATAAGACATGCCAATATAGGTTGTTGGATGTCTCCACAAGTGCGGGTAGTAATGCATAAAGTAAACGAGTCATCAAGTGCACCGTCAAACTCGACTACCATACTAATAATAGATATATCCCACATGAGCGATGACTCAACATGTGGCTCAACAGGAGAGTCACACAGAGTCAACCAATATAGGTTCTTGAAATACCAGGGGTGATCTCAAGTGTAAAAAGGACCGACTCTAAGTTCAAGAATCTTTGTAGGGCCCTATTTATCCATGGTGGCGAAGAGTCGAGAAGAGTCGGCACCTCCCATGCCATTTGCTATTCGAGCGAGTTCAATTGGAGAAATTGGAGAAGAGTCGACACTTCCTAGGAGTGAAGCTCAACTGGAGGAGGTGGAGATAGTCGACACCTCCCAGGAAATTCGCTAGACGAGCGAGCCCAACTGGAGGAGGTGAAGAAGAGTCGACACCTCCCAGGAGTGGAGCTCAACTGGAGGAGGTGGAGAGAGTCGACTCCTCCCAGGAGTGAAGCTCAACTGGAGGAGGTGGAGAAAGTCAACACCTCCCAGGTTATTCACTATTCGAGCGAACTCAACTGGAGGAGGTCGAGAATAGTCGACACCTCCCAGAAGTGGAGCTCAGTTGGAGGAGGTGGAGAGAGCCGACACCTCCCAGGAGTGGAGCTTAACTGAAGGAGGTGGAGAAGAGTCGACGCCTCCCAGGTCATTCGGTAGACGAGCGAGCTCAATTGGAGTAGATGGAGAAGGGTCGACACCTCCCAGGAGTGGAGCTCAACTAGAGGAGGTGGACGAGGACATAGAATGAGCTCTCGGGGTATCAGCCGGCCAGCCTGTAAGGGGTGAGTGCTAACCAACATTTATGTCTTTGTTGTGGAAAGGTGTGGGGCTAGGCCATTCAGGAGCCAAAAGTTGTACAAGATTTTCCCGTTATGACTTATGCTCCTCGCGAGCGGAATTGATTTTCCATAAATTCATTATCTCATCGGCAAGAACCTTTCACTCAACAATATACTGTGGCATGGTGTCTCCTTGCTTCAATTCTACCAATTTTGGAATTAACTCACTAAGGCGAGTAAGATTGTTTGCTTGTGAGAATATCATGTGAAGAATGTCCCACGGTTCTTTTTGTATTGTTGCAATTCTTTCACATTTGTTGAATTGAGAGACCCATAAGTAATATGCCGATGATTCGACAGTCATCATTCTACCAGTTTTTGTACTATGGACTATCCAATTTATGAACTAAATGGAAGGTAAGCATACGGTGTACGCCCTATTGAGACATTCAATGGTTGATATCTGTTTTTCTCTGTGGTTTCCCTTTGGCACTTCAAACATTGGCTTTTCTTGAAATTCTATGTGATGGGGATCGCGAGTCGCGACATACATCAGCCTACATGATGATGAGAGCCGTTCATTTTATGCGGATCGACGAACTGATTTTTTTTTGTTATTTTTCTGTTTATTTATTTTTGTGTAATGTATTTTGAAGGGCATCATGATCGTCCATCATGTCCCCGTAGTCTAAAATAAGGATAGAGAGTTCATTTTGAAGGGATTGAAAGTTAAAGACAAGAAGCTTAGCTTTTGTTCAACCGGTGCTCAAGCCGGAACCCCTCCAGTTGAAACCCTTGGACCTCCCCTCTCCCCCTACAAATCAAGCCTTTCTATCTCCCCCCAAAACAACCCCCTAACCACCGGCCAACCACCACCAAAATCCCCTCCCCAACTCCACCAAAACAGCCCCCTCTCCTCCAAATTCTCCCCGTTTCTGGTCTCCGGCGATCACCGAAAAACCTTCTCCAACCACCTCCGACGAACCTCCACCATCACCCTCCAAGTTCCATTCATTTTCAGTTTTCCGGCGTTCGCCGGAAAACACTTCCGGCCACCACCATCAGTCGCCTCTCCGGCCAACTCCGGACACCTTAGGCCAGCCACCTCCCCACTACATCATAACCACCATAACTCCCTCTCCCCACTACCTCCATAACTCCCCCCCCCCCCCCCCCCCCCCCACCCCACTACCTCCATAACTTCCCACTCCTTTCACGCCAAAGCTAACTCCCTCAGGTCAACTGAACCCACCTCTACCTCTCCACGCCCAACCGAACTCCACTAACCGAGCCTCCCCCCTTTCCATTCCAACGGCTGGAATTTATTCCTGCCACTCGGATCTTCGATTCCAGCAGTCCAGAACCTCAATTCCTGCAGCCGGACCTAATTCCAGCAACTGCCTGGACTCCCACTACTGGCCAGCACACCCAGCTCCCTGTGCTACCTGCTGCCAGCTCCGTCCAGCAACCCCATTGCATCCTCCACACAGCTGTTTAGGTTTACAATAGCTTTTCCAATGAAAGTATCTGAGCTGATGGGTAATTGAAAGATTATTATAATCTACATTTTAAATTCTGCCACCTTTTTTCTGATTTATATCTTTGAGCCAATATTTTTTTCCATTTGTATTGTTTGTCATGGTGATGGTTATTTTATTATTGCAAAGAGAAAATTTCTTAAATCAATCATTTAATCACTATTTTTTAGAATGTGGATTATCGATTATTTCATTAGATATCATACGGTGTAGATACATATATTTGGAGCAATTCAAGCTATGTTACTAATTTTCTTCAATCCGCTACACATATTAGATGAATCTATTAGTTCTTGGTTCATTTGGGTATTTTCTCAATGTTCCTCTAATAATTTTATCGTGATCATGAGGTTTCATCTTTAATCTCATGTAACTCTCGGATGATGGTGGTTTCACAAGGAATCCATATCCGTTGTGCTTTTGAAGTAACTTTCTTATACAGATGTTACATTTGAAGTAACTTTCTTATACAGATGTTACATTTGAAGTAACTTTCTTATACAGATGTTACATTGAAATTGTATTTTTATTGTTAATATCCTTGGTCGCTAGGCGTAATTCTTGCATACTCCCTACTGAAATTGTATTTTCATTGTTAATATCCTGGGTAGCTAGGCCTAATTCTTGCATACTACTGAAAAAATGAGCGGTAACAAGTTAATTTTTAAATTCCTGTTATTGTTCTATGGACGCTCACTAGTATTAGTTATGTTTTTGGCTAAACATATATCCCTGTGAAAGTTTTTTTGTTCTTGTTACTGAAATTTTAAATTTAACCTTTGGTAGGATATATGCATTTTTGATGTTGTTGTCCCTTATTAGGTGCTTATGCTTAGAGTTTGAGAATTTTTTCAGGTTGAGGAAAGTATGAGAATGCGTCATGATAGAAAGAGCAAAAAATTACAGCGCCTGGATGAAAAAGGTGCTGAATCTGATAAGATCGATGCCACTCAAAAACTGATAAGGAAGTTATCAACACAGATAATGATAGCAATCCAGGTTGTTAATTCTATATCTACAAAAATTAATGTGCTGAGAGATGAAGAGCTATGGCCACAAATAGATGAATTCATCCAGGGGTATGCTATTATTATTCTTCTACATATTTTTAGGTGTATTTTTGTATATCAATCTGATTTTTCTTCATCATTATCATTTGCCTTGTAATTTCTGTTTGGTAGTTTCGTGAATTATTTTTTTATTTGCTTACATTAAGTGATACATGAGATGCTAAACCTATTAATCTCAATTAATCTGAACAATTTTTATTAATGTTATTTTATATTTACTCATTCTTCTTCACAATCTTTTGACATTAATACCTACTAATGGTTGCATTTTCGACAATTCATTTTACTTGTCCAAATTGGTTTCTTAACACAAACTTTTGTTAGAAATTTTGTAATTAAAACATTTAATTTATAATATTTTATTGGAGCCTTGTATGGTGTTTGATGTTTGGCTCCTCATAATAGATGAAAAGCTCCAAAACCAAGTGGAGGGAATCTGAATGTTTGGAGGGAACCTTTTATGAAGGAAAAGATGAACCCTTTAGTCTCACCTTGCCATTTTACATTCTTGTTAGTAATTATATATGTCTTCGCACTTTTTTATTTGTTCAAAGAAACATAAGAAGGAACTATGAACCACACACGCGCGCGCGCACCCACTTCATCGGACCGGATCCGGAGTTGGGATTTGGGGAATAATTAAATTGAATTGTAATTTTTGTGCAAAATAGTTTCAGTATTTTTAGCCGGAGTTGCGTCGAATAGAACTCAAAGCAGCGTCGACTAGAAAGCCTGTAGTTGGAGTTGCGTCGAATGGAACTCGATGCACCGACTTGCGTCGACTGGAGTTGCGTCGACAAGCACTCGAAGTGACCACCTTGCGTCGATAAGTTCTCGACGCTTGTGTCGACAAACAGACCGTCGTTTTGACCTGCGTCGAAAAGAACTCGACGTATCGTCGAGTTGCGTCAATATATTTTCGACGCAACGTCGAATTGAATTCGACGCGGCCTGTCGTTTTTGCGTTTTCTCTCCGCAATTATTACGCGTAATTTCTAACCATTTCTTTTACGCATTTTTCTCGCCATTACTCTTTTACGGTGGAAACCTTCCATGTTTCTCTGCATGATTATCTCTTACCAGTTATAACCGCTGGAATTAATTACGTGTTAATTTTTCGAGACTCCTATATAGGAGATTTATTCTGAATCGTTTTAACAAGCCTTTTGACGCTTTCAGAAATCTCTCTCTCTTTCTCTCTGTTTCTTGCTACCATCTTCGTATTTTCTGCCTTCTTTACATTGGTTTCATCAAGTGGGAGTTCGGGTGCTCTGTGCTTCTCTGGTATCCGCGCACATCAGAGCTTTTGGGATCTAGCCGGGTGTTGTACCTTGGAGGAGTGAGCATCGGTTGAAAGCCCTGCCGGAGGGTGGTGCAACTTCTTTAGGGCAGTGATCACGCGCCTTACCCAGGCTCGATTCTAAACCTATATATATACTGAGTTCTGACTTCTTTTATTTCTCACCTTACTGTTTATGATAGTTTATTATCATCTGTTGTTATTCTTTTATAAGAGTTTTCAAAATAGAAAAAAATATATACAAATATAGGAATATATAAAAAATATTCCATCAATCTAAAGAAGTTGTAGATCCCATCACATAATCTCTTGCGAAAGGGCCGTGTTGGGCTATCACCCCACAAACCGTCTAGTACCAGTGAAAGCCCTTCATCGGGTATTCCTTGGGAAGTCCAAGAATAACACGATAAATAAAATCAAATAATTTAAATGATTATATCTGTTTTTTTGTTTACATGCAATGTTATTTGTTATATGTATTTTAAATTTCAGAAATATGTAATGACATCTTGATTTGAGGATTCTGCCGGGATCAAACCCGAAAAATTTAACGGAAATGGTTTTCGTCGTTGGCATGCTCAAGTAGAATATTGGCTGAATGAGGTCTTTTATCTGTCATTTTCGACGCTCCTGCTGTAGAAACCGAAAACCCCAGCGCTGCAATTGTAGTTGCCTCTTCCCTTCCTTCGTCTTCATCTTCCAGTGCAAATACCACTGGAACTTATGTTAGACGTGTTCCATATAGAGATCCGGAAGATATGTAATATCATTGTCGCAACTGAATTCTTAGTGCCTTGTCCGACAGCCTCTACGACGTCTTCCTTCAATATCGTACGGCTAAGGATTTGCGGTATGCTCTTGAAGCACGTTATAATCTTGATAATGCGGGTGTTGAAGCCAGGAAAATTCCGTCTTCAAAATTCGGATCAATGCAGCCGAAGGCCTGACTGGCAGCGACGAAGAGGGATCGGACAAAGAACAACAGGATCTCAGGCGCTGCGGCAGGGAGGTCCCACCATGTACCCAGAAGCTTAGAAGAGACTTCCCCTCCAAAACCAAAAATGGCCGAGCAGGGTACGAGGAAGGCACCGACTTGGCTAGTACCCGGAGTAACGGCCAAGGATGACGGGTTTTAGAATTTGAATGTGGGAGTTTCAAAAGCTCAAGTTCAGGTGCCAATCCAAGTACCCTTGAGGTCCTATTTATAGGAAAACCAAAGAGAGGGCGGGGGGGGGGGGGGGGGGGGGTCTTATTCCCCACCCAACTCGGCAATTCGGCGACATTGAGGCGACCTCGCCTGAAGAGGGGCGAGTATTACCTATGGTCGCCCACCTTTTGGCGAGTATCAGGGTTACTCGCGCGAGTCCACCCATACTCGCCCAGGCCTTCTTCTGCTCCTTGTGTCTTGGACTGCTGACCTCTGTGCTGACCTTTTGACTTTGACTTCTGCCTACATGACTTTGAGTGGGCCCACCCTCGAAGAATGAGGGTTGTGCAGCGAGTATAGAAAGGTAAACCTCCACAAATTCAAGATTGATGCTTCTAAGCCTATCAATCCTCAACTCCATCAACTTGATGAAATATTGTCCAAGATCCGAGCCGATGGTACAATTCTTTCCGAAAATTATTTAGTAGCATGTCTTATCGATTCTCTTCCTGATTCTTGGCCTGACTTTAGTACTAGACTTTGTCATGACCAATCCAACCTTACTTATGTTCAAATCTAAAATGCTATCTGCATTGAGGTGGAACATAAGTCTAAAAGTTCCAAGACCCACAAAGACCATGCTCCTAAAGTAAATCTCACTGAATCTCATGACAACCAAACCTCTCACCATCACTTCAAAGGTAAGGTCAAAATCCATAAGAAGCCTTTTTGTCCAGGTTCCCGCCATCAGAAACCTAATCATCCAAAGTCTGGTCCCTCAAACCAAAACCCAGGCAAAGGGAAATGGTGTTTTATCTGCGGCCGCACAAATCATATGTCTACCAATTGCTTCTACAAAAAGATAGAACCCGTGATTGACAAGTCTCGTGGTGACAAGCACCAGATCAACCTATCTTCAGGTTAGATTATTCTCATAGTCTTCTTCTCACTTGTTCATCAGATTGGTGGCTTGATTCCAGAGGAAATGTTCATACTTGTTTTGATCGTTTTTGCTTTGCCACCTTTCAGGACATCAACGGAGGAAGCGTGATCCTAAGAGATGCTTCTTCGACATAAATTCTTGCTCGCGGGCGAGTGGATCTTAGGTTGACATTCGGGAAGACACTAGCCTTGCATGGTGTGCTCTGTTTGCCGAGAGTTAGGAAAAACTTTGTGAGCGGATCCTTGTTAGTTAAGAAGGGCTATAAAATTGTTTTAGAATCAAATAAAGTTGTAATAACATTTAATGATGTTTTTATTGAAAACGAATATATTTGTGATGGTTTATTCAAATTGAATGTTGTTGATTTAGAAGTAAATCAAATTTCATCTTCTATTATTTCAAGTTCAAATTATGTTTTTTGGCTTGCTAGATTAGGACATGTGAATTCAGATTGTATGAAAAGAATGATGTCGCTAAATTTAATTCATAAATTTAATATTGCACCAAGTGCTAAATGTGAAATATGTGTACAATCTAAATTTTCTAGAAAACTTTTTAAATCAGTAGAAAGAATTTCAAAACCATTAGAGTTAATTCACTCGGATGTGTGTGACTCGAACTGCCAACCCACTAGAGGTGGAAATAAATATTTGTAACTTTTATTGATGATTTCACTAAATATTGTTATATTTATTTATTAAAAACTAAAGATAATGTATTTTCATACTTTAAGATTTTTCAAAGCGAAAGTAGAAAATTAATTATGATCATCGATTAAAATTCTTAGATCCGACCGAGGTGTAGAATACACTTCGAATGAACTAACCCAGCTTTGTCAAGAACATGAGATTATTCATCAAGTGATTGCTCCTTATTTTTCTCAATCTAATGTTGTAGCTGAAAGGAAAAATCGGACCTTGATGAACATGGTCAATGCCATGTTAGCCGAGTCCGGTGCCCCAGAAATTTTTTGGGGAGAAGCGTTGCTGCCTCCTCTTTCATCCTTAATTCCCTTCAAAACATGATAATAAAACACCATTTGAATTATTTAAATTAAGAAAACTTAACCTTCAAATTCTTCGAGTGTGAGGGTATTTGGCTAAGGTAGCAATCTCTGAACCTAAAAAAAAGAAAATAGGACCTAAAACATTAGACTCTATTTTTATAGGTTATGCTTCCGATAGTAGTGCTAATATGTTTCTTATTGTCTCTAATTAGTGAAATTTCAAATAACACTATTATAGAAGCTAGAGATGCCGTTTATTTTGAAGATAAATTTTCTTATAAATCAGACAACTATCTCAACCATTTTCTAGCTCATTTCAATCTTTCTCTAATATAGATTCATTAGAAATTGATAAATTTAGAAGAAGTAAAAGTGTTAGAACCGAAAGAATTTTTGGAGATGACTACTTCACCTACCTAGTTGAAGGAGATCCTAATTCATATGAAGAACTATGATCTCATCTGATTCTCCATTTTGGAAAGAAGCTATAAATGTCGAAATTAATTCTATTCTAGAAAATAAAACTTGGAATCTAACCGATCTTCCTTCCGGTGCCAAGACCATAAGTTGTAGATGGATCTTTAGAAAGAAATTAAATCCGGACAGCTCCATAGAAAAATATATGACACGCCTTGTAGATAAAGGCTATGCACAAAAACAAGGGATAGATTATTTGGATACCTATGCTCCCGTAGCTAGGATTACATCCATTCGTGTACTAGTAGTCTTAACTTCGATCCATAAATTAATTATTCATCAAATGGACGTAAAACTGCATTTTTACATGGAGACTTAGATGAAGAAGTCTATATGACTCAACCCGAAAGCTTTGTAGTTAAAAGTCAAGAAAATAGATTTTGTAAACTTATCAAATCTCTTTATGAATTAAAATAAACTCCTAAACAATGACATCAAAATTTTGATTCTGTAGTCTTATAATTTGGATTTATATCTAATGAATATGATAAATGGATTCTGTAGTCGGCATATGTATGACTATGTCACCGGGACTACTGTTGCTCCAGTGTTGACCTCTCCCGAGTGGCCTCTGTGGGAATCTGAAAACTCTCTCGTGATGTCATGGATGCTCAACTCCATGCAGGAGTCCATTGCCCGGAATTATCTCTTCCTTGACACTGCCGCCGACATCTGGAAACGTGTTGCAGCCACCTATTCCAGCTATCAATGATGCCCAGATCTTTCAGCTTCGTCGTAGAATCTTTATGTTGCGCCAAGGCGATCGCTCCCCTTCCTCCTATTATTTGGAGTTCACCAAGTTATATCAAGAATATGATCACTTCGATGCGATCATCTTTGTCTCGCCTGAAGATGCTGCTCAGGTTCGGGCTCGTGACGATCGCAATTGGATCTTTGAGTTTCTCCATGGGTTGCATCGTGACTTTGACCAGATCAGTGTCCAAATTCTTGCCAGAGGTTTATTGTCTTGTCCAACACGAATTTGATCGTCATCAGACTCTTCATCCTGAGCCTTCTTCCGATAGCTCCGCTCTTGCTGCTCACTTTCATCCCAGTGGGCCACCTCCTCGGGACTACCCGCCTAAGTCTTGTGACAAGGATCATCTGATTTGTGACTATGGCGGAAAGGCTCTCCACACCAGGGACACTTGTTTCAAGCTTCACGGTTTCCCTCTACCTAGGGGTGGACCAGCTACCCGTGGTGGTCGCGGCCATGGCCGTTCTCAGTGGCGTGCTTCTCATGGACCATCGACACATCTCTCTGATGCTACTGATGATCAGTCCTCTCTTGCAGCCCCTTCGGCTCTCTCCTCCGACGAGATTCTTGCGTTTCGCCGTCTTATGCATGAACAGTCCTCAGAGGTGCCTACTTCCTCCTCCTCATATGCCCATCAGGGGCCTCCAGGAGCTCACTCAACTACCAGTCATTCCTCCACCCAGTGGATCATCGACAGCGGCGCCACCGATCATTTGACCGGCACTGCTTCAGGTTTTGTCTCCTACTCCCCTCTGTCTGGACGTGACAAGGTGAGTATCGCTGATGGTTCTTTTTCCTCCATTGTTGGCAAAGGAACCATACCCTGCTCGTCCCTCACGCTCTCCTCCGTCCTTCATGTGTAACACCCCACCTTAGTTTTACCACAAATCAGCAGTCCGGTCGGGCCCCGTGATGAGAAACAAACCAAGTTGCGGTAATAAAAATGGTACATAGCAAGCATAAATGAAAAGTGCTAAAAGAGTACTTACAGCGGAAGCAGTAAGAGAAGCTAAGGGGTAAAAGTGTACCTCAAATTTTGAATTCACAGAGCTACTAAGAATGAAAGAGTCAAACAGCTTTGCAATACTGAAATCTTAAACATAGTCTGATACAAGAACCATTAGAAAATCTCGATACATGTCCAATATCACAGAATAGTACTAAAAGGACAAACTACAGAATGGAAACAAACTAAAAGAGAGCGAACTACAAGCTTGCTCATCCTAAGCGCAACACCCCGCATGTGACCTCTGTAATAATAAGCCCATAAAAATGAGTCAGCCCAACTGGAGAGTAAGAAAAACCTTTTCGTTTAGTGACACTAAAAATATTAATAATTGAAGAAACATGAGTGCATGTCGAATACAAAAATAATTATTTTGTACTAAATAAATAATAATACTTTATTAATACGCATGCTTTTCTATCAAAATGTCGCAAGCATAAATGACTATTCTATCGTAATTTAATCATGTAATTCTCTTTACAATCGTTCAAATAATAACTTCAAGGGGTTTCTAAACTGCGACGTACGTTTAAATCTTGGAGTTGTATCTTATGCGCATTCTAACAATCCGAGTCTTTACTAACGAACGCATCACGTTCTATGTCTCACGGACTTGGACTCGTATCTACTAAACTATAAGAGGATGTATTTTCCCCCCAAAAGTTGAGGCTCAAAGGGACTACTACACCCTATGAGTAAGATTGTGCGCCTCAATCTATCACGAGCGAAACCATCATTCGTGCCTCCTAACTAGTTCCTGTTAATATTTGGATTTTAATAACATAATATACTAGATGTCTGAGATCAAAACTTTTACGTGTTGCCGCCCTAGGTACACATTCAACTAATGCTCTACTAATATACTTGAATGTCTGATATAATTATTTGCTCGTACTACCAACTGCGAATTACAAGACGTAAATACATGTTTCTGGTAAATTTCTCATCTACACTAAATTACTTATGTGCTGCTATGTGATATGTCTAACCAAAAGAAATAGAATTTCTTACCGTTGCGTTGCGGCGCTCGTACACAAGGCGCGGCGGCATTACTGTCTAGGTTACTTTGAAGAGCACGCCAAAATTGCTTCTGATTTGACACGAATTCTCCAAACCCAATTTCCCCCGCATAACCTAAGGAGGAAAAACGTTAAACATTTGATCATTGCTCCCCATAATTTCAAGGATATTAGTTCATGATGCGTGAAGAGGACTTTCTACTCCACTAACAGTGGTGGATTATGATTTTTGAAATGGAGACGGCTACGACTAAATCTGAAGTTTCCAAAGGGAGTTTGAAAATACCTGAACAAGAACGTGCCGGAGGAAAGGCGATCAAGACCAACAACCTCGGCCTCGACTAGGGTTGTTTGGGAAGGCGAGAAGAACACCTAACCCCCCAAAATCTGAGGACGAGGAATGAAATTTTATTTTTCCCAATTTCTGAAATTGGAAACCTGGAAGCATAGAAATCAAGGGGAGGAAAGACCCTTGGGCCGCTACCTGGAAGATACGGCGATTTAGGAAGCGGTAGGGGCTCCAGTCGGCAAAATAAGGCACGGGAAAAACACGACAGTGCTCCCTGTCGTCGACGATTGCTGAAGCCGGAGGAAGTGTCGTCTACACCCTGGGCGGCGTCGATTAGAGGCGTGGCTGGCGCTGGCCTCCACCGTCGATGGGGGAGAGGGAGTCGACGACTGCAGAGAGCAAGAGGGCGCGTCTGCGAGTGATTTAGGGTGCGGCGGTTTTTTTTCTTGCTTTTAGCGAGCGCACGAGAGGAGAAAAAAAATGAAAAAGGCGCGTAGGTTTGGCTGCCGGTTACGTAGGTCTGGCTTGCGGTTACGTAGGTCTGGCTGCCAGTTACGTAGGTATGGCTGCCGGTTACGTAGGTCTGGCTTGCGGTTATAACTCTTACGTTTCTTTCTAAATAGAAACGAATTCCTTATGAGAGAAAATTTAAAACTTAAATCACCTTCCACTATTGCCAAACCTTAATTATTCAGCTAAATTTATGTGTTACGCTCCCACACCAAAATTCAGCCACGGTGCATAATTTCCAAATACTTTTGTTAATTACATCGTTGGTGCGCATAAATACATCGTAATAAAATTTGTACCTCAATCCGACGTTGTCTTGGTCAAACTTGCTCGAGATCGGGCCCTGCGACCAAATTTAGTTTTGCGTATTGAATTAAGGATGTTACAAATCTTCCCTCCTAAAAAAATGTCTTGGTCAAATCAGTATATTATTTTAAATTTTTTTCACTTTTCATCAGCATTTTTCATTTTTCATTTTTTTGCAGATTAGAGAGAATGTGGAAAGGTATGCTGGAATGCCATCAAATTCAATGCCAGGCCATCTCGGAAGCTAATTTTCTAGATTCCATTGCATCGGGAGGACAGCTGAGTGATTCACATGTGAATGCCATAATGCAGCTTGAACTCGAGTTACTGGGGTGGATGGGGAACTTCGCTAGTTGGATTTATCTACAGAAAAGCTTCGTTAAATCATTAAATGGCTGGCTTGTACTTTGCCTTCACTATGAACCAGAAGTAACAGCTGATGGTGTACCTCCTTATTCTCCTGGTAGGATTGGCGCTCCTCCAGCCTTTGTCATATTTAATTGCTGGTCCCAATCTCTCGATCGGGTTTCGGAGAAGGATGCTTTGCATGCTATGAAGATCTTCGCTTCCAGTGTGAAGCAAATCTGGCAACAGAATGATATTGAGCTCCGTCAAAAGATGATTGTTAATAGTGAACTGGAGAGACTTCAAAAGAAGAGGGAGAAGGAGGCACACGTCATTCACAAGGAATTGGAGGCACTAAACAGGAAACTTGACATTACTTCCCAGCAGGATAGCCTCCCACCGAGTCAGCCGACCGAACCTGGCAGTCTTCGATCGTCTCTGAAGCAAGTGCTAGACGCCTTTGAAAGTTTCGCGACTAATTCCTTAAAAGCTTATGAGGATGTCCGTGCTCGTGCTGAAGAAGAGAAGGCAGCCATTGGTGCACAGATATAAAGATAGGATGTTTCCTGAAAATTTGCACCTGTGATCTTCCATGTGACTACTGTGCGAGATTAAGAATGGAAGACAATGCTTCACTGAGAAATCAGTAAAGCTTCCAGATCCGGCGGTTGCCACAAAAATGCGCTCTTGATCTTCCCAGCTGCTCATTGAGCTGCCACTGCGATTGCTGCTGCTTTGCACTGATTATAAGAGAGATTTTATGCAGTGGCAAACACATCTGGTATTGGAAGACAGTTATTTCCTTAGAAAGCTCCTGAAGAAGACATCATGGATTGAACATTTCATATGCAATTCTGTGATTATGGAATTCAGGAGCGAAAAAAATACAAATTGTTTTCCAGCAATATTTAACCAAAAACTGTCTTCTCAACCAAGACTTGGCCGTGATTATGCAACAAAGCTGAGCCGAGAAAACGCTTATAATTGGGAGATGAATGCAATCTCAGGCAGCGCTGCAAATAAAAATACATTCTGGATGGAATCTCGCTTCCAGAAGATGGCCTGCTTCTCTTGTATTATGACGTGGAGCGCGGGTCAGCTAGAAAGCTTGCATGAATTGCTTCCTTCGGTGCACAATATAAGGCATGTTCTTGGTTTGTGTTTAAGCCAAGGTAATCATTGTTTTATTTATGTACATTATTCTTCTATTTCTTATGAAATTATCATCTAGAAAGAAAGCCATAGGAATATTATCTTATGTATATACTCTCTATCTAATTAATTGGAAATTATTTCTACCTATGGAGTTCTGCCACATTATAAATGCCATGCTTTTAAACTTCATCTTCTTGCACATTTTGTCTGTGCAAGATCGTTGACAAATAGCTGCTGCAGTCATGCGATTCCTTCCTTTAAGGTTCTTCTTGGTGTCATCTCCATCGTGCAGCCTACAGGTAAGTTCTGTTAATTGCTTATTGGCTTCCTTTAAATCCTTCCCTTTTGGAATTATAAACCCCATACGTTTTCCCTTCTCCCCTGATTTTATAAATACAAATTTGTACTTCATTTTTTTTCTGGTCACCCTCCATTCTCATCATGGATAAGACTAGATTTCTCCTCGGTGATCAATTCCGCTGCGTCATTGGGAGCAGACTTCTTGGCCTACTCATGCTTGGACCTTTTTTTAGAGCGCAACTTCTAGTAATCTCGACTTCAGTTGGTTGAGGAGATTGAGGATATATCGAGAGAATGTTTCAGTGAATGGAGAACTATTGATGTAGTAAATTCATGCGCGCACAGTTGTCTTCTTGCGGCCATAACCTTGATCTTCTTTGGCTAAGACGTGGTAAAATGGCGCTGAAAATGTGACAATGAAAACTATTTTTCTATGAAAAAACATGTTTCTAGAAAGAAAAGTGACACAAGAAGGATGTAGCAAAAGTGTACGTTGACTCTATGAATTAGACACCTATCCGGCGACTATACTTGCAACAATTGAAACTATAAATATTACACAACAATTTGCTACGAGCCTAGCCCATAACGTCATCGTTGGTGGCGGTGGAGGCGGAGATATAAGTGGAGTGGATCTCAACCCGAGGAGAATGCGAGGGGAGAGGAAGAAGGGGAGCCGTGTTCAACCCTAACATTGTGAATGACTTCACTCAAAATGACTCATGATGAATCGACTCAACTTATATAACTCGACTCCATGTCTAAAGACTCATAATAATATAACTGCTACATAACTGACGGCGTGGGACCCCTAACATTGTACCCGCCCTTCAAATCGAGCTTGCCCTCAAACTCGAATGGTCTTGGATGACCCGATCATAATGCTCTTTGATTTTCCGCCAGAACAGCTCATGGAAGCGCATCGCTGCGACGTTGGCGGTGTCGAGCTGTGGGACGTCAGCATGCTCATAGGTGTCATAAACGACTGCAAGGAGCTGGCGCGACAGAGACACTTGCTATGGGGAGATTGTTGGGCAGGAGTCGGGGCGAGTGTGCCCGGTGGATGGTCGAGGGAGACGAAAGACCGGGCCGTAGGTGAGCTGCAGCGATGAGAAGCGGCGGTGTTGGCTGAGGAATGGTCGGTGAAAGGAATGAATCTATAGGGGTTGGCATAGCAGGTGGCCGGAGTAAAGGCTGCGAGATGGCGACCGCGGGGTCTGGTGGCGGTGACACAAATTGGGAGAACACCACCACGGGGCTTGGAGGCGGCGATATCGGTGGTGTAAACTTCGGTGCGGGAACCACTGTCGGAGATGGTGGGGTGACAAGAACTGCGGTGAGCAGGGGAGCTTCTGCGATCGTCGATGCGAGCGACTGTTCTAGTAGAATCGATGTCGGGAAAGCTGGAAGCGAATTCTGGAGGAGGTCTGCAAGTACGGTTGTGGTAGGGGTTGCAACGGCGTAATCGGCGGCCTCGGTGGAGCAAACATAGGCGGTGGTGGGACCGAGCAAGCTGGGATGGAATGGACGGAAGCATGTGTCGGCTGGAACGACGGTTGCGCTGGGGAAGCGGAAGCAATCGGTCGATGCTGGCGATAACTTGTGACATGGAGGCCTGTGGGATTTGAAGCCATCCATGTTAAACCATTAGACGTGCCCCCTGCTGTCTTATGCCCTCTCTGTAGCCATTGTTTGGTGCCGCTCTTGCGGCCTATGCCAGCGCGACCTGATGTCTACAGTCACGTCCTCACTGCAAGCTCCTTCATATGCTAATATTGTTTCTTTTTGCACATCTTGTGCTCATTCCGGTCTCCCGGATCGGCCACTAACGCTCTCCGTATTTGGTGATCTCATCGTGGTTTTCTCGGAGGAAGAAATGCTCTTTGTTGCTGCGTCGCTAAAGCTTTGCTTGGTGGCCAAATGTGCATACGACAGACTCTCCATACCATCACCAAAAACTTTTTGGAATCAACATTTGCAGTTTTCCCGTGACTTTAGGGTCGCGCCAGTTGATCGGACACTCAATCATTACTTTGGATTTTTGAGATAGTCTGCAGATTATTCTCCGATTTGGGAAACGGACATCGTCCTTGCATGTATTAATATTGCGGAGTCTTCCATTCCGTTGTTTCGATGAAGACATCTTGTTCATCCTGGTTAAACACTCCATTATTTTATTGTTCTTCAGCACTGGTTTCTTTCATGGTCGTTTGAATCGTATCTTTCTATAGACCTAGAAGCGTTCCTCCCCCCTTACGGAAAGAAGAGATCTTTTTCCTTTGTAGAGTTCAAAGAGGGTATTGTCTTGAAATCTCTTATTTCACAGCGTAATATAGCACCTTCTAGCCGCATAGTAGTTGGCTCTGATTGGAAGGAAGAGATCTTTTTCTGGCCAACCGCGTAGTAGTTGAGCCTGACTGGAAAGATCGAAGGGATCTTTTTCCCCATTCACGACACCGACGCACTGAACACCCTATATCCCATCTCCTCTACATCAGTGCACTCTGGCTCCTCAGATGAAGGGCTATCCGAGCGAGATGCGTATCTATGTTAGCTTGTCATTTCGGAGACATTCTGACAAGATTTTATAGAGGACATTGTCTCTTTTGCAGCACGAGAAGCTATGGGGCATGTCAGAAAATGGTGCTCGCAGAAAGCGGGCTAGCAGATTTCGGGTTAGCGGTTCACGAATGTGGATTTCATGTCCCGTTATAGCGGTGCTTTGATGTCTATGACAGTGATCTGGTGACTACGCGTATTTTGTGACGTGATGAGGGATACATGTAATTAATACTAAAGATTAACTCATGGCCAACCGTGGCCAGCCATATTATGTTACTTGATCTTTATTTAAACTTCAATAAAAATATAATATTTACAAAGAAAAATTTCACCGGTACACAAATGTTCTCAGCAAGATACGTTCATATAGAGTCGAATGTTTTCAGTTGTGACATGTCTTTTCATTTAGCCGACAAATCAATTCGCATAATAGCTATGTTATTTATTTATCAAAATAAATAATAGAGCAGATTATCGGGACCTCCTAAGTAAGTTTGTAAAATTACATGAAGCACCCCCCTTTATATTTTGAAATTACATAAATCACCCTTTTGAGTTTATGTCATAACATTGAGCTTCATGGGATATTTTTATGCATCCATGTTATGAAATATAAGTTTACAGGTGGTGATATTTTTTTTAATTTCAAATGACAAGGATGCAACCTATAATTGGATGTTTCTGTGCATGCATGGTATGAAATATAAGCTTATAAATGAGTTTTTTTATAATTTCAAAGGACAGACGAAACCTTAATTTTGTGGGGACGAGCCCATAAAGGCGAATTTTTTTTGGAAGAGCTCTGAAAAATAACGGGAACTCTTTGCAACCCGTCAAAATTTCATGGGCCCCGAACCAGTCTGTGCCCGGTAAAGAGCCCGTACCTGGAGCAAAGATTGAAGCAGGTAAGGGGGGCGGTAAAGTTCGGGTGATGCACTTTATCGTAAAGTGCGGGCATCCAACAGTCCGCGTGGATGACCGCACACATCTCAAAGCGCTTTGAGATGTGCCCGCTTTGAGATATGTGCGGGCATCCACGCGAACTGTTGGATGCCCGCATTTTACCGTAAAGTGCGCCCCCACACTTTACTCTTGAAGCGGGGAGCATGTATAATTCGTGAACAATTTCTTTATTGAGAAAAGTTTGATTGAACAATTGATGGGGAAAGATGATTCCGGCATAGTTCATCATCCGTGCAAGTAGGTTTATTAATGATATTTATATATTATATCCTGATGTGACCAAAGTAGTTTTAAATACGACGCCCAACCCATCACGAGCGTAAGTGCGTTGGGCATAGTTTTCTACTATAAAGCTCTCTTTGGCGCGGCGCCGCGTGGTGGTGGCGGTTGTGAACGTGGTTGGTTATGAACTGTTGTTCGTGAACACCAGCGCTCACCTAAGGAATTTCATCCACTTGTATATTTAAAACTAGTTTTCCTTTTTTGGGTGGCTTCTATGATGACATTTTTGGTACATACTGAGCAAAAACACTCCGCCAAATGGAGCCAAAATCACATTTTTAAATATCTAAAAAATGATTTTTTTAATACAGAATATTAATTTTTTTTTTCATTTTTACATAATGTTTTTTTTGTAAAAAAAAATCAAAATATTATTATATGGATAAATGTGTACTTAAAATTATTCTAAAAATATCATAATTTATATCCATTGTTTTTTTTTTGTAAAATGTATGATTTTGAGCAAAGAAATATAATTTAGACGAGCAAAATGTGAGCAACGCACCTGGTGCGATGGACCCACCAAATAATTACAAGAGGTATTTGTTGGTATGCTTGTCGCTTGACACACCATTCTCTCATCGTGCGGGAGATATAAATCCAATTGGATTTTAGGCTAATAGTCATGTAAAAAAATTTGATTAGCTTTCTTGCAGTATTATTTCAGTTGGAATGACTAGTTTAATTCTGGTTAGAACAACTGCATTTCTTTCCCGCACGATGAGGGTGATGCGTCGAGCGAGTCGGCGAGCACAGGGGAGTGTCATGCATGACAGCTAGCAATAAGCATGGTAAAAAAAACACAGATTTTGACGAGAAATTCAAATCGGGTCAAAAATAATAGGAGAATCAGAATCTAATCTGAAAACCTCACTACAAAATAGAAGAATACATCCAGACTTTCTACACTCTCCCACCTAATCCGAAAACACATCACCCATTCGCAAAAGATTTACACGCTTAGCCGCAGATGGCTCCGGCAAACCTCCGTCTCTTCGTGCATCCTCAGGCCAATAGCTGTCAATAGCTCCTGTAAATCTCCGCCCTCTCCGTGATACCTCATGCCGCAACATTCTTTCGGTCACTCTTGTTACGGGTCGCTCAGTGTTCTCACGGACCGGACGAGGCGGACCACCTTAATTTGGGAGGGAGCCGAGCGCGTAAACAATCAAAGTAGAGAACCAATAACAGATAACAAAAGTTTTACGTGGAAAATTCGGAGAAGGAAAAAAGTCATAGGGTCATGCCCAATTCTGACAAAATTCACTAGTAGCAGTCAAGTAAAAGAATTAATTTTTCAGAGGGTGACAGACCACTACTCATTTACAAAATGTTTATAAGTGTCTGGTGTTGAGCAGGACGGAGCGCGGCAGAATGCGTGCTGGAGCGGAGCGCAGAAGCGCGCGGTGTAGCAGACTTGAAGACACAACGCGCACGCGAGAAGCGCATGATGAGCGGGAGATTGAGCACCGAGTGAAGTCTTCGTGCCTTGGACCTAGACGTATGTCTGCAACTCTCAGTCGGAAAACCTTAGAGCTATCTCTCCTTTTTTTGTTCTCTTCAAAATTCAAATTAAAGCATAGACCATGTTTTATAGTTTCTCAGGAGGGCGCACAAGTAATTGGGCTCTCTTGATTTTTGAATGGGCGAATAGAAACGCATGGCTGAGGTCACTCAGATCACCATTTTTTTAGGATATGACGACTTTGCCCCCTGGGCAGTTCCGGTGGCATTGGCAGCCCGTCCAATTAAGGTCGGTGGCGATGGAGCAGGTGCAGGTGCGGGAGGCGGCACATGCGTGCGGCCGCTGCTGGGCGTGTGCGCTTAGGGGCGAAACTATTCACAGGCACGTGGCCGGATTTAATTTTCAGCGAAAAAAACTTAGTTCTTTGGGTTATATGAATTATAAACTTTAAAAGTAAATATCTTTTCAACCTCTTAATAAAAAACAAATTTGAATGTTGTTTTGGACTCTTCTCATGAAATACATAAAATAGAGTCTTTAATCTAAGATTTTGATGAAGTTTTAATGGTGCTTCATTTTTGTACAATGATACTCTCATGAGCTAATTTCTTGAGCTCTGGTGATCTGATCGAAGAATCATCACCAGCATTGAACTTTTGGAGGATATTCAAAGGCTTACTAAAAAAATTGGGTTTATCAGAGATCTTTTATTTCTCTACTCTATGGTCGTTACAATCATCTTCTCTTGTCATGTCTCTACAACAACAATACTCAAGCTTTTATCCCTGATAGGAAAAGAGATTCTGTATATTCACAATTGAACAAATACATATACATGAATAAAGGAGGGTGATCCTAACACCCGATGTGACTATAGGCTAACACTACTACTCAATGTACAATATATCTAACACCCCCCACAAACTCACGGGGAATCATACACCGAGAGTTTGGACAGTAGATAGGCATGTTGGGTCCTCGTCTGCAGCTTAGTCATCAAATCTGCAATTTGTTGCTCGGAAGGAATAAAGGAAGGGACAAGAGTGCCCTGACTATAGTGCTCACGCAGGAAGAAGGCATCCACCCCGATATGCTTGGAGAGAGAATGCTTCACCGGGTTTAGAGTAATCTGAATGGCACCGGTGTTGTCACAGTAGAGGGGAGTGGGATCTGGAGAAGAGACGCCAAGATCCCCAAGAAGCCAACGGAGCCAAATAATATCCTCAGCGGTGGTAGCCATGGCTCTAAGCTCAGCCTCAGTGCTGGAACGAGAAACACCAGTCTGTTTCTTAGACTTCCATGCAATAAGTGAAGAACCCAAGAACAGACAGAAACCGGTGACAGAACGACGGTCAACATGATCACTAGCCCAGGTGGAATCGGAGTACGCACGTAGCTGTAGAGAACTACTGCTGGAGAAGAATAGACCACGAGAGGTCGTTGCCCGGAGATAGCGCAGGAGCCGCAACAGATGGTCATAATGCACGGAGGTGGGCGCACTAACAAACTGACTCAACACATGAACATCATGGGCAATGTCAGACCGAGTAATGGTGAGATAGACGAGACTCCCCACGAGGTGGCGGTATCGAGTAGGATCGGAGAGTGGAACCCCATCATCCGGACATAGCTGAAGATGAAGCTCCATAGGGGTGTCCACTGTGCGAGAGTCAGAGAGAGCAGCCCGAGCAAGAAGATCTGATGTGTAGCGCTGCTGAGAGAGCTGAAACCCGCGATCGGTAGAGCTGACCTCAAGACCCAAGAAGTAGCTCAGCTGTCCAAGGTCAGTCATCTGAAACTGCTGCTGAAGGTGATGTTTGACGAAGGCCACATGAGAAGGATCATCACCAGTAATAATCATATCATCCACGTATAGTAACAAAAGGGTAGGACCACGGGAGGAGAAGTGTACGAACAGAGCTGGATCATGTGGACATGGCTGGAATCCGGCGGCTGTAATGGCTGAACTGAAACGTGCAAACCACGCGCGGGGCGCCTGCTTGAGCCCATAAAGAGCTCGCCTCAAGCGACAGACAGGGCCTGGAGAAGAGGATAGACCCGGAGGAGGAAGCATGTATACCTCCTGCTGAAGATCACCGTGAAGAAAGACATTCTTCACGTCGAGCTGTGACAGGGACCAGTGGCGAACAACGACAACATCAATAAGAGTTTGTACTGTAGTCATATGAGCAACTGGAGCAAAATTTCCGTCATAGTCTCTCCCATGCTCCTGCTGAAAACCATGAGCAACAAGTCGAGCCTTGTACCTCTCCACAGAACCATCGGAGCGAGTCTTAACCTTAAAGACCCACTTGCAAGTAATAGGAACAACACCAGGTGGAAGAGGAACAAGCTCCCATGTACGAGTGTGCTCAAGCGCCTCCAACTCAGCAGACATAGCAACCTGCCACTCAGGTATCTGGGCAGCCTCACGGTAGGAAGTCGGCTCTGGAGTACTGCAGACAGTGGCAGTAAGGGCAGGTAGATCCAGCGGTAGGGTAGGAAGGCTAAGACGGTCGGGAGGATGCCTCTCACGAGGTGGATTGCGGCGCACAGGAGGATCATCCATAGGGCACTCGCTGGAGGAGGTAGGCACTGAGTCTGGGGGCACTGGAGGCGAGGAGAAGGGAGGAGGACGACGAGTATAGTGATAGGGACGAGGAGAGACACGATCCCAAGTGGACAGCTCATCAGAGGAAGACGAGTGAGGAGGTGACGGAGTAGACTGCAATGAAAGAGGAGGAGACGAAGTAGAGTGCGTCAAAGGAGAAGGAGGTGACGGAGTAGACTGTAGCATGGGCAGAGGAGGGGACATACCGGAGGGGAGGATACATGAGGCGGAGAGATGGGAAGAGTGAGAAACTGCACGTCAGAGGGAGTAACGGATGAGTGTGAGGTCGAGGAGACAGGGGACACAAAGAAAGGGTGAGATTCATCAAAAGTGACATCACGTGAAATGCGAAGTCGTCGAGCAACAGGGTCATAGCATCGATAGCCCTTGTGCTCAGCACTGTACCCAAGAAAGGCACAAGGAACAGACTGAGCAGAGAGCTTAGTACGCTCACGTGGAGAGATAAGAACATAACATCGACAACCAAAAATGCGAAGATGAGTGTAACGTGGGGGTCGAGAGTACAGACACTCACCGGGACACTGACCCTGAAGGAAAGTGGAGGGCTGCAAATTAATAAGATAGACAGCAGTGGAGACAGCCTCAGCCCAGAAGTGAGGAGGAACGTGAGAGGAGATAAGAAGGGTGCGAGCTGTCTCAATAATATGACGATGCTTCCTTTCAGCGGTGCCATTCTGAGCAAGGGCACCGGGACAGGCATGCTGAGGGAGAGTGCCGTGAGTAGCTAGCAAATCTCGAAAAGTATGAGCGAGATACTCCCCCCTGAGTTAGAACGGAAAATGCGTATGGAAGCAGAAAACTTTGTGCGCACCATAGCAGAGAAAGTAACATAGATCTGAAAAAATTCAGATCGAGAACACATAAAATAGACCCAACAATAACAAGAGTAGTCATCAACAAAAAGTACATAGTACCGGTGTCCACCCTTGGATACAAAAGGTGCGGGTCCCCAGACATCGGAATGAACTAGATCAAAAGTACGCTGAGACCTGGACTCACTTGACTGATAGGGGAGTTGTAGCTGTTTACCGAGCTTACAACCTGAACATGAGTGAGATCGATCAATAGAAACACGACCAAGGAAACCATGACTAATGAGGGAAGCTAGACGTGAACCACTGGGATGACCAAGACAGTGGTGCCACTGAGAGAAACCCACCGAAGGAAGACAAAGGGAGGAAGTTGCAGGTGACCCTGAAGTGGATGGAAGGTGGAGACGATCAAGGACTTGCACCCCGCAACGACGACGACCAGCCCCAAGGAGTGCCCCAGTCAGACGATCCTGCACACGACATGTGAACTCATCAAAAGTAACTAGACAGCCATGGGATGTGAGCTGGCTGGCGGATATAAGGTTCATGGATAACTCAGGTAAGTAGGCAACATCGGGAATGTGAAAATGGGTGGTGTGAAGGAGGCCACGACTGGTGATGGGGTGAATGGTGCCATCAGCTACCATGATACTAAGGGCATGAGTAATGAGCTGACATGACAAAAGGTGTGTAACATCATAGGTCATGTGAAAAGAGGCTCCAGAGTCAAGCAACTAGTCGGAGGTGGAGATACCTGCAGGGGCGGAGGCAGCCAGCTGAGAGACAGAGGCAGAAGAGCAGGCCGGAGAAAACTGCTGGACAATCAGCTGCACAAGCTCAGAGACAGAGAGAGACTGCGCTGAAGCTGAGAAATGAGCGGAAGGAACACCAGGAGCACGCTGCTGACCAGGCTGCTGAGCGCTCTGAAGCTTGCGGCACTCAGATTTGATATTACCAAGGCACTGACAGTAGTGGCAGTAGGCAGGCAGGCGGCGAGAAGCACCAGACTGAGCTTCAGAAGGTGTCTGAGGAGGACGAGCACCGGAGGCCATCGAGAAAAACAACCGAGGATGTCGGGGGTTGTAATAGGCAGCGGAGACTGCAGCGGAGAGCGGGAGGCAGGCGTTCCGTCGGGCTGCAGGAGGCAGCGTCAGGCTGCAATAGGCAGCGGAGAGAGGTCGGGCTGCGGGAAGTAGCGTCAGACTGCAGCGGAGAGCAAACAGCGGCGGATCGGCGTCGGCGAGATCGATTGGCAGAAACCAGCGGCGGGTCGATCGGGAGAAAACAACGGCGGATCGATTGGGAGAAAACAGGACGAGATCGATCGGGGAAACGAGATCGATCTAAGAAGCTTGACGGGATTGGTGGCGAGAGCTCGACTGGATCGATCGACAGAAACGGCGGAAACGGCGGGATCGACTGGAGACGAGAACGATCGGAGAAGCAGGAGACGAGATCGATCGGAGAATCTTGACGGGATCGGTGACGAGAGCTCGACTGGATCGAGCGGCAGAAACGGCGGAAACGGAAACGGCGGGATCGGGGAGACAGCCTGCGGGAAAAAAACAAACCTTCCTCTGATACCATGATAGGAAAAGAGATTCTGTATATTCACAATTGAACAAGGCAATATATATACATGAATAAAGGAGGGTGATCCTAACACCAAAGGTGACTATAGGCTAACAATACTACTCAATGTACAATATATCTAACAATCTCATCATAGTGGAGTCGGCTATATAGATCATTTGTCGTCATTGCGCCATATCTTTAGTCATAATAGTTGGTTTGGTTCGGATCCGGTTCGGTCTGAATCCTGTTTAGGAATTTAATACCTTCCCTTAATGCGGTGCTGCCTAAATCATAGGGATTGAGGAAAAATATTTTTCCTGGTTTGGTTTCAACGGTTAGCCAGAAATAGAGGAGGAGATAATTTATTTCCTTTATTCTATGAATCTTTTCATACCCATGAAATGATATAACTTGCAGCCCGCCGTGAGAATTGAGGTATGAAATGATATAACTTGCAGCCCGCCGTGAGAATTGAAAGGGCCAGTGATAGCGCCAACCCGGTACCACTTGGCGGCGCGACGCACCATTACAACCTTCGGCCCAACACGAGGAGGTCCTACCGCGACATGACCCGTTATATTTAATTAGTTCGTCTTTTAATATTATCAAACATTTTATGCGCATTTTAATTTAATCGGGCACGTCCGATCGACCAAAATGTTAGGTGGTCACGGCCGTTTTATCTCCTGCATTTTATTTAGGCTTTAGAATCTTGGATGGCAAGGATTAGAGATCAACTTATGTATGACTAGGATGAGCTTATGGGGGAATATATATACCCCCTCTCTTTATGTATTAGGGCAGCTTTTTTTATTATAAAAAAAAGGAAATTTTCTTGCTCTTTGCCGTGAGAACCTGAGAGAGGTGTCCCGTGCAAGCTTCCAAATCCGGCTCCGGCGCGACACCGGCAGCGTCAGCTTGGCGTGACACCAGCGGCCACCCCTCCCCCTTCCGGCGTGACACCAGTGGTCTCCACCTCCCTCCTCCAACCGACGCCGTCCAGCAGACCCTCTCGCCGACGTGGAGACCGACGAAGCTGTGCATGCTTCCAGTCCGGCGGAGTCCCCCATTCCAGTGGCAGATCTCCCTCCCCAGCGTGTTCAGGGCGGTGGTTCAGATCCGGTGGTGCTTCCCCGCTGTCCCCGGTGCGCCTCCTAGCTCTGGCGCTAGTTGTGAGCAGTTTTAACCGGATTTCTTCCGGTTGGGTAACACATTTCTCACCTCCCCATCTTGTGTGATTCGTCTCTATATTTTGTTATCTTGTGCGTGAATGATTGGGTGGTGTACGATCGGAAAGAGCGAACGTAAATCGGAGTAAGTCTAGTTCGTCGCCGCTCTCCAACCAATTGGTCGGAAGGGATAATGCGTCTGGTTATTTATTTTTGTTGGGAATTTGTCCAAACCCGGACGGAATCTCTACGTTAAATTTTGCGTTCGCTAATCTCATCGCTAGGTTTGATTTTGATGTGGTAGTGACAAGCTATAGTAGCCTTGTTGGTTGCATGCGACGTGTTTGAGTAAATGCTTCACTCACGCGTGCGAGTTAATTGTGCGCTATCCGGCGTGTGCTACATCAGCCGGCCTGTAGCTTTCAAGGAGGAGGAATTGGAGCCGCTTGTGGGAGAGTCCTCCGCCGCCTCCGTCTTTTTTTCCCTCTCTCTCGCTCGTGCACTTGGAGGGGCCGCCGACCTTGGGTGTTGTCGCCGGTCTTGGAGGAGATATCCGCCGGCGTTGAGAGAGGGTGTTGCCGCCGGGCTTGGTGGAGTTTGCGGTCGGCGTTGCAGTTGTCGTTCTTTGGAGTGGAGAGGCGTGGTGTCGACGGCGTGCATGGGTGCAGTTAGCCTCGACGATGGTTTCTCTCTGGTGGTGTCGTTGTTCTCCGGTGGTAGTGCGGTTGAACGTCGGACTTCTATGTTGAAGGTTCCGGTGAACCTTGTGCGTCCGCTAGGCGGATTGTAGTTCAGATCTTCTACTCTCTCGTAGATCGTGCGTGTCCGACGCATCTGCGGTGTTTCATCGAACGGTCATTTTTCTCCAATTCTTTGTACTCATTTATATTTATATTGACGATCATATTAATATATTAGTAGTAGTGTCTCGGCGGCTTTTGCCGAGTGCAGATTGGTGCATGTTTCTGTGTTCCTTGTTTATCTGTGCTCTATAGTTGTGTCTGCATTTGTACCGAATTTTACACCAGTAATCTCAAAAATGAGAACAAAAGCTCATGGACTTACAAGATCAAAGAGTTAAATCTCTCTCAAAGTAATCTTAGTCTTCATTCAATCATCTTCTCCTCTATTTATTTTTTATTTAATTAAAAAAAATTCTTCCCTCACAATTCTTTTGAGACTGCAATTATGTACTCAGAAGACTACGAGTGGCAAAAATATTAATATTATCCCTCCGACTCTCATCCTCTCTAAATAATTACTCCTAGAGAAGTATTTTTAAAAATATAAAAATAAAAAAGTCGCCCAACTTTATATATATAGACTGATCATTTAAATACGTGCAATTTAGCAGATATATCGATCGGACGGCTCATGCTGACTATACATGTTCTCTACTCTCTAGGCTTCTAGCTCAGAAATTAAGCAGAGCATATAAAGGAGACCACTGCTCCAGCCACGGACTTCGTTGCTGGCTCACGACCGGGTCCTTTGACCAGTCAAAGCTTCCACGGTTCGGTACCTGTAGCATCGAAAGTGTCCGCGGCTGCCGGCCCTCCGCCGGATTCAAAATCTTTGGCGGAAGCGCCGGTGGTGGACGATCTACCGAAGAAGATTCGAGCAGATCAGGCGGTGCCGGCACTGGCGAACTTAACACTGGTGACGACGACACCTCCGCAGCTTCCGGCAGCGCCGCCGCCCCCTCCATCTCCTCCATGAATTCTGCGTAGCTGAAATTGAGCAATGTTTCATCGCCGGAATAAATTGCTGATGTATCCGTCATGGAAGCTCGGTTATCTTCCTCCATGGCCGCCCTTTGTTCAAGCTCCCTGAGCGACGCGGCTTTCCTGTAGATCTTACAGAGCACCATGTCTTCCTGTTTAAATAATGAATCTGAATTAAGATTTCGGCCAATTTCTTGTAAAAAGAGCTATAATCTTAGATCCATCGAAATTATTTAGACTTCTGGCGATTTATTCCAGATTTATGCGAGTCTGGGTCGCCCCCTGTTCCTCTAATTAACCATTGATAATCAGAACAAGATTAATAGCGGTGGTTGGAATGGAGACGAAACACATACTTTGCGCGATCGAGGATCCATGGCCAAGGAGTCTGAAGCATCCGGGAGACGGAACTCATTCATGATCCAATCCGTTTTGGTGCCGCGGGGGGCACGCCCGCGATAATAAACAAGAGTCTTCTTCGTTCCGATCAGCCGCCGGGGATCGGCGGTGCTTCGGATAGGCCGATCTGTTCCTGTGGCCTTCCAGAACCCCCTTTCCGTCGTCCGATTGGGCCGGCCACTGTTCCAATGCCGCCGATCCCTCGGCACAAAAAAGTACCATTCCTGCTCACCGATCTTCGCCAAAGCTGCAGCAATCCAGTAAGATCAGTGTAATTCATCGGTAACAATTAATACAGAAGCAGTCGGTGAGAATTGAAGTGAAGTACCTGGGAGATCCCAGGGTTCGTAGAGATAGAGATTGACGGTGGGGATGATGTCCAGATTGAACTTCTTGCCGGTGGCGGCTTGCCGGAGGTAGAAGTCGAGAATCTCCTCCTCTGTGGGGTGGAATCTGAATCCCGGCATGTCCACTTCGTTACCATTTGTTTTCCCTGTTTTCTGCTTCATGCTATTTCTCTTTTTTTTTTTCTGAGGAAGAGATGAAAAGGCTGGAGAAGCAGTGAGGCATGAGAAGAACTCTCGCCGATGTATATATAAAGCAAGCGGAAGGCTGATGGTACATATCTCGCCACGTGTACATGATGTTTACGTGGCACTTGATGCATCCGAAATTAAATTGTGGATTACAGTAGAGCTGATGACCCCACGCTGCTTGGAATGGCAATAGCAGAAGAGAGAAATTTAGGTGCGCAACTCTCATCTAGAATTAGGTGAGAGAGAAATACAACCGTATTGTTGAAACTAGTTTCTCGGTCTCAGCGTTCGAAAGGGGGTTGCGACTAACCCTTACTTGTTCTAAGCCTAGACCCTTGACCGGTCACTAAGAACTGAAAAACTTGGACTTATTGAACACTTGAATCCACAAATGGACCCCTTAAGCTGCAGCGCGGAGGTCCCGCCACACACCCGGAAGCTCACTCGGAACTTTCCCTCTCAAGCCAATGCTAAGCCTAGGCACCTTGGAGGGCACTAAGGATCACCTCACCGTCCGCCTTCAATGACAGGGGGAGGGGAGGGGTAGTGCTTGCTCACACGCGAGGGAGGGGGTAGGAACCAACCCTTCCCAAGGTGCCCATGGGGGTCTATTTATAGACTTTCCCAAAAATGAACTGCGGATAGCCAAAATCCTGCTATCCGCAGTCCAACCATGACCACGAACGATCAACGCATGAGGGGGAGCGAGTGGGACTCGAGATGCCCACTTCCCCACTCACGGGAGGTCATGCCGATCTCCCCCCAATGTACCGGGCGAGTGGGGGAATCCCTCCCACTCGCCCAAAGGGGGGTGGCGAGTGGGAGGGCCCCTCCCACTCGCCCCCAAGGTGGCCGGCGAGTGGGAGTGCCCCTCCCACTCTCCCGGGTGAGTGGGAGGGTCTCTCCCACTCGCCTAAGGGTGATTGGCGAGTGGGAGGCCCCTCCCACTCGCCCGAAGAGAGTCGGGGGAGCGGGTGCTCCCCCCCCCCCCCCCCCCCCCCCCCCCCCCCCGCCTTCCCCGCGGCCTCTCTTTGCCTTGGTCAGTTTTGACCGCCCCACGTGGTCGTTTTGTCCGTCCTGACCACCCTTGCTATCTTGGCTTCATCCGGGTCGGGTCGCACATACTCGGGAAATATGAGGGTTGTACACAATCCCCGCTCTTTGCGAGCTTGTTCCAAGCTCGGAAAGAAAGTTCAACCCACCTATTTGACGAGTAGGTGGGACTTTAGGGGAATCCACGAAAGGATCCGTCATCGGGGAACCTCTGTCAAGCCTTTCGGTTGATCTTGTCTTGAGATGGAAGGTGAACCTTTTTCCACTAAAGAGCCCTCCTATGGGCCGAGCCCGACTGGAGGTGGAGAGCTCGACACCTTGGGTCGGATTAACCCCGACCTGAGGTGGAGGGAAAACTCAGCACCTCTAGTCGAGCCGAGCTCGACCTGAGGTGGGAGGAAAACCTTTCTCCACTTAAGAACCCTCCTATGGGCCGAGCCCAACTGGAGGTGGAGAAAGCTCGACATCTTAGGTCGGATTAACCCCGACCTGAGGTGGAGGGAAAACTCAGCACCTCTAGTCGAGTCGAGCTCGACCTGAGGTGGGAGGAAAACCTTTCTCCACTTAAGAACCCTCCTATGGGCCGAGCCCAACTGGAGGTGGAGAAAGCTCGACACCTTGGGTCGGATTAACCCCGACCTGAGGTGGAGGGAAAACTCAGCACCTCCCAGGGAGCAGAGCTCAACTGGAGGTGGAAGTACCCATCCACGTCTTAGGTGCTTAGCTCACTTGGAGGCAGAGGAACTCAACGCCTTCCCAGCCTGACTGGAGGTGGAAGTACTCATCCACGTCCTAAGTGCTTAGCTCACCTGGAGACAGAGGAACTCAACGCCTTCCCAATCTCATTGTAGGCGGAAGTACCCATCCATGTCCTAGGGGCTTAGCTTGCCTGGGGGCAGAGGAACTCAACGCCTCCCCAGCCTGACTGGAGGTGGAAGTACCCGTCCGCATCCTTGGTGCTTAGCGCACCTAGAGGTGGAGGAACTCAACGCCCTCCCAATCTGACTGGAGGTGGAAGTACCCGTCCACGTCCTTGGTGCTTAGCGCACCTGGAGGTGGAGGAACTCAACGCCTTCCCAGTCTGACTGGAGGTGGAAGTACCCGTCCATGTCCTTGGTGCTTAGCGCACCTGGAGGTGGAGGAAATCAACGCCTTCCCAGTCCCCTTACCGATTGGAGGTGGAAGTACCCGTGCGCGTCCTAGGTGCTTACCTTCACCTGGAGGCAGAGGAACTCAACGCCTTCCCAATCTGACTGGAGGTGGAAGTACCCGTCCATGTCCTTGGTGCTTAGCGCACCTGGAGGTGGAGGAACTCAATGCCTTCCCAGTCCCCTTACCGATTGGAGGTGGAAGTACCCGTCCGCGTCCTAGGTGCTTACCTTCACCTGGAGGCAGAGGAACTCAACGCCTTCCCAATCTGACTGGAGGTGGAAGTATCCGTCCATGTCCTTGGTGCTTAGCGCACCTGGAGGTGGAGGAACTCAACGCCTTCCCAGTCCCCTTACCGATTGGAGGTGGAAGTACCCGTCCGCGTCCTAGGTGCTTACCTTCACCTGGAGGCAGAGGAACTCAACGCCTTCCCAATCTGACTGGAGGTGGAAGTACCCGTCCATGTCCTTGGTGCTTAGCGCACCTGGAGGTGGAGGAACTCAACGCCTTCCTAGTCCCCTTACCGATTGGAGGTGGAAGTACCCGTTCGCGTCCTAGGTGCTTACCTTCACCTGGAGGCAGAGGAACTCAACGCCTTCCCAATCTGACTGGAGGTGGAAGTACCCGTCTATGTCCTTGGTGCTTAGCGCACCTGGAGGTGGAGGAACTCAACACCTTCCCAGTCCCCTTACCGATTGGAGGTGGAAGTACCCGTCCGCGTCCTAGGTGCTTACCTTCACCTGGAGGCAGAGGAACTCAACGCCTTCCCAATCTGACTGGAGGTGGAAGTACCCGTCCATGTCCTTGGTGCTTAGCGCACCTGGAGGTGGAGGAACTCAACGCCTTCCCAGTCCCCTTACCGATTGGAGGTGGAAGTGCTCGATGCTTTCGCGATGCAATTCCTCTTCGCGGAACCTTACCAACCTGTGCTCCCATCGGCCAGAGTAACTATTTTAAGCTGGAGTAAGAGGTATGACCAAAAAGACAATCAACATATTCATTAAGGATAAAAACGTTTAAGATCGTCGCCACTCCAAGTATTACCAAGGGGGATTCCCTCAACATTCTGGAGGCGATACCCCCCTGACCTGAGGGCCTCCAAGATCACATAGGGCCCCTCCCAATTGGGCTGGAGCTTTCCTACGTTCGCTGACCTTCCCGCGGCGTCGACCTTTTTGAGGACTAGATCTCCCGGGATGAATTGTATGATTCTAATGTTCTTATCGAAGTACCTGGCCATCCGACGCTTCACTTCCTCTTGTCGAACCGTGGCGAGGTCCCGGAGCTCCTCAACCATATCCAGCGAGAGTCGTTGCTCCTCTTCATTGCCTATTCTCCAGTCCTCGTCCCCTTCCTCGGCAGCTACGACCCGGGGGGATCTGACCTCGAACTCCACTGGGAGCACGACTTCTGACCCGTGGGAAAGTTTGAATGGTGTTTCGCCCGTTGCCGTGTTGGGAGTTGTTCTCAAGGCCCATAAGACCGAGGGAAGTTGCTCCACCCAGTTCCCTTTCAGGTTCTCCACCTTCTTCTTCAGCAAGTTGACGATGACTTTGTTGGCGGCCTCCACCTGCCCATTGCTTCGAGGATGGTGGACAGAGGCAAAGCGGAGGTCGATGCCCACTTGACCGCAGAAAGTGATGAGTTCATCGCTAGCGAACTGTGGTCCGTTGTCCGTTACAATGGCAAGGGGGAGTCCGTGTCTGCAGATTATTTCTCCCCAGATGAAATTCTTTATCACCTGCGAGGTCGTCTTCGCCAAGGCCTTAACCTCCACCCACTTGGAGAAATAGTCAATCATAACCAGCAAGAATCTCCTCTGACCGCTAGCCTGAGGGAATGGGCCGACCATGTCCATTCCCCAGATGGCGAAGGGCCAGGGCGCAGTGATCGTCCTGAGCCTCTGCGCGGGTTGAAGTTGGAGCGGCACGAAGAGTTGACACTTCTGACACTTTTTTGTAAACTCCATGGCATCCTTCCGCAGAGTCGGCCAGAAGTACCCTTGCCTTAGCACCCTCTTTTCTAGGGTCTGACTTCCCGAATGGCTCCCGCATTCTCCGGAGTGGATTTCCTCCAAGACCCTCGGAACTTCATCTTCCGTCACGCACCTTGCTAGGAGCCCAGCCAAGGTTTTTCTGTACAGGCTTCCTTCGCGCATCATGTAGTATGCTGACTTGTACCTGAACCGCCTCTTATCTAGGTCTCCTTCCGGGAACTTGCCCGAGGTCAGGAAGGTGAGGATCGGGTCTATCCACGAGGTTCTCCGATCAATCTCCATCAACTCGCCTTCCTCGATGGATGGGTGGAACAGCTCGGTCACCGTTCCTCCTGCGCGAGGACCGTGCTTCGCCAACCGGTCCGCTCGGGCGTTCTCCTCTCTTGGAATGTGTTGAATGGAGAAGGAGTGGAACCATCCGACGAGGTCCCTAACCTTTGCCAGATACCTCTGGAGGGTTGGCTCCTTTGCTTCGAACTCCCCTCGAACCTGGGAGGCCACCACCATTGAATCTGTGAAAACCTTCACGTCCCGGATCTCCAGTTCCTTTGCCAGACGGAGCCCTGCCACCACTGCCTCATACTCGGCCTGGTTGTTGGTCACAGGGAACCGAATGTGGATCGCTTGCTCGATCCTGATCCCATGTGGGCTGACCAGGATCACCCCTCCGCCGAGGGAACTTTTTCCCGATGCTCCATCTGCGAACAGATCCCATGCCACCAACCCGGCGGGCTCTGGCCCGTCCACTTCTTTGACGTACTCTGCCAGGAAGTCTGCTACTGCTTGTGCTTTCATCGACAACCGGGGGATGAAGCTGACATCAAACTCGCTGAGCTCCACCGACCACTTTGTCAACCTGCCTGAATGCTCCACTCCCTCCATAATGTTGCGCAGGGGATGGTCGGTCACCACCCTGATCGAGTGAGCCTGAAAATATGGGCGGAGTTTCCGGGCCGAGATGATCAAAGCAAATGCTAGCTTTTCCAGGACAGGGTACCTCAGCTCCACCTTCTTCAGGACTCTGCTAACATAGTAGATCGGCAGCTGCTTCTTCCCCTCCTCCCGGACCAAAACCGAACTCACTGTCTCGACCCCTACTCCTAGGTAGAGAAAGAGGTCGTCTCCTTCCCTCGGCCCCTGGAGCAAGGGGGCTCGCGTTAGTTGTTCCTTCAAGGCCTGAAAGGCTTTCTCACACTCCGGCGTCCATTCGAATTTCTGACCCTGGCGCAGGGCCTTGAAGAAAGGAGAGCACTTCTCTCCCGCCCTGGAGAGGAACCGACTCAGCCCTGCTAACTTCCCAGTCAGCCTCTGAATTTCTTTCGCGTTCTTCGGCGATTCCAACTCCAAGATGGCCTTTACCTTGTCTGGATTGGGTTCGACCCCCTCCGGGGTGAGTAAATGGCCCAAGAACTTTCCTCGACTTGCTCCAAAAACACATTTGGAAGGGTTCAGCCTCATCTTGAACCTCCGAAGGGTAGCGAAGGTCTCCACTAGGTCTTGCATGTGGGACTCCACATCCCTGCTTTTAACCATCAAGTCATCCACGTAGACCTCTAAGTTGCGCCCCTTCTGCTCTCTGAAGACCCGATCCATCATCCTTTGATAGGTCGCCCCCGCATTCCTCAACCCAAATGGCATCATCTTGTAACAATAACATCCATCGTCCGTGATGAACGAGACGTCCTTGACGTCGGGCGAGTGCATTCGAATTTGATGGTAGCCATAGAACGCGTCCAAGAAGCTCATCACAGGGAATCCGACTGCTGAATCTACCAATGCATTGATCCGGGGCAACGGGTAGCAGTCTTTAGAGCATGCTTTGTTCAACATAGTGAAGTCCACACACATTCTCCACCTCCCATCTCCCTTCTTCACCATTACTACGTTTGAAACCCACCCTGGGTATTGGATTTCTTCCACGAACCCGGCCTCGAGCAGCTTCCCCACCTCCTCTCTGATAGGCCCGGCGAGGGTGGGCGACACTTTCCTCTTCTTTTGGCGAATGGGGCGGACGTTCGGGTCGAGGTTGAGGCGATGACATGCCACGTCCGCGTCAACACCTGGCATCTCCGCGGCGCTCCAGGCGAAGATGTCTATGTTCTGCTGGACACATCTTCGGATCTTCTCTTGATTTGGCCCGCTCAGCCTCCCGCTAATTCGCACCTTCTCCGGCCTTCCACTGCCGCTAATGACCTCTTTCTCAGTCACTTCCTCTGCCACCTCTAACTTGATCAGATCGCCCAACACTTGATCTGCCTCATCTGCCTCCTCCTCCCCCGTCAACGGCCGCAACATGCTGGGGGGAGGCGACCTCCCCGGTTCTTTGCTTCCCGCCATGAGACTCGGCTCGGGGCTTTCCGAATTAGCCGCTTCCACGCTCACCGCACCAGAATGTTGAAACCAGTTTCCCGGTCTCAGCGTTCGAAAGGGGGTTGCGACTAACCCTTACTTGTTCTAAGCCTAGACCCTTGACCGGTCACTAAGAACTGAAAGACTTGGACTTATTGAACACTTGAATCCACAAATGGACCCCTTAAGCTGCAGCGCGGAGGTCCCGCCACACACCCGGAAGCTCACTCGGAACTTCCCCTCCCAAGCCAATGCTGAGCTTAGGCACCTTGGAGGGCACTAAGGATCACCTCACCGTCCGCCTTCAATGACAGGGGGAGGGGAGGGGTAGTGCTTGCTCACACGCGAGGGAGGGGGTAGGAACCAACCCTTCCCAAGGTGCCCATGGTGGTCTATTTATAGACTTTCCCAAAAATGGACTGCGGATAGCCAAAACCCTGCTATCCGCAGTCCAACCATGACCACGAACGATCAACGCATGAGGGGGAGCGAGTGGGACTCGAGATGCCCACTTCTCCCCTCACGGGAGGCCATGCCGATCTCCCCCCAATGTACCGGGCGAGTGGGGGAATCCCTCCCACTCGCCCAAAGGGGGGTGGCGAGTGGGAGGGCCCCTCCCACTCGCCCCCAAGGTGGCCGGCGAGTGGGAGGGCTCCTCCCACTCGCCCGGCGAGTGGGAGTGCCCCTCCCACTCGCCCGGCGAGTGGGAGTGCCCCTCCCACTCGCCGGGTGAGTGGGAGGGTCTCTCCCACTCGCCTAAGGGTGATTGGCGAGTGGGAGGCCCCTCCCACTCGCCCGAAGAGAGTCGGGGGAGCGGGTGCTCCCCCCGCCTTCCCCGCGGCCTCTCTTTGCCTTGGTCGGTTTTGACCGCCCCACGTGGTCGTTTTGTCCGTCCTGGCCACCCTTGCTATCTTGGCTTCATCCGGGTCGGGTCGCACCGACTCGGGAAATATGAGGGTTGTACACGTATGATCTCAGATCGGACGGTATATAAAATACTGACATTATTATCACTTATAAATACAGGAGTATTTAGGAAAAAATACAACGTATGATCTGTGATCAACGGCTTAGATGGACTCCTCTCACCATGATCTTAGGTGAGAGTTTCTCACCTAAAAATTATACATAGCATAATGCAAACAGGTGGGGCCCACAATACGACTTCTTAGACAGTGCAAAACTATTAGAAAAATTAGCAGTAAATTTTTGTTAATCCCAATCACTTTGGGAGATAATTTTATCCCGTAATCAAAATTGTTATCTGCAGCCAAATTATTAGAAATTTTTAAAAACTCGAGAACTTCCCTGATTTCAGCTGGGTTTGTTTGGACATTTTTTCCTCAATTTTTGGTGGGAAAATAACCATCGCACAAAATTATTGTTTGATAAACCTCCATTCTGAACGCTCCCAAATGTCATTTTTGACCTTCAACGTCTTCGCAGTCCCCCTACCTCCATTCCCACTGTTTCATTCCCACAGCTTTCATTCACAACACTCCAAAAAGCCATCGCCCAAACAAACAGAGTATTCATAAATGCTTTCGCTTTGTATTTCCTCAACTTCATAAATAAACTATCTTCCTCACTTTTAAAGTCCTCTGCGCATGATTTGTAAATGGAGCCTCATCTCCAATTACTTCATTCTCACGATTCTCACTTCCTAAATTTTCAACTTCGGACTCTCTGATATTATTTATTTACTATGGCCTTGAACATAGTTTTCACGAGTGCACCACCTTACTCGCCGCCATTCCAATTGTTTTCTCTCATTTCTTCTCAATTGGTTTCTTTTAGGAGTGGAACTTCGAAGATATAAAAGTCTCTTCTTCAGCTTCAACATCCACATTCACTTCATGAAAATGGCCATTGTTATTTTTTTGTGAAGGGAGACATTGATTTGAGAGAAAATTGTATCCTTCTAGCTCTAGTTGTCTCTGTTGAAATCTTCAACCGGTCTCTTGAGTTCGGCTTGTACAACCCTCATATTTCCCGAGTCGGTGTGACCCGACCCGGACGAGACCAAGACAATCCAAGGTGGTCGAGACGGTCGAAACCGATCAAGACAAGAAGAGGCCGCGGGAGAGACGGAGGAAGCACCCGCTACCCCGGCTCCCTTGGGTGGGTAGGAGAAATCCTCCCACTCAGGCCCTTTGCGAGGGGAGTGGGAGGAGTGCTCCCACTCACCGGGCGAGTGGGAGCAGCTCTCCCACTTGCCGAGCGAGTGGGAGGGGGCCTCCCACTCGCCGGGCGAGTGGGAGGGCGGCTCCCACTCGCCGGCCGAGTGGGAGGGGGCCTCCCACTCGCCGACCGAGTGGGAGAGGGCCTCCCACTCGCCGCCCCCTTAGGGGGCGAGTGGGAGAGGCCTCCCACTCACCCGGTATGGGTGGGGAGATCAGTATGACCTCCCACGAGGGGGGGAGTGGACACCTCGAGTCCCACTCGTCCCCCCTCGCATGCGTGATCAATGGCGGTCATGGTTGGACTGCGGATAGCAGGATTTTCGCTATCCGCAATCCATTTTTTGGGAAGTCTATAAATAGACCCCCATGGGCACCTTGGGAAGGGTTGGTTCCTACCCCCTCCCTCGCGTGTGAGCAAGCACTACCCCTCCCCTCCCCCTGTCATTGAAGGTGGACGGTGAGGTGATCCTTAGTGCCCTCCAAGGTGCCCAGGCTCAGCATTGGCTTGGGAGGGGAAGTTTCGAGTGAGCTTCCGGGTGTGTGGTGGGACCTCCGCGCTGCAGCTTAAGGGGTCCATTTGTGGATTCAAGTGTTCATCAAGTCCAAGTTTTCCAGTTCCTAGTGACCGGTCAAGGGTCTAGGCTTAGGTCAAGTAAGGGTTAGTCGCAACCCCCTTTTCGAACGCTGAGACCGGGAAATTGGTTTCAACACGGCTCATAGGGGGTGTAGCCTACACCTACTTCTCCCTCACTGACACTCTTGACTGTAGATGAAGAAAAATGAATAGACCCAAAGCTGTAGCGAGGAGGTCCCGCCACACACCCAGAAGATCTTAGAGAGATTCCCCTCCCAAACCAATGCTCAACTGGGTACCTTGGAGGGCAATACGAACCAACCAAAATTAACCAGAGGAGGAGAGAGCCCAAATGATATGATCTCCTCCAAGATGCCCTTAAGGGTCTATTTATAGATTTTCTAGTCTGGTCTGCAAATAGTATAAATCCGTCTTTTAGTTTTACTAATCGCACCCCAAATCAGTCTGCTAACAGCCAAACTCAGCTGTTCTGAATGGCTATTGGCAGTCCACAAAGGGTATCTAAGTAATTTCATCACTAAATCCTTCTGGGCGAGTGGTCCGTGAAGGCACCACTCTTCAGACTTCTCGCGCACTGGACTTTAGGTTCCACTAGGAGGGTGGTCCGTAGGGGCACCACTCGCCTGATGCTTGGCTCGTTGGGCGAGTGGCGTTCCGCCCTCACTCGCCTGACCTCCTGCATATCCTCACTCTTAAACGAGTGAGTGTTTTGCGGATGAGGGTTGCACTCGCACTGAAGGGCTATTGCCTCTCCTGACCTTGGTGAGTGTTCCCTTCCGCATTTTGGATGAATGCTCCTCTTGACCTACCTTGCATGCCCTTTGGCCTTCTGGGTCCTAGGGACCCACTCGACGAATACGGGGTTGTACAGTCTCAATCTGCTCTGTAATGATATCATTCATATGAGAATTGGTGATTGACTCAACATCCTCGGGAGAAACAAACTTTTCTTGCTAGGGCGTTAATCATTAACTTGAAGACCAATACACCCATTCTCCGCCATTCGCTATGATCAAAGATCGCCATTACTTCCTTCAGAACCCATTCCATTATTGAGCTTAACAAATAAAGTGTTCTTCAATCGATCCAGGTGCTTCAAGATGTTGCGGTACGTAGATTCTCTACGCGCCTGTTACATTGTCTTCGAAGATCGTCTCATTCTTGACAGAATCCCTTAGGCTACCATTAGTGAAGTGGGAGTAGACAAAAACTTCAGACCCCTTCTCGGCTTCTACGACTATTTAGATGTCGCGGAACTCCACGATAGGAGGTTGTAATGATCCATCTCTCTGACCCCAGGCTCCTCCGCCTCCCGCGGACGTATCCAGTCCCAGGGGCGGTCTCTTTTGTAACGCGGATAGGAAAAATAAAAACCGAAAATAAGATATTTTAGGTGCTAATTAATAGCCAAATTTCTAGTTACAATCGCCTTAATTATTAGAGAAATACTTAGGTGCATTCTCTCACCTAGTTCTAGATGAGGGATAAATAAAGCCGTATGATCACAGATTTTACGGTAGATTTGCTATCTAAGAATACTGACAGTATTTTTAGGGTCTTTATATTGTCAGCACCAATTTCTATGAGTTATAACTCGCCTTTTGAAAATATGCATTATACATGCATTTTTAGGAAAAGTGTTCAACACAAAAATTGTAGATCTCATCGAAATCTACAACTTTCGTGTTGAAGACTTTTCCTAAAAATGCATGTACAAAGCGTATTTTCAAAAATTCGTCAAAAATTTGTTATAATTACGATCAGGGCGGCAATACGCCTTGTGCGTGCATTTTTAGGAAAAGTGTTCAACACGAAAGTTGAGATCTACAATTTTCGTGTTGAACGCTTTTCCTAAATATACATGTATAATGCATATTTTCAAAAATGCGCGTTATAACTCATGAAAATTGGTGTGCCAATATAGCCAAATAAGAGCTGCCAATATAAATACCCTATTTTTAATTCAGAAATACGACAGTATTTCGATCAATCATGAAGAACCAACGGCTTAGATGTGAGAGAAACCTACCTAATTTTTTTTTTCTGATTATTAACATCCCTGCACAGTCTCTGGGTAATAGCAACAGTGTTCGATTCAACGCCTACAAAAGAACCATGTGAACGACAACTGCATTTACATTTTTTTTTTAATTTTATAATAACAGTCTCGTTTACTATAATCGAAGGGATGGGATTTTCTTGATAGTCCTAATTGAAGGCCATGATGAACCACATGGACCTTTTGAAATCTCTCATATTATTCTTTATATAATATATTACTATTTTTTGCTTAGTTAAGGTGATTATATATTTTATTAGGATTAATATTGCTCAGCTGAATGAGAATATTGATAATTATTCATAACTTTATTTATATAAAGTAATTAAAAAGTTAAATTATTATTTCCTTAAATTAGGTGAGTTGATTATCCTTTTTCAGCCCTTGCTGCAACAAACTTGAAAGCTTGGCGGTTGCTTGGACTGCAACGAAGCTCGCCAGCTCGATGGTTACGAACCGTTGTTCGTGAACACCAGGTCTCACCTATGCAACTGCATCCACTTTATGTTCAAAACTCGTTTTCTTCTTCTTGGTTGCGCTCATAATCATTGTCATGTCGCATATTTTATGAAAGTAGTACTTTTGTCCAAACTTACCGGAGCAAAAACGTCGCACCAAACGGATCCCTCATCTTTCTCTGTTGAAGGTTTATAGAGCGTTCCATAGAAACCATTATTGGGCCCGACTATCATCCCTCTTTCTCTTCCGACCCCATTGTTGAATGCGTGCGAGCTGGAGATAAAAATGTGAACCAACATCCCAATTTTGCCGCATCTATATATAATTTTCATTTGTCACAGCTACAGCTCTCACAAACAGATCATAATAGTCTCAAGATAAATGTAGATATAATTAGAGAAATTTAGTAAAATGCTAATTATTTTATATAATTTTGAGAAATGACGCGTTTATTTATGACTCTCTTCACGTCAATTGCAGTGTTGTGAGAAGTAGCGGTGAGCAGTGAGAAATAAGTTGTTTTGCAGAGTGATGAGAAAATTGATAAAACTGCTCAGAAGAACTCTATTTGCAATGTTACTTGTAACAAGAAACAGTTTAAAGAACACCTCTTTGTTGACCAATTGAAATGCAGGGTTGTGTAGGAGTTGATGGGGCCTGCGGTGCACAGTAAATTTGTGCACCGAGGGGCCCACCGAACCCTGCATTTCTATTGGTCCCAAACTTTGTCCGGGACTCGTATACAAAACAATTCTCCCATGCGAGTGACGTGGGGAGTCGAAATAACGGAGGAGTTTTGGGTCGTCGGGGGACCCATTTCTTTTGCCACCACAAATTGACCGGTTTGTCCTTTCGGAGACAAAATGCATCACAATGGAAGGAGTCCATTTTGGTCCAATTAATTAACTAATTAATTATCTAACTTTCTACAAATAAATATATCAATATTTTGTTAGCCAGGCTCTCAATAATTTCAATCTGCTGTTTCAGTCAAAAGTAAACTATCACTCGATGACCAATAAACTGTTCGCATGCGGGTTGCCCAGTATTCAGGGACATGTATTGAAATTTTATAATTCTTTTCTCTAAATTATAATTTTAATAGGGCGCTGATATCCGCACTACATTTTTGGCTTTTCGCACTCTATTTCCGAGTTATTACACGGACTTTTGGAAATAGGAAAATTGTTCAACGCCAAAGTTGTAGATCTTGTCTAGTTCTACAACTTTCGTGTTGAACAATTTTCCTAAACATACATGTACAAGACGTATTTCCAAAAATTCGCTATAGTTACGCACATGTTTCAATCAGGGCGGCAATACGTCTTGTGCGTGCATTTTTAGGAAAAATGTTCAACACAAAATTTGTAGATCTCGACGAGATCTACAACTTTCGTGCTGAACACATTTCCTAAAAATTCATATACAAGACATATTTCTAAAAGACGCGTAATAACTCATACAAATAGAGTGCGGATAGCCAAAACTGCAGTGCGGATATCAGCGCCCTTTTAATATATCACACTAATTAAAAAAAAAGTGGATCCTTGGCACACGAGGTGTGATTTTGAGGTCACGGGTTTGACTTCTGGAAGCAGGCTCTTGCAAAAATTCAGAGTAATGTTTTCTTACATTTCACCCTTATGGTGGGTTAATTTGTTTGTATGTTGAACGCATTTGTAGAACCCTACGAAAAATCAAATTTTCTTCGTATTTATTATTTTTTTCACAAAGTAAATCATGGATTATTGATCTATGCATTTTTATCATCATTTTAAGTAGTCCTATGTATATGTTTTGAGCTGAAAATACACTTGTAAAAATGTGTCTTTTTTTAACTATTATTACAACTGCATTTTACATTGAAACTGTATTTTGCATTACAGTTATTGATGGGTTCCCCCTATTTATGGAGAAAACCCGTAACCACCACGCACCGGATCCCATTCATGCACACCGAATCCCATTACTGCACGCCGGATCCCGAAACCACCACACGCCGAATCCAACCTTCGCGCACCGGATCCCACTCCCGCGCGTAGGATCCGAACCACCACGCGCCGATCCAAAACCACCCCGCGCGGGATCCCAATCGCCCCGCGCGGGATCGCAACCACCGGCCGGTCGCCACCGCCGGCCGACCGCCGCCAACCACCGGCCGGCCGCCACCGGCCGACCACCGCCCGCCGGCCGGCCACCACCGGCCGGCCGCCGCCGCCCACCCGCCGGCCACCACCGGCCGGCCGCCGCCAACCGCCGGCCGGCCGCCGCCAACCGCCGGCCGGCCGCCGCCAACCGCCGGCCGGCCGCCCGCCGGCCGGCCGCCGCCGCCGCCGGCCACAACCGGCCGGCCGCCGCCAACCGCCGGCCGGCCGCCGCCGGCCGGCCACCGCCCGCCGCCGGCCACCCATGGCCGGCCGCCGCCACCCCTCGCCCTCCACCGTCGGATCTCCCCGAGGCCCTCGCGGCCCTCCGATCGCCTCACGCGATCGCGGCCCTTCGATCGTCGCCAACGATCTCGGCCCTCCATTTGGTGGTTATCCGTGATAACCACCGTAACTTCCACCTCCCGAGCCTATAAATAGACCCCCAAGGGTCTTCATTTGGATCTCTCATTCGCTCCCAGACTCTCTCTCTCTTCATTTCCTCCTTCCCTCAAAGTTTCTCTCTCTACACTCCGCCATCCCTTTTTACTAACTGACAGGTTCTTCTTGCGAGCGCCTCTTACCGAGGAAGCAGTGCTACGTCGTTCGAGATGAGCACCTCGAACCAGAGCAGCAAAGTCAAGGCGCTCCGTGAAGGGCTCACCCAGCAAGCGCGCAGCCGCACCAGACGCACAGCAAGGCAATCAACTCCTAAGTGGTGGCCTGTCACCCACGGAGTTCTCTCTCTCTCTCACAACTGTAACGAGGCGCGACCTGTCGCCCTCGCATTCTCCAAGAAAGCCCTGTAACAGCACAACATAGTGTATTTCGGCCAGCACCGTCCCGGCCACGTGGTTTTTCACCCTTTGGAGGGTTTTCCACGCTAAAGATCTGTGTGTACCATTTTCAGCATTTTCTCTCTGCAACATTCTAACTGTGTTCGCACTCGACCGCCCGGGCTAAGACGGACCGAATTGAAACCGGTCTACCGAGGGCGTTGAGAAACCGCAACAGTTATATTTCACACTGAAAATGCAGTTCCGCAGGATTCTTTATATGCGTTCAACGTACAGAATTATCTTCCCTTATGATGGGACCCTTCCTTCGCTGCACCGGGATGCTTTGTGCACCGGCAAAATTTTCTCTGTGCTCAACGCAGCAAATCATGCTGCGGCAATAAATACCCGGGCCCACCCTAATTTTCTCTTTCTCCCTTACCCTTCGCCAGTTCCGAACCTCCCGAACCCGAAAATCACTCAACCCTACCGCTCGCTTGCCATCCGACAACTCCGCCGAAACCCTACCGAACACTGATGCTCCGGCGAAACCCTACCGCTCCGGCGCCATCAAACAACTCCGGCGTTGAGCACAAGCGGCCATCAGGGTCGAATAGGTGTCGTTCATAGCTCTCCCGTCAACGTTCGCTGTAGAAGAAGAGGCATTATTCCAGTTCCACTTAGGCGACAGACAAGGTTAATTTTATTTCAAGTTTACCATTTCTACTTCTGAGATTGTACAGATTGTTAGGTTTTCTACTTCTGAGTAGTAATGTGTTGGTGTTTTAGGGCATTTGGTTGTTTTAGGGCATTTGGTAGTAATGTGTTGTTTTAGGTGCATTTGATAGTAGCAATGTCATGTTAAATCAACAATGTTAACTGTTTTCCTTCTTACAGTGGTAACATTGTTTTTCTTCTTACAATGGTAATCATATTTGTTGTTACAGCTGGAAGTGATTTTGTTGTTACAATGGTAATCATATTTGTTGTTACAGCTGGAAGTGATTTTGTTGTTACAATGGTAATCATATTTGTTGTTACAGTTGGAACCGTATTTGTTATTATTTCAGTAGGAACTGTATTTGTTGTTATTACAGTAGTTACTGTAGTTGTTGTTACAGTTGGAACTATATTTGTTGTTATTACAGTTGTATCTGTTTTGTTGTTACAGTTGTATTTGTGTATTTGTACAAATGGTTTGTCAGATGTTTGATTTTTTTTTGTTATTCAGATGCCCGGTAGCCAGTACCTTAGTTGTAGGTGTGCAGTGTCCACCTTCAAATCTAATGCTAGTTCGTTACTGGAAGTAATTTTTGATGAGTCAAAGATAGCGCTTCAAGACGCCAATGTGCTTCCACTATTCCAAATTCCGAATCTCGCACAGAATATACCGTTACTATATTTGCTTGTGCGGAGTTATAATGTTGACAAGAAAGTCTTTTTATTAGGTAAATATTATGTGAGGTTTACTGTAAATGAGGTAGCGATGATTTTGGGTCTCCCAAATAGGGGTCGTGTTTTTAAGTTTGCCAGACTTCCTCTTTCCGGCTTAACTCACAAGGATGTTATCGAAGAAATGAGAGGTCTTGCTGGAGAGGCATGGTCACCAACATTGGAGTGTAGGAGGGTGGAAGCTTTAGTGAGATATCTGTTGGTGGTATTTTTTTCCCATTGAAGAGCCTGAGGGTTCCAGCTTGCCTTCAAAAATTTGGTGGTGTACAAGTTTTTCAAAAGTACAATTGGCCTAAGGCCATACACAAATTCTTGCACTCGCAGCTGGTTGAGTTGAGTAGAATTAGTGCATTAAGAAGAGGTTCTAATTTGGGTTACTTGGAAGAATGCTCGACCATATTACCGGTACTTGTTGTGATTATATATTTAAATTGAGTATATATTTAAATATATTATAAAATACCCTTCACTTTATATCTTATCTTATTGTGTAGGTTTGGTTGTATGAGCACACCAAATTTCAGTTGGTTTGTGACGATGTTGCAAGGCCTCGAATTTTCCGCTGGACTGCAAAGTTGAGTTATAGCGCGAAGTATTGTTATGCTCTACAAAGAGAGCTTATGATTCCAAAACAGGTGGGTTAAACCAATTTACTACGGAGTTCTCCACTTTAGATTTAACAAATATTTTATATTATTTTGTAGGTGAAAATTGAATTTGAGAATGTTTTAGAAAGTGAGAAGTTACTTCTAGGGATGGATGATGAAGACCCCGATTTTGAGGTAGTCCCAAAAAGGCCCAGAAAATTAAATAATGAGGATTCAGACGTTGATAATGTATTCTATAATGTCGAAGAGGCGAGAAAAGAAAAGAGGAAGTTAAGGAAACTAGAGCAGAAGATGTTGAGAAAAGCTAGAAGAGAGCTTGAGAGTGAAAGAGGGAAGATCAAGATAGAGGAGTTTGGAAAGGTTGAGTATTTGCACTTTGAAGAAGGTTTGAGAGGTTTGGAGAGCAGATTGTGTGATTACATCAAAGATCAAGTTCGGAGTGAGGTTGACACACTACGACAGGAAATTATGAGTAATTTTAATTCTTTGCGGAAATTAGGTGAAGAAGGGTTGTGTCTATACACCCGAGAGAAGGAACCGTCGCCCAACGTCACATTTGTTCCGAGCACCCAACTCACACCTACGAAATCAATTGAAGTAACTTTGGTGGATTCCACCATTCCGGTTAATGAGTCAGAAGGCGAGAGTCAATTAAAGCTAAGTAGCATGATCAGAAACATCAAGAAAAGGGCAAACCGAAAGAAGAAGACTTTAGGGATCCCTAATAAGGAGTACCCTGGCAAATATCTTATATCTACCCGATTACGTGAGGTTATTGATTATGTCCTCTTTAATTTCAAAGAAAGGTAATGACTGCTATATGTTAAAATTCGTCCATATTGTTTAGTATATGTTAAAAATATTTTGTTAAAATTCGTCCATATTTTTTAGTGATTGCACAATCTTCCAGAGCGGAAATATTTTGCTTACCAGAGGCTTAGTTGACACCCTTTTGGGTGAAGGATGGCTAGAAGATACGCACCTCAATGCGTATGCATTAGTACTCAGTGCTAGGAGGAGGAGGTCTCCAAATAAAATGAAAAGTTTTCTATATGTCTCTCCGGATTTTGCTGTAAATAATATTTCATTGTGTTGAATTTAGCTTTGCATAGTTATTAACCAATTTTTTAACCCTACTGCAGAACTTTAAGCGGAGTAATTTCAAAAATGCCAAAATACTATTGAGTCATATAACAATGGACAATGTCTCCTCCTCTCAGATTATTGTAATGTCATGTCACTTTGAATGTCACTGGGCTTTGTTGGTTTGCAAACTGAAAGAGCGGCACTGGGAATATTACGACTCTCTGCCAACCAGTCGTCATCTAGCAGCCTTACCAGCTTTGGTATGTCAACAAAGTGTGCGGTGATTAAGATTTTCATTTTTCATTGTATCTTCAATAGAACACTAAGGTGTAATTATATTTGTTGAATTATCATTGTTGCAGGTCCGAACATTACATGAGGATGTTAGTGAGATGTTGCCAATAGATTTTTTGGATTGGGAAATAGTTGATGTTCCCGGCTTACCACTGCAGGAGAATGTCAATGACTGCGGGGTTTTCGTAATGAAGTACATGGAGGCTGTTATTTCAACGCAAACAAAGTGGGATTGTTGCAGAACATGGCAGTCGGAAATGCCAAAATTTCGCGCCGAAATCGCAGCCGATATTTTAAGAACTTTTTCACCATTAATACATGCTAATATTTCGTAGGGAATGAAACAATTATGTGGTCTGTTTAATTATGTCCAGCGTAAGACTGGTACTTGACATTACTTTTTTTCCTGCCAGTTTACATTACTAGTTTAATTATGTTTAATTAGTTTTGATTATGTTTGCTTGTGCGGTAATTACATTGCTGGAAACTTGAAAAGACGACTGTTAATTCAACTTTACATTACGATTGTTAAAATAACCTTACATTGTTGGATACATACATTACTTATGCGGTAATTACATTGCAACAACCTTACAAAAATCGATTGTTAATTCGGAGAACGTTCATGAAGGTTTGAATACGTCGGGTACACTTGAAAAGTTGAATGACATATCCAAGAATAAATCGCTGCTAAAACCGAAAGCAGTAGGAGTGACCGGCCCATCAGAGTGATGTTCATTTGCTGAAGAACATATGAAGTTATACTCCTTTGTTGGCAGGGACGATTCTTTAGGGTTTACATAATTTGCATGTACATCATTATCATTCTCAGCAACCTTCTTTATCTTATCCACTTTCTTGCATGACTTCACGGTTCCTCTCTCCCAGTGGGCCTTCATACGAGCATTAGGGGCACCCTTAGGCCTCTTGACAGGAGGATTATGAACAAATGTACTATTGCTTTTCTCATCCACAACACCTTTATTCTTACTTTCGGCCAAATGCACCATATGATCAGTTTGTTGTGACAGTTCATTCATGACGCGCATCACATGCTCTTTGGCAATGTTGCAATTCTCTATCCGGTTCGCTAAATCGTAGCTAAACCGCATCAAATGGTTTCTGAATATCATATTAGACCCATTCTCGGTCATGGCAGGGATATTATTGAGATAGATACCCTTCTTTGCATTATGAGTAAACCGTTTGAGGACATATTTGAGTGAGATTTGCTCCACATTTCGTACATTGTACACCCTCAATATATGTGGACATAATATGCCTTTAGTTTCAAATCCTCTACAAGAACACTCTGCATCCATTGTGGATATGTTGTAGTTCACAAACCATCGCTTATCTACTTCATCGCTATCTCTTTCCTTTGTCACATATGTTATATGAACTTCATCGTATCTCATCTCGTCAACCATACAAACTCCAATGGCTCCTTTCATGAAAGATTTTTCAAAAATACCGAACATTTTTCGAGTGTACAACTTTGACAAATGTTTGAAAAGAGATATGTTATTGTACTTTAAGGTAATCTCTCCATGCTTGCATCTAAAATCTTCTTCGTGCTCACCCCTCCTCCAAGATAACACCAACTTCTCCAAACCCAAAAAACACTCAACAAGTGAACTAGTCCCTTTCGAACTGCCATGCAAACAACTGTTAGCTGATTCGCTTCTTTGCGTTGACAAAATACCGAGATCTAAAATATCTTTATTGTATGCAGTAGACCACTTCTTCCTGATGTTATATAAATCTCCCAACCATTTGTTACCCTGCAGATTTCCTGTCGTTACCATCTCATTCCAGCATCTGTCAAACTCGCCCTCACTATCACACTTGCTCATGCATTTGTAGAATAACGCCCGAACATTTTTGTTTTGGTTAAACAAAGGAACTTTTGAAGGAGCTTTCTTTGATATGTGCCATTGACATAGGCGATGGCGACTGTTAGTGAATACCCGCTGAATAGCTGAGGCCATGGCTTGATCTTGATTCGTGAAAATTGTAAATGGTTGTTTACCACCAACAACTTTAAGAAATGTTTCAAACACCCAACAAAATGAATCTGTAGTTTCCTCGGCAATGAAAGCCCCCCTACAAAAATATTCTGTCAATGCTTGTTCACGGAGATGAAAGACGCACATGCCAAGTTATATTTATTAAGTCTGTATGTTGTATCAAAAATAATAACGTCGTCATAACTATCATAATCTATTCTGCTACTTCCATCCATCCAAAAAAAGCTGGTGAGCCTATCCAGTTCGTCTTTTCTCACATCAAAGTAGAACATATTATCGTCCAATTGTCTCTCCTGAAATATCCTTACCAAACTAGAGGCGTCACCGCCATCGATTAGAGCTCTTTTTTCTCGTTGAACAAAATTGAAGGCATCGGTCTTACAAAATCCAATATTTTCAGCACCCCCAGCTTCATCTGAAAGAAAGTTGTAAGCATCCACTGCTCTTATTCCGGCGCCTGTCATATTCTTCATTAGATTACCTTGCATCTGAGATATTTTGCGGTTGGACCTCAATAAGTGCATCTCTTTCTCCATTGCAAGTGGATGATTGTGCTCCTCGACGAACCTCGTGACTTTCCAATTCTTGCCATCTACATCTGCATGAAAACAAATGCAAGCAAGACATCCGGTACGCGTTCCTAATTTGTGGTACTTCTTCGGTGACACCTTTGTATCCTTCCAACCTGCTTTCGCACAACTATATTCTCGTGCTTTAATAATTCTTGTGTGAGTCCAATACATTATGTGTTGTTTGCGAACACTGAATCCTTTAGTGTGAGCATAATTACAATACATAGCGTAAGCCTCGTCCTCCGAATGGACAATAGGGAAAACAACTGAGCTCTTATGCACCTAAAGGAATAAAGAAAAGTATTAAAGTCTGAATACAGTCTTACTTTAAATAAAAATACAGTTAAAATACATTTGAATACAATTGGAGTTATGAATAAAAATACAGTCGAAATACAGTTCAATATAGTTGGAGTTATGAATAAAAATACACACTAAATACAGTTCAATACTAAGTAGAACATTGGAAAACAAAACAAATGAGACTAATCCAAGGCATGATGTCTTTACTTACATTAATAATACAGTTACTAAACTCAGAAATACAGTCACAGTACAAATGATTAGAAACAAAAGACTATAACAAATGGTTAATTGTACTACGATATACAGTCGAAATACAGTTCAATACAGTAGGAGCTATGAATAAAAATACACACTAAATACAGTTCAATACTAAGTAGAACATTGGAAAACAAAACAAATGAGACTAATCCAAGACATGATGTCTTTACTTACATAAATAATACAGTCACAGTACAAATGATTAAAAACAAAAGACTATAATAACAAGGAAAATTTTACTACGATATACAGTCGAAATACAGTTCAATGCAGTTGGAGTTATGAATAAAAATACACACTAAATACAGTTCAATACTAAGTAGAACATTGGAAAACAAAACAAATGAGACTAATTCAAGGCATGATTCAAGTCACTAAGTAGAATATTGAATATCACAACAAAGGAATCGAAGTACTTACAGTGCCAACATTATCATCTACTTTGTCTGACCACATCATAAGGGTTAAACAAGTATCTCCGTGGTCAAAGAACTAACAATGGAATGGGGAGCGGAGGTTTCGCCGGAGCTTAAAGGGTTCGCCGGAGAGTAGGGGTTTCACCGGAGCTGAAGGGGTTCGCAGAAGGGGAGCCTGGAGTGTTTCGCTCGCTTTTCGCGCCCTAGCTGGGTTTCGGCGGGAAGGAAGAGAAGAAAATTAGGGTGGGCCCGGGTATTGGGGGGGTATTTATTCTCGCAGGATGAATTCCTGCGTTGAGCGCAGGGAAAATTTTGCCTTGTGCACCGGGATGCCTTTCACGCTAATTTAAAAAAAATTGTACGAAAACATTATAAAACAATTTTATAGATTCGTCTGAGTCGTTGCAATGATAGTTTGAAATAATCAAAGGAATAAAATATAAGGATAAGTAAAGGGAATATAATAATTTATTTAGCATAAATTGACATATGTTGTTACTTCGGAAATATAATAATTGTTAGGGCTTAAATATTCAACAATAATTATATTAAATATATTTGAAAGTTGTCAATGAGTTTGGAAGGATTTTTAAATGATGGTTCAGCACGACACTCTATAGCTATGCTGCTTAATTATTTAAATATATAAAAGTTAAATGTGTGACCCTAGCTAGAATCATGCATGCTGGTTTGATGGGATGACATAATATAATGTTGGAATTTTTCAAGTATTCATTACTTAATGGAAAATAAGCTCACATAAATTCTCGTAGACGCGCTTGCTCTTATGCGATAAATTTAAATATATTATTTTGATAAATAATAATTATATTATTATTATTTAATAGTAATTGATTGGGTTTAACAAAAGCAGTTCGGTCGGATCAGTGATTTTTGTCACGCCCTCACATAATTCAGAGTTTGTTTAGTTCCTCAAACAAACACACGACCTCGGTCCACGCCCAACACACACGCACAAAAGTGCAGCCGCACGCGCACGTGCAGGGGCGCGTCGGGCGCAGGAGCACGTGCACGCGCTCACCCAGCACACGCGACCCGCGCGTGCCCCTCGTGTGTGTGCGACCCACGCAACCCGCGCGACCCGTGCGTGCCCCTCGTGTGTGTGCGACCCGCGTGTGCCCCGCGTGTGCCTCGCGTGTGTGCGCGCCCCTTGCGTGCCCCTCACGTGCGCGCGCCCCTTGCGCGCCCCTTGCGCGCGCCCGCGCGTGCCCCGCGCACACGCGTGATCCGCATGCATGCTTGCACGCCTCACGTGCATGCTTGCACGCTTCCAACACGCGCGCGCGTCGCCGCCTAAAAGCGTCACCACCTTCGACCCGTTGAATGGGGTCTGCTCCAAGAATCAAAGCCTCCAAAAGATAAAGGGGGCGCTCAGCCAAATCCCTGGGGCCGGACGGCTAGAGGCTCAAGCCGCCTCTTGACTCCATCTCCTTTTTTCTGCATACATGGAGGTCTCCCATCTCGTTTTTATAATGTCCATTTCTTCTGGCAGAGAGGCAAATAAAGATGGAAATAAAGAGACAAAATAAAGCCTCAAATAACGGAATTAAAGAGGCAAATAAAGCCTCAAAATAATGGAATTAAAGAGGCAAATAAAGCCTCAAATATGGCCAGCCATATCCCAGCCAATGAAGGAGATCAATCTCCTTCCAACTATGCTCCTCCACCAATGGTGTGGCTTCCCATAAAACAGCTCTGGCCAAGCGCTAAAGGCGGAGCCAAATTCGACTGAAATCATGGAGAGGGGGAGGCGACATTAATGGCGGTATTTCTGAATCCCATGGATCGATGATGTGTCACAATCCAACAGGGGGGCTGCCCGTTATTTTCCAGAAATTGGTAATTCAGGTTGTTGAAACCCGGATACCGGTTCAATGAATTTTGGACTAAAACAGGCAGTTTGAGTTACTTGACTCGTCGTCGATAGGTCGTCGAGCGCTTTAAACTTAGATATTTTGAGCCTAGAGATGACCCTCAAAAATGGGGAGTGGATTGCCTACACACTGACCAGCAAGCTGCAATGATGAGGTCCCGCCACACACCCGGAAGTTCCTTTCTCAACTTCACCTTCTAAAGCCAAAATTGAGCTTGACACCTCGGTCGACATGAAGAAGAAGCTCAAAAGGGGCGAGCTCTAGGAGACTGAGTCTACCTTCTCTGATGTGCTTTTGATCGTATTTATAGGCAAAACGTCTTGAAGGTAAAAATGTCATAAAAGGCATGTGGGTAGCTTCCTCCGTCTCCACTGAAGTACTTTTCGCAGACCAAGATGGTCTGAGGACAGCGGCCTCAGCCTTTTTGTTAATACTGTTCCCAGACACCGACGGTCTGCGGATAACCAAAATACCGAAAAGTTACTGCCCATCGACCTGGCGAGTACGAGGACCGAAGAGGCCTGCTTGTTCCCTCCTTGAATTTCTAATGGCAAGCGTCACTGCTGGAAGGCCAAAAGCCCTGGGCTCGCCTCGCATACTCACCGACGAGTATGCTCTGCTGCCCGAGCTCGCCCTTTAGACCATAGGTTGAACCCGCTTCTGGTCTGTTGCGAGCCGGATTCGCCCTTTGAACTCACCCACTGCATCATGGGCTGAACCCGCTCATTTGGGTCCGCCGAAAATCATCTTTCCTCTGCTTGCTAAATACGGGTTGTACACAATCCTCACTCTATGCGAGCTCGCTAGAGATTAGAAAGAAACATTCAACCCCATTTTAGCGAGCTCTGACTGCCGAGTGGATAGGTCTGTGAGTCCCCATAATCCCTTATCTATAAATAGAGGGGTAATGCCACCCTCATCAACGGAAGATGGCCTCTGAAATTCCTTCTGCTGGCGAGATGCTTCGGGACAAAGATGAGGAACTCGCGATGTCCTCTCTCTTTGAGATGGTCGGCGGGCGCTCGTCGAATCGTTATCGGGAGCGCGACTAGAAGGGTTCAAAGAAGAAAAAGAAGACCCGCACTCATGCCGAGGAGAGACCCTCTTCTCTTCCTACGACGATCGCGAGGCGCGGAGCCCCTTCTATAGAACCCGAGAACCCGCCGGTTGCTGAACAACCCACCTTCAACCTCCTTAGCCCGACGGAAATGGTAATTTTGACTCGCTTTCATTTCCTTTAGAGCATTCGTCGCGAACAAACTGTCTTAACGATCAACATCTAGCATGTTGGGGCTAATCAAACCATCGTACTGGCGCTGCCGAGTCCACCAACTGGGGATGTCCGCGTGCAGGGGAGAAGAGGTGAACTTGACCCCGCAATCTCCAGCTCGCCCCGACATTCCAGGTTAGGAACTTCCTTCAGGCTGTTGTTGCGAAGCGCGCGCGTACTAACACCCTCCTTTTCTTTATAAATAGTTCCCACCTTTACTGTCCTTCTCGTCGAGACACAGCGAGGCAGAATGACTTCCACAAACGCGTCCTCTGCCTCCTCCAGAGCTTCGAGTCTAGCGGTTGGGGCACAACTTGGCTCTGGTGAGCCCGTTAGACGACCATCTGGTGGGAAGTCGTTGTTGATCTCACTAAAAAATTCAATCAACATTGATCAGAGTTCCTATCATTTTGCCAAGACGCTTGAAATTGTTTGGTCACTAATGAAGTGAACCCAATGTTGATTTGGTAAATGAATTTGCAGTCTTGAAACAGAGGAATACATCCTCGTCATCTCAAACTTAAATTTTTTCAATATTGCTTACGGTGCACAAACCCAACGACTATCGACATATTTGCTAACCTCATCATAATTAGGGGCAGGATAGACTTCAAATGACATGCAGTCATGTCCCATGCAGACGCACTTATACAACTATTTGATACTTTTAATACTACTACATATCTCCACATTTATGTGACAATCATACTTTAATAGTAACCACGGGTTGTACTGTACGACTCATCTATTGTCTACAACAGCTCTTTCTCCACGACCAATTGTAATAGTTCTATTGTTGTCAATACACCATCGATAAATTGAATAGGAATCATTCCCTTGTATAGTATATTTTGCAAAAGTCTTAGAATATTCTTTGTTGCACCTAATTTTTTTCATGAATGAGGCATTCGGTTTGTAGTAACCACATGAGTCATGTATCATACGTTTTAGACTTGCATCATATAAAGGGCAATCCTCTTGTTGATTGAGTATCTCAGCGCTCACTAAGGAATCATACTCATCCGAAGTATTTAATTTAGGACGTTGTTAATAGCAAACCGAGATTCGCTATTAGCAAAAAAAAAAAAACGGGTTCAAATCAATTTAGCCTATTTTTTCAATTCTAAAAGCCATCTGTTAGCAAACCATTCTTTAGGTTTTCGGAACTCCCGATCCGCCGCTGCCTTCCTCATTCGCGAAAACCCACTTCCTCTCCCTCCCTCGTGCGATCTAGGGTTTCTCTTACGACGCCCCCTCCTCCTCTTGTCCGACGACCACCTTCGACGACACCATTCTTACGACGCCACTCCCGTCGACAACGCCCTTCGTCCTCGTGACCGACGTCGTTCCCGTCGACGACGCCGCCGCTCCCGTCGACGACGACGCCTCTTCCACAGATCGGCATTTAGTTCAGGTATTGATCTGCAATGGCGAATGAGCTTCATCGTGTTCATTCCCATTCTCATTAGCTTCGTAATCAGTTCTGTTTGTAATGGGCATTTTTAGATCTGCAATGGCGATTGAGCTTCAGCGTGTGCATGTTTGTAATGGGCATTTTGTGAAATGGGCATTTTGTGAAATGGGCATTTTGTGAAATGGGCATTTTTAGATCTGTATCAGCATTGTATTTGCAATGACAGTATTCATCCCGTCGACCTCTATTAGCAATCTATTATCAATGTATTTGCAATGGCAGTATTTTTAGATCAGTATTCATTTTGTAAAATGGGCATTTTTAGATCTGTATTAGCAATGTGTTTGTGCAAAGTTAGATCAAAAACACTACCACTTAGATTTTTGGGTTCATTCAAACCCCAAACTAATGCATTATTCATTCAGAAATGTCTTGTTATGGTTTATCTGTCTCAGAAATGTCTTGTTATGATTTACCTCTGATTTTTAAACCTCTTCCTCGTGCACTCTGGATTTGGTTTGATTTATGCTGGGTATTCAAACTTGTTGTTTCCTTTTTCAGTGTGATTTGTTGATCAAGCTAGCATCATGGAGGATGAGGCAGAATGCGCAAATTCTACCGTATTAAGGTATAATTGTTTTTTATTTTTAGAAAATGTTTTTGCTTCGTTTTGATAATATTTGGAATGATTTTTATGGAGGATATCCAACACTTTTTTTGGAATGGAGAAGGGTTTTGATGTTTGCATTATGAAGAATGTATTTTTTGGACAATGAAAAACAAGAAATGTTAGGCTATTTTGACACTTTTTTTGGAATGGACAAGGGTTTTGATGTTGGCTATTTTTTTAAAAAAATTTCTGATGGTTTGCTAATAAAAAAAATGTTTGCTAATAGCCATTTTCAAAATATATGATTTGCTAATAGCGTAACCAAGTTTGCTAATAACAATGTCCTTAATTTATCTTCCACATAAAAAATAACTAACATGTGTGTTGCGGTCCACTCAAGGCTCCGGTAGACCGGACTAAATTGGACCGTCTTAGCCCGGGAGCGTTTGAGCGCGCAAACAGAAAAAGAGAAAGCTAACAAGACAATTTTTGAATGAATAATGCGCGCTTGTGAGCGCGCAAGGAGGAGGCGCGCTTGTGAGCGCGCAAGGAGGAGGCGCGCTTGTGAGCGCGCAAGGAAGAAGGAGGAGAGAGAAAATCCGTAGGAGGATTTTCCCGGCTGGAGAGAGAGAAAGTCTCCAAAGAGGGGAGAGATGGAGGAGGAGAAGATGAGAGAGCCCCATTTGAAAGGAGGCATAGGGGGTATTTATAGGCTGAGGAGTGGAAGTTACGGTGGTTACGGTGGTTACCGTGGATAACCACCAAACGGAGGGCCGAGATCGCTTGTGACGATCGAAGGGCCGCGGAGGCCCGTAAAGATCGGACGGTGGAGAACGATCCAACCACGAAGGTGGTTACCGGGCGATCAACGGCGGCGACGGCGGTGGCCCGCCATGGGTGTCCGGCCGCCAAGGGGTGGCCGGCCATGGGTGTGGCCGGCCAAAAGGGGGACCGGCCAAAGCGGGCCGGCCATGGCCGCTGGCCACAAAGGGGGCGGCCGGCGGCCGGCGGAGGCGGCGGCCGACGGCAGCGGCGGCCAGCCGGCCGGTGGTGGTGGCCGACGGCGGCCGGCCGGCCAGTGGTGGCGGCCGGCGGCGACGGCGGTTGCGATCCCGCGCGGGGCGGTTGGGATCCCGCGCGAGGTGGTTTTGGATCGTTGCGCAGTGGTTTGGATCCGCCGCGTGGTAGTGGGATCCGGTGCGGGAGAGTGGGATTCGGTGTGCGGTGGTTTCGGGATCCGCCGCGCCGTAATGGGATCTAGCGCGCGGGAATGGGATCCGGTGCGCGGGAGTTATTATTTTTCCCATAAATAAGGGGGAACCCATCAATGTGTACTTGTGGTAGACCTTTTTTTTAAAATTCAATAATGTGAACGTGCGCAACCACCTTTCCAAGGATACCTTTATTGAAGATCTCGACTTTAAATTTTTCGTATTTTGCTTGAAAAATTCTTGTAAGTAAATCTGGACGATCATGTGACGATTTCCCTGGATACAGTTCATTTTTTATGTCATTCCAGTTGGGATTGCACATCTTGGTTAAGAATATATCTGATTTGTCGCAGTGTTGCACGATTGACATTGCATCTTGATACCTCTGATACATATCTCGAAGATTTACAATGAAGGAAGATAGAATGACTGTTAATCACCCAATGTTTGCTAAGCAGAAAGAATTTCACGAATGAAGCTAACCAGCAGTTCATTTTTTGGACAATGTTGAAAAAAAGGAAAATTATACTTAACAATTCATTTCCTAATTTATCTATTACAAAGCCTCGCATTATACTACTACTATTTTAATATATTTATTGGTATACATCCTAACCCTAAAAAGGTAGAAATTTTTTTTGTTGAGTATCTCTCACCTAATAATAGGTGAGAGGGAGCCCATCTAAGCCGTTGATCAGAGATCATACGGTTGTATTTTCCTGTATTTTCCTAAATACTTCTGTATTTATAAATAATCAATAATGTCAGTATTTTATATACCGTCCGATCTAAGATCATACGGCTGTATTTCTCCCCCACCTATTATTAGGTGAGAGTTGCATAAGAAGGCATGCATCATACCCATAAGAAGGTATGCATCAATACCCCCAAAATGTTTACATCATACCTCCATAGGTATGCATCAAGCTCCAACAATTTCATTAGCTTAATTAACTATTATGAAGGATATTTTGAAACAATTAAACTTGGGAAAAACTAGAATGCTTGCATCAACCACAAGAATGATTTCAACCTAACAAATAACTTTTGATCAGCTTTTGTGCCCGGTTCCGCAGAGCAAGGCGTGAAGGCGGAAGCCCCCAGCCGGCAATGGCATGCCCTATAAAGTAGAAACGCCCTTCTCTCTTCCTGCAAGCCTGCGGCGTGAGGGCGTGCAAGCGAAGCTGCGAGGCTGCGATTCTGTGTTTCTGCGGACTGCGAACCTGCGTGCCTACCAGCCTGCGACGAGGAAGAAGACGCCACAATCCGCAGCATCCGCTCATCTGCCGATAACCTTATGATTTCTGAGGTAGATCCATCATCCATTCCTCCTGATTCCTCTCTCGTTGATCTGTTGATCCATTCGGTCATTCCTCTCTGGCTCGCTTGCCCTATTTTCCCTGCAGGTTGCAGGAGAGGATTTTAATTTTTGGGATAGTGTTCTTCCTAGTATAACTGGATAACAGGATAAGCAACTTAGAATCTAAGATTCAAAGGAATTAAGGAACATTAAATTGTTTTTTGCCTAGTATAAGCAACTTAGAATCTGTTGATCCATTCGGTCAGACTGTCACACTTGGATATTCCAGAGTTTCAGTTAACCAAAGTCCTTGTTATTATGCTTTGTATTTAATCTCACTAGTTATTGTGCTTCTTATCATCTTATGCCAAAATTTGCATCTTACTTTGCGTTTCTTCTTCAACTCACCCAGGTTTGCGGCAATCGATCAACGGATATTGTGAAAATAATTAGCAATGAGACAATCATCGCACGCTTCCAAAATATGGAGCTACAGAAAATTGTTTGATAATGGTATGTGCTTTGATTATTAATATTGTTCTATAATTTATGTAACTGATATGATTTTAGTTAATCATTACTAATGAAAAGTAGTATTAATCTATATATATTTAGATTTTTGGCACTTGAAGTATTTCTTTTTAATAATTTTGAATTAAAAAAATTATAACATTTACTTGGTGCCCGGGTCGGATGAAAGTCCTGGGTCCGCCGCCTCTCTCTACCATCAAATTCATCATATGATAGTCAACGATCAATGATATTTGAATTACATTTGATTTCTAGATTATTACTAGGTTTCACTTGTAATATTTTTGTAAATATTATTTACTTTATCCTGTAAATATTATATCATTTTGAATTCCCTTCTTCTGAAACATTTTACTTTCTGTTTTTTCCATTTTACTTGATCTATATTTAAATTTGTGGAAAAATGTTTAATAAATAGTAATATAAACCCAATGATTTTACATAGACATTGTTGATGACTTCTATGGAAATCAGGTCTGAATGATACAAACTGGAAGATTGTAGACTCAAAAACTTTGATGATTAAATCAGAATCAATACCATCTTCTGCATTGAGGGTTCTCAATACTCTCCAAACAAAGGGTAATGCCTTTTAACTTTTTAGCTCCACTGGGTTTGAGTTCATTTGTTCCTTTGATGTACAGCTCTTGATTTAGATATTAGTTACTACTAAGTGCTTTGTGTTTATGTTACGTTTATATGCCTAATGTTTTTTCTATTTACATAAATTATTTGTAGTATGGAGCTTGCTAAAATGTATGTCAGCATTATTAATTGAATTTTGTTGTAGACTTGTAGTCAAGGTCAGCCCTATCAGCATCCTTATTCCATCTACCACCCTTGTACTTGTCCTTATTCTATTTATCATCCCTTGTCAACAAGAACTACATCATCAGCTTTATCCCCATTATCATCATTTGCATCAGTGTCATCAGCAATGGTTATTGGAACATGAGTTCCAAAATTTATCATCGTATGCCATATACTTGAACTAAAAGTAGTTAACCTCTGGCAACATTGATTACATTGTTTTCAGGAATTCTTGGCAAAATCCTTATTGAGGAAGGAAGGATGGAAGAATTCAATGGAAGACCTAATTAGGCTCCCTACATTGTATTTAATCTCTCTTCATTGTATCCAAAACATCTAGAAACCCTAGAAACCATCCAAATCATGAATCTCTTCCTACTGGTTCCACACATTTTTGTTTATCATCAAAAAATCTCAGTACTCTTATTGTGGTGTTGCATCAATTCTAAATCACCGATATTTAAGCTCTGTTAGAGGAACTGGTGGGGCTCTATGTCGGTGGCAAATGGAGCCCGGTGGTAAATGAAGGTCCTCTCATGTGGGCAAGCCCCACTGGAAATTTTCTCCTCCCCACCAGAGGCGGAATGCTAACGGAGCCTCACACGTTATTTGGGGCGCCTCCATCCTTCACCGCTCTATTGGCGAGTGAAGCCGCATTTGTGCCCCTAACACACCCTTAATCAAAGAAGATAGTCAAGCTTTACCAATTTGGACAAATGCATTATGAGACTGTTGGCTTTCGCTCCGAGTTAGTAAATCAAGCGAGATTTTCTCCGATCTTTCTTCTTGCAATTTTAAATTTACCTAAGCAGTTCCTCCTTGTAACCTGGTAAACTTACAAATTTATATATTTACAGTAAAGTAAATACCATTTTATTAGCTTTCATGCTTACAGATAATGTGATATCAACGCAAATTACTAGGAAATCACGCAATAGCTTCTGTTACATCAATGGAAATCGCTAACTTTTCCTTCTCCCTTCGAATAAAAAACAAGGAAATGAAAAAAAACCCTCAGTTTGAATTGTGTTATAGCTCTTTATAATCCATTATGATCATATTTTTTTTCTTCTTCATTCTTTTTTCTGTGTGCAGGATATGCAGCGTACCTTGTTGGAGGGTGTGTAAGGGACCTAATTTTAAAAAGAGCACCAAAAGATTTTGATGTGATTACCACTGCCAATCTTAAACAGGTTTTGCAAATGTTTTTAAAGGACTACTGTGCTTATTTTCACCTGAAATATTTGTATCTTCTTATTTGTGTTTTTCTGTTCTTGTTCCAGATTAAAAAGCATTTTCATCGTTGTATAATTATAGGACGTCGATTCCCTATATGCCAGGTTCACATTTTAGGCAATGTGGTTGAGGTTTGTCTTAACTGCATATGAGTTCAACCATTCTTTGAATATGCCATGTTCTCTTTGTTGATTTCATTTTTGGCTTCACAGGTTTCTAGTTTCAACACTGTCGCCAAACATGGAGATGATCATGAGGCTATTATTTTACCTAAACTGTCAAAAAACCACAATGAAAAAGATTTAACATGCTGGAAGAACTGCATGACACGGGATTTCTCAATTAATTGGTGAATATTTGCAAGCTAGATTCTAAGTTATTGTCCTTGTCGCGTCTCTTGCAAATTCATTATGTGAATTTTTTCGAGCTAAGCTAATATTCCCCTCCCAAAAATTTAAACTTACTCCTGATTTTCATATTTTTTTTGCAACAGTTTGTTCTTTGATCCATTCAAATGCAAAATCTATGACTACGTTGATGCGCTAAAAGATTTAAAGTCATACACGGTGGTTATCTTTTGATTGTTATACACAAGTTACTTTACACTCTTACATTCTCATGTTCTTGATATTCAATGTTTTCCTTCTCATTTATGTTTTCTATTTTAGGTGCGTACAGTAATTCCACCTCATCTATCCTTCAAAGAGGATTGTGGTGAGTTCATGTTTATTTTCTTCCTTTCACACTTGTACTATATCCCTTTATAGACGATCAGAAGAAGTTTTAATTGTGTGGCATAATTTCTTGTCAGCAAGAATTCTTCGTGGCATGAGAATAGCGGCTCGTCTGGGGTTTCAATTTTCCAAGAAAACAGAAGCTGCTATACTAGATCTTTCTTCATCCATACATTCACTTTGCAAGGTACATAAAATAGATTTGTTTATGGTGTAAAATTATTAGTCTTTTTTTAAACTTTACGAAGAACTGAGAATCATTTTTGCTCATTTTAGGATAGGTTAATGATGGAAATGAATTTTATGATGGCGCATGGAGCAGCTGCTTCATCTATTAATTTACTTCAGAAATTCAAATTGCTGAAATCATTATTTCCTGCTCATGTGAGTAGAATATTTATTTGCAACATATTTTTATATAGACCCTAGTTTGTGATTTGAAGAAATTTTCTTGGCTTTAAGTTGCTTCTATCTTCGACACAGGCTGCTTATCTGTCAGCTCAAAGCAAAAAATTGTCATCTCAACAATCTGTGATGTTAATGGTAAGATGCTTAATTGGTTAACTTTTTGGCGTTTAAGGCTGATTTGTTATTTATTTTGGTGCAGATGAAATGACCAAGCATTTAAAAATAGAATTAGCTTTTATTTCTATTTTTAACATGAACTATAATATTTTCTGAAGTTTAACTTTACAGAGGAATGATCATATCTTTTGATTGATTCAATCATGAGTGGCTAATAGAAATTTGAAATGATTGTTTTTGGTTGTTTATGTATATAAACTTCCTCATTCGTGGCTAAATAATTTCAAAATGTTGGGCATGCTGATAAATTATTATCTTATACGAGGTAACTTGTACATTTTATTATAGACATGTTTAGTGTAAGATTTTTTTTTTTAAATTTTGTAGTTTTATCTCTCCCTCTTAAAATAATTGCGACTGTTCTTGTTCATTCCTATGGCTAAGTGTATAACTAGCATGCCAATAAACCGAACTTCAGATGCTATCCATCCAACTACTTATGGAGCTATTTCTAGTTTCTACACCCTTCCACTTGGGTAGAAACATTATCTTAATCTCTTATGGACTTATTTCAATACTGTCAAGTGCCATGGAGTCTTTGCTTATACCTCTACATTTTGGTTTTGACCTCATGTTTAGAGTTGGAAAGCTTGAAACTGCATATAAATCAGCCATTAATGAGTTAGGATTACATAATAGTAAGTTATTATATTTTTGAAAGTTTTATTTGATTATGTTAAAGTTTAATTGGATAGGCTTTCTTAGAGAATCTTCTTTTAATCCTAAGAAAGTTGAGTTGAATTAATATATCAAGTCTTGTGGTATTAGTTGTATTATTTAGCTTCAGTGTAATGAATTAGTTGTGACATTTATGTAATGTCCTATTTCATAACCTCTGTATATATAGGGATATGAGTGTTATTGAAGAATACAATCTTATTTTATTCTCATTATCATCAACTTGGTATTAGAGCATGTGTTCCCGATCCCGCTCACGCCCCTCATCCCGCTTGCAATCGACGATACTGCCTCCAGTCGACAATCCCACATCCACTCGCAAACCCAATCACGCCCATGTCTCTGATTCTACTCGCAGTCGATTATCCCGCTTGTAGCTGATTGCGTTGATATCCTCTGATGCCCAAGGAGAGCGCATCTGGGCTTCATTTCTCCCGTGAAGAGACACAAACTATCCTTATCCGTGACATTGCATCCGGGTTGCAACTTATCTATTTGATCTAGATTGATCGTTTTCTGGCCTTCTCTCTCAACTTGACGTCTGTCTGAGCTGTCTATGGCTCCCTCAATATGTTGCTTTATTCGACAAATGAAGATCTAGGTTGGTGTGATGTGTTGAGGTGATTGTTTAACATTTTTGTTCTTATTCCCATTTGGGTCGTGTTCCTTTGAGAGATTCTTTAGATTCGTCACTCAATGTTCAGGTGCCATAGATGAGTGACATCAGAGGACTCAATGACCATTCTGGTTCGCTGAAGTACTGTACGTCTGGATGAGATCAACTACCTTGAATGATCACGAGTTGCTTAACACGCTATTCACAGCCACCCATTGTATGATTACATTGATGGGACAGTGATCGAGTCACCCAAGATTGATCCGTCATGGAAGAAGTGGGATTCTAATAACTCCTTCGTAGTTTTATGGCTTCTTCACTCTATGTACCCCACGGTATGTCAGAGCTATATACTTATGGATATTACCTATGAGATCTCGACACGTGTTCGTGACCCACTTACAGATTGACAACTCTACCCAAATGTATGAATTTATTGAGTTCTTGAATTGAGGCAAGGATCCAAGAATGTCTTCTCTTATTTTTCTGAGTTTCAGAGGTTGTATTAAAAAGTAGATTATTTTAAACATTTCACTCCATCATGCACTACAAATGCAGTTCAATTGAAGAAGAATGAAAACTGCTATAGAGTACATGTGTTCTTGATGCAGTTGAATACTGAGTTTGTTACCATGCACACTTACATTCTTCGCAGATCTCCGTTCCCCTCCCTCATATAGGCATTCATCATGGTTTTGGGTAATGAGGAGGACCGATGAAAGATCATTGAGTTCCAATATGCTCATTGATCATTTTTCCATAGCTAGTTTTGGTGGTGGAACATCTAACACTTCTGCCCCATTATGTTCATTGTGGTAGGAGAGGCCACATTCGTGAGTTTTTCTTCAAATTATATCCTTATCCTCACCTTTCACCTCCTGTTTGGGGAATAAGTTGACGTGGTCAAGCCCCGGGATTAGGTGGTACTCGACAGTTGGGTTCATGCTCACAAACAACAACTGTAACGACCTTCTAGACTGCCACAATCCAAATGCTTTACGTAACATTATCAGAGGCAACACTTTACTGGATTTATTATTATTATTATTATTATTATCATCAGCAGAGCTTTGCAAATAAATTTAAGCAGAATACCAAAAACTTTTCAATATGTAGAGCAACCTGCAACAAAATAGGTATATATATGTAACTTTATAATACAACTTTTATACAACATTCGATCATATCTAACCATATCCATATACCCACACACCTAACATGTACAAAACTGGACAGGACACACACAAGACTAGAGATGTCTAACCTCTAGTTCTACCCATAGACTCCTTAAAACCTATACCTTCAAAACTCTTTGCTCACAGCTAGGCCTTCAGTGTTACGCTCACATATTTTTCAGAATAGACATCCCTCATCGACACCACGGGCACTCGCATATGAAAGCCGTCATGATATATTCATGGCGGAATATAATATTATTAATTTATTAGTTAATAATAATAATAATAATATATTATATTAGTTATATTAATTATCGTGTGTGTTGTATTATGACCTCCCTCATTTATATAAGGGGGAATGACATAAGTATTGAGGAGCTTTTGATATAGAGGCTTTGGACTCTCTAGATCTCTTCCTCTCCCTTGGAATTCTCCTTTCTACCTCTCATGTATCTTTTTATTATGAATGTTAATGCAATGATGTCTTGTTAAGCTGCACATCAAGGAATTTTGTTCGTAACAATTGGTTGACTCAGAACCAAGCTAGCTAATACTATCATGTGGACAACTCTTACCCTGGCAGGTCTTCCTATGATGCTTTAGAAACTCGGCCACTGCAGTAATTATCTTAAGCCATAAATGTCACTTCTTCTCTTGGAGCATTTTCTTCCCCTCTTCTGATAGTCCGTTAGACACCTTGTCTTCCTTGTCCTAAAATGATAAAGGTCAAAACCCGTCAGTCATATAGACTCAGTGAATTCTTACCTCTTTAACTGCTCATATATAATTCAAGGGAATTAGTACCAAAATGCAATATAAATAAATGAAGTGCATTTAACATGAATAAGGAACTACTGACTGAAATAAATGCAGATTAATAAAAACTGAAATGCTTTAAAGGAAATGCTGGAATAATGAAAGAAATTCTTTCCTTTTTAATTTGCTACTTATTTTAATTATTTGATTTTTTTTCAGCCGCAGTTACATTCCATTAAATTCTAATTGCGGTTTTTACTTCTTTTCATTTTCTTTTCTCTTTGTATTCTTTTCAGTTCTTTTGTTCCTTTTTATTCGACGATAAGATTATGGGCAAGGTTGTAAATATCAGATGTCGGGGATATGTCAGATTGACTTTTTAAATATTGGATGTCGGAAGTCGGAGACATGTCTGAGATATTTTAACAACACTCAAGCCTTTATCCCACTATAGTGGGGTCGGCTATATAGATCTTTTGTCGCCATTGTGCCATATCTTTTGTCATAATCTCACTAATGCCTATGTACAGCATGTCTTTCCTTATAGTCTCATTCCAAGTCTTTATTGGTCTACCCCTCCCCCATGCCTAGTGACTAAACTCTCACAACGCTTAACAGGTGCCTCTAATGGTCTCCTTTGTACGTGTCCAAACCATCTTAGTCTAGCTTCTCGCTATGATCTTAGGGTGATTCTTCTTCAAGTGCCTCCTCCACGATTTTTGCCACTTCAAGTATACCCAGCGTGCGTACTGCTTCCATCTCTTTATCTGAATGGATCATTGTCTTAGGGGTTACTGATCATATGACTGATCTTTTTCAGGTTTTGTTTTTTACACTCCTTTGTCTGGTTGTTACAAAGTCATTTTTGTCAATGATTCCTTGTTCCTCATTACGGCAAGGGCCAAATCACACGCTCCTCCACTATCTCTCTTATCTCTGTTCTGCATGTTCCTTCTTTTCTTCACAACTTACTCTTCATCAGTAATATTACTGTATCTTTGAATTGTTTTGTAACCTTTTTTACATGATTCTTGTGTTTCCAGGATCTGTGTACGAGGCAGAACATTGATAGTGGTAGGAATCATGTGGGCTTGTACTTATTAGACTAGAGGCTACCTTCCCAGACTCTTTCTTCGATCACCAGTTGCAGTCTCACTGTTGAGGATGTCCGACATTGACACCATCGGCTTGGAAATATGTCTTATGTTTATCTTCAAAAACTGTTTCCGTCTTTTACTTGTGCAATTAAACATTTGTTTTGTGATGTCTGCGAACTTTCTAAGTATATTCGACATAATTTTTCTCATACTCATCTCCTAGTATGCTTCCGTTTGATGTATACATTATGATCTTTTGGGTCCTCCTAATTAATCTCTTACTGGACTTTGCTAGTTTATTACCTTTATTGATTGTTTTTCTCGCATTTGATTTTATCTTTAGAAGAAAAAAAGAGTGAAGTCTTTGATTGTTTTCAAGTGTTTCATAAAATGGTGGTAAACTAATTTAAGTGTACTATTCATGTATTTCGTAGTGATAATGACAAGGAGTATGACGATCATTGATTGTTCGGGTTTTACCTAGCTAATCATTGTATTATCCATGTACCTAGCTAATCATGGTATTATCCATCAAACTAATTGTGTGCACTCCTCTAAACCCATCAAAATACTTGTGTGCACTCCTCTAAACCCATCAAAATACTTGTGTGCATACCTCCCCTCTAAATGGAGTAGGTGAATGGAAAAAAGACCTTAAGGATGTTCGTTGTCTATTCATCCCCGTGCATCCTCCAAAGTCTTATTGAGGTGATGTCGTGTTAACTGCTGCTCATCTTATCAATCGCATGTCGTCGAAAGTTCTTACTTATAATACCCTTATAGTTCGATTCTCCACACTGCATGGTTCATACGTCACATCTTCCACCTCGTGTTTTTGGGTGTCTGCTTTGATGAATCTTATCGAGACAAGCTTGACCCCCGTGCTTAGAAGTGTTTTTTTCCTGGTTATTCCTTTACCACGAAGGGATATCAATGTTACCATCCTCCGATGCATCACGTCTTTTACGCCATGAATGTCACCTTTCGTGAGGGGAGTCCTATGTTCCAGGTCCGACTCATTCCATTCGTTAGGAGGAAACAAGTGATGTAAGCATGGTGTGAGAAGAAATTCATGTGGGTGATTATCCACTTCCTATTATCCCAAATTGTATCTACCATTTATGAGATACTATAGTCTCACGTTACTCCTACTCGGCCCATGATCTCCCATCTTTCCATAGTTTATCATTGCATACATACAAATGCACAAAAAGCGCAGGTTCCAATGGTTCCGACTCTGCCAATACCAGTTTGGACTTGGACTTTAGAGATGATTTTCATCTTCCAATCACTTTTTTGAAAAGTAATGCCACTTGTGCAAATCATCCTATCTCCAACTATGTTTCTTACCATAATCTTACCGTGAACATCTATCTTTCATTACCTCTTTATCCTTGCTATTGCTAAGACTTGGCAGGATGCATTGGGGATATCTGAATGGAAGCACGCTATGGAGGAGGAAACGTTTGCTTGAGAAGAATCCTACATGGAAAATTTCCCAACTTCCTTAGGGTAAGAGAGTTGTTGGATCAAAGTGAGTATTCTCTGTGAAGCAACATGATAGAGGCCCACGACGTCAGTTATTGATAGGGGCCTAATAGATGCCCACGACGTCAGTTATCTAGTAGTCATATTATTAGGTTTGTTTATGTTATCGAGTCGAGTCTTTATGTATTGAGACGAGTCGTTATTATCGAGTCGAGTCGTAGTCTTAGCGTCTTAGTATTTTAATATTCACGCGCCTGTTGTTGTATTTACGATTATGACATTAGGGTTCTATTTATGGGAACCCATGTGATCATTGTAGATATGCAAAGTTTTAATCAAAGTTCTCTCTCTCTCTAGCTCATATTCTCATCTTCTTCATTCTAGGGTTTACCCCTTGTATCTCGCCACTGTCTACTCCTCCGACGAAGCCCCCGAAGGAGACCCATAACAATTTGGTATCAGAGTCACTCCTTCCTCCATTTCTCTTCTTTCGTCGCAAATCACGTCCCCTTCCAGTTATGTCCGATGTTTTCTCATTCCAGCCAGGTTCCATCGCTGCTTCGTCGTCTAGAACGCACACTAGCCGCTCCTCCAGCGGCTCCTCTCTTCTCGTGGCTCCAACGGTTCTTCCACGTCGGTTGAGTCCCCCCAAGATCACGACGACTCTGCGGCTCCCTCTATAGCCGAGCTCGACGTCTCCGTTCGACGCAGCCACCCGCACGTGCGCAACTTCGACCTAAAGCCAACCGCACTCGAAGCCATCATTCGGCGACAAAACACAGCCGCTCGGACCGCCTGTGTGCTCGTCTCCTCCGATCGAACCCCTGCAATATCTTTTCTCCTCCAAGCGCTCAACGCCAACCCACCTTCAGCTTTCCTGGATTGTGCCACCTGCGCAAGATTTTTTCCAAATTCCCCGCTCTGTTTTGCTCGACTAGGTCACATGTTTCTTTGCTTCCATTTCACCATCTCCTCGACTCCCGGGTTGCGCCCTCTGTTGCGGTTATCGAGCCGCCACGCCATCTTTCATCGAGCCCATCAAGTCAATCTCCATCTTCTCGAGCAGACCACAACCATTTCATGAGCCCGCCCTTTCTTAATTGATTAATCAATCTCTTGATTAATTAATTATTAAAAGATCACTTAATTATGGTGCACGGGAAATTAAGCTCCGCCCATGTGGCCGCGCTCCTGGACTTACTCCGGGACTCCCTTCAAGCCACCTCGACGCAGGTCATTACCGATATCCGCAATGGGACGAGGATGGCAACTCCGTCGTCAATGCCACCGCTTTTGCCGATTCTCTGGTCGCCACTTTTGATGCGACCGGCCTCGTTTGTCTGCCAACACACGCTGCCCTCGTCTGCCACGCTGCCGACTCACCTCGTGCAGTCGCCGCTGCTGCCGGGCACTAATGTACCACCTCTCTCCATGGTGGTCATCACCTCGCCACCTCCGCGGCCTGTTCTGTCGGCCCCTGCTCTATCGGGTTCGTCGTTTGCGCCACGACCGCCCGTACCACTGCTGGACCTTGCCAGCTGCCTTCCGATGCAGCTTCCACCTCCACCGACATCGCCGCCTCTGCTGCCACCAGTCCATGCTTTGTAGTCACCTGCTATGTCGGCTTCCGCTCTACCGCCTCTGACCACCTCACCGCCTCTTCTGTCGGCCATGGCTCTGCCGATCCCTTCTCTGCCGCTCTCTTTGGACGCTTTGTTGTTGCTGCCTTGCGCCGCCTCCCGGTCCAGCCGGACCCGTTCCTCCCGCTGGCCGCTATCCCCTCGATCGCCCTGCCGCTTCTGCTTTTCGCCGCTCCGCCGGACCAGCCGACCGCATTCCTTCCGTTGCTTGCTATTCTGGCGGCGGCGCCGCCACTCATCGCCGCCAACGTCGTCGCGATGCGCTACCAGGCGCTGTTTTGGCTCGAAATCAAGGATCCAGAGGACTCGATCATCCTACTGGGGTTCGAGCTTGGGGACGAGCTCAATTTCAAGGATGGATAGAGTTGATAGGGGCCTGATAGAGGCCCACAACGTCAGTTATCGATAGAGACCTAATAGAGGCCCACATCGTCAGTTATCTAATAGTCATATTATTAGGCTTGTTTATGTTATCGAGTCTTTATGTGGTGAGACGAGTCATTATTATCGAGTCGAGTCGTAGTCTTCGCGTTGTAGTATTTTAATATTGACACGTATGTTGTATTTACGATTATGCCATTAAGGGTTTTATTTAAGGGAACCTATGGGGTCATTGTAGTTATGCAAAGTATTAATCAAAGTTCTCTTTCTCTCTCAAGTTTCTTTCTCTCTATAGCTCCTCTTCTTCCTCATTCTATGGTTTACCCCTTGTATCTCGCCACCACATACTTCTACTGCTTAAGTTGAGAGCTTCACCAGCTTGACCTGAAGAACACCTTCCTTCATGAGGAGTTTAAGGGAAAAAAGTTTATATGAAATTCTTACATGGGGTCGTGAGAAAGTGACAAGAGGGACTGTCGTTTAAGGAAGTTATTATAATATGGGTAGTGTCACACACGTTATGAACGGATTGCGCACATCCATTAATAATATTGAAGCCCCCATGCACATAAACCGACCACATACCCCAGGGGCTGAAGTAGACCATAACCCTAGACCTCTAGAATTTGCACACCCAGAACCTGAACCACGTAACGAACCACGTAATCCATCCCGATGGGATGCAGGAATCAAATTAGACGTTGGTGATTTTGAAGGGTATTTAGAACCCGAAGGTTGTTTAGGCTGGTGTGATAGGATGGATAGTTTCCTGGCTTGGAAGCAATTGCCCCAAGCTAGGCAAGTTGAATATGCTACTCTTAGACTGAAAGAGTCCGCCCTAATTTGGTGGGGATAACTAAAACGTTCTAGATTTAATTTAGGCATGCCTCCTATCACCACATGGGCAGAGTTTAAAACACAACTTCGGAAACGGTACGTTCCACCCGATTATTTGCAGACCCTCTACCGTCGGTTCCACAACCTACGACAAGACAAATTATCAGTGGATGAGTATATGAACGAGTTCCTAGTACTACAGTCTCGCCTCGACCTCCAAGAGGATGATGACATGATCGTGTCCCGTTATCTGAACGGGTTACGATATGCCATTAGAGACCAGTTAGAGCTATTTGATTATAAGGACCTAGGAGAGATCTCGAGTCGCGCCCGTCGAGTAGAGTCCTCACAGAAGTGTACATCCGGACTTAGGTCTATTGATAGACCCTCACCGAGCATCACCACTGCCTCCACTGCTAGGATCTTAGATTCCCCTTCCATCACTGCCAGGACTCCGACCCCATCCACTATCCCCTCCAAGGGTAAGGAGATTATTGGGGCTAAGCCCAACACTGGAGTATTCTGATGCTTCAAGTGCATGGAGCCGGGCAACAAATCATCTGAGTGCCCGCGACGCCACTTCGTCACTATTGTTGATTCTATTGATTCTATTAATGAATCTCACCCTGAGCCTGAGCCTGAGCCCGAGTCTGAGGATGTCATAGAAGTAGAAGGCGAACACGTTGAACACCTAATTTGTGTTTTACGTTATAGACTGATCACCCCCAGCGAGTCGATTGAGGATGACCATAGGAGACACGATATTTTCCGCACTACTGCACAAATCCAGGGACAATTTTGTTCCATTATCATTGACAACGGTAGTATGGAAAACTTTGTTTCCCAACGAATGGTAGAAACATTAGGATTGGAGACACATCTTTTAGAACAACCCTACAACTTATCTGATGTCAATAGTCATTTGACTATACTCGTTACCCATTATTGTCTAGTAGAGTTTTCTATAGGGAACACATATTTGGATAGAGTATTATGTCATGTCGACGCCATGGATGTCTATCACATCCTATTAAGGAGATCTTGGCAGTACGACCGACATGTCATGCATGATGACACAAGAATTCTCATTCCTTCGCGCACAACAGACGCAAGATTGTTCTTCTTCCCCAGAAGAATTGTCTTATTCCCAGGGCACTCGAGAGGACCTCTACGTCCACTGACCCACTTTCCGCTTACTCCACCACTTTACTCCTCACCCCACATGCTCTAGGTTCGATCCTACATTTATCAATTTCTGAAGTGCCGTCTGATATTTTTCAATCCTCTCGTACTATATTTGCTGACTATTTATCTCACACACATCACTATGTAGATTTCATATTTGAAGATCACACATTTATTTCACCACGCTATCATTTGAGCATAGAAAGATTTGTCGCGTTGGAACAATATATCAAAATTTTTATGTCATATTTTTGGAACATACTATGAGACCGAAAGGGAACCCAACTCGAGTTTAGTAGCGCTTATCACTCTCTGACCGATGGACGGACCAAGGTTGTTAATAGATGTTTGGTGAATATTCTTAAGCGTTTAAATGTGGAGACTCCAATGCAATGAGATCTTGTACTTTCGCGAGCAAAGTTCATATTTAATAATTCTAAAAATGGCTCCCCTAATAAATCTCCTTTTGAGATTATCTATGAGTTTTTTATACTCCCCCTACTTGACCGTCACCCTCTACCATTCCATGAACGTATTTCATTCGATGTGCAAGCTCATATTAATTATTTAGAATTGCATAAAATTATTACTATTAATTTGTAAGCAACCTTTGAACATTATAAATTCATGGTCGGTCGTTAGCGCTGTGAGTTGTACTTTTCAAAGGGAGATTAAGGATTTACATATTGCAGGAGGTTTGATCTATTTCAAATTCAGAAGCGCATCGAGCCACCCGACGAGGCCCCAGACATACCACCCAATCTAGCACCAACAATGACTAACTGATTTCTCTATTATCAGTTTTTGTGAGTTCTCGTCGGGGTCGAGTTCTGTCAACCCCGGGGGAATTGATGCAACTGTCGCCGCATCCGAGGATGTGTGATATCGTCATGCTCCAGTTATATTTTATTATTTGGTATTTTATTTATTTTGTCAATTTTTCCCATGCACCGATGTATTGTGTTCCGGCTCATCGGTTTGACCATCTGATGAGACCCTGAATAAATGGTCCGGTAATTTTTGAGTAACTAGGACAAAAAGGCAAGCTTAAATTATTTAAAGGAAACATAAATTTAAATTGGAGAAAATTGCTCAAAAGGACGCCCCCACAAAAAATCAAATCAAAAATAGTTATTTGGAAATATCCTGGTTGCGGTTAATAAGGCTAGAAATTATTTGGGAAACTTATGACAGCTAGTGGAAATAAATGTTGGCAGCTATTTGGAAATAATGACCGACAGCTAATTGGTAATAATGACTGACAGCTAATTGGAAATAATGACTGACAGCCAATTGGAAAAGAGCTTCAATTAGCAATCCCTTCACGTATCCTGCTCCCCTATTTTAATTTTTAAGCCCATTGTGAAGAAGAAAAGGGGACACCATAATAGACAGAGGAACGATCCTTTTTTTCGTTTCTCTGTCCCACCAGTCATAGTTATCAAGGCCCTCGCCTAGGCGCGCCTAAGGCGCCGGGCGCACCAGGCGCGCCTGGGCCTTTTAAGGTGTTTTCTTCAACCTGTTTTTTTGGGAGGTGAGCAAAAACATGATCTCAGACGCACCTGAGGCACACCTAGGCGCACTTGGGCATCCAATTCACTGATTTTCAGTGAATTGGCTGCCCAATTCACTGAAAATCAGCAAATTTGGCATCCAATTCGCTGATTTTCAGTGAATTGGACACCCAATTCACTGAAAATCAGCGAATTGGATGCCAAATTTGCTGATTTTCAGTGAATTAGGCAGTCAATTCACTGAAAATCAGTGAATTGGATGCCAAATTCGCCGATTTTCAGTGAATTGGGCACTCATTTCACCGATTTACAGTGAATTGGGTACCCAATTCATTTTTGCGCCTCACGTGCCTCAGACACGCACCTGCACCTTTCGCCTAGGCTTCAGGACCCCTTTGCACCTCGGTGCGCCTTGTGCCTTTAATAACTATGCCGCCGGTCAAGCACTGTTCGAAACTCCCGCTACTTCGTCGTCCTTGTCGAGCACCACTGTTTGGAGTCAACCACCTGCAACTCCTCCGCCGCCTACAGGTCGTCCAGATCCGACCACATCTAATCCAGAGGGAACTCCGACCACTCGTCTGCCGCCAACCATACACCGTGGACTCCGCCTCCATCGTCCATGACTGCTGCTGTGAGTAGATTGTCGTCGACCTTCAGTGTTCTATTCAGGCAACCCATCCGAGTTCACCTCTGTCCACAAATGGCCACCATTCCAGCCCTCTTCCTCGGCGCTCTCCTTGCACGACGAATTTGGGATAGGATAGACCTCGCCGTATCTTTTGCTCTTATCCTTGCTCCATTTAATGGTATTAAATTTATGCATTCAACTAAATAAGTATAAGCTTGTCTTTGCATTCTTGTTACTTCTTTACTACCGCTTATCCATAAATTTATTACGAGTGAACTTGCTTGTGGAGGTACAGAACTCGTAAGGAATTCAATTCGCAAACGCGCAAGAGATCAGTTTCAAATAAAATTAACGGTTTGTTCCAAGTTCATAAGACGAGTGTGGTTTCCGCACGCAAAAACTCAACTTGACCCTCTCGGCCTACTTTTCAAAATTAGACTCGATCACATAAAAATATCGTCTTTTCAAAAACCTGATTTTGGTTTACATCAGGTACACCCGACAATTCTTCTGGAAATACATCCAAGTATTCCCGCACTACGGGCACAACCATAATTTTCTTCTCTTCTTTTATTCCCTCAATCATTACTAAGATGGATTCACAGCCTTCCCTCAACTTTTTCCATGCCATCATAGCAGAAATCACAATTTTTGATACTTCTCCAAGACCCATAAACACAAACAAACTTCCGCCCGGGCTCTTGAACGTGACCTCTCGTCTTGCAATTTATTACTGCTTCTTGATTCGAAAGTCAATCCATACCTAGGATAACATTGTACTCAACTAGCGGCACGACTGCTACATCCGCTTTAATTCTCTTATCATTAAAAGACAACGATACCAAGGCTCGCTTTTGAGTAATCAACACTGTATTATTCGGCATAAGTACATTTAGTGGTTTTGTAGCTTGATATTGTTGTGTACATACGGAATCAAGTATATATGATGAAATGAAGGAATGACTGGTATGGTACTGGTATCAAATAAGACTTTTATTAATTGATCATGCACATTTAGCATACCTATAACCACAGTATCATCAACCTTCGCTTCCTGCTGCCCAAGATTGAAAGCTCGGGGATGAACCAACCTTTCTTCTCTGACTCCTTCAGCGGGTGCAGATGCAATAGATTCCCCTTCCTTGAAAGTTCCCATATGATATATCTTCTGCGTAGGCAAAGGTTGGAGCTCCCCTTTGATTTTCATCCCTTTGCAGCTTTGGACAATATTTTCACTGATTCCCCGGTTGGCGACAGTAAAAGCACACACCGGTCAGACATTCCCCTCTATGCATTCTTCCATATCTAGCACACTTGGTCATTGTCGACTGGGATACCTGAGTGTTAACGGTGTAAGAAGACTGCGCCTGCTTCTTTTTCTTCCACGGGGATTTACCTGACCTGCCCGACATCTCCTGACTGGGGCCCTCTTTGGGTCTCTTCTTGAACATCTCTTTTCTTCTTTACCTCTTCTCGCAGTTCAACTCAACCATCTGAGCCTTCTCCACTAAAACCGCATACTCTGTAATATCAAAAGGAACCACAGATGCATGAATATCATCTCGCAACCCCTCCTGAAAGTGCAAACACTGTGCTTCTTCTGTTGCCACCGTGGACTCCGAATAGTGGGCCAAGCTAGAGAATTCCACCCCGTACTGATGTACGGAGCGATTTCCTTGCACCAATCACATGAATCTTTCCTGCAGCTGCCTCTTTTCTGTCTTCACCACGAACCACTTCGTGAATTCACGGACAAACTCATCCCAAGCTACAGTCGTCACACCTCTGCCTGCAAATTTTTCCCGCATCAAATTGTTCCACCAACGCTTAGCTTCTCCCTCCAGCAGAAATACATCCAACTCCACTTTGCGCTCTGCCGGGCACCGCATCACCTCATAAATAATCCCGATCCGCAAAATCCAGCCCTCCGTCTCTCTCGGAGATAAGCCACCGCGGAAGGTTGAGGGCTTTAAATCCAGAAATTGCCTTAACTCAGCATCAATCAGACGAGGTTGTGGCGGTACAACATGTGCTGGAGGAGGCATAGCTGGCAGAACCTGCGGCACTGCAGGTGGAGTGTCACGAACCAACTTGATAGCTTCAGCGATGGTTTGAGCAACCTGATAGCTTCAACGATTGTTTGAGCTATGTCTACAATCTGAAGTGGGGCTTTACGACCATCATCACTTTCTTCTTACATAGCTTCCCTGGCGCCCTTAGGTTCGTCTCGAGCCTCTCGGAGCTGTGGCTTGAGTACACTTGGAGGAAATCCTAAGGAACAAGACATGATCAACTTCAAAAATATGAACATCTAAGTTTTATTATGTTCATCTTCCGGGTACTCTCTGTGTCGCACGCATTGTGACAAACTTGGCTTTGATACCACTTAATTGTAACACCTCGTAGTCCGCCATAATTTAATTCTGTTATTTCGAGCAGGTTTTCACAATAATATAGTGCATCAAATTCATTATAAAGCAAAAGAGAAGTACATGAGACAACATAAAATAACTTTCCATTTATTTAAGCATAATTTACATCATTTTTAACCAGAGTACAAGAAGACTACTACCAAATAGAACTGACATATCTATACAATGTACAAACTATATCAAACTCTAATACAAGCTATAACAAAACTCTAACCCATGCTCGTATCACATCCTCCCTTTGCTTCCTTTCTGCCTCCTTAGGCAACCTCCTAGTGGGGCCTGGTATGCTGGCAGTTGATCCTAAAAAGAGAAATCAACAACCAGTTAGTTTAGAAAACTAAGTGAGTCTCTTACCTATTCAACCGCACTACAGACAAACACGAAGAGTTAGCATCAATATATATATATATGGACATGTGTAGTAGAAACAGTAAGACAGTAAAGTAAGCAGGTAAAGTACTGTACAGTAAGCTAGTACAACAGAATTAAACTATTTCTGGTATCAAGTTCATTATTTCTTTTATTCCTTTTTCGTATCTATATTCAATTCATAATTTTCTTATTATATTTTGTTCTTCTGAAATGCTGAGGGTCATTCTCAAATCTATCAGTCATCTGAGCCCATCAAATCAATGCCAAATCTATGGCGATCAAACACGCTCCAGGCTTCCACACCTCCTAGATTAGACAATTCTATTCCAATTCAGGGTGATCGAACACACAACCTTCCTTATAATTATCAAAATTGTGTAGTTCTATCCCTCCTACGAGGCTGACCCTTAGCATTTCTATGTGTCGACGCACACTCAATTTATTATTTTTTCCAAAATATTGAAAATATTCATATAATTTCCCCCCCCCCCAGAGTTTCTATCGCTTGCTAATCCATGTTTTAGTCTTTTAGCAATTTCATAATTTCCAGTGATTTCAAATCTTCGAATTTCTTCAATTCAATTTGATTTGATTCGATTCGATTCAATCAATATTCAGTATGCATGCAAAGAAGTAGCTCAAAGTAAAGTAATTCTACATGTTCATACTTCAAAATAATTCAAATATACGTAATCAAAGTTGTAAGGACTCACCACAGTTTTTCCTTTGCCCTTGTCCTTCATTGTGTTCTTGTCGCGTCTATCGCTGAACGTCATCATCTGCAGTATCAAGGAAATCATTTACTTTAGGGTTGCACCGTTAAATAGTTACGAGTAAACTCCTAAGATGGCCACAACTACGACCTATTAGGAGCCTCCTATTGGAGGAATAACTTAGGTATATCTAAGAAAAGGGCAAAATTCAGATTTCGGCGACTATTTGAATCAAATTTCAGTCACTAGACATGCAACTCAAGAGAAGGGATAGATCAGATTTATGTTCAGATTAACCATTAGGTTTCAGCCACCAATGCCACTAATGCAACCATCAAGAGCCAACAAGATTCACTAATGACAACCAATAAGAGCCATCAGCAGCAGCACAAATGGCAGCCAACAACACAATATTCATAACCCGCCTCCAAAAATACCCCAACGGAATCTGAACCAAAATGCCCTTCTCAGGCACCAAGCAGCCTGCCTCAATAAGGAATAATACAGCCATAGAAATAGCCGACCAAATATAGTCACAACAATTAAAATAACAGTACCAAGTGCAATCCCACTCCCAAAACTCAATTAATATAGGAAGAAAATCATATCTCAGCGGATCAAGACAACGCCCCCAAAATCCCATGCAGGAACTCAAGGTAAAACCAAACCAACAACAATCAGAATGTATAATAGCAGATGGGAGAAGGAGGAATACAGGGAGAGGGATAGTAGCCATCAATTTAAAACAAAACTATTAAAAGGGAATCAACAATTATCCCACATCCCAAATCCAGTAAACCCCCCACCAAGATATTTAAAATCAGCCACTCTACTAAAACCCCCAAATCATAAACCCTAATTGCATTAGGTACTCATGTAATCAATTTATCTGAAGAGAAAAGAAGAGGGGGAGAGAAAGAGAAGCTCACTATGAAGTAATTTCAGCCCAAAGCTGCCGGCCAAAGTCCAAAACCGCCGGCCAAGCACAGCAAAATCGCAGGAAAAAGGTAGCAGAAACGCAAGAAGAAGATAGCAGCACGTCTTCCAGCACCGACGACAAGAGGAAAGGAAGGAATCGTCGATCAGGAAGAAGAGTCGCTTCGAAGCCCTAGCTCGTCGAGCTCTCCAGTAGACGGGAATAACATGCTGGGGCTCGATAGAAGTATAATATAATCCACTGCCTCTCTAACCCACCGCCTCCCTTAAACCTCCTCATAACATAATGATATATTAAGCAACCTTAAGAACCAGTCAAGTACACCTTAAGATATTAGTAACCAGCCAGCCCACTAGTGATCCCAAACAGCCAACAGTGACCTCCACAATGCCAATGGTATACATAATGCCAATACATATATATAAATTATATTCAATAATGAAATTTAATCTGAAGACGAAACGATCGTCGCAAAATATCGGAAATCGCGAACTTCAAAATTAAACGTGTGACGTCGAATCGGCACTGAATTTTCTTTTCATCATCGGGGGATTAATTTATTCTTTCTAATATTTATCAAAATATATTAAAATATTTGACATAAGAGTTCGGGTTTGGGTCTTACAAGCACAACAGAGGGCAGACTAGCAGATGAAGAGGACGCACGACTGCTGTCTGAGGTCGCACAAACGACACTAGCAGATGGCCACACAATCTGTCTCGCTAGTTGAAGGATCCGCACGAACCCTGGAGGCAATACAAGCCGGAGACGAGGCCGCACTTTGCTTGCTGAGGCCGCACGACGCCACACTTTGCTGGCTGAGGTCGCACAAGGCCGCACTTTGCTGGTTGAGGTCGCCGAGAAAGGGGTGGCGGATAGACAGGTCGCACGACCTGCTGTTGATGACCGCTGTTGGGGGGGGGGGGACAACCTGCACAGCCCGCAGAGAGAGGGCACAGGGAATGCGGCGAGGAAGACCGCCGGGAGAAGCCGCCGAGAGGAGAGACCGCCGTTGAGAGAAGAGACCACTGAGCTCGCACAGTCCGTTGAGAGTGCACTGAAGGAAGACCACGAGGAAGAAGAAGCCGCGCAAAGTGAAGATGGCGAGGCGGTCACGCCAGGGAGGCCGCACAGACAGACTGAGCGAACACGACCGCAAGAACCGCGATACCGCAACTCTGATACCAAGTCAGGCCAAATCAGACGGAAATAATGAGCCCACTTATTCATTTCAGGGCAACGCCCTCTATTTATACACAATGGGTGAAGACCCCAAAACAAGAAAAATAAATGGGCCTTTTATAATGAGCTTTTTATAATAGGCTACAAATAATGATTTAATTCAACTGCCCATAATAATATCACACTCAAGGATAAATTCCTATCTTTTGGTGGTTACAACACCTAAATATCGCATCATATTTCATTCCAAATGGCTCAAGATTTTCTTGTTTAAACTACAAATAGAATGTTGATTTACTGGCAGTAGGTGAGAAATGAGAGCATGCAGTGCTTTGTATTTCGATTATGGTAGAATCTCGACAGCTAATTTAGATGATATTTACAAGAATGTCTTCATGATAGGAATGGCTAAAAAGAATTGAGTGAATAATAAAATAGGGTAAAATATGCCCAAATGTCTAGAGTGGAAAGTGTAACAATCCAACTTCATCCCCATACTAAATTGAACCTTACGATTTTATATATTTTTTGAGGTAACACAAGTATTTCCCATGAGGTTGCTCATCCCAAAATTATTCTCACACAAAGCTCACTTAACTATAGAATTCCTAATAGAAGTTTAACTCCTGCTCTAAAAAGGTGCCACTCATATTTTGAGGTCTAAATTATTATTTAAGCCTAGTGATTTTTCTCTTCAGTTCATACATTTGTCTCTTTCACCTAGAAGTTTGTCATCCAATAAGCTTGCCAAGAACTGTCTTTGTCCAAACTTCTCTATCCCAAAGGCACTCCCTACCCTTATCGGGCCACCATCATCAGATCCGGGATGTTACAAACCTACATAAATGACCTAAGATCATTTTGGCTAATTTAAGAGGAAAATGGATTGCTTATGCACTAAAAAACAAATACATGATTGTATGTGTGGTAACCACATTTGGAGGTTACTCGAGCTATTAAATTTTGCTAAAATTTTGTTTTGATTTACAAAAAAAAACTTTCCGCTAGAGACTTCTTTCCTCTTATGCATATTTTTATTTATTTATTTTTCAGTGGTTTAATTCCTCTTAAAAATTGTCTGTTCTATGGCTCTTTCTTACACATTGATTTTTTTTCTTTTGCAGAAATTATTAGTGAATGCTGATAACTTACTTAGAGCTGACCTTCCATGCTGTTGCAATTTATGGTAAGAAACTCTTTACGTACAAGTTGTTGTTTTTCAATTTCGTTCGAGTTAGAAGACCACCGGCATGGTTTTTGTCCTAGCCATATTCGAATTCCCTTGTCTTCCATACTCTACATAAGCTTCCTGAAAGTAGTGATACTCCCCCGCAATCTCATGCTTTAGATATCCACTAACCAATGACTCACCATGCATGATGTACAAGTTTAGAATAATGGTTGCACCCAAGATTAGATTAATCCAGGTTATTACCTGAATTTGGTTTAAAATTATATTTATTTTACTATTTATTTCATTTAAGTAGGTAGATATTATCCTTTTGGATAATCTTGGTTTTATGTATAAATTTGATTAAAATTTGCTCTGAATTACAATTACATTCAAAGGCATGTTTGAAACTATTCAGAATATTCTCTATCATTCTCTCTCCTCATGCATATCCCTCCTACACATGATTTTCTCTCTCTTTCCCGAAGCTCATTCATTCCCACACACACTCTTTCTCTCCTCCCAGTGTACATTGCAAGCCATATAACCTTTCTATCTCCTGTATCATTGTATGCAGTCCATAATATTGTCGGGCTAACCATAAATTCCAAACCTATCATAATCCAATCTATGTTGATTTTTCTAATACAGCAAATTCCGTGCTGGAGATCTATCGCTCCTCATTTGAGTGATTTTTCACTATAGTCTTTTTTGGATCATCGAATGGATGATTGGAGCCCGCGAATGCGGCCGACTCGATTTTATGTATTTTCATTTATTTTTCTGAGCTTTATTTTGAAACTTAGGTTAAGTTATACGATCAGATGATTATGGTTGTCAGATACACTTAACTTAAAATTTCCCCTATTTACATATTAGGTTACAAGCTAGGAATCAACAGTTTTTTCGTAGAAAGAAGCTCGTTTGGTTCTAGGTGACAACTCCTAGCTATTTCCCCACATCCTTTTGTATCTCCCACCCATAGCCGCAACACACTCCTCCCCAAATCATCCACCAAAAATCTACAACACTTATTCCCGCTGGCCCCGCTACAAGCCCATCGAACTCTGACTCGCTTCGCTTTATTCCTTTTGTTGGCGCTCCGCTCCTCATCTCCAGCGCCACTGTCGACACTCCCCCACTTCCTCCGTCCTAAAACCCCCACTGATACCCACCTCCACACGAGAATCCCAACCCTAGTTCATTGTTCCTACCCGATACCGCCGCCCGCCTCTTCCCGTCTCGCTAACGCCCAGAACCCGCCCCTCTCGCTTGTGATAGCCCTGCTACAGTCCATAACTCACCCTGTTCCCCTTCCGCTGCAGCAAATCCACTTCTTTGTCTCCTGCCACCCCGAGGACTGCTCGCTTACATCTCCTACAGTTCGATCTACTTTGCACACGGTTACCCCCTACTCCGTGAGTATTATTTTGTTGTATGTGTCTTCATTTTCATTCTTGAGATATGGTGTTGTGAACTTACGCTCTTTGGGACCTATAGCATTGTAAAATTTTATTCTAGATTATCTTGTGATTTGCAGTAGCTATTCACAACGCGCTCTTGCTTTGGCCCTCCACGCGGAGGAAATCCTAAATCCACTTGCTTAAAGAAATATTCTGTCGTGCTTAAATTATATTCATGGGATTTAACAGTTTATTGATGTGTTTGATTTCTTTATCGGGTCTTGCATGTGTTACACATAGCATTCAGAGTGCTAGAATCATCTTACCCGCACCTCACTTAGGATTACATTCTAGTTGTTTACCCACGTAGCCTACCCTACATCACTCGGCTTCTAGATTTACATGCACTTGTCCATTTGCAATTTTTCCACTATTTTTCTTCTACCTATGAGAATTGAACTTTAGTTTCTTGAACACTATATGATGCCTTACACGTGTCACTGTTCACTCTTAATACATGTGCTAATGTTTTGTGCTTTGTTCTTTTTTAATAAGATAAAATTGTTTAATTTGCGCTCATACCGGTTAAAGATGACATCTCATGAAACAGGCTAGGATTGTTAGCATTTCACCTTGCTTTGGTGGATAATCCTCAAGATGCCCTTGTAATTTGGACTTTCTCCTCTATCTTGTACCACGGGGCATGGAATGAAGCTGTGGAATTTGCTAAAGGAAGTTCTAATTATCTCAATCAGTTTGTCCCTGAAATCACACGGTCTTCCACGACAATGCCAGATGACCTTCTTTTCAGAAAAACTTCAGGGTTCGTATCACTGGCCAAGTCCGCTGTGAAAGTTTTAACTGATACAGAGGTTCTTCAACAATCGTTGGCCAAATACGGCTCGTCTTCTCGGTGTTTGGTATGTGAGATTCACCTTATACATATTATATATATATTTTAACTTCTTTTCTTCTCCTTTCTTCTTTGTTTCGTACTTGATTTTGGCCTGCTGCTGATGGGAACCTATAGTTTTTTTTTCTGAACAGCTGAACTGTCGGTCATAAAAATGGCTTCCAAAATGAAATTAGATCTGTAAAATGATCGTATTTTTTATCGAAAATTACATAGTATGAACCGTTATAAAAAAGATTGTTTAAAAAACATCAAAAATTGTTCACCTTTGTCAAAAATACGATCGTATTTTTGAAATACGATCGTATTTTTGAAATACGATATACCCTCGTCTCAATACGATCGTATTTTTCCAAAGGTGATCAATTTTTTATGCTTTTCCCCCTAAAATGATTGTTTTTATGAGGTCCCGGGCTCTGTAATGATCAATTTTCCTAATAGAAATTAAACATCGGACCTAATTTTAATAATTTTCCCATTGTCTTCAAAATACCTTGAGGCTACTAGCTCAGGTTATGCTGTAATGTTGTAGCCTCTTCTTGGCGGCTTTGCATGTGTCCATACTTTTTTAAAGCAATTATAGGTTTGACCAGGAAATTCTATTACCATATTTTTTGTTTAAATGTTTTATATTCATACTATTGATGTAAAATCGGAGGGTAGTTTCTAGCCCCGATTCTTGACCGGAAGGGACGCCAAAGGCCTCTACTTCCCTCTCTTCGGATGGAAGGGCAGAGGGCTTTGGGTTTTTCATATTGTCAAACAATTGAACAATGAAAATAGATGGTGAGTGCCTGATCGAATTAATCAGGTCGTGTGAGAACGTGGTTCAAATCTATCGGCTCATGCAAAAATCTTAGAAAATGTGTCCGGCTCCAATCTTAAGATGAAAATTTGTTGGACGTGCAGGTGTTTGTTCCAAAAAAGACGGGGAAGAAAGTATGCGAGCTTTTTGATGTTATGAATGTTTGCGGAGATCACGGTGGCAAGAGAGCGGAGAGTTGCCACATAAACTATGAGCTTCTGAAGAAAGGTGATTTGAAGGAAACCAGATTCGTCCTCGGAAAAATCATCATGGATACCATGAAAGGGAAACCGATTTCTGAACTTGATCAGAGTTGCCCTGCCGCTGAACGAGAAAATAAGAGGGTTCAATTGTCCAGGTTGTTTTAGGGATCCTGCGCCGTAAATATTTTGCAGGTTTAGGGTAAATTATAGGGCCATTTACTGGGACCACCCCTCTAACTTTGCTAAATTACTGACAGCACCCCTGAAGGTTTCATTTCATTACAAAAACCTCACCTGAAGTTTCCATTTCATAACATCCATGCACAAAAATATCCCCCTCGGTGTACAATTCCCAGGGGAGTATTTTTGTTCATAGATGTTAGGAAATGAAAAATCCAAGGAAAGTCTTTGTAATTAAATGAAAATTTAAGGGGAGGTTTTTGTAATTTCGAAAACAAGAAGGGTGCTCTCAATAATTATGCTAACTTACAGGGGAGGTTTGGGTAATTATTTCTAAATTATGTTTGATAATTTATTTGCTTGTTGATGTACATTAAAAAGATAATTTTATGGCCTTATTTTTGTTAGTATTTTAGAGTATTAATGCTCTTTGATGCTGTGATTATGAACCGTCGTTTGTGTTCGCCCGAACTCACCTAAGGAATTTCATGCACTTATATGTTCAAAATTAGTATTTTTTTGTGGCGGTCATGCTTATTTTTAGAATATGATCTCACTTGATTGTCGAAGCCAAATTGGATTTTGCATTGAAATAAATTGATTTGGAAAGTCAGTTGAGCCACCTAACTAAGCCGTCGAATTGGGATCGGCATTGACAAAGTTTCTCAAAAGCAACCCTAAAATATGAGCGAGAAGAGGAATGATCTGAGCGGAATTGTAGGGAGATTGAATGAGAGCAACATGAAGAGGACCTTAGAAAAATATTTCTTTAGTGCTTTTTTCACAAGATCTACCTCAGTTTGCATTCAGTCTTCATTTTCATTTTAACTATGTTTAATTGAAACCTTTTAGTGGCCAGCTTCATTATCAAACATTGCTGCATAACATTCAACTTTGAGGCTCGCATGATCAGATCGCTTCGAAATCGGCAGCAATGAAGCGTTGAAAGAGAGTTGATGTTTTTTTGGCCCGATCGCTGCTGCAAGTAAACTACTAAAGCTGGTTTTATTTAGGGTCCGTTCGTTTGGACGGAATTGACTTTCTGGAATTGGCATTGGCGATTAGAAATCCAATTCTAGTGTTCGGCGCAACGAAATTTATGAGGATATTGACTTTTATATGAAAACCCATGGCTTTGACTTTGAACTAAAAAATCAAATCGTCAATTCTTACTCCACCCATGAGTTTTCCGCATAATCGAGTGTTTTTGCAAGAATTTTTCGGCCTACGCGCGTGTTTTCTTGCCGGGAGTGAGTTTTTCCGCCGGGCGCGTGTTTTTCGGTCGGCACGTTTTTTTCGGTCGGGCATTCATTTTTTGCCCAGACTAGCGTTTTTCGCCCGGGCGCGTGTTTTTCGGTCGGCCGTGAGTTTTTCGACCGGCCGGACAATTTTCACCCGGGCGCACGTTTGTTTTGCTCGGGCGCACTTTTTTTGCCCGGGCGCGCATTTTTCGCTCAAACGCGATTTTTTCGTCCGAACGCGGTTTTTCCGGTCGAACGTGATTTTTCCGGTCGGAAGCGAATTTTCTGGTCGGGCGCGATATATTTTTCCCGGACGCGATATATTTTTCCCGGACGCGATATTTTCTCCCGAGCGTGTTTTTTTTGCCCCTGCTCATTTTTTTCGTCGGGCGCAGTACTTCCCCCCGGGCGAGATTTTTCCCCCGAACGCGTTTTTTTGCCCGGTCGTGTTTTTTTCGCCCGGGCACGCCCGATCGCATTTTTTCGACCAGGCGAAAAAATGGGTCTGGCCGAAAAAAATCGCGCCCGGGCAAAAAAAATCGCGCCAGGGCGAGAAAATCGCGCCTGGGCAAAAAAGCACGCCCGGGCGAAAAAAACGTGCCCGAGCGAAAAAAAACGCGCTCGGGCAAAAAAAATCGCGCCCGGGCGAAAAAATCGCCCCCGTGAGAAAAAATCGCGCTCGTGCGAAAAAATGTGCCCCGACGAAAAAACGCGACCGGGCCAAAAAAACATACCGGGAGAAAAAATCACGCACGGGCAAAATAAACGTGCCCTAGGAAAAAAAACGCGCCCGGGAGAAAAAATTGCGTCCGGGCGAAAAAATTGCGCCCAGGCGAAATTAACGCGGTCGGCCGAAAAAATCGAGCCTGGGCTAAAAAATCGCGCCCGGGCGAAAAAATCGCGCTCGGGTGCGGGTTTTTCTCCCGGGCGCGTGTTTTTCGCCCGGAAAAAGTGCGCACCTGGACGAAAAAACGCGCATCGTAAAACATATTATGCAATTTAATGCGTTCGGCGCTAACGCATATTTTGAGTTTTATAAAATTATTGTATAATGTCAATTCCAATACCAATTCCATTATTCAGCCGAACAACTTTTGTGACTCAATTTCAATTATGTTGACTGAATTCAATCTTACTGCCGAACAACAAAATTGGAATTCTGTTCAAAGCCAATTCATGTAGATATTGATTTTCGTCGAAAAGCTAATTCCAAAAAGCCAATTCCGTACCCTTCGGATTTAGGGGTTAGTTTTTCATAGGCTAATGTATGAGGAGCTGAAGCAGGAGTTGTTTTCCAATACTAAATAAAATATTAAATAAAATATGATTTTCTGTAACGTTGAGATACCCTTTATTTAACATGACCGAATTTTACATTTTTTAAAATATTAAATAAAATATTATGAAATAAGAATAAGAGTATCTCAACGTTACAGTAAATCGTGTGTGAGGACCTAAATATCTCATTATAATTTCTGTAATTATTATTTTCCAAATCTGAAGATTGAGCTGTACACATATACCGGCTTTAAGTATAATCAGCCACAAATAAAATGTCCCAGAAAGAAATCTTACAATGATACGGTAATAAATCATATGCCAACTATTTACCATAATAATAATAATAATAATAATTAAAATGGGGAATATATAGAGGGGCATTTACCGGGACCTCCCCTCTAAGTTTGCAAATTACAGTTGCACCCCTCTTATTATTGAAATTACAAAAACCGCCCCTCAATGCTACAAAACATAACATTTACCTCCCTTCGGAGTACATTTCATAACATTCAATCACAAAATACCCCCTTGGGAGTATATTTTCAGAAGGGGTATTTTGTGCATGGATGTTATGAAATATGAACTTCAAGGGAGATAAATGTTATGGTTTATAACATTCAGGGGAGGTTTTTGTAATTTTGATAATAAGAGGGGTGCAAACTGTAATTATGCTATCTTCCAAGGGAAGTTTTGGTAATTATTCGTGTGTGTGTGTGTGTGTACATATATATGGCTTATAAAAGTTGTAATCATCCATCAGCCAGAAAAGGAGAATCTTGAGAAGAGCGAGGACCGTGCTGTAGAATCCTTAGCTGGAGTCGGAGAAACATTGGCAGAGCGGTACGCTTGCTGGCACTTCCTTATCTGCGGATCGATCATCGCCCCGTGTTATATTTACATGTTTTCTTGAAAATGAAACTGATCAACATAGTTGGATGGAGATGATTTTGTAGCAAGAGGGTGGTTTATTAATAGGGAAAAAATATGATGTTTACCTCTTCAGGACTGAACTGTAGGAGCATTCCAACTACAGGCAGCAATGCCTCCACTTCACCTGTTGAATAAATAAGGAAAAGGAGATTTAATATGGAGCGAAATCGTAGAAACGTGTTTTGAGGAAAAGAAGAATCGAAGGGAGGATCGGAGAAGTAGAAGACAAAAATGGTCAGAAAAGAGAATGAATGTGGCAAGGGAGAAACTGAGAAAGTGCAAATGATGCACCTCTCTTACTTTTGAAATTAAACCCCCCCCCCCCCCCCCCCCCCCCCCTAAGTTTACATTTCATATCGTCCATGCACAAAAATACCCCCTTGGAGTAAATATTCAGGCGTTAGTGCACAGATGTTATGAAATGTACTCTTACACTGGAGGTTTTTGTAATTTTAAAAGTAAGAGGGGTGCGACCTGTAATTTAGCAAACTTGCAGGGGAGGTCCCGGTAAATGACCATTTACCGGGACCTCACCTCTAACTTTGCTAAATTACTGGAGCACCCCTTTTATTTTAAAATTACAAAAAACTCCCCTATAAGTTAGCATAATTACAAAAACTTCCCTTAAAGTTTTAATTTCATTATAAAAAACCTCATCCGTGATACAATTTCATTACAAAAAAATCCAGAATTTTTGTTCATGATGTTATGAAATTAAAAGTTCAGGGAAGGTTTTTGTAATTTCGAAAATAAGAGGGGTGCTCTCAATAATTATGCTACGCTGGAGGCATGGCGTCCTCCATGCACAACAAAATATTAGTGCAGTGAGCAGTGACACCTTCAGCCGAGGCACAGTCTCCTCCCATTCAAAAATATTCTTTATTTAAAAATGTTATTGTATGTTTATTTTAGGCTAAAATAATAATAATTGAATGGTTGTGATGAATTTGATAGTGTCACGACAAATATGAGGATTCCTTTACTATGCAGTAATCAATATAGATATATTTACTTGATGGTTAATCACATGCAAATTATCATCAATTGCTTAAAAAACAATACAACTACTATCCATTTATTTGGCTAATAACCTAAAATCCACTTATTTAATCAAATTTATTGCCACATAGTTAGGGGAGGGAGGAATAATCAATGTTTTATGAGGACAATAATTTTGGCAGATACCTGTCTCAAGAAGTTTCAGTATGACATTTTTAAGATACGTCAAATCGACTCCTTCGCGTCTCTTTGATCTCTCGGCATTGCGGAGCTCTTCCTTCAACATGGCCTCCTGTTTGAAATTGCAAATCCATAGAACAAAATCATCGGTGAGTGGGATAATACCATGAAGAGAGACTAGAGGTTTCATGATACAAAAAATGAAAGAAAAATTGTAAGTCATGCTAGAAAGCCCTTCATTGGTAGAAAGAATTCCATAATTAGGGCTCCATTTGGCGCGACGTTTTTACTCCGGTGAGTTTGGACACAAAAACACCACCGTCATAGAAATGACCGCCGCCAAGAAAAGCAAACTAGTTTTGAACATAAAAGTGAATGAAGGTCCTTAGGTGAGGTCGGGCGTTCACGAACGACAGTTCATAACCACCGCGACCACCGCGATCACGACCGCCACCGCCATGCCAAACAGAGCCTAGGTAAAGTACGGCTGACAATTTTGAAATTTATTAGAAAAAGTAAACTATTGTAATTTTAAGGAGATAGCTGGAACAGAGAAGTTACAGAGAAAGTAAAGTCACAGAGAAGTTTTTTAATAATGTCAAGAGATAGAAGGGTGCAGCCGAGGGAATTTGGGTAATTAATAGAACTTTAAATAGTATATTGGTCTTATTTGGTTAAAAGTTAATAAAGGAAGGAGTTTTAAAAATATCAGGATACCGATTTTTTATAAGAATATTTTTTTAAAGACACCACAAGTATTTTGCCCTAAATAATTTGATTTCAAAAACTGGTTGACAAGAACATTATTCCACAAATCAAACTATACCTGTTGACTGTGCAAGCGATTTTCGCGCTCAAGCTCCTCAATCTCCTCCTGTCGGAATTTAAATGTTACGCGATGCAAAAGACAAGTACGATTATATCATATTAATCAGAGCTCACCTGAAGAGCCAAGATGTGTCTTTGCGATTGTGCAAGTTCATCTTCTCTCTGAGCTTGTTGTCTAGCAAGCAGCTAAAAGCAAAATTGCAACCTCAGCACAATGAACATTCTGAAGTCATATTGAGTAGCTCATGAAATTAACATACAAATACAAGGAACTGATGAAAACTTTCAGAGCAGATAACTTCACACCCTGTGGGAACAAAAACATCTTTCAAACGAACTTCACTTCAATTTTGAGCTTGCCCGGTATTCTTTGGTTTTGGGACTTTGATTTGAAGATCTAATTAAACACTCTGCTATCTGGCTTCCAACTATCTGGTCAGGTGTGAAGTCTATGAAGGCCCCATAGGAATTACATTTTAGTGAGCAGGTCAATTCAACTCGGTAATATATGAAGTTGGCAAGACATCTCGACTAAAGAAGATAAACCAAGGTAAGGCGATTGCAACAAGCCGAACTAAAACCACAAGTCAGCACACAAAGTAGCTCAGCAACCTGACAAAAGTCAATAGCTACTCACGCTTCCTAATGGTTCTCACTCATTTCACTAAGCTCAGTTCTTTTCAAATAAATTTTGAACACTTGTTTATTACTGCCACTATTCCTTCTTCATTCTTCTGTAAGAGTTCAATACCCTCACAAAAAAATGTCCATTCCCCTATTCTCCTTTTAGCATGGATATTCCTCCAGATTTTATTTCTTTAAAGGGCAGCCCGGTGCACAAAGCATCCCCGCGCAGCGAGGGTCCAGGGAAGGGTCCCACCACAAGAGTGAAATGTAGGCAAACCTTACCCTACATTTTTGCAAGAGGCTGCTTCCCGGACTCGAACCCGTGACCTCAAGTCACACGGAAACACCTTAATCAGTCCTCAAGATTTTGTTTCTTTATATCAAGAAATTTCATACTCTTTATTTTGGAACATTTCATGCCCATTCGCACATAATCAGCTCGACTTGTATCTCATTCGCTTAAAAAATTGTTCAATAAGTTCAGTGGGAAATTGAAAAGACAAGTTAGGAGCTTAACATGCTGTTGTACAAGGATTGGGAAATCAAACTTATCACAGCATCCTTTTAAGTTAAAAAAAAAACAATTTTGAATCACATAACATGTCGCACACTTGGGCTACGCCCAACTAATTTAGCATTTACAATTTTACGAAAAGTCTGAACAAAATTATGAAAGGGCTCCAACTCCAATACATATATTAACTTTATTTAATTTCTGCTTGTGTTTCTATTTTGTTAAAAATAAAATATAATAAAAACAAAGCAACTGCAAAATGGAAATAAAGAACACTGCTAACCATGATCACAGTTACCATCAACCTCTTCTACAATGGAATATTTTTCTAACAGATGAACATCACTCAAAAGTTTCAATTTGGCCTAAAAAAAAGGGCAGCCCGGTGCACAAAGCATCCCCGCGCAACGAGGGTCCGGGGAAGGGTTCCACCACAAGGATGAAATGTAAGCAAACCTTACACTGCATTTTTGCAAGAGGCTACCGTGAACTAATGTCACACGGCAACACCTTAACCAGTGCGCCAAGGCTCTCCTTCTTGGTCTAAAAAAAGACTGATAAAATTTGATTACGAGTAGAATCTCCTATTCTATCTAATTGCAGCTAAACACCTTCAATGGAAACAAACAGCCATAAGGACTGACTAAATCCAGCTCACAGTCAAGACTCAGTTATGAGCGGATCAAATGTTATCGCATTCATTCAGATTTGTTCCCATTTTGGTGCATGTAAATGTGATTAGGGTGACAACTCAATTTGACAACGGTATTCTTACCATCCATTGCCAAAAAAAAATTAATTACATGGAATGGTCACATGTGCTCGAAGTTAGAACCCAAGTATACAACCCAAAATCAATTGGTTGTAGGTGGAGGGGCCCAAAATATACATTAAGTGCACAAGGTTGCATGTGTTTCCTGATGTGGGACTATATTCTTAATACGCTCTGTGTAAGCTATTTGGCCTCTGACACATGATTTATTTTTCCCTTAATTGGGTGATGTGGGAGTTGGTCATTGAGCATAGCATGCTCTGATATCTGTTAGAAGCTAAGCATCTAATCAAAAACCAATTGGTTTACTATTGGATGCATATGTTCTAACGGCATGAATTGTCTGTCTTAAACTATAAACTTAAAAAAGGGGCAGTCCGGTGCACAAAGCATCCCCGAGCAGCGAGGGTCCGAGGAAGGGTCCCACCACAAGGGTAAAATATAGGCAAACTTTACCCTGCATTTTTTGCAAGAGGCTGCTTCCAGGACTCGAATCCATGACCTCAAGGTCACATGGCAACACCTCAACCGGTGCACCAAGGCTCCCCTTAAACTATAAACTTAGTGAGTGCGAATTGAACAATACAGGTATAAACAATCGAATCCCTGGAAAAGAAACATATTGTGCATACTATATTGAACTTAACTTTTTGTTTAATTACTTAAATGTATTTCTGAGGGAATTCAACTGTTAGAAAGGAAATTTGGAAGATACCACAATTTGTTGTTCCGCAGCAGCTACACTAGAACTATGTTCATCCTGCTTCACAGAAGCTGAACAAAGCCATGCATAAAAATATCAGGAACAACTGGATATGGATATATCCTGGTTACTTTAATAGTAACTACGAATGTTTAAATGCAACTTTCTGGTTACCTGAATCTTGACTGCCATATTGGTCAACCTGAAAATAAACATTAGACTAATTTAAAACTCCTTATAGTATTAAACTAAATGTCTTCCTATTATAAGATTATAAGTTATGGAGAAGATATATACAATCTTAAATTTGGATCAAGATTTCATCTACATAAGTGTAAGATAGGAATTGAATATCTAGTTGTAGACCAAACTGGAGAAACCAATAACAGAATAAGATTTGATGTGAAACACTATCTACAAATGACTGTTAGAATCCAAGCATTCAACCTAAAATCAATCGGTTGGATGTTGAGAGGCCCAAGATCTATATTAAGTTCACAAGGTTTGTTAATTTTCCAATGTGAAACTATTCTCAGCACTATGATACATGCATCTCACTGTTTATAAATCTCCAGATTACAGACAACCAACATGTAAATAATATACAATTTACAGGAAACTTTGAAACTGTATGTCTGATTACAATAGCACTAAAATAGTAGCGGTTTAATAGATGTACATGTCACCCCAGTGTAAAAAATACTCTAGAAAAGGATTAGTTTTTTTTTTAAGTTTCCAAATAGTGGTGATAAAAGGCACAATGATGACGATGATGAGATATCAACTCGACACATTTTCTTTCGACTATTCTACTGCCTCTTGTAAACACATTTTCTTTCGACTATGCCACTATCTATAACCCCATCCCTTCTTATATAAACTTTTAAGATAATTAACTATAACATTGAAGTATCATTTGATCCTCCAATAATATTGAATAATAATTACTGCTTACATATCGATATGAATTGTTTAGTCCTTGTTCTTCTAAGCCTAAATCCTTAATCTTCTTAAAATTTTCTCCTTTTTTTATATTTTCATTATGATGTCTCACAAAAAAATCATTTTGCCAGTAACATTTGCCAAGCTTCTCATCTTGAAAAGGTTATGTAAGCTTGCTTATATAACCAATAAATAAATATATACATGATAATTCAAAGTAAACTTTGAAGTAAAATAAAAAAATTGCCATTTGTAATTTTCTCCATACATCTTAGTGTGAGCCATTCAAGAATTAATATTATTTTCTCAATTTCATGTGACTGATAGCATAAATTTAGATTAACATATTAATATCTCTTTATTGCTATTTCAAATTTGAGATGCTGAGTTCCAGAAAAAAGAAAAATTGCTAAAAACCTTGTCTATCTTAAACTAGAATGATGCACACCCCACCACCAAAGGATTAGTATTTTAAGGAGAAACAGTTTCAGGCCCCCTTACATTTGTATTAATGGCAAATTTAGCCATCCAAAAACAAACATATTTCTTGTTTCATTGTTCTAATGCACATCTTTCAAATTGGCCCATAAATAAATGTATTTTCAAATTTTATGTGGCTGATAGCTTAAAGTCAGGCTAGCACACTAATATGTCATCAGTACATTGGCTAGACATCCTTACGGGAGTGGCTTGAGTACAAATCTGCTAACTAGTTTCAAATTTCTGAAACTATTAGGTCAGAAACTCAAAGGATTGTCCTTTCATTTCATAGCTTGAGCTCAGAAAAGTAAATGGTTACACAACAAAATTTAAAAGCAAAATAGAAGTGGTATAAAACCAAATCAAAGATCCAACTTTTTACTACTCTGATTTTATGGATTACTGAAGAAGGGCAGCAGTAGTCTTTTAAGCTTTAGACAAGTTTTCCATGAAACTTTAAATTGGAAAGGTCTAATATTAGAAATTGTATTTAGAGCATTTGAGCCCAAGTCATCATTATGGCATAATAAGCTCCATAAATTTTCAAGAAACAATAGATTTTACACAAAAGGAAGCAGCACAAAAGCATACCGATAAAAGAGAAGTTGAATAAAGAGATATAAAGAAATATTAGTAAATGAACATACATCTGGCCTTGATGCCAATGAATTGGAAAGATTTCTGTTATCCTCTACAAGATTTGCAATCTCAGAGTCTTTCTTTTCAATTGTTCTTTCAGCAATATCACGGACAGTGTTATGTTCTTCCTGCATTTGATGTTACCATCAGGTGAAAAAAGTTAACAAAGTAAGAAAACTGATTTGAGGACCTTAAGTTTCTTGTATTGTTGCTTAAACTCTTCCAATTCCTTCAGCACGTCACTGACAGTGTGACTAGATTTTTCGGCTTCCAGTGCAGCGTATTTTACTGCAAGCATTTCACTCCAGTTTTAAGTATAAATTTACACACTTTTATGAATTAATAGATTATCCAAAGATTGTTTATAAGCTATTACTTCTCCAGCTCTCTTCGATGCTCTCAAGGTTCTTTTTGCATGCTTCTCTCTCTGCCTGGTGATGAGCCACAGCTGAATTAAATTTCGTAGTAAATATTGCTATCTCATTTTCGGCACTCCTAAGAGCAGCATCCCTGAAAAGAAAAGTGAAAAACATTGAACTGACATGCTGAATATTCCTCCAGAGAATTGTGATAGGAATTTCAAAATGTAACAACTGATTTAAAGTAACATCCAAATTTATGCAGCATCTCATTTTTAAGTTTTAAGGTCCGGTCGTGAAAGATTGTGATCGGCGTCAATGACTAATCGAGGTACCTACATCCTTACGGTTAAAATTTTATGAATGAGTCGATAATTTAAACAATAGCATCTAGCAGGAAATTTTATGACGTTATTTTAAACATGTTTTAGTACCTCGCGAGAGTATTCCGTCTTAGTTAATGAGATTTTTATTAGAGGGGGCATATTTGTAATTTAGTGGGAGAAGCTAATTTATATTCCCCTTTAGTAATGAACCGGTTCACTCCACGCACTCCCCACTCCTGTCGGTTTTGTATCCCAGTCGAACTCTCGAAACCGCCACGCACTCCTTCTCGCAGACGTCTGCCAACATCTTCTATTCCCGCATCGACGCAGTAGATCGACGACTCCCTCGATTCGATTCCTCCTTCCTCCCAGTGGTCGAAAGGGGGATCGTTTCCTCGGCCTAGACGACAGTACGGGCGCAAGAGCCACGCGATTCTTATGTTCCTCCTGCAACAGTTGATTATCCTAATTTTAGACTTCCGTTTCGAGGGAGAAGGTACGTTTTCTTCTTTTCTTACATTACCTTGCAGCTTTAGACAAACTTTCATGAGATTCCCTTCGCTTTTCCTCTACTCTAGTTGTTGAAACCAGAGAACTGGTCTCGACGTTCGCAAGGGGGATGCAGCTAACCCTTACTTGACCCAAGCTAAGACCCTTGACCGGTCGCTAAGAACTGAGAGACTTTGCCCTTGGAGAACACCTAAGTCCACAAACGGATCTCTTAAGCTGCAGCGTGGAGGTCCCACAACATACCCGGAAGCTCTCAAGGAACTTCCCCTCCCAAGCCAATGCTGAGCCTGGGCACCCTTGGAGGGCACTAAGAACCACCTCACTGTCAACCTTCGATGACAAGGGGAGGGGGGGGGGGGGGGGGTGCTAGCTCACAAGACCACGCGAGGGAGGGGGTAGGAACCAACCCTTCCCAAGGTGCCCATGAGAGTCTATTTATAGACTTTCCCAAAAACGGACTGCGAATAGCCAAAATGGTCTGCCAATAGCCTAGTTCCGCCATTTGAAAATACTACCTGCACCCCAATTTGAACTTGACTTTGCTCTGGACGGACGACCCGAGGCCCCCTTGCCCCAACGAACCGAAGTCACCCTACCTGGGCGAGTGGACATCGGTCCACTCGCCCCCTTGGCGTCGGGAGGGCGGATCAAAATACACCCATCTCCTCGCCTTTGAGGAAGTGGGAGCGCTCCTCCCACTCGCCCAAAGAGGCCGGGCGAGTGGGAGGGCTCCTCCCACTCGCCCAAAGGGGCCGGACGAGTGGGAGGGCTCCTCCCACTCGCCCAAAGGGTCCGGGCGAGTGGGAGGGTTCCTCCCACTCGCCCAAAGGGGGCCGGGCGAGTGGGAGGGCTCCTCCCACTCGCCCAAAGGGTCCGGGCGAGTGGGAGGGTTCCTCCCACTCGCCCAAAGGGGGCCGGGCGAGTGGGTGCTCCCTCCACTTGCCTCGCCGCCTTTACTATCTCGACCTCATCCGCGTCGGGTCACACCGACTCGGAAAATATGAGGGTTGTACACAATCCCTGATCTTTTCGAGCTTGCCTTAAGCTCGGAAAGAAAGTCCAACCCACCTATTTGACGAGTAGGTGGGACCTGAGGGGGATCCACGAAGGGACCTGCCAACGGGATACCCCTGCCGAGTCCTTCGGCTGAACCTGACTTGAGGCGGAAGGCGAACCTTTCTCCACTAAACACCTCTCCTGTGAGCCGAGCTCAACAGGAGGTGGAGAAAGCTCAACACCTTTAGGTCGAGCTAAACTCGACCGAAGGTGGAGGGAGACTCAACACCTCTAGTCGAGCTGAACTTGACATGAGGTGAGGAACGAACCTTTCTCCACTAGACACCCCTCCTGTGAGCCGAGCTCAACAGGAGGTGGAGAAAGCTCAACACCTTTAGGTCGAGCTAAACTCGACCGAAGGTGGAGGGAGACTCAACACCTCTAGTCGAGCTGAACTTGACATGAGGTGTGGAACGGACCTTTCTCCACTGGACACCCCTCCTGTGAGCCGAGCTCAACAGGAGGTGGAGAAAGCTCACCACCTTTAGGTCGAGCTAAACTCGACCGAAGGTGGAGGGAGACTAAACACCTCTAGTCGAGCTGAACTTGACATGAGGTGAGGAACGGACCTTTCTCCACTAGACAACCTCCTGTGAGCCGAGCTCAACAGGAGGTGGAGAAAGCTCAACACCTTTAGGTCGAGCTAAACTCGACCGAAGGTGGAGGGAGACTCAACACCTCTAGTCGAGCTGAACTTGACATGAGGTGAGGAACGAACCTTTCTCCACTAAACACCCCTCCTGCGAGCCGAGCTCAACAGGAGGTGGAGAAAGCTCAACACCGCTGGTCAAGCCTAACTCGACCTGTGGCGGAGAACGGACCTTCCTCCACTAAACACCTACCGGGGAGCCGAGCTCACTTGGAGGGGAGGGAACTCTACGCCTACCAGGGAGCCGAGCTCACCTGGAGGGGGAGGAACTCAACACCTAGCAGGGAGCCGAGCTCACCTGGAGGTGGAGGAAACTCCACACCTAACAGGGAGCCGAGCTCACCTGGAGGTGGACGAACTCAACACCTAGCAGGGAGCCGAGCTCACCTGGAGGTGGAGGAAACTCCACACCTAACAGGGAGCCGAGCTCACCTGGAGGTGGGGGAACTCAACACCTAGCAGGGAGCCGAGCTCACTTGGAGATGGAGGAAACTCCACACCCAACAGGGAGTCGAGCTCACCTGGAGGTGGAGGAACTCAACACCTAGCAGGGAGCCGAGCTCACCTAGAGGGGGAGGAACTCCACACCTAGCAGGGAGCCGAGCTCACTTGGAGGTGGAGGAAACTCCACACCCAACAGGGAGGCGAGCTCACCTGGAGGTGGAGGGAACTCCACACCTACCAGGGAGCCGAACCATCAGTCCCGTTGGCGACGCCAGCCTCCCGCAGGGTACGATGCCGTCGGATCCGCCTCCAGGGGGTGCGACGCCACCTTCCCTGCCTCCAACGCCTTGGTTCCAGCCTTCCACCGTCTTTTCCATCCTCTTCGGCGTTGACTACCGCCATTCCCGTCTACGGGAAGCCATTCACCCGCCGTTTCCCTCTTTGGATCCACCTCCGACCATCTTCCTCATCATCAAGAACCCTCCCTGCTACACTCAGTCTTCCCTCAGCCCTCACCCACCACCGCACCTTCTTCCTGCAATCCCTACAGCCGTCGACAACCCTCCTACAACCGTCGGAAGCCCTCCCGCTTCATTTCCACGGTTTTCTCCACTTCCCCAACCTTCCGCCGCCACCTCCAACACCCCCTATCAGCCTCCTCCATTCTTCAGCAGCCTTCCTCCACCCTGAACCCCCTCCAAATAACCATTTTCCCCACAGTTTTCCCTCTCCCAGCACCTCCACAAGCCCTCCTTGCAGCTTTCATTCCGTCCCTGCCCTCCACAGCCCCTCCCCCACTGAAATCCACCCCCAAACACCCCCTACCAGCCCTAGCCAGCCGCTATCACCTCCCTAGATCCTTCCGGCCACTCTAAAACAGCCTACAATCTCCTTTAACAGTCCTAAATCAGCCCCAAACTGCAGCGTCTACACTTCCGGACAGCCGCCACCACCACCGTCATCAATTACTAGGTGAGCTTTTATATTTCAGTTTTCATTCCTCTATGTTGTGCGGGTAATTATTTATTGCTAGCAATATTTGACTTAGATTGATTTGACTGTTGTATCTCTTTATAGACGTGCAGTATTTATTCGCTTCGCATTTCAATTTCAATGCACTCTTAATTTATTTTACAATAGCCGCATAATTACTAAACTTGATTGTTTGTTCTTAATTGAGATTAAAAGTGCGAGAATTTTAAAATTAATATTGTTTAATTAATTGCACGTCGGAACTCATCGTATGATTGATTTATTCACATTAGTTTTAAGGTTTATGTCATAGGATTGTGTGTTTGTATTTCTCTCACAGTTGAGGATTGTTGTTGGGTATTTTGCATTAAGTTGTGATTGTTTGCATGACATCTAGGTTAGGGAATCACTCGATCATGTCCACCTATAGATTCGTCTTGCGTCAAATTGGTATTAGAGCCAGTTCAAGCTTTATTTTAATACGTAGTAGTAGAGTCTATAGATTCCTCCATGTCTATTTATCGTCTTCATTCTTCTCCTCTATTTGTGGATCCCGAGTCTATTTACACCCGATCCCATAGAGCCCCTTCTGAGAGATCCTCATGTTACTACGATGATTATTCTCAATCGCAACACACCACTTCCAGAGATCGTGCTGACCCATCGACGCTATCCCACTATGCTAGATACGATCACTATGATGATTACCATCGTCCTTACCCCTGCGTTCGAGCGGATCACATTGATCTTTCGACACGACTCGATTATCTTAGGGATCATTATTACGAGGATCATCATTTTGAGAGAGCTGGAGTTTATATTTCGTGTTGTTGCCCATTCTTTTGACGGTTAATCGAATCCCGAGTCTTTCAATTATTGGCTCGTGGATATGGAATATTACATTGATCATTTTGAGTTATTCGGTGAGCGACGCATTAAATTCACGAAACTTAGATTTATAGATCAGGCGAGAGCATATTGGTCTAGCATTGAGAGGACCGTGAGCGGGATCGTCATCACCGCATCACTAGTTAGGTGGAGATGAAGTGTAGATTGTGTCAGAGGTATTTGTCTGCATCCTATCGGAGTCGCCTACTCGAGCAATTATTCTCCCTTCAACAAGTATCCATGTTCGTCGCTGAGTATAGAGATCATTTTGATGAGTTGGAAGTGATGAGCGACATACGAGAGGAGCCAGCTATGACCGCTTCCCGATTTTAGTCTGGACTTCGATCTGAGATACATGCTGAGTTGACATATCACTACTCTGAGTCCCTAGAGCAGACATTCCAGCTCGCCCTTCATTATGAGCAGTGCTTGAGATCAACTAAAGGTAGTTGAGTGGATGCACATCTTGACCTCACTAGTATGTACCCCTCCCATTCTGACCCACTTTGATTACTCTTGCCCCGTCGAACATGATAAAATTGATACCTGAGACTGATTTATCTCACCCCAATGAGGTATTGAGTCCGATGAGTAGTCCATCCTTTGAGTCAGATTCATTTCCTGTGATCCTGACTGAGAGCGAGCCTGAGCGGCCTAGTGATTCTATGGTGATGTGTTCTTACCCTATCCCCTGCAGTGACTTCGTTACTGCTCCGATCATAGACTCACCTTTACGAGCAAGTTCACCAGAGCTTCCCTATATTGTCATCGTGAGTCATATCCCGAGTGAAGGTCGAGAGCATAGTATTGATTTTGTAGTGATTGTTTCTCCTCCTCTCGAGGACACTACTATTATCGATGATACACATCTTAAGGATCATTCTGCTACGATTAAATTCTTTGATGAGCCCCTCGTTGAGACTTTTGGAGAGCCACTTAACGAGTTCTTCCTTTTAGGAGACATTCAACTCACTCCGATGTTACATCCTTGTATCCTTGTCTCACACGTCCTTTTAGATCATCACGTTCACGATGAATTTACATATGTACCACCTGATGCATCTTTATGTCATTATCTTCGACATTCCTTCGGGAGATTACCTCAATGACGAATTTTTCTATCGACCGCCTGGTGAGCCTCCCAATGATTTGCATTTCTTAGGAGACAATGGGCATATCATGATTCCGCGACTCACTGCCAATGTCTCATTCACCTGATGCATCTTTATGTCAGTTGAGTGGTCCCATTCAGTCAATTGAGTGGTCCCCATTCGCATGACCGTCTACGAGCTACCTACGGTCAAGGCGATGTGGGATCTAGCCAGGCCCTGCGCTACTCCCTGTTTCAGACCATTGGTGTCTACTACCAGCGTGATCGGTCTGTATAGGCTTTCTTTGATGAGCTTCTGGACCTCTGGCATCAGTGTGATGAAATGGCACCTTCCCCCTGCGCTACTTGCACTCAGTGTGTTGTTATATCCCAGTATCGTGACTTCCAGCGTATGTATGAGTTTCTTATGCGCTTACGCCCCGAGTTCGAGCATGTTCGTACACAGCTTCTACACCGGGATCCTCCACCGTCTCTCAACGATACCTTGGCCTTGGTGATCGTTGAGGAGACTCGTCTCCACTCCTTGGACACTGGTACTTCTCCTAGTGTGATGCCTCATGTTGTTCTGGCTGCTCCCCAACTTCGACTGCTGCCTTCTCCTGGTTATAGTGCTTCGGTGCGCCCTGTTCCTCATCCTCCTCCGGCGCACTATGTTGCTCAGTCTGGTGCTCCTCGTCGCCCGCCTTTCCGCTGCCAATACTGTTAGTGTCTTGGTCATGTCAAATCTGAGTGTCGCAAGCTTCAGAGGGCTCAGCAGTCTGGTCAGCAGCATTCTCCTGGAGCACCTTCAGCTCATTTTTCTGCTTCGACACAGTCACTCTCTGTTTCTGAGCTTGCCCAGCAGATTGCCCAACAGCTCTCTCACGGTTCACTGCCTCGCTCCTCTGCCTCTGTGCTCCCACCAGATGCTTCTGACGCCTCTGCCTCTCAGCCGGCTGCCTCTGCCCCTGCAGGTATCTCTCCCTTCGATTGGTTACTTGACTCTGGAGCCTCTTTTCACACGACCTATGATGTCACCCACCTCTTGTCCTGTCAGACCGTCTCCTCTGACCTTAGCATCATGGTAGCAGATGATGTTATTCTCTCCAGCACCAGCCGTGGTCTCCTACATACCAGCCATTTCCATGTTTCTGATGTTGCCTACATACACAAGTTATCCATGAACCTTATATTTGTCAGCCAACTCACATCCCACGGTTATCTTGTTATTTTTGATGAGTTTGCGTGCCATGTGCCGGATCGTCTGACAGGGATACTCCTTGGATTTGGCCGTCTTCGTAGCGGGGTGTACGTCCTTGATCGTCTCCATCTTCCATCCACTCCATCGTCACCGGCGGCTTCTACCCTTTGTCTTCCTTCGGTGTAATTCTCAAAGTGGCACCACCGTCTCGGTCATCTCAGAGGTTCGTGTCTAGCATCTCTCATTAGTCATGGTTTCCTTGGTCGTGTTTCTGTTGATCGATCTCACTCTTGTACGGGTTGTAAGTTTGGTAAATAGCTACAACTCCCCTATCGGTCTAGTGAGTCTAGATCTCAGCGTCCTTTTGATTTAATTCATTTTGATGTATAGGGTCCCGCACTTTTTGTATCAAAGGGCGGACACTGGTATTACGCTCTCTTTGTTGATGACTATTCTCGTTATAGTTTGGTCTACTTTATAGATTCTCGTTTTGAATTTTTTCAGATTTATGTTACTTTTTTTGCTATGGTGCGCACCCAGTTTTCTGCTTCCATACGTATTTTTAGTTCCGACTCAGGGGGGAGTACCCCTCTCATGCTTTTCGTGATCTGCTAGCTACCCACGACACTCTCCCTCAGCTTGCCTGTCCCGGTGCTCAAGCTCAGAATGGCACCGCCGAAAGGAAGCATCACCACATTATTGAGACAACCCGCACCTCCTCATCTCCTCCTACGTTCCTCCTCATTTTTGGACCGAGGCTGTTTCTACTGTTGTCTACCTTATTAACCCGCAGCCTTCCACTTTCCTTCAGGGTCAGATTCCTGGTGCGTGTCTGTACTCTCGACTCCCATGTTACACTCATCTTCGTGTTTTTGGTTGTCGGTGCTATGTTATACTCCCTCCACGTGACTGTACCAAACTCTCTGCTCAATTTGTTCCTTGTGTATTTCTTGAATACAGTACTGAGCATAAGGGCTATCGATGTTATGACCCTGTTGCACATCGACTCCGCATCTCACGTGATGTCACCTTTGACGAGTTTCTCACCCTTTCTTTGTGTCCTCTGCCCCCTCGACCTCGCACTCATCTGTTACTCCCTCTGATGTGCAGTTTCTCACCCTTCCCATTTACCTGTCTCATGTATCCTCTCCTCTGGTATGTCCACCTCCTCTCCCCTTGCCCCAGTCTACACTATCCCCAACCTCTCCAGTTTCACCTCCTGACTCCTCCACTTCGTCACCCACTTCTCCCTCTGATGAGTTGTCCATTCGGGACCGTGTCCCTCTTCCATATCACTACACTCGTCATCCTCCTTATGTTCCCTCACCTCCAGTGCCCCCAGACTCAGTTCCTGTCTCTTCCAGCGAGTGTCCTGTGGATGATCCTCCTGCACGTCGCTACCCACTTCGTGAGAGACATCCTCCTGACCGTCTTAACCTTGCTACACTACCACTGGACCTGCCTGCTACTGCTTGTGGTACTCCAGCGCTGACTACCTACTGTAAGGCTGCCCAGATACCTGAGTGGCAGGATGTCATGTCTGCTGAGTTGGAGGCACTTGAGCACATTCGTACCTGGGAGATTGTTCCTCTTCCACCCGATGTTGTTCTTATTACTTGCAAGTGGGTCTTCAAGTTCAATACTCGCTCAGATGGTTCTGTGGAGAGGTACAAGGCTCGACTTGTGGCTCGTGGTTTTCAGCAAAAACAGGGACGAGACTATGACGAGAACTTTGCTCTGGTCGCCCACATGACTACTCTTATTGCAGTTGTTCTTCACTGGTCTCTGTTCCAGCTTGACATGAAGAAAGTCTTTCTTCATGGCGACCTTCAGCAGGAGGTGTACATGATTCCTCCTCCCGGTCTCTCCTCCCCTCCAAGTCTTGTTTGTCGCTTGCGGCGAGCTCTTTATGAGCTCAAGCAGGCGCCCCGCGCGTGGTTTGCATGTTTCAGCTCAGCCATTACATCCGCCGGGTTTCAGCCGAGTCCACATGATTCATCCCTATTTGTGCACTCCTCTCGTGGCCGGACTCTTCTGTTACTTTATGTGGATGATATGATTATTATTGGTGATGATCCTTCTAATGTGGCCCTCGTCAAGCATCACCTTCAGCAGCAGTTTCAGATGACTGGCCTTGGACAGCTGAGCTACTTCTTGGGTCTTGAGGTCACCTCTATAGACCGTGGTTTTCAGCTCTCTCAGCGACGTTACACATCATATCTCTCTGACTCTCGCACTATGGACACCCATATGGAGCTTCACATTCAGATACGTCTGGATGATGGGGCTCCACTCTCTGATCCCACTCACCATCGTCACCTTGTTGGGAGTCTCGTCTACCTCACTATTACTCGGCCCGACATTGCTCATGTTGTTAATGTGTTGAGCCAGTTTGTTAATGCGTCTACCTCTGTGCATTATGGTCACCTACTGCGGCTCCTACGATATCTCCAGACACTTCACGTGGTCTCTTCTTCTCCAGCTGTAGTTCTCTGCAGCTCCGTACTTACTCGGATGTTACCTGGGTCAGTGATCCTGTTGACCGTCGATCTGTCACTGGTTTCTGTCTATTCTTGGGTTCTTCACTTATTGCATGGAAGTCCAAGAAACAAACTAGTGTTTCTCGTTCCAGCACTGAAGACTGAGCTTCGGGCCATGGCTACCACTGCTGAGGATATTATTTGGCTATGTTGGCTTCTTGAGGACCTTGGTATCTCTTCTCCAGATCTCACTCCACTCTACTATGATAACACCAGCGTCATTCAGATTACTCTAAACCCGGTGAAGCACTCTCTTTCCAAGCATATTGGGGTGAATGTTTTCTTCCTACGTGAGCAGTATGGTCGTGACACCCTTGCTCTTTACTTTGTTTCTTCCGAGTAGCAACTTGCAAATTTGATGACTGAACCACAAACGCAGACCCAGCATACCTATCTATTGTCCAAACTCACGGGGGATCAAGTTTGAGGGGAGGTGTTAGATATACTGTACATTCATATGGTAGATATAGCTTAGGCTCACCTTGGGTGTTGTGATTACCCTCTCAGACCAAATATATGTATACTCTATTGTTGAGAGATCCATCATTTTCTCTAATTTTATCACAAACATTTCCTTTAGTGTGAATATAGTTAGTGAGTTTTTCAATTCACCGTGCAAGGAACATTGGCTTATGAATACTTACCCCAAAAAGCATATTGGGCAGAATCTTCTTTATTGTGAATAATCATCAATGTATCGTTTAATATACCGATGCATATTGGGCAGAGTGATGGCGATCGGCGACACGCTCGCGTCTATTCCCGCAGGAGGCGGTGATCGGCGACCCGGTTGGGCGATCCGAGTCCGCGGATGCGCCCGGTGGTCGTTCCGAGTCAGTTTCTTATATCAGTTTTCTATTTTTGCGATGTATTTTGCTCCCGATCGGCCCGAACATTTATAGCCGTCCGATCGGAAGCCCTAATTTTATTTTTACTAGTTTTGTATAAATAGGCACATAGTGGGCTGGTTTAGGGGATTGGAGTTACGGAGCCGTAACTCTCCGATCGGGGCTCTTCCGCGCGCCGTCTTCAACCCGCCCCCCCTTCCCCCGACGCACTTCCGTCGGCCTCCTCCCAGCCCCATCAGCCCCCGTCCAAGCATCGTCAACCCCCGGCGCTCCCCTTCCAGCCCTCCACAGCCCCGACACCCTCCTTCCAGCCCTCGCCGGCCCCGTCCAGCCTTGTCCAAGCCCCGACGCCCCCCCTTCCACTTCCGTCCAGCCCTCCACAAGCTGTCCAGCCTTCCACGAGCCCCGTCCATCCCTCTCCTACCTCCGACGCCCTCCGTCCAGCCCTCCACGAGTCTGTCCAGCCCTCCACAAGCCCCATCCAGCCTTCCCCTACCTTCCACGCCCTCCGTCCAGCCCCCACTAGCTCCGGCCAACCCTCCACGAGCCCGCCCAGCCCTCCACAAGCCCTGTCCAGCCCTATCCTACCTCCGACGCCCTCCGTCCAGCCCCCACGAGCCCCGTCCAGTCCTCCACCCTCCGATCCGCAAGTCACCGCCACCGAACATCCGTCCCGAAGCTGAGCCGCCGTGTACCTATGCGATTCAAGGTATATGATGTTCTCTTTCTCTCATTTGAACGCTTGATTTGAACCCTTGTTGTGGATGTGGTAATCTTGTGCGTTAGCATATGGTTTGTAGTTTGACTTGCAGGATCTCCACCGGCGTACATTAATTGAATCGCTCCTCATTTTGTTGGTAGCTTAATTTGTTTCGCGCATCAATTGTTGCTTGAATTTGCGGTTGCCGAGTTTTATAATATTTTGAATTACTTGCCAATATTTGTTGGACTGTTCTCATGATTTGCACGTGCACCACACTTAGGCATCACGTTCAGGCAGGTCATAATATAGTGTCTTCCGTTTAGCCGGCCTCCACTGCATCAAATTGGTATCAGAGCTAGGTTACGTTAGCGCCGCACTTATCTTGCAGTAGTGGAGTCCATAGGTTGTATCTCATGGCATATTATTACAGTGATCATCCTTATTCGCATTTCGCTCATTCTAGGTATCATGTCGACCCTCCACCACGATTTGCTAGAGACGATCCTTATTATTCTCGAACTTCAAGTTATCGTCGCTGCACCCCGCCACGACTTGATGTTGGTAGAGTTGAGTATCTTCGTAGAGCTCCTCCGGAGAGATCTTCATACACGCCATGCCCTCGCAGGGATCGTAGTCACCATCTAACACATTGTGAGTCTCTTAGGGATGAGCATTTTGATGATTATCTGTATCCCTATAGCGGTCACCACTATGTGGATAACTCCACGCGTCTGGATCGCCCTAGTGTCCCACCAGTAGAAATACCTGAAGCCGAGTTTCAGCGATTGGTTCTTGATCAATTTGATCGCGTACACGCTCAAATGGATCGCTTGAAATCTGCTTTCGGGGTAACCGATAGAGTGACACATCAGGATTTAAATCAAACCACCGATGCTTGTAGTACTCCCATAGACATGAGCGATTCGCCATCTGATTTTGGTACTCCTCCTCTTGGTGAGCCTCGGTGCCCACGCGACTTTGAGGTAAAGTCTGACCTTGGCCTTGTATTACAGGGGGAGAGCGCCATTAGCACGTCTAGTGAGCTTGGTCACGAGAGTGATGCCAAGCGACCAAGTGACACCGTGATGGTCTATCCATCTTCTATACCTTATGTTGGCCTCGTTACACCATTAGTTATAGGCTCCTTTCTTGACACCTCGCCGGCTAACTCCCACTTGAGTATGAATTCCTCTCACTCTCCCCTTAGCCTTGTTTCGAGTCATGTCATGACCGGGAGCCTCGAGCCGAGTGTCGATATCTTGGCGGTTGTCTCACCCACTTTTGGGGACACTACCCTTATTAGTAGTATTCGCTTGGTGGATCATGACCCTACTGACAGGTTCCTTAATGATCCCCCTAACAAGCCTCCTGATGAACCACTGCTTCCTTGTGGGATTGACACCCCGTTGTTCGAGTCACCTGCGAGCACTGACTTATTGACAGCTTTCCAACTCACGTCCCTTATTTTGCTTTGGAGAGCGGGTCTTGAGTGCGGCATTGAGTATGTAGGGATTTTCTTAGGTACACTTGAGCACCCTCCCGATGTGTTGAGAATTGAGCCTATGATCCACCACACTCGTGATGAGTTCTTAGACATACCGCCGGCTGACCCACCAGATGAGTTCTTTCTTATTTGCGGCACTCGCCCCGCTTGAGTGTCACATCATATTATTGATGTCTATGTTGCTTACTCAGGTGATCGTTGCCTTCGCAACGAATATTCATACGTACCTCCTGGTGAGCCGCCTGATGCGTCATATACCTTGAGAGAGATTAGGAACCATATGAGTTCATATTGGAGTGTTGGTGTCTCACACGGTCATTCTGACACCCATCACACACTCACTACGTTTTATTACACTCCTCCTGATGAACCTCTCGATAAACCACACATTTTCAGGAACCTTCGCCACATGGAGCTTGTTGTATATCCGTGTACCTTGTATGTCTTGTTGCTCATGCATCATTCATACGTGCATGTCATCTTTTGGGTTCATCATTCATATCATTTGTCTGTTGAGTCATTTGTTTATCATTTGCATGCACTTCATGAGCCTAGGAAACCGGTCGATTTAGTTGACATTCCATTAGGAGACCGACGTAGTGAGTCTGCCGAGTCATTCATTCAGCATACACACACACTACATGAGACAGTTCGAAGAAAGATTGCAACAAGTAATGAAATATATAAAGCTCAGGCTGATCTGCACAGAAGGGATCAAACATTTGATGTCGGGGAATAGGTTATGATTCGCCTTCAACCTGAGAGGCCCCTTCAGGGGGCTGCGAGGAAGTTAAGTGCTCGTCGGATGGGTCCCTACACAGTCGCTCGACAGATTAGTGCGAACGCATACAAGGTCGACATACCACCAGCGATGGGGATTCATCGAGTATTCAATGTAGAGGATCTGACCCCGTACTTTGAGGAGCGAGTGTACTCGGATCCCCTATCTCCACCTGTCCCCGAGCCCCTGTCTGACCCTTCCCCCGCCAGTATCTCTACCCCTTTGCCCCTGCAGTTGCGGTTGGTTGAGCTCCATTCGGAGGGTCCCACTTCGCAGTCGTTGGTTCCAGACAGAGATACACTGATACGACAACCGCTTACGCCTTCCGGAGACACTCTACAGATCGTTGGTCACGACTTCACGACTACGGGCGGTTCAGTGACCCTGCGTTACTTGGTTCATTGGCCTGCCCGCCCTACTTCTGATGACACTTGTATTGCTGCTGAGGAGCTTGAGAGACTCGCTCTGGACTTACGTCGAGAGTACGATCATCTTCACTCACCGGAGATGAGTGCTTTCAAGTCAGGGGGAGTTGATGGCGATCGGCGACACGCTCGCGTCTATTCCCGCAGGAGGCGGTGATCGGCGACCCGGTTGGGCGATCCGAGTCCGCGGATGTGCCCGGTGGTCGTTCCGAGTCAGTTTCTTATATCAGTTTTCTATTTTTGCGATGTATTTTGCTCCCGATCGGCCCGAACATTTATAGCCGTCCGATCGGAAGCCCTAATTTTATTTTTACTAGTTTTGTATAAATATGCACATAGTGGGCTGGTTTAGGGGATTGGAGTTAAGGAGCCGTAACCCTCCGATCGGGGCTCTTCCGCGCGCCGTCTTCAACCCGCCCCCCCTTCCCCCGACGCACTTCCGCCGGCCTCCTCCCAGCCCCATCAGCCCCCGTCCAAGCATCGTCAACCCCCGGCGCTCCCCTTCCAGCCCTCCACAGCCCCGACACCCTCCTTCCAGCCCTCGCCGGCCCCGTCCAGCCTTGTCCAAGCCCCGACGCCCCCCCTTCCACTTCCGTCCAGCCCTCCACAAGCTGTCCAGCCTTCCACGAGCCCCGTCCATCCCTCTCCTACCTCCGACGCCCTCCGTCCAGCCCTCCACGAGTCTGTCCAGCCCTCCACAAGCCCCGTCCAGCCTTCCCCTACCTTCCACGCCCTCCGTCCAGCCCCCACTAGCTCCGGCCAACCCTCCACGAGCCCGTCCAGCCCTCCACAAGCCCTGTCCAGCCCTATCCTACCTCCGACGCCCTCCGTCCAGCCCCCACGAGCCCCGTCCAGTCCTCCACCCTCCGATCCGCAAGTCACCGCCACCGAACATCCGTCCCGAAGCTGAGCCGCCGTGTACCTATGCGATTCAAGGTATATGATGTTCTCTTTCTCTCATTTGAACGCTTGATTTGAACCCTTGTTGTGGATGTGGTAATCTTGTGCGTTAGCATATGGTTTGTAGTTTGACTTGCAGGATCTCCACCGGCGTACATTAATTGAATCGCTCCTCATTTTGTTGGTAGCTTAATTTGTTTCGCGCATCAATTGTTGCTTGAATTTGCGGTTGCCGAGTTTTATAATATTTTGAATTACTTGCCAATATTTGTTGGACTGTTCTCATGATTTGCACGTGCACCACACTTAGGCATCACGTTCAGGCAGGTCATAATATAGTGTCTTCCGTTTAGCCGGCCTCCACTGCATCACAGAGTCTCCTTAAGATAGAGGGTGTATATCAGGGTATTGTATTTTGCTTTGAGGAAATTTGATTTCAGATAAAAGTGAGAAGCAGACCTTTATGGAAAAGTCAATTGTTTATGTTCAATATAGAGCTATGTTAGTAATTATATCTGAGTTGATATGAATCAAACAACTTAATACTGAGCTTGGTTTCCCTCAGGAACTCATGAAGTGCTTCCATGATAATCAAGTTTTGTTGCATATTGCATCAAATAATGCATATCATGAAACTTGATAAAGAATGTTGAAACTTGAAAAAATTGATGAAAAGTAGAGCACGCCTTAACAATCTTTAAAAGCTAATGTTCTCATTTCGTTAATTGTTATTAGGACTGCTAAATTTTAGTAATTGTCATTGTTTGGAATATTTTGACTTGTTAATTGTTACTGTTAGAACTTAAGAATGCTTTACTTTCCTGCAATAGTATATTTAGAAATAAGAAGTTAAAATTATATATATATATTGAAATTTGATAGTTTAAAATGTTCCCAATATATCCTTGCAATCCGATATTCAACATTTCAAACTCAAACCAACAACCAAGCATTTGTCATTTGCAATTGTGCTCATGACAATTAATACAGAGATAGACAAAGATTAATCATGAACTGAAATAAATACAAACATATTGACATTGAAAATGCTTAGACAATCTATATTTATCCATCAATTGGGCTATGCATTACACTCCTTTTCTATGAAGTTCTAGCTAAATACACAGTGCAAATAAGAGTTAACAGTGGTAGTTGGTGATGAATTCCATTTCAGAGGAAAACAACTTTCTACTTATGAGTTTCCAATTGCTAACTAGCCATAACATTAGCTCATTAAAACAATACAAGTTAGATGAATTTTCATAAAATTGCCCTTAGTTTAGAGAAGCAGATTCTCTACCTTGCAGCAATTTCTTTACTATGACTGTCCAATGCATCTTGAAGCTCTGTAATGGCACTATCCCTTTTTTCTACTGCTTCTGCTATTTTTCTTTTAGCTTCCTAAAGTAAAGAACGTAAACAAGTGAAAAAGTAATGCCAATACAAATATCTGTATTCTATTTACTAAAATAAATTAATGTACTTCGATTGCTTCCTGCTGCTCTTTCAATTGCTCTGGGTTCTTCGCTGCAGCTAGCTCATTATCCTTTTTCTGGAGAAGTGCATGAGCACGTACCTTATATGCAGAAAATTCCTTTTCTACACGGTTGATCTGCAAAAGATGGAAGTAGATGATGATGCAATTGAAACAAATATGTATTATCTGAATATGCTTCACAATTGCACTAACGATGGTTTAAAATTAGAGAAGATCAATTTGATGGTTCTAACACGGTGGCTCATTTTTCTAAGGAATAAGGAAGAAGACCAAAACATGCCACCGAAAGATCCTACTGAAACAAAAATATGGGCTGTCAAGAACATAGAGGTAGGATGGGCAGTTGGTGAGAGGTTCGGAGTTTAGGATTTACAGTTTTGGGGTTTAGAGTTTAGTGTTTAAAGATCGTGAGATAACAGTTACATTGAAAAATATCCAGATGTCTACATTAAAATATTTCATTTCAACACGTGTTACCAGCTATTGTATTCGGACATTTTTTTACTTCGACTAGAGCTTTTGGTAAATTCTTAATGAATGAATTGATGATCTGTGATATAGCTCAAGTAATTTCCATACACAGATATCCATAACATGATTTCGATGTTAGGAACGAAACTCAGTTTACCACCACTCAATTCCTCTTCCAAAAATTTAAGCAACAAAATTAATGAATCAATTAAAAAAAAATCTATAAAATAAACATGAGAAAAACTTATTGTACCACAAACTTTTGATAGAAACAATTCACTAAACCTTATATTCTAATTTTAACCATACAGCTTCATATATAGATTGACTCTGAAGGCACAAACCTAATGCTTCCATTTTTATTGAACAGATTGTTGCATGAAACATTAAACTCTAGGAGACAACGTTTTTCACTATTCCTTCTTCCTATTTCATATAGTCAACTGGTAAATAGAGTACTACAAAGGACTTGGAATAAATATCAAACAACATGAAATTGTCTTTTGTTACCTGTAAATAATGAGATAAGAGTATAAAGTAATAATAAATAAATGTTACATATCCATCTTATGTAACATCATTAAACAGTTTTTCTTCATGTGTGGTTTGCTCCTTATGGATGATGCTACTCGATCAACACAAACTGACATAGGAGAAAAGCAAAATAAAATAATCTAGATATCTCACAACTTTTTTCTATCCTAGAACAAATAGATTGCAATACACTCCATAATGAATTATCATTTCCATCAACCTTTCACTTTATTTCCTGAAATTAAGTTTCAGATAAATATGATGCAGTGTCCCTGAAGTATAAATCCATATTTTTTCTACCTTGGCACCATTGAGCATGGAACTGTGATCCTCATAACCAATATGACCAATAAGAGGCTTCTAGCTCAAAGCATGTCTTCTCCGAAAGGAAAATATAATTCATAGGTTATGGGATGTATATATAATAGCAAATAGAATGCTGGAGCAGGCATTGAACCTTCTAAAAAGCTTCCCTAACACGATACTGACTTTGAAATGGTGATGATGAAGTTTAAGAAGAAAGTGATAGATGCCCCATTTGGGGAGGGGATCACGCGCAGCGCAGATCTGCAAACATTGGACCGCAGCCTCGGTCAAGTGCCCGCGGCCGAAAACCATGCAAAATCCATGGATTTCACGTGTGTTGTTGGCGAAACACATGACCGCAGCCCAGCCAAATGGGAGTGGTGGCGCAACAATCTTCTACCAGATCCGCGCAGCACGCAATCCGCCACCCCAAACGGAGCCAGAGTGTGTATATTGTTCTCTTATTCCAATGATCACACATCACCCATCCATGCAAGAGTATTCATAAGGAAAGGTATTTATGAGACCCGCAAATGCATTCAGTGCAAGCATTCCACACAAAAAGATGAAAAGCAACACAATGCACTCATGTGCAAGCATCCAAGCTAATAGATGATGAACAATATTCCATAATTCAATATTATTCTGAATTATAAAGATAAAATTCACACCTCATCTTTGGCAGACCCAAGTTCAGTATCTCTAGCATTAAGCAATTGTTTTTGCATAGACAATTCAAATTCCATCTGACCTACATATAGTAGCATTATAAGCTCTTAGCAACAAGGGTAACTAGTTGCAATTTCTACCTACTGGGAAAAAATATATACTTCTTATTTTTGCAGCTTCAATCTCAGACCTCAGATGGGAGCTCTCAGATGCCTCCAACTTAGCTCTCAGAGCCAGGCTTTCTGCTTCCAAACCTAATCTTTCCTTCTCCTGAAATAAATAAAACATGGAATAAAAATAGCATAATCAGTTGGGATATCGATACTTCATATATTTTTGTTAATGTTCTGCACAGATGCTTGGTTTTTTAAATTGTAACTGAGATAACATACAGTGAACAAATATCAAAATTAACTGAATGGGCAAATATCAAGTACCTTCATTGTGTAAGTTTAACTACAACAACAACAACAACAGAACTCATATAGTCCCCAATCATTGGGGGTATGGGCGGGGGAAGATTGGAAACAGACCTAACCTTTGGCACTATGCACAAAGTGGCTTCTCTCAGAGGAGAAAGACTTAACCTTTGACAATAAATGCACAAAGTGGCTGCTCACAGAGTACCGCTGAAATAGTGGCCCCACATACCGTCGCGTTTGCTGCGGAACCATGCCCTCAAATCAAAGCTAAAGACATCAGTGAGGGCAGACCCAAGAATCCATTTTGATTTATGTGCACATAACCATGCTTCCATCATTCAGCATCCAGAGCATTGGTGAAGCACAAAATTTTGTGTAAGTTTAACTATGCAAAAAAAAAAAATCATTGACTTTCTTCATGTTGAAATAACATGTCTAAATTCAAAATTTTATAGTAGTTGTAAAGACGGGAAGAAAATTCCTAAAAAACAATGATATTATCCTTTTATCCACAAAAGGAGACCTTAGTTGAGTTACAATTGGTCCGCCGAATAGAATGCATCACACTGTACAGAAGCACAAAGCTGCTAAAATTTTAAGAAGAGTTTTGTCCATACATCAATTGATGAATTTAGGTTTCCAAGGAAGAAGTTTTACCAAATATCCCTAAACAGTAACTTTTTAATTTATACTAGCATTCTTTCTATATTTATTTAGACATCTTGGGCGGGAGCTTTCATAAATGTGAAATCCTGAGATGTTTACATGATTCAAACCCATGACTTCCGGGCAAAAATAAAGACCGTGAACATTTCTCCTATGTCTTTTATATCTACTAAGTTAGCTTAAAACCATCTATCATGCTTCACAAGGGATGTTATGTTATGGTCCCGCTTTGGTCGTGTATATCGCAGACTTTTATCTAGTCCTACTCTATATTTTACTATGCACTTTTGATCCTCCGTGTCTAAGCCCAAGGAGGGGGCTTTTTGGTGTGACTTTTTTTAATACCCGGGTGGGGAACCAAGATGGCAAGCAAGAACAAGTTATTTTTAATTTATCTATTTCTCTCTCTCTAATTCCCTATATCTCTCTCTCTAACCCTCTTCTGTTTCACGACCCGCCCCAACCAGCGCCCTAGCCGCTATCCCTCTTCGACTCCCGCGACCCCGCACAGCCGCCCCCGTCGTCGCACGCTGCAAGCAGCCGCGCACAGCCGCCCCCCGTCGACGCACGCTGCAAGCAGCCGCCGCCAGCCATAGCTCCCCGAGGCTCCAAGAAGGTCTCCACCTCCGCCCTCGAGGACTTCCCGCCTCTTCCCCCTTGCACGCGCTCTCAATCTAGGGGCCGTAACAACTTGGTATCAGAGAGTACTCTCCTTCCGTCAACCCAAACTCCGGATCTGCTGCCTGCGGCCCCGATCGACTCTACCTCGACCGGCCCTGCTCCGACCTGCTCCATCCAGCCGCATCCGTCCCGACCTGCTCCGCCTCCGTCCCGACCTACCCCGCCCCGAACGCTCTCTGTCATCCCTACCCCACAGCGCATACTTCTCGGCTCCTCCATCGACGGGGGCCCCTTGCTCGCTGCCTCTACCGGGCTGCTACTGCCGCCGGTCCAACTTTCCTCTCAGCCTTCCTCCAGCCACTCCGACGCCGACAACCCTTCAGCAATGGCCGAACCGCCCTCTCTCTCTCAAATCTTTGAGTCCCTCGCCAAGCTCCTAGTAGATAGCAACATTGCACTCGTCAGCACCATCACGGCCCAGCTTGCGGCTAACCGACGGGCCCAACCAGCAGCGGGCTCCTCCAATGACGAGCCGATTCCGCCAACCCCACAGGAGATTTTCCAACAGCGGCATGAGGGCAATGGGGTGCCACGATACGTGCGGCTAGACTTCCCCATATTCGATGGCCACGAAGACCCCTTGGCCTGTCTCTCTCGTTGTGAGCAGTTCTTCGCCCATCAACGCACCCCTTGGGAAGAATGGCTCAATATAGCTTCCTTTCACCTGATGGGCCCCGCCCAACTTTGGCTTTCCCAACTGCAATGGGAGAAACCACTCCTAACTTGGGAGGATTTCAAAGTGAGCTGCACCCTCCGCTTCGGCCCACCCCTCCACAGCAATACCTTGGGGGATCTCATTTCTCTCCGGCAGACCGGTCTGATCGACGAGTACCTTGAGCAGTTTCAGGTCCGCCTGGCCCGCACTCCTTCAGTTCTCCCGACACAGCAGGTGCCCATCTTCACGGCGGGACTCCATGAGCGCCTACGCATGGACGTGGAATTTCAGGCCCCCGCGGATCTGACGACTGCAATGAGCTTGGCTTGCATCAGTGAAAAGTGTCTGCTCTTGGATCGCCCTCATCTACATCAACCAGACACCGAGGGCCCCAGTCGCACCCCGCGCCCTCTGGACCGCGTTGCCGACCGTCCCACCACCATTCGTCGACTGTCTACACAAGAGATGATTAATCGTCGTGCCAAGGGCCTCTGCTACAACTGCGACGAGCCCTTTCTCCGTGGACATCGGTGCAAGCGCCTCTTCTGGTTGGAGGTAGACGACCCTGCCGCAGAACGGGATGCGGACTCGGACACAGGGGATCCGACGCCGACCGTCACCACAGAACAAGCTTGAGGGCAAGCTTGTAGTCGGGCAGGGTGGAGATGTTATGGTCCAGCTTTGGTCGTGTATATCGCAGACCTTTATCTAGTCCTACTTTATATTTTACTATGCATTTTTGATCCTCCGTGTCTAAGCTCAAGGAGGGGGCTTTTTGGTGTGACTTTTTTAATACCCGGGTGGGGAACCAAGATGGCTAGCAAGAACAAGTTTTTTAAAATTTATCTATTTCTCTCACTCTAATTCCCTATCTCTCTCTAACCCTCTTCTGTTTCACGACCCGCCCCAACCAGCGCCCTAGCCGCTACCCCTCTTCGACTCCCGCGATCCCGCACAGCCGCCCCCGTCGTCGCACGCTGCAAGCAGCCGCCGCACAGCCCCCCCCCCCCCCGTCGACGCACGCTGCAAGCAGCCGCCGCCAACCATAGCTCCCCGAGGCTCCAAGAAGGTCTCCTCCTCCGCCCTCGAGGACTTCCCGCCTCTTCCCCCTTGCACGCGCTCTCAATCTAGGGCCCGTAACATGTTACTTCCCGTTTTTTGAGCCTGATTGAAATGAGCAAGTACAATAAGAAATGACGTTTATTGACGGGCAAATTTAAAATATGGTTGCATGATTAGAGGGAACTTTAAATCACGTGGATTCCTTCGGTGTGATCCGCGTCTGGGTAAACTTCCCTCGATGGTTAGTTGACAATATTAATCCTACATCAGTTGAGTTTAGTGGTCTTATAAAAATTTAGGCCCCTCCTATCATCAATTGATTTTAGGATGGATGTTTGGGTTCTTACATGGTATCAAAGCATGGTTGGGGCCCACGCTTATGTTATCCACATGATATCCACGAGAAGGGGCATGTTTGCGTTCCTCCCGGTGTGACTCGTTCAGGAACTTATACCGTTGTACTTTGTCAATGTAGGATCTGTCGTTGTTTGACTTGCGTCTGGTTGAGTTTCTTCTGATACTTGATTGACAATGTTAGACCCACATAGGTTATCCAACATGAGTTGGATGACCTTATAAAGCTTTGGATCCATCCTAACACCAATTGGTTTTAGGATGGATGCATTGGTTCTTATATGGAACCAGAGCATGGTTGGGGCCCATGAATTTGATATCCAAGTGAGAGGGTGTGTTCGTATCCCTCCTAGGTGTGACCCCCGTAACCATGAATTGTTGGGCTTTCGGGCTTTCCTGGTACTATGGTAGAGCCAACGATTGTGTGGCCCATATCTAATAGAGTTTCTCTCGATAGTTGGTTGACAATGTTAGTCTCACATTGGTTATCCAACACAACTTTGATAGTCTTATAAGACTTTGGACTCCTCCTATCACCAATTGATTTTAGCATAGGTGTCTAGGCTCTTACATATAAATAAAATAACAGTGCAAGCAATATACAAAACAATAAATTAATTGAGAAAACACTTCGAATGGTGAATGTATAAACAACTAGCGCAGCACGGTCCTATTGGGGGGATAATGAATGATTACTAAATGCATACTCAACTCCGATAAATTTGAAATTTGAAATAATAAATTTTGTCCTTATAAATCAAAGTATAGAATAGACTACAGTAGTTAAAGCTTAGCAAACAAGGAGACAGGTGAAGTTGTATAAATGTAAGAGAGCTCGAAATCAAATAACTAAGTACATGGAAACGTACAATGTTTCAAAACTAGGAAACAAGATTACAAACAAGTATTCTTCAAGTAGGTAATTAACACAATTCAACATAAAAATGACTTCAAACTAGAAAACTCACACAATTCAGAGAAGGGGGAAGGCTGGATGAATATTCGGAGGGCTTTGGGAGGCCGGAAGTGTGGCCCGGGGTTGGATCTAGGCCTCTGTATATATAACAACGGTTGTCCAGCACAGCAGGATGCTGAAAGAGACCTCTTTGAAGTCTGGAAGAGGCCGGCTGCTGCTGAATGGAGGTCGGTAGGATACTGGAGGGCTGTGAAGGAAGCAAGTGTGACTGGAATTTAATTCCAGCAGTTGGAAATGTTGTTGACCCCCTTGGAAAGCAATATGGAAGACTGGGTGAGTGATGGGAAGGGTGTAGAGGGGCTGCCAGTTACTGGATTTTGCGTGGGGGATAGGCCGGAGAGTGGTTCCATGTGAGGAAGTGGGCTACTGATGAAAGGGGGTAGAGGGGGCTCGGTTGGGGCTGAGGATGGTGGCAGAAGTGGGGGATTGAGGAGCACACGCCGGAAGTTTTTTGGAAGAAATGGGGGCTCGGTTGAGGGCTGAGAATGGCGGAAAAAGTGGGGGATTGAGAGTAGACGCGTGCAGTTGTTTTTGGAATAAATGGGGCTCGTTGAGGGCTGGAATGGTGGCAGAAGTGAGGAATTGAGAGGAGTAGACGCGTGCAGTTTTTTGGAAGAAAGGGGCTCGATTGAGGGTTGAGATGGTGGCTCCAGGTGAGAAAAATGAGGGGCTAATGAGGGAAGTGGGAGATGAGGAGTAAATTTAGGAGAGCTGACTAAATTTTAGGATAGTGGAAAATATGGGGTAGTGGGGTTAGTGGGAAGGTGGTTATGGTGGTTATGTTGGTGTGTGACAGTGTGTGTGGTGGTGTGTGTGTGGTGGAGGTGATTGCCCGAGGTGGTGGTGGTGTCTAGAGGTGGTTTCCAGTGATGGCCGAAAAACTTAAATCGAAGGATCTTTGAAGGAGTGGTGGTGGATGCTTGACGAAGGTGGCCGGAGGAGGTTACCGGCGATCGTCGGAAAACTGAAAGTGGGGGGGGGGGGGGATGGGGGGTTTTTGTGGCCGGTTTTAGAGAGAGGATTGTGGAGGGGGGTTAATAAGGTAGCCGGCTGTTGGAAGGGGTGGGCAGAAGTGAAGGCCGGCTGGATGGAGGATGAGAGAAAGGAGGTGGCCGGCTAGATGGAGAGGGGAGGGGATAACTTCCAAGCTTCGGCACTTGGATTTTCCAGCTTCGGCACTGGGTGATCGGAAGGAGAATTTCTTCTTCACTCAAACTTTTCATGCCCTCCAAATGAACTATATATCCTTATTAATAGACTAAGGGGTCATCATGGACGGTCATGATTCTCTGATCATGACGGCTCTCAAAATACATGAAAAAAAAATAAGAAAAATACAGGAAAATAACTAAAAATCTCGGATCATCGATCCACATAAAATAGACGGCTCCGATCGTCGTATAGGCCTATGTGTGCCATGATCCCATCAACAACCATGAAAAATAAAACTTGTAATTATACCACTATATTTCAAATTAAATTATCAGAGGGACCTTCTTAGTATGAATTAAAGGAAACATTAGAATATTTGAAACCATACATGCTTATCTTTGAGCTGGATAAGCTCCCTTTTTGCCTCCTCCAATGCAACTCCAAATCGTGCAGCTTCACCAGATGAAGAAGCTTCCATCTCCGCGATTTTTAAATCTTTCTCAGCAAGAATCATCTGATAAAGCATGAGTCATTCCTCTAAGAAAATGCACTTTATGCCTGTTGCTAGCAAAATTACAATGGGCCTACAACTAGAACATGCAATATTATCCTTTCATAAAACAAAAGGAATGAATTTTCCATGATGATCCATAATTGATAGAACTGTGGGAAATACTACTTTGAATTGAATGACTAGGTGGTGGTGGCAGTAAGCTGCTAGAGACAGTGATGGTCAGTGGTAATGGTGGTTAACAGTGATAATGCTGGAGGTTAAGCTTGTTGCAGTGGCAGCTGCTAGTGGTGGGTTTATAAATAAGGAAAAAAATAGCAGTTTTTTGTTTTAAGATGAAGGTTGGAGGCATACCTAATCTATATACTATAAATATACCATAAGAGGGGAAAACTCTTAAAAGTTAAAACCACAATGAGGAGAGAGCTCCACTTTGAAATGGGGCCCGCTGATCTTTTTTTATTTTTTTACTTCTAGCGAGAGAATATTTTTTAGAAATAATTATCCGTACCTCCCCTGTAAGTTAGCATAATTACTGAGAGCACCCCTCTTATTTTCGAAATTACAAAAACCTCCCCTGAACTTTTAATTTCATAACATCGTGAACAAAAATTCTGGGATTTTTGTAATGAAATTGTATCACGGATGGGGTTTTTTGTAATGAAATTAAAACTTTAAGGGAAGTTTTTGTAATTATGCTAACTTATAGGGGAGTTTTTTGTAATTTCGAAAATAAGAGGGGTGCTCTCAGTAATTTAGAAAAGTTAGAGGGGAGGTCCCGGTAAATGGCCCTATTTTTTATTTAGGTAACTCGCATCTATATAACTTAAAATGCCTAATTTAATCTTCATATCGCATATTTCTTGCATTCTATCTTAATCAATATACAAAATCATTAATAATTAAAATCTAAAACCAAATTAAAATTTAATCAGAGCCTGATTTAACATAAATTTTACCTGGAAGGAAGATACTGTTTCAGCTGCCTTGCTTCTTTCAGTTAGAGCATCAGCTAGTTGTGCCTCCAGGCTTTCTACTTGCTAAAGAGAGTGTAATAAGCAAATGAATAGACAAGGAACAGTGTACAACACATAGAGGTTAATTTAATATTTTATTTCTTACCTTTTGGTGTTTAGTAGAGAGATCCGTTATTGAAACTTGTTCTTTCTCTAAGGCTTGCAATGATCTCCGAGTATCTGCAAGAGTCTGTCAGAAAGTTTAACCAGTAAATTCCATGAGAACACATTTGCATAGATGTCATTGTTTATAAACCAAAGACATTATAATACATATATTAAAACAAAGGACAATATTCTCGAAATAGAGTTATTGAGAATTTTCTATAAAATCTTGGAATTTGAAATGAAAAAAATTACTGCAACTAGTATTGTACACGTATTAAATGTATTAAGAAATAGCATGATAAACAACTAGTGGAAAATAGTAAATATATTCTGAAGAAAAAAAAATATCCTGCATCATTCTAAATAGAAACATACCTAATAATGTCTGGTAAAATTTAATACAAAATATGCAGACATGAGATAATCGATTAAAGCGTTCTAAGTTTGTATTTTGCCATGCACAGCAGAAACAATCTATCCATTTAAATACTCTTAGAATTTAAGCTTACAACCTGTGTTATTTCGGTATATATCATATTCACTATATAAATCTTTTAATCGCCTAATTAGGACTCGTATTTTCAGGATTCTTTGTTGAGCCACCTCCTGGAGTGTCAAGAACTGCACAAGGTTCAGAGTTATGCTTGATTTCTTTCATGGTATAACAGCTTGGCCCCTTTAACCATAAATATTTGCAAGTCATGTGAAGGCGGCATCACATGCTTTCGTTTGCCTTCCAAACATGGAAGTACGTTGTTCTGTCCCCACAATCTCCACCTTCGTGTTACCCTGCAGTTGCGGCTGAAGACCATGTTGTTTCTTCCTGTTGACTCTTATCTCGCCGATTTGATATAGCCGCCAATTCACTGAAGCTTTTGCCAATTTATTATAGCCTCCGCCAATCCGCTCTAATATTCACCGATTCACATAGTTTCAGATACAGTCTCCATCGATCAGCTACAACCTCAGCCGATTAGCTACAGCTTTTTGGGAATTATATTTCCATGTACAATAAGGCGTATTCAGGGCAAATTCTTAGTGAAGGCATAAGAAGTAATTTTTTTTGTTTCTGGAGAATTTGTTTAGAACTACAGCTTCTTCACTATTGTTCAACTCCACCACCTGCTATTTGGGCTTCGTTTCTTTTTACAGCTTCGTTTCGTAACGTTTAGTGAGTTTCTCCCCTTGGTGGAGTGAGAGACAGAGAGAGGGCAAGTCGACCAAGTTTAATATTGAGGCCAATTCTTAGAACCGCTCAATGGCTTCCATTATATACAGCGACCAAATTACTATCAAGAAACCAAGAGAAGTTGATAACTACACTTAGTGGATAAACCATGTTATGATGTATTTGCTTGGGCGTGAGAAAGATAATCACCTTACAAATGATCCCACCAGTAAAAGGAAGTCCAACGGGTCATGAGTAAATCGGGGATGAAACCTAGCTGGTAGCCCTGTGTTACAGGCTTGTCGGATACAGTGAAGCCGGAACTACGGCTGTCTAAGCAGGGCGTTCTCGAAGAGAGAGAGAGAGAGAGCGCTACCAAGATCTCTTGACAAGATAGAGAATAGAATAAACTCATGCATGCTTCATACCAATATCATATGCTTTTAAATAAGCTTACAAGACCCCATAAATGGCAACTATAACATGATGAAAGACAACATAAATGGGCAGCCCGGTGCACAAAGCATCCCTGCGCAGCGAGGGTCCGGGGATGGGTCCCACCACAAGGGTGAAATGTAGGCAAACCTTATCCTGCATTTTTGCAAGAGGCTGCTTCCAGAACTCAAACCCGTGACCTCAAGGTCACACGGCGACACCTTAACCGGTGCGCCAAGGCTCCCCTTCCAAATAACTGAAATAAAGGATAATAATAATGTCTGCACTTGATAATAACTGGGCGTGAAGACCGTAAAACCCTGTCATAAGATTCTATGTAATCCCAGATTCCCAGGTATTAGACTTAATTGGTAGTTGCAGAATTGTAAAAGAGATATGGGACAACCTTGTATTGTTGTATTCGAACAGAAGCGAACTCAATAGTGTATATGATGTTGTATAGCTATTAAAAGCCTAAAGATGGGATCTAAGCATGTAGTTGAATTTTGGAGGATGTTAAGAAAATTAATAGAGCAAAAGAATTATTTGCTTCCTCTGTCTTTTGGTTCGCAGAAGATGCAAAACTAACATGATCGCTTGTAGATTGTGATTTTTTGGGGCAAGTTGAGGCATAAGTTTGATACGGCTCAGTGATAGATACTTAGATTTTCGAAAAGTTTGACAATGACATTGCCTGAGATCGTATCAGAACCCATTTATAGTCATTTTTTGTGATCGACAATTTTCAGATAGTCGGATCGGTGATTAGAGACAAACATCACATTCCGAGTGATTTTTCATACTTTTAAGTGTTGTTTAGTATTATTTTGAAATTTAGGTTAAATGATTTGATGGGGTGGTTTGAGCCGTCGTAGTCATTTAACCTACAATTTGGCTTTATATATAGCTTCTAATTAGAGAAATTATGGGATCGAGAGTTGGCTTCCTATGTAGAGCAGCTCCATCTGAGAAAGGAACACAGTGTCGAATCCATACGCGCCACCCTCTCCATGATGCTAAATCACCGACTTCCCTCCGTCCACTGCAGTCTTTGGCAACATCGCCTCCCCTCAGCCGTTTCTGCGTCCCTACGGTGGCCTCCACGACTTCCAACCACACTCTCTACTCCCGTCCAAAATTCCCTAGCCCTACCAGCCATTCCTTCCCCATAATCAACCCATGTCGCCACTCCCCTACTCCGTCAAAAGCCTAGCACCAACCCCGAGCTTCATTGGCACATCCCTTTCCCCTCCTCATCCTACTCCCCCCCCCCCCCCCCCCCCCCCCCCCAAAAAAAAAAACCACCACAAATGCCAGTCGCCAACCCTATTAACCCCTTTAACATCCATTGCCCCCTCTCCCAATAACCTCTGCAGTTGCTAGCTATCCTAGTTGACCCCCCCCCCCACCCCACACAGACACACAAACACACAATCACCTCCACTTCTCCCTCAGACATCACCCTAGTGAACCAACACCTTCCGACCACCTTTATCCCTTAGTTATTATAGGTTCAAGGCGCACCAAGGCGCAAAGGGGTCTTGGAGCCTAGGCGCAAAGCTCAAGACGCAGGCATGCGCCTGACGAGCACAAGGCGCAACCACATCCATTTAAAATAATCAGTACCAGGCATCATTTCATCTTCTTGATCAGATTCTTAATCTATTCTACTCATTAATCATTCATTACTATCATTTATATCTCATAAAAAATAAAATCAATGTTGTCACATGCGTCATATCTAAGTCTCAACGCTCGATTATGTATCGGAAATACTAAATCATGCATAAATTATTGAGTTCTCATATTATTTCTTTTTTATTTTGAAAAAAAAATTTACAACATGAATCACACTCAAGCACGTCTTTTATGCTCCAAAGGTGCACACCTCTGAGCCTGGTGAGCGTTGAGCCTTAGGCGCACCTTTAACAACATAGCTTCAGCCTCATTCCCGACTACCAAAAACCTTCCCTCCACCCAAAAACTAAAATCCACAAAACCCTAACCTCTCAAAACCCTAAATCTGCAAAGCCCTAAAATTTTCATACCACCTTTTTCCGGCTAACCACACATTAGATCCAACACATCACACCTATGGTTATCACAAGCCCACTTACCACATCCTCCTTGCATTGAAATCAATTACTCAGTGAGTTTTTTTTCATATTCTAATATTGTATGGATGTGTTTTTTATTTCTGGTAATATCTTGCTCAGTTTACTTTACTAATTTACTTTCAATAGATGTGTAATTATTATTCACCTGCAATTTAATTTTCAAGCAATTTCAGTAGAGTGCAAACATCACCGGCTAGTGGTATTAAGATTTTGTAATCAATTGTGACCACTTGGGCGAATTTTAAATGTCAATTATTAACTGGGCAGTGGAAATATTTGCATGCCTACACATTTAGTCGCATTACTCTAGTGTTGGGAAAGTCATTGTTGCATTCACATTTGCTACATATTTGCTTGCATTCTCATATAAAGTTAAGAGTTGTCGACTCTGGAACTTTATAAATTCGTGTTGCACCACATTCTTTGGAGTGATAAGGTGAGTAGAGAATTTATGCTTGAGATCCATGAGACTTGTACTATTGATAGCAACGGATTAGTATCTCAGTCCAGAGGGGGCGTGAAAGTTAAAGAGTTGTGGAGGCCATGGCAATACTGGTGGGAAAAACTAACCTATTTTAATTGTGGAGAGGTCATTTAATGGCCAAGCGCTGGAAGATATATGGAAAACCTCTTGTCATGGGAGCAAATGGAGCGGCTAATTATTTCTAGGGACAAGTATGCTCAGTATACATAGTTTAGTGCGTAAGTTCATGGTCAGTCTAAACCTCTAAGCACCAACGACTCATCTCCTTCGACTGTGAATCACGTTAAGACTAAAACCTACACTACATGCATTTCTACTTCTATTAGGTGGGTTATTATGTAAGACCCGAACCCGATCATGTAAATCTTGTAATATATTTGGAAATGTAAGAAAATAATAAAATAATTCCCCTATGATGAAAATAAATTTCAGTGTTTATTCGACGTCGCAATTTATTTTGAAGTTCGTGATTTGGCTGAAGTTTGATTTGTATTAGTTTTCATTTTGGATCGCCTAAGCTAGTCCTTCTTTAGGCAACTCCTATACGTCGTAGTTGTTGTCGTATTAGGAGTCCGCTCGTAACTATTTAACGACGCAACCCTAAAGTAAATGATTTACTTGATACTGCAGAGGATGACGTCCGGCGATAGACGCGACAAGAACCCTATGAAGGACAAGGGTAGCTTCTGTGGAAATTCCATCTACAAATGGAGGAAAAGTTGCGGTGAGTCTTTACTGCATTGATTACGTATACATTTTAATATTTTGACTTATGAACATGCAGAATTACTTTACTCTGAGTTATTTCCTTGCATGGACACTGAATATGAATTGAATTGAATAAAACAAATTCGAAGATTTGAAATCACTGAAAATACGAAATCGCTAAAAAGCTAAACATGGATTAGCAAGTGATAAAAACTCTGAGGAGAAATTAATATAATTATTTCCTATATTTTACTAATTGAATATGAAAAGAATAAGAAATTGAGAGTGCGTCAACGCATCGAAAAACTAAGGGTCGGCCTTATAAAGGGTAGAGCATCAGACTCCTACACCTTGTAGGGGGTAGAACTCCTACACCCAGTGGGGGGGTGAACTCCTACGGAAATTGATACTGAAATGTCTAATCTAGGAGACGTGGAAACTTGTTGCGTTGTTGAGCGCCCTAGAACGGACATTGATTCGACGGGCCCAGATGTTTGATTCGGAATGACTCTCGGTATTTCGAAGGAATGAAAAGTAATATGAAAATCTTGAACTGGACACAAAAATGAACAAGAATGAGAAATAACAAAATTGATATCAGAAATAGTTTATTTCTGCTGCACTAGCTCATTGTACTTGCTTACTTTACTTCATGTTCTACTATACATGTTCATACAGAAATATATAACTGTCTATTGATGTTGACTTTTCGTGTTTGCCTGTAGTGCGGTTGAAGAGGTAAGGAACTCACTTAGTTTTCTAAACTAATTGGTTGTCAATCTTTTTTTTAGGATCAGACCATCAGCGTGATAGGCCCCGCTAGGAGGATATCTGCGGAGACAGAAAGAAAACAGAGGGAAGACGTGGCTCGAGCACGGGTTAGAGTTTATTTTAGTTTGTTGTAAAATTCATCCCAGTCTGTATATTGTATACGTCGTAGTGTGATGTTTCAGTTGTTTTTCCCTGTACTCTGGACATGATGTATTTTAGTGAAATGAATAAAAAGCGATTTTATGTCTTCTACTGGTACCACTCATGTGCTTCACTTAGTTGCATTATTTAATTGTGTAAAAACTGCTCAGAAGAAAGAAGGATTTAAATTGTGGCGGACTTCGGGCCGTTACATATTATTTATTAAATTGAGCATTTCACATAATAGATATGTTTTCCAAATTACATTCATCATCACAATTCCCAATGTTATTTAGCAAATGATCCATTCTCTTCTGCCAAAGGTACTGAAATTGTTACTTCATACAATGGTCTCGCACTATCCTCTATTCCAAGTATTTCATGCCCTTCGTCGAGTCTTTTATATGTTAATACACTTATTCTGAATTGCTCAATGATCAGCTTCCTTAGATCTTGTGTTTTTCAGGACCTTGTTATAAGGAGGATGATGAGGATCAGGTCACACGACTCAAAAGGGCCTACATATACCTGCCAAGGAGCCGCTATTGACGATTGGCACCGTTCATTTCGAGCGAATCATCAATTTAAGAATTTTAGTACTTTATTTGTATTTGTCTGATTTTCTTTAATATGTTTTGGAGGTCATCGGAGAAACTCTTGAAAACCTTTTCTTTTAATTTCAGATAAAAAATTTTGAATACTCACGGATACTCACAGATACCATCAAATACGCCTGGGTATACTCAAAAATGCCCAAAAAATTTTGTTTTACGCTGGAGACATGGAGAAAGACATGTGAAAAAAATGATGAATGATAAGTAGTTGGATTCAATTGATTCCATACATTTATGCATGACTCTCATTTAGGATATGATAAGTTTTGTGACATATAAACCTTATCTTAATTTAATATATCATATATGAGATATAATGATGAAAAAATGAAGAAAATGTGAATGTCACACATGTTTTCGTATTAATTTGTACTTATATTTAAATAATTAGGATTTTCAAAAAAGTATCTCGTATAGTAGGTTTTTTTAAAATTGTGTTTCTTGTAACATCCGTAATTTAATTACGAAATGTCTTTCATTGCAGAGTCCGATTGTGAGAAATTTTTGTTTGTACCGACGTCGGATCAAGGTATTTATTTTTCGTGATGGTCAATTTTATGCGTGATTTAAGTAATGTCATGTAATAGAAAAGTATCTCGTATAGTAGGTTTTTTTAAAATTGTGTTTCTTGTAACATCCGTAATTTAATTACGAAATGTCTTTCATTGCAGAGTCCGATTGTGAGAAATTTTTGTTTGTACCGACGTTGGATCAAGGTATTTATTTTTCGTGATGGTCAATTTTATGCGTGATTTAAGTAATGTCATGTAATAGAAAATTTGACATTTTTTTCTCAGCGCGATGTATTTTGAGTAAGTATCACATTTATTTAGATAACCCCGGTAAAGCCTGAGTGAATCTTCTATTGCATTTTCCCACTAACCCGTGTATCCATGCCCCCCTATTTCCTTCTCATGTAACCACAACCCACGTCACATCCAACTTCCACATCACGTACACCAATTGCCCAAAATATTTGCTTTTCCTTCTCATGTAACCACAACCCACGTCACATCCAACTTCCACATCACGTACACCAATTGCCCAAAATATTTGCTTGCTAGTAGTTACTCGCTCCATGATGTATTTTGATAAATATCATATTCCCTACATATATATATGTCAACGACCTAATGAAGACATGGTGTTTTTTGGACTCTTTCTTGAGCCACCTACTGCAGTGACGAGACTAGAGCGAGGAAAATAGATACACTAAAATACTATATGTGAATTTACTAAATTTAACTCTTAAAACAAATTTTTAATTGCTAGTGAACGTGTTCAGAAAGCGGAACTGAAATTTTATAAAACATTATACATATACATCAGTCACTAAGCTGCTGGATTCCTAAAAGTTGCATGGATGGAAAATACAAGACCGAAGTTTAGAGCAAACCATTCTGAGCACGAGAAAGCTTAAATTTCGTATATTTATGGCGCTATATTTTGGAAATAAGGTCTGCATTTTTTAATGACACCAATCTGTTTCAAACTTATATTGGTCTTTAGCTCATTTTCTCCGTTGAACATAGAACTGATTTAGATGGATTTCCCCTAAATACAAATCCACGTAGGTTTTCAAATACATTCACATAGACATAAGGATTGTAAGTGTAAACTCACACAAATTTTAAAAAAGTATGCATGCATATATTTATCTAAATGTAGCAAAATAAGAAAATCGATTTTGCATAGATCTGACTTCAAGGTGTTATGTGCTTCCTACAATAATAATCACCACCTGTTCTTTCTCGAAGAGAGATTGCTGTAGTCCCTCTAAAGTACTTTCCTTGGCTTCTATTGAACGAAGCAACTCATCAACATTATCTCTAAGTCTGCAAATGTTTCAATTCAATCAACAATAAATAATTGTCATTGTCAACGTCTTAATATTACCCAATACTTGGGGTCAAAAATATCAGCCATATGAAAGAATTCATGCACTTCATCATAATAGACAACGGAAGGCGAGGAAAGGACATGCAAAAATGATAATTTACGTGAACAGATGAAATAACAACTAGAGCACAACATTCTCAAATTTTTTTTTACCAGCAGCCATTTGTAAACCTATTAATCTTGACAAGCAAAATATCTTCTGATGCATCAATATAAAGTGTTCCAGGTTCCAGCAGACCTACTGAGGAGAATCTGACTGTTACATGGACTGCTGATTCACAACTCTATAATGAAAAGCATGTTAAGGAAGGCGGAACAAAATGTCCTCAAATTTTTTCACCATCGAGCACATGCAACTTTTACTAGGCAGCCAATTAACATAATGATCTATTCACGTCCTACTACATTGCCTGGTTTTTTGCATTTATTTAGGATAATTGTGGCGCTTTTGTAAATGTGTTTACAACCGTCACCGAGCCACCCCCACCCCCATCCCCACTCTCCCAAACAGAGCCTTAAAGACAATGTCTGCTCAGCGCATTTAACTAATGCAACACAGCAGCTAGGAAGTCTCATTGCGAAGGTTTCACAATGCAAAACAAATGAAATCTCACTAGACATGAAATTCAGAGGGGCACTTTTGTGTTTATAACAGCCATATTTTCCTCCAAACATTTAAGTTTGCAACAAACTTTCATCCAACCACCTTGACACTAGAGTTATCACTTAAAATCGAAAACCATGAACCGAACCGGAATCGAAGTGGAACCGCAAAGAACCAAACCGTACGTGAATTATTTGGTTCCGGTTTGAATTTTGGAACCGTGAACAACAATGATCCGAGTGCGGTCCTTCATTTTATTATCCGGACCGAAACCGGAACCGCAACATACAAGTCTCGAGCAGTTTCAGAATTTCTAGACCCGATCCGGACCGGACTGAAGCAGAACCAAACCGCAACCCGGTATTATTATTATTATTATTTTATTCTAATATATTTTTCTTATCTAATATTATAATATATCTTATTATATAATAATAATATAATATATTATTATTATAGTTAGTCGACTTTTAATTTGTTCCAAAAAAATCTCAGGCTTTTTGTCTTTCAATCAAAAGTCCGAAGGTAATTTTTTCCAATAAAATTGAGGCAATCAGCTTTCTGCCATCCAATCAGAAGTCCCACTCCAAGCTACCAGACGCAGTCACGCGGAGCTAAACCCATTAATCCAATAGACCGTCATCACGCGGAGAGGCGCAACCTGTGTGCGTTTTTTCGCACCAAACCAGAGCCGCGTGAGTCCCAGTGCCCTAATTCCTTCCTCGATTCCTTCCTCGACAGCGACTTTGATGAGCAACCCGACATCTTATCTCAGTTACAACTTCTTTGTCGGCGTTGTCCCACTGTCCAGCACCCTATCTCGGCTTCAACTTCTTCTCCATTAGCAGTCTGACATACCCTATCGCAGCCACTTCCACAGTTCTTCCAAACTTCAATCTTCCGCACATTATCTCACGCTCGCTAACAAGTCGGCGACGAACCGACGAAGAGCGAAGAGTCGAATATGAGCAGGAGAGAGAAGTCCACGCGTGCCTAGTGCGGTAGCCAGGTGACTCGGATAGTGCCCTAAATCCCAATAGTAGTAACGTCCCGGTCTACTGTGGGTGCGCTACAGATCTGCAGACTAGTGACCCCAACCCATCTCCATGGATCTGATTGGCCGCAGCGGCAAATTCCAATGGCGGGTTGTTGAGGCTCGGGTTTGAACCCCAGACCTCCTAGATAAGGGAGCTCTAAACTGGTCCTCATCACCATTTGAGGTTCACGGAGATGGGTTAGGATCACTAGTCTGCAGACCTACAGCGCACCCGCAGTAGACCGGGACGTTACATAAAAAGTGCACTTTTTATGTAACGTCCCGGTATGCAAGTCTGCAGACCAGTGACCCCAACTCATCTCCAAGATCTGATTGGTCGCAGCCTCAACACGACGGCGTTTCGCACGACGGCCATTATGAGACGCAATGGACCCAGACAAGGTCCGGGTCGTCCTCAGCAAACATCCAATTCTGGTCACACATGAGCTACTAGACGAGCTATGAGGGGCCTCTTACATTTCTAAGCTGGGTCTCCGCTCCAACATCACCAAATTCGGGTACGGGAGGAGGATATCCCAAAGACGGCATTTCGCACGCACGATAGCCACTACGAGTGCATCGTCATTCTTTTGGCTTGATGAATGCGCTCGCCACCTTTTAAGTGACCATGAATGATCTATTCTAGTCGGCCCTAAGCAGGTACATCTTGGGTTTCTTTGATGACATCCTAGTTTATAGCTCCTCCTGGCAGGATCACCTCCATCATGTGCTGACGACACTCATCACCCTGCAGGAGCATGATTTTTGGTGAACCCCAAGAAGTGCACTTTCAGTTAGACCGAAATTACATACTTGGGGCTCACGATTTCCGCGCAAGGAGTCACAATGGACCCTGACAAGGACCGGGTCGTCCTCCAGTGGCCCACACCCCAGTCTCTCTGCGACGTCTGAGGCTTTCTGCGCCTCACTGGGTACTACCAGCGGTTCATTATGGTCTTAGGGATTATGAAAATTGTCAAACCCCTCTCCAGCATGTTGAAGAAATCATATATCAGCGCACTCCAGTGGCCAGAGGCGACCACAATCTTCCAGGCCCTCCAGTGAGCCCTCAGCACCGCCCCAATCTTGACTCTTCCGGACTTGTCCCAGTCGTTCGTTGTGGAGTGTAACGCCTTAGGCACAGGCGTCGGCGCAGTGTTGATGCAAGTGGGGAGCCCATTGCCTACTTCAGTCATATGTTTGTGTCCACTGTCCTCCCTCGCTCTGCTTATGAGTCTGAGCTTATGGCATTGGTCCTTGATGTGCAATACTGGCACCCCTGCCTGTTTGGCCGACACATCATGGTCTGGACGGATCATCATAGCCTTTGGTAGCCTCCTGAATCAAAAGATTGTCACTCTGACACAACAAGTCTGGGTTGCTCCAACTGCACGACCGACTATCTTTTTCGGCAGTCGCAGATGGCTCGTTTAGCAGTTATTTCGAGACCAATATGGGAGAACGCCTCCTTTGTCCAGCACAAGGTTGTTGTCGACCCACTCCTCCGACCGATTATTGCGGCCTTACGGGGGGTGCCACAGCTCGGACGCCATATAGTCTTGTAGGGGATCGCGTCCACCACCAGTCATTTAGTGCTCTCAGCTTCATGACATCTCATCTCGCGCCTACTCGCAGAGTTTCACTCGACCCTGGAGCCTGGAGGGGGGCCATGCATGTACCTTCCAGACATACCGCCGCCTCGCGACAACTTTGTATTGGCTTGGCATGCTTCAACGGATCAAAGCATTTGTGGCAACCTGCTTACCGTGTCAGCAAGTACGGGGCCACTTTTCCTGGGAGTTTCCTTCAACCAGTCACTATCCCGGTCCGGATCTGGGAGAATATCTTCATAGATTTTATTTCAAGCTCCCTCAACTTCAAGACATAGGATTGCATACTAGTGGTCGTGGATCGCCTATCCAAATATGCTCACTTCCCCTCAAACACCTATTAACTGCACCAGTGGCTGCCGCAACTTTCATTGACGGGGTGGTATGTTTGCATGGGTTTCCTCGCTCCATTATGAGTGATCACGACCCTTTATTCATGAACTCCTTTTGGCAATCATTGTTCAAGATGCAGGGCAAACCCAACTTCGTATGAGTACAGCTTACCACCCCCAGACGGACGGGCAGTCTGTGGTAATGAATCATTGATTGGATACCTATCTGCACTGTTTTTGTGTGCGATCACCCGCGGGCATGGGCAGATTAGCTTTCCTGGGCCGAGTACTCATACAACACCTCTTTCCACACCAGTTCTGGCACCACTCCGTTCAAGGCAGTCTATGGTAGATCCCCATCATCCCTCGCGCGCATTCATCATGGAGAATGCGTCGCGGCGTCCCTGTCTGATCTGCTCCATGATCAGGACTTCATACTTCTCCAACTGCGCCATCACCTTCAGCATGCGCAGAACTGGATGGTTGCCTTTGCCAACCGCCACCACCGTGAAATCCAACTCATTGAAGGCACCACCAGACATTGGTGACCCTGTGGACCCACTCCAAGCTAGCGGTCAAGTGCTACGGCCCGTTTGAGATTGTTGCACTGTTGTCACTCAAGCGTATCGCCTCCGCCTTCCTCCCGACATCCACATCCACCCAGTGTTGCACATCTCTCAATTAAAACGGGTTATTGGAGACCATCCGGTTGAGGCGACTCTGCCCCCGTCAACTCCCGGGCTCAGCTCGACAAACTACCTCCCTCAGATCGTCATGGACACACGTACTATCTGTCGAGAGGAGTCCTCAGTGGAACAAGTCTTGGTGCATTGGCGTGATCGTCCACCATCAGAGGTCACATGGCTTGGCCGGTCTGATTTTCGTGCTCAGTTTTGGGCTTCTACCTTGAGGACAACAACAACACTCAAGCCTTTATCCCATCATAGTGGGGTCGGCTATATGGATCCTTTGTCGTCATTGCACCCTATCTTTAATCATAGCCTCACTAATGCCTAAGTACATCATATCTTTCCTTATAGTTTCATTCCAAGTCTTTTTTGGTCTACCCCTCCCCCGTTTAACATGTCTAGTAACTAAACTCTCACAACGCCTAACAGGTGCCGTTAATGGTCTCCTATGTACATGTCCAAACCATCTTAAACGAGCTTCTCGCATCTTCTCTACAATTGGCGCCACTGTTGTCTTATACCTGATACATTCATTCCTAATTTTATCCAGTCTCGTGTGACCATACATCCACCTAAGCATTCTCATCTCCGCAGCTCCCATTTTTGCTCATGTACACCATTCACTGCCCAACACTCGAAACTGTGGAGCATTGCTGGCCTAATTGCAGTACGGTAAAACTTGCCTTTAAGTTCTAATGGTACTTTACGATCACATAAGATCCCAGACGCGCCTCTCCACTTCAACCAACCTGCTTGGATTCTATGTATCACATCTCTATCTACACCTCCATCTTTTTGAATTATCGATCTCAAATATTTAAAGCACTCACTGCGGGAAATATCTTGATCACCCAATTTAATGACGGAGTCATCCGACCTTCTTGCACTGCTAAATTTAAGCTCTATATACTCCGTCTTTGTCCTTCTCAACCTAAAACCCTCCTTTTCTAAAGTGTCTTGCCAAGATTCAAGTTTCGCGTTTACACCCTCGCACGTCTCATCGACCAAAACAATATCATCTGCAAATAATAAACACCAAGGTATTGCTTGTTGGATATGTCCGGTGAGCTCATCTAAGATAAGGGTAAAGAGATAAGGGCTTAAAGCTGACCCTTGATGTAAGCCAACAACGATAGGGAATTCATGTTTTAATCCACCAGATGTCCTCACCCTGGTCACTGAATTTGTATACAAATATTTGATTACGTCAATGTGCGATACATTTACACTTTTCTTTTCTAAGACTCTCCACAAGACCTCTCTTGGAACCCTATCATAAGCCTTCTCCAGATCGATAAACAACATATGCAAATCTTTTTGTCTTTCCCGATAGGTGTCAATGAGTCTCCTCAAGAGAGGTATAGCTTCCATGGTTGACCTCCTTGGCATGAATCCAAATTGATTCTCTGAGATGCTAGTCTCTCGTCTAACTCTTCTCTCTATTACTCGTTCTCATAGTTTCATAGTATGACTCATTAATTTTATTCCTCTGTAATTGACACAATTTTGTATATCTCATTTGTTCTTATACAAAGGTACCAATATACTCTCTCCATTGGTCTGGCATCCTCTTCGTCTTCAGTATCTTAATGAAGAAACTTGTAAGCCATAAAATTCCTTCCCTCTCTAAGCATTTTCATACTTCAATGGGTATATCGTCTGACACAACCGTCTTTCCATTTTTCATCTTTTTCAGAGCGTCATCTATCTCTGATGTTTGAATTTTACGATAAAAAGTTATGTTTCTATACTCCTCTGATTTACTTAACACTTCCAAGTTCAGTTCATTGTATAGTTGATAAAAGTATCTTTTTCATTGTTCCTTAATAGCCACAACATCCGTCAAAACCGTATCTGATTCATCTTTTATGCATTTAACTTGGCTTAAATCTCTTGTCTTCCTCTCTCTAGCTCGAGCAATTTTATATATATCACGCTCTCTATCTTTGGTATCTAGTTGTTTGTAAAATTCTTTATAAGTTTGACTTCTTACTGCATTTTAGCATCTTTTTGGGCGACTTTATACTTTGTCAAGTTTTCATCATTTTTACAAGCATAAAATGTTTTGTAGCTGACCCTCTTTGCTCTCACTTTGTCTTGCACTTCCTTTTTCCACCACCAAGATTCTTTTTGTGGGGGCACACGACCATTTGACTCTCCAAATACATTCTTTCCACTTATCCTTAAATGAGAAGACATAACTTCCCATGTGACACTAGGATCAACATAAGGATCATCAACTAGTTCTAAAACCGCTGCCTTAAAAACAACCTGTTTTTCCTTCTTCAAGTTCCACCACTGAATTTTTGGCAACACTTTTGTCTTTCTCTTAAAGTTACTATATTTAATTTGCACATCCAACACCACTAGCCTATGTTGCGTTGTCAAACTTTCTCCTGGTGTAATCCTTACAAATCTTTTTATCTATTTTGCGAGTCAAAAAATAGTCAATTTGTGACTTATTTTGTCCACTCTTGAACGTAATTAAGTGTTCGTCCCTCTTCATGCATAAGGATGACTAAATTTTGTGTTGGCCGTCTACCTAACACAACCCTCACTATTTTTCATCCGGGCTTGGGGCCAGCATCGGCTGGTTTGGGCTTTCTACCTTGAGGACAAGGAAAATTTTTCAGAGGGCGGCATTGCTACAAACGCGGAGGGAGAGGGGTATCCTCTAGTGTGGAGGGTATATCAGCGCCGTGAAATGCCCGCTTGTGACACATCGGCGGAAAGTCATTAAGGCGCGTGAATATTTTGGGGAATGAAATGTATCTTTTGTTGTTTTGTAATTTGATCAGGGGTGTTATATAAACTCACGGGGATATGTATTTTTTCTTTATCTTGGAGTATTAAGAAACTTGGGAGCCCTGAGAGGCTATTCTCGATCCATCATGCTTTCTTTCTTTCCCTCTCCATACTCGACAGTCGGTCCTCTCTCCTCGTGCATCTAACAACAACCTGCAACAAACACGGGTTTTTATTAGCCGCGGGGAGGAGGGAGGTGGTGTTTGTCGTGAAAGGATGTGGTTTCTTCTAGACCGTGTGCCGAATATAGGAGGAGGACCGGTGTGGCTCTGATACCAAGATGTTATGGGCCTAGCCCGCAACATCGTCGGAGGTGGTGGTGGAGGTAGAGATACAAGGGGAGCCAAGCTCAACCCGCGGAGAATGCGAGGGGAGAGGAAGAATGGGAGTCGTGCTCAACCATAACCCTAGAAATGAGAGGAGAAAAAAATCAAGAGAGGAATAGAGCTTGTTTAATTTCATCCATACCTCATACAATGACCAAAGGGGTCTATTTAAAACAATACAAGTGGCATTGGTGCAAATAATCCCAAAATAAATGAGATGCGCAAAATATTAAAAACCATCTTAAAGACACATAACGACTCGACTCATACAATCAAAATAACATACTTAAAGATTCGTAATAAAATATGCGTAACATAATCGGCGACGGATAGTGGGGACCCATAAAAGTGCACTTATATTATTTAGAGTAAGAATAAGATCATTTGTGATGTAGGATTCTCGAATCCAATTTTTAATTAATAAAATTGAGTTTGTTTTTAAATATGTAGCGCAAGCGAGACGTTATCCAATAATATCAAGTGACAATCAATTTAGAGTTCGCAAATGCGCGCAAAGAGCCCACATTTGAACGAAATGAACGACACGCAATAAATCATCCACAAACAGATATTTTGAATTAACGACAAAAGAGGTCTTAAATTAATTAAGGGCAAGCATGCTCTGAAGTTTAAGACGAAATAAAGTTAAGCATATTACTAGTCTAACATATTACGAGCGAGAGAATTAGCAAGAGGTATACCTACCGCCGACGAGTGCGGCATCGGATCAATCCAAATGAGAGAAATGAGGTGGTTGTACGTAGAATGGTTTTGTGGATGACAGAGAACAAACCGGGCTGGTGGTTGCACGAAGGGCACGGGACGAAGATGGGTCGTCGGCACCGATAACAGTGGTGGAGGGCGGTGACAAGCTTTGCAAACTCCTGATCATCGGTTGGAGAGGGATGGGGAGGAGCAAAGGTCTTCCGGCTAGGGCTTTGGCTGGATTATCGGGAGAAATAGAGGAAGACTCTGTTTCCCGATCTCTTCCCAGCTGCCCCCTTGGGATTGAAAGGGGCCAGAAAAATAAAGAGATTTATTTTCTTTTTAGTTATTTGCCATGGGATAGGTAATTAAGGAGGCAGAGATTTAAATGAAATTTTTCCTTATTGGGGATTTTGAAATGAGCCCAGCAATAATCAATAAAGGGCCGAATGATGAGAAGGAAATAATAACGCTCTTCTTTATTTGGCTTTCAACTTTTTTTTTAAATAATTCCAAAGTAGAAGGGGAATTAAATATTTACTTATTCTCATTCCAATTTTAATTAATTTGAATATATTATCTCTTTTAATGTAGCATGCTTGTCTTAATTAATGTTGGAAAAGCCCATGTAAAGGGGCCCGTATTTGGGCTCATTTAGTCTTCTCTTCTTTAGTCCCACATCTTGTATAGGATTTCTTCTCTCTTTCTCCCTCCTATATATATGTACTCTCTCTTTGTATTTCATCATTGAAATAATATATACAAGTTTTGCTTTTCTCTACATGGTATCAGAGCAAGGTTCCAAAATTGTGGTCCCCGAATTTTTTTTCTGGCCGCAATTTTTTTAACCGCGTCCCGGCGGTCTGTTGTTTTCTGACCGCCAACTACGAGTCCCCTTCCTGCAAGCTCTCCAGCCTCCGTGCTCCTCCAGCTCTTATAGCCCTCCTCTGGCAGTGGTCCCGCTCGCGTCTTCTATTCGCAGCCCTGCTCAGCGGTCTCCCCGCGCGCCTCTCCCGTGCGGACTGTCTCCCCGCACGCCTCCTGCGGTCTCGCATTCTGCTCGTCGATCAGCAACTTCCTGTGGTCTCGTCGATCAGCGACTGCTCCTGCGCGCCTTCCCAGCAGTCTCTATCGCTTCCCAGCGGTCTGTCAGCGACTGCTCCTGCGATCTGCACCTTCTGCCAAGCTTCCTGCAGTCTCGTCGATCAGCGACTCAGCCCATTCCTGCGATCTGCGATTCTTCCTGCGATCTGCGCCTTCTGCCGAGCTTCCTGCAGTCTCATCGATCAGCTTCCTGCTCCTGCGATCTGCGCCTACTTGCTTCTGCCGAGCTTCCCTCTGCCAGCGGCAATCTCCCCGAGCTCCCTTCTAGCCGCAACCATGCCGATCTGCGAGCTCCCTCCTGCTAGCCGCAACCCGTCATCAGCTAGCCGCACCCCTGCCGGTCTTCTCAGCTAGTCGTACACCTTCAGCGGCCTCTCCTCTAGTCGCAACAGCCCCTGCCGATCTCTCCTCTAGTCGCAGCTCATCGAGACCGCGCGGTCCGCTTCTCAGCCCGTTTTATTTCGTTTCTTCTTCAATGGGATCGTCTGTGGACTCCACCACGGTACATGCTCCTCCTCAACCAGACCACCTGGGTCAGCCTCCTGAACCTCGTGATGAGTTGCGGATCACCACAATCTCCCTCTCAGGAAAAGTCAACTTCATGCAATGGGTACACTCGGTCCGGCGAGTGCTTCAATCTAAGGGACTTCTGGGTCATCTCACCCAAGTACCTCCAGTCCCTCCTATGGAGAACTGGCTTCGGAATGACGGCCGAGTTCAGACTTGGCTTCTCAACTCTATGGATGGAGAGTCATATCAAATGGTAATGTATCACGAGACTGCTAAAGCTATGTGGGATGAGCTTCATTCGCTATACTCGGGCAAGGACAGCCTTCAACATCTCTACGACATCATCACAGATCTCCAGGCATTAGATACGACCGGGGCTGATAACATGATCTCCTTTGTTGCTCGCACCAAGACTCTGGCCGAAGCATGGATCCAGCATCAACCCTCCACCAATGATCATGTTGCTCAACGGGCTCAGAAGGAAGCTGTCATCATTGCTATGATCATGGCTCGTGTTCCACCCCACCTGCAAAGCATCCGAAATCAGGTTCTGGTCTCGGCCATTACTCCTTCCCTCTCAGATGTGTGTTCCATGCTCCTCAAAATCTCAGCACCTCTGGCCTCTCCTGCTCCTCCCTCACCGGCCCTGCTTCAGAATACTCCTGCTCCCTTACTTCCTTTTCCTCCACCGGCTCGTGGTGGACGTTCAGCCTCTCGGGGAAGGGGGCGTGGTGGTCGTTCTCGACCAAAATGTTCATTCTGCGGGCGAGATGGCCACTTTGAGGCGACCTGCTATCGGAAGCCTGGTAATCCTCCTCGTCCGACTGTTGTTGTTGTTGATGACAGCCCCTCGGCCTCTCGCGCCGATCTCGACGCACTTCGCCTACAGTTCCAACAGCTTCAAGGGATGATGTCCCCACCTGCCTCCGTCGCCTCCGTCTCCAATCCAGGTATATAATGTCTCTCAACGAGTCCACGCTGGATAGTGGACTCTGGTGCTACTCATCATATCACCTCACTACAGCCACCAAAGTATTTGAATGCTCCTCATCCGAAGTGTAAAACCGTGGCCAATGGAGCGACTGTTCCAGTCTCCGGCTCGGCTGACCTCTCTCTTAGCCCCTCCATCTCTCTCCGCTCGGCTCTTCATGTTCCGGGATCCCCGTTCAATTTGCTTTCTGTTAGCCGTCTTACTAACGACCTAAATTGCTCCCTAACATTTACATCATCTTCTTTTCTGATACAGGATCGGCGTACGTGGACTACCATTGGTAAGAGGCAACTGCGTAGCGGGCTCTACCTTCTCGACGACTCTCCCACTATCCTCGCATCTGTCTCCTTTGCTGAGTGGCATCAGCGTCTCGGACATGCTCCCCTCCCAGTCCTCCAGAAGGCACTTCCCGATGTATCTTTTCCAGCTTTCAAGTGTGATTCCTGTATTTTGGGTAAACAGCCCCGTTCTTCCTTTCCTGCACGTTGTACTCGGAGCTCTGCTCCTTTTGATCTATTACATTCTGATGTATGGGGACCTTATAAAATTACTAGTATTTCTGGTTTTCGTTACTTTCTCACATTTATTGATGACTATTCACGGGTCACTTGGTTATACTTACTTCGCGATCGCTCGGAGCTTCCTCGTGTCTTTCAAACATTTGTCCTTGAAACCAAAACGCAATTCTCCACTAACATCAAAACTCTACGCACCGATAATGCTCGTGAATACACAAGCAACGAGTTTGCAAGTTTATGTTCGGAGTTCAGGATTATTCACCAAACTTCGTGTCTCTACACCCCACAACAAAACGGTGTGGCTGAACGAAAGAACCGACACTTACTTGATGTCGCCCGCTCTCTCATGCATCACATGAACGTCCCTTATTGGAACTTTGCGGTCTCCACGGCCTGTTATCTTATTAACCGTCTTCCATCCTCCGTCTTCAACAATGTCACTCCTTTTAGACTCCTCTTTCCTTGTACTCCGGCCTTTCCCCTCACACCTCGAATCTTTGGGTGTACGTGCTACGTTCATATCCTAGGACCGTCCAGGGACAAGCTGGATCCCAGGGCGGCCAAGCACATCTTCGTTGGCTATTCACGTACACAGAAGGGCTACGTTTGTTATTCCCCTACAACCCGCAAAGTCTCTGTGTCGCCTGATGTTACCTTCTGAGAGGATCAGTCATTCTTCTCTACTCTTGTACCCACATTTACACCAATACCTATCCCACAGCCTGTCCTACGACCTATCATTCACGCTGACACACCGATTCTTCCTTCCTCATATTCTGCTCCTGAACCCTACAAGCCACCCATTATCCGTGTCTACTCTCGCCGCATTCCTACTCCCGATGCTCCTACGCAATCGGCCTCGACCTCGGGTACTCAGCGTCAGACTGATCCGGTAACAGAATCCACCGCTCATCCTATGGCGAACTATGTTTCCCTACATCGCCTCTCTCCTCAACTTCAGACACTTGCTACCTCTTTGTCCACAATTGTTATTCCTAACTCTGTGCAGGAGGCCCTGGAACATCCAGGCTGGCGCGCAGCCATGGAGGAAGAAATGACTGCTCTTTGGGCGAACAAGACATGGACTCTGGTACTCCATCCTCCAGGACAGAAACAAGTTGGGTGTAAATGGGTTTTTGTTAGCAAGAATGCCTCTGATGGAACTATTGATCGCCTAAAAGCTCGCTTAGTTGCTCGGGGCTACACTCAACAACAAGGTATCGACTATGAAGAAACCTTCTCTCCGGTGGCTAAACTCAGCACTGTTCGCGTACTGATCTCCGTGGATGTACATCGTCGGTGGCCCTTATTTCAGCTGGATATTAAGAATGCGTTTCTTAACAGCGATATCCATGAAATTGTTTACATGGAGCAACCTCCCGGGTTTGAGACCACGGGGGAGTCTCTGGTCTGTCGTCTCTTAAAGTCGCTTTATGGTCTCAAACAATGACCTCGAAACTGGTTCGACAAGTTCAGCAAGGCTCTTCGGGAGATTGGCTTTACTCGGAGCTCGGCAGACTTCTCCTTGTTCACTCGCCAACAGGCAACAGGAACAATTATTCTTTTGGTTTATGTGGATGACATTATACTTACTGGAGATGACACAAAAGGAATACAGGCGGTCAAACAACATCTTAGCTCTGTCTTTCAGACAAAAGATCTGGGTCACCTGCACTACTTCCTGGGTCTGGAGGTCGCCAGAAGACCAGATGGCCTTGTCTTCTCTCAGCGAAAGTACTGCCTCGATCTCCTTCATGATGCGGGATACTCAGGCTGTAAACCAACTAATACACCAATGGATGTCAATCACAAATTGTGTGCTCAAGCCTCCGAATCAGATCTGCAACTACAGAACCCAGAATACTATCGTCGTCTTGTTGAAAAATTAATCTACCTAACAATAACAAGACCTGATATATCCTTTGATGTGGGTATGGTCAGCAGATACATGCACTCCCCTCGAAGATCTCACCTTCAGGTCGTCGAAAGGATTCTTCGATATCTCAAAACAGCTCCTGGTCAGGGACTGGTTTATAAAACATCATCTTCAACTCCAAAATTGGTGGCATACTCTGATGCTGATTATGCTGGGTCCCTGGACGATCGACGGTCAACCAGTGGTTTTTGCCTGTATTTTGGAGGACACCTGATTACCTGGCGGAGTAAGAAACAAGTTGTTGTTGCGCGATCCTCAGCTGAAGCAGAATACCGGGCAATGGCATCTGTGGTCTCTGAACTCACATGGCTTGAGAGCCTCCTGACTGACCTTGGTGTAAGACTTCCCTCACCAGCTCTCATTTTGTGTGATAGTCAAGCTGCTATACACATTGCCAAGAACCCGGTCTTCCACGAAAGAACAAAGCACATTGAAGTAGATTGTCATTTCGTCCGGGAGAAAGTTCAAATGAAGAAACTAGAGTTAAAGCATGTTTCGGGTACCAAACAAGTGGTGGATGTCCTCACAAAGGCCCTATCCAGTACTCTCATCTATCAATGTCTGTCCAAGCTTGGCTCCTACGACTTGTACGCTCCAGCTTGCGGGGGAGTGTTGGAAAAGCCCATGTAAAGGGGCCCGTATTTGGGCCCATTTAGTCTTCTCTTTTTTAGTCCCACATCTTGTATAGGATTTCTTCTCTCTTTCTCCCTCCTATATATATGTACTCTCTCTTTGTATTTCATCATTGAAATAATATATACAAGCTTTGCTTTTCTCTACAATTAACATATCACATAATTTGACGGATCTTTTTATTCAGGGATTTATTGGGCGATCAAGCTAATAAGTCGTCACCATGAGCAAGAACGATGTGTGCGATACAAAGTAAACAATACATACGCGATAAATAAAAGACGTGTGCATAGACATGTGTGACACTAAAAAAAATACAGGAAATAAAAATACAGATGTGCGAGTAAAAATAAAAATATAATGCGCTGATGCGACGCAGGTTGCATCAATTCGGGATATTATCTGAGAAGGAAGGTGATGGTAAAGGTCGAAAACCAGTATTCTCAACACTTGCTAAGGGAGTGTAAAATAGCCTAGTATCTTCTAGGATATATTAGCATAAAAATTTTTTATAATGGCATTTGAGTGGATAATTACAAACTATGAATAACTGGCAATGGTATATTCTTTCTATTATCTTAAAGGATGTCAGAGGTTGACAAAATTGATTGATTTTCGAAAAAAGAAACATCATAGTAGATGAACATGTGTTTGTTTCCAAGAGAATAAAAATAGTATTAATTGGACTCCTATGAATAATTAAGGAATACACACTTGATAGCACGGGGATATAGTTTATCATTAGTAAAATTCAAAGGTCTGAATGAAGCAACGAAAACCAAATATCTGAGTAGAGATAGGAAAAGTATTATGATTAAGAAAAAATAAGCAGAAGGGAGAAATATTTCCAATAATCTTATTAGAAATGTGATTTATGAGTATAGTTGGAACAACAAAACTATAGTAATACTTTGGAACATCTGCCTCAAGTATTTTAAGTCTGAGGTATCTTAAGAAGATGTTTGTTTTTTTCTTCAGCAATACCATTTGGGTGGGAGTATAAACACTACAAATTTGATGTAAAATCTCATTTTGAGAAGAAAAAAACTATTTTTAAAGTCATGACTTTTGTACTCTTTTGCATTATCATAACAGAATATTCTGGGAATTGTTTTGAATTTACTTTGACATCTTTTTAAATTATTAACAAACAAAAAATAGCGCATCTCTTTTTCTTTAAAAACAGTCGAGCATACAGAAGTAGTTATCAATAATTATTTCAGAGTACCGAAATTAATTAGTAAAAAATATTCACAGAACCCCATACAACAAAAATAACAATATCAAAAAGGTAACTATTATATATGATAACACATGAATTTTTTTTTAACTCAAACTAGGAAGCCAATTGTTGATGGATTGATACGGAGGCTTGTCCCAAACTTTATGCTAGAGTGAAGAAACAATAGAAGTGATAAAGGCTGAAGTATAATCCAATTGATCCAAGATGTTGATGCTATGGTATTCACGACCTGACGACCTGCTGCAATCAACTTTTCATTGTAACATCACTATAAACACAATAGGAGGAAAAGAAGGCTACATAATAGTTCAAATCATCATAAATCTTTCCCTAAATATAATAAATTAGATGAAATATAGGAATTTGAAGAACAAATGTAAGATGGATTTGTTATGGACCTAGCCAGTAATGCCGGTAGAGTCGCCAGAGGATGGCCAAAGGCGGAGGATACTATGGAGCCGGAACCGCGGCTACCTAGGCGGGGTGTGCTCGGAGAGAGAGAGAGAGTTACCATAATCTGTTGAAGACAAGAAAATTGAACTACTTTCTTGAATGTTTAGCATGACCCAAGGGATCCTTTAAATAAGATTACATACGGGCATAAAAGTAAATAAGAGACATAAGTCTTAACACGTGGACTTACTTAAAATGCGACATAAGACAATAATAAAAAGATAATAAGAACTAGGCCCGAAACCCATAACATTTCATCCCTTCTTGAAATCAAGCTTGCCCTCAAGCTCGAGCGTGGCCCGGTCGATGCGATCTTCGGGTTCCTTAACTTTGCCCCAAAACAAGGCTTGGTAGCGGAAGGGCGAAGCAGATGTGTCTTTGGGATGAGAGCTCATATCTTGCTCACGGATGTCAAGACAGATGATACTGTTGTCAGAGGGGAGTCAAGAAGTAGGGTGGCTTGGTAACCGCAGAATAATGAATGTCTGATGGTTGTGCACGCACGAGGCAGACCCCTAATTTGGTGGAACGGGGACCACGATGGTCCTTCGTGGTGGTGCCAGTAGAGTGGTGCTCGCAAATGAAGCGGGACTCGGAGCTGGCAAAGGCTGTGGCGGAAGCATAGGGTGATGGATGGAGGTGGCTGGCAGAACGACTGGTACGGCTCAGAGCCAATGAGATCCACGACGTGGGAAGCGACAATTAGGTATGGAGGAGGCTCATAGGAGTCGGCGGCGACATGGGTTGCGATGGAACAATCAACGGGTGCGATTGTTGCGCAGAGATCTGAGAATAAGAGCGGATTCCCAACAGTGGATGAGTTGACGATTGCGGCACAAGCAACATGGTGGCGGGCTTGCGCTTCTTGATGTAGATTTCAGCGGCGGCATAGGACGCCAGAAGAGTGCGCATCTAATCTTGAAGTTTAGTCCAATTGGCGGAGAAATCACCATGTCGTTAATTAATTTAAAATAATCAAATTAATTAATTAATTAATTTAAACTAATAATTAATTTATTGATTAATCAATTATGCAGGCAGCGGCAGGTTAAAAAAATATAGATGAAAGGCTAGCGGGCTATTGCTTGGGTGCGAACAAGGGCACGCACAAACATAAATCTTGGAGCTCGATGTGAACAGGCGGCCTTGATGGAACAGAGCAGCAGGCTGTGTGCGGCTCAATGGAAAAAATGGGTCGGTCAACTCGATACAGGCGTCGATGATGCGACGAGCGACGTTCAAATCGCAGGTGAGGGAGACGACGCTAACGAGTTAGTCGAGGAGGATGGGATTGCTACTGACGGGGAGAACGCCGTTAAAGGTGGTCGACTTTGTTTCCTCCGGTCGCGAGAAGAAGAGGCCAAGCGCACACTGGATCGACGAGGGCGTCGGTGGTTACGTAACTGGTACGCGTGAAGTAGCGGTCAACTTCTTCTGCAGACGACGCGGTCTTCGGTTGCCACTTCGGCAGGGGCTTCCACTGACGTTGAACTAAAACTACAAAGGTGACTTGAAATCGTGTTTTCCGTGATGAAGAGGATGCCTGCTTTTGGAGGAGAAGTTGTGGAATCAAGCAGAAGAGAGGAGGAACATCGAAGGCTCTGATACCAAAGTTGTTATAGGTCTAGCCCGTAACACCAGTAGAGTCGTCGGAGGATGGCCAGAGGCGAAAGCTACTGTGGAGTCGGAACCGCGGCTGCTTAGGCGGGGTGTGCTCGGAAAGAGAGAGCTACCATAATCTCTTGAAGACAGGAAATATAACTACTATATCGGATGCCTTCTCATGACCCATAGGGTCCTTTAAATAAGATTACATAAAAGGACAGCCTGGTGCACAAAGCATCCCCGCACAGTGAGGGTCCGGGGAAGGATCCCACCACAAGGGTGAAATGTAAGCAAACCTTACCCTGCATTTTTACAAGAGGCTATTTCCAGGACTCGAACCCGTGGCCTCAAGGTCACACGACAATACTTTAACCGGTGTGCCAACACTTTAAATAAGATTACATAAGGGCATAAAAGTAAATAAGCCATGTGGACTTACTTAAAAATGCGTCATAAGACAATAATAAAAGGATAATAAGAACTAGGCCTGAGGACCATAACATGATTGTGTAAGTGATATTAATAATGCATATTTCTAAAGCAAAGACAGGTGAGCCACCACCAATGCATACATGAAAATCAAAAAGTTGGGTGAAGGATGATAAAGTTAAAGGTGCCATGAGTTTAGAGCTCCTCAATCAATGATTCCGTACTGAGATGAGATGCGACTTGGCAAGCCTATTTAGACAAACTTACCACAAGTCTTGGAAAGAAAATCACAAGATATATGTACTCAATAGGAATCAATTTATAGTAGATTTACTGATTCAGATGTGATTAAATCATGATCATAGAGGTATGATGGGTGGAAGGTAGAAGGATAATCTAAATGTTTCTATATATCTCAAATACGTGATTTGTGTGCACATTAAGTGTAGTTCTGGGTTTGCTGCCATAATATCGGAGAAGAAGATGCACTACCATGACTCCAACAAGTCGATCCATCCCCAACATGACTACGAGGTGATAATGGACCACAACCATGATGAGATGCAAGAGCAACAGATTTTGGAGAAACGTATGAAATTTTTGTAGAAGGAGATGTCTATAACCTCTGGGCAAACGAACAGCAAGATAATGTAATCAAGAAGTGGGACCTAACACCCTCTAAATAGGGGGCAAACTTTCCAAAAATAAAGAACATCTAAAATATCTTGTCGTTGAGATTTCTAACTGTTAGTTAATGTGATTTCAGTGTGTCTGTGTATTGTGTGGGACTGATTTATATTCGAATTATCCCTAGCGTGGTGTGGTCTGAGGTTTAGTCCCGCATTGTCTCTCGTGCATCACCTGTCTTGCCTCTTGTGCATCACCTTCCTATGATTATTGGTCCCAGACCCCTCGTTTCACTACGGGATTTTGGGAAGAAAGACGTGAGTTTCCAACATGGTATTAGAGCTAGGCATAGCCTGTTGCAGGGGCGTGTTGGTGACGTGATACCAGTGTGTCCAACGTGTTGTGTAGTACTGATTTATATTCATATTATCCACAGCGTGGCACGTTTTGAGGTTTAGGCTCACACTGCCTCCGGCGCATCACTCACCTATGCTTATTGGTCAGGACCCTCCTCAATTTTGGATAAAAGTCGCAGGTTTCCAATACCAAATATCTAGTATGGTATGATAAACCTCCATTCCTCAAGGAAGAGAGTAAAACAAGCAATGAGGGTATGTATATCATCATCTTGCTTTACCCCGGGGATCAACAACGTAGAGCCACTGCATGTGCTGATGGAAGAATATTAAGTCTGGGGAGTATCCCAAGTCTCTTTGGTAGATCGAAGATAGCTCACGATGGAAATAGCATAATTGTCCATATCATTATTAGTCATCAGTTCATGATGATGGCATCATCACAAATCTGTCATGAGTTTGGTAAGCGGAGGAGGGGGGTCATACATAATATGCTTTTCAACACGTGTTTGCCAATGAAGAATCGTTTGACAGCAATAGACCATCGCATGTAGTTATTAGCACCATTGAGATTCTTTAGTAGTTATTTAGTAATGATTAGAAATTCACTGTTAGAGACATAAAGAAAGTCATTACTGAGGAGAGAAGACTTCCTGCTACCTGGTGATGATCCTGTGAACAAATTTGAAGTTGTCAAACTTAAAATCCTTGGAGATTATTGTTGTTGCGGGCACAGACCTCATATTTTGAGAACTGAAAGAGAACTGTGATGCTTATATGTTGGGATTGAAGTTGGGATGTTGAGATGGACTGGAGGAGAACTATGAGAATGAATGGAGAGATGAAAACTATGAGAAAGACCGGAGGAAAACTATGAGAAAGACCGGAGGAAAGGTGGGGTGGTTGTAGTAGGTAGACATTGTAACGACGTAACAATTAGAGGAGAGATGATATATTGCGATATTGCAATTACGACTACAGGTTATGGAGAGTGGATGCATTTGAGGGGAACGGAGATCTTAACGACAGAGGTAGACTGTTACCGACATCCAGTCTGATGAGCCGGAATGTCAAGTGTATTCGAGGAGGGCTCGCGCGAGACCAAGTGACAACACCGAAGCGTGCGGCTCGGCGGAGGCCGTCTGAAGTGACCGACCGGCCCTTGTATCTCTTATGCAGTTTTTAATTAAATATATTATGTTGTATTTGTTTTGTGAACTTTTAGTTTGAGGTGGGTTCCCCCTATATAAGGGATCACCTTAGGGTTTGGAAGTTATCTTTGGATCAATCAACTTAGGAGGGGCTGCTCCCCTTTTCTCTTTCTCTCCTTCTCTATCTCTCTCCCTCTCTACTTCTCTCGCCGCAGCCCGCGGTACCGCCGCCGTCAACGCCCGCCGATAGCCCCGCGCTATCTCTTCGGCTGCCGCCCTACCTACCGCCTCCCGATACCCCTAGCGCTATCATTGGTCCGACCTGCCGCTCCGCCCGCTCTCGCTAAGCCGCCGGAAACCCTAATGGCACCAAACACCCGCCTCCATCCTGCCGACTCCTCCACCGCCGACGACACCACCACGATCGCTGAAAGCGTCGCGCTCCATGGCTCCCAAATCTCCGGCCTTCAATCCACGGTGGAAGCCATACGCGTGACCCAAAACGCCATCCTGGCGCGCCTCGAAGCCTTACTCCCGTCGCCGGGAACACCGCCCCAACCGTCGGCCCCGGCCGACACCTCTTCGGTGCTCGGCACCCCACCCGCCCCGCTCGCGCCCGGCCTACGGGCGACGGCTGTTCTTCCGCCGTTCCCAGCCATACCGCCGGTCGCCGCCACTCGAACCACAATGGCGATGGACGTGCCCCCCTTCTCCGGAACAGATCCTATGGGCTGGATCGCACGAATGGAGCAATACTTCGATCTAAATGGTACCCCCCTGGAGGATCGCGTCGGCACCGCCATGGTCGGCATGGACGGCTCGGCCCTCCATTGGGCACGTTGGCTCCGCCAAGTGCAACCCCTCATCCCATGGCATGAGTTCAAACAAGAGATGATTAGCCGCTATGATTCCCGCTACACAGGCTCCGCCATCGAGCAGCTGTGCTCCGCCCGCCAATCAACGACGATGGACGCCTATATCGATGAATTCATCGCTCTTGTCACGCAGGTTCCCGGCCTTCCGCCCGACCATTACCTGGGATTTTTCTTGCAAGGTCTCCTACCCAACATCCGCTCTCGCATTCGCATGCATCATCCTCGCACGGTTTCGGAAGCTCTTGAACTCGCCCGGGCGGTTGAGGCGGACATCGGCCCCCGGCACACCGGCCACCCCCCATTCCGTCCTCAACCTCCGCGGGATGCCGGTGCTCGACCGGCCACTGTTCCCCACGCTCGGCAAGCACGTCCGGACGGCCCGCACCGAATCTCCACCGTCGACTACAACGACCTCCGGCGCCGCGGGTTATGCTTCCGTTGTCGCCAGCCCTACTCGCCTCAGCATATTTGTCCCGTCAAAGAATTCCACGCCATCTTTTGCGACAGCGAGGGGTACTCCGCCCCCGAGGACCCGCTACCATTGGAGCCACCACCCGATCCACCTACGGTTGGTCTCGAGGATGCCCCCCTCAATTTGTTGGAATTGCCATTCTACTCTGTGGGGGGACTGACGGGGCCGCGCACCATGAAGTTAGCCGGCGAGATCTAAAAACGACCCGTCATCGTGATGGTGGACAGCGGGGCAAGTCACAACTTCATGTCCACCCATCTGGCCCGGGAGCTCGCCATTCCGTTTGATCCGTCCCCGGACTTTTCGGTGTGCCTGGGGGACGGCCGCCGCCGCCCGACTCTAGGCCAGTGCAGGAGTGTCACCATGTCGGTGGGCCAGTGCCAGGTCACGGCCGATTTTTACCTGTTCGAGTTAGGTGGCCTAGACGCTATTCTCGGCGTTGCATGGCTTGAGACCCTGGGGGACGTCCGAGTGAACTGGGCTTCCATGGCGATGGATTTTCAGCAGCAGGGCCAACCGTGTCGTTTGGTGGGCGACCCTACCCTTCTCCACTCACCACTGTCGTACCGGGCAATGACGCGCGTAGTCGACATTGACTTCTCGGACTGGTTATGGCCCCTTCAGGAGAGCCCACCACCGTCGGTCGCACCCGTCGACGCCGACATGAGCGTCGTCCTAGCGGAATTCAAGGACATCTTCACCGCCCCCTCGGGCCTCCCACCCCCACGACCGACCGACCACGCCATCGTCCTCCATCCGGGGTCGGCGGCGGTGTCAGTGCGGCCCTACCGTTACGGCCACGCCCAAAAGGACGAGATAGAGCGACTCGTTCGCGAGATGTTGTTGGGCGGTATCATCCGCCCCAGTGCGAGCCCCTTCTCCAGCCCGGTGCTCTTAGTCCGCAAGAAAAATGGCAGTTGGAGATTCTGTGTGGACTATCGGGAACTTAACAAGGCCACCGTACCGGACAAATACCCCATTCCGGTGATTCAGGAACTCCTAAACGAGCTTCACGGCGCGACTCTCTTCACCAAGCTGGACCTCCGCGCCGGCTATCATCAGATTAGAGTCCGTCCGGAGGATGTGCCGAAGACAGCATTCAGGACACATGACGGACATTTCGAGTTCTTGGTCATGCCATTTGGGCTCACCAACGCCCCCGCCACATTTCAAGCAACAATGAATGAGATCTTTCGGCCCGTCCTGCGTAAGCATGTTCTAGTTTTTTTTGATGATATCCTTGTCTTCAGTCACACTTGGCAGGATCACCTCCGTCATGTTCGGGAGACGTTCGCCACTCTCCGCCGACATCACCTCACGGTCGACAAAAAGAAGTGCACTTTCGGCACGCCGACAGTCAGCTACCTGGGCCATACCATTTCCGCCCACGGCGTAGCCATGGACGAGGACAAAATTCAGGCGGTGCTGCGATGGCCAACCCCGGCCTCCTTGCGCGACATCCGGGCCTTTCTTGGCTTGACGGGATACTACCGGCGCTTCATCAAAAACTATGGCGGGTTGGCCCGACCCCTCACCCAACTACTGAAGAAATCGGAGGAGGGGTCATTCACATGGCCTCCGGCGGCCATGGAGGCCTTCACGGCGCTCCAGTCGGCCTTGGTCAACAACCCGGTTTTGGCCATGTCGGACTTCCACCAGACATTCGTCATCGAGTGCGACGCTTCGGGCACCGGCGTCGGCGCTGTGTTGATGCAGGCCGGCCGACCACTGGCATACTACAGTCGGGCATTCTCCACTGCGGTGCGTAGCCGCTCGGCGTATGAGAACGAGCTCATGGCGCTGGTATTGGCGGTCCAACATTGGTGGCCTTATCTACTGGGGCGGCCCTTCATCATCCGCACCGACCACCACAGCCTGCGATACCTCCTCCAACAAAAGATAGCCACGCCGACGCAACAAGTTTGGGTGGCCAAGCTGCTCGGATATGACTTCACGGTGGAATTTCGCCCGAGCAAGACCAATCGGGCGGCCGATGCACTATCCCGACGCCCGCACGCGCCAGAGTTGTTAGCCATCTCCAGGCCGGTGTGAGACGACGCCGCGGCCATCCAGCAAGAGGTGGACCGGGTGTGACATCCTGAAATCAATGTCACACTAGGTAAGTCCTATATGCATTAATTTATTATTAATTTATCCATCGTAGGATGAAAGCATCATGTATACATTTTTGATAAAAGAATTTCAATGAGAATTGGTATGCAATTAAATTGGCAATATAATAAATTAATAATAATAGTTAGATAAAATGTTACAAAAATAGACTAACACATATAAGGAATGTCAATTTCATCAAGAAATGAAGTTATAGAATAAAGATAAGATTTCATTTCATTTCCTTCTCTTTATTAAACCCCCCAGCCGGTCCAAGCCCAGCAATTCACGCCAAACCCCTTCTAAAATCCCGTTGGTTCACCTCCAGAACACTCCACGTGAGAACGCCGCACGACGACACCTCTCCTGCGCCCATAGCTTGCGTGGGAGGCTTCCTGTGCGTTCGTACCTACTCGTCGACGCCTGGAGACCTCCATTCGAGCGGCAGCCGACCTTCTCCAAGCCTCCTCAAGGTATTTGAGGTCCTCTTCCTCCCTCTAGGTTAATTTCTTACTCAAACCGTGAGCTCCTCCTTGCCCTAATCAGATTTCCGAAATCTCCTTGCTTCCTTCTTGCATCCAAAGGTCTCTACATGGATTCTAGGGCTTATTCAAGGAGAGGGAAGACCTCCATGGCTCATGAAGTGAGATTTCTTCTTGCCCTAATTTTCTTGATGTTTAGATCTTCCAAGGTCCCAAGCAGAAGTATGTATTAGTTTAAAGTATTGTTTTGTGGCCTACAGGCCAGGTTGTAAGTTGTGTGATGTAAACTTATAAATGTCGAAAACATTATGTATTAATACAGGTTATTTTAGCTGGCTCTTTGTGTTCATGGGGTATGGATTCACTGCGTACGGATATTATTTTGTTAAGCAATAATCGAATAATGAATGGTTTATTTTGATTTAATAAAATAAGAGCGAGAGAGGCTCTCCAGATGTTACACCGGGACCCCCGCCTTCAGGAGATTCGGGCGGCATTATTGGCCGACCCCTCCTCCCGGCCTCCATTTACGCTTCTCAGGGGCCGTCTTTTCCACCGGAATCGCCTCGTGGTGTCAGCATCGTCGGCGATGATTCCGTCCTTATTAGCAGAGTTCCACTCCACCCCGTCAGGCGGCCACGCGGGCGCGTATCGGACTTACCGACGGTTAGCGGCATCACTTTATTGGCCCCACATGCTTCGCAAGGTCAAGGCCTACGTGGCGGCCTGCCTACCATGCCAAAAGGCCAAGTACGAGACTATGTTCCCCAGCGGTCTCCTGCAGCCACTACCGATTCCGGAGCGGGTATGGGAGGACGTGGCGATGGACTTCATCACCCGATTACCCCGCTCCAACGGGTTTGATTGCATTTTAGTGGTCGTGGACCACCGGACGAAGTACGCGCACTTTGTTCCGCTCCGCCACCCCTACACTGCGGCGTCGGTGGCCGACAGCTTCATTGCGGAGATAGTCCGTCTTCATGGGTTTCCCCGCTCGATTGTGAGCGATCGAGACCCCCTTTTCCTCAGTAGCTTATGGACCACGTTGTTCCGTCTTCAGGGCACCTAACTCAGGATGAGTACAGCATATCATCCCCAGTCGGACGGCCAATCTGAGGTGCTCAACAGATGCTTGGAGACCTACCTGCGCTGCTTCATCGGGGAGAGGCCCGGTTCGTGGGCCAAATGGCTCGGTTGGGCCGAGTACTCCTACAATACCGCATACCACCACGCCGCCAACACTTCGCCTTTTGAGACAGTTTATGGCCGGCCACCGCCAACCGTGCTCCGACACTTACCCGGGGAATGTCCGGTGGCTAGCTTGGCGGATCATCTCCACGATAGGGATGTTATCCTGGACAGTTTGAAGCATCATCTTCGGCGAGCACAGGCAAAGATGGCGTCCTTTGCCAATCGGAAACGCAGGGACCTTCAATTCCAAGTAGGCGAGCGCGTGTTCATCAAACTCCACCCCTACCGACAGCTCACGGTAGCCCGCCGCGCTTGCCCCAAGCTCGCCCCGCGCTTCTTTGGGCCGTTCGAGATTCTAAGCCGCATCGGCGCTGTGGCCTACCGCCTCCGCCTTCCGGACACCGCTCGCATTCATCCAGTGTTTCATGTCTCACAACTTCGGCGCGTGATAGGCGATCATCCCGTCTCCGATCACATCCCGGCCGACTTGGACTCGGCCAGCTCCGACCCCCTTTATCCGGACAAAATTATTGATCGGCGCCACCACACGGTCGGCGATGCCCACCCGGAGGAGATACGGGTGGCTTGGCGTAACCGTCCCCCCACCACCGCGACTTGGCTACTTCGGGACGATTTTCGCCGACAGTTTCCGGATTACTGCCTTGAGGACAAGGCCAATTTCCCAGATGGAGGTATTGTTACCGACATCCAGTCTGATGAGCCGGAATGGCAAGTGTATTCGAGGAGGGCTCGCGCGAGACCAAGTGACAACACCGAAGCGTGCGGCTCGGCGGAGGCCATCTGAAGTGACCGACCGGCCCTTGTATCTCTTATGCAGTTTTTAATTAAACATATTATGTTGTATTTGTTTTGTGAACTTTTAGTTTGAGGTGGGTTCCCCTTATATAAGGGATCACCTTAGGGTTTGGAAGTTATCTTTGGATCAATCAACTTAGGAGGGGCTGCTCCCCTTTTCTCTTTCTCTCCTTCTCTATCTCTCTCCCTCTCTACTTCTCTCGCCGCAGCCCGCGGTACCGCCGCCGTCAACGCCCGCCGATAGCCCCGCGCTATCTCTTCCGTTGCCGCCCTACCTACCGCCTCCCGATACTCCTAGCGGTATCATAGACGCGGGAGAACTAATGCTTGATGTAGGAGACCAGGTTCGCATGAGATATCTGTTGGGGAAGAACTGGTCGCTCAGAACTGGATGACGGAGACAAAAAGCTCAGAGGCAGTACGAGAGAGAAGAGGCGAGTGACGGTTATGGCATCTGCTCTGTGCCATAAAAGAATTAATGTGCCGAATTACATTAATACCACAAAACTACCTTAATTAGAGTACGAGCATAAGAGGTATAATTAACCTAATTCTATATAGAATTATAAGTGAAGAATTATACTAAATATAAAATTAAGTAGAACAGATATCCTTATACTCCAAAAGAAATGATCCAGATTCCAGACACATCTTAGTTAGTGAAATTAAGTAATTGAGGCCCAACTTGATTTCAAGAGAAAAGCAAAGGTGTGTTGACATCACTGATTCAAAGCTTAATGAAATTGGGAACTGATTATTCCCACTCATATGTCTAACAAATATTCATTTTGTGATTGTGTTTTTGAATGTTCAATCTGTTTTCTAAACCCTTCATTTCCAGGACTTTGCCCAATCAATTTCTCAACTACACCCAGATGATAGGAACTTGAACGGCACATCAAATAAAAATAATAAATATCATAAAGCTTTCATAATGTAATTGTATAGTCTCAACAGAAGATTACTTGTTATTCGTCGCACGTAATTGTTGCCTCTCAGCATCTATTGAACGTAATGCGTCATTAGCTTGTTGACGGGTGCGTTCCACTTCTTGTTGTGCTGCTAGTAGCTGAGATAATGTTTGATCAGCCTTCACATTGACATCATGAAGATGAGCTTCTAAGTCGTCCTTTTCCTAAGAATACAATGATAGAACAATGAACTAGTTATGCAACATAAAAAAGGAGATATTATCTAAAAAGGAAAAAATGAGTAAATTGAAGGTCAGATTTAGTTGAATAAGGATAAAATAGCAAAAACCTTTTGAAGTTCTTGAATTCGTTGCTTTGCGCGTTTGTGAAGCCTTCCAATTTTGGAATCTAGTTCAGCATGCTTGTCATCACGCTCTTTTATTTCTCGTTCCATTAGTTGTTGAGCTACAAAGGTTAAACTACATAATAGTTTAAAATTTGAATGGTGGAAGGCAAATTTTGATAAAATTATCTGATTTTCTCAGATGTACATAAATCAATGAACACCTAAATTTTAAGTATCAGATTAAGAACAAATAACTTCATTGAAGATCCCCAGAATAAGTTAGATTATCCAGTTTAGGATCAGCACAATAAACATTCATGATAAGAAAGTATACCCCTGCGGTGACTTCCGAAGATAATCATGAAAGAGATGGGTTCCATTCATGATTCTAAAAGCTTGTAAACGGCTTCAGGGGGATAAATTTCATATCTAGGCTACATTTGCATATATTTCAAAGCTTTCCTAGCATAAAACACTTTACACTAAGGGCTGGTCTGGCACGGAGGATTTTTCACGGAGTAAATCAGCCGCGAAGGGGACCGCGCGGATCCAGGATCTGGCTGCGGAATTTCCGGCGTGTCAAACGCCGCCTAAATTTAATACCAAAAAAATTATAAATTTTTGCAATCAGAAAGATATTAAAAACCATTTGGAGATTCCAAACATACACCCATCAAACCTTTTAATAAGAACAATGTTGAGAGTATAACCTTGGTATCATGAGATCCAAAGGATTGTGTATGCCATTTTTTGTATCTTGCTTCAAATGGTTTTAGTATAATATTTAACAGGTATCAAACTAAATGTTAGATATTTCCTCAATATGGTTATTAGGGTGATAAATTGGACAGGGTCACAGATTAACCCACCTGACTAATCCGCTGTGTTTAAATGCATAAACCTAAAAGAATCCCAAGCAAATAGGATTATGGTTAAGAGCCGGTGTAATTAGAAGGCTTGTATTGGCTCCCTTGTTTTAGCCCTTAAAAGCCCGCGTGCTAGGCTAGAATAGAAGTCGTATAAAATCCAAATAAGCTACTGTCCTCTAGTGAATTTGGCTAGAATAGAAGTCGTTTTTTAACTTTTAAACATGTAAAAGGGTACTATTGATATTTTGGGGGTACTATTGGGAGTCTTTTATGTTAGTTGATTTCTTATATACATGTGTGAGTGTGTGTGTGTGTGTGCGAGCGCGTACGCGTGTGTGTGAAGGAAAACTTAAAATATGTAATGATATACTTATGCAGTATGTTGTCTATGAGTGTTACCCGGATAGCGGGTGCTTAGTCAAGTTGGACTCTTATGGGAAAGTAGTAGTTCTGTGTATTGTGTGTGTGAATTGTATTCTTATATAAATGGAAGGTTATGTGCATGTCTCAGCACTGTTGCATCTAGGACTTAGGAATCGGACTTAGTTTGGGCGAGGTAATCATCCCTCCATTGAATCATGCAGGGAGCATGCATCTCAAATTTTAATGCAAGCGCTCTCCATCCTTCGAGAAATATTTTTCATGTTCTAACAACTTTGTCCAACTTACCCCCCTCCCCTCCTTCCTCGACCATGAGGGTTACCAACACTCTCCATTGACAGTCTTGTTCTCCAATCCGCAGCCATGCATTGCTTCCTAGCTAAGTCACAGCAGATCTATGTGTCTCATTGCTGACATGCTCTACTTGCTCTTTTAACATCAAACGGTGCATCTATCGCAACCCACAACTCTTCTCAACATTTTCGTCATTGATGACTTCTCGGTGTTCCGTCATCTGCCCTAGCATCAATCGCGCATCTTGCGCTTTCCAATGATGCAATCTTTGTGGCTTGTGCTCCTCCAGAGTTCCCTTCATCGCCCAATTCCTCATGTCATTGTGCTTGCGTTCATCCAGACACGGGAGCTCTGCCCTGCACATATCGCATCTTTCTAGCGCCAGTTCCGCAAGGCTGCCAACAGCTGGCAACCGTCCCTGTTGATATCAGAAAACAGGTTCATTTGTATTGGCCTCCCTATCCACTGATTGGGATTCTAACATCTCCAACAACAATATGTTTTCATCTCGCCCTTATCATGCCCAAGATTCGTTCGATGGTTGAACGCATAGATGAAGACAAACACTCGATAAGTCCATGTTCATCTCGCTTGTAGAATATTGAGACATCTCTTGCAGCCATATTTCATCTTCTTCGAAACAAGCATAATCGTGCTCCCAAGAGCACAAACATCATCCCCTCGCCATTTGTTGTCCCCACGGACGCCAGTAGGTTGGATTCCCCGCACCAAACAATTCTTTGAACTTCAAGACACATCTAAGGGCCACAAGGTTTCTCTCTCCATGATCAAAATAGAGAGATCTACTCTTCATTGGATGCATTGGCTCTATTGAACCTCAACGCTCATTACATGGTCCATGCTGAAGGAATAAGTCATCCTTCATTATGACACCCGACAATGCAAAAATGCCTTCAAGCGCTTATGTGTTGTCCACCAAGGTAACTCAGTTGATACTTACATTGACGACTCTGTGAAGTTGGTCTTCGCACTCATAACCCCTAACTCTCACTTGCAATGGAACAAGCACATTTTGTGAAAGTTGAATTTACCATGGCGGCTAACCCCTCTTTTGGCAATTCTAGTCCTACATTCTCTTCAGATTATCCCTTCCACACCACCAACAAAGATCTCTCATCGAGATTCCAACACCCTCCACATGAGCAACTACAAGCACCTCATCCTTTAACTACTTCATTGTCCCCTTCTAACACGCTTGCACAAAAACTAAACCAGTAGCCTAACGATTGTCTCGTCAGAAGTACAATGAGCTCCATCTTCAAGGCATATGTTCTTGTCGTAGGCAATCTTACTGATGGGGGCCGGCCTTCACCATCGGATCACCGCAAGGCGGGGTCCACGTTCGTGTATTCGTGCAGGAGGACTTGACCGAATTGACGATCTGACTCCACGGATGCGTCCAGATTTTCATTTACTTATGTTTGCATATATTATGTTGTTATGTTTAGTCTTTATTTCATATAATCGGACCCGCCACGTCAATGGCCAATCATAGCCATTGATGATGTGGTGCCTTAGTGTGGTCTTAGTATAAATATGTGCTAGAGGGGGCTGCCGGTTTTCATTGCAGATTTTGGAGAACCATCTTCCCAGATTTCGGAGATCATCTCACGGTGACGACTCTGTGAGGCCCTAGGTGACAACTCCTAGGTATCTCCTATCATCCCCTTGTATCTCCTTCCCTAACCACCGGCCCATCTCCCAGTATAACCCCACAGGCCCCTCCAATTCCATTTCCCCTTCACGGGAGATCCCCACATCCAAGAACAAAGCCTGTTACAGCGTTCCCCTTTCTCGATTGGCCTCATCCCATCCAAAAAGTGACGTCAATCATTCTCCAAATCATCCCCTTGTATCCCCTTCCCTAATCACCACCCCATCTCCCCGCATAACCACGCAGGCCCCTCCGATTCCATTTCTCCCCCCCCCCCCCCTCACACACGCACACAAACAAACAAAATCATGTAACCCCCTTCTCCAGATCTGCCGCATAAGCCTTCGTTTTTACCTGTTGTAATTGTAAACCCCTCCGCCAAATCTGCCGCAAGACCTACTATCCCTCCCAGTCGATGCCCCACCTCCCTCTTCCTGTTGCAGATCCAGCCCCATCTTGTTCCCCTACCAGTGATACCCTCTACCTCAAGCCCGCAGTCGACTCTGCTTCCAGCCCTCACTCATTCCACCGGATCGCAGTTTTACAACTATCTCCACCTCAAGGCACCCCCTTAGTGAGTATTGTTTGTTGTATAGATCGTTATTCTCTACATTTATATATGGTGTTGTGAACTTTTTCCCTTACGAATCATTTGCATTCCGTGGTTTGCAGAAACCAATCCCCGCGCGCTCTCGCTTTGGCCCTCCACACGGAGGAAAACCTAAGTTTCCTTATTTTAAAATATCAGTGTGATTTATTGCTTTCTTACTCTGTTGAAATCGTCATCGGTTATTGCATGTGTGTCGCATGTAGCTTTAAAGGAAAATAGAGTTGTTTCCCCGTACTTCACAGTACGATTACACTATAGTCGCACATCCACATAGCGTATCTTACACCAGTTGGTATCAGAGCCCAAGGTTTGGGCCACTTTTATGCTCCGTAGTGGTAGGTTTTTCAGATCGCAACAAGCGAGATGAACATGGACTTATCGAGTATCAAATAGACAGGTATCACAAAGTGGAGGAGAGTGAGGATCAAAGAAGTAAGGTAGGAAGCACGTAGGTTCGACTTGTAAAATCATAAAATCATGTCGCATCAAACGCTCTCCTGTCAGACACAAACGAGCGTCTACTAGACCAAGATCAACTACCCCAAACATATCACCCGATAAAATCTGACCAACATTACAAAATTTAAAATTGATCCCAAGTCTATTTATTAATATTTTTCAGAGAAATCCTTTAAAGCGTGTGTCCTTATTTGGAATGAAAATCTTAGGAATTCGCTCTAATCTTATACAATAATTTTGATAAAAATATTGACAAGTTGACAATATAGTTCACCAGATACGTGTAGGTTTAGAGGATAATGTAGTGATTTAAAATGACGATCTCCAAATATAAAATCAATATATTGTGGTGACTCTAATGTCAAGGGCAAGTGATCATCATACATAGTATTTGTGACCTCAAGGGTTTGTGGTTGCAGTGGGCTAGGAGAATTAGGACATATGGAGATCGAGTTTATGTCATTTAAGATAAGTGACTCATTGCTAGCCAATTCCGTCTTCGGGAGAATTGAGATCGAAACTGTGTCAACCAAGTGAGTGACACATCGCTAGTAAGTTCTTCCTATGGCAGAGGCTGAAGAATAAACTTGATGGCTAAGGGTTGTGAGGTAGTGGAGAACAATGGGGTCACAACTTCAGTCGGGATGACAGCAATAAGAGGAAGAAACTCTTCTTCCTGGAGTTGAGTCGCTGCCCCTCGTGTTTCCGCATTGCCCCTCGTGTTTCCGCGCTACCAGCCATTGCTACCCCTTCTCGGGTGTTTTTCTCTAGCCAATGATGAAGCTTCATGATGGTTTGGTTGTTTTTTGTGTGTTTTTAAGTGCATTTGTTTGGTTATTATTAATGTTTGTTTAATATGGTCTTGTCATATCTATATGCATGTGTGTTCAACGTGAGGGAGAGTGTTTGGGACAAAAGCTACTCGGATGGTATTTCCTGACTTTCTCCTTAGTCCCACACGTCCCTCCAAGCTTATGTCTTGAGTTATTTGCGTCTCCGCAATTTTTCTTTCGATTGATACATGTATTGTGGTACGATTGTTGTTGGTTGTCACAATCTCAGCGAGTTGTGTCGTGTGGGACCGTGTCGTGCGCGATCGTGTCGTGTGGGACCATCCTTTATGCGGATTATCCCAGGAGGATTATCCTCAGTTGCTTGTTTGATGATTAGCCCCACATCTTTCGTTCCCTTTCACATGTTGTATGTGTAGATGATGTTGGTTGACCTGATTCCAGCGAGTCCACGTCGTGTGTGGGTCTGCGTCGTGTGTGGCTATGTCCCCAGTTTGATTACCCGGTTTGGAATTTTCTTCAGTGGCTCGTCTGATGTTTTGTCCCACATCGCCTACCTCGACTACCTTTATATGATGTTTTCAAGCTGAAGATTTCCCCTCCAGCTTGAGGGGGGTGTTGGAGTTTGCGTATTTATGTGTTTTTAATACTTCAGATTATGTATTAGTGTCTTAGGTGTGTGTCGTGTATTTAGTCTCACATAGGCTATCGATGTTTGGTATGCCCTTTATAATTCTTTATATACCTCCTTTGAGGGATGAATAAATTACATCTTATATTTCATTTCTTATTTCCAACAGGAACAAATGCCTACGAGCATGGTTATTCATCCAGTATTTAATGTTGAGGACCTAACGTCATACTACGAGCCTCACGAGTATGTGGACTCATATCATGGAAACTGTTACGCGTACGCGCGTATTATTATTGTATTTCTTATTGATTTAGGGCTTTGGCATGTGAGCCCCCCCTCCCTATATAAGGAGGTGGTTTGGGAGTAGAAGACATCTTTTGATCATTAAGGTTTTGGGCTCTCACTTGAGAGAGGGATCATAGGAGGACCCAGACTCCTTGATCTTAGTCGGAGTTCACTCCGGATGGTATCTGTGTTCTTGATTAATGCAATCTTGTCTCGTTCTTCTCTCTTAATGGTCCGACCTGCCCTCTTTCGGCCGCGGTTTCCGCCGCCCGAACCCGATCTGGCGCCTCTTCCCCGATCCCGATCCCGTACCGCTATTGTTCCGCACTCAACATCCCGCGTCCGCGACGACCTCGCCGATCCAGATCCCACGTCCTCTTCCGCTACAGCAGCCCTGCTGTCGATCCCATTCCGCGCCGACCTCGCTGATCCAGATCCCGCGCCCTCTTCCCCTACAGCGGCCCTGCTGCCGATCCAGATCCGACCGCCCTTCGCCGCGCAACAGCCCTTCGCCGCACAGCAGCCGATCCAGCCCCCTTTCGGTTTCGCCGCACAGCAGCCCGTCGCCGACCTCCATTTCCCATTCCAGATCCGGCCGGCCTTCGCCGCACAGCAGCCCTGCTGCCGATCCCCCCCCCCCCTTGGTTTCTTGCGTACATGCCACGCCGTTCCAGCCGTCTAATGGGCAACCCAGATCCCACGACTTCTCACCCAACCACCGATCCCGCCATTCTTCGTCGCTTGGATGACCACGACAGTTCCATCGCGTCGTTGCAGGCCCTCATGTTACGCATGGATGCTAAGCTCGACTCCCTCCTGGCCGGCCGCCCTACCACTTCCGCAACGTCGATGGCGGATCCGCCGCTCCTCCTCGGGACTCCCCTGGAACTCTTCCATGCAACAGCCCCCCTACCCGAGGTGTGCTCAATGGGCCCTCGTTCCTTGGATGTCCCCTCTTTCAACGGCACCGATCCTATGGGATGGATTGCTCGGGCCGAACAGTTCTTCGAGATACAGTAAATCTCGGAGCCACAGAAGGTCAGCACGGCCTTGATCGGCATGGAAGGCTCCGCCCTCCACTGGGTCTGCTGGCTCCGCCAATCCTCTCCCGGCCTCACCTGGACAGCTCTCACAGAGGCCCTCATTCAGCGGTTTGATCACCGCTACCCCGGCTCCATGATCGAACGCCTTTGCGGACTCCGTCAGACCGGCCCCATTGATTCGTACGTTGATGCATTCATCGAGTTGGTCACCCATGTTCCTGGTCTCCCACCCGACCATTACTTGGCCTACTTCATGCACGGCTTACAACCCCACATCCGAGCCCGCCTCCGCACCCTGCAACCGTCAACTGTCCACCAAGCCATGAACCTCTCCCCACTGGTGGAAGCCGAATTCATGGCGACATTCGGGCACCATCCCTTCCCATCGCCTTCGTCCAACCCTCCCTACCAACCATATTTTCCTCCCCCGTCTAAACCTCCACCACTGCCCCTTCCTCCTCGGCCACCCATTATGGGCCCACGCAACAACCGTCATATCCCCACTCTCCGCCTTTCTAACCAAGAGTACAACGACTTGCGGAGCAAGGGTCTGTGCTACCGTTGCAAGCAACCCTACTCGCCTAATCATAATTGTCCTGCCAAGGAGTTCTGAGCCCTCATCGGGGATGATTTGAACGAGATCGGCGCGGCTGCCTTGGACACCCTTCTGCTCACGGATGTACCGCCAGTCGGAGATCCGGGCACCTCTGCGGCGGCCCACCAGCGGGCACATTACTACTAGATGGCGTCCGGTACTTCGACCTTGGGGTCAAGGTCGATTTCTGGCGGGATGGATTGTTACGCGTACACGCGTATTATTATTGTATTTCTTATTGATTTAGGGCTTTGGCATGTGAGCCCCCCCTCCCTATATAAGGAGGTGGTTTGGGAGTAGAAGACATCTTTTGATCATTAAGGTTTTGGGCTCTCACTTGAGAGAGGGATCATAGGAGGACTCAGCCTCCTTGATCTTGGCCGGAGTTCACTCCGGATTGTATCTGTGTTCTTGATTAATGCAATCTTGTCTCGTTCTTCTCTCTTAATCGTAACAGAAACCCTCCTGAGCCTACACCTTCACATCCTCCTACGCCTACACCTTCACATCCTCCTGAGCCTACATCGCCACATCTTCAGTCTCATGCCCATCCCACTCCCGAGCCCCACCAACCTTTGGGTCAGTCTTCTATGACTTCACCATTGGCGCCACCGATCGCACCGGGACCACCGTCTTGTGAGTTGAGGGTAGAGACCATCGCAAAGATAGTATCGCAAAAGTACGTCCCCTCTTCGGACGGTCTTGCATGTTGATACTTAGTACGCTGGCAGGAACGACCCGTCACCGACGACACTTGGATAGCACAAGCAGAGCTTGATCGACACTCTCCCGTGGGCTTCGACTACAGTATGATAGTCTCCATTCATTGGAGATGAAGGTTATTCATTCGGGGGGAGTTGATGGGGATCGGCTCGGCCTTCACCAGCAGATCGCAGCAAGGCTCCCACGTTCATATATTCGCACAGAATGAATTGACCGGATCGACAATCCGACTCCTTGAATGTGTCCAGATTTTCGTTTACCTACGTTTTCATATATTAAGGTGTTATGTTTGGGCTTTATTTCATGTATTCGGGCCCTCCACATCAACGGTCAATCATAATCGTTGATGATGTGCTGCCATAGTATGGTTTTAGTATAAATATGTGTTAGAGGGGGTTGTCGACTTTCATTACGGAATTTGGAAAACCTACTTCCCGGATTCCGACGATCATCTCACGGTAACGACTCTGTGAGGCCCTAAGTAATGACTCCTATGTATTCTTTATCATCTCATTGTATCCCCATCTCTAAACACCGCCTCATCTCCCCGCATAACCCCACAAGCCCCTCAGATAACTGTTACGCCCCCGTTACGCTTTGCGGGGCGTCACTATACTCGGCGCAAAGGAGCAACGAACAACGGGGCTGAACCTTCCGGTTCAGCCCCCACTCACTGAACCGGCCGGCCGGGGCTGAACCAAGCGGGTTCAGCCCCATTGGGAGGGGCCGGCCGGCCCCTCTCTTGCTCGGGTATTTATACCCGGGTGGCTCCTTTGGGATGGCTATGCAAGTATTATTCTACAAGGTATTTCTCCCTCCTTCTCCCTCTCTAACCCTAGTTTTCCCTAAATCCCTCTTAGTTCTCTCTTCTTCCTTCTTTTTTCATAACATTTGGTATCAGAGGTGTTCTCTTCTCCGCCATGGTGACCACTCGCACTCAAGAGGAGTCCTCACGGCTTGAAACCTTGGAAGAGAATGTGGTTGGCTTGACGGATTCGATGGCGGCTATGGAAGGGCGGATGGTGGCCCAGATGGAAGAGTTAAAGTCCCTGTTGTTGAAGGGAAAAGGACCGGCGAGTGCGGATCCCGTCGGATCGGGCCCCAACAGCGTGGACAGCGCCCGATCGGGCCTGCCAGAGGACGGCGGGGTGCGGGGCGAAGGGAACCAGGCTGGCGCAGGGTGGCAGGGCTCGGCGGCGGCGGCGCTGGGTCCGATGGGCTCGGTTCCGCCGATTGCGGCATGCGGAGGGTTCGACGAACCCGGATCGAGCCGAGGACATGGCCGGCAGGGTTGGGCGGAGCCGGCGGGGCTTCGACGTGCCTGGGAAGAGCCGACTGGGCTCCGGCGACCTCCAGACCTAGCGGGACAGCAAAGGGGGGGCTTCTCCCTCCTCCCCGTGGGTTTGGGCCGCCGGGCATGGCCGGATTTGGCCAAGCATGGGGGGGACAACCACAACCCCCTCCTTGGGGAAACGGTCAACACCAAGGATATGGAGGATTTGAGCCGGTGGATCCAGGAAGACGGGAAGGAGGTCATGGCGCACCACGTTTGGCTCCAGGGTTGAGCCGCATGCACTTTCCGGAGTTCAGCGGTGGTGATGCCTTGGAATGGATTCAGAAGGCCGAATTATTTTTCCAGTATCAAGACGTGCCAGAAGGACAATGGGTGCAGTTGGAGTCCTTCCATTTGAAGGATGACGCTTTCCAATGGACGCAGTGGTTCATGAGGGGACGTGAGCACATGTCGTGGGGGGAGTTTGTGGAAGGGTTTACTGCCCGATTCGGACCATTGGAATATGAGAACTTTGAAGCCCTTCTTCAGAAGCTTCGACAGAAAGGCTCGGTGATGGAGTACCGCACTGAGTTCGAAAAGTTGGCAAATCGGGTGCAGTGGCCGGAGAGGACACTTTTTAGTTGCTTCATATCAGGCCTCAAGGAGCATCTCCGTGATGAAGTGCAGGCGCTTATGCCTCGTTCGTTAAATCACGCTATCACTTTGGCGCGCATCCAGGAGGAAAGGTTCAACAGGCAGCAGACACGTACTACGAGCAGGCCGCCTGCGGCCCCAGTTACAGTAGCACGGCGGGAGCCGCCCACCGGCAGCAAGCCGACAGTGACTCGGCTGTCGTGGAGCGAGCTCGCGGCCCGAAGGGAGAAGGGGCTATGTTTCAACTGCGACGAGAAGTTCATGCCTGGCCATAAATGCCAGAAAATACAGGTCTTCATGTTGCACGAGGATACGGATGACGAGCCGGCTCCCGGGGAGGAGTTGGAGGTGGACTTGGATGAAACCGAGTTCGGGGTTTCCATACATGCTCTCGAAGGGTGAGCTCCTCCGCTGACCATGCGTCTGGCGGGCCGGATCGCCCAGGAGAAGCTTACAATCTTGGTGGACAGTGGGAGCACCCACAACTTTATTCATCCAGCAGTGGCTAAGCGCGTTGGGCATGAGATCGACAGGGGAGCTGCCTTTCAGGTTATGGTGGCGGATGGTAGCAAACTGCAGTGCGAAGGGGTAATGAAGGGAGTGGAGCTGCGGATACACGGTTATGTGGGAAGCACCGACGTCTATCTATTACCCATTCGGGGCTCGGACATGGTGTTAGGGGTGCAGTGGCTGCGCCAGTTGCAGCGGGTGACGTTCGACTGGGAGCATATGACGATGGAGTTCATTCATGGGGAGAAGCAGTTATGTCTACGGGGAATCATATCTTCTCCCATCAAGGAGATCTCTCTTCGTAGTATGCAGCGATTGGGCGGCGAAGGACGGATGATGGCCGTCCTCCGGGAAGTTCAAGCAGACGACACCGCATCATCTGAGGTACCAGTTCAGTTACAGTCACTTCTGACAGACTATTCTGATGTTTTTCAGGAACCACGCACCTTGTCACCGCCCCGATTTCGGGATCATCACATTCCGCTCAAGGCGGGAGCCGAACCCACAAATATTCGTCCATATCGCTACCCTCATATTCAAAAGACGGAAATTGAGCATAGTGTCCGCGAGATGCTGGAGGCAGGTATTATTCGGCCGAGTACAAGTTCTTTCTCGGCCCCCATTATTCTGGTCAAGAAGAAAGACGGTTCTTGGCGATTCTGTGTGGATTACCGGGCTTTAAATAGTGCTACGGTAAAGGATAACTTTCCGATCCCTCACATCGAAGAGTTACTGGATGAGCTGCATGGCGCACACAGGTTTACCAAGCTCGATCTACGATCGGGCTACTATCAGATTCTGATGGCAGAGGAGGACATTCATAAAACAGCATTTCGGACACATGACGGCCACTATGAGTTCTTAGTCATGCCCAATGGGGTGACGGGAGGACCCTCCACCTTTCAGGCCAACATGAACGAGATGTTCCGGGACTTTCTACGGATCTTTGTATTGATTTTTTTTATGACATCCTCATCTACAGCGCCAATTTGGAGGAATATGTGGGCCATGTAGAGCAGGTGTTGGGCCGACTTCGTCATCATCGGCTCTATGCCAAACGTTCCAAGTGCTCCTTCGGCCAGGAGGAGGTGGAGTACTTAGGCCATTTGGTCTCCGGCCAGGGGGTGCGGGCCGATCCACGAAAGATTCAGGGCATGTAGTCTTGGCCGCGCCCTGTTACAGTTCGTGCGTTGCGGGGTTTTCTAGGGCTTACAGGATATTATTGGCGGTTTGTCCGGGATTACGGGAAGATCGCTCGTCCTTTGACTCAGCTGCTGCAGAAGGATTCTTTCTCTTGGAGTGAGGAAGCTGAGGGGGCATTCCAGGCCCTCAAACAGGCCATGACTACCACACCGGTACTGGCTTTACCGGATTTCACTAAGGAGTTTATTCTGGAGACGGATGCGTCCGGCGTGGGCATTGGGGCGGTGTTGATGCAGGCAGGGCGACCGTTGGCCTTCTACAGCAAGGCTCTGGCTCCACGCACCTTGGGTTTGTCCACCTATGAGAAGGAAATGCTGGCTATCATTCATGCGGTGGCTCTCTGGCGGCCATATTTGTTGGGTCGGCACTTTACTATCCGTACTGACCACCAGAGCTTGAAACACTTTTTGGAGCAACGAGTTTCCTCTCCCCTGCAGCAAAAGTGGGTTACTAAACTTCTTGGCTACGATTATGAGATTGTCTATCGCCGGGGTAAAGAGAACGTGGTAGCGGATGCTCTTTCCCGCATACCGGAGAGCACTCTCGCTCACATCTCGGGACCGTGGGTGGACTCCTTGGAGGATATTCAGGAGGAGGTCTTGAGGTCGGATTCCTTACGTCCCTTAGTGGAGGCTTTGCAGCGGGGCGAGACAGTGGCTGCTGGTTATCACTTATGTAATGACCGGCTCTATTATCGGGGCCGGGTGGTTGTGCCCGCCGATTCAGCATGGAAGACGGTTATGATGCATGAGTTTCCCTCTTCGCCGACTGGAGGGCACGCAGGGGTGCTCCGGACCCTGCAGCGGGCGCGAGCAAATGTTTTTTGGGCTGGTATGCGGCGGGACATATAGCAGTTTGTACGGCAGTGTGACGTCTGCCAGCGTCAGAAGTATGAGACTTCCTCTCCGGCTGGCTTACTGGTTCCCTTGGAGATCCCACAGCATATTTGGGACACGGTCTCCCTTGACTTCATTGATGGGCTGCCCAAGTCCAAGGGGAAGTCGGTGATATTGGTGGTGGTTGACAAACTTTCGAAGTACGGACACTTCCTGGCTCTCAGTCATCCGTATACCGACGAGTCCGTCGCCGCGCTCTTTGCTCGGGAGATTGTTCGCTTACACGGCCTTCCTCGTGCCATCATTTCTGACCGGTACCCTACCTTCGTCAGTGGGTTCTGGAGGGAGCTTTTCAGGCTGCAGGGTACTCGCCTACATTTCAGCACCGCGCACCATCCCCAGTCGGATGGCCAGACCGAGGTTCTCACATGGGGGTCGAGACATATCTTCGCTGCTTTGTGATGGATGAGCCGAGGAGTTGGCCGGACTGGTTTCATTGGGCCGAATATTGCTACAACACGTCCTATCACACCGCCAGCAGGATGACGTCGTTTGAGGTCGTTTACGGGCGGCCGCCCCCACATTGGGTAGTTACGAGCCGGGCAGTACGGCTATCCCGGCAGTTGAACGGACTCTTCGTGATCGGGATCACATGTTGATCACTCTCCGGGAGAATCTTCGCCTCGCGCAGGATCGCATGAAAGCGCAGGCGGACAAGCACCGCACGGAGCGGGAGTTCGCAGTGGGTGACGAAGTGTTTCTGAAGCTCCAGCCCTATCGGCAGTTGTCGGTTGCTCATCGCGGCAATCAGAAGCTGTCACCTCGCTACTATGGTCCCTTTCGTGTGCTCAAAAGGGTGGGACCAGTGGCTTATACTTTGGCCTTGCCAGAAGGCTCCCGTATTCATCCGACTTTCCATGTGTCCTTGCTCAAGCGGAAGGTGGGCCATCAGGTTCAGCCCAGCACTCTTCTACCTGATACTACTTCTTCGGGTGAGTTACGCCCACTTCCGGAGGACGTCGTGACGCTTAGGTGGAAGCACAGGGGCACGGAATACCGCCGCAAACTCTTGATCAAATGGAAGAATCTCTCGTTCGCACATAATTCTTGGGTGGATTTCTTGGATTTCAAGGCGCTCTACCCCGACTACCACCTTGGGGACAAGCTGGTTCTTGATGGGGAGGGGAATGTTACGCCCCTGTTACGCTTTGCGGGGCGTCACTATACTCGGCGCAAAGGAGCAACGAACAACGGGGCTGAACCTTCCGGTTCAGCCCCCACTCACTGAACCGGCCGACCGGGGCTGAACCAAGCGGGTTCAGCCCCATTGGGAGGGGCCGGCCGGCCCCTCTCTTGCTCGGGTATTTATACCCGGGTGGCTCCTTTGGGATGGCTATGCAAGTATTATTCTACAAGGTATTTCTCCCTCCTTCTCCCTCTCTAACCCTAGTTTTCCCTAAATCCCTCTTAGTTCTCTCTTCTTCCTTCTTTTTTCATAACAATAACATTTCCCCTTCACGGGAAAATCCCCACAACCGAGAACCCAGCCCGCTGCAGCGTTCTTCTTTCTCGGTCGGCCCCATCCCGTTCAAAAAGTCACACCGATCATTCTCCCGAGCTTCCCCCCCCCCCCCCCCTCAACAACAGCCCACTAACATCGAAACCTCCTCCCCCCCCCCAATCTCGTAACCCCCTTCTCCAGATCTGTCGCATAAGCCTTCGTTTTTACCTGATGCAAACCCCTCCACCAAATTTGTCGCAAGACCCGCTATCCCAGTCGACGCCCCACCTCCCTCTTCTTATTGCAGATCCAACCCCATCTTGTTCTCCTACCAGTGATCCCCTCTTCCCCAAGCTCGCAGCCGACACACCTTCCAGCCCTCGCTCATTTCATCGGATCACAGTTTCTACAGTCAGGAACATCGGATCTCAACCTCACGGCACCCCTTTACTTAGTGAGTATTGTTTGTTATATGGATCTTTATTCTCTACATTTATATATGGTGTTGTGAATTTTTGACCTTTCAGATCACTTGGATTTTAGAATTTTGTTCTAGATTAATCTGTGATTTGCAGGAACCACTCTCCGCGCGCTCTCACTTTGGTCTTCCACGCGGAGGAAAGCCCAAGTCTGCTTGCTCAAGAGAAATTATTTTGCCTTATTTTAAAATATGTGTGTGATTTATTTATTTCTTACTGTGTGCTGAAATCGTTGTTGGTTATTGCATGTGTGTCGTATGTAGCATTAAAGGAAAATAGAGTTGTCTCTTGGCACTTCACAGTAGGATTACATTATAGTCGCACAATCGCATAGTCTGCCCTACATCACTTACTCCCAAACGCATCAATTGATGAATATAGAACTATGCATGTTCCTCAGTGTTGGAGATGAAGATATTAGCATGGCTGACATCGAAGCACCGACGCAGAATGATGATTCCAGGTAATCTGAGTTTTTCCTCTCTTCCATGACCTTGAGAGTAAGATCATTTTTGCAAAGTGATGTATTATTATTTCTAAGAGTGTCGTAACCCAAATAGTGAGTGCATTAATCTAGTTGGGCCCTTATGGGCTAGTATGGGTATTTTGGTGATGTGTGTGTGAGTTGTATGCATATCTATGGAAAGGTTATGTGTGTATCTCATCACCTTTATCTTGGTGGGGCGGGAACCTGTCTCTCAATTTTTAATGCAATTGTTCGCAATCTCCTCATTATTCTAGCACAAAGTGAAAGAGAACACCAGGCAATGGCGCAATGACGATGAAGTGGTGACTCTGATATCACTTCACACGTAAATTTTGGAGGGACAATCGGGAAATACATAATTTGGTCGACATGTGGGGACACAATGGCGCACGCGGCTAGTATGTGTATGTGTGTGTATAAGTACACACAAACTTGTAGTTTTTGCTGTAGATATTATCTTCTTTACTAAACTTTTATTTGGCTTAGCCTTTTTAGTCAATTTTTATTTTGTAAAGCTTTCTTACCTTAAATGAAATGGTCCATATCTACTTTTCTATAAGGTTTTCTTTAGTGCTCTTGTTATATGAAGGAATTGCTAATTTTCTACATAATGAGATTATTTTTTATACATCTAAAACTTCAAGATAATGCAAGTTAGTTTAGGCATGTTTGATTTGTTAATTTTCAAAATTACTCAAAATAGATAAATATATATTTCTAATGTGTGAAATATTTCAATCCTTTATTTAAAAGAATGTAAAATGTAATATACCTTCGGATTTATATGGGATTATGAGCTGGTTAGCATGGTAAGAAAGTATTCGTGCAATGTAAGGAGCTCTCAAAATCATTAAAGCGGAACGAGCTTCTAAAACAGTTGTGATCATGCATGCTAACATTCCATTTCAAATGTCAGAAGGATTTTAATGAACTTGAATGGGATATTCATGTTCAGTTCAAGCATTTAACTTCAGTGTTAGGTACTAACAATAACTAGTAAGGAGAAGTATACATAAAACCTGTGTGGCAAAGTTTAACCAAGACTGAAGGTAAAAGTAGCATTATACAGTTCATATGATAATATATTTATATATAAATATATAGAGAGAGAGAGGGAGGGAGATAGAGAGAGAGATCTCCGCTTAAAGGAAAACCATGAGAAGAATAAAATTAACCAACCTTCAATAAGTTTTAAAGAAAGCTCCTGAACCTTTGCATCAGCCTCGAAATACTCTGCCCTTAGATGCTCCAAAGCTTCTTCTGCTGCCTTTTGCGTCTCTCTATGCTCCTTAATTTCCTTGTTCAAACTGTATACCTTCTCTTGAAGGTGTGTAATAACTTCAGAAGTCTCTTCTTCTTTTCCTCCACATTCATGAGATTTAATACTTTCTATCTGAGCCTTCAAAACATCATTCTGAAGGGTCAATTCCATAACTATTTGTGTTAGTTGTTCGTGATTTCCATCGGGGCTAGAAATTCCATCATGAATACCATTATGTTTCTCAAAATTAAGAGCGGAATTATCTGAATCCTGGTTTTCGTTATCCAGTTGATTCGATTTTATCCCATGATCTTCCCTTGGACTGTCTACTGATCCATCAACTCTCTCTTCCTGATTTGACATAGCTGCATTTTCCCCAGTGATCATGTTTGTCTCTGGTTATGAAACTATTAAAGGAGAAAAATAAGCTCAATTAATCAAGCATGCATTACTCTGGCACCATAATTTTCTATGAGGAATTTGGAAGCAAAAAGTTCAGACATGAAGAGAAAATACAAAACCTGGCCCCCAATAACAGACTTCCAGTTGCACAGTGTCTGCCAGGGCATGGCTAACGAGACATGCACAGTGATTCGGAATTTACAAAAAAAAAACAGACTTCCAGTTGCACTTTAACTGGTAATTACGAACCTCAACAGAGTTTGATCGAGCGGCCGTTTACCTTTATTACTGACACTTGGGTTTGAAGTTATGTCAACTATATGCGCATGAATCTTGTTGGAGTCAAAACAGAATCAAACCCATGAAGATCTATAATCGCCGTAACGCTCAAGTTCGCACAGAATCACAATCTGAATATCCATTAACGCTCATTGTTCGTCAAATACAATAAACATTGCTAGTTATGCGATAAGTTCGGGTCATCGGGCACCGCGTCATCCCGATGTGAGTATAACTAAACTTAATCTATCTGAGCGAGGAATTCGACACATCAGTGGCGTCAAATCTAGACATTATATAGATAAAAGATCTATAGGAGTAGAAACTGGAACGCAGTGGATTAACAATCATGTGTGCGTGCGGATTAAAGGAAAGATACGCGAAAACAAAAGAGATGGAAAGATCTGAGCGAGGGATTGCCTGATTTGCGAGCCAGTAAGTACGAGAGAGACCAGGATGAGCAGAAAGGGGAAATAAACTTCCTTCGTCAACCTCGGATGGGGAAATCGAGAACCAGCTCGTTAGGTTTCCAAAATTCCGAAGTGGGAAATTAACGGGAGGGCGGGGAAGGTAGGAGTATTCCTGAAAAATTAGAAAATTATAACCAAGTAATAATCTTTCACAGTACAGGAGATTTTTCCAGGATTTAAATGGGTCTTCTTATTAGCAAATGAAAATTTTGTAGGTGAGTATCTCGCACCTAGATCATGGTGAGAGGAGCGCATCTCAGCCATTGATAGCTCTAAATATTGTTGTATTTATGAATAATAAATAATGTCAGTATTTTCCCTACCGTCGGATCTAAGATCATACGGCTGTATTTTCTCCCCACCTAGAACTAGGTGAGAGAACGCACCTAAGTATCTCTCAATTGTTATATACATAGCGAAATCGTCAATCAACAACTAAAGAGAACAGAATTAAAAATATAAAATACTAATTGAAATCATTCATTCCTAAAATTACAAGCACCGTATCTTAGCAAAATAGTATTGTATTTTCTTAATATAATTAGTGAGTATGTATTTACTCAGAAATCTCCAACATAAATGACTAAATATTATACTCACACATAAAATCTTAAAATAAATAGAGTGATTTAAATAAAAACTTTTTGTAAGTTCGTGATGAACTACAGTAAGACCAAATTATAACAGAAAAGAAATTGAAACGTCGCATAAATTTTTAATAAAAAATAGTTAGAAATTTGTTTTGCGGTGGGAGAATAAAGAATTTTGCTCTGCGCATAACAATTCTCTTTTCAAATCTCTATATTAGCAAACCAAAAACTGTGTTTCACTTTTTCAAGTCTCAACCGACCACGACAGGCATTTCGAAGTAAGCGAATGGTTGCGCTTGGGGCCGCGGCAATAGTCTCCGGGCTTATGTTCAGGTACCACCGGATCAGCACATCGTCCACAAAGAATCTGCTTTGAAAACAAAAATATATGGAGTTCCTAACATCACCTTTGATTTCCTTCATTCTTCATAGCATCAATGGCCTTAGTATAGCCCTAATCAATCTTAGTCCTCTTTCACCGCACACAAAATATATGGAGTTTCTTGGCGGTTTGCTAATAACAAAATAGTTTTCAAATAGTTATTTTCAAGTTTAATAGTTTTCTGGTAGTGATGATTTACTAAAAGGTAAACAAGATTTGTTAATAATAGCACTCATTTAAAAATAAGAACAAAATAATTTAAGGAATGTCAAACAAGAAAAAGGAATAAATTTACCTTCACATAAAAGCAATAAATTTAAAATGTGTAATGGGGATTGCTTTGAAGATCGTTTTTGTATGAATCTTTTACTCGTTTATTGAACTTTTAATTATTTAATATTATAGGTCAAACTGTCAAAGTACTTGGGATTTCTTTGGTTTAATATTTATTGAAATGTGTTATTTATTCAAATAATAATTTTAACTTTTAATCAAATAATTTGGATATAAAAAATTTCAGATATCTCATTGATGTAAATAATTTAATTTGTTAGTGACACATTTCAGTGATATACAGTTTTGTGGGTATTTGATAAGAGCGCGAAAAGTAATCTCAAGAATGAAAAATGAGGCTCTATTTGTTTGGGTGTTTCCGGTTTTGTTTTTTGAACGTAAATGCTATTTTTTATCCGTTTTAATATAACTTTTATTTGGAATCACGGATTCCCCAAAACACTGTTATATGTCCGATTTCAACCACATTGAGGGATCTTCATTCAAGAACATTGTTTTATCTGTCTCTAATTGCTCCATCTACACCCGCCACCGCTCACCCAGACAAATCTTCAGTTTGTTTTAAGCAAAGTTGAGAGTTTGACGGATAGGATAATTCAAAGATTCGAGAGGAGTGGAAGGATATTTTAGTTTTCTAAAATTTTCTCTCAAATGAATTGATTTCTGAGAGTTTTCAAAGATCACTTCTCTATTGCAAAATTATGGAAAAAGAAAGTTTTAAGGCAAAAATACCTCAACTAATGTGTTGGTTGTACTTTGTGATGTACTAAACTAATGATTTTGGCTTTTATATCTTTAATCGAGTTATATATATGATTCATAATCATAAATAAGATCGCAGAATTTTGTGCAGGATAAAATAATTAGCAAATGATCTCAAATGAATAGGTATATGATGAGATGGTATTACGTATATTGTATGTATTTATACCGACTTTGTTATCCTAATTACCGTGCTACAAAAATCTTACCTACTCTTGAGCACATTGTTTTTCTCCATGTGTTATGATTATTAAGTTGCTTTCTTTTTAAGGCACTATATTAACAATGTCTTCCTTTTGATGCTTGTAATAGTTAACATCCTTAAAAGTCTACAAATTCTAATGTAAAGCGGTTGAATTTCATTAGAAATTTTTCATATTTATCATTCTTACGCGCTATCCCACTTATTTCATGCATTCCTTCACTGGACTCAATTTACACATGCATATTTACACACGTACAAATTTGCAAACAATTAACCCATGGCAAAGAGTCGAGTTAACATAAAAATACAATCAGTAATTATTATGAAGTCTATTAGGAAAAAACTCAAATAATAAACTTTAGGCTAAGTTCATGTAGAGACACTGACCGGATGCCCGAATGTCGACTGACATTGGCCGAGCGAGAACTAAATCATCGACAGGATGTCCAGTCTCCGACCGAGGACACAACATTGACCGAGCTCTAGTCCAATCTCTGTAGACTTGTGCGTTGATCGAACAAAACTCCTTCTCTAATTGTTCGCCGACCTGACTCAAGAATGATGACCATTGACTCGTCATCTACTAGTGGTCACGGAACCCTCCTCACAACTAACAGAATGAAGATATGTGATCGTTGACCGTGGCTCTACAACTGCTTGTCAAGTCATCCCTTTATCAACCCTCGCGGAAGGAAACTTGTCTTCTTGAAGGGCAGATATATGTGGTCGTCATTCGCCGACCGAGGCTTGTTGATGGCCGACTGAGCCATCTCTCCATTAGCGCTCACTGAGGGAAGAATCCTCTCCTAGCATAACATAGATAACCATGCGTTAATCGCTGACTGAACATTCAACGATTACAGACCGAACCTGCAAAATTGTCGGGATTCAAATAGAGTTAGTTAGCCGAGAGGCTCAAAGTATGAATCGATCACTCAAGGGTAAAGAGAGTTGCACGCACCCCTCGGGAGAGGATGGCGTAAATCACCCAAATTAGAGTCAAATCCAATAGTGGGGTTCACAACGTAAAGCATGTTTTAGGTAACCAATTATAGAACGATAGTCCTATTGATTTTTCCTAAACTTAGTTGGGCATTAACCTCGAGAGAGGCATGTTCAAGTTTCGGGAACCTCCACGGTCAAGTAGTTTAATTAAACGGAATTAGATTTATTTCTCTTTCACTTGATTATTCTCACTCCAAGGTGATTTTAGATTGAGCACTAATCTTTTTACCATCGTTTAAATCCTTCTTTTAGTTTGCAAATTTTCTCTTTTAGCTAAGTAAAACAAAACCTCAAAAATCTATTAGATAAGATAATAGTGATTTTTCTCGAAGTAGAAGTAATCAACGCGCCCCGTGGAATACGACCTTGGTATTTCTAAATATCCAATATTATAGACGATATGGTACACTTGCCTTCATCGCATATAGTTTTGGAAAACATCTTTAACCTTTCGCTAAACAAATCTGAAATTTTCTATATCATGCACAAAGAACATATCTTATATTGGACACATACTCGGATTGTCAAGGCAGGGGAGTTTACATGTGCACAAGCAGATTATAAATGATTGAATCCCAAAAAGAATGTGCAAAGAAAATTCCGCAAACTTGATACTCGTATAGGATGTTTGGCTTGCTTGCATTTTGTTGATGATATAGAGGGCAAGAATTGGGAGGTGGTGAGATTCGTAGAGGAACACAATCACCCACTCGCTCCAGAAATTGACAGTCATTTGTTGAGATCTCATCGGGATATATCTGATGTCCAAGGAAGTCTTCTGAAGAGTATGATCGGTGTTGGGATCAAAACAATTCAAGCATACAACTTCATGGTTGATGAGGCGGGTGGATACGAAAACATTGGTTTTTGTAAAACAGATGCGTACAATTACGTACAACAAGAACGAAGAGCATTAATAGAAAGCGGCGAAGACATGAGTTTGCTGAAAATATTTAAGGAAAGACAAATGGAAGATAGCATGTTCTCATACGATGTCCAAACAGACGAGTTAGGACGTCTGACTAGTTTTTGCTGGATGGATGGTCATAGCAAGATTGATTATGATACGTTTGGGGATGTAATTATTTTTGATACCACGTATCGGTTTAATAAATATAATTTGGCTTGTGCTTCATTTATTGGGATAAACCACCACTGACAAGATGTCTTTGTAGGTGGCGCCTTCGCTGCAGAGGAAGCCATTGAATAATTTTGTTGGGTTTTTGATACATTTTAAAGATTTGCCGGTGGAAAGCAACCGAGCACTATTTTTACAGATCAGGATCAGGCGATGGCCATAGCAATTGCAAGGGTTTTTACTAGCACTCGACACCGCCTTTGTCAGTGGCATATTTCGAAGAAAGCACCTTCAAAGGTTCCATCCTTTTGCAGTGATAAGAGTGTCAGAGCCTTATTCTACCATTGCATGAGCAGATGCGACAATGATGCTGAGTTTGATTCACGTTGAAGTGGGATGATTTCAAGAGGCAACTTGAAGGAAAACAGATGGCTTTCTGATCTGCACAAAATTAGAAATAAATGGTTCGCTGCGTTTAATAAAGATATTCTAGACCCTGACATTCTATCTACACAGAGAAGCGAATCCGCGAACAATGTTTTACATGGCTGCGCAAAACGAACAAGTTCCCTTGTTGAGTGTTATATTGGAATGGAGAAGATGATTTCATCTTGGCATAGATCTGAACATGATAAATATTCCAAGTGCAAGCACGGTAGCATCACTTTGAAATTTAAAAATTGTCATTTATTAAGACAAACTTCCAAAGTATACACAAGAAAAATGTTTTTCGTTTTCGAACAAATATTTATGGATGGAGCAAGCCAAGCAATAACAGTTAGAGAACAATCAACTTAAAAATTTTAATTAAGAGAACAATAATATGTATGAATATTACCGCATATGTAGGTGATACATAAATAAAATTTTTCCATGACTTTGGGGATTTACTCTTTCGATGGTTCAACACTACAACAAATGCATTTATATGGCTATCCATCAGCCATCCCTGACGTAACAGATCTTTCATCCCAGATCTGATCAACGTTCTATTACCACTTTCGAATATGCATTCACTATATGATGGTTTATATAAAGAGAAAATAAGAGCAATCATTGGTAGAAATTGACTTTTAGTGACAAAATTTTTCGTCACTAAAAGTTGGATTTTGGTAACTAAAGACATTTAGTGACCAAATTCAGCCCGTCATGAAGTGGCCACGAATGCCCCGCCACTAAATGCATTTAGTTACCAAAAACATTTTTGTCACTAATTATCCATATTTAGTGGCCAAAACAATTATAGTAACTAAAAGAATTTTAGTGACCAAATTGATTTGGTCACTAAATTAAGTTGTAGTGACTAGATTGATTTGGTCACTAAATTAATTTAGTGACCAACTTGAATCAGCCACCGAATGAACTTTTAGTGACCAAGTTGATTCGGTCAAAAAATGATTTCTTTGTGACCAAACGGATTCGGTCACGAAATAAAGTTTTAGTGACCGAACTAATTCGGTCACTACATGTATATTTTTAGTGACGAAATATCTAGTCACTAAAGAGAAAATACAATATAACATTTTTTGTCACTAAATTCTATTCAATTTCTCAAAAATAACATATAATTTCTGTTGCGGGTCGCTTAGGCTTCTTGGTAGACCGGTTTACTTGAACCACCTTAGCTCGAGAGCGAACCAAGCGGGCAAACAGTCAATTTGAGATTCGTTGATTACACTGAGACTTTTTAGCGTGGAAAACCCAGAAAGGGTAAAAAACCACGTGGCCGGAGCTGTGCCGACCAAACTTTCACTATCTTCTGGGGGGTTACAATTAGAGACTTAGAAGTCGAGCGCGACAGGCCGCTGCTCGTTACAATAATAGAGAGAAAGAGAGAGAAAGGGAGAGTTCTGAAGGTGACAGACCACCTCCAGAAAAACTAAGTCTTTTCTCCTTCTGAGAAAGGTGGAGAACAAAAATGAGAATGCCCTGGAGAACAAAAGTGAGCGCGCTGAGTCGCCTTTCGGGAAGAAGGAAATCTTCGAGTCCGAAGGAGAATTCTGCGAAAGTCTCCAAGAAGCTCTCCCGGGTCCAGAAGGCAAGGTCCGTTCAAATGAAGCCCTGGGGCTCCTTTTATAGCTTTGGCCGGGGGTAGCCCGGTAATTTTGCCGTTGTAACTGATAACTTCCCAAAAGGAAGTTATTTCCCTACTTATTTTATTCTAATTTTCATTAAAAAGAGAAAAATAATCCCCAAATATAGTAAATATGTTTAAATATCTTATTAATCAATATTGGACTGATTTCGGTCATTTTCCATGGTTTTCTATCTAAGATTGGTCAAAGGATTCAAGTTGGGGAAGCAATGGATCATTTATTAATGATGCAGAAAACAGGTTGCAACGCCTAAAATTAGCAGGTTGCAACGTGGCGGCGAAATTCAGATTTTGAATTTTAAAAGTGGCGCCTATTTGAAATTCCAAAGGGGGCATCCCTTCAGTTTTGGAAAGGAAGTTATGAGCACGAAATTAAAGGAGAGAGGGGGCGAATATTCAGAGGAGGAACGTGTATAGAAGGAGGGGGATTTTCGGCTAGGGCTGGGGAGGTCTTCTTCTTCTTCAAGGAGAATTTCGGCTAGGGCTTGGAGAAAGAGACTCAGACCAGCACTAAGGAGATAGATCTGAACCTAAAAACATTCCTATATCGTTTTGATTTCCGGAATCATGTCTAGTAAGATCTACTTTGATTTGTGGTTTCTCTCTTCCTTCATGAACTAAATTCCTAAGTCTTGCATGTGTGGAGTACCTTAGTTGTGATGATGACTTGATTTTCATTTATAATTTGTGAGTGTGTTGATGTTAATCTTTATTAAATTTATGATCTATTCTTGGGATTTTGGTTTAAGTTTCATCTTTAAAGTGCTTGGCAAAAATTCGAGAGATGAGTCGGGCTAGATGAACGTTTGTTTTGCACGGCGATATTCGAGAGAGGAGTCGTGTAGTTTTTAACCAAACTTCCGTATTTATACTTCATTGCGAGATTCGAGAGAGGAGCGTTGAAAGTGTATCATAAATCTTAATATAATTCCAAGAGAGAGAGAGAGATCTCCTCTTGAATTAGCAACCGTGATTCTAGCACTTCATGTTATCTTAATTTCATCTAAGTTGGAGACGACTAGAGAATTTTGGAATAAACGGATAATGGAGATCGAGAGATAAAGTTATCCATTTTAGAATCGTTGCAAGAGAATCATTAATACTTCATAAATTATCACTTTTGTTCGTTGTCATCATAACAAGGGAAAATCACATGCGAGACTATCTTTCCAAGTGAAGTAAAAGTAATTTAAGTAACCGTAACTAGAATTGTAGTTGTTTTATTTTGCACTATTTAAGTTTCTCTACCAATCATTATTACTTGCTTGAATTTAGAGAAAAGGCAGAATTAATATTTGTGTGCGCTAAGTTAAGCACTTCCTCGTGGGAACGATCACTTTCTCATCATTTTATTACGTGTACGACACGTGCACTTGCGTATTTATATATACCTATCACGGGCGTACCAAGTTTTTGGCGCCGTTGCCGGGGAGGCGCGCTAATTTAGTGTTTTATTTCTCACAATATTTGTGAAACCTTAGTACTTAGAGATCAAGCATTTGTTTGTTCGTGTTATTTGTTTTAATTTATTTGTCTATTTGAATACTGTTCGGTGTATGTCCAGATATAGGCAAGTAGAACTATTGCCGTTGAATTCTGAAAATTGAGCGTACCTGTAGACGAAACAGGAGAAACTTTAGGACCGTTAACATTATTCATCCTGCGATGAATGATCCTGAGCCAAATAATGCTAATAATAATGATGGTCAGGTTGAGCAAAATGCCCAACCGCCAGCACCACCACGTATGACTTGTCACGAGTATAACACACCTCTAAGGGGAGGGTTGCACTTCAGCATTGCTCGACCAGCAATTGCTGCTAACAATTTTAAAATGGACTCACTAATTATGCAACAAGTGCAAAATAATAAGTTTGGGGGTCTAGGACATGAAGATGCAAATTTCCACTTACGAACCTTTTTAGCAATTTGCGATATGTTTAAGTTCAATGGAGCATCGGAAGATGCAATCCTGTTGAGAGCATTTCCGTTCTCCTTAGAGGGTAGAGCTAAGGATTGGTTAGACTCGTTACCACATGAGTGTATCACCACATGGGACGAACTAGTCGATAGGTTCCTGAACAAATATTTTCCACCCTCTAAGACTGCAAAACTGAAAAGGGATATTACAACATTTTTACAAGGTAACGGGGAAACTCTTTACGACGCATGAGAGCGTTTTAAAGAGCTGTTGAGAAAATGTCCTCACCATGGGTTGCACCAGCACCAGCAAGTGTCCACATTTTACAATGGGTTGCAAACTGCAACCATGATTTTAGTCGATGGAGCTGCTGGGGGCTCATTAATGAAGAAATATCCTGAAGACGCGTATGCTATTTTAGAAGACTTAACATCTAATAATTATCAAGCATACGAGAGACAAACTAATAGTAATCCAGCGGGAGTCCATCAGGTGGACCAAATCACTTCTTTGGCCGCTCAGATGGCGTCGCAGTTCAACCTAATTAACAAAAGATTAGATTCACTCTCAACCCCTACAACTAGTGCTCCGCTCACAGTTGAACAACTAAATCAAATAACTGAAGAAGCAAATTATGTGGGAGGGCAGCAAAGACAAATTCCGCCAGGATTTGCCAATCATTATCACCCCGAGTGGCGAAATCATCCAAATTTTTCCTGGAAGAATAATCAAGGGATGAGTCAACCACAAGGTTTTAATCAAAATATGAATCAACTACCTATCAATAACAACTCTCAACCCCAACAAGTAAACCAAAGGAAGGTGACTGATGAGTTTATCTTAGGCATGTTCCAAAAGTATGACTCAAAAATGGTAGGAATAGAATCAACGTTAAGATCACTAGAAACTACTATGGGTCAACTTGCAAATTCATTAAGTCAAAGGCCCATTGGAACTCTACCTTCTGATACCACACCCAATCCAACAAAAGATAATCATAATAATCATTGCAAGGCTATTGCACTAAGGAGTGGTGTAGAGATCCCAAGTGCGGAGGGGTTGCTTGAGAAAGTTAGGGAAGAAGAGACGAGTAAGAAGCCAAGTGAGTCGAGCATATTAGAGAAGGACGAGTTGGTTGAGAAAAATGAGGTGGGAGATAAACAAAAAGAGAAACTAAATCAAAAGAAAGAAGTAGTCTATCCACCACCCCCATTTCCGGCTAGACTTGTTAAATCCAAACTCGACACACAATTCCAAAAGCTTATGGAGATTTTCAAAAAGTTAACTATAAATATCCCATTTGCTGAGGCTCTTGAGCAAATGCCAAGTTTATGAAGGATATCTTGGCAAAGAAAAGAAAGTTTGTTGATAAAGAGATAGTGGCGTTGACTGATGAGTGTAGTGCTATATTGCAGAAGAAGTTGCCACCCAAGCTTAAGGACCCCGGTAGCTTCACAATTCCTTGTTCTATCGGTTTAAACTTTGTTGGGAGAGCTCTATGTGACCTTGGGGCGAGCATTAATCTGATGCCTTTATCTATCTATAAGAAGTTTGGTTTAGGGGAGATCACACCTACATCTCTGACTCTACAGTTGGTCGATAGTTCTCTAGCATTTCCCAAGGGAATTGTAGAGGACGTGCTGGTTAAAGTGGATAAATTCATCTTCCCCGCCGATTTTGTGGTACTTGATATGGATGAGGACAAGGATGTCCCCATCATTCTTGGTAGACCATTCTTATCCACCGGACGAACACTCATTGACGTCCAGAAGGGTGAGCTTACGATGAGAGTTAATGATGAGAATGTGACATTCAACATCCTCAAGGCTATGAAATTTCCGGATGATAAGGAGGAGTGTTTTTCTATTGAGGAAGTGAATGCACCTACACGTATGATGTATGATGAAAATGATTGGGAGCGTAAAATCATGAGTGTGTTAACAAATGAAGAAATAGAAGAGGACCCAGACTTAACGGAAACTGTAGAAGCTTTAAGTATTTATGAGCATATACCAAATGCTAACATGTTTGAGTTAATAAGTAGACCAAGTGAGTCTAAGGTCATGAAGCCTTCTATCTTAGAGCCACCTACACTTGAATTGAAACCGCTACCCGAAAACTTAAAGTATGTTTTTCTAGGTAAGGATAACACACTACCGGTTATTATTGATGCATCTCTAGTTAAGGAAAATGAAGAGAAATTGCTTGAGGTTCTTCGTGAGTATAAAGGGGCAATGGGTTGGACCATTGCAGATATTAGGGGGATAAGTCCCTCAATTTGTATGCACAAAATTCTTTTGGAAGAAGAAGCAAAAGAGTCAGTTGAACACCAACGAAGACTTAGCCCACCAATGAAAGAAGTGGTCAAGAAGGAGATAATCAAATGGTTGGATGCGGGTATTATTTATCCTATCTCCGACAGCCGGTGGGTAAGCCCTGTTCAATGTGTGCCAAAGAAGGGGGGCATTACGATAGTTAAGAATGAGAGCAACGAGTTGATCCCCACTAGAACGGTAACTGGATGGCGGATTTGTATGGATTATCGAAAGTTGAATAAAGCGACTAGGAAAGATCATTTCCCACTTCCATTTCTCGATCAGGTTCTTGATAGGTTAGCAGGAAATGAGTATTTCTGTTTCTTAGATGGTTACTCGGGGTATAATCAAATCATGGTAGCTCCCGAGGATCAGGAGAAGACTACCTTCACCTGTCCTTTTGGGACATTTGCATTTAGGAAAATGCCCTTTGGATTGTGTAATGCTCCTGGCACATTCCAGCGCTGCATGATCGCTATTTTTACTGATCTGATTGATGAGGGGATCGAGATCTTTATGGATGATTTTTCAGTATTTGGGAGATCATTTGATGAATGTCTGAAAGTGTTGAAGAAAGCTTTGGATAAGTGCATTCAAACCAATTTGATCCTAAATTGGGAAAAATATCACTTTATGGTTAAAGAAGGAATTGTTTTAGGACACAAGGTGTCAAAGAAGGGATTGAAAGTAGATCGTGCAAAGACAGAGGTTATAGAGAAATTGCCTCCACCAACTAATGTTAAGGGAGTGCGAAGTTTTTTAGGACACGCCGGCTTCTACCGTCGTTTCATTAAGGATTTTTCTAAAATCTCTAAGCCACTAAGTCATTTATTAGAAAAAGATTCACATTTTAACTTTGATGAGGAATGTCTAGCCGCCTTTCATTCTTTGAAGCAAAGTCTGATTTCTTCACCCATTATTATTTCACCCAATTGGTCTTTACCATTCACCATTATGTGCGATGCTAGCAACTTTGCTGTGGGCGCAGTTTTAGGACAAGTGCGTGACAAGGTCTTTCACACAATCTACTATGCTAGCAAGACATTGATTGATGCACAAGTAAACTACACAACTACCGAGAAGGAGTTATTAGCAGTCATTTTCGCTTTTGACAAATCTCGATCCTACTGGTAGCTTCTAAGGTGATTGTTTATACGGACCATGCAGCAATTCGATTTTTAGTGGAGAAAAAGGACGCGAAACCTAGACTGATTAGGTGGGTTCTCCTCTTGCAAGAGTTCGACTTAGAGATTAAAGATCGTAAGGGAGCGGAGAATCCGGTAGCAGACCACCTATCACGTCTGGAGTATGAGTGTGAGAAAGATGTGGACATAGAGATTAGAGAGAATTTTCCTGATGAGCGGTTGCTGGCAATATCTGAGGCGAGTATGCCATGGTATGCAGACATTGTGAACTACATAGTGAGCAATGTATTTCCCCCAGACATGGACTATCAACGAAGAAAAAGGTTTCTCCACCAGGTGAAATCTTACATCTGGGATGATCCGTTTCTATTTAAGATTTGTGCTGACCAAGTGATCCGCAGATGCATCCCCGAGGTAGAAGTACAAGGTATCCTAGCAAAATGTCATGCTTCACCTTATGGTGGACACTTTATGGGAGAGAGATCAGCAATAAAAGTCCTAGAGGCTGGTTTCTATTGGCCAACACTATTTAAGGATGCTCATAAGTTCGCAAAAAGTTGTGATAGATGTCAAAGAACGGGTAACATCAATCGAGGGGATAACATGCCACTGACTAATATTCTAGAGGTGGAGGTCTTCGATGTGTGGGGAATAGATTTCATGGGTCCATTTGTAAACTCAAATGGAAATCTTTATATACTTTTAGCTGTGGATTACGTCTCGAAGTGGATAGAAGCTATAGCCACACCGAAGAATGATGTTAAGGTTGTTCTAAAATTTCTTAAGGCTAATATTTTTTCTAGATTCGGTACACCCAGAGCCATAATAAGTGACGGTGGAGCACACTTTTGTAATACTCAATTTAAATCGCTCCTTCGAAAATATGGAGTCACTCACAAAGTCGCCCTTGCGTACCATCCTCAAACAAATGGTTTGGCTGAAGTTTCTAATAGAGAGATAAAATCAATCCTAGAAAAAATGGTAAGCACAACTCGTAAGGATTGGTCACAAAAACTAAACGAGGCATTATGGGCATATAGGACGGCATTTAAAACCTCGATAGGCCTAACCCCATACAAAATGATCTATGGCAAATCATGCCATCTTCCCGTCGAATTGGAGCACAAAGCATATTGGGCAATAAAAAGGTTGAATTTCGATCTCCAAGAAGCGGGCAAGAACAGACTTTTTCATTTGAACAAATTGGAAGAAATCAGATCTAACGCGTATGAAAATGCTAGGTTGTACAAGGAAAGGACGAAGAAATGACATGATTTGAGGTTGCGAAGAAAAGAGTTCAAAAAAGGGCAGCTCGTCCTCTTGTATAACTCACGACTGAAATTATTCCCCGGAAAGTTGAAGTCACGATGGTCTGGGTCTTTTCGGGTGGAGGAGGTACATCCGTTTGGAGTTATCACGATTTGTAATGAGAGAGACGGATCCAAGTTTAAAGTAAATGGACAAAGGTTGAAAGAATATTATGAAGGTAGTGACCAGCGCGAAGCGATGGTGTTAACTTTCAGTTGAAAATGAAATAGGGAAAGTGTCCGGCCGGAACGTTCTAAACGAGGCGCTAGGTGGAAGGCAACCCACCATCTTTGTTATTTTTCTATCGTTTTTAGTTTGTTTTATATTTATTTTTATCAATTGGAGGGCAATAGGTGATGGAAGAGAGAAAATCTGCACCGGAAATCAAAATAAAAAATGATATGAGAATGCAATGTGGATCGTGGTAGTAAATAATTTTAGAAAGGAAATGTCCAGATTTTAGGTTGCAACGCAACAATTCTGCGCGTTACAACTTGCTAGCCTCGGATGTAGCTTTAATTTCTGGCAGTTGGGATTTCACGTTGCAACGCAAATATTTTTCGCGTTATAACAGGCTAGGCTCGGTGGCAGTATTACTTTCCTGCAGAATTGTTTCCGCGTTGCAACGCAGGGAAATCAGGTGTTGTAACCTGCTAGGCTCGGTGGAGGCATAAGAAATGAAAAGGCGCTACCGGTTCAGTTGAACCGGTCGAGTGTCTCAGTTATACATGAGCGACAGGTACCGGTCCAGTTGAACCGGCCGCCAAATGCTGCGTTATTTTTCAAACCCCAGCCCCGATACTTCATTTAGGGCACGTGAACACTGCACAGCGGAGGGATTTGGTGGAAGCGAGCACTGCACGCGGAGGGCGTCGTCGCGAGCGACCATCCCGACGATCGACGATCGATGACGTATCGGCGTCGACTTTCTCCAGCGACCACGAAGGCTGCGCTTGTCCTCTCATTCCAGTGTCTCGACTACGAAACATTAGGTAACGCATGATGCTCCTTCCGTTTCTTGTATCGTTTTTATTTTGCTATGTTTTGGCTATGGTGTTTGCGAATCCATTAGGGCTTGAGTTATTTTCGTTCTTCTCTTGTGGGTGAAGATATGTCGTCAAAGGGAAAAGGGAAACGAGGAAGGGGGAAAGAGTGTGCGCATAAGGGTGATGTCCGGTTTGTAAACGATGAGCACATAAGCTCTGTGATGCCCTACAATCAATACCGTTTATACATGAACGGGGTTTCAAAATGGAGTTCAGAGGTTGGAGAATAGCTTATGAGGACCTAATTCATCAGTTAGGTTGGGAGATGTTATGCCACCCGCGAGTTGAGGCAGTGTATCAGTGGGTTTACGAGTTCTATGCTAACGCTAGGTTCTCTGAAGGGGACAACGTTTTAGTTCGTTGCCGCATGATCAACTATTCCCCAAAGGCAATAAATGAAATGTTCGAGTTGGAAGACAATGAGATTACTCCTTATGATGTATTACCGACCACGGCCCCATTGGAAGACATTGCTGCAGTAGTTTGTGGTGGTACGAAGCCGGATTGGGTTTTAAAATCAAAAAAAGCATTGAGGTCTCAGTGTTTATCTCGAGAGGCAAAAGTGTGGTTACTATTTATTAATGCAGGTATCGTGCCAACAAGGCACGCAAACGTTGTATCTTTCGAGCGTATTGCCCTCATCGATGGTATCCTAAAGGGCATTAAATTTAATGTTGGTCATTTAGTACATAGTAGCATCCGGAAGAAAGTAGGAGAAGAAAAAGCAAAACACCATTGGTTCCCCACTTTGATTACTGAGCTCTGCAAGAATGCTGGTGTGGAGATTAGAAGAGGAGACACAGTTACACAGGTAGGTCATCATATCACGGTGACGGTGATAGAGAAGAATATCAAGGTTGCGGAGGAGTCCCCGAAGAAGACAAATGAAAGAATGCAATCAGTTCTCCGAGGGCAATACACAAGGCCACCTCCCGGATCTCCAGAGACAATTACTCTAAATGAAGGAAACCCAGCTCAGGCTAGCATGCTATGTTTACAGGATACAGAGTACATGAAGACGTACCAACGCCTTGAGCATTGTTATTTTGATGCCCGGCAGGACTACGTGTGTAATGTGCTTGCTCAGCTCATGTACAAGGCGAAACTCCCGATATCGATACCAAGTTATCCTTATTGCAATAATTTTGACAAGAGAGGATATCTGATGACTAAAGGTCGGGAAAGGTTGGATACTGCCTATGATGAAGATGATAGTGATGATGCTGATGAGGATGATGATGCTGATGACGAGGACGAGGACGACGAACCTGATGAGGATGAGGAAGAGATGGACGAAGATGAAAGCGAGTAGCCGGGAGCTGTCCAGTTTCATATTTTTGGATATTTTGCTTCATTTGTGAATGCTTTTTGGACAATATTATGCCTTCTTTTGCCTTCTTATTTTTGGATAATATTTCTGTGAAGTTAGTGCTGTGATGTTTGCATATTTTAATTTTATAGCCCAGTACCTTGCATTCCATTACTTTAGTTACTTGAAAGGTTTTGCGAAGATATGGCTCCATCCAATATCCATTGCTAACGTTAGAATCTCTAAATTAAAAGCTACTTTATCAGGGTTATGCTTGTGTTTGGTTTTGTGATGTTATTTGCAGATCCTCTGAACTACTGAGCTATGATTCGACCGAAGCACTCATGGACTATGAATTCTTTGGAAGGTGGCTATGCAACATGCAGAAAAATATGAGGGAAGTATTTGTTTTACATTATTCTTATTTCTTTCATCGTAAAATTATCAATTATTTCCTCTTTTATATCTTCACTGAGTTCATTACTAGGGACTAGCAATGTTTAAGTGTGGGGGTGGTTAGAGTGCAACCCCTACTGCTTGGATAAGAACTTATTTATTTATATATGCGAACTCAATAACTCCGTCTTCGTTTTTGCAATTTAACATATAGGACATTCTTGTTATCCAATGATAATCGAGTGGTATGGCCGGTTAATCAAACGATTTCAGTCACAGAATTTGAAATTAGTGAGAATTTTTTTGGTAAAGCGCTCTTAAGTCTGATTTAAGCACAATTTTCCTTGAAAGATTTTACTTCAAAACCTAGCTTTTGATATGGCTTTCTAAAATATTATGGGAATGGGTGAGTAAGAACTGAATTAGCGAAGTTGGCTGAAGCTTAGGTTTATGTAGTTAAACCATTTTGACCCTCCACTACAATCTTTGTACTTGAACTCTTTTCATGTTGATATGTATTATTCCACGCTTACCTTCCCAATATTCTTATTAGTTACGTCTTAGTATATTAGCCATTTTATGGGTGTTTAATTAAAAAAAATGATTGAGATTCATAGTGATATGGGCCTAAGTATATGTATACATACCTGGAATGATCCCTACTATGCTAGCAAATTATAAATTATATAAAAAAAATTGCATCATACTGATTATGTGACCTGGGTATGTACACTTATACTTGGAATGATCCCTACTATGAATATAAAAAAAGAGTAAAAATGTCAATAAACCCCATAATTTGGTGAATTATTAAGATTACTAACTAAGGGAATGTCTTTCCACTTTCAACATTAGCCCTGAACGCGTAACCAAGTCGATTCTACTCTCATTTGAACTACTGATCTTTGTGTAGGCTCAATCAATTATTTAGCTATTCTTATCTTTCCCTATGTTGCGGAGATCCAATGTTAAAAGATGTTTAGGAGTAACTAATTTTAAGGAAAAGCACACACAACACTTATGACTTTATTTGAGTTTTACCTTTCATTCGAGCTAATGGATTTGTGAATGATTGAATTCGTGTTGATTTATTGGCTTATCAGTTGAGTAAAGCGGATTTCATTAATGTGCCTTAGTTAATTTGTTGTTAAGGATGTGTGATTATCTGAGTTTGCACAATTTCATTAATTCTTTATTCAAGCTTTGAATTGATTATATTTGCTAGGGACTAGCAAATGTCTTAGTGTGGGGGTGTGATAACTTCAGGAAGTTATTTCCCTACTTATTTTATTTTAATTTTCATTAAAAAGAGAAAAATAATCCCCAAATATAGTAAATATGTTTAAATATCTTATTAATCAATATTGGACTGATTTCGGTCATTTTCCATGGTTTTCTATCTAAGATTGGTCAAAGGATTCAAGTTGGGGAAGCAATGGATCATTTATTGCTGATGCAGAAAACAGGTTGCAACGCCTAAAATTAGCAGGTTGCAACGTGACGACGAAATTCAGATTTTGAATTTTAAAAGTGGCGCCTATTTGAAATTCCAAAGGGGGCATCCCTTCAGTTTTGGAAAGGAAGTTATGAGCACGAAATTAAAGGAGAGAGGGGGCGAATATTCAGAGGAGGAACGTGGATAGAAGGAGGGGGATTTTCGGCTAGGGCTGGGGAGGTCTTCTTCTTCTTCAAGGAGAATTTCGGCTAGGGCTTGGAGAAAGAGACTCGGACCAGCACTAAGGAGATAGATCTGAACCTAAAAACATTCCTACATCGTTTTGATTTCCGGAATCATGTCTAGTAAGATCTACTTTGATTTGTGGTTTTTCTCTTCCTTCATGAACTAAATTCCTAAGTCTTGCATGTGTGGAGTACCTTAGTTGTGATGATGACTTGATTTTCATTTATAATTTGTGAGTGTGTTGATGTTAATCTTTATTAAATTTATGATCTATTCTTGGGATTTTGGTTTAAGTTTCATCTTTAAAGTGCTTGGCAAAAATTCAAGAGATGAGTCGGGCTAGATGAACGTTTGTTTTGCACGGCGATATTCGAGAGAGGAGTCGTGTAGTTTTTAACCAAACTTCCGTATTTATACTTCATCGCGAGATTCGAGAGAGGAGCATTGAAAGTGTATCATAAATCTTAATATAATTCCAAGAGAGAGAGAGAGAGAGATCTCCTCTTGAATTAGCAACCGTGATTCTAGCACTTCATGTTATTTTAATTTCATCTAAGTTGGAGACGACTAGAGGATTTTGGAATAAACGGATAATGGAGATCGAGAGATAAAGTTATCCATTTTAGAATCGTTGCAAGAGAATCATTAATACTTCATAAATTATCACTTTTGTTCGTTGTCATCATAACAAGGGAAAATCACATGCGAGACTATCTTTCCAAGTGAAGTTAAAGTAATTTAAGTAACCGTAACTAGAATTGTAGTTGTTTTATTTTGCACTATTTAAGTTTCTCTACCAATCATTATTACTTGCTTGAATTTAGAGAAAAGGCAGAATTAATATTTGTGTGCGCTAAGTTAAGCACTTCCTCGTGGGAACGATCACTTTCTCATCATTTTATTACTTGTACGACACGTGCACTTGCGTATTTATATACACCTATCACGGGCATACCAGTAACCACCGTAACCACCTGGCGGACAAATCATATATTCCGGTTCAGAGCACACGGATCGCCATTTTTCGTAATTGACCATCTTGCCCTTCGGGCAGTTTGGGCAGTTTTGTTAGAGGCGAAAAAGGCGACAAGTTGTTTCTGAAATATGAGAAACTGGAAAGACAGAGTGAGCCTGCTAGGAAGACAAAATGTGAGAAGTCAGAAAAGATAAAAAGTGAGCGTGCCCAAAATGCGAAAGTGCTCTGAGCGCGCTCAGAAGTGTTCTGAGCGCGCAACGAACGGAGAATTGCTCCGAATAGAGTTCGGAGCCCGAAAAGCGGGCGGCGAGCCGGAAGAGGGGGGACTCACCCCAACCTTGCTATGGGGGAGAGCGGCTCGACCGCACACCAAATGGGGGTGTGCCCGGGCCGTACCCCAAGAGGGATGCGTCCTGGCCGGACCCTAAGAGGGGGGTGCGGCCTGGCTGCAGCCCGCACCCCAAGAAGGGGGTGCGGCCTGGCCGCACCTCAAGAGGGGTGCGGCCTGGCCGCACCCCAAGAGGGGTGCGGGCTGGCCGCACCCCAAGAGGGGGGTGCGGCCTGGCCGCACCCCAAAAGGGGTGTGGTTAGGCCGCACCCCTCAAGGGTGGCTCGGTGCTACCGCGCACGCTACCGCGCGGTAGCGCCGCGCTTGCCGCGGGCGCTACCGCGCGCAGTCCTGCTTTGCGCGGTGCTGTAGTGTTCAGATGCGGCGATCGCACGCGGTCTTGCACGGGCGGTTGGTGGTGGAGATAGTGGGCTTGCCCACTCTGCCACTTTCCTCTTATCATCTTAGTGGGCATTTGGAATAACCACATCCTTGACTTGTATGTATGAGAATCTTGTATGAGTACGCATCATAAGCCCCCCAAACCTTCGGAGTCCGAGTTACTGTGCGGAGGAGTTCGGACGTTTTGATTTTTTTTCTGCGGCGGCTTCGATCAATGTTATCTTCGTGGCGCCTTGGGTAGGAATTGCTGTTATAGGATGAGTGTGCAGTTTTTCACATAATAGAAGATAAGTTTGCGCGAGTCTGAGCTCACGACTTTTTACATAATATAAGATAAGTTTGCGCGAGTCTGAGCTCGCGGATTTTTACATAGTAGAAGATAGATTTGCGCGAGTCTGAGCTCGCAGCTTTTTACATAGTAGAAGATAGATTTGCGCGAGTCCGAGCTTCTGGCTTTTTACATAGTAAAAGATAAGTTTGCGCGAGTCTGAGCTCGCGGCTTTTTACATAGTAGAAGATAGATTTGCGTGAGTCTGAGCTCGCGGCTTTTTACATAGTAGAAGATAGATTTGCGCGAGTCTGAGCTCGCGGCTTTTTACATAGTAAAAGATAAAGTTTGCGCGAGTCTGAGCTCGCGGCTTTGTACATAATAGAAGATAGGTTTGGTCGGTGAAGAGCGTATGTATTCAAACTGTGTACGAACGTAGGAGGGGCAAACACTTATCATGTCGTGACCTTACTGCGGTGGAGAAGGGCGAACCTTCAATCGACGACAGTGAGAGATTGATGTGAGCGCGCTGCCCGGAGACAGTTGTTGTTCATTAGCGCACTGCCTGAAGGCAGGTGTTGTTCATTAGCGCACTGCCTGTAGGCAGGTGCTGTTCATTAGCGCACTGCCTGGAGGCAGGTGTTGTTCATTAGCGCACTGCCTGGAGGCAGGTGCTGTTCATTAGCGCACTGCCTGGAGGCAGGTGCTGTTCATTAGCGCACTGCCTGGAGGCAGGTGCTGTTCATTAGCGCACTGCCTGGAGGCAGGTGGTGTTCATTAGCGCACTGCCTGGAGGCAGGTGGTGTTCATTAGCGCACTGTCTGGAGGCAGGTGCTGTTCATTAGCGCACTGCCTGGAGGCAGGTGCTGTTCATTAGCGCACTGCCTGGAGGCAGGTGCTGTTCATTAGCGCACTGCCTGGAGGCAGGTGCTGTTCATTAGCGCACTGCCTGGAGGCAGGTGCTGTTCATTAGCGCACTGCCTGGAGGCAGGTGCTGTTCATTAGCGCACTGCCTGGAGGCAGGTGCTGTTCATTAGCGCACTGCCTGAAGGCAGGTGTTGTTTATGCAAATGGACGTCTTTACGTAGTTTTGATAGCGCAGGATATGACATGCCTGGAATGATTAACTTTAAAAACAATTAGTAGTGGTAATTTACACAAAGTTTTTACAGAAACAAAGTTGACAGAATATTTCAGTGGCGCTGGTAGAGCCCCGCTGATGGGTATGAAGCTTTCTCCTGGGATGACTGCCTTAAGGGTTGCTCCCGGTCCTTCCTGGCAGGCCGCTAGCTGATCTCCTGCTAGCTGAATCGTCGCCTAGTCTCGTAGGAATTTCCCCAGTAGGCCTTGTTTGACGAGACACTCGATTTCGTCCTTAAGCTTGGAGCAATTTTCCGCGTCATGTCCTCGTCCACGATGGAACTCATAGTATTTTGTCTGGTCCCCCGCATTTTTAGCGAGGGGTCTGGGCTTGCGGAGCGTCTAGTCATCTTTGATTCCGTACAGTACGTTAGTCCTGGTAGTGTTCAGGGGGGTGTAGTTCTGATGTTGGCGAGATCCTCGGTCTCGGCTGGGGTTATCGTAATGCTTATTTTTCTTATTGGGAACTGTCTGCGACAGTGGCTCCTCTTTCTTCCTCTTCGAGCTCCCCTCGAACTGCCGTCGGTGTGCTTCAATTGCCTCATCTGCTGCTATCTGGGCCTCGACTCGCTGAACGAGGTCAGGATAGCTTGGTACAGTTTCTCTCATTTGAGCCGAGTAGAAGCCACTTGGGCGGAGACCTCCAAGGAAGACTCCTCGCAAGAGCTCGGGGTCGACCCCCGGGATTTGTCGAGCCTCCGAAGTGAAGCGTCGGAAAAAATCCTAGAGAGTCTCTCCGTCATTTTGGCGAATTCCTAAAAGATGGGAGGGATCTCGGACAATCCTACGATTGGCGATGAACTGGTCCACGAACTGCTGCGCCATTTCTGCGAAGTTGTTGATGGCCCCATCTCCCAGGGAGTGGAACCAAGTGCGTGCTTGTCCTTTCAAGGTTGTCGGAAACACTTGACAGAGGAGCTGGTCGGGGGCGCTGTAAATCCTCATGATGGTGGTGAAGTGATTGACATGTTCCACCGGGTCATCCGTCCCGTCGAACGTTTCGATGTTGGGAAGCTTGAAACCATTTGGAACTGGATGTGTCATGACTTGAGGCGATAGTGGGGAGCCGTGGTGTGCGGGACGGCGGGCGAGAGCTGCGCATCGCCCCGCCTGGATGTATTCTTCCTCTATCATATCGCGTATTTCTTCTCGTGTGGCTCTTTCTATTGCTCGGCCAGGGACAGTTCTTCCTGGGAGACGGTGATGGTGGTCAGCTCCTAGGCCTCTGGCTGGGGGAGCAGGATGGGCGGAACTTGCTGCGTCGGAGAATTCTTCTGAGGCTTCTTCCTCTCGAACGACCTCCTCGTTCGGGGCATGACTCGGAGCTGGGGGCGGCGGAACGTTCAACGTTGGCGGTTAAACGGGAACTCAAGGAGCCCCGAGATTTCTTATAATAGACAGCATCTCGGCTTGATGTTCTTCCAACTGCCGCATGCGCCCTTCCAGTATTGTTGTGGGTGCAGGCACTGCCTCTTCTGCGAGAGGCGCGTTGATAAGCGATTGGGAGGGAGCTGGGTCGACGCGTCCCTTCGGGATTGATCCTTCAGTAGTGCGAGCACTTTTTCTTGCCATTGCAATTGGTGGCGAAGCGCTCCCTTTAGTGAGTCTTTGCAGAGTTTTGGGAATTGGTTCCCACGAACGGCGCCAAACTGTTGCGGGTCGCTTAGGGCTCTTGGTAGATCGGTTTACTTGAACCACCTTAGCTCGGGAGCGAACCAAACGCGCAAACAGTCAATTTGAGATTCGTTGATTACACTAAGACTTTTTAGCGTGGAAAACCCGGAAAGGGTAAAAAACCACGTGGCCGGAGCCGTGCCGACCAAACTTCCACTATCATCTGGGGGGTTACAATAAGAGACTTAGAAGTCGAGCGCGACAGGCCGCTGCTCGTTACAATAATAGAGAGAAAGAGAGAGAGAGAGAGGGAGAGTTCCGAAGGTGCCAGACCACCTCCAGAAAAACTAAGTCCTTTCTCCTTCTGAGAAAGGTGGAGAACAAAAGTGAGAATGCCCTGGAGAACAAAAGTGAGCGCGCTGAGTCGCCTTTCGGGAAGAAGGAAATCTTCGAGTCGAATGAGAATTCCGCGAAAGTCTGCAAGAAGCTCTCCCGGGTCCAGAAGGCAAGGTCCGTTCAAATGAAACCCTGGGGCTCCTTTTATAGCTTTGGCCGGGGGTAGCCCGGTATTTTTGTCGTTGTAACCACCGTAACCACCTGGCGGACAAATCATATTTTCCGGTTCAGAGCACACGGATCGCCATTTTTCGTAATTGACCATCTTGCCCTTCGGGCAGTTCAGGCAGTTTTGTTGGAGGCGAAAAAGGCGACAAGCTGTTCCTGAAATCTGAGAAACTAGAAAGACAAAAAGTGAGTCTGCTAGGAAGACAAAATGTGAGAAGTAAGAAAAGATAAAAAGTGAGCGTGCCCAAAATGCGAAAGTGCTCTGAGCGCGCTCAGAAGTGTTCTGAGCGCGCAACGAACGGGGAATTGCTCCGAACAGAGTCCGAAGCCCGAAAAGCGGGCGGCGAGCCGGAAGAGGGGGGACTCACCCCAACCTTGCTATGGGGGAGAGCGGCTCGACCGTACCCCAAAGGGGGGTGTGCCCGGGCCGTACCCCAAGAGGGACGCGGCCTGGCCGCACCCTAAGAGGGGGGTGCGGCCTGGCTGCAGCCCGCACCCCAAGAAGGGGGTGCGGCCTGGCCGCACCCCAAGAGGGGTGCGGGCTGGCCGCACCCCAAGGGGGGGGGGGGTGCGGCCTGGCCGCACCCCAAGAGGGGGGTGGTTAGGCCGTACCCCTCAAGGGTGGCTCGGCGCTACCGCGCGGTAGCGCCGCGCTTGCCGCGGGCGCTACCGCGCGCAGTCCTGCTTTGCGCGGTGCTGTATTGTTCGGATGCGGCGATCGCACGCGGTCTTGCACGGGCGGTTGGTGGTGGAGATAGTGGGCTTGCCCACTCTCCCACTTTCCTCTTATCATCTTAGTGGGCCTTTGGAATAACCACCTCCTTGACTTGTATGAATGAGAATCTTGTATTAGTACGCATCAATTTCATTTTGCTATTCCTTAAAATTCAATATTAAACAGTCAAACACAAAATTAAATTCAGCCCGTCACGAAGTTGCCATGAATGCCCCGCTACTAAATGCATTTAGTGACCAAAAAATTTTTTGCCACTAATTATCCATATTTAGTGACCAAAACAATTATAGTCACTAGAAGAAGTTTTAGTGACCAAATTGATTTGGTCATTAAATTAAGTTGTAGTGACTAGATTGATTTGTTCACTAAATTAATTTTTAGTGACCAACTTGAATGAACTTTTAGTGACCAAGTTGATTCGGTCACAAAATGATTTCTTTGTGACCAAATGGATTCGGTCACGAAATAAAGCTTTAGTGACCGAACTAATTCGGTCACTACATGTATATTTTTAGTGACGAAATATCTAGTCACTAAAGAGACAATACAATATAACATTTTTTGTCACTAAATTCTATTCAATTTCTCAAAAATAACATATAATTTCATTTTGCTATTCCTTAAAATTCATATTAAACAGTCAAACACAAAATTAAATTAAATACACAATCATAACAAAAGTTTGTTCAGAATAAGTTATTTTATTAATAGCTCAAAGCCTCAAACCCCTCAATACATAATAATATTGTTTTAAACTATAATTAAACTGAATACATTAATAAATATCTAAAATGAGGAAAAATCCGCTTGCCCTTCTCAAACTTCGTCCGTGAGATGATGTTGCCAGTAACTTGAGTTAGGTGCTCACTGATTTGATCAATCTGCGTGAGAGCATTTCCCAACTGTTTTCCCTTCATGTGAAATGAGAATTTTATTACTAACCTGACAGGTACGTATAACAAAAAGTTAGGTTAGCAAACTAAAAGATTGAAGCAAGAAAAATCCAAACAAGCTACGAAAGAATAAATTATGTGCGGTCACTAAAGACATGTCTTTAGTGACTGAATGTAGACACGTATTTAGTGACGAAATAAATTTTGTCACAAAAGACACATCTTTAATGATGAAATAAATTTTGTCACTAAAAACCAATTTTCTTGTAGTGAATGCATATAGTTTAATATATAAGTTCATATGTATGTTTTTTCATTTCCACAATAATGCATATAATTTAATTTACCTGGCGTCATACCGACTCAATGTAGAGTTTATGAGCACTCTTGTCGCTATTGTCAAATGTGACCGTCCCAGGAACTGAATTTCTTCTTTCAACTTCCCCGCCACTTGGTCATTATCACGTGTTCTTTTGCGGCCTTTAGAATCAGGGGTGGATTCACTAGCACAAATTGTTTCCTTCAATGATTTATTTTGTGTGGGAGGGAGTAACGTAACAATGAGTGAAGATGGTGTGGGGGAAGCTGATTCATGATCATGCGCTTGTGACATCGACTTAATCAGGGCAACAAGAGAATCAAATCTCTCTTGGCAATAGTTTCGCAGTTCACGGACCTCTGTAAGAATCTTTTCTTCCGATTGATTAATCTGTCTTCTAATTAACTTCTTTAATTCCTTTTCTTTTTTCTTCTTCTCCTTCTCTTTTTTGCTCTTCTCTTTCAATCATTGAGTCTTCTCCTTATCCACCGACTCTTCTGTCACCTTCTTCTCTTTTCCAATATTTTTCTTCGCCGACCTCAACTTCAGCACCTCCTCGAAAAAGGAGTCTGACTCCTCAGGACCGAGTACATGTTGCTCATCCATACTTAAGTAAACAAAAGTCGATCTTACCTACACATAAGATGAGTTGTGAACAACATCAACTAGTAGGGAGAACAAAATAAAACACAATTAGCAAGAAGAACCTAACTAATCATAGAACATGAAGCTACCTCTTTCTTTGGAAATAACAGTCTTGGTAGATCTTCACAGAACTTATAACTAAAACCACCTTTAGCGGCTCATCGACACAAACGTGCCTTAACCATCTCATCCACCGGCACCTGGATGTTGGTGTGCTCGAAAAACCAAACCTAGAGGATAGTAAACCAACAAAATTATAAATAGAAATAGTACTGCATTAACACAATCAGTATTAAACATATTAAGAACTCACTACAAGAATAATGGAGCAGCCTTCGAGGTAGCCCAAACTGACAGGTTCTTTTCGGGAGCAGCTCAGTGTATGTAGATCCTCAAACTGCTTATGTAGAAATGTATGCGCGGCCTTCGGCCAATTATATTTTCTAAAATTCTCCATTCCACCAAACTTTTTCAGGCATAATGGAAGTCTAAGAGATTCAAGGGAAATAAAAATCTGCAAAATACATACTTCACTGGTGCATCAACTCTTTGCACTTCCGTTTCATTAGAAGCCCCCTCTATATTAACTAATTCATTTAGATAGATTACTAGGTCCGCTTGTGTCACATTTGATAATGGTAATCTCCTGAAGTCATAATCATGTCCCCTATTGGATAGCCCAAGTATCAACGCCACCTCATTGACAGTCATTCTTGTTGCGGAACGCTTAGGGCTCGTGGTAGACCGGTTCACTTGAACCACCTTAGCTCGTGAGCGAACTAAGCGCGCAAACAGTCAATTAGAGATCTGCTGAGCACACAGAGGGTTTTTAACGTGGAAAACCGGGAAAGGGTACAAAACCACGCGGCCGGAGCTGTGCCGACCAAACTTCACTATCTTCTGGGGGTTACAACTTGGAAGCTAGAACTTGAGCGCGACAGGCCGCTGCTTGTTACAATATTTGGAGAGGGAGAGAACGAGCTCCGAGGGTGACAGGCCACCTCTCGGAAAAACTAAGTTTTTTTCTCTTCTGAGAATGCTAGTCGTCTTTCGGAAGTGAGACGGCTAGTCGCCTTTTCCTTCTGAGAATGCTAGTCGTCTTTCAGAAGTGAGAAGGCTAGTCGCCTTTTTCTTCTGAGAATGCTAGTCGCCTTTCGGAAGTGGGAAGGCTAGTCGCCTTCCGGAAGTGAGAAGGCTAGTCGCCTTTCGGGATGATGAAGATCTTCAAGTCCACGAAGGAGATCTTCAAGCGCCGAAGGAGAATTCCGCAAAAGTCTGCAAGGAGCTCTCCCGGGTCCAGAAGTCAAGGTCCTTTCAAATGAAGCTCCAGGCCCCTTTTTATAGCTTTGGCCGGGGGTAGTCCGGTAATCTTGTCGTTGGTAGTTTCCATAAATGCTCGGTGGACGAATCATATTTTTCGGTTTGGGGCACAAGGATCGCCATTTTTCGTAAATGACCACCTTGCCCTTCGGGCAGCTTGGGCGGCTCGGGCAGTTCTGTTGGAGGCGAAAAAGGCGACTGACTGTTCCTGAAAAGTGAGAGGTCGGAAACCCAAAAAGTGAGAAGCCGGAAACCCAAAAAGTGAGAAGCTGGAAAGACAAAAAGTGAGGAAGCTTCCTGATCGCGCTCAGAAACGTTCTGAGCGCGCGCTAGCGCTAAAAAGCTCCAAGTGCGCAATGAACCACGGAGATGCCTCGGGCAGACGGCGGACGGAGAGTTGCCCCCTAAAGGGGGGACCGGGATCCTTTGGCGAGGAGAGAGCGCCGGACCGCACCCCGAGGAGGGGTGGGCGCGACCGCGCACCCCAAAGAAAAAGGGGGGGTGCGGATTGGCCGCACCCCCAAAAAGGGGGGAGGGGCGGAATGGCCGCACCCCCAAAAAAGGGGGGGGTGCGGATTGGCCGCACCCCCCAAGGGGGGATGCGGCCTGGCCGCACCCCCCAAGGGGTGCGACTTGGACGCACCCAAGGGGTGCGGCTTGGCCGCACCCCCCAAGGGGTGCGGCTTGGACACACCCAAGGGGGGTGCGGCTTGGCCGCACCCCCCAATGGGTGCGGCTTGGCCGCACCCCCCTTAGCCGCACCCCAAAGGGGGGTGCGGTTTGGCCGCACCCCAAGGGGGGTGCGGCCGGGCCGCACCCCCTTGGGGGGGGGGGGGGGGGGGGGGGGGGCTGAGCCGCACCCCCCTGGGGGGTGCAACTTAGGCGGCCGCTGTAACATCCCCCAAACTGCTAGACCCCTAAGTTGGTTTTGTCATGACAGGGTCATGACAAAACCATAGGAAGAGCCTTTTGACCTTAAGAGCTTAAGAAAGGAGGAGGAACCACCTTGGTCTGCAAATAGCAATCCCCATCCTCCAAGCTTGGGATTGGAATTTAGGGCTTCAACTTAACCCTTGGACCCCACCATAGTGTCCCTAACCCTTTAGGGGTCCCCTTAGGGCACCAAGGGCCCATTGAAGACAACCTAAGGGACCAATTTGACCAAAGTCAACATAAACCCTCAAATTGGTCAAAGTAGCCCATTTAGAGCCAATCAACCCTCACCATGTCAAATTGATCACACCCCTAGGTTTAGAATACCATTATAGACCTAGTGGCCCCAAAAGCCCCATCATGGGACCCCCAGGGGTGCAAATTGACCAAAATGCCCTTTTTAAGGTCAAAATGACTTTTCTTCTCAAAGTACCCCAATTGACCTTCACCACATTAAATTGACCTCACCCATAGGGCTATCATGTCATAAGGGAGCTAGTGGACTAAAAAGCCCCATGACCAAGTCAACCCTAGGGCTCAATTTGACCAAAGTCAATTTAGCCTATTTTGGTCAAATCAACTTAGATTGGGTCAACCAAGAACCATATGACCAAATTGACTCCACCATTAGTTCCTAAACTTAATTTGGAACCTATTGAACCCAAAAGCCCCATCCTAGGGTTCCCCAATTGACCAATTTGACCAAAAGTCAAAATTGCCCAATTTAGGTCAAAATACTCAAACCTAACCCAATCTCTTTGGGCTAACTCAATTGGATGGTCAACCAGCCCATGTGGACCCTCATTAAACTCAGGAGAGAGTATAGAAACCGACCATGGTGATTAGGAGAGAGAAAATGGGGGTTTCCCCATTTTTGAAGAGAGAGAGGAAGCCATTCATGGCCATTAAGAGGTTTTACCTCTTGGCCTCCCCAATTGATGCCTCCATTCAACTCCTCAGCCGATTAGGAGGAGTTTCCATCAGTTACTAAGGAAGATTAAGGCAAAGGAGAGGAAGAGGGGCCGGCCTTTGAAGAAACCGAAGGGGCCATTAATGGCAATGAAGCTTAAAGCCACCACCACCCCCATTCGAACCCCCCTTCACCTTCAGAGACCAGAGAGGAGAGAAACCCCTAAGTCACCTGGAGATTTCGTGCACTGTAGGAGGAATTGGCATGGCATCTCAACCGACGGCAGCTCCCATGGTGTACTCGAGATTGACCCGACGGCAAGCCCTCCAGCAGGTCCCATTCTCCTCCCTGAACCCTAAGGATTAGATCCAAATCGACGGCGGCTCGAATCGTGGTCAATCGGCTGTGAATCGAGTCGGCCAAGCCTCCCGTTGATCGGGTTGGGTATCCTTCTGCAGAACACAATTCCGGCCACCTCCGGCCGATCAAACACCGCTCATCGCCGGCGCCCACCTCAACGGAGGTGGTGGTGGCGTTGGTCGGCCGGGGCGGCGCTCAGGTGGCCGGGAAATCACTTACCAAGGCGGCCCAGGCGCGTAAAATCTATGCCGTTGATTCCTTGGGGACGATGACCCAGCGCCATCCGATCTGCTTTAAGATTCGTGCGGCTTAGTTCATTCTCTTTTATTTCTGTGATTAAATCTGCAGCCTCTATTTAAATCATGGAAAAATAGTTAGAGGCCGAATCATAAAAAGTGGTAAACATAGAAAATGTAGCCCTTGACGTCTAGTTTCATACAAAATTAAGATCACTCAATTTGGAGTCCTGGTTAGGGCTCAGCACTCATTTTAGTGGGGGTTGTCTTTAGGGCTAATCAGAACTTATTTTTGATGCCCACCCCATTATAGAACTCCAAATGACTTGATATTTGGGGTGTGGTCTAGTCTTAGGCATATATAGGTCATGTCCAAAGATCACAAGGATTGGAGAAGTTTTCTCCTTAATTTTTAGGAAAGACCAATAATCCTAGTTTAACCTAATTAGGTGTCTTAAACACCTCAAAACCCTTCCAATCCTGGAGGGGTGGTCTTAGGGGGTATGTATAGGCCCTGGTTAAAATATCATGATTTATGGAGTTGTTTTGGTAGGGTATTCCACCAAAACAACCTTAGGCTCCCTAGGTTTAGGCAAAACTTTGGGTGAGTGCCCCCACTCTTCCACAAGGTCTTTTGGCTCCATATTTGGGGTGCACCTCACCCTCCCCCATGCCAACCTCTGGTCCAAGTTTGGTGGCCATTGGAGGAGTTTTGCCCTAGTAAATCAAAAAGGGGCTAAATTGCTATTTGCACCCCAAATAGGTACCCATTGGAATTCCACTCCCCACCAAATGTTGGTAGGATCTTGGGTGGTCTTTCACTGACCCATGGTCAGTATGGTGAGTAGTATGGACTTGGGCAAGGTAGGGAGATCTTTGAGACTAGTTTCACTTAAAGGTTATGTTTAGGGTAAAGGTAAACCTAAGCTAGTTTTGGAGTGTGGAGGGGTTTCCTCCCACTGATTGTTGGGTAACTTTGGTCACTGCCTTGGGAGGTAGGAGGCACCCCAAGGAGCAACTTTGGGTGGGTTAGGGCCTATTGTGCCCATAAATCCTAGTGGTTGAGTTTATGGTGCCTTTTAGGGTTTTGTGAAGGATGAAGGAGTAAGTGTCCATGGGGAGAAGTGCAATAGACCTCTCTGAGTTCTAGGAGTGGTATAATTTCCCCTCAAGAGGTTTGAGTGGTTTGGGAGATGTTTAGGCCCTAACCCTAGGCTAAACCCTTAAGGGGTGCAAATAGAGGTCAATGAAGGGAGTAGAGTCAAACCCTAGTGGTTTGACCTAAAGTTTTGGTGGGTAGGTCATAGTGACCATAGAAGACTCCCTTGTGAATTTGAAGAGGTTTGGAGTTGTCTAACCTAGGTAATAAATCCTTGGGTAGATTTGTAAATAATTGGAATTTGGAGTTCTAGGAAGAAATAACACTTAGGGAATCATCACCTTCTGTCTCCCACTTGTTTTTGAGGTTATGAATCTCTGGAGTTCCTACTTGAGCTATTGGAGAAGGTTAGACCCTAACCCTAGGCTAAACCCTAATGGGGTGCAATTAGAAGCTAATGAAGGAAGAGGGGTCAAACCTTAATGGTTTGACTTGAAATTTTGGGGATGTGTCCTTAGTGACTAGGGAATGCTACTGTGAGAATTTGGAGGGATTTGGAGTTGCCAATCATAGGCAATAAACCATTGGGTAGATTTGTAAATAATTAGGGTTTGGGGTTTTAGGGCGAAATAGTACTTATCAATTTACCATCTTCTGTCATAAACATGGTTTTAATGATATTAATCTCTGGAAGAATTGGTTAGAACATGAGTTAACCCTTGGAGGTCCAAATTGTAATATTCCTCATTATTGGCAATTTTTGGGTTGGTTAAATTTATGATGTTAAGTTACTGTAAATACATGAAACTTTGCTGGTTGTCTTTTCATAACAATATGTTACCACTGTAATTTTCCCATAATTTATGGATCAATATTCTTGGTACCTCTAGTTCATTTTGGAAGAAATTGCAAATATATCCTTGGATGTAATTACAAATATGCCATCTGTGGAACATGGTCAAACTTTGTAGGACTGAATATTATATTATGAAGCACCACTGTACTAATTTGCAAGAGGTTTAGAGATCATATGAGGGTACCTCCTTTGTAATTTATTGGAAATAATTGTGTTTTGGAATTTCTAAAAATAGTAAATCTTGCTGGTTTTTCCTAAAATTTTATACCTACTGTTTATTAGGTACTATTGTTTTATGTAAAAATTGGAGTAGGCATTGGAGGTCAGAAAAGTACACTTGTAGTTCAAACCTTGGTAAAATGGCCCTTTGGGAAATTATTTAAAATACTATTATTATTGGAAAAATTATGAAACCCTAGATTTAATCTGAAATAGGTAGCATGGGTCCCCAGTAAATCTCTTGGGTCAAGTAGTTGGTTATTTAGTCTACCTCTCTTCATGAGCATCAAAAACGTTAAGGGTGGTCTGCATTTAGCATCTAGACAACTTTGGGGTTAAGGGGTCAAACTGGTGGTCTTGGGTCTGGAGTGATGAAGGTTGGGTGGTAGCCTTGTATTATGTATGAATCTCTAGAGAAGTTGGGGTTTGGTAAGTCTTAGGGTGGTGGGGTGCCACCCTCGGAATAGGTCGTCCGGGGATTGACGAAAGATCGTCTTTTCCTGTTAGCGTCTTCTAGCACCTAAGTTTCTATAGCAGGAAAGTTATTATGAGAATTTGTTTATAGAAGTCTAGCCGGTTTAATCCGGTGATCTTATGTTTCTGAGATGTTTATTGGTGACGGGCGGGTTAGCCCAGGGAGCTTGTAGCTCGGTGTTGTTGAAAGATATCTTGCATGAGCATAAGGTGGTGGGTCCTTCGTGTTGGCGGTCGTTGCACCGACGTTGATACTTGGGCTCGGCTGGTGCGGTATTTGCACTTAGCCATAAAATCTGGCGGTCCAGTCAGTAAGAGTACGCAGACGCTCCGCGGGTTTTGTGGAGGCGTACGATAGGTCTAGGTCGGGTAGTGCATATACCAACCTAGAGGTGGGCGGGGCCCAACCCACCGCTTCCGTTTGCCACTACGGGAGTATCCGGGGAGTCTAGCTCGCTCCAAAAAGGGGGAACTAAAGGTCTATGCGCATAGAGTCGTAGTGGGTGAGTTGCACTTGTTTGATCACCGCATAACAACATACTTGCATGACATAGCATAATCATTGCATTCAACCCCTGACACCTATCGTATAAATTGGTATGGGACTTTTTATACGATAGGCCCTGCTAAACGACCCCTTGGTCTATAGGTTTGCATGAGCACTCCTATAAATCAATGGTTAATAATATAATACTTAATTGCCTCTACTTTTGCTCATTACTGCTTTTCCTATACATTACCCTGCTGTTTCTATTTCTTGTTTCATTTATATATATATATATATCACCTGTGTAGCGTAGATATTACCTTGTCACCTGCATTTGTTTCTACCCCTTGTTTGTCCTCCGCTTCCTCCTTCCCATCCGGTGCCTAGGAGCCTTGGGGGGAGGGGTGGGGAATTGGCTGAGTCTTTATGACTGACGGTCGGTGGACCTTATCATTTTAGGAGACCGCGGCGACGGAGCAGCACCGGAGGCCGGTGCAAATGGAGGCGGGGCAGTCTAGCTCAGGAGCTCAGATGACAGGATCCGTGAGTGTTGATTTAGTTGTTTTGCTTCCGCGAGTGAACCATGTAGTGAGGCTTTGATGTATTGGGCAAGGCCCTAGTTATCTTGTTTCCTTTCTTTCAGTTACATTGTGGACATCTTCTGATGATTTACTTATATATGTGATGTGGACTTAGTTTGATCTACTATTCAGTTTAGCTTACTTTTCTTGTGATCGATTTGGCCGGCAGGATCGGCGTTTTGTAGTGGCGACCTTCCCAAGCGAAGGTGTCACCGCAAAACGGCGGTTCTGGGCCTAAGACCCGGTGGTTTTTGCAAAAAAAAAAGAGAGTCTTACAGCCGCACCCCCAAGGGTGGCGCGGCCGAGGGGTGCAGCCTGCGCGCTACCGCGCTCTTTGACCGTCGACCCCTCCTCTCTTTTCCGGGGCTTTCTTCAGGTGCGTCCTAAGGCCTTTATGGGTGTTCAACATAAGCCCCCCAAACCTTCGGAGTCCGAGTTCCGGAGCGAGGAGTTCGAAGGTTTTGATTTTTTCTGCGGCGGCTTTACCCATTGCCCTCTGTGCGGCGCTTTTCTGGTAGGAGCTGATGTCGGAGGGTGTTGGTTTTCCGAGGTCGTTGTGGGCTTGCTGCCCGGCTCTGATATCCGTATGGGCTGAGGGGTTTCTGTAAAATGATAGATTAGCTTGCGCGGTTCTGAGCCCGCGGCTTTTACACAATAGAAAATTAGTTTGCGCAAGTCTGTGCTTGCGGCTTTTTTGCACGAGTCTGTGCTCGCGGCTTGGCCGGTGAATAGCGGGTGTATTCAAACCGTGGGTTAACGTAAGGGGGGCAGGCCCCTACGTCACCGGGACTCGACGGCGGAGGAGAAGGGCGAACCTTCAATCGACGGCGGTGCAAAGTCCCCGGGGCAGGGCCCCGAAGTGGCCGGTGAATAGCTGGTGTATTCAAACCGGGGGAGAACGTAAGGGGGGCAGGCCCCTACGACGCTGGGACTCGACGGCGGAGGAGAAGGGCGAACCTTCAATCGACGGCGGTGCGAAGCCCCTGAGGCTGGGCCTCGAAGTGGCCGGTGAATAGCTGGTGTATTCAAACCGGGGGCGAACGTAAGGGGGGCAGGCCCCTACGATGCTGGGACTCGACGGTGGAGGAGAAGGGCGAACCTTCAATCGACGGCGGTGCAAATCCCCCGAGGCAGGGCCTCTTTATAAAGTTTTTTCTTAAGTGAGTGTAAGTGTCAAAATATGGTTTTACAGTATGAAATCATTTGGTGCATAGCTCTATGTAAGATAAGATAGGTGCACGAGTCTGGGCTCGCGGCTTTTACATGTAATATAAGATAGGTGCACGAGTCTGAGCTCGCGGCTTGTACATAAATTGAAGATAAGTTTGCACGAGCTTGAGCTCGTGGCTTAGTACATGGTAGGGGTCCCTGGATCACTAGTAAAAGCGGCGCAGGTTTTGAGCGTTCCAGGTGCGTGGCAAAGTCTTCCCTTCCGCCGTCCTGAGCCTGTATGTTCCGGGTTTCACGACTGTGGTGACTACGTACGGGCCCTCCCAGGCCGGTGAGAGCTTATCTCCTTGGGGGCCTTTACCGGCGGCCTCGATGCTGCGTAAGACGAGATCTCCTACGTTGATTGGTCTGGGCTTCACCCTCCTGTCATAAGTCCGAGCGACACGCATTTGGTAGAGTGCAGCACGGTGAGCAGCGCTGTCTCGAACTTCTGGGATTAGATCGAGGTTTTCTCGGAGCAGTCCATCATTCTTGCTGGGGTCGAAGGTTAGTACTCGAGCACTCGGAACGCCGATGTCGACGGGGATGATAGCTTCGGTTCCGTAACAGAGGTTATAAGGTGTCTCCCCTGTAGGAGTCCTCTCTGTTGTGCGATACGCCCACAACACATTCGGGAGCGGGTCTACCCACTGTCCCCCAGCTTCTTCCAAGCGTGTTTTCAGTCCTTTGAGGATGGTGCGGTTTGTGACTTCTACTTGTCCGTTGGTTTGCGGATGTGCCACGGCCGTGTGACGCAGGTTGATCTTCAGATCCTCGCACATCTTGGTGAAGGACTTCCCAGTGAATTGAGTGCCGTTGTCGGCAATGATCGCAGTCGGGATGCCGAAGCGGCAGACGATGTTCTTCCAGACGAATTGTTTGGCGTTATCTTCCGTAATTTTGGCCAGGGGCTCCGCCTCCACCCATTTGGTGAAGTAGTCGATGGCTAGGATGATGAACTTCCTCTGCCCGGACGCTAGCAGTAGGGGACCGAGGAGGTCGATCCCCCACTGCGCGAATGACCACGCACTCTGCAACGTGGAAAGTGAGACCGGGGGTTGATGAGGCATGTTGGCATGCAGCTGACAACTTTTGCACCTCTGGACAAAGTCGGTCACGTCCTTCCTCATCGTTGGCCAATAGAAGCCTTGACGCAGTATTTTCCGCGCTAATGCCTTCCCGCCTAGGTGCTCTCCGCAGACTCCTCCGTGTACTTCCCTGAGGGCGTAGTCCGCCTCGCACGCTGGCAGGCATTTTAGATATGGTCCTGAGAATGCCCGTTTGTAAAGCTCCCCGTCTATAATGGTGAACGATGCTGCCCGCATTCGTAGCCTTCGCGCCTCTAGACGATCTTCGGGAAGGTGCCCTTGCTCGAGGTAAGCTCGCAATGGGGTCATCCAGGATGACTCTTCCTGGTGGATGGCTGCGATTTCCCATGTCCCTTGAATGCTTGGGATCACAACTTCTTCCATTCGGCATCTTCGAGACTGGTAGCTGGAGGGTGAGGTGGCGAGCTTGGATAGAGCATCCGCCCTGGAATTCTGCTCTCGGGGGATGTGTAGAATCTGATACGATGAGATCTTCTGGAGAAGTGATTTCGCGAATGCGAGGTACTTCGCCATCTGTTCGCTCTTAGCCTCGTAATCTCCTTCAACCTGTGAGACCACGAGTTGGGAGTCTGTATAGATCGTTAGGTTCTCGGCTTTGCAGTCGATGGCAAGTCGGAGTCCGGCGATCAGTGCTTCGTATTTCGCGATGTTATTTGTTGCGGGAAACTTTAGCCGGAGTCCGTAATCCAGGGTGATCTCTTCGGGGCTTATGAGGAGCAATCCTGCTCCGGCCCCTTCAGCTCCAGAGGCGCCGTCGACATAGAGGGTCCAACGGGGGCTGGTGGTGTCTTTGATGAGGGATGTTTCTGGCGGGATGGTGTATTCCACCACGAAGTCGGCGAGCACCTGTGACTTGATGTCGGGCCGAGGCAGGAATTGGATGTCGAACTCGCCGAGTTCTACGACCCACTTTACAAGTCTCCCCGAGACTTCCGGCTTCTGGAGGATTGCCCGCAATGGGAGTTGCGTCAATACCTTGATCGCATGAGCCTGGAAGTAGGGTCTAAGTTTTCTAGCTGAGAAAACAAGAGCCAAAGCCGTCTTGTCTGCTGCCTGATATATGGTTTCGGTGTCGGTGAGGACTTTGCTGAGGTAGTAGATCGGTCGCTGCACCCCTCCTTCGTCTTTCACGAGCACTGAGCTAAGAGCCGTAGGCGACACGGCCAGGTACAAGAACAGAGTTTCCCCGGGGGTGGGCTTTGACAGAAGCGGTGGCGAAGCCAGGTACTGTTTGAGAAGCTCGAAGGCCACTTGGCACTCGTCCGTCCACTGGAAACCTGAATGGCGCGCTCCCCAGAGGATTTTGAAGAAGGGGAGGTACTTGTCTCCCTTTCGTGATAGGAAACAGGACAAACCAGCGATCCTCCCGTTTAGGCGTTGTACTTCCTTAATTGAGCGAGGTGGCGACATATCCTCCAACGCCTTGATCTTCTCGGGGTTGGACTCAATTCCCCGATGGGTTACCATGAAACCTAGAAACTTCCCCGCCGTCACACCAAACGCACACTTGCTGGGATTGAGCCGCATCTGGAAGCGACGGAGAAGCCGGAAGCACTTTTCCAAGTCTTCCAAGTGGTCGCGCCGGTGGACGCTCTTTACTAGCATGTCGTCCACGTAAACCTCCATCGTTTCTCCGATGAGGCTCTTGAAGACCTTGTTCATCAGCCTTTGGTAGGTGGCTCCGGCATTTTTAAGGCCGAAAGGTATCACCTTGTAGCAGTAGACTCCCCGGTCGGTGTGGAAGGCAGTATGTTCTTCGTCTGCGGGGTCCATCCTTATCTGGTTGTAACCTGAATAAGCATCCATGAAGCTGAGAAGCTCATGGCCTGCCGTAGCGTCGACGAGCTGGTCAATCCTTGGGAGGGGGAAGCTGTCCTTCGGGCACGCTTGGTTCAGATTACTGTAGTCGACGCACATCCGCCACTTTCCCGAGGCCTTCTTCACCATGACTACGTTGGCGAGCCATGTGGGGTATTCTGCTTCGCGTATGAATCGTGCCTCTAGGAGCTTAGCTACCTCCTCCTCGATCGCCTTTAAACGCTCGGGGGCAAAGTTCCTCTTCTTTTGAATCACGGGTCTGCAGGCGGGGTTGATGTTTAGCGAGTGATAGATAACGTTAGGATCTACCCCGGGCATGTCCTCCGGGCTCCAAGCGAAAATGTCCTCGTTCTCCTGCAGGAAGGTGGTGAACTCTTCTCGCTCTTTTTGTGTTAAGAGTGACCCGACCTGAACAGTTCGGGTCGGGTCTCGTCGGGAGAGTGGTATTTCTACCAGCCCTTTAACGGGAGCTCCTCGTTGCAAAGTAGCCTCGTCTCGCAGGTCGAAGTTATTGATGTTGAGAGCGGTCGCCCTTGCTGGTTGGGCCTGCTTCAGGTAGCAGGTCCTGGCTGCCTCTTGGTCTCCTCTTACGACTCTTATTCCTGCGGCAGTAGGGAACTTCATAGCTAGATGTGGAATGGATGGGATTGCCCCAAAGATCGACTGGAGCGGTCTCCCGAAGATGGCATTATAGGCGGAGGTGGACTCTACCACCATGAACTGGATGTTGTGCGTTTACTGTCTTGGAAATTCGCCCAATGTGACTGGGAGAATGATCATGCCTTGCACCGAGACAGGTCTGTTGTCGAAGCCGTAGACGGGCCCGGCTGCAGGACTAAGCTGGTCTTTTGTGAGCTTCATACTTTGCAAAGTGGAGAGAAATAAGACATCGACCGAGCTTCCATTGTCGACCAGTATTCTCTTCACCTTGAAGCAGGGATCCCCGATCCCTGCGCTGATCACGAGTGGATCCTGGTGCGGAAGCCGCAACCCTTGCAAGTCTTCATCTCCGAAAGTTATCGTAATATCTTGCTTGAGTTTTTTGTCTTCGTGGTCTCTTACGGGCTGGGCAATTGAGAGGATCTGTGATGCTGAGACGGGGGGTCCGGCGATCGTCTCGATTTCTCCTACCATCGGCCTTCCTCCCCCCGCGCCTCGGGGGGCGGGGGGCTGCTCCCCTGCATCCCTAGGCTGCTGGGGCTGATTGGGAATCTGGCCTTGTAGAAATCTTCCCAGGAGTCCCTGGCGGATGAGGCGCTCGATTTCGTCTTTGAGTCTGGTGCACTCCTCAGTGGTGTGCCTGGTTCCCTGATGGAACTCGCAGTACCTGGACTGGTCGCCCCTTGGATTTGGCGGGGGTATCCTGGGCATGCGGAGCTCGGGGTTGTTCTGTATGGCGTAGAGCACATTCGTTCTGGTGGTGTTCAACGTGGTGTAGGTCCTGGGCGGCTGTGGTCCCAGATCCCTCTGGTGGTTACGCCGACGTTCATCGCCGCGACGCTCCCCGCCGCGACGTTCTTCTTGTTCGCGAGGGGCTTGATCTGATCCCCTCTTCCTTCCCTGACTTCCTTCGAATTGCCGACGGTGTGCTTCGATAGCCTCATCTGCAGCTATCTGTGCTTCAACCCGATGAACGAGGTCGGGATAACTTGGCACGGTTTCTCTCATGAGAGCCGAGTAGAAGCCACTTGGGCGGAGTCCTCCCAGGAAAACTCCTCGCAGGAGCTCGGGGTCGACTCCTGGGATCTGTCGAGCCTCGGTAGTGAAGCGTCGGATGAAATCTTTGAGTGTCTCTCCATCGTTCTGGCGGATTCCTGAGAGGTGGGAGGGATCCCGGACAATTCGGCGGTTGGCAATGAACTGATCCACGAACTGCTGCGCCATTTCTGTGAAGTTGTTGATGGCTCCATTCCGCAGGGAATGGAACCAAGTGCGCGCTTGTCCCTTCAAGGTTGCTGGGAACACTTGGCAGAGGAGCTGATCAGGAGCGCTGTAAATCCTCATGACGGTGGTGAAGTGATTGACGTGCTCCAGTGGGTCGTCCGTCCCGTCGAACGTCTCGATGTTGGGAAGCTTGAAGCCATTAGGAATTGGATGCGCTAAGACTTGAGGTGATAGCGGGGAGCCATGATGCGCGGGACGGCGGGCGAGAGCAGCGCGTCGTCCTGCTTGGGCATACTCTTCCTCTATCATGTTGCATATCTCTTCCCGCGTAGCTCTTTCTACTGCTTGCTCAGGTGCAGCTCTTCCGTGGTGGTGGCGGCGGTGATCAGCTTCTGGGCCTCCAGCTGGTGGGCCAAGGTGAGCGGAACTTGCCGCATTGGAGAATCCTTCTAAAGCTTCGTCATCTTGGACAGCCTCCCCGTTCGGGGCATGATTCAGAGTCGGGGGCGGCGGTGCGTTCAAAGCTGGCGGTTGGTTCGGAACTTGAGGAGCCCCAAGATTCCTCACGAGGGCCAACATCTCAGCTTGATGTTCTTCGATCTGCTGTATGCGCACCTCCAAAACTGCTGCAGGTGCAGGCAGCGCCTCCTCCGCGGGAGGTGCATTGATAAGTGAGTGGGAGGGAGCTGGGTCGACGCGTCCTTCCGACATCGATCCTTCAGTAATGCGAGCACTCTTTCTTGCCATAGCAGTTGGCTCTCGAAGAGTTTTTCGGGAAAGTTTCCCACAGACGGCACCAAACTGTTGCGGAACGCTTAGGGCTCGTGGTAGACCGATTCACTTGAACCACCTTAGCTCGTGAGCGAACTAAGCGCGCAAACAGTCAATTAGAGATCTGCTGAGCACACAGGGGGTTTTTAACGTGGAAAACCCGGAAAGGGTAAAAAACCACGCGGTCGGAGCTGTGCCGACCAAACTTCACTATCTTTTGGGGGTTACAACTTGGAAGCTAGAACTTGAGCGCGACAGGCCGCTGCTCGTTACAATATTTGGAGAGGGAGAGAACGAGCTCCGAGGGTGACAGGCCACCTCTCGGAAAAACTAAGTCTTTTTCTCTTCTGAGAATGTTAGTCGCCTTTCGGAAGTGAGACGGCTAGTCGCCTTTTCCTTCTGAGAATGCTAGTCGCCTTTCGGAAGTGAGAAGGCTAGTCGCCTTTTTCTTCTGAGAATGCTAGTCGCCTTTCAGAAGTGGGAAGGCTAGTCGCCTTCCGGAAGTGAGAAGGCTAGTCGCCTTTCGGGATGATGAAGATCTTCAAGTCCACGAAGGAGATCTTCAAGCGCCGAAGGAGAATTCCGCAAAAGTCTGCAAGGAGCTCTCCCGGGTCCAGAAGTCAAGGTCCTTTCAAATGAAGCCCCAGGCCCCTTTTTATAGCTTTGGCCGGGGGTAATCCGGTAATCTTGTCGTTGGTAGTTTCCATAAATGCTCGGTGGACGAATCATATTTTCCGGTTTGGGGCACACGGATCGCCATTTTTTGTAAATGACCACCTTGCCCTTCGGGCAGCTTGGGCGGCTCGGGCAGTTCGGGCAGTTCTGTTGGAGGCGAAAAAGGCGACTGACTGTTCCTGAAAAGTGAGAGGCCGGAAACCCAAAAAGTGAGAAGCCGGAAAGAAAAAAAGTGAGAAAGCTTCCTGATCGCGCTCAGAAACGTTCTGAGCGCGCGCTAGCGCTAAAAAGCTCCAAGTGAGCAACGAACCACGGAGATGCCTAGGGCGGACGGCGGACGGAGAGTTGCCCCCTAAAGGGGGGACCGGGATCCTTTGGCGAGGAGAGAGCGCCGGACCGCACCCCGAGGAGGGGTGGGCGCGACCGCGCACCCCAAAGAAAAAGGGGGGGTGCGGATTGGCCGCACCCCCAAAAAGGGGGGAGGGGCGGAATGGCCGCACCCCCAAAAAAGGGGGGAGGGTGCGGATTGGCCGCACCCCCCATGGGGGTGCGGCTTGGCCGCACCCCCCAAGCCGCACCCCCAAGGGCGGCGCGGCCGGGAGGTGCAGCCTGCGCGCTACCGCGCTCTTTGACCGTCGACCCCTCCTCACTTTTTCGGGGCTTTCTTCAGGTGCGTCCTAAGGCCTTTATGGGTGTTCAACAATTCTAATGTAATATTGGCCTAATAGAAATGCACATTTGTCCGGCTTATACAACCTAATGAGTCGGTAGAGAAGAGGAATATTCTGGGGTAGGTCGGGGAGGGTGAAGAAATGCATCACCGAAGAGTGAATTAAGATCTCCCTTGAGGCATCTGAAAGAACATCTAGCAGTGGTTCTGCTTGTTTCTTAAATGTAGGAATGACACATCTGCTGTTCAAGGATGTAACCGCTGGTAGGTCTTCCATCTGCATATACAAATAGATAAACCAATATATGTTGTGATCCAGAATAGATCCAGCCGAAAATACTAGAAATCTAAATCCTAAACCAGTGTAATGTTGTGATACAGGATAGATCCAACCGGATGTACAAACATGTAGACAAAAAAAATACACCAACCAAAATTTAAGTTGTATTTCAACAATGATAGCAGTTCTTAAGAACCCATAAATTCGGTTCCAAAAATGGGGCTTTTCAACAATGATAGCAGTTCTTAAGAACCCATAAAATGGTTTACAAAATATGGCTTTGGTTCTAAAAAAAGGGTTGTGTTACATCTAAGTCCATATTAGAGCAAAACCTAAAATTCTATGAAATCGAAAAAAAATTCAGAGGGATCATACCTAGCCGAAAAATTTTCCTCCACCTAGTCGACGACCCCCATTCACTGCTCTGTGTCGCCTAACGCTCCACAAATTACAACAGTTCTGAAACGAATGTATGTTGATTAAGGAAGATTGATAGCATGAGAATAATAAATTAGTACTCACGTTGGGCTGAGAATGGAGGAATGCACGTCGTACTCCTTGGCGAAGACGAAGGGAATAATCCTCTGCGAGTTTGAAAACCCTAATCCACGAGCCGCCACTCACTGCTCTGTGTCGCCATCATCATTTATCTCCGGCGAGGGTTTAAGCGCTCGCGTGGCCGAAGAGTTAGGGCAAAAACATTTATCTCCGGCGAGAGGTCTTCCCAGCGTAGTTTTGAATTTCGAAATAATTCCAAATGAGGCCCAACGCGGAAGGGAAAAGAGGGAGTTTTTAAAGCCGGACCGTTTTTACGGTCTGATAACCGGACCAAATTTTTTTTGGAAGAAGAGAAATTTTTCTGTGGGTGAAACCCACAGAACTTCTGTGCGTCTTTAAATAGGGGGTGGGGCCCATTTTTTTCATTCCCGATTTTCAAACCTTTTTCCCTTCTCTTCCACGCCCGGTGCCGCTGCTCCTTCTCGCCATTTTCGCGATTGCCGGAGAAAGGAAAGAAAACACCGCCGTTCTTTCTCGCCATTGCCCAGCTCCACCAAATACGAACGCTTTTCTCCTCAATATCTCTCCTTTGCAGCTGGTTTTCACTGGTTTTCTAGTTCTATGTGCTCGGTTTTGTAGGTTCTGGCCTTCTTCTTCCCCGAACTCAGAAACCCTAGCCATTCTCAGTGGCTGCCCAGCTCCAACGAACTGCGAACGCTATTGCAGCGGTTTTGGAGTCACTTGTGCTTCGCCTCTGAGGTTCGTGATAATGTATCTCCATTATTTCTTCATTAGCTTTTCAAACGTAACCATGGCTTGGATTTGGGAAATGCAGATACTGTGTGAAGTCTTCACCCATACATGGCCACTTCAAACCTGCAAGACACTGCAAATGAAACAGTAAGTTTTTAGATGTATGAATTTAGGGTTGGATTTTTAAGCTAAATTTTGGACTGGATTTTTTCGTACACTTGTTTAACTGTATGAATTAACTTATTTTTGGACTGGAATTTTCAGTGATATTTCTCTAGGTGTATAAATTAACTGGATTTACGACTGTATTGTTGGTCTTTACAGCACCTTTATTTTTTGTCTTTGTTGATCTCATATTGTCCATATCTTTTTGCAGGTGAAGAAAGAACCTATCGTGTTCCCCATTGTCCACTCTGATGAGGAAGCGTACAAATTGTACTGTGACTATGCTCACAAAATAGGATTTAGTGTTCGTAAGCAACACTTGACGCACTGGACGCATACGCGCATAGTTAAACTACGGGAGTATTGCTGCTCAAAAGCAGGTATGAAGAATACGAAGAAATCCCCTCTGAAGTACCGCAAATCGGATATACGCACCGGGTGTCTTGCCTGCATTGTATTCCAAGCAGATAAAGAAGGCAAAAATTGGACAGTGTCTAAATTTGTAGAGGAGCATAACCATCCGTTAGCCACCGAGAAAGATTGTCACTTACTAAGATCTAGACGCAATGTTTCTGAAATGCAGGGGAGCATTTTGAAAAATATGACGGCCGCTGGAATTAGAGCTGTTGATTCATATAACTTCATATCAAATGAAATTGGCGGGGTTGAAAATGTTGGTTTCTCGAAGACCGACGCGTTCAACTACGTACAGAGAGAAAGAAGAGCCCTGATAGAGAGTGGAGACGCTTCAAGCTTGCTTCGTTTACTGAAGAAAAGACATTTGGCCGACAATATGTTCTCATATGAGGTCCGTACAGATGAGCTTAACAGATTGACAGGCTTCCTATGGATGGATGGGCACAGCAAGATAGACTATGATTGTTTTGGAGATGTTGTTATATTTGACACCACTTATAGACTAAATAAGTACAATCTAGCTTGCGCACCGTTCATTGCCGTGAATCATCACTGGCAGAATGTTTTCCTTGGTGGCGCATTTATCGCTGAAGAAACAATCGAATCATTTTGTTGGGTTTTCGATTCATTTCTTTCATGTGTAGGTGGTAAGCAACCTATTACTATCTTCACGGACCAGGATCAAGCAATGTTAGTTGCTATTGAGCGGGTATTGACCTCAACTCGTCATCGATTGTGCCAGTGGCACATATGCAAGAAGGCTCCATCGAAAGTCCCAACCTTCAACAATGACCGAAATGTTCGCAATTGTTTTTATAATTGTATGAGCAAGTGTGATAGCGAAGAAGAGTTCAATAGGTATTGGAATGAAATGATAACGACAGGAGGCTTACATGACAACAGATGGCTGGGGGATCTCTATGTTATTAGAAGTAGGTGGTCTACAGCATTCAATAAAGATGTTTTGGATCTCGGTATTTTGTCAACCCAAAGAAGTGAGTCAGCCAACAATTGTCTTCATGGATGTTCAAAGACAACGAGTTCTATAGTTGAGTGTTTTTCCGGAATGGAGAAACTTGTTGCATCGTGGCGCCGCAATGAGCGTGATGAAGATTTTAAGTGTATACAGACTACTGTGAGCCTAAGATACAAAGTTTCTGACTTACTGAAGCATGTTTCAAAGCAGTACACCAGAAAAATGTTTGCAATTTTTGAGAAGACTTTAATGGAAGCAGTTTTAGGAGTTAATGTGGTGGATGAACAAAGATATAACGACCGGGACCTCTTATATATCACAACCCAGAGCGATGCTGTTGATGTAGGAAAAAGATGGTTTGTTAGCTATAATCCTGCTACCACTAATGCTCAGTGCTCTTGTCGTGGTTTTGAGACAAAAGGTATCTTATGCCGACACATCTTAAGGATATATAACTTGAGGAATGTTCGACAGATTCCTAGTACTTATGTTCTCAAAAGATATACTGTAAATGCCAGATATGGCATCTACCTACCCGACACGCCCTCTCTGACAGATCATGAATCGAACCTGATATTTAGAAACCATCTGATGCGATTCAGCTATGATCTGGCACGTCAGGTTGAAGATTCTAAAGTAGCAAAGGATCATGTTGTAAGTGCAATGAAAGCCCTGTCCATAAAGGTTGGTGGCTTGATTAAAAACGACAAGCAGAACGTGAAAGACTTTTTTGATGAAAGTGAGAGGACAAAGATAGTCGTAAATGACCCGCCAATGAAGAGACCGAAAGGTGCTCCGAGTGCCCGTATGAAAGACCATTGGGAGCGAGGAAACCGAAAACCCAAACCACGTAATATAATGACTTTTTATTTTGTGTTGTTTGGAGTATTACAATCGAAATACTTATCGAAATACTTATGATGCTTTTAAAATGCTTTGCAGGTTCTAACAAGGGAAAATCTAAAATTGTTGATGACACATCAACTACGAAAGAGTTCGATTTCTTTGGAAGCCAGGATCAGGATATAGAGCATCAAGCTTCACCTCCTCACACGCCAGCATTTGATGATTCAAACGACGACTACTTTAATCTGTCATTTAATTTTTCTAGCGTTCCTGATGTATTCAAGCCCTCTTGACTGCAACAAGACAATGTTAGAACATCTTGACAATGATATTATTGTCAGGCATTTGATGATTGAAAAAGTGCACAACATCAAGCATTTTTTCTACTATGTTTAATTAAAATGGAGAAAGTGCACAAGGTCATGAATCAAAAATAGTGAAACGGATAAGCAGTGAAAGAAGAAAACCACCCATAAAAACTACATCCAAAATCCAGCATTGTAAAAAATTACATCCAAAATCCAGCATTGTCTCATAATAACGAAAACCACCCTTAAAAACTAATTGTTTTCGGCGGGAATGTTAGCTAACACCAAATTATGGAAGACACGTAAAATATCCGCTGTGATCTCAGCTCGAAAACGAGGCATCTCATCTTGCCAATTCTTTTTGGTTACCCATGATATCTCCCTTCTCAAGACAGCTGCCTCCATGTACTTTAGCACGAACACACCGCAGTCAAAACCGTTACCTTGCTTAGGTATTTCTACAACTGGCACGATCTTCCACTCTAATATGCTTGGCGGCAAGGCATGGCTAGCATCCTCATGGAATGCACGAACCTATTTGAAACATAAAAAAGGATATCAATAAAATATATAAGGAAGAATTACATAATAGTTTAACAGAACCATACCAAAGCGGGAAGGGATCCTTGATGCCGACCACGGGGCATAGAATCATAAAAATCCCATCTGCAATGCTTTAGGTCACACACTAGAAGACACCAATGACTAGGTGCGTGTACCCCTTTGATGGTCAACAAGGAAGCAGGAATTTTTAATCCCATCTGTGGGAACATAAAAACGACCACTAGGTACCTAACTAGTATATCGACACGCCTTTTGTCCAACGTCGGCGACCACTCTTCAGTCGCCAAACCTTTCATTTCTTCTATCAATTTTTTTTGGGTGACCTTAGCGAACGGTTTTCTAACAAAGGAAAAATCGAGCCCACGATTGGGCAACCCCATAATAAGGGCAATCTCATTAATGGTTAGGTTGACAGAGTATTTGCCTAAGTGGAAAGTCTGTTTCTCACGATTGTAAAGACGCACAAGAATATATAGAAGGGGTATGTTCTGTGGTATCTTAGGTATACTAAATAATGGAAGTACCCGAGCCTCATTTAGCATAGTCCGAGACTCCTCTGATAAGACATCAAGTAATGGTTGGGCATTTGCAAGAAAGGTTGAAACAGCGCACCTACAGTTCAGATACGGGCTACCTGGCACTGTATTTGGGAAAATCTTCAATGAACGTATGCCACAATAAAATGAAACAATTTAGACATCGAACATCAAATAAATATTTCCTTACTTGGGATGTTTCTTCGAAAGATTATAACTCTAATTAGCAGTAGAGCTAAGGCTGAAAAAACAAACAAAAAAATGCATCAGAAATGCTACTACAAAACTGTTCAAAACAATAACTGAACCAGTATAAGAACCAGTAAAAATTCCTACTTGAAAACAGCCCCAAAAAATTACTTCACATGAACCTGCAGAAATTCGACTAGAAAAACTACTCAGAAATCCGACTAGAAAAACTGCTCAGAAATCCGACTAGAAAAAACTGCTCAGAAATCCGACTAGAAAAACTGCTCAGAAATCCGACTATAGTTTACTTCTCAGAAACAAATCTGAAAACATAAGGGTTGAACATATTCAATGTTAAACTAAGAAGAGGAGACTTAACAATTTTGTGTCCAACAGGTTTAACAAATTTAAACATTATTTCAGATGGAAAATATCAAGGAAGGACAACAAATCCTTCAGTTCCAACATGTAATCAAGGAGCAGCAGTAAAAAATACCTTCTACACTCGCTCAGAAACGCCTTTCCAGGTTGCCGGTTGCGGAGAGGTCCATGGCATCCCAGCAACTTTGCATTGTAGGAACAAAGAGGAAGAACTACGAGAGAAAGGCCGCTGCGATTTAGGGTTAGAGAAGGGTAAATGGAGAGGGACGGAGAGGGAGCAGGGATTTGGCATACCTTTGGGACGGAGAGGGAGCAGCGATTTAGGGTTAGAGAAGGGTGAACGGAGAGGGAGCAGCCTTCGAACGGAGGGGGAGCAGCGGCACCGGGCAAGTACTGAAAATACCAAATACCAACATAGCCGTTATGCAAGTACTGAAAATTTAATTATATTGTAAATATTTTTTCAAAATCTAACTCATCGACGATTTATAATAATTGAAATATCAAATATTTTGTTTGAGATATATATCTAAAACCATAATCTAAAACCATATATTCGGCTTCATCCTGATTGCCAAACACAATTATATTATATATCTATACTAATATATAAAGATATTTCATTACAATTTAATGGTGTGCACCATCTATTTTATTGTGTCCGTCCATTTTAAATCAAAATTGATTTTTTTTTAAATAATAATCTACTATTGGTTTAAAATAAAATTTATTATCTTTCATATTTTTCCAACAAAGACCACGACAATACCATCTCCCGCATGGCGGTGTAATGATGTGCACGGACCATGGTAATGTGGCTTTTTGGCACATTGTATCCCTATTTACTCCTATTTGACACTTTGCATCATGAAATTTTAAATATGATATTTTGCACTACAATTTGTATTTATTTTGTCACTTTACACCAAAGACTTAAATTTAAGGGGTATTTTCAGTCCAGATGAGACCAAATTTCCTTAAATTCAAGAGGCTATACCTGAAGAATTTGGGAGCGCTGAGAAGGAGTCAAACATATATGTCTATTGGTAAGGAAGCTGGGCGAAAATACCCCCTCAATACAATGAACTAAAGTGCATGTTGAAGTATTTATCTATTTATACCTGAATATACATATATATATATATATATATATATTCGTTTCGAAAAATAAGAAGCAACAACGGTAAATAAAATGGATCTAAGCAGAGAAGGAGAGAAATAAAATATTTAGTTTAGAATCGAGCCTGGGTAAGGCGTGTGATCACTGTTGTACAACCCTCATTCTTTGAGGGTGGGCCCATTCAAAAGCCACGTAGGCAAAGGTCAAAAGTCAAAAGGTCAACACAGAAGTCAACGGTTCAAGACACCAAGACAAAGTCAGCCGAGAGGAGTTCGTCGAATACCGGAGCAGTAGAAGACCTGGGCGAGTACTGGCCCGGAATGTGCGAGCATCACCCAATACTCGCCAGATGGGCGACTATGGCTTAAAGCTCGCCGAGTATCCCATAGTCGCCAGGCAGGGGCTGGACTATAAACTCCCCCCCCCCCCCCCCCCACCCCTTGGTTTCCCTATAAATAGGACCCCAGGGGTACTTGGATTGGCACCTGAACCTAAGCTCTTGAAACTCAGCTCTTGCATTCTGGAACCTGTTACACTTGGCCGCTACTCCTAGTTCCTAGCCAAGTCGGTGCCTTCCTCGTACCCTGCTCGGCCATTTTTGGTTGTGGAGGGGAAGTCTCTTCTGAGCTTCTGGGTACGTGGTGGGACCTCCCTGCCGTGGCACCTGGGGTCATGTTTGTTGCTCTTCTAGCTTCCTCATAGTCGCCCGTCAAGCCGTCTCTTCGAGCCGCTTGGCAAGTAGTCTCCGGCTGCTTTAGTCCGAATTTTGAAGTCGGGATTTTCCAGGCTTCAACACTTTGGTGTGGTGAGCGTGGACCGCAGTCAGAGAAAGAAAGCTTAGTGGGAAGAAAAGATGGTGGTAGTAGGCGACCAGGAGGGGGTTGTCGGCAACTCGGCCGGTGGTGGCGGGTTCGTGACGTTGGCGGCCTTTGAAGAGTTCTCGAAGCGAATGGAAGGAACTCTTCGAGCAGTTCTTCAAACTCACACAGAGGGAACAGCGACTTCACCCCATCGTCCGGTGGAGATCGAAGAAGGTGCTCCCTCCAGGCGAGCAGGGAAGGATCATGTCGAAGAAACCGAGCTACCAAGGAAGTCGCGGTTCTGCCCGCAAAACTCGCAAGGTGCTGGCGGGGTCCAGTTTCGAGGAGAGGAGGAGCAGACGAGGTATTATGGTGCTCGCCCCTATAGCGAGTATGGAGGTGGTACTCGCCACTATAGCGAGTATGGGGGCGATACTCGCCATATGGATGACCGTCACCAGATTGGAGGGAGGAGCCCATTCTGTGAGGAGATCATCGTCGCGCCAGTGCCGGAGGGGTTCAGGGATCCCTCGATGAATTACTACTCGGGGAGGGAGGACCCTATCCGACACATCCAGTGGTTCGAGGACGTCGCCTCCATCCAGACCATGTCTGACGCCTTTAAATGTAGGTTGTTCGCGATCTCCCTCCGAGGGAAGGCAAGGGACTGGTTCCACCAGTTACCGGAGGGTTCCATCTACTGCTTTGAAGACCTTTGTCGGGGGCTGACGACGGGGTTCGCCACAGCGAAGAAGTTAAAAAAGGAGGCTACGACCCTTTTTCATCTGACGCAGGGAGCGAAAGAAACGTTGGGGGACTACATCGATCGCTTCCAGGAGGAGGTATTACACATCCAGGAGGTGGATGGTCGCACCTTGCAGCTGGCTCTGACTTTCGGCCTTCAGGAAGGGCTCTTCAAGTTGGAGATTGGTAGGATTCCTCCATACTCCTACGACAATCTCATTGAAAGGGCCAACCAGTTTGTCCAGGGTGAGGCTTCCAACCGCGACTTTCTATCCAGGCTCACCCTAGTGACCAAGGAGGACGAAGAGGAGGAGGAAGAGAAGACCCCCGAGAAGAAGAAAAAGGAAGATCCCAGGAAGGGGGAGAAAAGGAAGCCGGAAGAGAAAAGAAGGGAGGAGAGAAAGAAGGAGGAGCCAAAAAGGCACGATGAGAAGAGACCCATCGTAGCACCGGAGCGTCGAGAGGAAGAAAGACGATACCAAGCTCCCGCAAACCGACCACCTTGGAGGCCGGCTAGGGGACCTCAGCGCGGGGATCGGGAGAGATCCCCGGAGAGAAGGCGTCACGATCAACTGGAAAGGCGTCAGGACAGAAGGAGGGAAGAGGCGATGGCAATAGCCAGGCGTGGCGCTAGGCAAGGAAAGAAGAATCGAAGGAAGATGCAACAGGAAGAGGATATCCCCCTCTTCTGTGATCTGCATCAGGTAGCAGGTCACGGGACGATGGCTTGCCTAGATTTTTGGGAAGCTCGTCGGAGGTTGACAGCAGGAGAGGCAGGAGGGGAGCTATCGAGAAATGAAGCCCCTGTCGAGCCGCCGGTAGTTCAAGCCGTCGGTCGAAGGAGGAACGAGGACCGAGTCGATCATGGAGGTCGAGGAGAGGTGGCTCAAGGAGGCAGAGGAGTAGGAGTGATCCACGGGGGTGCAGGGCTAGGAGCTTCCCGCAAGGGAAGTCTCCATCAAATTTATCGGAAGAGTGTCGCCTCGACCTCGCAGACACCGCCCCCGTTGGAGGAGATCACCTTCTCCGAAGAAGACATGTTAGGGAATGCGAACCCCTTCCATGATGCCCTCGTTGTCCAAGCAGCCGTGGAAGATTTCACCGTGGATCGAATCCTCATCGATAACGGTAGCTCCGTGAACGTCATCTTTAAGTGGACGTTCGACGGATTGGGAGTCGGAGCAAAAAGAGTTCGAGCATCGGATGGACCTCTCTTTGGCTTCTCCGGAGAGAAGCAGGCGGTAGAAGGAGGAGTAGATCTCCTCGTAACGCTCGGTGGCACTCCCCTTACCTGCCGCTTCGTCATTGTAGAGGCCCTGAGCTGTTACAAAGCCATCTTCGGAAGGCCGCTTCTTAACACTTTCAAGGCCGTTCCATCCTCCAACCATCAGTGCTTGAAGTACTGCCAGGGAGACGTTCAGGTGAGGATCAGGAGCGATCCAAGAACCGCCCGCGAATGTTACCTCAACGCCGTCAGCACTATTAGCTGGATGGCCGAAGCCGAGGAGTTCGAGAAGATGCAGGGGAGCACAGCCATGATGGAGGCATCCGAGGAGATAGAAGAAATCGAGGTATTCTCTGCTGCAGGAGTACCTAGGTTGCTGAAGATCGGAGGATCGCTGAAAGTCAGCGAGAAGGTGGAGATGGCGACGTGCCTGCAGGAGAACGTCGACATCTTCGCTTGGAGTGCAGCTGAGATGCCAGGGATCGATCCAGAGGTTGCCTGCCATCATCTCAACCTGGACCCGGCAGCTAAGCCCATCCGCCAGAAGAAGAGGTCCAGTGCCATCGTACTGGCTGGACCTATCAGAGATGAAGTAAAGAAACTGCTTGATGCATGTTTTGTATCCGAGATCCAGTATCCAGGCTGGGTCTCAAATGCTGTAATGGTTAAGAAGAATGTAGGGGGCTGGAGAATATGTGTAGATTTTTCGTTGATGAATAAAAGCGCCCCAAAGATTGTTATCCCCTGCCTCGGATCGACGCGCTGGTTGATTCAGCCGTCGGTTTTTCTGTGATGAGCTTTCTTGATGCATTTTCAGGATACCACCAGATCCGGATGCATCTCCCCGATTGTCGCAATGTATCCTTCATCACGGGTGATGACTGCTACAACTATAGGATGATGCCTTTCGTCTTGAAGAACGCTGGGGCCACCTACCAGTGAATGATGGACCACGTGTTCAAGGGACAAAAGGGGAGGAACCTGGAGGTGTACGTGGACGACCTCTTAGTAAAAAGCAAGAGCGCCCGAGAGCATGTGGTCGATCTGGTGGAGACCTTCGCGACGCTCAGGAAGTTCAAAATGCGGCTCAATCCCGCAAAGTGCGTATTCGGGGCTGGAAGAGGAAAATTCCTGGGACATCTCATCACCCCGGAGGGAGTGGAGCCGAACCCTGACAAGGTCAAGGCAATCCTAGAGATGACCTCGCCAAAGACCATGAAAGAAGTTCAAAGGCTGACAGGAAGGTTGGCAGGTCTTAGCCGCTTTCTGTCTAAGGCAAGAGAGAAGTGCTCTCCTTTTTTCAAGACGCTCCGTAAGAGAGAGAACTTTGCATGGTTCGACGAGTGCGAGAAAGCGTTCGGTAGGCTGAAGGGGCAGTTGACTCAGACACCTCTCCTTCAGAGCCCGAAAGGAGGTGAAGACCTACTCATCTACTTGGGAGTAGGGGTGGAAGCAGTAAGTTCCGTACTAGTCTGAGAAGAAGGAAGGAAGCAGCTCCCCATTTATTATGTTAGTCAGGTACTCAAGAAGGCGGAGCTGAAATATCCAATCTTGGAAAAGCTCGCCTTCGCCTTGGTGGTGTCGGCGCGAAAGCTCCGGCCTTACTTTCAAGCTCACTCCATCCGGGTCGTAACCGACCATTCTCTCTGAAATGTCTTAGAAGGGGTGGAACATTCGGGAAGGCTGGCGAAATGGTCGGTAGAACTCAGCGAGTTCGACATTTCCTTCTCGCCTCGGGTGGCGATCAAAGCGCAGACGGTAGCTGATTTCCTGGCTGACTTCTCGGTGGAAGCGGAACCAGGGGAAGAAGTTTTCGCTCCCATTCCTTGGAAGATGTTCGTAGACGGGGCCTCAGGCAAAAATTCTGTGGGAGTGGGCATCGTGTTGGTCAGCCCGCAGGGGACTAGGATCGAGCAGGCAGTCGAGATCCTCTTCCCCGTCACGAACAATCAAGCCGAGTACGAAGCCATAATGGCAGGCTTGCGTCTCGCAAGAGAGTTGGGGATTCAGGATATCAGGGCCTTCACGAATTCAATGGTGGTCGCGTCACAGATCCGTGGAGAGTTCGAAGTACACGACACCATCTTGCAGAAGTATCTGGCCAAGGTGAAGGGATTGGTGGGAAGTTTCCAGTCCTTCTACGTTGAACATGTCCCAAGAGAGAAGAACTCAGCAGCGGATCGCCTGACCAAGTACGGGCCAAGGGCAGGAGGGACCATCACGGAGCTATTCCAACGTTCCATTCAAGAAGGGGAGATGATGGAGATAGAGCGACGTCCTTCGTGGATGGATCCGTTCATCTCCTACCTAGGATCCGGACAACTCTCAGCAGATGGTGACCAAAGGAAGTTTCGATACAAGGCGGCGTACTACTTATTGCAAGATGGGGAGCTGTATCGCAAGACCATATCGGGCCCTCTGGCTAGATGTGTCTCCGAAGACGAAGTACCTCGAGTGTTGGAGGAGATCCACTCGGGAGAGTGCGGAAGCCATTCTGGGACTCGCACTTTGGAGCAAAGGATCTTAAGGCATGGCTACTTCTGGCCCACTATCCGGAAGGATGTCGAAGTCTTCTCAAAGAGGTGCCAGAAGTGCCAGCTGTTTGCCCCCCTTCAATTACAGCCAGCCCAACAACTTCGCTCGATCACCTCACCGTGGCCGTTCTCTATCTGGGGGATGGATCTGATAGGTCCCTTTCCCTCGGCTAATGGCTAGAGGAAGTTCGTCCTAGTCATGATCGACTATTTATCCAAGTGGATCGAGGCCAAAGCTCTGGCCAAGACCACCTCCCAAATCAAAAGAACTTCATATGGGGAGAGATCGTCTGCAGATTCGGAATCCCCCTCGCCATCATCACCGACAATGGTCCCCAATTCGCCAGCTTGGAGCTGGAAGATTTTTGCAAGCGACTCGGGACTGATCTCCGTTTCGCCTCCGTCCACCATCCCCGGAGTAATGGGCAAGTAGAAGCCGCCAACAAGCTGATCATCAACCTCTTGAAGAGAAATGTCGAGAACCTACGAGGTAATTGGGCGGATCAGCTCCCCTCGGTCTTGTGGGCTTTGAGAACCACTCCTAGCTCAGCCACAGGGGAAACCCCGTTCAAACTCTCTCACGGGTCCGAGGCTCTCATCCCGGTGGAATTCGAAGTCAGAAGTCCCAGGGTGGTTGCGGCCCAGGATGGAAACGAAGAATGGCGATTGGAGAATAACGAAGCACAAGAGTTGTCACTCGACTACATTGAAGAACTCCGAGACTTGGCATCCGTCAGACAGGAGGAGATCAAGCGCCGAATGGCAAAACACTTCGACAAACATGTCTGCCTCAGGCACTTTCTAGCGGGGGATCTAGTCATGAAGAAAGTAGACGCGGCAGGAAGATCGGCAGCCGTAGGGAAGCTCAACCCAAATTGGGAAGGGCCCTTCATCATCCATGAAGCGCTCGCAACGGGAGGATATCGTCTACAGAACCAAGAAGATGAGTTATTGGGGAACACTTGGAGCAACGACAACTTGAAGAGGTTTTATCCCTGAGCAGGTAAGATGTATTCTCCCCCTCCTTTGTAAACTCCCTACGATAAATAAAAATTCCTCGCCCCCCCCGGAAAACGGGCTGCGAGAGTTTCTTTTCTTCTCATCTCGTAAAAATTGACGGTCAAAAAAAGGGGGTAAAGTAGATCTCCACGATGGGCTGGGAAACAGGCCTCCAACTTGATTCTTATGAAACCCAGAACGGGTGATGGGACGGTGCCTCGGTAGTGCGTTCTCATAAGACCAAGCCTCTGCACTAACGGTCGAGATCAGCTCCCCCTTGCACGTTGGCTGCAGGAACCCTCCGACCGCACCTCTCACCCGACTGGTAAGATTATCAGGAAGGAGTCTGGACGCTGACCTCCCAATCCAACGAAGAGATGATCCACGTAACCTTGTGAGGGACCCTTGGATAAAGGTGTCACACACCCTCGAGAGCCAAAGGCTCGCAACAAAGCATTTCGCTTCCATTTATTTCTTCCAAACATTTGAGTAGATGTGTATAGATCCTCTCTGGTTGACAAGCATAGCAGGAAAGTGTCGATCTCTTCGACAACATTAGCAAGATCAGTAGGATGGAGACCTCGGGATGGTGTGTTCCTTGGAAGGTGCTCCATTGGAACCTCCCCAACAGTCATTCCCTACTGTGTCAATCTCTTCAACAACATTAGCAAGAGCAGTATGATGGAGACCTCGGGATGGTGTGTTCCTTGGAAGGTGCTCCGCTGGAACCTCCCCGACAGTCATTCCCTACTGTGTCGATCTCTTCAACAACATTAGCAAGAGCAGTATGATGGAGACCTCGGGATGGTGTGTTCCTTGGGAGGTGCTCCATTGGGACCTCCCCGACAGTCATTCCCTACTGTGTCGATCTCTTCAACAGCATTAGCAAGAGCAGTATGATGGAGACCTCGGGATGGTGTGTTCCTTGGAAGGTGCTCCATTGGAACCTCCCCGACAGTCATTCCCTACTGTGTCAATCTCTTCAACAGCATTAGCAAGAGCAGTAGGATGGAGACCTCGGGATGGTGTGTTCCTTGGAAGGTGCTCCATTGGAACCTCCTCGACAGTCATTCCCTACTGTACCGACCTCTACATCATAATTAAGTATAGGGACACCAGATGAAGTCTCAGAAGTGCATATCTCAAAGACCCTTCTTCATGTGCGGATGCGAGTATGACAATGCGAGCATGCTTGTGCGAGTATATATGGGCGAGTATCCATTAAGCGAGCGCAGTATGATCGTAGTCCTCAGTATCCTAACTCGTCTATACTTAGTCGCCTAGCGATCACTCAACCTCGCCCCAAACCTAAGAGCCTACTCGGCATAACCACGAAAGACGAAAAGCAAAAAACGACTACAAAAGGTGAGCAAAAAATTGTATTCATTTGCTTTCATAAGTGCATTCACAAAAAATGTTGTACAGATAGAGACAGGCAACTATTCATCATCATCGCCATGATCCTCGCCGTCTGCGTCGACATCTTCACCATCATCACCCTCGTCCTCAGAGTCTCCATCGTCGGAATCGATGGATGAGGATGGAAGATCTCGCATAGGGGAGTTGGACTCTTCGGCTAGCAGCGCCGGGATGATGTCCATAACAGTCAGATTCATTGCCTCCGGCTTCAGGAGGTCATCGGCCTTCAAGCTGCTTAGAACCACCTTCCCGGTTGCTCGCGCGATCTCCCGGCGAATGTACGCCATATCATCGCCGAGTATCCGAATTTGCTTGCCAACCCTGGAGGGGCCCGCTGACGAAGGCTGTTGCTCGGTAGGCCGAGTTTCCAACTCGGCGATACGAACTTGGGCGGCCTCCAAGGTTTGCCGAGTATCCTCCAGCTCCTTCTCTAGTTGGGACACTTTCTTCGCCATTTCCACTTCGGCGGCCTGTGGAGATGAAGACAACTATTGGGAAAAACTCGATCGGCACAAAAGGCGACTATCCACAAAAATCAAAAGGGCGATGAATGAATACCTCCTGATCTTTCCACTTGGCGGCCTCCAGCCCCATAGAGATAAGCTTCTTGCCCTGCACCTTGATCATCTGCTCATATTCGAGCATCTTCCTGGACGTCGCATGTCCAAGTTCGGCAGCCCGCAGGTAAGCTCGCGAGCTCTGATGTGCAAGATACTCGGCGGATACATCTTGGAGAGACTCGGCGTCCGCGTGACCATAGAGGGCGAACATCACGTCAAAAGCCTCGCCGGCGTCCTCCCAATCTTCCGACCAGGCAGGAAGATTGGTGCTCAAAGTCACCTCATGAGCTCGCTCCGCCCAGGACACCAAAGGGCGACCATAGGCATCCTCACCTCGAACGCCTTCGCCGAAGTGCGGATGATCGCTGGGCTCAACAGCCTCTGAAAGGTTCGCCTTCGCCTTCAGGTCCCTCTTGGCAACCTCTTTCTTCATCGCAGGCTCGACGGACTTCGCCTTGATCTTCCTCTTCTTCGAGGGCCCAGCATCATCGTCGGCGACCTCCTGCTCATCGCCACCCAGAAACAAGTCAATCGGAGCAGAAGTCCCCGCCTTTGGCGCCAAAGGAAGAAGCTCGCCCGGTAAGGAGCGAGTAGCTGCATCAAGACAGAGAGAAGGACATTAGACGTCGACTGAAAACGAATTGGCAAATATGACCAGATACTCGCTTAGAAGACTACCTTCGCCTGGGAACACTTCAGCGACCTCATCTAAACGCCTCCTCCAGAAGACGACGTCCAGGCGGCGACCCCGGAAGCTGTCGAGTAGCTTCTCCCGACTCTCCTCCAAATAAGGAGTGGCGAAAGCACTCTCCGCCGGCTGGAAGGATGAAGTCGGCACGACTCCAAAGTCGCCCTTGATGACGACTAATCGCTCGGTCCAGCGATGGTTCTTGTTCGTCGTGCCGACCAGCGTGCATACATGGCTGCACAAAAAGACGACGCCCTCGCCAGTAGCGCCGAAATGGAATACCCGCCGGAAGACGGAGAGATCAAAGGCGATCTTCTGTTCTCGCAAGAAGCATAGAACGCCCATGATCATCGCCACTCCATTTGGGTTGATTTGAGCAGGGACTATCCCGTGATAACGGAGTATCTGGCAGACCTCCGACCACAAGGGTAGTCGTGGGCCGACTTCAAAATGGCGAATGGGGAAGATCAGCTCGGTCGCCGAGAAGGAATTCAGGCATTCATCCCCGCGAGGAAGCCTGGCGACATACCCCGGCGATAAGAACTTGGTAGAGAACTCCTTCAGGTCGCTCGGCCGAGTAATCGACTTCTTGAAGGAAGTCGCCTCAAAGTTCTTCGCAGGGCTCGCACGACGAATAGTTGCCTCGTCAGCCATTTAGAAGAAGAGAAAATGAAGAAGCGAGTATCAAAGAGGCGAGGAGAGGAACAATCGGCAGATACTCGCTGTAAAGAAAGGAAAGATCGTCAAAAGCGTAATAAATACGTACCCACCCCCTATTTATAGTACTCGACAAAACATGGCTTACCGCATACGCCGCCGCGAGCACGAGTCAGGGGTGACGAGTATCGAGGGAAGTCGCCAAAACCAAGGGCGTACGTCAAATCACTAGCGACAAACTGGCGAGTACCTACATCAGAATCCAGAGAAACTCGCCAAAAGGCGTGACATGCAACCGCTACTCGCAAAACGACAAAAAAGAAGATAGAAGAAAACAGAGCATTTCAGCATAACAAACCAAGAATTAAAGGGCGAGATTAAACTACTCGCCGAATAATATTACAAAGCGAAATGTTCGATCACAGACATTCGCCAGATGGCGACCTAGCGGCTATAAAAATGAAGAAAGAAAAAGAACAGATCCTAAGGGAGATCCTGGGTGTTCTCCTGAGCTTCAGGGAGTTGGGGTTGTCGCCCGACCCAACCCATGCGACGAGCGCGCCGATAATGCTCGAAGGCCACTGACATCGCGTCCTTCCCCTGCCGCAGCTGCTCCTCCATTCTCGCCAGGCGACCGACCGAACCCATGCTCGCACGAATCCCGACCAGCTCGTCCTGGTGCAGCTGCACTCGGTGATCCATCCTACCGAACCGACGCTTCAGATCGTGGACGAACTGAAGGCGAGCTTCCACAACGGCAAGGCGAGTATCGAACTCTTCAAACTGGGACATTCGCGCCTCCAACTCGGTCAAACGACGCTGAGGCTCGCTAGCCGTCAGGCGCTCGACCCGAGCCTCCACCTCCGTCAAGCGACGATGCGGGTCGCTGATCGCTAGGCGCTCCAACTTCGTCTCCAGATCCAGAATGGCGCGAGTAGCCCTTTCCTGATACTCGCGCGAAGGAAGCCCCACTCCGTCAATCAAAGCTCCCATGGGAGTCTGTGCGCGAGTTGCGAGGGCGACAAAGATAAAAGGAGCTTTAGTAAACGGATACAGGGGAGACAGCTTCACGCAGAGCGAGTAGTTAAAGTTACCAGGTCTGCGAGTATCATTCCTCGAGCTTCGGGGAGGACTGCGAGATCGCCGAGGAGGGGGACTCCTTCCTCGATGAGGGGAAGAGCTGTGATGACCAGCACCTCGCCGACCGGACGGGTTCACGACAGAGGGCTCCCTGTCGCGAAGAGTTTCCCCCCGGCCGCGACCATCCACTGGTCGCCCTCCCCCCTTGGGGCAAAGAACCCGGAAGAACCCCCAACCCCGCCTCGACGCGAGAATTCCCCCAGATGGGTTGAGGGAACTGCAGAAGACGAATGGCGTTGAACGCCCTGAATATCGGCAGGAGGAGGGAACAGAGGAGGTGGCGGAAGCTTCTCAACGGGCAGCTGCGAGCTACTCGCCAGCTCCGAAGGATTAGAAGACAGTGGCAGTAGAGGCGCGCTACTCGTCAAGGGAGTCCTATGCTCGCTCGACGGCCTCTTCTCCAGAAGGGAGCTATGAAGGATCCGAACCGCACTGCCGCGATGAGAACCCTCCCCAGTCCTGGGCGAGATCATGGGCGACAATCGCAGAGGGATAGCGGCCAAAGGTTCCTCCTGAACATCGGTGAGCGACGGATCTGCGGGATAGTATAAAGAGTATCAGAAACTCGCCAGTAAAAACAGGCGACTCAAACCGAAATAATGGCGAGTAAGTAGCTCTCACTTTGTAAAGGAGGGGGTTCAGCTTGAACTTGTGCTGAGGTTTCAGCCGTACTCGCTTCCGGAGGGACGCTCGACTCAGGAGGATTAGGAGCAGGCGAGCCACCCGACTGACCGAGACCCAAGTCGGCGCGTACCTGCTGGGTAGTGCCGACCTGAGAATCAGCGACATTCTCGGTGGCGTCGGCACTCTTCTTCTTGTTGTTCTTCTTCTCCTTCTTCTTTTCAAGCCTCTTCCTCTTCCTGGAGGTGAGGAAGTCCTCAAGCTCGGCGTCGCGAGCGGGCTTCCGCAACGGTGGCAACAAACTAGCGAGCTCGGCCAAATCAGCGGCAGCTTCCTCCGCAATACTACGCGACATCTTGAGTGAGATCAGAAAAGTCGTGCCCTCAGAGACCCCTTCCCCTCTATATATAGAGCCGGAGCGTCAACCAGCGGGATGCTGACTATCAATCCATACTTGCCAGAAGGCCTGATCGTCGAATAACGGTTGGATGATTCTTTCCAAGCAACTACGTTACTCGCAAAGAGCGGGGATTGTGTACAACCCTCATTCTCCGAGGGTGGGCCCATTCAAAAGCCATGTAGGCAAAGGTCAAAAGTCAAAAGGTCAACACAGAAGTCAACGATTCAAGACACCAAGACAAAGTCAGCCGAGAGGAGTTCGTCGAATATCGGAGCAGTAGAAGACCTGGGCAAGTACTGACCCGGAATGTACGAGCATCACCCAATACTCGCCAGATGGGCGACTATGGCTTAAAGCTCGCCGAGTATCCCATAGTCGCCAGGCAGGGGCTGGACTATAAACCCCCCTACCCCTTGGTTTCCCTATAAATAGGACCCCAGGGGTACTTGGATTGGCACCTGAACCTGAGCTCTTGAAACCCAGCTCTTGCATTCTGGAACCTGTTACACTTGGCCGCTACTACTAGTTCCTAGCCAAGTCGGTGCCTTCCTCGTACCCTGCTCGACCATTTTTGGTTGTGGAGGGGAAGTCTCTTCTGAGCTTCTGGGTACGTTGTGGGACCTCCCTGCCGTGGCACCTGGGGTCCTGTTTGTTGCTCTTCTAGCTTCCTCATAGTCGCCCGTCAAGCCGTCTCTTCGAGCCGCTTGGCAAGTAGTCTCCGGCTGCTTTAGTCCGAATTTTGAAGCCGGGATTTTCCAGGCTTCAACAACTGCCCTAAAGAATTTGCACCACCCTCCGGCAGGGCTTTCAACCGCTGCTCACTCCTCCAAGGTACAACACCCGGCTAGATCCCGAAATATCTGATGTGCGCGGACACCGAAGAAGCACAGAGCACCCGAACCACCACTTGATGAAGCAAAACGTGAAGCAGAAAAAGGAAGAACACCAACAGAGCCAGAGCCAGAATAATCGTATATATCTGAGGAAGAATGAATTATCGTGTTTAAAACGATTCCAGAAAAGGCGTTATCAGAAATCTCGGTAAATAGCAATAAATTAATAGGCGTTATCCTCGAGGAAGAATGAATAAAAGAAAGGAACGTTGGAAACATCGGCGTAAACAAAGCTCGACGAAAAGCGCTCGACAAAAAAGAAAAAAAAATTAACGAACCGGTCGACGAAAAGGCGTTCGACAAATTCGATTTGGCGAGCTGCGGTCGACGAAAAACCGCTCAACGAAAGCGCTGGCGAGACGCGGTCGACGAAAACGCCGGCGAACTACGGTCGACGAAAAGTGTTCGACAAATTCGATTTGGCGAACTGCGGTCGACGAAAAGCGTTCGACAAAAAGGTAGCGGTCGACAAACTGAAGTCGCAGCTCGACGAAATTACTGTTCTGCCAAGTCAAAACTATTTGGAGCAAAATTAACAATTCAATTATTCTCTAAATCCAAATCCGGATCTGGATCTGGTGCGTGCGCGCGTGCGCGTGTGTGGTTCATAGTTTCTCCTTATGTTCTTTTGAACAAATAAGAGAGAGTGAAAACATATATATGCCCTCTAGCTAGAAAGCAAAAGAGCATGGTGGGACTAATGAGTTCATCCTTTCATTCATGAAAGGTTTCCCTCCAAATAATTTGGGTTCCCTCCAATTTTGGTTTTGGAGCTTTTCATCAAATATGAATAAACATACACCAAACACCAAAAGGCTCTAATAAACATTATAACTAAATGTTTATTTACATAATTTCTAACAATCCCCCACAAAAGCGAAAAACCAAAATGCGAACTTCATAAATATGACATTACTAGTAATAAATAAAATCAAATACCAATTTGCTTTATCAAGTTGTATCTAATGTAATGGGTATAGGTGGAGTGGTTATCTTGAACCTATACTTAGTACTTATTTCCTCTACTGAAGAATATAATATGCCAGAGGCTTTGAATTATAAACTTTGACCGATAAATTTAGATAAGTACACAAAAGATTGGTTGTTCCTGGGTTATGGCGATGGGCGCGTTAATGGCCATGCGCATTCCTTGATTTTTCATGAGGGTTCTTAGGGTGCAGCCCGGATCCCAAAGTCGCAGCCTCACGACTACCCCAACATAGGTGGTGCCTCAAGAGATATTTCGTAACTAATATCTCGCAAAGATATATGTCATTGGCGACCATTAAGAACTTTTAACGTTCCTTCTAAACTGTTACGTAGAACACAACATCATAGGAATGGGGAGAAGGTTTTCTCAACCTTAAAATTTGTGCTCCCAACTACGCTACATCAACGGTTTCGTTTCTACCGCATTGAACCCAATTCATGGGATCTCCAATCACATGGGTTGGGTGTCCACCGTTGGTAGCAAATCATGTGGGCTTAAGCCTCATTCCCCTCGATGACAATAAAATCTCCCTTCGGGACAATCCCTTGGTAAGATTATCAGCAGATTCAATTCTGACTTTACATAATTGAGTGATATCACTTCTTTTCTTCTTTGCTTCACTGATTTGTACCTGATTCTCATAAACTTATTCATTTTGGAATTAGTGCTATTAAAAGCAGTTAAATCAATAACAGATTTATTATCACAATGCAAAGAAATAACAGGTATAAGTTTTGCAAGTAAAGGAATTTCTGAAAGTAAAATTTTAATCCATTCTGCTTCGACACATGTTGTGTCTAAAGCTATAAGCTCAGATTCCATGGTGCTTCTAGAAATGACTGTTTGTTTTGTAGAAGCCCATGAAATGGAGGCTCCTCCAAGGAGGAATACATATCCAGTCGTTGACTTAACGTCTAACGAATCAGTTACCCAATTGACATTTGAATATCCTTCTAGTACTTCGGGAAATCCCGTGTACACTAAACTATAATCTATAGTTCCACGAAGGTATTAAAAATTTTATTTAATGCTATCCAGTGATCATCACTATGATTACTAGTATATCTACTAAGTCGGCCTACGATATAGGAAATATCGGGCCTAGTGCGGTTAGCTATGTATAAGAGTGATCCTATCATTTGTGCATACCTATATTGATCAACCGGTTCACCCATATTTTTATAGAGTTTTGAGCTAGCGTCAAAAGGGGTAGAAGCGGGAGCGGAGTCAAATAAATTAAATTTATTTAACATTTTCTCAATCGAATGGGAGAGGGATAATGAAACACTAGAATCAGTTTTAACTAGTTTCATTCCTAATATTATATTTGTCACTCCTAAATCTTTCATATCAAAATTAGAGGATAGATTATTTTTAGTTTCATTTATTAATTCAATTGTGTTTCCAAAAATTAATATACCATCTACATAAAGGCATAACAAGACAATTCCATTTCCGTCTTGTTTAGCATATATGCATTTGTCAATTGATTTGAAACAAAGATGAGAGACTACGGAGTCGAATTTTTGATACCATTGCTTAGGAGCTTGCTTTAATCCATAAAGAGATTTAATTAATTTGCATACCTTAGATTCTTGACCTTTGACTACAAAATCTTCGGGTTGAGACATGTAGACTTCTTCTTCTAAGTCTCTATGTAAGAAGGCAGTCTTGACGTCCATTTGATGGATAAGCAACTTAAAGATCGATGCTAAGGCGACCAGAGTACGAAGAGAGGTTATTCTAGCTACTGGAGCGTATGTATCTAAGAAGTCTATTCCTTGTTTTTGAGCATAGCCTTTAGCTACAAGGCGAGCCTTATATTTATCTATGGAGCAATCTGGTTTTAATTTCTTCTTAAAAATCCATTTACAACTTATGGCTTTAGCACCAGGAGGTAAATCAGTTAAAATCCATGTTTTATTTTCCAGGATAGAATTAATTTCTATGTTTATGGCTTTTTTCCAAAAAGGATAATCAGATGAGGTCATAGCTTCCTCAAAAGTATTAGGATCTCTTTCAACTAGATAGGTGAAGTAGTCCTCCCCAAAGATTCTTTCGGTTCTAACTCTTTTGCTTCTTCTAGGTTCATCATTTTCTAATGGTTCTAAAGAAGAAGAGGAAGGTTGATATGAGCTTGTTGAAGGTTGAGATGCGATGTTAAATTTAAAAGGAAATTTATCCTCAAAATAGGCTGCATCTCTAGCTTCTATAATAGGGTTATTAGAGATTTCACTAATTTGAGAATTAGTAATTAGAAATCTATTAGCACTACTATCTGACGCATAACCTATAAAGATAGAGTCTAAAGTTTTAGGTCCTATTTTCTTTCTCTTTGGTTCAGGGATTGCTACCTTAGCTAAACACCCCCACACTCGAGAATATTTCATCTTTAGTTTTTAATAAATATATGTAACAAAATTTGGTGAAATCATCTATGAATGTTATAAAATATTTATTTCCACCTCTAGTGGGTTGGCGGTTTGAATCACATACATCCGAATGAATTAATTCTAGAGGTTTAGAAGTTCTATCTACTGATTTAAATGACTTCCTAGAAAATTTGGCTTACACGTAAATTTCACACTTGGCACTTGGTCCGATATTAATTTTAGGAATTAAATTCAAGGACATCATTCTTTTCATACAATTCAGAATTCACATGTCCTAATCTAGCAGGCCAAAAATCAGGAGAAGAACTTTGAACTAAAGAAGAGGAAATTTGATTAACTTCTAAATCAACAATATTTAATTTAAATAACCTATCACAAACATAGCCTTTGCCAATAAATAAATCATTCATTGTTATTACAACTTTATTAGATTCTAAAACAATTTTGTAGCCTTTCTTCACTAACAGAGAGCCGCTAACAAGATTCTTCCTAACTCTCGGCACATAGAGCACATCATGCAATGCTAGTGTCTTCCCGGATGTCAACCTAAGATCCACTCGCCCGCGTCCAAGAGTTTGTGCCGAAGAAGCATCTCCTAAGATCACGCTTCCTCCACTGATGTTCTAAAAGGTGGCAAAGCAAGAACGATCAAAACAAGTATGAATATTTGCTCCGGAATCAAGCCACCAATCTGATGAACAAGTGAGATGAAGACTAGGAGAATAATCTAACCCGAAGATAGATTGATTCAGTGCTTGAACCATATTTGCCTGTGGCTTGGAGCCATGGGATTTGCCGACCACCAGTTCAGTCTTCTTGTAGAAGCAATTGGTTGACAAGTGGTTAGTGCGGCCGCAAATAAAGCACCATTTCCCTTTTACCTAGATTTTGGTTTGAGGAACTAGGTTTGGATTGATTGGTTTTTTGATGACGGGAATTTTGACGGAAAGGTTTCTTATGGTTCTTTCCTTTGGCTTTGAAGTGATGGTGGGAAGACTGATTGCCTTGCGATTCAGAGAGATTTATTTTATGAGCAAGGTCTTTGGGTTTTTTAGAATTTTTACTCTTATGTTCCTCCTCTATGCGGATTGCATTTTGGATTTGAACATAAGTAAGGTTTGATTGGTCATGCCTTAGTCTAGTGCTAAAGCCGGACCAAGAATCAGGAAGGGAATCAATCAGACGAGCCACTAAATAATTTTCGGAAAGAATTGAGCCATTGGCTCGGATCTTGGACAACATCTCATCTAGTTGATGGAGTTGAGGATTGATGAGCTTGGAAGCATCAATCTTGAATTTATGGAGGTTGGAAACATTGTAGTGTTCTATACCCGCATTGTCAAGGTTATAGCGCGCTTCAAGTGCATACCACAATTCATTAGTCGTACGATATTGAAGGAAGACATCGTAAAGGCTATCGGACAAAGCACTTAGGATTCGGTTACAACAATGATATTCAACATCTACCAGATCTCTATAAGGAAGACGTCTTACATAGGTTCTAGTGGTGTTTGCAGTTGAAGATGAGGACGATGGTAGAGTCGAAGCAACTGTATTTGCAGCGCTAGGGATTTCAGTTTCCGTAGGAGGGGCATCGAAGATGACAGACAAAAGACCCAGGGTATTTAACCAGTATTCGACCTGTGCTTGCCAACGACGAAAACCGCTACCGTTAAATTTCTCGGGTTTGATCCCGGCAGAATCCTCAGATCTAGAAGCCATTAGTGATTTCTGAAATTTAAAATATAAACAATAAATTGCTGTATATATGAAAACGAAAGCAGACAGAAACATTTTGATTATTTTGATTTTATTTATTCTGTTGATGTGGAATTACAAACTTCTTTAGATTGTTGAAGTATTTATCTATTTATACCTGAATATACTGTTGGAGTTATCATTGTGATCTAGAAGTGGTCAAACATGTAATGTCACTGCCAACGCGATATGAGCCTGCAGGGTCGCACATAAGAGCACGTGGAGAAGTTGGAAGATTGACTGTGTTGGTAAAGGTTACCAATCATCATATAGAATGGGGAAGTCCAGCAATTGTTGCTGTCTGAATTCGTCGGATATGACTTGTCGGATTCGTCGGAATTCGCCGGATCATTCCGTGGAATCTCGACGAATTGTCACAGAGATCCTTCACTCGGCAGATGTTGCTGTCTGATTGGATTCGTCGGAATTCGTCGGATCATTCCGTGGAATCCCGACGAATTGTCACAGAGACCCTTCACTCGGCAAATGTTGCCGTCTGATTGGATTCGTCGGAATTCGTCGGATTGTCCTGTGTAAACTCGACGAATGCTGATTCGTGGAATCCCGACAAATTGTAAGAGAAACCCCAATTCTGCTGTGTGGTCTGCGGATAGCGATTCTTCTAGAAGCCTGTTTATGCTTTAGGTATAAATAGATCTTCTTTTAGGGTTCTCTTAACTGACGAAAGATTTAGCCGACGGAAGTGTTCCGCTCTCGCTCGAACCCTAGACGGAAAGTGTTCCGCCGCCCAGTTCGCCTCCGCCGACCTCCTCTCCGGCGATCGTCGTCGTGATTGTTCTTCCTGGAGCGAACCTAGCAGTTCGTGGAAGTGCAAGGTGCAGTTGTTCTCCCTTCCGAGTTGCGTGCGACGTGACTTGGTGTTCTCCCGGCTCGTGTGGACTGCTGTAGAGATGTAGACATTATTCTACGTGAGGACTCGCATAGCCGACGACAGGACTCTTCTTCTTGGAGCATCTAGGTTGGATTTGATCCAACCCCACTAAGGTATTTTTGCCTAGCAGTTTTGTTTTAACTTCTTGATTCAATATTCATGGCCGATCCAAGTCTTTTTGGGTTGTTTCTCTTTTATTTCCGCTGCGCCTACATGTGATGTATGGTTCTAGAAAAACCCAACAGTGGTATCAGAGCCAGGTTCTGGTCATGAATGTTGTTTCAGAAGTTAGGCTATTCCAGTACGTGCAAATCTAGGTATTTGGAAGCGTTCTAAATGTCAAGATTTCTTCTTGGAATATCACATTTGATGTGATTTTGTGTGGTATCTGGTGGTGGGATTTCAAAAAAAAAAATCTGACCCCGCTCGCTGATCGGTCAGCGAGACCACCGCCAGGGGCGCTGCCCCTTGGACCCCGTTAGGGGCTCTGCCCCTAAGACCCCGCCAGGGGCGCGGCCCCTTGGAACCCCGCCAGGAACGTCTGGGATTTCGTTGTAATTTCTAATTGTTAGAAATTGTTGTCTCCTTAGCAGTAACCGTCCCTCAAGTGGTTAATGAACCCTTGTATTGTTTTGGATTTTGAATCCAACAATGAGAGACGAGCTTGTCTACTGCTTTAAGTCGAGTTGTCTTTGCCTTTGTCCAATGCATGTAAATCTGAAGATTTGGAAAAGTTCTAAATGTCCAGATTTAGCCCTTTCGTCTATCAAAGGTTGATAGTCTTATGTTGTGCACATAAGGGATGCATGTGGATTTTAGAAAGCTTGTTTTTTTTTTCTGTGGATGTGCACTTTGATCAAATGTTGATCATGGTTAAGTGTTAACCTATTATTAAAATTAAAATCTCTTCATCAAATATTAAGTGTTCGGATGCCTTCCGATGGATGACACTCTTCCTGCCTCGATCGATGAAGTGTGGGCTTGCCAAAGCAATGTGCATTAATCTATCTTGGTAAGGGTGCGAGCGGATAATTGTGATATCCCACTGTCGACATCGGGTCTAACTTAACTAGGTGACCTCAAAGGTTGAGTGCCTAGAGGCATAGGGTTGACATGCACCATATGATGGATGCGAATAAGGAGTTATTCACCAACCATACAAGAGTTGCATGAGGATGCAATTGGCAAGCGTTGCCTACCTAAATAACCGCATTATGAGAGGAACGCCAAAGTGGACTCGTGGTGTTGGTGAAATACGGATCTTGTCCACTAAGAGAGTAGCTCGCATGGACTCTCCGAATTGATAGTGAGGGCTATCAATTTGAATAAAATAGTGGGAGTATTTAATTGAAGTCCAAATTAAAATAAATTGTATTTTGAAATTAAGGTACTGATTAAATTCTGCATGAATTCTTGTAGAATTCCATGGCAAGTGGTTCACATTCCACCTTGTCCCTGAGAGCTATCCTTGAGAAGGACAAGCTTAGTGGGACAAACTATATGGACTGGTATAGGAACCTGAGAATTGTTCTCAGGCAAGAGCGAAAGCTCTACGTCTTGGAAGAAGAAGCCCCCGAGGTGCCGACCGGGAACTCGTCCCGTGTTGATAAGGATGCTTATAAGAAGTATACCGATGACGCCTTAGACGTCGAGTGCCTTATGCTTTCCACCATGAACTCTGAGCTTCAGAAGCAACACGAGAACATGGGGTGCAAGGAGATTGACGAGCACCTAAAGAAAATGTTTCAAGGGCAAGCTCGTCAAGAGAGGTTCGATGTCACGAAGGCATTATTTCAGTGCAAAATGGGAGCTCGAGACTCGGTTGGTACTCACGTACTCAAGATGCTTGGGTATATAGAGAACCTGGAGAGACTGGGTTTTCCTCTGGGTCAAGAGTTGGCCACAGATCTTATCCTGCAATCGTTGCCGGATAGTTATGAGCAGTTCGTCTTGAACTACAACATGAATAAAATAGACAAGACACTGCCCGAGCTCCTAGGCATGTTGCGAACTGCCGAGATAAACATGAAGAAGGCCAAGCCTGCTAGTCCCATATTAATGGTACATAAAGGCAAGGGTAAGGCCAAGGGCTTCAAGAAGACGAAGGTGGGACCTAAGTCACACCTTGAGCCCAAATCTTCTGCGCTGAAAAAGAAGAGCACCGTGAAGGAAGGGAAATGCCACCACTGTGGCAAGGCTGGTCATTGGAGGAGGAATTGTCCTTCGTACATTGACGGTCTGCGGAAAATGAAGGGAGGTATGACTTCCGCTTCGAATATTTACGTTATAAAGATAAACCTTTCTGCTCCTTCATCTTGGGTATTGGATACCGGATGTGGTTCTCACATTTGTACAAATGTGCAGGAACTGGGAAGGAGGAGATTGCTGAGTAAAGGAGAGGTGGACCTGCGCGTCGGCAATGGAGCAAGAGTTGCTGCTGTAGCCGTAGGGGTTTACCGTCTTTCTTTGCCCAGTGGGCTTGTAATAGAACTTAATAATTGTTATTATGTTCCGGCCATAACTAGAAACATTATATCCATTTCATGCTTAGACATGATTGGATTTTCTTTTATAATTAAGAACAATTGTTGTTCTATATTTAAGAATGATGTTTGTTATGCTGTAGCTCAATTGTTTAATGGTCTTTATGTTTTGAACCTAGACCATCCGATCTATAATGTAGATAATAATAAAAAACTAAGAACAAATGACTCAAATCCTACATATCTCTGGCATTGTCGTTTGGGCCATATAAACGAGAAGCGCATATCCAAGCTCCATAAAGATGGACTATTGGACTCATTTGATTATGAATCATTCGAGCGATGCGAGTCTTGTTTGTTAGGCAAGATGACTAAAGCCCCTTTCACTGGTTATACTGAGAGGGCTGAGGATCTTTTGGGTATAGTACATAGTGATGTATGCGGACCCATGAGTTCTATGGCTAGAGGTGGGTATTTCTACTTCGTTACATTTACTGATGATTTCAGTAGATACGGATACGTGTATCTTATGAAGTGCAAATCCGAAACTTTTGAAAAGTTCAAAGAGTTTAAGAATGAAGTGGAAAAACCAATTGGGTAAAAAGGTTAAAGCACTCCGATCTGATCGAGGTGGCGAATACCTGAGTCATGAGTTCCGTGATCATCTGAAAGAGTGTGGTATTGTATCACAGCTCACTCCACCTAGGACACCGCAGCATAATGGTGTGTCTGGGAGGAGAAATCGTACTTTGTTAGACATGGTACGGTTGATGATGAGTCATGCAGACTTGCCTGTTTCCTTTTGGGGTTTTGCTTTAGAGACTGCTGCAATAACACTGAATCGCGCTCCAACGAAAACGGTTCTAAAAACACCATATGAGATATGGACTGGGAAGCGTCCTAGTATGTCATTCATTAAAATTTGGGGCTGTGAGGCATACATACGACGTCAAATGCCTGACAAACTGGAACCCAAATCAGATAAGTGTTATCTGGTGGGATATCCTAAGGAAACGAAAGGATATTACTTTTACCTACCGTCTGAGGGCAAAGTGTTTGTCGCAAGGACAGGTGTCTTCTTGGAGAAAGAGTTCTTGTCAAGAAAGACGCAAAAGGTAGAACTTGAAGAAGTTCAAGAACCACAAGTAGTGAATGAACCAGAATTGGATTCTGAGCCAGGACTACAAGATGTTGTAGCTGGAGAACCTGCTCAAGAGACACAAGTCCTACGTAGATCTGGTAGACCAAGATTTGAGCCTGAGAGATATGGATTTCTCGTGTCTCAAATAGGTAATGTGTTGCTTATGGATCATGATAATGAACCAGCGACCTACCAAGAGGCTATGAATGGACTGGACTCCGACAAATGGCTTGAGGCTATGAAATCCGAAATGGACTCCATGTATACAAACCAAGTTTGGAACTTGGTGGAACCACCTGAAGGGGTACGACCCATAGGGTGCAAGTGGGTCTTCAAGAAGAAGACCGACATGGATGGGAATGTACAGACATTCAAAGGGCGACTGGTGGCTAAGGGTTTCAAGCAAATTCATGGTGTTGACTATGATGAGACCTTTTCCCCTGTTGCCATGGTAAAGTCCATTAGGATATTGCTTGCTATTGCTGCGTATTATGACTACGAGATCTGGCAGATGGATGTCAAAACGGCTTTCCTAAATGGAAACCTCCTTGAGGAAGTGTACATGACACAACCCGAGGGTTTTGTATCCCCAAATGAAGCCACTAAAATATGCAAGCTGAACAGGTCCATCTATGGATTGAAACAGGCCTCTAGAAGTTGGAATCTTTGTTTTGATGAGAAGATCAAAGAGTTTGATTTTGTCAAGAACGAGGATGAACCGTGTGTTTACAAGCGAATCAGTGAGAGCATTGTTGTCTTCCTGATATTGTATGTAGATGACATACTGTTGATCGGGAATGACATACCTACCCTGAAAGTTGTTAAGAACAACCTAGGGAACTGCTTTTCTATGAAGGACTTGGGTGAAGCGACTTACATACTCGGTATTAAGATCTATAGAGATAGATCGAAGAAGTTGCTGGGTTTGACCCAGAGTACGTACATTGAGAAGGTGTTGAAGCGGTTCAACATGCTTGAGTCCAAGAAAGGATTTTTGCCCATGTCTCATGGTGTGAATCTCTCTAAGGGCCAGTGTCCAAAATCTTGCGAAGATAAGGACCGCATGAAGTTGATTCCATATGCTTCGGCAATTGGGTCAATCATGTATGCAATGTTATGTACTCGACCCGATGTCTCTTTTGCTTTGAGCATGACTAGCAGGTATCAGTCTGATCCCGGTGAATGTCACTGGATAGCCGTAAAGAATATCCTGAAGTACTTGAGAAGGACTAAGGATGTATTCTTGGTATATGGTGGAGAGGAATAGCTCGTTGTAAGTGGTTACACGGATGCCAGCTTCCAAACTGATAGGGATGATTCAAAGTCTCAGTCAGGGTTTGTGTTTTGCCTGAATGGAGGAGCTGTGAGCTGGAAGAGTTCCAAGCAAGAAACAGTTGCTGATTCTACAACTGAGGCCGAGTATATCGCTGCGGCAAATGCAGCGAAGGAGGCTTTATGGATTAGGAAATTCATCGGCGAGCTAGATGTAGTTCCTAGCATTGTTGGTCCCGTAGTTCTCTACTGTGATAACAATGGTGCAATTGCACAATCTAAGGAACCTAGATCCCATCAGCGCTCCAAGCACATACTTCGGCGGTTCCATCTTATTCGTGAGATTGTCGAACGAGGAGGCGTGAACATTTGCAGAGTGCCGACTGAGGAGAATATTGCAGATCCACTGACAAAGCCTCTCGCGCAGAGAAAGCATGATGGTCATACGAGATCAATGGGTATACGATACCTGAGTGATCAACTCTAGTGGGAGTCTTGTGGGTTGCATGTAAAATATATATTCTGTTGGCTGTTTAATATTTATTCATATGATGAATTGTGTACCAATTATTTCCTTTTACAATTAATGGCAAGTTCTTTTATTACGATATACTGTTTCTATATGATAGAATAAAATTCGTGATAAATACCCTTAGAATGTTCGCTTCCATAGGACATCAAGTACGTGACTTGAATGTGAGAGCCTATGATCTCGAAGCTTCATTCTTAAAAGGTCCCTGGTCGAGGTATCATCGTAGAAGCTAAGGGTGATGATGATACATTAAGAGTAGCATGTGTGTTGACTGATGACCGGTTCTCACAGGTCATGATATTGTGATATCAAGTCATCACGTGGGTACTTGTTAGTGAACAAGTTGTACTGGACAGACCCAACCTGAGACTACTTTGTGGATTGTTACTTAAAAGTGTCACAAGTAGGTCCCATTTGACAATGGTGTTGTGGTCCTTTGACCTGAAGTCACAGCATTCATCGAGTGAGGAAGAGCGTGCTTTGATGTCATCTAAAGTCTTCCTTGAAGAAGGTTGATGATAAGGGTGGTCGTTGGGTACGTTACGAATCATTTGGGTGTTTGGGTGTGAACAGATATGAGATTTGTCCTCCTATATAACAGGAGTTGCATCCATGTTCCCCTTGATGGAATTGGACTGGGAAATGCATGGCCATGCTTGGTTGAGTCAATATGTGATATTGAGCTCACCATTCTCTGAAGTCCGTTCTAGATCAAGAAACTTGGATTGAGCTATTATGAGGGTGACACGGTCCATGCCTCTAGTTCTTTCCGGATGTAAGGGACAAAGGGACAAAGACAACGCTGGAACATTGGTCATAAAGGCTTATGAGTTATGAACTCTTATTGCTTGGGGAGAAATGATGCATTGCTAGATGCCGCTCATTGTTTGTGAGGTTTTTGTTTGATACTTTTAAGATCAAGTGGGAGACTGTTGGAGTTACCATTGTGATGTAGAAGTGGTCAAATATGTAATGTCACTGCCAACGCGATACGAGCCTGCAGGGTCGCACATAAGAGCATGTGGAGAAGTTGGAAGATTGACTGTGTTGGTAAAGGTTACCAATCATCATATAGAATGGGGAAGTCCAGCAATTGTTGCTGTCTGAATTCGTCGGATATGACTTGTCGGATTCGTCGGAATTCGTCGGATCATTCCGTGGAATCTCGACGAATTGTCACAGAGATCCTTCACTCGGCAGATGTTGCTGTCTGATTGGATTCGTCGGAATTCGTCGGATCATTCCGTGGAATCCCGACGAATTGTCACAGAGACCCTTCACTCGGCAAATGTTGCCGTCTGATTGGATTCGTCGGAATTCGTCGGATTGTCCCGTGTAAACTCGATGAATGCTGATTCGTGGAATCCCGACGAATTGTAACAGAAACCCCAATTCTGCTGTGTGGTCTGCGGATAGCGATTCTTCTAGAAGCCTGTTTATGCTTTAGGTATAAATAGATCTTCTTTTAGGGTTCTCTTAACTGACGAAAGGTTTAGCCGACGGAAGTGTTCTGCTCTCGCTCGAACCCTAGACGGAAAGTGTTTCGCCGCCCAGTTCGCCTCAGCCCACCTCCTCTCCGGCGATCGTCGTCGTGATTGTTCTTCCTGGAGCGAACCTAGCAGTTCGTGGAAGTGCAAGGTGCAGTTGTTCTCCCTTCCGAGTTGCGTGCGACGTGACTTGGTGTTCTCCCGGCTCGTGTGGACTGCTGTAGAGACGTAGACATTATTCTACGTGAGGACTCGCATAGCCGACGACAGGACTCTTCTTCTTGGAGCATCTAGGTTGGATTTGATCCAACCCCACTAAGGTATTTTTGCCTAGCAGTTTTGTTTTAACTCCTTGATTCAATATTCATGGCCGATCCAAGTCTTTTTGGGTTGTTTCTCTTTTATTTCCGCTGCGCCTACATGTGATGTATGGTTCTAGAAAAACCCAACATATACACATATATATATTGTACAACCCTCATATTTCCCGAGTCGGTGTGACCCGACCCAGACGAGACCAAGACAATTCAAGGTGGTCGAGACGGTCGAAACCGATCAAGGCAAGAAGATGCCGCGGAAGAGACGGAGGAAGCACCCGCTACCCCGGCTCCCTTGGGTGGGTAGGAGAAATCCTCCCACTCAGGCCCTTTGCGAGGGGAGTGGGAGGAGTGCTCCCACTCACTGGGCGAGTGGGAGCAGCTCTCCCACTCGCTCTCGCCGAGCGAGTGGGAGGGGGCCTCCCACTCGCCGGGCGAGTGGGAGGGGGCCTCCCACTCGCCGGCCGAGTGGGAGGGCGGCTCCCACTCGCCGGCCGAGTGGGATGGGACCTCCCACTCGCCGCCCCCTTAGGGGGCGAGTGGGAGTGGCCTCCCACTCGCCCGGTATGGGTGGGGAGGTCGGTATGACCTCCCCTGAGGGAGGGGGTGGGCACATCGAGTCCCACTCGCCCCCTCAGGCGTGATCGATGGCGGTCATGGTTGGACTGCGGGTAGCGGGATTTTTGCTATCCGTAGTCCATTTTTGGGAAAGTCTATAAATAGACCCCCATGGGCACCTTGGGATGGGTTGGTCTCTACCCCCCTCCCTCGCGTGTGTCTTGTGAGCAAGCACCCCCCCTCCCTTGTCATCCTTCAGCTGACAGTGAGGTGGTTCTCAGTGCCCTCCAAGGTGCCCAGGCTCAGCATTGGCTTGGGAGGGGAAGCGCTCTAAGATCTTCCGGGTATGTGGTGGGACCTCCTCGCTGAAGCTTAAGGGGTTCGTTTTCTAGATTCAAGTGTTCTTCAAGGGCAGGGTCTTTCAGTTCCTAGTAACCGGTCAAGGGTCTAGGCTTAGGTCAAGTAAGGGTTAGTCGCAACCCCCTTTCGAATGCTGAAGCCGGGAAACTGGTTTCAACATTCTGGTGCGGTGAGCGTGGAAGCGACTAGTTCAGAAAGCTCTGAGCCATGTCTCATGGCTGGAAGCGACGAGTTGGGAGACTCGCCTCCGGCATGCGAGTATGTAAAGAAGGGCGACGTCGATGAGTTCAACAAAGGGATCCTGGAGCTCCTGCAGGTCGCATCCTTCACTCGCGGCGAATGCTCGACACCACCTGCAGGGAGGCGATAAGAACGCCCCCGTCCAACCAGGGGGGAGTAACTTCACCTGGAAGGGCCAAGAAGGAGTTGCGGAGACAGAAGAAGTGGCGAAGAAGATGACCAAGGAGCGTGCGGCCAAGTGAAGTGCCCAGGAAGGGCGAGATGTAAGTGAAGTGCCCAGGAAGGGCGAGATATAAGTGAAGTGCCCAAGAAGGGCGAGGTGTAATAAAGTGCCCTGCAAGGGCGTAGGGTAGTGAAGTTGTAATAGACGAACTAGGAATGAAAAAGGGTTCTGGGGTAATAACCCGATCTAAGATCCCTGACTGGAGATCCCCCGCCAGGCTCAGTCATGCCGGCAGATAGGGGACTCGTCAGGTCGACTCGCGGTCCAACAACCGATTGGGAAGGCGTTGAGCTCCTCTGCCTCCAGGTGAAGGTAAGCACCAAGGACACGGATGGGTACTTCCACCTCCAATCAGTAAAGGGACTAGGGGTGCGTTGAGTCCCTCCACCCCGGTTGAGCTAAGACTCCCAGGACCTGGATGGGCACTACCACCTCCAGTTAAATCAGGAGTGCGTTGAGTCCCTCCACCCCGGTTGAGCTAAGACTCTCAGGACCTGGATGGGCACTACCACCTCCAGTTAGATCAGGAGTGCGTTGAGTCCCTCCACCCCGGTTGAGCTAAGACTCCCAGGACCTGGATGGGCACTACCACCTCCAGTTAGATAAGGAGTGCGTTGAGTCCCTCCACCCCGGTTGAGCTAAGACTCCCAGGACCTGGATGGGCACTACCACCTCCAGCTAGATCAGGAGTGCGTTGAGTCCCTCCACCCCGGTTGAGCTAAGACTCCCAGGACCTGGATGGGCACTACCACCTCCAGTTAGATCAGGAGTGCGTTGAGTCCCTCCACCCCGGTTGAGCTAAGACTCCCAGGACCTGGATGGGTACTACCACCTCCAGTTAGATCAGGAGTGCGTTGAGTCCCTCAACCCCGGTTGAGCTAAGACTCCCAGGACCTGGATGGGCACTACCACCTCCAGTTAGATCAGGAGTGCGTTGAGTCCCTCCACCCCGGTTGAGCTAAGACTCCCAGGACCTGGATGGGCACTACCACCTCCAGTTAGATCAGGAGTGCGTTGAGTCCCTCCACCCCGGTTGAGCTAAGACTCCCAGGACCTGGATGGGCACTACCACCTCCAGTTAGATCAGGAGTGCGTTGAGTCCCTCCACCCCGGTTGAGCTAAGACTCCCAGGACCTGGATGGGCACTACCACCTCCAGGTAGATCAGGAGTGCGTTGAGTCCCTCCACCCCGGTTGAGCTAAGACTCCCAGGACCTGGATGGGCACTACCACCTCCAGCTAGATCAGGAGTGCGTTGAGTCCCTCTACCCCGGTTGAGCTAAGACTCCCAGGACCTGGATGGGCACTACCACCTCCAGTTAGATCAGGAGTGCGTTGAGTCCCTCCACCCCGGTTGAGCTAAGACTCCCAGGACCTGGATAGGCACTTCCACCTCCAGTCGGATTTGGTAGGTGTGGCGTTTCCTCCACCTCCAGGTGAGCTCGGCTCCCTGTTAGGTGTGGAGTTTCCTCCACCTCCAGGTGAGCTCGGCTCCCTGTTAGGTGTTGAGTTCGTCCACCTCCAGGTGAGCTCGGCTCCCTGTTAGGTGTGGAGTTTCCTCCACCTCCAGGTGAGCTCCGCTCCCTGTTAGGTGTTGAGTTCTTCCACCTCCAGGTGAGCTCGGCTCCCTGTTAGGTGTGGAGTTTCCTCCACCTCCAGGTGAGCTCGGCTCCCTGTTAGGTGTTGAGTTCTTCCACCTCCAGGTGAGCTCGGCTCCCTGTTAGGTGTGGAGTTTCCTCCACCTCCAGGTGAGCTCGGCTCCCTGTTAGGTGTTGAGTTCTTCCACCTCCAGGTGAGCTCGGCTCCCTGTTAGGTGTGGAGTTTCCTCCACCTCCAGGTGAGCTCGGCTCCCTGTTAGGTGTGGAGTTTCCTCCACCTCCAGGTGAGCTCGGCTCCCTGTTAGGTGTTGAGTTCGTCCACCTCCAGGTGAGCTCGGCTCCCTGTTAGGTGTGGAGTTTCCTCCACCTCCAGGTGAGCTCCGCTCCCTGTTAGGTGTTGAGTTCTTCCACCTCCAGGTGAGCTCGGCTCCCTGTTAGGTGTGGAGTTTCCTCCACCTCCAGGTGAGCTCGGCTCCCTGTTAGGTGTTGAGTTCTTCCACCTCCAGGTGAGCTCGGCTCCCTGTTAGGTGTGGAGTTTCGTCCACCTCCAGGTGAGCTCGGCTCCCTGTTAGGTGTGGAGTTTCCTCCACCTCCAGGTGAGCTCGGCTCCCTGTTAGGTGTTGAGTTCTTCCACCTCCAGGTGAGCTCGGCTCCCTGTTAGGTGTGGAGTTTCCTCCACCTCCAGGTGAGCTCGGCTCCCTGTTAGGTGTTGAGTTCTTCCACCTCCAGGTGAGCTCGGCTCCCTGTTAGGTGTGGAGTTTCCTCCACCTCCAGGTGAGCTCGGCTCCCTGTTAGGTGTTGAGTTCTTCCACCTACAGGTGAGCTCGGCTCCCTGTTAGGTGTGGAGTTTCCTCCACCTCCAGGTGAGCTCGGCTCCCTGTTAGGTGTTGAGTTCGTCCACCTCCAGGTGAGCTCGGCTCCCTGTTAGGTGTGGAGTTTCCTCCAACTCCAGGTGAGCTCGGCTCCCTGTTAGGTGTTGAGTTCTTCCACCTCCAGGTGAGCTCGGCTCCCTGTTAGGTGTGGAGTTTCCTCCACCTCCAGGTGAGCTCGGCTCCCTGTTAGGTGTTGAGTTCTTTCACCTCCAGGTGAGCTCGGCTCCCTGTTAGGTGTGGAGTTTCCTCCACCTCCAGGTGAGCTCGGCTCCCTGTTAGGTGTTGAGTTCTTCCACCTCCAGGTGAGCTCGGCTCCCTGTTAGGTGTGGAGTTTCCTCCACCTCCAGGTGAGCTCGGCTCCCTGTTAGGTGTTGAGTTCTTCCACCTCCAGGTGAGCTCGGCTCCCTGTTAGGTGCGGAGATTCCTCCACCTCCAGGTGAGCTCCGCTCCCTGTTAGGTGTTGAGTTCTTCCACCTCCAGGTGAGCTCGGCTCCCTGTTAGGTGTGGAGTTTCCTCCACCTCCAGGTGAGCTCCGCTCCCTGTTAGGTGTTGAGTTCTTCCACCTCCAGGTGAGCTCGACTCTCTGTTAGGTGTGGAGTTTCCTCCACCTCCAGGTGAGCTCCGCTCCCTGTTAGGTGTTGAGTTCTTCCACCTCCAGGTGAGCCGACTCTCTGTTAGGTGTGGAGTTTCCTCCACCTCCAGGTGAGCTCCGCTCCCTGTTATGTGTTGAGTTCTTCCACCTCCAGATGAGCTCGGCTCCCTGTTAGGTGTGGAGTTTCCTCCACCTCCAGGTGAGCTCGGCTCCCTGTTAGGTGTTGAGTTCTTCCACCTCCAGGTGAGCTCGGCTCCCTGTTAGGTGTGGAGTTTCCTCCACCTCCAGGTGAGCTCGGCTCCCTGTTAGGTGTTGAGTTCGTCCACCTCCAGGTGAGCTCGGCTCCCTGTTAGGTGTGGAGTTTCCTCCACCTCCAGGTGAGCTCCGCTCCCTGTTAGGTGTTGAGTTCTTCCACCTCCAGGTGAGCTCGGCTCCCTGTTAGGTGTGGAGTTTCCTCCACCTCCAGGTGAGCTCGGCTCCCAGTTAGGTGTTGAGTTCTTCCACCTCCAGGTGAGCTCGGCTCCCTGTTAGGTGTGGAGTTTCCTCCACCTCCAGGTGAGCTCGGCTCCCTGTTAGGTGTTGAGTTCTTCCACCTCCAGGTGAGCTCGGCTCCCTGTTAGGTGTGGAGTTTCCTCCACCTCCAGGTGAGCTCGACTCCCTGTTAGGTGTTGAGTTCTTCCACCTCCAGGTGAGCTCGGCTCTCTGTTAGGTGTGGAGTTTCTTCCACCTCCAGGTGAGCTCCGCTCCCTGTTAGGTGTTGAGTTCTTCCACCTCCAGGTGAGCTCGGCTCCCTGTTAGGTGTGGAGTTTCCTCCACCTCCAGGTGAGCTCCGCTCCCTGTTAGTGTTGAGTTCTTCCACCTCCAGGTGAGCTCGGCTCCCTGTTAGGTGTGGAGTTTCCTCCACCTCCAGGTGAGCTCGGCTCCCTGTTAGGTGTTGAGTTCTTCCACCTCCAGGTGAGCTCGGCTCCCTGTTAGGTGTGGAGTTTCCTCCACCTCTAGGTGAGCTCGGCTCCCTGTTAGGTGTTGAGTTCGTCCACCTCCAGGTGAGCTCGGCTCCCTGTTAGGTGTGGAGTTTCCTCCACCTCCAGGTGAGCTCCGCTCCCTGTTAGGTGTTGAGTTCTTCCACCTCCAGGTGAGCTCGACTCCCTGTTAGGTGTGGAGTTTCCTCCACCTCCAGGTGAGCTCGGCTCTCTGTTAGGTGTTGAGTTCTTCCACCTCCAGGTGAGCTCGGCTCCCTGTTAGGTGTGGAGTTTCTTCCACCTCCAGGTGAGCTCGGCTCCCTGTTAGGTGTGGAGTTTCCTCCACCTCCAGGTGAGCTCGGCTCCCTGTTAGGTGTTGAGTTCTTCCACCTCCAGGTGAGCTCGGCTCCCTGTTAGGTGTGGAGTTTCCTCCACCTCCAGGTGAGCTCGGCTCCCTGTTAGGTGTTGAGTTCTTCCACCTCCAGGTGAGCTCGGCTCCCTGTTAGGTGTGGAGTTTCCTCCACCTCCAGGTGAGCTCGGCTCCCTGTTAGGTGTTGAGTTCTTCCACCTCCAGGTGAGCTCGGCTCCCTGTTAGGTGTGGAGTTTCCTCCACCTCCAGGTGAGCTCCGCTCCCTGTTAGGTGTTGAGTTCTTCCACCTCCAGGTGAGCTCCGCTCCCTGTTAGGTGTTGAGTTCTTCCACCTCCAGGTGAGCTCCGCTCCCTGTTAGGTGTTGAGTTCTTCCACCTCCAGGTGAGCTCCGCTCCCTGTTAAGTGTTGAGTTCTTCCACCTCCAGGTGAGCTCGGCTCCCTGTTAGGTGTGGAGTTTCCTCCACCTTAGGTCGAGGTTAATCCGACCCAAGGTGTTGAGCTTTCTCCACCTCCAGTTGGGCTCGGCCCATAGGAGGGTTCTTTAGTGGAGAAAGGTTTTCCTCCCACCTCAGGTCGAGCTCGGCTCGACTAGAGGTGTTGAGTTTTTCCTCCACCTCAGGTCGAGGTTAATCCGACCCAAGGTGTTGAGCTTTCTCCACCTCCAGTTGGGCTCGACCCATAGGAGGGTTCTTAAGTGGAGAAAGGTTTTCCTCCCACCTCAGGTCGAGCTCGGCTCGACTAGAGGTGCTGAGTTTTTCCTCCTACCTCAGGTCGAGCTCGGCTCGACTAGAGGTGCTGAGTTTTTCCTCCACCTCAGGTCGAGGTTAATCCGGCCCAAGGTGTTGAGCTTTCTCCACCTCCAGTTGGGCTCGTCCCATAGGAGGGTTCTTTAGTGGAGAAAGGTTTTCCTCCCACCTCAGGTCGAGCTCGGCTCGACTAGAGGTGTTGAGTTTTTCCTCCACCTCAGGTCGAGGTTAATCCGACCCAAGGTGTTGAGCTTTCTCCACCTCCAGTTGGGCTCGGCCCATAGGAGGGTTCTTTAGTGAAGAAAGGTTTTCCTCCCACCTCAGGTCGAGCTCGACTCGACTAGAGGTGCGGAGTTTTTCCTCCACCTCAGGTCGAGGTTAATCCGACCCAAGGTGTTGAGCTTTCTCCACCTCCAGTTGGGCTCGGCCCATAGGAGGGTTCTTAAGTGGAGAAAAGTTTTCCTCCCACCTCAGGTCGAGCTCGGCTCGACTAGAGGTGCTGAGTTTTTCCTCCACCTCAGGTCGAGGTTAATCCGACCCAAGGTGTTGAGCTTTCTCCACCTCTAGTTGGGCTCGGCCCATAGGAGGGTTCTTTAGTGGAGAAAGGTTCACCTTCCGTCTCAAGTCAGGATCAACCGAAAGGCTTGGCAGAGGCTCCCCGATGACGGATCCTTTCGTGGATTCCCCTAAGGTCCCACCTACTCGTCAAATAGGTGGGTTGGACTTTCTTTCCGAGCTTGGGACAAGCTCGCAAAGAGCGGGGATTGCGTACAACCCTCATATTTCCCGAGTCGGTGTGACCCGACCCGGACGAGACCAAGACAATTCAAGGTAGTCGAGACGGTCGAAACCGATCAAGGCAAGAAGAGGCCGCGGAAGAGACGGAGGAAGCACCCGCTACCCCCGGCTCCCTTGGGTGGGTAGGAGAAATCCTCCCACTCAGGCCCTTTGCGAGGGGAGTGGGAGGAGTGCTCCCACTCACTGGGCGAGTGGGAGCAGCTCTCCCACTCGCTCTCGCCGAGCGAGTGGGAGGGGGCCTCCCACTCGCCGGGCGAGTGGGAGGGGGCCTCCCACTCGCCGGCCGAGTGGGAGGGCGGCTCCCACTCGCCGGCCGAGTGGGATGGGACCTCCCACTCGCCGCCCCCTTAGGGGGCGAGTGGGAGTGGCCTCCCACTCGCCCGGTATGGGTGGGGAGGTCGGTATGACCTCCCCTGAGGGAGGGGGTGGGCACATCGAGTCCCACTCGCCCCCTCAGGCGTGATCGATGGCGGTCATGGTTGGACTGCGGGTAGCGGGATTTTTGCTATCCGCAGTCCATTTTTGGGAAAGTCTATAAATAGACCCCCATGGGCACCTTGGGATGGGTTGGTTCATAGTTTCTCCTTATGTTCTTTTGAACAAATAAGAGAGAGTGAAAACATATATATACCCTCTAGCTAGAAAGCAAAAGAGCATGGTGAGACTAATGAGTTCATCTTTTCATTAATGAAAGGTTTCCCTCCAAATAATTTGGGTTCCCTCCAATTTTGATTTTGAAGTTTTTCATCAAATATGAATAAACATACACCAAACATCAAAAAGCTCTAATAAACATTATAACTAAATGTTTATTTACATAATTTCTAAGAGTACAAAATGCCCAAATATGCATAAATGAGAGATAAAAAGTGTCATATTTAAAATTTAGAAAAAATAAATAACCAACTATGAGCAAATGGGGTATAAAATTAGGCCTGTAACGGTTCGGTTTGGTTCGGTTTTCAAGCAAAACCGCAAACCGAACCACCCCTATGTGGTTCCAAATTTTTGGAACTGAACCGAACCGCTCAAACATTGTAACCAAACTGAACCGAGCCAAATGGTTCGGTTTGGTTTGGTTTGGTTTTGGTGGTTTAAATAATATGTAATCTAAGAATGTCTTAAAATCACAACTACATTCACAAACAAGAGTTTATACTTAGAAATAAAAATAAATGCAAAACTTGCAAATTACTCTATATGAAGCACAACATGTCAATTTAAATGATATGCAAAAGCTCCACAAAGTCCGGGATTCTTATTTGGTATTTGTTGTCCTCTAAAAGCCGTGAATTGAAATAGGGATATAAATATATAATAAAAATTTAAAAACACTAAAACAGTGTCCAAAATATGATATACTATGAACCATAACTAAATCAAAATATGGATATAGTTAATTACAAAAAATATAAATGTAATTACATATTATTATACACTACGGTTCGGTTCGGTTCAACTCGGTTAGGTTTGCCATGCAAAACCATGAACCGAACCGAACCGTATGGTTTTTCTAAAATCAAAACCGTGACCGAACCGTGACATACTGAAACCGAACCAAACCGTGCGGTTTAGTTTGGTTCGATTCGGTTTCGTGGTTCGGTTGGTTTTTGCTTATGGGCCTATATAAAATGCCAAAAGCCTAGTAATGTTGTATAAATATTATTATTGCTAGTGAACCATCGCCGAGCCAAATTGCCTTCATCCTTCGCGCCGCCGCGGTCTCTCTCTCTCTCTCTCTCTCTCTCTCTCCTCTCTCTCTCTCTCCGCTTCTGCATCTGTGTGTAGTCGCGTGCTTCGGAGATGGGGAAGGTCGCCAAAGGATCGCGGAAGGGGAAGAAGGCGTGGAGGGCGAACATAAAGACCGACGACATCGAAGAGTTCTTCGAGAAGGCAACCAAGGATGCCAACACCGGCGCCTCCTCCGCCATTACTTCTCTTCCCAGCGATTCCCTCTTCTACGTCGACAAATCTTCAGGTTTTTGTTTTCTCACTGTGAGCTTCCTTCGTGCTCCTTTACAACTGCTAGGCAACCCCCTTTGGACGAATTATTCGTCTTTATGGTGTTAGGTTATGGTGTTTTTGAATCTCTAGGCAATGGAAGACAAGATTATCTCCTAAATATAAGAAAGCAAAGATGAATTTAAAGAGAAGACAATGGAATTTCAGTCAAACAAAGATGAACCAAAATAACTTACGATTTCGTATTACCCTTTTATGAATTATCGTCTGGAAGTTTAATTTTGTGTATTCCGTGTAAACCACTTTTTTTGCGTAGACACCACCTTGATCCTCTACTGTTTCCCTTTTAGCCAATATTTATGTCTTTTGCTCTGAGACACCCGCTCGACAAAGCAACATATAAGTTACATGTGGCTGAAGACATTATCTGGTAGTTAAATCCTACATTTTTAATTGACTGTCCCTAAAACTTGTTTATTGTGAGCGCAACTAAGGCGTTTGAAACCGAGTTCTTGCAAGTTCGAAAGACAATTTTGCATCCTCAACCGTTTTTAATGGCATGCATGAATTGATGTTCTAGGAACCCTGGTCAGATTACCCCACACCACAGAGAGCACATCCGACTCAACCTGAGCATCGTGACAAATGCACGAATTTAAATATTTAATGGCTCCCAGAGCTGCGTTTGGGACACCCTCTCGTGAGGGGTCCTCCACCCCTTATAGTGGACCCCTAATCCTGTTTGACCATCACTAGAGGGCCGCCCCATCCGACCTCAACCTGAGCACATCCGACCTTAATATTATCGTGATATCCGCAATATCAGGACTCTTATGTAGCGTGTCGACGCCCCATACAATATGACTATGATAAGAGTAATAACATGCTCGAAAGTAAAAGAAATAAACAAGTGCAAAGCAAAGACATGCGCGACACAAATAAAAATGCGAGAAATGAACATAAAATAAGAGGCGTCTTAGGTTGCATCAAGACTCAGGAGGTTGACGGATACATGCTCCAGCTCGCCCTGATGTGCGGGCTGCAGGAGGTGCTGTTCAAGCTCGAACTCAGCCGCGACCTCTCGGTCTCCTTCGAAGAGCTTATTGACCGGGCAAACTTGTATATTGAAGCTGAAGACACAAATCACTCCTTCTTGGCCTCGTTGACTAGGTTGACTCACGAGGATCAGCCAGAGCCAGCCCGGAATAGGCGGCCCGAAGAAGTGAGCATGTCGGAGAGAAGAGAGGAAGAAGACCTCCGTCGGCCTCCCATACAGGGGCCAAGGCGTGCAGAGAGAAGACACCCCGCGCCAGTGGCGAGGCCTCTATAAAGACCACTGAGTGGACCTCGCCCCTTCATGCGAGTTTGCTGGAGAGGTGCTGAGGCGAGGACCAAAGGGATCGTCGCTCCTCCTCACCTCGCAAAGCGTTGGCGATCGCCTGGAGAGGCCGCGGAGGCGGGCGCGCCTGGCAGTAGCCACGCGGAGGCTCGACGCCGTATTGCGACTTTCACCGAGAGGAGGGCCATGACACGACGACCTGTCAGTGGTTTAGTGATATGGTTGAACGGATGACTAGAGAAGGAAGACTGCCAGAGAGGGATCCGAAAGGAGTTGATCCCAATCTCACTGCATTCGAAGCTTGGGTTTTGGGAGGGGCCGTCGAGCGTCCTTGCTGCGGGGACCGCGATGATGTCATCACACTAGGCAACATCAGAGCGATCTACGGGGGTGCTGGTCGCGTGGTGTCGTATAAATCCAGTCTGCACACAGTTTATCGGAGGGACGCCGCCTCCACCTCGCGAGCCCCTTCCCCAATCGGTGAGATCGTCTTCTCCGCCGACAACATGCCAGCACATGACAACCCTTTCTATTGACACCATGGTGTTCAAGGCGACGATCGAGAACTTCACGGTTTCCTTGATCCTGGTCGACAACGGGAGTTCTGTGAATGTGGGTTTTAAGAAGGCCTTCGAGGCCATGAACTTGAAGACTGACAAAGATCTAGTCTTTGGGCGCCCCACTTTTTGGCTTTTCTGGAAAGAGGAAAGAGTTTGAGGGTGGAGTTAAGTTGGTTTGGGAGGGAGAGTTTCTATACACGTCCTCCGGGTGTGACCGTGTGAGGCAGTACCTCCAAGCTGTGTTCAACTCTGCTTGTGATCTCTGCTTTTGTGGGCCAGTAACCTCTGCCAATTTCTTAAATCTGAACTTTTAAGCCGAGTTCTCGGCCTCAGCAATAATACCATAAATCTTTTTATTCATAAACCAAGAGATACAAGATTGTGCCTTTCGACGCAATGATCGAAGATGATGAATATTATTTCTGTTTTCTATACCGACTCGCACCTCGAACCGGTTGCCCCTAGCAAATCCACCTCCGGATGTGCCTCAAGCTTCTCCTACTTGGATAATCCCCTAGACCTAATCCCAAGATCTAGTCGCCACACTCGAGGCGAATTCCGCACCGTAGACTTAACCCGATCTAGTTGCTACACACGAGGCTACCATGATCCCAATATTCAATGATTGAATCAAGACACGAGAAATACAACATGAGAGATGTAAATAAGATAAAGATAAAATTCCCCTCTAAATGAACCCTTGATTGTGACGCTGTCTTGTTGTAAATGTTCGATCTTTATGACATGGGATGCTTTCTCTTCCTTGTCTTTACGATCCTCGAAAATCTCTTCTTGATAAAAATTTGATGCAACGAGAACTCTTCGATCTTCAAGAGAAAATTTCAAGAAGAGATTTTGTGAGAAAGACTTCTTAATCACCTTTTAATGACCTTCAATCTTCTTACTTGATTTTCTTTTGATCTCCCTTGAACAAATATCTCTTGAATCAATAAGAATGACCCCTTCACTCCCTCTAGATAGCTAGGGAGAACACCCTCAGAAAATCTCGTCCATTGAATAGATAGCCGACAATAGCGTCTATCTTTAAAATTCTCCAGGCAGTTCATAATACATCCAAGTGAATAGCCGATCGTCGACTGAAAATCGACGTACGTCGAATGCTACCGTCTGGCGTTAACAACTACTACCGGTGGTAGTGTTCAAATGCTTACCACTATAGATCTTCGTTAAGCGCGTCCTGATGCTCCAACAACTGCAACATCATATATATCTATACCTGCACACTATGAAGTATATTGCAGTTCGACATCAGTGACTTTCACAGATTTGTTATTCTCAAACCAAGAGAGCGTTAAATCATGTTCCAACATATTCATTATAATGGTGGTGTTTACCCAGAATCGGCGATCCCCTTGCGCTGGCTTTTTGCAGGTGACCAAAGCAATCCACACACTCTCGCAGTCCTCGGACGACCTCTCCCGACAATCCAGGTATTTTTCTCCGGGTATCCGAGCCCTGACAGTCTCCCATCGCCAGGGTGGTCTCGCCTTCGCGCGACCTCGCTTGGAGGTCGCGTCCCGCACGACCCCTCCCTCGGGAGGTCGCCCCCCTGGGCGATCTCGGCATGAGGTCGCCCCCCCAGAGTGACCTCGCCAGGTCGCCCCCCTGGGCGACCTCGCCAGGTCGCCCCTTGGGCGACCTCGGCTTGAGGAGGTCGCCCCTCTGGGCGACCTCGCCAGGTCGCCCCTTGGGCGACCTCGGCTTGAGGAGGTCGCCCCTTGGGCGACCTCGCCAGGTCGCCTCCCCGGGCGACCTCGCCCCGGGAGGTCTCGGTCCCGGGTAGTCTCCTTTTTTTGGGTGCTCTCTCTTTTCAGGTGATTTTCCTCCAGACGATCTCAGCGGTCTCAGAACGATCTCAGAACGATCTCAGCAGGTCCAGACGATCTCAGCGGTCTCAGAACGATCTCAGCAGTTCCGGGAAGCTCGTTACTTTTAGACCTGCCCGTTCGGGCAGGCTCTCGCGTCTATAAATAGATGGGCATGGGTACCAGTTGGAGGATCTTGGAGAGGTTTCCAGCTCCAGCCAGTGATTTGAGCGGTCTCCATTTTTTGAGACCGCGAAGACCTCTTCGTTTCCCTTCAAGAGACCTCAACGTCTCTCTTTTCAGGAGATCTCGCTCTCTTTTCTCCCTCTCTCACTCCTTCATTCGTAGCTCAAAGTAACCGACCACCCAACAGTTTCCCCCTCCTTCTCCAGCTTGAGCAAGTGTGGACCTTGTGCATTTTTGGTTCGAACAGGTGGAAGGGATCCATTTAATTGGATTTTGCACCTGCTTAGGCAATGTATTTAGTCGGGTAGCGATCACACACTGGTTTTGGGCATATATGGATGTATATGCCTGTCTTTAATATTCATCTGGATTTTCTATAAAATATTCAATTAACTACAAATTATATTTGATCTCATTTGATACTGCATTGCTTTCCAAGAAGCAATTATAATTTAGTTAGAAACTCAAGGAAAATACCAATCCATTACCTCTCTCCAAGCCTTCACAGATATGAAGAACGTTATTAAACATCCCGTCAGGGATAGTTGGTAACTTGGTACTGTCAAAGTATATCATTGTGGCGGATTTGGTACCTTGATGCATTCATGCATATGTGCATCTACCCTTCTGAAAAGATTAAATCTGATTTATAATTTGAAGTGAAATAACAACAGTTAATTTGAACTCTTAGAAAAATTTATCTTCCCAGCATGATTAAAAAAATCACCTGAGATTTCGTAACTATTGAGAAGGAAACAGATTGACCATTTCAGTTGTCGATCTAAAAATATCAATAATATGAAAAATGAATCCTCTGGGTAACATCATATGGTGTAGGAACCATCATTTTGTTATCAAGTCTTTTAATGTTCATTCACATACAATTAATTCACATCTGGCTAGCTCATTGTTTCAGAAGCTGATTTTTTCATTGATCTCGTAGATATTCCTGTGAAGCGGAAAATTGAAAAACACAGGAACAAAGTTCTTCACCATGAGAGCATATTGCAAAGAAATCCCTTTGTACAACCTGTCCCATCTTCAACATTGAAGAAGAGTAAAAAGTTGAATGAAATAAGAACAGTAAAATTCATTAAGGATGCTTCAAAGGTTTGCGATCATGTAAAGTCTTTTTTACTTATAGTTTACCCGTTGTTGCTTTATTTTCTTTCTGCTGGTTTTTTCAGACAGAGGATTCAGCATCACAATTTGATTTATGGAATAGCAAAGGTTCGCTTAATGAAACGCAAACACTTCCATGTTTTTATTTGTATTTAAAAACATACAATCATTTCTACATAAAAACTTGCAGGTGCACTGGATGCCAAAACCAAAAAGGTATCATTTTTCCCTCCTTGTAATTCAAGCCTATTTGCTACTTCCTGATTTTCTCTTGCTCTTTTATATATTGGATTATATATGGAAGCATGCAGATTTGTGTTACGGGCTAACTCATATTGTGTTGGTAGCATCGGCGGAGAGGTGACTGAAGGTGGAGATGATGGTGAATGAGGATACTACGGAGTCGGAACCGCGGTTGCCTAAGCGAGGTGACCTCGAGTGAGAGAGCTACCAAAATCTCATACACGGGACACGAGAAATAGATTATTTCTTGCATACTTCATTCCTACCTTATCTGCCTTTAAATATGCTTTACATGACTCAACTTTTAATGAATCCTACTAACACCCAGCTCCCTATAATAAAAGACAATTAAAATAAAAGATAACATTTGAATCGACCATAAATAAAAAATGATAAAATAACTTGATAACAAGGCCCGAAGCCCATAACATCATTCCCGCCTTTCAAAATGAGCTTATCCTCAAACTCCGAAGGAGATCGGATTTTTGGGCCATCATCACCGTGTTCGGGAGCCTTGGCGCACCGGTTAAGGTGTCGCCGTGTTACCTTGAGGTCACGGGTTCGAGTCCTGGAAGCAGCCTCTTGGAAAAATGCAGGGTAAGGTTTGCCTACATTTCACCCTTGTGGTGGGACCCTTCCCCAGACCCTTGCTGTGCGGGGATGCTTTGTGCACCGGGCTGCCCATCACCCGATTCCTTTTTCGTCAGAGTCCTTCACTTATAGATAAAAATTGTTTGCAGCGATGACCACATGTATACTGCTCATCGCAATTGTAACATAACTCCTTTGCGCGACGTTTCGCTAGTGCCACATACCCCATGCGTCGACGCTGGCACCCTCGGGTTGGTCTGCTGGGATGTCCGGGGTGATGTATGTGGGTCTATAGTTATTGCGATCCATATGCAACCGACGCTCACAAAACTGATCAAACTTATCGCAGTCACTAGACTCACTAAATTTCGAGGGACTTCAAACTTGCCCAAATGCAGACGTTCCTGAAATCCTACCGTAAAGATTGCGACCAATTGATCCGGATGTATCGTATCATGAGTGCTCAGAGTGCCACGAGATCGGAAACGCTTTCCTATGATGACCTCGATCAAGAAGACAAAATAACCCTTTTGTTGGAGTAATAATTAATTATTATTGGTATGCGAGGCTCTATGGCTGTAAACAAAGGAAGGGCGCATGTGGCTTGATGGGGCTTCAAAGTCCGCTGCATGGGGCTCAATGGGAGGGAACATAGAAGGGCGCAGACGTAATAAAGTTTGGCAGGGGCCAGGGAGGCGTCAAAGAAAATCGGAGGAGGGTTGATCGAGGTTGTTGGATCTGCGGCGCTGTATCTGCGACGAGTTTCGACGGATCTATGAGGAGTTTCAACGGATATGCGATGAGTTTTGACGGAGATGAAGCATGCAGAATCGTGGCTGAGGAGGCACGAGATCATGTAGAAGGGGCTAACGACGTTGATTAAGAGAATGCAGGAGATCGCTGAAGGAGAGGAACTGCGAGGAAGTCTTCACAAGCATGGTCCGTCTAAGGCAGTAAGCTCACAAAGCCGTAGTAGGCTCCAACATGGACGGGTTCTGAGTCGAAGTCGATGCACTGGACGGAGTCGACTCTGCAAACTTTGTCCCCAAGGACTCGGACTAGGAGATCGATGATAAACAAGGCTGGAAGTGGTGTGAGCGGCTCTGATATCATGTTGTTACGTGTTAACCCACATTGCGTTGGTAGCATCACCAAAGAGATGGCCGGAGGTGGAGATGATGGCGAAAGAGGATACCACTGAGCCGGAACCGTGTCTGCCTAAGTGGGGTGTGCTTGAGAGAGGGAGCTACCAAAATCTCATAAAGGGGATGAGGGAATTAGATTATTTCATGCACACTTCATTCCAACCTTACATGCCTTTAAATAAACTTTATATGACTCTACTCTTACTGACTCCTCCTAATACCCAACTTCCTTTAATAAATGACAATTAAATTTAAATTTAAAGACACGCTTGACTCGGCAATAAGTAAAAGGCAATAAAAACAACTACATAACAAGGCCCGAAGCCCATAGCAATTTGATGGTCTTCTTGAGAAGTCTCATTAATCGTTGCAAATCATTCTTATTCTTTGAGGGATTTAATTTCCTCTGTTTCCTGGTAACCTAATCCCAAATGCATGAATGTGGCCAGCTTCATGCCTCTGTTGTTACCTTTTTTTGCAAAAAACCGGAAACTTCCATCTTATCATATTATGATTGTGATGATTGCAAATGTAAATTTTATATGCATTCTATGTGAACTATGTTTTAGTTTTTGATATTTCAACTTCTTCCATCCTCGCTGCAACGATAAATATATGTACATTCTATGTTTACTATGTTTTAATTTTTAATATTTCATGCTCTTCGTTTCTTATTCTCACTTGATAACTCAAATGGACCTTGAGATTTGGCAGAGGTCCACAACTTCTATCATTCCAGCTGTTGAAGTGGAGCCTCCTGGATGTTCATTCAATCCTCCATTTGAAGCTCATCAGGTATCCAACTTAGGCTCTGTATGATACTACTTTTTTCCTTGGTGGTGTTTTTAATTTACCTGAGGGGAAATTGAAGTGTTTGGTTAATCTCTATTTTAGAGCTTGGTGTGGTGGGGAAGTCCAAAAACTCCATTTCCCACCAAAAGGTGAGAGCTCAATTTCTCACCAGAGCTACCTCCACCGCTCTCCCAAACGGAGCCTTAGAATATCCTTTATTAGCCCATGTGATTGGTAGAATCTGGTTAATTCGATGCTGTTCAGTATTCCATGTGCATCACTAGCCCCCTTCTTTGGTGTTTTTATTCTCATTGTGCGTAATTATATTTATAGGATTCGTTGGCTGAAGCTGTTGCTGATGAAATGCAAAAGATTTATCGGAATGAATTGGGCCCCCAACCTGTGCCCCTTATTATTTCTGGGGAAATAATGGCAGAAGAAGATGTGAGTGCTATTTTCCCCACTTTATTTACTTTAATATATGTTGAGAACAGTCATCTTAAACTGGCGCTATACTGCTAAATTATTGAAATGCTCTTCTTATGCACTACCAACAACACAAAAGTTGCTGCTTACAGCAAACTTGAAACCTTCTGCTGTAGCATTAACTGAATTCTACTTATTCAAACTATTGCGTAATTGTTATTTCTGTTGCCATTATTTGATAGGTTCATCTATCTGCTCACTATTGTATTGTGATTTTCTTGCTGATTATATTAAAGATGATGGGAACCATCATTCTACTAATATTTAAATGCTTTCTCAAGGCTTAATAGCATTGCCTTAGATGTACTCTGCTGCTGCACATTTTCCAACTCCCCTTTAGTATATCTTTGAGCATGCTGATTCTAAACAAGTGTGGACCCAAACTTTTTACTAGTTGAATCCAATGTGGCTTATATATCAAGTGCTACTGATGGTGACCAACAGCGTCAATCAGAGCATGTGCATGAGGATCCTGTAGGGGTTGATTCAAGCTATTGATAGAATGATAGTTTTAGGATTGCCATCTAGACGTTCAGAACCCGCGGATGCGGTCAACTCATATTTCTAATGTTTTTTATGTTTTTTGGAGGCATTTTCCCTATTTTTTGTTAAGTATGATGATAGGTGATTACGGCCGATCATCATAGTTAATTTGAGGTTTAATGCTTCATATAGAAGTAGATGTAAGGGATTTAGGGTATTAGAGAATTGTGACTAAAAATTTCTAGCCACCCGGTCTGGGTATTGGTGTTGAGCTGTCACTCTTCGACAACGCTGAAGCTGAGGAAATCCCCTCTTGGTGTTAAGCCAAGTCGCCCCACCGTTAAAAAAATGAGGGGATGCAAAAAACCAAGTCGAGCGACAAGGATCTTACTACCATTTTCGAAGGAGCATGATTTTCTTTTCCATTTCCATTCCAGAGTTCATGTGTTTCCACTCCCTTTTCTTAGGAACACATACACGAAAAAAGGATAACGATAACCCCACCATGAACTACTTCATTTTCATTTATAAATTGAATAGTAATAGAAAGACATGTCCTACCGAGACAAAATTTGTCACTTGCTATCCGCTTGTAGCAGGCAAAGATGGAATCCCGTGGAAATACTGATTCATTAGAATAAACATGAGATCCCAACTCCATTGCATTGCCAAAATCTATGTTGCATATTTTAAGCAGTTGACCTCATTGATTCTCTCAGAGGACAACCCTCTTCCCGCGGAACCCCCTTTCTCCTGGGTCCATAGAGACAAAATGTAGGATTGGTGCCAACAGTTCATCATGGAAGAAAGGACTCGCCGAGCCGGGATCTCCAGTTCGAATCTGGGTATCGCCTGATCAACAAAAAAAATTTGAAATTTCTTAATCTTGTTGACCGAACTTGACGATTTTTTGCCCCGCAAAAGCGTATGCAAAGAACTAGGTCTGTCAATACTTGATTTTGAGAACCCGTAAGTCCTATCTCTATCTATATAATAAATGTCATCAAAATTTGGGTTATTAGTGTGGCTCAACCTACAATGATGGATATAAGTGCAATTGAGATTCCTGGTGGGTTATACGTTTGTGTATTGATAAGATGGTACCGCGTGGATACCAGAGGGCGCTAGTGGGAGGGCGTCGGCTAGCGGAGGCGTCTATCGGACGGCGGAAGGCGGGCGATAGCGAGCGGGAACGAGAGAGACGGGAGGTCGGGGAATAGAGAGAGAGGGTTAGAGAGAGAGAGAGAGAGAGAAATAGGGAGAAGACAAGGGGAGCAGCCCCAATTTTGATAAGTGATCCAAAGATGCAAGCTAAACCTAAGGTGATCCCTTATATAGGGGGAACCCACCTCAAATCCAAAATGACAATTAAACATTACAACAACTCATAAAATAAAATAAGATAGCAAGTAGAAGGACCGGGTTGGTTCCTAGAGTGTCTCCGCCGAACCGCCCGGTTCGGTGCGGCTCGTTCCGCCTTGTGTTCCCTTGCCGTCTCGCGTCCTCCTTGAGTACACTTGCCACTCTGGTTCTTTGGCCTGGGCGTCGGTAACAATACCCCCGTCTGGAAAATTAGCCTTGTTCTCAAGGCAATAGTCTGGAAACTGACGACGGAAGTCGTCCCGCAGTAGCCATGTCGCGGCGGTGATGGGGCGGTCACGCCATGCGACACGTATCTCATCCGACAGAGCATCTCCCGGGTTAAGGTGGCGCCGATCCACGATGGAAGCCGGGTACAAGGGTGGGGAGTCAGAGTGCTCAATATCGGCCGGAATGTGATCGGTGACTGGGTGGTCGCCGATCACACGACAAAGCTGGGAAACATGGAATGCTGGATGGATGCGGCTATGGTCCGGTAGGCGCAGACGGTATGCGACGGCTCCAATGCGGCTGATGATCTCGAAGGGCCCGTAGAAGCGAGGGGCCAACTTGGGGCAGGTGCGGCGGGCCACTGTCAGCTGGCGGTATGGATGAAGTTTAATGAAAACATGCTCGCCCACCTGAAAGGAAAGATAACGTCGCTTCCGGTTAGCGAATGAGAGCATTTTCGCCTGGGCGCGGCGCAGGTGGTGTTTCAGGCTATCCAGAATCACGTCCCGATCGTACAGATGATCTGCCAGGCTGGCCACGGGGCATTCGCCCGGAAGATGTCGGAGAATCGACGGAGGGGGTCGGCCATAGACCGTCTCGAATGGCGAGGTGTTGGCGGAGTGATGGTAGGCGGTGTTGTACGAGTACTCCGCCCAACATAGCCACTTTGACCACGACCCGGGTCGCTCACCGATGAAGCACCGTAAGTATGTCTCTAAACAGCGGTTCAGCACTTCGGACTGCCCATCCGACTGGGGGTGATATGTTGTACTCATCCGGAGTCGAGTGCCCTGAAGACGAAACAGCAAGGTCCAGAAACTGCTGAGAAAGAGAGGATCTCTATCACTCACTATGGAACGCGGAAACCCATGAAGGCGGACTATCTCGGAAATGAAACAGTCGGCCACCGTCGCTGCTGTATAAGGATGCCAGAGTGGGACGAAGTGGGCGTACTTCGTCAGTCGGTCGACCACCACCAAGATGCAATCAAACCCGTTCGACCGTGGCAGACGGGTGATGAAATTCATCGCTATGTCTTCCCAGACACGCTCTGGAATCGGAAGGGGCTGCAGGAGGCCGCTTGGGAACAATGTCTCGTACTTCGCCTTCTGTCACGACAAACAGGCCGCCACGTACGCCTTCACTTGGCGGAGCATGTGGGGCCAATATAAAGAAGCTGCTATCCGCCGGTACGTCCGAAATGCTCCAGCATGGCCCCCCGAGGGGGTAGAATGAAACTCGGCGAGAAGGAGCGGAATGCGGGAAGACGAGGCGGACAGCACAAGGCGGCCCCGATGGAACAGTCGGCCCCCGAGGAGAGTATAGGGCGGCCGGGCCGCTGGGTCGGGCCGCACGGATCGCTATCAAGTGGGGGTCGTTAGCCGCCTCCTACTGAAGAATGGCCGCGTCCTCCCAATAACTCCGGAGCATGGGGGTGGCGGGAGAGCGCGTCTGCCGCTCTGTTGGTCTTGCCCGACCGAAACTCGATGATGAAGTCATAGCCGAGAAGTTTGGCTACCCAAAGCTGCTGCGTCGGAGTAGCAATTTTCTGCTCAAGTAAATACCGGAGACTGTGATGAACGGTGCGAACGATGAAGGGCCGACCGAGCAAATACGGCCGCCAATGTTGCACTGCCAAAACCAAGGCCATAAGCTCATTCTCATAAGCTGATTTGCTGCGCACCACTGCCGAGAAAGCGCGGCTAAAGTAAGCCACCGGTCGACCGGCCTGCATCAGAACGACGCCGACGCCAGAGCCGGAGGCGTCGCATTCCACTATGAACTGCTGGCGGAAGTCCGGCATGACTAAGACCGGCCCTTGGATCAGAGCTGACTGTAACGCGGTGAAGGCCGCCATGGCGGCCGGAGGCCACGAGAACGGCCCGTCGTCGGGGGACTTGAGCAGCTGGGTGAGAGGGCGGGCCAACCCGCCGTAATCCCGAATGAAGCGTCGGTAATATCCGGTGAGTCTAAGGAAAGCCCGGACGTCACGGATGGACGTTGGGGTTGGCCACCGAGTCACTGCATCGATCTTGTCCGCATCCATGACGACGCCAAGAGCGGAGATGGTATGCCCCAAATAGCTGACCGTCGTGGCGCCGAAGGTGCACTTCTGCCTGTTGACGGTAAGATGGTGGCGGCGAAGAGTGGAAAGTGTCTCCCGCACATGGCGTAGATGGTCCTGCCAAGAAGTACTAAACACAAGGATGTCATCAAAGAAAACTAGCACGTGCTTACGAAGGACCTGGCGGAATATGTCGTTCATGGTGGCTTGGAAGGTGGCCGGGGCGTTGGTGAGCCCAAACGACATTACCAGAAACTCGAAATGGCCGTCATGCGTCCTGAAGGCCGTCTTCGGCACGTCTTCCGGCCGGACTCGAATTTGGTGATAGCCGGCGCGGAGGTCGAGTTTGGTGAAGAAGGCGGCGCCATGAAGCTCGTCCAAAAGTTCCTGGATGACGGGGATGGGGTATTTGTCGGGTACCGTAGACTTGTTGAGCTCCCGGTAGTCCACACAGAAACGCCAACTGCCGTCCTTTTTGCGTACCAAAAGCACCGGGCTGGAGAAGGGACTAGCACTGGGCCGTATGAGGCCCCCAACAGCATCTCCCGCACGAGTCGCTCGATCTCGTCCTTCTGCGCATGCCCGTAGCGGTAGGGACGGACTGACACCGCCGCTGCCCCTGGTTTGAGGACGATGACGTGATTGGTCGGTCGCGATGGTGGTAGGCCGGGCGGAGGAGTAAATAGTTCCGGGAAATCAGCGAGAACGACGTCCATATCCGCGGCGGTACGGTCGGCCGATGGAGGAGATGGCTGGACCGTCCATAACCACGCGGAGAAATCAATGTCGGTGACGCGTGTCATTGCCCGGAACGAGACCGGCGAGCGAAGAGCGCTGAATCCCCCACTAAACGGCAAGGCTGGCCCTCATGCAGGAAGGACATGGTCATGGAGGCCCAGTTGACGCGAACGTCGCCCAACGTCTGTAGCCAAGCGACCCCCAAAATGGCGTCGAGACCGCCCAACTCGAACAGATAGAAGTCGGTCGTAACCTTGCAAGGCCCCAAGGACAAGGTGACGCCTGCGCACTGTCCCAACGTCGGTCGGCGGCGGCCATCCCCCAGGCAGACGGAGAAGTCAGGGGAGGGATCGCAAGACAGGCCGAGGTCCCGCGCCAGGTGGGCCGACATGAAGTTGTGGCTAGCACCGCTGTCAATCATCACCACCACGGATCGATCCTGGAGTGTGCCGGCCAACTTCATTGTGCGGGGGCCCGTAAGGCCGCCCACCGAATAGAAGGGTAACTCCAAGACATTGAGTGGTGCCGGCTTCGCGTCCGCAAGCGGAGAATCGGATGGGGGTTCGAACAGAGATGGATCCTCGGGCGCGTCGTCGCCATCACTATCCACAAAAATGGCATGAAATTCCTTCACCGCGCATATGTGTTGTTGCGAGTAGGGTTGGCGGCAACGGAAGCATAAATCGCGGCGGCGGAGTTCGTTGTAGTCGACGCGTGGCGGAGCATCCGTGCGGGGCGGCCGGCCGTGTCCCGGAGGGGCCACCCTAGGGCCTGTGGTATGCGACAGAAATGGCCGATAGGCGGGGGCGGGGGTCGGCCCCCGGCCCAAATCCGCCTCAACGGCCCGCGCAAGCTCGAGAGCCTCGGAGACCGTGTGGGGGTGGTGCGTGCGGAGGCGAGAACGGATGTTCGGGCGGAGACCTTGCAGAAAGAAGCCCAAATAATGGTCGGGCGGGAGGCCCGGCACTTGCGTGACGAGCGTGACGAAGTCGTCGATGTACGCATCCACGGACTGACGGGCAGAGCAGAGCCGCTCGATGGCGGAGCCGGTGTAGCGGGAATCGTAGCGACTAATCATTTCTTGCTTGAACTCGTGCCACGGGATGAGAAGTTGGATCTGACGGAGCCAGCGAGCCCAATGGAGGGCCGAGCCGTCCAAGCCGACCATGGCGGTGCCGACGCGATCCGCCAGGGGAGTACTGTTGAGGTCGAAATATTGTTCCGCCCGGGCAATCCACCCCATCGGGTCCGTCCCGGGGAAGGATGGTACGTCTTGCGCGAGTGGTGGTCGGAATGCGGTTGGCGGCGGCAACGCTGGAGTTGGCGGGTATGGGGCTGGCGCTGGGAAGAGCGGCGCGAGCGGTGAGGGCGGCATCCCGAGCACCGAAGTGGTGTCCGGCGGAGACGCAGCCGTGAGCGGTGGCGGCGGCGTGCTCGGCGAGGGCAGAAGCTTGTCTAGGCGAGTGACGAGCGCGTCAAATGAAGACTGGAGGGACGCGATTTGGCCGGCCTGGAGGGCCAGCTGGTTGCCGTGCTGTGCGAGGGTGTCGGCGAAGGGAGCGGCGTCGTCGGATGAATCGTTCGGATGCAGGTGGGTGTTCGGCGCCATGGCGGAGTTCGGCGGCTTGACCTAAGCGGGCGAACGGGCAGGTCGGACCAAATGGTACTGTGTGGATACCGGAGGGTGCTAGTGGGAGGGCGTTGGCTAGCGGAGGCGGCTATCGGACGGCGGAAGGAGGGCGATAGCGAGCGGGAACGAGAGAGACGTGAGGTCGGGGAATAGAGAGAGAGAGGGTTAGAGAGAGAGAGAGAGGAATAGGGAGAAGATAAGGGGAGCAGCCCCAATTTTGATAAGTGATCCAAAGATGCAGGCTAAACCTAAGGTGATCCCTTATATAGGGGGAACCCACCTCAAATCCAAAATGACAATTAAACATTACAACAACTCATAAAATAAAACAAGATAGCAAGTAGAAGGACCGGGTTGGTTCCTAGAGTGTCTCCGCCGAACCGCCCGGTTCGGTGCGGCTCGTTCCGCCTTGTGTTCCCTTGCCGTCTCGCGTCCTCCTTGAGTACACTTGCCACTCTGGTTCTTCGGCCTGGGCGTCGGTAACATAAGACCATTCACTATTTCTTGAAGCTCGATCCCCCCGATAAACCATATAACCAAGCTAAACCATGAACCAAAATAGAACACTAATGACGTAGGGATCCATATGTAAACAGAGTATCTATCTACATACGCTTGAATCGAATGAACGAGCCCTTCTCATAATAAGAATGTACATACCCTATTCTGGCTTGGTCCGGCCTGGAATGAACTTATAATCTGATGATCAAGTTGATTCCATGATGATAAGTTCATAACTCCAACCTATTCCCATTTCTGGCGGAAAAGATCTACCAATTCTTTTATTCCAGTTAGTAAAAGGGATCTTGAAATGTATCAAAGACCCAACATGCATTTTTTAGTATTGGGCTCTTTCATCAAGTGATTAGTTCACTATATTTTTTCTTTACAGGAACTCAGGAAGATAAAGAGATAATGAGATGATTCATTATTTGTATCCTGATATAGGAGAAATACCCAAGTATTTCAAAGAAGGGTGACCTTTATTTAGGTCTGCCTTCAGCCTAGATCAACCTAAGTGAACTAGAATCTCTATCGCTCCGCTGCAAGAGTAAAATTTGAAACTTTATACACCTCGAAGCTCATAAGAAGAAAAGAGGTTTTTGTGAGATCCTTAGACTCATTATACATGCAATTGAATGGACCGAACATTTACCTTACAATGACATGTTCAATTTGATTTCACACCGGAATTCACACTTGAATCAAATCAAACCAAATATTTGTCGGGCTATATTTCTCTTGTTCTTTCGAATCTATGGAGTAAGACATCAAAATCATAGATCGAATTGCCGAATTGGAAAAATTTGGTGCAATCATAATATCGGCTAGGTTAATGGGCTGGATATAAGCGGACTCGAACCGCTGACATCCGCCACAAGGTAAACCATCGCCTCTCAGACAGATTCTACCATAGAGGCCAACGATAGACAATAATTCCCCCCCTCCCCCGAACACAACTTACAACTTCATCGTATTGTGCTCTCAACACTTTTCTATCCTGATCTCTTGCAGGAAAAGGATAGTGTCCAACTTTGAGTTGTCAATTATATACTTTATGGAAATGACAAGTCAATTCGAGGAATTTCTCACACAAATATTCAATTAGTTCGGGCTTGCTTAGTATTGACGCGAGACCAAGAAAAAAAGGTTCTATAAAAGAAGAGAATCATTGTTTTTTTGTTGAAATAAGAGCAAAAGATTTTCTTCGTGATTTCCTCCGAATTGAGTTAGTAAAGTCATCTATTTCGTATACTGTAAAGAGGTATGATAGAACAAGTTTGGATTAATTTCCAATAGTGGATTAGATCATACCCATATCAATCCTTTTGATTCCAAGGCGAAGATTCAATCATTTCCCCAACATTGGGGGGGAGGGACTCTTGGTACGTTGTTGTATCGAAATAAGGAATGCAAATCTGGCAAAGCCACTAATGTAAACCTTAAGGAAACATACATTTCTACATAGACAAGAAGTACAACATTTACTTTCGGTATTGATCGAGGTTGCGTTACTGCGCTAGAGGAAGGATAGCTATACTGATTTAGTCTACTCTAAATACACTTTTGGTACAAAAATGACGATCTCACAAAGATTTAATATCAGTAGCTTTAGATTAACTGATTCCATCTTTCACGGAATCAATCTGCCCTTTTCTGAACGTACAAGAGTTTTTGGAGCTCAGCATGTCTGGAAGCACGGGGGAACATTCTTTTGCTGATATTATTATTAGTATTCGATACTGGGTCATTCATAACATTACTATACCTTCCCTTTTCATTGCGAGTTGGTTATTCGTCAGTACAGATTTAGCTTACGATGTTTTTGGAAGTCCTTGGCCAAATGAGTATTTCACAGAGAGCCGACAATTGATTCCATTCATAATTGGCCGTTTTGATTCTTTGGAACAACTCGATGAATTTAGTAAATCCTTTTAGGAGGTTCCCAATGACCATAAATCAAACCTATCCAATTTTTACAGTGCGATGGTTGGTTGTTCACGGACAGTCTATACCTACTGGTTGAAGTAGTTGAATAGGAGAATCACTAGGACTATAGCCTTTGGTAAATTTATCAAAGAAGAAAATGATTTATTTGATAGTACGAATGATTGGTTATGGAGGGACCTTTTCTTGGTTGTAGGCTGGTCCGGCCTATTGCTCTTTACTTGTGCTTATTTCTCTTTAGGGGGTTGGTTCACATGTACAACTTTTGTAAATTTATGGTATACCCATGGATTGGCTAGTTCCTATTTGGAAGGTTGTAATTTCGTAACGATTGCAGTTTCTACTCCTAATAGTTTACCACATTCTTTGTTGCTACTATGGGCCTCTGAAACACAAGAGGATTTTACTCGTTGGTGTCAATTAGGCGGTCTAAGGACTTTTGTTGCTCTCCATGGTGCTTTCGGGCTAATAGGTTTCATGTTACGTCAATTCGAACTTGCTCGATCTGTTCAATTGAGACCTTGTAATGCAATTGCCACTTGGGCATCGGGTGCAATATGAGTTGGATCGCTTAGCCATTCTTCATAATTAGAAAAACGGGCGCCATGGAAGTACATGCCAGTCCGCCAATGAAAGATAATAGAGAGTTGACCGAAATGAGCACTAAATACTTTTTGAGAGATCTCCTCCAAAACTCTGGTATGACTATCGAAATCGTGAACATCAATACGTAGGTTCCAGATCCAAGTGGTAGTATTAGGACCCTTGGCTATTGTTCTTGAGGAATGGCCGGATCTGGCCCATTTCTCGAAAGACATTTTTGTAGGATTCTTGTCTACACCAATTTTCACTCCGGGTTCCGGCGAACGAATAATCATTAAGTCCTCCTCTTTCCGAACAACACGTACAAAGAGACCTGCCAACAGTCAAGTTTTTAGTGAACCTCCGAAAGATAGATATTTGAAGTCCCTTTCTTTTCTAACTTCCATACTTCTTCCAAAGCATACGACTTTCTAGATGTATATGATGATATCTAGATAGATTATACAAGATTATAAATATCAGATGTACATTCTACTAATTCCATTTCCTCCACAATCACATCCATGCACTACTATTATCAGTTTGTTTCCAGTTTTATCCAATCCAGATAGTTGAGGTAAGTCTAACTATAAATGAGCTGTGGTCCTGTGGATTAACTTTTAAATTTGTATTTCATGATTTTTAAAGTTCAGCATTAACACGAGTTTCCCATTCATGAATTCCAACTCAAAGGCTCCTTTTGGCATGGTGGTAGCGATCGTGAACGCGGTGGTTATGAACCATCGTCCGTGAACGCCCGACTTCACCTAAAAAACTTTATTCACTTTTATGTTCAAAGCTAGTTTTCTTTTCTTGATTGCGGTCATAACCGTTGTCATGCCAAACATACATTCTATGACGGGTGACGTTTTTGTCCAAACTCACCGGAGCAAAAAAGCTGCACCAAACGGAGCTTAAATGAGTTTAAAATGATTCAAATATGAACATTCTAAGAAGAGCATTTGTTTATTTTTTTGAGATATGTGGTTTTCACATAGCCTCAGACATCTCAGTTGGTGCGCATAATTACGTCTTTGCTCTAAAATCATGATTTCTATTTTTGTTTGGGGCAGATATATTTTCTTGATGCTGATGATGATAATGAGAGCAATGCAGAAGACGTGGTTGATGGTAATGATGAGCTGATTGCCCAAAGGTCTGCTCACCTAAAGTTCCTTAATAAATAAATAAATACACACCCATGGTTAATTATTGGGACCTCCTGAAATCACAAAAACCTCCCTACAAGTTTACATGGTTAATTTTTAGTGTAATGAATCTCACCATTGGGAAGGGTGCACTCGTAGTGTATGTTAACTGAGAAGGGGTGATTTGTAACATTGTAAATTCATAGGAGATATTGTTGTAATTTTTAAAAATAGAGGGGATGTATTTGTAATTATACAAACTTCAAGGGAAGGTTCCTGTAATTAACCCAATAAAAAATAGTATAGCATTTTGGTTGTTTAATCTTTTGAACTAGGATGATGACATATTCTTACCTTGAGCCATTTGGATTATTATGATTTTCTTTATTCGTGTAGGAAGCCAAAAGCAAAGCAAGTGACTCGTGTGGAATTAAACCGAAGAACTAAGCATAAAGCACAGCTGAAAGCTGAAGTGGAAGCTAAGAAGAGAGAAGACTTGTCCAAGCAAATTGATTGGTATGAGACAGTTGCTTATGATTTGAAATTAGTGAGCTATATAACAAGGTTATTAAGGTTCCTTACTATTTATTTTATATATAGCGTATCAGATATAATGAAGGAAATAGCAAAAGACGACATGGAAAAGGACAGCCGGTATCGAAGGCGGATTATTTCCAAGCACGAAAGCCTTAAAATACGGCCACCTCGCTTAGGAAAATACAAGTAAAACTCCATTGCTCTACTAATGCCATTTTGGAAGGCTGGTACCAAGTTATCTATCATAAGTTTATTTTATTTTAAGCATCTGCCAGAACATTGACCTTTTAGGCCCTGTTTGGGGGAGTGGTGGCGGTTATGAACGTAGTTATGAGAAATGCCATCATAGTCATGCATATGGGGTCAAACTTTAGTGGTCATGAACACCCAACCGCAAGAAAGTGAAATTTGGGCTTAAAAAGTCATCATAAAGTTCAAAACATAGGTAAACCGTTGCCACTGCATTTACTATAATAGTTTCACACTGTCATTACTTAAACGCCACATCTGTCTCAAACGGAGTCTTAGGGTCCATTTGGAGCGGCTGTGGAGTCTAATGGTCTTGAGCTGCTGTCCATGAACGCCCGAGCTTACCTCTAAAACTGCTTCCGTGTTTAGGTTCAAAATGACATTTTAACGAGGCAGGAATTGTAACGTTGTCGAGCCAAACGGGTCTTATGGCGGTGGCATTTTTGTTATGGGTTATTTTTTTTTTACATAATTTTGCTCGAGGTTTGAATATGATAAAGTTGATAATTCATCGCGAGGCTGAGTATATAATTAAGTGCATTTTTTTTCATGAATCACGTGGCTACTGCCTGTGAAACTGCATTTTCTAATTGTGAAGCCATTTCTAGAACAAATCTTAGTTTCTGTTGGGCATATTTTTCATGAATCATGTGGTTACTGCCTGGGGAGCTTCTAGGCTTGTCTTATTTGGGTTTGTTTCCAAAATTTCCCTGAGATTCTCGATTAACATCGCCTATAATTGTTGAAGACTGATGTAAATTACTGATGTAGATTTGAACCAGCTCCGAAGCAAGTTCTATTAACAGAAGAAATATCTGGGTCCATTAGGAAGTTGAAGGTGCTCCAGAGATTGCATATTGTGTCTCCCCATTTTTTTTGAATGCTCATCCATTCTAACAGTGTTTTATTAATTTTGGTGAAGGGTTGTTGCACTCTTGCAAGGGATCGTTACAAGAGCCTGGAGAAACGGGGCTTACTTGTTCCAAGAACAAAAGGTTATTACTTGCACTATGGACCTATGCTGCTTTATCTACACACGCACACGCACACGCACACGCACACGCACACGCACACGCACACGCACACGCACACGCACACGCACACGCACACGCACACGCACACGCACACGCACACGCACACGGGTTCATGCACATGACCCTGTGTGCAGCGTGCGCCGTCGACAGTTCAGGCTGCTCTCGATGTTCTCGGTAATATGTGCGACGAAAAATGATTTGGCACATGAGATATCGAGTGGCATCGGGTGCTGTTGACCCCGATCAATGCAAATGAGGGGGACCTTTTGCATTGTCTCCCGCACATTAATTTTTCTAACTATATTGATTACATTATTTATTTGATTGCACCTCTCTAACTTTCAAAATTACAATTTGCTCCCCTCAATGTTTATATTTCATAACATCCATGCACAAATGACCCCCCCCCTGAAGATTTTTGTGATTAACTTGATGGTGCAATGCATTATAAATGAAATTTTTCCTTATGAATAGCATAAATAAATACAATAACAGGCAAGTTTTTGGGAATGACATTCTTCTCTTCACAGGCTCGAGAGCAAGACAGAGACGATGATGTTTATTGATTCGATCTGGTCGCGATGGTGTTCGTTCTCGGGTCTTTTAATCCGCTGCTTATCAATTTTGGCCAGGATTTAGTTGCGCCGCCGCCGGCGAAATATCCAAATTTTTTACCTGCACTAAATAATGCATTATTATGTTTAATAGTGGTTGATTAGCAGCTATAATCTTTTTATATTTCCTTGATGATTTATATTTTTGGAAGGATTGCTTTAAATGATTAGGGCTAAATCTAAATTGATATATTTCATTCCTGTGTTTCATGTTATTGTGAGGCTCATTTCAGATTTTGCCTGCACATAATTTTCTCTATTTCTTTGACACTGATTTCCTCTATTTAATTTATTTTAGTTTGCTTATTCCATTTTTGTTGGCAATGCAATATTTTGTCGATTTGTGCCCGCGTCACTTGAAGACGTGTGAGACAACGGTACTACTAATGTTGCATATGTCCCGTGCTATATACATTTGAAAATTTATTATATTTGGTCGTAAAAATTATTTAGTGTAATTGGGTTAGGTTGTAACTTGTAAATCTCATTCTATTTATTAAATTATTAATTTAATATTTATATTAAAACATTGTTAATTTAAATAAATAATTTTATTTATTTTATTTTTACTTATAAATAAATTTAGTGAATTTTAAGTGCAAATTACTTTTTGGTAAAGCAAAAGAAAGATCATTTCCAAATCACACATTGATTTAAATAAATCTATGATATTGAAAAAAATGGCGCGTTGATAAATATTAAAAAAACGTAGAAATTGTATGAGAGCAAAAATTTAAACAAAACCAGATATATATTAAAGAAATATTTTGAAATTGTATGAGGGCATTTATTTTTATTTTACCACAATTTAAAAATGCGAATATTTATAATTCTAAACGTTTTTGCTCCGATGAGTTTAGACAAAAACACCGCAATTATAAAATGTATGCTCGACATGACAACGACCGCTACCCCTCAAAAAACTAGTTTTGAACATAAAAGTAGATAGATGGTGTTAGGAAAGAGGCTCAAAGCATTCTACTATTACCCATCAATTTGGAATGAGATATAAATAGTGCTCCCAGCAGTAGGGCAACGCCCTAGGTGCACACGCTACCTGCAGGTCCTTATCGCGTCTGTAACGTGCGGACATACCTCAACAATCTCCTCCTATGTCCGTCACCAACACGACTACAATAAAGAGGTAAACAGTGTAATGTCCAAGCAACATGAATCATCCACAAAACGTGTCAAAACATATGAATAAAACAGTAGTGGACAGGCTACACAATAGTTCTATGCAGGGTAAATCAACAAAATGAAATCACCATCATAGAAGCTAATAAACAAGTTGGATCCAACACAGAGTCTCGTACGAGCTCTAGTCTAGCAATCTACCCAAAACATAGTGTCCAAAACATAAACAAGCATATGCAGATAGGAAATGAGAAAATGGTGCAAACAAGTCACCAGCCAAAAAGAACTACTAGCAATGTCATAAACAAAAGATAAGATGGACGATGCAGAAAGGCGTCGGCTCTAGACGTCCAATATGTCATCCTCATACATGTCCCAATCAGCAGGTACTCCTCCTACTCCTTCGGTGCCTGTAAATACAGAAAATGAATTTCATATTAGAATGAATCCATACAATTGAATTTACGTATATCTAGTTCGACAAAAGAACGTAGAAAGACCAGAGTCCTGAGTGTGTGGAGTGCTCCAACTATCGAGAATAGTGTGTTCTAATCGAGAAATCATTGTCGGTTTCAAGAAGTGAAACGACACATGAACTTCTTATAGTAGGTTCTCGTAGCTAAATCTGTGTACCAATTTGGAATGTCATTGTCACTGTCCCCTTATGTCAAAATGAATACCATCAAGTTTGGAATGATACCATCTCAACACAGGAAGAAGGAATCTAGCGAGATCGCATTCATCAATTTGGAATGAACGCAAACTTACCAGATCCACAATCAGCAACGTAGAACATCAATGAAACACAACAAAGCTTACTTTGGACAAATGAAATCAGATTTGATCAAAACGAAAATCTAAGGCTGATCTAAATCGTCTTTAGTCCCATTTCCCCCACGGTTTTGATAAACCTGACTTTGGGCATTCCTTTTGTCAGAGGATCAGCTAAGTTATCCTTCGATCGCACATCGACCAAGGTGATAACGCCTTGCTCCTTAAGATCATTCAGCAGAGCATGTCTCAGTCGTATATGTCTCCGTTTCGAATTATAGAGAGCATTTTGAACGATCTGAACAACAGCTTGATTATCGCAATACAAGCTCAACGAATTGACTCGTAACTTAGATAGTGGAATATCAAGAATCAAATTCTGAATCCAATCTGCCTCTTCACCAGCTGAAGCCAAGGCAAATAGTTCAGACTCCATAGACGACAAGGCTATACAAGTCTGCCTTTTTGATTTCCAAGTTATAGCAGCTCCACCCAGTGTGAATATGAATCCACTCGTAGACTTACTATTGCCAATTTCAGAACACCACGAGGCATCTGAATAACCTTCAACGGTAGGCGGATATCCAGTGTAGCACAGAGCTAGATCCTTTGATCCTTTAAGGTATCTCATCAGCCTATCTATGGCATCCCAGTGCTCCTTTCCTGGATTACTCGTGAAACGACTCAGCATACTTACGGTGTAAGCAATGTCTGGCCTTGTGCAGCACGATGCATACATGAGGCTACCAATGATCTTAGCATAATTCACCTGACCAACGGTGGTCCCTTCATTCGGACTCAACTTGATAGTGTGATCAACTGGTGTCTCAACCGATCTGCAATCAGCATATCCCCAGGTCGTCAGTAGCTGCTCCACATAGTGAGCCTGACTGAGTGTGACTCCACGCTCGTCGATACAGACTTTAAGACCTAGAAGAGTATCAACTGGACCGAGGTCCTTCATGTCGAATGCTTCCGCAAGAGTGGATTTGACATCACTCACTGCCGAGAGATCTGACCCTAATATTAACATATCATCAACGTAGAGACAGATGATGACTGTTTTATCCAACATTGATCGATGATAAAGGCATTTATTGGAGAGATTGGACTGGAATCCATGGCTCTTTACCACTTGATCAAACTTAAGGTGCCACATCTTAGGCGCTTGTTTAAGCCCATAGATTGATTTATTTAGTTTGCACACCTTATGCTGAGAATTTTCAACAACATAACCCTCAGGTTGAGTCATGTAGATTTCTTCGTTCAGCTCTCCATTCAAGAAGGCTGTCTTTACGTCCATCTGATGAACTATGAAGTTCTCGATAGAGGCTAAAGCTAGAAGAATCCTAATAGTCGATAGGTGGCACACAGGTGAATAGACGTCGAAGTAGTCCACTCCCCCCTGTTGCTTAAAGCCTTTAGCAACCAAACGTGCCTTATAGCGAGCTACTGACCCATCACTATTTAATTTCTTCTTAAGTATCCACTTACATCCAATGACTTTTGCGCCTTTGGGCAAGTCAACTAGACGCCAGGTGTTATTCTGCAGCAACGAGTCCATTTCATCGTCAATGGCTTCTGCCCACATAAACGAATCTCTAGATCGCATTGCCTCCTGGTAGGAGAATGAATCATCCTCTAAGTGATAGGTGATAAAGTTTTCACCAAAATCCTTAGGAAAACGCTCTCTTGTAGACGTTCTGAGCGGATGGGGAACATCCTCCAACGGTTGGGGAGCGGTGTGTGAGGGGCCTGCTTCGGATTCCACAGGAGATTCTGAAATCATATCTGTAGACCCAGATAAGTTAGTGCTTAGATCCTTGACAAATTTATTTTCAAAGAACGTAGCGTCACGAGATTCTATCACTGAGTGAGAGGATAGATCAAAAAACCTATCAGCTGCACTATCTTCAGCACACCCTTGGTAAACACAGGTTGTGGTTTTTGGTCCCACCTTGGATCTCTTAAGGTCTTGTACCCTTACATAAGCGATACAGCCCCAAGTCTTCAGAGTGTCGTATCTACAAGGACGCTGATGCCAAAGCTCATAAGGTGTCGACGACAGCTTAGAGTGCGGCAACCTATTCAGAAGGTGATTAGCGGTCAGAGCTGCTTCGCCCCAGAAGGAGGAAGGCAGGCCAGCGGTTAAAAGCATAGAATTCAACATTTCAGTCAAAGTTCTATTTTTACGCTCGGCTACACCATTCGATTGGGGTGAATAGGGGGCAGTGGTCTCAAGTATTATGCCCTCAGCGGCACAAAATTCCTTAAAACCAGTTACAGTGTATTCGCCACCTCTATCACTTCTAAATCGCTTTATCTTCAAACCAAGCTGATTCTCTACACGAGTTTTGAAAACCTTGAAGGTCTCGAAAGTCTCATCCTTCGATCTCAGTAGGTACACATGACAAAACCTGGAAGAGTCGTCTATGAACGTAAGCAAATACTTCTTTCCCCCTCTGGAAGGTTGACTCCGAAAGTCGCAGAGGTCAGAATGTATGAGCTCAAGAAGTTGAGTGCTCCTAGAAACCGACTTAAAGGGTTTTCTAGTGATCTTGGTTTGTGCACACATCTTGCACCTATCAAATCGAATGGAGGTATCAAGAGGGATGTTATGACTCTTAGCTAGATCGCACATCTTCCTATAGTTTACGTGTCCAAGTCTGTTGTGTAATAACTTTGGATCAATCAAATTAGTGCTGATTTGGTTGATGTGATCATTGTTAAGGCTAAGTCGATACAAGCCATCTATTAGATACGCGCACCCAAAATAATGTGAATTGACGGATAACGTCATTCTACCGTTTTGAGTCGTAAAAGACATACCGGACTTATCAAGCAAACTCATAGAAATCAAATTTTTGGTTAGAAAAGGAACTACTCTAACATGTAAAAGAGTGAGTGTTTTACCTGAAGATAACTCCAAAGAAGCGGTGTCAGCATGCGTAACAGCAGTAGTCCCACCATTGCAATTTTCAACTGAGTCTTTAACAGTTGTGACTTCAGTGAGCTGAGCTTTGTCATTAGTAGCATGACATGTCGCTCCACTGTCTAGCCACCAGTCAGACGAAGAACTGCCAGCACGGTGCCTCATCATCCCTACAAATGACTGAGGACCAGAGCTATTCACCAGCATGTTAGTCCGACTCTGAGGTAAGACTTCCTGAGGCTTCTTCTGGGATCTACATTCAGCTGCCCAGTGGCCCCACTTCCCACAATTGTGGCACTTGCCCTTCTTCTTGCGGGAAGAAGGCTTGTTGGCCGGCAATTGGGAAGAGGACGCACCCTTTTGGGGCTGAATTTTCTTTTTAAATTTACCAGAGTGCAAAGCTAAGTGCGCCACCTTGGAGGGATGACTAACCTGTTCTGCACGTCTCTGAACAAAGTTTTGATCCTCAATATGTATGAAGCGCTTGAACTCATCAATGGAGATCCCTTCCTTCCGCCTATGCAGCTCAGTCTTGAAGAGAATCCATTCAGGTGGAAGCTTACTCAGTATAAACCCAATGAACAGCTTGTCCGAGATATGAGACTCAGCATTCGCCAGCTTGATGCGCAGATTCTCAAGATCCACCAACTGAGAAGTGATGGGCGAAGTCGGATCAATTTTGAAATTGAAGAAAGACTCCGCGAGGAGCGACTTCGACACCTCTTCCTCCTTGGTGAAATGCGCTTGAAGCTGATCCCATATGCCCTTCGCGGTCTTGATGGTGCTATACGCAATAGCTAGACGGGTATTCAGGGAATTCAGGAGATAATCCCTGCAGAAATCCTCGTCTTTCACCCACTGAGCCTCCGACACGTCCTCTTCGGTCGTCTCGTAATCACTGAGCACTGTGTAGAAGATTTCACGCTTCTTCATGCCGAATTGCACGTGCATCTTCCTCCCGAGAAACTCGGTGACGTCGAAAGACTGGAGCTTCCGGATGTCGGTAGACTGATACTTCGACATTTCTAAAAAGGTAGTAAAAATGCGGAACGAGGTCACCTGATCGGAGAAGGTACACCACCACGCCTTCGGATCCAATCCAATCCAAGTGCAGAAACTCAGCAAATCGACCTGAGAGGATCACAGATCTAGGGCTCCGGCGACTAGATCGACAAAATCAGGCCCTTGAGACACAGATTCAGCAAAATCCGGCGACTAGATCGACAAAATCTGGAGATCCGGATCCAAGAAACCCAGCAATAGAAGACTGACAAAGCTAGATCGACGGGATCCGGCGTAGTCGAGCTCAGATCTGAGAGAGGCACGGGCTCCGACGACCGGATCTGGCGGAGAAAGCAAAAGATCGGCGAGATCTGGAAGAGAAAACCCCCAACAACAAACTCAGGCTGCCGGCAGGAGGCTTCGATCTCAGAGAGAGGAAGGAGCTCAGGCGAGACGCAGGCGACGCAGGCGACGAGCTCCTCAGGCAGGACCCAGGCGACGAAGGTGACGCTCGGGATCTAGGCGACGAACGGGACGCAGAGCAGCCGCACACAGCAGCCGCGCGACGAGGGCGACTACTTCGACGAGCTCCTAAGGCGACGAGGGCGACGCAGTCGACGAAGCTCCTCAGGCGAAAACCCTAGAGCACGAGGCAGAGGAAGATCGGCGCAAGAAGCGATCGGGAGCGGCGCAGCAGAGAGAGCGAGATATTTCTTCTCGATCGAGCGGCGCAAAAAAAAAAATACCGAGCGGCGAAAAACTCTAACGAATCTGCTTTGAGAGTGTTAGGAAAGAGGCTCAAAGCATTCTACTATCACCCATCAATTTGGAATGAGATATAAATAGTGCTCCCAGCAGTAGGGCAACGCCCTAGGTGCACGCGCTACCTGCAGGTCCTTATCGTGTCTGTAACGTGCGAACATACCTCAACAGATGGCATGTAGCCAACTATCCATACTCTAGAAGCGGGAGTGACTGATCGTCATCTGGCCACTGTGATAAGGCTTTTGAATGAGGAGAAATTTTTTGGTGCGTCCGACGCTCACACCTTTATGTGTGCCATGGATAATTTTATGCACTAAATTAATTTTTTAGACTTCTAAAAAAATAATTTTACAAAAAAAGTATCACAAAATATTAATGTTCATATTTTTATGATTATTTTAAGTACCAAATTATATATATTTAAAAAAAAAATACGACGTAAATCATGCATAAGGATAGTAAATATGATAATTACGATAATTGCGTATTAATTGAAATGCGCCGAAGATAGCCCGGGTCACAAATTTTATTTTTTGAAAAATAATAATAAACGAGCTATTATATATCAATTGTACCATCGGATAACGTTAAAGTATTGCATTAGACGGTGCATATTTTGACACGCAATCGAGATCATGCTTATCCTTCTCGTAATACACGACCAAGTATTTTATGCGGAGTCGGTGGTGCAATTTATTTTCCACCTCAGGATAGAAATTATTTACGCTTGTGGACGAGCTCGCCACACGCTGCATTAAAGTTTGACACGTACGCCAAATCCGCGCCAATTAAATACTTCGCCATTTATAAATTCGAACTGGAGAAGATCTTCGCGGGCGACCGCAGCGAGGTTATCCTTCTACAGCGTCAGCGAGCGAGAGAGAGAGAGAGAGAGAGAGAGAGAGAGAGAGAGGCTTCTCCTTCGTTCTTCACAATCTCTCCTAATGGATCCTTACAAGGTGTGAAATCGATTTCGTGATTAGGGTTTTGTCAAACAATCTTCTCCTTCTTCTCGAATTTAACTTAACCTAATGGAATTCCTTAGTTCTTGTCTTTTGCTTGTCATCGGAGGGTTACTCTCCTGCGTTTCGCATCTATTGTTGTTCTTTCTTGGTCGATTTCGCTTCTGGTTGATTTCTTTGTTGCGAATTTGATTTGCGGGCCGCGATTTGTTTTTTTTTTATTATGGTGTTTGATTTTGTCGCAGTACCGACCTTCAAGCGCCTACAACACGCAGTACTGGACGACGAATTCCGGCTCTCCTGTTTGGAATAACAACTCTTCGCTCACTGTTGGCACTCGAGGTAATTTTGTTTCTGATTTTTTTTTACCTTTCTCGTATCTGAGATTTTCCGAGTTGATCTAGTGGCCTTAATGGTCATCTGTATAAGTTCCTTTTTCTGGCCCTCTTATGCCGTGAGACGGTAGTGTTGGCGTTTGAGGGTTTTTTATTTTTATTGGTTTTAATATATATTAGATCCGATTTTGAAATAAATTGACAATCATGTTGTGGGTTGGGTATCTTCGATGCAATTGAACAATGTTTTTAGGGTGTCAATATAACTAGAATAGTTTCTGGGGGGACCCTTTTCTGAAGACTTTGTTGTTGGGATGGAGTTTTTTGTGCGTGTGTTTCTATTACTTCCTGATAGTAATTATAGAATTTTTCGTTATAAAAAGAATTTGGCCGTAGTGAGTTTCATGATCCTTATTTTTTGATGATTGTTAATGGCAGATCAATTTTGACTATTCAAAGACCTTTGCTATCAATAGATCACGAGATTTGAAACACAGACCAAAAAAATAAAACTGATTCATTCTCTTTAATCCTCAACTGCTTCTTTATTTCATCTATCAAGTCATATCCGTAGCCAACAAACACTATGCGAACGTAATTTAATGAAGTTCAACTAATTCAGCCGCATACCCTGTTCGGCTCTTTCAAACTGTAGACAGCTCATACATGAGTGATAGATGGAGAAAATAATATAGGCATGGAAACATAAGGAGGTGCCAAAAACATAAGCAAAATATATTAGATATTCCTACATAATTTTTAACTCAAATTTATATAGAAAGCGACTCATCCTCTTTAAAATTGACTCATCCTCTTTAAACAACGCTGATTTTGCGGACTTCCGAGATGTCGAAGGATGTCAAGCAAATGAAGTCATCAAACATATTCAAGTATAAATAGTACATACTTTCTCATACTTGTAATACAAATTATTACTCTTTCAACTGTAAAAAGGAGCACCAAAATATTACCCGGTCACCAATTGTAACCTGCATATTAAATACGATAAATCAAAAGAGCATAAAACAATACCATTGAAGGTGGTGAATGTCATTGAGCAAAAGAGATGATTGTGCAAAAAAATGTATTGGGGTTCCATCTTGCAACTCTTTCTTATGCATCTGCACTTTTTCATTGTATATGCTGTAGTATTGGTAACAATATGAAGATGATGAGTCAGAGGTAGTTGGAAGAGATGGGGTGATGCAATTTCAGTGATGGAGGAGAGAGCATGAATGACGATGATGTAATTGAAGAGTTGAGATGAGAATATTGAGAATATTGATGAGAATATTGATGATAGTGATAAGGTGTATGATTCAAAACTTACTTGGCTACTAGTTTTTTTAGCATGATTTTGGTTATTTTGTATAGGATTACCTATGGATAAAGACCAGAATTTGAAATGCAACAACATATTTTAATATTTTATTTACATAATGTAAGTTAATGTGATTATATTTATCTCTATTCTTCAAAAGTCTTCAAAACCATATCTTAAAATTGAAATAGATTAATCAATCGAAGAATTTTTTTCTTTATCGTCTTACTTGGGACCGCTGCATCTCCAAGAGGACTTGGGTGTAGTGTCAAATATGCAAGAGCCCTCACATATTAGGCGTCCTAGAAAAGTTGATCGTAGGATTTGTGATCATTCTTATCTTGGCGTCAAGGCGTACCAAGGCGAGCCCCGACCGCCTTGACGCTTAGGCGACAAGGCGGACGCCTAAGCGACAACAAGGCGACCAAATGCAAGGCGACAAATTTTTTTTTTTTTTAAAACAAATGAAGATATAGACAGTGGTTATTATAATAACCGCTGTCTATAGTGTCTGTAAAGTGACTATAGACAGCGGTTATTACAATAACCGCTGTCTATAGTTACTATAGACAGCGATTATTACAATAACCGCTGTCTATAGTTACTATAGACAGCGGTTATTATAATAACCGCTGTCTATAGTTACTATAGACAGCGGTTATTATAATAACCGCTGTCTATAGTGTCTGTCAAGTGACTATAGACAGCGGTTATTATAATAACCGCTGTCTATAGTCACTTGACAGACACTATAGACAGCGGTTATTATAATAACCGCTGTCTATAGTCCCAGTTTTTTTTTAGGCAAAAGAGAACCATCATTCAGCAGAGAACCATCATTCAGCAATATCATTAACTACACAGATTTTTAAACTGCATTCATCCCAAGTCAGTACTCAACATATCAAGCATTCATGAATGAATAGAAGTCCAAACCCAACATATCAAGCATTCAGCCAACACAGTATTTTTAAACTGCAAGTCTGCCACCCAACATGAATCACAACAAGCCCAAGTCAGTGCTCACTAAGTATTCAGCAACACGTAAATCTAAAGTTTGACACATTGAAAAGCAAAAGAAAAGAATATATTTCATAAATATAATATAAACAAGCCCAAGTTTCAAACTTGACATATCAAATAACTTGAGATCAAGAATACATTTCATGAATGAACATTGTTTTTAGATTAATTAGAATCATCATCTAGTAAATCATTATTGGCATTGCAGGTGCTGGGTTGGTTTGAGGCACTTGTCATTTGCCCATAATTATCTACAAGATCTTCATCATCATTTGCAACTCCAAAGTGATCTAAATCTTCATCCCCTTCAGCTATTAGTTCAAGATTAGCTCCACTTCGTAAATTTCTAGCCCCGGTTCCAACAGCTCTCCCTACAGCTTCCCATGTGAGATCATCATCATCAAATACTAGAGTATCATCTGGTTTGTTTATCATCCACTCATTACTCCAATCTAGCTCATCAAGCACTAAAGGGTTGTAATTTCTTCCCTTTTCACGTCTTTCTTGAAATCGTGCTTGCAGACGACGATTGTATTGGATGTATACAAGATCATTAAGCCTTTGATGCTCCAATCTATTCCTTTTCTTTGTGTGAATCTAAAACAACATAATTGCAAACTAGTTAGTAATACTTAGTACTTACTACTTAGTACTTAGTAGATATTTGTAAATAATTTTAATTTTATATGTATATTGATTATTGAATATTTGTATACTTACAAACTCAAAAGTACTCCAGTTGCGCTCACAACTAGAAGAGGAACAGCATAAGCCAAGTATGCGCAATGCTATCTTTGTAAGTTCAACATTCGGTCCTCCATGTGCACCCCACCAATCCACTATTTATTTAAGACGAATATAAATTAGTTAACAATTAACATACATATAGTTTAAGAAAATATAAGAACGTAATCAATACTTACTTGGATTTAAGGTGGTTCGTTGCCTAATAGCCATAGACTTTCCAAAACTATTTCGAGATGCTTTATAGTTAGTGCCTTGTTCTGCGATCTTGTCTTGCAAGTGTTGATCGGGCACTAGTCTTGCAATAACGTCATTGAAAGCATCTTGAAATTTCCAAGCATCATCATTATGTTTTTCCTCATATTCAAAATATTTGCTTGGATTTAAAAACAAAGCCGCCCTATACAATTTTTGCTCCATTTGATTTGTCCATCTATTTTCAACAATGTCGATAATCTTTTTATATAACCTTTCTTTATTATCAAAATGTTCTTTGATCCTTTGTTTTGCCTCTTCCATTGCCACATAAACCTCAGGCATAGCTGGTCTTTCATCTCCATCTACTAACCGCAAAACAGCCATCAATGGCTTTCCTCCTTTGAGGCAATCTCTAACTCCATTCCAAAAGACAGTTGAAAGTATTACTTCAACAATTTGTTTTCCGGCTTCGGTTTTTGCCAAATTAGCAGCATTCCACGAAGGTGAGACAAAGAATAATTTCAGCTTCTCCTCATGCTTAAGCACACTTTGTAGAGTAAGGAATGATGTTGCAAATCTAGTCACTGAATGCCTCACTAGATCACCACCTATTGTACTCCTTACTACATCAAGTAAACGAGTGTGCCTGTAGATGAAATTTGTAATCATTCTTGCCTTTTTTATCACCATTTTATTTTGTCGAAGCTTTCCAATGTCTTCTAGCATTAGATCAATGCAATGAGCTGCACAAGGAGTCCAGAATAGAGTGGGTCTTCTCTCCATTAAAATTCTACCCGCTGCCTTGTAATTTGAGGCATTGTCAGTCACTACCTGCATACAAGCCCTAAACATAAGTACATAACTTTGTATATATCTATAATCTATACTCTAGAGTTGTAAACCATTGAACATGAAATACTATGTTCAATTTACCTGGACAACGCAATCTGTTCCAATCTCTCTAATCTTACTATCAAGCAACTCTGATAGCATTGTAACATCTTGAATATGACCGGATGCATCTACGGAACCCATAAAATAAGTTCCCTCTGGACAGTTGACTAGGAAATTTATCAAATGTCTCCCTCTCCTATCTGTCCAACCATCTGACATAAGAGTGCAACCGTATCTCCTCCAATATGCTTGATATTTTGTCTTCATCTCGTTAACTTTCTCTTTTGTGTTTAGTAACAAAGGAACCCGTAAATCATGATAACTAGGGCCTTTATAACCAGGCCCATATTGTCCAACTGCTTCAAGCATGATTTCAAAACTTCGTGCCTTTGCAGCATTGAATGGAATTCCACATTCATAGAACCAATCAGCAACATACCCATCAACTCTCTTTTTCTCTTCAGGAGATCTAAAACATCTCTCAATAGTTGTTTGTGCAGGTCCTTTAGCACGCCTATCATCAACAACATCTTCAGGTGCACGTCTCACATGAGCATCCATAGGGCCTCTTTTTTGTGGAAGGTGGATTACTTTTCTCTTTTTGGCACCTGTCCCAGAACTTGGGACAAATGAAGATTTAGCTGTAGATAATGCCGGGGATACTTGTGATTGTGAACCTAACAGCTCAACTTCTTGTTCACTCTCATTATCATCAGCAGCATTCAAATCGACCTTGTTCTTTTTTTTGTCATTTAGAGCTGCATACATTTCAGTTGCTATGTCCGAAGTAGTCTTCATACATTTTGATACATCACCATACCCGCCACACAAGTGTTGTTTCAACCTTTTGATTCCACCTTTAATCAACCGATCACACAAATTACATTTAACTGTATTTTTATCCTGTATGTCGGGCCAATGCCCATACTTCCATCCAGGATCCTTTGACTTTGCTTTTCTTTTAGGGTCAATTTTTGGATCAACATCATTGCTATCCACAGATGGAGCAAGACTGTTGTTGTTTAGGTCCTCCATCTTTCACAAACTACATCCATAGAAAGAAGAGTTATGTCGGGCACATAACAAAGTGAATAACTACTAAATAGTTCTAAAGCTAAAGAAATCATCATCCATCACATATTCACAATTCACATGACTAACATATAGTTCTATTTCTACACAAGTATAAAATATTTTGGACAAAACAAAACTAACATATAGTCCACATCTACACAAGTATAAAATAACTAAACAATGCAAGTATCTTTCAACTTTCAGTAACACAATTAGTGATTATATAATCACAAATCAAATTTCGCATATAATCAATTTTTTCTTTGGAAAATTCCGCCACTCCATCATAGAGCTGTCTCTGCAAATACTGCAATAAAAAAAATATTTGTTAAAAATTTAAAATCATGTAGCACATGATATAAAAATTTAAAAATTTAAACTATATGCAGTTAACTTACCAATGATGACAATGTCGTACTCCTAAGAGCATCAACTATGTCAATCATGTAGCACATGATATAATAGCCACACTGAATACTATCCGGTTGTTTTGGGCACTAAAATAATAAACAAATAGTAAAAATTTAATTTAGAATTTTAAAAATTAAAAAAATTATATAACATATACTCTTATAGGCTATAGGCTATAGCAGTATAGCTTACCGGAGTCCACGTTAAAAACTTTGGTGTTTTGTGAACACCGTATTTTCGATCTTTTGCCAAATCCTTAAATACACTTTGTAAATCATAAGAGTATAAACAAATTAATTTATGGCCGAATCTAAATTCCAAATATGAAAAAAAATAATTAACAAACTTACAGTGTAATGACATTTTTAAGATCGTCGCGCACCTCACGATGTAAGGGATCTAGCCAATAAATTGTACTTTTACTGAAATCAATAATAGCCAACATCCAATGTTCTCTGTGTAACAAATGAAAGTATTATTAACTAAATTAGAATAAAAAAACAATAATCATAATTCATAAATCAATAACAGATTAACAGTAATACTTACGTATTATAATAGGGCAAAAATAATAAATTTACAAAGAAGTGAAGAACACATAACCATAGATTCCGGAGTGGTGCGATGGTCGACAAAAACTTTCCAGTCATCTTCGGTAATAAAGTTATACTTAACAGGAACATTGTATCGATGCTCCAAATCAACATCTTTTACATAAGTGACATAAAGTTTGGATTTCCAAGACCTCCAACTTTCACCCATGCTTTTCGTTAATTCATTGCGAAGAGAACCAATATTATCAAAATAATTCTGAAAATAAAATACAATATTAATTAATAATTAACTAAAAAACAAAGCTAAGTAATCACTTATAAGTTATAAAAAATTACGTACATTTAATTCTTCCCATATTCGATCTTTATGTTGTTTATCAACCTCCTTCCATCTAACATATGTAATAGGCACATAACATCTCACTAGAGTACCAATATAACTCATTAATTTATTTGTTTCAAACCCGGGAACAATGCGACCATCATCATCCACAGGAATGGTAAGCTTCTTCCCTTCTAGACTAAGCTTTTGCAATTCAAACATTTTTGTGTAGCCTCTTCTTGACTTTGAGGAAGAGCTTTTATCACTCATTTTCCTGTAACAAGAAAACCCTAAAAAAACCCTAAACCATCCAAATTTCCTACATAAAATTCAAGTGTAAATGTGTAATAAACTAATACCATTCCATCACTCAACCACACATATATATTGGCTACATTCATGAGAATATATAGAGAAAAAAATATGAGCAAATAAAAGAACCATTGCATCATCAACTCATCATACATCAAGGTCTAAAAATCATGAGAATATATAGAGAAAAAAAAAAGAAAATCTCCAAGGCTTAGGATAAAAAGAAGATTGGTAGAAGAATAATATACCTTCGAAGAAGAATCGCAAGATCGAACAATGTAGGGCCTGAATATTTCCGAAAATCGCCTGTAGGGTTTCGCACAGAGCAGCGACACAGTAAGAAGTAAAAACGGCGAGGTAAATTCTAATTTCCGGGTTTCGGGTATATATAGATGGAATAGACAGCGGTTAATATTAAAAACCGCTGTCGTACCTCTATTAGACAACGGTTATATTGCAAACCGCTGTCTAATGTAGGTTAAACCGTACATTAGACAGCGGTCATATATATAACTGCTCTCTATACTATCTTAGACAGCGGTTTTATATATAACCGCTGTCTAATGTACGGTTTAGCCTACATTAGACAGCGGTTGTCAATATAACCGCTGTATTGTCAAGTATAGACAGCGGTTTTAAATATAACCGCTGTCTAATGTAAGCTAAACCGTATATTAGACAGCGGTTATATATAAAACCGCTGTCGTTACAAGTATAGACAGCGGTTTTATATAAAACCGCTGTCTAATGTAGGATTTTTTAAAAAAAAATAAGGCGGCTGTCGACTTGTTTTCACTTGGCCGCCAGGACGCTTAGGCGTCGCCTAGGCGACGCCTTGGCGACGCCATGATAAGAATGTTTGTGATCGACTTAGGTTTGGAAGTTGGAATATAGGTACGCTAACGGGAAAAGCGATGAAAGTAGTGGATACAATGATTAGGAGAAAGATAAATATTTTATGTCTGCAAGAGACTAAATGGGTGGGTGAGAAAGCTAAATTTCTAGATAATTCAGGTTTTAAATTATGGTACACAGGAAAAAATAAAACAAGAAATGGAGTAGGTATTATTGTAGATACTACTTGGAGGGATGGAGTTGTTGGGGTAAGCAGAAAAGGTGATAAAATCTTAGCTCTTAAATTAATCGTAGGAAAGGAAACTATTAATGTAATTAGTGCTTATGCGCCACAAGTAGGATTAAATGAAGCTATTAAAGTACAATTTTGGGAGGACTTAGATGATTTGGTAAGAGAAATCCCACAAAGCGAGAAAATTTTCATTGGAGGAGACTTAAATGGACATGTAGGGAAGCAAAATACGGATTATACAGATGTTCATGGAGGATTTGGGTATGAAGAAAGAAATGAAGAAGGAAGAACCATTCTAGACTTTGCCATAACACATGAGCTAATTGTGACAAATACATTCTACATAAAGAGGGAAGAACACTTAATTACGTTCAAGAGCAGACAAAATAAGTCACAAATTGACTATTTTATGACTCGCAAAATGGATAAAAAGATTTGTAAGGATTGCAAAGTCATACCAGGAGAAAGTTTGACAACGCAACATAGGCTAGTGGTGCTGGATGTGCAAATTAAATATAGTAACTTTAAGAGAAAGACAAAAGTGTTGCCAAAAATTCGATGGTGGAACTTGATGAAGGAAAAACAGGTTGCTTTCAAGGCAGCAGTTATAGAACGACTAGTTGATGATCCTTATGTTGATCCTAGTGTCGCATGGGAAGTTTTTTCTTCTCATTTAAGGATAAGTGGAAAGAACGTACTTGAAGAGTCAAAAGGTCGCGCGCCCCCACAAAAAGAATCTTGGAGGTGGAAAAAGGAAGTGCAAGACAAAGCGAGGGCAAAGAGGGTCAGCTACAAAACATTATATGCTTGTAGGAATGATGAAAACTTGACAAAGTATAAAGTCGCAAAGAAAGAAGCTAAAAATGCAGTATGTAAAGCAAGAAGTCAAGCTTATGAAGAATTTTACAAACGACTAGATACTAAAGACTGAGAGCGCGATATATATAAAATTGCTCGAGCTAGAGAGAGGAAGACAAGAGATTTAAGCCAAATTAAATGCATAAAAGATGAAACAGATACGGTTTTGACGGATGATGTGGCTATTAAGGAGCGATAGAAAAGATAATTTTATCAACTATACAATGAAGGAAAAGATAATGAACTGAACTTGGAAGAGTTAAGTAAATCGGAGGAGTATAGAGACATAACTTTTTATCGTAAAATTCAAGCATCAGAGATAAATGACGCTCTGAAGAATATGAAAAATGGAAAGGCGGTTGGACCAGACGATATACCCATTGAAGTATGGAAATGCTTAGGGAGGGAAGGAATTTTATGACTTACAAGTTTCTTCAATAAGATACTGAAGACAAAAAGGATGCCAGACCAATGGAGAGAAAGTATTTTGGTACCTTTGTATAAGAACAAAGGAGATATACAAAATTGTGTCAATTACAGGGGAATTAAATTAATGAGTCATACTATGAAACTATGGGAACGAGTAATAGAGACGAGTTAGACGAGAGACTAGCATCTCAGAGAATCAATTTGGATTCATGCCAGGGAGGTCAACCATGGAAGCTATACATCTCTTGAGGAGACTCATTGACAACTATCGGGAAAGACAAAAAGATTTGCATATGTTGTTTATCGATCTGGAGAAGGCGTATGATAGGGTTCCAAGAGAGGTCTTGTGGAGAGTCTTAGAAAAGAAAGGTGTAAATGTATCATACATTGACGTAATCAAAGATATGTATACAAATTCAGTGACCAGGGTGAGGACATCTGGAGGATTAACACAGGAATTCCCTATCGCTGTTGGCTTACATCAAGGGTCAGCTTTAAGCCCTTACCTCTTTACCCTTATCTTAGATGAGCTCACCGGACATATCCAGCAAGCAATACCTTGGTGTTTATTATTTGCAGATGATATTGTTTTGGTCGATGAGACGCGTGAGGGTGTAAACGCGAAACTGGAATCTTGGCGAGACACTTTAGAAAATAAGGGTTTTAGGTTGAGCAGGACAAAGACAGAGTATATAGAGCTTAAATTTAGTAGTGCAAGAAGGTCAGATGACTCCGTCATTAAATTGGGTGACCAAGATATTTCCCGCAGTGAGTGCTTTAAATATCTGGGATCGATAATTCAAAAAGATGGAGGTGTAGATAAAGATGTGATTCATAGAATCCAAGCAGGTTGGTTGAAGTGGAGAGGCGCGTCTGGGATCCTATGTGATCGTAAAGTACCACTAAAACTTAAAGGCAAGTTTTACCGTACTGCAATTAGGCCTGCAATGCTCTACGGTTCTAAGTGTTGGGCAGTGAATGGTGTACACGAGGAAAAAATGGGAGTCGCGGAGATGAGAATGCTTAGGTGGATGTGTGGTCACACGAGACTGGATAAAATTAGGAATGAATGTATCAGGGATAAGATAGGAGTGGCGCCAATTGTAGAGAAGATGCGAGAAGCTCGTTTAAGATGGTTTGGACATGTACATAGGAGACCATTAGAGGCACCTGTTAGGCGTTGTGAGAGTTTAGTCACTAGACATGTTAAACGGGGGAGGGGTAGACCAAAAAAGACTTGGAATGAAACTATAAAGAAAGACATGATGTACTTGGGCATTAATGAGACTATGCTTAAAGATAGGGCGCTATGGCGACAGAGGATCCATATAGCCGACCCCACTATGGTGGGATAAAGGCTTGAGTGTTGTTGTTGTTGTTGTTATCGTCTTACTTGGGTAATTTCTCAAAAGATCCATATTCATAAGGGTGACTAAATTTTACACTGGTCATCTACCTAACACAACCCTCACCATTTTTCATCCGGGCTTGGGACCGGCATCGACTGGTTGAAGTGGAGAGGCGCGTTTGGGATCTTATGTGATCGTAAAGTACCATTCAAACTTAAAGGCAAGTTTTACCGTACTGCAATTAGGTCAACAATGCTCTACAGTTCTGAGTGTTGGGCAGTGAATGATGTACATGAGTAAGAAATGGGAGTTGCGGAGATGAGAATGCTTAGGTGGATGTGTGGTCACACGAGACTGGATAAAATTAGGAATGAATGTATCAGGGATAAGACATGAGTGGCACCAATTGTAGAGAAGATGCGAGAAGTTCGATTAAGATGGTTCGGACATGTACATAGGAGACCATTAGAGGCACCTGTTAGGCGTTGTGAGAGTTTAGTCACTAGACATGTTAAACGGGGGAGGGGTAGACCCAAAAAGATTTGGAATGAAACTATAAGGAAAGATATGATGTACTTAGGCATTAGTGAGGCTATGATTAAAGATAGGGCGCAATGGCGACAAAGGATCCATATAGCCGACCCCACTATGGTGGGATAAAGGCTTGAGTGTTGTTGTTGTATTGTCTTACTTGGGTACTTAACCATGATAGCACTTAGCTCTTTAGGATATAGGCAAACACATGATCTCGTGGGAGTCCATCCTTTCTTGATAAGTTATTAAGGATCAGTAGGTTGATACAGATTGTAAGCTTTAGGGGTACTCTCACATTTAGGGTCTGTGACGTCTTGATCATAAGTATTAGTTTTTCCTTGCTTAGTTCTTTCTAAGTTTGTTTAACTTTATCATAATTGTTGTTCTTCATGACTTTTTTTCTTTGGACAGGACCAATTCTCCTAGAGGACTACCATCTTATTGAAAAGCTTGCTCAGTTTGATAGGGAGCGCATTCCAGAGCGTGTTGTTCATGCAAGGGGAGCCAGTGCAAAGGGTTTCTTCGAAGTTACTCATTCTGTTTCTCATCTTTCCTGTGCTGATTTCCTTCGGGCACCTGGTGTTCAGACTCCTGTTATTGTTCGCTTTTCAACTGTTATTCATGAGAGAGGAAGTCCTGAAACCCTGAGAGATCCAAGAGGTTTTGCCGTAAAATTTTACACCAGAGAGGTACATTTTTTAATACTCTCCTTGTTTGTGTAAATTCAATCCTGAAGATTATTTGGTTTGGTCAGTTCTTTTGTTTTCATGCATATGCTGTTTTTGTTTGTTTGTTTGTCTTGATTTAAGGTATTGTCTTGAGCTTCATCATTAAAGAATGGAATAGGCAAGACTGTACTAAGATTAGTATCAGTTGAATTGTGTATAAGTACTTTGTTGAACTAGAGTAGGAACCTAAAACTAACACAGTAAAATTTAATGAAGAACAAAAACACTTGACATCTAAATTCATAAATTACCCGAAATAGTTGTCATGCTGCTTAGTATAGGATCCAATTAGAGCCGAAACAAATAGTTGGACATGTCTAAACATGATGTCGATGATTTATGTATGTTCCAGTGATGTGTTTCATATCATTCATGCTAGTGAAAACGGTTGCTACTTGATATGGTAGGCGGGCTGGGGCTATTAAATAGTAGGTTTCAAATAATTGATCTGGTGCAAATACATTCACTTTTGAGCTGCGAAACTTCAATCATCCTTCTCTTATTAACATTGAAAATGAGAATCTGAGTTGCGGGAATTTTGCAGGGTAATTTCGATCTCGTGGGCAATAACTTCCCAGTTTTCTTTGTTCGTAATGGGATGAAGTTCCCCGATATGGTTCATGCCCTCAAACCCAATCCAAAGTCCCATATCCAGGAGATTTGGAGGATCCTCGACTTCTTCTCGCATCACCCTGAGAGTTTGCACATGTTCACCTTCCTTTTTGATGATGTTGGTATTCCACAAGACTACAGACACATGGATGGTTCTGGTGTCAACACCTACACTCTCATCAACAAAGAAGGGAAGGCACACTATGTCAAGTTCCACTGGAGGCCAACCTGCGGGGTTAAGTGCTTGTTGGATGACGAGGCTGTGGTTGTTGGAGGGAAAAATCATAGTCATGCAACCAAGGATCTCTACGATGCCATTGCTGCGGGAAATTATCCGGAATGGAAACTTTACATCCAGACCATCGATCCCGATCATGAAGAAAGGTTTGATTTTGATCCGCTCGATGTCACCAAGACGTGGCCAGAAGACATCTTACCCCTCCAGCCAGTGGGCCGCTTGGTCCTGAACAAGAACATTGACAACTTCTTTGCTGAGAACGAGCAGTTGGCCTTCTGTCCAGCAATTGTCGTTCCGGGGATTCATTACTCGGATGATAAGCTACTGCAGACTAGAATTTTCTCCTACGCCGACACCCAGAGGCATCGCCTGGGACCAAACTATCTGATGCTTCCTGCGAATGCACCAAAGTGTGCTCATCACAACAATCATCATGAAGGATTCATGAATTTCTTGCACAGGGATGAGGAGGTAGTTCTACTCTAAATTTCATGCATCTTGTTTTTCTCTATCACATGGTACCGCTATATATTTGATGCGAGTATTTCGATTCAGGTTAATTATTTCCCGTCGAGGTATGATCCTGCTCGTCATGCTGAGAGCTTCCCGATACCATCAGCCGTTCTTACCGGGAGACGTGAAAAAGTGAGTATTTTTGCACAGTAATTGGGAAAACTAATATAGTCTTGTGTACGCCCAATATAGATTTTAGAACTCTTCACCACTAACTAAACAAAAAAGTACACTTGTATGATCCTGCTCGTCAGTTTGATTCAGGTTAATTATTGTGACACCCCCTATCACATTATTTATGCATTTTCAAATAAAATGAACATCCATTGTTGGACCGTAAATATGATGTACGATGTCCACCTTCCTAGGGATATAGGCTCCGTTTGGCAAGGCGGTGGCGGTCGTGAACGCGGTTGTAAAACCGTCATTTGTGAACGGGCACCTTAGGAACTTCATCCACTTTTATGTTCAAGTGGATGAAATTCTTTAGGTGGGCGTTCATGAATGACTGTTTTACCACCGCGTTCATGACCGCCACCACCGTACCAAACGGAGCCATAATCTCTCTAATATAAAGCTTTTTTTATAGCTTTTTGCAAAGCTTCCGCACAAGTCCTTTGGATCAGGCTTATTACACCTTCCTGCTATTCGATTTTATTAATTTCTTTTAGGCTTCTCTCTTCTTCAGAAACACATAAGAATCGAAGAAATAATTTTTCATTACTTTTAATGAGTTTTTTCAATTTCTTGAATGCATGGTTTATTCTTTTTGGTGGATGAGTAGACTGTTATTAAGAAGGAAAACAATTTCAAGCAGCCTGGAGAAAGATACAGGTCATGGGATGCTGAAAGGTTTGCGCACCCATATCTAAAGCTTTTCCCTTTTAAGCTGCTGTCCATTCCCCTAAAATATATTTATGAACCGCTCTTCCATTTTTGTAGGCAAGAGCGTTACGTTCACCGTTGGGTCGAGTCACTGTCCGACCCCAGGGTTACCCACGAAATCCGCAGCATATGGCTTTCATACTGGTCTCAGGTTAGAACTCTCTCTCTCTCTCACGCACACACACACAAACAAACAGAGGTTAAAATTTCATCATGTTCAAATCAAATTCGCTCAATCTATGGCATGGTTTTTGCTGATTCTTTTAAGCTGTAGTAAGATATTTGAAGTTGGTAGTAGAGTTGTGTGATATTGCTTTGTTTCTTGTGCAGTGCGATAGATCTCTGGGCCAAAAACTGGCCACTCGTCTCAACATCAAACCGAGCATGTAAAACTGCTGCACATGGGAAGGGAGAAAGTATCTGCCACCTTTTAAGGATATAAAGAAGAAGAAGAAGAGGAAGAAGAAATATTACTGTGCACCGATAATAAACATGGCTGCATGCCTTGCCTCGTGTGCATATAAGAAAGTTACTGTGCTTGTCTGTTTGTTTCAGCTTTACATTTAGTCATACCCCACTTCTAAAAATAATAATTATCATATTATAAATGATGCAGTGCGCTTGGTTTTAAATAATTATCATATTATAAATAGTGCCATGTTATTAGCGGTCTCCTAAGACGGCTATCGCAATCCTAAAAACACTTAAAATGACTATTCGTTCATTGGACTGCGTTCAGCAATTATAGGGCTGCTTATAACATTTTCCTATAAATAACGCAGTGTGCTTAGTGCCTTAATTTCTATCCCTTTGTATCATTTATTAGTAAAATCTTATAAGGTGAAAATAATAATAATAAAGAATAAAGGAAAAAAAAAACTGACCCAATCACGCTGAAATAATCTCACGTACGAAAACCCCACATTGGGATGTCCTGAAGGCTCAATTCAGCGCAGTTGCGGATATCTCAAGGAATTTCATTCACTTTTATGTTCAAAACTATAACATACTTTCTATGATGACATTTTTGTCCAAACTCATCGAAGCAAACACACCACGCCAAATGAAGCTGAAATAATCTCAGACCAAAAGCTACATTGGGATGCTTGGTATGGCGAGCCTATAAATTTATGTCATTTTAATTGTTTTAGCTTCCTGTTTTTATTAGTACCGATGAGAACTTGGGCCTCGGCAATGTTGACAGTCATCTGACCGGGGGCTCATCAGCAACATTAGCTTGGCTCAGCTTCTCTAACTACATCCTGTACCTTTAGAGCTTCAACTGTATATATTTCCTCAAGCTCTAAGCAGTAAGTACTATATCTGTAGCTGATTATGGCCAGAAATATTCCCCCTTGTTATAACAGTGAAGCTGTAGCAAACTAGTTTTTTTTTGAATTTTAAAAATGACAACCCAAAATTACAAGATGTGAAGATGTTATATGTAGAGTCACACAGTTAAATAATATATAGCCATGTCATATATACACGGTAGCAACCATTTTTACTCGGATGCCATATATATGGTTAAACAGTATATTGTTAACAGTCTGTACTGCAGCTAAACACAATTTAAAACTACACAACCGTCAAATCTAAACCCATCAAAACCAAAACGAAAATGGAAACGAACCTCAATCTTCGTCTGGTTATGGCTGGGTTAAAACCAACCATTGCCGGTTCGATACATGCATAGGCGCGCGCATATGAAGCACTTGAAAATTTTCATTACCGCGATATAATAACACCACACCCACACACACATATATATATATATACATTATAATATTGGTTATATGTTTATCTGTATCTAAAAACCACAATTGTTTCTATATCTACTCGTTCATAACTGAAGAGAGTCATGCTAGCTCATTTCCAAGTCTCATACCCACACTCAAAAGATTGCGAAAAATAAGCAGCACTCCATCAGAATAGAACATCAACTTAAGATTGGTGACATTAACCCGTCTGAGCGGCAACAGCAGGCTGATCTTCCGGCCTTTCTTTGACAACCCACCTAGAAGGAGGTCCACAAATGCTAAGCAGAACCTGCTCGTCTAAAATAGGTTAACTGGAGCGGCTAATGATAACTTGGAAATGTATGGAGTTTATGTCGGTCATGGACTCACCGGAAGAAAGACGAGGCCATGCAGGAATCCTATGAGAACCAATGCTAGATACATCTGAAAATAATACACCTGCAAAAGAAGACAAGCACTACTACTATTCATGAACTAATCAATTGGGGGGAGAGAAAAAGATGAATGGAACCGTTGGAGTCTCATGGCCATATACCACAAAGACTTGCGATTTTGCAAAGCGCAGCACAATTACACCCACTAGCTTTGTAAGTGTGATTCCGCTGTGGAGAAAACATAACATCAGTACTGTAAAATTTTCTATTTCACTTCACCTATAAAGGTACAATATTAGTATATATTTACACATGGGAGGAGGACCCTCAAACACTATTGTAAAATCACGTGCAAAACGCAGGGCACCGCTATAAAATTGCAGGGAAATAAGAACACAAAAAATGGCCACAACTGCGCCCGACAAATTCCGCCGGCGCACAAACACAATTATATATTAAATCAAACAGTATATAAATGATATTACAAGGAAATAACAGGAGAAGAAAAGTCCGTCCGGTGAAATACAGCAGATACGCCGGACGCGCACGATCCGCGGGCGAGTAGAAGATCTGGACTGCAATCCGCCTAGAGGACGCACAAGGTTCACCGAACCTTCAACGTCGAGGTCTGACGTTCAACCGCAACCACCACCGGAGACCAACGCCGCCACCGGAGACAAACGCCACCACCGAGATCAAACGCCGTCAAGGCTAACTGCACTCGCACACGCCTTCAACGTCTACGTAGATCTCCACCAAGCCCGACGACAACTCCCTCTCCAACGCCGGCGGCTCACCTCCAAGACCGGCGACACCAATCTCTCCAACGGTGAAACACCGAGGCCGGCGGCCTCCCCGTCGCACAAGAGAGAGAGAGAGAGAGAGAGAGAGAGAGAGAGAGAGAGAGAACGGGAGAGAGAAAGAGGAGTTGGGCAGTGAAGACCAATGCTACAGGCCCGCTCCAAAGATGTACCTCCCTGGCGGCTAGATCTATGATTTCTCACAGGCGTCCAATCCAAGGCATGCGGCTATAGGGGTTTTAATATATACCTGAAACCAATCATTATATATATATCGATATATATATATATAATTATATATATATATATTCCTATGTATATATATAAGCCATATATATCAATATATATATAATCCATATATATATCCGAACCAAATATAACAATCCACCACCTTAGTTCGAGATCTGAAGCCACCACCTGCACGAAGCACTCTCTGCACAAGGCACTGACTGCACGAAGCAAAAAAAATGAACTAGGCAACACTGCACGAAGCACCGCCCCAAAGACCTGAGGCGTCAGCCGACCTGCTCCAATCAACTCATCCCTGCTCGGGCTCAACCTCTGAATGTCGACGCAACCGGATCACTGAATCTGACTCGCCTAGTCAGACTACCAGAAGGGCGATCCTCTGCACCACCTCGACCATCCACCCTGTCGGCCGCAGAAATCATGGGCACACCACCTCGCATCGTGGTCCCCATCAGCCGGTACAAATTACCGCGCTGCTCAGCTCGCATGAGCACGGTGCGCCCTCGTGTCACCGTCAGAACTCCACCTCTCGCCGCAAAACAGTATCCTCTGGAGTCCAATCTGCCCAGCGATATCAAATTCCTGCGCAGCTTAGGTACCAGATGTACCCGCTCAAGCCTACGCACTGCTCCGTCGTGCATCCTGATGTCCACCATCCCTGTCCCCGCGACCTTATATGCTGAGCCGTCACCCAGAAAGACCGACTCAGTCGTCACCTCCAGTGAACTGAACATCGCCGCATCTGAGCAAATGTGCTGCGAAGCACCCAAATCTAATATCCAGCTATCAGAGTCACTCTGACTCTCAGTGATGGTGAGAACGTCATCACTCTCCTCTGTCAGGTTTAGCACCGCCTTGTCCGTACTCTGGACGTCTCCAGAACTTTGCGCACGCTGCAGACAATTCCTCCTGATGTGGCCGCTCTGCCTGCAGTGGTAACATGTCACTACCTTCCTCGAAGCGGATCTGGACCGTGCACTCCCTGATCCCTTCCTGAACTGCCTCCCTCGTCCTTCTACTGCCAAAGCATGCTCACCCCCAGGAGTGGTGTCCGACAACATCTGACTGGACAGTAACGCAGATGTGATCTGCTCCACGTCTACTGTATCCTTCCCATACAGCAGAGTGGTCTGCATGTGCTTATACGACGTCGGGAGCGAGGTAAGAAGCAATAAAGCCTTGTCTTCTTCCTCCATCTTCACACCAACCACATGGAGCTGGCTAAGAAGTCCATTGAACACGTTGAAGTGTTCCTACAGGTTACCACCGTCCTGCATCTTCAGGCCATACAGTCGCTGCGTCAGCAACAGCCTCGTGGTCAACGACTTGCTCATTTTTCAGGGGGGGGGGGGGTTTAATATATACCTAAAACCAATCATTCTATATATATATATCGATATATATATAATTCTATATATATATATTCCTATGTATATATATAAGCCATATATTCAATATATATATAATTCATATATATATCCGAACCAAATATAACAAAACACTCCATAGGAGATGTGGGGCAAAAGAAAGAGAAGAGGGAAAAGAAAGACACGGTCCCAAATATGGGATTCGCTATCTCGGGCTTTAACAAGTACCACTAATTTTCGTAGTTAAAACCATTATGCGCGCGGCATATCATGTAAGAAAAATTGGTCACGACATGCGGTATGTCAATCTTAGAATAATTTATTTGATTTTTTGTTATAAATAGAGGGGTTCACTGATGAATAGGAGGCCGTGTAGTTTTAGTTTTTTTCCCCTTTCGCATCAATGCAGGGTAAAACCGCTCATCTCATGATACTCACCGCTGACCTCTGCTTTTTTCGATCCTAACCCCATTGCCACTAACCCACCAGCATTGCTAAAATTTCCCACGACCACACAAACCTCATACTACCTGGCCGCCGCTAGGCCCCACAATGCGACCGCCTCACTTCACTACCATCTTGCCAGCCAAATTCCTATAGGAATACTATTGTGATATGTAGATCCAACACACAGGTAAATGGGAGTTAGTAAGATGAAAGAATTTCTAATGCCAAATTCCTCTCCAACCAGCATGCTTCATTGCAGGTTCTACAGTTTAAGTTGGTTGATGGCTAGCTAGAATTGCAACCCTTCTCTCATGGGCCTTTCCTGAATCCCCGCACTTATTACATCTAAACTAATCATCAACCTAAACATCTAGCCTGCTGAGATACGAAGCCTGATTGGTACACCTATCGATTCCTGAATCCAACTCGGTAATGAGTTAGCTGGGGATGTGAGGGCCTAGCAAGCCCGAAATGTTATAAGCATTTTTTGTAATTTCACCATGTTTGCATCTCTCTGTCTCTCGTTCTCTCTCGTTCTCTCAGTTTGAAAAATTACAGATTGCACCCCTCTTATTATTGAAATTACAAAAACCTCCCCTGAATGTTACAAAACATAACATTTACCTGCACAAAAATACCCCCCTCGGAGTACATTTTCAGGGGGGGTATTTTGTGCACAGATGTTATGAAATGTGAACTTCAGGGGAGGTAAATGTTATGTATTGGAATATTCAAGGGAGGTTTTTGTAATTTCAATAATAAGAGGGGTGCAATCTGTAATTATGCTAACTTCCAGGGGAAGTTTTGGTAATTATTCATGTTATATATATATTATATAGTCCGTGGAGGGCAGCTCCAGGGAGTATTTTTGTCCATTCATGTTATGAAATATAAACTCTGGGGGAGGTTTATGTCTTTCAAAAGATAGAGGGGTGCAACCTTTAATTATGCATACTCCCAGGGAAGGTTTGGGTAATTATTAGTATATATATATAGCAATGGGTCAGAATTCACCCGAACCGGTTCACGAATCTAGCAGCGATCTATTAAGGAGGGCCAAGCCTCACAATGAAACTCAAGAGAGTAAACTTCTAAGGTATTCCTCTTTTCAACTTGGTATCAGAGTCACTCCTCTTCACCTCCGATCAAACCCTAGATCGTTGAGTTGCGTCCATGGCCGTTCATTTTTTTTCATCGATCAACGTCTTTTGGATGAGGATCAAGGATATCATCTTCCGCTACCCGTTCTTTCGATCCCGCCCATGATTCTGACTCTTCTGTCTGTGCTCCTGCATGCGATTCCGTCGCCGTCGGTTCATCCTTCGTTTGTTGACTCAAGTTGTGTGCTCTGATAAGTTAGGCTGATCCCCATCAATGAGCTTTCAATTAAATTCAAACTCATCAAGTTCAAAAATAACTTGCTGACTTTCGGCTGCTCCCATGTCTTGAACAATTTTAATCAAAAGCTAATATCCATCCAGCAAATAATGTTTATCACAGTCATAATACTTATTTAATACCATAAATCAATATTATTTTACTAAATTGTTAAGTTGCCCGCTATCTCATATACTGGTAGATAATCATCGTGTGTATCAAACTGAAGTCTCATACTAGTACATCATCGTGAATAACTGAGTGTTACCTGAACACAGATGCACCCATTGTACTGAGAGCTGCCTTGGCCCGGCTTGTTCTATTGCCACTATTTACCTGAACCAACACAAGTAATATCACATCAACCTGCACTAGGTTTTCCTTGTACAAGCATTATAAAGAAGATGCAATATAAGGATACATAGAGTAAGCAATTATAATCAAAACGCCTGATATCAAAAGTTTGTACAGTTATCTGGCGATTTACACAGTAATATGGGAGGATCTCAATTTAGGTTTTTCTTGTTTCTAGATAACAAATTAATAAAATGCCAAATACATGCTTGTTGGGTAAGCTATTTAATGATTTTTTAACATCATCTTAAATTGAGTGGGAAAAGGTTATGATACAAGGCAGGAAAGAACAATTGTGATGAGAAGAGAACACACTGGTACAGAAAAAGAACCTAGGAGATAAAGACAACGGGTTATGAAATGGAGAATGTGCATTAAAGAGGAGGTAAGAGGTAAGGAGAAAGAAAGAAGAGAGAAAAAAAGAGGACACCAGAGGTTAAGGGATATATTGTTGGAAATCAAGTCGCTCAAACTCATTTGGCTCATATTTGGGACATAAAGAACCATCATCCATATAAGCAGGCCCTAGTGGCCACAAAGGAGAAATTTTTAGATAAAACCCAGGCCCATGGGGTCGTGCTAACCCAATGAGACCGAACATGAAAAGCAGGTTCAACAAGGGACCGTGGAACCGAACTCCTCGCTCAATATAAAGCCCATTATTCAATGCCGTAAAAAAGGCTGACGACGAAATATGCACTGATTGTGACCTACTCCATCACCGAGTTCTGCCTATCCACTGATACCCGTTATGCCTCTGATGAAAAGAGAGGGTTATAGATTTACATTGCGCTAGTTACGGAACAAATAAAAGGGGAGCCTTCGCACACTAGTTGAGGTGTTGCCATGTGACCCGGTCACGGGTTTGAGTCCTGGAAGCAGCCTCTTGCAAAAATGCAGGGTAAGGTTGCCTACATTTAACTCTTGTGGTTGGGACCATTCCCCGGACCCTCACTGCACAGGGATGCTTTGTGCACCGAGCTGCTTTTTTAGTTTCGAAACAAATAATGTTGCTTGTACCTTGGGAACTGAAATAAGCTTGCAAAAGTTAATTAAAAAAGTTATTCAGAGCATGAAAAACAAAAATGTCAAAGCACAAACATGATTAATTACAAAGGTTAATTACAACTAGGCTAAACTCAAAAACTCAGAACACGTAATAAGCTTCAGATTAGTGACCTCATACTCATATGGCCTGCAGTCCGTATGAGCCTCAGATGTGGGTCGTCAGCCATTTTTCCAGACTTGGTAATTTTCAGATGCGAGTCCGTGTTCAACTTAGGGAACATTTCAGTTCAGGGCACCTTCGGGTCTCTGTTTGGGCTCCGTAATCAGATTCAGTTCAATAAATTATAAAACATGAAATTTAATTACCCAATCTTTAGAAAGAATCTAGGGTTCAAAGATCAGTACAGGGAGGAACTCAGATAATAATACAGAATCTGTCAAAAGAGAGGAAAGAGAAGACCAATTTAAGAAAGCATTTTCTTCTATATTTTCATCGACTTTAATATACAACTATGCTCCAATATATAGGGAGAGAAACTACACACCAATTCTCATTACACAATGTGTGACTAATAAAGAAGAAGACAAAATGGGCCAAATATAATGAACACGAATACTAGTTATTTTGCGGGCTTTGATTCTTCATTCTTCAACACTCCCCCGCAAGCTGGAGCGTACAAGTCGTAGGCACTAAGCTTGGAAAGGAATTTGCAATATAGGGGACGATGTAAGGCCTTTGTCATAATGTCTGATACTTGTTCTGCAGCTGGTACATGTCATAGAATCAACTTCCGACTTTGAACCATCTCTCGAACAAAATGACAATCAACTTCGATGTGTTTCGTATGCTCATGAAATACGGGATTCTCGGCGATGTGGATAGCGGCTTGATTGTCACAAAACAAGACAGCTGGAGATGGAAGTTTTACACCCAATTCATAAACAAGACTCTCAAGCCAAGTAAGTTCAGAAACAGCAGAAGCCATTGAGCGATACTCAGCCTCGGCAGAGGAGCGTGCAACGACAGTTTGCTTCTTGCTCCGCCAAGTGACCAGGTGTCCACCAAAATATGTGCAAAATCCACTTGTAGAGCGACGATCATCGAGAGAGTCGACATAATCGGCGTCAGAGTAGGCAAGAAGAGAAAGAGAGGAGGAAGGCTTATACACAAGCCCTTGTCCAGGGGCATTCTTCAAATATCTAAGGATACGTTCCACAGCCGGTAGATGAGAGTTCCGAGGAGCATGCATAAAACGTCTGACAACTCCGACAACAAAGGATATATCCGGCCTAGTGACAGTGAGATAAATGAGTTTTCCAACCAACCGACGACAATACTCCGAACTCTGAAGAAGTACCCAACCGGTTTCTGACCCGGAGGGCGGGGTACTAGAGTCCATGTCTGATTGGCCCAGAGAGCGGCCATTTCCTCCTCCATGGCGGCACGCCAGCCAGGATGTCGCAGAGCCTCCTGCACAGAGTTAGGAATAGAAACGGAGGATAATGAAGTAGCAAGAGTTTTAAGAGGAGAGAGACGATGTAGTGAGACATAGTTCGCCATAGGATGAGCGGTGGAATCTGTTACCGGATCAGCAGGGCGCGGAGTACCCGAGGTAGAGGCCGACTGCGTAGGAGCAATGGACGGAGGAGCGCGGCGAGAGAAGACATGGATAATGGGCGGCCTGGATGGACCAGGAGCAGGAGTTGGTGGTGGAAGAGCTGGTGGCGGAGTTATGTTAACAGGTATGACAAGTCTCATGATGGACTGTGTAAGAGGTGGTGGTACAGAGCTGGGTACCGGACCAGAGAAGAACGACTGATTTTCCTGGAAGGTAACATCAGCCGAAACCGAGATTTTTCGGGTGGTAGGATTATAGCAGACGTAGCCTTTTTGAGTACGTGAATAGCTGACAAATATATGCTTGGCCGCCCTAGGATCCAGCTTATCCATGGATGGTCCCATGATGTGGATATATCAGGTACATCCAAAGATTCGAGGTGTAAGAGAGAAAGCCGGAGCAGAGGGAAAGAGAAGATTGAACGGAGTAGCATGGTGGAGGACAGAGGAAGGAAGACGGTTAATAAGGAAGCACGCTGATCGCAAAGTTCCAGTAGACTTTGGGAACGTTCATGTGAAGCATGAGAGAGCGGGCAACATCAAGGAAGTGTCGGTTCTTCCGTTCGGCAACACCATTCTGCTGTGGGGTGTAGGGACATGAAGTCTGGTGAATAATCCCGAATTCAGAGCATAAATTTGCAAAGTTATTGCTGGTGTATTCCAGAGCATTATCAGTACGTAACGTTTTGATGGTAGTTGAGAATTGTGTGCAGGTTTCAAGGATAAAGACCCCAAAAACACGAGGGAGCTCGGAGCGATCGCGGAGTAAGTATAACCATGTTGTTCGAGAATAATCATCAATAAACGTAATAAAGTATCGATAACCCGAGATACTAGGAACTTTATAGGGACCCTACACATCAGAATGCAGTAATTCAAAAGGAGCAGAGCTCTGAGTACAATTTGCTGAAAAAGAAGAACGCGGCTGTTTGCCAAAAATACATGAATCACACTGGAAAGCAGGAAGAGATACATCGGGAAGTGCCTTCTGGAGGGCCGGAAGCGGGGCATGTCCAAGACGTCGATGCCAATCAGCAGATGAGACAGACGAGAGGACTGTGGGTAGTCGTCGAGAAGGTAGAGCCCGTTACGCAATTGTCCTTTACCAATGGTAGTCCGCGTCCGCCGATCCTGTATCAGAAAAGAAGAGGAGGTAAATATGACGGAGCAATCGAGATCAGTAGTAAGACGGCTAACGGAGAGTAAGTTGAACGAGGAGCCCGGGACATGAAGAGCCGAGCGGAGAGAGATGGAGGAGTTAAGGGATAGGTCAGCCGAGCCGGAGACAGGAACAGTCGCCCCATTGGCCACGGTGATACACTTCGAATGAGGAGTAGCCGAGTACTTGGGTGGGCGTTGCGAGGTGATGTGATAAGTGGCGCCAGAGTCTACTATCCAACATGGACTGGGGGAGAGACAGGCGATACCTGTAATGGAGACGGAGGCGACAGAAGCAGAGGAGGACATCCGCTCTTGAAGCTGCTGGAACTTTAGACGGAGCGCCTCAAGATCAGCGCGGGAGGCTGAGGAGCTATCATCTGCAACAGCTGCAGTCGGACGAGGAGGATGATCGCTCTTCTGGTAGCAGGTTGCCTCAAAATGTCCGTCTCGCCCACAGAAGGTACATTTTGGTCGAGACCGACCGCCGCGCCCCCTTCCCCGAGAGCCCGAGCGTCCACCACGAGCAGATGGAGGTAGGGGAAGTAAGGGGGCATTTGTCCGCTGGAGAAGAGTTGGGGAGGGTGGTGGGAGAGCATCCGGAGGTGCGGAGACTCGGAGGAGCATGAAGCACACATCTGAGAGAGAAGGAGTAGTGGCTGAGGCGAGAACTTGAGCCCGAATGCTTTGCAGGTGTGGTGGAACACGAGCCATGATCATGGCAATGCAGTCTGCTTCCTTCTGAGCCCGTTGAGCAACGAGACCATTGGTAGAAGGCTGATGCTGGATCCAGGCTTCAACCAGAGTCTTGGCCCGAGCAACAAATGAGGTCATGTCGGCAGCCCCGACCGCATCTAAAGCCTGGAGATCCGTAATGATGTCGTAGAGGTGTTGGAGGCTGTCTTTGCCTGAGTACAATGAATGGAGCTCATCCCGCATCGCTTTGGCAGTCTCGTGATACATGACCATTTGGTATTGCTCGCCATCCAGAGAGTTGAGGAGCCAAGTCTGAACTCGACCATCATTCCTTAGCCAGTCCTCCGTAGGAGGTGATGGAGGTGCCTGAGTAAGATGTTGCAGAAGGCCCTTGGACTGAAGAACCCGTCGGACCGAGTGCACCCATTGAGTGAAATTGTTCTTCCCAGAGAGGGAGATAGTGGTGATCCACAGCTCGTCCCGTAGTTCAGGAGTGGGAAACAAGCGGGCTGCAGGAGAGGTAGCGGTCTGCTCATCAGGATGCACTGAGGGATCACTAGAGGAACCCATTGCAGAGAGATCGGCTAGGGACGAGATTGCTGCGAGGATACTGCTGCAGGAGAGGAGAGGAGATTGCTGCAATTGCTGCTGGATCGCTGCAGAGGGAGCACGTTGCAGAGGAGATCGCTGCTTGAGAGAGGAGCTCGCAGAGAAGACTGCTTGGGAAGGTCGCTGTAAGGGGGATCGCTGCTTGAGGAGCTTGCACAGAAGACTGCTTGAGGAGCTCGCAGAGGAGATCGCTGTTTGAGGAGCTCGCAGAGAAGACTGCTTGAGAGGAGATCACTGCAAGGGGGGGATCGCTGTAGAGAGAAGGTCGCAGAGGAGCTCGCTGCAGAGGAGGCCGCTGGGAGGAGGCAGAGGTATCGCCGCAGAGGCCGCTGTAATGTAGATCGCTGCAATGCGGAGGAGGCCGCCGGGAGCTCGCTTCAATGGAGATCGCTGCAGAGAAGGCAGGCCGCATCGCCAAAGGAGCTCGCAGAGAAGACCGCAGGCCGCAGGAGATCGCTGCTAGAATGCCGCTGGGAGGATCAGAGGGGCAGGAAGGAGGGGCGGGGCCCACTAGTCTTAGGGGACAAGGCTATAAAAGCCGAGGAGGAGGAGGGAAGGAGAGAGCTCGCGGGAGGGGGGCAGCGGTCTTAGAAATGGGAGACTGCGAGGAGCTCACACGGAAGCTCGTAAGGGGTGGGGGGCTGCGGTCACAAATTTTGGAGACCGCAATTGTGAACCGAAAGCCTCTGATACCATGTAGAAAATGCTGAAGCTTGTATATTTCATGTATCAAATACAAGGAGAGAATACATATTTATAGGGGAGAGAGAGAGGAGAAAAATCATATGCACAATGTGGGACTAAAGAAGAGAAGGAGGACTACAATATTGGGCCAAATTAAATGGGCCACTCATATGTGCCATTCTAACAATACTATTTTTTTTTTAAAAATACAATGGCCCCTTTGTGGGCTTTTGATCTTGATTCTTGGACTTTAATAACTTACAAACCCCAAAGCATGTTTTAGGTGCGAAAAATGTAATTTGTATTATTATGTTTTATGAAAAAGCATGCATAGTATCATGCTTAAATATCTTATTCCCTAACTTTGGACAGTGCATATTTAAATTTTCATGCATGTTCTAATATTGTTAATCTAGTTTCATCGAGAGGAAGAGTTTTCTTAGTCTCAAGTGGACTGATTCATTTTTGGGCTTCTCTTTACAGGAGATACGGGGTGGGAGATTCTCTTTAGGGCGAGCTTCAGAGAGTTTTATGCAGTTTTAGTTTGTCTTTTCCTTTAGGATAATATATCTACTTTGGATTGACTCTTTATCTAACGTGATCTCAGTTGTATCCAATTTCATTTTTGATTTCAGTATTCAAATTTGATTTCATTTACTTTTCTAGTTGACTCTTTGATTTCATTTACATTATCTCTACTTTGGATCGACTCTGTCTTTTCTCTAACCTTAGCTCCAATCTTTTGTTTCTGTTATATGCTTAAGTTATTTTTACTGTATTTCTGTAACTGCACCAATTTTATTATAGTTGCTTAGTTTGCTTCATATCACAAGTACCGGCTGGGCTTTCAGAATATTGTCGAACTAAGTAGGGGTGCTATAATGGAGAAATGAGTAGTTGTATGCAGTTATTGGGTAGTGGGGTAGTTATGAAGGAGCGGGGTTGTGGTGTAGGGGAGGGCCGACCAAGTTGGTGGCCAGCTATGGGGTGTCTTATCTAGGAGGTCTGGAAAGGGCCGACCAAGTGATGAGGACCAGTTTAGAGCTCCCTTATCTAGGAGGTCTGGGGTTCAAGCCCCAACCTCAACAACCCGCCATTGGAATTAGCGTCCGCGACCAATCAAATCCGTGAGATGGATTGGGGTCACTGGTCTGCAGACCTGTAGCGCACCCACAGTAGACCAGGGCGTTACAGTGTCAACCCTTTTATGACATGATCTCCACCACATAGACCACTAACATAACCTAAAACAAAATAGTGGAAGGTATGAGTAGGCCGATATATCAGAAAAAACTGGATATGTGCGCTTATATTTACTAAACTGTATAACCTACTTTCTCGAAGAAAATGTCATTTTGCCCTAAAAATCGACACGTCGGATGACTTTCAAAACACTACCTGATTCAAGTAGGCTTGTATATATGATCAGGGTAATGTTTACAAAAGCATCAGATAAAATTATATGATCAGGGTAATATTTATTTTCTTTTCCACCAAAAGATGAAGGCATCCTAGTTTTATATGCTAAAGAATCTTACATTATACCAATTGCTCGTCATAAGATGAAGAACATACTAAACATTAAATTAACAAAAATCACTACAAAAAATTAGGATGAGAGTTTAGCTTTGTAGTGGCATATTTCAAGCAAATGATATATACTCACCAAGAAAGCATGTGTTATATGCACACAGAACTCAACAGCAATTCCTATTGACATGACAAGGTTCACAACAGAAATTGCATTCAACTGGATTTTCAAGATAGCCATCACTCCCTGCAAATTTAAAAAATGTTAAGAAAAGCTTTCAAGCGTTTCAAATTATGGATGAAAGCAATAAATGCACTACGACTGACGGAGACCAAGCATGATTACCAATGATACACAAGTAAATAAATTGATTTATAATTTTCCAAGTAACCTGCGTGCCCCTCTTTTATATGTAAATAAGGGAAAAATAACTATTTTTATTATTTCTGTAGTTTCCATTAATTTTTATGCAGTTATTTGGGCAGGTTATGCATCATCCATGGTCATGCAATCTTCATTTAAGCTAAAACCAAATCATCAATAACTCAAATGAGGTTACTAAGGATCTTTTACTATTATGCAAAATAATAGGAGTCATTTTAAAGGAGCTCAGAGTAAGGATCTTCCGCATCTTCTTCGGGTGTGATCCAACCTCAGATGAGTGACCCTCAGCGGCCTCATGGCCCTCCACATCTTTGAAAATTACCACAGTTCCTTTGGATGACACAAACTATCTCGAATGATGTCGCACTGCTCAACATGCCATTCGCAGCCACCAGATGTTTGGTTACATTGATGGGACAACTAAGGAGCCTCCCCAGTCCGACTCCTCGTGGAAGCGTTGGGACTCTGAAAACTCTCAGGTTGTCTCTTGGCATCTGCATTCGATGTCGCCCAAGGTCTATCAGAGTTATATGTTGATGGACTCTGCTTACGAGATCTGGACCCGCACACGGGAAACGTACTCCCAAATTGATAGCTCCTCCCGGGTTTATGAGTACCCGACGCATTTTGGAGTTGCGACAAGGATCTATGTCTGTGTTGTCGTTCTTCTCGGAGTTCGAGCGTCTGTATCGGGAATTGGACTATTTTTCTCACTTTACTCCTGCTTGTACTGCGGATGCTGTTCAACTCAAACAACAGGAGGACTGTTTACGTCTCCATGTACTCTTGATGGGCTTGAACATGGAGTCTGATATGGTGCGGACATATATCCTTCACCTCTCTCCTCTCCCGTCTCTTCGGGAGGCATTCAGTATGGTTCTTGGTGATGAAAATCGTCGGAAGTCCCTCAGTGTTATTGCTCCTCTTGATCGTTCCGTTCTGTCTGTTGTGGGTCGCGGCTATGTTCCCAGTCCTGGATCCACTGTGCCTAATTGTGATTATTGCAGTCGTAGGGGACATACTCGGGAGGTGTGTTTCAAACTTCATCCCCACCTTGCCCCTTCTGGTCATGGCCGTGGACCCAGGCGTGGGGGCCATAGACAGGGTGGTTCTTGGCCCCATGATGTTGCTTACTCTGCTGATGTCTATGATGAGACGTCGCGTTCTTCTCCCGGTCAGCTCACTGCTCACAAGTTGGATGTTTTTTGCCGCATGCTTCACTCTCAGTCTGATGCTTCCCCCGGTGTTCCTACCTCTCTTGCCACTGTCACGATGCCGAGTGCTCATGCCGCCACTGCTTCTTCTTCTGAGTGGGTGATCGATTCTGGTGCCACCCACCACATGACCAGCTCGTCTTCAGGTTTTCTTTCTTTTACTCCTTTGTTTGTTAAGGATAAGGTCATCTCTGCTAATGGTAGTTTGCCCCCATTGCGGGCAAAAGACATATCTCTTGCTCTCCGACCATTCCTCTCCCTTCTGTTCTTCATGTTCCCTCATTTTCTCGCAGTTTACTCTCTATCAACAATATTACTATATCTCTTAACTATTTGTAACCCTTTTTTCCTGACACTTGTATTTTTCAGGAACTGAGTACGAAGCGGAACATTGGCAGTGGTAGGAACCGTGGTGGCCTGTACTACCTGGACTCTCAGCTGCCCTCTCAGGCTCTTTCCTGCGTTACTGTTACTGCTGATGACGTCCGCCGCTGGCACCTGCGTCTCGGACATCCGTCTCGTGTTTACCTTCAAAAACTGTTTCTTGTTTTCGCACCTTCTCTTCAATATTTTGTCTGTGATGTATGTGATATGTCCAAACATGTGCGACATAGTTCATCGCATTTATCGTCACCTAGTAGCATTCCTTTTGCTGTAATACATTCAGGTGTTTGAGGGTTTTCCCCTGTTTTATCGTTATCTGAATTCCGGTGGTTTGTTACCTTTATTGATTGTTTCTCTCGCACCACATGAGCTTATCATTTAAAAAAGAAAAATGAAGTATTTCCTTGTTTTCAAGCTTTTCATAAAATGGTGCAGACCCAATTTGATGGATTCATTCGGGTTCTTCAAAGCGATATTGGGGGGGGGGGGGGGGTATGACGATCGTGGTGTGTTTGATTCTTACCTTACTAGTCATGATATTATCCATCAGAAAACTTGTGTTCAAACCTCCATCCAAAACGAGGTTGTCGAACGAAAAAACAGGCACCTTGACGTTGCTCGCTGCCTTCTAGCCACTATGCACCTTCCTAAGTCCTATTGGGGTGATGTGCTCACCGCTGCTCACCTGATCAACCGTCTCCCTTCCCGTGTTCTCGGCTATGCCACTCCTCTCGCCCGTCTCTCCATTACGACGGTTGTCCATACCTCTCATCTGGCCCCCTGTCTTCGAATGTGTCTGTTTTGTGCACGTCCATCAACCACACAGAGACAAACTTGACCCTCGGGCTCAATGTTGTGTCTTCCTTGGCTACTCCTCCACTACAAAAAGGTATCGGTGTTACCACCCTCCTACCAGGCGTATGTTTTGTACTATGGATGCTACCTTCCGGGAAGGGGAATCATACTTTCTGCCTTTGACTCACTCTCTTCATCAGGGGGAGAGTAGTGGTGATTAATCCGCTGATGCTCCTCCTCCTCTTCTCCCTTCCGCTCCTACCTCGTTACCTCTATCTGGCCCCATGGCCATGACTCCAACCCCGGTCCCTTTACCCGATATTCCAATACCTCCGATCTCTCCTTTTCCTCATGTATACTACCGTCGTCCTTCAGATACACATGCCCCTAGAGTTCCACCTCTATCTTTACCCGACACTCCGATCTCCCCTTTTCCTCACGTCTACCACCGTCGTTTCCCAGGCACACAGGCTACTAGAGTTCCTCCTCTACCAGTGCCCACTTCAGACTCAGATTCTAATGATGCTGACCGACATGCCTCTCTTGCTTTGCTGAAAGGTAAAACTACTTGTACTCAACATCCTATTTCTAATCATGTGACGTACCAACATCTTACTCCGGCCCACCAGGCTTTTGTTTCTTCTCTCCTTGACTGTTATTCCTAAGACGTGGCAGGAAGCTTTGGGTATACTGGTATGGACTCAGGCTATGAAAGATGAAATGTCTGCCTTGGACAAGAATCACACATGGGATGTCTTTCCCCTTCCTCCTAGCAAGAAAGCCATTGGTTCACGGTGGGTCTTCTCTGTTAAGCAGAACCAAGAAGGTAAGGTGGAACGATACAAGACACGTCTGGTTGCTCAAGGTTACACCCAAACTCAGGGAGTCGACTAGTAGGAGACCTTTGCTCATGTGGCAAAGATGGACTTCATTCGAGTGTTGCTATCGTGCGATGCTTGTATGGATTGAGATCTTCATCAACTCAATGTGAAGAATGAGTTTCTTCATGGTGAGCTTGATGAGGAGGTGTACATGAAATTCCCTCCTGGATTTGTGAAGAACGGAGATGAAGGCCTTGCCTGTCTCCTAAGGAGATATTTATAAGGCCTTAAACAATCTACTAGGGCGTGGTTTGGAAGGTTTCTCACGGCCATGCTCAAATTTGGCTACAAACAGGCTCAGTCTGATCACACAATGTTTGTCTGGATATGTGATCAGAGGGTTGTGGTCCTCATTATCTATGTGGATGACATTGTGATCACTGGAAATGACACATACAAGATTGCGAATCTCAAGACCCTCTTATCTGCCGAATTCGAGGTGAAAAACTTGGGAAGTTTGCGTTACTTCCTTGGTATTGAGGTTGCTAGATTTACTAAGGGAATCTTCATATCCCAACGTAAGTATATCTTAGATCTCTTGAAGGAGACTGGGATGCTTGGCTGTGTTCCTGCGAACACTCCTATGGAAGCTAATCAAGAAATTGGGGAAGACGGTGATGATGATCAGACCGATGTTTCGCGCTATCAGAGATTGGTTGGGAGTCTCATATATCTATCCCACACATGCCCTGACATCACTTATGCGGTTGGAATTCTAAGTAGATATATGCACGTGCCCAAGATCAGACATCAAGAGGCAGCATATCGTGTGTTACGATATTTGAAGAAAGCCCCTGGCCGTGACCTCTTGTTCTCCAAAAACACTCACTTGAAGATCGAAATTTTCACTGATACTGATTGGGCTGGATGCCGTGATGACTGAAAATCTACAACCGGATACTGTTCCTTTGTCGGTGGAAACTTGGTGACTTGGCGTAGCAAGACGCAGAATGTGGTGGCCAAATCTAGTGCTGAAGCAGAATACCGAGCTATGTCACAATGTCTTTGTGAGGGCCTATGGTTGCGCACTGTTTTGCAAGATCTGAGTTTTTCCGAGACCGGCCCTTTTTCTTTGTTTTGTGATAATAAAGCAGTTATTAGTATAACTCATAACCCAGTCCAGCATGACAGGACAAAATATGTGGAGGTTGATCGTCACTTTATCAAAGACCACATGGATAAAAAGACTGTGGTCACCCCCTTTGTCCATTCCAAAGATCAATTGGCGGACGTGTTCACCAAAAGCTTGGGAAGTGATGTGTTTTCTGACGATATTCAAAAACTAGGGATGACTGACATCTTCCGTCCGACTTGAGGGGGAGAGTTGAGTTTGGGGTTATTATTTACAAGTCGGTATTATTGTATTTCTTCCTTTGAGGATTTTTTTGTCTTTCTTATATTTCCGGGTCCTATATATGTACATGTAAGGTTTCCTTTTGCAATAGAATGGTTTGATTTTGCTCTTCAACTTTCCCTAGGGATGTTGTGCGAGATCCCTCCAGGGGAGGGCGAGACCTCTTAGGGTGATGCGAGATCCCTTGTGCGAGACCTCACATTCTTCAGTCTTGATGTTTCTCCACTAGTCCTCGTGTACTCATTGAATCCGGGGTGCAAATATTGAGTTGGAATGAGTTCTATAATCTTATAGAGGAGAACATTTGGATTAACTCTTGATCTAACCCAACCTAACCAGTTCAAAATTCTATCTTAAAGCAACGATTAGAGGTAGCATTGCAAGTATAATTTAGAATTGGAACTAACTGCTTCTAATTTTAGGGTCATCTACTGGGATCTTCCGTCCAACTTTACATATTACAAGAGCCTCCCTTCTAACTTTTAAAATTACTAGAAGCTCCCCTCTAAATTTACATTGTTAACATATATAATTATAGTTGAGATTATTAGTTTAGTATTATTATTAGTCTATTTGTATGTGCATGGGTTTAGTCCCACATCGCGAGTCAAGTTGTAAGTGTCATTGTATTTTCTATATATTATGCCCTATATGGATGAATAGAATAAATTGAGTGTTTTTCCTCTTTACTTTCAACTTGGTATCAGAGCAGAGTAAACCCTAAAAAAAATCCTTTCTCCCGTCGCCGCCATTTTCTTCCCCTTCCGCTGTCTGATTTCATCGCTGCTCCCGACGGGGATCTCTTCCGCTCCCGTCGACGGGCCCAGCCTCTGACTCCGTCGACGGGAGGCTCTGCTATCATCGCTCCGACTGCTGCGCCTACCTCCATCGACGACGCTTCCGCCTGCGCAGACTTCTGCCGATTCCTCGATCGCATCTCCAGTCGCCTCTTCTCCTGAGCCTTCTTCCTCGCCGATCCATCGTCGTCGTTCTCCTTGCTCTTGATCGACAAAAGCCATCGACGATCTACGCTGCTCCTGCTCTTGTTCCTGACCACGACAACAACGATAGAGACTTCGTCGATCTCGTCTGCTTCCGATTGCAGATCCGTCTGTTGCTCATTGACGGAGATGATTCTCCCTTCCGACGATGTGAATCCCGCAGCTGTCCCTGTCGATGCTGTCTTGTGCCGATCCCGATTTCGATCCCCTGCATCGACGACGAATCTTCTGTTAGCTGAGACGATGTTGATCTCTGGTCATCTTCCTCCTATGCTTGGTCTGCACTGCTTCCGTCTGCCGCTTGTGCGTGCAACCATCTTTGCCCGGGCTTCTATCTGCTGCTGCACCTGATGCAACTCTCTTCAGAGACGATTCATGTTGCTGATCTATTGCAGATACTAATGTTTGTGTTGTTTTTGCTATCTTTATTTTGTGTCTCTATGTTTGTTTATGTCTTGTTATGACTATATGCGCGTGTTATCCACGTGAGGGGGAGTGTTTGGGATGACGACGACCCGGATGATCTTTCCCGATGCTCGCCTTAGTCCCACACGACCTCTAGGCTTATGTTGTGTGTTGTTTGTGTCTCCCCAAGTTTTTCCTTGATGATTGGTAGGTGGTATGGTCTTTGGTGGTTGTTTTTCCCCTTTCTCTCTTATCCCCGTGGTCTCGTAGATTCGTGAGTGTGGTGCTATCCCCGCGGTCTCATAGATTCATGAGTGTGGTGTTATCCCCGCGGTCCCGTAGATCTGTGCGTGTGTGGTGTTATCCCCGCGGTCTCGTGGATTCGTGTGTGTGGTTTCTTTCCTGTGAGTGTATCGTGTGTGGGAGTATCCCCGGTCACCCGTCTTGTCCCACCTTTGCCTACCACATTTACCCTTCCTTTGATGTTGTCAAGCTGGTGGTTTCCCCTCCAGCTTGAGGGGGAGAGTTGAGATTATTAGTTTAGTATTATTATTAGTCTATTTGTATGTGCATGAGTTTAGTCCAACATCGTGAGTCAAGTTGTAAGTGTCATTGTATTTTCTATATATTATGCCCTATATGGATGAATAGAATCAATTGAGTGTTTTTCCTCTTTACTTTCAACTATTATTGGGGCATTTGAGGTCCAATTATTGTCCAGCTGGGACAATGTCCGATCATATCTAGGCTGCTTTTTATCACTTGTCATCGAGTTCTTAACCTAGTTTCCTGATTGTATTGGAAGGCAACACCATCGTTATTAATTTTATGATTTTTGAATGGTTGTTGGAGGGATCTGTTCCTTGTTTAATGGACAATTTATTTCTAAAATAAATTCAGATCTCATACAAGTCTTTATCACCCTTAACCGACCCCAGAACTCATCACTTAATTTCTTACAAAAGTAAGAACCAAACAACTGTAGTAAGGTCGAGTACTGCGGCTGAAGATAGAGCTATACCTAGGACAACATGTGAGTTGATATAGCTAAAATAATTACTTATCGAGATTGACTTCTCTCAGGAAATCCCATGAAGCTCATGTCTAAGAATCAGGCTGTGATGCATGTTACTTCAAATCATGCATTTCATGAGAGGATGAAACATATTAAGATTAATTACCACCTAGGCCAATAAAAAGATTTAGTCGAAGAGATTTTCATATCCTTGGTTAGCTCACATGACCAGTTGATTGATCTTATTACAAAAGCATTGCGGGGCACCATGATTCCCATGATTGCTTATATATGTAACGAGATGGATTTGGAATGATGAATATATGTATATACAAGGCGCTTTATTCATTTTACAACTACTATAGAAACCCTAAAGGCAGACTTGTATATTTATATATTGTGGAAACGATACGATGAATTCTATGATTCTTTTCAGTATAACTATATGTTTCTTCAAATTATAGGTGCAAGTGAGGTGTTGAAATGAATCAGAGTTAGGACCACCTACATATCTTAGATTGCTATAAAAGATCAAAAGTCAACTATATTTGAAATGGACTTAGTATTAATGAAAAAATTGCTATTTTGAGATACTACAAACCTAATGTTCAACATGTCTTTTGTGGCAAAATTTAATACTGTATCTTAGCATGCTTATTATCCAAGGATGCGCATTTATGGTAATGGATGAACTTGTCTCGACAATTTCAAAGAAATGTTTTATCAAAGATCATCCCTCAGAACACATTTGTCATAATTTGAATGCTCATATATTTTCCATTTTGAAATACACAAGATTTAAGAATTTGAATTTTCACATTTCAATGAATTACAAATGGTATATGTAAGTGCAGTCTCTCTATTCAAATTCTATTTCTAATGTAGTGGCCATGTTGCTTTTCCTGTCTTAAATTTTTTTTCCTTTAGTTGAATTTATCTTAAATGTAGAAATACGCAAGGTTATGATAAGAAAAAAGAGTTACCATCATGTCAAGGACAATCATGGCAGATACTAACAGTATCAAGGCTGATGTCCATAGGCTGTATTTAATACTCCAAGATTAGTGTGTTGAAATCCCATGATGTTGATTAGACATAGATAGCAGAACTAAAGATGAGATATCTATAAACAAATATTACTAACCTGCAAGTGATAACCAGACATATTATGAACACAGCACCTGTTAAAATGAAAAAAAAGGAGCTGATCAACACGTGCTTAATCCAACATGGTATAATAAATGAAAAACATAAATAAATATGAAGAAATTGAGAGTTAACTTAGTGTATAACGTTATATGCACAGTCAGCATGCTTATTAACATTCGTTGATCATTGTTAGAATAACACTTTGTACTACGTATTTGTCGCACGCTCACACCTTAGCTGTAACACCTATTAGATTGTGTCCCACTTACTATTATTATGCATCCCTCTTCCAATATGCAAATGGGTCATTCGTCTTTTATAATGTAATCTATTCTCTCTCTTAGAGCAAAGGTATAACCCTATTGACTCTTTGCACACCCCAACCCGCTCATTCTCTAGCCTCTGTCATTGCATTGCCCACTATACCGACAGCTCCACTGCCTCACTCTATCTCACCTGTACTGCACTGCATCGCTTGCGCCACTGCATCTCTTTGTTCCATTGCTCCACTGCCTCAACTTCTCGAATTTCTCACTCCATTGCACCTGCACCTGCCTCACTCCAATGCATCTCCACTGTCGCTCCATTGCCCCCACAGATCACTCCACTGCCTTGCCTCTCAATAGCTCCACATTTCTCCACAAATGTTCGGCTAATCTCTCCATCTCTAATAATTCGACATTTCTCCTGGAACTGAAATATACGAACCGTATTAAGTTGCTGCTCTTTGCTGCCATCATTATTTCCCTTGCTTTCATCATATTCTTTGTTAGGCTTCTCAATCAGATGAGCAATTCGTTTTCACTACAGTTTGAAGCTCCGATTAGGGATTACATGCATGTGCTGCATGTGAGTATTTGACTTATTTCGTTAGTATTTTGATGATAATGCTATTCAAACACAAATAGAAAATTAAAATTAAAAGGTTTATAAGAGCCTTAAGGAGTGTAGGAAAGGACATTTGGCCTAGAATTCCTCAGATTAGACCACCCTAGAAAGTTTAAATACATTATGATGATGCCAATTTGGTGAGTTTATTGTGGGACTATATGGAGGCTTGAATAAGGGGCTTGGTATCCCAATGTAAGGCGGCGAAAGAAATTTGGAACTACTTGGAGTAGTTGTACTCTAGAAAAAATAATGCAAGTGTATGGTTTGTTACAAACATATAACCATTACTGATGTGAGATAATTATTCCATCAGTGATCACTTTGCTATTTTTTCCGAAATAAGTATAGAAATGAATATCTCGCAACTTCGTTGATGTGAAGAAAATGATAAAAAACAAATATAATTGTTGAACTTAATAACTTGAGGAGCCCGCACTCAGAATTTAGAGCAATTCATTTCAAGTTTTTAGGGGATGTCACTGCAACAAACATGAAAGAGGTCTTTGCCAAAATTTTGAGAATGACAAAGACGAATTCTGAAGGATCTACACAACCCTCATATTTTTGATGATTTTGCAATGCTCTCACACGATGTTGATCGAGGATGTGGTAATGTTGAGGGGGGTTTCAAGGTGATCAAAGGGGGTTATAAGCATGAATTTCAATGGGGTTTTCGGGAAGGCCGTGGTAAACCTAAATGTTACAACTGTGTAGAAGAATGACATGTGATAGCAAAATGCTGGAAGCTTAATAGAGGGGACAATGTAACTTTTACTAAGAATATGCCTGTAATAGGTCATGAAGAACAATGGATAACACTGCCCAAGGAAAAATATGATAGATTGATCGAATTTAAGACTAGTTTTTAACAAGCGTATCAATCCATATTTGCAGCTGCTTTGCTCAAGCTTCAGTTACTACTATTGCTTTCTTTTCCTCCTCTCAAAGGGCATGTGCAATTGATTTAGAAGCATCCGATCATATGTAACACCCCTACCTAGTTTAACATCAATTCAAAAGCCTAGTCGACACTTGTGATATGAAGCAAACTAAGCAACAATAAATAATTGGTATATCGCAGGAAATATCTAAAGCACACATCGGAAAATTTTAAAACTGGAGTTAATGTTAAAGAAATACCTAAAAATATGATTCACAGAGCCAACTAAAAATGAAAAGAGTAAATAGTTTGAAATACTGAAACTTAAAAGAGTTTGATACAATTGAGTTCATAAATAGATGATACAACAATTGAAAGGAAAAACAAACTAAAGGAAGAAATCCTCAGAAGCTTATCCTAGGCGAATCACCCGACATGTGACCCCTAAAAAATAATGTCCGAAGACAAGGTCAGCCCAACTGGTGAGTAAGAAAAACTATCCCTCTTAGTGACACTAAATAACTTAATTAATAAATGTGCGCATGCTTTTAAAATAAAATTTTATGCTTAAGAAATGTATCCTATAGTTTTATGCATGTTTTTCTATAAAAGTACTTTTGAACATAAATGTCTTTTGATCTTATACTAAATTTTTCTCCAATTTTAGAATCATTAAAATATATGGATTCTAGGTTCCGGCTTGGATTCAGAATTGAGGTGTTTTATATCCTCTTTCATCTTATTCTTAGTGAAATAAATTCTTATCACAATCCAGCGATTTGAGTCCCCAATGGCGAACATAGGTGCCCTAGTGTTTCTCAGTCACGGACATGGACTCACATCTAATAAATTTTCTATGGGGGGTCGACTCCCCCAATTGAGGCTCATACAATGTGATGTGCCCTATGAGTATGATATTGTGCCTCTATCAATCACAAGAGGAACCCACAATCATGCCCCCCTATTTATCTTCTTATAGTGGCCGACATGATCAGCGAAAAGGAACACCCGCTTAAAACTACTAATCTTAAATTAAGTGTTCCATTAATCTTTTACCTTTATACTAGTGATGTCATGATTAATCTTAAGGGAACACATGTCCTGCGCCACTTTAAATTTTTTGGATTACATACTTAATTATCCTTGCATTTTATGTTGTATCTCATAATAATTATACGCTTCACATACATATATCCGTGTTTACGGAGGTACATGATCACATATAATTTACTAGTTACAAGTCCATAATGTGTTTAACTGAACGGAAAAGCATTTCTCACATTCTAGCATGCCTTCTTCGTATTATTGTGACATATTGATTGATTTATGATTTATTATTCTCATATATAATCAAAGTTCGATAAACATAATTTCATATTCTTTCCATGTCCTTTCATAACTATAAGGGAAAACACATATATTGAACTACGTGGTATGTCTAATCAAAAGGAATAGAATTTCTTACCTCGGCGTTGTGGTGTTCATAAACGCGGCATGGTGGCATGATTCTTTACAAGAATATTCCGAAAGCACAAACTATTCTCCGATTAACAATGAAGCTTCCTTCTCTAATTCTCCACAAGAATCCTAGGAGGAAAGATTCATCATATCCTTATTACTTCTAGGATGTTTAACGTAATTTCAGGAACAATAACCCATGAAGAGGAGACAATCATTAAGAGGAAACTTCAAAAGAGGGAAAATATCACCCTGCTCCTCTAATAAAGGAATTGCCTGGGAACGGAAGTCCCGTAAAGGATAGCTTCGGTTTGCTAGACAGGAAAGGGAATCAGCAAGGCAGAAGCAATTTCTTTGACGTGGGACAACTACCTAGTCTGGAAAACTCCAATTGACTGCAAGTGAAGGCTACATGTGTAACTGGAGAAACAAAATGGGAATCGAGGTACTCACTGGATGCTCACTGAGAATAAAAAAACTTCACTGAACTCTCTTTCTCACGACAAGATCGATCAGAAGGAATCGATTGGGATCAGCAGAAGTCTCGATGTGCGCTCCTGACGACGATGAGAAAGGTGATGCAGAAGGATCCTGAGGCGGTGAGAGATTCTGGAGGCGAAACCTCTGGCGTCGTCGCTTCTGTCAACGTCTCCAATCGAAGTGGAAAGACAACCCTAAGCAGCGGACTTTTCCTTTTTATTTTGACACCCAGATTACGCGCAGTCAAAATGACAGGAAGACGGGTCGGTAAGCGGCATAATCTTGGCCTTGCATAAAGGGAAAGACTAAACCCATATTTTTCTTAATGGGGAGGTTCGATCACGACCGAATGATTAGTCTTAATTACCAATGTGCCATTGCGCATTAAATTTTAATTATTTCAACTACGAGCGCTCCCGTAAATCCCCAACCCACGCCTAATTAAAATTCATACAATAATATATAAATCAATTGATTACCATCAAACCTTAAATGCATGATTACCTTACATGACGACAGAGGCATCGACATTAACCTTGGTCAGATACTGGATTAAAGATTTAAATTAGAATTTAGAATTTCCGGATGTTAAATCATACGACTGAAGATGCATGCATATTAGTTATTTACATCCTTGAGCCACTCTACATTCTTATATATTGTCATTCTTGCGAATGACTCAAAATCCATTACTAAAGGTGTTGATCTTATCTCCCCATCCCACACTATCTTTATCGTCAATAATACCTCGGTTTCCTTGAGTTTACTCTTTGTTAGCCATCTGATCAAGTAACTTGATTGTACCATGACTTTTTTGTTTTACTTCATTTTTTAAATCAAAAGACGAAGGTGACATTTGGGTCAAGCCCTAAGTCAGAAGGATTATACTATCTTGATACAACTGCTACCACAACCACTACTGCATCAGCTAAGCCTTTCAGTTGCACTGCAGGCTTGACATACATCCTTGTTTGAAATAAAATAAATATACCCAAATTATCATAGATTTTCTATTTTGAAGGTTGTGTATTGTGAATTGGAGAAATAAAGATGGATATTGTACACATGGAACACACTAGAGCTAATGAATGTTTTGATTCACAGTGATGTGTAGGGACTACTTTCCATTACCTCTCTAAGGTTTTTTTTGGGTTACATTTACTTATGATTCACGATGGTTATTTCTTACGAAAAGTAGAACTAAATTTAATTAATTTATTCTATTGTGTTGAGATATGTTGAAGTTATTAGTAAGAGTTTTTAAGTGTGTTTAGTCCCACGCCGTAGTTTTAAGTTTAATAGTCCTTGTTTGTCCTATATAATGCCCCTTTGAGGGATGAATAAATTGCACCAAGTATTTCTTTTCTTCCATTTCAACATGGTATCAGAGATATCTTGGCGCTTTGCTGTTACTACCGCGTGCTATTTAATTAATCGCATGTCGTCGACCGTCCTCGACTTTGCTACCCCCTTCTCCATTTTGTATCCTTCCACACCTACCTTCTCCCTCCCACTTCGGGTCTTTGGATGTGTCTGTTTTGTCCCACATTTCCTACCACCAATACCTTTCTTTTTATGATGTTTTCAAGCTGGAGGTTTCCCCTCCAGCTTGAGGGGGGAGTGTTGAAGTTATTAGTAAGAGTCTTTAAGTGTGTTTGGGGTTTAGTCCCTGATCCAGGACAGGCGTCACACCTGCCTGCCACCCTGGAGTCCCACCAGGGGGCCCACCCAGGAGTCCACCCGAGCGGCTTTATCAGGGCTGCAACCCGTACACCCTAACCCGTCTTTGGCCTCACCACATGGCGCAACGGGTTGTTGAGGCCGGGGATCGAACACTCGACCTCCTTGATAAATAGTCTTTAGGAAGACTCTCATCGCTCTCAATTGGTGATGAGAGTTTTCCTGAAGTCTCTTTATCAAGGAGGTCGGGTGTTCGATCCCCGACCTCAGCAACCCGCTGCGCCCTGTGGTGGGGCCAGAGATGGGTTGGGGTGTACGGGCTGCAACCCTAATAAAACCGCTCGGGTGGACTCCCGGGTGGGCCCCCTGGTGGGACTCCAGGGTGTCAGGCAGGTGTGACGCCTGTCCTGCATCAGTCCCACACCATAGTTTTAAGTTTAATAGTCCTTGTTTGTCCTATATAATGCCCCCTTAAAGATGAATAAATTACACCAAGCATTTATTTTCTTCCATTTCAACAAGATCAGAAATAAATTTGGGAAATCTACAAAATTTAATAAAGTTATAATGCTCAAAATATAAAATTGCTCCTTCAATCACACAGTTCACATCTCCCGATGACATTCATGCGCTCATACTCTAGACTAGAATAAGCTTGCTAAACATAAACATCACAATCTTTTAGAAATCACACGAGCAATGATGTTTGAGATAAGTTCCAAAGGTACACCAACAATGACTTATCAAATCTTTGTTCAAAAATGCCAATCTTCTCAATTCCATACAAAAAACTTAAGGAGCACATGTTTTGTTCACAAAATTGGTCCAAAAGGGAGTAAGATCCTAAAGCCACTAAATATATTTTTTGGGTGTAATGTAGGTTTCAAAATATGACGAGTATTATAACCTGCATTTGAATAGAAGCTGTGTACGTTGGGATGTAACATTTTGGGAAACCACACCATTCTATTTATCACCTCGTCAAAAACCAATCTCAATGAACTTCAATATAAACCCCATATTCACCAGCCTATTGATGAAGAGTAGATCATTCCCTAGAAAGTGATCAGTGATAAACCGAGTATGGGCCCTATATCCAGTCTTGAGCAACCTCTTATTATCCAAACATATAAGAGTTATATTCCAGTTCCAAATGCAGCATCAATGCCATCTCCAAATGATTTAGAGCCCGTCAAACTATCTTGATATTCCAATCACCCTTCGGAAAGGTAAACACCAACATTATCCTAATCTTAGGTATCATATTGCTAATTATATCTTTTATGAATCTCTACTCCATGTTTTATGCTTTTATTTCAAATAAATGAATAATCATTCCATACAATTTCCACCAAACTATCTAAGGCATTATTTAAGCTTTAATGTAAAGTAGCTATTTGTGATGAGATGGATGCCCATGAAAAGAACGTCATTTATAAGCTGCTCTTGCTACAACGGGGCAAGTATATACTTGTGATGGGGTTCCCCAAAATGGGTTCAGTCAAATCGAAGATTTTTTGCCGCGACCTAGACCGGCTCGCAGATACGATTCCAACAGGTCCGTTCTCGCGCAATTCGGAGTTCGTTTGGTCTTCCAAACAGACACCGGAGCGTATGTACGAGCCGCTCTCTCCCAATCATGGGGAAGAGAGTAACCGTACCCCCATCATGGGGGTGCGGGAAACTGCCTCCCACGAGCAGGGAGGCAGCCGCCCCAAAGGCCGTGCGGCCCACACCGCACGACCGGATCCGCACAGGCCGTGCGGCCTCCGTTGCACGGCCGGAGCCGCCGGCCGCGCGACACATGCCGCGCAGGCCGTGTGGCCTCCGCACGGTTGGAGGCCGCACGGGCTATGCGTGCCGCGTGCTTGCATGAGCCGTGCATAGCCCTTCTCTCTCTCCTCCGCGCCGCCGACCTCACCCATCTCTCTCCTTCGCGCCGCCGGACTCGCCCATCTCTCGCCTCCACGCCGCCGGCCTCGCCGCGCTCATCTCCCGTTACCGCGCTCGTCGCCCGCCGCTGCGCTCCTCTCCCACCGCCGCGCTCCTCGCTCACTGCCGTCCCCTCTCGACCATGGGGGTGCGAATAGTAAAATCGCCCCACCATGGGGTGCGAACAGTATAATCCTCCATCATGGGGGTACGCCTAGTAAAATCCCCCACCATGGGGTGCGCATAGTAAAATTCCTCACCAAGGGGTGTGCATAGTAAAATTCCTCACCATGGGGTGCGAATAGAAAAATTCCCCACCATGGGGTGCGAATAGTAAAATCCCCCCACCATGGGGTGCGGATAATAGAATCCCCCCACCATGGGGGTGCGCCTAGTAAAATCCCCCCACCATGGGGTGCGTCTAGTAAAATTCCCCATCATGGGGTGAGCATAGTAAAATCGTCAATCATGGGAGTGCGTATAGTTAAATCCCCCATCATGGGGTGTAGACAGTAAAACCTTCTATCATGGGTGTGCGGATAGCCATACCCCTTAGCATAAAAATTACTGAAATGCCCCTCTCAGAAGCAATAAAAGGGACGGAGAGCTCTCATTTGAGGGGACCTTGTCTTCTACGCCTAAGAGAGCTCTAGAGTCTTTCTTTGAAGATCTCCCTGAGTTCTCCTTCGGAGCTTGAAAATCCCTTCGAAGATCTATTCCGGCACTCGAAGATCTCCTCCGACGCTCGAAGATCTCCTTCGGAGTTCAAAGATCCCTTGAAGACGGCTCGAAGATCTCCTTCGGCCTTTGAAGACGGCTCGAAGATCTCATTCGGCCTTTGAAGACGGCTCGAAGATCTCCTTCGTCTTTTGAAGATTCCTTCGGAGCCTCGAAGAACTCCTTCGCTCCTCAAAGGTCCCCTCGAAGACAGCTTGAAGACCTCATCCAGCTCCGTCCTTCAAGCTCAGCCCCGTTGCCGCATTCATCATTCCTGATTGCTTCCGAGCACGCTCATCACATCTCCACTCCAAGCGACCTCCGTGGTCCAGAAGAATTATTGTAACGAGCGGTGACCTGTCACCCTCGAGAGATAACTTTTGTAACCCTCCAAAGCATAGCGGAACTTGGTCAGCACCGATCCGGCCCCGTGGTCTTTTACCCTTTTCGGGTTTTCCACGTTAAAAGTTTTCTTGCCACCTGTTAGTATCCTCTGTGACTGTTTGCGCGCTCGGCTCACTCTCGAGCTGAGACAGTTCAATTCGATCGGTCCATAAGAGCGTTGAGCGACCTGCAACAACTTGGTTGAATATGGGTTTATGTCATCAAAACAAATATGGATGGATCAATTGGTCAGTACAAAGCTCGACCTATGGCTGGGGAATACAACCAAACATATGGAGAGTAACGACCCTCTTATGGTCATCAAAAAATAACATTATACTTATCTACGCAAAGGCGAGATCTAACTTTTTTATCAAGAATGGTAACAAAGCATTTATAGATGCATTCATGACATGAATCAACGTACGAAAGAAATGCATAAAGAACCTTCACCGATATTTTGAAATGAGAATATCATAGAAAGATCATGTTATGTGAAGCCCACGCTATGCGTATAGATCGGTGATGATTATGTTAGGTGAGCGAGGACTAGACGAGGGGGTCTTCAAGACGAAGACTATATCTAGCATGCGAGGACTGCCATTCATGGCAAAGGGATGAATGAAGAATTGTCATGGCAGAAATTTGTTCTCAGCACGCAAGGTCCCTCCCAAACAGGACACATGTCACGATCTCCTATCGACTTAGAGCACATGATATATTACACTAGACGTGTTATTGAGCCCTACAAAAGAGACACATTACACGAAACATTTATCCCCACTTTTCCCAGGATTCAAAAACTCTGAATGCCGAAAAAAATCGAGACGCCTCTCCTAGAGTCGGGGCTTATAAATCCAGGTGCCTTTCGTTTATGAAAACTTTCCCAACCACTTAATCCTCCTGCCTTTTAGTTCTCCTTTTACTGCTCATATTCTTCTTTGTTAGTCAACCATGGAAATTGCCTGGAATCGAGAAGAGGAAGAATTTGGCATTAGCGTGACCCCTGATATTACGAGCCTGCTTAGGGCTGGCCTGTACATTTCTCATTCTATGAAGGTGGAGCCAACTTCATCCCCCGCCTCCTCGCGGGGTAATATTTCGGGAGGAAAGGAAGTGGTCCCGCTCGAAATCGTCGACACAAACCCCACCGTTGTCGAAGAAGGTCGTGCAGAGTAAGAGCTCCTCTAATTAGATCCTATGTTGGATGAGATTTTTACTCATGCTTTCCCCTCCCATTATGTAGAGATTGTGGATTTTGATGAGGTGGTATTGGATGGGGACGAATAAACAAATGCTTCAACTTTTCCGCAGTTGACCCCTCAACCAACCTTACAGTTGCAAGTTATGCGTCCATCCGGGCGATGCCTGGAATTAACTCCGAGAACTCGGATACTCCTCCTGTGATGATTCTGAGAGGGAAGACGTCGCTAACACTTTCAATGGTAACTGTGTCATCAATACCCACAATTTCTTCAACAATGATGACCCCTTCTATATCAATGATAATGCCTGCCAAAGCGGTCACCTCCTCCTCCTCAGGAGATGTGTCGGGAGCGACCGACCCATGCGAACACGGTAAATATTGATGTAGGATTCATCAAGCGCTTGTGCAAATATAACACTAATTTGAAGGCAAGTACACATGTTGATAAAGTAATAAAATGATGAGTATTGTCCCACGAAGATTGAGTTAAACAAGTGCTGAAATGTGCATAATTCGATTTTTGTAGATGATTTAAAAGTTATAAAACCCAATCTAAGTAATTAAACAAAATTAATTACTGATAATAAACAAGAGCATAAGCACAATTAAATTTAGGGGAGAGGATCGCTAGGGCATTTGGTTTTACCGATGGTTTCTAATATAAAAAATATATTGAAATTATTTTAAATTAATTTCTACTTCGTATGAAGGCAGAACTTCAAAAGAACACTCAATATCTCTTGGTCTAGGTATATTGAATCTCCTTTATTTATTTAATATCCTTTGATCCATGCATATTAAAATAGAGAGATGAGTAAAATCTTGTAAAACTTGAAATTATAAGTCTAAGACCGCTACGTGTATTAACGAATATTGATCCTATTTCGTTAAATTCATGAAATAATTTGCGTAAGCATCGACTTAGAAATCATGTTCCGATCTTCTAAGTATACGAGATCTTTGAGAAGTTGGCCAAACTTCCGCAAGCATTAAGCGAAACAAATTATATTCACCCGAAATAGAAATTATTTGAAATATCAAAAACTTCCCGCCCAGCGAAATAAAATCAAGCTCTTCATAATAATAATAACACCAATTAAAGATAGATGAAACAAAACATTAATTAAAAATAAACTATAATAGTGATATCTCCCCTGGTGTGGGTATTCTGCTTGCAATGTGATGGAGGCGTCTCCTTCGATTTGATTGGAGCTGCTCGTTCGCGCGCTGCTTCAGAGAGGATTGAGCGGACTCCAACACCGGGAAGGGAAGGGATCTTCAATGACGAATGGCGTGTAACCTCTCTCCCTCACAATGCTCTCTGGTATGAACTTCTTGCAAGTCCTCGATGCCCTTGCCTCTTCTTCTCCTCTGATATTAATAGAGTTGAGTCCCTTTCATCTTTCTCCCAACTGCACAAACCACACGCTCTTCTCTGCTTGCGATTTTTTCTTCTCCAAAGGCTGCCCCTTTCCATGACCGACGACCAATTCGTGTGGCGCATGAGCTCCTTTCCAATGTCAAAGATTGCGTCTATCTATGCGTTGGTCGTGATATGCGGCTGCTGCATTTTCTTTTCTTAAATCTGAATCTTTCATGCTCAATGCGAAACACATGCTTTCTTCCCTAGGGTTAATTCTGATGGATTTGTTTGTAAGAACTGCAAAGAATGCTTGATTACTCGCTATTACTTAGTAGCATGATTTAGAGAGATTTTGATGTCTAATTAAGCTAGAAATGCATATGACATTCAGTGTTATCAAACACACCCGAACATAAGTTTTACTAATCCTCGTGCAAAACAAAGTAGAATTTTTTTTATGAGATATTAAGTGTATTTTCAAGTTTGTTCACCAAAAGCTCATTTTTACTCGAAATGAATGAAATACAAAAGCTACGAAAATGTAAACTCATTCAAAACTAAATTTAGATTTTGATTTAAAGCACATTGCATCATCAAAAATCTTGATCATTCTCTTATAATCACATATAATCATGCATTAAATCAACATTTTCAATCTCAGATAGGATTATGCAAACATAATTAAAACAATGAGTTTCACAAAACATCCATAAGCTTACTTTTCAGTACTCTCTCCACTAACGTAGTCCCAACAGTAGATCAAGGATCAAATAGGACTTTATTCAGCTTGTAATGTAAGGCTTGGGCTATGGTAGGATCAATGTTGTGGATATCGGCCGACATGTCCGACATGTCGGCCAACATAACGGTTTGAGAGGTAAAACGTTTCATAACCGTTTTAAATTTTGGTTGTGGCGTTTTGAAAAAAAACGGACAGATATATCGGTTTGGAATATGTTAAGCGTCGGCATCGGTGGTTTTATTTTCTATTAAGGCTCTCCCAACCCCGCAGTTCATTAAGCCGCTCCTGAGTCCTGCCCTAACTCTCCCTCGCGCTCTCCGCTGGTGCTCTCCCTCACGCTCTCCGCTGGTGCTCTCGCTCGCGCTCTCCAGTGGTGCTCTCCCTCGCCTCTCTCGCGCTAGCTGGTTGCTATCTCTCTCGCGCGCTATCGACTTCTACCTCTCTGGTTGTTATCTCTCTCGCGCGCTCTCCGCTGGTGATCTCACTCGCTGCTCCTGCCCTAGCTCTCACTCTGGTTGTTAGTCTCGACACTCTAGCTCGCTGGTGCTCTCACTCTGGTCGTTCTCTCTTCTCTCTGGTGCTTTCAATCTCACGGGCTCTCACTCTCTCGGCTGGTGCATTCTTCTCCCTACTTCCCCCTCTCATTCTCCCTCTCTTGGCACTCTAGCTCGCTGGTTGCCCTGCTGCCAGCCGGCCGGCCATGCTGTCTTGCTCTCTGCTGCCTTATTGACCGTGACCTTACTGGTTGTGGGTTCTGTAGCATGGTGGCTGCTTGCTACTTGCTGCCCTGCTGCCTTGTTGTGGCTTGCTTGGTGACTGTAGCTTGCTTGGTGACTGTAGCACGTGCACCCTCTAAATGTAGGGTTGCTTGGTGACTGTAGCACTCTAGCTTGCTTGATGACTGTAGCACGTGCACCCTCTAAATGTAGGGTTTTGGCACTTTGCACCCGAAATTGTTAAATATTGAAAAATGCACCCCCTAATTACAAAAAGCTTGGCACTTTGCACCCTGGAGGGGGGGTGCAAAGTGTCATCCTTTTTGTAATTGGGGGTGCATCTTGCAATATTTAACAATTTCGGGTGCAAAGTGCCAAAACCCTTTTTATTTGGCTCATTTATAATTTTGTTAGTCAACAAATGATTTGAAATACCCCTATTATTAATTATTTATTCAACTTCATTTTGCAATCGATGGTGCATGTATATCCAACTTCATTTTCTAGTTGGCTTGCTGCTTTGTGCCTTTTGATAAATAAAATGTTGTATGCTTTGTTCTGATAGCAGTACTGATAATTGGGTAATAGTCCACGTGGATGCTTTGTTGGATACTTTGAATGATAATTGGGTAATAGTTTACTTATGATGCAAAATATTATTGGATAAATAAAATGTTGCGTGGATAATTTGAAAGATGACTGAAGATCTTACGATCTAATGAAGTTATGGGGCTTTTCTGATGTTGATTTTTTTCAACGAATCAATTAATTTTGTATTTATTTCAATTAATATAACTAATATTTCTTTCATTTCATATTCCATAGAATGACTTCTTCTGCTGGATCTAGTGAGGTACCTATCTCATTGGTACCAACCGGTAGAGATCCGTTCTGGGCATTTGGGGAGAAGTTGGTTGCAAACGACACCAACCGAATCAAATGCAACTACTGCAAGCAAACAGTGAATGGTGGAATTACACGTTTCAAGCATCACTTGACTGGGTGGAAGGTAATGTTAAGCATCACTTTTTATTAACATTAATTTTTAATGATGTATTATGTATAATTGAATTGTGTTGTCATTTTAATTTTCACAGTACATTGGTGGAGGCTTAACGGTGCTGATACGCCACACCTTAAAACTATGGCTATGAAGATTTTGAGTCTGACTACTTCATCCTCTGACTGTGAGAGGAACTGGAGCACCTTCGAGATGGTAATCATTAATTTAGTTAAACATAATATCTTGACATATGATTGTATACATTATTTAACATTTTTCTAAAAATTTTCATCAGATACATTCTAAGAAGAGGAATAAACTCGACAGCAAAAGATTGAACGATCTAGTATTTGTAAAGTTCAATGCTTTGCTGAAGTCGAAATATTCAGACACATCTCGAGATCCATTGGCAGCTAAGAATGTAGATTCTGGGAAGGTACAAGAGTGGATGGTGAATGTTGATCCTGAGGAGGATGAAAATGAAGATGACGATGATGAAGTCTTTCCTGGAGAGGGGTTGACATGGGCACAGATTGACAATATAGTCGACGCTGATCATGATGAAAGGAGGCTTCCAAGATTAGCTACAAGCAAAGAAGTGGCAATTTGGTTATCAAAGAAGGGGAAAGAGAAAAACATCTGAGGTGGACGAGGCAGATCTAGAGGGTTCATCAGATGAAGATCATATTCAATCTACTCTGCCGACTATAGATGAGTCTGTAAGTGATGAAGAATGAGGTATGTTTGCAATATAATTTTTAAAATTTTGATCTCATAAAAATAATATATAGTTGCAAGTTGCTTAAAATTACTAGTTTTACAAATTTTCTATCATTAAAGTATTGTATATTAAATGTTATATATAGCTTTTAATATTTAAAAGTTCAATAGGTTATAAAATAGGTAGTACTGTGACATGTATACAAAAATAACATTTAATTACATATATAATTAATTAAATATTAAAACCCGATATATGAAATATCCCCGATATATCCCCCGATATATAAAAAACCGACACGAAAACCCAAACCGACGTGTCCCCGACATCCGACATCTGTAAGCTTGGGTAGGATAATATAAAAATTTAGGTGCATATCACACCTTAAACACAAAACAATCAAGTTTTTCTTGTATTCAATATCTTCAAATGACTTTAGAGTCTCAGAAAGTATACACCACTTTTTGGTTAGTGGAGCCTCCAGAAAAGGTTTTCATAATAGAAGATATGAGCTTCTCCATACAATAATAATTTGCTTTTTGCAGTGTAAAGAAGTGTACATCAATATTTTTGTTTTCTTAAAAAAAATGACAATCAAAGCTCATAAAACTGTATTATGCTTAAGATGTGATAGTGAGATTTGAAATGTAAGTTTGACGTTATGTGGTGTGTCAAAGAAATGACGTCATTAAGGCTCAAAACAAGATCTATGGAGAATGTAACATGTGTAGGAAAAACAAAGGCACAAATGATCTAAAGAAGACCTAAATCATTTCCTTGATGTAATGTTACCTCTCGAAAGTACTTCAAGCAAGTTTTAGAGTTTATGAGTGCTCAGGCATCAATATGTAAACATAATCTTTTTTTGAAAATCAATTGCATCACTAGTACATAGTTTCTACATGATTTATCAATTGCATCAATTGCATCACTAGTACATAGTTCATACTCGAGAAAAGAGCACAAAATGATTTATCAATTGCTTAAACCAATCACTATTTTTAGCAAGAATTTATTTACATTTTCATAGCCAAATCAAAACAAATAATTAGGCACTCAAGAGAATTTACCATCAAATGTCACGTAATACTCTAAATTATGTTTCTACATTATTTTACATGATTTTCCACAAAACTAAAATTTTTTTAATGAAATTGCAAGTGTAATCAATATGTATTTTTGTTCCCCCAAACTTAAATATGACATTGACCTCTATGTAAAGGAAACAACATAATGGAGAGGAAAGGATACTGTCGGGTTTTTGTGCAACAGACGAGAAACTTATTGATGCGCATAACATGTGACATTGCGGCAATTCCTCCTCTGTGTTCTTATATACCTGCAATACAAATGTAAAAAGATAAATGCACAAACAAAATAAAGATAAAGATGGGTTGCTTCCCATGAAGCGCTAAATTTATAGTCTTTAGCTAGACTCTCAAATCTCCTAACTTTGGATCTTTCAAAGAAATGGTAGTTTTGATATTGCTCCAACCACCATCCTCATAATGCAGTAATACTCGAGTTATCGTGAATGGTCTATACCACATTGATTTCAATTTTCCTGGGAATAATTTCAACCTTGAAATGTAAAGGAGGATCTTCTCCCCTCCTGAAATTCTCGTCGTGCAATGTGTTTGTCGTGATACTTCTTTGTTCGATCCTTTTGTATATTTTTGCATTTTCATATACTTGGTTACGAAACTCGTCTAGCTCATTCAGTTGTAGCAACCCGTTCTTCCCTGCAGCTTGCATATCAAAGTTTAGAAATTTGATTGCCCAGTAGACCTTATGTTCGAGCACTACAGGTAAATGACAAGATTTACCAAAAACTAACTTATAAGGTGACATACCAATAGGTGTCTTAATTGTTGTCCAATAGGCCCATAGTGCATCATCAAGTCTCAATGACCAATCTTTCTTGTTAGCATGCACATATTTCTCTAAATATTTCTTAAGCTCGCGGTTAGATATTTCTACTTGCCCACTTGTTTGTGGGTGATATGCGAGAGCAATCTTGTGTGTGACTCCATACTTACGCAATAGTGTTTCAAACGATTTGTTACGAAAATGTGTTCCTCCATCACTAATGATAGTTCTAGGAGTGCCAAAACGTGTGAAAATATGTTGTTTTAAAAATTTAATGACTACTTTAGAAACATTAGTGGGGAATGCTTCAACTTTCACCCATTTTGAAATGTAATCTCCGACCACTAAAATATATTTTTTAGAAAAAGAAGTAGAAAACGAACCAATGAAATCAATGCCCCAGACATCAAATAACTCACATACTAGCATGTTGTTTAGGGGGATTTCATTTTTTTCTAGATATATTTCCCGCTCTTTGACACTTATCACATTGTGACATAAGAAATAAGAATCTTTGAATAAAGGGCCAATAAAATCTTGATTGCAAAACCTTTGCAGCTGTCCTTGTTGGTCCAAAGTGACCTCCAACCTCACGATCATGACAATGGTGTATAATTGATGACATCTCTTCCTTAGGCACACATCTTGTAATCTACGACCACTAAAATATATTTTTTAGAAAAAGAAGTAGAAAACGGACCAATGAAATCAATGCCCCAGACATCAAATAACTCACATACTAGCATGTTGTTTAGGGGCATTTCATTTTTTTCTAGATATATTTCCCGCTCTGACACTTATCACAAGTAGTGACATAAGAAATAAGAATCTTTGAATAAAAGGGCCAATAAAATCCTGATTGCAAAACCTTTGAAGCTGTCCTTGTTGGTCCAAAGTGACCTCCAACCTCAAGATCATGACAATGGTGTATAATTGATGACATCTCTTCCTTAGGCACACATCTTATAATTAGTTGATATGCACATATCTTAAAAAAATGGTTCTTCCCAAAAATAATATTTGACATCAGAATAAAACTTCTTTTTCTGTTGAAAATATAGATGCGTGGGTAAAATACCACATGCTAATTTTTTTACCAAATCTGCATACCATGGAGTTTTTGATGTGACCTCAAGGGTATAAAGATGTTCGTCTGGAAATTCAATTTTGATTTCAGAATCATTTGCACCTTGAAGCTGGGATTCTCAATCCTAGATAAATGATTAACTACAACATTTTCTATGCCCTTTTTTTATCTCGGATCTCGATGTCAAATTCTTGAAGTAGGAGAACACACCGAATCAATCTGGATTTAGTATCCTTTTATGCAAATAAGTACTGAAGTCATCAACAGGTTGTGGGTATACTGATGCATATTGGGCAGGATTACAAGACATTGCATCTTACTTTGAGGGAATCTAATTTCTTGTTTAAGAAACAGCCAGTAGTGACAAGGTCGAGCGTAGAAGCCGAATACCGTGCTATGGTAATTTCCACATGTGAATTAATATAGTTAAAACAGTTGATTGAATTGGGGTTCCCGTAAAATAAGCCAATGAAACTTTTGTGTGATAATCAAGTTGCAATGCACATTGCATTAAATTCTGTGTTTCATGAAGGAACTAAACACATTGAGATTGATGGTTATTTTTCTAGACAAAAGGCGAAGTCAAAGGAGATCAACATTTAACATCTAACACTCCCTTCTTAAGTGGGTGAGTGCACAAAATCTGTACGTTGTATTCTATCACTCCTATATATAGCGGAGTGATGCTTGTCTAATGTTACCTTTTCAACTTCTATTTTTCTTCCAACATGGTATCAGAGCCCGTGGAACCCTAATCCCGCACGTCTGCCTTCCGCCGCCTGCTCGCACATGCATCTCGTCCATCAATGTCGCTCGACCTAGTCCTTCCCGCGGTCGATCATCCGTCTCCCGCAAGTTCGCCAGTCCACCTCCGTCTCCAGCAACAGTTCCGCAGACACTCACCCGACCTCCGCCCGCCCGACCCCGCGTCTTCTGCCCTCTCAAGCTTTCGACACCTGGATGCAGGCCGTATGCAGCCGTAGACTTTCTTCCTGGTGTCCAATGCCTCTTCTCTTGTGGGGATGAGCCCTCCTTTGCTCCTCTCTGTGTTCTTGGCTCGGTTCCGTCGCCGGGATCGTTTCGGTTCCTCTCTTTTTATGAGAGGTATTTAGGTCTGTGTCCCTCATTTCTCGTTCGTTCTTCCCCGTGGTTTCTATCCTCCGGTTGCTATGGAAGGGAGTGCTGAATCTCCAAATTTGTCCTCCAGTTCCTCCCCGATGTCGGCTTGGGGCTCCAGCCGCGCTTTCCATGACCATGAGACTCCTCAAATTACTACCATGAAACTTGATGACCCAATTATCTCCCGTGGGCTCGTTCCACAACTCTTGCCCTGAAAAGCCGCCGTATGTTTGGATATGTTGCCGGCACTACGAGGCCCCCGCTCAGACTTCTCCTTAGTGGTGTCAATGGAAGTCGGAAAACTCCCTTGTGATGTCGTGGCTGCTCAACTCCATGCTGGAATGCATAGCTCGGACTTACCTCTTCCTGGACACTGCCACAGATATTTGGAAGCGAGCTAAGGTTACTTATTCCTGTCATGGGAATGTTGCTAAGATTTTTCAGCTTCGCCGGTGGATTTTCCTCTTGAGGCAAGGTGACGTTCTCCTTCCTCATATTACCTGGAGTTTACTCAGCTCTACCAAGAGTATGATCACTTCTATGCTCTCACCCTTGTCTCTCCTGAAGATGAAGTGATTGTTAGGGCTCGAGAAGAACGCAACTGGATATTTGAGTTTCTCCATGGTCTTGAGAAGAACGCAACTGAATATTTGAGTTTCTCCATGGTCTGCATCAAGATTTTGATCCTATTAGCGTCCAGATTCTTGGGCGGTCTCCTCTTCCCTCTCTACAGGAAGTCTACAGTCTTGTTCAACAAGAATTTGATCGCCGCCAGACGTTACATCCCGACTCTTCCTTTGAGGGCTCGGCTCTTGCGACTCACTTTAGCCCTACCAGGCGTCCTTCTCATGACTACAACCCCAAGTCTGGTGAGAAGGATCACCTGATGTGTGATTATTGCGGGAAGGCCCGTCATACCAGGGACACTTGTTCAAACTTCATGGCTTTTCTCCGGGGGGGGGGGGGGGGGGTTCCTACCTCTCGTGGTGGCCGTGGTTATGGTCTCTCTCAAGGCCGTCCTCCTCTGTTCAGATCTGCTAATCTCTCAGATGCTTCTGATGATATTCCTCCTTCTGGTGCTACTTCTGCTCTCTCTTCAGAAGAAATTCAAGCCTTTCGTCGTCTGATGCATGACCAACCTTCCGAGATCTCTACTTCATCATCCTCCTATGCCCACCAGGGGCCCCCAGGTGCTCATTCTGTTACCAGTCGCCTCTCCACCCAGTGGATTATTGACAGCGGAGCCACCGATCATATGGCTGGCTCTGCTTCAGGTTTTATATCCAACTCTCCTCTGTCTGGTCGGGACAAAGTGAGTGTTGCTGATGGTTCTTTTTCCTCCATTTCTGGAAAAGAAACCATTCCCTACTCTTCCCTCACTCTCTCGTCTGCTCTTCATGTTCCTAAATTCACTAGAAAACTTCTTTCTATTAGTTACTTGACTAACTCTATGAACTGCTCTGTGACTTTTTTCCCTTCTTCTTGTATCTTTCAGAACCTGAAGATGGGAAAGGTGATTGGCTTTGGTAGCCTGCACGATGGCCTGTATCTGTTTGACCCCTCCATTCGGCTCCTCCGCGTGCTCTTCATATGGCTTCGTCTACTGATTTGGATTCCTGGCATTGTCGCCTAGGACATCCCTCTATCCATGTTATGAAACTTTTGTTATCTTCTATGTCAAACTCTGTGTTTACTAATTTTACTTGTGATGTGTATGAATTGAGTAAGCACAAAAGGGTCTCTCTTACTCATATGTCCCCTCCTAGTGTTACTCCTTCTGCGGTTATTCATTTTGATGTTTGGGGCCCTTGCCCGCTTGCTTCTATTTCTGGTTGTAAATGATTTGTTACTTTTATAGACTGTTTTTCTCGTTGCACTTGGGTTTACCTAATGAAAAACAACTCTGAAGTTTTCCTCTATTTCATCGGTTTTATAAAATGATTGCCACTCAGTTCAATGCAATTGTTAAAGTGTTGCGAAGTGATAATGATCGTGAGTACATTGACTCTCACTTTGAACGCTACCTTAGTGATTTGGGTATCATCCACCAAACTTCCTGTGTTTACACCCCTGCTCAGAATGGGGTCGTTGAGCGTAAGAATCGGCAACTTCTTGAGGTTGCTCGTTGTCTCTTACTTAAGATGCACCTTCCCAAGTATTATTGGGGGACGCTGTCCTCATAGTTGCACATCTTATTAATCGCATGCCTACTCGCATCCTTCACCACAAAACCCCGTTGGAAACTCTCAATATTACTCCTATTGAGATTCCTCCTAGTATCTTTGTGTGTGTGTGTTTTGTCCACGTGCACCACACCTCCAAACTTGATCCCCGTGCGCTTCAGTGTGTCTTCATTGGCTACTCTCCCACCCAAAAAGGGTACAAGTGTTTTCATCCTGTGACACAAAAGACTTGTCTCTATGGATGTCACTTTCCATGAATCAGAGTCTTATTATGGGAGCTCACTTCAGGGGGAGCCTGGTACTATGGAAGTGAGCTCTACCTCTATTCCTCTACCCATTCCTCCTCCATATCCGCCTGTTTTTCCTCCTGTTGTTCTGCCTTCGACATTGCCCCCTCGTCCTACTCCTTTGCGGGTTTATAGTCGTCGACGAAAGGGCACAAACAATCAGGTCTCGCACACCATACCAGAGCCAATGCCTGATCCGTCTACTGATCTCCAAGGTAACCGTACTTCCACTCGACATCCCTTATCTCATTATGTGACTTATGACTTATTGTCATCCTTGCATAGAGCCTTTGTCTCTTCTCTGTCCTCCATATCTATTCTTTCCTCGTGGCAGGAAGCACTGGGGCACCAAAAGTGGAAAAAAGCTATGCTGGAAGAGATGATGGCTCTTGAGAAGAATTGCACTTGGGACCTTGTTTACCTTCCTCAAGGCAAGACTGTTGTTGGATGTATGATTTTTTTGGTAAAACAAAACTCCCAAGGTCTCGTGGACCGTTACAAAGCTAGGTTGGTGGCCAGAGGATACACCCAAACATTTGGGATTGACTATCAGGAAACCTTTGCTCCCGTAGCAAAGATGAATTCCATCAGAATTTTGCTCTCTTGTGCTGCCTGCAAAGGGTGGAGTCTCAACCAGTTAGACGTGAATAATGCTTTCCTCCATGGGGATTTGGAAGTATACATGTCTCCACCTCCAGGTATAATCTCTGAGGGATATGAGGGAAAGGTATGGAGCTGAAGAAGGCTCTATACGTTCTAAAACAATCATCGAGGGCTTGGTTTGGAAGGTTTCAAAGAGTCATGATGACATTTGAGTATACTCAGAGCAATGTCGATCATACCTGTTTGTAAGACATATGCAAGGAAAATTGACAGCTTTGATTGTCTATGTGGATGACATTGTCATAACTGGGGATGACATGGAGGAGATCCAAAATCTGAAGACAAGATTGGCTAATGAATTCGAGGTAGAGGACCTCGGGAATCTCAAGTACTTCCTTGACATTGAAGTTTCAAGATCCAAGCACGGTATCTTTATCTCTCAGAGGAAGTACATCCTTGACCTGCTGGAGACAACGGGGATGAGTGAGTGTAGACCTGCAGACACCGCTATTGAAGCCAACCATAGGTTGGGGAGGGATGGTGGAGAAGTTGTTGTTGATATCAATGGTTTTCGACGTCCTGTAGGGAGGCTCATCTACCTATCCCATACTCGCCCAGATATCTCTTATGTTGTTGGAGTCATCAGTGAATACATGCATTCTCCTAAATCTCACCACTTGGATGCTGCCCATCAGATTCTTTAATATCTCAAAACCTTTCCTGGGCGTGGCATTTTGTTTACTCCCAACAAATAATTAACCATTGAAGTATTCACAGATGCTGACTAGGCAGGATCTGTTGATGACCGTAGATCCATTTCTGGATATTGTACAATGGTTGAGGGAAATCTGGTAACCTGGAGAAGTAAAAAACAACAGGTTGTGGCCAGGTCCAGTACCGAAGCTGCGTTTAGAGCTATGACCCATGAAATATGTGAAGGAATGTGGATTCGATCCCTTATGTTTGAACTTGGGATTCAAAGCAAAGGTCTCATCCGACTTTATTGATAACAAGGTGGCCATTGATATCGCGCACAGTCCTGTTCAGCATGACCACACTAAACATGTTGAAGTCAATCGACATTTCATCAAGGAGAACATAGTGATGGGAGTTGTGAGCACTTCATTCGTCTCCTCTGATCAACAGTTGGCTGATGTTCTTACTAAGGGGTTGTGTCATAGAGCATTTGAAAACATTATGACCAAGTTGGGTTTGACAGACATTACAAGCCAAACTTGAGGGAGAGTGTTTCTTTCCAGTTTATTTTATTTAAGTTGTATTTTGTACGCTGTATTCCCTTATAACCGGCTCGTACCGAAGGATCGAATCAAAGGATAACCCGTCCGATAACGTAGCCTGGAGGGGATGATTCCCCAATGCATTTTTCAGTTGGGAGACATAAAATACGAGGTGAACACGACTATCGGCGAGTAGCTGCAGACGGTAGGCCACGCCCCCAATCCTTTCTAAGATCAGGAAGGGACCGAAATATCGAGTCGAGAGCTTAGGATGTAGACGCGGTAGTATCCTGTGAGACCCAAGAATCCGCGCACTGCACTAATGCTCGTCGGAGTCGTCCACCGTAGGACAGCGTCAACCTTGGCGGGGTCCATGGCCAGCCCCGCGACAGAGATGATATGTCCGAAATAATCAATCTGTGTCTGCCCGAATAGACACTTCTTGTGGTGGGCCACGAACTGGTGATCCACGAGCAGTTGAAGCACGGTGGCCAAGAGGTCCAGGTGGGGTTTCCAAGAAGTACTGTAGACCAATATATCGTCAAAAAAAACAAAACAAACTTACACAGGTGTGCCCGGAAGACATCATTCATGGTGGAATGGAACGTGGTCGTGGCGTTGGTCAGGCCGAACAGCACGATGAGGAACTCGTAGTGGTCATCGTGGGTGCGAAACACCATTTTGGGCACGTCCTCGGCCCGGACCCAGATCTGATGGCTCCCTGAGCGTAGATCGAACTTGGAGAAGTAAGTTGCGCCATGTAGCTCATCCAACAACTCTTGTATGAGGGGAATCAGATACTTATCGGGAATCGTGAGCTTGTTCAGCTCCCGGTAGTTCACACAGAAATGATAGAATCTCCAGCTGTCATCCTTCTTTCGAACCAAGAGCACCAAACTGCAGAAAGGGCTCGCACTCGGCTGAATGATGCCCGCTGTAAGCATCTCGGCGACCATGGCCTCCATGGTGGTTTTCTGATCATGGCCGTAACAATACGGTCAGACCAAATTGATAGAAACCGGATAGATTAGGGCAAGAGGTACACAGGTTCGTATTCCCCTCCCGATACAATATTTTCTAGGAAAATACAAGCATAAGTCCAAACCCATGGCACCGTCCTATATATATAGGCGGCCCGATACAAAGGCAAAAACAACCCCCTTAAAAGAAAAGTGCATAATATGAAAATACGGAATTAAAGAAGTAATAAAGACGTCCATCTCGTCCTCAAGCCGCACCCGTGCAAATGCTTGCCGATAATGGGGTCTTCCACACTCGTATCATAGAAGCATTAGAAGTAATAATTTAATGGGTCTATAATATGTCAATTATGCGGGTTGTGAGACTACCATTTATATTGACCCAATTTAAGTGACCTGATTGATCGGATAAATGACTTCATATTGTATGGATGTTTCACATTATGTGTGGATACCGGCGCTATTTTGTATTTACATGATGGACCTAAACATAAAATTATGCATTATGATTTTGCTATAAATAAATTATGAAGACAAATTTTCATTCTCCTACGGTTCTGACATCCCAACGCTAGTGAGAGAAACGTGGAGCTGTCTACTCCCTTAGAGCATCGTACAATTGGAAGATCAATAATTGCCTTCATTTCTTCCGATGGATTCAGATATGCTTCGACTTCAATTTTTCATTGTGATGTTTTGACTTAGATGGTTTCATGTCTTTGGATAGATCTTAAAAAAATTCCTCATCACAAAGAACATGTATAAACATAGTAGTAATGCAATGTGAGTTACAAGTAACCGATTAACAATACTTGAGGGAATACTAACCAAGCCCAATTGCAATATTGATCAATGCCGTCTTCCAAATAGTAATATACTGCTCAAAAAATATGTAGTACACTGAATATGGAAAAACCTGCAACTGCACGTAGAGTCAAGTAAGCTTTAGTTTATGCATACAATTCCAAGCATATTTTAATGGGAATAATTAGGAGATAAAAAAAAGTTAAACAACAGCCTCTGAACACTTGAACAAAGACTACGTAGATTAAACTTACGAGTTGCTTATAGATTTCTAATTTCTTTTAAGGAAAAGTGCCAATGTTTGATTTCCATCAGAGTTGTAACCCATTAAGGTTTGAAAAACAACCTCAGATAGCCTATTTGGAGAAGGAAGAAGTTATTCCAATACCTTCTGAAGACCACGCATGCAAGCTAGCTGCCTCCACCCTTTAGGTTTTACAGTTCATAAGCCCAAATATCCCCCACAAAAGATAATGTATAAGATCCATATATAATCAAGGAATAGGGTCACCTCATGACGAATCTACACCTATTGTAACCTTCTCCCACTCCCTCTCAAACTGGATCAGGGATGGTGTTTGTACAACCCGCATTCGTCGAGGCCAGTCAACATCTTATCAACAATAGTGCTATCATGATACCAGAATATTGACCGTTGACCAAAGGACATCTGTACGGAGACCCCACATAACTCGCATGCAGCTCGCCTAAGATCCGCTAAGCAACTCGCCGCGACCTCATGGGCCTCTTCAGCACCTCGCCGTATGATGAGATCAGCTTGCCACAGCTCGCCAACGACCCATTTAAGCTCGCACGGGGATGGGGTCCACCCAATGAGACATGCCCACCCCACCCCCCCAAGCACCCGTTGCCTATAAATACAACCCCACGTTGAAGGGGGAGGGGACTGCAGATGAGCCCACAGGAGACCTTGCCTAAAGCTCGCAAGCTCTCCTTAGCACGCTCGGAGCCTGTCTCTTCCCCCAACCAAACACACTGTTTGGTTTGGGAGGGGGGTTCTTATATGCTCCTGGGTGCGCGGTGGGACTTCCTAGCTGCGGCTAGCAGACATTGGGAGTTGTTTGAGCGACCAGACCCCAATCCTTCCCATTCTCGCTCTTGGACCCGTGGGTTTTACTTTGGTGGGCCAGTAACCTCGACCCATCTCCAAGTCCGAACTCTGAGACCAAATTCTAGGCATCAACATCTTGGTGCGGTGAGGGCGGACTTTGGGCAAAGGAAGAAAAACTCATAGAAGAAGAATACCATGGCACTTGGCGACGGACAAGACATGAGTCACAACACCTCGCGAAAGCACAATGACCCCATCACGTGTAGAGACTTCAAGTCACGCGCGTCGAGACAATGCACCTTGGTAAGGATGCTCAGGAGATTGGAGTTTGGCACACATTATTATACTGGCATAGTGGGAGCGCTCCCAAAGGGCAGCATTCCACACATTTTTACGAGGGGAGGCGAGCTGGACTCCGGATCAGGTCCGAGAGGCAGAGGAGCGACATGTGACCATAGCCCGATTACCCTCCTCGCCTTTGGTCTCCACACTGGGGTGAGACGAATGTTGGCGTTTCCATGGTGATCTGGAATTGGTCAAATATCTAGTCTCACTGCCAACGCGATATGAGCCTATGGGGTCACACACAAGAGTGTCTTGAGAAGTTGGAGGAAGAATTGTGTTGGTTTGGGATTTCTCGAGAAGTTTATTTCCTGGCTTGAGATTTCTCGAGAAATCTTATTCTTGCTTTTGGATTTCTCGAGAAATTAAATCCTTGGGATTTCTCGAAAAGTCATATTACCTGGCTTGGGATTTCTCGAGAAGTGTGACATCTTGGTTTTAGATTTCTCGAGAAGTAATATTTCTTGGCTTTGGATTTCTCGAGGAATTAAACCAATCCTATGACTTAGTGGAACGCAGATTTCAGTTTGTCGAACTGAAGACATTCGTCGAACGCAGTGTTCAGTTCGTCGAACCGAAAGCATTCGTCGAACGCAGAGTTCAGTTCGTCGAACTGAAAGCATTCGTCGAACGCAGTGTTTAGTTCGTCGAACTGAAGGCTGATATTCGTCGACCGCTGAAACTGGTGTTAGTTGACCGCTGAGGCTGGAGTTCGACGAATGGCTAGCGCGTTCGACGAACGGCGAGCCCGTTCAACGAACGACCAGCGCGTTCGACGAACGGCCAGCGCGTTCGACGAACGGCCAGCGCGTTCGACGAACGGCCAACGCGTTCGACGAACGGCCAACGCGTTCGACGAACGGTCAGCGCGTTCGACGAACGGCCAGCGCGTTCGACGAACGACCAGCGCGTTCGACGAACGCTAGCCAGTTCGTCGAACGCAGTTCAACGAATTCTGTTTTTCTTCACTTAAAGTCGTGGCTGTGCGGATAGCTTCATTTTGCGCGTGGGTATAAAAGAATGCGATTCTTTTTGACCTAGATTATGCGATCTATTTTGCGAAAGAAAGTGAGAGCGACGGAAGAGTTCCGCCAGTAGCCCCGGAAGGAAGTGTTCCGACCGGTCGATCCCGCCGCCACTGTCGCCTCTTCCTGTAGTCGGACCTAGCAGTCCGTGGAAGACGTAGATGACAGTTCTTCTCCGACCTAGATCTTGTGTGACAAGAGGCTAGGGTTCTCCAGTGTTCGTGTGGACTACTATAGAGGTGCAGATCCATTTCTGTGCAAGGAACTCAGCCGCACCATCTTGAATCTGACATTGGAGCATCTCGGTTGAGTATAGACTCAACCCCCTTCAGGTATAATCTCTGCAAATGTTGTGGTTATTGTTTTATTTCTTGAATCAGTGAAATCACAAGTTCCTTATAACTGTTTAGGGTTGTTCTAGTTATTTATTCCGCTGCGCATATATGATATGCTGTATTATCATTTCTGAAATGCTATGTAGAAAACCCAACAATGGTATCAGAGCTAGGTTGAGCAATCTATTGCGTGCAAATTTAGAAATTTAGAAGCGTTCTAAATGTATAGATTTCTTCCTGGAATATTATTTTGGTGTAATATAAGTGGTCAGGGCTCTGCCCCGTGGAACCATGTCAGGAACGCATGTGATTGCGTTGCGATTTCATCGTTTCAGAAATTGTGTCTCCTTAGCAGTAACCGTCCCTCTAATTGGTTTGTGAAACCAAGCGTCTTAGATTTTGAATCTAACGATGAGAGACGAGCTTGTCTACTGCATAAGTGGAGTTGTTTTGCCTGTGTCAAATGCATGTAAATTTGGAGATTTAGAAGTGTTCTAAATGCTCAGATTTAGCCCTTTCTATCAAGCGTTGATAATTTTATTTTGTGCATATTGGGGATGCTATTTGGTTTGAAATGTTGTATTTCAATTTTGTGAATGTGCACAGTGATTAAATGTTAATCACGATGAAATGTTCATCGATTGTATTTTAAAATCCCTTAATACAATATTAAGCATTTGGATGCCTTCCGATGGATGACACTCTACCTGCCTCGATCGATGAAGTGTGGGCTTGCCAAAGCAAGGTGCATTAATCTATCTTGGTAAGAGTGCGAGCGGATAATTGTGATATCCCACTGTCGACATCGGGTCTATCTTAACTAGGTGACCTCAAAGGTTGAGCGCCTAGAGACATAGGGTTGGCATGCACCATATGATGGATGCGAATAAAGAGTTATTCACCAACCATACAAGAGTTGCATAGTGATGCAATTGACAAGTGTTGTCTACCTAAATAACCGCATTGCGAGAGAAACGCCAAAGCGGACTCGTTGTGTTGGTGAAATACGGATCTTGTCCACTAAGAGAGTAGCTCGCATAAACTCTCCGAATCGAAATTAAGGGTTATCGATTTGATTAAAATAGTGAGAGTTTTTAATTAAAGTCATTATTAAAATAAAATGTATTTTGAAATATAGTCCAGAAAATCTTTTTCAAATTTATTGTAGAATTTTCATGGCAAATACATCTCACTCCACGTTGTCCTTGAGAGCCATCCTTGAGAAGGATAAGCTCAATGGGACGAACTTCCTCGACTGGTACAGGAACCTGAGAATTGTTCTCAGGCAAGAGCGCAAGCTCTATGTCTTGGAAGGTGTAGCCCCCACAGAGCCGGCCGCAAATGCTCCGAGAGCAGACAGAGATGCTTACAAGAAGTATCAGGATGATACCTTGGATGTGGAATGCCTCATGCTTGCTACCATGTCCTCTGAGCTTCAGAAGCAACACGAGAGCATGTGTGGTTATGAGATAATCGGGCAACTCAAGGAAATGTTCGAGGGGCAAGCCCAGCAAGAGAGGTTTGACATATCCAAGGCATTATTTCAGTGCAAAATGGGAGCTCGAGACTCAGTAGGGACTCACGTACTTAAAATGATTGGGTATATAGAGAACCTTGAAAAATTGGGTTTTCCAATGGGCCAAGAGTTGGCCGCAGATCTGATCCTGCAATCGTTGCCAGACAGTTATGAGCAGTTCGTCTTGAACTATAATATGAATGAAATACAAAAGATACTGCCCGAGCTCCTTGGCATGTTGAGAACTGCCGAGAACATGAAGAAGACCAAGCCTGCCAGCCCCATACTGATGGTGCATAAGGGCAAGGGCAAGGCCAGTGGGTCTAAGAAGACGAAGATTGGATCTAAGTCTCCTCTTGATCCCAAGTCTTCTGTACTGAAAAGGAAAGGTCCGGCGAAGGAAGGAAAATGCCACCACTGCGGTAAGGCAGGGCACTGGAGGCGGAACTGTCCCCTCTACATTGAGGATCTGCAGAAGAAGAAGGGAAGCGTGACTTCCACTTCAGGTATTTACGTTATAGACATAAACCTTTCTGCTCCTTCATCTTGGGTATTGGATACCGGATGTGGTTCTCACATTTGTACAAATGTGCAGGAACTGAGAAGGAGAAGAATGCTGGGTAAAGGGGAGGTAGACCTGCGTGTTGGGAATGGAGCAAGAGTTGCTGCCATTGCCGTTGGTATCCGTCATCTTTCTTTGCCCACTGAGCTTGTAATAGAACTAGATAACTGTTATTTTGTTCCAACCATAACTAGAAACATTATATCCATTTCATGTCTTGACATGAATGGTTTTTCGTTTATAATTAAGAACAATTGTTGTTCGATTTTTATGAATGATGTTTGTTATGGTGTAGCCCAATTGTTTAATGGTTTATATGTTTTGAACTTAGACTATCCGATCTATAATGTTGAAAATAATAAAAGACTAAGAACAAATGACTTGAATCCTACATACCTTTGGCATTGTCGTTTGGGTCATATAAACGAGAAACGCATATCCAAGCTCCATAGAGATGAACTATTGAACTCATTTGATTATTAATCATTTGAGAGATGCGAGTCTTGCTTATTAGGCAAAATGATTAAAACCCCTTTCACTGGTCACACTGAGAGGGCAGATGATCTCTTGGGTGTCATACATAGTGATGTGTGCGGACCTATGAGTTCTATAGCTAGAGTTGGGTTCCACTACTTCGTTACATTTACTGATGATTTCAGTAGATACGGATACGTGTTTCTTATAAAGAACAAATTCGAGACCTTTGAAAGGTTCAAAGAGTTTAAGAATGAAGTAGAGAACCAACTGGGAAAAAAGATAAAGGCACTCCGATCTGATAGAGGTGGCGAATATTTGAGTCAGGAGTTCCGTGATCATCTGAAAGAGTGTGGTATTGTATCACAGCTCACCCCACCCAGAACACCGCAACATAATGGTGTTTCTGAGAGGAGGAATCGTACCTTGTTAGACATGGTGCGATCGATGATGAGTCATGCAGATTTGCCCGTTTCCTTTTTGGGGTTTTGCTCTAGAGACTGCTGCTTTTACACTAAATCGCGTTCCGACGAAGACGGTTCAAAAGACACCATATGAGATATGGACTGGGAAGCGTCCTAGTATGTTTTTCATTAAGATTTGGGGCTGTGAGGCATACGTACGGCGTCAAATGTCTGACAAGCTGGAACCCAAATCAGATTAGTGTTATCTTGTGGGATATCCTAGGGAAACCAAAGGGTATTACTTCTACCTGCTGTCCGAGGGCAAAGTGTTTGTCGCAAGGACTGACATCTTTTTGGAGAAAGAGTTCTTATCCAGAAAGACTGCAAAAGTGGAACTTGAAGAGGTTCAAGAACCACAAACAATGAATGAACGTAAATTGGAACCTGGCAAGGACTACAATCTGTTGTAGCTGGAGAACCTGCTCAAGAAACACAAGTCCTATGTAGATCTGATAGACTAAGATTTGAGCCTGAGAGATGGATTTCTCGTGTCTCAAATAGGTAATGTGTTGCTTATGGATCATGATGATGAACCTGCAACTTATCAAGAGGCTATGTGTGGACCTGACTCCGAGAAGTGGCTTGAAGCCATGAAATCTGAAATGGACTCCATGTATACAAACCAAGTTTGGACCTTGGTGGAACCACCTGAAGGGGTACGACTCATAGGGTGCAAGTGGGTCTTCAAGAAGAAGACCGACATGGATGGGAATGTACAGACATTCAAAGGCCGGCTGGTGGCTAAAGGTTTCAGGCAAATTCATGGTGTTGACTATGATGAGACCTTTTCCCCTGTAGTCATGGTCAAGTCCATCAGAATTCTACTTGCTATTCCTGCGTATTATGACTACGAGATCTGACAAATGGATGTCAAAACGACTTTCCTTAATGGAAACCTCCTTGAGGAAGTGTATATGACACAACCCGAGGGTTTTGTATCTCCAAGTGAAGCCACTAAAATATGCAAGTTGAATCGATCTATTTATGGATTGAAACAAGCTTCTCGAAGTTGGAATCTGCGTTTTGATGAGAAAATTAAAGAGTTTGGTTTCATCAAGAACGAAGATGAGCCCTGTGTTTACAAGAAGATTAGTAGGAGCATTGTTGTCTTCCTGATATCGTATGTAGATGACATACTGCTGATCGGGAATGACATTCCAACCCTGCAAGCTGTTAAGAACAGGCTAGGGGACTGCTTTTCTATGAACGACTTGGATGAAGCGACTTATATATTTGGTATTAAGATTTATAGAGATAGATCGAAGAAGTTGCTGGGTTTGACCCAGAGTACATACATTGAGAAGGTGTTGAAACGGTTCAACATGCTTGAGTCCAAGAAAGGATTCTTACCCATATCACATGGTGTGAGTCTCTCTAAGGACCAGTGTCCAAAATCTTTGGAAGTAAGGACCGCATGAGGTTGATTCCATATGCTTCGGCAATTGGATCAATCATGTACGCAATGTTATGCACTCGACCCGATGTCTCTTATGTTTTGAGCATGACGAGTAGGTATCAGTCTGATCCTGGTGATAGTCACTGGATAGCTGTCAAGATATTCTAAAGTACTTGAGAAGAACTAAGGATACGTTCTTGGTATATGGTGGAGAGGAAGAGCTCGTTGTAAGTGGTTACACAGATGCTAGCTTCCAAACTGATAGGGATGATTCAAAGTCCCAATCAGGTTTTGTATTTTGCCTTAATGGAGGAGCTGTAAGTTGGAAGAGTTCCAAGCAAGAGACAGTTACCGATTCTACGACTGAGGCAGAGTATATCGCTGCTGCAAATGCGGCGAAGGAGGCTATGTGGATTAGGAAATTCATTGGCGAGCTAGATGTAGTTCCTAGCATTGTTGATCCCGTAGTTCTCTACTGTGACAACAACGATGCAATTGCCCAAGCTAAGGGACCTAGATCTCATCAGCGCTCCAAGCACATACTTCGGCGGTTCCATCTTATTCGAGAGATTGTCGATCGAGGAGATGTGAGCATTTGCAAAGTACCGACTGAAGAGAACATAACGAATCCACTGACAAAGCCTCTTGCGCAAAGGAAGCATGATGGTCATGTTAGATCAATGGGTATTAGATACCTGAATGAGCGTCTTTAGTGGGAGCCTTGTGGATTGTATGTTTGTTGGTTGTTTATTCATTTGATGAATTGTGATATGTACTATGGTTTTTCATTTTACATTTATGACAAGTTCTTTTATTATGTCAACTGTTTCTATATGATAGACTAATTAACATAATGAATGCTCCTAGAATGTTTGCTTCCATAGGAATTCAAGTACGTGACTTGAATGTGAGGGCCTATGTTTAAATGAAGCTTCATTCTTAAATGGTCCCTGGTCGAGGTATCATCCTAGATATTAGGGCGAGGATGAGACCATAAGACTAGCATGTGCGTTGACTGATAACCGGTTCTCACAGGTCATGATATTGTGATATCAAGTCATCACATGGGTACTTGTTAGGAACAAGTTGTACTGGACAGACCCACCGTGAGGCTACTTTGTGGATTGTTATATGAACGTGTCACAAGTAGGTCTCAAATGACAATGGTGTTTGTGGTCCTTTGACCTGAAGTCACAACATTCATCAAGTGAGGAAGAGCGTACTTTGATACCATCTAAAGTTTTCCTTGAGAAAGGTTGATGATAAGGGTGGTTATTGGGTATGTTAGGAATCATTTGGGTGTTTGTGTGTGAGCAGATATGAGATTTGTCTTCCTTTATGACAGAAGTTACATCCATGAGCCCCTTGATGGAATGAGACTGAGAAATGCATGGTCATGCATGGTCGAGTCAATATATGATATTGAGCTCACCAATTTTGTCAGTCTATTCTAGATCAGGAAACTGGGATTGAACATTTATGAGGGTGACATGGTCCATGCCTCTAGTTCTATCCGGATGTAAGGGACAAAGGGACATGACAACACTGATACATTGGTCAAGACAGGCTTATTGAGTTATGAACTCCTATTGCTTGGGGATCAATGATGCATTGCTAGATGCCGCTCATTGTTTGTGAGACTTTTATTTGATACGTTCAAGATCAAGTGGGAGACTGTTGGTGTTTCCATGGTGATCTGGAAGTGGTCAAATATCTAGTCTCACTGCCAACGCGATATGAGCCTATGGGGTCTCACACAAGAGTGTCTTGAGAAGTTGGAGGAAGAATTGTGTTGGTTTGGGATTTCTCGAGAAGTTTATTTCCTGGCTTGAGATTTCTCGAGAAATCTTATTCTTGCTTTGGGATTTCTCGAGAAATTAAATCCTTGGAATTTCTCGAAAAGTCATATTACCTGGCTTGGGATTTCTCGAGAAGTGTGACATCTTGGTTTTGGATTTCTCGAGAAGTAATATTTCTTGGCTTTGGATTTCTCGAGGAATTAAACCAATCCTATGACTTAGTGGAACGCAGATTTCAGTTCGTCGAACTGAAGGCATCCATCGAACGCAGTGTTCAGTTCGTCGAACTGAAAGCATTCGTCGAACGCAGTGTTTAGTTCGTCGAACTGAAGGCTGATATTCGTCGACCGCTGAGACTGGTGTTAGTCGACCGCTGACACTGGAGTTCGACGAACGGCCAGCGCGTTCGACGAACGGCCAGCGCGTTCGAGGAACGGCCAGCGCGTTCGAGGAACGACGAGCGCGTTCGACGAACGCTAGCCAGTTCGTCGAACGCAGTTCGACGAATTCTGTTTTTCTTCACTTAAAGTCGTGGCTGTGCGGATAGCTTCTTTTTGCGCGTGGGTATAAAAGAACGCGATTCTTTTTGACCTAGATTATGCGATCTATTTTGCGAAAGAAAGTGAGAGCGACGGAAGAGTTCCGCCTGTAGCCCCGGAAGGAAGTGTTCCGACCGGTCGATCCCGCCGCCACTGTCGCCTCTTCCTGTAGTCGGACCTAGCAGTCCGTGGAAGACGTAGAGGACAGTTCTTCTCCGACCTAGATCTTGTGTGACAAGAGGCTAGGGTTCTCCAGTGCTCATGTGGACTACTATAGAGGTGCAGATCCATTTCTGTGCAAGGAACTCAGCCGCACCATCTTGAATCTGACATTGGAGCATCTCGGTTGAGTATAGAGTATAGACTCAATCCCCTTCAGGTATAATCTCTGCAAATGTTGTGGTTATTGTTTTATTTCTTGAATCAGTGAAATCGCAAGTTCCTTATAACTGTTTAGGGTTGTTCTAGTTATTTATTACGCTGCGCATATATGATATGTTGTATTATCATTTCTGAAATGGTATGTAGAAAACCCAACAACGAACTCATGCGAGTTCAACTCATATCGTGTTCGAAAGCTCCTTCGATCTTGGCACCTATTTAGAACAACCGAGAGCCCGCGCTTAGAGAATTTCCACCAGAAAGGCGACCCCAGCCGCACCTTCTCAACACCTCTTCAAAACTGTTGGGAGCTCGACATTGATGAACAACTCGACGACTTAAAGTCATACAAATCGCTAACTAGAATTTTTTCCCACATGTGCTCGCCACGACAACGCGATCCAAATGTATTTATGATTCCAGCGGATGACTCGTGTACAAAGATAAGCATCAAATGTATTCCTCGCGTATTTAATGAAAATAAAGTTACTCTTTACTTTTCATCTGCAATTGCGTGTGTTATCTTGCAAACTCGAATTTCGATCACGCGCGAGGTAACCATTTCTCCCCGTGCGACATGAATTTACACCCAAACCTTCGAAGGTTACCTGTTGGCCAAAATCCACTTCCTCTAGTCAAGCTCGTCCTTAGTGCGAATGGTCTGGGAGTGTGTCGACCTTATCCAGTCCAGGATCGTCTATGCGACAAACAACTCGCTGATTCACCTCCAGTTGAGCTCTCCCCTTGCGTGAATGGCCAGGGAGTGTATCAAATTTATCTGGTCTAAGACCAACGTCATGAAAAAAACTCGCTTCTGCACCTCGTCACTTTATTTTGCAAATAACAAAACATATCAAGCTTGAGTCGTTTACCCCAAGAAATGAATAACCAAAATCCTCACGGAGGTACCTCGTACACGAGTTCAACACAACGAGCCTGAAAGCATATGCAAGTTCAACACTACGACCCTAAAAGCCTAGGCGAGTTTCATTCAGTTGTGATCCAAAGAGCCTAGGCGAGTTCGGTTCAGCGACGTGCCTAAGAGCCTAGTGATTCACACAAATGATCAACGATAAGATTTCACGCAATTTTGACAAAATATGTATGTATATTTTCTGTTTGGCAAAAATTGCATCTGCGACAGTAGTCGCTCTGCATATACAACAAAAGAAAACAGAAAGCAAAAAAGGAAGCCGCTGTCCTGCCTTATACTGAGAGCACCGACGACTTGTGCTCCTCTAGACCATTACTGGAGCTGGTCTTGCCAGAGGAGGAAGAAATATAGGAGCTTGAGTCCGAGAATAAACCGCTATCTGGGAAAAGTTCAGGGAGGACGCTCGCGACAGTCATGCACATCCCCTCCGAAGTGAGCAAGCTCGACTTGCGAAGGCGGCTCAAGATCACCCCCCGGCTCACGATCCTTGTTCCGAGAGGATGGTCGCAGTCGATAGTAAACCTTCGGAGGTTACTGTTATGTGTTATGGTCCTCCGTCAGTTATCTTATTTACCTGGTCGTTATTAGACTCGTAGTAATGTTTTAGTATTTTAATATTGTTGCATTTTATGTATTTACGGGTATGCCATCCGGGGTTCTATAAATAGACTCTACCCTTGTATTTGGAGATTTTAAGCAATGAAATATGAAAGTTTCCTTTATCTCTCTAAATTCATCTCTCTCTCTCTCTCTCTAAGCTCTTCTCTCCTTCCTCCACCCTCTAGGGTTTTCTTCCTCTCTCATCCCCTCCACCATTCTAGGGCTTGCCCTTGTATCTCCGCCTCCAACAATCCGGCAACGAACCAAGCCCATAACAGTTACCAAGGTGCATTGTCTCAACGCACATGTTCTCCCTGACCCTCGGTGTGCGTAAATTCTCACAATTCGTGCAGGTGGGAGCTTGCAGGTGTCATTGTCGCGGTGCAGCAAATCGCTAGCGAGTTGACGGGGACGGCTGCAGCCTAGAAATAGTGGGGGCCCCTAAAGTAATAAATGTGCTTTCTTGTTTCCTTCTCAGGCAGCTTGTGCTCGGCGAGCTACAAGACGCGAGTTCACCAAAACATTTCTAACTTCTACGATGGGTGACACTAAACAGTCACGCTTCCTTTGCGCTTCTCACTTTCGGATGTGCGTGATCTTCCCGAGCTCGCGCACGACCACAGACAAGTTTTAGGGCTTCAAAGCTCGCCATCTCCAGGTCGGTTTCTCGGCGTGGATGGCGAAGATAAACACCCAGTAACCAGGCGAGATCTCCTTCTAGTTGGCCCATTTTGACAACGGGTTGAAACCCCCGTCGTGGCCTGAAATTTGTCAAATTCTGCGTCACTATGGTCTCGTCCCCGCCCAGATCAATCCTAATGGTTTGGCGACATTAGTGTCCCTCGCTTGCTTCCTCCGGGAGGAGGGTATTGAATGGGACTTTCTGGAGTGGAAAGATCTTCGTCATGAAAGCGACTTCTGATGGGGTCGCTTATTTTGGGAGCAGCTTCGTGAAGTTGAGGGGGCTCCTGAACAAGATCCACCAATGGCATGACTGGGTGATCTTCGTTCGAGGAGAGTTCGGGCTGATTCCCCTGTTCCCTGAGGTGAGGGATGACGACCTTCTGCACCCCGAGGGTCAGGGAGAACATACACGAATTGTGAGAATTACCAAGATCACCTAGAGATTGGAGTGCCGAACACGCGCTAGGTGACCATTGCCCCCCGTGCGACATGAATTTAAACCCAAACCTTCGAAGGTTACCTGTTGGCCAAAATCCACTTCCTCTAGTCAAGCTCGCCCTTAGTGTGAATGGTCTGGGAGTGTGTCGACCTTATCCAGCCCGTGATCGTCTATGCGACAAAGTTGGTTCCGTCAGCAGCAGAGTTTGCTCTGCGAAGGGAACTCGCCTCCACGATGGGAACGTGTGGGCCCGTGGCCCTAGATCCGGCGAGCCTAGAAAGAGGAGGCCGCAACTCCTCTCCGGAAAGATGAGTCGTCTCCGCAGTAGGCCTCGACGTAAGCTCAGTCCCTGTCACCACCACGACGATCGAAGCTGCTACAGAACAAAAGGGTAAATCTGTCAATTCACCATTTATCCAGGAAGCAGGTAATCCCCAGAGAAGAGTGAATTTATGCCTCAGTCTCGCTCCCCGGGACTGAGGGGACACCACCGAAAATAACCCCAGAGAGGAGGTAATCCTTAGCTCGACGAATTGGGTTGGACGGTTCTTTCCGGGCTCGTGAGGAGTCCGTAAAGAGCAGCCATATTCATCAAGGACAATCAACATCTTATCAGGAACGATGATAGCATGATACCCAAGGACAGTTGCACGGAGGCGTCACATAACTCACCTGCAACTCGCTAGGAGCTTGCCTACTATCCTCTAAGCAACTAGCCGCGACCTGATAAGCCTCCTTAGCACCTCGCCGGATGACGAGATCAGCTCGTCACAGCTCGCCAACCCATTTAAGCTCCCACGGGGGCGGGTTCCATCCATTGAGACCTGGGTACCCTTAGTCCCCGTTGCCTATAAATACGACCCCATGTCGTGGGGGGTGTGTGGGGGTGGGGGTGGGGGGGGGGGGGGGGGTGGGGGGACCGTAGACGGAGCCCATAGGAGACCTCGCCTAGACGTCGCGAGCTCAACTACCATTTATAATAATATCATCCATATGCACCACAAGAATAATACTTCGCTGGATGGTATGCCCATAGAAGACAAAGTGACGAACCATACTCCTAATAAGACCAAGTAATTCCAAGGTTAATGAGAACCTTCCAAGCCATGCCATATGAGATTGTTCTAAACCATACAAAGATTTCTTTAATTTGCACACTTGACCACACCTCTCCCAGAAACAAAACCAAAAGGTTGCTTCATTTATATATTTTATAATTCACCAAGTGGGAAAGCATTAGAAATATCCAATAGACATGATGGCTAAGGCGATAAAAAGTTTTATGAATGTCATCTTCGCAAATGAAAAGAAAATATCTTTGTAGTCCACCCTGTATGGTTAGCCAAATCCTTTGGCTAGTAATCGAGTTTTATATTGAGCTACAAATCCATCTTTATATTGAGCTACAAATCCATCTTTATATTGATCTACAAATCCATCTTTATATTGAGCTACAAATCCATCTTTATATTGATCTACAAATCCATCTTTAGATTGAGCTACAAATCCATCTTTATATTGAGCTACAAATCCATCTTTATATTGAGCTACAAATCCATCTGGATTAGTGATTAGTTTTGACAAAATAATTCCATATATTTCCATTTTTGGCAAGGGAACAAGGTCATAGATAATATATGCATCTCTTAAATCATTGCCGTCCAATATTCTCCAGATCGGTTTCTCGCACCGTAATATTTGGTTCGACCTGCCTCACCGCCTGCTGCTCGCCGCCGGTGCTCCCCTTCCGTGCGATTTTGCGAATCCATCTCCCTCACTCGAGCGCCGTTGTAGCCGCCCTACCACCTGGCGCCAAGCTTGTAGATGTCGGCCGACATGTCCGATATGTCGGCCGACATGTCCGATATGTCGGCCGACATGTCATTTTTGAGGAAAAATCGCAACGTTAGTGACACAGATGAGAAAATTGATGTTTTCCAGTATGGCGGCCGACATGTCGATTTATGACTTATGACGGCGACATTAGCTATGAACATTTATTTTTAATTATCACCCGATTAATGGCTAATAGCACCCAAAAAATACTAAAACCCCATTTATTTTCTCCCGGTTCACTTCATTTCTCGAACCCCTAAAACCTAAAATCCGATTATAGAATTAAAATAATATATAATTAGAAAAAATAATTACCATCCATTATTAAAATCCAACATCCGACATAATTAAAAACATATAAATATATATATAATTAGAAAAAATAATTAAAAAAAATTACCATCTAATTAAAAACATATATATTTATATAATTAAAATCAGACATATGAAATGTCCCCGATATATCCCCGCAATCCGACATCCGACATACAAAACCAAAACCGACATGAGTCCGACATCCGACATCTGCAAGCTTGCCTGGCGCTTCCGTTAGATCTACCACCCGACGTTTTCGCCCGCGCATTCGGCCGCTCTCATGGCTCCGACCCGACGTTCCGCCGTCGTGACTCCTCCGGAGGATGCTACCGACGCCCTCACTCGCCGTTTGGAGACTCAGGAACAACTTGTCGCCTCCATGCACGCCGCTATCCTCGCTCTGCACTCCAAACTCGACGCCTTCCAAGCGTCCGCCACCCCCACGTCCACCGGATCGGGATCGGTTTCCCCAGCCAACGACGGATCCCTCCTCGGCGCCGGACCGACCATAGCGGCCGCCGGTATCACAGACCCGACCGCACCACCCCATCCCGCTCTCTTGCTGGACCTTCCCACTTTCTCCCGACTCGACCCCATGGGGTGGATCGCCAAGGCACCGTCTCAAGCTTCACTCGAAGAAGTGCTCCTTCGGGGTGACCGAAGTAAGCTACCTCGGACACACCATCTCGGCTCGGGGGGTCTCCATGGACGAAGACAAGATTTCAACAGTTCTTCGCTGGCCGACGCCTTCTTCCTTACGCGGCGTCCGAGGCTTCCTCGACCCGACAGGCTATTACCGACGCTTCATCCAGGGTTACAGGGCGTTGGCCCGGCCCCTCACACAGCTTCTAAAGAAATCCGAGGATGGGTAGTTCCAGTGGTCGGCAGAGGCAGATGCCGCCTTCTCCGCTCTCCAGCAGGCTTTGGTACAGGGGCCGGTGTTGGTTATGCCTGATTTCTCCCGTTCGTTTATTGTAGAGTGTGACGCCTCCGACATCGGGGTTGGGGCCGTTCTCATGCAAGGTGGTCGGCCAATTGCCTACTTCAGTCGCGTATTTTCCAGCACGATTCGCAGCAGCTCCGCGTACGAGAACGAGCTCATGGGACTCGTCCTCGCGGTGCAGCATTGGCGGCCGTATTTGCTAGGTCGTCCCTTCGTGGTCCGCACCGATCACCATAGCCCGTGCTACCTACTTCAGCAGAAGATCGCCACACCAGCTCAGCAGGTATGGGTGGCCAAGCTCCTCGGCTACGACTTCACCATCGAGTTTCGGCCAGGAAGGGCCAACCGGGCTGCAGATGCCCTCTCTCGGCAGGATCAGAAAGCAGAACTCGCAGCTATCTCCCGGCCAGTGTGGGAGGATGCGGCGGTCATACAACACGAGGTGGAGGCTGATCCGGTGTTGGCAGGTATCCGGACGGCGCTCCTCGCCGACGTCAATGCCCACCCCCTTACTCCCTCGTCGGGGGCCGATTGTTCTTCAAGGGCCGCTTGGTTCTCGCGCCCACTTCTTCAAGCATTCCTCGTTTACTGGCCGAGTTTCACGCCTCCCCCTCTGGCGGACATGCGGGAGCGTTGCGCACCTACCGCCGGCTGGCGGCCTCACTCTACTGGCCCCACTTGTTCTGACAGGTTCGTGGCCGCCTGCCTGCTCTGTCAAAAGGCATAGTATGAGGCCACCTTTCCAGCTGGCCTCCTTCAACCTCTGCCGATTCCGGACCGAGTGTGGGAGGACATAGCTATGGACTTTATTACCCGACTGCCGCGCTCCCAGGGTTTCGACTGCATCTTAGTTGTCGTGGACCGTCTGTCGAAATACAGCCACTTCATTCCCCTCCGTCACCCCTACACAGCCGCTTCTGTTGTTGACAGCTTCATCAGCAGCGTGGTGCGCCTCCATGGATTTCCCTGATCGATTGTGAGCGATCGGGACTAGCCCTGCAAGTTGAGTCGAGCCGGCTCGTGAGCTCGATGAGCCGGCTCGAAAAAAGCTCGACTCGAGCTCGAACCAGTTGAGCTCGAGCTCGAGCTCGACGAGCTCGAGCTCGATTTCGAGCCGAGCTCGAGCTCGATTACTCTTGTTCTTGAGCTCGCGAGCCGGCTCGCGAGCTTTTTTTTTTGGGTATTTTTTTTTAAAAATATAAATAAATAAAAATAAAAATGGGTTCATGAGCAAAAAGCTCGCGAGCAGCTCGAGCTCGACTCGAGCTCGCGAGCTCGAAAGCTCGAGCTCGAGCTCAATATACTGGTCTCGAGCTCGAGCTCGAGCCAAGCAGGGTGAGCTCGACGAGCTCGAGCTCGAGCTCGAGCTCGAAATATTTAGCTCGAGCTCGAGCTCGAGTTTGGGATTTTTGCCAAGCTCGACTCAAGCTCGACTCGTTTACACCCCTAATCGGGACCCCCTCTTCTTGAGCACTTTTTGGACTACTCTATTTCGACTCCAGGGTACGCGCATCCGTATGAGTACCGCGTACCACCCGCATACAGACGGCCAGTCAGAGGTCCTCAACCGCTGCTTAGAGACCTACCTTCGCTGCTTCGTGGGGGAACAACCCCGTAGTTGGACCAAGTGGCTGTACTGGGCGGAGTACTCGTACAACACCGCCTACCATCTGGCGACCGACACTACACCCTTCGAGGTCGTCTACGGTCGACCGCCTCCCTCCATCCTACGACATTTACCAGGGGAATGCCAAGTCGAGAGCCTAGCCGCCGCCCTTCAGGACCGCGACACCATCATGGATCATCTGAAGCATCATCTTCGTCGGGCCCAACAGAAGATGACCTCCTTAGCGAACAAGAAGCGGCGCGACTTGTCCTTCCAGGTGGGGGACAAAGTGTTCGTCAAACTACACCCGCACCGACAGCTGTCCGTCGCACGCAGGCTGTGTCCGAATTTATGCCCCCGTTTTTTGGCCCGTTTGAGATCCTTGCTCGCATTGGGGCGGTTGTCTACCGCCTACGCCTACCGGATCAAAGTCGCATACATCCGGTCTTCCATGTCTCCCAGCTTCACCGAGTGGTTGGTGATCATCCAGCGTCTGCACATATTCCTGCCGACATCAACCTTGCCCCATGCTACCCGTCCAAGATACTAGACCGCCGCTTCCCTCTGCCGGGCGACCCGTCATCCGATGAGGTTCTAGTTGAATGGGCAAATCGATTGGACTCCGACGCTACCTGGCTCCCTCGAGAGGATTTCCGCTGTCAGTTCGCAAATTACTGCCTTGAGGACAAGACAAATTTCCCAGATGGCGGTATTGTTACAGACATACGCGCGGAGGAGCCCGCGTGGCACGCCTGCATGCGCAGGAAATCGACAACCGAATCACCCACTACCCCACAGATCGATGACATGGCGGAGGCCCTTAATTATTTCCTATTTTAAATATTTCCTATTTTAATTGTTGTCTATTTTAATAGTTTCCTATTTTAATTATTTCCTATTTTACACCCCTCTTACAGTTATAAAAGGGGGGTGTGGTATTGTATTTTGACATGCTTGGATTAATCAGAAAATCAGGGTTGCTCCCTATCTTCTTCTCTTCTCTATTCTCCTCTTCTCTCCCAAACCTTAGCCGCCGGCCCTTCCCCTTGCTGACCTTCTTCTCGCTCCGTAATATTTGGTCCGACCTACCTCACCGCCCGCTGCTCGCCGCCGGTGCTCCCCTTCCGTGTGATTTTACGAATCCAACTCCCTCGCTCGAGATAAAGGAGCAGAGTTTAGGGCTCGTTCGGGAATGATTTGTCACCTGCCATATTTTGCGTCGCCCGATGAATGATCTGAATCCGCAGTTGCATTCAGATCGATGTTTCAATATTTTATGTATTTGTTTTATTATTTAGTGCTTTATTTAGTGAGATCAAACAATCATCATGTACAACCAATCATAGTCATCCAAGATTGCTGCCACAGTCATGTTTTATTATATAAATAAGAGGTTAGGAGCAGCCATGATGGGCGTTGCAGATTTTTGGAGAGCATTTCTTACCGGATTCCTAGGATCTCTCGTGGTACCGACTCCACGAAACCCCAAGGTCCGACTCCTTAGTATGTTATCTTTGTTCCTTGCCATGTTTCCTTTGTTTTCCATTTTGCTGAGCCTTCCCCTTCAGTGTTTCCTACAGCCGACCTTCCAAATCAGTAGCCACCTCTTCTATTCCCGCTCTAACAACCATCAGATCGCTCCCCTGAAGAAGCAACCCTCCTATTGCCCTCATACCCTAGTCGACCACTATCCCCCATCCCAAATCCTACTGCCAGCTCCCTGAGACATCACCAAAACCCAGCCTAGACCCTTCCCCTAACCGCTCAGACATCCTCCAATCAGCCAACGACTGCAGTTGTAACAACCGCTGTTCCCTTTTGCACTGCCTCCCCTTACCCCACAATGCTCACCATCCCTCCAACACACTCCCAACATCCACAACACCCTCCTTCTGCCAAGTCACTGTCCTGGCCCTTATTAACCCCTGTCCACCCCCTGGACGACCTTGGCCGTTCTCCCATAACCTCACCCAGCCATGCTCTCCTCAAGAAAACCCACTTCCAACCCACCTCTCCATATACAACCTCTATTCCACTTTCCACATCATCCGAGATAGCCACCACCGCATCGACGACTGTCGTATTTCCTCGCCGCCGCTTACGACCATACATTTGTGAGTGTTTTATATTTTGGTTTCATTACTTTCATCATTGGTAAAAATGCAGGGTAAGGTTTGCCTACATTTCACCCTTATGATGGGACCCTTCCTCGGATCCTCGCTGCGTGGGGATGCTTTGTGCACCAGGCTGCCCTCTTTTTTACTTTCATCATTGGTGACTTGGTGTACGAGCTTGGTTCTTATAAGACTATGGATGTCTTGCTATGCTAGTTTATTCGTTTTGTGATTTATCGTGGCTCACAGGACATTCTCGCTTGCCAATATTAGCTTTTGGCCCTCCCAACAGAGGAAAGCCTAATTTACCTGCTTTCAAAATTATTTGTTATTGGCTTGTGATAATTGCGTGAATTTTATGTTTTATTATTAATGGTCATTTACGGCCGGATAATTCATTTGCAAACACATATCATGCTAGGGTTAAATAAAATTGGATTTATCCAGCACTATACCTAGGGTTGCATTTGTTAGTATTCACGCACCTAGCCTACCCTCATCACATATCCTCTAAATAATGGGTAAATCTATATAGGGATCAGGACCGTCAACTGAGACTGTTTGTAGTAGATGCTTGAGTCTGCCTGGAATGTGATAGACATAGCATCCACTGCTTTAAATATCCTTCGACATATTAAACATGTCGTTTTTGAGGGGAAAACGACATATTTTTCTAAAAAAACAGATTATTCTTTTGTAAATATAGGCTGATATATCCGTTTTTTCCGATATATCGGTCGGCACGACTTTTGATCATATCGCACGTTATTTTCTTTTATGTTATGTTAGCAGACTCACAATATATGTTAAAATCATATATATGTATTATATTAAATTATATATGTTTAAACAAATTAAACTTATTGTTTATGTATTATTCTTACAATTAATTTTGTATAATTATTTCATACTATATTTTTCTTATTTCATATTACAAAAAAATATTACAACGTTTAACACATTTATTAGTTGATTATTTTTATGTTTTCAACATAAAATAATTAAGCTTGAAAACAATTATAATCAATCAAATATTTAGGTTTTAAATCTTCTTAATTTGATATAAAACTTAGTGTTATCAAAATAAAATTATTTTATAATATTAAATATATTTTACAAAATATCTCTTTGTACTAATTAATAATATTTTATTTAGGATATTCATCAAATTTATTTTGTTACACAACTCATTATTCGTCTACTTATTTTGCTAATTGTTTTACTTTTAGAACATATAATTATACTCAGTATACATAAAGTTATATATTTTTAGTAAGTTATGGATATCTGATATATTAAAATATATCAAACATGTCTCCAATTTCCGACATCTAACATTTACAAACTCAATTCGACATGTCACCGACATCCGATATTTACAACCTTCATACAATCAAATATCTTCTTGGGACGTCTAATATATGTGTTAGTAAAATGGGTCATTAGAAATAAATAATACTCTTACAAATATTTAGAGGGTTTGGGTCATTAGAAACAAAGGTTTCCACTGTAGTAATATTATGAGAGGATAGCTAGCCACATGAGGGTTGGGTTCATTGATATTGTATAATGTTATTTTGTAGTTTGTCACTTTGTAAATATTTATTTACTTTTGTTCCCCTTTGTATGGCAATCTGTATATGAAAAACTCTTGTATAAATAGGTCTATTTTGACCTAATCTCAAAATATCAAGACAGTATAATTTTCATCTCAACAAAAACAAAAGTTTCGTCTGTAGTAATATCATGAGGAGACACAATCACTGGATGTGCATGAATACTAACTTCCCTGGAATAATCCAAGTCAGTCAAAAGAATGTCAAGTTCTTGCACAAGGGTGCATCTGATAATAGGACAATAAGATATGAAAAAGACATTGTAATCTAGGAAGAGAATGAAAAAGTATCATTCCTAAGGTCTTTTGGAAGGGATGCAGAGGGTTGGACGAGACTTTCCAGTACTGATTGACAGTTTTGGGGGCTGGATAGTGGTGGAGGGGGCTGGGAGTGGACTGATTTGTGGGGGTGTTTGGAGGTCGGTATGAGTGGGGCGGGTCTTGTATGCATTGACCTAAAACATTTACCCGGACGGAATACAACTACTAATAACTTTTTTGGGGCCACAACAGAAAACAAATTAAATACTAGAGAAAAGCTTGAAAAACTAGCCCTATGTGTAATATTCTGAAAAAGAACATTAAGAGCAATATCATGCTTTCCTATCTACTAGATTGTTTGTTCCCATAAGTACTTCACCATAATCTAGTAGCTATGAGTGGACAAAAGCCACAATACCTTCAAAGAATCAGACACCCTTGAACTGAAATCTCGTGCAGCTTTCATTGCATTCACATAGTCAACCTGTAGTAGAGCCAGGCAGTACATGTTTCAAGGATGAAGTATTATGGAAATACTAAGAGCATGAAAAATACTAGAAATTACTTGTCTACTAAGAGGTTTATGATAAGTTCGAAATGATGATGCCTGGATTATTCCACTGTCAAAACCTGATACAAATATGAGCTTTGATCAGCTACTTGAAAGTAATATTGAACAATCACAGCTGATTAAGTTAATTATTAAATGTAAAAAAAATCATGTTCATGATTGCGCATAGGGAGAACGGACCAGTAAGATCAATGCTTGAAGCGTATGCTCCATTACCACCCTTGGCACAGTTAGCCGATGGCAATGCCTTTAGAAACCATGGTAGCTTCTCTTTGAATTGTGCTGTAGATGGGCGGCCTTCATCCAAATCTGAGTGGTGAAAACACTAAAACCACCACAAAATAATTAAGCTTGGTTCTAATATACGATATGAAATTGGATTAGATGTCAAAATAGTCAACAAGATACTTTGAAGAAGAAATACAATTCTGCTAAATTATTAAATAAGGATAGTTGCAAAGTTCATTGGAAGAGTTTTGAGTTCATGGTTTCAAACTAATCACCGTAATACAGTCTTTGCAAATCCCACTAATGCCACAAAAGCCCCCATTGGGCCGACAGCATGGCGCCTGCATATAAATTATAAAAAAATTTCAAGTTTAGCAATAATTTATAAGCTACTGCAATTTTTTTAGGATGTGCAAAATGGAGGAAATCTAGGTGATACATTAATGGACCATAAAAATGGGTTTTATTTATTTATACTTCTGAAGCAAAGAAACAACAGTAAATGTCAAAACACCGCATTTGGATCATGCCCCAAATTCTCTTGGGTGGCTTTAGCATGAGAAATTCATCCTGGTAGCAAAATGAGCATAACATGAAAAGGAATTAAGGAAGTACGAGAAAAATGTAACAACCATAAATTAAAAGAATAATAATCATAATGATAAGCAATGACATATTTGTAATTTCCAAAAAATAAAATAAAACCCTCTATATCTATCAGCAGCCCTCCTCTCCCCCGATTAAATTTCGGTCCAGGGATTTCGATCCCGTCTCCCGCTAGCCGCTCAGTTATGGCTCCCGCTCCCGCTCTCGTCTCCCGCGCGCAGCGCCGCCTCCCGCTCCCCTTGCCGGCGCCGCCCCTGCTCCCTCTTCTCCAAGGTGTCGGCAGTTGCTCTCCCTCAGGCCGACGGGAACTTCCTCCCCAAGCCGTCAGTCCTCAAGGCCGGCAGCAGAAGCTCCTCCTGCTCCTTCTTCTCCGTCAGTAGCCTCTCCTCCTTGGGCTCCGATTCCAACAACTTTCTCCTTCCTCCAAGGGCCAGAAGCCCTAGTTCCTCCTCTTCTTCCTCGTCTGGACCGGGTTTTGCGAGATGGACATCTAGGGTTTTCCTTCCCTCGCCTCCTTGAGGCCGGATTCGATTCCCTTGGGTACGCATCTCCTCCTTCCTCCTTCAATTAGTTTTAATTGAAATTCTTTGCAAATTTTTGTGCCCCTAGTGGTGTCTATGTTGTGATTCATGATTTTACCCCATTATAACCGTCCAATTTCTAAGTTTCCGTGCTCCCAGGCGCCTTTCATCGCCCTAATTGGCGGGATCTCTCCAAAGCCCTCTCCGATTTAGGGTTCCCCCAAGCCTAAGCGCCGTCAAGTCTCCGTTTCCGCGTGATAATTTCTTCTCCCCTCACTCTTGAGGGAGGTAAATCTCGAAACCCGTTTTTGATCAAAGTTACATGTTGATTAAATTGTCCGTGCTAGTGTATAAGTTCCCTTTATGTCGTATATCAATTATGATTGTGCTTGAACAGGTTCGAATTATGATTTCTGTTTTTGCTTGCGCCGCTTCGCCGCCGCCGTCAGATTTAGCCTCATTTAAGGCAAGTAGAGATCCCTCTCTCTTGCAATCATTGAATTTATTTAGCCTATTTGTTCTTATGATTTTTATGACTTCGCTTTGAACACATGTTTCATCAAGTAAGCTTAGTTCTTGAATGCCTGAATTGACTTGTTAATATATTGAGGTATCACGTGTTTGGAATGTCACAAGTTATGAACGTGAACGATGGTTATTTGAATATTCACAGATAAATTGTGTCTCATTTGTTGGAAGACGAGTTAGTGAACGAAAGTGGTTTTAATTGATTTCCATTTAAATGAATTGCATCTCATTTGATGGATAAATGTAAGACTAGTAGATCTTTTCGAGCAGAAACATTAATTGTTATAATCATAAATGTTAAGATTCCTGCTAGCAACTAGATGAATTGTGTTTGATATAAAATATTCGGTTCGTACACATGTTTACAAACTAAATGAATACTTGGTATCCTAGAAAATGATGTATAATAATCTTATTACTCGTAAATACTTGAACCCGCAAGTTTCAAAACTCTCTATCGAGTTCTTTGAGTCATCAAATCTTGTTTCTTATGCCTGTCTAGTTCTAAGACTCGAGTAAATAATTTTCTATAACTTGATTCCTCCCGTTTCACGTTTGTAAAATCTACTCTTGTATATCTGAATCAGTATTTGGTTACATGTCTTGAGATACTATAATCACTCAATTATGAACCATTTGAATCATTAATAACATAAGCAACCAATGAAATGTGGTGTTTAATTGACGCAACTCCTCAACTTGGGTTCCCTCTTGAATCCTTAACGGGAACAAAGGACCGGTCATAGCTAGCATGAACTCCCTGGCTCAAGGGTGAGAGTTTGAAAGAAACGCCCCTTAGAGATCACGGGCAGAAATTCTGAAACTCTGGTAAGACATGCATCGGAATATGAATCTGTCTGAATCATGAATCCTGTGCGTCAACCAAAAACACTTACACTTTCACTTGTTACAACTTATGTTATTACCTGTATCTTTGTATGCTATACTTCAGAGAAGCCTACTTATTCTGGTTATTTCTGTTTGTCTCACTTGCTTGCCTGTCTTATTAGCTCCGCTTCATGAAAAATGATACAAAAATATTCTGTTTCCCCTGCTCGTATTTTATTTTGCTCCAAGTCCTTGGGCTGTGTCTTCTAGTCGCGTGCTATGGACGACGGTTTCCGTGCTGCTGCCCTTTGGGTGCCGAGCTCTTCTTTTCCTCCCTTCTCACTCGCCGCTGCTTGAGCCTTTTTTGCTCGCCGCTGCTTGAGCACTCTGCTCGCAGCCGCTTGAGCCTTCTGCTCGCAGCTGGCTTGTGCTTTGCTCGCTGCATCTCGGATCGTGGTCTTGCCGGCAACCGTTATCCATAGTTATTTTTTGTGTTGTTCTGATTGTCTTCGTCTGTGTCTCCGTGCGAGTCTATGCCTTCATGCACGTGTTCCACATGAGAGGGAGTGTTTGTGATACCGACGACTCGGATGCCTCTTTCCGGACTCCTGCCTTAGTCACACACGGCCTCCAGGCATATTTCGTATGTTGTGTGTCTCCCCATTTTTTTCTTCTATGTTAGGTAGGTGTGGTTTGGCCTTTGTTGGTTGACCTGGTTTCAGCTCCGGGAGCATCCAGTGTGCTCATGGTCGGTTTGTGGACCAACGTCGTGTGGCCTTTGCCCGGTTGAAGTATCCCCGGTGACACGCGGTTGGGCCTCGGTGGCTGTTGTTTTGTCCCACGTTGCCAACCACTATTTACCTTTTCTTTTATGTTTTGTTCAAGCTGAAGGGTAGTGTTGAAAGTATTTATATTTTAGTATTGGAGTTTAGTCCCACACTGCTTCTCGGTGTGTGGTGTCTTGTTGTAATCCTATATAGTTCCCCTTTGAGGATGAATAATATTGCACCAAGTATTTTCCTTTCTCCTCTTTTCTAACAATATCTATCAGCAGCCCTCCTCTCCCCCGATTAAATTTCGGTCCAGGGATTTCGATCCCGTCTCCCGCTAGCCGCTCGGTTAGGGTTCCCGCTCCCGCTCTCGTTTCCCGCGCGCAGCGCCGCCTCCCGCTCCCCTTGCCGGCGCTGCCCCTGCTCCTCCTCCCTCTTCTCCAAGGTGTCGACAGTTTCTCTCCCTCAGGCCGATGGGAACTTTCTCCCCAAGCCGTCAGTCCTCAAGGCCGGCAGCAGAAGCTCCTCCTGCTCCTTCTTCTCCGTCAGTAGCCTCTCCTCCTTGGGCTCCGATTCCAACAACTTTCTCCTTCCTCCAAGGGCCGGAAGCCCTAGTTCCTCCTTTTCTTCCTCGTCTGGACCGGGTTTTGCGAGATGGACATCTAGGGTTTTCCTTCCCTCGCCTCCTTGAGGCTGGATTAGATTCCCTTGGGTACGCATCTCCTCCTTCCTCCTTCAATCAATTTTAATTGAAATTCTTTGCAAATTTTTGTGCCCCTAGTAGTGTCTTTGTTGTGATTCATGATTATACCCCATTATAACTGTCCGATTTCTAGGTTTTTGTGCTCCCCGGCGCCTTTCATCGCCCTAATTGGCGGGATCTCTCCAAAGCCCTCTCCGATTTAGGGTTCCCCCAAGCCTAAGCGCCGTCAAGTCTCCGTTTCCGCGTGATAATTTCTTCTCCCCTCACTCTTGAGGGAGGTAAATCTCGAAACCCGTTCTTGATTAAAGTTACATGTTGATTAAATTGTCTGTGCTAGTGTATGAGTTCCCTTTATGTCGTATATCAATTATGATTGTGTTTGAACAGGTTCGAATTATGATTTCTATTTTTGCTTGCGCCGCTTCGCCGTCGCTGTCAGATTTAGCCTCATTTAAGGCAAGTAGAGATCCCTCTCTCTTGTAATCATTGAATTTATTTAGCCTGTTTGTTCTTATGATTTTTATGACTTCGCTTTGAACACATGTTTCATCAAAGTAAGCTTCTTCAATGCCTGAATTGACTTGTTAATATATTGAGGTATCACGTGTTTGAAATGTCACAAGTTGTGAAGGTGAACGATGGTTACTTGAATATTCACAGATAAATTGTGTCTCATTTGTTGGAAGACGAGTTAGTGAACGAAAGTGGTTTTAATTGATTTCCATTTAAATGAATTGCATGTCATTTGATGGATAAATGTAAGACTAGTAGATCTTCTTTTCGAGCAGGAACATTAATTGTTATAATGATAAATGTTAAGATTCCTGCTAGCAACTAGATGAATTGTGTTTGATATAAAATATTCGGTTCGTACACATGTTTACTTGGAGGATAATCGTTTGTTGGAATGAATCAAACTAAATGAATACTTGGTATCCTAGAAAATGATGTATAGTAATCTTATTACCCGTGAACACTTGAACCCGCAAGCTTCAAAACTCTCTATCGAGTTCTTTGAGTCATCGAATCTTGTTTCTTATGCCTGTCTGGTTCTAAGACTCGAGTAAATAATTTTCTATAACTTGATTCCTCCCGTTTCACGTTTGTAAAATCTACTCTTGTATATCTGAATCAGTATTTGGTTACATGTATTGAGATGCTATAATCACTCAATTATGAATCATTTGAATCGTTAATAACATAAACAACCAATGAAAGGTGGTGTTTAATTGACGCAACTCCTCGACTTGGGTTCTCTCTTGAATCCCTAATGGGAACAAAGGACCGATCATAGCTAGCATGAACTCCCTGGCTCAAGGGTGAGGGTTTGAAAGAGCCGCTCCTTAGAGATCACGGGCAGAAATTCTGAATCTCTAGTAAGACTTGCATTTGAATATGAATCTGTCTGAATCATGAATCATGTGCGTCAACCAAAAACACCTACACTTTCACTTGTTACAACTTATGTTATTACCTGTATCTTTGCATGCTATACTTCAGAGTAGCCTAATAATTCTGGTTATTTCTGCTTGTCTCACTTGCTTGCCTGTCTTATTAGCTTCGCTTCATGAAAAATGGTACAAAAATATTCTGTTTCCCCTGCTCGTATTTTATTTTGCTTTGCTCCTGTTTATTTCAATGTTCTGAGGCTTTTTCTTCTTGTTTTGGAATTTGCCTTAGCGTTCGTGCCTGCGCCGCCTGCTTCCTGAGCCGATCTGCGTCAAGCTTCAGGTTTTGTGTTTATGTTTCATTTCTTTATCTGTCAGATATTTTGTTATGTAATAATTACGATCAGACATTTTCTCCTGTTTCATGGACAACTGCTAAGCTAAATCATATAAGTATTAGAATTTGACATGATTTGCATGTTCATTTCTCTGAATTGTCATTGCATTTCGATCTGTATCAGAACTTGTATCATAAGTTGTTTTTGCAAAATGCATGTGCACCTGTTTCAAACTATCACATTTTAAAGCTTCCGCAATAAATCAATCTGCTTTACTTGAAAGTAACTATTTTAAAACTATTTGTAGTACTTCTGCTTCCGCCTTAGCAGACATGGATTTTTTTTCGCCCATGCATGTGGCATCACGACCCGCCCTGAAGCGCACTCTGACTTTTGTCGAGATGGGTCGTGACAAAAAAGTAAGTCACAACTACCACTTTCATGGCCCAGATGTCCATACCTCACAATAAGCCTGATGCTGTGTTAGGATCTCGCATCGAGGAAATTCAGGGTCAGCAGGTACGACATGTCCTCATCCAGTTGAGGGGACTACCTGACGTAGCACAGATCGGGAAGAGCGGACAGCCTTCCGTCCGGCGTCTTCCGCACGGGAAGAAGGGGAGGTCGCGGCGGGATCCTTCCGGATCGGCTCTTCACAAGCGGAAAGAGGTAGAGTGGTTGCTAGGGTTTAGGAAATACTTTATTCAACGTGCCAACAAAACAAAACAACCCTCCTCTTATACTATGAGGAGGGGCTAACAACACACCACATGAAAAGAGTTCCAAAGTGGGCCGATCCGCTCCAAATAAAACAAATAAAGATATTCGCACACCAAATAAAACAAATAAAGATAAGACAAAGCTAAACAGCTTGTGGCTTCCAAAGTGGGTCGATCCGCTCCAACTACGCGATCCCGGCCTCGCCGTGGACTCCATCCGCCAAATGTCCGTCTGCGAGATGTCCTTCATCATTCGCCTCTCCTTGAGAAGCACTCGACCTCGAGTGCTCGGGATAAAGAGGAAGGTTCGGGTGGAAAACAGACATATCACTCACATTGAAGGTCTTGGAGATGTTGAGCTCCGGTGGAAGATCGACCACGTAGGCATTGTTGTTAATCTTACGGATGACAGAAAATGAACCATACTTTTTCGGCATTAGTTTGTGATGGTTGCCCGCGGGTAGGCGCTCTTTGAGGAGGAAAATCATGACCAAGTCTCCTACTTCGAAGACCTCGCGGCGATGCTTGTCGTCCATGGCCTTGTACTTGGCGTTGGACTGGAGCAACTTTTCCCGAGTCTCGGCTTGGACATCGCGGACATCGTCCGCAATTTGGGTCGCTGATGGCGGGGCCGTGGGTAGACAGGCCAGGCCAAGGGCATGCCTAGGGGCCTTTGTGTATACCACCGAGAAGGGGGGCCGATCGGTGGAGGCGTGCACCAAATTATTATAGGTGAATTCGGCCTGTGCGAGGGCGTGATCCCATTGTTTCGGGCGGTCCTGGCATATGCACAGGATGAGATTTTCCAAAGTTTTGTTCACCACTTCTGTCTGACCGTCTGTTTGGGGATGGGCAGAACTACTGAAATTAAGAGAGCTATCAAACATCTTCCACAACATCTGCCAAAAATAACTGAGGAATTTGGGATAGCGATCAGACGTAATGGAGGTTGGGACGCCATGCAAACGAACCACCTCGCGGAAGAATAACCGAACAATATGAGAGGCACCTGAAGTCTTGCGGCACAGAAGGAAATGCACCATCTTGGAGAAACGATCCACGACGACGAACACCGAGTCAACGCCGCGTTGAGTGCGCGGTAATCCCAAGACAAAATCCATGGACAGGTCCTCCCAAATGCCGGAGGGAACCGGGAGCGGCATGTAGAGCCCCGTGTTCTGTGCGTGACCCTTGTACTGCTGGCATACGAAACACTTCCGAACGAAGTTGCCAACATCCTTCGTCAATTGTGGCCAAAAATAGCGTTCTTGGAGGCTAGCGAGTGTCTTGTCCCGACCCAAGTGACCGCTTAAACCGCCCCCATGCAAATCACGCATAAGCTTCTCCCGCAAAGAGGTGCGGGGAATACACAACTGGTTGTCCTTGAGCAAGAAACCATCAAGGAGGAGGAAACCTCCAGCCGCCCATGGAACAGGCGCGCCAAATATCCTTGAAGTCGACGTCGTCGGCCTATAAGTGGCAAGAATGTTGAACCCGATGATCTCATGGTGCATAGTGGCTAATAAACAACCCCGCCGACGGAGTGCGTCGGCGACGACGACTACATTGCTAGCGCCCAGTTTGTGATGAATAATGTACGGAAATCGTTGAAGATGAGTGGTCCACCGGATATGCATGCCATCCATGCGTTTCTGACTATTTATATACTTAAGAGCTTGATGATCCGTGCATAAAATAAATTCTTTGTGGAGGAGGTAGTGCTCCCAATGCTTGAGGGCCCGACGACGACATAAAATTCTTGATCATAAGCGGCCCATTTCCGCCTAGCATCACTCAAGAACGCGACCAGACGTTTGTCTTGAGAGAGGACAGCCCCTATACCAATGCCGCTGGCATCACAATGCACCTCAAACAGTCTGTCAAAGCTGGGTAGAGCCAAAACTAGAGCAGAGCTGAGCTTTTGCTTGATTAAATCGAAGGACTGGGCGGCCTCCTCACCCCATAGGAACCGCCCCTTCTTTAAACAATTCGTCATCGGCGCCGTGAGGGTGCTAAAGTCACGGATGAATCGTCGGTAGAATGTGGCCAACCCGTGGAACGAACGCAACTCCGTAAGGGTTGTAGGCGTCGGCCAATCTCGGATCGCCTGGACCTTTTCGGCATCCACCTGGATGGCGTCCGCGCCCACGATGAAACCCAAAAAATTCAACCGTGGCGCGAGGAATGTACACTTCTTGAGGTGAACAAAGAGCTGGTGATCGGCGAAAACCTTCAACACCGCACGCAAATGAGACAGATGGTCCGCCCTGCTCTTGCTGAATATCAGGATGTCGTTAAAATAGACCACCACCGATTTCCCCAGGAATGGTCGCAACACCTGTGTCATGAGACACATAAAAGTACTTGGAGCGTTAGATAAACCAAAAGGCATTACCCGCCACTCGAAAAGGCCATCCGGGGTTTTGAACGTCGTCTTCCATTCATCACTCAGCTTGATGCGGATTTGGTGGTAGCCGCTGCGGAGATCTATCTTTGAGAAGAGCTGAGACCCATCCAACATATCTAACATATCATCAAGGCGCGGTATAGGAAATGAGTACTTTATGGTGATGCGGTTGATGGCGCGACTGTCTACGCACATCCGCCAGGAGCCGTCCTTCTTTGGTACAAGGAGGGCCAAGACCCCGCAGGGACTAAGGCTTTCGGTTATGAAACCCTTCTTTAGTAGCTCTTGCACCTTCTCGCGCAGGATGTCATGTTCCCAGGGGTTCATGCGGAACTGAGGCAAATTCAAGAGGCGGGCCCCCGGTATGAAATCAATCTGGTGCTGGATGTCCCGAAGCAGGGTGGGTGGTCGGGCAGGTCCTCGGTGGTGATGGTGTGGTACTCCTGCAACAGCTCCTGCACATCAGGTGCGATCTCTCCCGCGGGCTGCTCGGGGGTGGCGTAGAGCCCGTTGGGAACGAGGGCCACCACCTCCTTGCCTCCGCCATGTCATGCTCGAACAGAGTCGTGTCTTCATGCATCACCAATAAACTATGCCCCGTATCCGGGGGTGGGCTGACCTCCGATTTGTTCCCGACCCGAGCGATGATGAGAATCTTCTTGCAGGCCCAAGTGAAGGAGTAAATGTTTTCGCGACCCTTGTAAGACACGTCCGTGTCATATTGCCACGGTCTACCCAAAAGGAGGTGGCTCGCATCCATTTCCACGACGTCGCAACGGGTTAAATGAGACTGACGGACAGCGCATCACCCTAAACGACTTATCTCCGCCAAGTACTCAGTCACCGTACGTCCGCCTTGGGAGCAGCTCTGGTAATATTGGAACAAATGTTGGTCGTAGTCAGGTGGAAGGAACCGATGCCGCAACATCTTCTTCATCTTGAGCCACGTCCGCACCGGGGCTTTACCCTGACGGTTGCGGTTGAACTGCAGTTGATCCCACCAAACGGTTGCTCCTGACTTGAGACAATAAGCAACCATCTTCACTTGGCGGTGGTCCTCAACCTCGGCCATCTCAAAAAATCGTTCAACTTCCGAGACCCAATCGAGGAAATACTCAATGCCTAAGTCCCCGTGGAAGTGGGGGATGTCCGCTCGAAGGCGGTAGCCGTGCGGGCGCTGATGGTCCTCCCATGGTGGCGGAACGGGAGGGGGAGGTAGTTCGTCATCCGAGCTTGAGTCGTTGTGCAGTGGGGCGCGAGGGTAGGCGGCCGGTCGCGGTTGTTGCGGCAGCTCCCGCCGGCGGCGGTATTGCTGTCCGCGAAACCGGTCAGCAGGAGCGTCAGCGTCCCTCGATTGCTGTTGCGGTGGGGGAACGAGTGCGGGGCGGAGATCGGTGAGGGCGGCCGTGAGGGTCGCCAACTGCGTGGTGATGTCGTCGATTGCCGCCCACAGCTCGGCGTTGTCCCTTGGTCTGTCAGGCAAACTCCCTCTCCAGTCATTAGAAGACAAATAAATATTTAACAAAAAGGAACATCTGCAATCACACACCATCTCCCCTCCGAAAAATAGCAAATACACATTTATTAGCTAATCAATAGATAGCTATTGTGGTGGTATCGGTTGATAATACCCATAAATGAATGATTGGGATCGATTTTTGCACTATTAACATCATATTCCATATCAAAATTACGATTATAAACCTCCAAGCTCACTGAATAAAATCATGGATTTATCTGTTTCTAGAGTACAATCAGGAAAGAATTATCCCTAAAAGTCCATATTTAAGTCCTTCGTGGCGGTTACTAACTGTAGAAAAAGCTGAAGCTGTATATTTCTTGTATTAAATACAATGAGAGAATACATATTTATAGGAGGAAGAGAGAAGGGAAAAAACCTATACACAATGTGGGATTAAAAAGGAGGAGGAAGATAATATTGGGCCACAACAAATGGGCCTCTCATATGGGCTTTTCTAACACTCCCCCGCAAGCTGGAGCGTACAAATCATAGGCGCCAAGCTTGGATAGGCACTGATGGAAGAGAGTACTGGACAGGGCCTTTGTGAGGACATCCGCAACCTGTTCAGTACCAGGAACATGCTTCAGTTCGAGCTTCTTCATTTGAACTTTCTCCCTGATGAAATGACAGTCTACCTCAATATGCTTTGTTCTCTCGTGGAAGATCGAGTTTTTGGCAATATGTATAGCAGCTTGACTATCACAGAAGAGGAGAGCAGGTGAGGGAAGTCTTATACCAAGCTCCGTAAGGAGGCTTTCCAGCCATGTGAGTTTGGAAACCACAGATGTCATTGCCCGGTATTCTGCTTCAGCTGAGGAACGCGCAACTACCGCTTGTTTCTTGCCTGAAGATGAGAGCTCCGAGGGGCATGCATATACCGACTGACAATACCCACGGCGAAGGAGATGTCTGGTCTTGTTACCGTTAGGTAGATCAATTTTCCAACCAGGCGGGGATAGTATTCCAGATTTTGTAACAAAAGATCGGATTCGGAGGACTGAGCACACATCTTATGATTTACATCCATTGGAGTGTTAATCGGTTTACAGCCGGAGTAGCCCGCATCCCGAAGAAGATCGAGGCAGTATTTGCGCCGAGAAAGGACAAGTCCATCCGGTCGTCTGGCGATCTCCAGACCTAGGAAGTAGTGAAGGTGCCCCAGATCTTTGATTTGAAATGCGGAGCTAAGATGTTGTTTGACAGCTTGTATACCTTTTGAGTCATCTCCAGTGATAATGATGTCATCCACATCGACCAACAGAAGAACAGTCCCCGTGGACCGGTGGCGAGTGAATAGCGAGAAGTCTGTCGAGCTCCGAGTAAAGACAATTTCTCTAAGAGCCTTGCTGAACTTGTCAAACCAGTTCCGAGGGGATTGTTTGAGGCCATACAGTGATTTTAAAAGATGACAGACCAAAGACTCCCCCGTGGTCTCAAACCCGGGAGGTTGCTCCATGTAAACAGTTTCGTTGAGATCACCGTTCAGAAATGCGTTTTTCACATCCAGTTGAAGTAAGGGTCATCGACGATGTACAACCACAGAGATAAGTACACGAACCGTGTTGAGTTTGGCCACGGGAGAGAAAGTCTCTTCATAGTCAATGCCTTGTTGTTGGGTGTAGCCACGAGCGACCAATCGAGCTTTTAGCCTGTCAATTGTTCCATCAGGAGCATGCTTGATGACATAGACCCATTTGCACCCAACCGGTTTCTGACCCGGAGGGCGGGGTACCAGATTCCATGTCTGGTTGGCCCAGAGAGCGGTCATTTCCTCCTCCAAGGCGGCACGCCAGCCAGGATGTTGCAGAGCCTCCTGCACAGAGTTAGGAATCGAAACGGAGGATAATGAAGTAGCAAGAGTTTTAAGAGGAGGAGAGAGACGATGTAGGGAGACATAGTTCTCCATAGGATGAGCGGTGGAATCTGTTACCGGATCAGCAGGGAGCGGAGTACCCGAGGTAGAGGCCGACTGCGTAGGAGCAACGGACGGAGGAGCGCGGCGAGAGTAGACATGGATAAGGGGCGGCCTATAGGGACCAGGAGCAGGAGTTGGTGGTGGAAGAGCTGGTGGCGGAGGTATGTTAACAGGGATGACAGGTCTCATGATGGACTGAGTAAGAGGTGGTGGTACAGAGCTGGGTACCGGACTAGAGAAGAACGGCTGATTCTCTCGAAAGGTAACATCAACCGAAACCGAGATTTTCCGGGTGGTAGGATTATAGCAGACGTAGCATTTTTGAGTACGCAAATAACCGACAAATATATGCTTGGCCACCCTGGGATTCAGTTTATCCATGGATGGTCCCATGATGTGGACATAGCAGGTACATCCGAAGATTCGAGGTGTAAGAGAGAAAGCCGGAACAGAGGGAAAGAGAAGACTGAACGGAGTGACATGGTGGAGGACAGAGGAGGGAAGATGGTTAATAAGGAAGCACGCAGTGGAGACCACAAAGTTCCAGTAGACTTTGGGAACGTTCATGTGAAGCATGAGAAAGCGGGCAACATCGAGGAGGTGCCGGTTCTTCCGTTCGGCAACACCATTCTGATGTGGGGTGTAGGGACATAAAGTTTGGTGAACAATCCCGAATTCAGAGCATAAATTGGTAAAGGCATTGATGGTGTATCCCCGAGCATTATCAGTACGTAGCGTTTTGATGGTAGTGGAGAATTGTGTGCGTGTTTCAAGGATAAAGGCCCTAAAAACACGAGGGAGCTCAGAGCGATTGCAGAGTAAGTATAACCATGTTGTTCGAGAATAATCATCAATAAACGTAATAAAGTATCGATAACCCGAGATACTAGGCACTTTATAGGGACCCTACACATCAGAATGCAGTAATTCAAAAGGAGCAGAGCTCCTAGTACAATGTGCTAAAAAGAAAGAACGTGGTTGTTTGCCAATAATACAAGAATCACACTGGAAAGCAGGAAGAGATACATCGGGAAGTGCCTTCTGGAAGACTGGAAGTGGGGCATGTCCAAGACGTCGATGCCAATCAGCAGAGGAGACAGAGGAGAGGACAGTGGGATATTCGTCGAGAAGGTAGAGCCCGTTACGCAGTTGTCCTTTACCAATGGTAGTCCGCGTTTGCCGATCCTGTATCAGAAAAGAAGAGGAGGTAAATATGACGGAGCAATCGAGATCAGTAGTAAGACGGCTAACAGAAAGTAAGTTGAACGAGGAGCCCGACACATGAAGAGCCGAGCGGAGAGAGATGGAGGAGTTAAGAGAGAGGTCAGCCGAGCCGGAGACAGGAACAGTCGCCCCATTGGCCACGGTGATACACTTCGGATGAGGAGTAGCCAAGTACTTGGGTGGGCGTAACGAGGTGATGTGATGAGTGGCGCCAGAGTCCACTATCCAACGTGGACTGGTGGAGAGACAGGCGCTACCTGTATTGGAGAAGGAGGCGACGAAGGCAGAGAAGGATATCCGCTTTTGAAGCTGCTGGAACTGTAGGCGGAGCGCCTCAAGACCAGTGCGGGAGGCTGAGGAGCTATCATCTGCAACAGCTGCAGTTGGACGAGGAGGATGACCATTCTTCTGGTAGCAAGTTGCCTCAAAATGTCCGTCTCGACCACAGAAGGTACATTTTGGTCGAGCCCAACCGCCGCGCCCCCTTCCCTGAGAGCCCGAGCGTCCACCACGAGCAGATGGAGGTAGGGGAAGTAAGGGGGCATTTGTCCGTTGGAGAAGAGATGGGGAGGGTGTTGGGAGAGCATCCGGAGGTGTGAAGACTCGTAAGAGCATAGAGCACACATCTGAGAGAGAAGGAGTAGTGGCTGAGGCGAGAACTTGAGCCCGAATGCTTTGCAGATGTGGTGGAACACGAGACATGATCATGGCAATGCAGACAGCTTCCTTCTGAGCCCGTTGAGCAGCGAGATCAGTGGTAGAAGGCTGATGCTGGATCCACGCTTCAGCCAGAGTCTTGGCCCGAGCAACAAATGAGGTCATGTCGGCAGCCCCGACCACATCTAAAGTCTGAAGATCGGTAATGATGTCGTATCGGTGTTGGAGGCTGTCTTTGCCTAAGTATAATGAATGGAGCTCACCCCACATATCTTTGGCAGTCTCATGATACATGGTCATTTGGTATGGCTCGCCATCCAGAGAGTTGAGGAGCCAAGTCTGAACTCGGCCGTCATTCCTGAGCCAGTCCTCCGTAGGAGGTGATGGAGGTGCCCGAGTAAGATGTTGCAGAATACCCTTGGACTGAAGAACCCGTCGGACCGAGTGCACCCACTGAATGAAATTTTTCTTCCCGGAGAGGGAGATAGTGGTGATCCGCAGCTCGTCCCGGAGATCGGACGAGGAGTTCAGACGGGCTGCAGGCAAATGGGCAGGCAGTTCAGTTGAGTCAACCGAGGAAGGCATCTGGAGATCGCTGGAAGGCTGCTGGGGAGAAGGCCGCTAGCAGACTGCCGGAGGCCGCACGAACTGGGGTGTAGCCCGCTGGAGGCGCAGACCGCGCAAGAGAACGACGAGCAGACCGCAGGGAGGTCACTGGAAGGCCGCTGGGAGAAGGCCGCACGCTGGAGCATGCCGCATGCTGGGAGAAGGCCGCACGCTGGGAGAAGGCCGCACGCTGGAGGTCACAGACCGCGCGAGGGAGCAGACCGCGCGAGGGAGCGGACCGTGCGAGGGAGCGGCGAGCAGAGCGAGCTTGCTGGAGAGTTGAGACTGCGCGGAGAGAGATCGCTGGAGCGAAGCCGCTGGAGGTAGCCGCTGGGAGCGCGAGCAAAGAAAATCGCGAGGACGCTGCTTGAGTGATCGCAGGAGACCGCTGAAGAGACCGGCGGAGAGCTCGCAAGAAGTCGCTGGAGAGCAGAGGAAAGCGCGATCGCGGGAGGAGGCCGCGGAAGAGGTAGGTCGCAGAGCAGGCAATCCGCAGAAGAGACCGCTTGAGAGGGAGCTCGCAAAAGAGGCGAGCTTGCAGAGAGAAGAAGGCGCGATCTCTACGGAGAGGGGAAGGCGCAGGAGGAGTGCGGTCTCTGTAGAAAGAGGCCGCTGGAGGTGAGCTTCGAAAAAATGGGCGGGACCCACTTGACAGAGAGGAGGGCTATAAGAGAGTCGGAGAGGAGAAGAGGCGGAAAGGAGAATCCCCAAGGCGAGCCCGCAGAGAAACAGGCCGCAAGTCGGGCGGGCGGAGAGAAAAAAAAGGGTTGCGGTCAGAAATTATTGGGACCGCAAATTCGGACCGATGACTTTGATACCATGTAGGAAAAGCTGAAGCTGTATATTTCTTGTATTAAATACAATGAGAGAATACATATTTATAGGAGGAAGAGAGAAGGGAAAAAACCTATACACAATGTGGGACTAAAAAGAAGGAGGAAGATAATATTGGGCCACAACAAATGGGCCTCTCATATGGGCTTTTCTAACACTAACAAAAGAAAATCTAACTAATAACTGCTCCATAGATTTCTGATTTATTAGCTGCTAAGTAGAGGTTTTATGCTTTAGCAATCAAAGTCTACCTCAAACTTAAATTATACACACATATGACCCAGAACTTCTTTGTCCCACCAATCCGTGTCCACAAACATACAAGGAATCAGATCGATATGGAACCATTTGTACTAGAGGTAATCAGAATAACGAGTTATTTCAAGTCCATAGCGTATTAGAATAAAAAATAAAAATTCGAAATCTAAAAAGGGGTACAGGCCCACTACCTGATCATCTGGAGGACAGTAGCTCCCATTTATGAATTTACGGCAGCAGCTAAATGCTTCTGGAGACAACCAGACCAGGAAGTCATCAAGCCATGAAGCAGCTGGCTTGGCAATAAAACTGGATTCTGGAATTAATGACGCCCTTGTAATCTGCACAGGAATTAACATTTCAATAGCTGAATAGAAGGAAAAATCTTGACAAAGCCATTTATAATGAAGATTAAACAGCAAAAACTAGCATAACAAAACAGTAAAATAACAGAACACCTCCTAGATGTGTGTAACGAGTGATTTTACTGAATAAACATGGTTAGTGGAACTCTAAAAAGTAATTTAAACAAAAGTTATTCCAGGAAAAAACAGCATCAAACCTATTACATCCATCTGTTTTACCTCATTCAAGAGGGAGTTTGAATCACATTGGCTGATGGAGCATATCTTGTTTGTTTGATTAGATTCCATGCTGGAAAGGACAACAAAAAATAAAGAAAGCATAAGTACGACAACATAGCAGAAAATTTTCTTCAGATACAACATTGGTCCTTAGTTCAAAGATATAACGAGGCTCATTTTATTGCATGTGCAGTTTCTAGATGAGGTAACTTATGCAACCAAGATCAATAAAGGCGATATAGGGTAGGATCTAGCGGGTATACGATGATTCTAGGGGTGTGTTACGGCATCTAACAAGTCCCATAATTACACTATTGGTTGCGTACAGTTCAGGTTGTGTACACAAAGTAAAAAGTATTATGGATTTGATTTTTATTCCTCTCATCAGAATATAAAAGATGAAGATACAACAACACTCAAGCCTTTATCCCACTATAGTGGGGTCGGCTATATGGATCCTTTGTCGCCATTGTACCCTATCTTTAGTCATAATCTCACTAATGCCCAAGTACACATGTATTTCCTTATAGTTTCATTCCAAGTCTTTATTGGTCTACCCCTCCCCCGTTTAACATGCCTAGTGACTAAACTCTCATAACGCCTAACAGGTGCTTCTAATGGTCTCTTTTGTACGTGTCCAAACCATCTTAGTCGAGCTTCTCGCATCTTCTCTGCAATTGGTGTCACTCCTCTCTTATCCCTGATACATTCATTCCTAATTTTATCCAGTCTCGTGTATCCACACATCCACCTAAGTATTCTCATCTCCACACCTCCCATTTTTTGCTTATGTACACAATTCACTGCCCAACACTCAAAACCATAGAGCATCGCTGGTCTAATTGCAGTACGGTAAAACTCGCCTTTAAGTTTTAATGGTACTTTACGATCACATAAGATCCCTGACGCGCCTCTCCACTTCAACCAACCTGCTTGGATTCTATGTATCACATCTTTATCAACATGTCTTTCCTTATAGTTTCATTCCAAGTCTTTATTGGTCCACCCCTCCCGCGTTTAACATGCCTAGTGACTAAATTCTCACAACGCCTAACAGGTGCCTCTAATGGTCTCCTTTGTACGTGTCCAAACCATCTTAGTCGAGCTTCTCGCATCTTCTTTGCAATTGGTGCCACTCCTGTCTTATCCTTGATACATTCATTCCTAATTTTATCCAGTCTCATGTGTCCACACATCCACCTAAGCATTCTCATCTCCGCAACTCCCATTTTTTGCTCATGTACACAATTCACTACCCAACACTCAGAACCATAGAGCATCGCTGATCTAATTGCAGTACGGTAAAACTTGCCTTATTAATGGTACTTTACGATCACATAAGATCCCAGGCGCGCCTCTCCACTCCAACCAACTTGCTTGAATTCTATGTATCACATCTTTACCAACACATCCATCTTTTTGAACTATCCATGATATTTAAAGAACTCACTGCGGGGAATATCTTGATCACCTAACTTAATAACGAAGTCATCTGTCTGTCTTGCACTGCTAAATTTAAGCTCCATATACTCCGTCTTTGCTCTGCTCAACCTAAAACCCTTCTTTTCTAAAGTGTCTCGCCAAGATTCAAGTTTCACGCTTACACCCTCGCGCGTCCATCGATAAAAAAGATATCATCCGCACACAATGAACACCAAGGTATTGTTTGTTCGATATGCCCGATGAGTTCATCTGAGATAAGGGTAAAGATATAAGGGTTTAAAGCAGAACTTTGATGTAAGCCAACAGTGATAGAGAATTCCTGTGTTAATACTTCAGATGTCCTCACCCTTGTCACTGAATTTGTATACATATCTTTGATTATGTCAATGTATGATACATTTACACATTTCTTTTCTAAGACTCTCCATAAGATCTCTCTTGGAACACTATAATAAGTCTTCTCAAGATCGATAAACAACATATGTAAATCTTGTTTTCTTTCTCATTAGTTGTCAATGAGCCTCCTCAAGAGATGTATAGCTTCTGTGGTCGACCGCTCTGGTATGAATCCGAATTGATTCTTCGAGATGCTAGTCTCTCGTTTTACTCTTCTTTCTATTACTCGTTCTCATAGTTTCATGGTATGACTCATTAATTTAATTCCACTGTAATAAACACAATTTTGTATATCTCCTTTGTTTTTATACAAAGATGTTAAGATACTTTCTCTCCATTGGTCTGACATCCTCTTTCACTTCAGTATCTTATTGAAGAAACATGTCGTGGAGTTGCTGGAGCTGGAGGTGGACTTCTTTAAAATCACCACGAGTGGTAGAAGGACAGTCGGCAGCAACAGAAGCAATCAGACGAGGAGGAAGACCATGTTTGCGGTAGCAAGTCGCCTCAAGGTGTCCATATCTACCACAGAAGGAACACTTAGGACGTGGCCGACCACCGCGACCCCTTCCCCGAGACCCTGAACGCCCTCCACGAGCAGGAGGGAGAGATAGTAATGACGCAGAAGATTGCTGAAGGAGGGCCGGTGAGGGAGGTCCAGTAGTATCAGGAGGTGGTGATACCTTTAGCAGCATGGAGCACACATCAAAGAGTGAGGGAATAGCAGCAAACGAGAGGATCTGAGCTCGAATGCTCTGAAGATGAGGCGGGACACTAGCCATCATCATGGCAATACAAACTGCTTCCTTCTGAGCACGTTGGGTAGCGAGATCCGTAGTACCGGGCAACAAATGAGGTCAAGTCGGCATCACTGCCAGTTTCAAGAGTTTGAAGATCTGTGATGATGTCATATAGGTGCTGGAGACTGTCCTTGCCGACGTAAAGAGAATGGAGCTCATCCCACATTGCCTTGGCCGTCTCGTGATACATGGTCATGCGGTAAGGTTCGCCATCAAGGGAGTTGAGAAGCCAAGTCTGAACACGGCCATCGTCCCGTAGCCAGTCATCTGTAGGTGCAGAAGGAGGATCCTTAGTAAGATGATGCAGAAGTCCCTTAGATTGAAGTACCCTTCTGACAGAATGCACCCATTCAACAAAGTTATTCCCAGTAAGGGAGATGGTGGTGATCCTCAACTCATCACGCACCTCAGGAGCAGGAACCAAGCGGATTGTAAGAGAAGATGGAGGCAGCTCTGAAGACTCCATCGAGGATCCCATGGAGTCACAACGGTTAGAGAGGCGACTAGACAACGTGCACGGTCGCAGTAGCGAGCAGGGGCAGCGAGCAGAGACCGCAACGAGCAGGGACCGCAGACCGCTGAGAGACGGAGACCGGTGAGGGCACGACGAGCAGGGACTGCGCGAGTAGGGAGACCGCTGAGAGGCGCAAGTAGGGACTGTGCGAGCAGGGACCGCGCGAGCAGGGAGACCGCGCGAGTAGGGAGACCACTGAGAGGCGGAGACCGCTGAGCAAAGGGAGACCGCGCGAGCAGGGATAGCAGTGAGAAGGCCAGGAGGGGCGGGGACCGCGCGAGCAGGGAGACCGCTGAGAGCACGACGAGCGGGCAGTGAGAAGGACAGGAGGGGCGGGGCCCACTTGTCAGAAGGGAGAAAGCTATAAGAGAGCCGAGGATATTGAGGAGAAGAGGTAGGCGGAGACCGTAGGGGAGCGGCGGTTTGAAAAACAGGAGACAGCAGGGAGCTGCGGTTTGCAGGGGCAGGCGACTAAAGGGAGACCGCAAATGGAGGGAGACCGCGTGGTTTGAGAATCTAAGACCGCACGAGGCGAGGAGTCCGCAGAGAGCAGGTGGTTACGAAAGATTAACCGCAGGTTTGAACCTCCCTCTGATACCATGTAGAAGAGAGTGGAACCTTGTATATATTTCCTCAAGTATCAAATATAATGTATGAATACATATATATATGAGGGAGAAAGAGAGAGGAGTCTCTTAAACACGGTGTGGGACTAAAGCAAAGAGAGAAAAAACCAAGAAACTAAATGGACTCATAAATGGGCCTTTACATGGAGTTTTCTAACAATGTGAAAACACCATGTGATGGGGATCACATCACACATGGGTCTACTCACAAATTTTCGCCTTCTAATAATATAGCCCCTTCTAATAATATCACTTTTCATTGTTCCTATTTATAACAACGAAGAATAAAACTATCACTTCGGGAGAAAGGGGTCCTCAAAAAGGGGGTCGCAATGACTAGACCCGGGCGACTGTTTACCAAAAATACGGGTCTCCGCAAAATTGGAAGTCCATGTATGAGGGTTAACATTTGCCTAGTGCCGGAAGGTCAAAGAAGTTGTTGACCTGATGACAGAGGAGCTGGTAATTGAATCCCTAGTGAATGGAGGTAGTGCCTATAATAGTCCTAAAGTAGCGAAATTTCATTTAGGGTTTATAAGTAGATATAGCCCCTACGTGTTGTCTTAGCAATAAAGGATTGGGATATTTCGGAAAATACATTCAACCAACTCCAATACGTTTACCAATTAATATCCTAGAATATTTTACAAAACCTTTATCTCTTAGTTTTCGACTTTTCGGGAATATATTAGCTGATGAACTAGTAGTAGTTGTTCTTGTTTCTTTAGTGCCTTCAGTAGTTCCTATACCCGTCATGTTTTTTGGATTATTTACAAGTGGTATTCAAGCTCTTATTTTTGCAACTTTGGTTGCAGCTTATATAGGCAAATCTATGGAGGGTCATCATTGACTAACTTTCGAAATAGTATTTCTTGAAGCTTATCCCAATTTCAGCAATGCGAGGTTCAATATAATTCACTGGGCTGGAGAAGAAAATTCAAATATATGCATATATATATCTATGTATATATAAAGAAAGATAGATGATATTGCAGAATTTGAAAGAGAAAGAGGTCCTACTACATATATGTAATGCTTGTGAATATAAATCCTTGTGTATGTTTGATAACATGATTAGAAATTCTAAGTGTTTTTTATTGATCAGCCCACCCCTAGATTCGAACTGGGGATATAGTATTTGTAGTCCTCCGCCTTACCACTTGGCCACCCCAAGCATCCCCCATTCACCAGCCAATTATTCTGCTGATTCTCAAGAAACCATTTCTGTGCCTAAAATCCCATCCAGCAAGCAGCTGACCTTCTCGTTGAATTCCAACCACCCCACAGTCAAATATCCTTCCCAGACCCACAGTCAACCACTGCCAACACCCCTCTTCCATCGCCTCATCCCAAATCCCCCAGAAGAACTCCCAAAACCCCAGTCCTCCCTCCCACTACCTGCCGGTCAGCAATTTTCTTCCTGCTTTCTGGCCAGAATTGTATTCTGTACTGAAACAGGTTGCTGTAACTTAAATTCCAGTCAATTGGACCCTCCCTAGCCTATTCCTCAGCAACTCAAATATCATTCCCCTTCCTCAAACTCACCCCCATCTCAGCCGACTACATACAGTCCACAGAAAACACCAACCAGCAGTCCCACATTCACCTACAGCCCTCAGATTCCCCTTTAACGGTCCAAATTCAGCCTTCCATTGTCTCTCCAATAACCGGCACCTCACTGGATATCCACTGAGCCAACATTCAAGTATTGGTTGTATTCTCTTTATTGTCACTGTTTTCTCTGCAAATATTAGTTGGTAATCTTGGTGTCAAGCATCCTGTGATTTGTCAGGCTTTATTAGTTCAAGTATTTATTTTCTAGCACTCTTGAATGTGCAATACATTATTTGTTACCTTACTAGAAGCTCCACTTGATTGTAACTGTCGTGTCGTACTATTTATAACATTTATTGTTGTAAGTTTAGTTGCCGAAAAATTGTCAAGGTCATTTAGGCATTCATAGAGTCGACCCCTAGTACACATAATCACACAGTAAATATACTAACTTCCATGTTTGCATCTCATCAATCTAATAAAAATATATACATGTATTTGAAGGATAAATACCTATAGTTGAAGTCCTTTACAACGAAATACAATGGTGGACCTACTCTGAGATAACTTGCAAGATCATCAAAGTAACCCTGCAATAATTTAATATAAAAACTTTCACAAATAAGTAGTTCCATGGAACTAAACAAATAAAATAAAATACATTACAAAATTCGTAATGATGAACCTGAAGATAAGAATCTCGAGGAAGGACTATCTTTTGATCCAAACCAAGTTGGAGTCTTGTGCAGAGTGCCTATTAATCACTTGCATAAGTACTACTTTTAAACAAACGAAATGACTATAGTGTGTGAAAAGTATAGCAAGAATATGTTTCAATTATATTAGTGCTTGGTAGAACTTTCACTGGTACAAGATTTATAGTGTGTTCTTCTATATGTGCCAATGTTACGAACGCGGAGGAGGGCGAGGGGCGTCATCCAGTGTGGCGGGTATACTGGCGCCGCGAAAGTGCCACTACTGGCACGCCGGCGGAAAATCATTAAGACTCGCCAATATTTTGTAATCGAATGTATCTTTCCCTGATTTATATTTACACTGAGGGTGTTATATAAACCCGCGGGACTGTTTTTTTTTTAATCTTGGATGGTATTATGAAAATTGAGAACCCGGTTATTTCTTTTTCTCCCTCTTTCTGTTTTCTCCTCCTTCCTCCTCTCATAAATAGGGTTGTCGTTGGTCTCACGATTCGAGAGATAACAATTTGGTCTGACCTACCGCTCTTTCGGTCATTGTTTTGTCGCCCGAAGTCATCCCAGTGGCTTCTGGGCGGCTGCTACACGCCCTGTCGCGCGCCCTGTTGGTTCGTTCTGTACGCGTCGCCACAATCGATCCATTCGGCCGCGCTATCCATGTCTTGCCTCCCGTTGCCAGCGTCCGACTATTCGATCACGCCTCCTACTGCCAGCGCCTTGTTGTTCAATCGTGCCTCTCGCTGCCATCGCCGATTGCGCCGTCCCTGTCTTGGCGCGCCTTTCCCGACTGCGCAGTGCCCCGCCTGTGGTTTCCACCGCTGGCCGCGATTCCTCCACTGCTGATCGCGAGGCCTTGTAATCGCACTTGACAACGCATCCCACTCTCGTCCGGCTGTGCACTATCCTTCCTCGCGCATGCAAGCCCTCATGGCTCCGATCTATGGCGCACTCCGACACACTCGCACCACAGCCTCATGTGGATCTGTCCATCTCCCGCCACCTTGATGATCTTTATTGCCTCGCTCCATGCCCTAATGCTGCAGATGGATGCTAAGTTCGACACCCTCCTGGCCGACCGGTCGAGTGCTTCATCGCCCTCCAACAAGGAATCCACATCGCTTCTCAGAGCACACTTGGGCCCTCTCAGGGATCCAATTCAGCCATCGGCGGGATTCCCTCCTTAACTCCATTCGTTCGACGTCCCTTCCTTTAACGACACCAACCTTATGGGATGGATTGCCTGCGCGGAGCAGTTCTTCAATATTAATCAGATCCCGACTCAGCACAAGGTCAGCATGGCCCTCATCGACATGGAGGGCTCTGTTGGTTTTTCCAAGTTGATCTGGAAGTGATCAAGTATTTAGTCTCATTGCCAACGCGATATGAGCTTATGGGGTCACACACAAGAGTGTTTGGAGAAGTTGGAGGAAGGATTGTGTTGGCCTTACTCATATTGGATATGAGTGAAGGACCAATCCTACGACTTATTGGAGTTGGGTCGAGTCGACTGAATGCTCCACAAGTATTGTGAATATTGTATGGAGTATGTTGACAAGTTTTCGAGATAAGTCGTCGAGAATGTCTCGATGAAACTTATCTCAAGTCGTCGAAAGGGTTCATCGAATGGTCTCGACGAACTATATCAATTCGTCGAAATGTCTCAACGAATTGGATATTTTCAACGAGTCAATTCGTCGAATGGTCTCGACGAATTCGATCTAATTGACGAAACAGTTCTTCGAATGGTCTCGACGAAATATATCAATTCGTCAAAATGTCTCGACGAATTGGATATCTTCGTCGAATCAACTCGTCGAAGTCTCGACGAATCAGATCTTCTCGACGAATCTATTCACCGAATAATCTCGACGAATTCGTCGAATGGTCTCGACGAATTAGTTATACTCGACGAATTTTGTTTACTCCAATACTAGTCTCGGGTGTGCGGATAGCATCTCTCTCACCTGGGGTATAAATAGAACATGATTTTATGCCCTAAGTGATCGATCTCTTTTGCGACCTGTGAAGAGAGAGAAGAGTTCCTCAAGACGACGGAAGGGTTCCGATCAGCCACATTTCCCGCACCCCGTCGCCGCCGCCGCCATTCCTCTTGACGGACCTAGCAGTCCGAGGGAAACGTAGAGGGCTCTTCTTCTCCAAGTTCTTGTGCGACAAGAAGCTAGTGTTCTTCACTCGTGTGGACTTCCATAGAGGCACCAATCAATTTCTGTGTTTGGAACTCAGTGTTTGCCTTCGGGATCAGATCTTGGAGCACCTCGATTGAGTATTGGCTCAATCCCATTAAGGAATATCACAAAGTGTTGCTTTTCATATTTCTTGATTCATGAAATCGCAAGTTCCGTTAACTGTTTATGATTGTTCTTATTTGTTTATTCCGCTGCGCATTTGATGCATTGTTTATAGAAAACCCAACAGTGGTATCAGAGAATCTAGAAATTTAGAAGTGTTCTAAATGCCTAGATTTCTTCCTAGAGCATCAATTTTGATGTATTTTTGCAAGGCCCCTTAGAACCCCGCCAGGAACGCATGTGATTGCATTGCGATTTCATTGTTTCAGAAATTGTTTCTCCTTTGCAGTAACCGTCCCTCAAAATGATTTGTGAAATCAAATATCTTAGATTTTGAATCTGACATTGAGAGACGAGTTTGCCTACTGCATAAGTGGAGTTGTTATTCATAGGTCTAATGCATGTAAATCTGGAGATTTATAAGTGTTCTAAAGGTTCAGATTTAGCGTTTTTATCAAAGTGTTGATGATTTTATTTTGTGCACATCTGGGATGTATTTGGATTGTAAATGTTATAATTTTAATTTTTTGAATGTGCACAATGGTTAAATGTTAATCATGATTAAATGTCGTTTATCATAAAATCCCTTATCCAATATTAAGTATACGGATGCCTTCCGATGGATGACATTCTTCCTGCCTCGATCGATTAAATGTGGAATTGTCAAAGCAAAGTGCATTAATCTATCTTGGTAAGGGTGCGAACGGATAATTGTGATATTCCACTGTCGACATCGGGTCCAACTTAACTAGGTGACCTTAAAGGTTGAGTGTCTAGGGGTATAGGGTTGGCTTGCATCATATGATAGATGCGAATAAAGAGTTATTCACCAACCATACAAGAGATGTATAGTGATGCAATTGACAAATGTTGTCTACCTAAATAACCACATTGTGGGTGATCAGCCAAAACTAACTTACGATAGCGGTGAAATACAGATCTTGTCCACTAAGAGAGTAGCTCGCATAAACTCTTCGAATTGATATTGAGGGTTATCAATTTGAATAAAATAGTGGGAGCCTTTTAATAAAAGTTCTTATTAAAATAAAAATGTATTTTAAAATATAGTACTTAAAAATTTTACTTTGCAAAATTCGTTGTAGAATATCCATGGCAAGTGGTTCTCACTCCACCTTGTCCCTGAGAGCGATCCTTGAGAAGGACGAGCTAAATGGGACAAATTTCCTAGACTGGTTCAGGAACCTGAGAATTGTTCTCAGGCAAGAGCGTAAGCTCTATATCCTGGAAGAAGATCCCCTCAGGAGCCACCCGCTACTGCACATCGTGCAGATAAAGATGTTTACAAGAAGTATGAAGATGACTCCTTGAATGTTGAATGCCTTATGCTCGCAACCATGAACTCTGAGCTTCAAAAGCAACACGAGAACATGAGTTGTTACGAGATGGTCGAGCACCCGAAGAAAATGTTTCAAGGGCAAGCTCGCCAAGAGAGGTTTGATATATCCAGGGCGTTGTTTCAGTGCAAGATGGGAGCTCGAGACCCAGTAGGGGCTCACGTACTCAAGATGATTGGATATATAGGGAACCTTGAAAGACTGGGGTTTCTTCTGAGCCAAGAGTTGGCCACTGATCTGATCCTGCAATCGTTGTCGGACAGTTACGAGCAGTTTGCCTTGAATTACAATATGAATGAAATTGCCAAGACACTGCCCAAGCTCCTAGGCATGTTAAGAACTGTTGAGATCAATATGAAGAAGGTCAAGCCTGCTAGCCTCATATTGACGGTGCATAAAGGCAAGGGCAAGACCAAGAGATTCAAGAAGACTAAGGTGGGACCTAAGTCACATCTTGATCCCAAGTCTTCAGCACTGAAGAACAAAGGCGTGACGAAGGAAGGGAAGTGCCACCATTGTGGTAAGGCAGGGCATTGGAAGAGGAACTGTCCCCTCTATCTTGAAGATCTGCAAAAGAAGAAAGGAAGTGTGACTTCCACTTCAGGTATTTTTGTTATAGAAATAAACATTTCTGCTCATTCATCTTGGGTATTGGATACCAGATGCGGTTCTCACATTTGTACAAATGTGCAGGAATTGGGAAAGAGAAGAATGGTGGGTAAAGGAGAGGTAGACCTGCGCGATGAAAATGGGGCAAGAGTTGTTGTCGTTGCCGTAAGAGTATATCGTCTTTCTTTCCCCACAGGGCTTGTAATCGAATTAGATAATTGTTATTTTGTTCCAGCCACAACTCGAAACATTATATTTGTGTCATGTTTAGACGAGAGGATTTACTTTCATTATAAAGAACAATAGTTGTTCTATATTTACGAATGATGTTTGTTATGGTGTAGCCAACTGTTTAAAGGTTTATACGTTTTGAACTTAGATCAGCCAATCTATAACATAGAAAATACTAAAAAAACTAAAAAACTAATGACTCGAATTCTTCGTATCTTTGGCACTGTCGTTTGGGCCACATAAATGAGAAACGCATATCCAAGTTCCATAAAGATGGAATGTTGGACTCATTTGATTATGAATTATTTGAGAGATGCGAGTCATGTTTATTAGGCAAGATGACGAAAACCCCTTTCACTAGTTGTACTGAGAGGGTTGATAATCTCTTGGGTGTGATACATAGTGATGTATGCGGACTCATGAGTTCTATGGCTAGAAGTGGGTTCTACTACTTCGTTACATTCACTGATGATTTCAGTAGATACGGGGATACGTGTTTCTTATGAAAAACAAATCTGAAACCTTTGAAAAGTTCAAAGAGTTTAAGAATGAAGTAGAGATCCAACTGGGAAAAAGAATAAAAGCACTCCGATCTGATCGAGGTGGCGAATATCTGAGTCATGAGTTTCGTGATCATCTGAGAGAGTATGGTATTGTATCACAGCTCACTCCGCCAGGAACACCGCAACATAATGGTGTGTCTGAGAGGAGGAATCGTACTTTGTTAGACATGGTACGGTCAATGATGAGTCATGCAGATTTGCCTGTTTCCTTTTGGGGATTTGCTCTAGAAACTGCTGCTTTTACTTTAAATCGTGCTCCAACGAAAACGGTTCAAAGGACATCATATGAGATATGGACTGAGAAGCATCCTAGTATGTCTTTCATTAAAATTTGGGGCTGTGAGGCATACGTGCGGCGTTAAATGCCTGACAAGCTGAAATCCAAATCAGATAAGTGTTATCTAGTGGGGTATCCCAGGGAGACCAAAGGGTACTATTTCTACCTGCCGTCTGAGGGCAAAGTGTTTGTAGCAAGGACAGACGTCTTTTTGGAGAAAGAGTTCTTATCTAGAAAGACTGCAAAGGTACAACTTGAAGAAGTTCAAGAACCATAAACTGAAAACGAACCTGAATTGGAACCTGAGCAAGGACTACAAGTAGTTATATCTAGAGAACCTGCTCAAGAAACACAAGTCCTACGTAGATCTAGCAGACCAAGATCTTAGCCTGAGAGATATGGATTTCTTGTGTCTCAAAAAGGTAATGTGTTGTTTATGGATCATGATGATGAGTCTGCAACCTACCAAGAGGCTATGAATGGACCAGACTCCGAGAAGTGGCTTGAGGCCATGAAATCTGAAATGGACTCCATGTACACAAACCAAGTTTGGACCTTGGTGGAACCACCTGAAGGGGTACGACCCATAGGGTGCAAGTGTGTCTTCAAGAAGAAGACCGATATGGATGGGAATGTACAGACATTCAAAGGCCGGCTAGTGGCTAAAGGTTATGTCCATCAGAATTCTGCTTGTTATTGCTACGTATTATGACTACGAGATCTGTCAAATGGATGTCAAAACGACTTTCCTAAATGGAAACCTCCTTGAGAAAGTGTATATGACACAACCCAATGGCTTTGTATCTACAAATGAAGCCACTAAAATATGCAAGCTGCAGAGATCCATTTATGAATTGAGACAAGATTCTCGAAGTTGGAATTTACGTTTTGATGAGAAAATCAAAGAGTGGTTTCATCAAGAACGAGGACGAGCCTTGTGTTTACAAGAGGATTAGTGGGAACATTGTTGTCTTCCTGATATTGTATGTAGATGACATATTGTTGATCGAGAATGACATTTCGACCCTGCAAGTTGTTAAGAACAACCTAGGGAACTGCTTTTCTATGAAAGACTTGGGCGAAGCGACTTATATATTTGGTATTAAGATCTATCTTGTTGGGTTTGACCCAAAGTACATACATTGAGAAGGTGTTGAAACGGTTCAATATGCTTGAGTCCAAGAAGGGATTCTTACCCATGTCTCATGGTGTGAGTCTCTCTAAGGACCAGTGTCCTAAATCTTTGAAAGATAAGAACCGCATGAAGTTGATTCCATATGCTTCTGCAGTTGGATCAATCATGTATGCAATGTTATGTACTCGACCCGATGTCTCTTATGCTTTGAGCATGACTAGCAGATATCTGTCTGATCCCGGTGACAGTCACTGGATTGCAGTCAAGAATATCCTAAAGTACCTGAGAAGGACAAATAATGTATTATTGGTGTTTGGTAGAGAGGAAGAGCTCGTTGTAAAATGTTACACGGATGTTAGCTTCCAGACTGATAGAGATGACTCAAAGTCTCAGTCAGGTTTTGTCTTTTGCCTGAATGGAAGAGCTGTGAGCTGGAAGAGTTCCAAGCAAGAGACATTTGTTGATTCTACTTCTGAGGCCGAGTATATTGCTACAGTAAATGTAGCAAAGGAGGCTGTGTGGATTAGGAAATTCATCAGCGAGCTTGATGTAGTTCCTAGCATTGTTGATCTTGTAGTTCTCTACTGTGACAACAACGGTGTTATTGCACAAGCTAAGGAACTTAGATCTCATTAGCGCTCCAAGCACATACTTCGGCGTTTCCATCTTATTCGAGAGATTGTCGATCGAGGAGATGTGAGCATATGCAGAGTACCGATTGAAGAGAATATTGCGGATCCACTGACGAAGCCTCTTGCACAAAGAAATCATACTGGTCATACTAGATCAATGAGTATTAGATACCTGAATGATCATCCCTAGTGGAAGACTTTTGGATTAATTTATATATTTGTCGGTTGTTGTTTATTCATGTGATGAGTAGAGTACTTTATATTTTATAGATGCCCTTAGAATGTTTGCTTCCATAGGAATTCAAGTGCGTGACTTGAATGTGAGGGTCTATGTTTAATTAGAAGCTTCATTCTTAAATGATCCCTGGTCGGAGTATCATCTTAGAAGTTAAGGACGATGATGGTACATTAAGATTAGCATGTGCGTTGACTGATGACCGGTTCTCACAGGTCATGATATTGTGATATCAAGTCATCACATGGGTACTTGTTAGGAACAAGTTGTACCGGACAGACCCACTGTGAGACTACTTTGTGGATTGTTATATGAACGTGTCACAAGTAAGTCTCATATATCAATGGTGTTTGTGGTCCTTTGACCTGAGGTCACAACATTCATCAAGTGAGGAAGAGCGTACTTTGATGTCATCAAAAGGCTTCCTTGAAGAAGGTTGATGATAACGATGGTTATTGGGTATGTTACGATTCATTTGGGTGTTTGTGTGTGGACAGATATGAGATTTGTCCTCCTATATGACAGGAGTTACATCCATGAGCCCCTTGATGGAATGAGACTGAGAAATGCATGGTCATGTTTGGTTGAGTCAATATGTGATATTGAGCTCACCAAGTTCAGACAGTCTATTCTAGATCAGGAAACTATGATTGAACAATTATGAGGGTGACACGGTCCATAACTCTAGTTCTATCCGGATGTAAGGGACAATGGGACATGACATCACTGGTACATTGGTCAATACATGCTTGTTGAGTTATGAACTCTTATTGCTTGGGTAGCAATAATGCATTGCTAGATGTCGCTCATTGTTTGTGAGACTTTTGTTTGATACGTTCAAGATCAAGTGGGAGACTGTTGGTGTTTCCAAGGTGATCTGGAAGTGATCAAACATTTAGTCTCACTGTCAACGCGATATGAGCCTAAGGGGTCACACAAGAGTGTTTGGAGAAGTTGGGGGAAAGATTGTGTCGGCCTTACTCATACTGGATATGAGTGAAGGACCAATCCTACGACTTATTGGAGTTGGGTCGAGTCGACTGAATGCTCCACAGGTATTGCGAATATTGTATGGAGTATGTTGGCAAGTTTTCGAGATGCATCCTCGAGAATGTCTCGACGAAACTTATCTCGAAAGGGTTCATCGAATGATCTCGACGAATATCAATTCGTCGAAATGTCTCAACGAATTGGATATTTTCGTCGAGTCAATTCGTCGAATGGTCTCGACGAATTAGATCTACTTGACGAAACAGTTCTTCGAAAGGTCTCGACGAAATATATCAATTCGTCGAAATGTCTCAACGAATTGGATATCTTCGTCGAATCAACTCGACGAATCAGATCTTCTCGACGAATCTATTCACCGAATGATCTCGACGAATTCGTCGAATGATCTCGACGAATTCGTCGAATGGTCTCGACGAATTAGTTATACTCGACGAATTCTGTTTACTCCAATACTAGTCTCGAGTGTGTGGATAACCTCTCTCTCGCCTGGGTATAAATAGAACATGATTTTATGCCAAAGTGATCGATCTCTTTTGCGACCTGTGAAGAGAGACGGAAGAGTTCCGCAAGCCGACGGAAGGGTTCCGATCGGCCACATTTCCCGCACCCCATCGTCGTCGCCGCCTTTCCTCTTGACGGACCTAGCAGTCCGAGGAAAACGTAGAGGGCTCTTCTTCTCCAACCCAGTTCTTGTGCGACAAAAAGCTAGCGTTCTTCTTCACTCGTGTGGACTTCCATAGATGCACCGATCAATTTCTGTGCTTGGAACTCAGTGTTTGCCTTCGGGATCAGATCTTGGAGCACCTTGATTGAGTATTGACTCAATCTCATTCAGGTATATCGTAAAGTGTCGTTTTTCCTATTTCTTGATTCATGAAATCGCAAGTTCCGTTAACTGTTTAGGGTTGTTCTTGTTTGTTTATTCCGCTGGGCATTTGATGCATTATTCATAGAAAACCCAACAGGCTTCGCTCTCCATAGGGTCTTCTTGGCTACGCCAATATAAGCCACTCTATCTTGGCTAGACCTTCAGCATGACCTTATTCCTCGTTACGACATCCATTACTCGAGCTCCGTCGTAGAGCGTCTCTATGGAGTCCGCCATACGGGGTCCCTCGACGACTACATCTACAAATTTATTGTCTTAGTCATGCATGTGTCAGGTCTCCCCCATACCACCACCTTAGTTTCTTCATGCATGGCTTACTACCGCATATTCGCGCCCACCTGTGCACACACCACACGCCTTCTATTGTCAAGTCCATGGAACTTGCCCGTTTGGTAAAAGCTGAATTCCAAGTTAGGTTGTTGGATACTGGTCGCCCATCCACGGTGGCCCCTCCTCGTCCGCACCTAAGTTTGTAGCAGTGCCCCGTCCACTACAGATGAAGGCTCATGGCCTCCCCGTTCGCCAAGGTTCACCATCGTGCCCTCCCAGGTCCCCCCCACAGCGATGCAACCAAGAGTATCATGATCTTCGCACGAGGTGCTTGTGCTTCTGCTGCAAGCAGACGTAATCTCCGACTCATGACTGCCTATTGAAGGATCTCCTGGTCCTCATTGGTAAGGAGGACCCCGAGGTTACCCTCACCGGCTTTGAGATCGTAGAGGCTGAAGTTGAAGTCGACGATCCTCGGTATGCAGCTTAGACCGCCTTGACCTTCCCCTCTTTACTGTCAGCGAAATTTCTGGCCCACAGACGATGAAGTTTCCCGGGACACTTCAGGGAATTCCAATGATCGTCATGATTGATAGTGGGGCGAGCCACAACTTCATTTCACAGCACGTGGTGGGTCGTTTGGCATTGTCGTTGATCCCCGTTTCACACTTTTATGTATGTTTGGGGGATGGTCGTCGTTGGGCGACTGGTGGCCTTTGCTCAGGGCTATCCCTCACAGTAGACCCCTGCCCCCTCCAGGCTGACTTCTACGTGTTTGCGTTGGGCAGGGTGGATTATTTTGGGAGTGGCATGACTATGAACCCTGGGCGACGTCAGCATCAATTAGGATCTCATGACAATGCAGTTCATCCAAGAGGAGACACCATTACTATTGACGGGAGACCTTACTCTCTTACGCCAGTCCGTCTAATTCAAGTCTCTTCAGAAAAAGGTCTACGTCGATTTGGTCACATATTTGTGGCACATAGTTGAGCAGGAGGTCCCACAATCTCAGGAACAAGCGTCGGCGTGGTGTTGATTCAAGCAGGGCAGCCCATTGCCTACTTCAGTCGTATGTTAGCGACCATTGTCCTCCCTTGCTCCGCATATGAGTCTGAGTTTATGGTGTTGGTCCTTGCTGTGCAGCACCGGTGCCCCTACCAGCATGGCCGACGCTTCACGGTCCGGACGGATCAGCATAGCCTCTGGTATCTAATGAAGCAGAAGATTGACATACTGGCACAATGGGTTTGAGTTGCAAAACTATTGGGTTATGATTTCTCTATCAAATTTCGCATCGGCTCCTCCAACTGCGCGACCGACTCTCTTTATCAACAGCTGCAGATTGCTCGTTTAACAGTTATTTCGAGACCAGAATGGGAGGATGCCTCCATTGTCCAATGCAAGGTTGCTTCTGATCCACTCCTCCGAGCGTTTGTTGCGGCCTTATGAGCGGATGCCATAACCTGGCCGCCATATAATCTCATAGGGGATCGCCTCCACCACCACGGTTGTTTAGTGCTATCAGCTTTGTCACAACTTATCTCATGCCTACTCGCAGAGTTTCACTCGACCCTGGAGGGGGGCCACGACGGTTCCTTCCGGACATACCACCGCCTCGCATTGGCACGACATATTCCAACGGGTCAAAGCAATTGTGGCAGCCTGCTTGCCATGTCAGTGTGTCAAGTATGCGACCACTTCTCCTGGGGGTGGGTCTCCTTCAGACACTCCATATCTCGGTCTGGATCTAGGAGAATATCTCCATGGATTTTATTTCGAAGCTCCCTCGCTCCAAGATGTGGGATTGCAAATTAGTGGTCGTGGATCATCTATCAAAATACGCCCACTTCCTCCCCCGCAGACACCCGTTTACTGCACCAGTGCCACAACTTTTATTGATGGGGTGGTATGATTGCATGAGTTTCCTCGCTCCATTGTGAGTGATTGTAACCCCTTATTCCTGAGCTCCTTTGGCAGTCAATGCTCAAGATGCAGGGCACCCAGCTTCGTATGAGTACAACTTACCACCCTGAATCGTTGCTTGGAGCCTTATCTGCCATGTTTTGTGTGTGATCGCCCACGAGTATGGGTGGATGGCTCTCCTAGGCCAAGTACTCGTACAACACCTCTTTCCACACCAGTTCTGACACCACTCCGTTCGAGGCAGTCTATGGTAGACCCACACCATCCCTCACGCGCACTCTCCCCGGAGAAAGCGATGTGGACTCTCTGTGTGATCTGCTTCGTGATCGGAACTCCATACTTCTCCAGTTGTGCCATCACCTTCATCGTGTGCAGGACCGCCGTGATGTCCAATTCACTGAAGATGATTCCATGTTCATCAAGCTTCGGTTGCACCACCAGATTTCGGTGACCCCGGGGACCCACTCCAAGTTAGCGGCCAAGTTCTACGACCCGTTTGAGATTGTTGCACGGGTTGGCACTCAACCGTATCGCCTCCTCCTTCCTCCCAACAATCGCATCCACCAGGTGTTTCAGATCTCTCAAAAACAAGTTATTAGAGACCATCCGGTTGAGGCGTCTCTTCCCCCGCCAGCTCCCAGGCTCACCTTGCCAGATTACCTCCATCAGCTCGTCACAGACACACATACTACCAGTCGAGAAGAGTCTGTGGTTGAGCAAGTCTTGGTGCACTGGTGTGATCGTCCACTATCGGAGGCCACATGGGTTGACCGGTCTATTCTTCGTGCTCAAATTCCGGACTTTTGACTGGAGGACCAGACGAATTTTCCAGAGGGCGGTATTGTTACAGACGCGGAGAAGGGAGAGGGACGTCCTCCAGTGTGGCGGGTATACCAGCGCCGCGAAAGGGCCACTAACGGCAAGCCTGGGGAAAATCATTAAGACGCACCAAAGTTTTGGAATCAAATATATCTTTCCTTATTTTGTATTTCGACCGGGGGTGTTTATAAACCCACAGGGCTATGCATTTTCGTTATCTTGGATGGTACTACGAAAATTGGGAATCCTAGGGATTATTTCTCTTCTTCCCTCTTTCTCTCTCCTCCTCTTTTCTCCTCTCAGATTTAGAGTTGTTGTCGGTCTCACGTTTCGAGAGGTAACAGTCGAACTGGCACAATCCATAAGATTGTCTATGCTCAGATCGAAGCAATATATACAACACATATCGTCGATACTAAGAGCGTGTGCACACAACTATATGAAAGTATTTGTAAAATGCAAGATAAATAGCCACGGATCAACAAAACTACTATGGCATAGGTTTTAGCCTGGTCGTTGTTGTATTTATACACTTCTTAACTTTGTAATGTAAATAATTATGGCTTTATTTTTGTTGTGTTTATATTTGACTTTGAATTATCTTACAATCCCAAAGATGACGTACAAAACTATTATCAAGGTACTAACATTATTAATATGCCAGTGTGATGGCGCCCCACACATGTGTACTCCCGCAGGAGGCGATGATCCGCTAATCGTTCGGATGATCCGAGTTAACGGATGTGGTCGGGTGGTCGTTTCAAGTTTTTTCATATTGCGTTTTTGTATCTTGAGTTGTATTTGACACCCGATCGGCTCGGACGATGTGTTTTCCAATTCGGGTGCCCTATTTCTGTTTGGATGTATTTAAGCATGCATGGGGACCGACTGAGGGATCGAAGGTTAGTTTCCTATTTGCGGAAACCATCAGTCACGTCTGTCTTCGGTGCGACGTCGGGACTCTCCTCCATGGTGCGACACCAAGGTATTCCCTCCACCCTCTTCTCTCGCAATGCCCACGCCTCCCATAGCTGCAAACCTCATCTACTTGCCCTGCCTTCCTGTTTTGACACCCTCCTAACAGTGATCTCCCTCCCCGACGCTAGCCTTCCAACCGTAAACCCCCACCAATCGACCCCCCTCCTTCCAGCCTTAAATCCCTACAACCGACACCCCCTTCAGCCCAAATCTCCTACAGCCGACCCTCACAACCCCTCCCTACAAGACCCTACCCCCCCCCCCCCCCCCCCCCCATTCCCCTGTCCAGCCCTCCATCACAGTATATCGCCCAGTTCCCAACCAAACCGCCTCCAACAGTTACTCTCCAGTCCCCTCGCAGCCTCATTACAGTTCACTACAGCCCTCCCGCAGCCTGAAATCTCACTTATCGCCTCATTCAGCGGTCGCTTGCATGCGTAAGTTGTTATTGAGAGTTATTGCTTTCTATTATTATGTACTTGGACTCATATTCTGTTGGATGTTCTCTCACTTTTGTTTTAGTATTGTAAACATGCGTGATTTGCAGGATCTATTTGTTATGTACTTAAATTAATTTTTGACGTCTTGTTGAATGTTACTTGTCCTTCTTAATCAATATTTGTGAACGAATGTGTCATGTTGTATTTTTATTATAATCTGTTACTACTGCACTTTTCATGCTAGCACTAGGGTCGCTCAATTAGAGACCCCTAGAGGTTAAGCTCCGCCTCCTCCTTACGATGAGCCTCTCGACGATCCCCTGGATGCTACACTTCCTCCAGAGAGACGTGTTAGAGATGTACCTCATTGAGATCCTCCTCCTCCCACAAGAGGGAATCCCAGTCATGCTTACGAGTATCGACAGGACCCAATGAGGAATCACTGTCCTCCCAATGAACTTCGTCCCCCACCGCCACCTGGTCATAGAGATTGTGCCCCACCCGCACGATGCGACTACCGTTATGATGATCAGTATGATGACTACCGTGATCCACACCATGGAGTGACCCTGAACGATGATGACATTACCCGGCGCATCCGTATTGACGCACCATCCTTTGGCGAACACCTGGACCCAAAAGCATTTAGTGATTGGCTTATGGACATGGATCATTATTTTGATTAGTACGAGATGAGCGACGAGAGGTGTGTGCGGTTCGCCAAGATGAAGTTGTTAGGGCAGACAAAGATTTACTGGACGAGCCTGGAGAGGTCTCTAGAGTGAGACGGATATTACCCCATCACCTGACGGGATGAAATGAAGCAACAATTGAGAGATAAATACCTCCCCACCTCATATCGAGATCAACTTTATGCACTTCGGCGGAGGACCTTTTCCATTGCCGAATACATGTCACGTTTTAATGAGTTAGTGGTGCGGAGTAATATACTGGAGGAGCCCGTTGCTACTGCATCCCGTTTTCGGTCCGGACTCGAAGCTGATATCCGAAGGGAACTGATTTCACATAGGATTGAGACAGTCGAGCAAGTTTTTCAGCTTGCGCTCGAGTATGAGCAGTATTTGCGCATTGCTGGCCCGAGAAAGGTCACCCCTCGACCTGATACCTCCACGATTGGGAGTCCGGCTCCTGCCATGATCCCTGCCCCCTCGCGCTCCCAAAAATGCGAAGGGGAAAGCCATTGTCCCAGGAGGCCCCAAACCTGGGGGCGTCCAATCTTATCGGTGCTCGGGCAGAGGGCGCATGGCAACGCAATGTCCAACTAGGAATTTACTGATTGAAGAAGAGGGAGAGCCCAACACTGAGGCTGAGGACACATCCGTCGAGGAGATTACGACCGTAGTTGAGGAGGGATGGGAGAGTGACGCTGAGAGGTCGCTGGAGCTGGGAGTTCTTCGACGCCTTCTGCACATCCCACGTGAGGAGGAGGATTGGCGTCGTACTGCGATATTCTACTTGTATTTCCCGAGAGGAGGAGGTTCCTACAAGCTCGCTATTGATAGTGGTAGTTACGTGAATATAGTCTTCAAGAAGGGCTTGCAGAGGATGCATCTTACAACCCAGTCACACCCGTATCCCTACCGTGTCCTATGGGTATACAAATCCACCATCTAGGTTACACCGCGATGCCTGGTGCCGATTTGTTTAGCGTCCACTGAGGACAAGCTCTGGTGTGGCGTTATCTCTATGGATATAGCGCATGTATTGCATTGATGACCTTGGTTATACGGCGATGCCACGTGTTATGGACGATCAAACACGTATATATTCTTCGATAAAGGTCGAAAGATTACCCTTGCCCCAACCCAGTCCAAGGATCCTCCCAAGGGTAAGGCTGATTCGTCCATTAGTGCGAGGTCATCGAAACCTCTACATATCTTGAGGAAGGGTGACTTTATGGGAGAAAGTTTGGACGATGGGGTTATGTTTGTAGTGGCATCCATTGTGGCTTCTGAGGCCGTTACAGACACTGAGATTATCCGGACGTACGTCACTTGCTGGATGACTATTTAAATATTTTGCTCGATGAGCTTCCCGATGAGATTCCCCCATTGAGAGACATCCAATAGACGATCGATCTGGTCCCGAGGGAATCTTTGCCCAACCTACCCCACTATCACATGAATCCGACTGAGCGCACTGAGCTGAAACGACAAGTCGATGATCTTCTTAGGAAGATTTTTATTCGCGAGAGCCTGAGTCCATGCGTAGTACCAACCCTTCTTACTCTGAAGAAGAACGAGAGCTGGAGCATGTGCGTTGATAGCCGTGACATTAATAAAATCACGTTGAAGAATCGTTTCCCCATACCCCGCCTCGAAGACCTCCTGGATTCGATGGCCGGTGTCTTTTTGAAGATCGACCTTCGTAGCGGGTACCATCAGATTAGAGTTAGAGAGAGGGATGAATGGAAGACGGCCTTCAAGACGAATGATGGAGTGGTTAGTTATGCCATTTGGATTATCGAACACGCCCAACACGTTTATGAGGGTGATGGCACAGATCCTGCGGCCCTACATGAGCAAATTTCCAACACGTTTATGAGGGTGATGGCACAGATCCTGCGGCCCTACATGAGCAAATTTCTGGTAGTGTATTTTGACGATATATTGATATATAGTCATGACCGCACCGAGCACTTGCACCATATTTGCATGGTATTTGATCTCCTTCGGAAGGAGCATCTTTACATTAATCTGAAGAAGTGTTCGTTCTTATCTACATTTGTTCACTTCCTGGGCTATATAGTATATGCGTCTGGTATTTCGGTTGACCCTGACAAGGTCAAATCCATTTGTGAATCGCCTATTCCGACGAACATTCACGAGGCCCATAGTTTCCACAGACTTGCCACCTTCTATAGGACGTTTGTCCAGGGTTTCAGTTATATTATGGCCCCCTTTACGAGCTGCCTCCGCAAGGGAGATTTTGTGTGGACGAAGGAGGCCATACGGGCATCCGAAGAGATTAAGGAGAGGTTGTCATCTGCCCTAGTCCTCCGCCTTCCGAATTTCTCCAAGGCCTTCGAGGTGGCTTGCGATGCGTTAGGAGTTGGTATTGGTAGGGTACATAGTCAGGAGGGTCATCCAGTTGCTTACTTCAGTGAGAAACTGAATGACACCCGACAAAAGTACTCAAATTATGACTGTGAGTTCTATGATGTCGTGCAGGCACTTCGTTATTAGCGCCATTATTTCCTGCATAAGGAGTTTGTTTTGTATTCTGATCATCAGACCTTGCGATATCTCGATTCGCAGAAAAAATTAGGCTACCGCCACGCGAAATGGGGGGAGTATATGCAAGAATATCCTTATATTCTCAAATACCGAGCGGGTGTTGAGAACAAGCCGTCTAACGCCTTGAGTCTCCGAGTCAGCATCCTCCATACCATGAGTACACGATTTAAGGACTTTGAGCGTTTAGTCTACGACTACCCGGACTGCCCAGATTTTGGTAGCATTTATGCCGCGTTGACGAAGGATCCTCCTGAGTCACGAGAGGGTTATGTGATCTCGAAAGCTTACTTATTCTTAAGCCCTCGCCTCTGCGTACCTCAGACATCCCTCTGATATTTCCTTATCTAACAGTTGCACGCAGGTGGAGCAGCATGACACTTTGGTCGAGACAAGACAATTGCATTAGTTGAGGATCGTTTCTTCTGGCCTAGCCTGAAGAAGGACGTTACACAAGTTGTTATGCACTGTTGAGTTTATCAGAACGCGAAGGGATCATGTCAACCCACGATATTATACACTTCGCTTCATATCCTACAGAGGCCCTGGGTTGACATTAGCATGGACTTCGTACTTAAGCTCCCTTACACCTTGAGGAAGTTCGACTCTATCTTCGTTGTGGTGGACCGCTTCTCGAAGATGACCCACTTTATCCCTTATCGTAGGACCGTTGGCACTTTTCATGTGTTCGCTCTGTTCTTTAAAGAAGTATTTAAGTATCATGGGTTGCCCAATTCTATAGTTTCCGACCGCGACGTTCGCTTCATGAGCTATTTTTGGAAAACATTGTGGAAGAAAACCGGTACGACATTGAGGTTCTTCACCGCCTACCACTCACAGACGGGTGGTCAAACCGAGATTGTCAACCGTAGTGTAGGAACTCTTTTGCGATGTCTAGTTGGGGATAGTCCTTCCACCTGGGATTTCGTCTTACCCATAACCGAGTTTGCATGTAATGGTTCAGTTAATAGGATCACTGGTCTGAGTCCATTCCACGTCATATTAGGTTACGAACTTAGGAAGCCCATTGATCTACTTGATGTTCCCTTAGGAGCCCGGCCCAGTGAGTCTGCAAAGTCTTTTATTCAGCATGTGCATGCACTACATTAGTCAGTCCGGAAGAAAATTGTATGAAGTAATGATTATTATAAAGCTCAAGCAGATCGGCACAAGAGGGAACACATTTTTGAAGTTGGGGAGCAGGTTATGATTCACATATGTTCTGAGAGGTTCCTACAGGGAACAAAAAAAAATTAAGTGCTCGCCGAATTGGTCCTTATACAGTCACGCGACGGATCAGTACGAATGCTTATGAGATTGACATCCCTCAAAATATGGGGATAAGTCGAGTATTCAATGTAGATGACTTGACTCCTTACTACGATGAGTGTATGTGGATCCCTTCTCCACCTCGGTACCTAAGACACGACACCTTCATCTTCCACTACCTCATCTCAGCCTCAGTCCGTGGAGTCTCACCATGAGGACCATTATGCACCACCGACGGTTCCGCCAGTTCCGCCAATTCCACCAGCTCAGCGCTCAGACGGAGATCCATTTTATTCAGGGTTACCCACGTCCGCCGGAGATATATTTCAGATTATCATGCATGACTTCGTAGAAGTTGGAGAGCGAGATACCCCACAATATCTCGTCCGCTGGAGTAGCTGTCTGATTTCAGACTGGATTTCCCCTGAGGAGCGTGAACAGCTCAACCTTGGGCTTCGTAGAGAGTATGATTGTCTCTACCCACCGGAGATGAGTACTTTCAAGCCCGTGTATTCCAGCAGGAAGCGGTGATCTGCTAACTGTTCGGATGATCCGAGTCCACAGATGTGGCTGGGCGGTCGTTTCGAGTTTTTTCATATATTGTTTTTTTTTATTTTGAGCTGAATTTGACACCCGATCGGCTGAATTTGACAATATGAGTCATCTGATTCGGGTGCCCTATTTCAATTTGGATGTATTTAAGCGTGCAGGAGACGGCTGAGGGATCGAAGGATGGTTTCTGTTAGGAACTAACTAGAGAACGAGAGAAATCTAGAAGAAGAAAGTAGACGGCTAGGGTTTGAAAGAGAAGAGGGAGAGGGAAAATACCTTGGAATAGTTCTTGCATAACCTTGATAGAGAGGGGTCCGGGTTATATATAACCCCGGACCCAAGGCCGGCCAACCAAGGGGGCCGGCCGTGGTTCAACCCCCTTGGGCCGAGCTTTTAAGAAGAGGGGGCTGAACCAATTGGTTCAGCCCCGTTGTCGCCTTTAATACGCCTTGGTCGTCGTTTGTAATGTTGCCCAAATAGCCTCGCCTCGTCCGGGGGCGTAACATTCCCTTCCCCATCAAAAGTCAGCTTGTCCTCAAGGTGGTAATCGGGGTAAAGCTCCCGAAACTCCAGCAAATCCACCCAAGTATTGTGCTCCGCTGAGAGATCCTTCCATTTGACCAACAGCTCTGGACAGTACGTCGTGCCCCGACGTTTCCACTTGATCAACAGTATATCTTCCGGAATAGGGCGCAGTTCGCCTCCACTAGTAGCCTCGGGCAGAACGGGAAAGACTTGAACAGCATCACCAAGCTTCCGCTTTAACAAAGAGACATGAAAGGTAGGATGAATCCTTGAATCCTCGGGTAACGCCAACGTATAAGCAACTGGCCCGACCCGCCGCGTGATCCGAAATGGCCCATAGTAGCGGGGTGCCAGCTTCTGATTGGTCCTCTGCGCCACAGACAACTGCCGATAAGGGCGAAGTTTGAGGAAAACCTCCTCCCCCACTTGAAACTCTCTCTCAGTCCTATGCCGATCTGCCTGTGCCTTCATACGATCCTGTGCCGCGCGAAGATTCCGCGCAAGGTGGCGAGGGTCCGGTCACGATCACGGAGTGCTCTATCCACTGCTGCCACCGCGGTGCTGCCTGGTTCATAACTGCTCAATGAAGGAGGTGGCCGACCATACACGACCTCAAAAGGAGTGAGCTTGCTAGCTGAGTGATACGGAGTGTTGAAACAGTACTCCGCCCAATGTAGCCAGCTGGTCGACGTGCTCGGCTCATCCATGACCAAGCAACGCAGGTAAGTTTCCACGCCTCGATTTAAGACCTCCGTCTGTCCATCGGTCTGAGGATGGTGAGCCGTGCTGAAACGTAAGGAAGTCCCTTGCAATCGAAAGAGTTCCTTCCAAAATCTACCAACAAATGTAGGGTCCCGATCGGAAATGATCGCCCGGGGAATCCCATGTAATCGAACAATCTCTCGAACAAACAAAGCCGTCACAGACTCGCCGGTGTAAGGGTGGCTCAGAGCAAGAAAGTGCCCATACTTGGACAACTTGTCCACCACGACCATGATAACTGTTTTACCCTTCGACTTTGGCAACCCATCGATGAAGTCCATAAAAACCGTATCCCAGATCTGATGCGGAATCTCCAAGGGGGTGAGTAGCCCGGCTGGAGAAGTAGTCTCATATTCCTGCCTCTGGCACACATCACATTTCTGCACAAAGTCCTGAATGTCGCGGCGCATCCCCTTCCAAAATACATTTGCCCGGGCCCGCTGGAGAGTGCGAAGAATGCCGGCGTGACCTCCCGTCGGCGACGAATGGAACTCATGCATCATCACTGTCCTCCAAGCTGACTGAACAGGAATGACCACGCGTCCCTGAGAGTATAGCCGGTCATTTTGTAAGTGATAACCTGGGGCTGCCTCACGAGCCTGCCGCAGGTCCTCCACAATAGCATGTAACTCGGGATCTCGCTGCACCTCGTCCTGAATCTCATCCAACGACTCCAACTGTGGCATAGAAATATGCGCCAAGGCACCCTCAGGTAAGCGGGAGAGGGTGTCAGCCACCCGATTGTCCTTCCCAGAACGATACACAATCTCATAATCATATCCCAACAACTTTGTGACCCACTTCTGTTGAAGGGGAGAAGAGATCCGCTGCTCCAGAAAATGTTTCAAGCTCTGATGATCTGTCCATATTTTAAAATGACGTCCCAGCAGGTATGGGCGCCATAAAGCCACCGCATGAACAACGACCAGCATTTCCTTTTCATACACCGAAAGCCCTAGCGTCCGTGGGGCCAAAGCCTTACTGTAGAAGGCGATCGGACGTCTGTCCTGCATCAAGACCGCACCCAGTCCCACTCCTAAGGCATCCGTCTCCACCACAAACTCCTTAGAGAAATCCGGAAGTGTCAGCACTGGAGTCGTCATCATCGCCCGCTTCAGCGCCTGAAAAGTGGTCTCTGCCTCATCCTGCCACGAGAAATCATCCTTCTGTGGCAGCTGTGTAAGTGGTCGAGCAATCTTCCCATAATCGCGTACAAAGCGCTGGTAGTAACCAGTGGAGCCCAAGAACCCCCGCAGCGCCCGAATGGTCTGAGGCCGTGGCCAAGAAATCATGCTCTCGATCTTCCGGGGGTCGGCCTTCACCCCTTCAGCTGAAACCAGATGCCCCAAGTACTCCACTTCCTGTTGTCCAAAAGAACACTTGGACCTCTTAGCATATAGCTTGTGGTGTCGAAGAATAGAAAAGACCTGAGCCACATGACGTAAATGATCCTCCCACGTGGCGCTGTAGATCAGAATGTCATCAAAGAAGATCAAGACGAAGTGCCGCAGAAGTGGGCGAAAGATCTCGTTCATGTTGGCCTGAAAAGTAGACGGTCCACCTGTCAACCCATTCGTCATCACTAAGAACTCGTAGTGGCCGTCATGAGTCCTGAAAGCTGTCTTATGAACGTCCTCCCCGTTCATAAGAATCTGATAATAGCCAGATCGCAAATCCAGCTTCGTGAACCGAGTCGCCCCATTCAACTCGTCCAACAGCTCCTCAATCACGGGAATCAGAAACTTTTCCTTCACGGTAACGTTGTTCAAGGCACGGTAATCCACACAAAATAGCCAGGATCCGTCCTTTTTAACCAGAATAATCGGTGCCGAAAAGGAACTGGTACTAGGGCGTATGATACCGGCATCAAGCATCGCCTTCACACTGCGCTCGATTTCCGCCTTCTGCATGTGGGGATATCTGTAGGGATGAATATTGGGCGGTTCCGCCCCGGTCTTTAGCACAATCTGATGATCACGGAATCGTGGCGGTGGAAGTGTACTCGGCTCCTGAAAGATGTCATCATACTCCTCGACCAACGCACGCATCTGGACAGGGACCTCAGTCGGTCCTTCCTCATCAGACCTCACTCCCAACAGAACTGCCATCAGACTACTGGACTCCTCAAATTCCAGAGGCCCGAGCCGGGCCGTGAACCCTTCAACAAACTCCTCCCACGGCACATAATCCCGTCCCCGCAGGAACCACTGTGTCCATTGAAAAGCGTCGTCCTCCAGATGGAAGGATGCGAGCTGCACCCACTGAGCTTCCGGCACCTCCTGATAACTGAAAAACAACTCAGCTTTTTGTACCCATTCCAAGGCGTCGCCCCCATTGTACCGAGGGAAATCCATCCGAGTCAATTTTGGAGGCATGTACGGCCTGTAGCCGGCCTGTCCACGCCACCCAGCTTCTTGTCTTCGTGGATCAGCGCGTTCCCCCGCTACGCCTGGGAACTGTTGGAACTGTTCCGCCATCGGAGCACCGTGGTGGAGAGGTACCCTTTCTCCCCACTGCACCCCTCTCCCCAAGCCCGGTGGCTGACCTCGTCCTATCGGTGGAGGTAACAACCCATCCCGACCTTGCCTCCAAGGAACGTGCTAGGTAAAAGCCCCACCCCTTCCATCAACACCAATTCCACCCCTTCCATCAACACCCATTACACCAATTCCCGCAAAGCCACCATTACCGGTCATCCCCATACTTGCCGGCACAAATCCAGCCCTCACCATGTTTGCCGGAAGAGGTTCTGCCATTCCGACGCCTCCCCCGACCATACCGAAGCCACCCGTGCCAAATCCGGCCACCCGTGGCTCGCCGCTCCAGATTTGGGCCCCACGGAGGCCGCCGCTCCCATTCTGACCCCGTCGTAGCCGCCTGGGAAGGATCCGCCCCCTCCGTAGCCTGCCGCGCCAGATCCGGCTTCTCCGCTGCTCGCCGTTCCTGATCCGGCCCAGCCGCCGCCGCCAGTGGACGATCCGTCCCTCACGGTGTTCGCCGCCCCCGATCCGGCCAAGCCGCAGCCGTCACTGGTCGATCCGACCCTTCCAGCGCCCGATCCGGCGTTACACGCACCCGATCCGCCGTTCCAGGGCATTTCCGGCCTCATTCTAGTAGATCCGCCTGGATCCTCTTCCGCCACCGCCTTCCCCTTCAAATTTTGCGCAAATAGGGCCATGATATCGTTCAAGCGGCCATCGATTCGCTCTTCCAACCTTTGAGCGGAGGTTTTGACGTTTTCTTCGATGGCGGCCACCGAATCGGTAAGCCCCACCACATTCTCCTCTAGGGTTTCCAAACGGCCATTTTCGTCTTGCAAGCGTGTAGTCACCATGATGGAGGAAGGAATCCTCTGATACCAAATGTTAGGAACTAACTAGAGAACGAGAGAAATCTAGAAGAAGAAGAAGAAGAAGAAAGTAGACGGCTAGGGTTTGAAAGAGAAGAGGGAGAGGGAAAATACCTTGGAATAATTCTTGCATAACCTTGATAGAGAGGGGTTCGGGTTATATATAACCCCGGACCCAAGGCCGGCCAACCAAGGGGGCCGGCCGGCCCCTATGGGGTTGAATCAAACGTGGTTCAACCCCCTTGGGCCGAGCTTTTAAGAAGAGGGGGCTGAACCAATTGGTTCAGCCCCGTTGTCGCCTTTAATACGCCTTGGCCGTCGCTTGTAATGTTGTCCAAATAGCCTCGCCTCGTCTGGGGGGCGTAACAGTTTCCTATTTACAGAAACTGTCGGTCATGTCTCTCTTCGGTGCAACGTCGGGACTCTCCTCCTTGGTGCGACTCCAAGGTATTTCCTCCACCCTCTTCTCTCGCAAGCCCCACGCCTCCCCTAGCCGCAAACCTCGTGTTACGGATGGCGACGAGGGCAGCGAAGGGGAAGGGTGCCCACCGGTGTGGCGCGTCTATCGAAGGAGGGAACGCGACACGCGCGCCGAAGCATGAGAGCGGCGTCGCATTTATCTTTGTATTTTTGCTTCGCATTATGTCTTTTCTTATTTTGGCACCGGGTAGTATATAAACCCGGGGGGAACCCTTGTATTGGTTTATGCTAAGTATTATTCTGATTTGGAGTTTTCTTCTCTTGCCTCTCTCCCCTTCCTCTCTCCCTCCTTCCCCTCCCCACTCTTCTGGGAACCCTAGTCTAACAAGTGGTCCGACCTGCCCTCTTCCGTCCGCGGTTTCCGCCGCCCGAAGTCGATCCAGCCCCGCTGCCAAGTTTCCGCCCAGCCGCCCTCGTGCTTCCGCCCGATCGCGCCGAGTTTCCGTCCTGCCGAGTTCCTGCGCTCCCAGCGACGCCCGCCCCGCCCACACCATTCGCGAAATCGGTTCCCCAGCGCCGATCGCAGCCCCGTTGCCGAGTTTCCGTCCTGCCGAGTTCCTGCGCTCCCAGCGACGCCCGCCCCGCCCACGCCATTCGCGAAATCGGTTCCCCAGCGCCGATCCCTCGCCCTGTCCGCTTCCCCAGCGCCGATCACCCCGCCCGGCCGTCTTCCTCGCCCCTTTCGGCCTCGGGTGTGCATGTCCCGCCGTTCCCTCCGTCTAACGGGCAACCCAGACTCCACGCCTTCTCTTCCGGTCTCCGACCCGGCAATCCTACGCCGGCTGGCTGATCATGATGCCTCCATCGCCTCCCTCCAAGCCCTCGTCCTCCGCATGGACTCCAAACTCGACACCATTCTTGTCGGACAGCCCTCTCCTTCCGCCACCTCCAACGCCGAGACCCCCTCCATCTTGGGCACCCCCCCGGACATCGCTACGGCCACCCTTAGTCCGGTCCCCGCCATTCCTGGCAGCCCCCGAGCCCTCGAGGTGCCCCCTTTCAATGGCACTGACCCGTTGGGGTGGATCGCCCGTGCGGAGCAATTCTTCGAACTCCAACGAACGCCCGACCACCTCAAAGTTAGCACCGTCATGATTGGCATGGAAGGTTCCGCCCTCCATTGGGTCCGATGGCTCCGCCAAACCACGCCGACCTTGCAATGGTCTACCCTCCAACAAAATCTCATCAGTCGATACGACCCTCGCTACTCCGGCTCCGTCGTGGAGCGGCTTTGCGGTATCCATCAGACGGGCTCCCTCGACGACTACTCCGATGAGTTCATCGCCCTCGCCACCCACGTTCCCGGCCTTCCGTCGGATCACTACCTCAGTTTCTTTCTGCATGGGTTGCGGCCGCACATCCGGGCACGGGTCCGCACACACAATCCTCCCTCCTTGACGGAGGCCATGGACCATGCCCGCTTGGTTGAAGCAGAATTCCATACTCGGCCACCTGAGAAAGGTCGGCCTCCTCCCGCCGTCGCGCCGCGGCCGGCACCTCGCCCTCCACCTTTCCCTCGCCCTCCACCATTGGAGCCTCCACCCGGACAGGGCCGGGCAGCACCGCCGCCACGTCCTAATCGTCCCCAAACCCATCCATGGCTCTCCAACCAGGAGTACCACGACCTGCGCAATAAGGGTCTCTGCTTCCGGTGCAAGCAGCCCTACACTCCCACACATGACTGCCCGCTCAAGACCCTTCGGGTCCTCATCGGCGAGGAGGAACTGGAGGTCACATTGGCTGATTTCGAGGCTCTGGAGGTCGACAACACCACCGAGGATCCGCCGGCGGCCACCTTTCACCGTCTGGACCTTCCCTTCTTTGCGGTCGGCGGGATTTCCGGCCCTCAGACGATGAAACTGCGGGGAACTCTTCTTGGGACCTCCGTGGTCGTGATGATCGACAGTGGCGCCAGCCACAATTTCATTTCTCAGCTTCTCGTGGATCGTTTGGCCCTTCCAGTGCACGCCGCCGACCGCTTCTCGGTCTGCCTGGGGGATGGCCACCGCCGGGCTACGGGGGGCCTTTGTGCAGGTCTGACGCTCACGCTGGGTCAGAGCCCTTTCCAGGCCGATTTTTACGCCTTCCCACTTGGCGGGGTGGATATCATCCTGGGCGTGGCGTGGCTCCGGACGCTCGGAGACGTCAACGCCAACTGGAACCGCATGACGATGCGCTTCCTCTGCGGGGGCACACCATGTATCCTTCAAGGCGAGGTTTCCCTTCTCCGTCGTGTCGTCTCTCTCCAGTCATTGCAGAAATCCTCCGAGGTGGAGTGGGCGGCCGCCTTGTGGCACATAGCGGACACGGCCGACCTACCACCTCCTCCGGCCCCGGCCGTGCGGGCTATCCTGGACAGCTTCTCCGATGTTTTCGCCGATGGGACCCGTCTGCCCCCGCCGCGGCCTACTGATCATCACATTCCTTTACGGGCGGGAGTGACCGCCATTTCCGTCCGCCCGTATCGCTACGACCACGAACAAAAGGGCGAGATCGAGGCGCTTGTCCGCGACATGCTCTCCGCAGGCATCATCCGTCCCAGCGCCAGCCCATTCTCGAGCCCCGTTCTACTGGTCCGCAAAAAGGACGGGAGTTAGCGTATCTGTGTGGATTACCGTGAGCTCAACAAGGCCACGGTTCCCGACAAGTACCCGATTCCCGTTATGCAGGAGCTTTTGGATGAGCTGCGGGGAGAGATCTTCTTCTCCAAGCTGGACCTGAGGTCCGGCTACCACCAGATACGGGTCCGCGAGGAGGATGTGCCGAAGACGGCGTTCCGCACCCACGACGGCCATTATGAGTTCCTCGTTATGTCGTTTGGCCTAACGAATGCCCCTGCCACCTTCCAGGCCACCATGAACGATCTGTTCCGACCATTTCTGCGCAGGTACATCTTGGTTTTCTTCGATGATATTCTTGTATACAGCTCATCCTGGCATGATCATCTGGAATACCTCCGCTCCACCCTCACCACCCTCCGGGAGAACGCCTTCTGCGTGAATCCCAAGAAGTGCGTGTTTGGCCAGACGGAGATCAGTTATCTGGGACATACTATCTCGGCCAACGGAGTGGCCATGGATCAGGAGAAGGTACAGGTCGTACTTCAGTGGCCCACTCCTCGCTCCATCCGCGGCGTCCGTGGATTCTTGGGCCTCACCGGCTATTATCGCCGGTTCATCCGGGACTACGGCAAGATGGCAAAGCCGCTCTCCGAGCTGTTGAAGAAGGAGGTTGGGAGATTCCTGTGGACCCCCCCGAGCCGACAGCGCTTTTCGGGCCCTTCAGCGGGCTTTGAGTACCGCCCCCATCCTCGCCATGGCAGCTTTTTCGCAGAAATTTGTGGTGGACTGCGACGCATCCGGCTCCGGAGTCGGTGCGGTTTTGATGCAGACTGGGCAGCCGGTAGCCTATTTCAGCCGGACATTTGCCCCCACCGTTCGCCCCCGCTCCGCCTACGAGTCAGAGTTGATGGCCCTGGTCCTCGCTGTCCAGCATTGGCGACCATACCTGCTGGGCCGCCGCTTCACCGTCCGGACGGACCACCATAGTCTTCGCTAATTGCTCCACCAGAAGATCGCTACTCCAGCACAGCAGGTCTGGGTGGCCAAGCTCCTGGGATACGACTTTGACATAGATTTTCGGGCCGGAGCGGCCAACCGTGCAGCCGACGCTCTGTCTCGTCACCCGCAGACGGCCCGCTTGGCATCCATTTCACGTCCGTATTGGGAGGAGGCCGATACAGTGCAGCGGGAGGTGGCCGCTGACCCCACCCTCCAGACGATCGTGCAAACCCTCCGGGCCGACCCGACATCCCGCCCACCATACCACCTCGTGGGGGACCGTCTCTACTACCGGCAGCGCCTCGTGATTTCTGCATCGTCCCAGCTGATTCCACGCCTACTCGTTGAGTATCATGCCACTCCGGAAGGGGGGCACGCAGGCGCTTTCCGGACGTACCGCCGCATCGCGGCCTCACTATACTGGCCCGGCATGTTTCGGCAGGTCAAGGCCTTCGTCGCAGCTTGTCTCCCGTGCCAACGGGCCAAGTACGAGGCCACTTTTCCTGGGGGTCTCCTCTAGCCACTCCCCACCCCCTCTCTGATATGGGAGGACATCTCCATGGACTTCATCTCCCGCCTGCCCCGCTCCAAGACTTGGGCCTGCATTTTGGTGGTAGTGGACCGTTTATCCAAGTACGCGCACTTCATTTCGCTTCGCCATCCGTTCACAGCTCCCCTCGTCGTCGCAGCTTTCGTCGATGGTGTCGTCCGCCTGCATGGGATTCCGCGTTCGATCGTCAGCGACCGCGATCCGCTATTCCTTAGTGCCTTCTGGCAGGCCCTCTTCAGGATGCAGGGGACTCAGTTACGCATGAGCACAGCGTACCATCCGCAGACAGATGGCCAATCGGAGGTCATGAATCGGTGCCTCGAAACCTACCTGCAGTGCTTCGTGTGCGACCACCCGCGAGCATGGGCGGAGTGGCTATCCTGGGCGGAGTACTCTTTCAACACCTCTTTCCACTCCGGCACCGACACTACCCCTTTCGAGGCCGTTTACGGGCGGCCCCCTCCGGTCTTGAGCCGCACCCTTCCGGGGGAGTGCGCGGTGGCCGCGGTCGACAGTCTGCTCCGAGACCGAGATTCCATACTCCAGCAGCTACGCCAACACCTTCAGCGCGCCCAGGACCGGATGACAGCCGCGGCCAACCGCCGACGACGGGACGTTCAGTTCAGCGAGGGGGACTCCGTCTTCCTCAAGTTACGATCTCACCGCCAGGTCTCGGCTTCTTCGCGGTCCCACTCCAAGTTGGCGGCCAAATTCTATGGCCCCTTCGAGATCCTCGCCCGAGTTGGCACTCAGGCCTACCGCCTCCGCCTACCTCCTGAGAGCCGGATCCACCCGGTCTTCCACGTATCGCAGCTAAAGCGGGTGATTGGCGATCATCCTGTTGAGGGGGCACTTCCACCCCGGACCCAGGCACTATCCCGCCAGCAGCCCACCCCCAGCGCGTCATCGATACTCGCACGTTACAGCGAGGAGACCAAGCAGTGGAGCAGGTTTTGGTTCTGTGGCGCGATCTCCCGGACTCAGAGGCCACGTGGGTCGACCAGACCGAGCTGCAGCAGCAGTTTCCGGACCTTTGCCTTAGGGACAAGGCAAATTTTCCAGCGGGCGGCATTGTTACGGATGGCGACGAGGGCAGCGAAGGGGAAGGGCGCCCACCGGTGTGGCGCGTCTATCGAAGGAGGGAACGCGACACGCGCGCCGAAGCATGAGAGCGGCGTCGCATTTATCTTTGTATTTTTGCTTCGCATTATGTCTTTTCTTATTTTGGCACCGGGTAGTATATAAACCCGGGGGGAACCCTTGTATTAGTTTATGCTAAGTATTATTCTGATTTGGAGTTTTCTTCTCTTGCCTCTCTCCCCTTCCTCTCTCCCTCCTTCCCCTCCCCCCTCTTCTGGGAACCCTAGTCTAACACCTCGTCTCCCCGCCCTTCCTTCCATGTTTCAACACCCTCCTAACTGTGATCTCCCTTCCAGCCGCTAGCCTTCCAACCGTAAACCCCACTAGTCACCCTCCCCCCTCCTTCCAATTCGAAATCCCTATAACCACCCCCACCCCCCTTCCGCCCAAATTTTCTACAGTCGATCCTCCCAGTCCCTCCCTACAAGACCCGACCCCCCCCCCCCCCCCCCTCATTTCCTTGTCCAGCCCTCCACACAGTATATCACCCAGTTCCCCACCAAACCACCTCCAGTAGTCACTCTCCAGTCCCCTCGCAGCCTCATTATAGTCCACTACAACCCTTCGGCGACCTGGAATCTCACATATCGCCTCATTCAGCCATTGCCCGCATGCGTAAGTTGTTATTGAGAGTTATTGCATTCTATTATTGTGTATTAGGACTCTTATTTTGTTAGATTTTCTCTCACCTTTGTTTTAGTATTGTGAACTTGCGCGATTTGCAGAATCTATTCGTTGTGTTCTTCAATTAATTGCGCTTATGACGCCTTGTTGAATGTTACTAGTTCTTCTTAATCAATATTTGTGAACGAATGTGTCATGTTGTATTTTTATTATAATCTATTACTGCTGCACTTTTCATCGGACTGACAAACACATTTGTATTCATATTATTAGTCGTCGGTAGTCGTGTTGCATGTCATTTAGTTGCATATTAGGCCGACCTTCATTTTAAGCCTACCCCTGCATCACAGTGTTTGTATAACAAATTCTAAATGTGTTATTACGACGTCATCTCCAAATTCGACCATATATTTCATGATATGAGATTTGTATATATGTAAAAAAGCGTTCAAATGAAAATAACATAACTGGCAGTACCATCCTAGGAGGAGACAACAAATCAAACAAGATTAACAGCAAATAGTCCAAGGAAGGTCTTACAATGCTTGTAAAAGTGGCTGCAGTGAATACAGCAACAACCACAAATTTAACTCCAGGAATAGCAAGCATAGGTGCATGGAAATCCTGCCAAAAATAAGTACCAGTCATGTGAACTTGCATAGTTATTAAACATGATATGTTTAAGGTAACCAAATATAGAAATCAATAATCTCATGTGAAGTACTTAAAACAAAAGAAACACAAAAACTAATCTATTCAAACCACTAAGATCTTACAGCACGCCGACAAATCAAAGATTGAAGAAGAAGACAGTCGTTACCCATGTCTTTAAAAGTTAGCATTATAATGTCTCGGTCTACATGACTACACAATCATACTCAACACGCAATCAACCAAAGTCAAAAAACTGAACGCTTAAGGGATTTGCATAGCCTTTTGGTGTCAAATGTCTGTTTTAGGTCGACATCTACGTGACTATAACAAGGGTGAACAGATAGGGAGAGCGAAATAACACAAGCTCCTCTTATCATCAGCATGATCTCATAAAGCAAGTAGGTCTGCCTTTTCCAAGACGAGGCATGGAACCTTTCAGCATCAACCTTTAACCAAAGTAAAAGAATTATTTGCAATGCCAAGACGAGTAAGGGGATAAGTGGAGGAGCAAGGAGAGAACGATAAACTTGTCATGTGGTCAATAGAGTTGGAGCCAATAATCCAGCTAGTAGCAAATGAAGTAGCAACAACAGCACTACCGGCAAAGATGGTAGGCTATAAGATCTTGGTGGTAGTGACACAAATTTTCCTATCTTAACACTCATTATCAAGGATCTCAAAAAACAAAAAACATACTGATATTCTCCGAAAAATTATAGAGACTCGATCTCAATAAACAATTTTGACCCTGCTCTACACAGAGAAACAATTGTGGCACTATGTGAGAGGACACTTTGGGGACTAAAGAGGAAGAGCAAGAAAATGTGTATGACCTACTGTAAGTAATACAACCACCACTTGGTTGAAGGACCTATTATTTGTGTCTGCGATTGGAAGCAAGTCCCCGGGTCACAAAGGAAAGATTGGGGAGGGATGACATATCGGTCTGTGATTGCTCTCTACAATAGAAAAATTCTATAGGTAGTGCCAAGAGATGTCAAAGAAGTTGCGTTGCTAGACAGCGGAGATGCGGAAAATGTCAAAAACAGAGAAGGAAGACGAGGAAAACCATAGAACAAAAGATGACATATCGCACACACTCGATGGAGAGAGGAAGGAAGACGAAGAAAACCATAGAACAAAAGCAATGACCCTGCTCTACACAGAGAAACAATTGTGGCACTATGTGAGAGGACACTTTGGGGACTAAAGAGGAAGAGCAAGAAAATGCGTATGACCTACTGTAAGTAATACAACCACCACTTGGTTGATGGACCTATTATTTGTGTCTGCGATTGGAAGCAAGTCCCCGGGTCACAAAGGAAAGATGGGGGAGGGATGACATATCGGTCTGTGAATGCTCTCTACAATAGAAAAATTCTATCGAAGGTAGTGCCAAGAGATGTCAAAGAAGTTGCGTTGCTAGACAGCGGAGACGCGGAAAATGTCAAAAACAGAGAAGGTTGAAATTAGGTTGATTAAACGTCGCTAAAGGTAAATGTTGTAGAAGGAAGACAGTGAAGTTTTTGCTGCCGAAAAGGAAATCATAAAGTGTTATAGATGATAAGTTGGGCTACACATCGAAGCAACGAGTCACACAGGCATTTCGCTAGCAGATAAGGTTGGGAGTTAAAGCAGTCAGTTACAGTGTTTTTACATAAAGAGGTTGTCAATCACAAAATTGAAGTTGGTGCTTATGAGAGTCGAAGAAGCTCGTTCGATGATTTTTGTCGAGAAGTGAATGAATAGAAAGAGAGCATGTGAGTAACAACTGAGTAGATATCGACTCTGATACCATGTAAAATGAGTTGCATGTTTTTTTAATTAGGTGACACAACTGCTTATATAAAAACAAGAGGGAATACCCCGAAACTACAAAGAGATTCTTAGGATTGCATAGATTAGTGAGATGTTGCTTTTAACAAACGTGGGTGAAAACTAGTTGACAGTGATTTCATAAAAAAATTAACTCATAACTATTAATAAAGACTGTGTTCAAAACAATGCTCTTCCTTGTCATCAATAGATGTGATTTAACAGAAATATAATAGCAGTCTTATATTGCCATTTCTTGATATTGATTCATTAAGCAGCAGGTGAGGAAACAAATAGCCATACCCAAAAAAAGCGCTTTTGAAAAGAGAACTGGCAAATTCCAACACTCTAGTATAAATTTATAACTCACGAGCATATGAATGGGTATTGATCGTGTATTATTTCATTTATTTTTGGGAGCGACATTTTAGGATTGGCATATGGACCATAAGATCCCGCCAACGCAATTGTCTGTAACTTTCTCAATTTTTTTTTGTAATTTTATATCAATATTTTGAAAATTAGATTAAGTTGTCCAGTCGGACGATCCGAGCAGTTAGATACACTTAACATAAATCCCTTTATATATGCTTATCAATTTTCTAAATTAAAGATAGTGGTTTAGGCTTATATTGAAAGAGATATCTGATATGGGCCCACAATAGTCCTCGATATTAGCTAATTTTATAAATGTATTATTAATCGCCATGTTACTGTCGTCATTATTAGCGTCGCTCTTTAGAGCTATTAGAGCTCATGTTAGCATCTTTTATTAATCGAGTCGATGTACGAGTCTGTAGTGTTTTATTGTTTTTCATTTTTTTTCTTTTTCTTTTTGGGTTATTTACACCTTTTCCATCTTGTAGTGTTATAAATAGATCCCCTTGGATCATGAGAAGAGATATGAATGAATTAATCAAAGTTTCACTATCTCTCTCTAAGTTCTCTTTCTCTCTCTAATTCATTTCTCTTCATCCGCATTCTAGGGTTAGGGTTGAGCAAGATTCTCCATTCTTCCTCCCCCTCGCATTCTTCGTGGGTTGAGCTCGGCTTCCTTGTATCTTCGCTTCCACCGCCACCTCCAACGAGATCCTGAAATAGGTCAATAACAACTTTGGTATCAGAGCGAAGTTTCCTCGGGCACTATACACCCCCTCCCCACTTTCGCAAAGGCATGATCTCGCTCCTCCGCTAGACAGAAGCCTTCGTAACATACAAACGTCGTGAATGTTGGTTGCTTGTTCATCCTGGTCGACAAAGCAGCGGACAAGTCATTTATTGATCCTTCATCAACGGGAGAAGAACATAGCGCTAAGAAGCCACCTTGTCTGTCCGTCCTCAAGCCGTTGTCGTTATTCAGTCGATATCGTTAGTCATCCGTTGTCTCGCCACAAGTCGCACGACATACGCCTGATGTCTACCTCCATAACTGTTATCCGCCATTGTTGTTGCAGCTTATCGAGCTGCCCAACTTTCCTTCTCACGCCAACATCCTCAGTCGTGTTCCCTACCCCATCGAGCCCAACGCTGAGACCCTGACAACAGTGGGCCCCTCCATAGTTGTCAACGACATCTGCCTTCATGTTATTAATTAACCAGTTAATTAATTTGTTCTGACTAATTGGTTAATTCTTTCCGCATGAAGGTAAGTGTCATAGAAGAAGCCGCCCTCCGTTTAATGCTATTGGAGGTATCGACATCCTTTGAAGCCGCGCTTCCACATCTCACCGCCAGCATTGTCAGACACTTCGGGGGCCCAATCCCACCGAAGCATCCATTGATCCCATTACAACCATCATCGATCACACCAACACCCGAAGAAGCTCCATCAATTTCCATAGATCTGGTCGCTCTATCATCGCCTCCTGTTGTCTGACATTAGTCATCGCGGTCTCCATCCCGCAGTCTACACTTCGTCCACCTGCTATGTCAGCCCCTCTAGAGTCATTACTTCTGGCGAATGTTCCTAGCCTCGATCGTGTTCGATCACCGCAACTTACATAAAACCCTGTATATTTCCGCCCTCGACTGTCCACCGAGTACACTCGCCTGGACTCGAGATATGTCTGACAATCTCTCCTCAGCAAGTGCCACTGTCACGCCATCTCCTTGCAGTCTTTTATGGAATCTGTGAGCACAATGATGACCCTCTGTTCAATGCCAGCCTCCGCTATAGCGACGCGCTACTGGGAGTTGTTCTGGTAAAAAATCAAAGAGCCATATGAGCATGTCGTGCAAGCCTCTATTGATCTTGAGGACAAGCTCGATTTGAAGGACGGGTGGGATGATATAGCCCACAATAGTCATCTTTATCAATTGATTTTATAAATGTATAAATAATTATCATGTTAGTGTCGTCATTATTAGTGTCTCTCTTTAGAGCTATTAGATTTGATGTTAGGCGTCTTTTATTAATCGAGTCAATTTACGCGTCGGTAGTGTTTTATTGTTTCGTGTTTTTCTTTATTTTTGGGTTATTTACACATGCCAATTTGTAGTGTTATGTATAGATCTTCTTGGGTCATGAGAGGGGATATAAAAGAATTAATCAAAGTTTCTCCATCGCTCTCTAAGTTCTTCTTTCTCTCTCTAGTTCATTTCTCTTCAACCCCATTCTAGGGTTAAGGTTGAGCAAAGCTCTCTCTTCTTCCTCTCACCTCTCACCTCGCATTCTCTGTGGGTTGAGATCGACCCCCTTGTATCTCCGCCTCCACCGCCACCTTTGATGAGATCCCAGAATCGGTCCATAATAACTTCGTTTGAAACCATGGGTGCCAAAGCCCACGAAGTAGGGAGGAGTCGACTCCCACAACTCGACTGCCTTGTATCTCTGCCTCCATCAACCACCTATGTTTGTTCCCCACCAAGCCCATTACTCTTTGTTGCATGATCTCGATATCCACGCCTCATGCACCCCTACAAACATGTAACTTCCACCCTCCTATCCACTGAAGACCATGTTTTCCATCCACAACCGTCTCTGATGACCTCACTACAGTCCTTTGCCGCCTCTGGCGTTCTCGTCCAAGTTGATTCATTCCAACTTCCCCCCCCCCCCCCCCCCCCCCTTTACAGCCGATCCACCATCCTACCTCAAAACCTTTGCCAACAACCCAACATATTGGACTTCTCCCCTGCACCCCATACACTGACCTAATACAGTAGTTCCTCCACTGAGCACTTTTACAATGATCCACCTCTCCGTGCCTACCCCTATACCAAAATTCCTCAGATTCTCCAAATCCACCAAAACCCCACCCAAACCCTAGAAATCATCTACCTTATATTCCCTGTCACCCGCATATTCGATCCATCGTATTGCACCCAAGCCCGCCTACAACATCTCCCCGCATCAGATCAAGTTACTTAGTGAGTTTTATTTTAGATTTCACTTTCTCGCATTACAGATGCATCACTTTATTTCTAGTTCTATTTTGCTCTATTTAGTTGCTAAAATCTTTAAGGGTCCGTTCGTTAGGTCGGAATTGGAATTCAATTGAAAATTTTAATTCCAGCATTCGGTGGTCATATAATCACCTCGGAATTAGAATTCATTTCAACTCCCATAGGAATTGATTATAGAGGAAACACGCCTCCCTCAATTCCAACCTCGCGAGGTCTTCATTTGTGATTCCCACCCTTACCAGTGCGCCCCCGACTCTCTTAAAAAGACCTCGACGCCAACTCTGTTGTTCTCCATAGAGCGCATTTTTCGCCCTGGGACGAATTTTAGCATTTTCACCGGGGAGTGCATTTTTCGCCGGGGAGCAAATTTTTCGCCCGGTCACGATTTTTCGCTCGGGAGTGCATTTTTCGCCCGGACGCGCATTTTCAGCCTGGGCGCGCATTTTTATTCCGGGGGCGCATTTTTCGCCAGGGCGCGCATTTTTTCGCTCGGGCACGTATTTTTCTCCCGAGGGCGTATTTTTTGCCCGGGGAAGTTTTTTGACCTGGAGCGCATTTTTTCGACCGGGCGCGCATTTTCCGCTCGGGCGTGCATTTTAAGACCGGAGCGCATATTCCGCTTGGGGGAATATTTTTCGCCGTGGGGCGCATTTTTTTGACTGGTGTGTATTTTTCAATCCTGGCGCGCATTTTCCGCTCGAGCGCGCATTTTTTCGTCCGGCAGCGCATTTTTCGCCCGCCGAGCATTTTTCGCCAGGGCGCGCATTTTTTCGCCAGTCACAAATTTTTCGCACGGACCCGAATTTTTCGCTCGGCCGCTCATTTTTTCCCAGGTCGCGATTCTTTCTGCCCGGGCGTATAATTTTTGCCTGGGCGCACATTATCTCCGGGCACTCCCGGGCAGAAAATGCGTGTCTGGGCAGAAAAATGCACGTCATGGATGAAAAATGTATGCTCGGGCAAAAAAATGTGCGCAAGGGCATAAAATGCACGCCCGGGCGGAAAAATGCGCGCTTGGGGGGAAAATGTGCGCCTGGGCGAAAAATTTGCGTCCAGGCGGAAAATGCACGCCCACAAAAAAATGCACGCCCGGGCGGAATAATGCGCGCATGGGCGGATATTTGCGTTGGGGCGAAAAATCTTCACGCGGGAGAAAATGGGCACCATGGAGAAAATGCGCGCCCAAGCAGAAATAATGTGTGCCCGGGCAGAAAATGCACGGAGGAAAATACCCCCCCTTCCTCGGCGAAGAAATGCACGCCGAACATAGATATCTTCATTTCTGATGATCTTGAAGAAATTTATGTTTTGGTGTGTGTAAATATCAATTTCATCGACTGAATTCCAATATGCAGCCGAACAGTGGAATTGCTAATTCCAATTCCTGTGACAAAATTCTTACATTCAGCTGAACAACAGAATTGGAATTGACTTCGATTTCAATTCCTTCGGGAATCAGAATTGGGCCAATTCCAATTCTTACATCTCATTTCCTGCCAAACGAACGGAGCCTATGTGGAATTGAACGTTTTCTTCGCCTGATACTTCAATTGTAAGTGATTGTTACTTGTGCCCTGATTAGAATTGATTGTAATCAACTGCGATTATTTGCGTAATATTATTTTGTTGTTATTTAATTAATTGTGCGTCGGAATCAGTCGTGCCATCGAATTATTTACATTTGCATTATGGTTAGGGTTTAGGTAGCTAGCTTCCTTTCCATTAAATAATGTATGCATTCTTTAGCATCATCATTTTAGGGTTGTTCGTGGATTCAGTGGCATTTGTTCGTGTGTTTTTGCATCTATATCTAGCTAGAGCATCGTGTCGATCTCCGATAGATTCTTCCAGCATCAATATGCAAGAAAGCAAACTTGTCAATGCACCAACTCAAAAACATTCCCATACATAAAGGTCCCAAAATAGGTCATGAATTTTGTTATTCAGGATGGTGAATAATTTTTGAAGGTACAAGAATACGAGCTCAGAAAGAAAAGTTTGACTTTAGCAAACAGAAATATATAGAACCAGTTCTCACCTCCATATAACGCACAAGAAATCCTTGTTTTCTTCGGACAACACCTGCAATCTCTTTTAAGGAGGAAAAAACAGAGAATAAAGAAAGATATTAATCATCAGATAAAAAAACATGCACAACTTAAAAAAACCAAGAAATGAACAAGTAAAAGCATACTACTATGCAGGAGGCTTGTATCATACCTCTTTCAGATCCATCAGATGATGAAAGTTTAATACATGGAAAACAGTCGATCCTATTATCATCACTCCTCAAAAAGTCAAATATGATGAGTGCAACAAAAGCCGTAATTTGCAAAATGAAATCCAGGAAAACAGCCAATGCTTCAAGAGACAAAAGCATTCTTAGTTTCACACTTTTGTAGTTAGTAACAGTCTATGAGTAGTAAAACTTTGAGAAAGAATTTCACCAGCAAACATAGAGAAAACTCGAACAGCAGGCATGGGAATAAAACTTCCAACAGCAAAAGCTAAAACTTCGGACAAGCTAGCAAGGGTTATAGAGGGCCCAACTTCCACAAGTGCATTGCTTATTTTCCCTTCTAAGGACATCTCTGTTGATTGGCGCTTGACAGCATGCACAAGAATGCACATATTATCTACCCCAACCTGTATGGATATCTCAAGACATACACAGATACTAAGAGCTTGAAGTGAAGAAAGAAATACATAAGAAACTCATTTGTAAGATAATCAACAAGAAACTTTCAAAAATAGATAGGGATTCATCATCTATAGAGCAATTTACATTTTCTTCTGCAAGGAATAGTCAAAATACAATTTCTACTGTAAGGAATCGTCACATACAGTTTGTGATAAAAAATAATGGATGTTCAACCAATTGACCATGAATACCTTCCATAAAGATACAAGGTAAAGCAGGTAAAAATTTAACTATGACGCTAAAAAATATTTAAACATATGATGCTTTCCCAAGGCCCAGTCACAACATAGGCTGAGGATGCATGCGGATGTCTCAAATTTAAATTGGACAGATAAAAGGCAGAAGAACAATCTCGGGTTTCATTTGAAGCAAAAATTTAGTGTCTTAAACTCTTAGTTAAGAATAAAAACAAGTCCAAACTATAGCATCGTATTGGCATGATTATGAATAAAAATATTTCTAAGTCAAACATTATTAATTTTTGAGCCAAGAAGCTTTGCATGGAATGCAGCAAATAATGGCCATCATAGTGTGTTTGTGGTTGAGAGGAGCATCTGTATTTTGGAGTGTTCATGAGCAAAAGAACTAAGATACCATTAAATCCCAGCATAAAATCAAATTCTCTAACTCAGATTTTTTATAACTTGAAACACGTAATAAATAACTTAGAGGACAAGTCTTCCCGACTAAACTTGACATCAACAACAATTTTTACAGTAACTAATAACTTAAGTTGTCCACAAGTTCGTAATAAAAAAAGAAGAAGTTTTGATGAATTAGATAGTAATCACGGGCATTAATACAAAAGTATTTTTGACATAGAAAACCACTAAAAAAGAAGTTCAACAAAATGCATGAAAGTCACACAATTATGAGGTTTGCAGAATAATCCATGCACTCAACCTTCTATATTTATTTAGAGATTATCTTTGCGACTTGAACTCATACCCCTAGATCAGAATGGAGGCAGTCTAACCACACTCGAAGCTCCCTCATTATCGATTAGTATAATTGCAAATCACATGCACAGTTTTTAAAAAGACTGGATTAGAGTACGATAAGTTGTGATGCTGTCACTTAAAATGTTTTATAGTTGAATATGAACACAGTTTTTCTACAATTCCAGGTATATGTTGCATGCAAGTTCCTCACACAACAAATAAACAGTGTTTTTCAAATACAGGAATTCACAGATATTCAGCAACTCTGGATTATGAGTAAAAAAACTTTTATGCATAATTTTAGTACTAGAATATATACTTACGGCTAATACAAGAAATGGAATCACTTCCATGATTATTAATGTGGACTTCACTCCAATAGCACTAAAAAATCCAATTGATCCAAGAACTGAGAGCATAACAAGCATAACTCCAGACAGACCAAGCAATACCTGTAAAACTGCTAAATTCAGTAAAATTCTTAAATCACACAATTACAGACCAAGTGAGTGAACAGAATACCCAAGACGGATGTAATGAGTGAATGTGCTATTGCGCCCTAACGGAACACTAATGAATGAATGAAAGTGATGAAGGGAATTCTATAATGATGTGATGCACATGCAATTATCCCATAATTAATTGAAATACATTTTGAAATTAATACTAAAATTGATGGAGATCGCCGTGATCCGCTACCCGTTCGGACGATCCGAGACCACGGATGCGTTCGGACGATATGAGCCGCCCGATTGGGGTGCCCTATTTTAGTTATATGCTATATATACAAGTTGTAGGCGGCAGGTTTAGGTATCGATGTTTTGGTTTAGAAAACTGAAACTGTCGGTCCTCCTCCGGTGGATTCCGTGAGGCCTCTCTCTCGGTGCGACGCCGGGCGGTGCCCCTTGGTGGACTCCAAGGTTCGTTCTTTCCCCTGTCAATCTCCTTCCCTGTCAGCCCACAACAGACGCTCCTCCATACTCCCGTAAGCCTTCACATGCTGCCTTCCAGCAGCCCACTTCTACCGTTACTGCTTGCGGTCCAGTCCCCTAGTGAAGAAACCTAAAACCACAAATCATTTCCCCTTGTTTCCTAGCGCATGTCTCTTAGGAGATTGTCGTGTAATCATTTCCCCCGCGATTTACTAAGCCCAAAATCCTTAACTGCCTTCAAACCCCACAAATGAACCTCCTCAATTCCTCACCCCTTCACCGTCCCAGCATATGCCCTGAATTTTACCTTCAGAAACCCTCCAGCATATTGTTCCTGTTTAGCACCACTTCCAAATTTAACAATCTTCCGCTCAATTAAGTCCTCCCCCCCCCCCCCCCCCCCCCCCTTTGAGCCAACACTGTCCGGTTTCAGACCTAATTACATAGCTCCTTGTCCCATCCGACCCCTTCCAATTCCCCTCCCCCACAGTCCCATATCATTTCCAAATCAGCCTGTCACCTCCTGCAGCCATTCCCTATCGTGTCGACCCTCCCGACGCCTCACCAAATCTGAAACCAGCCCACTAGCCCGCCGTCCTTACATTCCAGCAGCCCGGTTCCGTTCCAGCAGCTTTCCAATCATCACTGCCATGCTTACTCGCAACCTATGTATGTGAGTTGTAGTTTGATGTTTTTTGCTCTCTATTTTTGTGTATTCAGACTATGTTTGGTGGGATATAATATCATATACTTTTATTTCCGTGAGATCAATTGATTTGCAGGATTCAATTGACGCGCGTTTGGAATATTTGCGCCTCAATTGTCCGTTAATTAAAATTTGCTCTTTCAATTAAATTTACTGTGAACGAATGAGCTTGGACTGTATTTATTTTAATTATTTGTTTATTGCTGATTAACTCGGGTTGTTTAATTGCATTTGCTCTGCACTTAAAGTGGTATTTTGTTGGATTGCATGTATGATGGCGTGTCATTTTAGGGTCATCGCAGGTCAATTGTATTCATCGTGTGATTGCTTGCATTGCATATAGGGTTAGGGTATCGAGCGTCTGTCACCAATAGAATCGTTTTGCATCAAATTGGTATCAGAGAAGGTTCGGGCTCTATGTTAACACGCAGTTATTGTGTCTATAGGTTTTGTCCTATGTCGTACTATTATCACTATCCTCGCCTTCACTTGAGAGGCACCCTTATTATAACGATGATTATCTTCCTTCGCGGCACACAACTTCTAGGGATCGTGTCGACCCTTTGAGACGATTCCATTATGCTAGAAACGACCACCACGATGAGAGGTTCTCACGTTATCATCATTACACCTCTCCACGACCTTATGATGGTAGAGTTGAGTATCGTTCACATCATCGTCGCTACGCACTCCTTTAGTTGATGAATCTGAGTCTGTATATGTGCGATCACCACCGCACGATCGTAGGGCTCACGTCCACCTACGAGAACGATCTGATTGTGTTAGAAACGACCGTCTAGATGACCCTCAGGAGCCCTATAGAGATCACCATCGATGAGATCACGTCACATGTCAAGACCCTTCTAGTGTCCCGCAAATAAAGATACCTGAGGTCGAATTTCAGCGTTTAGTTCTTGACCAATTTGATTGTTTGGATGCTCATTTTCATCACTTGAGATCTGCCTTAGGAAGAATCAATAGAAGAAAGCCTAGGGATTTAGGTCAAGTCACTGATGCGTCTAATAGTGCTCCCACTGACATGAGAGGTCGGACACCTTATGTTGATTCATCTTGTCCGGATGAGACTCAGTTCCAACTTGATTTTGGAGGCGAGTCCGATCATGACCGTTTGACACAGGTGGAGAGTGATACTAGTATGACTAGGGAGCGTGGTCATGAGAGTGAGGACGAGCGGCCCAGTGACAATGTGATGGATCATGACCGTTTGACACAGGTGGAGAGTGATACTAGTATGACTAGGGAGTGTGGTCATGAGAGTGAGGACGAGCGGCCCAGTGACACTGTGATGGTATATCCGTCCCCCACAGCACACTTAGACCTAGTGTCCCCTTTGGCTAGAGACCAGTCCTCGAAACTATATCGATTGACCCACATTTGAATAGGGACTCTTCCCACTCTTCCCTTAGCATTGTCTCGAGCCGCATCACGACTGAGAGCCAAGGGCCTAGTGTCGACCTCTTAATGGTTGCCTCACCCATTTTTGGGAACACTGCACCTTTCGATAGTACTCATCTGGAGGATCATGACCATATTGATGGATGCTTCGATGAACTCCCTGCTGATGAGTCACCACTCCCTTGCGATGGTGAAGGGGCTAGCATTGATTTTGTGGTGGGTGTTAACTTGTTCCCACAGATACTATCGTTATTGGTGTCTTCCTCTTGGAGGGTCATCCTGTCATTATTGACCTCCTCAGGATTAAGTCCCCGAGAGGCTCATTTGACGAGCTTCCCCTTCCAAACGGCATTCACTCTAGTATGGATGGTTTGTGGCTTTTATTATTTGAGAGGTACTCATCACTATCTACGACGTTCCTTCGGGTAATGGCGTTACACGCAGAATTTTTCTATCGACCACATGGTGAGCCTCCTGATGATTTGCATCCCTTAGGAGATATTTGGCATATCCCGATTTCGCAACTCACTGCCGATGTCTCGATCAGTCAGTCAGTTGTGTCAGTCGCCAGTCATTTGCATGGCTTGCATGGTCGTTCTCATATAGTGCCCGACTCTCCTATGTTGCATGATTTGAGTACATCGTATGTTTTGCATCATTCGCATGAGTTGCATGAATTCGTCCGATGTGAAATTGCAATAAACAATGATTATTATAAAAACCTAGCAGACTAGCACAAGAGGGATCAGATTTTTGAAATTGAGGAGCAAAGGGCGATTCACACGATGTGAGAGGTTCCCAACAAAAAAATTAAGCGTTTGCCGAATGGGTATACAGTCATGTGATGGATCGGTACGCATGCATGAGTTTGACATCCCTAAAAATATAGGGACAAACTGAGTATTCAAGGTAGAGAACTTGATTCCTCACTATGATGAATGAGTGTATGTGGACCCCTTTTTCCTTCCCATGTATGAGCCACAACTTCCTCTATTTTCTACCACTTTGCCCCAGCCTCAGCATGATGAGTCACGCCATGAGGGCCACCTTAATTCACCAATGGTTCCACTAGTCCTGCTTTCAGAAGGAGATGCATTTTATTCAAAGCTACCAGCTATCGCCAGAGACTTATTTCAGTTTGTTGCGTCTGACTTCACCGTCGTGGGCGGGCGAGATTCACCGCAATATCTTGTCCACTGGAGTTGCTGCCCATTCCCTAATGCTACTTGGATTTCCCCAGAGGAGCTTGCACGATTTATCCTTAAGCTACACCGAGAGCATGTTATCTTCACTCACGGGAGATGAGTGATTTCAAGCCAGGGAAATTGATGGAGATCGTCGTGATCCGCTACCCGTTCGGACGATCTGAGACCACGGATGCGTCCAGATGGTTATTCTGAGTCTTTTTCATGTACATATTTATATATTTCAAGTTGCATTTGACACCTGATCGGCTTAGACGATATGATCCATCAGATTGAGGTGCCCTATTTTAGTAATATGTTATATATACACGTTGTAGACGGCAATTTTGGGTATCGATGTTTTGGTTCAGAAAACTGAAACAGTCAGTCTTCCTCCGGTGGATTCCGTGAGGTCTCTCCCTCGGTGCGACGTCGGGCGGTGCCCCTTGGTGGACTCCAAGGTTCATTCTTTCCCCTGTCTGTCTCCTTCCCTGTCGGCCCACAGCAGCCACTCCTCCATATTCCCGTAAGTCTTCACTTGCCGCCTTCCAGCAGCCAGCTTCCACCGTTACTGCTTGCGGTCCAATCCCCTAGTGAAGAAATCCAAAACCCAATGTCATTTCCCCTTATTTCCTAGCCCACGTCTCTTAGGAGATTGTTGTGTAATCATTTCCCCCACAGTTCATTAAGACCAAAATCCTCAACTACCTTCAAACCCCACAAATGAACCTCCTCAATTCCTCACCCCTTCACCGTCCCAGCATATGCCCTAAATTTCACCTTCAGGAAACCCTCCAACATATTGTTCCTGTTTAGCACCACTTCCAAATTTAACAATCTTCTGCTCAATTAAGTCATCTCCATCTATATCCCCCCTGCTGAGCCAATACTGTCCGGTGTTACGTCTGGCGTCATTACCAGATTCTCCGAAGATTACTATGCACGTCGACCAAAGGAGAAGGCGGAGGAAGACCGGGCTGAACCATCCGGTTCAGCCCGCCAATATTAAATAAGGAGCAGTGGGGCTGAACCGCACCGGTTCAGCCCCTATGGGGGCCGGCCGGCCCCCATGGGTCCGGGTGCTATATAATACCGGACCCTCTTTGGAGAAGGGACATGAAGTATTATTCAGGTTCATCTTCTTCCTAACCCTAATCTCTTGTAGCCGTAGCTCACTTTCTCTCTTCTTCTTCGTAGATCATAACATTTGGTATCAGAGCCTCCTTCCTGCGACCATGGTGACACGTACCAAAGCTGAGAATGCGCGCTTAGCCACCATCGAAGAAAACTATGTTGGATTGGTGGATTCGGTGGCGGCCATTGAAGAAGAACTGAAGATCTCCACGAAAAATTTAGAGGAACGTTTGGAGGGACGAATGGAAGAAATCAAGGCGCTGTTAACGCAGTCCTTGAAGGGCAAAACGGCGTCAAACGTCGAACCTGAAGCGGAGGCATCTCATACGACGCAGAACGGGGCGTCGGGGAGCTCGGGCGTGACCCCCCAGGGCTGGCCAGGGCCGGACCAGGGCCGCACGGCCAGCCAATGGCCCGCACAGCCGCCTCCAGGCCAGATCCCGCCGATCGGGTACGCGGGAAACTCCGCATACGCGGATGGGTTCCGCTACCACCAGCCGCACCCGACCGGGTCGGGGCACCTCCAGCCGCTTGCTACCGCATGGGCCGACCCAGGAGGGGCTGCCGCCGGCGTCGAGGCCGCCGGAATGGCCGCAGGGAGGGTCCGGGACCCCCTACCAGCCCATTTTCAGCCGACCGGGGCTGTTGACGTTTCTTTCGGGGGCCGAACAGGACTGCTACCTACGCCACAAGTTTTTGAGGCTCCGTTGAGGACGGGGAACGGTGAGCAATGGAACGAGCGACCTCCGAGGAATGGTTTTCAAGGCGGAGGACAACAAATGGGCGGCGGGCACTGGAGAATGCACTTCCACGACCTCCAAGGCCGACCACACCAAGTTGCAGGCCACCAGAGGCCGATGGTGAACGGTCCAGAGCGGGGGAGGAACGTAGACATACACCAGCGAGGTTACATGCCTCCGAAAAGGACCCGCATGAATTTCTCAAAGTTTCGGGGCGGAGATGCCTTGGAATAGGTGCAGAAGACGGAACTGTTTTTTACTTATCAGGAAATTCCTGAAGATCAGTGGGTGCAGCTGGCGGCCTTCCATCTGGAAGACGACGCGTATCAGTGGACACAGTGGTTTCTGCGGGGAAATGGATATGCGTCGTGGACTCACTTTGTGGAAGGTTTTTCAGCCCGTTTCGGGCCCTTGGAGTACGAGGACGTGGAGGCGACGTTACAAAAACTCCGTCAGAAAGGCACCGTGATGGAGTACCGTACAGAGTTCGAGAAGCTGTCCAATCGGGTCAGTTGGGAGGAAAAGACCCTCCTCAGTTGCTTCATATCTGGGTTGCGGGATGAGTTGCGGGATGAGGTCCACGCCTATATGCCATGAAGTCTGAGCCATGCCATCAGTTTAGCAAGGATACAGGAGGAGAGATTCACCCGGCAGAGGACCCGTACAGCGGTGAGAGCTCCTACGATTGTACACCCTCCTCGGGGGGCTTCCCCGGCCGAGGGCCGGCCGACAGTGACGAAACTGACGTGGCAGGAACTACAGACCAGGAAGGAGAAGGGGTTATGCTTCAACTGTGATGAGCAGTACACCCGAGGGCACACATGCCAGAAGGTCTAGGTATTCATGTTGCGGGAGGATGCGGAAGATGTTCCTCGCACTGAGGAGGAGGGAGAGTTGCCTATTGAAGACTTTGGAGTATCCATCCAAGCCATGAAGGGGGGAACCCCATCTCCGACCTTACGCATAGCCGGGAGGGACGGCAGGGAGGCGGTGACGATCTTGATGGACAGCGGGAGCACTCACAACTTCATCCAACCCGTTGTGGCCCAGAAGACGGGGTATGACATACATCGCAGCTTTCCACGTCAGGGTAGCGGATGGACGTACACTGCAGTGCGAGGGAGTGATGAAAGGGGTGGAGCTCCGGATACAGGATTACACTGGACATATTGAGGTTTACTTATTGCCAATTCGGGGTTCTGACATGGTGTTGGGCGTACCGTGGCTGCGGCGACTTCGGCGGGTGACTTTCGATTGGGACCAGATGGCTATGGAGTTCAGCCAGCACGTGAAGGGGTATTGCTTGGAAGGCCTCAAGTCGTCTCCGGTAAAGGAGATCCCACTCCGCAGCGTGGAACGACTAGGGGCACCGGACAGCACGATGACCATCGTTACAACGAGTAGAGCAGAGCCTACGACTCCAACAGAGGTCTCGTCTCAGATGCAAGCCAGAGCCGACTTGTTCCAAGAGCCGCACGCTCTCCGCCTCCAGCTTGAGGACAAGCTGGCCCTTCATGGGGGAGGGAATGTTACGTCTGACGTCATTACCAGATTCTCCGAAGATTACTATGCACGTCGACCAAAGGAGAAGGCGGAGGAAGACCGGGCTGAACCATCCGGTTCAGCCCGCCAATATTAAATAAGGAGCAGTGGGGCTGAACCGCACCGGTTCAGCCCCTATGGGGGCCGGCCGGCCCCCATGGGTCTGGGTGCTATATAATACCGGACCCTCTTTGGAGAAGGGACATGAAGTATTATTCAGGTTCATCTTCTTCCTAAACCCTAATTTCTTGTAGCCGTAGCTCTCTTTCTCTCTCCTTTTTCGTAGATCGTAACATTTGGCATCAGACCTAATTACATAGCCCCTTGTCCCATCTGACCCCTTCCAATTCCCCTCCCCCACAGTCCCATATCATCCCCAAATCAGCCGGCCACCTCCTGCAGCCATTCCCTATCGTGGAACCACCCTCCAGCCGCCTCACCAAACCTGAAACCAGCCCACTAGCCCCCTGTCCTTACATTCCAGCAGCCTGGTTCCGTTCCAGCAGCTCTCCAATCGCCATCACCGCCATTCTTAGCTTCCGCCTACGTATGTGAGTTGTAGTTTGATGTTTCTTGCTCTCTATTTTTGTGTATTCGGACTATGTTTTGTGGATATAATATCATATATTTTTATTTCCGTGAGATCAATTGATTTGCAGGATCCATTTGGGCCCGCATTTGGAATATTTGCGCCTCAATTGTCTGTTAATTAAAATTTGCTCTTTCAATTGAATTTACTGTGAACGAATGAGCTTGGACCGTATTTATTTTGATTATTTGCGTATTGCTAATTAACTCAGGTTGTTTAATTGCATTTGCGTCTGCACTTAAAGTGGTATTTTGTTGGATTGCATGTATGTTGGCGTGTCATTTTAGGGTCGTCGCATGCCCATTGTATTTATCGTGTGATCGCTTGCATTGCATCTAAGGTTAGGGTATCGAGCGCCCGTCACTTATAGATTCGTTCTGCCTCAAAAATCTAGAAACATTCACACTAGATATTAAGCGTAAGAAATAAGATGCTTGAATAATGCTCAAGTTATAGAAATCTTGTATTCAGATAGTGGATATGTAGGAGGCTTTTTAGATGCAAATTGGGCAGATCATTAATTAATGAGATCACCCACAGAGAATTGAGAACTTCTTGGGAAAAATGGGTAACCTGGAAGAACAATAAGTGCAGTATCTACGTTAAAGTGCGGAGTCGGGCATCGTGATATGGGTAATAACACTTATGAGATTATTTGAAGCAAACATCTTCTTTAGGAAACTTACTATCCACAAAATGATCTTATGAGATTGCATTGTGGTAATTAAGTAGTCATCTGCATCACTTCCAATCACATTTGCATGAGAGAATAAAGCACATAGAGATTGATTGCCAACTAGTTCAACATGGGATAGTTGGTATAGAGATGAGCGTTCAAATATTAAAACAAGATACGTAAATTAGTCAATAAATTAGTGAATTTATTTACAAAGCTTTTTGGAAGACCATTGGTGCATTTCATTTATAGTAAGCACTAAGCAGGGTATGTATAATGAGAGTGTGTTGTAGTGTCAATGTACCGATTCAAGTAACTATAAATAGGGTAATCTGAAGAAAATTTAATTGATAACATGATCCAAAATAAAATGTGATGTGCCAAGGAAAAGCAATGTAAGAAGCTGTTACAAAATTGCAAACAAAGTGAATCTATAATGTAACATGAAGATACTAAATGGATGTATGTCACGTACATGCAAGTCAAGGCCCATGGACGTACAAGCTTGCACAAAGGGAGAATGGTAGACACAGGCTATTTCTTAACTAATAAACTAGCTGATATTCTCCGAGCCTTCCGTGAGTAGCAAATTACATAAAAAAGTAGTAAATGCAGCATTAATAAATGTCTGGGTATGTTATGGGAAGACATACCTTAGATGTAACCAAACAAGAAGACAACTTCGGAACATCCCCCAGCGTAAATGATATGTAAGCAAACATTACAACATAACTGACCTGACCCAACGAGTTGAAAAAGAAATCAAATCAGTAGATACAATAGACAAAGTTAATGAAGAAGATGAGTTAGAAGTCTAGATTAGCTGCAAGAAAAATAGATACTAACCACTATTGTTATCACATCAGCTGAACTTTCTCTTTCTAGCTCATCCTGGATAGAGCTTTCTGATGAAAAAGAAAGAGTAAGGTTTTGTTGTTCTACCATTGGCATCAGCTCTTGCTGCCATAGGATTAAGCAACCCATTGAGTAGATTATAATAGAATTAATCAACATATCGCATGAGCAAACTGATTTAACACTTATAAATTATTTGCAAACCGCCTTGGTTAAATAAAGCCTAAGATTCTAAGTATTATCCATCAACTTCAACATAAACCATTTCTCCTCTTTCATCACCATCAGTGAAAGCAATGCTCATGGATATGTTAAGTAGATCTGTCAAAGGCTACACTAGCAGCACTGCCTCACAGAGAAGCCGCTGAGGAGTGAACATGAAGTACCCATAATGGCAGTTAAGTTGAAGAAGCTCCTGGAAGAGACAGCAATACAAAGGCTCTATGATTGGATTAAACCAGACAAAGCTAACTTCCATGTGAGTAAAGGTTGTAGAATGATGATTTTGGAAGAACATAGAAATTGGATATCATGCATGTGATATTAAGGAGTTGCCAATGTTTAGGTGTTACACCTACAAATAAAACCAATCATGTAGGGTTATTTGAAAAATAATGCATGTGAATGAGAATTACTTGTGGATGTGATAGGGATCGTGGACAAGGGCGGGCCGACACTTATCGGAGCCCGCACGAGTCTACATACGCAGGAGGAAGAGATAGGATCGCAGTGTAGACAATCCAAGTTGGTAGTCGCGTTCAGAGCGACGACGACATATTTTTACGTATTTTAATTTATTTATTTTAATTACTATTTCATATAAAATTAGTGGTTTTATGTTCTGAACGATCTTATCCGTCCGTAGTGGGTTTAAAGTCCATAAATAGAGGACTAGGAGCTGATTTTCAGACATCGCGGATTTTGGACATAAATTTTGAGCTCTCGCAGTCATCCCACAGTCCGATTCCGTGGATCTTTGGTGTCGAAGTCAAAGTAACTACCTCCTCTTCCATATAACTACTTATCTCCACTTATAACACCACCAATAACTGTTGTCATCTATTGTCGTAACCGCCCATTTCCCCCTTCCAACAACATTTACTCGAAACTACCTGATAACTACTCTCCCCACACCCCACTAACAATAACCACTACCAACCAATCAAGAACTATCAATTAACCATCTGGAACTGCTCATAACCACTGCCTCCCACTCTCCACTGCTATAACATCCCCCTTCTCTGGCCTTATCCTCATAAATGGCCACTACCAAAGCCTCAATTTCCCTTTTCCATACACCAAACCCCACAGTCGAACACTCCAGTACCTTGAATTGCCTATGACCCGACTTCCTGCGCCCTGAAAACCTGATACCATGGTCCGTTTATCCAATTCCTACAGTCCAGAGCTAAACAATCCTCTTAGAGTAACATCCTGAATCCGATGAGGAAGGCTCGATGAGGGAGGGGAGTGCTTTGGGGCAGTGAATCCTAGACAAAGCAACTCATGACAGGCTTCTAGGATGGCAGGGTTCTAGGTGAAAGGAGGTGCATGAATGAATTGAATCTCACATCAAAATTGTAGAAACAGTTGTTGGGCATAAGTAATAATTCGAATTCTCAAATATCAGAGGCGCATTTTCGGAGCAAGTGGTGTTGTGTTGGAAACTCCAAGGTTAAGCGTACTCTGATGAGAGTAGTCCTGGGATGGGTGACCTCCTGGGAAATGCCCATAGGCTATCCATGGAAAAGGGAAAAATTGTGCGGTTCAGCTCAGTATGGGCTGAGATGAACCAAAACAGACAATACTTCTGATATTATGAGGTTTTGGTGGCTACAAATGGTATCGGGGTCAAAACTCCTAACTGTACGATATGTGGTTCGGGGACGAACAATGCGGAAGCTGGTGGGCATGTAACATCTTGAATCCGATGAGGGCGGGGAGTATTTTGGGGGCATAGAATTTGTTAGCTACTATGGTTGAAGAGGAGGAGAGGGACGGGATGAGAAGAAGGGGGAAGAAGAAGAGAAATGAATCTAGCCCCTAAGGCTCCTTCAAAAATAAATCTTACTCCTCGATGATCCAAATGAAAGACAAGAATAGGCTTATATAGTACTTCGTTGCAATATATGCGAGAGCAAACGGAAAATAGCCAATGGCTCGAGATAAATGTGAGATAATAAAATATAACGATGACGGGTGTGTTATGCCCTTACGCACTACTCGAGAACGTTCATCATCGATTGGGACCTGTGTCTGCGCCGCCTTAGTCTCGGCGTCGACATATGCGTTGCATCCTCATGTCCTCGTCCCTGACCCTCTTCCGTCTTCGTAACAATGTCTCGCTCTCGAAAATTCACCTTGCCCTCAAGGCCAAAATAACTTTAGGAACGCACGACAGCTAGAATGGTGGAGGGGTGGTCGGGTAGTTCGGTGCAACGTCGACACGCGGGTGCGCGACAAAGTTCACAGTCGCTGGTTGCGGAGGAGGGGTGAGGGCCACCGCCGGAAGGGGAAAGAACACCGCCCCAGCAAAGAGGAAAGGGACTCCCGTTTGAAGAAAGGGCATCGTCGTGTGAGCCCAATTGACATACACATCGCCCAGGGTATGAAGCCACGTAACGTCGAGAATGACGTCAAGGTCACCGAGCTCGAAAGAATAGAAATCTAAGCGAAGAGGGAAGGGGACCACAGTCAGGTGCAGGTCCGGAAAGTGGCCCCCACTGGTAGTGCAGCGTCGTCGCCCAAGCAAACCGCGAGAGGAGCAGGAGACGGGAGAATGTCGAACAGTGTCACAAAGCGCGGGGAGATGAAGTTGTGGCTGACCCCACTATCAACAAACATAGTCAGGGGAGTATCATACATGGACCCAGAGCATGTCATAGTGAGGGGGCCATAGGAGTCACTAGTAGCAAAGCACAGAAGTTCAAAACGAAACAGTCATGCGTGGGGTCCTGTGACGACGGGGAAGTCATCGCCCCCTAAAGCTTCGAAATCCCCCAGGGTGATCTCGGGGTCTTCCTCGTCAATTGTGATGCGGAGCTCCTTCAAAGGACAATCATGAGTCAAAGAGTATGGTAGTTTAAAAAGAAAACATAGGCCCTTAGTGCGAAGATCGTGATACTCTTTGTTAGTCATTCGGGGGTCGTGCGAAGGACGGGGAAGTGGGCTGAGACGCAGGGGAGCCGCGATATGCACCTGGGGTGGCGACTGGAAGGGTGAAGCAACCAGACAGGGCGTCGAACTCCCTGGAGGCTGGCCGGTGTCGACGGAGGGGACATTGAAGTCCGCTTCCACCAAGCGGGCGAGATCCATGGCCTCGGTAATAGAGGGCGGGTGATGTGTGCGCAGGTGGGCACGAATATGCGGGAGGAGCTCATCCATGAAGAAGCTAAGGTAGTGATCAGGGGGGAGGTCGGGCACATGCGTGGCGAGAGCGATGAATTCGTCGATGTAGTCGTCGAGGGGCCCAATTGACGAACACCGCAAAGACGCTCCACCTCTGAACCCGAGCAACGAACATTGTATCAACGAATGAGACCTTACTGCAAGTCGGGACAAGAGAGAGCAAGTGTGGACTGTCGGAGCCAACAGACCCAATGGAGTGCAGAGCCCTCCATGCCTATCACAACCGTGCTGACTTTGTGCGGCTCCGAGATATGTTGGATGTCAAAAAACTACTCCGCTCGGGCAATCCAGCCCATGAGATCGGTGTCGTTGAAGGACGGAACGTCGAAGGACCATGGTGCTGGGGAAAAACCAGTCGGTGGCGGAACCGTGTCCAGGTAAGAGTCTAGGGCTGTCGGAGCCAACAGACCCAATGGAGTGCAGAGCCCTCCATGCCTATCATAACCGTGCTGACTTTGTGCGGCTCCGAGATATGTTGGATGTCAAAAAACTACTCCGCTCGGGCAATCCAGCCCATGAGATCGGTGTCGTTGAAGGACGGAACGTCGAAGGACCGGGGTGCTGGGGAAAAACCAGCCGGTGGCGGAACCGTGTCCAGGTAAGAGTCTAGGGTGCGTCGAGGAGGGGCAGGGAGGCCGTAGTGGAGGTTGCAGACGTGCTAGGACGGGCGGCCATGATGGCATCAAGTTTCGCGTCCATGGGTAACAAGAGGGTTTAGAGTGAGGACGTCGACAATGGCAACAGCGCGGTCGAAGTCGGCTCGAGGTCGTTGCAGTCGTCAATGGCGAGGTCAAGACAGTGCGCGGGGATGCAGACGCGTGGTCGGGGTCGATGTAGTTGCGCGGTGATGCAGGCATGAGAGTGGTGCAGTCGCGAGGGGAGGACGAGGCATCAGGGTTGGGTCGATGTCAGAAAACAAGGGAGGTTAGCATGCGCGAGGATCGTTGGTAGGATTTCGAGCAACGGATACCGCAGACAGAAGGAAGCAAGGTCGGACCAAATGTTAGCCTCTAGGGTTGAAGAGGAGGAGAGGAAAGGGATGAGAAGAAGGGGGAAGAAGAAAAGAGATGAATCTGGGCTCCTTCAACAATAGATCTTACTCCTCGATGATCCAAATGAAATACAAGTCTGGGCTTATATAGTGCCTAGTCATAATACATGTGAGAGAAACGGTAAATAACCAATGGCTTGAGATACATGTGCGATAATAAAATATAATGATGACGGGTGTGCTATACCCGTGCGCACTACGGAAGAACATTCATTATCGAATTGGGATCCGTGTCCGCGACGCCTTAGTCCCGACGTCAACACATGTGTTGTATCCTCGTGTCCTCGTCCCTGACTCTTTCGTCTTCGTAATAGAATCTCAGACAAAGCAACTCCTTGCAGACTTCTAGGATGACATGCTTCTAGGTGAAAGGATGTGCATGAATAAACCGATCACATCAGAATTGGAGGAAAACTTCTTGGGCTTAAGTAATAATTCGATTTCTCAAATATCATAGGCGCCTTTTCGGAGTAAATGGTGGAGTTGTGTTAGAAACTCGAAGGCTCCTGTGGAAGTAATCCTAAGATGGGTGACCTCCTGGAAAGTGCTCGTAGGTCACCTGTGTAAAAGAGAAAAACCGTGCGGTTCAGCTCAGTATGTGCTGAGATGAACAAAAGAGGATAATACTTCTGATATTATGAGGGTTGGGTCACTATACTCAGCAACCTTGGACGTTCATTCCCCTACTGTCAAGTTTTGTTTCCAGGCCCTTTCACCCCCACCTGACCCCCTTCAATCCCTTCCCTTCTGCAACCCAAAGTCCCTCGACATCCCAATTATAATAGGAATCAACATCTATTAGTCAGATCTACAGCGGGAAACTGTAATTACTGCGCTATCCATCCTTAAATCAGTCCTCTACTGTAACATCCAAAAAAATCCAATTTTAAATTCAGAGTCTAATCAGAGTTAGTGTTGACATGGCCACCATTGATTGAGGTAATCATGTGTTTTATCCATTTTGGTAGTCAATAAATAAATTGAATAATTCTCATTTAATAAGTTATGTCACGAATTTTTAATTAGGCATGGTTTAGTACTTCACTAGAGCGTGTCACCCTTAGTTAATAGGATTTTATGGGCAGTGGTATTCTAGGAATTTAAGTTATCTTATTATAACCCACTCCTCCATGTATTGAAATAGTTAGATGTGAGTTTGTATTCTACACTAGGAACGCATCAGGGCACCTTCAGTTGTCATCAGAGACTCAATTCACGGAATGTGCTTAGCCAGCTATGAGATATAAATCTAAGAAGAATATGAATACGAGTTATCTCAGCTTTAAGAAAGAACTCAGAACCCAAAAACCTCAACGATTCAATGATTCAAAACTATGATTAGAACTCATCACATGACAAATTATAAAAAATATGCTCCATGTTGTTACGTTTTATTTCATATTAAAGCATGACTTGTTACCATGTTAGCAATAACGATCTCTAGATATTTGTTGCATATATATATATGTTCAAACATGTTTACTTTTATTATTTTAGTGTCACTGGAAGTAAGAGTATTTCTTACTCACCAGTAAGCTGAGTTTTTGAACTTTTCTTTTCAGGGAACTCAGATCGGGAGTTTACTAGGGATGAACCTCTGAGTGATTTTTCACAGTTATTACTTTATGGTTTCCTTTTAGAACCATGCTCTTTTGGGGTTTGACTATTTGTTGTATCAACCCAGTGTATCAATCTTATTTATAGTTTCCAGTTTTCAGATATGCTCATTTGTACTTTCTAGTGGTCTCTGTGATTCAGACTTTGTGATATTTCTCTAGCCCTAGATCCAGTCGTTTGGTTCCACTATGTGCTCAGGTATTGATGTTATGGTATCAATTTTATTAGTGTTGCCTCGTTTACTTCATATCATGAGTGCCCATCGGGATTTTGAAATGTTGTTGAACTAGGTAGGGGTGTTACAATTGGTATCAGAGTACATGTTTATGATCCTTTAAACCCTAGAAATTGACAAGTCTTAGGATTTCATCTGAATCACTCCTTGGGCGTTGAAGTCGTTAAGCCTGATCGTCCTTAAGTTTTTGTATGTGGATGTTAGATGTTTTTCCATAATTGTTTCCTTCATGATTGGATTTGTAGTAATGATCATTTCTTCTTACATCTTGCAGGCACCGCATAGTAGTGACACAGGCGAACCTTCGCAGCAGAATGGGATGTCTGAGATTGTAATGGAAGCAGTTAATGCAGCAGCGGTTCCAGCACCTATGCGGATTGCAACTGAAATTGTTAGGGTAATAACTCTTGCCTTGATGGAGTTTAGAAATACATTACCTACATAAGCTTCAGACTCAGCTCCTGCACCTGTTGTTGTGGAGGCTGGAATGGACCACTATCTGAGAAACTTTGTGAAGAGAAATCCATGAGAAAAAAGGATTGGTTATTTAAGACCAAGGATCAGCTAAATGTGATGCAGTGCCCAGAGAATAGAAAAGTGTCCTTTGCAGTTTTCCTTCTTGAAGGCGAGGCCAATAAGTGGAGCAGGTATTTGGCTGACAACCCAGAAGGTAAGATTTTAATATAGATTCCTTTTCTTTATGATTCTTTAACCCCGACTTACATTAATGAATCCTTTCTAATTACAGGTCATACGGTATACTTGATAACATGGGAAGAGTTTGCTGCAACGCTCTCAAACTGGTTTGTATCTCCTACGGAGCGCTATATTCTGCAAGAGTACTTCGAACTAGTTAAGGAGACAAGACTGTCACTTATCTATCTCATTATACGGGCACAATGTTGGGTAATGAAGACAAATGCTACCATTTTAGGGAAGGCCTACATAATTCGCTCAGACAACCATTACTGATTATGGGCACCACCATCTATAGGAGGTTTGTGGATAGAACTACAAAGTTGGAGGTTGATCAAGAAAAAGTGCAGAGACACAACAATAGCAAGAACAAACGATCACATAGTGAGCCGCAGAACCCTCACAACAATAGTCATCAGGGGGCAACATTGGAATAAGAAACGGAAGGTAGGTGATAAGCAAGGAAATCAGCTCAGGATAAGACCAGATACTATCCGCTCTGCCCTAAGTGCAACCGCCATCACCATGTGGAGTGTTTGGCTGCATCTGGTGTTTGTTACAAATGTCAACAGGAAGGACACATAGAACATTTTTTCCCAGGACCAACGAGAAATCAGGTAATTAATCTTAAGTTCTATTCCCTCACATATTTAGTTCTTTCCTTCGTTGTCTAATACATATTATTGTGAAATATCCTGTAGTAGAAGTTTGAGGTTGGTGGTCCTAGTAAGATCGATAAGGGAAAAGTGGTGATGGATGCTAATGTGAAGCCATCCCTAGGAAGAGGTCTGATGCAGCCCAGAACTTATGGACTTGGCCAGCATAAGACTATGGAGCAAGAAGAAATGTTTTTAGATTTATTTGTTTCCTCTTGCCATATATGTAGTATTGCATTTTAATATTCAAGTATCGTTCATGCAAGTAGTATCCTCATGATACAAAATTCTCTTTAAAAAGCTCTCTTTGATACGAGATGCTTCGCACTCATTCATAGCAGAATTGTTGTGCATAGACCGAGCTTAGAGAATTTTATAAACACAACAATGTTAGGAGTCATGATGTCTAACGGTTCATTTATGCAAACTAACTACAAGTGTAGAGTTCATGTTTTATTCGGAGAATTTAAAGTAAATATAGAAGCATCCTCCTTCCTAGTGTTGAATTTGATTTAATTTTGAGTATGGACTGACTGTCAGATGTAAATGTTAAGATAGAATGTAGGAGCAAAGATATACAGCTAGAAGGACCCGATCAGTCCATCATTATATTTCAGGGTATGAAAGAAGTCTCTAAGTTAATTATTTCATCAATTAAGGTTGTCAGGATATTAGTAAGGGTTGTTTTGTCTTTCTAATGTTGATGCATGCAAAAGCCAAGAGCAGGTTGTAGAAAGTACCAATAGTTCGAAAATTTCCAAATGTAATTCCAAAGAGGTACTTGGTGCCCCTCCTATTATAGAAGTTGATTTTCAAATTGATCATATCCCTGGATCCTTACCAGTAGCTAAGTCCCTTACCGCGTGTCACCTAGAGAATTAGTTGAATTGAAGATCCAGTTGCAAGATTTACTTATTGGAGATTCATAAGACATAGTACGACACCTTAGGGTGCACCTGTTCTTTTTGTTAAGAAGGACGACAGTTTGAGATTACGCAAAGATTATCGCGAGATGAACAAACTTACCATCAAGAATAAGTATTTTCTCCTGAGAATAGATGGTTTGTTTAATCAACTTGAGGGGTATAGGCGTATAGCACATTCTCCAAGTTAGATTGAGATCAAGATACCATCAATTGAGAATCCATGACGGGGATGTTCAGAAAACAGCTTTTAGTACGAGGTACGGGCACTATGAGTTTGTTGTCATGTCGTTCAAGCTGACTAATGTCTGGTCTGCCTTCGTTGATCTGATGAATAGGGTATTTCGGGAATGCCTTAATCGCTTAGTTGTCTCTTCATTGACAACATTCTGGTGTATTTAAAGAATGATGAAGAGCATGTTGCACACCTTAGAACAATTTTAAGAACTCTCAGAGAGAACGAGTTATTAAGTTGGGTGATCAAGATATTTCCCGCAGTGAGTGCTAAATATCTTGGATCGATAGTTCAAAAATATGGAGGTGTTGATAAAGATGTGATATATAGAATCCAAGCAGGTTGAAGTGGAGAGGCGCGTCAGGGATCTTATGTGATCGTAAAGTACCATTAAAACTTAAAGGCAAGTTTTACCGTACTGCAATTAGACCAGCGATGCTCTATGGTTCTGCGTGTTGGGCAGTGAATTGTGTACAAGAACAAAAATGGGAGTTGCGGAGATGAGAATGCATAGGTGGATGTGTGGACACACGAGACTGGATAAAATTAGGAATGAATGTACCAGGGAGAAGACAAGAGTGGCACCAATTGCTGAGAAGATGCGAGAAGCTCGACTAAGATGGTTTGGACACGTACAAAGAAGACCATTAGAGGCACCTGTTAGGCGTTGTGAGAGTTTAGTCACTAGGCATGTTAAACGGGGGAGGAGTAGACCAATAAAAACTTGAAATGAGACTATAAGGAAAGACACGATGTACTTAGGCATTAGTGAGATTATGACTAAAGATAGGGCAAATGACGACAAAGGATCCATATAGCCGACCCCACTATAATGGGATAAAGGTTTGAGTGTTGTTGTTGTATGAGGTTTGACTTACAGAAGTTATTTTCTAGGACATGTTGTCGGTCAAGGGGGACTCTCAATTGATCGGAAGAAAGTAGAATTAATAAGAGATTGGTCGAGGCCGAAGGCAGTTACTGAGGTCTGTAGTTTTCTTGGCTTAGCGAGTAATTACATGAGATTATTAAGGATTTCTCAAGAATAACACTACCTTTAACTTCGCTCACCAGAAAAGGAAAAGTCTTAAGGTGGACAGTAGAATGTGAATTGACATTTGAGGAGTTGAAGGCAAGGCTAATGACTGCACTGATATTATGCTTACCTTTGGGTATAGATGGGTTTTAGATTTATAGTGATGCTTCGGGTCAAGGTTTAGAACGCGTCCTTATGCAGCATGGGAAGGTTATAGCATTCGCATCCAAACAATTGAAGGACAACAAGAAGAACTATATCGTCCACATCTTGGAGTTAGATGCAATCATTCACGAACTGAAGATTTTGAGGCACTACTTATACATAGCTTGTTGTGAAATCTTTACAGGTCATAAAAATCTCAAATATTTCTTCACGCAGCGAGAGCTAAATGAGGCAGTGTAGAAGGTTAGAATTTCCGTCAGAATATGATGTGAGTATTCAATATCACGAGGGAAAAACAAATGTTATAGCAAACACTCTTGGGCTCTGTTTGGCACGGCGATGGCGGTCGTGAACACGGTGGTTATGAACCGTCGTTCGTGAACGTCCCACCTCACCTAAGGAACTTCAACCACTTTTATGTTCAAAACTAGTTTTCCTTTTCGGCGGCAGTCATAACCATTGTCTTGACAAACATACATTCTATGACAGTGGTGTTTTTGTTTAAACTCACCGGAGCAAAAACGTTGCACCAAACGGAGCCTTAGTATAAGGGGTTCGAATCATTTCCTCATCTCACATCAGGAGGATTTAGTGCGTTATGAGTATTCAATAGTATTCAAGAAAAGTAAATATTATAGCGGATGCTCTTAGTAGAAGAGGTTTGAATTACTTTCTCATCTCACATCAAGAGGATTTAGTGTGAGCACTGGAGAGACTTGAGATCAGTGTGTTGTTGCATGCCAGTAGGAGTTCTGCAACCTTGAGTGAATAGAAATCAAGTGCAACATTAAGGATAGAATCAAATGGGCTTTACCTTTGGATTTGAAGATTACAGAGATCTGGGAGCTAACTCAGGCGGGATAGAAAGATAATTTTATCATTCATGACGATTTACTTCTAAAGTGTCCCAGATATCAATCGCATTCGCAAAGACATACTTGTTGATGTTCATAATTCCAAGTACTCCATACATCTTGTTAATACAATGTAAGCACATTTAAACAAATCCATTTGGTGGCCAGGAATGAAGGATGATTTCGCAGAGTATGTGGGAAAATGTGAGACTTGCAAGTTAGTTAAAGCAGAATGTCAGAGACTAGCCACTTCATATTCCAGAAAGGAAATTTGAATGCTAAACAAAAGAAGAGTTTGCGCCTCAAATATTAATCACCATCACAAGGACATACTTATTGAGGCTCATGATTCCAAATATTCTATACGTCCTGGCAGTACGAAGATGTATGCAAATTTAAAGAAATTCATTTGGTGGCCGGAATGAAGAGTGAGACTTGCAAGTTAGTTAAAGAAGAATCCCAGAGAATAGGGGCAAGTTGCAACCACTCCCTATTCCAGAATGGAAATTTGAAGACATCTCGATTGATTTTATGCAGTCTTCCAAGATCTCGGAGTGGGAATGATTTTTTATGGGTTATTTTACTAATGTTTCTCATTTCATTCCTAATAAGAAGACTGGTCAGGCTCCAAGATTAGTTGACTGTACGGTGTTCCGAAGTCTATCATTTTTGGCATAGATGGTAGATTTACTTCTAAAGATTGGAAATAGGTTCAAGAGTGCCTGAATAATTAGTTAAAGTAGAGCGCAATGTTTCACCCTCAGACTAATGGACAAACAAAGCATACTAATATAACAATGGAATATTTATTGTGGATGTGTATTCTAGATTTTAGAGGTAAGTGGGAGAAGTATGTCAACTTAGCAGAATTCTCTTATAATATTAGTTTTCAGGTAAGTTATGGTATGACACCATTCGAGGCTTTTATGGCAGACGTTGTCAGACACCACTGTGTTGGACTGAAAGTGAAAAGAGAACATCAAATAAAGAATCATGAATTGACAAGACCACAGATCGAGTCAAGTTTATTCAAGAGCGTAAGAAGATAGCTCAGGATAGGCAAGCCAAGTATTATAACCAGAGGCACAGAACAGTAGAATTTAGTGTTGTAGATTTTATTTATCTTAAAGTAAGAATTGTTAAGGGTGTTTCTAGACTTAAGAGGATGAAGAAGTTAAGTCCTAGATTTGTTGGTTCATTGAAAGTGTTTGAACGCATTGGTGAGATAACATACAAAATAGCCATACCTGAAGAGATGAATGGTTTACACTATGTGTTACACATCTCCTAAGTCCTATCTGAGAAGAGCGGTCAGAGATCCTAATCAGGTGGTCAGTATTGAGGATGCATCTGTCGAATCAAATCTTAGTATCAGTGTTAAGCCGGTCAGAATTGCGGATTCAAGAATTCAGAAGCTTGGAAACAGAGAGATTCAAATGCTTAGAAAAGAAGATGCGCTTCAGATCAATGATGATTATGCTTTCCTTTTTTATCCAGGTATGATTGTATTTTCGAGGACGAAAATGTTATTACGAGAGGAGATTTGTAACATCCAAAATTTTTTTATTTTAATTCATAATTTTAAATTCATGGTCTGATCAGAGTTATTGCGGAATCCGCCACCATCGATTGAGGTAATCATGCATTTTAGCCATTTTGGTAGTCAATTAATTAATTGAATTATTCTCATTAAATAAGTTATGTCGCGAATTTTTAATTAGGAGTGATTTGTAACTTAGCTAGAGTGTGTCACCCTTAGTTAATAGGATTTAATGGGCAGTGACATTCTCATAATTTAATTTATCATATTATAACTCACTCTTCCGCATATTGAAATAATTAGATATGAGTCAGTGTTCCGCGCTAGGGACTAAATTCACATAATGTGCTCAACCATCTATGAAACATAAATCTAAGAAGAATATGAAATTGAGTTATCTTAACTTTAAGAAATAACTCAAAACCCAAAAATCTCTATGATTTTATGATTTAAAAATTATGATTAGAACTCATCACATGACAAATTATAGAAAATAAGATATATGTTGTTACATTTTGTTTTATTTTAAAGCATGTTTGTTACCATGTTAGCAATCATAATCTCTAGATGCAATTGTTGCATATATAGATGTTCATACATGTTTACTTTTGTTATTTTACTGTCACTGGGAGAGAATCTTTCTTATCACAAGTGGGCTAACCCCGTCTTTGAACTTTTCTTTTTAAGAAACTAAGGTCACGAGTTTACATAGGATGAACCTCCAGGTGATTTTTCATAGTTATTAGTTTATGGTTTCCATTTTGAGTTTAACCCTTTTTGAGTTAGACTCTTTGTTGTACGAACTCGGTGTATCGGACTTATTTATAGATATCAATTTTCAGATATGTTAACTTTTACTTTCTAGTTGACTCTGTGATTCAGACTTGGAGGTATTTCTCGAACCCTTGCTCTATTCTTTGTTTTTGTTGCATGCTTAGATATTGGTGTTATGGTATCAATTTTATTATTGTTAATTAATTTACTTGATATCGTGAGTGTCGGTTGGGTTTCTGAAATGTTATTGAACTAGGTAGAAGTGTTACACTTACTGCTACTTTGAACTCTCATTACTTGTGCAAGTTCTAATTTGAACTCTTGAGTTTTGTGTTGATTGCTTACTGAAAGAACAAATAATTTGTGATTTTAATTTCTTAAGAGTTTGCATAATTTCAATTCTACTCGAAAGATTCATTCACCGGATAGTTAATCGAAGCATCCTCCACTTAAATTCAACTAGCTCTTGCTTGTTTTTCAAACATGTAATTTCTAGTGCAAATGTTTGTGAATCTTAACATTAATTTCAGAATTTATTACAATTAAATGTTGGAATAGCGCATATCTCCCATCATTTCAGATTCCTAAGGCACGATTATAGTTACTGCATATGTCTTATGTCGGGATGCCTCTCTATGGATTGATCAATATTTTATTTTGTTGTATCTCCTTAGTAAAGACTGCTAACCAATGATTCATCTTCTTTGAGAATCGCAGACAGTAGGTGTAAAATATACGATCTTGCATTCTTTGTCTCCATAAGGGAAGTGTGTGTGTGTGTGTGTACATCTATACACAAAAGTGTAGTAAGTACAAATATGATTATACAAAAAATACTAATGAACTAACACTCCCCCTCAATTGCCTAGGTAAGGCTTTACTAAAAATATATGCAATTTGAGAAATACTTGGAACATGCTGAAGGGAGATGATCTTCCGAGTCACAGGATCCCGAATGAAATGATAATTAACTTCTATATATGCTTTTTCATCTTTTGAAATGTAGGATCGTGTGCAATATGCATAGAAATCTTATTGTCATGCCAAAGAAGGATGGGAGTAATGGCGGTGATGCCTGAATCACTGAGTATCTCCTTAAGCCACATTATCCAAGTAATTGCATAAGTGATTGCATAGTATTATTGTTCGATAGCAGAATCAGAGAAAACTTCAATTTTTTACTTTTTCTTCCGATATATCAGATTTTTACCTAAGAACATAACATATACATGAGTAAGGGAAAACCTACAAACTAGAAAAGGACCAAACTACCCCAAACCGGGATAAATACAATACAGACGACTTGTAATGTACTAAATATAAATTACAACTCTCTCCCTCAAGTCGGACGAAAGATGTCAGTCATCCCAAGCTTTTGAATATCATCGGTAAACACGTCACATCCCAAGCTTTTGGTGAACACATCGGTCAGTTGATCTTTGGAATGAACAAAATGAGTTACCACCGTCTTTTTATCCAATTGATCTTTGATAAAGTGTCTATCAATATCAACATGATCTGTCCTGTCATGTTGGACTGGATTATGAGCGATACTAATAGTTTTCTTATTGTCACAGAACAAGGAGAAAGGGGTTGTCTCGGAGAAACCAAGATCTTGTAACACGGTACGCAGTCATAGACCCTCACATAGGCCTTGAGACATAGCACGATATTCTGCTTTTGCACTTGATCTAGCCACCACATTCTACTTCTTGTTATGTCATGACACAAGGTTTCCACCAACAAAGGAACAGTATCATGTTGTGCACTTTCTGTCATCACGGCATCCAGCCCAATCAGCATCACTAAAACCTTCAATCATCAAGTTGTTGTTTTTGCAGAATAGAAGACCAAGACCATGAGCTTTCTTCAAATATCGTAGCACGTGATACACAGCTTCTTGATGTCTGATCCTGGGAGAATGCATATATTTGCTAAGGATATCGACCGCAAACGTAATGTCAGGGCGTGTGTGTGTGATAGATATATAAGTTTCCCAACCAATCTTTGATAACGTGATACATCTGTGTGATCACCATCACCATCTTCCTCAATCCTGTGATTTTCCTCCATAGGGGTGTTCGTAAGAACACAACCAAGCATTCCAGTCTCCTTTAGGAGATCCAATATATACTTCTGTTGGGATATGAAGATACCCTGATCAGATCTAACCACCTCGATACCCAGGAAGTATCATAATCTTCCCAAGTCTTTCACTTCAAATTCAGCAGATATAAGGGTATTAAGATTAGCAATCTCCTCTGTGTCATTTCCGGTAATCACAATGTCATCCACGTAGACAATGAGAACCACAACCCTATGTTCATGTTTCCGGATAAACATGGTATGGTCAGATTAAGCTTGCTTGTACCCAAACTTGAGCATAGCCGTAAGAAATCTCCCGAACCAGGCCCTAGGTGATTGCTTCAGGACATATAAGGATTTCCTTAGGCGGCAGACAAGCCCTTCAACTCCTTTCTTCATAAAACCAGGAGGAAACTTCATGTACACCTCTTCATCAAGCTCACCGTGGAGGAACACATTCTTCACGTCCAGTTGATGGAGGTCCCAGTCCAAGCAAGCAGCACACGATACAACACCCGAATGGAGTCCATCTTTGCTACAGGAGCAAAGGACTCCTGGTAATCAAGTCCTTGAGTCTGAGTGTATCTTTGAGCGACCAGACGTGCTTTGAACCGTTCCACCTTGCCATCTTGGTTCTGCTTAACAGAGAAGACCCACCGAGAACGTATAGCTTTCTTTCCAGGAGGGAGAGGGGAAACATCTTATGTGTGATTTTTGTCCAAGGCGGACATCTCACCTTGCATAGCCCGTGTCCAAGCAGGTATCCTCAAAGCTTCCTGCCATGTCTTAGGAATAACGACTAGGGAAAGAGACGAAATAAAAGACTGATGAATCGGGGTAAGATGATGGTAAGCCACATGATTAGAAATAGGATGTTGCGTACAAGTAGCTTTACCTTTCTACAGCAATGCAAGAGGGATATGCAGATCCGCATCATCAGAATCTGAGTCTAAAGTTGGCAATGGTAGAGGTAGAACTGTAGTATCTTATGTACCTGAACGACAGTGGAATACGTGGGGAAAAGGAGAAATCATAGTAGAGGAGTCCAGTACCGGAATAAAGGCTATGGGTACCGGAATGGGAAGTTGTAGGGGAATGGAAGGGAGAAGAGAAAAAGGAGCAGGAGTAACATCCATATCACCATTACTCTCCCCCTGACGAAGAGAATGAGTCAAAGGCAGAAAATATGACTCCCCCTCCCGGAAGATGACATTCATGGTACAGAACATACGTCGGGAATGGGGTGATAACATTGATAACCTTTGGTGGTAGAAGAATAGCCAAGAAAGACAACGTTGAGCCCGAGGGTCAAGTTTGTCGCGATGGGGTTGGTGGACATGCACAAAACAGACACACCCAAAGATGCGGGGTGCCAAATGGGAAGTATGAACCACGTCAGTGGTGGAGAGACGAGCTAGAGTAGTAGTATAAGAAAGGACACGAGAAGGAAGACAGTTGATAAGGTGAGAAGCAGTGAGAACCGCAACACCCCCAATATGTTTTAGGAAGATGCATAGTGGCTAGAAGACAGCGAGCAACCTCAAGGAGGTGCCGATTTTTACGTTTGGCCACTCCGTTTTGAGTAGAGGTGTGAACACACGTTTTTTGGTGGATGATACCGTGAGTGGTGAGATAAGAACCAAAGGCACCACGATTGTCATACTCCCCCCCCCCCCCTATCACTTCGAAGAACACGAATAGAGGCATCAAACTGGGTTTGCACCATTTTATGAAATGCTTGAAAGCAAGGAAAAACTTCATTTTTCTTTTTCAAGAGATAAACTCATGTAGTGCGAGAAAATCAATCAATAAAAGTGACAAACCATTGAAAACCAGATAAAGATAAAATGGAGGACGGACCTCAAACATCATAATGTATAACAGCAAAAGGAATGCTACTAAGGGAAGAAAGATGCGAAGTAGTATGTCGTACATGTTTAGACATATCGCATACATCACAAGCAAAGTTCTGAAGAAAAGGTAAAAAATAGGAAATAATTTTTGCAGATAAACGGAGGACGGATGTCCTAGGCGAAGATGTCAACGGCAAACATCATCAGCAGTAACGGTGGAACTGGAAAAAGCCTGAGATGGAAACTGGGGGTCCAGGTAGTACAAGCCGCCACGATTCTTACCTCTGCCAATGTTCTGCTTCATACCCAGTTCCTGAAAGACACAAGAGTCAGGAAAAAAGTTACTGAGCAGTTAAGAGATTTGGTAATATTGTTGATGGAAAGTAAATTACGAGGAAAAGAGGGAACATGAAGGACAGAGGGAAGAGAAATGGACGGAGAACACAAGATGTTGTCTTTGCCCACAATGGAGGATAAGGAGTCGTTTGCAGAAATGACCTTGCCCTTACCAGACAATGGAATATAAGAGAGAAAACCTGAGAAAGACCCAGTCAAGTGTGTAGCACCAGAGTCGAGCACCCATTCAGAAGGACAGGCAGTGACTGCATGTGCACTGGGCATGACAATAGTGGCAAGGGAAGTAGAGCCTCCGGTAACAGGATCTGACTGAGAGTGAAGCAGACGACGAAAGGCATCCAATTCCTGAGCAATAAGAGAGCCTGAAGAGGAATACTAGGACTCATCATAGACATTTGTAGTGTATGCAACATCATGAGAACGAAATCCACTGTCTATGACCCCCACGACCAGGTCCACGACCATGACAACGTCCAGGAGGGGCAAGATACGGATGAAGTTTGAAGCATACCTCCCAAGAGTGTCCCCTTCGACCACAATAGTCGCATGTGGGAACAGAAGATCCAGGAGAGGGAATAAGACCTCGACTAACACTAATAAAGGCGGAGCGATCAGGAGGAACCATAACACTGAATTGCAGCGGTCTTCATCACTCAGAACCATACTAAATGCCTCACGAAGAGAGGGAAGAGGAGAGCGGTGGAGGATATGTGTTCGTGCCATATCAGATTCCATGTTCAAGCGCATCAAGAAGACATGGAGACGAAAGCGATCCTCATTTTGCTTTATCTGAACGGCGTCAGCAGTACAAGCAGGAGAAAAGTGCGCAAAGTAGTCCAACTCCTGGTAAAGACGCTCGAACTCCGAGAAGAACGACAAAACGGTCATCGATCTCTGCCGCAACTCCAAAATGCGGCGAGTGAGCTCATAAACCTGGGTGGAACTACCAATCTAAGAATATGTTTCACGGGCACGGGTACAGATCTCAGATACCGAGTCCATCAACATATAGCTCTGGTAGACCTTAGGAGACATCGAGTGTAGGAGCCAGGAAACAACTAGAGAGTTGTCAGAATCCCAACGCTTCCAGGAGGGATCGGTCTTGGGTGGCTCCTTAATCGTCCCATCGATATATCCAAACATCTGTTGGCTGCGTATGACGTGTTGGGCAGCGCGTAACCATTCAAGATAATTTGTGTCATCCAAGGGGACCGTGGTAATCTTCAAGGAGCCGGAGTGGCTATGAGGCCGCTGAGGGTCACTCATCTGAGACTGGATCACACACGGAGAAGATGCAGAAGAATCAGGGTCACCCATATCGGCAAAGAGGACGACGATGGCTCAAACAGGAGGAGCAATATGGGCACAAACAGGCATGCTGTCAGCGACAACATTAGAAGCACACACAGAGGGTAGCAGGGACTGTTTGTTGGAGCACACACAGAGAGCAGCAGGGACTGTTTAGAGTAGATCGACAAGAAGAGGAAGAAACGACAAAGACGGGTCCAGATCTGAGCAGGGTAGAATAGCGGGCAGAGATTGCAGCAGCGGTGATCGACGGAGAGGTCACAGCACTGAGCAAGAAGAAGGAAGAACATGAGGAACCGGTGGATTCATCGAGGGGCGGTGGCGGCGACCCTCTCAGCAACCGGCGGCGGCAGAGAAACCTCCCGGAGGCCGCATGGAGAGGAGCGGGCTGAGCGTCGAGCGGCAAGGCGTGAACGAGCTACGAGGAGCGGGTCGAGCGGCGAGGCGAGAATGAGCGGGATCGGGGAGTCGAAACGCACGCGATTTAGGTTTACTCCCTCTGATACCAAGTAGAATAGTGAAAGATAGATAGATTCATCAATAGGGGTCTTACTCATACATATACATGAGTAAGGGAAAACTTACAAACTGGAAAAGGAGCAAACTACCTCAAACCGGGATAAATACAATACAGACAACTTGTAATGTACTAAATATAAATTATAACTACTAACACTCCCCCTCAATTGCCTAGGTAAGGATTTACTAAAAATATATGCAATCTGAAAAATACTTGGAACATGCTGAAGGGAGAGGATCTTCCAAGTCACAAGATCCCGAATGAAATGATAATTAACTTCTATATATGTTTTTTCATCTTTTGAAATATAGGATTTTGTGCAATATGCATAGAAATCTTACTGTCATACCAAAGAAGAATAGGAGTACGGGCGGTGATGCCTAAATCACTGAGTATCTCCTTACGCCACATTATCCAAGTAATTGCATAGTATTATTGTTCGATAGCAGAATCGGAGAAAACTTCAATTTTTTTACTTTTTCTTCCGGTATATCAGATTTTTACCTAAGAACATAAAATAACCACACTTACCATCCTGAGAACCAGTCCAATTAACATCAGAGTAGACAATAAGATGAAGTGAGCAAGAAGCAAGAAACACAAGTCATTGTCCTAAGCGGGGCGTGCTCGAGAGAGAGCTTCCAAAATCTCTTAGGGGACAGGGATTTGAGAATACTTCATTCATACCATAACATTAGCCCAAGGGCTTTAAATAGAGATACAAAGGGGTATACATGTAACTTCCCCTGACACGACACAATAAAATAAAAAGACTAAAATATAAGCTAGGACACATAATAATTGGGCCTGGAGCCCATAACATCTCTCCCGCCATCCAAAAATGAGTTTGCCCTCAAGCTCAAGGGAGAATAATGATGGTGTGACATTCAACCGATCCCCTCCTCGTCAGAGTCCTCCACAAGCAGATAGAAAAGTCGTTTGTATGTGTCCACGAGTGTACTACTCATCACAGTTATAACACAACCCTTGTGTGCGTCGTTCCAACATATAGGTCTGAGATAGGTGACGGACTGGCGGGGCAGGGTGGCCCTCGGTGCGACCCTGCTGGGTGCCCGTGTCAGTAGGTAAGTAGGCCTCCTGTGCCAGGTGGAGGAGGTGGAAGCGACGGTCACACAGCCTGGCCTGTTGACAATTAGGTAAAAAAAAAGTTTACACAAACAGCCATCCTATTTCCAGAACTCCCTTGCAAAGCTTCCAGAACCCATCACTGCCGCGTGTTCCTGTCCAAATACACCCCAGAAAGCCATTCCAGCCCCTAGAAACATGTGTACAGCAGCCAACACCTATCCCAGCTCCTCCCATAGTCCTTTCCCACCATTCCCCAACTTTAGCACCCTGAAACAAGTGAAAAACTGCCGCAGAGTTACTGCGCAGTCCCCAAATCAGCCACAATTTCAGTCATCGGTCCCCTATTTCTTATGTAAGTTCATATATTTCTCTTTGTTCTTTATTTGGTGAAAAACATATGATAATGGATATTGATTTGCATGCGTTTACCCATGAGTTGTTCAGTTTGAATGGTTTAATCAGTTAGGATTCGATTGAAGCACTTTTGCTTTACTCTAACAGTAAATTTGTTAGTCTAGTTATCACTTCAATCGCAAGTGTGGTTGTTTATGTGAAATTTTAGTAAGTTTTCAAGCACAAGACTAAAAGCTCACATGAGGGTCATTGTATTTTTCTCATATATTTAGTCTCACATCTCCAAGTGTACATTCTTCTTACTCTTCTACTCTACATAAAGAGGAGAGTGTTGGAGCCTATGTTCCGCATCTCTTGGTTTGAGAATAACAAATACCGTGTTGTATTTGATCTAGTCTTTTGTGTGTTTATAGTGTCCAGGTTGTACAGGTTCAATGAGGAGACAAGTCCTCGTTCATGGGCATGATCTGAAAGTGTGTACACATTAGAAAAAGCAAAAGGATGAGTTTTGTGTGTTGATCTTAAAATGGCCATAACTTTCAATCCAGGAAGAGTTACAGAACGTGTCACCCCATTTCGGAGATGAGAACGACTCAATCTACAGTCTGGAGAAATTTCGGACAGCAAAAATGAAGAGGAGCTATCGGAATTCCGACACTCAATGTCGCCCAGGCGACAGCGCAGAAGTTACAGCAACTGCCCGCACGATAGCATGACGAACAGCAGTTTGGGGCTGTCGGAATTCCGACAGCGATATCGCCCAGGCGACAGTGAAAATCTATAAATGAGTTCGTTTTGTTCGTGCATTTAGAGCTTTGAGAATTCCAAGTCCTTTCCTGAGTGCATACGAACCAGAGAGCTCCAGAACCTCAAGAACTCTCATTTGTGCTGAGAAGGTTTGAAATTGAAGACGAGATCGGACGCGCTTCTACATCAACGATCATCTCGAGGCTTCAACCTTCCTTTCAGAGATCTGAATTTCTAGGGAGTTCTTCATTTTATTTTGTATTTTCATTTATATACATTTCATTTTGTATTGGTAGGGAAATCGTCTCCTTGTGCGTGACGTCTAAGTCCTTGCGTGGCTTAGGGGAAAATCGCTTCCTTGTGTGGAGCATCCAAGTCCTTGCGTGGCTTGGTGGGAAATCGTGGCCTTGTGTGCTACGTCTAGATCTTGGGAAGATCTAGAGGATAGGCTTAGGCTTGGTCTAGGGAAAGACAAGTGATAGCCTTCCGATCCTTAGGAGAAGGATTGGTAAACAAAAATTGTCAAAAGTTTATTATCTTATTTATGTCTTGATATTAAGCATTGTTAAGATCATTTTTATTGTATGAGAATTTCATTATTAAAATATTATGCCTTTTCTTTAAATTGCAAATTTGGTTGCTTAATCTTTAACTTAGAAATTTGTGTTTGATCTAATTTAAAATTTTCATAGTTTGTAAATTTTTATAAGTGATTTTTAGAAAAGCAAAATTTATTTTAAAAATTCTTAAGTAAAAAATCATAATTTAAAAAGGCCATTATTCACCCCCCCCCCCCCCCCTCTAAGGGCGCCACAAGATCCAACACGTGGTATCAGAGCGAGGTTATTCCAAATCGGCTTAACAACCGGGAATAATGGCGTCTCTTGATCATGATCTTGCTTCTACTAGTGGGGAAAATTTTAATATAAATGAAAAAGTATTATCACCACCTTTATTTATGGACAAAAATTTTAAAGGGTGAAAAATATTAATGAAAAATTTTCTTAAGGCCTTAGATGAAAAAGTTTGGAATATTACTATTAAAAAGCCATCAAACGTACTAACTAGAAACGAAATTATTTTAAATGCAAAATCTATGAATAGTATATTTTGTGCGTTAGACCAAAATATTTTCAAACTTATTTATACTTTACCTACCGCATATGAAATTTGGAGTTTTTTTGAAAGAACTTATGATTCTCCTTCTACAGGTACGGAACATTCACAAGAACCAGAGAATATGCAAGTCTATGCAAATATTCAAGAAAGCTACACAAAGGATGGATCCATAGAATGCTCATTAAGCGGAAAGGATGATGGAAACTCTTGTTTGGAAGAGGAACATGAAGAAGACAAAGGAACACTATGTTCAAATCTTGCCTCATCCACGAGCGCTGTAAGGAAATCAAAATCTTCTATTTTTTGTACATCTATTTCTACACTACAATTGCTACAAAATACTAAACGTAAGATTAAGAAACTAAAAATGGCTAATGCAAAACTACTTTTAGAAAATAAAACTTTGAAAGCAAATGTGAATGTAGAATCCAAAAATGAAAAGTTTGTATCTCTTGCATGCTCTTCATTTGAAAACTGTATATCTTGTTTTGATTGTAATAATATTAAAGAAAAATTCAAGGAACTTGAAAAAGAGCTTACTTTCATAAAAGAACAAAATGAAAAATTATGTTTAGAAAACTCTTCTCTAAAAAATGATTGTGCTAAGTGTAAATAATATAAAATTGAAATTAAAGAGATGCATGAAACATTTGATGAATATAGAAATAACTATCAAGATCATATTGATTCAATTGTTTCCACTCTTAAAAATAGCACAATCGCTTATAATAAAGCTAGACATAATTTAAAGATTAAGAATGATGAATTAAAATCAAAAATCAACTTGCTTAAGAAAATAGTAAATACAAATTCACAATATCAAACTATATCTAAAAATAAGTTGAATATGAATATGAACATCTTAACTAAGTTTAATAATGGGAGTAAGAAACATAAAGGATTTGTAAATCAAAATCAAAATCACCATTATGTACAAAATCATGTTTCTCCCAACCTAAAATTAAATGCAAACAAATTTCCTCCAAATTATAAATTCAAAAATCATTTTGATCCAAATATTCAAGTAAATGATTATGGAAATTTGAAAAATAAAAATAACATTTTTCCAAGGTTTGAATGAAGACTCAAAGCTAAAGAAGAAACACAAACTCCACTCAAAAGGGCCCATTCATCACTATCTCCCCAAAAGCAAACACGATGTATTTGGGTACCCAAAAGAACCATCACACCCGGTCCTCTTTGGATACCTAAATCTCTCATTCATTGGTATTAAATCATTTGCATGAAGTAGAAATCAACTAAAAATGAAATATCATTATTCTACTTCATGATATGCCTAACCTTTTTCTTTTTGTTTGTTTATTTTCTTTTTGTTGAACCATCATGATATGATCACTTTATATAACTTGTAATATGACTTTCACATATTAAACCAAAATTCATAAATAAATCAAATTGAGTAAAGTTGAATAATAAGTCATGTCATTTTTCAAGTGATCTACTTATCCTAATTATTTTTATCCTTCTAAATCCATTTCCTAAAAAGTCTTATAAAATTTGAAAAACTAAATTTGTCATATGATATTATTAAGACTAAATGAAATAAGTGTCAAAATGGATTTAAAAGGTGTATTTTAGGGGTATTAGGCTAAATTTATAAAATGCGCAAGTTTTGCCTAGGTATTTAATATATTTGCGTCATTTTTTATTACCCTTAGTATGTTAAATCATAATCATGTTTAACAGAAATTGAGTAATTGCATGAATATTATTTCACTTATTTATGATCATTTCACTCATGCATATGTTGTGCAAAACTCAAGAACTAAGCTTTAATGAATGTGAAACCCATGTACTAAAATTTTAACTTCCGCAACTTTTTGCGATTTCTTCTCATCTCTTCACTTCATTAGACAGACATTACATTGCACAAACATAATTAAGAAAAATTAGAAGCAAGATCGAAAAAAATCTAGGCTATATAATCAAAATAAGCACTCTCTGTGAGCTAACGCAGGCGCTAGTACCTAACGCCGGCGCTAGCTCAAGTCTCAGATTTTCTGTCATTTTAAAATTTTGAAAAATCACTAAAAATATATTCTTTTATATGTACTACTCAGTTTTGCATCTATGCCTATAATTGATTTTTTTTTGAAAAATTAAAATACAAAATTTCAAAAACTAAATTACAAAAAAAAAAAAAATTTCTTATTTCCTTTCTTTGGTTATTTGTTTGATTTATATATGCAAAACTCCAATACAAAAATACAAAACATTAAAACTATCAAAGAAAATATACTATATGGACTTCATTGAAAATCAAGCATGATTTAACCCATCATTTAGAACTTCTAAAAATGTTGCAATTTACTTTTTCAAACTCCTTTGAACATTGTTTTCATCATGATTTGATATATCTACTCATTTGTGCATAAAATTATATGGTAAAAGTTGTGTAGAACTAAGCTTATCATGCCTCTAAGTATGAGTAAATGTTTTATGTTTGATAATGATATTTATTCACTCACTTATTTTGACATTGTCTACTTATGTGTTTAATCTAAGAATGTTTGTGTATGTTTTGTATTAGTACAATGAATTGAAATTGCACAAGTATCTTACCTACACTACATTTTTTGCACTTTAAAAGTGGTTATGAATTCATAAATTATATTGGTTTGCAAAATAAGTGTATTCGGAGATCTTTGTACAAAACAAAAATCATAAAATAAAATGACAAAGATAACTCCATCAAGCACTACTTGAACCTCCTGATAAGTCTTAATAAGCGTCGTGAGGTTGAGCACCTTGGAAAGAATAGTAAAGTATCTTGTGCAAACCATATCTTTCTTTCAAAATAAAAACCACTTGCTCTTGAGTACACCGGATCACTAGTCTCAACATTAAAATAAAATAAAATATTTGATCCCCCAAGCACTACTTTGCACCCTGATAAGTCTTAATGAGCATTGTGTGTGCAAAGCACCTTGGTAGTTGTACATTTTTTTGTGCATTAAAGTTTGTGGAAGCAAAACTATTTGTGTTTTAGTGTGCTCTTTACTTTACATATTTCTTGTATTTTTGATTAAAATATTTGTTTACTCTACTCAAAATACACTTATGTGAACATTATTATCTTCCATAACACTTCTTCTCATGAGTATTGGATCATAATGCAAATTCTATACTACTCTTTATTTATGAAATGCACTAGATAACCTAGCATGCTCTCTACAATATTTGGTATGTCTTGAATTTGTGAATTACAACAACATTGTAGTAGTCTCTTATTGATATATTTCTTTCATGCTTGGTTACTTTATTATCAAAAATTTAACAATAATTTGATTTGCAAAAAACATCTTCCTTTTTGGAATTTAACTCATATTTCTTCTTATGCATAATCATGATTACAAAAAAGATGTTTTCTTGTATTCCTATAAGTCTTCCGCATCATCACAATATATTTTTACCTTGCGCTTTCATGCTTATATCAAAGTCTTAAATATCAAAATTCCTTTTTTTTAACAAATGGTAGACTTGCTTGGTAAAATTTATATTGGTTGCTCTCAACATGAAAATATTGTTATGCTAAAACTCTGATTCATTAAGGGATTTCTAAATAGCTATGTGAGTTGTTTGTTTACTAAATTCAAATAAAAATATAAATCCATAAGCTATGAACTCATCATTAGATTTAAAACGCTTAAATGTTTCCAATAATTATTATTCATGACTTCATATCTCACCATAGCGGGGGCGTAGGGTTGTAGACATTAGATAACCTTATCTCTAGTCATGTCTTGTCCTTAACCGGGGAGGGTTCCAGTGGGGCCTTGCGAGGCACTGGGGGGAAAGAGTGCTAGGGTGAGTTTTGTCTAGTGTTTCCATATGGGACTAACACCCCAACCTGCGGCATGTATGCAGCTCCTCATGCTCATCCGTCACTTAGTACGGGGCTAGGGTGTAGACATATTGTCTGGGTAGATTGGTTACTTGGAAAATCATTACTTTTTTTTTGCTTCAAACATTTATAAAGCAAAATCCTTTGTGTACTTAAAATGCTACAACATCTATTTTGTTATGCCTAAAATTCTTAATCATTTACTATGCTTCACAATTCCTACATAGATGTTCACTTAATAAAAAAAAAATATTTCGTTATGCTTTCCACATCTTTACTACTTATGCTCTTTCATGACTTTTTTTTAACAAGTGGTATCTTAAACTAAGAATGCTTACCTTATCATTTCAGCTATGTTGCTTACTACTTTTTGTTCCATGATGCTTATATTTTTCTCAACAAGGAGTATTTACCAAGCTTTATATTGCATCCTATTTTTCTTCTCAACATAAATCATTTAAATTTTTATTGCATAATATCACCTAAACCCTCTTTTGATACTACCAAAAGGGGAGATTAAATTGCATAAATCTAATATTTAGGGGGAGTGCATTATAATGATATTAAACTCAAAAAATGGGTATATTTGTAGGGGGAGTAATCATATAGGAGGTGCATACACTATCATATGCTCGATCATGAAAATCCTTCAATAAATGGTTCCTTACCTATCTTAAAAGATATACACTCATCCCTACCCACTTTTGTTAATAACAAAAGGGGAGAAGAAATTGAGAAATCTAGTAAAATAGATATTTAGGGGGAGTAGTTTATAAGAGACACTAATGTAGGGGGAGGAATTGATATAGAAAGAGTAGGCATTATCGCTTTCAATTCTATCACGCTCTTAATATGTTATTCATGCATATCTTATTAAGAGCACTTATCTATAAACACAAATTGTCTCAATCTCACTAATTTCTCATACGGGTATTTGTTATTATCAAAAGGGAGAGATTGTTGGAGCCTATGTTCCGCATCTCTTGGTTTGAGAATAACAAATACCGTGTTGTATTTGATCTAGTCTTTTGTGTGTTTATAGTGTCCAGGTTGTACAGGTTCAATGAGGAGACAAGTCCTTGTTCATGGGCATGATCCGAAAGTGTGTACACATTAGAAAAAGCAAAAGGATGAGTTTTGTGTGCTGATCTTAAAATGGCCATAACTTTCAATCCAGGAAGAGTTACAGAATGTGCCACCCCATTTCGGAGATGAGAACGACTCAATCTACAGTCTGGAGAAGTTTCGGACAGCAAAAATGAAGAGGAGCTGTCGGAATTCCGACACTCAATGTCGCCCAGGCGACAGCGCAGAAGTTACAGCAACTGCCCGCACGATAGCACGACGAACAGCAGTTTGGGGCTGTCGGAATTCCGACAGCGATGTCGCCCAGGCGACAGTGAAAATCTATAAATGGGTTCGTTTTGTTCGTGCATTTAGAGCTTTGAGAATTCCAAGTCCTTTCCTGAGTGCATACGAACCAGAGAGCTCCAGAACCTCAAGAACTCTCATTTGTGCTGAGAAGGTTTGAAATTGAAGACGAGATCGGACGCGCTTCTACATCAACGATCATCTCGAGGCTTCAACCTTCCTTTCAGAGATCTGAATTTCTAGGGAGTTCTTCATTTTATTTTGTATTTTCATTTATATACATTTCATTTTGTATTGGTAGGGAAATCGTCTCCTTGTGCGTGACATCTAAGTCCTTGCGTGGCTTAGGGGAAAATCGCTTCCTTGTGTGGAGCATCCAAGTCCTTGCGTGGCTTGGTGGGAAATCGTGTCCTTGTGTGCTACGTCTAGATCTTGGGAAGATCTAGAGGATAGGCTTGGACTTGGTCTAGGGAAAGACAAGTGATAGCCTTCCGATCCTTGGGAGAAGGATTGGTAAACAAAAATTGTCAAAAGTTTATTATCTTTTTTATGCCTTAATTGTAAAACCCCACCTTAGTTTTACCACAAATCCGCAGTCCGGCCGGGCCCCGTGATTAAATAGCAAACCAAGAAACGGTAATAATAATTGGTACATAGCTGGTATAAATTAAAAGTGCTAAAGAGTACTTACAGCGGAAATAAGGAATGAAACTAGGGGTAAAGTGTACCTCGAAAGCTGAATTCACAGAGTCACTAAAATTGAAAGAGTCAACATACTTGAAAGACTGAAATCTTATACAAAGTCTGCTACAAGAAACATCAGAAAATCTGGATACACGTCCAACATTACATAACAGTACTGAAGAAATAAACTACTGAAAGTAGACAAACTATATAGGGAAACATCGGCAAACGCGCTCATCCTAGGCGCAACACCCCACCTGTGACCCCTGTAATAATAAGCCCAAAAATGGGTCAGCCCAACTGGAGAGTAAGAAAGACTACTCTTCTTAGTGACACTAAAAATATTTAGAAGAAAACATGTGTGCATGCTTTTTAAAACAATATTTTCATGCTATGAAAATAAAATATTTACTTTTATACTATGCATACTTTTCTAAAAACAGGGCAGAAAATTAAATGTCTGTTCTAGTATAACCATGTCATATATTTTATTCATGATTCGAAAATATTTGACCATAGGGATTTTCTACATGTCGGCATGTACGTGAATTCTATTTGTCTTATGCTTGTTATCCTTCATAATCTAACTGGAGTAGTTTCTTATGCGCATTCTAACGATCCGAGTCTCAACTAATGAACGTAGAGGTTCTCATGTCCCAAGGACATAAACTCGCATCTTCTGAATGGAGAAAACGTCTCCCTGAAATGAGGCTCATAAGGACTACTATGCCCTATGAGTAAGATAGTGCGCCTCTATCTATCACGAAGGAAAGTCTCAATCACGCCTCCTAATAAAGTTTTCCGTTAACTGTTGGATTTCAATTTTACTAAAATGACTAATTATATATATATAAAGTGTTTCCCTAACATGTTGAATATGAATGTCTGGATTAACGTGGTTGAACAATCTTACAATTATCCCCCTACTATACGGGGAAATACAATATGTGCAAATAATTATTTGATATGTCTAACTAAAAAGAATAGAATTTCTTACAGTAGTATTGCGGCGTTCGTACACCTGACGCGGCGGCATGGTTCCTGTTTAATCGCCTCGCAAACGCTTGATTCCTTCTCCGATTTACGCGGACTCAAACCCTAAATTTGGGGATCACATACTCCATAGTTAAATTCATTTCCCCACTTACAAAATTTGTGTTGCAAAATAGAATATTTTAGATGAACCTTAAAGCGTCAACGACTTATAAGACTATGGATCACTCAACGCTACATCTTGAGGGAAATAACATAAACAAAAGGACTTCACCTTGCTGGAGGATGAAAGGAGAAACCCCAAATGACAGTCCAGCGAACAAGAATCCAACCATGCGGCTGTAATCGGAGACTGAAAACAAACTCGCCTGCCTTCCACTGGATCGGACTAGGGGAAAAATGATACGACACCTCAGTGGAAAAGAAAAATCTCCAACGTAAGCTTCGACGAGAGGAGGAAACGAGCAGGAAATACGCTCGGGGAGGCTGCGTCTGCGGAAGAACAGGGGAAAAGGCAGTTTCCTCTCGCAGAGCGACTGGGGGAGCTTTCGCGTCGACTTGCTGGAGCGGAAGAAAAGGCAGAGAGCGGCGGTTTCTGCGATTTCCTGCGCAGGGAATCTGTTCGTCGGCTTCGATCGAAGGCTGGGGAACGACGACCGTCGGCGCACGCGCAGGATCGGCATTTCAGGTGGCGATCGAGAGGGACGAGACAACCCTAACTCCTTTCTCACGCTTGGTCGAGAGGGAAAAGGAGCGGCGGTTTTGCTTCCTGTCGTGCGAACGAGAGCGATAAAAAGGACACTCGGCGGTTTCGTTTACGCATGGAGGGGGAAAAGGAACGGCGCACTACTCGGCTAAGGGACACAATTAACCGTGCCTTGCGTTTCCTTTTATTTTATTTTATTATTCCTATCATAGATTGAGAATTTAAATTTGCTCTCGCATTAAATTACGGATGTTACATTAATCTTAAGCATTGTTAAGATCATTTTTATTGTATGAGAATTTCATGATTAAAATATTATGCCTTTTCTTTAAATTGCAAATTTGATTGCTTAATCTTTAACTTAGAAATTTGTGTTTGATCTAATTTAAAAATTTCATAGTTTGTAAATTTTTATAAGTGATTTTTAGAAAAGCAAAATTTGTTTTAAAAATTCTTAAGTAAAAAATCATAATTTAAAAAGGCCCTTATTCACCCCCCCCCCCCCTCTAAGGGCGCCACAAGATCCAACAGAGAGCTCTCATGTAATAATTAAAATTCTTTGGAATAATATTCATCTATATTTCAAACTTTCACATGGTACCAGAGCAGGGTGAAATCACTCACTGCACGACTATCGCGTGAATACTCCAGCGGCATCACACGAAACTTTTTCGGTGCTACCTGAACACTCCCGGCCTCACGTGAAAGCTCCTACGATATATATTGATTGGGACACCAGTGATGGTCGTATTCGCACCTGGCTTGCAAACAGTCTTTCTGATGCATGGTTGTTCGTCATCCATCATGACGCAGCGTGAAGGCAGTGTGGGATCATTTTGATTCCTGTTACTCCAAGGGTGCTAGCTAAAAGCTCTTGCATCTACATCTTGTATTCTGATCGCTTTGCTCGGCCAACACTCTCTCGATACTACGTATCAAGAAGTTCAATCTTCCGGCGCAGAGCTTCTATAGTATTGGCCAATCTCTGTTGTCACTGTCTTCCAATAGATCTTGGGAGAACCTAATAATCCGACCTTGGATGTCACTGTCGCTCGCATCTCTGTTGTTACCAACCTTTTGCAGCGGCCTCTGATTGTGTCCCTTCCACCCTCCGAAAATTTTGCTTATGCAGACGGTCGTGGAGCTCATTGTGGTCGTGGAGGGCACATCGGGGGTCGTGGGGGACCTCGCCCTCTTGCTCCCATTGTGGACGGCTTAGTAATCTTGTCGAGAAATGTTATATGAAGCATCCTCGCCTTTGTCCACAGGATCATGTCAGTACTATTGCGTCTGATCCTTCTACCTCGTCGTCCACCCCGCCGCCAGAGTCCGAACGTTGGTTCTCCTCGGTAGATATTGAGGCTCTCATCAATGTCTCCAATCAATCAGCCTCCATTGCCACTTCTTCAGGTAGCGTGCATGTTGCTACTTAAGGTATGTGGCTCATCGACTTAGGTGTCAGTGTGTCACCAATCATATGACTGGGAAATCTCTCGTTTTCACTCACCGGGTTACCACCAGTTTTTGTGGTTGATGGCTCTCCACTCCAGTTTATGGATCTGAAGTTGTGACTACCACCACTCTCCAGTTGGACGATACTCTATCCCAAATTTTTCTTGCAATTTGTTGTTTGTTAGTACTCTTTCAAGGTAATTGCAATGCGCAATCTCATTTTCTCCTACTACGTGCTATTTACAAGACCTTCACTCGCAGATGACGATTGCTAATGGGATTAAACGCAGCGGTCTCTCCTACCTCGACGATCTTCCCACTTTCTCCTCATTTGTTGTCTCCACTTCTCTGCTCCAATGACATCATCATCTTGGTTGTCCGCCGATGCATCTCTTCTGCCAGCTCTTGTGATCTTTCAAAGACCAACTCCACTTTAGAATGTGAATCTTGCCAATATGGCAAGCATCATCATACTGATTTCCCTGCTAAACTCTGTAAAAGTTCTGTTCATTCTTTTGACCTTGTTCATTTGGACATTTGGGATCCTAGTCCCAACAGATAGTCTGTACTTTATAACTTTTATTGATGCTTTTTCTAGATGTGCTTGGGTGTATCTTTTGAAGGAATGTTCTGAACGTTTTTCTGTATTCTCAAAAATTTGTAATGAAATTCACACTCAATTCGGTTTCTCACTAAAAATTATTTGGACCGGTAATGCAAAGGAATACATGAGCCAGCAATTCTCATCATACTCCAAATCCCAACGGTATTATTCATCGGATCTGTTGTGTGCATACGTCCCAACAAAATGGTGTGGCGGAGAGGAAAAATCGATATCTCCTCGATGTAGCACAGACACTCTTGCGTAAGATGAATGTTCTCCGCTCTTATTGGGGTCATGACATTTGCACTTCTTGTTTCCCCATTAACTGACTATGTTCTTCTACTCTTTAGGGTAAGACACATTCTTCTCTTTTATATCCGGTTAGTACACTTTTTCCCCATCCCACGTGTGTTTGCTTTTTTGTTCGCACTCCTGCATCTGGTCACGATAAACTCTCTGCTCGCACCACCAAATATAAATTTGTGGAGTACTCTTCGATTCAAATGGGATATATTTGTTTCGACCCTATCTCTAAACGTTAATACATCTCTGATTCAGAAGGGACTCTTCATCTCGAAATCCATCCTCTCTATGGCCTCTCCTCCTCCCACCTCTATTTCATCGTTCCCTATCGTTCATGCTCCTTCACTAAATATCCCACATCTAACAGCAACTCCCGAACATATACCTCCTTTTTCACCCTTTCCATATCATTATTGTCGATATTTTGGTTCCCCACCTGTCCTCGCTCCTTCCACTCTAAAGTCCTTGTCGTCAGCTCCCAGGTCAGTGCTCTCATCTTCGGAAGGTTCCTACATCTCAGCAGACTCAAACTGGATGTTCTCATTGCTCTGCAAAAAGGGGTAAGGGGGAGTACACAACATCCTCTTACTAATGTCGTCTCATATGCCAATTTCAGTCCTTCATGCAGCAAGTTTGCATGGTCACTCTCTAGCACTACCGTTCCTACTACATATCAAAAAGCCCTTTGTATATCTTGCTAGAAAGCGGCTATGGATAAGGACATATTTTCCTTGACATCACGGGGTACCTGGACTCTTGTCCCTACCCCATCTGGGGATAATGTTGTTGGTTGTCGTTGGGTCTTTGTCATCAAGTTTCTCCAGACGGCATTGTGGATCGATACAAGTCTCATTTAGTTGTCAAGGGGTTCACTCAGACATATGGTGTTGATTTATTTGACACATCTCTGGTTGCCCGTATCAGTACTATTCGGGTCCTCTTATATGTTGTTGTCAACCGTCCTTGGCAAATGTTTTAGCTTGATGTCAGAAATGTCTTCCTCTATGGTGACTTACACCAAGAGGTCTATATGAAGCAACCTCCTGGTTATATTGCTCGGGGGGAGTCTCAGGCGTGTAAGCTTTGAAAGGTAATTTATGGTCTCAAACAAAGCCCTCGAGCATAGTTTGACAAATTCAATTAGATCGTCCCTACCATTGGTTTCTCCAGAAGCAATGTTGATCACTATCTTTTTATAAGGAAAACCAACCATGGACCGGTTATTTTGGTTGCCAACGTTGATGACATTCTTCTTACCAGGGAGGACTCCTCTGGAATAAAGAAAATAAAGAAACATCTTCAGTAGCATTTTGCTACCCAAGATATGGGTCCTCCAAGATACTTCTCAGGAATTGAAATTGTGAGACGCAATAACTCCACAGTTGTAAAACCCCACCTTAGTTTTACCACAAATCCGCAGTCCGGCCGGGCCCCGTGATAAGATAGCAAACCAAGAAACGGTAATAATAATTGGTACATAGCTGGTATAAATTAAAAGTGCTAAAGAGTACTTACAGCGGAAATAAAGAATGAAACTAGGGGTAAAGTGTACCTCGAAAGCTGAATTCACAGAGCCACTAAAATTGAAATAGTCAACATACTTGAAAGACTGAAATCTTATACAAAGTCTGTTACAGGAAACATCAGAAAATCTGGATACACGTCCAACATTACATAACAGTACTGAAGAAATAAACTACTGAAAGTAAACAAACTAAATAGGGAAACATCGGCAAACGCGCTCATCCTAGGCGCAACACCCCACCTGTGACCCCTGTAATAAAAAGCCCAAAAATGGGTCAGCCCAACTGGAGAGTAAGAAAGACTACTCTTCTTAGTGACACTAAAAAGTATTTTATAAAGAACATACTTTATGTCTTTTTTTTTCTTTTAAAAATGACATGTTATTCTATAACAGTAAAATATTTATAAAGTATTTACTATGCATGCTTTTCTATAAAATATTCAACATAATTGTTTGTTCTGATTTTTGAATAACTTAAGCATAATATTTCAACTCGAAAAGAAACGATTAACTATAATATCGTTTCTAATTTGTCGTATACAAAATTCTACTAGTCTAATGAATAACCTTCTTAATAACTTATACTGAGAATCTGATTATGCGCATTCTAACGATCCGAGTCCATCTAACGAACGTAGAGATTCTAGTGTCTCACGAACATAGACTCGCATCTTCTGAATTTCTATTGGAGATAAAGTCCCCCTATTTTGAGGCTCATAGGGTCTACTATGCCCCATAAGTAAGATAGTGCGCCTCTACCTATCACGATGGGGAGAGTCTCAATCGTGCCTCCTAATTATTTGTAATATTCGTCGGTTCACTTATTTATTTAATTGAATGACGCTGGTCGTATTTTACGCTAAAGGATTACCCCGTATACTTTTTCTGGAGTTCATATTTATAACTGTACGTCTAAAGGAATGCATGGCTAATTATGCTTAACAATTTCATACATTTCATACTGGTATAATCTCATTTCATAACATTTAAACGTATGCATAATACTGTGTGATATATCTAGCCAAAAAGAATAGAATTTCTTACCGTAGCATTGCGGCGTTCGTACACATGACGAGGCGGCATGACTCTTTTAAAAGAAGTATATTCAGGAGTATCAATTTGGTTTCCTCAAGCAACCTAAAAGGGCAATTTCATAACTATGCATGTATTTCTCCGAAATGAAGGGAACATAGATTTAACAAGTAGGAAAAGCACTTACCACTTCTCCAATAGAAGGGTTACTATCGTTTCTAAACGACGATGCCCACAGTTAAGCTTTGTTTCGCTGAACCAAAACCCTAAATCAACTGTTTGGAAACTACAGTGACTGGAAAAAAAGGAGAGGGCTTCAATCGGCAGTTCCTAACGAGAAATCGGGACGGAAGGCAGCACTCACCAGTGTTGACGACGACTGCTGATGAGGGAAGAAGGATCGACGAGCCTACACGGCGTCGAAGACGATGTCGAGGATTTCTGGAGGAGGCGTCGTCTACACCCTGGGCGTCTTCGAGAAGAGGCGTGTCCGGCGTTGGCCTTCACCGTCGATGGGGAAGAGGGAGGCGGCAACTGCAGAGGGCGAGAGGCGCGTCTGCGAGTAATTTAGGGCTCGACGGTTGCTGCTCCTCTGTCGTGCGCTCGAGGAGGGAGGAGAAAAGGAAAACGGCACGATAACTAATGGCTGAACCCTTCCCTCGATGAAATAATGAGACGCACGAAGTGAGGCGCCGGTTATGAACGTAACCGTAAAGGGAGGGGAGGAATTTAGGAAAATTAATTCATCGCCAAAAATGAAAGCTCATAATTAAATGTCCATTCACCGCTGCACTACTACCGCACTAAAAATTATAAGATTACGGTTCCTGCGAACCTCTAAGTTGTGTCATAGTGATAATGTCCACTTTAATTTATTTACTAGACAAAGTGCACCATTAGCCACATAATTTCGTACCTCGAGATGTCGTAGGCTTGATCAGTCTTGATCAAGAACGGGCCCTGCGATCAAATTTAAATTTTGCGTGTTACTTTATGGGTGTTACAACAGTTCTCTCTCAACGCAAGTATGCCCTAGATTTACTCAATGAAACCGCTCTTTGGAACGAAACTTGATTGGCATCATATGCCTATGGGCGCAGACAAACTTTGGGATGAGACATCCTCTCTTCTACAGGACATTACTCGATACAGGCGTCTGGTCAGTAAATTCATCTATTTATCGTAACCATACTTGACATCTCCTATGTTGTTGGGAGGGTCAGTCAATTCATGCAGGTTCCATAAAATGTCAACTGGAAGCTGTTTTAAAATTTTTAGAATACATCAAAATGTCTCTAAGAAAAGAACTGTTGTTTCAAAGAAACAATCATTTACGCATTAAAGCATATTTTGATGCAAGCTATGCAGATGATTAAGGAGATCGAAAATTCATTTTTGAATTATGCGCATATGTCGGAGAAATTTGGTCTAAGTCAAAAAGCAAGAAACAAACAATAGTGTCCAGGTCAAGTGCCGAAGCTAAATACAGAAGTATGACTCAAACTGCTTGTGAGTTGAAGTGGTTGAGAACACTTTTACAAAACTTGGGAGAAATCTATGACTATCCTCTATCGATGTTTTGAAACAATAAATTTGTTATTTACATATATAAAAATCCAATGTTCCATGAAAGAACAAAACATAATGAAGTTGATTATCACTTCATCAGAGAGGAAGTTATCATAAATCAAATATGCACTCCGCTTGTTTCTTCAAATCAATCATTGATTGACATTTTCATCAAACCAATTTCTTCATTTTTCGGATATTTGTGTCAAACTGTGAATGATCGATACATATGCTCTAGCTTGAGAAAGAGTGTTAAAGCCCAAGACTAAAAACCCACATAAGGGCTCATTGTACATTCTTCTTCCTCCTCTACCCTATATAAAGAGGGGAGCTCCCATGTAATAATTTAAATTCTTTGGAATAATATTCACTTATATTTCAAACATTCACAATAAGTATTGGTGCTAATTGTAACTTTAGCCGGACTAATTTGTATGTGTATTGCATCATCCTTAAGCTTTCATGACATTCCACCACCATCACTCTACTAGTGTTTCCTTAGATTTCAGCCAATGCATTTGTCATGCATCAGATAGCCTTAGAGTTAACACAGATTTGAATAGAAACTAATACCTAGCAATTAATCTACCAATTGAAATGCTTACTGATCACATAGAAATGTTGACTAACGTTGAGAAAGAATTAGACAGTTGAAATTACAATAGAATTTGAAACACCAAATCTGTAGAAAGCCAATTAAAAAGATCTAAAAGAGTGAGAATGACAAGTGAACCTTAACTAACCGAATGAAAGCCCTCTCCCACGCTACAGCCTTCCCATTTTCATCACCATTATCACCAACCTCATTGTTGACAGGATAGGTAATAATGAAAGCTGATGCCTGACCAAAAACAGTGTTCACTCAAAAATCATAAAAATCACATGGAAAGTATACATAATCATATGGTGTAAGAGAAAATTATTCTTAAAAAATCAAGAAAATAAGATTGTTGGTTCTTTATCATTCATTAAGTTTAATGAAAAACAATGGAATTAACTAAACTACCATGAGAAAGAAAGTAATCATGTAGCAAGAACGAGAATATCATCTATGTAGCCATACATAACATTAGAACAAAAATTGAAATATTGAGGCTTAGGATGAAAGACTGATAAATATTGTTTGAGTGAATACTTCAGCTCAACACATAGGATGAAATCCATATTCACATTCAAAAACTAAAGTAAACATCCTCTGAATCATAATCATCATCAGATATCAAAATAACCTCATCTTCTTCAGCATAATCATCTAAAACATATTAATCTTCATTGACCGACGTCTCCCCTTCAAAAAATCTCATCCTTATAACAGAACCAAATAACACATGCAATTTGTGAGTTGTTTATGATTTAGCTTTTAGTGCACTTAAAGTATAAAGTCAATCTTTATGATTGTCAGCACCTTGTTACATTAATAGCTACATCGAGTACTATTTTTCCCCCTGAAAAGTTTGAAAAACAAGCATTCTAATCATCTTTGTAAAGGTAAGAGTATCTACCAAAGAGTAGTTGCGTCCAGGGAATCCTCCTAGAACTGTGCTTGGATCAATTGGTGCCTGAAAAGCACTCCTGCATGTTTCTTCTGAATAATAATGCTGAGAATTCAACCAAGTAATACCATACACTGAGAAAATTAATTTCTAAAACATGAAAGTTGAAAAGGAGTTCTACATACCCCAAACATTATGAAATAAATTAGCACATAAGTTGTTTCAATGAAGAGTGGATTGAACATAAGGGGAGAAGAGTAATATAACTTTTTTAAGACAACGAATACTTGGCCACCCAAAAGATTCCAATATGATTATAATGAAGGGAAGAAAATTTATTTGTACCAAAAATAAAAGGACTGGATGAATCTAGCATCTAAAAAGTAAACATGGCATGTTCTTATCATTTAGTAGTAAGCACAACATCCACAAACACCAAAGAAACTTACCTCAAAACAGTATTCAGCATGCTGTACGCCGCCATAATTATCATACTCCACCCGATCCATCTTGAAATACTGATAAGAGGTACTTTAATCGTGTTAAGGATGATTGCAAATGTTCATGAAGGAATAAAAAAGACAAACTGGCATACACATGCAGACTTGAAGGGTGATGAAAGATCATAAAGATAGAAGAGACGCACGAAAACGTGGACACAAACATATACATATGTGTAGCAAGCGAGCTTCCATTACGAAAATAAAACAATTCCATTGGAGTCAAAACTGCTTCCAACAGAATAAAGTTCTAGGTACCACCACAAAATCTATACCACCACATAATCTAATTAACAACGAAGGTCAATAACATAAAGAAAAGTTGAACCAATTAAGCAACATAAAATGGTCTGGTCAGGAGATCGAAGCGGCAATCAAATAGCAAGTCCCATTAAATAACACGTTAATCGTATCTTCATCGAGAGAAAATTAGACTAATCATATCTTCCTCGAGAGAAAATTAGACAGAGAGACATCCATTCTCTCGGGAGAAGAATTCTACTCCCATAAATGAGCACAAAGCTTGCAGCACAAATGCCCGGAGATGAGTGAAGAATGGTGACGCAGGACAGTCCTATGTGATGGTGAAATAATTGTGCGAACTCCTACATGCAATCATACATATCCAACGAATTGTGACTTGCAATAATAATTAGTTTTATGAATCAAAATAAACTTATGCCACAATAGTTAAAGCTCTCAAATAAGGAGACACGAGAAGTCGTATAATTGCAAGAGTGACAGAAAATCAAATACTATTTAAATAGAAAATTACAAAGACAAAACGACTAAAGCAAAACTTACAAACCACTATCTCTACAAGTAGAGAATAAACACAAGACCCAATGCTAAAAGAAATAATAACACCTTAAACTTTGCAAACGAAGTAGAGGGGAGGGCTGGATGCACTTTTCGAGGGTTGCCGGGGCTGATTTTCAGCAATCAGGCACAACAATTGGCTGTTCAGGAATGGGGACAGCAAAAGGAAAGTGCAGGGAGGCGGTTCTCTGCAGCAAGCACGTGGAATTTGCTGTTCTGGATGGTCTGAACAGCAATCGGGATGGTAGGGTGGCTGTATGAGATGAGTGGGGACTTGGCCGGGATTTTTGATGATTGTAGGTGGCTGGACTGCAATCAGGCAGCAATTTCAGGGAGGTTTTGGGGGCAGCTGGAGGTGGCAGAAGGTGGTTCCACGTGAGGTTCAGAGGGAGGGGGCTGCTGGAGGGAAATAGGGGGGAGGAGGGGCGTTCAGCCCAGCACTTAAGGAGAAGCCGGTTGTTTCCTGGATGGGAATTGGGTGACCCGCTGGGCTTTGTTCTGGGGAAATAGGGAAGAGGGTTCGGCTGTCAGGATGAGGGAGTTAGAGGGCTGCCAGTTAGGGGGGTTGATAAGTGGTTCCATGTGAGAATTAATTGGGGAATAAACGTAGGGATGGCAGCAATTTGTAAGGGAAGTGGGGAGGAGTTATGACTTGAAATTAGGAAGTAACTCCTTTAATTAAGGAGAATGGGAGTAGTGGGTGGTTATGGGTGGTTAAGAAGGTAGTTATGGTTGTTATGGGTAGTGGTGGAGGTTGATGGTTGGTGGTGGCCGGAGTTGGTTGTCAGTGGTGGTGGTGGTTGCCGGAGGCATTTTCCGGCGATCGCCGGAAAAACTAAAATGATGTAAAATTATATGGAAGCGGTGAGGGTTCACCGGAGGTGACCAGAAATGTTTTTCGGCAATCGTCGGAGATGGAAATGAGGGAAAAAGAGGGTTGTCTTTCTGTGGAGGAATGAGGCTGGTGGTGGCTCCATAGCAAGGGGAGGGGGGGTGACCGGCCACTTGGGCTGGAGGAGCAAACTCCTTTGGCCGGTTGTTTTGGGGTGCTGGCAGCAATTCTGGAGGGGAAATAGTGGTGGAGGTGGGCTTGGGAAGGTGGCGGCAGACGATTTTTGTAGTGGAAAACAGGGGGGGAGGTTGGCCGGCTGTTATGGGGTGGGCGATGGGCTGGCCGGCGAATTTGTGGAGGGTTGAAGGGGAGGAGGAGGATGATGGGATGGTCGGCCAAAGGGTTGTAAGGCTTGGCCGGCCAAGGTGTAGGAGAGGAGAGCAAACCCGGGCTTCGCACCCGGAGTTTGCCTTCGGCGCCGAATTGATCAAAAAATGGGCTTCAATACTCCATTCTTGGATGCACAATAACTATATTAGGTCTCTGCACATCCGTATCAAACTACCATCAATCCATCCTTACTAGTAGTCAAAACAACAGCCACTTGATTGATATTCAACCCATCAGAATAGGACAACCCACCCCACTCATCTATGGCTCTCCCCTGCCAGGTATCTCTCTCCTGACAAGTAGCTCTATCAAACTTTTCCCCTTGGAACCTTGGTCTGGAAAACCTCTAATCAAAGCATTGTTAGTCATACCCTTGCATTTTATCCAACTCTCTACACTTAACATTGCTTATACCATGCTTAGCCCCCACAGGAAACTAATTTAATTGGTCATCGTCCAACCGAGCCCACCTTTAATAGACAGACCGGCCAGATTCTTACCACCAACAGATTGAACTCCACCTTCATTACAACCGGGATTTGAAATCATCTCACAATGTCATAAGCAGGGGTGGATCTAAGGGGGCGGGCTGGGGCTTTGCCCCCCCCCCCCCCCCCCCAAACATTTTGCAAAAATAGATAGTGGATTTGAATTCCTCTCTCCGAGGCAGTGAATTTTGACTACTTACACGCCAAAAACGGTGACCGAATGGGGAGAAACAACTCCGATAAGATGTATACGTTCAAAAAAAACTTTGTCCGGAAAAAGACAATGTCTGCCCCCCCCCCCCCCCCTATTGAACTTCCTAGATCCACCCCTGGTCATAAACCTTCTTACTCTAGAGCATCTAAGTCGTCTCAAGGATTCACTCCAACATTGAGGACATCATAAATAACAAGCCCTAACATTCCAAAACACGACATGTAATCAACTCTAACAGGTAAGTCAAGCATACATAGCGACGTTGCATACTCATCAGCAAACCTTGCATGCCATGCCTCCAGAGTCAACACCTAGTTAGCATCAGCCCATACAACCTTTAACAGAGAGAGAGAGAGAGATCCATTGTCGACACCTCCTATGTCCCAAGGTTCTCCCTAGCACCGAGCACTCATTGAGAGCTTTTGTGTGTGTGCGCGTACATGTACTAGTACAAATCAGATAGAATATTCCAAGATAAGCACGCCTACACATTCTGGCTTCCTCCATTTTGCTCTTTTGCCCATTTATCAAATCTAGAATAAGCTTGTAAATATTGAAGCATGAGCAAGAGAATCAATGAAAATAATTAATGATGCAACATATACCTGAAGAACACTTAGTGTAGAGCAATCATCAGCTAGAGGTTTCATGCAAATATCGGCAAGAGACACCACGCTTCCAAAATAAGTTGCATGCAATTCATCAACCTGTTAGTCAGAATACAGCTGGAAAAATCACATAGAAAAGTAGATTAAAAAAGAGGGCAGCCTGGTGCACAAAGCATCCTCGCGCAGCGAGGGTCCGGGGAAGGGTCCCCACACAAGGGTGAAATGTAGGCAAACCTTACCCTGCATTTTTGCAAGAGGTTGCTTCTAGGATTCAAACCCGTGACCTCAAGGTCACACGGAAACACCTTAACCGGTGCGCCAAGGTCCCCTTCTACATAGAAAGGTAGCTACATATTCAAAAATATGTAGAGCTTGAATAAACCAGCATACCTTCTTTTGTAACTCAAAAAGTAATTTCAAGTTTTGATCTGTTACAATGCTGGGTGCCATGGCATTTTTTGAAGCAGGAACAGTAGCTAATACAAGCTGCAATAAGAACACTTCCGCATCTAAATGAAAGAAAAACACGAAATTGAAAGAAAAGAAAAAAACATAAATACTAGCGCATCATAATAGCAACTTTATTGTCAGAGCCTATATGTTATGAACTCGACTACTAGTGCTTTAGGCTTGATACTAGATAAAGTTGTCGGCAGATAAGGTGAGGAAAAGACACCGTACATCTATACTATATTAAAAAGAAATACTGAGGTCTGCAAATAGCAAGAAATTAAAAATACATTGGGTTAATCTGATCCATCCAAAATGGCTTGATTAATAAGAACCGTTCAATTATCACCCCCACCACCCTCCCTCTCTCTCCTCAATCCCGATCCCAGAAAAAAGGCCCCCGTGTAATCTATTTCAATCTTCCCCTCTCCCGCTCGCACACACGCGTTCCACCCTTTCTCTCACTGCAACGTCGCCGCCTCCTCCTCTAGGTAGAGGTGACCTTGAAGTCTGCTTCCACCAAGCGGGCTAGATCCATGGCACTAGTAATCGTCTGAGTGTGGTGGGTGCGAAGGAAGGATCAGATGTCAGGGAGGAGCCCCTACATGAAAAAGCCCAAGTAGTGATCTAGCGGTAAGCCAGGAACGTGCGTCCCCAAGGCAATGCACTCGTCGATGTAGTCGTCAAGGAAGTCTGATTGGAGGACACCAGACAAACGTTCAATTGTTGTTCCGGAATAGCGAACATCATCCTCCCAAGAGATTGAAGGGTTGTTCTGTCGTAGCCAGTGGACCCAATGGAGGGTTGACCCCTCCATGGCGATGAGAGACGTAGAAACCTTTTGTGGTTCAGGTGTCAGATGAATGTCGAAAAATTTGTTCCGCACGGGCAATCCATCACATGGGGTCGGTGTCGTTGAAGGAAGGGATGTCAAACGAAAGGTGTGGAGGCGGAGGAATAGTCTCGGGGAGGGTCGAGTGTGCCCCGAAAAGCGATGGGGACTCCGTGTTGGAGAACGATGAAGCACTCGATCGACCGGTCAGTAGGGCGCTGAACTTAGCATCCATCTGCAGCATTAAGTCCCGAAGTGAGGCAATGGACGCCTCATGAGCATCAAGGCGGCGGGAGATGGTTGGATCCACAGGAGGTTGAGGCGCGGGTGTGTCGGAGTGCGTCATAGAGCGGAGTAGGGCATCATACACGCAAGAGGACGGGATTTGCGCGGCCGGACGAGCAATGGAGCCGTGATCGGGCGTGCGGGATCGGACAAAAGCTGCCTGGAAGCAGCGACATTGTTGGGAGAGCCAGATAGATCGCGGAAGACGGTCGTTAGATCGCAGGAAAAGGCCGATCAGTCGGTCACAGGAATCGGCCGATCGATCGCAGGAACCGATCGATCGGTCGCGGAAAGAGGGACGGGCGTGGACGAAGAAGACGGGCCGTTCGTTGGAGGCACGCAGACTGCGCAAGAGGCGGAATCGTGCGGACGCACGTGGAAAAGGACGCGACAACAACGCCACTACGATGTTGGAATGGACGCGGGAGGCGCGTCTTCAGTCGGAGACGGGACTGGAACGAAGGTGATTAAAACTGCGGCGGAAGCGAGGCAGGTCGGACCAAATGTAGGTGTTAGGGTTGAAGAGGGGGGAAATGAGGAGTCAAGAAGGAGGAAGAAGAGAGCAGAATTTCAGCCTCTAGAGCATCCCCAAAAGTGATCTTACTCCAAGATAATCCCAATGAGATACACGCCTAAGAATATATAGTGCCTAGTTCTGAGATATGCAAAGGCAAACGAAAAATAACGCACGGCCTGAAATACAAATGTGATAATACATATAAAATTGATGGGTATGCTAAACTCGTGCACTCTAGTGGCGAACGTCCGTCGTCGTATTTGGATATGTGTCGTCGTCACCTCGATCCCGACGTCGACATATACGGCGTGTCCTCATGTCCTCGTGTAAGACCCGAACCCGAACGTGTTTAAATGTTGTATTATATTTTATAATATAAAAAATAATATTCCCCTATGATGAAAAAGAGAGAAAGATTCAGTGCCGATTCGACGTCGCACGTTTAAATTTTAAGTTCGAGCTTATCCGAAGATTTTGCGGTGATCGTTTCGTATTTATTTTATATTTTGATCAAGTTATGTTATCGTCTTGGCTTTGTGGCGGATGACTGAGTTATTGATGGTTGAGTTGGGTTTGGCTTGGTAATAAAATTGGTATTTAGGCTGAGTTGGATCACTTGTGGGCTAGCTGATTGGGCTATCTGGTTGGCTGATTTGGAGTTCAATTGAGTCCCTCTTATGAGTTTGGGTTGGCTGGTTGTTAATTTAGTTTAAGCCTAAGCTCCTAAATTAAGAAAGGCGGTGGATTATACTTGTGGGCGGCTATTATTAGCCTCTTGCAGCTGGCCCTTTCTCCTGATACTCTTCTCGTCGCTTGGAGCTTGACGGGCTGGGAAAGCATTAGGGTTTGTTGCTCTCCTCCGTCTTTGTCCACGATTTCTCCTCTTTCTTGGTCGTTGGTGCTGGGAGAGGGTTGTTGCTACTTCCTTGGGCTTTGACCTTGTTTTGAAAGCCCTTACTTCCTCTTCCCCCTCTTTTCCTTCTCTTTACTTGTTGTTAAGGTTATGGGGGATTGATTTTGTGGCTGGCTAGGGTTCCTAATAATGGGCTCATTTTTGATTTAAGCTATATAAGTCACTTCCCCTCTCTTGTTTCCTTGTTTAATTCTTGAAATTGTGGGCTGATTTTATTATGGTTGGTGGGGAGAATTGGTGGTTGTTCCCTGTTGTTGTTCCTTTGATTTCTGCCTTTGCTGGCTGCTTTTCTGTTGGCCGACTGTTTCTATTTACCTTTAGATAGCTTGACTGTTGCTGTTCCTTATGCTGGCTGGTTATTGTTGGCTGGTTGCTGTTTATACTGGCTGGCTGTTGTTTATGTTGGCCAAGTGTTCTCTGCTGCTGTATTAATTATAAGGGTTGATGTTCTTATTAATTGCCTTTGTCATTTCCTGTATTGGTGACTGTTTTTGGATAGGTTTTGGACTGCAGTGGCAGCCCTTGGAGCTGTTGTTGGCAGCCCTTGGTGTTGCCATTAACAGACCTGAAATGCCCTCTTGTTAGCTTGTATTGGTGGTTTTCTAAGGGAGTTTTAGCTCTTTGTTAGGCTGCTATTGGAGCTGCCTTTATTATCTATTGTGGGATGCTTTCCTTGATTTTAATTGGCCACTAAAGTGATTTTTGAAGAGTATTGTGGCTGAATTCTAAGTTTTGTAGCGCTTGAAATCTGATTTTGCGCGTTCCTTTCGAGTCACCAAGCTTGTCCTTCCCTAGGCAACTCCTAGAGGTTGTAGTTGTGGCCGGCTTAGGGAGTATACTCGTAGCTATTTAACGACGCAACTCAAAGTAAATGATTTACTTGATACTGCAGAGAATGGCATCCGGCGATAGACGCGACGAGAATCCTTCGAAGGACAAGGACAAAGAAAAAGTTGCGGTGAGTCCTTACTGCTTTGATTTCGTATACATTTGAATATTTTAACTTATGAACATGTAGAATATGAATTGCATTGAATTAAAGAAATCCGGAAATTTGAAATCACTTAAATTATGAAATCGCTAAAAGGCTAAATATGGATTAGCAAGCGATAGAATCTCTGAAGAGAAATTAATATAATTATTTCCTATATTTATGAATTGAATATGAAATGATTGAATAAAAAATAGAGTGCGTCGACGCATCGAAACACTGAGGGTCAGCCTAGTAGGGGGTAAAGTTTCAGACTCCTATACCCAGTGGGGGGTAGATCTCCTACGAAAATTGATATTGAAATGTCCAATCTAAAAGGCGTGGAAGCCTGTTGCGTTGTTGAGCACCCTAGAGCGGACATTGATTTGATGGGCCCAAATGTTTGATTTGAGAATGACCCTCCGTATTTCGAAAGAACGAAAAGAAATATAATAGAACATGAAAATGAACCAGAATGAGATATAAGAAAATAAATAACAGAAACGATTTATTTCTGTGTACTAGATCACTGTACCTGTTCGCATTATTTCCTGTTCTACTATACATGTTCATATAGTTTATACATAAATATATAACTGCTTATTATAGCTGGCTCTTCGTGTTTGACTGTAGGGCGGTCGAAGAGATAAGGAACTCACTTAGTTTTCTAAATTAATTGGTTATTAATCTTATTTTTAGGATCAGGCCGCCAATGTGTTAGGCCCCGCTAGGAGGATACCTGCGGAGGCAGAAAGGAAACAAAGGGAAGACATAGCTCGGCCTTGGGTTAGTCTTCCTCCTCGCATTCTCCGTGGGTTGAGCTTGGCTCCCTTGTATCTTCGTCTCCACCACCTCCGACGAGATCATGATCGTTATTACGAGTAGTCCCATAACAGAATCATCCAACGGGACAAGAAATGGGGTTGAAGAAGATCATAAACAAACATAATCAAAAACACTAAAAAACATAGTTGATATGAATCTTCCAAAGTAGTTGATGTGTAGGAGGAGAGAATAATTTTATATAATGGAAAATATTTTTATATAGAAATAGATTTAACTAGTTTGATGTTGTGTTTTCCATTAGATATCTGACTAACGTGTAATTGTAGTATAGTTTCACATGTGGGACGGGGTCTCCCATGCATGATATCTAAGCGGTGACATCGGTATTTTGATTGTCTCGGATATTCTCCATGTGCAGTGCCTAAGCAACATAATTTTTACTACGTAATACTTCATTTTGTCATTCATTTATATTTTTCTAATTTATTTTAATTTGCTTTATTTTTTGTTTTTGTTTTTTTTCCTTACCTTTTATATATTTTTATTTCATTTTTATGGTCTCCTATATTTTACTTTATTTTCTTTATTATTTATTTATTTGATTGTATTGCAAATTTAATAGATAATAATATAATTAAAAGTGAAGTTTATTGGACGGCCCTGATGCATTTCATGATGTAGTAGCGTCATTAACTTATTGACAGTAACAGATGAGAGGACTAGTAGTCTAAGTTGCAATTAGAATCCATTTGAACAATGACTAACTTAAATTCACAGCACAAAGCAAAATTATATTTTAAGGATGACATGTCAACTATAAATATTAATTATATGTAACAAAAATAGATAATTTTGATCAATTTACTGGTCGAGGGAAAACAATAAATAGTAAAGATGGTAAATAAGCAAACCTGTTCAATCCTGTAAAAAGGTGCAAGATGATGGTCAAAAAAGCGTTTTTCCTCTGCAGCCTTACTCCCATGGCTCACCCAAAGCTGCAACAGGTAAGAAATTATAAGTATCATAAAATAGCACTGACAGGGGAAAAAAGTTAATGATAAAACTGCAGTCAATGCAGAAGACGAACAATTGAACATCAAAAGTAACAAGCATGCACTCAAACAAGTATGTGACATTATTGTTTTGATGATTAAAATATCAGACATTAGGAAATGTAAAGTCTCCGCACTTACTGGAATTGATGTTGTCCTGCATTCACAGTAGGAATGAGAAAAGTACCACAAAAAGAAATTTGTTTCTCATGTAATATAAAAAAAATCAAGGAGTTGGAATAGCGGAAGGGGTTATAACTAAAGAATCTAAGCAGTATAGGAGCTCAGGATTAAATTTGAACATTGAATATGACTGATAGGTAAATTATAATTAATTATGGATGAAGGTAATCCTAGATCTTATTTTATATAGGACTCAAATAAAGACTTGTTTCTAGAAGTTCAAAGCTAGTTTAGACTTCTTTGCAAGAGGAGGTTGCTTCGTTACTAAACAAGGAGGGAGCAACAGTAAATAGTTCATATTGATAGTTAAAGAGCAATGATTTCAACAGTAATATAGGGAAAAGGTTTTGGTTTGCTGATTAAGTCAGATTTAATACCTTTTCAGGCCTTGTCTCCACTCTGAAATGGATAAGACCTATACAAAGAAGAATTGGAACAGCTAGTGATAAAGACAGAACTAGGGTTGGCTTTCTGGAAACAAATGCTCCATAGTTCCTGTGCAAAAAAGGCTGTCAGAAGAATAAAAAATCATGTTATCTAAAGGGGAAAAATATCATCCAAAAAACTGAAATAACCTGAAAACTATAGCCATACAATCCTGAACAATGGAGGGTCGAAGAACTATCACCCAAGGAGGATCTTCTGATATCTATAAATTATTACAAAATCAAAAAGGCAGATCCAACAATTCACTTTCCGGAAAAGTCAAACTTTCTGGTTCTATTTCTGAAAGAATGAAGTGTTTATATTTTGCTAGCGATGTTGTGAAGGCAAGTTCAGAAAATATACAAATCAAAAGCAAAGGAAAAAGAATTATTATAGAATTTACATGCATATCTGAGGTTGTGTTTTTCTGCTTGTGCCCACTAAGCTCATTTCCACCATTGTCATTAAACAAAGGCTTTCGTTCTGAAAGAGGTCTACTTTGTCCTTTCCTAAGCAGGATTCCCCAGAGCAAAAATACAGAAATGGCTGCAGCATACAGTACGGCTAACGAAAGCTCTATACATTTCACCTGAAGAAAATAAAATATGTTCATACTACATAAGTTCCAACGGCGCATTATTCCAAAGGGAAATCAAACAATGTTTTAAGCTACAAGTAAAAAACTCAATCAAGTTATGTTCATCATTAAACAAAATTAAAAATCTGTAAGAGTAGAGATTTACAGTTGTTCTTTCCCAACTATTCTCGCAATAACCTGAAGCACGCTAGACACACACACACAAAAACCTTGAAATAACTCAGACATAGGACCACAAAATCAAACATTTATCATGACTTACCCTTACAGAACCCATTGCAATTTTGCATGAACCTTTCTCAGGTAGAGCTGGAGGTGCAACAACAGAGCATGCAGGTGAAGAAAAGCAATCACCACATGAACAACCCAATAAGGAATCACCACAAGAATAGACTGTTGTGTTCATAGGTTTCATCCCAGATGGCGAAGGAGCATTGGTTTGGAAGTCAATTTCGTATGGTGAACCTGGTGTATTCAGATCTGCCTGCCTCCCAAGAAAGGCTAAAAAATCTGCATTATACATCCACAACATCAGAATTCATAGTAGAAACAGAAAATGAACAAATTACAGTCCCGCAAACATTAATGAGTAATTTAGAACAGATGAAGTACATAAGAGATCGTATTTCTACTAAACTTGAAATATATATAGATACAAAAATTAGGAAGCAAGCACTAAAAGTCATTCAACAAAGATATCATTTAACTAGCAGATAATTATGCTTTGCCTGATTTCATGATAGACTTGGATGAAATAGAGCTCAAGAAAGAAAAACTGATGATACCAACTATTGTTAAAATTCAAGAGTTGTTACACACAATACAAATCAAGATCCCTTGGATAATTCTAACAAGGACCATGCAAGGACTTACAAAGACAATGCTTGTCTGAGCCATCCTCACACATCTATGAGTGGGAAATGACGTTCAATTTATTAGTATATCTAATTTATTTTATTTGTAGCATAATTTATAATTTGTATAAAACCTAGTTCATTATATTTCTTATATTTGTATTCTATTTAAAGCCCTTCTGAGATATCAAAAGTATGTCAGTGCCCTATCCCCGCTCTGAATACTCCATGCTCCATGTCTCCGACGAGGCAACTTCGTGCAAAAGCTTCTTCCTCTGCTGAGAGTGCTCTTCGTTCGTCTCAATTTGATTCGCTCATGTGATTCCTCCATATTACATGTCTCCTTCGAACCAATATTATGTGAAGGCTTCTTCCTCCTTCGAGATCTCCTTACTGGCCTTCCTTGTCTAGCTCTGAGCTTCTCTCTCTTTCCATTGTCTAGATCTCCCTTTTGTTACATGGGCATCCACTAAGCCGCTTAGAGCGAAGGCTACGCCCCCCAGTTTACTGCTTGGATCAGTCAAAATCCTCCAATTGATGAAATCTTGTTCTAAGATGCTACGAGCAAAGGCTTAATCCTCTAGCGACTTCCTCAGGATCCGTCGAAATCCTCCATCGCATGTTGCCTTCATGAACCGCAACTACCTATCCTTCAGTTGTCCTCAATCGTCTGTAGTGTCTCCCTTGTTATAATTGTTCTCTAGCAACAATCTTCTCAATTTCAATTGTTCTTAGCTCTAGTCGTTCTCAGCATTTCGCATCTAAGCTCTCGAAGCCCTCCCAGCGTCTTTTCAGTATCACAACTTCTCTTTAGTAGGTGCGAGCTCCTTCTCACCGATCATTTGATTCCATCCTCTAGATTCATGAGCTTCTTTCCATCAACTATGTTAGAAGTATTTATATTTAAGTATTTAGGTATTTAAGGTTTAGTCCCACACCGGCTAGCGGTGTTGTGTGTATCCTTGTAATGCTATATATTAGCCCCTTTGTGGAAGAATAATATTGCATCAAATATTTACTCTCCTCCTATTTTCTAACAAACTGCATACACGGTTTTGTCTCTCATGTCAATGACATTTGTTCCATCATCTTGTAATTTTGATGAATGTGGATCAATTTGTCGAATTCTTTGTCACGAAGGAACGTCATTTCTCAAGTTATGTCAGTTACATTAAGTATTGTTCATGTTGTCATGACACAAACCACATCTAGAGACGGTGGAAATATCTCGGGTCCTATTTTGCAGCAGGCTTCTATGTAGTTAATTCATCGATCCTTGCATTTGTAATTGTACCACAACAAATTTCCATCATTAAGCCCCACCCGCCCCTCTTCCCACTGCCCCAAAGGGCCTCCACCACTCATCCCAACCACCACCAACCCTTCTCCTCCACCTCCACTCCATCACTGCCTCTTCCTCCGCCTCTCCTACAAACCATAAGCCCTAGTTACACCACCGAGCCGCAACCCTAGTAACACCATCGAGCCTTCCTGATGGGGATCGGGCCACACGGCCCATTTGGGCCCAGTGACGATCGGAACCGCTCATCACGAGCGGGATCGTAGGATTTTTCGTTCTTGCACTTTTTTCTTATTTTATGTATTTTTTATTTTTGAGGGCTACAAGAATTGGAAGATCTCGACCATTCGTTTTCCCTCTCATAGTCTATATAAAGGGGTAGAGGGCTCATATTTGTGGCATTGAAAGTTGAGTGAAAGAGAAGCCTCTCCTTTTGATCAACCGGTGCCAAAGCCAGAACCCAGTGCCGAAACTTGGATTTATCCCCTCCCCTTGGCCGGCCATCTCTTTCCCTCCACCACCCTTTGTCGGCAACCCTCCCTCCTCCCCTCCCTTGTAACACCCCACCTTAGTTTTACCACAGATCAGCAGTCCGGCCGGGCCCCGTGATAAGAAGCAAACCAAGTAGCGGTAATAAATGGTAACATAGCAGGCATAAATAAAAAGTAATAAGGAGTACTTACAGCGGAAGTAATAAAAGAAGCTAAGGGTAAAAGTGTACATCGAAACTGATTTCACAGAGCCACTAAAATTTTAAAGAGCCAAAATACTTGAAATACTGAAAGTCTCATACATAGTCTGATACAAGAAACATTAGAGAGTCTGGATACATGCTCAAAAACATAAAACAGAACTGATGGAATAAACTAAACTGATAACAAACTATAAGGGGAACATCTGCAGTGCGCTCATCCTAGGCGCAACACCCCACCTGTGACCCCTGTAATAATAAGCCCAAAAATGGGTCAGCCCAACTGGAGAGTAAGGAAGACCATTCTTCTTAGTGACACTAAAAACATTTGGAAGAAACATGAGTGCATACTTTTGTTTAAAATAATCTTTTCATGCTATGGAAAAATATTTGTTGTTATACTATGCATGCTATTCAAGAAAACATTTAACATAAATGTTTGTTCTAGTTTTAAAACGTCTTATGCACAATCTTTCAAACCCTATCAGGGAAGGGTTTTCTATATCACTATTTCTAAGTTTTTGCGTGTGCTAAGTTTCTGTTTATCTAGTGGTTATCCTTCATATTGTCTTACACTGAGAATCTGTTTGTGCGCATTCTAACGATTCGAGCCCCAACTAACGAACGCAAAGGTTCTAGTGTCTCGTAGACATAGACTCGCATCTCCTGAATTTCTAATGGAGAAAACGACTCCCTGCATTTGAGGCTCATAGGGTCTACAACGCCCCATGAGTAAGATAGTGCGCCTCTATCTATCACGATGGAGAGAAACGCAATCATGCCTCCTAAGTAATTTAGATGAATATCGGTTTTCATAATTATTTAGTTGGACAACGAGGTTGTATTTTACGCTAACGAAACGCCTTGAATACATTTTTCTGGTGCTTAATAAATATTTACCCATCTAAAGAAAAGAGAAAACTATAGTGGCATGTACTATTCAAATTCACGCATTTCATACAGGTCTACTATTTCTTACAATATATATTAAAATCATAGCGTAGGCAATTGCATAACAATATTATACATACTCTCATGCTATCTGAGAAACGATTGGTGCGTATATTTAGGTGATATATCTAGCCAAAAAGAATAGAATTCCTTACATTGGGGTTTCAGCGCTCGTACACTTGACGCGGCGGCATAATTTCTTCTAGGTCGCTTGACGATTGAACACCTTCTGCACGGGACCTATACTCAAGGCAGAGCAAAAGAAACCTCAGTTTGGGGCTTCAGTCTCGGCTACCCAAAAGAGAAAGGGAGTGCCTCTGCTACTGATTAGGCAATAAATCCCGACCGGAAGGAGTCAACATAGGCATAAGCGACTGTTACCTTCTCAACAACGACGAAGAAGGAAACAGTCCCGGGCGGATTCGACGATCCCTGCCGTAACTCCTCCAGTCAAGCGAAACCGAAATGCCGACGGACTGCTGCGGGAAGCAGTGTCGGTGCCTGGTATCGACGGAAGGGGGCATAAGCCTACCAGGCTTCTACCTGCGATCTCCCGCCGAGGGAGACGAGAGACGGCGATAACTTACAGGGTTTTGGCTTCGACTGATCCCCTATCGACGGAGGAGGGAGGCTGGATATGTCTAGGGTTGCTGCCTGCGAACTCCCAGACGAGGGAGACGATGCGTCGGCGGCTTGGAAGGCACAGGCGAGAATTCACGAGCAGAGATAGCAGCGGTTCCCGCACGCGCCTAAACGGGAAGCCCTATTTCCTATCTCACGGGGTCGGAGAGTCAAGAGGGAGAGGGAAATGAGAGCGTGCGCTTGAGGACGAACCGTCTACACGATTTAAGGGGGCGCGTGCTCCGTGCGGTTATGATAACTGTGATTTGGTTCTTTAATTCATAACCATCCTCTTTACATATTTTCAATTATGACAATGCCCTCTACGACATCTTACTTTGTGCATAAAAGAAAACTCCCAAAAATCTCAGATCACGCCGTAAAATAATTCCAATGATTTTATTTAACAGATTATTTTATTTAACTATTTATTGACCAAAAGAAATCATACCTTGCCAAGACGATGGCTCGATCAATACTGTTCGCGGTCGGACCCTGAAATTAAAATTTACGCTCGCATTAAAATTTACGGGTGTTACATCCCTTGTCGTGGAACCAGTACATCTCCACCTCCCACGCCTCCCTTGGCAGGCCCCAACACTTCACCTCCTAATCACAACAGCTGCCCAACCTCCACCATCCCCTCAAACTACTGCTCATCCCCTCCAAATTCTCCAACAGGCAGCATCTCTCCAACCACCACCCAAAATAGCCTCAAAACACCTCCAAAATCCTCTCATTCACCTCCGGAGATCACCGAAAAACCACCACCGGCCACCTCGCCGGCGACAACCTCCGGCCAAATCCGTCCAGCCACCACCCCAACCCCATAACCACCTCCCCCCACTACCCCACTCCTTACATTTAGGAACTCAACTCCTAAAAATAGCCTCCATTAATTCCTCATTATCCCATTTGACCGGCCCCCATTAACCCTCAATTTCCTCTCATTTTCACGTGGAACTACCCAACCAAAATAGAGCCCACAAGTTCAATTCATCCCAAACAGCCGGCCCCTCCCTTAACCCAACTCAATCCCTTCATGTGGAGCCACAAAATCGCATCCCCTCTCATAACCGAACCCCCCCCCCCCCCCCCATCTCATACACCCAGCCGGCCACATCACCTCTAAAGCCACTAGACCGAGCCCCCAACTTATATTCCACCATCTGGAACTGATTTTCCTGCAGATGGACATTTGAAGCAGATCCGACAGCCACCCACATTCACGAAACTGTTGTCCAGACACCATTCAGCAGTCCAGCAACGTTCCAGGTTGCAGTCCTAGTTCCAGGACAGCCACTTTCAGCAATTGTTGGCTAATTTCCAGCCCCTACCATCCAATTTCCTGGCATCCTGAACTCATTCCCAGCAACCATTATCGATGTCCAGCAGTTGGGCCTTCATCTGGAGGTCTAAAACCAGTCCCGGATTGCGACATCAGCTTCCTCACAGCACTTCAAACACATCTCCAGCCCCCCCCCCCCCCCCCCCCCCCCTCAGTATTATGTGAGTGTAAGGTTGGTTTGTCATTTTCATAGTTGATATTTGTGTTAATTCTCTACTTAGAAAGGATATTGATTTGTATGTTTTGAGTTCAGTTGTTGAGTCTTTATAATTTCTCATTTATCTAATTATTTAATTTTACAGCACTTTTGCATATATACAATATCATTTGTTTTGTAAGAAATGAGAGATTAGAGAGTGACAAGAATATCATCAACCTAGACCAGAAGGATCATAGTGTCGGATGGACGCTGTCGAACAAACAACAAGAAGTCTGTCGAGCTCCGGGTGAAGCCACAATCACGAACTACCCGGCTAAATTTATCAAACCATGCTTGTGGAGACTATTTGAGGTCATAGAGAGATTTCTTCAGAAGGAACACTAGGGACTCCCCCGTGGTTGCATAATCAGGAGGTTGTTGCATGTACACAGTCTCCATAAGATTGCCATTAAGGAAGGCGATCTTTAAGTCAAATTGATGTAGCGGCCAATGTTGATGAATAGCAAGAGAGATTAAGACACTGACAGTGTTGAGTTTCCCAGCCGGAGAAAACGTCACCTCATAGTTAAGACCGTGTTGTTGAGTAAATCCTTTGGCAACAAGACGGGCCTTGAGGCGGACAATCTTCCCATCCGGATGATGATTTGCAGTGAAAACTCACTTATAGTTCCTCATTTATTGCCGCCCGCCACCCCGTTTGTTGAAGGGTCTCCTACACAGAAGAGAGGGTGGAACGGAAGACAAAGAATCCACAAACCTGCGTTGGTCAAAGGAGAGGCGATGCAGAGAGACATAATTAGTGAGTGGGTGGGCAGTAGAGGATGGTGTCAAATCAGCAGCGCGCGGACCAGCAGTAGTAGGCGGGAGCGGGTGCTATACTCCGAATCGAGGAGGACGATGAGTGTAGACGTGAAGAGGAGGGTGTGAGGTGGTTGGTGGTGTCGGAAGTAGAGGAAGAGAAGAGTGGGGGGAACTAGGGGGCAGGGGAGAGTAGGGATCGGTATAGCCGGTGTGGAAGGGAGATGGAAAGGTTGGTTCTCAAAAAGCATCACATCAGCAAACGTAACCAGCTTCTTAGTGGGAGGGGAGTAACAAACATACCCGTTCTGGGTGCGCAAATAGCCAACAAATATATATCGAGTAGCACGAGGAACCAACTTGTCTACAGGGGGACATTGTATTGTTGAGAGTCAAGGAGAAGGGACGTTCGTCGGGAAATAAGATAGAGAAAGACATTGCGAAGTTGACAATATAGGAGGGCATGCGATTGATGAGATAGCAGGAGGTCGAGACAACAAAGTGTCAATAGGTGGAGGGGACATGCATCTAGAACATAAGAGAGCGGGCAACTTTGAGAAATTGACGGTTCTTCCGCTCAGCAACACCATTCTGTTGCGGTGTGTGTAACAACCTGTATTTTTAAAAAAAAAATGAAGGTGTTAAATCAATCAAAGTTAATAATGGCGTTTTTGTAAATTGGAAGTTTAGGGTTTTCTCTTCTATTAAGCCTAAACCGAGCCAGCCAGCCCCCCCCCCCCCCCTCTTTTTTTTCCTGCAAGCCGCACCCCCCTGTTTCCCACATCCCGCGCGCTCGTCTCCCGCAAGTGCGTTGTCGTTGTCGATCCCGTCTCCTGCGATCGACTCCATGCCCGACGCTTCCTCCTGCTCCCGTCGGCATCACTTCCATCGGCGCCTCCTCTTGCTTCCCCGTCGCCTCCTCTGCGCCCTGGCCGGCGCCTCCTCTTGCCTTGTCGGCGTCGCCTCCTCCTGCCATGGCCGACGTCGCCTCCACCTCTTCCTCAGGCCATCGACAGCATCTCTTAGGGTCGGCAGCCCTAATTCCTCCTCCTCTTCTTCGTCTTGGCCGGGTTTTGCGAGAGGAACACCTAGGGTTTCCTCCCCTCTCCTCCTTGAGCCCGGATTTGACTTCCTTTGGGTAAGATTCCTCCCCTATTCGGATTTCCCTAATTTTATCTTGGAAATTTTGTCTCCAATTTTGCGTTCAACTTGTGTTTCAGATTTTTGCCACTTGTGATCGTCTAATTCCTAATTGTTTGTGATTTCTGGCATCGTTCCGCGAATCTCCCAGCGGAATCTCTCCAAGTCTTCTCCGATTTAGAGTTTCCCCAAGACTAAGCGCCGCCAAGTCTCCGTTTCCGCGTGGTAATCTCTTCTCCCCTCACCTTTGAGGGAGGTAAATCTGCTAAACACTCGTTATTTAAATTCCGCGTCGTAGAATGCATGTGTTGACGTAGTAAATTATGCTATATCGCTTTCGTTGTGCTTGAACAGATTCAAAATATAATTTTTGCTTTTGCTTGCGCCGCTTCGTCGTCGCCGTCAGTTTCAGCCTCATTTAAGGCAAGTAGAGATCCTCCTATCTTGCAAACATTGAGCTTCAATTTATGTGTCTGTTCTTATAATTTTATGATTTACTTTTGAACACATGTTTCTTCCAATAAGCTTAGATCTTGAATGTCTAAACTTGACTAGGTATCACGCGTTTGAAATTGCACGAGTTCTGAATGTGAACGATGGTTATTTGGATATTCACATAGATGAATTTTATCTCATTCGATGGATAATTAGGAGACTAGTAGGTTTTCGAGCACGATCATTAATTAATTTGAAAGATGACTGTTAAGATTCCTTGCTAGCGATTAAATGATTGGTGTTTGATGTCATGCTCGTATCGATCACATATGTTACTTGGTAGATATTTGTGTCAATATTAAATGGTTTATTGTAATGAGTACCAATTATCCCAAAATCGTTGCATGACAAATTACCTCTGCATTTTACTTGAATAATCTTCTTGTTAATAAAATCCTTAGCCTTTCGGACTCGCAAGGTACAAAACACACTATCTAGTTTTGTGTGTCATCAGTTCCTTTTTGCTTCTTAGGTATGCTTGGATGCAAGACTTGGTTAAATAATGTTCTATAACTTGATTCCTCCCGTTTCACGTTTGTAAAATCTACTCTTGTATATCTGAATCAGCATTTGGTTATGATATGCTAGAATTACTCAATCATGAATTATTTCATTAATAACACAAGTAAACAATTGAACGGTGGGGTTTTAATTGACGCAACTCCTCAACTTGGGTTCCCACTTGAATCCCTAACGGGAACAAAGGACCGGTAATAGCTAGCATGAACTCCCTGGCTCAAGGGTGAGGGTTCGAAAGAGCCGCCCCTTAGAGATCACAGGCAGAAATCCTGAATCTCCGGTAAGACTTGCATCTGAATATGAATCCATCTGAATCATGAATCCTGAGCGTCAACCAAAAATACCAACACTTTCACTTGTTACAACTTATGTTATTACATGATGAGTTTTGTATGCTTTACTCCGGAGTAGTCTAATAATTCTAGACATTTCTGTTTGCCTGTCTTGTTAGCTTTGCTTCATGAAAACTGGTACACAAATATTCTGTTTTCTCTGCTCGTATTTTATTTTACCTTGCTTATGTTATCAATGTTCTGAGGCTTTTCCTTCTTGTTTTGGATTTGCCTTAGTGTTCGTGACTGCGTCGTCTACTTTCTGAGTCCGGTCTGCGACAAGCTTCAGGTTCTATGTTTATGTTTCATTTCTTTTACTGACGGATATTTCTTTTATGTAATAATTATAATCAGTCATTTTCTTTGTTATCATGGACAACTGCTAGGCTATAGTATGTACTAGAATTTGACATGATTTGCATGTTCATTTCACTGTGTTTGTCATTGCATAACGATCTGTATCAGAACTTGTATCATGGATTTTTTTACTAAAATACATGTGCATCAAATTCTCACTGCCATATTTTATCGCTTCCGCAATAAGAGAATCTGTTTTACTCAAAATACTATTTTAAAACTATTTATCAGTATCTCAACTTTCGCCTAACAGGCATGGATTTTCCTTCCGCCCATGTCTGTGGCATCACGACCTGCCCCAAAGCGTACTCTGACTTTTGTCGAGACGGGTCGTGACAGTGTGTAAGCACAAGATTGGTAGAGGATACCCAATAGGGTACACGTTTCCTGAAAAACATGCCCAGTGTATTCACGCGCATTATCAGTGCGAAGAACTTTAATAGAGCGGGAAAATTGTGTTTTGGTTTCAACAACAAAGGAGCGAAATAGAGCCAGAAGCTCAGAGTGATAACACATCGGGTACAGAGACGTCATGCGTGAGTGATCATCAATAAACTTACGAAATAACGATATCCAGATATACTAGCTGTTTTATAAGGCCTCCAGATGTCAGAATGCACTCAATCAAAAGGTGCAGAGCTCCGAGTACAATGAGAAGGGAAAACATAACGGTGTTGTTTTCTATAAATACATGATTCACAATCAAAACTTGAGAAAGGAAAATCTGGAAGAGCCTTCTGGAGGATGGGAAGAGGAGCATGGCCAAGATGTCGGTGTCAATCAACAGAACTGACGGAAGAGAGAACGGTCGGGGGAAGATCCATAGTGTAAAGCACATTTGATCGCTCTCTGCCAATGATAGTCCGCGTCTGCCGATTGTACACAACAAAAGAAAAAGAAGAGAAAGTGATTAAGCAATGATGATCTTGAGTAAGGTGGATGACGGAAAGTAGGTTAAAGCAAGAACCAGGAACATGAAGAGTTGAGCGAAGAGAAAGAGAGAAGGTTAGCAACACATCGCCAGAGCCAGCAACTGGAGTGGTGTCGTCATTTGTTACAGTAATGAACTTAGGACACGGAGAGTCCAAGCACTAAGAAGACATTGTCAGAGTAATATGATTGGAGGCACCCGAATCCACAATTCAAGTGGGACTATGGGACAAACAAGAGGTACCTTCGTTGGAGACGGAGGCAGCGGAGCTGGAAGGGCGAGAGATCATGGCGCGAAGATTCAGGAGTTCCTCTCGTAAGGTTTCGATGTCGGCACGGGAGGAGGAATGTCCATCAACATCATGGGAGTCCATATTTTCGAAAGCAAGTGGCCTCAATGTGATTGGTCCGGACACAATAAGTACATAGGCGAGGGGGTGTCCTATAGAGCGAGGTCAACCATCACGCCCACCACCTCGAGAGGCAAAGCGGTCTCCACGAGAAGATGAAGGTGGAGGTCAGTTGTCAGAACCGCGGTGGAGGAGAACCGAAGGAGAGGACATCGAGAGTTCAGGTGGTGGCGTCACCTTCAACAACATGGAGCAAACATCGGACAGTGATGGAATAGTAAGAGAGGAAAGGATATGCGCCCGAACACTGTGAAGGTGTGGGGGAACACGGATCATCATCAATGCAATATCGACAACCTCTTTCTGAGCCAGTTGAGCGACAAGGTCCAGCGTTGGTGGCTAGTGTTGAATCCAAGCCTCGGCAAGAGTTTTGTATTGGCTAACAAAGAACATGATGTCACCATCGGCACCCGGGTCGGTATTCTGAAGTCATAAAAATATCAAACAAGTGATGGAGGCTATCTTTCCCATAGTATGAGTGGAGCTCATCCCACATGGCTTTGGTGATGGTGTGATAAATAGCCATCCGATATGGTTCACTATCCATGGAGTTCAAAATCCAAAATTGAACTCGGTCATCGTCCTGAAGCCTGCTCAGTGGGCTCGGCAGGGTTGGCCCGAGTGAGACGGTGAAGAAGCCTTTTGTTTGGAGAACGTAGCGGACCGAGTCCACCCATTCCACAAATTTTTTCTTCACGGTGAGAGAGATAGTAGTGATCCGGAGTTCAACCCGAGCATCAGGGAGAGGAGCTGGAGAAATAGACGGAAGGGTCGAGGTAGCAGGTGATGTATTTGTGCCCATCAGGTAAGGAAACGTGATCGCGTCGCGGCTCATAAGAGGAGATGGCGAGCTCGGCAAGGAGGTCGCACGGTGCACAGGAAGCGGGCTTCAGCGAGCTCTGCAAGAAGCAGCACACGGGAGAAGCTAAGAAGCCGCATGATGGTCTCAACGAGCTCGGCAGATGGTCTCAGTGGTCACACACAGTGATCACGGCTAAAAGAGAAGCGGACGAGCTCGGCATTAGGCCGCACGGGACGGTCTCAGCGGGTTTCAGTGAGCTCGTCAAGAAGTCGCACGATACAGAGGGTCTCAGCGAGCTCAGCAAGAGGCCGAAGGGTCACAGGAAGCGGGCTGAGCGGCCTCAGCGAGCTCGGAAGACGCGGGAGGTCGCAGAGGTCGGGACATCCAAGGGCTGTGGCGGGTCGGTCCCAGCAGGCAGCTGAAGCAAATTATAAAAGTAGCAGGCAACGGAAGAAAGACGCAGTGGGAGCTAGAGGCCACGAGAGCGGCGGACTCAAGCCTGAGTTCGTAGAAAGCGGGAATGGCGAGAGTAGGGCTCAAGCCAGGAACAAGAGCGCGAGATCAATCGAAAAAAATACAAGATTCGAATTTGGCTCTGATACCATGTACGAAATGAGAGATTAGAGGAAAAGAGAAGGTAGAAATAAAATATTCTCCTTAAAATATTAATATATATTCATCTTCAATACATGTACAAAGAGCTCCTTATATAGAATTATAGATGGAAGGAGGAGGAGATAAGAATGAATGTAAGATGTGGAAGTGAGGGACTAAAGGAACCTAAGAGAAAAAATGGCCTAATGGGCCATTTATACATGGGCCTTCTCTAAAAGTTTCCAAATTTGAAAGCTTTTAATTTTGGTGGCAAATCAAGTTCATATTAATTTATAAATATAAATTAAATATCTTCGGATTCTTGTCATTGTATTTAGTGTTCATCTAATAGTTCCCCACATCTAATAGATCGACTCGAGGTGGACAAATAAAATGCAATGGGTTATGATGTAAATGCAAGAGACGGTCCTCACAAAAATAGCAACAATAATTAATTATTATACGACGAACAGAGACACAAACATTCACAAACTTTGATTAAAGATAACGAGCGTTTTTTCGCGGAGCGACTGAGGCGCGAATATTTAAGCACAAGCAGAATAAGCCTGGCAAATCATGTGAAGTCCAGCACTAAAACATATAATAATAAACATCTACTACAACTAGGGTGCCAAGTTTACAACAATAGAAGATAATAACTCAAAACGACAACTTACGCATGCAGGCGGCGGTAAACAACGGTTGAATGCGGACTTCCAAGGTTGTTGAATGGAGAGGAAGGCCGGGAAGAGGTGTTGGACAGGTGAGGAGTTCGGGTAAGGGTACAGGAGGGGCTGAAATTAGTCGTAGGTAGCAGATTTTTTTTGTGGCATTCACGTAGGGGGGCTGGGAGGATGAAACCGCGGCGAGATTTCTGAACTGGAAGTTGATGTGGAGCAGTGAAAGACGAGTTTTGGGCCCACTCGGGCTGATTTGGCGACTTACCATATATGGCGTGCCCGGATCGACGATCCGACTCCGTGGATGCGTCCGGACGCGTGTTGCGAATCATTTTCATATATAGCATTATGTATTTTGAGTTTCATTTCATGAAGTTATGTCATCGGAACCGCCGGCCAATCATAGCCGTCGATTTCGGTTGCCCTAATATTGTTTTATTATAAATAGGTCTTTAGGGCTGCAGGAATGCTCATTGCTGAAATTTGGAGAGTCTTCTTCCTCATTTCCGGTGATCTCCTCCGCGGTGCCGACTCCGTGGAGCCCCCTTGGTGACGACTCCTTGGGTAAGTATCTCATTTCCCTTTATTCCCCTTCTCCTCTACCAAACAGCCACCCTCCAACCTCCTTGCCGCCACCCCCCATCCAAGTTTCTGCTGTCCAGAACTCCCATACTTTTCCAATTCAATGTTACTATTCAAAAATTAAAAACACTATTCCTAACCTATAGTTTCCCCCCTTCCCTGTTCCACCGCCGGACTCCCTACAGCCTCAGCCAGCCACCTCTCCTCCTTCCTTCCAATAGCCCCATCCACCGACACCCCTGTTTACCGTCCAGCAAAGCAGCCCTCTTAGCCCGCTGCCGACTGCCCAGTTCAGCCACCACTGCCCTCCACCACACCAGTCCGCCTCCTCCCTGTTCACTGCCGAGCGGAGATCTGTCCAGATCTGGACTGTCTGTCCAGATCCGGTCTGGCGCCGCCCTAATCAGCCCCTCACCTCCATATTCGCAGCCAACAGCCCCTCCCTTCCGTGGATCCACCTTCCCCCTTGCCCGATCTAGTCTCCCACCACCTGGAAAAATCCTATTTAGCCTCCAAACTTCAAATTTGTTCAAAATTGCTGCAGCCCTAGTTTATTTCAGATTTGTGATATCTTTGTATTGGTTAAAGGTATTAAAACATTATTATCATTTGGAATATTACATGCTTGCTTGAATGTTCATTTTATTATAGTTATTTGTGCCTAGATTAGTCTCTAACTGCAGGAAGGAGTTATTCGTCGCGCGCTCTTGCTTTGGCCCTCCGCGCGGAGGAAAGCCTAAGCTTGTTTGCCCTAATAAAATTATTTGTGTTTTGCCGTGAATTAATTGCGCGTGGGATGTTTAAATTTATTATCTAATTTGGATTCACGCCGTCGGATTTGCATAGCATGTAGGGTTATGTCGCGGATTTTCCGCCGCCTATAGATTCGTCCTGCGTCAATTGGTATCAGAGGGAGGTTCCGCGCTCTTTCGATACGCAGTCGTAGAGTCTATAGGTTGTTTTTCACTATGCATAGGTATCATAATTATTCCTCCCCTCACTCTGGAGGTCTCGAGTCCACTTGCACTCGCCCTCATAGGTACCCTTTAGGGAGATCCCCACGACACTATGATGATTATTCGCGTTCACAGCACACCACTTCCAGAGATCGTGTTGACCCACCAACACGGCCCCACTACGCTAGGGACGATGAATATGATGATTGTCGTAGTGCTTACTCGTACACTCGAGCGGATCGTGTTGATTCTTCGACACGACTCGGTTACCTTAGGAATGATTATTATGAGGATCGTCGTTCCGAGAGAGATCTTGAGAGTCAGTTTCGTACTGCTGCCCCTTCCTTTGACGGCTCATCGAGTCCCGAGTCTTTCAGTTATTGGCTCGTGGATATGGAGTATTATTTTGACCATTTTGAGGTATTCGGTGAGCGTCGCGTCAAGTTTGCGAAACTTAGACTTTTAGATCAGGCGAGAGCATATTGGGCTAGCATTGAGAGGACACGCGAGCGAGACCGTCTACATCGCGTCACTAGTTGGGTGAACATGAAGCGTACATTGTGTCAGAGGTATCTGCCTTCGTCATATCGGAGTCGCTTGCTCGACCAATTATTTTCCCTTCAGCAAGGATCCATGTCCGTCGCTGAGTACAGGGATCGCTTTGATGAGTTAGTTGTGAGGAGCGATATCCGAGAGGACCCAGCCATGACCTCTTGCAGATTTCGGTCTGGCCTTCGATCAGACATTCGTACTGAGGTGGTTTATCATAGATCGAAGTCCCTCGAGCAGACGTATCAGCTTGCCCTTCATTACGAACAGTCTTTGAGATCCACAAGAGCTAGTCGGTTGGATCCTCACTTTGACCTCCGCAGTACGAGCTCCTCCCACACCGAGGACACCACTCTGCCTACCATTGTTCCGTCAGACATGGCAAAAGTGATACATGATACAGATTGCTCTCACCCCAGTGAGGAGCTTAGCCCAGTGAGTGACTTATCTCTTGTTTCTGACCCGTCTCTTGTGACCTCGACGGTGAGCGAACCTGAGCGACCTATTGAGTCTGTAGTGTTGTGTCCCTCACCCACACCTCTTCCTCTGCCACCCACCGGGTTAGTTAGCACCCCAACCACAGACTCACTTCCTGACACTGCGCCTACGGATCCATTCTTGAGTGTAGATCTATGTCGTTCTCCCATTATCATGTCCCTGAGTCACATCGCGACCGAGAGCCCAGAGCATAGTGTTGATCTCGTAGTAGCCATGTCATCCATTCACGGGGACACTACCCCTTTTGTTGGTACTCATCTGGAGGACCTTGGTCCTAGTGACGAGTTCTATGTCGAGCCCCCAGTTGAGCCTCTGGATGATCTGCCACATCCTGATGAGAATGAGATTCGGGTGAGCCCCGTATGTAGGAGTATTGATTTATGGAAGCCCCTTCCATTATCGTCCCTGACTCCGCCTCAGAAGATGGATATTGTGAGGAGCATCCAATATTTTGGGCACCATATGTTGACACATCGCACTCTCACTGAGTTTTGGGATGCACCACCTGCTGACCCACCAGACGGGCTATTTCTTTTCGGGGGCACTCACCACACTGTAGAGTCACGTCTTTTAGTCCGTATACACGATTCTCATTCAGGTGGTCGTCGCATTCGCGATGACTTTTCTTACACCCCTCCTGGTGAGCCCCCTGACGTGTCACGTTCCCTGAGAGACATTTCGCGCTTTACGAGCTCGTATTTGAGTATAGTTGTCTCTCTCGATCATCTGGGCACTCGTCTCACACGAGATGAGTTTTGCTACACTCCTCCCAGAGAGCCTCCTGATAGGCCACCTACCGCGATAGATTTGCAGGTCATTATTAGATTTTCCCATAGAGAGCATGTTGTGTCAATCATGTTTCATTTACATCATTTGTATGCGTCTGTTGAGTCGTTTTGTCATCATTTGCATGAGTCTGTCGCGTCGTTTTGTCTTCATTGGCATAAGTTTGTTGTGTTGTCGATTCATCGTTTGCATGTGTGTCATGAGTCGGTCCGACGAAGAATCCATAATGATAATAAATTTTGTAAATCACATGCGGATGTTCATTGGCAAGTGCAGGTACTTCGTGAAGGCGAGCAGGTGATGGTAAGAATCTGCGTTGTGAGGCTCCGTGCGAGGCTTGCTAAAAGCTTGAGCGTTAGGCGAATGGGTCCCTACTCAGTCCTGAGATGCATCGGGACAAATGCTTATGAGATGGACATCCCCGCGAGCATGGGTACCCATACTGTGTTCAATGTCGAGAACCTGACGCCATACTTTGCACTTCACGAGTATTCAGGCCCACATCTTGGTGGCCCTCCTGAGCCTTTATCACAGTTTTTACCACCCACCACTCAGTCTACGCCCGAACCATTGACACCACATTCATTTCCCCACTCTTAGCCCACCTCTGACCTTTACTTGCCCGGGATGTTGTCCCCAACGGCTTCACCATTGGCACCTCAGATCCCACCGGATCCTTGATTCGCCCCCGGACTTCGACTTCAGTCCGTCCGTCTCCACTCATCGGGGATGGAAATTTTTCAGTCCGGAGGAGTTGATTGGCGAGACCACTTTTCTGCGCCGACGCTTGGACGACCTCTGGCGGACCTCTTCGAGTTTTACCTGGCATGCGGCGAGAGAATTCTAACCCCTATTCATCGGGAGATGAATTCTTTCAAGCCGGGGAGAATGATGTGGAGCAGTGAAAGACGAGTTTTGGGCCCACTCGGGCTGATTTGGCGACTTACCATATATGGCGTGCCCGGATCGACGATCCGACTCCGTGGATGCGTCCGGACGCGTGTTGCGAATCATTTTCATATATAGCATTATGTATTTTGAGTTTCATTTCATGTAGTTATGTCATCGGAACCGCCGGTCAATCATAGTCGTCGATTTCGGTTGCCCTAATATTGTTTTATTATAAATAGGTCTTTAGGGCTGCAGGAATGCTCATTGCTGAAATTTGGAGAGTCTTCTTCCTCATTTCCGGTGATCTCCTCCGCGATGCCGACTCCGTGGAGCCCCCTTGGTGACGACTCCTTGGGTAAGTATCTCATTTCCCTTTATTCCCCTTCTCCTCTACCAAACAGCCACCCTCCAACCTCCTTGCCGCCACCCCCCATCCAAGTTTCTGCTGTCCAGAACTCCCATACTTTTCCAATTTAATGTTACTATTCAAAAATTAAAAACACTATTCCTAACCTATAGTTCCCCCCCTTCCCTGTTCCACCGCCGGACTCCCTACAGCCTCAGCCAGCCACCTCTCCTCCTTCCTTCCAATAGCCCCATCCACCGACACCCCTGTTTACTGTCCAGCAAAGCAGCCCTCTCAGCTCGCTGCCGACTGCCCAGTTCAGCCACCACTGCCCTCCACCACACCAGTCCGCCTCCTCCCTGTTCACTGCCGAGCGGAGATCTGTCCAGATCTGGACTGTCTGTCCAGATCCGGTCTGGCGCCGCCCTAATCAGCCCCTCACCCTCCATATTCGCAGCCAACAGCCCCTCCCTTCCGTGGATCCACCTTCCCCCTTGCCCGATCTAGTCTCCCACCACCTGGAAAAATCCTATTTAGCCTCCAAACTTCAAATTTGTTCAAAATTGCTGCAGCCCTAGTTTATTTCAGATTTGTGATATGCTTTGTATTGGTTAAAGGTATTAAAACATTGTTATCATTTGGAATATTACATGCTTGCTTGAATGTTCATTTTATTATAGTTATTTGTGCCTAGATTAGTCTCTAACTGCAGGAAGGAGTTATTCGTCGCGCGCTCTTGCTTTGGCCCTCCGCGCGGAGGAAAGCCTAAGCTTGTTTGCCCTAATAAAATTATTTGTGTTTTGCCGTGAATTAATTGCGCGTGGGATGTTTAAATTTATTATCTAATTTGGATTCACGCCGTCGGATTTGCATAGCATGTAGGGCTATGTCGCGGATTTTCCGCCGCCTATAGATTCGTCCTGCGTCAGAAGTGGTTGTCGGGCTTGAGGAGGAGGTTGGTGGGGCTGCAAGGTAGGAAGCAGGGGGAGGGTTTAATGGCAGGTAGCAGAATGAATGGGGGGAATGGTGGCTTTGACTGTTGGCAGGGAGGGGTTTTAGTGGGGCTTGATGGGAAAGATGAAGGGTAGGCGCTGATAGGAGGCGGACTAGAGGAAGAGACAGTCGGAACTGGGAAAACAGCGGCAGATTCAGGAATGGCGAACGGGGTTTTGCATCGACGAGGTCGATCGTGGAGGGGAGAAAAGATCGGCGGGATATACGGCCTGAGAGGGACAGAGGGCTGGCCGGTGGAGAGGAAGGAGGGGTTCACCTTGGAGTCGCACCAAGGAGGGAGATTTCCGGCGTCGCACCAGGAATCGTGACCGGCGGTTTGCAAACTGCAACCAACCTTCAATCCCCAAACCGTGAAGCACACGCCTATTTATACTTAAACAACATAGGGCACCCGAATCGGACGGCTCATATCGTCCGGTCTGATCGGGTGTCAAATACAACTCAAAATAAATAAAATGATACATCAAACTGACTCGGAACGACCATCCGGATGCAACCGTGAACTCGGTTCGCCCAAACGGGTGGAGGTTCACCGCCTCCTGTGGGAATAGACGTGCGTTGGCCGTTGCGCGCCAGCAATTCCCCTATCCATTAGCCTCTCCCACTCCCTCCTATCCTAAAACGGCATCACACCTTATCACCAGAATCTTCTACCTTTTCTTTGAACTGTCAGTTTTTTTGTATTGTATGGACATGGCTGTACTTTCTTTGTGATATTCCACCATATTACATTGCCCTTTATTATTTAATTGGACATGTATTTATCTCCTTGTATTGTATTTCCAGCACTCTACTACCCTACAATTATTGCATGCAGTTTTCTAAGAAATATTTGTGAACAATTGGATTATAGCTTAAGCAGCAAAGTTAAATTAATTAATGTGTTATCCTGTGTCATAAATTAATGCACGAATCATTGCATAGTCTCGTATCATTAGTAGGTTCAATATTAGCTCTAGTCACTGATTGTATCTGCATGTTTTCACACATACATTTGGGTATTAAGAAATGAAAAAATTAACTGTTGCCAAATTGGAAAGGGAAAAAAGGCCGTATACCTTTGTAATTTTGAGCTCCTGCGCCAATAAGATCCATTACTCGAGTGTTCACGCTACCAAATTTTACATCTTTGCAGGAGTTATATAATTCTTCCCCATATGTATTTGTAAGGAAAAAATCAATACCATTGACAGTCATAGTATTATTTATCTACGAGAGTGAAGGGATCCATCATAAGAGAATTTTAAGAGAACTTTGTCGCATTGACTAATGCCAATTGAATGAGAACAGAAAAAGCAAAGCACGAAGACTAAACCTGCTTAACAGAAGTCACATTTATAAATAGACTTTGATTTGGAGAGCAGGAGAGTTCGCAGAAAAGATTTAGAAAGTTCCTCAAGCATGCTGGGCACCCCACAAGTAAAGGAACTGCCTATAAAAAAGAATAGCACAAGTTAACACGCAATCAACATATTCAGCGACAATATATAGCAACGAACCACAGAGAAACACCTAGTACTGACAACCAAGATGCAAATAATCAGAAATGTACAAAAACAACAAATGCAATAAGAATTGTGGTTGAGGTATGCATAGTTGCATAGAGAACCAGAGAAATTAGCAACCAAATGTCTAGAGAGGAAAATAACATCCACCACCCCATGCTAACCCAAAAATATAAGAAAATTAAAGGAAATTTGTTTAATGGAAGCTTACATTCACTATGGCAAGAAAACTTACTTGCTGGACTTGTTCACGCAATGTTTCAAATTGTGCGGCATTGCAACAAGCATTGCCAGTGATCGTGGGGCATAGACTCTGAATCTTAGAAGACAGTAAGTCGTCTGGCTGCAGAAGGGAAAAATAGTAATATATGGGCATACCAATCAAGAAGTGCCAATTTCTTAGAGGTAAGCAAAGTCTTAGGCAAAAAAAAATCAACAATACAATGTTGCCCAAATCTAGCAAAAGCTTAAAGCTTCTATGCCATATTATTAATCCCTCCTAGTTTTTCAATCCACAACAGTAAATTGCATTTGGGATTAGTAATTTATATCCAAAAATAAGGAAAACCATGAACTACAGTGTATCTAACCTTAGTGGAGAGGTTGTCGCTAGCACAATTCAAAACCTTCCCATCACTCCGTTGTGCACAAATACCATACATAGAGCAATAACCCTCTTTATGCACATCTCTGAAAAAGAAAGAACACAGATTTAGATAAGAGGCTGTGTAAAGAGATACTTAGAAGGGATCTGAAAAGCCAAAGATAACATATAACACGCAGATGGAGTAAAGATTCATAGTTATGTCCATTTCAATGACAAAAACACTGTATAACTCATATAGGAACAATCACAATAAAGAGTAAAATGTCCTGAATTGAGTAAAGGCCGACGCCGACATCTACAAATCTGGATAATGGCAAAAATAAATACCCAAAAGATCAATCACAAAAGGAAGAAATACTGATTTGTTGCAGCCCACAGAAGAGGGAAGAGAAACTAAACTACTACAAAGTCAGATGTTCAAATCTGCAGGACAAAAGAAGACCCACTTAATGAAACCAAAATACACTCAAAGGTCACTATAAAAAAGTCCCAAAAAATTTCAGTATAAAACCATTAGAACTATTTTATTTATGTAGAAACAAAGACCAAATTTAGAAAATAGGAGTCAAAAGTATCGTGTCAAAAATATCCAAGAAAGTCAATTTGTAGAGAACATTGGACCAACCCATTGCCATTTTCCACAATGCATGTGTAAAATGATTTTATTTCCTACACTTATGCTTGGCACAATTAAAATCACAAGCAGATAGAAAAACATGTAAATGTTACAGGCTATCCGTAGAACGTCGGTCGAGTTGCCGGAGGATAACCGGAGGCGGGGATGATGGTGGAGGAGGATATTGTAGAGCCGAAAATGTGGTTGTCAAAGCGGGGTGTGCTCTGAGAGAGAGAGAGAGAGCTACCACAACCATGATAAGTACTCTGGGTATGAAGAGGTGATTGATCAGTTGTTTCCTTAAACGCTCGCCAAAACAATAGCGCGCAATATTGCTTTGTTGAAAAAACAACATCGTTGTACCAGGTTAAAGGTGAAAAATAATCTGTAGATGCGTTGTGGTTGCTCAGCACCATATCATTTTTTGTGCGTGTAAGAGGAGAGTCACCGATTATCTTCGAACAATCGATGTATGGCAGGGGAGTGTCCTAATGAGAACAACAATAGGTGATGGTTGCTGGAGGACTGCGGGATTGGCCGAAATATGAGCAGCTTGCACCTGGTCAGGTAAGGGCGTCGGTCGTGCGATGAGCAGTTATTTACTTTTGTGTGCAACGATCATGTCGTCAAGTTTGGCGATGATGGCGGTGTAGAAGTTTCGACTGGTGGGTGAGCATTGTGGCCTCCGAATCATTTTGTCAGGCCGTCTCAGATGTCATTTGGTAAGATAAAATGTAATTAATTAATTACCAAATAAGCAATCAATATATAGGCAACTAAAAGGGCATGCAGGCTCCAAAATAAGACAGTCGTGGGGTGGGGTGGGGTGGGGTGGGGTGGGGTGGGGTGGGGCTCGATGTTAAAGAGACCGAAGCATTCCTTGAGGGCGTCGACAGGAAAGTATGGTCGTTGGGGAACACAGAGCGAGGATCTCCTCAGTAGTGCGACAAATGTGTGGCACCATAAGTCTTGTTGTTGTGCGCAATCGCTGGAGGTGACGATGGATGTGCCCCCATCTCGTGCTCCTTCTGCGGCCATCCAGCGAGAAAGGAGCATGATGTTAGCTTCTTCTACACAGCGCTGGAGTTCGGTGATGAGGGACGCGAACACAACTGGAGGAGTCTGCATTCAACACGCGTTGTAGTTCGACATTACCGAAAGGCGTTGTTGGAAGTTGATGGTTGCGCGGAAGTGTAATGCATATGGCAGCCCGACGACGATGTCTGTACCGAACAGAGGAAGGATTGCTAAAAGCGTTGTGTGAACAGAAACCAACTGAACTCTGGTTAGGGTGAACGGAGGCTGGCTTCGTCGGCTTCGTTGTTGGGTACAAAACGGAAAATGGAGGAAGGCAGTGTTGAAAATGACAGCGTCGACAGAGACCTTGTAACGTCCCAAGGCCCTAGACTTACCATCGGAACAACGTCCACCGACAGCCTCGCCTGGCGACCGTTACCGGCTGCAGCCCAAGCACCCCAACCCCTCTCCAGCCCACAGGCGGGTTGTTGGTGGCCACAGCCTCCCTTTGGAGCTCAATTGGTGATGAGAAGTGAAAGAACTATATAGTTAAGCGTGCTCGGGCTGGAGTAGTACTGGGATGGGTGACCTCCTGGGAGGCCCCGTAGAGGCGCTTAACGGGATCACTTCTCACCAAAGGGAGGCTGTGGCCACCAACAACCCGCCTGTGGGCTGGAGAGGGGTTGGGGTGCTTGGGTTGTAGCCCGGTAACGGTCGCCAGGCGAGGCTGTCGGTGGACGTTGTCCCGATGGTAAGTCCAGGGCCTTGGGACGTTAGTACGTTACAATAAAAAGTAAAAAGCTCAATTGGTGATGAGAAGTGAAAGAACTATATAGTTAAGCGTGCTCGGGCTGGAGTAGTACTGGGATGGGTGACCTCCTGGGAAGGCCCCGTAGAGGCGCTTAACTGGATCACTTCTCACCAAAGGGAGATTGTGGCCACCAACAACCCGCCTGTGGGCTGGAGAGGGGTTGGGGTGCCTGGGCTGCAACCAGGTAACGGTCGCCAAGCGAGGCTGTCGGTGGACGTTGTCCCGATGGTAAGTCCAGGGCCTTGGGACGTTACAGACCTAATGCTTCGACAGTGGGATCTGCGGAAGTGGGAGGAGGAAGGTGGTGTCGGAGGAAGTATGGCTCTGATACCAAGTTGTTACGGCCTCGCCGTAGAATGCCGGTAAAGTTGTCAAAGGATGGCCAAAGGCGGGGATGATGGTGGTGGAGGATACTGTGGAGACGGAACTGCGGTTGCCTAAGAGGGGTCATGGGGTGTGCTCGGAGAGAGAACTATCATAATCTCATACAAAACAAGGAAATAGACTAAACTTCTGGATATCTTCATTCCATACAACCCATGGCTTTAAATAGGCTTACAAGACTCATAATGACAATCATTTACACTTAACAAATAACAACATTAAATGACTCAACATTAATAATAAAGGACAAGGCCCAAAACGATAATAATAAAAAACCTGACATACTAACGGTACATGATCATAGAGCGACTAGCATATGCCCATAACTGTACGCTGATTGATAATTGATACAAAACTAAAATTTTACAACTGCGGGAAATGCAAAAATTGTGCTTAGATGAACAACCTGAGAGGCACTTAGTTCATCGTAGTATTAGAATATTTTATATTCTAATAATTAATATGAACTTATTTATATAGAGACGTCCCGATATATCGTACACAAATATTTAAGGCCGTTCGGACTTCCGTGAATGTGAGTTAGATTAGTCGCGCGAACGTTCGAAACCCGTGATTCCTTGAACACTTCAGTGCCCTCAAAGTTCATAAAGGAACACAATACTTCATTAGGACAATATTCAGATATCCTGGTGTGAGAGAGTCTCGTAAGTTGATAAGATCCGTAGCCGCCAAAGTCGTCGTTTCAAGTCATCTTGTGGGATTACAGTTTCACATATTTTAGGGATTTCTCTGAGACTAGTGCGCAATCATTCACCCAAAGGTGGTGCTTGCGCAATAGGTTCAGAGGGATACACACGGACATTAGGACGGTAGTGCGGGGCTCTAGTTATCTATTCACCCAAAGGTGGTAGATTTACGAAAGGCTCAAGCATAACTGTTGCTCGTTCTTGTGTTTGAGAATTACTAATTACGTGGCGCGTAGTCTGCCCAAAGGTGTTGCGCGTTGACTTCCCTGATTCTCTACTAAGTGAGCTATTTAGAGTTTTTTAGCCACTATTGTCCTATTGTCTAAATCATTTTTTCTCTTTTCAGTCACCTTTACGATTCATAACAACATGGCGACCATAGAAAAGCTAACTGGGTCGAACTTCAAGAAGTGGAAGTCCGACATTATGTTCGCTCTCCAGATGGCAGACATTGAGATGTCAATGAACTCTGATAAACCTGCAGAACTCACAGCGACCAGCACTCAAGCTGAGAAGGATCATTATGCTGCCTGGCATAAGTCTAATAAGATCCGCTTTTGACTATGAAGAGATCTATACCAGAGCACCTTTTAAGTGGTCTTCCTGAGACGGGTATAGCTAAAGATTTTCTGGTTGCTGTCGGCCAGAGATATAAAGTGTCTTCAAATGTTAAGATTGGGACGCTGATTCAGGACCTTTTCACCATGAGGTACTCGGGAGGAAGCGGCGTTCGTGACTATATTCTTAAGATGGTTTACTATCCGACCAAACTGCAAGAGCTGGATATTACACTGCCTGAGGCATGTATTATGCATCTGGCACTTAATACACTACCAGCTGAATTTAGCATTTTGAAGACAACATACAACTCTCAGGATGAAGCTTGGCAAATTAATGATCTGATTACTCGTTGCGTTGCTGAGGAGAAAAAGCTTAAGAAAGAAAAGAATCACACTGCATTGCTCGTGCCCAAGCCTTCCTTCAAGAAGAAGAAGAAGAAGTCCAAGGCTCCTTTCAAAGTTCAGGATGGACGATCCTCTGGAGTCAAGGATCCTATTGCGAAGAAACCTCTTAGCTGCTTCTTTTGTAGGAAAAAGGGGCATGTGAAGAACGAGTGCCTAAAGTTTAAATCTTGGATGGAAAAATGTGGCTTCACACCTAAAGGTAACCTTTTAGCTCTTGTCCTTTGTGAATCTAATTTGATTGAAGCACCATCTAGTTCATGGTGGCTTGATAGTGGAGCAACTAATCATGTTGCTTACACTCTACAGGGGTTCATCAAAAGGAGGAGATTCGTTTAGTTCTTGATTCTAGTTATGAACTTCTTTTGAAAGACGTATTTTATATTCCCTCATTTAGAAGGAATTTGGTTTCAATTTCTGCATTGGATAGACTAAATTATGGCTTTAATATTTCTGGTGTTTAATTGAGTTATTTTATGAATCACGTATTATTGGTCAATGCTCTCTATCTAATGGTTTATATAAAATATGTCTTTCTCCTATTAATTATTATGTTACCTCAAATAATGTAGAAAATATTACTGCTAAAAGACCTATTAGTAAGGAACAGTCATTAATGTTATGGCATAAAAGATTAGGTAATATATCTAGGGAAAGAGTAAAGAGACTAATTAAGGAAAATATTCTTCCTACTCTTGACTTCAGTGACCTAGAGATATGCGTTGACTGTTGTAGGGGCAAAATGACCAAGATTTACAAGAAAGACTCAACTCGTAGTTCAGATTTATTAGAGGTCATTCATACAGATATTAGCGGTCCTTACTCCACTACACTTTGTAAGAACACCTACTTCAATACATTCATTGATGACTATTCCCGATTTGGATATTTGTTTCTAATTAAGGAAAATTTTGAATCTCTTGAAAATTTTAAGATTTTTAAAACTGAAGCTGAGAAACAATTAGGGAAAGTCATTAAGGTTATTAGGTCTGACAGAGGATGTGAGTATTTTGGCAGACACGATGCCTCCGGGCAACATAAAGGTCTGTTTGCTAGATACTTGGAGAGTTGTGGCATTGTAGCCCAATACTCCATGTCGGGTAGTCCTGAACAAAATGGTGTGGCCGAGAGGCGTAATCGCACTCTTAAGGAAATGATGAGGAGTATGATGAGTAGGACCAATCTTCCTGAATTTCTGTGGGGAGAAGCTCTTAAGACAGCGGTATACATCCTAAATCGAGTTCCATCTAAATCGGTACCCAAAACTCCTTTTGAATTGTGGTCTGGTAGGCGACCTAACCTTAATCATTTACGCGTTTGGGATTGTCCTGCGGAAGTCCGCTTATATAATCCATCGGAGAGTAAGATTGCCCCTAGATCTTGTCGTTGCTATTTCATAGGCTACCCGGATCACTCCAAGGGCTTTAGGTTTTATTCCCCTTCAGGAGGACCCAGAATTGTAGAATCACAAACAGCTAAATTTTTAGAATTAGATGTTGCTGAGGGACCGAGTTGCTCTCGCACAATTGATGAGGTCGGGGAAATTATGCCTGTTGGTTTTTCAATACCCTTGTTAGAAGATCCATTGGTTTTTGAACCTAGGATAGAGCCTGCAGTGGAAGTGGAACCGGTCTTACCACTGATTCCAGTTCAGATTCCTCTGCAGATTCAGGAGGTTCATCTGCCTGTTAGGAGATCTACTAGGGAGCGAAGACCTGCAATTTCCTCAGACTATGAAGTTTACTTGGGTGAGAGCGATTATGACATCGGTCATGTAGTTGATCCAGTGACATTTAATGAAGCTGTTTCTGGACCTCAAAGTGATTTGTGGTGGGATGCAATGAAGGATAAGATGGAGTCTATGAGGCTGAATAAAGTTTGGAAGTTAGTTGAGTTACCCAAAGGTTGCAAATCCATTGGTTCTAAATGGGTGTTTAAGACCAAGAAGGACTCTAAAGGAAAGGTCGAGCGGTTTAAGGCCAGACTGGTAGCCAAAGGATTTACACAGAGAGAAGGGATCGATTACAATGAAACATTTTCACCTGTTTCCACTAAAGACTCGTTTCGAGTAATAATGGCGTTTGTAGCTCATTATGATTTGGAGTTACACCAGATGAATATTAAGACCGCATTCTTGAATGGCGATCTTGAGGAAGAGGTCTATATGGTACAACCAGAGGGATTCACGTCTGATCCTTCTGATCAACTTGTATGTAAGCTCAATAAATTCATATATGGTTTAAAGCAAGCCTCTAGGCAGTGGTATCTGAAGTTCGATGAGGTCATTACTTCATTTGGTTTTGTTGAAAAAAAGGTAGATCGTTGCATATATCTCAAGATCAGTGAGAGCAAATTCATCTTCTTAATTCTTTATGTTGATGACATTTTGCTTGCAAGTAGTGATTTAGGACTTCTGCATGAATCTAAGCAATTGTTGTCCAAACACATTGACATGAAAGATCTTGGTGAAGCGTCTTTTGTTCTGGGCATCGAGATCATTAGGGATAGATCTCGTCATTCATTAGGACTCTCTCAAAGAGCTTATATTGAGCGTGTGCTTGATGCGACCAAGGGCGCATCGCATTAATTTATTTGTTTGTGTGATTGTTTGATATGTTTATTCGTTTGTTTGTTCGTACGTCGCGCATCGCATTAATTTATTTGTTTGTGTAATCGTTTGCTATGTTTGTTCGTTTGTTTGTTTGTACGTCGCGCTTTGTCTTTCTGCGTGTTCGTGTTTGTCGTATGTGTATGCTTTTCATTTTAAAGTTGTTGCTCGGCTTATTGGCTTGACCAGCCAATAGGACCATAAATAAATTGGTCCGATCACGGTGAATGAGAGAGTATGAAGGTAATGAGGTCAATTCTGAAATTGCATAAAATATAAAATATTGGACAATTAATTTCAGAATACATTTAATCTGAAATTAATTGATTGGGGAAAAGTTTTCAAGACCGGATTTATTGTGGTAATTTACCAATTTATTCATTCCATTTATGCCACTATTTCAGTGGTACTCTGTGAGCAGCCACTTTGTGCATTTATTGTCAAAGGTTAGGTCTTTCTCCTCTGAGAGAAGCCACTTTGTGCATTGTGCCAAAGGTTAGGTCTGTCTCCGATCTTCCCCTGCCCATACCCCCAATGATTGGGGACTATGTGGGTTTTGTTGTTGTTGTATTCATTCCATTTATGTCTTTGGCGTTTCTGTAAATTCCTCTTGGATTTCCAACCCCCCCCCTTTTAAATCCACCGACTGTTTTTCTGCCCGTATTAATTGCAGCCAGCTACAATTGCTATTCATGACCTTTTAAACCTGGCTTTCTCTTCTGTAATGGCAGCTGGAAAAAGAAACGAGAATAGGAAGCTTTCCTATTTCTCGTCAATTCCAGGGACGCCGCCACCAACTCCCGTCCCTGCCACCGCCGTCCTTCACCACCGCCGCCTGCTATCTGCCACCAGCCGGAAGTCGGGCCCTCCGCCGAGGAAACGGAAAGCCCTCGACGTCTCCCTCGCCACCGTACTTCGCCGTCTGCGCCAGTCAACTCGACGACCCGAGCCTGCTCTTCTCCGCCCCTGTCGCCTGAGACTCCTTCCCCTCCAACTTCCTACGCCCCACCCCGAGTCCCTTTCCAGAGCATCGAACCTCCAACACCGCCTCGTCTTTCCTGTCCCGTTCGTCGTCGACCCATTTCGCAGTTTTCACGCCAGCTTTTGCCGCACCACATTACCTTGAAACCTTTCCGAGCCAGGACAACCAGTCCAGACCCATCCTGTCAACATCTCTCCGCCCCGGAAAACAGCAAAGGTATAATTTCTGCTCCCCAATGATTAACAATACATTTATGCAATTACATTTTAAGTGATCAACCTCAATTACCTCTCATGCTCTCTACCTCTCCGTTGTCATGAAATTTCTGCGTTTATTGCGATTCCTGGGAGCTAACAGTAGATATTCGCTTGTGGCGTGAGCAAACTCGCGTTAGAATTCTCCGCTACTCATTTAAGCACCTCGAGCCAAGTAACGATATACTTATCTCTAAGCCCACTTTCCTGGGATCATTTGCAAAACTAAATTCGTAACCGAGTTGCATAATTACCCTAAAAATCGTTTTCTAGAAACTATTCCACATCAGTTTGGTATCAAAGCGGGTTGATTCACTTCTAGCGTGAATCGCCGATCCTACTTTTTTTTTCAAAAACAAAACAAAATTTTCTTTTTTTATTTTATTTAAAAAACAAAATATGTTCTTTTTTCAAAGAGGAAAAAAAATCCTTTTTTTAAATCTTAAAACAAAAAAACAAAATGGAAGGACGGGTGGACAAAATCGAGGCGAGCGTCGAGGACGTGAACCAACGCATGGGAAACCTCATGCAAATGGTCGAAACACTCACCACCCAAATGGGTGCCCTCACACAAGTCATGAATGGGTTACGGACGTCAGTCAATAATCTTGAGGCCGCTAGACACCTAGGATTAAATCCGGCCCCTCCACCAAACCCTGGAGAGGAGACTATTCCTGCGCCACGAGGTTACCCTGAGCCTTTGTCGCAGCATCCTGACCCACGAGATTTTCCACGTTGGGATGCTGCGTCAAGTTAGACGTGGGCGATTTCGAGGGAAGAGTAGATCCTGAAGGATGCCTCAACTGGTGTGAGCGAATGGAGCGATTCATGGCCTGGAAACAGATGCTACTTAATCGCCAGGTTGAGTATGTCGTCCTTAGGCTTAAGGGACCAGCACTAGTCTGGTGGGGTCAGTTGGAGCGCACTAGGTTCACATTAGGTCTAGATCCTATCACTACCTGGACTGAATTTAAAAACCAGCTGCGAAAGAGGTATGTTCCCCCGGACTACCTCCAGAATCTTTATCGGAAATTTCATAATCTTCGTCAGGAAAGACTCTCGGTGGATGAATACACCAACGAGTATCTTATCCTTCAGTCTAGGTTGGATATCCGAGAAGAGGATGCTATGATGGTGGCCCGTTATCTAGACGGACTCCGGTATGCTATTCGTGAGCACTTGGAGCTTCACGATTTTAGGGACCTAGGAGAGGTCTCCAATAGGGCCCGACGAGTAGAAGCAACATTGCAGAAGAAAGCTTCAGGTCCTAAGAATTTTGATAGGTCTAGTGTGCCTTCACCAAACACCGCGTCTAAAACTCCCGTGGCAAATCGGCCTTTAGGGTCCACTAGTGGCCCTACCTCACCTCCTATCGTGTTCAAGGGGAAAGAGCCTAATGGCTCTCGACCCAATCCCGGGGGTTTCCGTTGTTTTAAGTGCATGGAGCTTGGGCACAAATCCTCTGAGTGCCCGCGTAGGCAATTCGTAGCTATAGTCGAGTCAGAAGAGGATCACGAACCCGAGTATGGAGTCTTTCTCACAGACTCCCAACCAGATCCTATAGTCGAAGAAGAGGTGGTAGTAGAGGGGGAGTATGCTGAACAATTAGTTTGCATCATGCAACATAGCCTTCTCACCCCGAAAATTTCTGGGAAGGATGATTGGTTGAGGCATAACATTTTTCGCACCACCGCACGCATTCAGGGACAATTTTGTTCCGTCATTATCGATAGTGGTAGCATGGAAAATTTTGCGTCTCAGCGTATGGTCGAAAAACTCAAACTTAAGACACGGCCTCTAGGAAAACCGTATAGTTTATCATGGGTTACTAGTTATATGACTACCCGTTACGCACCAGTGTCTAGTTGAGTTTTCCATTGGCAGTTCGTGTCAGGATTCTGTTTGGTGTCATGTCGCGTCGTTAGAAGTTTGTCACATCTAGTTAGGCCGGCCGTGGCAGTTTGATAGGCGAGTGGTTCATGATGGAGCGAGGAACTCTTATGCTTTTGAACGCGGAGGGCGCAAGATCGTCCTTCTTCCCCAGAAGAATGGGCCTTTGCCAAAAGCTATAGAGTCCTCCTCGCCAGGTAGTAGTTCGTCATCTCCTATAGCTGCGATTTCGTTTCCCTCAGTGCATATGCTACTTTCTGGGACCCAATTCCAGGAAGAAATGAGGAAAAGTGATGTTATTTACATCTTAGCCGGTCTAGATTCCCGACTAGAGTCCACGGAGATTCCTGATAGAGTCCGCCCACTGATTACTGAGTTTGCTAGCATTATGCCCGAGGAGCTTCCGGATCATCTCCCGCCCATGAGGGATATACAACATTGTATCGATCTCATTCCCGGACAAAGTCTCCCTCATCTACCACACTATCGTATAAGTCCTAAGGAGCACGAAGAGTTACACCGACAGGTCACCGACTTGATCAAGAAGGGCCATATCAGGGAAAGCATGAGTCCTTGCGCCGTTCCTGCTCTTCTTGTCCCCAAGAAGGATGGGACATGGCGCATGTGTGTGGATAGCCGCGCAATAAACAAAATCACTATCAAGTATAGATTTCCAATTCCCCGATTGGATGATATGCTCGATATGCTTAGCGGATCCCAAGTTTTCTCAAAAATAGATCTTAAGAGCAGTTACCATCAAATCCGGATCCATCCCGGGGATGAATGGAAAACCGCCTTCAAAACTCGAGAAGGACTGTACGAATGGCTTGTGATGCCTTTTGGTCTCTCCAATGCCCCAAGTACCTTCATGCGACTCATGCATCAAGTTCTTCGGCCTTTGATATGAGTTTGTGTGGTTGTTTATTTCGACGACATCCTTATATATAGCACGGATGCCGACCAGCATTTGGATCATCTTCGGCAGGTTCTCCAAATCCTTTTGGAGAACAAGCTATACGTGAATCTCAAAAAGTGCACATTTTTGACCAATAGTTTGACCTTTTGGGGGTATATTGTCTCTTCCGAGGGTATCAAAGTCGATCCTGAAAAAGTTCAAGCTATTAATTCTTGGTCGAATCCTAAAACCATCACCGAGGCTCGAGGCTTCCATGGATTAGCCTCTTTTTATCGCCGGTTTATTCGAAACTTTAGCACCCTTATTTCCCATGTGACTGATTGTCTTAAGAAGGGTCATTTCGTTTGGCCCGAGGAAGCCGAGCGTACTTTTTCTCTTGTGAAAGCTAAGCTTACTAGTGCACCCGTACGGGCGCTTCCAGATTTTGATAAGATATTTGAGGTAGATTGTGACGCCTCGATTATTGGGATTGGAGCTGTTTTAAGTCAAGAGGGGCGTCCCGTTGCCTTTTTTAGTGAAAAATTGAATGAGGCAAAAACTCGTTATTCCACTTACGATCTTGAGTTTTATGCTATTGTTCAAGCTCTTCGCCACTGGCGGCATTATTTAATTCAACAAGTTCATACTAAATTCCGACCATGAAGCCTTACGTTATCTGAACTCGCAAAAGGAGGTCCGCCGTCATACCAAATGGGCGGCATATCTCCAAGACAACCTAGCGTTTGGCCTCGCCTCCTACCTCACGACGATGGCAAGAGCTATCGTATATTTGTTTCCTTGTTCGTAATTCTACTTGAGAGTGGTATTCTTTGTAGTATTATTTATAATTCTCTTTATTGCAAGTTCAGTTATTAAATACTTCATAATTCATATATACATTCCTAGAGGCATCATACGATCAACCAAATGATAAAAGACATGGTAGGTCAACCCAGCATTAATTTCCAATACATTGGTAGAGATGTCTTTAACGACTTGGACAAAAACATACTTACCCTGAACTTGAATTAAATAGTGAGAGAGAACCCTGAGCGTCTGCAGAAAATACAAGAAATATGACCTGCATATCAAAGATTAAATATAAAAATTGGTATAACGGTAGGATTTCCCAATAAACAGTCAATGATAAAGAAATGCAGAGCAAAATAATGAAGGATAATAAATCAAATCATCTCATAGATGGGATGCTTAGCTCATTGCGAGTATCAGATGTGCATGTAGGCTGCATTTAAGCTTGTTTTTAATAAGCAAAATTCCAAAATAAATTCTGAAGCAATTTGCCCAAATTCATGAGCATTCGCATTGCCCAAATCCATGAACATTCGCAGATCTAAAATTGACGCTCATCTGGCTTTATGGACTAGTATTGGCCCCAGTTGGAGCATGCAATAAAAATAGTGAGTAATGCAGCTGTATCTACTGTGTGACTAATCAATGGTTTATATTTTTCTATTGCTACCAAAAGATAATTGCTCCGTTTGGCGCGGCGTTTTTGCTTCGGTGAGTTTGGACAAAAATGTCACCGTCATAGAATATATGTTTGGCATGACAACGGTTACGACTACCACCAAGAAAATAAAACTAGTTTGAACATAAAAGTGGATGAAATATCTTAGGCGAGGTCGGGCGTTCACGAACAACGATTCATAACCACCGTGTTCATGACCTCCACCGTCATGCCAAACGGAGCCAATATCGACAAGATGAATACATATTTGACATATGTCCTGTAGGGCATTGAAACAACAAATTACACCCAGAGAGTGAAGTAGAGACTAGCAAACCTATCTGAAGATGCATCATTACAGTATAACTATCATGTGAAGGCCCCCCGCGGCAACAAATCATAGCATCAAGGTTTGAAAAGTGACAGTTCTTGTGCACCATTCACAGCTTGCCATGCTTAAATGAGAAAAGGTGCCAAATAAACCACGAACCTACCTCATCATATTTCTATTTTCAGCACATAAAATTCATCATTTACCAATGTTTGCTCCTAAAATATTGTCATTGCCTTTCAGAACAAACACGCATTCATATGGCACATCAGGAAGATCTGGTTTGATCTAAAATAGCTTCAGGAATTTATTTCAGCTCTTTTTTTAGCCTTCAAACGTGTGCACTACATAACTATCTGATGCAGAACACTACAACAAGGATAATATTATTAAATGAACTACCCAGCCAAATAATTTGTGTGGGCGCAATAAATAGGAGGGAGAAGGGTGGTTTGAGGATGCTATTCTTAATTTCAGAAAGCTGCTGTTAGTTTTTATGATGCGGGGAACAAGGATTTTGCGTCCTAATGTTCCTTAGGTCATTTCTCTCTCAGAGCTTAAAAGTGCATGAAGCATGATGGAAATCAATGGCGGTGAAAGGAACTAACAATGTCTTTATGAAGAGCAAGGTGATGCATGTCTCTTTGCATCCAACGACTGAAGTAGGCAGAAAGCGGTTTAAGATTCAGAAATGGTATCACTGGAAAACCTACCCCACAACCTATCAGATGAGTGTCAAGGATCGGCGCAAAAAATATGGCACATGAATGTCTGGCCTAGAATTGTTAAGCACGAGATCTACAACTTTCGCGTTGAACATCTTTCTTAAAAATGCAGGTACAAGGCGTATTTCCAAAAGATGCGTAATAACTCATACAAATAGAGTGCGGATGGCCATAATTGCAAAAAATATCGCACATGAATGGCTGGCCTAGAATTGTTAAGCACGAGATCTACAACTTTCGTGTTGAACGTCTTTTCTAAAAATGCATGTACAATGTGTATTTCCAAAAGGCGTGTAATAACTCATACAAATAGAGTGCGGATGGCCAAAATTGCAAAAAATATCGCACATGAATGTCTGGCCTAGAATTGATAAGCACGAGAATTGTTAAGCACGAGATCCTAAAAATGCAGGTACAAGGCGTATTTCCAAAAGGCGCGTAATAGCTCATACAAATAGAGTGCGGATGGCCAAAATTGCAAAAAATATCGCACATGAATGTCTGGCCTAGAATTGTTAAGCACGAGATCTACAACTTTCGTGTTGAACGTCTTTCCTAAAAATGCATGTACAATGTGTATTTCCAAAAGGCGCGTACTAACTCATACAAATAGAGTGCGGATAGCCAAAACTGCAAAAAATATCGCACATGAATGTCTGGCCTAGAATTGTTAAGCACGAGATCTACAACTTTCGTGTTGAACATCTTTCCTAAAAATGCATGTACAAGGCGTATTTTCAAAAGGCGCGTAATAACTCATACAAATAGAGTGCGGATAGCCAAAATTCCAAAAAATATAGCACATGAATGTCTGGCCTAGAATTGTTAAGCACGAGATCTATAGCATGTAGAAGGTGTATTTCCAAAAGGCATGTAGAAGGTGTTGAACACATTTCCTAAAAATGCATGCAGAAGGTGTATTTCCAAAAGGCGCGTAATAACTCATACAAATAGAGTGCGGATAGCCAAAATTCCAAAAAATATAGCACATGAATGTCTGGCCTAGAATTGTTAAGCACGAGATCTATAGCATGTAGAAGGTGTATTTCCAAAAGGCATGTAGAAGGTGTTGAACACATTTCCTAAAAATGCATGTAGAAGGTGTATTTTCAAAAGGCGCGTAATAACTCATACAAATAGAATGCGGAGAGCCAAAACTGCAAAAAATATCGCACATGAATGTCTGGTCTAGAATTGTTAAGCACGAGATCTATAGCTTTCGTGCTAAACACATTTTCTAAAAATGCCAGTAATAACACATAAAAATAGAGTGCGGATAGCCAAAACTGCAGTACGGATAGCTTTTTTTACTAGGATCAAGTTGAAGATTGCAGCTGAACAAGATGTCTTACTTACTGGGTTGGATTCTCTCATAAATGAAGAATCTTAAGCAACTAGCGTCGAGAGGCTTGGGCTCGCCAATAATGATTTGATGTGATTTGGAGTTATTTTGGGTGGAGCTCACCACCGAATGATAAAAGCGAAAATAAATATCAATTTTCCTGTAATGGAAAAAAAAATAACAAATGCGGCGAAAGTCATCCCTCAAAGGAGCCCTAATGGATGAGAGATAAATGGCTCGGTCAAAAGAGTTAAAATTAACAGACGGATCAAAACCCAAACTCCATTTTATACCTTCAAGGAGAGAACGGCCGCCGCACAGCAGCCCTGACGACGGCGGAGAAGCAGAAATCCTCTTTCCATCGCTCAACGGCGAAGAGAGGAGAGTGAGAGAGAGAAGAGAGGAAGACCAAATGTCATACCAACTTAAACGGCTTTTATGAATGAATCACCCGAAACAGGTAGAACTAGACAAGAAAACACGACAGACGGATGAAAACCCCAGCTCCATTTTATACCTTCAAGGAGAGAACGGCCGCCGCGCAGAAGCTCCGGCGACGGACGATAAGCAGAGACCCTTTTTCCATACCGACCTCAACCCCGAAGAGGGACTGGAGAGAAGAAGCGAGGGAGATCAACTGGCATACCAGCTTTAAATGGCCTTTATAGTAGGTGTGCTGGGTCTTGCGTCACTCCGACAGCGGGACAAATTGGGCGATTTGGACGATTTTCCGAAATTGCTCCACTTGGACTCCCGTTTCTTGATTGAGGCTCTCTTTGGCGCGGCCGTAGCGATTGGAGAAGCAGTGGTGGAATAATCAGCTGTTTTGCAGAGCGGTGACAGAATCTGTGAATCTGTTTGAAAGAACAGTTGTTGCCGTGCATTACCGTATTTTACCGTAAAGTGCAGTCATACAATTATTCACGGGTCATATGCAATATAATTTAAGATATGCGCACTTTTAGAGAGCAATAAAGTGCATTGTCGTATTTTACCGTAAAGTGCGGTCATACAATTATTTACGGGTCATATGCAATATAATCTAAGATATGCGCACTTTTAATTTTTAAAGAGCCATGTGAACGATTGGATGTCCTGCACTTCACGGTAAAGTGCAAAAATGCACTTTATCCCACCCCAGATCCGAGTCCGGACTCTTAGTGTCCCAGAGTTGTTGCTAGTTGTGCTGCACAGCGGTTTGACTAAAACTTAATTTCAAAAATAAAATCTTGGGTAATTTTGACACGATAAAAGTTTGCGTGGTATTTAATTATTTTAAATTATATGTTTTATTGAAGTAAGAATTTATATAATTAGAGATAAAATAAATATTCTACGCTGGGTGCGTGTATTTTCGTCCGGGCGAGCGCATTTTTTCCCGGGCGCCCGGCCACACTTTTTTGTCGGGGTGTGTGTTTTTCGCTCTCGCACCGTAATTCTAAGTTTGAATTTTATCTAACAAATAAAAAATAAAATTGATTAATTTTATGATATTTCTAAATTTTATTTATTAGACGAACGCTTTAATTAGAATTTGGAATTAGACTAATTCCAATTTCTGGAATAATAGATCTTAATTCAAATATCCAATTTCAATTCCTTCCAATCGTACAGTACATAAGAGTCTGTTGGTTTGGAATACATTTATTTTCAAGAATTAACTTGTAATCTAATGTCAATAAATGCAGGAATTGAATTGACATTGGGTTTAATTTCAATATCACTTCGTCACATGATGATTTTCTATAAATTAGCATTAGTCACTTTTATTTTTTCAGATTAAAAACACTGGTTTTTGAGAATTTAGAGGAAAGAAAATCACAAGAACTAAATAGAAAAATAAACAATGTGCAATATGAATGGAAAGGGAAGACCCGGAAGAAACACACGCACATGCAAAAAATGTACGCCGGACGAAAAATGTGTGACTTGCGAAAAGCACGCGCCCTGGCAAAATTATGTGCGCAAGGGAAAAAAATGTGCACCTCGGCAAAAAATACGCGCAAGGCCGAAAAAATACTCGCTCAGGCAAAAAATGCGCGCCCAGGCAAAAATACGAACATGTAGAAAAATGCGTTCCAAGGCGGGAAATGCGCCCCTGTGAGGAAAATTGCGTGTCACGGCGAAAAATGCGCACCCAGGTGAAAAATGCGCGGCCATACCAAAAATGCGCGCCCGGGTGAAAATGTGTGTATTGGCGAAAAATATGTGTCCGATCAAAAAATGCGTGCCCGAGCAAAAAATTGGCACCGGCGGAAAATGCTCGCACGAGCATTAAAAATCGCAGCCGAGCGAAAAATGCGTCCCCGTGCGTAAAAATGAAGGATCGAACGAAGATGTGCGCCTGAAAGAAAAAAGCGCGCTCGGGCAAAGAATGCGCGCAGGGAGGAAAATGCGTGCCTTGAAGGAAAATCCGCGCCCGTGCGAAAAATGCGCTCTCGAGAGGAAAATGGGCACCCGGGCAAAAAATACATGTCAGGATGAAAAATGTCCGCCGGGGTGAAAAATGTAACATTTGACGAAGAATAGTCTTTGACCTTCTCATCTAGGGTCCGAATTTGGTACGTATACGTACATTAACAACGTGTGTTTATAAATAGTCTTTTCGTGTGTAGGGGCCCACCTTTTTCCTTCTCCCGAAAACGGCGCGCTGCTGCTGCTCCCATCTCCCTTTCAACAGTGAAGAAAAACGCAGGCTCAGCGGAAACCCTAGCGCAAAAGCTTTGAATGTGAGATAATCGGTCGGCGTAGGACATCATTCTCATCAACGAAGGTACCCATTGTCTTCTTTTTTACCATTTTCGACTTGTTTTACTTTCTCATCAACGAGGGACCCGAAATTAGGTCGGGGAAACCGGCCATTGTTAGGTCGGCGGAAACACCGGCGACTGCTTCTTTTTCTGAGAGAAGCACTGCTAATATTTCTTTTGAATACTGTAATACTTTCATAATACGACCATCTAAGGTGGGGTTACTTTGTAATATGATCATATTTTCCATATTTTCATTGTCATTTAAGATATCGGCGTAGTACTACCGTATTTTGCTGTAATAGTGTCGAAATACGATCGTATTTTGTAAGTTTCCGGCGTAGTACAATCGTATTTTGCTGCAATACTACAAGTATCCTCACATACCCATTTTGGAAAATTTGTTTCTGCTCATACAACTATATCATAGGTTCTTATTGCAGATGACTCGTTCAATAATATTGAACTCTCGTTGCGCCGTGTCCTCGTTTAAGGAATGAGCACAACCTTTTTTGAACAAATTGAGTGATAATACAAGAAATGAATTACAAGCAGCTGGGATTCTTCCATTGTTTTCTATTCCCAACATAAACCAAAACATTCCTCTAATCACCACCTTGCTTCGGTCATACTCAAGGAAAAATAGAGATTTCCTGTTGGGAAAAGTTTACAAAAAATGACTGTTAATGATGTAGCATTGATGCTGGGTCTACCAAATAGAGGGTTGTATTTCACATTTAATAGGACCCCTATTGCTAACTACGAGCAGAAAGATTTGGTAGGCGAGTTGTTGCGACTTTCAGAGGAAGAATGGACTAAAGAGGTTGATGCTCTAAGGGTTCAGGCCCTTGTAAAGTATGTTCTTTGCAAGCTATTTTTTCCACTCAAGATAATGAAGATACCTCGATGTCTACATACATTTAGAGGTTTGGAGGAGTTTAAAAAATATAACTGGCCCGAAGCAGTTCATTCCTTTTTACAGTCAGAAATCCGCGAATTAAGTTATGCAGCATCCAAAAGGGAATCAAAAGAGAGTTTGGGGTACATGGAAGGTTGCTCAATACTCTTGGTGGTGAGGCAAAAATCAAAGTTAACATTAAATTGAAGTAGTTAATGTTTTGTTTAATGTTATATTTCATATGTGCAGGTGTGGTTTTATGAGTACACCAACTTTCTATCATTTGATGACGAATTAGCTAGGCCCCGGCTCTGTCGATGGTCTCCGAAGTTTAGTTTCTCTAATAAAATTTGTGCAGAATTAAGTACAAATCTATGCGCTCGCGGGAGGGTATTATACCGTTAGCCTATTAATTTGTTATATTAAATTGCAAATTGGTGAATATTTAAAAGTGACAATGAAAGTATTCTACAGGTTAAGCAGTCTTTCGAGAATATATTGCCAAGTGAGGAGCTCTTATTAGGAGCTGTAGCAGCATCAGACAGCGATTTTGAAGAGTCGGAGAGGAAGCAAGAAGAAATGGAGGACGAAGTTTCTGTCGAGGAGACAACAGATAAACAAGAATTAAAGAAATATATGAAAAGAAAAGTTGAAAGGTACTTGACAAAATTAGAAGAAAACAATAAAAAGAGAAGAAAGAACGCGGAGGGGGAGAAGAAGAATTTATTGATGAAGAAAAAAAGAGGTAAAGATAAGGTAAACATAGAGGGGAATATTGAAGATAAATGTCGGGAGAAAGTGGGGGAAGAAATAGAAAAGTTTACGAATAGAATTACATTAGAGATGGTAGTTCAGTCGAAAAAGATTCATGATTTTGTAATGGAAGAGGTGAATAAATTACGTGGCGATATATATAGTAGGCTTGATTCATTAACTACCACCATTTTAGATGGCCTCAATCGCCCTCCATCACATACATATGAAGAACCAACAGTCTCCCATGATTCTACACCTATCGGCTCCAACCACTCTTCACCGATGGAAGAGCCAAATGATAATGACAATGTCCACCAGGGAGAACCTACTATTTGTGATGCTTTGGTGCTTTGTGTTGATCCTTCAATTAAGATGGAGAGCGATCGAAGCTTGGTAAAACAAATAAAAGGGCGACGTGATCGGAAACAAATTTCTAAATTCCCTTCATCAACCTCCGAATTAACATATCCAGGAAGGTCAAAAATATCGAAAGCGAAGCGTCTAATAATAGACCACGTTAGGGAATCGTTCCCTAGCAGATTATAATTTTTTAATATTTTCTTTTAATTTGTCAAAGTTTTTGAATTTCTAATCACTAATTTTTTTGTTTAAATTGTTAAACCTTTTGTGCAGAAATATGATGGTGATTCAAGTGGGTAACATTGTGTTGTATCGTTCGCACTTTGATGATCTTTTAGGCAATGGGTGGATTAGTGATGGCCACCTGGATGCTTACAACATAGTTCTTACAGTTCAAAAATCACTTAACCCATGCAAATTTAAGCACTTCCTGTACGTCTCTCCAAATCATGCGGTTAGTATTAATTATCCATTTGGTTATGTGTACATATCCTCACCTTATGTTTAGAGGACTGATAGTGTAACATCCCCCAAACTGCTAGACCCCTAAGTTGGTTTTGTCATGACTAAGCCATGACAAAACCATAGGAAGAGCCTTTTAACCTTGAGAACTTAGGAAAGGAGGATGGAGCCACCTTGGTCTGCAAATAGCAATTCCCATCTTCCAAGCTTGGGATTGGAATTTAGGGCTTCAACCTAACCCTTGGACCCCACCATAGTGTCCCTAACCCTTTAGGGGTCCCCTTAGGGCACCAAGGGCCCATTGAAGTCAACCTAAGAGACCAATTTGACCAAAGTCAACATACACCCTCAAATTGGTCAAAGTAGCCCATTTAGAGCCAATCAACCCTCACCATGTCAAATTGATCACACACCTAGGTTTATAATACCATTATAGACCTAATGGACCCAAAAGCCCCATCATGGGACCCCCAGGGGTGCAAATTGACCAAAATGCCCTTTTAGGTCAAAATGACCTTTCTTCTCAAAGTACCCCAATTAACCTTCACCACATTAAATTGACCTCACCCCTAGGGCTATCATGTCATAGGGGAGCTGGTGGACCAAAAAGCCCCATGACCAAGTCAACCCTAGGGCTCAATTTGACCAAAGTCAAAATTAGCCTATTTTGGTCAAATCACCCTAGATTGGGTCAACCAAGAACCTTATGACCAAATTGACTCCACCATTAGTTCCTAAACTTAATTTAGAACCTATTGAACCCAAAAGCCCCATCCTAGGGTTCCCCAATTGACCAATTTGACCAAAAGTCAAAATTGCCCAATTTAGGTCAAAATGCTCAAACCTAACCCAATCTCTTTGGGCTAACTCAATTGGGTGGTCAACCAGCCCATGTGGGCCCTCACTAAGCTCAGGGGAGAGTATAGAAACCGACCATGGCAATTAGGAGAGAGAAAATGGGGGTTTCACCATTTTTGGAGGAGAGAGAAGAGGCCATTCATGGCCATTAAGAGGATTTACCTCCTAGCCTCCCCAATTGATGCCTCCATTCAACTCCTCAGCCGATTAGGAGGAGTTTCCATCAGTTACAGAGGGGGATTAAGGCAGGGAGAGGAAGAGGGGGGTTGGTCTTTGATGTAACCGAAGAAGCCATTAATGGCAATGGAGCTTAAAACCATCACCACCCCCAATTGAACCCCCCTTCACCTTCAGAGACCTGAGAGGAGAGAAACCCCTATCTTACCTGGAGATTTCGTGCACTATAGGAGGGAATCGGCATGGCTTCTCAACCGACGGCGGCTCCCATGGTGTACTCAAGATTGACCCGACGGCAAGCCCTCCAACAGGTCCCGTTCTCCTCCCTGAACTCTAAGGGTTAGATCCAAATCGACGGCGGCTCGAATCGTGGTCAATCGGCCGTGAATCGAGTCGGCCAATCCTCCCGTTGATCGGGTTGGGTATCCTCCTACAAATCATGATTCCGGCCACCTCCGGCCGATCAAACACCGCTCATCGCCGGCCCCCACCTCAACGGAGGTGGTGGTGGCGTTGGTCGGCCGGGGCGGCGCTCAGGTGGCCGGGAAATCCAAGATCAAGTCGGCCCAGGCGCAGCAAATCCTGGCCGTTGGCTCATCGGGGACGAAGGCTGTGAGCCGTCCGATTGGCCGCCTTTTGTTATTCGCAGGCATGAAATGATTATTTCATTTAATTTAATTATCTGTCACACATTTTGACCGATTTTGTGACCCGATTTTAAGGCCCTTAGGGGCCATAACTCGAAAAATGCTCAGAGATAACTTTTGTAGGCCTTGGTGTCTACTTTCTAATGGGAGTGGAATCAGGCTATTTGGTTAAGTATTGGACCCACAGTACTCATTCTAGTGAGGCTGGTCAGAACTCAAACCAGAACTTAAAATTAGTATATCTCTTAAATGGCTAATCTGATGTAGTTGATATTTTGGCTAAGCATCCATATGTCCTATACCTAGGTTAGGTTTGAGTATCAGATTTTTAGAAGTTACTTTTCCTAAAGTTTTTGTGGAAATTTAATAATCCTTACACAAATTAATTGGAGGGTCAAATGACCTCCAATCTCCACCAAATTTTGGTGGGGTACCATTAGGGTCATGATAAACCCCTGGTTAAAATTTCATCTCATTTGGAGATCTTTTGACTAGGTAATCTTTGGGCCCAAGTTTTGCCCTTTAAGGGGAAAATTGTACTAAGGAGACACTTAGGGCTTCTCAAAGCCAAACCACCTCCTAGTGGAGTGGTATTATGTCCACTGCCCTAATCCCACCCAAATCACCTCCAAGAGTGTTATGGAGTCTTGGGGAGTGGGTTTGCCCTAGGACTTAGGGTTGGAGCACTTTGGGGTGCATTTAGCCAAGTTATGGTCCATTGACCAATTAGGTTCTTTGAGTCTTGTGACTCTTTAGGAAGGTCAGTGGGATGAAGTTGAGACCCCATGAGGAGTTTGGGGAGCATTGGAGTTGTTTTGCTCAAGGTCATAGGGTTGATCCCTATGGGGAGGAATTTGGGGTTGTGAAGGACTTAGGGGAGTTTGTCCTTGGATAGGGGTGTGTTGGACTCCTCTGACTTTTATAAGTGATATGATACCCTCACAAGAGGTTTGGGAGGATTTGGATAGGTTTAGACCCTAACCCTAGGGTAAACCCTAATGGGGTGCAAATAGGGGTCAATGAAGGGAGTAGGGTCAAACCCTAGTGGTTTGACCTAAAGTTTTGGTGGGTAGGTCTTAGTGACCAGAGAAGACTCCCTTGTGAGTTTGAAGAGATTTGGAGTTGTCTAACCTAGGTAATAAATCCTTGGGTAGATTTGTAAATAATTGGAATTTGGGGTTCTAGGAAGAAATAACACTTGGGGAATCACCATCTTCTGTCACCCACTTGTTTTTGAGGATATGAATCTCTGGAGTTCTTACTAGAGCTATTGGAGAAGGTTAGACCCTAACCCTAGGCTAAACCCTAATGGGGTGCAATTAGAGGTTAATGAAGGAAGAGGGGTCAAACCACAGTGGCTTGACTTGAAATTTTGGGTAGATGGCCTTAGTGACCAGAGAATGCTACTGTAGGAGTTTGGAGGGATTTGGAGTTGCCAATCATAAGTAATAAACCCTAGGGTAGATTTGTAATTATTTAGGGTTTGAGGTTTTAGGGAGAAATAGTATTTATCAGTTTACCATCTTCTGTCATAATCATGGTTTTAATGTCAATTATCTCTGGAAGAATTGGTTAGATCATGAGTTAACCCTTGGAGGTCCAAATTGTAATATTCACCATTGTTGGCAATTTTTGGGTTGGTTAAATTTGTGATGATAAATTACTGTAATTGCATGAAACTTTGCTGGTTGCCTTTTTATATCAATATGTATCCACTGTAATTTTCTCATAATTTATAGATCAATATTTTTGGTACCTATAGTTCATTTTGAAAGAAATTGCAAATATATCCTTGGATGGAATTACAAACATACCCTCTGAATAGCATGGTCAAACTTTGTAGGATTAAATATTTTATTAATAAGCACCACTGTGTTAATTTGCACAAGGATTGGAGTTCATATGAGGGTACCTCCTTTGGAAATTATTGGAAATAATTGTGTTTTGGAATTTCTAAAAATAATAAATCTTGCTGGTTTTCCCTACAACTTTATATATACTGTTTATTAGGTACCCTTGAATTATGAATAAATTGGAGTGGGCATTGGAGGTCAGAAAAATATACTTGTAGTTCAAACCTTAGTAATGTGGCCCTTTGGAAAATTATTTAAAATACAATTATTAATGGAAAAATTATGAAACCCTAGATTTGATCTGAAGTAGGTAGCATGGGTTCCCAGTAAATCCCTTGGGTCAAGAAGTTGGATATTTAGTGTACCTCTCTTCATGAGCATCAAAACGTTAAGGGTGGTCTGCGTTTAGCAATTTGACAACTTTTGGGGTTAGAGGTCAATCTGGTTGTCTAGGGTCTGAAGTGATGAAGGATGGGTGGTAGCCTTGTATTATGTATGGGTCTCTAGAGAAGTTGGGGTTTGGTAAGTCTTAGGGTGGTGGGGTGCCACACTCGGCTAGGTCGTCCGGGAATTGACGAAGGATCGTCTTTTCTTGTTAGCATCTTTTAGCACCTGAGTTTCTAAGGCAGGAAAGCCACTCTGAGAGTGTGCTTATGGAAGTCTAGCCGGTTTAGTCCGGTGATCTTTTGTTTCTGAGATGTTTATTGGTGACGGGCGGGTTAGCCCGTGGAGCTTGTAGCTCGGTATTGTTGGAAGATAATTTGCATGTGCATAAGGTGGTGGGTCCTTCGTGTTGGCGGTCGTTGCACCGACGTTAACACTTGGGCTCGGCAGGTGTGGTATTTACACTTAGCCATAAAAGTCTGGCGGTCCAGTCAGTAAGAGTACGCAGACGCTCCGCGGGTTTTGTGGAGGCGTACGATAGGTCTAGGTCGGGTAGTGCATATACCAACCTAGAGGTGGGCGAGGCCCAACCCACCGCTTCCGTTTGCCACTACGGGAGTATCCTGAGGAGTCTAGCTCGCTCCAAAAAGAGGGAACTAAAGGTCTATGCGCATAGAGTCGTAGTGGGTGAGTTGCACTTGTTTGATCACCGCATAATCACATACTTGCATGACATAGCATAATCATTGCATTCAACCCCTGACACCTATCGTATAAATTGGTATGGGACTTTTTATACGATAGGCCCTGCTAAACGACCCCTTGGTCTATAGGTTTGTATGAGCATTCCTATAAATCAATGGTTTATTTTATAACACTTACTTGCCTCTACATTTACTCATTACTGCTTTACCTTTACTTTACCCTGCTGTTTCTATTTTGTTTTCATTTATATATATATATATCACCTGTGTAGAGTAGATATCACCTTGTCACCTGCATTTGCTTCTACCCCTTGTTTGCCCTCCGCTTCCTCCTTTCCATCCGGTGCCTAGGAGCCCTGGGGGGAGGGGTGGGGAATTGGCTGAGTCTTTATGACTGACGGTCGGTGGACCTTATCATTTTAGGAGACCGCGGCGACGGAGCAGCACCAGAGGCCGGTGCAACTGGAGGCGGGGCAGTCTAGCTCAGGAGCTCAGATGACAGGATCCGTGAGTGTTGATTTAGTTACTTTTACTTCCGCGAGTGATCCATGTAGTGAGGCTCTGATGTATTGGGCAAAGCCCTAGTTATCTTGTCTTCCTTTCTTTCAGTTGTGGTTGTGGACATCTTTTGATGATTTATTTTTATATGTGATGTGGACATGTTTTGCTTGCTTTATTCATGTTAGCTTACTTTTCTTGTGATCGATTTGGCCGGCAGGATCGGCGTTTTGTAGTGACGACCTTCCCGAGCGAAGGTGTCACCGCAAAACGGCGGTTCTGGGCCTAAGACCCGGTGGTTTTTGCAAAAAAAAAAAAGGGGGTCTTACAAGTGGTATCAGAGCGAACATCGATCCAAGGAAAAGAAGTCCACAAACCCTGGGCCACCCCGCGCGAGCTTAGTTTGCGGACAAACTAGCAGCGGAAGCAATGGTGTGCCCATAAGGGAAATCACATGTAAAAGTCCACTTATAACTGAAATTTTTCTTCCCTTTAGCTAAGTCTCTTATAAGTGCAACCTTTCTTGTGTAGCCGGCAACGGAACCTTCACCGCAGCATGGAGTCCCGCCGACTCCGAACGTCGTTCCACCACCACCGGCTCCTACCCCGTTCCAGCAGACGGAGTTGGGGCAGACTCTGACTGCCATTTTGGAGACATTCAGAGCACAGCAGGCACCGGCTCCTCAGCAAAACCCTGGGGCCAACTGGCTGAGCATCTTTCGGGGTCTCTCCCCACCAGCATTCATCGGGACGGAGACTGTTGTGAGGACCGAAGAATGGGTAGACATCATGGAGGAGATGTTGTCAGGAATCCAGTGCCCGACAGACATGGAGGTGCCACTGGTGGTTTCATGCCTGGAATCCCATGCTAAGAGGTGGTGGAAGAGGTTCCTGGCTACGTCGTACCCGGGATTAGAGGCAGCAGATGTTGCTTGGGATGATTTCAAAGCGGCGTTGTTGGAGCATTTTGTGCCACAGTCGGCAAGAGATGACTTGGAAGATAGATTTCTGCAGTTGCGGCAGGGGAGTAGATCAGTGCTGGAGTACCATCAGGAGTTCACCCACCTGTCCCGGTTTGCGGTATCCTACCAACTGGACGATGCGGGATATGCTAAGAGATTCTATAAGGGCCTCCGTGACGAGTTGAGGCAGGCCCTCCTTTTTGTCTCCGACGGTTGTATGTCCAGGATTCTGGAGATGGCGAAGAAGCTGGAAGGAGACCAGCAAGTTGTTCGTGGGAGGAAGAGACCCATGGAGGACCAGGGAAGAAATGGCAGGAGAGATCAGCCGAGAAACAGAGACGCCGGAGAAGGAAGGACGGAGGTCCGACCCCGTCAGGGGGAGAGGCAGGAACAAAGGGAGCCGGTAGTTTTGACTCCTCAGCCTCTGCAGATGAGGGAAATGCCAAGGATTGGAGGAGGTGGGCAACCTCCGGAATGCTACCACTGCCACCAGGTCGGCCACATCAAGAGGAACTGCCCCCAGAGGAATGCTCTTCCAGCACCTCAGGCAGCACCTCGGGGTCAGCATCCCGGAGGCCGAGGACGTGGTCGAGGCCGTGGATTTCAGGGTGACGATCGGAGGCACTACAGAGAGCAGGCTTATGCCTTAGATTTGGCCAGGCCCAGGGACCCGGCAAGGGTCATCGCAGGTATTTGTCGCTTTTAATTTTAAATAGTTAATGTTTTGAAAGTTTCAGCTTTACCTTAGCTTTGAACCAATCGTCAAACCCTTCAGGTTTAGTTTCCATTTTCGGCAAACCTGCTTTTGCCTTGTTCGATACGGGTGCCTCGCACTCGTTCATCTCGGCCAAGTTTATCGAAGACCTAGACCAAGTCAAGCACCTCAAAAGCGACTATAGGAGAGTAAGATTTCCGGACGGATCAGAGGTCTTAACAAATTTAGCATGCCTAATAAGTCTGGAGATTGGGGGAAGACTGTTCGAAGTCCCGGCAACTGTTCTGAAGATGAGGGATTACGACCTGATCCTGGGCATGAGTTGGTTGTATGAGAACCGGGCAAGGATTGACTGCCCGGCAAGGCGGATCGTGCTAGAGCATAAAGACGGGGTTGTGGCATTCGAAGGTACTCAACTTACCTCTCGTCTCTTTTTATCGTCCATTCAGGCCGTTAAGGCCCACCTGCAGGGAGACGAGGTTTACCAGGTGCTCTTCGAGGCGACTGAAGTCAAGGACTCAGTGCCTAGTATCCCGGTAGTTCGAGATTTTGCGGATGTCTTTCCGGAGAAGCTTCCTGGGCTACCACCGCACCGCGAGAAGGATTTTCAGATTCAGCTGGTGCCAGGGGCCAAGCCGGTGTCCAAAGCTCCTTATCGGATGGCCCCGAAGGAGTTGGTAGAGTTTCGGAGCCAGCTGCAGGAGCTGGTGGAAGCCGGGTTTGTTAGGCCGAGTTCCTCACCTTGGGGAGCTCCGGTGTTATTTGTGAAGAAGAAGGATGGGACGCTCCGACTGTGCATCGATTACAGAGCTCTGAATAGGCTGACGGTGCGGAACACGTACCCTCTGCCAAGGATAGACGAGCTCTTTGACCAGCTAGAGGGAGCCCACTGCTTCTCGAAGCTGGATTTGAGATCGGGATACTATCAGCTAAGGATCCAAGAGGAGGACATCCCGAAGACGGCTTTCAGCAGCCGGTATGGATTGTACGAGTTCACGGTGATGCCATTCGGGCTCACAAATGCACCTTCAGCATTTATGGGCTTGATGAATCGGGTGTTTGAGCCTTACCTCGACATCTTTGTCATAGTGTTCATCGACGACATCCTCATCTACTCGAGGACGGAGGAGGAGCATGCGCAGCATTTGGCACTAACCTTGGGGAAGCTGCGGGAGCATCGGTTATATGCTAAGTTCAGTAAATGCCAGTTCTGGTTGAAGGAGGTGGCCTTCCTGGGCCACATCATCAGTGGAGCAGGCTTGGCAGTAGATCCAGCAAAGGTTCAGGCAGTACGGGACTGGCCGCCGCTGAAGACGGCCACCGACGTAAGAAGTTTCTTGGGACTTGCCGGCTACTACCGGAAGTTCGTTCAGGGATTCTCTCAGATAGCCCTCCCGCTTACCGCTCTGACAAGAAAGGATGCTGTATTTTCTTGGACGCCGCAGTGCGAGACAGCTTTCCAGGAGCTGAAGGGTCGGCTCACTTCAGCTCCCATCCTTGCCCTTCCGTCGGGGAAGGAAGGATTTCAAGTGTATACGGATGCATCTTATCAGGGGATGGGTGCCGTTCTGATGCAAAACGGGCATGTGATAGCTTATGCCTCCCGCCAGTTGAAGGACCACGAGCGGAACTACCCAGTGCATGATTTGGAGATGGGAGCAGTCGTATTCGCTCTCAAGATCTGGCGACACTACCTCTATGGGGTCCACTGCGACATATTCTCAGATCACAAAAATCTGAAGTATGTAGATACGCAGAAGGAGTTGAATATCCGACAAAGGCGATGGGTGGAGTTCCTATCAGATTACCAGTATACGATGCATTACCACCCAGGGAAGGCAAACGTAGTAGCAGACGCTCTGAGCAGGAGAGCTACCACATCAGGGGCAGAGCCTAAGCTGATGGCCATGGAATTGGTGCGAATGTTCGAAGATATGCAGATCTCACTGGTATCGGAAGATGATCCGGAGCTGTACAAGGAGTACCTAGCGGCGATTGGTGCCACATATGACATTCGAGACCGCATCAGGGAAGGGCAGAGGCAGGATGCCAAGCTGGAGCCGATATTCAGAGCCTTGGAGGAAGGCTCAGCTGAAGACTATTCGATGAAGGACGGCCTGTTGAGTTTTAGAGGTCGGGTGTATATACCAGCAGGAGGTCAGATTCGGGAGGATATTATGACAGAGGCTCACTGCAGTAGGTATTCAGTGCACCCGGGTATTACCAAGATGACGGCAGATCTGAAGAGGACCATGTACTGGCCGGGTATGAAGAGAGATATCATTTATTTTGTGACCCACTGCGAGACCTGCCAGCTTGTGAAGGCGGAGTGTCGGAACCCCGCAGGATTATTGCAGCCACTCCCAGTGCCGGAGTGGAAGTTCGACGATATAGCGATGGATTTTATTCATGGTCTTCCCCGATCTCGTACGGGGAATGACTCGATTTGGGTGATCGTCGACAGGCTGACGAAGGTGGCTAGATTCATTCCGATCAGGAAGGATGATTCAGTCAGAGTTTTGGTTCGAAGGTTTGTGGAGCAGTTTATCCGTTATCATGGTGTGCCAAGGACGATAGTTTCCGACCGAGATGGACGTTTTACGTCAAGGGAGTGGAGAGCGGTGCAGGCCTATCTAGGCACCCGGTTGACCTTTAGTACAGCTTTTCACCCCCAGACAGACGGGCAAACGGAACGCACCAATCGGACCCTGGAAGATCTTTTGCGTCTTTGCATTCTGGACCGTGGGGAGCCTTGGGAGAGACTGTTGCCGTTGGTCGAGTTCTCTTATAACAACAGTCACCAGGCTAGCATAGGCAGAGCACCTTACGAGGCATTATATGGACGGAGGTGCAGGACACCGTTATCTTGGATTCAGGATGAGGACCCCAAGGCTCTTGGCTCAGAGTTCGTGGAGGACACGGAGGCCCAGGTGAGGTTGATTCGAGATAGGATGCTGGAGGCCCAGAGCAGGCAGGCCAAGTATTACGATGCGCGTCATCGTATGGTGGAGTTCCAGGTGGGAGACCGGGTTTTCTTGAAGATACGTCCGATGCATGGAGTCTCGAGGGTTCGCGGCCGGAAGAAGCTCAGTCCAAGGTTTATGGGACCCTATAGGATCCTGGAGCGGATCGGCCCCTTGGCTTACAGACTGGAGCTACCGCCGGATTTGGAGGGACTGCATGACGTATTCCACGTCTCTTCACTTAGGAAGGCTTTACTTCGGCCTGAGCAGCAGGTGTCTACTTCTGAGGGGCCAGTAGCTACAGATCGATCGATCCACTTGGAGCCGGTTCGGATAGACGACACAGAGCTACGAGTCTTGCGGCGCAAGAAGGTTCCACTGGTCAAGGTCCTGTGGAGGAATCATGGACAGGAAGAACATACTTGGGAGCCACTGGACTTGATGCAGCAAAAATATCCGCAGCTTTTTACGACAGGTACAACTTACTTTTCTGGGATGTTACAGTTTTTCCTCTAGTGGAAACCCCCATAGGCTTGTCTGAATTTCGGGGACGAAATTTTTATTTTTATGTATTGGGATTTGTAACATCCCCCAAACTGCTAGACCCCTAAGTTGGTTTTGTCATGACTAAGCCATGACAAAACCATAGGAAGAGCCTTTTAACCTTGAGAACTTAGGAAAGGAGGATGGAGCCACCTTGGTCTGCAAATAGCAATTCCCATCTTCCAAGCTTGGGATTGGAATTTAGGGCTTCAACCTAACCCTTGGACCCCACCATAGTGTCCCTAACCCTTTAGGGGTCCCCTTAGGGCACCAAGGGCCCATTGAAGTCAACCTAAGAGACCAATTTGACCAAAGTCAACATACACCCTCAAATTGGTCAAAGTAGCCCATTTAGAGCCAATCAACCCTCACCATGTCAAATTGATCACACACCTAGGTTTATAATACCATTATAGACCTAATGGACCCAAAAGCCCCATCATGGGACCCCCAGGGGTGCAAATTGACCAAAATGCCCTTTTAGGTCAAAATGACCTTTCTTCTCAAAGTACCCCAATTAACCTTCACCACATTAAATTGACCTCACCCCTAGGGCTATCATGTCATAGGGGAGCTGGTGGACCAAAAAGCCCCATGACCAAGTCAACCCTAGGGCTCAATTTGACCAAAGTCAAAATTAGCCTATTTTGGTCAAATCACCCTAGATTGGGTCAACCAAGAACCTTATGACCAAATTGACTCCACCATTAGTTCCTAAACTTAATTTAGAACCTATTGAACCCAAAAGCCCCATCCTAGGGTTCCCCAATTGACCAATTTGACCAAAAGTCAAAATTGCCCAATTTAGGTCAAAATGCTCAAACCTAACCCAATCTCTTTGGGCTAACTCAATTGGGTGGTCAACCAGCCCATGTGGGCCCTCACTAAGCTCAGGGGAGAGTATAGAAACCGACCATGGCAATTAGGAGAGAGAAAATGGGGGTTTCACCATTTTTGGAGGAGAGAGAAGAGGCCATTCATGGCCATTAAGAGGATTTACCTCCTAGCCTCCCCAATTGATGCCTCCATTCAACTCCTCAGCCGATTAGGAGGAGTTTCCATCAGTTACAGAGGGGGATTAAGGCAGGGAGAGGAAGAGGGGGGTTGGTCTTTGATGTAACCGAAGAAGCCATTAATGGCAATGGAGCTTAAAACCATCACCACCCCCAATTGAACCCCCCTTCACCTTCAGAGACCTGAGAGGAGAGAAACCCCTATCTTACCTGGAGATTTCGTGCACTATAGGAGGGAATCGGCATGGCTTCTCAACCGACGGCGGCTCCCATGGTGTACTCAAGATTGACCCGACGGCAAGCCCTCCAACAGGTCCCGTTCTCCTCCCTGAACTCTAAGGGTTAGATCCAAATCGACGGCGGCTCGAATCGTGGTCAATCGGCCGTGAATCGAGTCGGCCAATCCTCCCGTTGATCGGGTTGGGTATCCTCCTACAAATCATGATTCCGGCCACCTCCGGCCGATCAAACACCGCTCATCGCCGGCCCCCACCTCAACGGAGGTGGTGGTGGCGTTGGTCGGCCGGGGCGGCGCTCAGGTGGCCGGGAAATCCAAGATCAAGTCGGCCCAGGCGCAGCAAATCCTGGCCGTTGGCTCATCGGGGACGAAGGCTGTGAGCCGTCCGATTGGCCGCCTTTTGTTATTCGCAGGCATGAAATGATTATTTCATTTAATTTAATTATCTGTCACACATTTTGACCGATTTTGTGACCCGATTTTAAGGCCCTTAGGGGCCATAACTCGAAAAATGCTCAGAGATAACTTTTGTAGGCCTTGGTGTCTACTTTCTAATGGGAGTGGAATCAGGCTATTTGGTTAAGTATTGGACCCACAGTACTCATTCTAGTGAGGCTGGTCAGAACTCAAACCAGAACTTAAAATTAGTATATCTCTTAAATGGCTAATCTGATGTAGTTGATATTTTGGCTAAGCATCCATATGTCCTATACCTAGGTTAGGTTTGAGTATCAGATTTTTAGAAGTTACTTTTCCTAAAGTTTTTGTGGAAATTTAATAATCCTTACACAAATTAATTGGAGGGTCAAATGACCTCCAATCTCCACCAAATTTTGGTGGGGTACCATTAGGGTCATGATAAACCCCTGGTTAAAATTTCATCTCATTTGGAGATCTTTTGACTAGGTAATCTTTGGGCCCAAGTTTTGCCCTTTAAGGGGAAAATTGTACTAAGGAGACACTTAGGGCTTCTCAAAGCCAAACCACCTCCTAGTGGAGTGGTATTATGTCCACTGCCCTAATCCCACCCAAATCACCTCCAAGAGTGTTATGGAGTCTTGGGGAGTGGGTTTGCCCTAGGACTTAGGGTTGGAGCACTTTGGGGTGCATTTAGCCAAGTTATGGTCCATTGACCAATTAGGTTCTTTGAGTCTTGTGACTCTTTAGGAAGGTCAGTGGGATGAAGTTGAGACCCCATGAGGAGTTTGGGGAGCATTGGAGTTGTTTTGCTCAAGGTCATAGGGTTGATCCCTATGGGGAGGAATTTGGGGTTGTGAAGGACTTAGGGGAGTTTGTCCTTGGATAGGGGTGTGTTGGACTCCTCTGACTTTTATAAGTGATATGATACCCTCACAAGAGGTTTGGGAGGATTTGGATAGGTTTAGACCCTAACCCTAGGGTAAACCCTAATGGGGTGCAAATAGGGGTCAATGAAGGGAGTAGGGTCAAACCCTAGTGGTTTGACCTAAAGTTTTGGTGGGTAGGTCTTAGTGACCAGAGAAGACTCCCTTGTGAGTTTGAAGAGATTTGGAGTTGTCTAACCTAGGTAATAAATCCTTGGGTAGATTTGTAAATAATTGGAATTTGGGGTTCTAGGAAGAAATAACACTTGGGGAATCACCATCTTCTGTCACCCACTTGTTTTTGAGGATATGAATCTCTGGAGTTCTTACTAGAGCTATTGGAGAAGGTTAGACCCTAACCCTAGGCTAAACCCTAATGGGGTGCAATTAGAGGTTAATGAAGGAAGAGGGGTCAAACCACAGTGGCTTGACTTGAAATTTTGGGTAGATGGCCTTAGTGACCAGAGAATGCTACTGTAGGAGTTTGGAGGGATTTGGAGTTGCCAATCATAAGTAATAAACCCTAGGGTAGATTTGTAATTATTTAGGGTTTGAGGTTTTAGGGAGAAATAGTATTTATCAGTTTACCATCTTCTGTCATAATCATGGTTTTAATGTCAATTATCTCTGGAAGAATTGGTTAGATCATGAGTTAACCCTTGGAGGTCCAAATTGTAATATTCACCATTGTTGGCAATTTTTGGGTTGGTTAAATTTGTGATGATAAATTACTGTAATTGCATGAAACTTTGCTGGTTGCCTTTTTATATCAATATGTATCCACTGTAATTTTCTCATAATTTATAGATCAATATTTTTGGTACCTATAGTTCATTTTGAAAGAAATTGCAAATATATCCTTGGATGGAATTACAAACATACCCTCTGAATAGCATGGTCAAACTTTGTAGGATTAAATATTTTATTAATAAGCACCACTGTGTTAATTTGCACAAGGATTGGAGTTCATATGAGGGTACCTCCTTTGGAAATTATTGGAAATAATTGTGTTTTGGAATTTCTAAAAATAATAAATCTTGCTGGTTTTCCCTACAACTTTATATATACTGTTTATTAGGTACCCTTGAATTATGAATAAATTGGAGTGGGCATTGGAGGTCAGAAAAATATACTTGTAGTTCAAACCTTAGTAATGTGGCCCTTTGGAAAATTATTTAAAATACAATTATTAATGGAAAAATTATGAAACCCTAGATTTGATCTGAAGTAGGTAGCATGGGTTCCCAGTAAATCCCTTGGGTCAAGAAGTTGGATATTTAGTGTACCTCTCTTCATGAGCATCAAAACGTTAAGGGTGGTCTGCGTTTAGCAATTTGACAACTTTTGGGGTTAGAGGTCAATCTGGTTGTCTAGGGTCTGAAGTGATGAAGGATGGGTGGTAGCCTTGTATTATGTATGGGTCTCTAGAGAAGTTGGGGTTTGGTAAGTCTTAGGGTGGTGGGGTGCCACACTCGGCTAGGTCGTCCGGGAATTGACGAAGGATCGTCTTTTCTTGTTAGCATCTTTTAGCACCTGAGTTTCTAAGGCAGGAAAGCCACTCTGAGAGTGTGCTTATGGAAGTCTAGCCGGTTTAGTCCGGTGATCTTTTGTTTCTGAGATGTTTATTGGTGACGGGCGGGTTAGCCCGTGGAGCTTGTAGCTCGGTATTGTTGGAAGATAATTTGCATGTGCATAAGGTGGTGGGTCCTTCGTGTTGGCGGTCGTTGCACCGACGTTAACACTTGGGCTCGGCAGGTGTGGTATTTACACTTAGCCATAAAAGTCTGGCGGTCCAGTCAGTAAGAGTACGCAGACGCTCCGCGGGTTTTGTGGAGGCGTACGATAGGTCTAGGTCGGGTAGTGCATATACCAACCTAGAGGTGGGCGAGGCCCAACCCACCGCTTCCGTTTGCCACTACGGGAGTATCCTGAGGAGTCTAGCTCGCTCCAAAAAGAGGGAACTAAAGGTCTATGCGCATAGAGTCGTAGTGGGTGAGTTGCACTTGTTTGATCACCGCATAATCACATACTTGCATGACATAGCATAATCATTGCATTCAACCCCTGACACCTATCGTATAAATTGGTATGGGACTTTTTATACGATAGGCCCTGCTAAACGACCCCTTGGTCTATAGGTTTGTATGAGCATTCCTATAAATCAATGGTTTATTTTATAACACTTACTTGCCTCTACATTTACTCATTACTGCTTTACCTTTACTTTACCCTGCTGTTTCTATTTTGTTTTCATTTATATATATATATATCACCTGTGTAGAGTAGATATCACCTTGTCACCTGCATTTGCTTCTACCCCTTGTTTGCCCTCCGCTTCCTCCTTTCCATCCGGTGCCTAGGAGCCCTGGGGGGAGGGGTGGGGAATTGGCTGAGTCTTTATGACTGACGGTCGGTGGACCTTATCATTTTAGGAGACCGCGGCGACGGAGCAGCACCAGAGGCCGGTGCAACTGGAGGCGGGGCAGTCTAGCTCAGGAGCTCAGATGACAGGATCCGTGAGTGTTGATTTAGTTACTTTTACTTCCGCGAGTGATCCATGTAGTGAGGCTCTGATGTATTGGGCAAAGCCCTAGTTATCTTGTCTTCCTTTCTTTCAGTTGTGGTTGTGGACATCTTTTGATGATTTATTTTTATATGTGATGTGGACATGTTTTGCTTGCTTTATTCATGTTAGCTTACTTTTCTTGTGATCGATTTGGCCGGCAGGATCGGCGTTTTGTAGTGACGACCTTCCCGAGCGAAGGTGTCACCGCAAAACGGCGGTTCTGGGCCTAAGACCCGGTGGTTTTTGCAAAAAAAAAAAAGGGGGTCTTACAGATAGAGTAGTTACATTTGTTATGCAGAACCTAAAAAAAAAATATGCCTGGTAAAGCACTGGTGAGCCACATCACGCGTAACTCGGTGATGTACAGCGAATTTTTTCTTATCCCAGTACACCACACCAATCATTGGGGTTTGTTGGTCGGCAACATAAAGGAAGAGTGTTGGCAGTACTACGATTCATTGTATAAAATTTCAAACTACAACAAGCTTCGCACAGTTGTATGAAAGATTATTAATATATAGTAATTGTAAAACTTCTTGTTAAAACCTTTTTTTCTCTTGCAGATAGATTATTTTGAAGAAGATGTAGCGGAAGATCTTCCGGATAACATACATGAATGGCCAATTTTTTATATCCCGGAAAATCCAACACAAAGTAGCCCAGACGATTGTGGCGTATTCGTCATGATGTATATGAAGATACTTGCTGGGAAGAAAAAAATTGACTGGACAAAGTATCAAAACTGGGGAAATAAAATAGCAAAGATACGGGCAGAGTTAGCATTGGAGATAATAAAAGCTTTTCCAGACAAAATAATGAGTACGTGGTTTACATTATAATTTGGAACGTATACCTCTATAGCGTAGCTGCGCATGCTCTGTATTTTTGATTAATATTGCAGTATATACAACCGTAATACTCATATTGCGTGCACTTGTGTTTAATATATCAGAATATGGCTGGATTTCTAAATTACTTATACATTTCATTAAATATTATTTCATTGAGATACTTACTTATACATTTCATTAAATAATTGACAGGTCGTTGAGGCAGTCTGCGGGGCGATATTGGGTGATTACAAACATTTGGCCAAGAAAATATATATATAAATATTTGGTTGGAAAACTATTAAAATGAAAATGACTACAATTTTCATTGCTTTTGGACTTTAGTTAAATTCAGAGCCTTAATTTCGATTTTAAATGAATGACAATATGTATGAAGTTTTTACTTAAGTAGTTTCAATGGTTTATACGTAGTTTTGATTGCAATGGTTTATCCGTATTTAGATTATTTATGCAGCTTACTTCTGTATTTTAATAGTTACATTGTCATTGGTTTATCCATATTGAAATTATTTACAATGGATAGTCACTTATTAAGAAAGGATACAATCTGAAAACTACCGTATTCAGGTCATATTAAAAAAAAACATAGCTAAAATTGATAGCATATTCAGAATGGATACTATAGCTTATTCAGAAAGGATGCAATATGAATACTACGGTATTCTGGTCATATGAAAACAAAACATAGATGAACTTGATGGCTTTAAAGCTGTATTATTATATTGCAGCTTACTTCTGTATTTCAATAGCTACATTGTCATTTAACACTACATGATAACATATTCAGAATGGATACAAGCTTATTCAGGAAGGATACAACCTGAATACTACCGTATTCAGGTCATATTAAAACAAAACTTATACAAAATTGCTACATTGTCATTTCTCACTGCATGATAACTTATTCAGAATGGATACAAGGTTATTCAGAATGGATACAACTTGAATACTACTGTATTCAAGTCATATTAAAACAAAACTTATACAAAATAGCTACATTGTCATTTCTCACCTCATGATATCATATTCAGAACTAAAATCTAACTATTACTTTGTTCGGCTTGGACAAAGCCAAGATAACGCCGGTATCAAGTTTATTCAGAGCAGTATTTTGTCAAAATCTAATAAAATCCGTATTTTTTTCCATGGATACTAGCTTATTCAGAAAGGATAAAATAAGAATACTACAGTATTCAGGTCATATTAAAACAAAACATAAATGAAATTGATAATTTAAAACATAACAACTGATTACTTCATCAAATAGTTCACCATTTGAAGACATCGGGAATACATGAATAATTAAATGGTACATTAATAGATAAGTCATCATTTAGCGAGAAATCATCGTTCAAATCAGGATTTGGTGGTGTGGGGTTCGATTTTGAACCAATAAACTCAACCGTAGCCGGCACCTTTCGTTTAGCAGTACGTGGCTTCTCTGTTTGACAAATGTTCAAAGATAAAAGTTAATAACATAGATAATCAATGCAAAAGAAAAAGAAATTATGTAAGCATACTTGTTTTTTTGGAGGTGGCTTCCCAATGACTCTTCAAACGTGTTTTAGGGGTTCCTTTTGGTCGCATAGATTTTGGATCTTTCAAAACACATTTGCTCATCTCTAAGTTGTCAACAATTCCTTTCTTCTTTTTTTCATCATTGTCAACCATATTTTCTATAACTTCACCAACATCATTGATTACATTCATCATGTACTCCTTTGCAATTTGACAATTTTCAATGCGTTGGCACAAGTCATAGGTGCACCGCATCATTTGATTTCTGAAAATTAGGTTCGACTCATAGTGGTTTGAGGTTGTCGGGAGTGCAAATTTCTTTCGTTTCTTAGCTTGCATTGTAAATCTCCTTAATATGTAAGTTGGTTGAATATTTTGTACATTGGGATAATGGTAAACCCGCAAAGCATGCTCACACAATAAACCTTTGGTTTGAAAACCTCTACATGAGCACTCTATATCATTGCCCTTCGTGTCTATTGTCACAGTTCACCGCTTATCAAGACCACAATTATCGGTAAGGCATGTCGTGTATACAATTGTTTCTTCGTCATATATTGATTCCTCGGACACGAGCAAACTAAGTACTCCCTCCATAAAAGTATGCTCAAAAATTGAATATATTTTTTGAGTATATATTTTTGACATTTGCCTAAGGATCGAGCAATTATTGAATTTAAGAGAGAGGGAACCTTGTTTGCATTTGAAGTCTTCCTCGTGTTCCCTCCTTCACCAACCATCAATCAATTTCTCAACACCAAGGAAACATTCAGTTAATGAACTTGTAGCCTTTGAGCAACCGTGGAGACTATGATTTGCAGATTCACTACGTTGGGTAGATAAAATGCCGAGATCAAATACGTCCTTATTAAATGCGGTAGACCATTTCTTCTTAATATGGTAAAGATCACTTAACCATCGGGTGTCTTGCAAATTTCCTTGAATTAGCATTTGGCTCCAACATTGCTCAAACTCCATTTCATTGTCACATTTACTCATGCATGTATAAAATAAAGATCTAAGACACTTGTTTTGATTAAAAGAAGGTACCTTTGACGGTGCTTTCTTCGAAATATGCCACTGACATAAGCGATGACGAGTAGAAGGGAGGACCATCTCAATAGCAACTGTCATTGCCTGGTCTTGATCTGTGTAAATTGTGATAGGTTGCTTACCTCCTACAAACTTTAAGAACACCTCAAATACCCAACAGAAAGATTCTATCGTCTCCTGTGCTACAAATGCACAACCAGCAAAAACGTTCTGCCAATGGTTATTTACTGATATAAAAGGAGCGCAGGCCAAGTTATATTTGTTTAGCCTATAAGTTGTGTCAAAAATAATTACGTCGCCAAAACATTCATAATCCAATTTTGCCGGACCATCAATCCAAAAGAAATTGTGCAAGCGGTTCATTTCATCTGTTTGTATATCAAAAGAGAACATGCTATCTAACACTTGTCGCTCCTTAAAAATTTCCAATAATTTAGATGCATCTCCTGTTTCGATGAGTGCTTTTCTTTCCCGTTGCACAAAGTTATATACATCCGCTTTCGTGAAGCCAACATTATGAGAACCACCAACTTCTCCTGCCATAAGATTGAACGTGTCAATAGTTCGTATTCCAACTCCTGCCATATTCTTAATGAACATTGCTTGACCATTAGATACCTTGCGATGCGATCTCAGCAAATGTACATCTTCAGGTAATGCCAAGGGATGATTGTGCTCTTCAATAAATTTAAGCACCTTCCAGTTCTTACCGTCTTTGTCGGCAGTGAAGTGTAAGCAAGCTAAGCAACCTGTCCTAGTATCGCTCTTTTGGAATTTCTTCTGCACATCAGCACAAGACTTCTGAATCTTAAATCCTGCTTTTGAGCAAGAGAACTCACGACCCTTGATGATCTGTGTATGGGTCCAATAAAAAACATGTTGCCTTCGCACGCTGAATCCGCATTTAAGAGCATATTCTGAGTACATTTTGTATGCATCCTCCTCTGAATGAACCGTGCGAAACAATAATTCCTCCTTGTGGACCTGCAAATATGATGTTATGGGGACACACATATGCTACAACAATAAGATCGTATTCAATACAATACGACTGTATCGTAGAAGTAAGGTCGTATTCAGTACAATACGACTGTATCGTATAATATACAGTGGGAATTCAGTAATATCATACGGTTTTCAACTCCTCCGGCGGTGCAGAATGAATCATGTCCTCCTCCTTCGACTTCTGGGATGGCAGATTGCTAGACGACATAGCAGACGGAAGATATAAAACAGCAGACGTAGGATATTAACGTGGGTTGCTATAAAAGATCTCCCTCGCCACCAGATTAAGTTGGAAGTCTTGAAAACGCAAGCTCAGCGTTCTCCACGACGAAGGGGAGTAACCTACCAAAGCGTCTGAGCCCACAGATTGAGTTCGCCGCGGCTTCCCGATGCTATTTCTAAATGCTTCGAGCTAGGGGGATCGCTAGTGGATGCTCCGCAAACTTCGCTGGGGCAGGGAGATTACTCTGCAAACTTTGCTAGGTGAGCAAGCTGGAGGTCGGCGACAACGCAACACCGTAAAAGCGAAAAAGGAGCGGGAAAAAGTTAGGGCAGGAGAGGAAATAGGAAATTGCGACTTACTTTTATATTACGCACCAAAGCTTATGTACGTATACGTACCTAACAATTTGTGCTCATCTAAAGACCTTCTTTTAGCTCTTGAATTGCATTCAAAATAAAGCCGGATGTTTGTCAAAAGTCTAAAGACCAAATTGATATTATCTTGTAACCTTAAAGACTGAAATGATTTTATCCTATAAAATATACTTTTCAATTCATATTATTTCTTTAAAATGTACATTGTTATTTGTTAATAGTAATAATAATAGAAGCAATTAATAATTAAAAATAAAATAAAAAAGGAGATTGTGAAAATCTGAAATAGTTGCTATTTAGGGTGCACCAGCGGGAGATATCCAGAACGTTGAAATATATTGTTAATGACACCCGATAAATTCAAACCGTTCATCTAAACACTTTACACATTGCACACTATTGTTGGACCAGCTTTGCGCATGCATTTATTTGCTTGCTATAAATGATTGATAGTAATGCAAAATGCCGGGGGGGCCCAAATCTCTCTCCATCTGATTGCCTGCTCGATGAAGCAGCGTTTCTCTTCCACCCGTTCTGTAGCAATTAATATAATAAGAGAGTTGATATTAGCAGTCGAATTCTCTCAATTCGCACTCCAAAAATTGTAAAAAAAAAATCTTAATTATATTCGCAGTCTAATTCTCACTAATCCCGTCAAATAACCTCCTCTTCATCTCTCTCCCGTTGACTAAATTCTAGCCGTAGTTCTATCGGTCGCGTCGTTTTTCCCTCTTAGATTCACCTTAAAAAAAGAAATTATCCAGCGAAAATCTCAAAAAAGTAGTCAGTTTTCTGGTTAAAGGATGGTTTACATGTCATTAAAGCTGGTTTAGAGTTAATTTCTCTACGCATGTCATTTAACTTGTTTTTCAGCTAGATTTTTAAATTGTTTGTCTTTAAGATAATTTTTTAGACTTCTAGTACTTAATAAATCAGCAAAATGTTCCGCTTATTCAGATTGGGAGTGGGTGCAAATATAATTTTGGACTACAAATAAATTTATGGACTATGAATAACGATAGATTGCGAATAGCCAGTTCCGGACTGCTAACATCAACTCTCATATAATAATATTGTTGTCATTTATGATTTATCGGCTTCAGAAATAAAATCCGCATATGTGTAACAGCTGTCCTTCATTATTTATGGGCGATCGTGTTGGGTCCCTTCTTCACTGTATAAAGTCTTCCGGCACACGGTTCTCCAACAGGCCCCCCTCCTTATCTTTTCTTTTTCTAATGCATGGAAAGTTTTGTATACAGAGGTAAGCTTTATTTGGTGCGGCGGTGGCGTTTCTCTCGGCGGGTGTAAACGGAGCTTTCGAACCGAAGGGCGGAGGCGGGGGATCGAAACGGAGCTTTTTGCTCCGTTTCTCATGGCCCGACGGGTGCAAACGCGGCAAAGGCCGCCGCCCGCCATTTGGTTACGCGCCTTGCGGCGGCGTTTGCCGCAAACGCCGCCCGCCACCGCCGCGCCAAATGAAGCCTTAGGCTTTGTTTGATACTTTTTTCACGTATATTCATTTTAATAGGGTTGAACTTTGAGCGTTTGGAAATAACCGATTTACCACTATTTTTAAAACCGCGATTTAAAATAGGCTTTTTCCTACTTTTTGGAATGTACCTGGAGCTCCTTTCTACTTTCCAAAATAATTGTGTTGTGGATCGCTCTGGTAGATCGATCGAATTGAATCACCTTAGCTCGGAAGCGAACCGAGCGAGCAAACATAAATAATACTCCGGCAAGGACGTCTGACTCTATTCGCTCTCAAGTTTGCTCACGTTCAAGGCACTTTCTTCATTTCTTTGCCTTTAAGGCTTGTAAACGGAGAGATGGTCTGTCATCATCCGAGAATCTCAAACTCTTGTAACCTCAAAAGAACTAGTGGATTTCGTCAAGGCACAAATCCAACTGCATGATTTTTGACCCTTTTCGGGTTTTCCACGCTAAAACGTCTTGTGTCATTACTGCTTAGTTTTCATTTGACTGTTTGCATGCTCGGTTCACTCTTGAGTAAATACGATCTGATTCTCCGGACCAGGGGAACACCAAGTGACCCACAACATAAATAATACTTAATTTTGTTTAACTTTTTTTTACAAAAGATCGGAACAAAATAAATTAAATTTATGTAGAGATAAGTTAGAATATAATTTAAGTACTATCCAAAGAACCTGGCATGCTCGCACAGGGACGGGGTCAGGGCTTTTGCCATCCGGGGTCGGGCCCGAGCTTGGCTTTAGCCTGGCTCGGGCCTCCTCTCCAAGAGTGGGTCTGCCGACGCCCCAAAGCCAGATCTTCCGTTAAATAAAAATTTAATTATTTTAAAAAATAGTTAATATTAATTTGTTTAATAATATAATAGGCTTGGGACCTACTGCAAGCCTAGAAGCCTAGCAGCCTAGGCCTAGATGTGGCTTTGGCATATACTGCCATAATGACATATGGCAGTAAATACCCAATATAGCCATAATAGCACACTATTATGACTATTTTGGGCTTTTAGAGTCTTAAATGCGAGGCTCTAAAAGCCCAGAAGCTGCCATGTCGTCCGGACAGGCCTGGTGTCGTCCCGGCCATGTGCCCGGCCTTAACCCGGCTTCGCCCGGGCCGGGCAATTGACCTATGGCAGCCCTGTTCGGCCTCCAGAGCCTGGCTGGGCTTTTCCGTACGGGTTATGACCTGATTTTTTATGAACACGTTTACTCATTTTGAAAATACAGTTTAATGTCTCCCTTTCAAACTACTCTCATTTAAAATGACACTCGTTTTCCAAACAGAGTTTTAGATCTCACCGTCTTTGTAAAATTATTATTTTTGATATTTTTACAAAAACAATATCAAAATATAAATAATTAATTATTTTTTGTTTAAAAATGCGAAAATTAGCGATGAATATTAACCTGATGATCCTCTCCATTATACCAAAGGCATCACAAAAGTTTTCTTTGCAGGGTTTCTTTGGGAAGGTTGCGAGGGCAGGATAGCAATAGTGAAGAAGAAAAATGTTGACATAGAAGTATAAAAAAGCCGAAAGATTTTTTTTTATCTTATCTTACAATGGTAGGGACTGGGTTCACTGTTTTTAAAAAAAAAAAAAATCAAGAAAACATCTTTTCGACGTAAGCAATTTTCCCACGTTAGAAAAATCAAAAACCTCTGAACAATGTTAGCGGTGTGAAACTGTGAATATACTAGACAACGTTCTAAATTTATAATCCTTTACCTACCCCAAAGGTCTGATCGTCTGATCGAACCGGCCTCAATATCGAGGACAAATTATTATTGTCATTATTTCCCCGAAAGAATCTTATGCGATCATCATGAGTATGGTTAGTGGTGGTATTGAGTGGTCATAATGGAGGTGGGAGGAGAAATTATTTGGTGTGAGTAATAAACCAAAAATCATCATGCGTGGTGCGTTATTACATCGTTATTTTTCGGGAGCCTAATTTTTACGGTGTAATTGATCTAAAATACAGCCGTATTTCAAGATGACTGTATTACTCATGTATTTGTGTAAACGATCTTTACCGTTGAATCGCGGATCATACGGCTGTATGTTATCTCGCACGGAGATCTTTGGTGATCACCATGCGTTAAAGGCAAACTAAAAACGGCTATCCGCACCAACATAACTTAAAATTCACATCTAAAATTAGTTCATATTGTTTTACGAGCAAACAAAAAGCGGCGATCCACAAAACAACATAACTTAAAATCCTCGTCTAAAATTAGTTCCGATTTTTTCTATGGGTAAACCAAGCCGCACACTAGCGCCAATAACTCTCCCTGATTCCCACTCGTGATCGGTCGAACCTTCTCGCATTATATAATGATTTGTTTATGCAGTATGTGCACAGTAAATTTTAATTGACAAAGAAGTGCAATAAGATGTATATAACTATCTTCTTAGCCTTCATAAATTTTTAAGGGTAAAATAACAAAACAAAAGACTCTTGAAATTACAAAGTCAGAAAAGAAAATAATAATTATGCAGAAGATTTAATAATCATATTTTACTCATGCATAAACTGAAATTATTAGTTAACTTCTGTGATTAAAGCATGAATGTTGAGATCAGAATTTTCATTCCTGGATCACACCTTGGTTATTCAAAAAGCTAAACTCAGTGAACCAACACTTCAACAACTCCTTATGTCTTTATTAAATAAATTTGAGTATACCATTTTGTAGGATTTTAAGCATAACAAGCTATTGCAACTTCACATATAGACCAAAACTGTATCGCACATATATCATAATTTAGAGAAGTAAGAACTCACCATTTACTTTCTTTTTTTCTTGGGTCTTTGATTATCAACTATCCCCATGTAACAATCCTGGCCCAAGCCCATCCCCGGGTCACTGACCCCCAGGAACTGCCGGCACCGACGGCCCAGGCCCATTCTGGGAGCGGCCTGACCAGTCAACACTGGCCCCGTCCTAGGACACTGGCACCATCGGTTCAGCCTGACCACAACTGGTCAACAACAAGCCTGCAGGCCGTACACCCCAACCCCTCTCTGGCCTGCCACAGGGCACATCGGGTTGTTGGAGGGGGGGGGGGGGGGCACGAATCCACGCCCTCCCTTTGATGAGAATTGAGCTAGTTAAGCGGCAGCGCGTGGACTTCCCAGGAGGTCACCCATCCCGTGACTACTCCAACCCGAGCACGCTTAACTACGGAGTTCTTTCACTTCTCATCACAAACTGAGCTACTCGGGCTGGAGTAGTCACGGGATGGGTGACCTCCTGGGAAGTCCACGCGCTGCCGCTTAACTGGCTTATTTCTCATCAAGGGAGGGCGTGGGTTCGTGCCCCCCCGCTGTGCCCTGTGGTGGGCCAGAGAGGGGTTGGGGTGTACGGCCTGCAGGCTTGTTGTTGACCAGTTGTGGTCAGGCTGAACCGATGGTGCCAGTGTCCTAGGACGGGGCCAGTGTTGACTGGTCAGGCCGATCCCAGAATGGGCCTGGGCCGTCGGTGCCGGCAGTTCCTGGGGGTCAATGACCCGGGGATGGGCTTGGGCCAGGACTGTTACACCCCAAAACTCTCTCAATGGTAAATGGTCAAGCAAAATTCACTGAAATGAGAAGAATCTAACTAATAAAAAAGCTTCATTTATTTTATATTGATTAGCTCTATTTAATTAAAATTTTGGAATCTCACTCTGAATTGATTCAGAGAGCTGTAATCTAAAGTTGATCAAGATCTAAAGTATATGAGTGATTATATCACGGTTAGAAAAAAAAAAGACAAATTTTTTAATTTTAGATTTGATTTGTTGTTAACAATCTCGATTTGTCATTAACATATTTGTTTGCAGCAAGTAATTTTCAAAAAGTATGGTTTACTATTAAAAATGACGTGAGGATATTCATTTTTGGTTTGCCTTTAACAACTCCCTTTTTATATTCATTACTTATTTAGGATCCCTTTGACGTGACATTTTTGCTCCGGTGAGTTTGGACATAAAATAACACCGTCATTGGATGCATATTTGACATGGCAATGATTATGACCACCATCAAGAAAAGAAAATTAGTTTTGAAAATGGATGAAATTTCTTAGGTGAGATCGAGTGTTCACGAACGACGGTTCATATTTACCGTCAGCCGTGAACATAAAGCCCGATCGGGCCGGCCTGGACCGGGCCCGATCGGGCTTTTTCCTGTAGCGGGCCGGGCCGGGCCGGTCCTCCCCTGGAATCGGTCCGGCCCGGGCTACCCTCCGACCCTTCAGGCCGGGCCGGGCAAGACCGGGCCGGTCTCGGGCCCGATTTTTTATTTTTTTTTAATTTTAATTTTTATAAATAATTACATATTGAAAATTTGAACGAAAAATTTAAAAAATTGAAAAAATTTAAGTTTAGAATTAGATTGTATTAGTATTGAACAATTGGAACGAAAAATTTGTAACAAAAAATTTTATTAATATTGAAAATTTGGAACAAAAAATTTAAAAAATTACAAAATTTAAGTCGTACAATTGTACAAAATACAAAATACAAACCAATGAAGGTTATGATTCTTATAAAATTTAATTAAAAAAAATTACATATATAAAAAAAAATTACATTTAGATTTTAGAGTGCTCGATTTAATCATCCTGTAGATTCAAGTTCAACGTGTCCATTTCGTCTTCTATCTCCTCCGAGCTATCCTCCAATGCTGTTATGTGTTGCTTCCTCTTTAAACTGTCCAAGTAGTCCTTGTAGCATATGCAAATCTCCAGCGAATCTTCGTTAAGCCGGCTCCTCCGCTCGTTCAAAACCCTGCCACTAAGAGAAAAAGCGGACTCCGAAGCTACTGCACTAGCTTGGACAGTTAATAAATCACGGGCCATACAAGCCAAAACAGGATAGGTATTAGCTTTACCTTTCCACCAATTTAAGAGATCGAAGTTTTCGATCTCGTCCGAACTCATAAAATCGTTAAATTGAGTTTTTGTGTATAATCCTAATTCATCTAAACTACCAGATGTGCGCGCTTTTTTCCTAGAAGCTAAATCTAAAATTTTATTTTTAAGACTATCCTTCGTTTTGGGTTGCGTTATTTCTTCGCGGGGTCGTGACCCGTATAAGTTATTGTAATAATTATAACTTTGCGTAAAAAAAGTAGTAAAACTTGTACTACTAACGGGGTCATCCTCATCATAATTTATATTTAAGGTTAGATTAGTATTGATTTCGTCGATCAAATTTTCTACGCCTTCTACGTTAAGTAGCGGATTTAAAGCGGCGGCGCACGAAAACATAGGCGGTATTTCTCTATAATATTTTAAAAAAATTTCTTCCATTACTTTAATTAAAAGAGCCCAACCTTGGTGTTTTCTATAATAACTAAATCTTTCTGTGATATGTACGAAATGTTCAATTACTAATGCGCTCGTTGGATAATACACTCCAGATAAAGAAACGGTGGCCCTATAAAAACACTTTAGTAAATCTATATAATATTCTATAATATTCCAATCAGTTTCACATAAACCGTGTTCAATATTAAGCAAACTATAATATTCCATTAGAAGATCCTTTTGTAGAACGGCTCTTTTTAACATTTTATAGGTTGAGTTCCATCTAATAGGCATATCTAATTGTGGTTTCAAATATTTTTGATTTTGTGCTTTACAAAATTTTCTAAAATCTTGAGCTCGTTGTTTAGCACAATAAATTGCTTTTAACATGTCGCGAATTTTATTAATATATTGTGACATTGCCTTTAAACTATCCTGTACCACTAAATTTAGGACGTGACAAACACATCTAGTATGAAAAAACGCGCCGTTGAGAAATGGTTTTAAATCTCGTTTTAACAATTCAATTACGGCGCCATTATTGGAGGCGTTATCAAGAGAAAAACTAAGTATTTTATCGTTTATTTTAAATTCCCGCGCACATTTCATAATAACCTTATATAAAGCTATAGCCGTGTGCGTGAATTCAAAACCTGTAAAACATATTACGCGTTTATTTTGCTCCCACGAAATGGGATCAATCAAATGACAAGTGATGCAAAGATAAGCTAATCCTAAATTTAAATTACTCGTCCAAACGTCGCTCGTTAGACTCACACGTCCTTCAAAATTTTCAAAATACGTAATTAATTCTTGTTTTGCTTCTAAATATAACCTAATCGTGTAGCGCCTTAAAGTAATTCTACTAACCTTTTGGTATTTGGGTTGAAGCCCCCCATGTATGTACTCTGTGCCGTCGTCATTGTCGAAGACGCTGAATGGCAGCCCATGTTTGATGACGAACTTCGCCTGCAGCTCTCGCTGTCGCATTTGATCGTACGTCCAAATCTGTCCGGCTCCAGAAATTTGGGCTTGACTTGACTCGGGAGGAGCTTGTTTCGACTCGCAAGACTTTTGGTGTCTAACGAGCGTCGAGTTGCTGCTGATGGATAGCAACTTCGAGCACATATTGCAGCGCGCTTTTCTTTCGGTCCCGACTTGTACCATCTCGAAATGCTCCCAAATACTCGCTCTACGGTTGTGCTCCACCACCGAAGCCGTACTTTGGGAAGACGACACTGGAGCTGAGGAGGACGACGCCATTGGGAGAGCTAAGAAAGAGAGAGAGAGAGAGAGAGAGAGAGAGAGAGAGGTGAGGTGTGAGAAAAGAGAGAGGGGAGGGGGGGTATTTATAGGATTTTTTTGTTTTTTTTTAATTAAAAAAATAATAAAATAATAATAATATATATTATTATATATAAAAGGCAGCCAACAGCTCTAATAAGAGCCGTTGGCTGCCTCTCATGGCAGCATGGCTGCCACATGGCAGCCATGCTGCCATGATGAGCCTAACGGCTCTAATAAGAGCCGTTAGGCTCAATCGGGCCTAACCCGAGACCGGATCGGGCTATGCCCGGCCCAGTCTCGGGCTAGCCCGATTTTCGGGCTTTACCCGGCCCGGACCAGGCCGGGTACCGGGCCGGGTAGTGCGGCCAAACCGGGGCCCTTTCAGGGCCCCGGGTAAGGGCTCGGCCCTGAACCGGGCCGGGCTTGACCGGGCCGGTCTTGGGCCGGCCCGGCAGGCCCGGTTTTTATGTTCATGGCTATTTACCGTGTTCGTGACAGCTACCGCCCTGCCAAACTGAGCCCTAATGTTGGTTTTTTTATTTAAAGTTGAAATGTCTTTAAATGGGCTTGATAAGTAGAACTCCTTTTTGAGCCTTTTTATAGGGGGATTTTTTGGTGCACACGATGTATGGTTCTCCCGTGCCCAAATAAATAGGTTTCAATAGCTGGGTCACACATCCAATTTCAACTTTTTCCTCTAGGGTTTCAGCACGACGCCGAGCGCCATTATTTCCTTCGCGCTTTCCTCTTCCGAACTCATCCCGCTCGCTGCTCTAGGGTTTCTGCACGCCGCCGGGAACTTTTCCGACCTCCTACCAGATCGCTTGGAGGTTGCCATACGCGGAGCGCCATTATTAGGGTTCCTACTTGATTGGGAAACGAAGTGGAAAGCGCCATTATTAGGGTTTGCTTCTCTAACATTGAGTAAAGAAGCTCCAGTTTTTCCGGCACCATTGTGTAAAACGCTTCGGGCACTCCTTAGATCCAGTTTTTCCGGCAACACCTAATCTCTGAAGGTATAATCTGCTCCACCATTCCAGTTGTAAGATATAGTTTTCCAATTTTAATTTCTCTAAATTCCAGTTAGAATGTTTGCATTACAGTTGTAATTTATAGTGTTCCAGTTGTAATTTCTCTAAATTCCAGTTAGAATGTTTGCATTACAGTTGTAATTTATAGTGTTCCAGTTGTAATTTATGCTTAATCTAGTTAGCTGGTGAATCTTGGTTGTATAGTTGTTGTATGAATTTTTTTCTCTATAGTTTTTGTATGCATAGTTTATCTGGGCATATTTTAGCTGCTGAATTTCCATGACTTTCCATTCCTGATTGCAGATGCCTGGTTCTAGTTATTTATATAGCAGATGCGCATTAAAATCTTTCAAAGAGAATGCTAAACCTCTACTTGATGTTCTCACCGACGACTCCAAAGAGACTCTTCGTGAGATTCATATTCTAAATTTGTTCACCATGCCCACTATTCAACAAAATATTCCGCTTTTATATTATATCCTTAGGTCCTACTCTCCCAAGAGGAATGGTTTCCTCTTGGGTGATTTCTATGTTAAATTAATCGTCAACCAAGTGGCTTGCATTTTGGGCCTTCCGAACCGGGGAAGAGAATTTCATTTTGAGAGGACTCCTCTATCTAACTTCAAGCATAAGGATTTGGTGCAGGAGCTAGCTGACCTCACTGTTGAGGAGAGCTCACCAACCTTAGAACTAAGGAGAATAAATTCTCTAATTAAATACGTCCTAGCAGTTCTATTCTTCCCCCTCAAAGGACTGAAAGTGCCAACATGCCTTATGGACTTCCAAGGGTTGGAGGAATTTGGAAATGTGAACTGGCCGAAGGCCATACATAATTTCCTGCACTCTCATTTTGCTCCTATGAGCCAGGCTGAGGAGGGGACAAATCTAGGCTACCTTGAGGGATGTTCCATCGTACTAGTGGTAAGAAAGAGCACGTTCTATTCGTCAAATACATTGTCACTTTATTAATTGCTTATATCTATCTCTTATCATGTTGTAGGTATGGTTTTTTGAACATACCTCTATTGCCATGGCAGCCGCCGAAATGGCCACTCCCCGATTGAACCGATGGTCCTCCAACCTCAACATCAGCGCAACCCAATGTTCAAAAATGAAAGTGAAGCTTTCAAAACCCAATGCTGTAAGTTTTACAACATTATTTGTTGAATTAATCAATCCATAAACCTATAACATGAGGTACTTGTTTGCAAGCAGGTTCAGAGAGCGTTTGTTTACATATCTGTTGAGGAGCAAGACTTGCTCGGCGCAGAAGAAGAGGTTGATTCCTCAGACTTTGAGGATGAGGATGAGAAGAGGAAGGTGAAGAAGGAGAAGAGGGAGAAAAGGGAGGAGAAGGAGAAGAGGGAGGAGAAGGAGAGGAGGGGGTTGAAGAGGGAAGGGAAGGAGAGGAAGGAGAAGAAAATGGAGGAAAGAATTAAAGCCTATGTAGACCTAGTGCACCTGAATGGGGTTGCCCAGCTCAAAACATTTATTCAAGAAAAGTTTGACGCTTTGGCAGCTCTGATTGGGGAAAGTAGAGCATGTGCCAGTCATTCTCATCATGTGAAAACGTCGCCGCCACCTTCGCCACCAACATCGGTAGCAATAATTCCTTTTACTTCTCCGAAGAAAACCAAACAATTCACCTCCGTTAAGGCAATAAAGAAGAAGAGGGAGAAGACAGATGCCCAAAGGGTTGACCAATATCAGTACCCCGGGAGGGATGATCTTGCTCCCATAGACAGATGCATGATTGATTTCGTCTTGGCCCGATACCCCGATGGGTATGTTATTTTGTTATGTTTAATATACTTTATGTATTGTTAATATTTATAACTTTTATTTTTTTGCAGCGACTCTATTGTTATCGAAAGTGGAAATATTTATATTTCTCGATCGAGTATTAATGATATCTTAGGGGACGGGTGGGTGTGCGATGCACATTTAGATGCGTATGCATATGTTCTCAACAACCACAAAGCCACCGATGTAAAAGAAATGATTAATTTTTTGTTTGTATCTTCTAACCACGCGGTAATGAAAATTCTTTTTGTAAAATACATAGATGCTTCAAATGTATTGATCATCTATTCTAATTGATGTTTAACATGCAGTACTATAAAAGATGTGGTAAGACAAGTCTACGACTTGTTGAACACATAACTTCTCAATCAATTTCCGCCGCCGATGTTATCCTGATGCCTTGCCATGTTGGCAGTCATTGGGTATTGTTGGTAGGCAATTTGAAAGTGCGGCGATGGGATTTCTATGACTCATTGCCAAGTGTCATGCACAGATCTTGTATTCGGGAGCATGTATGTTACTCTATAATTATGTTCTTGATTATATTTACTTATATTAACTCACCTTCTGTAATTATATGCAGATTAAATTTCTTCATGAGGATAGACCCGAGGTACTTCCCGGAGATATCTCGTACTGGCCAATACACATTGTTGAAGGCATCCCGGCTCAGGATAATGGAAATGATTGTGGAATTTTTGTTATGAAGTTCATGCAGGCAAGCTTGGTGAAGGAGCAGGTTGATTGGGAGAGTAACAAGAGTTGGCCAAAATACATGCACCGGTTCAGGGCTGAAATAGTAGTTGAATTATTCCAAACCTTCCATAACTCTCTGCTTAAAGAACATGGTTTGGCTGTTTTGTAAAAACTGGGTTTGACTGAAATTAATTTATCTGGAATGTTTATCTGGAGAATGTTTGTTTATCTGTTTAACTGTAGCTTGGGTTTATCTGTTTAACTGCAGCTCAGCTGATTTCATTATACTCAATTGTTTGAAAATTAATGAAATTTTGACAAATCATATCATTCACCATTTTTCATTCACCATTTAACATTCATTCACCAAAGTCCGGGCATGATATTAATGAATGATATTTTGAGAAGCACAATGCTCTGTTTAACTGCCATTCACCAAATCATATCATTCAACATTCATTCACCAAAGCACAATGCTCTGTTTAACTGCAGTTGTAATAAATCTAACAGTTGTAGTTGAAATTAATGAATGATATTTTGAGAATTTAACATTCACCATTTAATGAAAATTAATGAAATCTAACATCAACTGGAATGTAATTGAATGAAATTTTGAGAATTTAATAACAGTTGTGGACTGATGGAGTCGCTTCAACAGGAGCCGCGAAACACCCAAATGATATATTGTCTACGAAGTTGTACTCTTTGGATTCTGTCTTGACGTTTTCCACGAAAGTAGCTTTTCCCTTTGAATTGCCTCTGCCACCTGAAAAAAGAAAAAGAGAATTAATAAATAATAACAACAGAACCCATATATAATAAGACAAACAAATCATATCATTCAAAGAAAATCATAATAGTTTTACCTTTCCTCCTCATTGGTTTCTCCCAATGACTCTTAGGTCGGTTGTTCGATAGCCCCTTACGTCGCATTGCCGGTGGATCCCGAACCACATCCTTGTTAGTTTCATCAATTATACCTTTTTTTCATCTTCTCATCTTCATCTACCATGTCATCTGATTTCTTAGCAATTTCATTCATGGCACTTAGTACATACTCTTTGACAATATTGCAATCTTCTACTCGGCGGGTGAGGTCATAGGTAAGACGCATCATATGATTTCTAAAGACTACATTGGAATCAAAGTCATTCAAACTTGCCTTTTTTAAAAGATACATACCCTTCTTGGCCTTTAGAGTGAATCTACTCAGTATGTATTTAGCAGGAATTTGCCTAACATTTTTATGATTATACACCCTTAATATGTGTTTGCATAGTATTCCCTTAGTTTGAAAACCTCTGCACGAACAATCAGCATCGTAGTTGGTCGAATCAACTGTTACGAACCATTGTTTAGCACCCTCGGATCCGTCGGAATGTTGGGTAGCATACAAAATGTGATTATCACTTACTCTTGATTCCTCTACAATACATATACCAATAGCACCTTCTGAATATGCTTGCTCAAATTTTGAAAAACTCTTTCGAGTGTAGATTTTTGAAATTTGTTTGAGTAGTGGGCAAGTATGTAATTTTAGAGTTATGCTACCATGTTTACACCGAAAATCCTCATCATGTTCGGATCGACGCCAAGTCGACGTCAACTTATCCAACCCAAGAAAACATTCAACAAGTGAACTTGTTGCTTTAGAACAACCATGCAAAACATTATTAGCCGATTCACTTCTTTGCGTGGATAGAATGCCAAGATCTAAACTTGCTTTATTGAAAGCGGTCGACCACTTCATTCTAACCTTATATAAGTCTCACAACCATCTATTATCGTCCAATTTCCTCTTATTATCATATCACTCCAACACCTCTCAAATTCAATCTCAGAATCACATTTGCTCATGCAATTGTAGAAAAGAGATCGAATACCTTTATCATTGTTGAAAGTAGGTACCTTTGACGGGGCTTTCTTTGAGATGTGTCATTGACACAATCGATGCCGACTATCAGGAAAAGTTCTCTCAATGGCAACGGCCATTGCTTGGTCTTGATCTGTAAATATGGTGGTGGGTTGTTTTCCACCAACAAACCTCAAAAAGGTCTCGAACACCCAGCAGAAAGATTCAATGGTCTCCGTTGCTATGAAAGCTCCGCCTACAAAAATATTCTGCAAATGATGGTTAACATCAATAAAGGGTGCACATGCCAAATTGTATTTGTTTAATCGATATGTTGTATCGAACACGATAACGTCGCCGAAACAATCATAATCAATTTTGCTCTGCCCGTCAATCCAAAAAAAACTAATCAATCTATTCATCTCATCAGTTTGGATATCAAAAGAGAACATATTGTCTTCAGATTGACGTTCCTGCAATATTTTGGACAAGCTGATGGCATCCCACTGTCTATTAGCGCTCTTCTTTCGCGTTGGACAAAATTATAAGCATCACTCTTACAAAACCCCACATTTTCAACACCGCCCACCTCATCTGCAAGAAAATTGTATGCATCGGTTGTTCTTATACCCACACCTGTCATATTTTTTAGAAGGCTAGCTTGCACATTCGATATACTACGATGAGACCTCAAAAGATGTTTATCATTTTCTGACACGAGTGGGTGATTATGTTCCTCGACGAACTTTGTAACCTCCCAATTCTTTCCTTCTATGTCGACATTAAAGTATATGCAGGCCAAACAATTTGTGCGAGTATCCAATTTACGGTATTTTTTATGTTCGTCAAGCTCCGGTTTTGAACGCTTTACACCAGCTTTGGCGCAACAAAACCCTCGGCCCTTAATAATAGTCTTGTGTGTCCAATAAACAACATTTCGCTTCCGCACACTAAATCCAGTTTTATGAGCATAGTCGCAGTACATAGCATATGCTTCCTCCTCACTCTGAACAATCGGGAATGCCATTGTTCCTTTCTGTCATTAGAAAAAATTCCAGTTGTAAATTAACAATGCCAGTTGTAAAATTCCAGTTGTAAATTGAACAATTCCAGTTGTAAAATAAACAATTCCAGTTCTAAAATGACAGTAAAACTCAAAAGATGAGAAAGATTTAGGACTCACGTTGCCAAAATTATCTACAACTTGTTTCTCATATGCTTGCTGCATTATGTTCAGATCTTCTCACAACTGAGGCAAACACCTGCAGAGTATTTCGGGAGTTAAAGACAGGAGGACAATGGTGGAGCTGAAACCCTCGAAGTTTTATATTAGACAAGCCACAGTCGCTCGAACCAAGAAATGATAACCTGGAGTAGTGGAGGGGGCTGAAGATCAGGAAATCTCCGAGAGGCTTGACGAGCAGTTAGGGCGTGGAGTCGGTGGCGTGCTGAAACGCGAGATGAGAAAAGCTCCAGTTGCCGGCGTCGTGCTGAAACCCTAGAGAAAACCTCCAGTTGCCGGCGACGTGCTGAAACCCTAGAGAAAACCTCCAGTTCAGTTCGTTTTGAGCGACGGGGAGGAGAAGGAAGAGGGAAAAGTTGAATTTTGGGGGGAAATAGGATGTGGGGCCCAGTTGTTAAAACATATTTATTTGGGCACGGGAGAACCATACACTGTGGCTACCAAAATTTTTTTGCTTTTTATATTATCGTATTGACTCTTCTCTTTCTCTTGTACCAAAGTCCAATGAAGTTTTTAGATTTGGCTTTTTATATATTAATGGAGGGTGGCCTTTATTTGGGTCTGCCTTCAAGGCGAAAATTTTCTGTGCCTGCAAAGAACGGGAAGGATTGTCGGGGAAGTACAAATTCCTCCTATATTTTTTTATCTTTTCACAAAATAAGTCGAAATATTAATATATGTATTTTTACACTCATTTTAAGTACCCATATGACTATATTATGGGGCAAAAATACAACTGTAAAAAAATTCCTTTTTAAAACTATTTTTACAACCGTAATTTACAACAAAATTACAATCACTTTTTACTATGAATGAAATTACAGTTGTATTTGGTATTAAAAAAAAGATTCCGCACAGATCTCCCGCCTTCAAATTTGCAAATTTGCTGGTTTTTCAACTCATGCCCCTCATCTAGGATTTTGAAGGGGTTTTCCTCTTGGGCTTAAGCTTGACCTATGCAAGAACATAGCCGGAAGAAACTCTATTGATCAATATGGCACTTTAATGGGAAAACAAGTCAAAGGTTTTTTATGCAACATTTAATTATCCATATCTGAGCACATATCCATATCTGCGCACATCTTGCTTGTGAGTGAGTCTTAAGGAGAGAAGAATGGAACACCGTGAAAATTTTGAAAGTTGACGCATGAGATGTGGCTATCGCTAGATGAAATTATTTGTCATGCTCGCCTTTGGTTGGCGCGGTGGTGGAGCTCGCGTGAATCATTCGTGAACGCCCGACCTCACCTAAGGAATTTCATCCGCTTTTATGTTTAAAGCTAGTTATCTTATCTTGGTGGTGGTCGCAACCGTTGTCATCCCAAACATACATTCTATGACGGTGAGCAAAAATGCCGCCCCAAACAGAGCCAAAATCTCCAACTTCTTCTCGGCAGACATCTCAAAGGTCACTATTTGGGCAGAAGCAACGACGATTATTGTGAAACAAAGAAGACGATTAAAACATACCACATCAGGAAAACAAATGACGCGATAAAGCATAACCTCTTCAAAACATGGGTTGAGATCCGGCGGTGAATGGCCTGAAAGCAGGGAAGAGATAGATGAAACAAGTTGGTGACAGGAAAAACAAAGCTAAAGTATTATTAAAAAAGGCAATTGTTATTAGTACTGCACTTTTGGCTATCCGCAACTATATCCGCAAACCATTGTTTTTCAAAATGGCTATCCCCAAACATAATTGTTATCCGCAAACCAAATTTTTTGAAAAATAAATTTTTGAAGAATTGCAAACATAATTGTTATCGCTTTAATGAGTTGTCAAGGGACCCATCTTTTTTACCATGTTAGAATGAAGTTATTATTCAACCCAAAGTGAGGTATATATATTCTAGATACTAAAGAAGACATTTTAACAAATTCTGGGGTTCTCTTTGCATCGTTTAAGATGAGATTAGTTTGGAGTATGCTGGTACTCATGCATTAAAGGGAGACCTAGTAAGGTGCACAATGTCAGAGCTACTTGACAAGTAAATCATTGAATTCACAGCTGCAGCAAATGTGGGTAATTTCTTCAAATTACTCTGTAACTATGTAAGCCGATGTAGACGAATCGTTTAAGATGAGATTAGTTTTGCTTGTCAGTTATAAATGAATCGTTTATAGATTTATGTTTTGCCTGCCAGTTGAACTTACAAAACCATGAAGAGGAAACATCATACCTCCCTAGCGTCGGGACGAGATGGCGGAACGGAGACGGCGGGACGGAGATGGCGGGCGAGATGGGTAGAACTAGGCGTCATTTTGGGCTGGCGTCGGGACGAGATGGTGAGATGGCGAGGAGGAAGCGGCGGGAGAGAGTACCTGGGCGAGCGGCGGAAACCCGGAAAAAAAAGGTCGGCGCTGTAGCCGGGCGAGTGCGGTTAGGATTTTTAGGGCCTAAAAAACCTAAAATTGGGTGTGGATAGCCAAAAACTGAGTGCTAATAACAATCCCCTTAAAAAATCCCAATTTTCATGTTCTAACAGACAATTATGAACTATTTATAAGCTAATGGTCCCTGTCGTAATTTACCGTTGTTCTTGAGAAGACCGACACAAACCGCCAACTCATCTTATTACACTGGTAACACGTTGCTAAAGCCGGGCATCGGAGTGTAGATGCTGGCAAAAGTGAGAGCAATTTTATGGTCCATTTGGCGTGTGTTTTTTTTTCGCTCCGGTGAGTTTTGACAAAAGAGTCATTATCATAGAATGCATGTTTGGCAAGACAATGGTTATGACGACCACCAAGAAAAAAAACTATTTTGAGCGTAAAAGTGGATGGAGTTCACGAACGATAGTTCATAACCACTTCGTTCATGACTGCCACCACCGTGTCAAAAGGAGCCTAAAATTGCTCTCACTCTCTCCAACTCATCTTATTACACTTGTAACCCCTTATGGAGCATCGGGCTATACACGCCGCTGCAGTTACTAAAGCCGGGGTCTCGGAGTTTAGATGCCGACGAAAGTGAGCAATTTAGGCTCGGTTTGGCGCGGCAGTTACTAACACCGCTACAATTACTAAAGCCGGGGCCTGGGAGTCATGGGATGCATGTTTGCAGTGACAATGGTTGTGACCGAACATAAAAATGAATGAAGTTCATTAGGCGAGATCCGGGGTTCACTAACGAAAATTCATAACAACTGTGTTCACAGACCGCCACCGCCACCGCCGTGCCAAACGTTGCCTTAGTGTTGATGAAAATTGAGAGAGATTAAGAAAAATGTGACAAAAAATATGCAATTACATGAGATAATATCTTCAATATCCAAGCCATAAACCCTAGCCTAAAAATATCCTCACCGAGTTTTTCTTCCTTTTTTAACACCCACGCGTGAAGGGCCTCCAGACAACTCCCGCAGCTTCGCTCATACAGGAATCGTGAAACGCCTCTTCAAAACTCGCCGGAGTTGAACATCGACTCACAGCCCCACCCAATATGTTCCCATCACCTCCATCGTCGCCGCTGCCGCCAAAATCCAGTCCCATGGCGAATTTACTAACATCACTCCTGCAAGTCCTACTCTCCGGCCTGGATCTGGCGCAGCTCTATCTCCGCCGCTGCCTCTTCCAAATACTCGCATCCGCCCCTCTCCCCCACCACGTCTCCTTCATCCTCGACGGCAACCGCCGTTACGCCCGCAAGTATGACCTCCCCCCCGGCGACGCCCACCAGACCGGCTTCCGAAACCTGGTCCGCATCCTCCGATACTGCGCCGAGCTCGGCCTCCCCTGCGTCTCCATCTTCGCCTTCTCCATCGACAACTTCCGGCGCACGCCCCACGAAATCGCCGCACTCATGTCCCTCTTCCGCGAGAAACTCCTCGCTCTCCGCGACGACATTGCCCTGCTCAACGACGCCGGCATTCGGATCCACTTCATCGGCGACATCAGCCTCCTCGACAACGAGATCCGCGATCTCGTGCTCCGCATGGCGGAGGAGACAAAGGGGAACGACCGCCTCGACCTGCTGCTATGCATCGCGTACTCCACCAGGTACGAGATGGTGCGCGGCGCGCGGGGCGCCTGCGAGGAGGTGTTGGCCGGCGCTCGCGGCGGAGGCGCGGCCGGCGGCGTGACGGTGGCTGATGTGGAGCGGGGGATGTATTTGACGGGGTACCCGGAGCCGGATTTGTTGGTGAGGACGTCGGGGGAATGGAGGATGAGCAACTTCGTGCAGTGGCAGAGCGGCGGGTGCATGCTCCATTCGCCGGGATGCCTCTGGCCGGAGCTATCGCTGCGCCACCTCGTCTCCGCCGTTGTTCGCTTCCAGCAAGGTCGCGATTACCTCCGCGACGCGAGGAGCAAGATCTGGTTTTATGACCGCTGTGATTTTAAAAGAGCATGATTACCATTTACCTCCTGAGATATAACTTAATATTACTAGCAGCCCTCACCGGATGGATGCCGCAAAGTTATCTTCTTCATTTATAAACTCTAGCTTAAATTATGAAATTGCTCTTGAATTTTACCCATATTTTGAAATAGGTTTTGAAGTTCTTTTAAACTTTAAAACAAAGAAGTCATTTTTAAATTATTTTCTCTCTCTCTCTCAATCATCACTACCTCATGTAGTTATGCTAGTACTAAGAGGCAAATTGGTGGATGAAAAGTTAAGCATGAGTGTTTTTAAATAAACTTTTTGAAATCTAAATCATCACAAAAAGAAATTTAGGGACTTGTCTAGAAAACCCGAGCATGAGGCCAACTTGGGAAAACCTGGCGAGACAATTATAAAAATATCCCCCCTCCCAAAAAAAAAGAGTAAGTTCGTAGTAAGCTCACAGTAAGTTCGTATTTAGTCCTCAGATATCACGCTGAGAGTCATCGTCTCGTCGCTGGGACCCGAGAACGGCTCACCCCAGCTCGCCGACGACCAATTGAACCTCCCATAGGGATGGGGCCCACTCTCGTGCCCCATCCCCTTGTCGTTGCCTATAAATATGACCCATCGTCAAGGGGAAGATACAAAGCCAGCAACCTACTGGGGTCGCCTATGACTCACGAGCTCCTCAGTGCACCTCGCAAGCCTGTCTCTCCCTCATCACCTAGCACATCATTTGGTTTGAGAGAGGAAGATCATATACACTCTTGGGTCTGAGGTGGATCTCCGAAATGTAGCTATTTACCTTCATGTTTGACCATCCTTGCCTATGACTTCAATCTTCGTGGGTCAAAATAACCTCTGAAGATACTCAAATTCGAACTCTTAAGTTGAGATCCTAGCTTCAACATTATCTAAAATCACGTGTAAATTAAAGCTAGATGACCAATTTAATACATTACTTATATTACTCTAAATGAAATTGAAAGATTTTACTGAATATATATTATGAATAAAATTGCTAATTAAGAATTTGCATAAAAACAAATACACCTAAGTATTGTTCTTCATATATCATATTTTGCTTCATATATGTCATAAATGAGTCTCACTTTATATTAAATGTTTATTTTCTTTACATTTAAAGATCAAAATTTTATCTATTATATTTTTAAAGAATAAAATAATCATTCTAGGAAATAATTAAAAATGAATGAAAAAGAAATTAAAAAAAATATTTGATAGTTAACAAAATGTCGTTACAATGTCTTATATTTGATGTTAACAATAGAGCAAGTGAGCATGGCATCATGTTAATTGTGTTAGCATGGTTGTACCAATGAAATCTGTGGTTCAATTATCTTTTAAATTTAGCAGATTTATTATTATTATTATTATTATTATATGCTTAGCAAAATCATATTAAATTTGAAATAATTTTGGTACGCGTTAATATGTCGTTACGATTGAGTTCCATCTTTTATAAAATCATATGGCTGTGACGAATTTGATTATTTGACATGATGTGTCTAACTCGTTGAGAGGTCATCATAGCATGCCACATGTAGGCGAAATTTTTGGCTCCGTGTCCCGTTTCAAAATCTGTGTCCGAGAGAAGTATCGTGCTGACAGGTGGCAAAATTAAAGGGGAAATAAAAAAATAATAGCGCAACATCATATTTAATTTCCGCGGAGATCAATTGATCTCCACAGAGATCAAATTTGATCTCCGTGGAAATCAAATTTGATCTTCGTGAAGATCAATTGATCCAGATCAAATTTGATTTCTGCGGAGATCAAATTTGATATCCTTGGAAATCAAATTTGATCTCTGTGGAGATCAATTGATCTTCAGAGACTAAATTTTAGCAAGAAAAAAAGATTTTATCTCCCTAACTTCTCTCTTAATTTTGGCATCGTTGTCATTTTTGTTTCCTATGATTATTGCTTCCATGTCGTAGCCGCGTTCATGGAGTACATCGATGTGTAATTTTCGTCTCCGGTCTTCACTCCCACGAGGCCGCAGAAGGCGTTAAAGTTTGCTACAAGAAGAAAAAAAGACGTTCTCTTTCTAACTTCTCTCTTGATTTCGGCCCCGTTGCCGTCACAGTTTTCAACGATTGTTGCTTTCACGACGTAGCCGCATCCAAGGAGCACATCATTGAGTGATTTTCGTCTCCAATCTTCACTCCCAGGTCGTAGAAAGCGTCAAAGTTTGCCACATGTTGAAGATGTTTTCTCATGTTAGTTTTGACTTGCTTGTTTTGGATGATTTTCTCGTGAGTTTTCATCCATGAAGGGAAAAAGTGTAATGAATCAGGCTTCGACCAAAGTGAATTCTGGTTCATCTTTCTTGTATATTCTCCAGTGCAGTGTTTGATCTATTTTTTTCTTTAATTTTCGACAATTTTGATGTTTACGCTTTGCTGCAGTTTATTTGATGTTTGCTCTTATTTATTACTTTGTTTGTTCATTACTTAAATAACAATGATAATTTCAATATTTATGGTAATTGATTTTGATCTCCATGGAGATCAATTTCAGCGCCATGAAAATCAAATTATCGATCTCCATAGAAAAAAATAAGAAATTAAATATATTTTTTCTGCCTAATATTTATAGTTCAGGTTCCGCATTTTCTTTTTAATATGGCACTTGTCGTAATTTTATTATTCCCGGACCAAAATCTCTCTTCGGGACACGGACCCAAAATTCCCCCCACATGTAGTGGGAAATAACCCCCGCCCTCGCTAGGCGATGAGAACATCATAAAATCCTTTTTTACCAGCACATCACGTCAGGGTAAGAGATCACAAAAAAAGAATAACCCTCACTACGATCGGCACGCCCGATTCCCAAATGTCTTCTATGCGCGAATACGATAACCCGCCGATGTCATCATTTTCGATCTCAAACAAAGAAAATTGCGAGTATTACAAAAGGATGAGATCAAAATGACCGTAGTTCTTGGGAAAGCTCTTTCTCGGGTAAGAAGAAGGCTCATGCGATCATTCTTATTCTTTCTTATGTTTCTTTGTTATTTCGCATCTCTTCTACTAATTCAAATAAGGTTTACCGCTAAGACAGAGATTCGAAGTTGATTTCGTTGTAGGACTATTTATCGGGGGAGCGCTCTTTACCGGGACATCCCCTCTAGGTGTACTAAATTACACGTTGCACCCCTCTTACTTTTGAAATTACAAAAAAACCTTCCTTGTAATTTTACATTTCATAACACGCGCACATTTTTCGTCTTTGTTTGTGTTTCACGCCCGGGCGGGTTCGCATTTTTTGCCCGGGCTCACATTTTCCGCATATTCATGTGTTTTCCCACAGGTCTTCCCTTTCCATTCACATTGACACATTGTTTTATTTTTTTTTGTACTCTTATGATTTTCTTTGTTTTCAATTCTCGAAAGCTATTGTCTTCAATCTGAACAAACAAAAATGACCAATACCAATTCATGTTATAAAAAATCATCACGCGACAAATAACATTAATGAAATTAAACTCGATGTCAATTTCTGTATGCATTGGTTGGATTGAAAGTCCCTAAAATAAGTGTTTTCACTATTTTTCTTCTTATAAGTCAACACCACCCTTCTCGTCCTACTATTTTTTCCTACCATTATTTTTCTGACAATTCTAATCCAACACTAATTTCTCATCGCTACAATTCCTACCGCCACAAACAGAGCCAATATCACTTTATCATCATCATTCTCTGTCCGCTCTAATTTGCCTTGTTGATGCTAAAAATTTTATGGATTAAAATCAAGAATTCCTTACAAACGACTTTTTAACGGCTATAAAAAAAGCCACACTCGGAATCAAATAGACCTAGGCTCTGTTTGGGGGGATTTACACCGGTCAAGCGGTTACAACCACATGAATCGGGTCTTAATTAAGGTCCAGTTCATGCGATCGTAACCACTTGACCGGTGAAAATAAGTCCCCCCCAAATGGGGTCCTAAAGAACACAGCGAGCAGGGGCGTTCTTATCTCGGCCACGCGATGATTTGAATTGTGAACAATAAGAGATTAATTAATTTCAACAAAGTATACATATAATTCCGATACATTAATTAATCTGTACAACAGCTCCATGCAGTGCCGGGGCGCAATTCCGAAGATTTGTTAGCTAGCTTTGACTTAATTAGAGCTGCAAAGCTAAATCAGGTTGCTGGGAATCTACCACCGCACCGGGAGATGGCGATCCCGGAGACTGGAATCTGACATTCAAATCCGGCGGAATAGGTTCCGACTTTCCCTGCATCGAGGGGCCGCGCTGTTGCAAATCGTGATCATGTTCTCTCACTGGTTTGCTAATAAAACTAGGATGATTAGCAGTTCCTGCTGTCGCTGAATCAGTGTGGTTCGAATGAGTCGGAATCAAGGCGGCAGCGGAGGTGGTGCAGTTGTTCCTTAGGGCCATGTCACGTTCTCCGACGTGAATCATCGGTGGCTCAGAACCAAAACACATCGGCGGTCTCGAAGAACTCGTCCCGATACCTTCTTCGGAAGGAGGAATGAACCTGAACCCGCCGGTAAAACCATTGGCCGTGGAATTCCTCGCTCTATTCCAATGAACCTGGAAAGGGGTTTTCGGCTGGATGGTGGGATCGGCTTCGTTTCCCGCTCCACTGATCGAAATCGCCGATTGATCCTCACCGTCGTCTCCGTGGTCGGACGATACTCCATCACAAGCAGGAGCGGCCATGTCGCTGCAGGAGGGCTGTAGCATCTGTGAATGTCCGTTGCTGCACTTGAGAATTTCGGTGCAGGGAGACATCATGGCCGGAGAAGACTGGTTGGATGGAGAAGAAGATCGAATCTGAGGCTGAGATTGCTGTGGCGATTCGTTCTCGCCAACCCATCCTCGCCCGTATTTTGTTCCGGGAGGCAAAACTTTTTCGATTTTGTTAGCAGCAATGCTCCAGCCAATGGGTCCAAGATGAGCGGCGAATCGAGCCAAACTACGAGCATATGCATACTCCATATGAAGCCCCACCTGAGCCCAGTATCATAAGGATAAACCTAACTCATTAGTTTTTTAAGGAATTATATTTGCTATTGCTAATTGTTTAAATCTTAATAAAATCAGTATTATTCCTAATTATTGTCTAAACTCAGAATAAATGTGGGAAAAATTCATTGAAAATCAAAGTTGAGCATGGTAAAAACGAGATTGTTTGAATGGGTGTATAATAAAGACATTTTCCTTATATTAGGGTATAGTTAACATATTTGAAAATAGATATATTTTATAAAAGTTACCCATTCAACTTAGGCTTCATTTGGTAGGGCATTTTCCTGCGTGTGCAGGAGCAACCCCCGCCGTAAGGCGGAAAAACAAATGCCTGCGCGCGTAGGCACCGGCGTTTGCTCCCGCAAACCTTCGCAAAAGCCCCCGAACCACCCCGTCCCCAACCCACCTCCCTCACCTCCGGTTGCTCCCGCCCCGTCTCCCGCCACCTTTCCAAATGAAGCCTTAGAGTCTGTTCAGGTGGGTGGCTGCAATTGCAGATGGAACCTCTGTTTGTTAGAGCGTTTTTTGCTCCATCTACATTGTGGGGTGAAAACGACAAAGCTAAAAAATTTGTTTGGTAACCCTCCAATTCCCACCGCCACCGCTCCAAAACGCCATTTTTAGCCATTTTTGAGACAACAACCACCTCCCTCAATTTCCCACCGCTCCATTGCCAATGCTCTCATTCCCACCGCCGAAACAAACAGACCTGGAGTGGATGGAGATGAAATGGTGTTTTGAGATATTGGAGGTTCCACACGGAGGCTATTCAAACGGGAAAAAATATCGTTTGCGTTTTTTGAAAAACACAACGGAGAAAAAACTCTCAAATAAACGGAGCCTTACGGTCCAATGATTTGAAAAGGTGCGAGGTAGGCTTAGAAGATACAGTGGGGAGGCTATGATTATGATAAATTATGATGACCCTACTATGGAAGATGTGAAAATTCTACCCATGCCGAAAAAAACTAAACTTTAAAAGATTTTAGTCATCTAGTTTAGACGTTACGAACCGCAGCCAGATGCTTCTTCTCTCCATCAAACACAGACAAAATCGGCATCTCGCATCCATAGCTGTATGGCTGGAATTGACTGTAAGTGTTCCGGCGGTTCTCTTCCACAACGGCAACTCTTTTGCCAAATCTTGTAGCAATCTCTTTAGCAAAACCTGCAAACGCACAGGCAACAATATATGTTGGAATGTCGAACTCAAGAACGAAACTCTACTAAAAACACATCAACAAGGAAACATAAGTAATAAAACCCACCCCTTGCTTTTCTTGCCAATGTTTAACCACAGTTTACTAGGGCAAAGTACATTGCAATCCTGTGAGTTTGGGTAGTTACCACAACCTCTCCACTCTCTATCGAAATTATCAAAACTTCCATCTGAGTTCACATTGTTAACTTTTACTGCAGTAAATTATAATTTATAGATTTCTAATTTATAGATTTCTGGGATGTGTGCGCTCATAATGCGTGGTATAAACTGGAAGAGGGTGTGGCTTGTAAATGTGATAAATACAGATGGGATGTTTTTGTAATTTTAGAAGGGGGAGTGGAGGTCCCCGGTAATTACACAAACTCATAAGAAAGTTCAGTGTAATTAACCCATCTTTACTACGAATGACAGTGCACGGGGGACCCAGTGTAGCCGCGACAGTACACTTGATCGTCAACATCACTTGTACACAACATGAGGCGGTGACAGTACTATTAAAGCTAAATATATCCCGTGCACCATCACTCATACATAAGGGCAGCCCGGTGCACAAAAGCATCCCCATGCAGCGAGGGTCCGACGAAGGGTCCCACCACAAAAGTGAATTGTAGGCAAACCTTATCATGCATTTTTGCAAGAGGCTGCTTCCAGGACTCGAACCCGTGACCTCAAGGTCACACGACAACACCTCAACCAGTGCGCCAAGGCTCCCCTTCCATCTTTGTTCATACATTTAAAAATTTATTACATTTTTTCCTAAATGTTACTTAGTACAATTGATAAATAGTATTCGTGAAAAACTCTTGGTTATGGGATATGTGGAGTGATAGGAAACTACAACGGAAAAAGCTAGAAAACAGAAAGCAAAGGAAGAAGACGGCTAGGGTTTCTAGGAAAAGAGAATACCTGAATAAGATTTAGCATGAGAACCAAAAGAGGGGGGGAGATGGGTATTTATGTGAACCCTCTCCCCCTAGGGCCGGCCGGCCCCAAGTGAGGGCTGAACCGGTTCGGTTCAGCCCTCCTTCTCTTATTTACTTAATTGCGGGCTGAACCGGATGGTTCAGCCCGGTCTTTTCCCGCCGCTCCTTTCGGTCGTCTGGCGTACTTGAATCCTCGAAAGCGCGTGTCGTCCAGGGGCATAACACTCCCCTCCCCTTCAAGAGGCAGCTTGTCCTCAAGCGGAAAGTCCGGAAAGAACTCCCTGAACTCTAGTAAATCCACCCATGTGTTGTGGGCCTCGGACAGATCGTTCCACTTGACCAGAACCTCGGAACGGTATTCCGTGCCATGTTTCTTCCAGCGTAACAGCAGTACATCCTCGGGACTGGGGCGTAGCTCGCCAGCCGTAGTAGCCTCGGGGAGGAAGGGGGTCACAGTGACCGCCGCTCCCAGCTTCTTCTTCAGCAGCGATACATGGACGTGGGATGAGTTCTGGACCCTTCAGGAAGAGCGAGAGTGTAAGCAACCGGGCCCACCCGGTGAGTGATGCGGAACGGCCCATAGAATCGGGGAGCTAACTTCTGATTGGCCCGGCGAGCAACTGAAAGCTGTCTGTAGGGCTGGAGACGGAGAAAGACCTCGTCCCCCACCTGAAACGTCCGCTCCGTCCGGTGCTTGTCAGCCTGTAACTTCATCCGGTTCTGAGCGGAACGAAGATTGTCCCGCAGGAGGACCAAGGTCTGATCTCTGTTCCGTAGAGCGCGATCCACGGCAGGAAGAGCAGTGCTACCCGGCTCGTAGGACCGAAGAGAGGGTGGTGGTCGCCCGTAGACAACCTCGAACGGAGTGAGCTTGCTGGCGGTGTGAAACGAAGTATTGTAGCAATACTCCGCCCAATGTAACCATCGTGTCCAAGAACGGGGCTCATCCATGACGAAACAGCGGAGGTATGTCTCTACCCCCCGATTTAGGACCTCGGTCTGGCCATCTGTCTGCGGGTGATGCGTTGTGCTCATGCGCAACCGGGTCCCCTGTAGCCGAAATAACTCCTGCCAGAAATTGCTAATGAAAACCGGGTCGCGATCGGAGATGATCGAACTCGGAAGACCATGTAGACGCACCACCTCTCGGGCAAAAAGATCGGCAACTGTCTCCGCGGAGTACGGGTGGCTGAGGGCGAGAAAGTGGCCGTATTTGGACAGTTTGTCCACTACGACCAAGATCACGGACTTGCCCTGAGAGCGGGGTAACCCGTCGATGAAGTCCATCGAGACCGTCTCCCAAATGTGCTGAGGAATCTCCAAAGGCGTTAGCAGCCCCGCAGGTGAGGTCGTCTCGTATTTCTGTCGTTGGCACACGTCACACTGCTGTACGAAACGCTGAGCATCCCATCGTAATCCCTTCCAAAAAACATTGGCCCGTAGCCGTTGTAGGGTGCAGAGCACCCCCGCATGGCCGCCAGTCGGGGAGGAGTGGAACTCCTGTAACATAATCTCCTTCCAGGTAGACGAGGCGGGAATGACCACCCTCCCGCGGTAGTATAAGTGCCCCCCAACCAGCTGGTAACCCGGAGGAGTGGGGTGGCCCTGGGACAAGGCCTCCACAATCGGCTGAAGCTCTGGGTCCGCGGCGACCTCCCTCTGAATGTCATCCAGGGACTCAATTAGTGGCCCCGACAGATGGAAGATGGTACTCTCCGGTAAGCGGGACAGAGCATCGGCCACCAAGTTCTCCTTGCCCTGCTTGTACACGATCTCATAATCATACCCCAACAGCTTGGTCAGCCACTTTTGTTGGAGGGGATGCCAACCTCTGATCCAAGAAATGCTTCAGGCTCTGGTGATCAGTGCGAACTTTAAAATGGTGGCCCAGCAGGTATGGGCGCCACAGCATCACGGCATGTAAGATTGCCAGCATCTCTTTCTCGTACGTGGAGAGGCCCAGGGTCCGAGGCGCCAAAGCTTTGCTGAAATAAGCCAACGGCCTCCCCTCCTGCATCAATACCGCCCCAATGCCAACTCCGGAGGCGTCCGTCTCCAGGATGAACTCCTTGGTGAAATCCGGTAGGGCGAGCACCGGCGTGGTCGTCATAGCCTCCTTGAGGGCGGAGAAGGCCCGCTCAGCTTCATCATGCCAGGAAAAGGACTCCTTGTGGAGGAGCTGGGTAAGAGGGCGTGCCAATTTACCATAGTCCTTCACAAACCTCCGGTAGTATCCAGTCAGGCCCAGAAAGCCCTGTAGTGCCCGCACCGTAGTGGGCCGTGGCCACTCCACCATGCTCTCGATCTTCTTTGGGTCCGCCCTGACCCCCTGGGCCGAAACCAGATGGCCCAAGTACTCCACCTCTGGTTGCCCAAACGAGCACTTCGACAGCTTGGCGTAGAGCTGATGCTGCCGCAGGATGGTAAGAACCTGTGCCACGTGCTCGATGTGCTCCTCCCACGTCCGACTGTAGATCAGGATATCATCGAAGAAGATGAGCACCGAACGCCGAAGTAGAGGCCACAAGGTCTCATTCATCACCGCCTGGAAGGTCGACGGGGCATTGGAGAGCCCAAAAGGCATCACCAAAAACTCATAATGCCCATCGTGTGTGCGAAAAGCGGTCTTGTGGACGTCTTCCGTCTTCATCCGTATCTGGTGATAGCCGGACCGAAGGTCCAACTTAGTAAACAAGCTCGCCCCATGCAACTCGTCCAAAAGTTCCTCTATCATCGGAATCGGGAACTTATCCTTGATCGTGGAGTCATTCAAGTTGCGGTAATCCACGCAGAAACGCCATGAACCATCCTTCTTCTTTACCAAGATGATAGGGGAAGAGAAGGCGCCGGTGCTCGGTCGTATGATGCCGGTCGCCAACATCTCCTTCACACTCCTCTCGATCTCGGCCTTCTGGATGTACGGGTACCGGTAGGGTCCGACGTTTGGGGGAACAACCCCCTCTTTCATCTGTATGCCGTGATCCCTAAATCTGGGCGGGGGAAGGCCCTTAGGCTCCCGGAACACATCCTCGAACTGAGACAGCAGTGTCTGTATCTCCTCTGGAATGTCTGGAGGGGTTTGGCCCGACGCCTCCACCCCCACCACCATGGCCATGGGAGAGCCCTGCTCCTCCAACAGCTGTAAGCTCCGCACCGAAATCTCCTTCAGAGGAGAAGACCGAATGCCTTGCAGGCAGTAGTCCGTCCCCTGCTGGGTGAACTCCATCGTCAGCCGCACCCAATCAGTAGTCACCCTCTGCAACTGCCGCAACCACTGAACCCCCAACACCACGTCCGAGCCTCTGATCGGTAGCAAATACATGTCCGTGTGACACAAGTAGCTCTGCACGCAGATTTCCACCCCCTTCATCACCCCCTCGCACTTCAGCTTGCTTCCATCTGCTACCATTACCTGGAATGCCGCCTCCTTGTCAATCGCCTGTCCTACCTTCGAAGCCACGGTGGGGTTGATGAAATTATGGGTACTCCCACTGTCCACCAAAATGGTCACTCGCTCCTTGCCCACCCGGCCTGTAAAGCGTAGTGTCAAAGGGGCCGCACACCTCTCCATGGCCTGCATGGAGATCCCGAACTCTGCTAAATCCAGGTCCTCCACCTCGACATCCACAAGTGGATCCTCCTCTCCATCCTCCTCTCGCAGCATAAACACCTGGACCTTCTGGCAAGCGTGTCCTCGGGTATACTTCTCATCACAATTGAAGCACAGTCCTTTCTCCTTTCGGGCCTGCATCTCTGGCCATGTCAGTTTCGTCACCGTGGGCCGTATGGCGGTAGGTGGGTCTCTTCGTCCTCCTGTTGGAGCCGCCAGCGGCTTAGTAGCCGTCCGACTCTTCTGTCTGTTGAAACGCTCCTCCTGTATCCGAGCAATGCTAATGGCATGGCTCAGACTGCGTGGGAGGTAAGCATGAACCTCGTCGCGCAAGTGGTCCTTCAGCCCTGAGATGAAGCAGCTCAGCAGTGTCTGCTCACCCCAGGTCACCCGGTTCGCCAACCTCTCGAACTCTGTCCGGTACTCCGTAACTGTACCCCTTTGCCGCAGCTTCTGCAGAGTCGTCTCTACATCTTCATACTCCAGTGGCCCAAACCGGGCCGAGAAAGCCTCCGTGAATTCCTCCCAGGGAGCCGTGGTGCGTCCCCTGAGGAACCATGTCGTCCACTGATACGCGTCCTCCTCCAGATGGAAGGCCGCCAACTGCACCCACTGAGCCTCGGGAACCTCCTGGTATTTGAAGAACAGTTCCGCCTTCTGAATCCACTCGAGCGCGTCGCCGCCCTTGAATTTAGGGAAGTTCATCTGGGTCAACTTCGGTTGCATATAGGGGCGCTGATGTGCTCCGCCAAATCCACCTCCCTCTTGGGCCATCTGCCCCAGTTGCTCCGGACCTCCTTGCTGCACCCCTGGATTCCACATCGGGGGTCTCCCTTGTCCTGGGTTCGCCATCTGAGGTCTCACTCCTCCCATATATGCGTTGTCGTAACCCAAGTTGGGAGATGGTGCGGGCTGAGGATGTAGAACTCCAGCTGTACCCCCATGAAGTGGAGGAACAACTCCCGCCGTGCCCCCGAGGGGGACAGCATTCGCTCCCGTGGGGCGAAACAGCCCGAAACCCTGATGTTGCGGCCTCCAAGGCTGTCCTGAGTGCTGGCCGGGCCCCCACTGGGCTCCCCCTCCTTGTCCGACACCCCCCCCTTGCCGCTGAAGCCCCGCCGCCCCCTGAGCATGCAGAATTGGCCCCCAAGAGACTGCCGCTCATCCACTTGGCCGCAGCAGCCCTGCCGACCCTGGTAGAGGCGGATCGGCACCCCAGCCACCGGCGAGAGCCCCTCCGACTCCCGCAAAGGCCGCTGCGACTCCTCCAGGCGCTGAATAGAAGCCGCCGGCCTGTCCCGTCGCTGAGTAGGAGCCGACGCCCCCATTCCAGCCTTCCGCCGCCCTGCTCGAGCCCGCGTGCATCCCGTGCGGCCCCGACTGGCCGTCTGGGCCCCATCCCGTGGTCCCCCAGCCTTCCATCCGGCCGCCGCCTAGCCGCACCCCCGGATTTAGGGTTCCGGCTGTCATCTCTTCCGCCGGTTCCTCTCCTCCGGCGTTTTCCCTTCCGATTCCTTCTCCGTGCGGGTTGTTTGACGCGTCGATGTCGGATCCGTCGCCGGAAGTCCCCTTCCCTTTCAGATTTTGCACAAGGAGGGATTTCAACTCCTCCATCTTCGAATCGAAACGCTCTTCCATAGTTTTTTGAGAATTTTTAATGGATTCTTCGAACGCCGCCACCGAATCCGCCAACACGACGTAATTTTCTTCGATCGCGGCCAAACGTGTCATCTCCGCCTCCGTGCGTGTCACCATGGTCGCAGGAAAGAGGCTCTGATACCAAATGATAGGAAACTACAACGGAAAAAGCTAGAAAACGGAAAGCAAAGGAAGAAGACGGCTAGGGTTTCTAGGAAAAGAGAATACCTGAATAAGATTTAGCATGAGAACCAAAAGAGGGGGGGAGATGGGTATTTATGTGAACCCTCTCCCCCTAGGGCCGGCCGGCCCCAAGTGAGGGCTGAACCGGTTCGGTTCAGCCCTCCTTCTCTTATTTACTTAATTGCGGGCTGAACCGGATGGTTCAGCCCGGTCTTTTCCCGGCGCTCCTTTCGGTCGTCTGGCGTACTTGAATCATCGAAAGCGCGTGTCGTCCGGGGGCATAACATGGAGGTTATGGGATGATCATCAATACTCCTTTATCTAGTTAATATGAGTTATAAGCCTTGAGCCCCGGGCCTAGTTCATCATTGTTATCTAGTATTAGGTGTCATTATGGTTGTTTTTAGTTCATCATTGTATCTAGTATTAGGTGTCATTATGATTGTTTGTCTTTTTATATGTTGTGAGCCTATACAAAGGCATATGTATGGATGTATGAGGTAAGTAAGAAGAAATTTAATTCTTTTCTATTGTGTGAGATCATTGGTGGCTCTCTCCTCTAACGAGCAACTCCGCATAGGCAGCCGCAGTTAGGGCTCCACGGTATCCTTCCCTTGCCCCTCCGACCACTCCTCCGGAGACCTCCGAGTAGGCCTATAACAACTTTGGTATCAGATCTCTCGGTCCCCTTCCACATTATTCTCACCATCAGCCAATGTTTCCCTTTCCTACACCTCGTTGCGTCTCCTGCACACACTCACGCCATTGTTCTGCTCAAATCATCGACGGAACCAAGCAGCCGTTTCTCCTTCGATGCCAACAACCCCTGCTGTGCGACCTTTTCTCCTTGCAACCATCAGTGCACGACGTAGAAGCCCCACTGCTCCTCTCTATTCTATGCACCATCCACCTCCGCCTTACTCTGGTTCGTCAACCCACAGCAGCCTCCAACATTTCTGCGATCGGAAGTTTCTAATACCGTCCCTCCCAATCACGCGGTTTTCTTCCCTGGCGTCCGTCGACTCAGTAGACGTGAAAGGAATCGACGACCACCTCCACAACTTTCAGCCTCTGTTTCAGCTCCGACGACCACTTCCGCACCTGCAGCCATCTGCCTCGGTGCCACCTGCGACCATCCTCGACCAACCAATCGCAAGACTTCACCTAGGCTCTTTGCTCCCAAACAAGAGCCGACATCCGCGTCCAACATCGAAGTTCCCCTCTGCTTGGATCGACGATAGTCCGTTGTTTCCTCCATCCTCCATCCCGCTACTGCCCTCTTCCAGACAACCTCCTTTCGAGCGGCGCACGCCAAGGATCCCTCGAGCCCAGCGTGCCTGCAGGAATATCAGAGCGGGTTGTTTATTCGGCGTGTTTTCTTGATCCATGTGCAGCAGCCAGCAGGAAGCAACTTATCCGCCCCCCATCTATTCTAAATTAATGCAATTATATTTTTAATTGATTAATCAATTCCTGATTAATTAATTTTTTATAATTCCATTTTATACTCCAAGTATTCCAATTTGGTCGTCATCATTGGAAGACGACGGGGATCTCGTGATCATTCTCAATCATCCGACTCGGCGGAATCAGACCGACCTGTCACCCGCTCTTTCTCTCGCTCTACTTATCATATGGAAGACTCCCACAATTTCTTGGAGGCCATGAACTGGCTCCACTCAGTTATATCCGCCATGGATGCACGTCTTCAGAAAGTAGAAGCTCGTCATCGGGACGACATGACAACCCTCACCACGAAGCTTAATGAACTCATAGCCACACCGCCCGTTGTTATCGCCCCACACACGGATCACGCCAGTAGCAGTCAAATTCCGCTTCCGCCGCTCATCCACCACGAGCCACCTCCACCAACTCTTTTCCGCCCCAACGCTGCAATTCTGTCGCGCTATACCCGACTGGAATTCCCCACATACGATGAAAAAGCTGATCCATGGGGCTGGCTCACCAAGTGTGAGCAATTCTTCGGCCACCAACTAACTTCGGCAGGAGAACGAATGCATTTGGCATCCTTCCAAATGCTCGACTCCGCTCTTTTGTGGGCTTCTCGACTCCTCATCGACCGGACGAATCTGATTTGGTACGACTTCAAGCGGCTCTGCAACTTGCGTTTCAGACCTCCTATCCGCAGCAATCCCCTCGGCAAACTAACAACTTTGCGACAAACAGGATCAGTGGACGAGTACTTGGAACAATTTTAGCTTCTTTTAGCATATGTCACACTTTTCCCGGATATGCAGGTCGCCATTTTCATCGCCGGACTTCGCGACCGCCTGCGATTGGATGTCGAATTCGAGGCCCCTCCAGACTTAGTGACTGTTATGAGTTTGGCTCATCTATGCGATCGTCGCCTCCAGTTGGCACAGGAGACCTACTTGCTCCCCGACAACCGCACTCCGCAGGGCCAGACCGAGGGCCAACCCCCCCACCAATCTGTCGCTTGTCTCGTGCCGAGATGTTGGAACGTCGTGCTCATGGATTATGTTTTAATTGCGACGAACAATACTCTCGCGGACACAGGTGCAAAAGGCTCATCTACCTACACGTCGAGGATTCTAACGAGGAAGGCATCAGATGAAATGTGCACCATCATGGGCCCCCCTTGAGGAGGTCAAGATCATTTTCGAGACGGGGTGTCATGTTATGGGATGTTCATCATTACTCCTTTATCTAGCTAATATAAGTTACAGGCCTTGAGCCCTGGGCCTAGTTCATCATTGTTATCTAGTATTAGGTGTCATTATGATTGTTTTTAGTTCATCATTGTATCTAGTATAAAGTGTCATTATGATTGTTTGTCTTTTTATATGTTGTAAGCCAATATAAAGACATGTATGGATGTATGAGGTAAGTAAGAAGAAATCTAATTCCTTTCTATTGTGTGAGATCATTGGTGTCTCTCTCCTTTAAAGAGCAACTCCGCATAGGCAGCCGCGGTTAGGGCTCCACGGTATCCTTCCCTTGCCCCTCCGACCACTCCTCCGGTGACCTCCGAGTAGGCCCATAACAAGGGTGTGGCCTGTAAATGTGACATACAAATGGGATGTTTTGATAATTTTAGAAGGGTGAGTGGAGGTCCCCGGTAATTACACTAACACATAAGAAAGTTCAGCGTAATTAACCAATCTTTACTACGAATGACAGTGCACGGGGGACCCAGTGTAGCCGCGATAGTACACTTGATTGTCAACATCACTTGTACACAACATGAGGTGGTGACAGTACTATTAAAGCTAAATATATCCCGTGCACTATCACTCATACATAAGGGCAGCCCGGTGCACAAAGGCATCCCCACGCAGCGAGGGTCCGGGGAAGGGTCCCACCACAATGGTGAAATGTAGGCAAACCTTACCATGCATTTTTGCAAGAGGTTGCTTCCAGGACTCGAACCCGTGACCTCAAGGTGACATGGCAACACCTCAACCAGTGCGCCAAGGCTCCCCTTCCATCTTTGTTCATACATCTAAAAATTTATCACATTTTTTCATAAATGTTACTTAGTACAATTGATAAATAGTATTCGTGAAAAACTCTTGGTTTTAGGCTTAAACCTCACCGTCTTTGTCAAATTATTAATTTTATATTTTTATTAAAATATTATTAAAAAAAGGGCAACCCGGTGCACAAAGCATTCCTGCGCAGCGAGGGTCCGGGGAAGGGTCCCACCACAAGGGTGAAATGTAGGCAAACCTTAACTTGCATTTTTGCAAGAGTCTGCTTCCGGGACTTGAACCCATGACCTAAAAGTCACATTTAAATATTATTAAAATAAATAAATTATTTTTTATTTAAAAAATTATTTATTTTGAAAATAAAACTAATGGTCGAGATTAAACTGATGATCCTCCCCATTACACCAAGGTACCACAAGATTTTTCTTTTTCAGATAGTATAGATAACAAACCTGAGTAATCTTCTCTAACATCAACTTTGTTCGCTCTAATCGAACCAATTGAATCTGAGCTTCGGAGGCCGTAGGAAACCTTCGCCAACGCATCGGTAGTTCCAAGCCTATCCGTTGTCGCGCTTGACAAATTGGCAGCGCAACGAGCAATACTCAGGGTTGGATCCGAGGAGAAACCGGTGAGCTCGGCATGAGGTAAACCAAGAGGCCGGTTGATGTTCTTGCTCGGTGGTCTGCCTCTCCTCACGACCGTCTTTGTTTCGGGCTCTTTGTCGCTTTCCTGCCTCAAGTTTTCAAAATTCTTCTTTGCAAGATCTAGAATGGTTCGCGCCTGTTCGTGTTGGAATCATCTTTAGATAACTCCTTGTGTTGAGTTTGAGAAGAGGAGGCACAAAATTAGAATGGAGCTCAATTTTTAATAAATCTCAGATAAATCTACCTGCCGATAATAAATGGTGTCCGGCGCATTGTAGCGCATAGCATTTGAACTGATTAGGAAGACATCCTTCTGCTTGGAGACACAGTGGACCAAATGTTATTTATTCATCAAACCAAGCACAGAGGATATACATTGTCTTCTATAGAATAAAGCATCTTTATTGAAATGATAAATGCAACTTTCAAAAAAAAAAATTTCGGACAAAATCAGTTGATCGTGTTTCTATACATCCTCTAATTATGTTCCTAAACATTCTACAAATCCAGTGTCTTAACAAGCTAGAATCAAGGTTTTCTGGCAAATTTTAATATAAAATTAAAAGGAACCACTGGAACATGAGCATGTAGGCAAATTTGATCACTACTCGTTTGCTTTCTTTATTACAGTCGGCAAAATAGCAGCACTAGTTAACGTATATTTGCCGCCAACCCTCCCGCCGTCGACCGCCGGAAAACGCCGGAGAACCTGAGAGGAGGAGGATTGCCGGTGCAGGCCATTGGGTTTCTTGCTCGGATGACCCTTCGACGTTATTGCCTTGGTCCTCTCAGTCGTCGGCATCGTTGTTTGGATCATCGGGTATTGTCTGTCATCATTTCCCCTTTCACTATCTGCTCCCAAACCCTAACTATGGCTTAACTGCTCTTCAATTGTAATGAAGTTGAATGCGATTGAAGGACAGTGCTGAGTTGCCTGCGCACGTGCTGTGTTTGTTGTGCCGGTCTAGCGAATTTGGCGATGGATCTCATCAAGATGCCGGTCAAGGTCATCCGGTGTTTCATCTAGTAAATCCTTTGTTAGGTTGGTTTTTGGGACGATTAACCAAAGCGATCTTCTCCATTTATTCCATTTCTTTATCAATTCTCCGTTTTGAGATTCCCTGCTCCTCTCCTCAATTTTAATGGGATTAACGGAGAATAAATTTCATGTAAAATGTGTTTTAACTTGAATACAGTTTGTACTTAAATGCAAGAGGTTTGATTCATCTACAAGCTCTATGATAATAAAATAGAGGAACAAAAACAGGAAAGAAATGTGATGCAGGACGAATCTATAGGTGGACGCGGTCGAGCGATGCCCTAACCCTACATGCAATGTAAATGAACATGTAATGGACCAATGACGAACCATAGAACCTTAAAATGAAAATGCGGATGAATGCAAGCACACAAGCAACACGCAATCCAATGAACAAAAAACTCACAACATAAACCCTAATGCAAATGTCACATCTCAATCATGTATGTCCGGCGAGCAATTAATTAAACAATATTAATTTTAAAAGTCTAGCGCTTTTAATCTCAATTAAGCACAAACATTCAAATGTAGTAATTCGACAACAATTGCAAAATTAATTGAGAGTGCACTGATATTGAAATGCGAAGCGAATAAATTTTGCACGTCAATAAAGAGGTATGATAGTCAAATTAATCTAAACCAAATATTACTAGTAATACAAGATATTCATACAATGTGAAGAAATGAACACCGAAAGTAAAAGCTCACCAAATAATTGATGTCGGTGGAGATAGTGGTTGTCCGAAAGTGTGAACGGTGTTGTTTGGGGCTGAATTAGGGTTGGAAAAAGGAGATTGGGGCTGCTCTTGGCTGATAGGTGGTGTTTGCAGGCTGTGGGGTGAGTGGAAGACGCTGGTAGGACTTTAGGAGGGTGTTTGGGGGTGGATTCCTGTGGGAGAGGGGCTGTGGTGGGCTGGACGGGTGTCTGTCGAACTGGTGGGGGCTAGGAAAGACTGGGGAAATGACAGCGGGGCTGGAGAAGGCGGGAGGGTGGCTGTTGAATACTGTGGGGGGTGGTTGCAAGTAGATGTGGTGACTGTTGGATGATTATGGTGGAATACTCTAATCTGGGCGAGATCAGGAGGAAGGCTGATACAGGGAGGTTGGTCTTAGGTTGTGAAGGTGGGTGGATGGGGTAAGATGGAGTTTCGAACCAGAAATCTCAGTTCTGGGGTTTCGAAATTTGGCAGGGAGGAATGTTGGGGTACGGTTGTGGCTTAGTAGAGGCAGACGAATCACCATTAGAGAGGAATTCGGGAACTGAGTGGAGGAGGCTGGGAATGAATTTTGGATAGCGGGGAAGGTGGCTGTCGGTGGACTGAGGAGGGTTGGAGGTGTAGTCGGCGGACTGGAGGAGGTCTGAAGGCGTAGTCGGCGGCTGGAGGGACGGTGGGTGGAAGAGGGCGTCGCACCCCTTGGAAGTGGAATTGGCGGCGTCGCACCGAAGGAAGAACGAGAGGGCGATTTTCTTTCCAAACCGCAACTCTCGATCCTTTGACCGTCGGCTGCTAGGGGCGTATAAGGGGGGGGGGGGGGGGGGGGGGGGCAGAAATTATATTAATTAAATCGAATGGTCACGAATGCCCAATGAGTAATTCGCCCAACTCTCCAAATACAACTAAAAAAAAAGAATACATAAAAGTATGAAAAATCAAGCCGGTCGCAATCACGGTCTCCGATTGTCCATCAGACGATCCAAAATGTGTCGACTCAATAATTTCTCATATGAAGCATGAACTATCTCCATCAAATGGATAGCAGGATTCAAATGTTTTTCTAATGATGTTTTCCTTGATATTTTAGTTACAGGTTCCTTGCTATTTTGTGACTCCATTCTTTACTCTGAGGTTCAGAAACATTTCTCTTGGGAGAAATTTCATCAAGATGTCCGTGAGCTGTTCTTCAGTGGGGCAGAAGCCTACTTCTATCTCCTTCTCTAGATGTTCTCGTATGAAATGGTATCGAAGCTCAATGTGACTTCAAGATTCATATGGTTTTATTAAATTATTTTTGGGCTGCGAATATCAGGTGAGTTGTGAATATCAATTCGGCGGGCTGCGATTAACGGCGGGCTACGAATATATGTTTAGGGGAAAGACCTTTTGGTGAAACATTCATCTTTCCAATTTTACCCTTCTTTATTACAGAATTTCCAACATTTCGTAAGTGAATATAATTTATATGTTTTTTATTTAATATTAAAAAAATGTGTCATCATCCCCGTACTTTCTGTTAAATTTTTTCTTCGGAGTGAACAATGTTACGGAAACGACAAACGGATGATGTGTTGTCGCGTCGAGGCACAGGGGAACCTCATACATGACTACTTATATATATAGGACAACAATGCTCTTGAACTTCAACCGCACTGCGTTAAAAAACCCCCAACAAATAGGTCCTAACGAGTTACTTCCATCAGTAAATGGATTCTTGATACAAATATCCAATAAGGAAACCATTAAATGAAAAAAACTAAATGATTTAATGACTATATTACCCTCCATTGTTAAGGAAGAGTTAGTGAAACATGCCACAATCCATCTAACTTGGAGGATGACCACACTGTAAAGCTCTTTCTAGCTAACTAATGACATCAATGAAGAGCACGCAACACAAGGATCAAGTGGTTTTTAAAAGTGTAAGTCAACCATTAAGGTCCCCTAAGAGTAACGCGGGCAAATGCAGAAAATCTTGGGAGGGTTCCAAATGCAAATCTACTATCACTCTATCAGATGCACAATACAAAAAAAAAACTAAGCAAACGTACTCAAATTAGTAGTTAAAGACTATTTCAATTTAGAAAACTACTCATTCCTTTACCTGGCAACTGGAAAATGCAAAGAAATCTACACATTTAAATATAACGGCCTTATAAAAGAAATGTAACGTAGCAATTGGAAGCATGAAAATTATACATTCGATTGAAGACCCACGGTATAAAATTTGAAGTCCATAAAATTGACAAAATTGAATCATGCGTGCAAATCAATAGAAAGAAAATATAGAAAAGAAATAGGTAAATGATTAGAGATAACTAAATAGTAGAATCACGGCTTACCCACCTTCAAGGGGAGAACTACTATGCTCTCACACTATTGTGTTATGGACCCACACTGCTGTTATGGTCCCACACTGCTGTTATGTCGTTATTATTATCAAACATCGATAATTAGAGTTATTATGAACATATACTTTTATTTCATTTAAGGGTATAATTGGTACTTGAGTCAAATAATGTAATCTTATTTAAAGGCCCCATTGGGCTAGTGAAAGTGTATGCAAGAAGTAATTTATTTCCCTTGTATCCTGTATAAGATTTTGTAGCTCTCTCCCTCGAGCACACCCTGCATAGGCAACCCGCGATTCCGGCTTTGTAGTATCTACTCATCTTCTCTACCTCTGGTCACTCCTCCAGCGAGCTCGTAACAACTTAGTATCAGAGTCATCACCTCCTTCAACTTCAACACGCTCCGTCGCAAAGATTTACGCTCTCATACAAGTGATTCCTAGGCAAACAAAGAAATAATCTCGGTTGATCGCTGTCCAATTGCAAGAATCACATCTCCTTGTTGTCTTCAATCGTCCAATGACAATATCAGCTCCTTTGTCGGGAAGATGGCAAAGCCCTACTTTCCTTCTCGATAGAAAGCAAGACGCTCCTTCCTCGATGGATGCATGCAAAGGAGCATGAGAAGGGGGCATATCCATCGTCACCGCCAGCAACAACACAACATTGAAGGCCCTATAGCGATCAACTCCTCTTTCTGGATCGACGCAGGCTTGCCTTTGCCAGCACACAAGTTCCCTTTTTCGATCACGCCTTCTGATTAGATCCTGACCAGCTACGTCTTCTCGAAGAAATAACGCCGTCGTCCCGGAGCTGGAATAGCGCGATTGTCTCTTCCAGAGCTCACGGTCCTCCACGACCACGGTATCGTCCAACACCATTTGTATTGCCCAGTGCCTGGTTCTGCGTCTTTTCAATCGAGCAAGCCCCTGGCATGCGCTCTTCACCAAGCCGTGCACGCAATCTCTCCATCGAGCAACACACATCTGTCTTTTTCTTCGCAAGGCAGCGGGCAACACAGTTATTAATTACTTGATTAATTATTCATTCGAGTAATTGACTAAGTAATTCTTTCGGGATGAAGATAAGTGCCAATGAAAGTTGACCTTCATTCGATGCTATTGGAGATGTTGGCGTCATATGAACTCGCGCTTTCGCAACTTTCCGCTAGCATTGGCAGACTCTGCTTCGGGGACCCGATCCCACTAAAGCGGTAATCGATCCTACCAGAGGTCGAAGAAGCTCCACCAAATCTCAATAGTTCTCGTCGTCCCACCATCGCCTCTGGTTGTTCCCCTTCCGCAGCTCATGCAGCAAGCACCATCACCATCAGGCCCTGTCGACGCCATCCAACGCTTTCCACTTCAACCACCTGTGTCACTGACCACTTTTGAGCCATTGCTTCTAGCGGTCACCCCCTCTGCAGTCGCCGCCGCCTTCGATTGTTGCATCTCACATTCAGCAGGGGCCCATCACTCTTGACTGTCCGCAACCACTGGGCACACTCGACCTGACTCCAGTTATTATGTTCGACAGTCTCCCCTCAGCAAACGTCTCTGCCACTCCAGATCATTGCAGTCTTTCATGACATCTGGAAGCACGATGATGGCTTACCACTCGATGCAGCCTCCTCCACAACGACACGCTACAAGGAGGTGTTCTAGCAAGAAATCAAAGAGCCATATAATCATGCTGTGCAAATCTCATTTGAAGGCCATGTGGGATGTTATGGTCCCACATGATCAGTTATCTTGTTTTATTTATGTTTCATTTTTATGTCAATGTCGACGCACGTCTCGTTTAATTATCAGGTCTAAGTCAGTTTACTATATTAATTTATATCAGGCGTGAGTATTTTATATAAGTCCAACTGTTCAGACTCATACAACTTGGTATCATAGTTTTTTGATCCCCGTCCTCCGCGACCACATCAAACTCTTAATTGGTCGCTTTCATCGTTGTGTCCCTACTGCAGAAGAAGCCAAAGCCCTAGCCCTCGTCATCTGCAGAAGAAATCGAAGACAACATGCTCCTTTCATCGTCAAAGCATTCCCTCGTCGTCTGCAGAAGAAGCCGAAGAAAGCTCTGTTAACCCTGCAGTCGATGCTAACCGGAACCAACAACGTCAACTCCCCATTAATCCTTGGAACCAACTCTGTCGACCCTGCTACGACGACAACAAACGCCATAGTGACCATGCCTATCCCCATCGTCGACGTGCAACAACCCTATCGTCCACCTTCGCACAGTAGACAACTCCTCCAGTTGCCGAAGTGTGAAGTCGAGAGGAACGCAGTGTCGCTGTTTCATCATTCTCCTCCCATTGACATCAGCACACTCGACACGTTATTCTCATCTTGCCAACTCACATAGAAGCAGGTCGCCCGAGGATGTTGTTGAGCCCAACACCCTCTCCTTCAGCTAGAACGGCATGGCGGCCCCTCCATATAGATGCTTACCTCTCCATAGAGATCCCCAAACTTTTTTTTGTCCATCAACTTCTTTAATTTAGGAGGGACCGAAGGAGTTTATTTATTTTAATTAATTAATTGCATTCATGTTAATTAATTAGTTATTTATAAATACAGCATATGTGATTTCTCCGCCAAACTGAGTAAGCTTCGGGATCATAAGCACATTTTTATGGTGACCCATGCCACTGCTAAAGTACGACACCAAGAAGTAGAAGCACGACAACTTGTCGCCCTTGCCGCACTCTCCAACGGGATTGTTGGACTCACGCCGCTGCAAGGCATGAATGTCGCAACACCAACACAGCCAGACAACTCATCAACTCTCGTGGCCACCGCAATCTCTCCAACTATTACAACATTAAGACCATCGACCACTCACACACCATTATTTACGGCAACTGCTACACAGTCGGAACTGGCAATTCCAACAATCTTGGTTCCCATTTTGTAGTCGCATGTTCTTCAATCACCCTTGATTGTCCTCAACCGCCAGGCACCCTTCCCTTCCCAACTCTTAGCAATACCAACACTTTTCCCTATTTCCAACAACAGAATAAGCTCATTCCAGCCACGCAGATCTTTCTACCACAATTCTTCCTCTTTGGTCTGTGCTGACGCTAGCAGTGTCGTTGCTATTGTATGTACTCCATCGAAGTGTCAGACCTGCTTGATAACATTTCTTCCTTACTTTGAGGGATTTCCATGCCTCTCATTTTACAACGGAGCTTCAATCTAGGGTAATTTCACTCCTAATAGTTGTGAAAATTTCAGACCTATGTACCACTTCATTTTGAGGAAAACCTGCTTGGCTCAAACGCTGAAGTTAAGGATGTCGGGTTATGGAGCTAGCAATCTGCAGCCTCCTAATGGGCTAGTCCTAAGTAAGATGGAAACTGAAGACATAAACAACGATTAAATATCTTTGAAGCGCAATTAGAGAGTTTTACTGAAAGTAAAAAAGGTGATCACAAATATGAGTCCTCATTCGTGCATCCTTCACCAAAACATAACGAGTATGAAGATGACGAAGATTTCAATAAAATCAAGATCCACTACGTAAATCATTTGCCATTTTTTTGATGAGTATGGTGACGAATATATTTATGGTAATGTCGATTGTGTTGATAAATCAATACAAGGTGATCTGAATTGCCTTGAAAAGATTTTTGAATCAATTTCATGAGGAGATGAAAATTTTAAGTTGATGGCAATTGAAACATAAATAACCCTGATAATGAAGTTGAATTCATATTTGATAGGTGTTATAAAAAGGTGAGTATGTTGGCTTTGAAGCAAAGTGGAGGACCAAAAAGAAGTAAGAAAAATTGGTAGGTTATGGGAATTTGAGTTTACTAATCCTTGGCACCCAATGATTTGGCATTAAGTTATTAACAATGGTGATAGATGTGAGATGATCGTTATAAGGGAATTCTTGTATCTGTCTAGTTGTAAGTATGATGCTAAACAAATGACGGACTTGGCATGTGAAAGAAATCATAAAACTCTTATAGTGTTTTTGAGTAGGGATAAGTCATATTTGCGACACTTAGGCCCCGTTTGATTCAGCTTATAAGCTCCGGTGCGGCAGGAACGGAACGCGGTTATGGGCAAAAGCATTGTTTGGCGCTGCTGATGGACCGAAACGGAGGTTATTAATAACCTCCGTTTCTTTGTACAGGCCAGACGCGATATTCCTCCCCAGTCCAGCCGCGACGGATCCCGCGTCTAGGGTTTCCTCTCCCTCGCATCGCCTTCTCGCGCGTACGTCGACGACGATCTCGCTCGGTTTTGGGGATTGCTCGGCAGGGAGGATTCGCGACTTGCGACTGGAGTTCTCCTTCTCCTCTGGCGAGAGTCCAGCTTCTCCTCTCCGGCGAAGGAGTACAGCTTCCCCTTCTCCCCCAGCATCTGCAAGGTGGTTCTCTTCTCCGTAGTCATGCTTCTCTTGCTCAGTTTCGGCCGAGCACTACATTGGGCGACCTAATCGAGCCAAGTGCCGCTCCTTCCTCCTCTCCGGCGACAACAGAGAGGAGCTTCTTCATCCAACGTCTACAAGGCCTTCTTCCTCCTCTCCGACCCACCTCCTTCTTCCGGTTAGGTGTTGTTCTTGCCACTATTTATGGTGCTGTTAATTGATTAATGTGACTATGGCGATTAGAATTTTTGCTGAAAAGGGGATTTTTGAGCAGTTTTGCGCTGTGGACAGATTTCCAATTAGGTTTTGAGGTTGATGTCTTCTTCGTTCTCATGAGCTTTTTTTGTGAAATCATTGAATTCCTTTGCTTGAAAACCTTTTACCACTTCTTCGTTCTCATAAATGACATTTTAGGTAATCCTCCCTTTTTCAAATTTAGGGCTTTTTTGTCAATTTTGTTGTGGGATGAATGTGTTTTTTTTATTATTTGTGTTTGTTTTTGTGGTGAATGTGTATATTTGTGTGTGTGGTTATGTATGTGTGTTTTTTTGTGTATTTGTGTGTTTGTGTGTGTGTATTTGATGTGTATCGAAATTTTGTTTTTCAAAAACTCCATTTGACCCAAATTTTTTTATAAAACTCTATTTCAATAAGCACTGAAAACTCAATTTCACCCAAACAGTTTTCTAACAAAACTCCATTTCTCAGAAACAGCTCTTTTTCAAAACTCCATTTCTGATCAGCAGCTTTTCATCAGCAACAGCCCAACCAAACGCACCGTTAGTTGATATACCGTCGCACCATTAGGACAACAAAACTGAAAGAAATCATAAAACTCGAGGGGTAGTTCTCTCCAACTAGGGGAGAATAAGGTGGCCATTTAAATCTTCAAATTCATGAAAACTTCGAGGACGAGTTTTCTCCAACCTTGAAAGAATGATGTGGTCATTTAAGCGACAAAATTCATTGGGTGACTCAATGAGAACACGATGCACATGAAGATTAATTATGTGCCTTTAATTTTTGTGTTTATGTTTGTTGGTTGACCCGATTCCAGCGAGCCACCCGTTCGGACAATCCGAGTCCACGGATGCGTCCGGATGGTCGTTCTGAGTCATCTTCATATATTACTTTGTTTAGTTTAAGCTGTATTTGACACCTGATCGCTCGGACGATATGAGCCGTCGGATTCGGGTTCCCTATTTCTGTGAGGTTTTACTTAAGCGAGCAGGGGCCGGCTGGGTAGGGCATTGATGTTTTGGTTCAAAGAAGAGCTGAAACCGCCGGTCCTCCTCCGGTGGATTCCGTGAGGCCCCCCTCCTTGATGCGACTCCAAGGCGACGACTCCCCTTCCCACTACTGCCCAGCCACCGTAAGTCATTCCTCTCCTTTTTAGTTTTCGAACCACCACCTCCATTCTTCCGATCATCTCTGCCTCAACAACCGCCTCCTCTGTTTCCCTACAGTGACATCCCCATGAATCCCACTGTTCATGTGCATAAATCTCATAAGCCATTCCCGGTTCCCCCTCCCATAAGCCTGCTTCCTGCAATAACTGTCAATTCATGGCAGTTATCTCATAAATCCTGCTTTTCATAACTTAACCGCAGCTTGTCCTGCTTCCTGAAGGTAACCCAAACCCTACTCCCTGGAAGCCAGATCTGATCTCTGCCGCTTCTTCCCACTTCTCCTGCCGCAGGAAGTCTGAAATCCCCTTCCAGCATCCAGAGTTTAACACTCCAGCAGCCCTATTTATTGTCTGCAGCAGCCCATCCTACTACTCCAGGCGCAGGGAGCCTGAAATCACCTTCCAGCACCCTGGATTTTGATTCCAGCACCCTGGACTTTCATTCCAGCACCCTGGATTTTGATTCCAGCACCCTGGATTTTATTTACTAGAGGTCTTATTTGCAATTTGTGTTAAGGATTGTATGTTTGAGAATAACTCTGATCATTAGAGAGTTTTAAGTGAAATCCACTTTGTCTAATAAAATATTCATTTAGTTTGTTAATCTAAACTCACATATTTTTGAGTTTTCAATTATAAGTTGTTATTAGTCAAGTCGTATTATTTTTAGTTCTCTCTGTATCACCAGATGTAGGGTAATTTTAGTCTTTGTGGTTTGCCCTTACTCACATATGTAAGAGTAATAGGCATTTTGCCGAATTAATGCATTACTTCCCCTCTTTCCACTTGGTAACAGAGCGAGCCCTAACCGTGCGCTTCCTTTTATCCCGCTTCACCTTCCTCGCGTCATTCTCCCCGCAGCCGCGCGATTCCCAGCGGCGGTCCTCCCGCTGTTTTGAGCGGCCCCTAATGTCACGCCCGCTCATGCGGTACATCTCGCCGATCGCTGAAGAGGATGACGTCGCCGTTTTCTCGCGACGTCGCTGGCTTTCATTGCTGCTTCTTCGCTGGACATCGTCGCTCCCGTTGTCGTTGTCTCTCTTCGTCGATCTCCTCCAGATCTACTCGCCGATCCCGTCTGGAGTTCCTCTCCTTGTCAACGACCAGTTTTTCTTCCGTTGTTCCAGCCGGCTTCTGCTGTGTTCCTGCAGATCCTCCGTCGATTCTTCCCTACTCCAGATCGGCTCCTTCTCTTCACATGGATTTCGTGGTGTGAGTTTTGTTTTCCTTGATTGTGTTTGGACTTCTTGGTGTCAGGTCATGGGGGATTCTTCTGTCTCCTCGCCACGTGTGATGATGCCACAGATGAGTGACCCGCCGCGGACTCATGACCACTCTGGCTCCTTGAAGATCACCACTGCGCCTCTCGATGGAACAAGCTACCTTGAATGGTCTCGTGCTGCCCTGCATGTGATACGCAACCACCAGATGTTTGGTTACATCGATCGAACTGTCAAAGAGCCTTCCAAGGACGATCCCTCTTGAAAACGTTGAGACAAGGAAAATTCCCTCGTTGCTTTATGTCACCCAAGGTGTATCGAAGCTACATGTTGATGGATTTTGCATCTGAGATATGGATCGGGAACGAGAAACATACTCACAGATCCGTAGTTCTACCCATATCTAAGAGCTTACTCGTCCCATTTAGGGGTTGAGACAGGGCTCTATGACGGTTGCCTCCTGTTTTTTTTTTAGTTTGAGCAGCTTTATCAAGAATTGGACTATTTCGAGCAATGCATTACTTCCCCTCTTTCCACTTGGTAACAGAGCGAGCCCTAACCGTGCGCTTCCTTTTATCCCGCTTCACCTTCCTCGCGTCATTCTCCCCGCAGCCGCGCGATTCCCAGCGGCGGTCCTCCCGCTGTTTTGAGCGGCCCCTAATGTCACGCCCGCTCATGCGGTACATCTCGCCGATCGCTGAAGAGGATGACATCGCCGTTTTCTCGCGACGTCGCTGGCTTTCATTGCTGCTTCTTCGCTGGACATCGTCGCTCCCGTTGTCGTTGTCTCTCTTCGTCGATCTCCTCCAGATCTACTCGCCGATCCCGTCTGGAGTTCCTCTCCTTGTCAACGACCAGTTTTTCTTCCGTTGTTCCAGCCGGCTTCTGCTGTGTTCCTGCAGATCCTCCGTCGATTCTTCCCTACTCCAGATCGGCTCCTTCTCTTCACATGGATTTCGTGGTGTGAGTTTTGTTTTCCTTGATTGTGTTTGGACTTCTTGGTGTCAGGTCATGGGGGATTCTTCTGTCTCCTCGCCACGTGTGATGATGCCACAGATGAGTGACCCGCCGCGGACTCATGACCACTCTGGCTCCTTGAAGATCACCACTGCGCCTCTCGATGGAACAAGCTACCTTGAATGGTCTCGTGCTGCCCTGCATGTGATACGCAACCACCAGATGTTTGGTTACATCGATCGAACTGTCAAAGAGCCTTCCAAGGACGATCCCTCTTGAAAACGTTGAGACAAGGAAAATTCCCTCGTTGCTTTATGTCACCCAAGGTGTATCGAAGCTACATGTTGATGGATTTTGCATCTGAGATATGGATCGGGAACGAGAAACATACTCACAGATCCGTAGTTCTACCCATATCTAAGAGCTTACTCGTCCTATTTAGGGGTTGAGACAGGGCTCTATGACGGTTGCCTCCTGTTTTTTTTTAGTTTGAGCAGCTTTATCAAGAATTGGACTATTTCGAGCAGTTTACTCCTCCTGTACTGTCGATGCAGTTAAGTTATAGGAAAAGAAAGATCGCTTCCGCCTACATGTTTTCTTGATGGGTTTGAACATGGAGTCTGTTAGGAGATTTGGGAGAAAACTGAGTGCCTCACATAGAGGTCTCACCCTTTATTTATACTAAGCATGAGTGAATATGATGTGGTGGTACACGGTGTGGGACTAATATGTCTAATAACAATATGACTCGTAACACTCCCCCTCAAGTTGGATCATGGGAACTTCCCAGACCCAACTTGTTACATATATAGTTCATTCGAGTCCCCGTAACCCCTTTCGTAAGAATGTCTGCAACTTGATCTCCGGTCTTCACATGCTTTAGCGAAACAAGACCTTCTTCATACTTTTCTCTAACAAAGTGGCAGTCGACCTCTATGTGCTTTGTGCGTTCATGAAACACGGGATTCGTGGCTATCTGGATTGCAGCTTGATTGTCACACCATAGAAGAGTGGGATCTTGAACGGGATACCGAATTTCACTGAGAATCTGCCTCACCCACATGATCTCAGCAACAGTGTGGGACATAGCCCGATATTCTGCCTCAGCACTAGATCTGGCAACTGTGGTTTGTTTCTTGCTCTTCCAAGAGATAAGATTGCCGCCCATAAAGACAGTGAATCCCGTGGTTGATTTTCGGGTGGCTAAGCATCCTACCCAGTCAGAGTCACTGTATGACTCTAGATCGGAATGGCCTCGACTCTTGTATGATATTCCCAAACCAGGATCCTTCTTCACGTATCTGATAATCCTGAGAACGGACTCCCACTGAGACATAGTTGGAGCCGCCATGAACTGACTGACCTTACCAACCGCACAAGCAATGTCCGGACTGTACAACCCGTATTTGGCGAGTGGGTCCCTCGAGTCGGTTGATGGGACAGGGGTCAGCCAAACCATTCGCCCGTACTGAGACAGGAAAAAGGATCCCCAGATTAGTGGGGGTAGGCTGCAGGCGAGAGGGAGCCCGGCGAGTGGTGCCTCCACGGGCCATTCGCTCAGGGGGGCTCGAGCATTCGCCATGTCAAGCGGGAACTCGGCGAGTGGTTCTCTCACGGACCACTCGCCCAGAAGGCAATGAGGAGGAAATGACCATAATACCCCTGGTGGGCTGCAAATAGCCCTTCGGAACAGCGGAGTTAGGCTATCAGCAGGCCAATTTGGGGTGCAGTTAGTAAAATCAAAAGGCGGATTCAGGCTATTTACAGACCAGCCTAGGAAAACTATAAATAGACCCTTAAGGGCACCTTGGAGGAGATCCGATTGGAGAGAATCCTCTCCTCTAGGCTAGTTTTGGTTGGCAGCCCGTGCCCTCCAAGGTGCCCGGTTGAGCTTTGGTTTGGGAGGGGAAGCTCTCTAAGATCTTCCGGGTGTGTGGCGGGACCTCCTCGCTTCAGCCTTGGGTCTATTCCGTTTCCAGCGTCCACCGTCAAGAGAGTCTAGTGAGGGAGGAATAAGCGTCGGCTACACCCCCAGTGGGTCCGAACTCAAGAGACCAGTTGCTGGTTTCAACATTTTTGGTGCGGTGAGCGTGGACCGTAGCCGGTGAAAGAAAATCCCAAGCTGGTTTCGATGACAGGAGATGGAGGAAATGGTTCTGACTCAGGTCACTCGCAGCCACCCGCGGCGGGCGAGTGGCTGGAGATGTTTGAGAAGTTCAAGCGAGAGGTCCTGCAGACGGTTCTCGCGTCGAGGACCGAGTGCGGGACCCCGGTGGTTCCAGTGGTCCCGCCTTTGCAGATTGGCGAGAACGCCCCGGGGCAGCGACCGGGAAAGGAGGTGCCAGCAGAAGGCAGTGCGCGAGACCTCCCCGGACGGCAGTTGTTCAACAGTCCGGCGAGTGCTGAGGTGTGTGAGTTGGTCCCGCGCGAGAGGACCACTCGCCGAGCAGGGGAAGGGAGCCCCTTTTGCGAGATGATCCTCTCGGCCCCAGTGCCAGAAGGGTTTCGTGGGCCGGAGATGTCCTACTACACCGGCAAGGAGGATCCAGTTGTGCACCTGCAGTGGTTCGAGGACATGACTTCAATCCTTCCCATGTCAGATTCTTTCCAATGCCGACTCTTCGCGACCACCCTGAAGGAAAAAGCAAGGGACTGGTTCCACCAACTTCCCACAGGTTCCATCTATGCGTTCGATGATCTGCGCCGAAGCTTCCGATTGCGTTTCTCGACGTCAAAGAAGAGGAAGAAGGATGCGGAGGCTCTCTTCAAGATCAGACAGAGGGAGGGGGAATCCCTGGCTAAGTACGTGGACAGGTTCCAGGAGGAGATACACCTAGTGCAGGAGGTGCCGGGATTCGCCCTCCAGATGGCATTCATCGTAGGGCTGCGAGAGGGGTTCTTCAAGATGGACCTGAAGAGAAGACCTCCTGTATCCTTCGAGGAGTTGATGGAGAGAGCCGCGGAGGAGATTGAAGGGGAGGCAGCCAATCCCGAATTCTATAAAAGGTTGGCAAAGATGAGCGAGCCCGAGGCGAGGCAGCCAGAAGGAAGAAGGCGAGAGGAGCCCAGGGGCCAGGGGTTCGAAAGACCACCTCGGGTTTGGAGGAACCAAGAACCCAACAACAGGTTGGGCTGGAGGAACCAGGAAGGACCCGCGCGAGGTCAGGATGAGAGGTACCAAGGAAGGGAGGCAGGAGGAGTGAATCAGGGATGGAGGCAGGGTCCCAGACCCCCTAACCCCCCGAGGGAGCAAGCCATGGCGGTAGGCCGAGGGAGAAGAGGTAGAGGAGCAAGAGGAGGAAGAGGAAGAGCTGGAAGAGAGGACAGGGTGGCGTTGCCTTACTGTGATTTTCATCAGGAAGAAGGTCACGCGATCGCCACCTGCCCAGAGTTCTTGGAAATGAGGGAAAGAGGACGGCCACGGCGGCCGCATGCCAGAATTGAGGAAGTGCTTCCAGAGGCAGAAGAGGACCGGTGTGAGGATAGGGCAGATACAGGAACCAGGGGGGGAATCGGGGTGATTCACGGTGGGGTTGGGATAGAGGCCTCTCGCAAGAGGAGCTTCCAGGCCATGTTCCGAAGGGACGTCGCGTCAACTTCCCAGACCCCACCCCCCTCCGAGAAGCTCACCTTCTCCTCAGAAGATATGCCAGACTACGAAGACCCATTCTGCGACGCCCTGGTGATCCAGACGGCAATAGAAAACTTCACGGTCTCTCGGATCCTGGTGGACAACGGGAGCTCGGTGAATGTGATCTTCAAAAAAGCTTTCGACGCGATGGAGGTAGAGAAGAAGAGAGTGCAGGCCTCCGACGGACCACTGTTTGGTTTCTCGGGAGAGAGGAAGGAGGTCGAGGGAGGCGTAGGTCTCCAGGTGACGCTAGGAGGAGTCCCAAGAAACTGCCGGTTCGTCATCGTGGACGCTCCGAGCAGCTATAACGCCATCTTCGGAAGACCCCTCATCAGCGCCTTCCGGTGCGTGCCCTCATCGTACCATCAGTGCTTAAAGCTCCATAGTGGAGGAGTCCAGATCCGCGTCCGAGGAGATGCTAAGGTGGCGAGGCAGTGCTACGTGACTGCCGTCAACACCATTTCATGGATAGCGGATGCCGAAAAGATGGATGAAGAGCTGGTGAGGCCGGAGGGGCCAGGAGAGGAAGAGGAGAAGGGAGAAGAAGGGGGAGAGGGCGATGCCCGAGAGGAGTTGATGGAGGTTGCTCGTGAGGAGCATGAGGTCGAGGTGTTGGAGGTTGCTCGTGAGGAGCAGGAGGTCGAGGTGTTGGAGGTTGCTCGTGAGGAGCAGGAGGTCGAGGTGTTGGAGGTTGCTCGTGAGAAGCAGGAGGTCGAGCCGATGGAGGCGGAAGGAGCTGCAGGGGAAAAGGCCCGGGAGGAGGGGCGAGAAGGAAAGGGCCAGTGGGAAGAGCCAGCCCGGCTCGAGCCGGCAGAAGAGGTAATAGAGATGGAGGTTACCACCCAGGCAGGAAGGGTGGAGAAGGTGCGGATCAGCGGGGGCCTCGGCCCGGAGGACCAGAAAAGGATGCTGGAGTGCATCCAAAAGAACATGGACATCTTCGCGTGGAGCGCAGCGGACATGCCGGGCATCGAGGCGGACGTGGCTTGCCATCGTCTCAACCTCGATCCAGAAGCCCGCCCCATCCGGCAGAAGAGAAGGGCTGTAGCTGACAAGCTCGAAGGACCGATCCGCGAGGAGGTGGCGAAACTCCTCGAGGCAGGTTTTGTAACGGAGATCCAGTATCCAGGCTGGGTCTCCAATGTCGTAATGGTAAAAAAGGCCGATGGCCGCTGGCGTATGTGTGTGGACTTTTCATTGTTAAATAAGGCCTGTCCTAAGGATTGTTATCCCTTGCCTCGGATCGACGCGCTGGTTGACTCAGCCGTCGGTTTTTCTGTGATGAGTTTTTTGGATGCTTTTTCAGGTTATCACCAAATAAGAATGCACCCACCAGACGTCAAAGATGTCTCGTTCATCACCAGGGAGGGATGCTACTGCTATAAGATGATGCCCTTCGGGCTGAAAAATGCAGGAGCAACCTACCAGAAGATGATGGATCGGGTATTCAAGAAACAAAGGGGAAGGAACCTGGAGGTCTACGTGGATGACCTTATGATAAAAAGCAAGTGCGTGAGCTCTCACATCCAGGACCTCGAGGAGACCTTCGCCACCCTACGCAAGTACAAGATGCGCCTGAACCCCCTGAAGTGTGTGTTCGGGGCCAGCAAAGGGAAGTTCCTCGGGCACCTTCTCACCCCCTGGGGGGTAGAACCTAACCCGGACAAGGTTAGGGCTATAATGGAGCTGGGGTCGCCACGGAACGCCAAGGAAGTTCAGCGCTTGACCGGAAGACTCGCCGGGCTGAACAGGTTTCTATCCCGGGCAGGGGAAAAATGCTCCCCCTTCTTCAAAGCGATACGAGGCAATCAGAAGTTTGAGTGGACGAGAGAATGCGAGGAGGCCTTTCAGGCCTTGAAGAGCCAACTCACCAAGGCTCCGCTACTGCAAAGTCCCAAAGAGGGGGAGGATCTACATTTATATCTCGGGGTCGGGGCGGAGGCCGTAAGCTCCGTCCTGGTTCGAGAGGAAGGAAAGAAGCAGCTGCCAGTCTACTACGTAAGCAGGGTCCTGAGGGAAGCGGAGCTCAGGTATCCAATTTTAGAGAAGTTGGCCTTTGCCCTGGTCATCGCAGCAAGGAAGCTCAGGCCATACTTCCAGGCTCATTCGATCCAAGTAGTGACGGACCATCCACTCCGCCAGATCTTCGAAGGAGTGGAGCACTCGGGAAGACTCGCAAAATGGTCGATCGAGCTAAGTGAATTCAACATTACCTTTGTCCCTCGATTATCTATGAAGGCGCAGGTGGTGGCTGATTTCATGACAGACTTCGTGGCCGAGTTGAGAGAAGACGGAGCCCCTCGTCACGTTCCATGGAAGCTGCTGGTGGACGGGGCTTCGGGCAAGAACTCTCTCGGAGGAGGGGTGGTGCTGGAGAGTCCCCACGGAGTGAAGATAGAGCAGACGCTAGTGATACACTTCCCAATCACCAACAACCAGGCGGAGTATGAGGCTGTGATCGCCGGCCTGCGGTTGGCCCGGGAGCTCGGGGTCCATGACGTGGAGGTACTCACGGATTCCATGATAATAGCTTCTCAGATAAGGGGAGAGTTCGAAACAAGGGAACCTGTGCTCATGAAGTATTTAGCAAAAGTCAAAGGTCTCGTGGGGACGTTCAAAACTTTCTCCATCCGGCATGTCCCTCGAGAGGAGAGCACCCCGGCAGATCGGTTGGCAAAATCTGGTCCTCGAGCCGGAGGGACCCTGACGGACCTATTCCGTCCTTCGATTGAAGAGGGAGAGCTCATGGAAGTAGAACAACGGCCCTCCTGGAAGGATCCTTTCGTCACCTTCCTTGCAACGGGAAAATTTCCGAAAGAAGTTCCGGACCAGAGGCGCTTCCGGTATAAGTCTGCCTACTATGTGCTCCATGAGGGTGACTTGTATCGGAAGACCCTCTCGGGCCTCCTGGCCCGATGCATCTCGGAGGAAGAGGTCCCAAGGATCTTGGAGGAAGTCCACTCCGGCGAGTGCGGCAGCCACTCGGGGAGCAGGATGTTGGAGGCAAGAGTCGTGAGGCAGGGGTACTTCTGGCCAACCCTAAGCAAAGACGCGGCAGCCTTCGCAAAGAGATGCCAGAAGTGTCAAATGTTCGCCCCGCTTCAGCTCGTGCCAGCTCAGAGGCTGAAGAGTATCACGGCGCCCTGGCCATTCGCCATATGGGGAATGGATCTGGTAGGACCCTTCCCCAGGCCAGCGGGCAGCGGAGGTTTCTCCTAGTCATGATTGACTACTTCACAAAGTGGCTGGAGGTCAAGGCGTTGGCTAAGGTCACCTCCCAGGTAATCCGCAACTTCGTATGGGGGGAAATCATTTGTCGACATGGGCTTCCGCAGGCCATAGTCACGGATAATGGACCACAGTTCGCAAACGAGGAATTCATCAGCTTCTGTGGCCAGCTGGGAATAGACCTTAGGTTTGCGTCCGTCCACCATCCCAGGAGCAACGGGCAGGTAGAGGCAGCGAACAAAGTCATCGTGAACTTGCTCAAGAAAAAGGTGGAAAATCTAAAAGGCAATTGGGTGGAACAGCTCCCCTCGGTCCTATGGGCTTTAAGAACCACCCCCAACACCGCCACGGGAGAGACCCCTTTCAGGCTCTCTCACGGCTGCGAGGCGGTCATCCCCATAGAGTTCGAGATTACAACACCACGGGTCACGATCGCCACAAATGGAGAGGAAGATTGGAGAGCCGAGAACGAGGAGGAGTTGCGGCTCTCCCTCGACCTCATCGAAGAAGCTCGGGATCGAGCAGCCATCCATCAAGAGGAGGTCAAGCGGCGGATGGCCAAGTATTTTGACAGGCACGTCAGGATCAAACAGTTCGAGAAGGGGGATCTAGTACTCAAGAAGGTCGACGCGGCTGGGAGATCCGCCGCGGTGGGAAAGCTTAACCCCAACTGGGAAGGCCCCTATGTCGTGGAAGAAGCACTAAAGTCTGGGGGGTATCGCCTTCAGAATGCGGAGGGCCAGCTCCTCAGCCACACATGGAGTGGCGACGACCTTAAACGCGTTTATCCTTAGTACCATGTAATAATGATGTTTTTTGAATAAAAGCATTTTGTCTAAACTATGTGAATGAAAATGACGCTGCAGCTCGCAGGGGAGATCCTGGATGCTCAAGAGGCTGGCCCCGAGCAGACCCGCTGTCCAGGCTCTCATCTAGCTGGCAGGTCCGAAGGCTCACTCGGTGGCAGGTTCTATGTTCCAGAGGTTGGCCCCGAGCAGACCCGCTGTCCAGGCTCTCATCTAGCTGGCATGTCCGAAGGCTCACTCGGTGGCAGGTTCTATGTTCCAGAGGTTGGCCCCGAGCAGACCCGCTGTCCAGGCTCTCATCTAGCTGGCAGGTCCGAAGGCTCACTCGGTGGCAGGTTCTATGTTCCAGAGGTTGGCCCCGAGCAGACCCGCTGTCCAGGCTCTCATCTAGCTGGCAGGTCCGAAGGCTCACTCGGTGGCAGGTTCTATGTTCCAGAGGTTGGCCCCGAGCAGACCCGCTATCCAGGCTCTCATCTAGCTGGCAGGTCCGAAGGCTCACTCGGTGCCAGGTTCTATGATCCAGAGGTTGGCCCCGAGCAGACCCGCTGTCCAGGCTCTCATCTAGCTGGCAGGTCCGAAGGCTCACTCGGTGGCAGGTTCTATGTTCCAGAGGTTGGCCCCGAGCAGACCCGCTGTCCAGGCTCTCATCTAGCTGGCAGGTCCGAAGGCTCACTCGGTGGCAGGTTCTATGTTCCAGAGGTTGGCCCCGAGCAGACCCGCCGTCCAGGCTCTCATCTAGCTGACAGGTCCGAAGGCTCACTCGGTGGCAGGTTCTATGTTCCAGAGGTTGGCCCCGAGCAGACCCGCTGTCCAGGCTCTCATCTAGCTGGCAGGTCCGAAGGCTCACTCGGTGGCAGGTTCTATGTTCCAGAGGTTGGCCCCGAGCAGACCCGCTGTCCAGGCTCTCATCTAGCTGGCAGGTCCGAAGGCTCACTCGGTGGCAGGTTCTATGATCCAGAGGTTGGCCCCGAGCAGACCCGCTGTCCAGGCTCTCATCTAGCTGGCAGGTCCGAAGGCTCACTCGGTGGCAGGTTCTATGTTCCAGAGGTTGGCCCCGAGCAGACCCGCTGTCCAGGCTCTCATCTAGCTGGCAGGTCCGAAGGCTCACTCGGTGGCAGGTTCTATGATCCAGAGGTTGGCCCCGAGCAGACCCGCTGTCCAGGCTCTCATCTAGCCGGCAGGTCCGAAGGCTCACTCGGTGGCAGGGTCCAAGGTGATGAGAAAATGGCCCCGAGCAGACCCGCTGTCCGGGCTCTCATCCAGCCGGCAGGTTGGAGGGTCCACTTGGTAGCAGGACCCAAATTCTCTAAGGTGGATCCGGGAGCATTCGCAGGGTCCACTTGGCGAATGATAATCCAAGCGAATGATAATCCTACCTCTCTTCCTGACTGCCCGGGCGAAATCCCAGTCCGAGCGAATGGTGAGGGTACGCGAGTGTTTCGGGTAGCGGGAAGTCGAAGAGGGGCAACACACCTAAGTCATCCTCGAACACTCGCTGGGTGGCCGGGGCGGTTACTCTACGACCTAACGTCCTGGTAAGCCTAGCGAGACGTTGCAGCGAATGATAATAAAGTTTGAGATAACATAAAAACTGAGATTACGCAGAAATTGAGATAGCATAAAAATTGTAAACCATAGATATATCTTTTAGGGGCATTCGCCCAATTCATGGTTACATCAGAAAAAAGAAAAGGTAAAAACAGAAAAAAGGGGGGGGGGGGAATACAGAGGGCCCCCCTCAAGGGTCACCAGACTCCTCCGAAGAATCTTCGCTCTCATCCTGGTCGGGGGCATCTTCTCGCGGCACGACGCCGTCGTCCTCCGGGAAAGGAATCGGAATGTAAAGCTCCGGGACTACTTGGCGAGTGGTGAGGCATTCGGCCTCCGGCTTCAAATACCCAGCCCGCCGCAGCACCTGCAACGAGTGCTTGACGGCGCGTTGCGCATTCTCCTGAAGCAGTTGCTCCAGCTCGTGATGGGGGTAAAAGTGCCCCCCATCACCCGGGGCGAGTGCTGTCATTCCAGCTTCTCGCAGTAGCTGGGTCTCGGCCTGGGCGAGACGGACTTTCTCCTCGAGGTCGGCCACCCGCGCTCGGAGCATCCCAGCACTTGTAGCATCCTGAAAAAATAAAGTGATCATGATGAGAGAAATATGGGACGGTCAGTGATAACCATTCGCGGGGGTAAAAGTAAATGTACCTCTACAACCGGGCGGTTGGCGAGAAGAGCTTCCGCGGTCTTCAGTCTTTCCCTGAGATCACTCACCTCCTGGGATAGAAGAGCCCTGGTCTCCTCGACCTTGGCCAGGTTCCGCGAGACCTCAAGGCCTCGGCGAGAGGACATATGCGAGAGCTCGAGAGCGCGCAGCATAGCCCGGGCGGCTTCGTGGGCGAGAACCTGAGTCTTCTCCAAATCGAAGACCTCGGCGTCCTCCCGGCCATAAAGAGCATACGCCAGGGCATAGGCCTCGCCGCTGGCAATGTTGGTCTCCACCCAAGAGGGATGGAGAGTGGATAGCGAAACCCTGTTCGCGTTCCTGTCCCACTTCAGCAAAGGAGCCCCGGAAGGGTCCACGTACTTCTCGCCGTTCGCAAAGTTACGATGGTCCCGGAGCAACGGAGGCGGCGGCAGCGCCAATTTGTCTGGAGGAGCATTCGCGCCAGGCGCGTCGGTCCCCAGGGTTGAGGGTGGAGCACCCGCCCCAGAGGATTCGTCCAGAACCCCCTTGCCCTTCGCCGCGGGAGGACAGGGCGACTTCGAGGGAGGAGGGGAAGAAGCCTTCGCCGACTTTCGCTTCCGGCTACTAGGTTTGGAAGAGGACGGCTCCTCCCGGCAAGCATCCGCAGCGGCTTGCGCGAGGGGTAGGTAAAACCCAGGAGGGCGAGGCGGATGAACGGGAAGATTACGCACACCTGCATGATATTGCGAGTGGTTTAGGCGAATGGAGTAAGAATCACAACCAAAATGAATTCAAAAGTCTTGGAATCTTACCCTCGCCCTGCGGAATGAACGGGAGCGTGTTGACGTTTCGCCGGAGATAGACAAGGTCCATCCCGTACTGAAGAATGTATTGATGGAGTTTCGCCTCATGCCCCCCTAGGGTCGGGGGGCGGAAGGTCGACTCCTCCTCCTGCACCGGGGCGAGAAGGGTGTTACCTAGGCTCCCGCTGACGAAGATGAAGCGGCGAACCCATTCGTGGTTCTTGTTCGGGAGCCCGTAGTGTTTGAGAGGGCTTAAACCCGAGAAGAAGGAGATGCCGCCGGTGCAGCGGAAGGTGTAGAGTTTGCGGAAGACAGGCAGCGAGAACTCGATCCCTTCTTCTCGCAAGTAGCTCGCGTACCCGACCAGCATGGCTATGGAGTTGGGGTTGAGCTGGGCGGGCACGACCCCATAGTACCTGAAAGTCTGGCGCAACTCCGGCCAGATGGGGAGGCGAAAGCCCACCTCGAAGTGCTCTAGCGGGATCGCGAGAGCACAAGGCGAGATAGAGTTCAGGCGCTCCTCAGGCCTGGGCTTTCGCCCCTCGAACCCCCCGGGGACGTAGTCAGCAACCGCCGTCAAGTAGGCCTCTTCGGAGAGGTCGCAGGAATCGAACACATGATTGACGAATGCGCTGGCACACTTGCCCCTTCCTTCGGCATCGGCACCCATCTCGCGAATGAGGGAAAGGAAAGGAGCAGCAAAGAAGGGAGAGGTGCGAATGCTAGAAGCAAGGAAAGAGAGGGAGCGAATGGTGATGTATTTATTACGGTAGTTGAAGGGCCTATTTATAGAGGCATTAAACGGCGTTTGGGCTTTCGAGGCAACGGGGGGTGCGGATAGCAATCTGCGGCAATCCGGCGCCTCGAAACCCGGTCCAAGTCTCTCTCGCCCATTAATGACGAGTGACCTATAACTATTCGCTCAACGGCTTTGCGAAAAGGGTTAGGTAAGCATTCGCAAAGCACATCATTCGGCAGTACCAAGGCAGGTTATGAAAGAAGCAAAAATGGTCAGGTAAGCATTCGCGAAGCATATCATTCGGCGACAATCAGATAGGCTGAGGAAAGTAAATAGCGACAAATAGAGTGTTCTCAGAATCATAATATACAAAGTTATTACAAACAAATATTAATGTTCGACACTCGCGGCGAGGCGGGTAGGAAAAGAAAGAGATTATGGCATCTGGGTCAGTACTCCACCCAAACCCATCGACCTCGCTTTCGCGACCCGGCTTCTGGGGGCATTCGCTGACGATAGTAGGTCATCATGTTGGTGATCTCGTGCGAAGCCAGTTGGAGCTGGTCCCGGGCTCTCGCCGCGTGCCTTTCAGGCGACAGCTCCCCACCTTCGCCCCCCAGTCGCTCCACTGTCGCGAGAAGCCGCGAGTAGTCCCTCCGGAGTTCCTTCAGCTCGCGCTTGATCTCCAGTTTCTCCTCATCCACCTGACCGGCAGCATTTCGCTGGAGGTGTATAAGCTTCTCAAAGATCTCCGTGATTCGCTCCTTCAGGGTCACGTGGTCAGATGAGTCACCCAAGAAGTCAGCGAGATCACCTGGGGAGGGAAGGGGCGAGAGCACCCCGTCTTCCCCCTCATAGTAGGACTCAGGGGGGGAGACCTCCCGATACCCTACGAGATTATAAAAGGATCAATACGATGAAGTTAGCGAATACGGCAAGGACAAGATAGAGGCCTCACCTGGGGCAGGTATCCTGTGGCCTGAGGGGCGAGAAGTATGGGGGTGTACTTCGGAGGGGGGAAAAACCTTCCCTTTTCCGGGGCGGAAAGGCGGGGGAGGAGGAGCCCGATCATCCGCCGGAGGATTCGCGTTATCTTCAGCACGGAGGTGCTGACCCGGCTCCCGCTCAGGGTGGACCCTCTGCTCATTCGCTGTAACAGAAAGGTTCCGCTGGGTTGGGGAAGGTGGAAGAATAGTGTCCCGTAGCGAAACGTCTGGGTTGGGGGCTGCAAAAAGTTGAGGGTCAGAAACAAGCCGTCTCAAAGGTAAATCGGAAGGATTCCAAAACTTACTGGACTGAAGCACGGTCTCGCCCGGAGGAGGGGGAGGAGCCCGGTCCGGGTTAGGGGGAGGGGCCAAGTCCAGATCTGGAGGAGGCCCCTCAGACTCGGGGGGTGGCGCCGCGACACTATTCAAGACGACCGCGTGGTCGTCCTCTGGCACCGAGGTCCCCTGCGAGTGGTCAAAGCAACTTTGGAGTAAGGGTCCGAACTAAAAGGTAAGGCGGGAGGAATTCCCATACCTGGGTCCCGAGGTCAACAGGAGTACGCGCCGGAGATTCGGACACGGTCTCGCCTTTCTGACGATTCAGCCGAATCGTCTTGGCTCGCCGCGAGACGTACGGGACGCTCGGGTCTCGCTTAGATGTCAGCCAGGGAGCGAATCTGGCAGTTTTCGGGGCGGTTGCAACCTGGGCCGCGGCCAGGCGCTCGATCATCTCTTGCGAAAGGGGTTTCGCGGAAGGCTTATGAGAAGACATTGGAAGTGGCAAAAGGTCAAGAGAGAGGAGAAATCTTGAGCCAAAATGTGGAAGTGGTCCAGAAAAACCTGACACGGGATGTATATATATAGGATAACGGTGGGACCCACAGAATCTTGCGGGGTCCACTCAACAAGCACTCACCAAATAAGGGGTTGGATTGTTCTTTCCGAATGGACGAGCCACTCGCAAAGAGCGGGATTGTGTACAACCCGTATTTGGCGAGTGGGTCCCTCGAGTCGGTTGATGGGACAGGGGTCAGCCAGACCATTCGCCCGTACTGAGACAGGAAAAAGGATCCCCAGATTAGTGGGGGTAGGCTGCAGGCGAGAGGGAGCCCGGCGAGTGGTGCCTCCACGGGCCATTCGCTCAGGGGGGCTCGAGCATTCGCCATGTCAAGCGGGAACTCGGCGAGTGGTTCCCTCACGGACCACTCGCCCAGAAGGCAGTGAGGAGGAAATGACCATAATACCCCTGGTGGGCTGCAAATAGCCCTTCGGAACAGCGGAGTTAGGCTATCAGCAGGCCAATTTGGGGTGCAGTTAGTAAAATCAAAAGGCGGATTCAGGCTATTTACAGACCAGCCTAGGAAAACTATAAATAGACCCTTAAGGGCACCTTGGAGGAGATCCGATTGGAGAGAATCCTCTCCTCTAGGCTAGTTTTGGTTGGCAGCCCGTGCCCTCCAAGGTGCCCGGTTGAGCTTTGGTTTGGGAGGGGAAGCTCTCTAAGATCTTCCGGGTGTGTGGCGGGACCTCCTCGCTTCAGCCTTGGGTCTATTCCGTTTCCAGCGTCCACCGTCAAGAGAGTCTAGTGAGGGAGGAATAAGCGTCGGCTACACCCCCAGTGGGTCCGAACTCAAGAGACCAGTTGCTGGTTTCAACACGGACGAGTCATGGTGAGGTAGTTTAATTTTCCAACAATTCTACGGTACTTCTCTGGTGATTCAAAAGGTTTGCTTTCGGCATGAAGACTCTTTTCCCCTGGTTCCAGCGGAGAATCCATATGGCCACAGTTAGCCATCCCAAGGTCCGATAGAAGATCAAGAGCATATTTTCGTTGGCAAATAAAGAGAGAGTGATCATCATGAATCACCTCAATCCCAAGGAAATACCGCAATGGGGCCAGATCTTTTGTTTGGAAATTAGAGTGTAAGAATGCTTTGAGATTTGATATTCCTGCTGAGTTGCTGTCTGTGATAACAATATCATCAACATATACCAGTAGCAGAATAGTACCAGCCGAGGAGTTCTGATAAAAGAGGGACGAGTCTTTAGTACTCTTGGTAAGCCCGAACTGGGTAACAACAGCTCGGAACCGAGCAAACCAAGCCCGAGGGGATTGTTTCAATCCATATAAGGACGCTAGGAGGCGGCACACCTTGTTTCTCTCCCCCTCAGCAATGAACCCAGGAGGTTGTTCCATATAAACTTCCTCATCCAGGAGCCCGTGAAGAAAAGCATTCTTAATGTCCAACTGGTGTAAGGCCCACTGCCGGAAGGCAGCAAGTGAAAGGAGTATTCGAAGTGAGGACATCTTCGCAACTGGAGCGAATGTTTCATCATAATCCACGCCATAGGTTTGAGCATAACCTTTTAGCAACCAGGCGGGCTTTTAGGCGATCCAGAGAACCGTCTGTATTCACTTTGACAGAATATATCCATTTGCATCCAATTGCCTTCTTGCCGGGAGGTAAGAGAACCAGGTCCCATGTATTGTTTTGTTGGAGAGCAGTCAATTCGTCATGCATGGCTGCCGCCCAGCCAGGATGAGCTTTGGCCTCTGCCACGATCGATGGTAGATGATATCGATCAAGAGTCGAGTTCAGCGCTCTATGAGAAGCAGACAAGCCCTGGTAAGAGTGAACATAGAGCGGTTGCTCCCGACAAGTCCGAACACCTTTCCGGATTGCAATAGGAACCTCTGGGCTAGATGGCGGAATAGTAACAGGTTCTTCTGGAGGAACAGTCGTCGCATCATCGGTAACAGAGGTAGGCTGAGGTGGTGGCACCACTGTACTATCAGAAGAGCGACGGGAGTAAACTTGCCCCCACAGGGGGGACAACAGATCAGTAGGGGAAATGATAGCAGGTTCGTGCCTAGGGACCAAGAGAGCATCAAGAGAGGGATAAGGGTCGGACTCCCGGAAGACGACATCCGAAGAAAGGATGTAGCGGTGGAAATCAGGAGAGTAACACCGATATCCTTTAGTGGTCCGAGAGTAGCCGAGGAAGATACATTTCAAGGCACGAGGATCAAGTTTGGAGACAGAGGGGCGAGCATCCCGAACATAGCAGACACACCCAAATACCTTCAAAGGGAGGAGGGGACCGTGATGGTCAGGATAGAGAGTGTGGTAGGGTGTCTCCCCCTAAAGGATGTGAGTTGGAAGATGATTAATAAGGTGTGCAGCAGTAAGTACTGCATCCCCCCAGAAGTGTTTGGGTACGTGTTTGTGGTGGAGGATTGCTCGGGTGACTTCAAGGAGATGCCGATTTTTGCGTTCGGCAACACCATTTTGTTGAGGTGTATCCGGGCAACTGGTTTGGTGGATTATGCCTTTGTCAGAAAGAAAGGTAGACATAGACTGAGATAGGTATTCTCGGCCATTATCAGTACGAAGACACTTAACACGTACAGAAATTTGAGTAAATAGTTCATTCCATAAGTTTTGAAAAATAGAAGGTAGCTCAGAACGATTTTTCATTAAATAAACCCAAGTCATACGAGAAAAATCATCAATGAAAGTGACATAGTACTTGTGCCTTAACAACGTAGGAACAGGACACGGTCCCCAAACATCTGAATGAAGTAAATCAAAAGGTGCAGAAGCACGAGCATCAAGACGAGGACTATAGCTAACTCTGTGGAGTTTAGCAAACAGACAAGACTCACAACTAAGAGTGGAAACTTTCCCAAGCTCCGGATACAGACGACGCATGACCTGCATAGATGGATGACCATGACGATAATGAAGATCCAGGAATTTGGTGGAGGCCGCGGTACAAGCAAGGTGGGAAACTTCGTCCAGGACATAGACGCCACCACGCAGTTTCCCTCTACCAATAATACGGCTCGTCGACTGTTCCTGAAAAATGCAACCAGAAGAGGTGAATATAGCAATACAATTCAAATCATTTGTAAGCTTACTAATAGACAATAGATTGTAAGCAGACCGAGGGACATGCGCCACTGAGGAGAGTGTCATGTCAGGTGTCACATTGCAGCTACCAAACCCAACAATAGGGACCGTGGAGCCATCAGCCACAGTAATTGAAGCTCCGCTATGAGGTTTGTATGAGTGTAAGATACCTGAGGAACTAGTCAGGTGATCAGAAGCACCAGAATCAGCCAGCCACTGGACCGGCCTCTGGGAGGTACAAACAGGCTGAATGGTTTGAGCCACAGCCGCACTATGAGGTGGTGAGTTAATCTGGAGAGCCTGCAAGCGTCGGTACTCATCCTCGGATATTCCAACAGTTCTCGATCCCGGAGGTACAAAAGTAGAGTCAGCCAGGTGTGCCGACCGAGGTGGAGGAGGTTTGGAGGCCCAGTCGGGCTTCCCATGAATCAGCCAACATGTATCCTTTGTATGTCCCCGACGCCCGCAATGGGCACAATGCCTTGCGTCAGTGTCACGACCACGGCCAGAGCGACCCCCCCGACTACTTCCCCTTCCTCCTCCTCGTGAAGCAAGAGCCATCGACTCGCCGGAGGATGTATGTAGAGCGGATGACGAAGTACCGATGGAGTCAGCCTTAGTAAGCCGATGGTACACACTAGCAGTCTGAAGAGTAGTAGGACTCGCTAGCATTTCAGTCTTCGTTGTGGAGAAGTGTGGATCCAAGCCATTCAAAAGCCAAAGGAGCACCAGGTGTTCACGTTGAGCCTGATGGCCTTCCCTAGTAGAGGGAATCTCCCAAAGGTCTAAAATCTCATCAGCCAGAACCTTCCATTCGGCAAAGTACTCGGTAACAGGACACGCGCCCTGTCTCAGGTCAACTATCTTGGGGAAGAGTTCACCAAACCGAGAGAGGTTGTTCGCCTGAGAGAACATCATGTGAAGAGTGTCCCATAGTTCTTTGGTGTTGTCGCAGTTTTTGCGCATTTGCTGGACAGATGGATCCATGGAACTCAGGAGAAGAGCAAAGATACGACAATCATCACTATACCAGTCATCATATTCGGTACTCCCCAAGTCATGAGTTGGGAGACGAGAAAGGTGGTGAGTACGTCGGATGCCCGCAAGAGACATAGTAACCCCCTTCTTCCATAATTGAAAATTGGAGGAGGTAAGGATAGTAGTTGCAATCCTCGCGTTGGGAGGAAAGGTATTGGTAGAGTCCCCTGCAGGAGCAGCGGTCGGAGGAGCAGCGGGAGTAACAGAGGAGCCCATGGCTACGATTAGCAAAACAAAGGAGGAAAAGAGCGGACTGGACGTCCGAAATGGCTGCTTCGAGGCCGATGTTAGCGGCGCAGACGAGAAAGGGCGACAGGAGACAGCCGACAGCGGGACATCAGGTATCGCTGGAGCAGACGGGCAGTCGAGGCACGATAGGTTTTACGCATCGTCGCTGGAGCAGGCGGCTTTAGGTATCGCTGGCGGCGGCTTTACGCATCGTCGAGGCAGACGACTTTACGCGTCGACGGAGGCGGGGCGTCGTCGAGGCCGCCTGCCGTCGATGTCACTGGAGACGCGCAGAAGGAGACTACAGAGCGGGCGAGAGCGGGCGAGAGCGGGCGAGAGCGGGCGAGAGCGGGCGAGAGCGGGCGAGAGCGGGCGAGAGCGGGCGAGAGCGGGCGAGAGCGGGCGAGAGCGGGCGAGAGCGGGAGAGAGCGGGCGAGAGCGGGCGAGAGCGGGCGAGAGCGGGCGAGAGCGGGCGAGAGCGGGCGAGAGCGGGCGAGAGCGGGCGAGAGCGGGCGAGAGCGGGCGAGAGCGGGCGAGAGCGGGCGAGAGCGGGCGAGAGCAAGCGAGGGAGACGAAGCGTGGACGGAGCGGGCGAGAGAAAATCAACGGAAAAAAAAAAACCCTAACCGTCCTCTGATACCATGTTAGGAGATTTGGGAGAAAACTGAGTGCCTCACATAGAGGTCTCACCCTTTATTTATACTAAGCATGAGTGAATATGATGTGGTGGTACACGGTGTGGGACTAATATGTCTAATAACAATATGACTCGTAACAGAGTCGAATACGGTTCGAACTCATATCCTCCACCGATCCCTTCTTCCTTCCTTTCGGGAAGTTTTTAGCATGGTCCTTAGAGATGATGACCGTCGGAAGTCCCTCAGCTTGATTGTCCCTCTGGATCGCTTGGCCTTAGTTGGTGTTGGTCGTGGCAACTCCAGTATCGCAGTGCCTACCTGTGACTATTGTGGGCGTAAAGGGCATACTCGAGAGGTATGCTTCAAACTGCATCCTCATCTTGCCTCTGTTGGACGCGGCTGTGGACGTGGTCGTAGACCCAGCCGTGGAGGGACTCGGCAGGGAGGTTCTCGGGTATCTGATGATGTGTATTCTACTGAAGTCTATGATGTTCCTACATGCCCTCAGGACATTTTACAGCTCAGGAATTGGATGTTCTTCGTCGTCGTCTTCACTCTCAGTCTGGCTCTGTATCTGGTGCTTCTACCTCATTTGCTACTGCGACTCCACCCAATGCGCATTCTGCGACCACCACTACTTCTGATTGGATCATTGACTCGGGCGCCGCCGATCATATGACTGGATCCTCCTCAGGTTTTGTTTCCTACATACCTTTGTCTGGCAGGGATAAAGTTATTTCTTCTAACAGCACCTTGTCCTCCATTGCGGGCAAAGGAAATATCTCATGTTCTCCTTCTATTTCTCTTACCTCTGTTCTTCATGTTCCCTCCTTTACCCAAAATTTACTTTCTATCAGCAACATTACAAGATCTCTTAACTGCTCTGTAACCTTCTTTCCTAACTCGTATTTTTCAGGAAGTGGGTACGAAGCGAAAAATTGGCAGTGGTAGGAACCACGGTGGCTTGTACTACCTGGATACCCAGCTACCATATCGTGCTCTCTCTTCGACTACTGTTACTGTTAATGATGTTCGACGATGGCACCTTCTCCTCGGACATCCTTCTTCTATTTATCTTTACAAATTGTTTCCTGTTTTTTTGCCATCTATTAAAACTTTACCCTGTGATGTTTGTGCTATGTCTAAACATGTTAGACATACCTCTGTGCATTTATCTTCTCTAAGTAATACTCTTTTTTCTCTTATACATTCTGATATTTGGGGGTCTTCCCCAGTGTATCATTATCTGATTTTCGTTGGTTCGTTACATTTATTGACTGTTTTTTGAGAACCACTTGAGTATATTTGTTAAAGAAAAAAATGACGTTTTTCTTTGTTTTCAAGCCATTCATAAGATGATGCAGACCCAATTTGATGGAAAATTTTGTGTTCTTCGTAGTGACAATGGTGGGGGGGGGGGGGGGGGGGGGGAGGGGGAATATGATGCTCGTGGTTTGTTTGACTCGTACCTCACCAATCTTGATATCTTGCATCAAACCACCTGTGTTCACACTTCCACACAAAACGGGGTTGCTAGACGGAAGAATCACAACCTCCTTAGTTTGTTACATTTATTGACTATTTTTTAAGAACCAATTGAGTATATTTGTTGAAGAAAAAAAGTGACATTTTTCCTTGTTTTCAAGCCTTTCATAAGATGGTGCAGATCCAATTTGATGGAAAAGCTTGTGTTCTTCGTTGTGACAATGGAGAGGGGGGAATATGATGATCGTGGTTTGTTTGGCTCGTACCTCACCAATCATGCTATCTTGCATCAAACCACATGTGTTCACACTTCCACACAAAACGGGGTTGCTAGACGAAAGAATTGCCACCTCCTTGAGATGACACGTTGTCTTCTCCATACTATGGATCTTCCTAAATCCTGTTGGGATGATAATGTTCTCACTGCTTCTCATCTTATCAATCGTCGTCCTTCACGGGTTTTAGGTTATACTACTCCTCTCATCCGCCTCTCTTCCATGTCTGTCGTCCACACCTCTCATCTGCCACCCTGTGTATTTGGGTGTGTATGTTTTGTGCATGTTCATCAGCCTCATAGGGGCAAACTTGACCTTCGGGCTCAACGTTGTGTCTTTATTGGCTATTCCTCCACCACGAAAGGATATCGGTGTTATCACCCACTTCCAGGCGTATTTTCTGTACCAAGGATGTTACCTTTCGAGAGGACTCCTATTATCCGAATTCGACTTACTCTTTCCGTCAGAGGGAGATTGGTGATACTGCTTTCGATACTCCTGTTCCTCTTCCTCTTATTCCTTCCATCCCAACTTAGTCTCCTATCTAGGTCCCTACAATTGTGGCCTCCTATCCAAATACCTCTGTCTTCTTCTCTGATTCCTCCCCTTCCTCATATATACCACCATCGCCAACCGGGGAAACATGTTGCTAGCGTTTCACCTCTACCAGTGTCTGCTTCAGACTTGGATTCTGGTGATGATCCTCTTACATCGCTGAAAGGTAAAGCTATAAGTACTCAACACCATTTTTTCAATCATGTTGCTTATCATCATCTTACCCCGTCTATCAGACCTTTGTTTTTTCATTATTCTTGGTTTCCATTCACAATACGTGGCAGGAAGCATTGGGTATACCGGTATGGATACGGACTATGGAGGAAGAAATGTCTGTCTTGCACAAGAATCATACATAAGATGTCTCTTCCCTTCCCCCGGGAAGAAAGCCATTGGATTACGATGGTGTTCCCGGTTAAGCAAAATCAGGATGGTAAGGTTGAACGATACAAAGCTCGATTGGTTGCCCAAGGATACACCCAGACTCAAGGAGTGAACTATTAGGAAACCTTTACTCCATTGGCAAAGATGGACTTCATATGGGTTCTTCTATCATGTGCAACTTGCTTATGATGGGATCTTCATCAACTGGATGTTACGAATCTCTTCCTCCATGGTGAGCTTGACGAGGAAGTGCACATGAAATTTCCTCCTGTGTTCATAAAACAGCAGGCGGAAGGTCTTGCTGTGCTTGAGAAAATCATTATATGGGTTGAACCAGTCTCCAAGGGCATGTTTTGACAGATTTCTCAAGGCAATGATCAAGTTTGGATATAAGCAGGGACAATCTGAACACACTATGTTTTTATACGCAGAAAAGACAAGAAGATTGTGGTTCGTATTGTCCATGTGGATGACAATGTAATCACAGGCGATGACGTTTAGGAGATTAATAACCTCAAGGCTCTCTTATCAGCTGAATTTGAAGTGAAAGACTTAGGAAGATTACGATACTTCCTGGGCATCGAAGTGACTCGGTCGAACCAAAGTATCTCCATATCTCAAAAGCAAGTATGTCTTGGATCTATTAAAAGAAACTGGAATGCTTGGTTGTGTCCCTGTAAATACTCCCATGGAGGAGAATCGCAGGATTGATGAAGACAATGATGGTGATCACATGGATACTTCAAGCTATCCGAGATTGGTTGGGAAACATATATTTATCTCACACCTGTCCGGACATCACGTATGTTATTGGTATCTTGAGTAGATATATGCATGCTCCCTCGATCAAACATCAAAAAGTTGCATATCGTGTATTGTGATACTTGAAGAAGACTCATGGTCATGGCCTTCTGTTCTCTCGGGACAATCACTTGAAGATTGAAGTCTTCACTGATGTTGATTGGGTTGGATATCATCATCAACAACAACAACAACAACACTGACTAAACTCTCACAACACCTAACATGCGCCTCTAATGGTCTCCTATGTACATGTATGAACCTTCTTAAATGAGCTTCTCACATCTTCTCTACAATTGGCGCCACTCCTGTCTTATCCTTGATACATTCATTCCTAATTTTATCCAGTCTCGTGTGACCACACATCCACCTAAGCATTCTCATCTCCGCAAATCTCATTTTTTGCTCATGTACACCATTCATTGCCAAACACTCTGAACCGTAGAGCATTGCTGGCCTAATTGCAGTACGGTAAAACTTGCCTTTAAGTATTAATGGTACTTTACGATCACATAAGATCCCAAACGCGCCTCTCCACTTCAACCAGCATGCTTAGATTCTATGTATCACATCTTTATGTACACCTCCATCCTTTTGAATTATCGATCCCAGATATTTAAAGCACTCAATGCAGGAAATATCCTGGTCACCCAATTTAATGACGGAGTCATCCGACCTTCTTGCACTACTAAATTTAAGCTCTATATACTCAGTCTTTGTCCTGCTCAACCTAAAACCCTTCTTTTCTAAAGTGTCTCACCAAGATTCAAGTTTCACGTTTACACCCTCACGCGTCTCATTGACCAAAACAATATCATCTGCAAATAATAAACACCAAGGTATTGCTTGTTGGATATGTCCGGTGAGCTCATCTAAGATAAGGGTAAAGAGATAAGGGCTTAAAGCTGACCCTTGACGTAAACCAACAACGATAGGGAATTCCTATGTTAATCCTCCAGATGTGCTCACCCTGGTCACTGAATTTGTATACATATCTTTGATTACGTCAATGCATGATACACTTCCATTTTCTTTTCTAAGACTCTCCACAAGACCTCTCTTGGAACCCTATCATAAGCCTTCTCCAGATCGATACAAAACATATGCAAATCTCACGGCTGGATGTCATGATGACAGAAAATCCACTGCCGGCTACTGTACCTTTGTTGGGGGAAATTTAGTGGCATGGAGAAGTAAGAAGCAGAATTGTAGCCAGATCTAGTGTTGAGGCTGAGTATCGTGCAATGTCTCAAGGCCTCTGTAAAGTCTTTGGGTACGCACCATGTTATAAGATCTGGGACTCCAGGAGAATGCCCCTATCTCCTTATACTGCAACAACAAGGCAGCGATCAGTATAGCTCATAACTCCGTTCAACATGACAGGACTAAGCATATGGAGGTGGATCGACACTTTATCAAAGACCACCTGGATAAAGGAAATGTGGTCACTCCTTTCATTTAGTCCAAAGACAAACTAGTCAATGTGTTCACCAAGGGCTTGGGATATGATATTTTTGCTGATGATATCCAGAAGCTCGGGATGACTTATATTTTCCGTCCGACTTGAGGGGGAGAGTTGTAATTAGTCAAGTCATATTATTTTTACTCATTGTCGAATTAATGCATTACTTCCCCTCTTTCCACTTTATAAACATTAAACTTTGAATTAAACCTGTCAAGCTCCACCTTGGGTGTTACCAACACCAGCCTCTTTCATCACTAATCAGGAGACCAGACAATACAACTAAAAATGTACATCTATGCAAAATAAAATGGGAGCCAGTTTTCATGTCCATGGTATAAAATTAATTACCTATATTACTTTTACAACATTGTGAAGGGGGCAAATTGTGGAAGGAAAAAGGTCAAAGAATCAACCAAATTTCACTCGTTGGTGATTAAAATACCAATACGAGAGCGAAATATTCCATTCTTTTGAGATGTCATGCAAGAAGCGAGACCACAATAGTGACATTGAGGAATGAATTTAGACTCTCATACCAAATGATAAAGAGCCAAGGCAATGTTAAGACAGAAAAAGTCAGGTACTAAGTTAGAGATCGAACTAGGAAACTATATTTATTAAGGGAAAGCTACAGGAGCGAACTAAGAAACTACAGAGCTTCCAAGGCACAAATTCCTGAGGCAAGTATGTGGGCCTATGCCATCTATACTGCATATGCACATATTGGCATCAACCAGTAACATAATGTATATAAACTGGATGCATCTTACTATACAGAACTCTTTTAAGAAAAGAATTTCAAGCAACTATTTTACTGTGGAGTAAGCCAAGTGATTCACGCATCATAATTCAACCCAGCACTGAAATACAGAGATAATGAACTTGGGAAAAAGCATAAGTTAAATACTCACTTAGCTGGCAAACATTTCAACAGTACAATGACTTTGCATGCAGTATACAACCTAGTAAACATAATAGATTTGGGGGAAACAAAGGACAAATTAACTCAATTAGCATCATGATCATTAACATCATCATCAATTTCTATAAAGTTTTGTTAAACAAAATAATGAATAAATAATTTTGTATTAGGCATGTAGATGTCTACAACGGATAAACAAAATGAGGTGTGCTGATATATGCACATAATTCTAGTTGCAAGGAGTCTGCTAAAATTAATGAAAAGTTGGAAGAAGGAAGAAACTATTTAAAAGGCAGAGACAACGTCCAGTGAAGCAATGTCCTGGTAAACGTTGCAGTACTTGATATAGTCATTCTATACTTATCTCCACCTAAAAAGCTTTTTCCAGCCCCTATTTTTGCTTGTAGTTCCATTGAAGATCTCTTCCTTGAATTGCAAATATGAACATATCAAGTACTACAAAGCCTAGGCTTTAGAATCTTTCATTGAAAAAGAGGTTATAAAGAGAAAGAAGAACTTCCATTCCGTAAAGACTTCCCTAAGAGAAGCAGAAAGAAGGTCGTCATGTCAAGCCCATAACAATAAGAAAAGTCTATCAAGTGACTTGGTCACCAATATATCTCTCCTACAATAATAAATGGCAACATAGATGGAGTTATTATGCAATCAACCTCCATTAAGAAGCAAGGATCCAAGTTTGAGATTTGCGACCTTGTGTGAGGACAACACCACTCCAACAAACAAGAAATGGTCAAAAACATGAGAAAAGAGGATGACTATTGTTATGCCCCCGAACGCGCTGCGATTCACGGGGCATCATTATGCTTGACGACCAAAGGAGGCCACAAGGAGCAACGGGGTTGAACCATCCGGTTCAACCCCCAATCACTAAAAGGAAGCCGGCGGGGCTGAACCACACGGTTCAGCCCCTTTTGAGGGGGCCGTCCGGCCCCCTCTACTCCCGGGGTATTTATAACCCCGGGACTCACTTGGATGGGCTATGAAGATTATTATTCAGGTATTCTCCCTCCTTCCCTCTCAGCCCTAACCCTAATCTCTCCTTATTCTCTAGATCTTCTTCATTCTCGCTCTCTCCCTTCTGCGTTCATAACATTTGGTATCAAAGCTTCTTCCTCCGACCATGGTGAACACCCGCTTGCATGAAGAGGCCGTCCGATTGGCAACCCTAGAAGAGAACTACATCGGCTTGAGGGACACGGTAGCGGCCATCGAAGAAAGGATGAAGACCTCGACCCAACAATTCGAGGAGCGAATGGACGCCCGCATGGAGGAGATCAAATCCCTCCTAGAACAAAATCTGAAGGGCAAAGCTTCGGCCAACGAAGGATCGGAGACGGAAGCATCGGATCCGCTTCCGCCACACCATCCGCCCCGTGGTCGGGCGGAATCCAACCGTAGCGCCCATGCGGGGGAACGCACGCGACATCCGCAACGGGAGGCCTCGACGGAAACACGCGGCATGCGTTCGACCTGGGCATGCCGCCGACGGCGTGGAACGAACCCGCAGCAGGCCGCACGGCTCCTTGGCGACTATTGGAGCCAACGGCGGGGTCGTTCGCCCTGGGCGGCCCATCAGCAGGCTGGAGCGAGGTCGGGGCAGGTCGTACGGCCAATGGGCGCCCTGCGGAGCACGCAACGGGACAATTTCGACCTACGGGCAATTCGGGCGCGTCGATTGGAGGAGTTGCCGGACTTTTACCTCTTCCACGTGCCGCCGGACATCCTACGGGCTACGGGAATGGAGACCAATGGCACACGCGGCCACCACCGACCGGTGTCTACGGAGGAGGCCAACACATGCGTGGCGGACAAGGAAGGGAACGATTTTTTTCGGCCGGAGCCCAAGGGGGAATGCAATTTCCCAGACCCCAAGGACCGCACCCCCCTATGGAGCAGCAGAGGGCAGCGGGGTACAGACAGGAATCTGGGGGGTACAGGCAGGCGAACCAGAGAGCCTACATGCCTCCGAAGAGGACTCGCATGAATTTACCCAAATTCAGAGGAGGAGATGCGTTGGAGTGGGTTCAGAAGGAGGAATTGTTTTTCAATTATCAGGAAATCCCCGAGGAGCAATGGGTGCAGCTGAAAGCTTTCCACCTAGAGGATGACGCCTACCAGTGGACGCAGTGGTTCTTGAGGGGCCGTGTTTACGCACCATGGACGGAGTTCGTAGAGGAATTTTCGGCTCGATTTGGCACCCTGGAGTATGAAGACGTTGAGGCCATGTTACAGAAACTTCGACAGAAGGGAACAGTGATGGAGTACCGCACCGAGTTTGAGAGGTTGACCAACAGGGTCCGATGGGAAAAGAAAACACTGCTGAGTTGTTTTGTCTCGGGTTTGAAGGATCATCTGAGGGACAAGGTCCATGCCTATATGCCCCACAGCTTGAGTCACGCCATCAGTCTCGCACGGATACTGGAGGAGCGCTTTAACAGACAGAAAAACCGCAACAATGGGTAGAGCCGCCAAGACTACCACACCTTCCAGGAGAGATCCGTCGGCAACCGGCCGCCCGACAGTGACTAGACTGACCTGGCCTGAGCTGCAGGCGAGGAAGGAGAAAAGTTTGTGCTTCAACTGTGATGAAAAGTACGGGACTGGCCACAAGTGCCAGAAAATCCAGGTTTTCATGCTGCGAGAAGAGGGAGAGGAAGAAGAAAGCACCGCGTTGGAACTAGAGGAGGAATTGAATCTGACGGAATTTGAGGTGTCCATATAGGCAATGGAGGGGTATAAGGCCCCCCCCCCCCCCCACACACACACACTATGCGCATAGCGGGGAAAGTGGCCTAGGAACGGGTTACAATTCTGATCGATAGTTGGAGCACCCAAAATTTCATCAACCCTGCCGTGACACTGAAGGTGGGAGACACAGTAGTCCGTGGCGCCGTTTTCCAGGTCATGGTAGCAAATGGGAGCAAACTAAGGTGTGAAGGGGTGATGAGGGGAGTCGAACTGCAGATGCAGGGGTACACTTGCCGCACCGACGTCCACCTTTTAACCATCCGGGGATCTGATACGGTACTAGGAGTCCAGTGGCTGAGACAGTTGAAGAGAGTCACTTTTGACTGGGACCAGATGAACATGAAGTTCACACAGCTCGGGAAGGATTACTGCCTTCACGGACTCAAATAATCTCCGTTGAAGGAGATCTCTGTCAGGAGTTTGGAACGTCTGAGCAAGCAGGGCAGCTCGATGGCGATGATCATGGGGCTGGCATCGGCCACTCATATTCCATCAGAGATTCCGGAGCAGATGCGACCCGTGTTGACCCAGTACGAAGACGTCTTTCAGGAGCCGCACGCACTTCCTCCGCCGAGATTCAGAGACCACGCGATTCAGCTCAAGGTGGGGTCAGAACCCACCAATACCAGACCGTACCGCTACCCGCACGTACAGAAGGCGGAGATTGAGCGTGACGTTAGAGAGATGCATGGTACTGGGATCATCCGTCCAAGTACAAGTTCCTTCTCTTCGCCCATCATTCTAGTTAAGAAGAAAGACGGCTCGTGGAGGTTATGCGTTAATTACCGAGGCCTGAATAGTTCTACAGTCAAAGAGAAATTTCTCATACCCATGATTGAGAAGCTGCTAGACGAGCTACATGGAGCGTGCCTATTCACCAAGTTGGACCCGCGCTCCGGCTACCATCAGATTCGGATGTGGGAGGGGGACATCCACAAGACTGTTTTCAGGACCCATGACGGACATTACGAGTTTCTCGTGATGCCTTTCGGGCTAACCAACGCCCCTTCCACATTTCAGGTCGTGATGAACGAGATCTTTCGGGCGCTTCTGCGCCGTTCAATGTTGATCTTCTTCGACGACATTCTGATCTACAGTAGCAATTGGAAGGAGCATCTGGAGCATGTGAAGCAAGTCCTCGCCATTCTGCGCCAGCATCAGTTATACGCCAAGCAGTCCAAGTGCTCTTTCGGCCAAGCGTTGGTCGAGTATCTGGGTCATCTAGTTTTCGCACAAGGCGTTCGGGCCGACCCACACAAAATCGAGAGCATGATTACCTGGCCTCGCCCTACGACGATCCGGACTTTGTGGGGATTCCTCGGACTCACGGGCTACTACCGTCGGTACGTGAAGGACTACGGCAAGATCGCGAGACCGCTCACTCAACTATTACAGAAGGATGCCTTCATGTGGCAGAAGGACGCCGAGGCGGCTTTTCGGGCTCAAAAAAGGGCCATAACGACTACGCCGGTCCTGGCTCTTCTGGATTTCAGCAAGGAGTTTGTGTTAGAGACTGACGCATCCATGGTAGGAATTGGCGCAATGTTGATGCAGAAAGGGAGACCCCTAACCTATTTCAGCAAGGCACTAGCTCCGAGGATCCTAGGGTTATCCACCTATGAGAAGTAGATGCTAGCCATCATACACGCGGTGGCCTTATGGAGGCCATACTTGCTGAGAGCATGGACACCATTTCAAGGTTCGCACAGACCACCAGAGTTTGAAACACTTCCTGGAGCAACGAGTGGCTTCCCCTCTTCAGCAGAAATGGGTGGCCAAGTTATTGGGCTATGATTATGAGATCGTCTACAAGCAAGGGAAGGAGAACGTGGCCGTCGATGCTCTATCACGGCTCCCGGAGAGCTCACTCTCCCACATTTCGAGTCCCCTAATTGACTCCCTCGACGACATACGGGAAGAGGTACAACATGATCCCGAGCTCCAGATCATCGTGGATGCACTACGACAAGGGACAAACGACCACACCGGGATACCAGTTACAGGGAGGGCACCTATATTACCAGGGACGAGTCGTTCTTCCACCTACCTCAGCCTAGAAGACAGTTATTGTTAAAAAACTTGAGGTCCGGAGGTGAAGTAAGAAAGCGGAATACTTCACAAAACTTCCCACAAGTGTAGCACAACAATGACAATGGGAAGACCGAATAGTGTTATGGTATTAACTATCTCTTTACAATTCGAGGTATACATGGCGAGACATGATTCATAAGAATCACGGAGGAGTGAAACACAAAACACAAAGGTAAACAAGCTGCTGGCGACTACACCACTTGAGACCGCCAGACCGCGCGAACAGACAAGCCAGACGGATAGCCCCTGAGACCACGCGAACAGAGCACAAGCCGCACCCGTCAGACCGCAACCACAGACCGCCCGACCTGCTGCTTTATTCCACTGCTGAAAAAACCAATTCGCACTTCTTGATCGCCCAGACCGCACGGTCTAAAGATCACAGAAGAACCCGCGAACACTGAACAAAGAAACTGCTTCCTAGTTCCTGCTACAGACCGCAACTCAAGATCGCCTGGCCACTTAAGACCGCCTGATCAACTGAGTTCGTTGCACAGTCCAAGAACACCTAAACACAGTCTGCCCGGACTGGATTATTCAAAGCTGGAAGAAAGGAGACAAGCTGACCGCGAGCTGCTAGCCGCTAACCTGCGAACAAACAAACCGGTCAGACAAAATCTCAGACCGCGCGACCTCAAAGTGAGACCGACACAATCAATCCAACTTTGGTTCTTACCGTTCTCGTTATTAATGACAGGCCCTGCACCCCTATTTATAGGCGAGCAGACGGATGTCGTCACCGCACAAACCGGGATACAATAACCGCCCATCAGATCGCGAACTGTCTCACAAAACAGACCGCCCAAGCTCAGCACCGCTAACAGCTCCTTATTAAACCATACGGTTATCACAAACCGCTCGGTTACCGCGGTCTCCAAAAAAACAGACCGCCCGGTCTTATTGCAAAAGCAAAGAACTTCTTCAGTAAACCAGACCGACTAGAACAGTCGTCAGACCGCCCGGTCACTGCAAGAAGGCAGACCTACTGGAACACCTGGCCGACTTGAACAAGTCGCCAGAATAACCCGCGCGAGCTGCTTGGATAAACTTGCGATCTCCCATATCAGACCGCCCAGATCAGATCGTCTGAGACAGAACCGGCCAGAGCACCAGCGCAGACCGCGCGGTCTCTGCGTTCTCCAACCAGCAGACCGCTCAGCACCATTCCACTTCTACTTCAAAATTTTAAAAGTTATGATGCATGAGTTCCATTCTTCTCCGATGGGGGGACATGCAGGCGTGCTCCGAACTCTCCAACGACTGAGGGCGAATGTCTTTTGGAAAAGTTTAAGTCAGGACATACAACAATTTGTGCAGCAGTGTGAGGTTTGTCAACGAGAGAAATATGAAACAACCTCAACAGCGGACTTGCTCACTCCGCTGGAAAATCTGCACCATATCTGGGACACGATCTCCATGGACTTCATAGACGGCCTACCCAAATCTCAGGGCAAGTCCGTCATCTTAGTCGTGGTCAACAAACTCTCGAAGTACGGGCACTTCCTCGTCATGAGCCATCCTTACACCGGGGAATTGGTAGCCGATCTTTTTGCCCGAGAGATCGTTCGACTGCATGGCGTAGCCCGATCTATCATTTCGGATCGTGATCCGGTGTTCATCAGCAACTTCTGGCGGGAGCTTTTTTGGTTACAAGGTACGCGGTTGCGCCTGAGCACGACCAACCATCCCCAGACGGACGGACAGACGGAGGTTCTCAATCGGGGGTGGAGACATACCTTCAATGTTTCGTGATGGACGAGCCACGCACTTGAACCCGCTGGTTACATTGGGCAGAGTACTGCTACAACACCTCCTATCATACAGACAACAAGCTTACCCCGTTCGAGGTCGTCTATGACCGCCCTCCGCCATCCTTGGGTTCTTACGAGCCGGACAACACAACTCTCCCAGCTGTCGACCGCACTCTGCGCGACCGGGATCGCACCTTGACCCTCTTACGGGACAACCTCCGAGCGGCTCAGGACAGGATGAAAACACAGGCAGGCAAACATCGGAAAAAGCGGGAGTTCGCGGTCGAAGACGAAGTCTTCCTCAAACTCCAACCTTGCCGACAGCTCTCCGTCTCCCGCCGGGCAAATCAGAAATTGGCACCACGGTACTACGGGCCGTTCCGCATTACTCATCGGGTAGGACCGGTGGCCTACACCTTAGCGCTTCCGGAAGGCTCCCGTATTCACCCAACCTTTCATGTCTCCCTTCTCAAAAAGAAGATTGGCGACGCAGTTCAGGCGAGCCCTTTATTACCTGAAGCTACTACGACAGGGGAACTGCGGGCCTCACCGGAGGAAATCTTGCTGACCAAGTGGAAGAAGCGGGGCACTGAATACCACCCCGAGATCCTGGTTAAATGGAAGAACTTGACAGCTGCACACAACACCTGGGTTGATCTGCTAGAATTCCGCGACTTGTTTAAAGACTTCCACCTTGAGGACAAGTTGGTGCTTGATGGGGAGGGGAATGTTATGCCCCCGAACGCGCTGCGATTCACGGGGCATCATTATGCTCGATGACCAAAGGAGGCCACAAGGAGCAACGGGGCTGAACTATCCGGTTCAGCCCCCAATCACTAAAAGGAAGCCGGCGGGGTTGAACCACACGGTTCAGCCCCTTTTGAGGGGGCCGGACGACCCCTCTAGTCCCGGGGTATTTACAACCCCGAGACTCACTTGGATGGGCTTGAAGATAATTATTCAGGTATTCTCCCTCCTTCCCTCTCAACCCTAACCCTAATCTCTCCTTATTCTCTAGATCTTCTTCATTCTCGCTCTCTCCCTTCTGCGTTCATAACAACTATCTCCATCTAAGGAGAAGGTAAGCCAAAACCATTCAAGGAGGCCTAGATTGACGTTCCATCCTACAACATCAAGATTGATGCTTAACAAGTTGGATGTTGGGTGGAACATTTAGGGAAATACTTCAGTGACTTCAGTCTATATGGCTACACCTCAAAAGAAAAATGAAACATATGTTGGCTTGAAGATAACCAGTATGCGCTAGTATGGTGGAACAAATATCTCATAAATGAGTAACAAGGCCCCACATGGAATCAATAAAAGAAGATGATTCTCCCAAATGGGGGTACAAAGAAAACAAGCATTGTAATTGACATGAAAATAGATTTTAACAACAAGGAGGATTAATTGGTTTCAATCTATTTTCCTTGAAACACTATGATCATTGTAGCATTCCAGGTCACACCCAAAATGAATGCTGAAAGCTTCACTAGAGCTCTTTCTTAAGAAGTTCAAGTAGGAAACTAACATGGAAAATGAGAAAAATGAGTTGCTGCGATGATGGGAGAAATTTGTGATATAGAGAGGTTAGAATGAATTAATTAGTATTTGTATTAATGATGTACTATCCCTCTTATATAAAGGGGTTCTACTGTCGAAATAACACTTATTACGTATTTTTCCGCTTCCGTTAACATGATTTCAGAGAGGGTCGTGACCTAGGCGCTCCTCGCTCCCTTTTTTTCATTCGATTCTCGCTCGCCACCCGCCCGCCTCGCTTGTGATGCAGGACAGGCATCACACTTGCCTTCCACCCTGACATCACCACCAGAGGGCCCACCATGACAGCTCACCAAGGCGGCTTTCATCAGGGCTACAACCCATACACCTCAACCAGCTCTCCGCCTCTCATCACCAGGAAATGGTAGGTTGTTGAGGCCCAGGATCGAGCACCCGACCTCCTAAATAAGTCTTTCACCAGAGCCGCCCCCTCCCCCCCAGCCACTCGGCTCGCCCTGCAGCGCCGATCGGCTCGCTCAACTTTCCCGTCGGACGATAAGCGTTGGCTGACGGGATGGGCCCGCCGGCGAATTTCTGGCGGTCAGATTGACTTCAAACTTTAGGGAAAGTTTCACTTTAGCCTTCTTATCATCACCCTAATTTTTTCGAGATTTCAACGGTTGGATGCTTCCCAAAATCGGATCTGATTGTCATGTAGGTTGATGTGTGTCGCGATCCCCATCATAAATAGCCTTTATAGACTGCAACCAACAGATAAGTAAAATATGACTCTAAGAGAGTATTGTAAATATGACTTTATACAGTACCACAACTCCACTCCATATGAAATGTGAGCTGGGATAAGGAAATAATATATCATGTAGTTGGTCTTTGTTCTACTAACTTAAAGTCATTTATCTTTTAAATAATATATACATTGTTTTATTATTAATTTAACTTGGTAGATGTATAACCAATTAGAATCATATAATTAGAAAAAAGAATACACCAAGGCAGCTCTATTGGACTAAATGTTGATCACTCCAAATCGACTTTTAATTCTAGTTAATAGTCCATCATACAAATATTACTCAACAATAAATCATTAACATAAACTTCTTTAATATACATCAAAGCTCTGGTTGGGACGGTGGTGGCAGCGAGAAAAGTTTTATTGTCACCGTTACAACTATTTTGGAGGCATTTGGTTTCCCGGTGGTGGGAAAAGTGTTTGTGTCAAAAAGGTGTTTTGGGGGGGGGGGGGGGGGGGGGGGGGGTCTTTTTGGAAAGCAGTGAACTTTCCTACTTTTAGAAAAGCTAAAATGAGTTCTTCATGCTTTCATGCTTCTCTAATTCTCTTCCTGTAGGTCAACATCCCCTTTCTTCTCCTACTGGTTTTCCTACCACCGCTTTTGACAACTCTAATCTCACCACTATTTTCCCACCACTATTTCCCCACCACAACTTTTCCTACACCACCGTCCCTAACCGAGCCCAAATCTCATGATTCTCGATCATATGCCCTTTCAAAAAAAATACATACTCTCTGTAATTTTCAATTATTTGTCTTAATATAAAAATTGCTTCCATTTAGATGTTTCTGAAGAAAAACAAATGGTTTCTCTAAAATAGACAGAATTTTGCTAAATCTACGCTCCATAATTGTTCCTATGTCTTCATTCTCTAGCTCATAAGTTTGATTCCTCTAAAAAAGTATACAAAAACACAATATTGAATGTGTTCTATATTCTTAAATGATGACATTAAAATACTTATACTACAAGCATTTGACATCCTCTTAAAAATCAAAATTTCATTAAAAAACTTGTCAACCAAACCAATGCAATATCCCATAACTCTTTAAAGCTCAATAGGTATATCATCATGACCTAATTATACCCTTCAAAATTAATTACATATTACCTTTTTTCTAAGCAAATTACAATATATATCATTGTTTTGTTAACTATGCCCTCCCAAATATTTTCTCTCTTAATACTAATTAATAAACTTCTAAAAGTAGCATTTCCATCTCTCATCAATGCTTCATCTTTAATTAAGATCATGCTATCTTTATTTTTAATGCAACACACTTGATCAAAGACTTTATATCTCCCGTCTTAGTTATTCTATATATCTCTCGTCTTAGTTATTCTATATATCTCGTTTTCTCCTTCATTTGCATGATGAATCTATTATATCAATCATCAAAAAAATTTTGCTTCGCTCACTTCACAATATCTAGCTTTATTATAATCAATACAAATCTTGATGTCATTCTAGTTTTTCCAATTTAAAAAATACACTTTTCTCACAGTTGATAATTTACTCATAAGATTTTTTAACTATTTATTTATGCTCTTAAAACACACTTCCACAAATACTGGTCTATATTGCGTGGTCAAACTCTCTCTTGAAATCACCTTACAATCATTACAAGAACAAAAAAAGTTTACTTGTGCTTCTTGTTTCCTAAAAGGCTAATATAGGCATTTGTTATTGCAAGATCATAGACTATATAAATAAAATATAACTTATTCCAATTGTGTTTATATTTCTTATTTCATACACAATACGAATCCTTTCATAAACCATCCAACTATAGCCTATATATCCGTTAAGGTCACCATCAATAATTATTCTTTCTTCCTCATATATACATTGTAGTAGTGCATCCATCTCTTCCCAAATTTGATCTTCTAATTTATCTTCTAAAATAACTTGGGAGTCAACCAATGAAGTCACGATGTTAAAAAACCTTCTGAACAATTATACAAACTAATTTTGATGTCAAAAGCTGAAGTAGAAAACCATTTAAACTTGGCTTTCTCCTGAGTAAAAGGCAATCTCTACCTTATTCCAGCAAGCCAAATCCACATCTGCGCCCCAAAGTCTTAAACAAATACAATAACGAACCTAGAAAGAAGTTCATTTCAGCATTCATAGAACAGAGGGAAATCAGTAAAATCGTAGTACCACAAAACCCCAATGCCAACAAACACAAGGAGAAGAAGAAACAAAGAATCAACTCTATCAAGAGGAATTCCATAACAAATAATTGCAAGATCACCCACCCAGGAACAATTCACAACAGCCCTTCTCGTTATATATGCATGCCAAGTAGATCATGTTCAAATCATAAATCTGCTGGTTAGCTAGGGAAAAGACGAAGAGATGTTCCAAACAAGTTTAACAAACCTCAAACTGCTCCAAATTCCTGTAAGCTCCACGAGACAGCTTCTTCCTCACCGTACTGAAATCCATGGGATTTTTAATGACTTCATGATAATCTGGAAGCTGTAGACAGAGAATCCCCACCATGTGAATAAATGCCACAAAAATACCAACAGATTACGCCCCAAAAAAGTATGATTCAACAATACACCTCCTCGGGATCCACTGGTTCTGAGAAGACTCTATAGGTATCCTTCCTGAAGCAAACCAAGAATGTCTCATCCAAATTAGTAGGATTAATAGACAAAATAAAAGATTGAAACAAGATAAAAGCCTATAACGACAAAAAGGGTTTCTATAATGGAGAGAAAAAATCGAGAAAAGCAACCAAAGGACGCACTTCTGCAGTATATCGAGGATGAAGAACAGCAACTTTTTGTCGGGCAATGGAGTCGTGGGCCCCGGATTTGATGCCTCAGCTGCTCGAAGCACAAAGAAATTTACACGTAACAGCCAGTAAAAATCGATTCTGAAGGTTTGACTCTTCTTATGTGTACTTAAATGCATGAGCATCAAACCTCGAAGAGACTCCATCGCTTTCAGGGAGCTGTGCATGTCTGCCTGAAAGAATAAAACAAGCAGGCGACCATTTCCACAACCCAGTTAAAAGAAAATCAATAAAAGACATAAAAATGAAAAGGAAATCATCGAAGCAGTCTATATTTAACAATAAAAAGATCGGAAGAAACAAAACTGACGCATGGAGTGAGGGAAGTGAGAAGAGAGACAGTGAGATGTCCGAAGCAGCTGACAATCAACAGTAAACAGTTACTTGATTTAAAAAATCGGAAGAAGAAAAAAACATCCAGATTAATGAGGTTATAAGTTACAGCAGGAGGGGAAAAAATACTCCGGCGACCAAAAACGATCACCACATTGACTTCAGTCAAACAGGGAGGTTCCGCAGCCCGCAAATCCACGAGGAAAAATAAGGGGAATCCGATCGACATGGACGCGTGGATTACCGATCCGTGGAAAGGACCGTACCGATGGACTAAATTTAAATATGCAGCAGTTAAAAAAGGTGCAGAGGCCCCCGATCTCCGCGTCTCCGCATCCAATTGTGACAAAACAGACAAAACCAGATCAATAGTGCACCTTCGAACGATGCCCATCGGCACCAACGGCCTCGATCTTCCTCTTCGTAAGCAGACCAGAGCCCTCCTGTTCCGATTCGGAGCTGGATGATCCCAAATGCCGCGGAGATTTACTGGAATGGTCCTGGATTCTGAGGACCAGCTTGAGTTTCTTCTCCCTACGCTTCCCGATGTGTGTTTCTTCCTCTTCCCCCTCCTCTTCATGAACATCCGACTCCGGCACGGTGATCGGATTTCGGCGGGTTCTCCGGTGTCCGGCACCAGTGCTGGGGAAGCGGACGTATGGATTGGGGCTAGGGTTAGGGTTTCTCTTCTCCTGCTGCTGCTGCTGCTGCTGGAGTCGGAGGCTGCGCTTCTGGAGATCCAAGAGAGAAGGACGGCCCTTCTTCTTCCTCTTCGTCTCCACTGTCTTTCCCATTTCGGACCTGCCGCCCGCCACCTCTCTCTCTCTCTAGAGATGGGCGAATTTCCGCAAATTTTTTAAAAAAATCTTTTCGTAAACTATTGTGAGACCGGAGAGTCGGAACCCGCCGCACGTGTTGGGCACTTCGCGGTAATTTATATCGAAGGAGAACCCGCCCGCATTAGAGATGCTGACGTGGCGAACGTAAGGGTGGGTGAGTAAGTGGGTGCGAAAGGGGGGTGGTTTAAGTAGTTGTGAAATGTGTGAATTTATTGGTGGCTCCTTTTTTCCTTCACAGGATACTTCGGCGCTCAAGCAAGCGAAACTAATCTCAAGTTGATGGGTCCCACTCATCTCTTGTATTCCTTTCGCATCGGATTTTTCACTTGAAGTATCATTGATCACTCGCTGTATATAGTGTATATACTCAGCCGTATGTATCTATACTATAAAGGCAATAGTGATATTCTGCTAACACCATGAAATCGTTCCCCACCGCACGATCCGTTCAGCGACCGACGGTCGCGATCCGTTCTTTCGATTTTGCTCCAGGACAAAAGTCGTTCGCAGCGCTTCCGCCGTTCCGCCGCTCTTCGGCAATCCCTCCGTCACTCCTCCACGCGGTGGCAACGAAGCACGCCGACGCGCGGCAGTCTCTGCGGTGGGCGTATGTCCTTGACGCGTGTGCTCCCACCGCCGTTCTCTCCACTCTAATGGACCCCTCACTCGCTTCGCTGCCTCATTTCCGCAACCTCTCCCTCTGCTGCTCCGTCATTTCCGGCAAACCTCAGCCTCGCCAGCAACAGGTTATCGTCTTTCATTGCTTTCTTCTGCCCGGTTTCGATTTCCTTTCTCCATCGCCTCCTCGATTTAGTTTTTCGATTTCCTTCTAGGTTTCTCCACTTCCTCCGCTGTTCTCGCTTTCCTCCTGCTTTTCCTGATTCAATTTCCTCGCAACAGGTTATCGTCACCCCTCTTCTTCCCCGAAATCCATCGCCGCAGCTCTCAGCAGAAAGGAGTTGATCGGAGTTCGAGAGGTAACAGCAGAGTACTTAGGTTTCCCTCTGCTGCTCCGTCATTTCCGGCAAACCTCAGCCTCGCCAGCAACAGGTTATCGTGATTTAATCTTTATGATTGATGATTTAGCCACATTTCAAGGTATTGCAAAGGTAGCCCCCAACAATAAGGTATGAAAACAACCCCCAATTAACAGGTATTATAAGAGCAACCCCCCAACATGATAGCATGAAAACAACCCCAATTAATAGGTATTATAAGAGCAGCCCCCCAACATGATAGTATGAAAACAGCCCCCAGATAATAGGTATTATAAGAGCAGCCCCCCAACATGACAATAACAGCAGCCCTTAGTTAGACAAGGAAGAAAAACAGAAATAGATGCAGCCCTCTAAAAAGAATCCCAGCTGGTTTGCACACAGCAGCCCCAATTAGAGTATAGGCACAAGTATATAAGGCAGCCCCCACTTTAAAGACAGCAGCAGCCCTCCCAAATAGTGGACAAAGGTAAGAGCAGCCCCCACAAATGACAATAACAGCAGCCCTTAGTTAGACAAGGAAGAAAAAACAGAAATAGATGCAGTCCTCTAAAAAGAATCCCAACTGGTTTGCACACAGCAGCCCCAATTAGAGTATAGGCACAAGTATATAAGGCAGCCCCCCACTTTAAAGACAGCAGCCCCTAAATCAACAAGGAAGAAAAACAAAAATAGATGCAGCCCTCAAAAAAAGAATCCCAACTGGTTTGCACACAACAGCCCCAATTAGAGTATAAGCACATGCATATAAGGCAGCCCCCAATTTAATGTATAAAACAGCAGCCCCCTCTATTTAAATACAACAGCAGCCTCCTCTTTTTAGAGTATAAAACAACAGCCCCCAATAGATGGTTTGTAAATCCAAACTAAAACAAAACATAGCAGCCCCCAAACTGATGGTTTGTAAATCCAAACCAAAACAAAACATAGCAGCCCCCCAATAGATGGTTTGTAAAAATTTTGCTACCCAAGAGAGGGAAAACTTCCATAACAATATTATAGAAAAAAAACTTTGCAAACATCAAAGAGGAATTACCACCAACGGCCCCAAATTTTGCTAACAAAAACTGGAGGATCAACTACTCAACGATCCAAGACCTTTGTCTACCAAATTAGGAATTCAGCCCCTTAAAATCCAGGATACTACTAATCAAGAAAAGAGTCCAGAAACAAAAAAAGATGGAGAGGGAAGGGAAGAGTTTTCTTGCCTCTAAAGGAACCGGAGAACCTCCGGATCGCGACAAGCTCGGAGAAGCAGAAGATATTAATCTTCACATAATTTGTACAAACTTATCTCACCCAATTTGGTATAGCTTTGTTCATAGATTTTTCACAAAGTTTAGCACCAAACATTTTCACATTCATGATCGCTTACGCATGGATAGAGTTGAATGAGGCTGAGAGTTGAAAGAAGTTATATGTACGACTGTTAAAAAAACCATCTTCTTAAGCACAAAGAAACAAATTTCAATGTGTGTTATGCGTTGATGCAGTTCAAAGAGGTTGGAATATCATCTTACTCAATTTTGCGGGCAGCATCACCATCAAAAAAAGTTGTGTAAATCAGCTCTTGAACATCCTTCCTCAGCTTCTTCGCTCAATCAAAGGTAATCCTCTATTTTTATGTCATGTTAGGCACGATTGCTATGACCATCATCCTATATTGGTATGTCTTCAAGATTTGAGTAATTTTGTTATGGGTTTTTTCAGATACTGTTGAGTAATTAGTTGTATTTGATTGTCGGCGGTTATCATGGTTTTCTTCTTCAAACTGCAAAGTTCTCTTCGTGTATTTTGTTTAGGTTACAATACATGTGAATAGATTTTGAATATTAATATCTTCTGCTTAACCTATATATGAATGTCTACTCTTGGGTAAGAATTTTTAATAGTTGATTAGTAGGCATAGTGATGTTACTACGAATTCCTTAAAGTTAGGTAGAACATTCCATGTGGACGTGTCTGCTACTCGATATTCACTGTTATTTATACTACTCTTGCATGCCTGCTCTCTTGCTTTGTATGTCTCCCATTCTCAACATTCCGTGACCCTATGACCTATATATTAATATTTGAGAATTTCTTTACGCCGTTTCAATCTTCTGTTACAGAAATATATTTAAATTGCATTCACCAATGCTACACACACGTTCATAATGTCTGAGTATTCGTCAGCATCACACATGTTGCATGAGAACAACCTTGCAACCATTGCTGACTCCTACAACAACGTCCCGCAAAATATGCGTGATTACTACTACTTTGTTGTACTACTCAACAACCTCAACCACAGTACAAGCAATGAAGTTTTAAGGGCACTATTTGGATCTCTACTAGGCTGCCTTCATGCGACTGTATGAGTCTTAAATGTACATTACAAAAAATATTACACCCTGTTTTTGGATACATTTCACTTATATTTAATATTTATAACTGAAGGTCAATGTCGACACAACATGCAACTCAATCGGCACAGGCGAATTGATATTTGCGGACATAACATCGATGAAGGATGCTACAAATTTAATAGACGACCAGATAGTGGACGAAAATACCATCTCAGCCTATGAGCTAGCACTGTTCGATGTTAAGCCAGAATATTATCAGAGAAATCTTCATTGAATAACAATATGCAATAATGCGACTGTAAATATAATATACATATTTATTTCCTTACATCTGTACCCGACATCTACCTGTACCACTTATGTATGTACTACTGTACATTACACTGTTTCATAACTCCATTACTGTGTGCACTACTTATGCGATTACAAATGCGCAAACTGTACTTCTATTCTGTGATTTTCATGCATTTTGGCATATATAATACTACGTATGTAACACTATTACTTACATCAGGTGTAATTACAAAATGGAAGATATATCAAACCAAGATTTACTTCAGCATGCGTTAACTCCAGGTGGTGCATATTAAGAACACAACAAACTGCAATTTGTTAACTACAACATTTGAAATAAGTTATTTACATATTACGTATGCATATCAGAAAGACGTCGGCGTTTAATGAATCGTGCCTCTGCCCACATACGAAGAATAATATGACTCCACAACAACGCAACGCACTGAATGAGAGAAGACGAGAGCAGCGCCACCTCCGCGAAGAAGAAACGAGAACATTGCCTGCCTTTGTTAATAGTCAATCAGCATTTTACCATGGCGAAAGCTCAACATCAGCACACCCAACAGTAATACCAGGTACATGAACAATCAAAATATATATTTCTGAGTTTCTTAGTAATTATTAATACGAATGTATTGCACCTTAGCTACACCTCCATTCAACAACGACACCTCTGGATCAGAATCAGACAATAACGCCGACAATGTTGAAGCCGCTGATGATACAGAGAGAAGGTTATATATTCAATGTAGTTGTGCAAGAAATTTCTACCCAGCCCACTTTGAAGTGCACTTTCAATTACCCACACCAACATATTGCCCCAACTATCACGCTATGTTATTCCAGCGTGAAACAAACTCAATGTGTTGTAATAAAGGAAGAATATCCCTTCCTGAAATCGAAACACCAACTGAGCTTCTCAATCTATTCATTGATCAAACCGAGGAAGCTCAACATTTTCGGAAAAATGTACGCTCATACAACCATGTGTTTGCTTTCACATCATTTGGTGTCTCATTCGACGATCCCATGCCATCATTTCACGAAGGCATTTATAGTTTCCGTGCACATGGTGCAATTTATCATCGAATTGGAAATCTGATACCTACAGCAGAATCAAGACCAAGATTTCTTCAATTATTCATCTATGACACTGAACATGAGACATCAAATCGCTTGCAAGAAAACAATGATTTGCGACCTGAGCTACTTGATAAAATAACACGCATACTAAATGTATGCAACCCGTATGTCAGAATTTTTCGTCAGCTATCCCGCCTACCAAATATACACGAATGCAGATTAGTGATAAAAGAACGCCCATCTAACATGTTTCAATACAATTTACCTACTGCATCTCAAGTTGCTGCTATATTGGTCGGACAAGAAGATTATCATGAAACACATGAGCGAGATATCACTATTCAAACAACTGGAAATCAACTTCTAAATATACCTGAATACTCTGGCTTTTACGACCCACTTCAGTATCCATTGTTATTACCGTATGGTAGTTTTGGATGGTCTTGCAACTTGCATTCAATGACAAACTCAAAAATCACATGTTGTGATTACTACTCATACATGTTACAGGTAATAACACAACTTGACAATGTTTGTACTTACAAAAAGTATTTGACATATATATTTATACTGACAGCGAACTTTTTATAATCATTGTACAGATCTGAGAGGCATCTAACTCAATTTTATTACGTACCGGCAGATTACTCCAACAATACATAGTCGACAACTACGTGAAAGTCGAAACACAAAAACTACGCTTCATCAGATTACATCAGAGTGAACTACGTGCAGACCTATATTCTGGATTACAAGATTGCTTCGAAGCTGGCGAAACTAATGCTGGTAAACCAAATAACTTACTTTAAACATATCACTATTTAAATACTCTCCAATGTTACGCATTTTCCATGACTCTTCTTCATTAGGTAATGTTGGAAAAAGAACAATATTGCCATCTTCATTTACAGGCAGTCCACGTGATATGTATCAACGATATCAAGATGCTATGACAATCGTTCAACATTGTGGCAAACCAGACTTATTCATAACAATGACATGTAATCCAGAATGGAAAGAGATCAATGAACATCTACTGGAAGGACAATCTCCGTACGACCGTCCAGATATGATAACCAGAGTATTTCGTTCAAAATATGAAGAGCTCAAGAAAGATATATTCAAAAGAGGTGTACTTGGAAAAGTTGTTGCACATGTTCATGTCATTGAGTTTCAGAAACGAGGACTGCCACATGTGCACATGTTAGTTTTACTAGATTCAGCTTACAAATTAAGCTCCCCTGATGAATATGATGCAATTGTACGAGCAGAAATACCATATCGAAATCAAGAACCTGTATTGTATGATGTTGTACTAAAGCACATGATTCATGGACCATGTGGACCTTACAATACACATGCTAAATGTATGAAGCACAATATTTGCAGCAAATGTTTTCCTAAACAATATTCAGAGACGACAATGCAAGAGAATGATGCTTATCCAATATATAAAAGAAGGTACGACAACAGACAGATAACTTTAGGCAGAAACACAAATTTCAACGTGGACAATAGATGGGTTGTGCCATATAACCCGTGGTTACTTTTAAAGTATAGCTGTCATATAAATGTTGAAATCTGTAGCAGTATCAAAAGCATAAAATATTTATACAAATATGTATACAAAGGTCCAGATCAGGTGTCGTTCCAGCTGCAACCTGATAGAGATCATGACGAAATTAACAATTACATTAACGGAAGGTGGTTATGCCCTCCTGAATCACTATGGAGAATGTTCAAGTTTCAAATGAGTCAAATTTATCCATCAGTAGAACGATTACAGATACATCTACCAAATCAACATCAGGTACAATTCCATGCTACACAATCGATTTCATCAATATTGATGGACAACAGAAATGCGAAAACAATGTTGACAGAATATTTCAATGTATACAACGAACAACGGGAGCATAACCTATATTTATACAAAGATTTTCCGAAATATTACCGCTGGTTCAAACAACAAAAATACTGGAGAAGAAGAGTACGAAAAAGAAAAGTTGTTGGTAGAATTTACTCTGTTTCGTTTGCTGACAGTGAGAAATATTATTTACGTATGTTATTAAATAATATTCCAGGTCCTACATCATTCAATGATTTATTAACTGTTAATGGAATTCCATGTACCACTTTTAAAAATGCTGCAGAAAACTATGGTTTACTGGAACAAGATAATAGTATTCGAGAATGTTTAACTGAAGCTCGGCTTTTCAAAATGTCATCTGCTTTACGAAGGTTGTTTGCCACAATTTTGATATTTTGTGAACCAGTTGATGTTAACAGTCTTTGGCTAACAAATTACAGAAGCATGATTGAAGATTACCCAAGTTCCAGCACTACTAATGAGTTCTACGTTAGGAATAAGCTCTTACACGAACTCAATAGTATTCTTCAACATCATAAACGTTCAATTAAAGAGTTCGATTTACCAACAATGAATGAATCATTCAACCAGTTCAACAGTCTCTCCAATCTTCTTCAGGCTGAGTTATCACTGTCAATCACAAGCGAGGACCTTAATTCGATTACATCACTTAATGAAGGACAGTTAAATGCTTACAATACAATATATGAAGCAATAAAAAACAAAACAGAGGACTTCTTCTTCATTGATGGACCTGGTGGGTCTGGAAAAACATATCTCTACCGTGCAATTCTTGCGACTTTTAGACAAGAAGGATACATCATATTAGCTACGGCTACTTCAGGTATTGCAGCAACTCTACTGCCAGGCGGACAAACTGCACGCTCAAAATTTCGTATACCTGTTAAATTGCATAACCAGTCATACTGCGGTTTTACCAAACAATCAAACTTAGCTGAACTTATTAGAAGATCATCAGCAATAATATGGGATGAAGCACCAATGGCAGATAAAAAGGCATTCGAAGTAGTTGATCGTTCATTTCGTGACGCAACTAATGTAAACAAACCATTCAGAGGAAAGATTATCATTTTGGGTGGCGATTTTCGTCAAGTACTACCTGTTGTTCTCAACGGAACCAGAGCACAAATTGTTAATGCAAGTATTGTTCAATCATATTTATGGAGGCATGTAAAGATATTAACTCTAACAGAAAATATGCGTGCAAAAACAGATATTGGTTTTTGCAAATATTTGTTGAGAGTAGGAAATGGTACAGAACCAACAATAGAAGATGAAATGATTAGAATACCTGAACCAATGGTAATATTATGGGAAGGTGAAAAGGGCATGAATGATTTAATATATGCTACATTCCCAAATTTGCATTTGCATGTCGGAGATAAAAAGTACATGCGAGATAGAGCTTTACTGACACCTTTAAATGAGCAAGTGAATATCCTTAACGATACGACTTTACAACAATTCCCGGGTGAAGATGTTATATACTACTCCTACGATTCTGTCGATGATATGAGCAATATGTATCAGCCTGAATTTTTAAATACGTTGACACCAGGTAATTTACCACCTCATAAGTTACAGTTAAAAATTGGAGCACCCATTATGTTACTCAGAAATATAGATCCAAAAATTAGGCTTTGCAATGATACAAGACTTATTTGTCGTCATTTCGCAAGAAATGTCATCGAAGCAGAGATTCTAACAGGTCAATTTGAAGGACACTTTGTCTTCTTGCCACGAATACCATTGAAAACTACAGAAGATATGAAATTACCATTTCAATTAACCCGTAAACAATTTCCAGTACGACTGAGCTTTGCGCTTACGATAAATAAATCACAAGGACAAACATTTGAACATGTCGGAATATATCTACCAAACAATGTATTCAGTCATGGACAATTATATGTAGCTCTATCACGAGGCACCTCTCGAGAAAAAACAAGCTTTAGTGCACAAAGGAAAACTACATACTCATGATGGTACCTACACAATGAATGTTGTTTACAAAGAAATCTTCAGACAACTAAGACAACAACAACCAGTAACGATTGAAGGTATACCTTTGCTACACAAGATAGTTTTCTATTACAAATGTTTGGTACATGTTATACTTTCACCTTTGTTCCATTCAAATTTATCATTATTTATTTATCCTCAACTCAATTGTACTAATCAAATGTACAATATAATGACTATTTCTATCATGACTATTTGAAGATGGCACCACAAGATAATCATAACATTAAGGACGCAAAACAATCACCAAAAGACAAGGCATTGGTAAGTATTAAGTTTTACATATTCTTTACATTCACATAATATATCAATTGTTCAACAATATTTATTGCAGACATAGTGGTATTTGTATGACAAACCCGTAATGAATATTGTTTTTAAATTATCAGAACAGATACCACGAGAACAGATACCACGTGCAACACAATATTACTCGAGATGATCTTGACAAGGTACACTACCAAATATTAATTGAACCTTTGCAATCGCTAGCATACATTGTACACATTTTACGCATTACACAACAACTACCTAAAAAAAAAAATTTATCATGTGACAAATTGTATATTATTGCAGTGGTTCCCAAGACCGAGAAATTCAAGGAAGGCGTCCCGTGCCAACCATCACATTACTACAACTACTGCTCCGGTAAATCCCAAACCATTAGTAAATATACACTTAATTTGTCAAACACTCTACACATTTTATAACGCTAATATGAACACGCAATTTAAATAAAACTCTGTTTCGTTTCAGGTGTACACAAACCCTACAATCATTTGCTCACGGTCAGGTGATTTCCATGGCATCACTACGAACAATTATCAAACTCAGGTGACCACATCGATAATCATTGTATATGAATATTCAAACATTTTCAAATGCTTCTATTATTTGTGTCCTGAAAAATAACTACATTCTGTTAGGCAACAGAACCAACAACAAGTCCACCACGACACCTTCCTCCGAATGAGCGCGCGAAACTATGGTTAAAGATTTTCAATGGAATTCAAGAGTGTGAAGAACGACATAAGTCTTTATATCCGAATTGCGACTGTGAATTTTGTATTACTCATACATGAGTATTTATAGTATCGTACATACATGTCGTCAATCAATAAATGAACCTGAACTATTTACTCATATGTTTGCTACTATTAATGTGTATAAGCTTTTATTTATGTACAATGTGTTTAGAAATAATAACAACTCTCATTTCATCAAAAAAGACCTTATATCTAAACTTCACAATTTCGCAAAGCAATCACGTGAAAAGATGGTCAAAGGCTGCCTGAAGACACCCAAACACTTTTTCAAACTCAATGCTAAACGACGCCAAGGAAGTGGAAGGTGTGGCCTGACCGGTGGAGGAGGAGACGGTCGCACAGAGCGCGAGAGACGCGGGGATGATGTGGGGAGAGGGCGTCATTTGCAGTACTCATATGCGCCGAGGGCGGCCGAAGGTCGCCGGGGGCGGGCTAAGCCCGCCGGTGGCCGGAGGTGGGCGAAGCCCGCGTAGATGCGGCCGAAGGCCGCCCGAGAGCATCGAGCCCGTGCGTAGCCCGTGCGAAGATGCTCGTATAGATATACTTAAGTACGAGTCGATGACAATATCATTATTTTACCGTATATACTCAGCTGTATATATAGATATATATAATATTTTCTGATAAATGTTATTTAGTGTTGTTGCGAGTCACTCGACGTTTTGGTAGACCGGTCGAACTGAATCTTCTTAGCTCGTGAGCGAGACGAGCGTGCAAACAGTCAATGAGAGAACTAGTATACGACAAGAATGCGTTTTTTATCGTGGAAAACCCGAAAATAGTGAAAAATCACACGGTCGGTGCTGTGACAGCTAAATTTCTCTATATGTCGATTTGTTATAAGTGAAAGCTGAGAATTCGAGGGAGACAAACCGCCGCTCGTTACAGTAGTAGTAGTAGAGAGAATCTCCGTGGGTGACATGCCACCTCTCGAAAAGTTATGTACTTTTTGCTGGGAATGGAAGTGAGATGCTCTAGTCGTCTTTCGGTGCCCGGAGGATTCCCAAATCGCTTAGGAAGAATGTCTTCCAAAGCGAATGAGATCTTCAAAGGCTCGAGGGAGATCTTGGAAGGCTCGAAAGAGATCTTCGAAGATCTTCAAGCGCCAAAGGAGAACTTTGATAAATCTTCAGCGCAACTCTCTCGGACGTAGAAGACAAGGTCCCTTGAAATGAAGACTCTGAGCTTCTTGTATAGCCTTGGGCATGGGTTGCCCGGTAATTTTGTTGGCGTAACCACTGTAACCACCTGACGGGCGAATCACGTTCGCCGATTTAGAGCACACGAATCATCATTTTTCGGATATTCATGTCTCCCCCCCCCCAATACAGTTCGGGCAGCTTTTGTTGATGGTGATGAGCGTGATGATCAAGACCTGCAATTTGAGAAATCAAGAAAAGTTAACAGCCGCGCACGTCGGGTAGGGGAAGGCGTTCTGAGCACGCGGTGAACGTGAAGGCGTTCTCAGCGCGCGGTGAACGCGGAGACGTCCGAGCGCGCGGTGAATGCGGATGCGTTCTGAGCGTGTGGTGAACGCGGAGGCGCTCTGACCGGGCGGTGAACGCGGAGGCGGTCTGAGCGCGCGGTGAACGCGGAGGCGCTCTGAGCGCGCGGTGAACGCGGAGGCGCTCTGAGCGCGCGGTGAACGCGGAGGCGCTCTGAGCGCGCGGTGAACGCGGAGGCGCTCTGAGCGCGCGGTGAACGCGGAGGCGCTCTGAGCGCGCGTTGAACGCGGAGGCGCTCTGAGCGCGTGGTGAACGCGGAGGCATTCTGAGCGTGTGGTGAACGCGGAGGCGATCTGAGAGCGGAGGCATAGCCAGGAGACACTTGGGAGGTGCGGTCTCATCGTACGCCGAGGGGGTACGACCGCGACCGTACCAATAGGGGGCGCAAATTCGACCGTCCCCCAAGGGGGGTGCGGCCTCGCAACACTCCAAAAAAGGGGGGTGCGAAATGGGCCGCACCCTAAGGGGGCACGGCCCTAGCCGCACCCATAGGGGTTGCGGAATGAACCGCGCCCCACAATGGGGGGTTGCAGCGTTGGGTGCACCCCTCATGGGGTGGGGGGGGCGGCCTTGGCTTCACCCCATATGAGGGATGCGTTCTAGGATGCACCTTAGCGGGCTTGACCGCGCCGTGGTGGTGCGACCCGATTGACGTGACCGTCACACAGTGATTTTGCGAACATTACTGGACAATGATTCTGCGTCAGTCTCTCTATGCGAGGATGAGCTTGTTGGAATTGTATCGGTGAGCCGATCGAGGTCACGGTGGAAAATTATAGGTCTGATCGGATACGTTTTGAGGAACCCCATCAAGTGTAGTCGGTAAAAAGATTGCTAATGAAATACTCTTGATCTCAATTCCTCGATTTTATTAAAATATCAATTTGTTTTTTTAATAAATCATCTTTTAACAAATTGATTTAATTTTTATTTACAAAATTAATGCTTTGAAAATAAACTCAACGATTATGATTAGTTTGACCGTGCAATCCTAAACATTCTCTCAAAACCATAGTATATAATGTAGATTAGCCCTGCACAAAAGGCCCGATCGGGCCGGGCTGGCGCCGGCCCGATCGGGCTCGGTCTTAAGTCAACCGGGCCAAGCCCGGTCTTTGACTAGATCGGGCTCGGGCCGGTCTCGGGCAGCACCCCAAGGAAGGGGCCTGAGCCGGCCCCTCAGGCCGGGCCAGGCCGGACCGGTCCGGGATCGAGCCCGACCGGTTCGGCCCATTTTTATACAAAAAAATTAAATTTTTAATTTTAAATATATTATATAATATATATTATATTTATATATACATATATTTAAGAATTAATATACTAAAATTTGACAAAAAAAAACTCAAAGCTTATGGACAAAAAAAGGAATTTTTATTAATATTGAACAAAAAAAATTACACTCGTATTCGACTATTCGTACAATTTGCATTTATCGAAAAAAGAATAAAATTTATTATTATTAGAAAATTTAAATAAAGAAAATTACAAACTTTGCTCGTTCAAATAAAAATTAGTAAATTATAATCGTAGAGTCGTAAGCGTGTGCGCGACGCGTTCAATTATCTCCTAAATTCATTGCGTCCATCTCGTCTTCTATCTCCTCCGAGCTATCCTCTAATGTCGTTATGTGTTGTTTCCTCTTCGTAGCATCCAAATAGTCCTTGTAGCATATGCAAATTTCCAGTGATTCTTCGTTAAGCCGACTCCTCCGCTCGTTCAAAACCTTGTCACTAAGAGAAAAAACAGACTCCGAAGCTACTGTACTTGCTTGGATAGTTAGTAAATCATGGGCCATATAGGTCAAAATAGGATAGGTATTAGCTTTACCTTTCCACCAATTTAAGAGATCGAAGTTTTCGATCTCCTCCGTACTCATAAAATCGCGAAATTGTGTTTTCGTATATAATCCTAATTCATTTAAAGTACTAGATGCGCGCGCTTTTTTCCTATAAGCTAAATCTAAAATTTTATTTTTAAAAACATCATTCGTTCTTAGTTGCGCGCTTTCTTCTCGGGTTCGCGAGCCGTATAAGTTATCGTAATAATTATAACATTCGGTAAAAAAAGTATTAAATTTTGAAATACTAACGAGATCATTCTCATCATAATTTATATTTAAGTTTAAATTAGTATTTATTTCGTCTATCAAATTTTGTACGCCTTCAACGCTGAATAGTGAGTTTAAAGCGGCGGCACAAGAAAACATGGGAGGCATTTCTCTATAATATTTAAAAAAAAATTCTTCCATTATATTAATTAGAGGAAGCCACCCGTCGTGTTGCCTAAAATAGCTAAATTTTTGTGTGATATATACAAAATTTTCAATTACTAGCGCGCTAGTCGGATAATACACGCCCGATAAAAAAATAGTCGCCCTATAAAAATATTTTAGTAAATCCATATAATGTGCTAATATAGACCAATCATCGTCGGTCAAAGTATGCGTAATATTTAGTAAACTATAATATTCCATAAAAAGTTGTTTTTGTTGGAACGCTCTTTTTAACATTTTATAAGTTGAGTTTCATCTAATAGGCATATCAAATTGAGGTTTTAAATTTTTTTTCCTTGTGCGTTAGCAAATTTTTTAAAATCTTGAGCTCGTTGCTTAGTGCAATAGATAGTTTTGAGCATTTCTCGGATTTTAGAAATATAGACTTTCATAGCCTTTAAACTATCATGTACCACTAAATTTAAGACGTGACAAACACATCTATTGTGAAAAAATGCGTCGTCTAGAATTGGTTTTAAATCGCGTTTTAACCACTCAATTGCGACGGTATTATTAGTGGCGTTATCAAAAGAAATACTCATTATTTTATTTTTAATTTTAAATTCTCGCACATATTTCATAATTACTTGATATATAGCTTTACCCGTGTGCGAGAATTCAAAACCTGCAAACCAAATTACGCGTTTCTTTTGCTCCCATGAAACGGGATCAATCCAATGACACGTGATACACATATACGCTAATGCTAATCTTAAGTTACTAGTCCAAACGTCGCTCGTTAAACTCACACGTCCCTCAAAATTTTCAAAATAATTTATAAGTTCTTGTTTTACTTCTAAATAAAATTTAAGGGCGTCGCGCCTAAGAGAGGATCTACTAACCTTTTGATATTTAGGCTGAAGCCCTTGATGTATGTACTCGGACGAATCCTCATTGTCGAAGGTGCTGAATGGCAACCCACGTATGATGACAAACTTCGTCTGCAACTCTCGTTGTCGAAGTTGATCGTACGTCCAAATTTGGCCTGCTCCTGAAATTTGGGATTGACTTGACTCGGGAGCTTGTTTCGAAATGCAAGACTTAAGATGTCTTGCTAGCGTCGAGTTGCCGCTGATTGCTAGCAACTTTGAGCATAATTTGCATCGCCCTTCTTTTCGGTGCCGACTATAACCATATCGAAATGCTCCCAAATAGCCGCCGTACGATGGTGCTCCACCACCTCAGGCGTACTTTGAGAAGACGACGCTGGCGTTGAGGAGGACGATGCCATTAGATGAGAGAGAGTGAGAGAGAAAGAGTGAGAGAGAAGGAGTGAGAGAGAGAAAGTGAGAGAGAAGTGAGAGGGAGGGTTATTTATAAGGTTTTTTTTAAATAATAATATTTTAATTATTTATAAAATATTAAAAAATAAAAATAAAAAAAATTATAAAAAGGCTCTTATTAAAGCCGTTGGCCACATGGCATGCCATGTGGCCAACGGCTCTAATAAGAGCCGTTGGCCGGCTCTTAATAAGGGCCGTTTTTAACGGCTCTTATTAAGAGCTCGGGCCGAGCTCTAGCCTGGGTCGGGCTTTGTCCGGCCCGGGCTAGGGCAAGCCCGATATCCGGTCTTTGCCCGGACCGGGCCGGGTACCGGGCCGGGCAAAGATCAGCATTTGGGGCCTTTTAAGGGCTCCGGGACCGGCCTCGGCCCGGGTCGGGCTCCTCCCGGGCCGGGCATCGCCAGGCTTTTCTGGGCCGGGCTCAGGCCGGCCCGATGAGCCCGGTTTTTTTGGACAGGGCTGATGTAGATATAGATGAAAGAAGTGACAATTTTTTTGTATAATTGCTCTAAAAAATGTTTCCCAAATACAATCCGCCCTTTTTGATATAATAGGGGTTTGTGCGGCTTAATGATATATTAAGCAATTGTATAATAAATGTGGTGAATTATTTATGGGGAGATACTTTGCTAAAAGAGCAGTATATCTTAATGAGTTAAGGAGTTTAAACAGTTATAAGAGCAGTATATCTTAATTTTGTGATAGTCAAAAAGTAATACACCTAAAAAAACTCGACAGTTCACTTCAAAAAGAATTGACACACGATATCGTTATATATGAGAAATATTTGACGAGTTGAAGTTTCAGAAGGTTTACAACATTGGATCATAGTATTGTTCATGAAAATTGTATAAAAGAGCAAAGTGATGGAAGATTGTCATAATGGTGGTACAATGCACTTAGTTAGGAAGGGTCGAGTTGTGCGAGTCCCTTCATAAGTTGAGTAACTCCATCCACTAGGCATATTAGCCTATTAGGCATTAGAATGTAAGAGGAAATAGACCACAACTTTTAATCTCGAGTCATCAACTGAGGTTTGACAACCTTCAATCCTAGGACCACAACTACTATTGACACACCTTTCTGACACCTATCCTCCACAAATACATAGAGATCGGCATCAAAGGACAACTCTGCAACCTCAAGCCAGACACATCGCCAACCTCAATTCATACACATCGTTGGCGGGGATTCTTTCCCACGCAAATTCGCCCCGACAATGTAATTCGATGCATCCTTGGTCCCAGTGGATAACCTGTGTACAAAGATAAACATGTGATGTATTACACGTGCATTTAATGATAATAAAGTCACGTGAATGTGTTATTTTGCGAACTTGAATCTCGACCACAAGCGAGTTGACCACCAGCCCTCGAGCGAGTTGTCTTTAAAGCCAAGTCTTTGCATTAACGGTCGAGATTATATTCCGCTTGCACGTTGGTTATCTATCCCCGATTGGCACAAAGCCACCTCCCGTGTTAGGATGACACTCCTCCGGAGCTTCCCCTAGATGGATGCAACCCCTCTATCTCCTGAAGAGCATTAACCGTGTGAACAGGAGACGCCCTAGAGTGAATACCTCTACATCCAAAGTTTGTATATTGTCGACTGAGATCATCTCCCCTTGCACATTGGTTGCTATCTGTAACACCTCCCCTGCAACAACTATATAATAGGGTCCGTCCGGGACCCCACAACATAGAGTCGTCACAGCTTTAGCATTAAAGTTGATACAATAAGCTTTCCCCAAAACAACTAGAGTACATACAACGAAAACATACTAAGCAAGCACAAAAGTTGTCCACATCTACATAGGAGAGGTCCGACCTTATGGTCTTACAACACAACAGTTCAAGCCATCAATACATCACATTAAAACATAGTAGCAAAGATCCTATGTTACCTCGCCATGCAAGCCGGAATAAAGCAAAAGAGAAAAGTATGCAATAAAACAGGAGGAGGTACACTTCATGAAGCTTAGACCTTTTTGGCCGGCGAGCTGGTTCCATCTTGCGATCCTTGCCCTGAAACCAACACAGATTAAGCGGTATAACAAGGGTCAGCCAGGGCTGACTACAATTATATAACAACACCCCTCCTCCCGGTCGTCCTAGCAGATCCCGAGAAACTACATCACCCTGCAAGTCAGCACTTCGTATGCAAATGTAATAAAATATATAAACAATATAGAAATCCAACAGTTTGTGTCACATGCATCAAACACATTTCTACATTGAGCAAGAAGTAAAGGGGGCTATCAATGCAACATGTATGCAACCCGGGTTTCACCTAAGGCACCCTATCGCATGTATGATTCTAACACATCATCACAATCCCCACAACATGGGTACTTTCATTTCTCCAATGACATACCAACCAATTTTGAGAACTCTTGCTTAGACCCTACCCGCATATGGATCACAACACAACCAGGCTTGTCCATAAGCATGACCGTCTCGTCAGTTTCAAATAAGCCAACACAACTGATCCTAAGAACTCTTGCTTAGATCTCACTCGCACATGGATCACAACACCATCGGGATTGTCCATAAGCACAATCGTTCTCATCAGTTTCACATAAGGGGACTTGTCTTGTCGGGACACCCTCCACACGTGAACCATAACATCACGAGGCTAGCCAGCTGGACACAAAGACAAAGCCACGCCTTAACAACCAAGTGGAGACCACAATCCACCAAACCATTCACCACGCGCATTTTGCGGCCTAAATTGATATTCGTATCACACGAAAATTAATGGTATCACAACGACGACTTCGCCGCAATCGCATTTCTAGCACAAGTCCTAAATACACGTCAAACAACATCACCGAATCAGACCACCGTCTACAATTTTAACTTCATCCACCATGCCTAATCCGCTAACGAAACAGATCTCTAATTCAAAATATGTCGGGGACAGACTCAATCGACCCGATGGTTCTTCTTGAACCAAGGTAACCTGAATCCCTCTCATTTGAGAGATCCGGTGCCAACATTTATGAAAAAGAAGGCATAATGAAAGAGATGTCATGCACACATCCTAAGACCGGGAGGAAATATGTTGTTACCTTTTTGGATCTCTTCCTCTCCATGGAAACTTGAATAACACAGATGAAAATGTGCGGCTTCAAGTCCTCACTGCGTTGTCGGTCTCAGATCGTCGAACGGAGCTTTGAAGCTTCTCTAATGGAGGAATCTAGGTTATCTTCCTCCTCCGCTTTCTCTCGCTCACCCTAGCCGAAAATCCCTGATAAAGAAAGATAATGGCCAAGGAAAAAAGTTTCTGCCTTGTTTAGGGTTCACAGACGAACAGATCTGGCCCTTGGATCAAGTCCCAAAGAGATCGGACGGCCAGAAAACTATTGTTTACGGATCTGGCTCCGTCAGCTACCGCCCGACGGTAACTAAGCTACCCCGCCGCGCTAGCTCCAGCGATGGAAAGCTCTCAGCCCAATGTCGTCTTGATCAATACGCTTCTCGACGACAAGAGACTCATCTAGCCGATACACCTACCACATGCGGTATCATTACTGCTCGGTGCTACCACTCGACGACACACTTCACGCTGACATGCTTCTCGTCGACACAGTCCATGTCATCTCGACTAAGGAACTACACAACCACACGATGGTATCGATAATGCTCAAACCGATCTTCAACACTTCTCGACGATAATGGCATGTCGTCTAAACGGCTACCACACAGTGGTAAATATTACCGCGCCGCGGTATCTCTAGTCGACACTATCTCGACGACAAGCCTCTCTCGACGACATAGTCTATGTCGTCTGGACAAGGTAAAAGGCTACCGCCGACGGTAACTCCTACTGGGCGCATTAGCTTCTTGTTATACCACTTATCCTAGCACTTCTATGTCTTAATCAACGAAAATGGGGTGTTACACTACCCCCAAGGTGCTTATACCCCTTCGATGGTTATCTGATGGCTAGGAGTTTGAAGGAGGGACATCGTATAAAGCTCTGTCAGAGATGAGGTCTGTGGAAATAACTTGCCCAAAAATTTACCTCCTCAATTGAGTCCTTTGAGTGAATGGCCTGAGAATATGTCGAAATCATAAGACTTGCGATCACATATATGTTGAATAGATCGCCAATCCACCTCCTCTGGTTGAGCTCGCCTCTTGCGTGAATGACTTGGGAGCATGTCGATTATATTTGACTAATTGACGACATCATGACAGAAGCTCACTATCACACCTCATTTGTCTTTATTATGCACTCCTTAAAGCTCAAGTCATTTTTCCTAAGATAACGAGTAATGAAATTCACATGAAGGATTATCTCATATTCGAATTCAACACCTAAGAGCCTATGTGAGTTCTCATGACGTGCCTAAGAGCTTACATGAGTTCTCGCGACATACCAAAGAGCCTACACGAGTTCAACATGACGTTCTAAGAGCCTAGTAACTTGCCTGGACAATCAATAGTAAGTTTTACTCAATTTTAACAACATTGTGTATACATGTCTTTTTTATATATCAAAAAATCATAGTAACGACATTGGTCGTCATGAGTGCTCAGGAAAATAAAATAGAAATAAAAAAGAGAAAGCCACAACCTTGCACTAGATTGAGAGCATCAACGACTTGTGCCCCTCCTCTCCATCGTTGGAATCGGTCTCGTCGCTGTAGCTAGTCTCACCAGATATGACAGGAGGAGTATCCAGGACCTCAACGTCGGCGTTATCTGGACCTCCCCGACCTTGATGTGCTTTCCCTCGGCCTAAAAACACCCCCTCTTGAACTCAACAAAATCTCACTCAGCATCAAATAGATTGACAGTGAGCTTGAGGTGTAAGACCCCATTTTTTTTTTTGCAAAAATCACCGGGTCTTAGGCCCAGACCGCCGCTTTGCGGTGACACCTTCACTCGGGAAGGTCGCCACTACAAAACGCCGATCCTGCCGGCCAAATCGATCACGAAGAAAAGTACATTAAAGAGAAGACAAGTCCACAGAATCACATGAATTATAAACCATAAAGGAAAATGTCCACAGCTACTAACTGAATAAAAGATAACAAGGGTTACAATAATAAAGAGGGATCATGCCCTGTACATCATATCCTCACTACAAGATCACTCGCGGAAGCTAACTACTAATCACTCACAGATCCTGAATCCTGTGCTCCTGTACTAGACTGGCCCGCCTCCGTCTGCTCTGGCCTCTGGTGCTGTTGCGTCTCCTCGAACCCCTAAAATGATATGGTCCACCGACCGTTAGTCAAAAAGACTAAGCCTTATGTTCCCCACCCCACCCCCAATGGCTCCTAGGCACCGTGCGGGAGGATGAAGCGGAGGACAGCAAGGGGTGTAATCAAAGAGCAGGTGGCAGTGGTACACGGAAAGATTCTACTCTACACATGTGTACGTATATAACTGAAGCAGTAATTGAAAGCGTGGTAAAAGTATATAAAGAGCAGTAAGCAGTAAGCATAATAGCAAGTAAAGTAATATAAAAGTAACCATTGATTTATAGGAATGCCCATACAAACCTATAGACCAAGGGGTCGTTTAGCAGGGCCTACCGTATAAGAAGTCCCATAACCGACTTATACGTTAGGGGTAGGTTGAATGCAATGTTTATGCTATGACATGCAAGTATGTTGTTATGCTATGTTCATACAAGTGCAACTCACTCACTACGACTCTATGCGCATAGACCTTTAGTTCCCCCTTCTTGGAGCGAGCTAGACTCCCAGGATACTCCCGTAGTGGCAAACGGAAGCGGTGGGTTGGGCCTCGCCCACCTCTAGGTTGGTATTCACACTACCTAACCTAGACCTATCGTACGCCTCCACAAAACCCGCGGAGCGTCTGCGTACTCTTGCTGACTGGACCGCCAGACCTTCAAGGCTAAGTGTAAAACCACACTTGCCGAGTCAACGTATTGACGTCGGTGTGAACGATCGTCCAATACAGAAGACCCACCACCTTCATTGCACATGCAACATGATTTACTTCCTATCTCCGAGCCATAAGCTCCCCGGGCTAACCTGCCCGCCATCAAACACCACTGAGTCACAAGCTCACTGGTCTTAGCAATCCGCTGTCACCACCACCGAGCCTACCGCCCGCAGCACCAAACCAACTAAACCCCCGAAACCACGGGGTGTGTTATTAGTTAATGTCTTATTCCTATAAATTAGGGTTAGTCTTGAACTTCCCGGGGGTTACCCTGTAAGGGGCTCGCTACGGTACTAGGAACCGCTATGGGATGACACCTCAAGGTTCCCTTTTCCAAGACACTTGGTATTATTGGTATCTACCCATAAGAAAACCCCCTTAATACTTTTACCTGAATTAAACCTAAGTGCTTAAAGACACTAAAGGGAAAAGGCGATCTTTTGTCAATCCCAGGACGACCTACCCCAAGGGTGGCACCCCATCACCCTAGAACTCATCAAACCCTAATCAACTCCAGGGATCCTCACATAGTCATATGATCACCATTAAACTCTCACATCTCCAATCAGCATACCCCAATTTGACCTATAACCCCAAGATTGCAAATTGCTAAACGCAGACCACCCTTAACGTTTTGATGCTCATAAAGGGAGGTACATTAAATAATCAACTCTAAGACACAATAACTTTATTGGGGGTCCATGCTACTTATTTAAGGTCAATTCCAGAGTCTCACAATTTTTCCAACATTATTAATATTTAAAGTAATTTTCCAAAAATACAACTTTCTAAGGTTTGAACTATAAGTGCACTATTTTGACTTCCAATGCCTACCCAACTTTTTACATAAATCAAGGGTACCTAATAATCAGTAGATATGAATTTGTAGGGAATTCCAGCAAGATCTACTATTATTAAAAATTCCAAAACCCATTTACTTCCAATAAATTCCAAAGGAGGTACCCTCATATGATCTCTAAACCTTATGCAAATTTATACAGAGGTGACACATACTAAAATATTCAGTCCTACCAAGTTTGACCATGTACCATAAAGACTACAGTTGTAACTTCTACCAAGGATATATTTGCAAATAATTCCAAATTGAACTAGAGGTACCAAAAATATTAATCCATAAATTATGAGAAACATACTGTGGGTTCATAATGGTATGAAATGTCATCCAGCAAAGTTTCATGCAATTACAGAAAACTAACACCCTAAAATTGATCATCCCAAAAATTGTCAACAATATGAATAATTACAATTTGGACCTCCAAAAGTTTTCCAATGGTTCTAATAAAATCTCCAGGGGTTAATAACATCAAAACTAAGTTGGTGTCAGAAGATGGTTAATCATTAAGTAATATTTCTTCCTAAATCCCAAAACCCTAAATATTTACAAATCTACCCAAGGATTTATTACCTAGGTTTGGCAACTCCAAATCCCTCCAATTTCTCACAATAGCATTCTCTGGTCACCATGACCATCTCCCCAAAATATTAAGTCAAACCATTAAGGTTTTACCCCTCTTCCTTCATTAGCCTCTAATTGCACCCGTTTAGAGTTTAACCTAGGGTTAGGGTAAAAACTTCTCTAAATCCACCCAAACTTCTTGTGAGGGTGTTACAACACTTATAAAGCTCAGAGGAGTCCAACACACCCCTCCCCAAGGACAAACTCTCCTATGTCCTTCACAACCCCAAATTCCACTCCATATGGGTCAACCCTATGGCCTTGAGCAAATCAACTCCAAAGCTCACCAATCAACCTCATGGGGTCTCAAATTAATCCACTGACCCTTCCAAGAAGACTCAAGTTTCTATGGGCCCATTTGACCAATGGTTCTCTTCTTGGCTAAATGCACCCCAAGGTGCTCCAAACCCATGACCTAGGGCAATCCAACTCCTCATGACCCCATAACTCTCATAGAGGTGATTTTGGTGATATTAGGGCAGTGGCCAAAATCCCACTCCAATAGGAGGTGGTTTGACCATGAAAAATACCAAATAGCCCTTATTCACAAATTTCCCCTAAATGGACAAATCTTTGGCCTAATGATTACCTAATCAAATGAACTCCAAATGAGTTGAGATTTTAACCAGGGGTTTATCATGACCCTAATAACACCCCACCAAAATTTGGCAGTGATTGGAGGTCATTTGACCCTCCAATTAATTTATGAAAGGATTATTAAATTTCTACAAAAACTTTTTGGAAAATGTTCTCCAAAAATTCTCATTTTTGGATATGTTATAACCCTATGTATGACTCACTACCAGTCCAAATTTCAAGTCATTTGGACTAGTGGTTTGGAGTGGGGAATTTTTCTAAGGTCTGGACATCCCTATGGATAGGCCTCACCAAAATGAGTGTTGCGGTCTAACCAGGACTCCAAATTGAGTGAAATCAATTTTAAGTTAAACTAGACATCAAGGGCTACATTTTCTATGTTGACCATTTTTCCCATAGAGGGGTCTAAGTATTTTTAAAAATTATTTCTACCAGCTGTTAGTATTAACATAGAAAATAAGATAATAATGACATATATGCTATTAATGTTCCTGTACAGGGAGATGGAGGGCCGTGATTGTGTCTTCAAGCTCCAGCCGACGGCCATGATTCCTCCTTCCTGAAGCTTTTCCAAGCGCTGCCGCCGGCCATCCGTCCTCCTCCCTGGCCGGCCACCGCCACCACCACCTCCGTTGAGGTGGTGGCTATCGATTGGCGGTGGTTTGGCCGCCGGAGGTGGCGGTTTCCGGCGATCCCGAAGTCCAAAAATCCATGAAAATTTCAGATTTTCGCTCACCGGATCGGGCTCAATTGAGCCCGATTTCTCTCCTATTTTGATCTAAGATTTATCCACAGAGGAAGAGGAGAAGAACCAGACCTTTATACGGGCTTGGCGGTGAGGGTGGTGGTGGTGCGCCATTGCCGGGGAGCTCTAAGCTTTTCCTTGCCGATTCCATGATTCTCCACCAATAGTCTTGATGTAAGAGTCGATTTCGACTGCCCTCCACCTTTTGAAGCTAATGGTGAAGTTAGATTTGAGTGGGGAGGGCTGTATAGGGGGAATTTGAGAGGGGAGATTTCGGCCATTAATGGCCATTAAGAGGAATTTCGGTTTTGCTTGGGGGGGATGAATAGGGCTTTAATCCAGCTGGGAGAAGGCTGGAAACTCCTCCTCTCCCCTAGAGGAGATGAATGTGACCATTAATGGGGGAGATTGAAGGTTCCTTCTTCCTCCCCATTAATTCCCCCTCTTTCTCTCTCCTCCATTTTTGGGGAAAATGGAGTTCTCTCTCTCCTGGGCGAATTTCTTGAAATTAAATGGCCATTTCAGTAGCACCCAACCCCATTAGGTGGTGGACCACCTCAATTGGGTCTAGCCCAAGTGGATTGGGCTTGATCCAAGTGGTTTGCCCTAAATTGGGCAAGTTTGACTTTTGGTCAAATTGACCAATTGGGGGACCCTAGGATGGGGCTTTTGGGTCCATTGGATTCCAAGTTAAGTTTAGAGACTACTGGTGGGGTCAATTTGGTCACATGAGCCTTAGTTGACCCAATTTAAGCTGATTTGACGAAAATAGGCTAAGTTGACTTTGGTCAAATTGAGCCCTAGGGTTGACCCAGTCATGGGGCTTTTTGGTCCTCTGGGTCCCCTATGATATGATAACACTATGGGTAAGGTCAATTTAATATGGTGATGGTCAATTAGGGCACTTAGTGAAGAATTGCCATTTTGACCTAAAAAGGGCATTTTGGTCAATTTGCACCACTGGGGGTCCCATGATGGGGATTTTAGGTCTACTAGGTCCCTTATGGTATTCTAGACCTAGATGTGATCAATTTGTCATGGTGAAGGTTAATTGGCTCTAAATAGGCTACTTTGACCAATTTGGGGTTTAGGTTGACTTTGGTCAAATTGGCCTCTTAGGTTGACCCCAATGGGCCCTTGGTGACCTAAGGGGGCCCCTAAAGGGTTAGGGATACTATGGTGGGGTCATTTGATCAAGTTGAGGCCCTAAAGCCCAACCCTAAGCTTGGTAATTGGAAATTGTTATTTGCAGTCCAAGGCACTTTCAATCCTAATCTTGCCTAAGTTAAAGGGATTTCTACTCTACCAAGGCCTTGTCATGACCTTGTCAAGACAGATTCACCTGGGGGTCTAGCTGTCTGGGGGATGTTACAAATCCCAATAAACATAAAAATAATTTCGTCCTCGAAATTCAGGTTAGGCTTGCAGGGTTTTCACCGCGAGTGACTGAACGTAACATCCCCTAAGAATCAAAGTTGTTCCTGGCTCGAAGAGCACCGACTATCTATGCCACACCAGCTCTAGTCGCTCCAAGTTGTGCTCCTCCTGACCCTAATTTTACCACTTGTCTTAACCTCTGGAATCTTCTTGCGCCGCAAGACTCGCACCGTCGCATCATTTATCCTGTCCGGGTTGACCTAGCTACCTTGGTCGATCTATCCTCGAACTTCTCCTCTAACCTGGGCAGACTCTTATGCCTCTAAAGTTTTCTTCTCACGTTCAAATTCTTACTCCTTCAGGTACATCCGAGAAATCAACCATCTCTACTCTACCACTTTTCCAGTTCTTACTATTGATGGAATTAATCTAATCGTCTAGCGTCCCAATCATCCTTAAATTTAAAAGGGGGGGGGGGCACTTGTGAACTTTTATGAGTATATGCTAACCAATCATAATAGTAAGATGACTCCCGATCATTTTTTACGTGAAATTCTATTCATAACGGCAAAATTTTGATACCTTGGGGTTTTTCATAATTCAAGGAAATATCATCACGTTTATTTCTCCAAAATCCTGTCACTTCCACTTATGCTAGCCTTGATCATTCTCAAATGGTCTTAAGCAACATAAACTTAGATCGCTCTTGTCATAGTCCACTCAAACACTAGATTCTAAATCCAATAAGTCATCGACTAAGATCTCTGGTTATTCATCATCAAGGCTCACAAGGTATAAAGCTAATATTGTAGATAAAATTTTCAACCATGATGGGGCATGATTTTTAACAAGACATGAGTTAATCACTTCCGAACGCCCGAAATCATAAGAACTTCAAATATAACTACAATTTGTACAACCTAGTTTCTGTCCATAACTTTTATACTAGGACATCGACATCCCTAAGGGATTAATCCTAGCGACTTTACATTTCCAATGATTCAACTGAGGTCAAGTTGTTATTTGATCAACGAAGTTTATCCATTGTCCTAGTAATACTTCAGATCATTATTCCGAACATACTGTTACACCATCTCGTCTTCTTCCAAGTATCATTGAGTAAGATTGACTTCAAAATCATAGCGTTCACGACACAAAATTTTCTAACTTAAGTCTAAGGAAAAATCCAAGTCCGTCGTTAATTGGCCCAATAAACAAAAGGTACGCCCCAATAAACAAAGGATAAGCCCCCAATAAACAAAAGATAAGCCACTATCTATTTTGGGCTAAGAATCTTCAATATCACCAAGTTATATTCGTCCCAAGTATGCAAACAATTCTTAGGGCATACAACCTTAGACTTGGGGTTCTATCTTGGGGCTCATTGGTATACTCCACACCTTAGACTCTTCTAGGTATCCTCTACTACAACCTTATCAGGGTCAAGTGTCACCCAATCCCGAACGGGTCCCTTCCGAACTTGAATTCTTATCCGACCCTCGGTGTTTGTCATGGTGGTTGTCTTAATGTAATCCTGTCACAAATACGAGGATTGAGTCGAAGAGTCTCTTACCATTCTGCTTATGTGTCAATCTTCCTTTCTCTAGCCTCTTTTGAGTATCCTCGCACCTTCACCAAAAGTTATACTTACGGTCTATTTCAGACTAGGTCATGGTATGAATTGTCAAAGTAAGTCATGTGTCCTAGCGGGGTTGAGTCTAACTCATTGACTAAGGTATTATCTAAAGAGTTCTTTGCAGCTGGAGGTATTCCCTGCAGGGGGCAGGGTTCGCCGTAGCCTACAAAAGAAAACTTGACACTCGTATGGGAAAAATAACTAAGAAGATTCAGTTAAAAGTGGACTTTTCAATGTGATTCCCTTACGGGCACACCACTGCTTCCGCTGCTAGTTTGTCCTCAAACTAAGCTCGCGCGGGGTGGCCCAGGGTTTGTGGACTTCTTTTCTTCGGATCGAGGTTTGCTCTGATACCACTTGTAAGACCCTTTTTTTTTGCAAAAACCACCGGGTCTTAGGCCCAGAACCGCCGCTTTGCGGTGACACCTTCACTCGGGAAGGTCTCCACTACAAAACGCCGATCCTGCCGGCCAAATCGATCACGAAGAAAAGTACATTAAAGAGAAGATAAGTCCACAGAATCACATGAATTATAAACCATAAAGGAAAATGTCCACAGCTACTAACTGAATAAAAGATAACAAGGGTTACAATAATAAAGAGGGCTCATGCCCTGTACATCATATCCTCACTACAAGATCACTCGCGGAAGCTAACTACTAATCACTCACAGATCCTAAATCCTGTGCTCCTGCACTAGACTGGCCCGCCTCCGTCTGCTCCGGCCTCTGGTGCTGCTGCGTCTCCTTGAACCCCTAAAATGATATGGTCCACCGACCGTTAGTCAAAAAGACTAAGCCTTATGTTCCCCACCCCACCCCCAATGGCTCCTAGGCACCGTGCGGGAGGATGAAGCGGAGGACAGCAAGGGGTGTAATCAAAGAGCAGGTGGCAGTGGTATACGAAAAGATTCTACTCTACACATGTGTACGTATATAACTGAAGCAGTAATTGAAAGCGTGGTAAAAGTATATAAAGAGCAGTAAGCAGTAAGCATAATAGCAAGTAAAGTAATATAAAAGTAACCATTGATTTATAGGAATGCCCATACAAACCTATAGACCAAGGGGTCGTTTAGCAGGGCCTACCGTATAAGAAGTCCCATAACCGACTTATACGTTAGGGGTAGGTTGAATGCAATGTTTATGCTATGACATGCAAGTATGTTGTTATGCTATGTTCATACAAGTGCAACTCACTCACTACGACTCTATGCGCATAGACCTTTAGTTCCCCCTTCTTGGAGCGAGCTAGACTCCCAAGATACTCCCGTAGTGGCAAACGTAAGCGGTGGGTTGGGCCTCGCCCACCTCTAGGTTGGTATTCACACTACCTAACCTAGACCTATCGTACGCCTCCACAAAACCCGCGGAGCGTCTGCGTACTCTTGCTGACTGAACCGCCAGACCTTCAAGGCTAAGTGTAAAACCACACTTGCCGAGTCAACGTATTGACGTCGGTGTGAACGATCGTCCAATACCGAAGACCCACCACCATCATTGCACATGCAACATGATTTACTTCCTATCTCCGAGCCATAAGCTCCCCGGGCTAACCCGCCCGCCATCAAACACCACTAAGTCACAAGCTCACCGGTCTTAGCAATCCGCTGTCACCACCACCGAGCCTACCGCTCGCAGCACTAAACTAACTAAACCCCCGAAACCACGGGGTGTGTTATTAGTTAATGTCTTATTCCTATAAATTAGGGTTAGTCTTGAACTTCCCGGGGGTTATCCTGTAAGGGGCTCGCTACGGTACTAGGAACCGCTATGGGATGACACCTCAAGGTTCCCTTTTCCAAGACACTTGGTATTATTGGTATCTACCCATAAGAAAACCCCCTTAATACTTTTACCTGAATTAAACCTAAGTGCTTAAAGACACTAAAGGGAAAAGGCGATCTTTTGTCAATCCCAGGACGACCTACCCCAAGGGTGGCACCCCATCACCCTAGAACTCATCAAACCCTAATCAACTCCAGGGATCCTCACATAGTCATATGATCACCATTAAACTCTCACATCTCCAATCAGCATACCCCAATTTGACCTATAACCCCAAGATTGCAAATTGCTAAACGCAGACCACCCTTAACGTTTTGATGCTCATAAAGGGAGGTACATTAAATAATCAACTCTAAGACACAATAACTTTATTGGGGGTCCATGCTACTTATTTAAGGTCAATTCCAGAGTCTCACAATTTTTCCAACATTATTAATATTTAAAGTAATTTTCCAAAAATACAACTTTCTAAGGTTTGAACTATAAGTGCACTATTTTGACTTCCAATGCCTACCCAACTTTTTACATAAATCAAGGGTACCTAATAATCAGTAGATATGAATTTGTAGGGAATTCCAGCAAGATCTACTATTATTAAAAATTCCAAAACCCATTTACTTCCAATAAATTCCAAAGGAGGTACCCTCATATGATCTCTAAACCTTATGCAAATTTATACAGAGGTGACACATACTAAAATATTCAGTCCTACCAAGTTTGACCATGTAACATAAAGACTACAGTTGTAACTTCTACCAAGGATATATTTGCAAATAATTCCAAATTGAACTAGAGGTACCAAAAATATTAATCCATAAATTATGAGAAACATACTGTGGGTTCATAATGGTATGAAATGTCATCCAGCAAAGTTTCATGCAATTACAGAAAACTAACACCCTAAAATTGATCATCCCAAAAATTGTCAACAATATGAATAATTACAATTTGGACCTTCAAAAGTTTTCCAATGGTTCTAATAAAATCTCCAGGGGTTAATAACATCAAAACTAAGTTGGTGTCAGAAGATGGTTAATCATTAAGTAATATTTCTTCCTAAATCCCAAAACCCTAAATATTTACAAATCTACCCAAGGATTTATTACCTAGGTTTGGCAACTCCAAATCCCTCCAATTTCTCACAATAGCATTCTCTGGTCACCATGACCATCTCCCCAAAATATCAAGTCAAACCATTAAGGTTTGACCCCTCTTCCTTCATTAGCCTCTAATTGCACCCGTTTGGAGTTTAACCTAGGGTTTGGGTAAAAACTTCTCTAAATCCACCCAAACTTCTTGTGAGGGTGTTACAAAACTTATAAAGCTCAGAGGAGTCCAACACACCCCTCCCCAAGGACAAACTCTCCTATGTCCTTCACAACCCCAAATTCCACTCCATAGGGGTCAACCCTATGGCCTTGAGCAAATCAACTCCAAAGCTCACCAATCAACCTCATGGGGTCTCAAATTAATCCACTGACCCTTCCAAGAAGACTCAAGTTTCTATGGGCCCATTTGACCAATGGTTCTCTTCTTGGCTAAATGCACCCCAAGGTGCTCCAAACCCATGACCTAGGGCAATCCAACTCCCCATGACCCCATAACTCTCATAGAGGTGATTTTGGTGATATTAGGGCAGTGGCCAAAATCCCACTCCAATAGGAGGTGGTTTGACCATGAAAAATACCAAATAGCCCTTATTCACAAATTTCCCCTAAATGGACAAATCTTTGGCCTAATGATTACCTAATCAAATGAACTCCAAATGAGTTGAGATTTTAACCAGGGGTTTATCATGACCCTAATAACACCCCACCAAAATTTGGCAGTGATTGGTGGTCATTTGACCCTCCAATTAATTTATGAAAGGATTATTAAATTTCTACAAAAACTTTTTGGAAAATGTTCTCCAAAAATTCTCATTTTTGGATATGTTATAACCCTATGTATGACTTACTACCAGTCCAAATTTCAAGTCATTTGGACTAGTGGTTTGGAGTGGGGAATTTTTCTAAGGTCTGGACATCCCTATGGATAGGCCTCACCAAAATGAGTGGTGCGGTCTAACCAGGACTCCAAATTGAGTGAAATCAATTTTAAGTTAAACTAGACATCAAGGGCTACATTTTCTATGTTGACCATTTTTCCCATAGAGGGGTCTAAGTATTTTTAAAAATTATTTCTACCAGCTGTTAGTATTAACATAGAAAATAAGATAATAATGACATATATGCTATTAATGTTCCTGTACAGGGAGATGGAGGGCCGTGATTGTGTCTTCAAGCTCCAGCCGACGGCCATGATTCCTCCTTCCTGAAGCTTTTCCAAGCGCTGCCGCCGGCCATCCGTCCTCCTCCCTGGCCGGCCACCGCCACCACCACCTCCGTTGAGGTGGTGGCTATCGATTGGCGGTGGTTTGGCCGCCGGAGGTGGCAGTTTCCGGCGATCCCGAAGTCCAAAAATCCATGAAAATTTCAGATTTTCGCTCACCGGATCGGGCTCAATTGAGCCCGATTTCTCTCCTATTTTGATCTAAGATTTATCCACAGAGGAAGAGGAGAAGAACCAGACCTTTATACGGGCTTGGCGGTGAGGGTGGTGGTGGTGCGCCATTGTCGGCGAGCTCCATGCTTTTCCTTGCCGATTCCATGATTCTCCACCAATAGTCTTGATGTAAGAGTCGATTTCGACTGCCCTCCACCTTTTGAAGCTAATGGTGAAGTTAGATTTGAGTGGGGAGGGCTGTATAGGGGGAATTTGAGAGGGGAGATTTCGGCCATGGCCATTAATGGCCATTAAGAGGAATTTCGGTTTTGCTTGGGGGGGGGGGGGGGGGGGGGGATGAATAGGGCCTTAATCCAGCCGGGAGAAGGCTGGAAACTCCTCCTCTCCCCTAGAGGAGATGAATGTGACCATTAATGGGGGAGATTGAAGGTTCCTTCTTCCTCCCCATTAATTCCCCCTCTTTCTCTCTCCTCCATTTTTGGGGAAAATGGAGTTCTCTCTCTCCTGGCCAAATTTCTTGAAATTAAATGGCCATTTCAGTAGCACCCAACCCCATTAGGTGGTGGACCACCTCAATTGGGTCTAGCCCAAGTGGATTGGGCTTGATCCAAGTGATTTGCCCTAAATTGGGCAAGTTTGACTTTTGGTCAAATTGACCAATTGGGGGACCCTAGGATGGGGCTTTTGGGTCCATTGGATTCCAAGTTAGGTTTAGAGACTACTGGTGGGGTCAATTTGGTCACATGAGCCTTAGTTGACCCAATTTAAGCTGATTTGACCAAAACAGGCTAAGTTGACTTTGGTCAAATTGAGCCCTAGGGTTGACCCAGTCATGGGGCTTTTTGGTCCACTGGGTCCCCTATGATATGATAACACTATGGGTAAGGTCAATTTAATATGGTGATGGTCAATTAGGGCACTTAATGAAGAATTGCCATTTTGACCTAAAAAGGGCATTTTGGTCAATTTGCACCACTGGGGGTCCCATGATGGGGCTTTTAGGTCTACTAGGTCCCTTATGGTATTCTAGACCTAGATGAGTGATCAATTTGTCATGGTGAAGGTTAATTGGCTCTAAATAGGCTACTTTACCAATTTGGGGTTTAGGTTGACTTTGGTCAAATTGGCCTCTTAGGTTGACCCCAATGGGCCCTTGGTGCCCTAAGGGGGCCCCTAAAGGGTTAGGGATACTATGGTGGGGTCAATTGATCAAGTTGAGGCCCTAAAGCCCAACCCTAAGCTTGGTAATTGGAAATTGATATTTGCAGTCCAAGACACTTTCAATCCTAATCTTGCCTAAGTTAAAGGGATTTCTACTCTACCAAGGCCTTGTCATGACCTTGTCAAGACAGATTCACCTGGGGGGTCTAGCTGTCTGGGGGATGTTACATGAGGTCCCCCCCGGCTGATGGAAGAGTTTGTAGGATCATTGTAGGGACCTGAAGCCCTGATCCGCTAGGTAACGAGGAGAAGGATCCTCCAACACCTCGGTGTGGTCTATGTTCCCCGAATGTCAATTATGGCACATGTAGTTGCCAACTTCCTCCTGAATTCATGACCACACCAGGAGCATACGAATGTGTGGTGATCCTATTGCGATGAGACATGTTCGTCAACATGGCCTCTAGGAAAGACTTTGTAGGGGCGGGGGTATTCCTGGCCAGCCCGAATGGAATCAGAGTCAAACAAGCGGTAAAGTTACACTTCGAGGTCACCAACAGCCAAGACGAATATAAGCTCATGATCGTCAGGTTAATGATGACAAAGAAGCTTGGGGTGCAAGACATCAAATCCCACGCTGACTTTATGGTGGTCTCCTCCCAAATTCGTGGAGCATTCGAAGTCCGAGATCCCACCCTAAAACTATACCTCGCCAGGGTGAAAGAATTTATCAGCGTATTCCGATCCTTTGACATTCAACACATATTGAGGGAAGAGAATGATACGACTGTTGGTTTGGCTAAGTACAACCCAAGGTTCAGGTAGAACCTTGAATGAGCTTTTTCGAGCTGTCATCGAAGAAAGAGAGTTGATGGGAATCAACCATAAGACTTTCTAGATCGACATGTTTGTACAATATATCATGACCAAGAAGTACCCTGAGGAAATAAAGGACAAAAGGTGGTTCCAGTTCAAATCGACGTACTACATGCACTGGAACAGAGATCTATATCGGATGATACTCTTCGGATCGTTGGCAAGGTGCGTGATGCAAATAGAGGTTCCACGACTTCTTGAGGAAATACTTTCAAAGGAGTGCGCTAGCTACTCATGGAGCCGCGCTTAAAAAAAGAGTTTTCAAGCAATGGTACTTTTGGCCAACGATACAAAAAGATGTGGAGGGGTTATTCGAAGATGCTTGATGTGCCAAATCTATGCGCCCTTCAACTACATCCATCTTGATATTTATAGACCATCACCGTTCATTTGGTCATTTGTGATTTGGGAATGGATCTACTCAGGCCCTTCACAATATAAGTTTATCCTAGTGATGGCTATTACTTCTCTAAGCGGATCAATGTCAAAGCTCTTGCCAAAACGACAACCCAAATCGTCAAGAGCTTCATTTGTGTGTGTGTGTGGGGGGGGGGGGGGGGGGAGGGGGGATTGTATGCATGGATGGAGTACCACTTGCCAACGTTACCGACAATGGTCCACAGTTCACAAGCTTGAGATTGGTTGAATTATGCGAACAACTCGGGATAAACCAACATTTTGCTTCCGTGCATCGCCCGCGTAGCAATGTGTAGGTAGATTCGATCAACAAGCTAATACTGAATCTACTCAAGAAGAAGGTGAAAATCTGAAGGGAAACTAGGCAGATCAGCTTCCCTCCATTTTTAATCTCTAAGGACAACTACCGCCAGCGGTAACACTACCGCCTGACGTTAGCTTGACAATCGTCGAGATCTCTCAACGACAATGGGACCTTCACGTCGACTACGTAAAGTCATTACGTCGACATCCCTACCGCCAACGTTAACACTACCGCCTGGTGGTAGGTTCTGCTACCAGAAATCTTTCTTTCTTCAGTTGGGAAAACCTGGGGTGTTACAATCCCCCATCCCCTTAAAGAAAGTTCATCCCGAACTTCCAGAATTAAGAAAGAAATTAAACGTACAAAATATATAACTTGTACCTCAACGGAACAACTCGGGGAACTCTTCAAGCATGGTCTGCTCCCGCTCCCATGAAAGCTCCTCACGGCCGCAATTGTCTCAGCAGACTTTGACCATTCTGATCATTTTGTTCCGCAATTGCTTGACTTTAGTGTCTTCAATACGAATGGGCTTGACCTTTGTCTTTAACCCATTATCGACCAGCACTTGAACGTCAGCAACAACATGAGTAGGCTCTTGCACAACCTTCCTCAGTATAGAGATGTGAAACACATTAAGTAATCCGCTCAACTCTGTCGAAAGAGCAAGTCGATAAACAACTTCACCAACGCGCTCCAAGACTTCAAACGGTCCAAGAAATCTGGGACTTAACTTTTTCAAGTGTCGAATCCGTGAGACACCCTTGAATGGTTTAATCTTCAGATACACCCAGTCGCCAACGACGAACTCAATATTGCGATGCTTGATGTTGTAATATTTTGCCCGCCTATCCTGAGTAAGCAACAATTGCTCCCGGATTGTTCGAATAGTCGAAGTAGCATCTTCGACTTCTTTTTGCTTAAACAACTTCGTCTCGCCTGTCTCTGCCCAAGCTAAGGGAGTACGATATTTTCTACCATAAAGAGCCTCAAAGGCTGTCATTTGTATACTTGCTTGGTAGCTATTGTTGTAGGCAAACTCGATCATAAAGAGATGGTCCTCCCACCTCTTGCCAAACTCTAGAGCGCACATTCGGAGCATATCCTCAATTGTCCTATTGGTCCGTTTAGTCTGCCCATTAGTTTGAGGGTGAATGATAGTGCTAAACTTTAGCTTGGTACCCAATAGTTGGTGGATTAGCCTCCAATCATTAGATATAAAAGCGCATATCTCGATCACTTACGATGCTACGAGGCACACCGTGCAATCGTACTATGTTATCCACGTATAGTTTTGCCAATTTCTCCACTGAATCGTCCCTCCGATTTGGAATAAAGTGTGATACATTTGTTAAGCGATCCACGATCACCCAAACAACATCATTCCCGCTTTGCGATCTCGGCAAACCATGCACAAAATCTATGGAAATGTCATCAAATTTTCATTCCGGAACAGGTAACGACTTCAGGAACCCACCAGGTTTTTGACATTCCGCTTTCACAAGTGCACAAGTTTGCATTTTGCCACGTAAAGGGCTATGTATTTCTTCAAACCTGGCCACCAAAACAACTTTTTCATGTCCTGGTATATTTTTATGCTCCCTGCGGGGATTGAGTACTTCGTGAAGTGTGCTCCATAGCCTATCTTATTCTGTCTGTGAAGTCATATTGCACCTCCGTCCAATTTAAGCACGCACTCACGCTCGAGCTCCTATCAACACAAGAGATCTCTAAGGATTCCAAGTCACTTATTAGACATGGATCATACATCTGAATCCAGTTCGCTTGAGCAGAAGACCTTCGACTCAAAGCATCAGCGATAACATTCCCCTTACCATGAGTGCAGTGGATCTTAAAAGTGTAGTCCTCAAGGAACTCCATCCACCTCCTTTGTCGCATATTCAGCTCCTTCTGATCTAGTAGGTATTTCAGACTCTTATGGTCCGTAAAGATGTCAATCTTCACTCCATATAAGTAATGCCGCCAAAGCTTAAGAGCGAATATCACGGCAGCTAACTCCAAGTCATGGACCGGATAATTCCTCTCATGCATTTTTAGTTAGCGAGAGCCGTAAGCAATAACATGTCCATTCTGAAGAAGAACGCGACCTATGCCGCTCCCCGACGCGTCACTGTAAATTTCAAAGCCTTCTGTACCACATGATGACTTTTCAACTCCTCAAAAGCTCGCGCGCACTTCGGCGACCAAATGAACTTTTGATCTTTCCTAGTCAATGTTGTGAGAGGCAGAGCTATCCTCGAGAAGTTCTCTACGAAGCGCCTATAGTAACCGGCAAGTCCTAACAAACTTCAGACTTTCGCCACTGTAGTCAACACATGCCATTCTCATATTGCAACTATCTTCGTCGGATCCACTGCAATGCCCTCTCCACTTACCATATGACCCAGGAATGCCGCAGAGGACAACCAAAACTCGCAGTTAGAGAACTTACCATACAATTGACTTCGTCTCATGGTATCCAACGCTATGCGCAAGTGAATATCATGCTCTTCTTTAGACTAAGAGTAGACCAGTATATCGTTTATAAAGACAATCACAAACCGGTCAAGACACTCTCGAAACGTTATGTTCATTAGATCCATGAATACCAATGGTGCATTCATCAATCCAAATGACATCACGGTGAACTCATAGTGTCCGTAATGGGTACTAAATGCTGTCTTGGGAATATCACATTCCCTTATCCGCAACTGGTAGTAGCCGGACTTCAAATCCAGCTTCGAGTACACAGTTGATCAAACCAGCTGATCGAACAAGTCATCTATTCACGGAATCAGATACTTATTCTTTTCCGTCATCTTGTTCAATTCGCGGTAATCTATACAAAGACGCAAGCTTCCGTCCTTCATCTTCACAAAGAGGACCGATGCACCCCAATGGGATGAACATGAGTGAATAAAGCCTTGCTCTAGTAATTCCTGCAACTGAACTTTTAATTCCACCATCTCTTTTGGCGCAATTTGATATGGTGAGCGCGTCATAGGTTTGGCACCTAGCAATAGCTCAATAGAGAAGTCGATCTCCCACTGAGGTGGAGCCCCGGGAAGATCTTTAGGAAACACATAAGCATACTCCGATACTATTGGGACATCACACAAACTGGGTTTTAGTCTTGAAGCCTCCACCAGCATGAAGAATAATTCCGCACCTTTCTGAACCGTCTTGACTACTTGGAGAGCAGACATCAACATCTTGCTCGATCCTCGCATACTGGTAAATGTAGTCCCGCGTTCCGTATTTTGCCCTAGTGTGACCTCCTTCAAATTGCAATCAATGCATGCACATTGCTTCGCAAGCCAGTCCATGCCGAAGATTACATCAAACTCAGATATCTGGAGCATTGATGCTTCCAAGTCAAAATCCTGACTTCCTAACCGCACTTGAACACAAAACACTCTGTCTGCATGCATTTGACACTTGTTTGGTAGCAAGACCTCCACTCTAGACTTTGCAAGGAAAGAAGGTACTCCAATACGCAGTATGAAGTCCTCCGACAGAAAAGAGTCAGATGCTCCAGTGTCAAACAATGCCCTCGCCGGACAGTTCCGAATTAGGACAAAGCATAATACAAACATGGTATATAAGCAATCACACACAAGACATAAAGTACATAAGGCAATAAATGCTATATACTAAATATACCTATCACGACGTCGCTTTGCTTGATGGCCTTCTGCTGGCCAAGATTATATAATCAGGGTTGAGCTGGAGTATAATGGGATGCTGACGACTCCGCTGCTTTGCCTTTCTCCGCGTAAGACGCCCTCGCCTTTTTTATGATTTATGGGGACCACTGCGACACTCTTGGGTTATGTGTCCCGACTTACCGCAAGTGTAGCAAATCACCGGACCTCGCCTAGTCGTCGCTCCTGAAGCAGAAGAGGAAGCCGGTTCTGAAAACCTGGACTTCTTCCTGCACCTTCGGTACCCAGACTTTACAGAGTTCGGTACTTTGAACTCCGCCTTTTCCACAACTAGGTCCTTCTGACCTTGGACCCACATCATATCCTTCTCAGGGATCTGACGGTATTTACCAACGTCAGAAAGCCCTGCGTCATCGGGCCTGACAGAAGCAGCCGCAAATCATCACGCGGATCTTCATAAAATCTGTTGGTCTTTCGCTCTTCATCATCAAAGGAAGAGCCCGCATACCTTCCAAGTTGGGTAAACCCATGAAGGTAATCATCCACCATCCTATCCCTTTGAGTCAACTTTTGAAAATGGTTCTCCATTTCAATGCGTTGAGCAGAAGGGAGATACCTTGCTAGTAACACTCTCGAAAACTCTTCCATCGAGATGTCTGTCAGTTGCCTGCCAGCAAACTGATGCACTTCCAATTCTTCCCACCACAGCTTGCCTCGCCATCCAATAGAAAGGTAGTTAGAGTCACCTTTTGCCTTTCCTCCACCTCTGAAGCCGTTAGGGTTCTCTTTACCCGAGACAACCAATCTTTCGCCTGAGTTGGCGTTCCTACCCCTCAAACGCAGGAGGGTGGAAGCTCAGAAAATGCTTCAGTTGTTGGTTTGTTGCTCGTGTCGCCACAATCGGTACTGTAGGTACTGGTCTCTCCACCACTGGCTTAACTGCGGCAACCGACACCGGGGCCACCCAGAGGGTAGAAGGCTGTATAGGCCTTCTTGGTTGCGCATTGATCATGACAAACATGGCTTCCGCAACCAACCTTATCGTTTCAGCAGAAAGAGGAGGTGTAGGCACCTCATCAGATGCACTATTCTCAGCAGTGTGTCGGGGTTGGGATTGCCCCGCACCACTTCTAGTCACCTATAATCACGACAGACACAACTTAGTGATTAATAACACGTCAAACTAGCAAGTAAGTAACACACAAGTTCTGCAATCATGCTAAAAACATATATATTATGCATTCCTAAGTGGACATTCTGGTTATTTAAATGAGTTAAACGACGACGCACACACGTGCTCACCACCCCTTAAAAGAATTCGACCACAAATTCAGATGGAAAGGGATCGACACCAGAAGCTGATACCAAATTGTAACACCATACCCGTTCCAAAGAATATAACAGTAGGTCTGGCCGGAACCCCACACCATATTAAGTGAACAAGCTAAAGAGTTACGCATTTGATTGATCAACCAAAGACATCTCAGAATTACACATAAACGGAAGCATGTTATAATCCTGAACCAGAATATTTGTCCACATCACAAAGTAGGAATGAATGATATATAAACATAAAAGCGTTTAACACTAATGCCATACACTCAAAACAGGTGTTTATCTTGTTACATGGATTACAAGCATCGACACACAGGTCGGCAATACATGAAAGAAAAAACTCCAATGGTTGGCATTCAAGGGCCAGCTTAACAAAGGGCTTCACCCAGTTATTTCCCGCTTGGCTCGCCAGGACCTGTACAAACAAATTCCACCAAAATGTGGGAAAACAGGCAACCAACCAACTTTAGCTGACCGAGATTTATAACGACCTCATCCCATCCCCAGGGCGGTGGTACTCCTACCCTGCAAGCAAGCATCATCAACATATATTTTACAGGTGCGTCGAAGCACCGCATATATACAATCATCACAAACGTCGGCACACATGGCCACACGCTTCGTGCTCTCATGGCATAAACTTCGGTGTACTCCCCGAGTCCCACCTCCATCCCCAGCTATATAACTTAGATGACAATTGAGCTAAGTCGTACAAGCTTACGCTTTCCGGCAATCCTTTCCATAAGATGGTGCACTGAGGGACAACCACTTCACCGACCACTATGGACGAGTTCAGATCCACCTTGCCTGACTCAATCATCGCAAACAACCAGCACAATGCAGGTACAGTTTCACCTCAACCCGGTAACGAGACAGCCAACACTGGGTCGTCAACACAACATCAAAGGCAATTTCCAATCAAACCACGTGATATCGAGTATCACTGGCACTAGCGTCGGCGTTAGCATTAACGTCGCGCGGTAACTAGCAGAACACGTTTCTGCCCTCTTTTTCGGGTATTTTCTAGAGTTGCCTCCAGAATTCTCTGCAGGACATCACATCACCCAGAACCCGAAAATAAGCATGCATACACATAGTCTTCTCCGAAACACAATAAGCGATACTATCATCACCAATCCAGACCAACCTGTCCAGATGGGCTTCACATAACATGCCTATGTTCGTACAATGATCCGGACTCTATATGCAATTTTATGGGGATATTCCATATCAACCCATCAGAATAACCTATCCGCTAATTAGTGGAAGTCTCCCTACTACTATGATAATCAAAGGACTGGCGTGTCCAAATATTTAGGAGGAGAATCGTTACCCTTGACGATCTCTTTGGCTCCATGAGTGTGGAAGTAATCCGGAGGGAAAGATTCGCAGCACGCTCTCCTACACGGATCTGAACTCGACGTGTTGAACGGAGCTCTGAAGCTCTTCAAATGGCTAAAGGAATTCCTTCTTCTTTCTGCCCTCATTTTCCTTGCCTTTGGAGAGAGAGAGAGAGAGTCAAAGGAAAATAAGAAGAGAATCCTGCCTTTGCTGTCATATCAAGGTAAATAGCTAACGCCCGGCAGTAGCACCACCGCGCCGCGGTAGTGGTTAAGGCGGTGGAGCCTATCTGCTCACCGCTTAAGGAAGTCGACGTTGCACCGAGAATCTACCGCCAACGTTAAGACTAATGCGCGACGTTAGCGCTCGATGGCTCGACGCATCTCGACGATTCGTTTAGACCAATACTACCGCCAGCGGTAACACTACCGTCTGGCGTTAGCTTGGCAATCGTCGAGATCTCTCAACGACAGCATGACCTTCACGTTGACTACGTAAAGTCATTACATCGACATCCCTACAGCCAGCGTTAACACTACCGCCTGGCGGTAGGTCCCGCTACCAGAAACCTTTCTTTCTTCAGCTGGGAAAACCTGGGGTATTACACATGCGACAGTCGGGAGTGCATAAACCATAAATCCAACCGACAGCTATGACGTTACAATCAGCTCACCTATCCTCCTCCTTGCTAGGGGCCCTGTGTACATGCGACAGCTGAGATCATGTAGACCATAAATCCTGCCCGCGGTTGTAACACAATAATCAGCTCAACTATCATACACCTTGTCAGGGGCCCCGGGGACATGCGACAGTCGGGAATGTGTAGACCATTAATCCAGCCTATGGCTGTGACGCGACAATCAACTTTCATATCATCCACCTCACTAGGGGTCTCACGGCGCGACAACTGGGAGTTTGTAGACCATAAATTCAGCTCACAGCTGTGACGCGACAATCAACTTGTCTATCGCCCCCTCACTAGGGGTTCCACGGCAACAACCCGGAGTGCGTTGAATATAAATTTGATCCACAGTTGTGATTTGACAATCAACCCGCATATTGTCCACCTCAAGAAGGGCCCCACAGACATGCGATAGCTGTGAGTGTGTTGACCTCGAACCTAGCTTGGAGCTGTATTGACCCTAATACTCATAGAAATGACGAATTGGGTTGGATGATTCTTTCTGATCACATGATGAACTCGTAATGAGCGGAGATTATGTACAACCGGTATTTGTCGAAGGCAGTCATTCACTCAACTCACTGACATCTCACAACCACCTCTCCCCAGCTACTCTCCAGCAACTCGTCGGAGTTCGAGATCAACTCTCCACAACTTGCCGATAACCAATCTCAACTCGCTTGGGGGTGTGGTCCTCCCACTGACATTTGACCATCTCCCCTAGTTTTAGTTTCCAATAAATACGACCACACGTCAAAGGGGGAGAGGACTGCCGCTAACGAGCCCACATGGGACCTCATCCAAACTCGTGAGCTCTCCCTAACATGCTCGACGCCCGCCCACCCCCTCAGTATTTGGTTTGGGAGTCACCCGAGTAATCAAACTCTCATATTTCCCGTTCTTGCTCTTGAACCCGTGGGTTCCGCTCTGGTGGGCCAGTAACATTCACTCATACTCGAGTTCGTATATTGAGGCCAAATTTTTGTGATCAGCAAACCATAAATATCAAGTTGTACCATAACAACATGGATGCCTAATCACATTTGTTTTTGGATTACTGAGGCTTTAAGTCATTTTTTGGATTATTTTCGGGGGGAAAATACCGGACGTTCAAACTCTGTCTATGCTATATTGAAAAACAAGAAAGGCTTAAGGAGCGTCGGACGCTAGAAGTTGGGGCGCAATTTTAAATAGTTGCCCAAAAATAGAGTTTGATGTCACGAACTTGTCTATGAAGATCTACCACAAGGGTTCTAAGATGGCGAGCATGGCAGGCCATGACACTAATAAGCATGTATAGTCGATACCTATTTTTTCTTGATTTTTTTTAATCAGAGTGTTTTCGGAGAATGTGAATCCAAATAGATAGTTGGGGGCTAATCTTGTAGGACTCATTCGATTGCTTGAAGATAGAAATTGCAAATATGAAAGATGTACCAAATATTATTCATAATTATGAGAGAATTTTGAGGAGATATTTGGAAGTTTGAATTATGTGTTGTAGCTAAATTACACCTAAATAAATAAAGAATTTAAATAACTACACCATCTTGTAAAAGATATAGTACAATTTTAAGGAGCAAAATGTTCCTTATAGTGCTTCATTGCGATTGAAGTGGTAATGACTTATGACAATTTTGTATATATTTTAATTAATTAATTTATTTAAACTTTAGTTTTAATTTATTTTTCTCCTTTATTTATATTAATATTTAAGTTTTTATTAACTATTATATTTCGTTTCATTTATTTTAATTATTTTATATTAAGAATTTCATGTTAATCCTTTATTATAAGTCATAAGATCGGACAATTCTGATTGATGCGTTGGTGTAATCGAGGTCTCGGGCATCTTTACGAGTAGATATTAAGTTTATTTTATAATATTTTATTTTATTTAATTGAAAACTTTGTAGGTGATCTGGTGATGGCTAATAAATTTTGGTCATTGATATGTGCAAACCTATTTTGGCTAGGTGCAAATCAATTTTACGAGCAAACCAAAAAATTATATGTGCAAACCAAATTATTACGTGCAAACCAAAAAAATCGCTAAATTTTTTTTATCAAAATTTTCACTAATATTCGCCAATAATCATTCCCATATCCGGCAAAAGTACAAAATTTTTGTAAACAAAAACTACAAAATGAGTCGGAATCGTTGGAATGAGTTGTTGCATCCATCTGCATAAATAGTCAAAGATTTAGAACATATATGGTTATGTATTTGCAATGTTAATGTGTCAACTTGATAGTACCTCGCGTGGTTCAATTAGTGTTCGAGAAATGTGTTAGAGTAACCTCTTCAATCATTTTTGTACCTACAAATGTACATTAGCAGTTGTTAACATATTATATGTATTTATTGAAACTACAAAATGAACAAAATATGAAATGTTCACCATTCATCAGCAACTTCTTCATGATACCTCCTCCAAATAGATATCGTTGGAGGTAAGGGTGTGTCATCACGCATATTTAGTTGCACAAAATGATTTCCATGAATTAATCCCATGAATATTTTTCTCCGGAACATCGGCGGTGTTGAATGCAACGGAAAAAATCTAAAAGACTGAAACATACTGAAATGGACAAATGTAATGTTGTAGCAAGATGCAATAATTAGTCCCATATCTGGCATCGTCATCCACTTGTCCAAAGGAGCAGGAATAACAGTGCAATCGAGTGATTCTAGCAATTCAGATCTCCTTGTCTTTCCAAAGATTTCCTCATATAAGACTTCATGTTGTTGTAGTTCTTGTGAAAGATCAATACAGACTTTTAACCAATCATCCCCCATATTTAATCCATTACTAATTACACGATAACCGCAATGTCCATCTCCCTTGACATCTACGACATCAGTAATATACTCTGATATGTAAGGTGGCATCTCTTTTCGGACAACTTTTATCATTTTATTTTCTTTTCTATCATCTTTTTTCGGAGGACGAGCTGAACTTTTCAGTGCCAATTCTTCACTCATCAAAACATGTTCAAATAGGGAGGGATCCGCTTCGTCGATTTATGATCACTTGAACACTTTTTGTAACTCCCTTTTGGTCGGCCTTTTGTTTTAGCCGGTATAGAAGGTTCAATAGTTTGGGTACTAGAAGGATCCATAAGTTCGCGAAGTTTTCTCTTTATTTCTTGTTTTTGAAGTTCGGAGGTACTATTATATCTTCTAAGGATGCCTTCAACTTCCACATCTATTTCGGTAGTAACATTTTCCTCATGTTTAATGTCTTCATTCTCTTTCATTTCATGCAAGATAAGTTGTTTCCAATGGTCATGTATCATCCACAATGGAAACACATTATGTTGTGCTATATAAGGCAATAAATCATGTGCACAAGGTAATCCAAACGTATTTTTTGTCCTATGTGTACACTCTCCAAATGAGGCTTGAGCAGACCTTGCTAAAATTTCTTCTTGCTTAATGAGTTCCAAAGCTGTGAATGAAACCCGTCCAACTAAATCGGAATACAAACAAGTACTAAACTTCTTGTTAATTTGTATGGTACTTTGTCCAAATGAGGCTTTAATTTCAGTGTGCTGTAACTTAATCATATGATCAAAAGTTGTCCAAATAGTGCTTAGGTTGCCAATTGAAACTTCCAAAAATCTTTTTAACTGACTATGACCACCCTCAACACGATTTGTTGTACAATTACCCAAATGTAGATGCAAGTCTATCCAAGCTGAAACAAAATATTCCTTATATGGCGTTAACCAAGTTGTAACGATATAAGAAAAAACTTTTGGGTAACTTTTCTCATACTCATTTTTCAACATAAGAAAATTTTGATAATATTCTGACTCGATTTGAGAATCAACTAATAGGTGCCATGTAGCTATGAATTTCTCCCACTCTTTACCTTTTTTGAACTCCCTCTTGCAATGGGCCAATATATTCCTGCTCATGTGAAACTTGCATAAAATATTTTTTGTCTTCGGAAAGACAACGGAAATAGCATTCATTAAGGCTATTTCTCGATCCGTTACCATTACACCGGGCAGTTTGTCTTGGTCCAAAATACTTTTAAAACCTTGTAACGCCCATATGTAACTTGCCTGTACTTCACTAGACATGAACACAAAAGCTGCATAAAAAGAACGGTTGGTCGAAGTGACACCCACTATACACAGTAATGATAATTTGTATCTATTTGTCTTGTATGTGCAGTCCAATAGAAACACGCATGGAAACATTTTGCATAACTGAACTGATACAGGATGAGCAAAAAAAAGACATTCCAACTGATTACTCTCACCATTGACCTTGTTATGACTAACATAGCCACTATCAGTGATACATTTGTATAGAAACTGTATTTGAGTACTACCATGCAACTCCATTCTTTGCATTTTTGCTCTTTTATTATAAATAGTTCGCATAATTGTAGTGTTAGAACTATCTTTTTTTTTCAATGCCGATAAAATCTTCCTAGGTTTTACCCCTGCCACAGACATTTCCTCCACAATATTTTCTTCATTTTCACTAAGTTTACCTGCATATGAATGCGCTTCTAGATGGACCATATCATGATTGTGTAATCCACACTTTACTTCAACGTTCCATTCATCCACATGTGCATTTTTTTGACCTTTTATTGAAAAAGGACATCCACATCTCTTTGAACTACTTTTACGCATATTTTTTCTAACCCATCCTTTAGCTCGCTGTGTTTCACGATAATAACCTGCTCTGTCACATCCCAACATAACTCTCGGTTTAAGTCTACTGGTAATCTTGTCCGAACCTTGCACTGTCAAGACAAATCCCAATCCCTTTGCTATATTTTGAGCCCATGAAACAAGTTCCTCCTTAGAATCAAAACATTGGGAGGTAATGAAATGAATACCGACATCCAATTCAATAGGTTCGGATGATTCACCGCATGTTAACAACTTCATATTGTCCGAATAAAAACAATCTACAAAAAAAACCAAAAAAGAAGCAATCTAAATTTCATAGAATTTCTTTATATGTGTGGGTTCAATGGTACAAGAACAGCAAGAATATCGATGAGCAGAAACACAAAAAAAGGAACAAAAAAAATGTGGGAGAAATTCATAGCTATCGATGAGCAGAAACACAAAAAAAGGAACAAAAAAAAGTAAACTGATGAGGAGATTGCTCATATAATGCTGAGAAGAATGTTATACCAGAGTTTAGGGCAGAGCGGGCGGCTAGGTCGCAGAGGCACCGGAGTTCAAGCAGAGCAGGGCCGGAGTTTAGGGCAGAGCGGGCGGCTAGGCCGGAGTTCAAGCAGAGCAGGGCCGGAGTTGAAGCAGCGTCAAGGTCGCAGAGGAAGAGGTGCTCGCCGGCGAGCAGCTTCCGGTCCGCTAGGTCGCATCGCAGGGCAGAGCTTTCGCGAAGCAGTCGCAGAGGAAGAGGCGGAAGCAGTTCGGTCGGCTAGGTTTTGGTTTGCCCCTTTAATTCTAACGCCTACACATTTATTATTATTAAATTTTATTTTATTTTACAAATTGGTTTGCACCTAGCCAAAATAGGTTTGCACATATCAATGACCTAAATTTTTGATTTTTTTGGTAGTATAGACATTTACTTAATTATCTTAATCTTATTTAAAGTTATTTTATTTTGCTTTATTTAGTTAATTTAGGTGATTGTTATCTGCACTACAGTTTTGGATATCCGCACTTTTTTTGTATGAGTTATTACGCGCGTTTTGAAAATACGCCTTGTACAAGTATTTTTACGAAAAATGTTCAACACGAAAGTTGTAGATCTCGACGAGATCTACAACTTTTGTGTTGAACATTTTTCCTAAAAATGCATGTACAAGGCGTATTTCCAAAAATTTGCTATAATTACGCACATATTTCAATCAGGGCGGCAATACGTCTTGTGCGTGCATTTTTAATAAAAGTGTTCAACACGAAAGTTGTAGATCTCGATGAGATCTACAACTTTTGTGTTGATCACTTTTCCTAAAAATGCATGTACAAGACGTATTTCCAAAAGGCGCGTAATAACTCATACAAAAAAAGTGCGGATATCCAAAACTGTAGTGCGGATAACAATCACCTTAATTTAAGGCCACACCTGAATTTGCCGGCCACGCGCCTCTTAGGAGGCAGGCCTAGGACATCCTTTTGAAGTAGGGCCGAAGTGTCTTACTAGGCAGGGCCCAGTTTTAGCAGGTACCTGGCCCAACCAATTTTTCTAATTTTATTTTTATTTTAGTGTATTTAAATTTATAATTTAAATTAAAAACTAATAATTTTAGGACCTAGGCAGACGCACGTGCCAATTTAAGTTGTAGGCCAATGGCTGCAAGCCTGCAAGGCAGTTGTGAGTGAGCCTGGCCTAGACAAGGCTTGGCCCGGGCCGAGCACTAGGCCAATCTTCTGGCTAAAATGTGAGGCTACTTAGGTCCCCAAGGCATGACCTGGTCTCAGATCAAACCTGCCCGAGCCCAACTCGAACCGGGCCTTTTGCTAGGCGGGTCTTCCAGGTTTGAGCCTTTTGAACACCTTATCACAATGCATGATATTTACATATCACAACAATAGATTGCATATTTGAGCGAATAGAGAAGAGATACTTGGGGTTAATTGAGAGATCTATTCATTCCATAATAATAATAATAATTACGCACCAAGGATTAGGGTGCAAAAAATACCCGATAAACCCAAGTCGGATGCCCGGGCCCAGGCTAAGCCTGGTGCCTGCCTGGGTGGGCCGAGGCTCAGCCCGGGCACTGACCAAATAAGGGACCTTGTGAGCCCCTTAGTCCTGGACCGAGCCTAATTGAGCTCAGACCCGGGCCGGGCAACCGGAACCAGACGAAATTTGCATCCCTGGCAAAGATTGAAAAAAAAAATACTTTGCTACCCAATTCCTAACAGCAATGCCTATCTCTCCAAATTGTAGAAGGATGAGCACTTTGCATGCGCTCGCGAGATAAAGTTTAGAAGAAAAAAAAACTAAGTAATGATTGAATCATAGATTATATGCATCAAGTGGTTGGTGCAAATTAAAATAAAAAAAATACATTTGTAAGAAATTATTGAAGATGATTTAAGTAATTTAATTCAACACCTTGGGCAGCATTCTAGAGGAGCGAACGTAAATTAAATATAAAACATGAACGCGGAAATTACGAACCATCGTTTGTGAACGCCCGGCCTCACCTAAGAAACTTCATTTCCTTTTATGTTCAAAACTAGGTTTCTTTTTTTTGGTGGAGGTCATGACCGTTGCCATGCCAAACATACATTCTATGCAGATGTTGATAATTATTTGTTTGTGATAATCTAAATAAGAGGAAAAAAAATGAAGTGCAATATTTTTCTCTCTGATTTAAACATTCAAAGTGATCCAGATAATGACTACTTGCAATAATAAAATACTAAATAGAGAGACATGTAATATTCATTTTTATTTCGCTGAGCGAGCATGGATGGCCAAATTGATCGCATCTGATGTGATAAAAAAATTACTATAATGAAAAAATAATAATTATGAACAAAAGGATTTCGAGGAACCAGAATCTACAAGCGGAGAAACACAAGACGGAAGAGGATATTACTTCTCACCCAGCATCCACATATAGGAGCAGGGGACTGAATTCACGTCGTAGGCGGCGGCCGGGCTATTATTTCTGCGAAACTCGCAGCAACTCTTTAGCCATAGAAGAAAAGGATCGAGCGGTGTCTTGCATCTCGGACGACCGGGCTCCAGTTTCCTGCCCAAAAACAAATGGACGATGAATTTATACGAATGAATGCGCGTTTTTACGCTTCATGCATACCTCCTTCAGTGTGTGTGTGGGGGGGAGCTAAGGGCAGGGTATCAAAACATTTTTTTTTAAATCAGAGCAGTTTAAGCCTAATGACTCATTTCTTCACCCGTAATAAAAACCAATCCACGTGTTAGAGGTCGACCCTACACATGAGCGGGCATATCGAGAGTACTCCAACATCGAAAAACTAACACAGTCTTGTGCACCTAATATAGATCCAGAGCCTCTTGACCTCCAACTAGCTGGCTTTAAGTTGGATGCATAAATTCTAACATGGTATCCGAGTAGATCAGGCCTAACGACCAATTCCACATCACCAAATTAAAAAATAATAATACCCATATGTTAGAAGCCAAATACGCTACACGTAAGGGATCGTCCTGAGAATAGTCCCACATCGGAAAACTAGCATAGTCTTGTGCGCTTAAAGATAGATCCTGGGCCTCTCCATCTCTAACTGATTGGCTTCAGGTTTGATGCATAATTTCTAACATGTTGTATAGGGAGGGGCCCATGATCATATTAAGTGCACAATACTACATGAGTTTTATAATCAGTGCTTATAATTCTCAACAATAACAACAACAAAACACTACCAGCAAACAAGCCCTAAAACTGCGAGCCGAATGAGCCGACTTTGACATGAAATTTAGAGAGATACTGCGCCTTTTACCGGGAATAATTTGATATTAGTCACGGAATTTCTCATCACAACACAATGATATGGTTTTTATTCAGATACCTGCAACTTCCTCGAATTGTCTTTCAGCCTTTCTTTCGCAATTGACGAAGGAATGTAAGTTTCCTGCATCAGAAGGAAATTGTCATATATAGAGATGTGAATACTGTGATTCTACAGTAAAATCTTTACAGTGATGGATAAGATAATTTTACTTGCACTGAATTGCTCTTTTTTTAGAAGTATAATAAGTTGTATTGAAGTATTATATATATATATAATTATACTTTTTAAGATATTTATGATTTTAAAAGAAATGTTACACAAGGATTTTTAAATACTCTGTGGAAATCCAATTTAATCCATGCCAATTTACTTTTTATGAAGGGTAGCCCGGTGCACAAAGCATCCCCACGCAACGAGGGTCTGGGGAAGGGTCCCACCACAAGGGTGAAATGTAGGCAAACCTTACCCTACATTTTTGCAAGAGGTTGCTTCCAGGACTCGAACCTGTGACCTCAAGGTCACACGGCAGCACCTCAACCGGTGCGCCAGGGCTCCCCTTCTAGGTAAAATTCATTTTACTAAATACTATTTTATTTGGCCTAAGAAGTTAATATAAAGAATCCAGTATATACTGAGTCGAGTCTATTATTAGGGCCGTATGAGTCTAGTCGTAGTGATCGTTATATTTTAATATTTTAGCATTTATTGATGTGTAGAATAAGAATTAGAGCTTCTATATCTATTACACCATATTCACAATATATATACTACTACAAGTCTCTAAACGCACACCACACATCTTAAACACGCTAACACTCCTCCTTAAGGTGGGTGAAATATATTTACTAAGCCCATCTTGTCAGAATTCCTAATATCCTTCGAGCTAAGACCTTTGTTCAAATAATCTGCAGCCTGATCATTGCTCGAAATGCAACTAAGCACCAGTAGCCCACTGTCCAGCTTTTCTTTTATGAAAAACCTATCGATCTCGATATGCTTGGTTCTATCATGTTGAACTGGATTGTTTGCAATACTGATGGCCGTCTGGCTGTCACACCACAACTTCATCATATCTCCTTGATCCAATTTCAGCTCCATCAGCATTCCCTTTAGCCACAGAAGTTCAACATCCCCCAATGTCATAGCTCTATATTCTGCCTCTGCTGTCGATCTGGCCACAACCAACTGCTTCTTGCTCCTCCAGGAGACCAAGTTGCCTCCTACGAATATGCAATAGCCTGAGGTGGATCTCCTGTCGTCTGTACAACTCGCTCAATCACAGTAGCCCTCAAACTTCATGTGCTCGTTCCTTCTGAACAACAACCCCTTTCCAGGGGCAGTCTTCAAGTATCGAAGGATCTGGTACACAATATCCACGTGGCCCTTCCTAGGGTCATGCATATAGCGGCTCACAACACTCACGACAAAGGAAATGTCCGGACGCGTATGATACTATGACTCAAGTAAATCAGCTTCCCAACTAGTTCTGGAACATCTCTCGATCAACTGGTTCACCTGCCTCAACATCCAGTTTACACTTCTAATCGATCGGTGTTGCAGCAGGTCTGCACCCAAACATCCCTGTCTCTGTGAGGAGATCCAAGACATATCTCCTTTGGGACAGAACAATTCCATTTGCACCATAAGCAAAATCTCAATCCCAAGGAAATACCTAAGCACACCAAATCCTTTACCTCGAACTCCTTGCCCAACGCCTTCTTGAGGCGGACAATCTCCTGCTCATCGTCCCTTGTGATGATCATGTCATCCACATACACCGCAAGCATGGTGATGTGGTGGCCTTCATTTTCCCTGAAGAACACCGTGTGATCAACATTGATTTGCTGGTATCCCATCCCAATCATGGGCTTCCTGAATCGTCAAACCACGCACGGGGAGACTGCTTCAAGCCATTGAGGGACTTCTTCAATCTGCAGACTCTGCCTTCGGTCTCATCTCCTCCTTCATTGTTGCTTGTCACTTTGGAATCAGTTTTGGCAACCTGCCAATTGTTAGGTACAATAATACTATCCAAAGAGACAATGAATGCTCCATGGAAGAAGAGATATTATCATAAGAGACAAAATAAGCAAAGTCCCAACCATATCTATCCGGAGGGTTGCCCACATTGCTGCGAGTGGTCCGCCGGATCGTGGTGGTGGGAGATGGAGTAGAAGGAATGATCTCACCAGAAAATGACTGTGGTGGTGGAGGTGCTCTAGGAGTAGAGACTGACGTAGACAAGGGACTAGGCACTGGCACTCTAAGCACGGGTACTGATTCTGCAGTCTGCTTCCCTTTCCTATAATATGTAAGCAACTCCCCCTGAGCCCTAGAACTCACGCCTCTCACTTCCTCCTCCTGCTCCTCCACTGATCATGCATTACTTCCAAATATGTCACCAAACTCTCCCTTTCCCGCCTCATACTTTCGGTATTTGGTGATTCTGGTATGAGTTGGGCTTCTCCTATCGGTAGTACTGCTCCAGCTCTCTGAAGTGGACATCCAGGCTCATGAAACTTCTCTTCTCCACTGGACTCCAGCACACCACCCCTTCTGAGTACCAGAGTAGCTCACAAAGATACACTTGAGTGCCTTCACTGTGCTATGTTCCATTATCCGACCTTAATACCTTTTTCACTGCGGCGTACTGTGTTTGTACATGCTAATGAAAATCCCGAAAACATGTAAAAATCTCACTCTTACTTTTCATCAGATATAACCAAGTGACACGCGAAACACAATCAATAAATGTCACAAAGTATTTATAGTCATTCAAAAACCTAACGACACAAGACCCCCAAACTTTAGAATGCACAATATCAAAAACAAAAGAGCTCATCAGACCCGTGCTAGCATAAGAGCTCCTAGTAAGCTTGCCAAAGTCACATGCACCATATACTAGTTTATGTTTATTTTTTTTAAACAATAAAGGAAATAATCTAGCTAAAGTGCCGAAAGAAGAATGCCCCAAACGTTGGTGATGTAGTAGAAGCATATCATCTGCACTCATCTTCGTTCCTCCTATTCCTGTCTTCCCTGCCACAAATATAAGAGCTGTATCCAATCCTTCCCGATCCAAATACCATAACCCGTCATGCCAAGTCCCATTCCCAAGTATCCGCCTCGTCCCTTTCTCCTGAAAAGTCACCTTGGGAATATCAAAAGAAACAATACATTTTAGCTGAAGGATTATGGAATTAATGGATATAAGGCTAACTGGAAAAGAAGGAGCATGCAAAATATTGAATAGTTTTACCGAACCTGTACAATTGATCGTGCCCTTACCGACCACTGAGCGAAAAGTTCCATCCTTCGTCTGGATGCTATCTGCAGTAGCTAGGCGAGTGTAGGAAGAGAACTCACCCGCATCTCCTGTCACATGTCGTGAAGCACCGGAGTCAACGATCCAATCCGATGTCCTGGAAGGGTGTGCATACATCGTTGAAGCTGATGCCCCCCAGTTCCACTCCTGCTTCCTCCGCCAGCTTGTTTCCTCTCGAGGCCCTCCATCATGCTCATCATACTTAGTAGAGTTTGCTCCTCCTCGGTGTAAATAACTCCAGCCTTCTCATCACATCCGTTAATGCCCAGATTGACACGATAACCACCTCGGTCACCACAACCCTGGCCACGTCCACGGCCACGACCACCACCACCCAAATCCCCCTCCTTGGGTGGTCTGGGGCAAGCATACCACCGATGACCTATCTCCCGACGGTTGTAGCACTGTCGTGTTTCCTCTCGTGGTCTTGGAACACCCGAGCCAGTAGCAGCTAGTGCTGACTTTACTGCAGCGAAATCTTCCATCCCTGCCTGAAGTTTGAAACGGGTCACCTCCTGAATCATGGCCGAGATGGCCTCTGGCAGTGTAGGAATCTTCGTACTAGACAGAAGTAGAGCTCTCCACTGATCGAACCTTTCATTTAACCCCTTAAGTAACTTCATGGTCCTCTACTCTATGATGATCTTGGAAGCCCTACACTGTGGGGGTGCAACACATCCCACCAGAAGCATGGTCGTAGTCCACCCATAGGCACTCTAACTTTGAGGCGTACTCCTGCACAATTTTCTCACCTTAAACTGTGTCATCAATTTCTCCCTTCACCTGGAAGACCCTGAGAGTGTTTCCCACTCCATCATATGTACTTCACAGCCTATCCCAAACCTCTATGACTGTCTCCAGGCCATTAACCGTGGCAGCAATCGATGAGACTACCGAGCTGAGAAGCCACATGAACATTGTCATGTGGGTTGATTCCCACTCATCTCCTGCAGCTGGGTTCTCTGGCTTCTTCAACTCCCCTGTCAATATACCCCCAAGCTTCTGCGCTGTAAGGGTTTTCTTCACGCGGTGTGACCAACCCAGATAGGTGGTCGATCCTTCAAGCTTTAGATCAACCGGTGGAAGGTCCAACTTCGCCGGTCGGGGAGATGAACCCAACAGCTTCAACAAAGTAGCCACCTCTGCCGGATCCAACTTCTTGAGGACGTCCACCATCCTTTCGTCGTCGTCACTAACCAGCATACACACCAATCAAGCAGAGGCCTCTTCTTCTCTTAGACCTGCAACTGGTTGTCAACGAGACGCCCCTGAGTCGACGAGACTAGTGTTGACGAGACCCCACCCAGTGTTGACTCGACGGGATCCTGCAACTGGATTATCGACGAGACTGGTGTTGACGAGATATCTCCCTGTGTCGACGAGATCTGCGGACGAGACTAGTGTCGACGAAACGGGACTAGTGTCGACGAGACTCCAGCGAGATCGGGTTGTCGATGAGAACGCGAGAACTCCAACAACTGGATCGTCGACGAGAACTCCAGCTGGATCGGATTGTCGACAGGATCGTGTGAACTCCAGCGGGATCGGGTCGTTGCCGGGGACTCCAACGAGATCGTATGACCTCCAGCGGTGAGAACTTCGACGGCGGAATCTTGAGAACTCCATCGACGGGATCACAGAATCGCGAGAACTTCAGGCTGCGAGGGAAGTCGCGATGCGGCGAGATCGCGAGGTCGGCTGTTCCCTGCCTCTGATACCACGTAGAATAAGAATTAGGGTTTCTATATCTATTACACCATATTCACAATATATATACTGCTACAAGAGTATAAACGCACACCACACCTCTCAAACACGCTAACATGATGCATTTACAGTTGTGCCATTGGGGGTCCTATATATTAACCCTCCCTTAGAGTCTTGTATCAAGTATGAATGAAGAAAGTCTATTTTCCCAAACCCTAAAGTCTTGGAAGCTCTCTCTCTCGAGCACGCCCCGCTTAGGCAATCGCGGTCACGGCTCCGTAATATCTCCCCGCCACCGTCATCTCCACCTCCGGCCACTCCTACGATAACCTCCAAATAGGCCCATAACATAATGATTCACAGATATATTTTTGTCGAACATAGTTGATGAGCCTGGCGTGGCCACTGCCAAGGGTAGCAACAGACGCACGACACGTGGACGACACATCTCAAAACCAATCGGTGGAGCCCTCCAGTAAGTACATGTGCGCGGGATTCTTGCGAGATATCCCTTGCCACACAGAGGAATCATTATACCAAATGTCTGATTTTTCCCCTTCTCACCCCCTTTTTAATACTCTTTTTTCGCTATAGATATTTTCCCTCCCTTTTCCGCTCTTTTGCTTCTCGCTCCTCTCGTTCTCCCTTGCAGTTCTTGCTCTCCCACGCGAGCACTTATGTTACCGATCTGCAGGCGGAAGAACCGCCGTGGCAAGTTTACACGCGAAGGCCGCGAGAGCCGGAGGTGACTCGCGGCGCAGGCGAACCGGGTTGTTCGGCGGAAGGGGCTCACGACGCAGAAGGGAATGAACCGAGCGGTTCAGGCTGAAATTTATATTTGGTTTTATTATTAAGTCTTTATTTTAATGTTGTATTTGACCCCTCACTATAAGAGGGTAAACCTTGGCTTGAGTTTTTATCTTTGGATCAATTAAGTGAAAGGGATGCTCCCTCTTCTTCTCCTCTCTAACCTTAACTCTCTTTATCTCCTCCCCCTCTCTCTCCCTCATCTCCTCGCCGACGGCCAACCATCCTTCCCCCTCGCCGGAATCTCTACCGAGAAGGTATCAATTGGTCTGACCTGCCTCTCCGCCCGCCCTAACGCCGCCAGACTCTCCACTCGTGCATTCCGATGGCTCCGAACACACGCCTCCAAGCCACCTAAACCCTCGACGGGATGGACGACACCTACACCAGGCTGGACCACCACGACGACCGACTGCACAACCTGCAGTCCTCCGTCGACGCCCTCCTCGCCGGGCAATCGCTCATCCTCAGCCGCCTCGACGCCCTCACGACACCGGCCGCCCACACGCCACCAACGGGGTCAACGTCCTCTACGGACACGGGCTCCATTTTTTGGGATGCCGCTGCAGCTGCTTCCCACCGCCCCCGCATCGGCGCCTGGGCGTGCCGTCCCCACCTTGGACGTCCCCTCCTTCTCCGATGTCGATCCAATGGGCTGGATCGCGCACGCATAGCAGTTTTTCGACCTCCACCTCACCCCGCCGGCGGATAGAGTCGGCACCGCCGTGGTCGGTCTCGACGGCTCGACTCTTCACTAGGCGCGTTGGCTCCGTCAAGTTCAGCCCGCGATCTCGTGGGGTGAGTTCAAGCAAGAGATGATCAGTCGTTATGATTCGCGTCACACCGGCTCCGCCGTCGAGCGCCTCTGCAGTGCCCGCCAAACGACCACCGTGGATAGTTATATTGATGAGTTCGTAGCACTCGTGACACAAGTCCCGGGCCTTCTGCCCGACCACTACTTGGGGTTCTTCCTTCAGGGGTTACTACCCAATATCCGCTCTCGCATCCGGACACATCATCCTCGAACGGTATCCGAGGCTTTGGAGCTTGCCCGTGCGGTGGAAGCGGATCTCCGTACCCGCCACCTTCAACCTAGCAGCCACATCGTCCCCCGGCCCCCGCATCCAGGCCACCTGGGACATGGCCCCACGACCACCGCCGACTAGATAAGTATCCCATTCTGGTAATTCAGGAGCTCTTGGATGAGCTCCACGGCGCTGCCTACTTCACGAAGCTGGATCTCCGGGAAGGCTTACCATCAAATCCGGGTCCGACCGGACGACGTTCCCAAGACAGCTTTCCGGACGCATGACGGTCACTTCGAGTTTCTGGTTATGCCGTTCGGACTTACCAACGCCCCGACTACCTTTCAAGAAACAATGAATGATATCTTCCGACCGGTAATACGTAAGCATGTGCTCATTTTTTTGATGACATCTTGGTGTTTAGTAGATCTTGGCAGGAACACCTACAACATGTCCGCCGTACCTTCTTGACGCTTCGGCAACACCATCTCGCAGTCAACCGCAAGAAGTGCACTTTTGGCACGACGACAGTGAGTTACTTGCGCCACACCATTTCGGCCGACGGCGAAGCCATGGATGAAGACAAGATTCAGACGGTTCTCCGCTGGCCGACACCCACGTCCCTTCGGGAGGTTCACGGGTTCCTCGGCCTCACAGGGTACTATCGACGGTTCATCAAAGACTACGGCGGGTTGGCCCGCCCCCTCACTCAGTTGTTGAAGCTTTCAGAGGACGACCCGTTCTCGTGGACACCCGCCGCCATGGCCGCGTTCGCCGCGCTCCAAGCAGCCCTTGTTCAAGGACCGGTGCTGGCCATGCCGGATTTTCAGCAACCCTTCCTCGTGGAATGTGACGCCTCCGGCACGGGCGTCAGCGCCGTTCTGATGCAGTTCGGGCGTCCTATTGCTTACTACAACCGCGCTTTCTCGACGGCAATCCAGAGTCGCTCGGCTTACGAGAATGAACTCATGGCCCTCGTTCTCGCGGTCCAACATTGGCGCCCCTATCTTTTGGGCTGCTCCTTCGTGGTCCGTTCCGACCATCACAGTCTTCGTTACCTACTTCAACAAAAGATAGCAATTCCGGCACAACAACTTTGGGTGGCCAAATTGTTGGGTTATGACTTCACCATTGAGTTCCGCACCGATAGGCGGGCGGCGGACGCTCTATCTCGACAACCGCAGGCCGCGGAGCTAGCCGACATTTCTCGGCCGGTGTGGGACGATGAGGCTTCCATCCAGCAGGACGTCGAGCGGGATCCCCACCTTGCGGCCATTCAGACGACCCTCTTGGCGAACCCAGAAGCTCACCCGCCATACGCGCTTATCGGAGGCCGCCTATTCCATCGGGGCCGCCTCGTCCAGTATACCGCGTCTATTAGACGAGCTCCACTCCACTCCGTCCGGCGGCCATGCGGGTGCTTTCCGCACCTATCGGCGATTGGCGGCATCCCTTTATTGGCCGCATATGCTCTGCCAGGTTAAGGCCTACGTAGTCGCCTGTCTTCCTTGTCAGAAAGCAAAGTACGAGACCATGTTCCCCAGCGGCCTACTTCAGCCCCTTCCGATTCCGGAGCGCATATGGGAAGATATCGCCATGGATTTTATCACTCGGCTTCCCCGTTCAAGCGGGTTCGATTGCATCTTGATGGTCGTGGACCGTCTCACGAAGTATGCACACTTCATTCCTCACTGCCACCCTTACACGTCCGCTACCGTGGTCGACAGTTTCATCGCCGAGATCGTGCGGTACGACCTATCACCCGCAGTCAGACAGGCAATCCGAAGTGCTCAACTGATGTTTAGAGACTTAACTTCATTGTTTCATCGGCGAGCGGCCAGGCATTTGGGCCAAATGGCTGTGTTTGGCGGAGTACTCTTATAACACAACCTATCATGCGGCCAATACATCACCGTTCGAGATAGATTATGGCCGCACGCCACCTTCGGTGGTCCGACACCTCCTGGGGGAATGCCCCGTGGCCAGTTTGGCTGACCATCTCCAGGATCGCGACATCATCCTCGACAGTTTAAAGCACCGTCTCCGACGGGCCTAGGCAAAGATGGTATCCTTTGCCAACCGGAAGCGCCGGGATCTATCCTTCCAAGTGGGTGAGAAGGTCTTTCTCAAGCTCCATCCATACCGCCAACTCACCGTCGTGCGACGTCCGTGCCCGAAGTTGGCACTGCGATTCTACGGCCTTTCGAAGTCATCAGCCGCATCGGGGCCGTGGCGTACCGGCTTCGTTTGCCCTGCAGCAGCCGCATCCACCCGGTTTTTCACGTCTCGCAGCTTCGGCGGATGGTAGGCGACCACCCCGTCATAGACCATATTCCGTCCGACCTCGACTATTCCGGTTCCGAACCGTTGTACCCCGAGGCTATCCTCGGTCGTCGGCATCACTTACCCGAGGACGGCACCCCAGAAGAGATCAGCGTCGCATGGCGCCACCGTCCGACCAACGACGCCACATGGCTCCTTCAGGATGATTTTCGCCGACAGTTTCCGGACTACTGTCTTGAGGACAAGACCAATTTTCCAGATGACGGTATTGTTACCGATTTGCAGGCGGAAGAACCGTCGTGACAAGTTTACACGCGAAGGCCGCGTGAGCCGGAGGTGACTCGCGGCGCAGGCGAACCGGGCGGTTCGGCAGAAGGGGCTCACGATGCAGAAGGTAATGAACCGAGAGGTTCAGGATGAAATTTATAATTTGGTTTTATTATTAAGTCTTTATTTTAATGTTGTATTTGACCCCTCACCATAAGAGGGTAAACCTTAGCTTGGGTTTTTATCTTTGGATCAATGAAGTGAAAGGGGGCTGTTCCCTCTTCGTCTCCTCTCTAATCCTAACTCTCTCTATCTCCTCTCCCTCTCTCTCCCTCATCTCCTCGCCGACGGTCGGCCATCCTTCTCCCTCGCCGGAATCTCTACCGAGAAGGTATCAACTTCTCTCTTCTTTCTCTCTTATATCATATGTGCGCCCACTAACTGCTATTTGTTCCACTAATTTCCATCACATTTAGTGCTTTGTCAGAAGATTACTTATTTTAATCCTTTATTACTCTTATGTTATTCCCTCTGAAAATAATCTCCATTTCAGAGGGTAATTTCTATTTCGATTCTCTTTTCAAAAGATCATCTTTTCAGATCAGATAAGAACATTAACATATGCTTTACAACTTAAGTCAATATTTATGACTGGATCAGATAGTATATGAGATTATGGTGAGACATCTCAATCAACTGTTCTGTCTTCTTGCAAATCCATTAAGTCTATAAATACCCCTGAACTGCTGGTCATCAAAAAAAGGTCTCAACAACATTTGTAGCATAGAAGATCGAGGGAATTTGGGAGGAAGGAACTCTCTAAATATCTCCTGAGCGTTTGGTGAATCCTCTAGCGATCTCCGCCGTCATCGTTCTCGTCTCCGAACACAACACACCGAGTTTCATATCAATAAGAAGCCAATGGTGTCAGGCGATCTAAGCGGTGGTAGTAATCATAACATTATAATTAATTAATAGTGGATCGTCGTGTTCTTCTAATTTCAGAGTCTGATCGCGAACAAGTTTAATTGATCCTTTGGTGTGTCGAGGTATGATTTTTTTTTTCATTTACCGTTTACGTATTCATTAATCAGTAAATTGTTTGAAGTCACTGAAAATTCGGCATTTACGAGATTTTAATTTGATTCGAAGGCGTTGCGTGTAGTTTTATTATTAAAGAGAGTGGAGTGGCTTTTTGGTAATTTGGAAGAAAACTAATTAATCGCCAATAGTAACCCAGCCGGTTTTTCCCCAAATCCCGCTTCCATTTCAGTAACCGCACGCCGTTTCGAAGCCCTCCCGTAACTCCTCTCTTTTTTATCGCTCCCAACCGCACGGGTCGACGCAGAACTTCCCGACAAGCGATCGAGCGCCTATTCGAAGCCCTCCAGAGAACGGCGATTCGCCCAGCACGTCGGCGCACCTCCTTGCGCTCCGCCTTTCCTCTGTAGAAACCCTAAACGCCGACTCCTCCTTGTGCTCCTCTCGACAGAAGAGGGAGTTCTAGCTGCAGGTCCTATCCTTCTCCTTCCACTGCCGCATTCAGACCTCGACGAGTTCGTTTCCCAGTCGCCGTATGCATCAGGTATTAGGCAAGTTTCGACTTCCGTTACATTGAAGTGTGTCTCTTTAAGTTGCTTATTTTCCTCCTCCCACTACAGTCGTGAGGACCAAGGGCAGGTAGCAGCGACTCGTGTGATCCATCTTCGTTCGTTTCCGCTGCCCTTTTCAGATCTGGCCATAGCCGTCTCCGGTTCAGAAATCGTTATCCTCCCCTATTAAAGGAGTAGTTCTGCGAGGAGATTTGGGATTGGAGTGCTCGTGTTAAATCAGAAGAAATTCCGGCATACTCTTCAAAATAACCTAGACAATCATGCTGCCGTGTCTTGTGTACGAGCGCTGTAATACCGCGGTAAGAAATTCTATTCTTTTTGGCTAGATATATATCGCATAGTATTATGCACAAGTTAAAATGTTAAGAAATGAGATTATACCCGTATGAAAAATATGGATTTGTATAGTACATTTAACTATGCATTTCTTAGACGTACAATTATATATTAAACTCCAGAAAATGTATACGGGGCAGTTCTTTATCGTAAAATACGACCCTCGTCATTCAATTGAATAAACAAGAGAACCGATGATTATTTAAATTAATTAGGAGGCATGATTGAGACTCTCTCCATCGTGATAGGTAGAGGCGCACTACCTTACTCATGGGGCGTAGTAGACCCTATGAGCCTCAAATGCAGGGAGACGTTTTCTCCATTAGAAATTCAGAAGATGTGACTCTATGTCCGTGAGACACTAGAACCTCTGTGTTCGTTAGTTGGGACTCGGATCGTTAGAATGGGCACAAATAGATTCTCAGCATAAGATATTAGGAAGATAATCACTAGATAAATAGAAACTTAGCATACGACAAAAATTAGAAATGGTAATGTAAATAACTTTTCCCTTTTAGAGCTTGAGAATAATTATGCATAAGATGTTTAAAAACTAGAACAGACTTTTATATTAAATTTTTCTTGAAAAGCACGCATAGTATAACAGAAAATATTCTTTAGCATGAAAATATTATTTTTAAACAAAAGCATGCACTCATGTTTCTTCCAAATGTTTTTAGTGTCACTAAGAAAAATGGTCTTTCTTACTTTCCAGTTGGGTTGACCCATTTTTGGGCTTATTATTACAGGGGTCACAGGTGGGGTGTTGCGCCTAGGATGAGCGCGTTTGCCGATGTTCCCCTTATAGTTTGTTTTCATTCAGTAGTTTATTCCTTCAGTACTGTTTTGTTATTTTGGGCATGTATCCAGACTATCTAATATTTCTTGTATCAGACTATGTATAAGATTTCAGTATTTCAAGTATTTTGGCTCTTTCAATTATAGTGGCTCTGTGAATTCAAAGTTCGAGGTACACTTTTACCCTTAGTTTCTTTTATTATTTCCGCTGTAAGTACTCTTTTAGCACTTTTCATTTATGTCTGCTATGTACCATTTTTATTACCGCTACTTGGTTTGCTTCTTATCACGGGGCCCGACCGGACTGCTGATTTGTGGTAAAACTAGGTTGGGGTGTTACACCCTGTGCCGAAACAAGATGGCCCAAGTACTCGACCTCTGCTTGGCCAAAAGAGCACTTGGACAGCTTGACATATAACTGATGTTGGCGCAAGAGGGCGAGGACTTGCTGCACATGCTCCAGATGCTCCTCCCAACTGCTACTGTAGATCGGGATGTCGTCAAAGAAGATCAACACTGAGCGGCGCAGGAGTGGTCGAAAGAACTCGTTCATCACGTCCTGGAATGTGGACGGGGCGTTCGACAGCCTGAAAGGCATCGCGAGAAACTCGTAATGTCCGTCACGGGTCCTGAAAGCAGTCTTGTGGATGTCTCCCTCCCGCATCCGAATCTGATGGTAGCCGGAACGCAGGTCCAGCTTGGTGAATAGGCACGCTCCATGTAGCTCGTCTAACAGCTCCTCAATCATGGGTATGGGAAATTTGTCTTTGACGGTAGAACTATTCAGGCCTCGGTAATCAACGCAGAACCTCCATGAATCGTCTTTTTTCTTCACGAGAATGATGGGCGAAGAGAAGGAACTTGTACTGGGGCAGATGATCCCGGTAGCAAGCATCTCTATAACGCTACGCTCGATCTCTGCTTTCTGTATGTGCGGGTAGCGGTACCGTCTGATATTGGTGGGTTCCGTCCCCACCTTGAGCTGAATTGTGTGGTCTCTGAACCTCAGCAGGGGAAGTGCGTGCGGCTCCTGAAAGACATCTTCGTACTGGGTTAATACGGGTCGCATCTGTGCTGGAATCTCTGATGGAACATTAGTGACCGCTGCTAGCACCATGATCATCGCCATCGAGCTTCCCTGCTCGCCCAGACGTTCCAAACTCCTGACAGAGATCTCCTTCAGCGGAGATGATTTGAGGCCGTGAAGGCAGTAATCTTCCCCAAGCTGTGTGAACTTCATGGTCATCTGGTCCCAGTCAAAGGTGACTCTCTTCAACTGTCTTAGCCACTGGACTCCTAGTACCATATCAGATCCCCGGATGGGTAGAAGGTAGAAGTCAGTGCGACAGGTGTACCCCTGCATCCGCAGTTCGACTCTCCTCATCACCCCTTCACCCATTCACACCTTAGTTTGCTCTCATCTGCTACCATAACCTGGAACGCGGCGCCACGGTCTATGGTGTGTCCCACCTTCAGTGCCACTGCAGGGTTGATGAAGTTGTGGGTGCTCCCACTATCGATCAGAATTGTAACCCGCTCCTGGGTCACTTTCCCGGCTATGCACATAGTGAGGGGGGCCTTATAGCCCTCCATTGCCTGTATGGACACCTCAAATTCCGTCAGATCCAATTCCTCCTCTAGTTCCAACGCGGTGGCTTCTTCGTCCTCGTCCTCCTCTCGCAGCATGCAGACCTGGATCTTCTGGCACTTGTGCCCGGGTCCGTACTTTTCATCACAGTTGAAGCACAAACCTTTCTCCTTCCTCGCCTGCAGCTCAGGCCAGGTCAATCTGGTCACCGTTGGGCGGCCGGTCGCTGACGGGTCTCTTCGGGCAGGAGTGGTAGCCGTGGCTGCTCGGCCCATGGTGCGGTTCCTTTGTCTGTTGAAACGCTCCTCCTGTATCCGTGCGAGACTGATGGCGCGACTCAAGCTGCGGGGCATATAGGCATGGACCTCGTCCCTCAGATGATCCTTCAAACCCGAGACGAAACTATTGGAGTTGTTATTTATGTAATATGTGTATTGTTGTAATTATTTTATTCTTTACTAGTTATATATATATTGAGTCTCCCCATTGGGAGATATGAGGGTTTTCCATTATTTACTACATGGTATCAGAGTCACACTAGGGTTCCGATTCCCGACTTCTTTCTCGTCGTTCTCGCCGCCTTCTGATCGATCGATCGACGCCTGCTGCTCCTCGCTCGATCGACGCCTGCCTGCTGCTCCTCGCTCGACCGACACCTGCCTGCTGCTCCTCGATCGATCGACGCCCCCCTGCTGCTCATCGACCGACGCCACCTGCTGATCCTTCCGATCGGCGCCTGCTGCTCCTCGATCGACGCCTGCTGCTCATCGTTCGACGCCTCCTGCTGCTCCTTCCGATCGACGCCTGCTGCTGTTCCTTGCCTCTGTCACTCTCCTCTTTGATCCCCGTTCTCCATTGCGGGAGGGATCACGATTCCGTTGCCTCTTGGTTCTTTTGTTCCATGGATTCCAAGGACGTTTCTGGCTCCTCTCCAGGACGGATTACTACCCTCCTTCTCAATGAGAAAAACTACCCTTCACGGGCCACATCTATGAAAGTGGCTCTTGCTGGCCGGAACAAACTCTCTTAGCTTACCGGTGGCCCTCCTATGCCTACACCGACCGATACGGATGACAAGAAGGAGGAGTTGATTAAGTGGTCGACGGAAAAATATATGGTTCTTGGATGGATCCAGTGTTCGATGGAGCCTCGTATCTTTAGTCAGTTCATGCGTTTTGAGGACATTTCCGAGCTTTGGTCTTCTCTCCAGCGTACCTTTGGGCATACTCGTGTTGATGCCCAGATCTTTGGTCTCTTTCAGGATATCGCTTCTGCCACTCAGGGGGAGCGCTCTGTTCAGGAGTATTTTACTTATCTGCAAGATCATTTCCTTGAACTTAACGATCTTGAGCCTCTCAGTGCCCTGGAGTCCCCTAATGATGTTGCTCTTATTCGGAAACAACGCCAGCGCCGGGAGATATACCAGTTCTTGATGGGGCTTCGCCCTGACTATGAGTCTACCCGTGCTCAGATTGTGGGGATGTCTCCCCTACCCGATCTTCTTGAGGCCTACTCCATTATTGCCGAGCATGAAAAACGTATGCAGCGGCAATCCTCCCTTTCCGGTGCTCGTGCTACCTCCTCCCTTCCTACTGAGCACATGGCCCTTGCCGCTTCATCTCGCCCGTCCATCACTCGGGGACGTGGTGGTCGCAGCTCTTCTACTCCGTCTGCCGGCCGTGGCTCCACCAGTGGCCGTGGTTCTCAGGGTCCTCCCGGCCCTTGCTCTCATTGTGGGCGTCTATATCATGACCGCAGTCGCTGTTACCAGTTACACCCTCACTTACGGGGCACTGAGCGTACTACCCCTGGTGGTCTTCCCAGGCACACCGTTGCGACTGCCGAGTCCTCCACCTCTGTCGACCGCATCCTGGATGCCACCTCCTCTGACTTCAGTCATATGTTGGCGCAGTTTCAGCAGTTCCAGCAGTTCCAGCAGTCTCAGTCTTCCACTCCTACCTCTACTTCCGCTCCTTCCGCTTCTTCCTCAGGTACTCCGTTTGCTTGCTCTGCGACTATGGTTGACCAGGCTTCGTCACCCTGGGTGATTGACTCTGGTGCAACCGATCCTATGACCGGTATGTCTTCTCGTCTGCTTCGGATTGTTCCCTGCTCCCACCGGGACGTTCGCCTGGCTGATGGCTCGGTTACCCCCGTCCTCAGCCGGGGCACCATCCCCCTCTCCTCCTCTCTCTCTCTTGACTCTGTTCTTCTTGTTCCTCAGTTGGCTCTTAATCTCTTATCTGTTAGTAGTATTACTCGTACTTTGAACTGTTCAGTTACTTTTTTCTCTGATCGTTGTGTTTTTCAGGACCTGACATCCGGGAAGACTATTGGTACGGGCTATGAGCGAAGTGGGATGTACTACCTGGAGCTTCCACCTTCCATCGCTACGCCTACTGCCGTTGCTACTTCTACTGCTGCTCCCACAGCCTTGTCTTCGAGCTCGCTTTGGCATGCCCGTCTTGGCCATGCTAGCCCCCGTCGGATGTTGTCTGTTTGTCCAGATGTGTCTGTTGTTTTTCCTTTTCGCTGTGATGTCTGTGAACTGTCCAAACACACACGGAGCACGTATGCTCCTTCTATTAGTCGTACTACCTCATGTTTCGAGTTGGTTCACTCTGATGTATGGGGCCCCGCCCCTGTAGTTTCTTTTGATGGTTTTTCATATTTTGTCACATTCATTGATGATTATTCTCGTTGTGTTTGGGTTTATTTACTAAAGCATAAATCTGAGGTTCTCTCTGTTTACACTCATTTCTCTAGTATGATAAAGACCCAGTATGGGAAGTCTGTTCGCATCCTCCGCTCTGACAATGGGGGGTGAGTACACCTCTCGCCCCTTTGATCTTCTCCTCCACACTGAGGGTACTGTCCATCAGTTCTCCTGTCCGGGTACCCCCGAACAGAATGGGGTCACTGAACGTAAAAATCGCCACCTCTTGGACTCTGTTCGTTGCCTTCTTCGGGGCATGAATGTTCCCAAGCCCTATTGGAGTGCCGCGCTTCTCACCGCTGCCTTCCTTATCAATCGGACCCCCTCTCGTCCCCTTGGTGGACGTCCTCCTTATACTCTTCTTCATCCCTCCGCCCCCACCTTTCCCATCCCTCTACGCGTTTTTGGTTGTGTGTGTTTTGTCCAGGACCGACGTCCTTCCCGGACGAAACTCGATGACCGAGCCGTTCGTTGCCTCTTCCTCGGCTACTCCACTACCACTAAGGGCTACCGGTACTATGATCCTCAGTTCCGCCGTGTGATTTACTCTATGGATGTGACCTTTCATGAGGAGGTTCCATTCTTTCCTTTGACCCCCATCTCGCTTCCTACCATTGTTCAACCTCTTCCTGTCGTCCCTCCTTCTCCTGCCGATGTGCCCACGACTGCTCCACCAGTCCTCCGGACTTACTCTCGTCGTCCACCGCCGGCTCCATCGGTTGCACCCACTTCTCCTCTAGTCTCGGATCAGCAGCTCCTTCCGGTTGCAGGTACCTCCCTTGAACCTCTCTCTTCTCCTACTTCTGTTGATTTACCTATTGCCCTGCGGAAGGGCAAGCGTGCTTGTGTTCGCCCTCCTATCACAGAGTACCCGCTGGCTAACGTTGTTTCCTATCAGCATTTCTCACCCTCTTACCAGGCATTTGTGGCTACTGCTGATTCTGTTCGGAGCCTGCCTCGACTGCTGAGGCCCTTCTTGACCCCCGATGGGTTCGGGCCATGGAGGATGAGATGTCTGCTCTTCGTCGCACTGGTACATGGTCTCTGGTTCCCCTTCCTCCCGGGAAACGCACCGTTGGGTGTAAATGGGTCTATACCGTCAAGTACTCTGTTGACGGGTCCATTGATCGATACAAGGCTCGTTTGGTCGCCAAAGGTTTCACTCAGGCTCCGGACCAGTTCGGTGCCACTTTTGCTCCCGTGGCTAAGCTGACCAGTGTTCGCCTTTTGCTCTCTCTTGCGGCATCGCGGGCGTGACCGCTTTACCAGCTGGACGTCAAAAATGCTTTTCTGCATGGAGATTTACGGGAGGAAGTCTATATGGCTCCTCCTCCGGGGTTTTCCCTTAAGGGGGAGTATTCGGGGAGAGTCTGCCGCCTCCACAAATCCCTGTACGGCTTAAAACAGTCTCCTCGTGCCTGGTTTGAACGGTTCAGCTCGGTTCTTCTCCAGTCTGGCTTCACCCAGTGTAGTGCCGATCACACCTGCTTCGTCCGAGCCACCTCGGATGGACGTCGCACCATTGTCTTGGTTTACGTTGATGACATTATTCTTACAGGGGATGACCCTCCTGGGATCTCTGAGGTGAAAGCTACTCTCCGTTCAGCCTTTGAGGTGAAAGACCTTGGACCCCTCCGCTACTTTCTTGGGATTGAAGTTGCTCGCTCACGGAAGGGTATCTCCATATCGCAGCGAAAGTATACCTTAGACCTTCTTCGGGATACGGGTCTACTTGGATGTCGTCCCGCGAGCACTCCTATGGATAGCAACCATCGCCTTCATGCTGAATCTGGTGATTCTCTCCCTGATCCGTCTCAGTACCAGCGTTTGGTTGGACGCTTGATCTACTTGACCAATACTAGGCCTGACATCAGCTTCTCTGTGAGTGTTTTGAGTCAGTTTATGCACTCTCCCAGGACGTCGCATCTTGAGGCCGCTAGACGTGTCCTTCGCTATCTTAAGCGTGCTCCTGGCCTTGGATTGTTCTATCGGGCTGGTAGTACTCCCAGTCTCTCCTGCTTCACTGATGCGGACTTTGCTGGCTCTTTGACTGATCGCCGGTCTACGTCAGGTTTCTGTGTTTTCCATGATGATCATCTCATATCATGGCGGAGTAAGAAACAACCTATCGTATCCCGCTCCTCTGCTGAATCCGAATATCGGGCCATGGCTCATGGTGTAACAGAGTTGGTTTGGCTCTGATCGCTGTTGACAGAACTTGGCCTATCCCATACCTCAGGTTCAACTCTCTATTGTGATAACAAGTCAGCTATTCTTCTCACTCAGGACTCAGTGCTACATGAGCGCACCAAGCACATTGAGATGGATGTACATTTCTTGCGGGATCATGTTCGGATTGGGTCTGTTATTCCAGCTTATGTCTCCTCTGCCGATCAGCTTGCCGACGCCTTGACTAAAGCTATCGGTCCTACTCGTTTAGATCTGACTACTTCCAAGTTGGGCATGATCGATATCTTTGCTCCAGCTTGAGGGGGAGTATTGGAGTTGTTATTTATGTAATATGTGTATTGTTGTAATTATTTTATTCTTTACTAGTTATATATATATTGAGTCTCCCCATTGGGAGATATGAGGATTTTCCATTATTTACTACAGAAACAACTCAACAGTGTTTTCTCTTCCCATCGGACTCTGTTGTCCAACCTCTCAAACTCGGTGCGGTACTCCATCACCGTTCCCTTCTGCTGAAGCTTCTGTAGCATGACCTCAACGTCTTCATACTCCAAAGGGCCAAATCAGGCTGCAAATTCTTCTACGAACTCAGTCCAAGGCGCGTAATCACGACCCCTCAAGAACGACTGCGTCCACTGGTAGGCGTCCTCCTCCAGGTGAAAAGTTGCCTGTTGCACCCATTGTTCCTCGGGAATTTCCTGGTAATTGAAAAATAGTTCCGCTTTTTGTGCCCACTCCAACGCATCTCCTCCTCTGAATTTAGGAAATTTCATTCGAGTCCTCTTCGGTGGCATGTACGCTCTCTAATATGCCTGCCCGTATATTCCTGGTTCCTGGCCATACCCTCCCTGCCTCTGTTGCTCAATGGGGTGATTGGGTGGTCCTTGGGGTTCCTGAAAATACATGCCTCCCTGTTGAGTGGTTGTTGGAGGCCGTTCGTATCCTTGGTTTCCGTTGTCGCAGCCTCTAGGTGGTCTGAAGGTCTGTGGCAGCGGTAGGAGTCCAGCGACACCTCCAAACGAAGCGCCCGATGCTCCGTTAGGTTGAAAACCCCCCGGTGTATGCTCTGGAGGGCACCAATTAGGCGTACGCCCCATCCCGGCCCCATTCCAGGCCCCTGCTGCCGTCCTTGCTCCATTTCCGGCCGCCGACGCTGTCCCCAGGGCGGGCGGCCCAGCCAGAGCCTCTGCAGGCCTCCACGTTCCTGGACCGCCTCCTTCAGCTCCGCTTCCTCCACCGGCGGCTGCTCCCATCTCCAGCGGCTGAGACGAAGTCTCCCCGCTCCTTCCCGCATGAAATCCGACGAATCTGGACGGGTCGGTCCCCATCCAACCGCTCGACGGCCTGTCCGTCGCGTGAATCGGCGGAATTGGCCTGTCCGTCGCGTGAATCGGCGGGATCGGCTGCTGCCGAGCGTAATCCCCCATTCCGTGAGGAATCGATTGATGTTAAGAGTCCTCCACCTCCGATCCGTCATTGGCGGTCATTTTTCCTTTCAGATTTTGAGCGAGGAGGGATTTGATCTCCTCCATGCGAGCGTCCAGGCGTTCTTCCAACTGTTTCGTGGATGTCATCATCCTTTCTTCCATAGCCGTCACCGTATCCGTCAACCCTACGTAGTTTTCCTCTAGGGTTGCCAATCTTGAGATTTCCGCGTCCGAGCGTGTGGTCACCATGGCTGCAAGAAGGTGCTTTGATACCAAATGTTATGCAAGAGGAAGGGAGAGAGCGAGAATGAAGGAGATCTAGAGAAGAAGAGGAGATTAGGGTTAGGGTTGAGAGGGAAGGAGGGAGAATACCTGAAATATAATCTTCTTAGCCCATCCAAGAGAGTCCCGGGGTTATAAATACCCCGGGACTAGAGGGGGCCGGCCCCGTCGGCTTCCTTTTAGTGATCGGGGGCTGAACCGGATGGTTCAACCCCGTTGTTCCTTGTGGCTTCCTTTGGTCGGCGAGCATAGTGATGCCCTGTGAATCTCAGCGCGTTCGGGGTCGTAACAGCAGACCCAAGAATCCATTTTGATTTATGTGCACATAACGAGTAATACAGGGCACACACAAACAAATTGGAAATATAAACTGCATAAGAGATATCAAAGAGATGTAATTAGATGAACAAATATGCCAACGAGTTGCCTGTATCCGGAAGAGTCAGGAAGACAATCACCATCCTCAGAGTGCATCTTGAGATTCAATTCAAGAGAAGTAGCTACTATGCGAGTATCAGCAAAGTCTTCTTTGTCAAGTATCTAACCAATAAACTTATGTTGTGAGAGAACGTATCGACGAGGAGAGAGATCAACATCTAAGCACAGGTGATGTTTCAATTCCTTAATGTCACAGAATCTCCCCTAATAATTATCATGCAATCAACGTACAATAGAAGAAGAATTCTTGAAGGGTGCAAGAGCAGGACCAGAATAGCTCATATAAAATCAACAACATGAATGACAATGGTGACTTAGAAACTACGCTTGAGGAGCATGCTTAAGTTCATTGAGGGCTTTACGAATATGGATATGTTATGTATACATCCTCAGATAACTCATCGTGAAGAAAGACATTCTTCACATCTATTTGAGAATTAAGTCAAAAGCGAGTAAAGCCAACAATGAGAATGATTCACATAGTAGCCACTTTCTCAACAAGGGCGAATGTCTCATCATAATCAATTTCAAACTACTAAAGAAATCCTCAAGCATTAAGTCAGGCCTTGCACCTGTCAACAGTGCCATCAAACAAAGTCTTGGTTCTGTACACCCACTTACAACTGATGGTCCATGCGTCCGTGGGTAAAAGTACAAGATCTCTCGTCTATAGATGTATGCTACTCAAGTATGGAAACCTCTTTCTGGAATGTCTGGGGTTCTCTGTGATTAGAGGTAGCAACAAGAAAAAACTGAAGTGGTGTGGTTGGGTGAATGGATGAGGATTGGTGATGAATACGCTAGGATGCACTGTTCGGTGGAGGAGAAAGTTTGCCCACGACATAAACTGCATTCTCGATCGCATTGTGAAGAGTTGTTGGGTTGTGAATTAGCACAAGAGCTTGAATGTGGAGATTAAGTTCGTGGAGAAAATACCTGAGGCAGTGCTCTTATGCCAATCCCGAAACTTAGGTGGCGTTATCTACTAAGTCCTCAATGTAGTTATCCACAAATTTGGATTGTTGCACGACATAGAGATGTTCGAAGGCATTGCGAGCGTGGCGAATATCATAGCTCCTTGAAGGCGAGCCATGTCAAGCGAGGAATCGTTTGATTAGCGCAACAAATCGAATGCAATGCAGAGCAATAAATGTACACCTTCTGAGTCCCGGGGATGCCATGGAGTTCGAAGAACTGCTCCACATCGGCGATCCACCCTAAGGGTCGGTGCCCTTAAACATGGGAATATTCATCAACGAAGGTAGGAGGCGTGCGGCCTGACTTGGGGGTTTGTCATGGAGCTAAAAATCGCATGGGCGAGAGAGAAGTGGCTTTAGCAAACAACTCCAAGGTAGGTAGCTGTACTGGCGGTGGTTGTTGGTGCGTGACGGACGAGATAAACTCCAGCACCACCATATGAAGTTTGATATAGACACCTTAATAATATCCAGGCGATTGGAGGAGGTATAAGTAGCAAGTCGATGCCAGATGGAAGGACCACACTCACCAAAACCGACGCATTGAATGGGGGCCGAAGGCCGCAGGATTGGCAAGCGAACGGGAGGTAGTCGGACCAAGTTGGTGCCTACATGGATAGAATCAACAAGAATTGAGACTGCATGACTAGCTTAAGGATTGACAAGGAAGAACGAGGGGTACATCAAAGGAAGAGCCTCCTTCTGAGGTTACCACTCGGTTATTCCTCCAAGGGCAAGAGTCTCTAAGCATAAGCATCAAATCATGGTTATCAGGATCGCGATCCGGATCGTAGGATCTTACGATCCTACGATCCAAATTTTGTAAATCGATCCGGATCTTACTTAAGATCTAAATCGGCACATCTACGGATGGGATCGCGATCCAGATCTTAGGATCTTTAGGATCGCGATCCCGACCCGATTCTACCGATCCGGACAAAGGGAACTATAAACATGTCCAACCCTATCCCGATCCCATTCAACTGGTCCAACGCCCATAACTCATTGCTTAACCTTATCCCAATCCCACCCCCATACCCCATTACAGAATCATATCATGTTGTTTTACCGTATCCCAAGTGTCGATTACCGACTGCAAGCGGAGGCCAAGAGCGACGTCTTCGGTTGCTTCCGGTCAAGACAATGTCTTCCTTTTCCTTCCTTACCAGGTTCCATTTCAAGTGGTGTCAGTGTCTTATCTTATATTTTTGCGTATGAGCAAACCAGTGGTTGGTAATCCAGTGGCTTCCTGCTTCCTACTTTCAGGTCGATGTCTTCTCTTCCTTTCTAGCATGGAGTAATCTAACGGTTAGAAATCGAGTATACGAGCAATTCAAGCTTCATGCTTCCAGCGTACGTGCAATCCAACAGTCTCGGTTCGCCTTCCTGCTTCTAGGCTTCCACCAATCCATCAGTCCAAATTTGTTTTTATTGTTAGTAGACATTGGGTGTCCTACCTGAAACTGAAAGTGAACTTAGTATGATATTATCTTTTTGATTTAGTTATTCAAATTTTTTTAATATAATTATTCACATACTGCTCAATTTATTGATTTTTTTTATTGAGCATGTAATTGGATGATACAAAATTCAATTTTATATTTTTAATCTTAATTTATGAATGTTGTAGGATCTTGCGATCCTCGATCCGATCCAACCTCGAAACGATCTCACCTAAGATCTCGATCCTGACAACCTTGCCATCAAAGAACAAGATGCTCTCTTATAAACGGGAGTTAACAACTAATAGTAGAATAATAGGAAAATAAATCAAATAAATATTAGACTTGCCCAGGATTCATCTTTGCGTCCTTATTTCCTCGGCATGTAATTGTATAGACTCACATCGAGCATGGTCCTGGCTCGTGCATAGGCGCATTATTGATAGAGTAAAATTCTATTTTTATTTTCTTTATTAACAATTTAAATTTAAAAACATTACAAATAATGTTGAATGAACTTGTTTCTTTGATGAAAAGTAAGATTGCATTTATGCTTAGTAGTGAAGCTAGATCTGGTACCTTACATAGTTAATAGGCTTGATTAAAGTTTGATAACAGATCAAATAGATGAAACGATATGTTCCACAGAGAGTTTTTTGAAGTTGCGTCCGCCAACGACGAACCTGAAACTCAGGCCAAACCTGATTCCCCGGCACCGCTTCATGAAATGATCCTTGTAGGCCCTCTACAATTCTTGATCGAATGATCTCGCCCAATAAGCGACGTCATGGGAGCTGAAAATACTTGCAGTGCTTGTCGTGTCACAAATGCTTCACTTCCTCGGGTCTTGTGATGGACAAGTTTATTGCGTTGGCCACAACGTCAACATTCCATGAATTTACTCTGATTGCGCCCCTCAACGGCGGTGAACACCCGACAAACTCTGAAACCACAATCATGCTCATCTTCTGGCGAATTTCCCAATGTCGGGCTTCCTTGGCAGCAGATTGTGTACTTGTAAGGAACCAAGTTCATGCCCTCCCTCACCGGATTGACGATGCAGCAGTCTGCAATGGCGTAATAGAAGATTTTCGTAGGTCGGCAACGGTCCAATGTCAAGCATTATGATAATCCATGATTTTCACTACAAAATTCTGCAATAAATGCACTATTGTTGTTACAAATGCTCATTCCTCACCGAGTCAGCATGATTTTTTCAATCAACATTGCTTTGTCTGTTCAAGTAGTTTTCGGGTGACTGCATCAAGAACGTCTTCCGCATGCGACATGTTGTTCTTGCTGCTCCATATAGCCGCAACACCATACGAGGGTCTCGTTGTCTTGAAGGATACATGACGAGGACATCATTTTTATAAGGCGTGAGGAATGTAATGGTTTAGTACCTATATTAGTGGTACATTTGTAATTAGAAGGTTGTTTAGATATTATTGTACATGGTAAGAAGGCTGTAAATAGGGTCTCATGTGTTGTAATTGGGGATTATGAAATGAAGTAACTCTCTTCTCTTGAGTCCGATTGTCTCTATCCTCTCTTGAATCTTAGTTCTTCCAAGTCTCTCAACCTAATTCATCCTCCCTACCCAAGATTGTCTCTCCCATTCCTCGCTTGATCTCAAGCATTCACTCTCTTCTCTTTGCATCATAGAATTGGTTTGTTACATAGATCTTCATTACCTTGTCGACAAATTTATAACAAAATAGCTATTTAACTAACATGTTACAGTTGCATAGGCTTAAACAACTGGTTTAACATAATTTTAATCTTACTATTATTTTCCATAATACTTGACAGATAGTTGAATAGATCTGAGAAATCAGTACAGGCAAATTTGTAGCTTACATTGGCTGTTGTATATCCATATTTCTTCTTGATCTGATCAACTGAACCAGGCGACTTCTCCTCTTCAATTTTCTCTTTTCCAGCATCCAACTTGTCCTCAGACTTGGGCTTCAATAAGCCTGTATAAAAAGTAAAAAATAAAAACGTGTTCAACTAATATGTGAGGAGTGTATTTCTACTCTTTACAAAGGTTAAAACACCAATAACAGGATAAATGATCAGACAAAGACCGAGACATCAAAGCCAGAAGCAAAAGTTTTCCAGCATGAAGAGAGAGAAATATGAAATCATACTAACCTTTGAATTCCTGAAATTTCTTGCCTAGGTTCTGTTTATTCAGAGCAGAAAAATTCCGCCCTTTGGGTTTGTCTATATGGTCATCAAGATTAATATCATCTACAATTAAAAATTAATGAACATGAGGTGAGCCTCTTTTCTAAAAAGAAGTAGAAGGCCAGAGGACACAGGATATTACCGATATCCAACTCGACATTTTCATCTTTTGCCGAGGTGTTCATGGTTTCATCAGTAAATTGGAAATTTGCTGTTGAGAATATTGCTGATAGGTCCTCAACAGTATATGAGTAAGAAACTTCAGAATTATTTTCTTCCTTATTCTTCGACTTGCTACCCATTCCAACCATGCCAAATATGCCCTGAAATAAATATCCCTCTTTAAAAATGTGAATATGCTTATTCGGGTGATTTCAACAAGGTTAACATGCACCTTTTTCTTCTCTTTCTGGGTATTAATTGGATTGGAATAACTATCTTGTGGCATGGCAATACCTCTCTGGTAAATCCTACTGATAGGCTCCAGGTTCCTAACAAGAGTTGAAATTAAGCAAATGGCAATGGAACACTCAGATATCACTGGATGAAACATTTAGAACACAAATTTATATAATTATAAAGATTGAAGATGGAAAGTACTGCATCTGAACGGCCAGTTGAAAATGAAAATAAATAAAAATAAATTTAACGGGATTAAATTTAAAAATAAAACAGAGATCAACCATAGATAAAAAACAGAGCAAACAACAGCCATAAAAAAACAGAAATAGTCTCCGACAGGTAAAAGAAAATTTCTTGTTTTCAAGCAAAAAACTGATGCATAAGTACAAGATTAAACAAAGGATAGTTAAATTTTCAAGTGGATTGGGAAAGTAGAACCAACTGCATCAAAGCTCAAAGAAAGAAATGACTAATTTTTAAGCAATTAGTAATGGAAATTAAGAGAGATAATGTTAGAGAAAAGGGACATGATCACTATGAGAGTGAGGCAGACAAGCATTTGGAGGGTGTGCTCGAGCCATACAACCATGATGGGTCGGAAGGAACCATCACGCAACACTAACGAGCACGAGATAACTCTTCTATTTTGATTTCAGCACTTACATTCTTGCCTTTTAATTCTATTATTGTATTTGCGGTTTTAACTTGGACTAGGGCTTAAGTAGAACAATGTGTTGTAAGAATTGTTTTATGTTAGGAATAATGTGTTGGATCCTAAGGCTGAACAATGAGCATTTGTTGGAGTTTTACTACTATCAATCCTTCTACCCCACTGACGCAGGACGAATCTATAGGCGCCGAGATAAACCTCAACCTAACCCTACATGCTATGCAAATCCGACGGCGTGAATCCAAGTTAGATAATAAATTTAAAACATTCACGCAAAATAAATTCACAGCAAGGCAGAGTAATTTATTAGGACGAAAACAAGCTTAGGCTTTCCTCCGTGTAGAGGGCCAAAGCAAGAGCGCGCGGCGAATAATTCCTGCAAATCACAATAATAATCTAACAAATCACTACCATACAAGATATTCAAACAAGTACAAGAGTCCAATCCAATATAAAGTGCTGAACAAAATACCCCAATACAAATAAGACTCACAAAATAGTGGGCTGACCAAGGCACTGAAGAATTTGGAGCCGGAGACGCGTGTACGACGATCCGAGGTGGAACCGGTGGCGTGGAGATGAAGACGGTGGCTGCCTTCGGCGGTGGAGGGTGGAATCGGGCCGGGAATGGATAGATCCGGCCACGTAGGTATGGATCCGGGCGAGGGAATGATGGTTCGGGTAGGGGAATGGCTGGATCTGGGCGGGACTGCCCAGATCTGGATAGATCTAGTGGTGGAGGACTGTTTGGAGGTTGTTGTAGGCTGGCGGCGGGATTAGGGCAGCAGGGATAGGGGCGGCTGGTTGTGGACAGCAGAGAGAGGTGGTGGTTGTAGGCTGGCGGGGCTGTAGGGGAGTGGGCAAGTGGGTGGTTGTAGGCTGGCGGGGCTGTAGGGGAGTGGGCAAGCAGCGGCAGTGAGAGGGAGGAGGGGCTAGGCGGCGGTCTGCTGGGAGGGAGGGCTGGGGCCGACGGCTGGAATATGAAGTTTACTGTTCACTAACTATATTAGTGAACAGTAAATTTCATTTTCCAACAGTGTCTAGAAGAGGGAGGGGCTGCTGGTGGAGTTTCTGGACAACAACTGCTGTGGCGGGCTGTGGGGGCTGCGGATGAGGGTTTTGGAGGGGGAAGAAGGAGCCTAGGGTTAGGGGATACCTTGGGGAGGAAGATACAAACCTAGGAGTCGTCACCTAGGGTTCCACGGAGTCGGCACCGTGGCGGGATCGCGGGAATCCGGGAATACAATTCTCCAAACTCTGCAATAGCCTCCATCAGCCCACTACCTATCTATTTATAATAAAACAGGGATTAGGGCATCCCCCATCAACGACTATGATTGGCCGGAGGTAAGGCTACCCAAATACATCAAAATAAATGCAAACATAGTAAAATAATATATCAAATCGATTCGCAACGCGAATCCGAGCACATCTGCGGAGTCCGATCGTCGATCCGGGCACGCCATATATGGAAAGTCGCCAAATCAGCCCCGAATGGGCCCAAAGCTCGTGCTCGCCTCTGCTCCACATCAATCTCCCCGGCTTGAAAGAATTCATCTCCCGATGAATAGGGGTCAGAATCCTCTCGTCGTATGCCAGGTAAAACTCGAAGAGGCCCGCCAGAGGTCGTTTAAGTGTTGTCGCTGAAAAGTGGCCTCGCCAATCGACACTCCTCGACTGAAAAGCTGTCATCTCCGGTAAATGGAGATGGACGTACTGAAGTCGAAGTCTAGGGGTGAATCGATCACGCTCTGCTTCAAGTACCCAGGTGTCACCAACGTCTGTAGTAGGAATGCACTGGCGGAATCTGGTCTCCATGAAGCTCTCAACGCTCAACTCACGAGTGGTGGATCCCGGTGCGATCGGCGCCGCCGTAGGTAGAACCAAAGAAGACGAGTCCCCAGGTGGGTGGGTGTCAGAAGTGGGTGAGTAGTGGTGGTCATCAGACGTGGGTGGGCTATGAGGGTGGTAAGGCAACGGGAGTGGAGGTGTGGGCGGCTGGAAGTCCCCACTGCTTGGGTCCACATACTTGCGAGGCTCGTAGTACGGCGTCATATCTTCAACACTAAATACCAGGTGGATACCCATACTTGCAGGGATATCATGATCGTAGATGTTTACTTCAATTTGTCTCATGATTATATAGGGATTCATTCGCCTAACGCTCAAGCTTTTAGCAAGCCTCGCACGGAGCCTCACAACACAGATTCTCACCATCACCTGCTCGCCTTCATGAAGTACCTGCACTTGCCAAGGAACATCCGCATGTGATTTACAAAATTTATTATCATTATGGATTCTTCGTCGGACCGACTCATGACACACAAGCAAACGATGAACAGACATCTCAACAGACTCATGCAAATGATGACGAAACAACTCAACAGACTCATGCGAATGATGACGAAACGACTCAACAGACTCATACAAATGACGCAAATGAAACATGATCGACACAACATGTTTTCTACGAAAAAAATCTAATAATGACATGAAAACCTACTAAAGGAGGTGACCTATCAGGAGACTCTCTCGGGGGAGTGTAGAAAAACTCATCTCGTGTGAGACGAGTGCTCAGATGATCGTGAGAGATAACTATACTCAAATACGAGCTCATAAAGATCCAAGTGTCTCTCAGGGAATGTGACGCATCAAGGGGATCACCAAGAGGTGTGTAAGAAAAGTCATCTCGAATGCGACGACCGCCTAAGTGAAAATCATGTGCACCGACCAGAAGACGTGGCTCTATAGTGTAGTGAGTGTCCCCGAAAAGAAAGAGCTCGTCTGGTGGGTCAGCAGGTGGTGCATCTCAAAATTCAGCGAGAGTGCGATGTGTCAGCAGGTGGTGCCTTAAATATTGGATGCTCCTCACAATATCCATCCTCTGGGGCGGGGTCAGGGACGATAAAGGAAGAGGCTTCCATAAATCGATACTCAGACATGCAAGGCTCACCTGAATCTCATCCTCACCAGGATGTGGCGGATCATCCGGAGGCTCAACTGGGGGTTCATCATAGAACTCGTCACTAGGGTCATGGTCCTCCAGATGAGTACTATCGTGAGGGGTGGTGTCCCCGTGAATGGGTGACATAGCCACTACGGGATCAACACCAGGCTCTGGGCTCTCAGTCGCGATGTGACTCAGAGCAATGACAACGGGAGAGCGACATAGATCTACGCTCAAGAATGGGTCTGTGGGTGTGGTGTCAAGACGTGAGTCCAGGGTAGGAGTGCTAATCAACCCATGACATGCCAAAGGTGGTGGTGTGGGTGAAGGACACGACACTATAGGCTCAAGAGGTCGCTCAAGCTCACTCTCCGTCGGGGTCACGAGAGACGGGTCAGAATCAAGAGATAGGTCACTCATTGGGCTGAGCACCTCACTAAGGTGAGAGCAATCCATATCAGGTGTCACTTCTGCCATGTCTGACGGAACAATGGTAGGCAGAGTGGTGTCCTCGGTGTGGGAGGAGCTCGTACTGCAGAGGTCAAAGTGAGGATCCAACCGACCAGCTCTTGCGGATCTTAACGACTGTTCGTAACGAAGGGCAAGCTGATACGTCTGCTCGAGGGACTTCGAGCTATGATAAACTACCTCAGCACGAATGTCAGATCGAAGGCCAGACCGAAATCTGCAAGAGGTCATGGCTGGGTCCTCTCGGATATCGCTCCTCACAACTAACTCATCAAAACGATCCTAGTACTCAGCGACGGACATGGATCCTTGCTGAAGGGAAAATAATTGGTCGAGCAAGCGACTCCGATATGACGAAGGCAGATACCTCTGACACAATGTACGCTTCATGCCCACCCAACTAGTGACGCGATGTAGACGGGCTCGCTCGCGTGTCCTCTCAATGCTAGCCCAATATGCTCTCGCCTGATCTAAAAGTCTAAGTTTCGCAAACTTGACGCGACGCTCACCGAATACCTCAAAATGGTCAAAAATAATACTCCATATCCACGAGCCAATAACTGAAAGACTCGGGACTCGATGAGCCGTCAAAGGAAGGGGCAGCAGTACGAAACTGACTCTCAAGATCTCTCTCGGAACGACGATCCTCATAATAATCATTCCTAAGGTAACCGAGTCGTGACGAAGGATCGACACGATCCACTCGCGTGTACGGATAAGAACGACGATAACCATCATATTGTTCGTCTCTAGTGTAGTGGTCTCGTGTCGGTGGGTCAACACGATCTCTAAATGTGGTGTGCTGCGATTGAGAATAATCGTCGTAGTAACGTGAAGATCTCCCTGACGGGGATCTATGAGGGTGGGTGCAAGTGGACTCGAGACCTCTAAAGTGAGGGGAGGCATAATTTTGACACCTAGACATAATAAAAAAAATCCTATAGACTCTACGACTGCGTATCGAAAAGTGTGCGCAACCTCCCTCTGATACCAATTGACGCAGGACGAGTCTATAGGCGGCGAGATAAACCTCAACCTAACCCTGCATGCTATGCAAATCCGACGGCATGAATCCAAGTTAGATAATAAATTTAAAACATCCACGCAAAATAAATTCACAGCAAGGCAGAGTAATTTATTAGGACGAAAACAAGCTTAGGCTTTCCTCCGTGTGGAGGGCCAAAGCAAGAGCGCGCGGCGAATAATTCCTGCAAATCACAATAATAATCTAACAAATCACTACCATACAAGATATTCAAACAAGTACAAGAGTCCAATCCAATATAAAGTGCTGAACAAAATACCCCAATACAAATAAGACTCACAAAGTAGTGGGTTGACCAAGGCACTGAAGAATTTGGAGCCGGAGACGCGTGTACGACGATCCGAGGTGGAGCCGGTGGTGTGGAGATGAAGACGGTGGCTGCCTTCGGCGGTCAGCGGATCGACCACAACTGCCAGCAGCAGAGATATAGAATAGATATAGGATCTTGACCAAAGCGGATCGAGCACCGCCCACGGAGCGGTAGCAGGATGCAGGACCCTATCAGCTCTAAAAAGATCGCGCCTCTTACCCCCGAAGTACTGATACCATACAATCAAGACAGAGCTAGACAGATAGGAACCCCTGAACGAGGAAGACAACAATCTCGCTTCTATCTCAGACTTCTGCTTGATCAGGATTGCTTGACTGGAAAATATAGCTGGAGGTGTCGTAGGCCGAGGAAGAGGAGAATCAAATTTGAGGGTGGAATCGGGCCGGGAATGGATAGATCCGGCCACGTAGGTATGGATCCGGGCGAGGGAATGATGGTTCGGGTAGGGGAATGGCTGGATCTGGGCGGGACTGCCCAGATCTGGATAGATCTAGTGGTGGAGGACTGTTTGGAGGTGGTTGTAGGCTGGCGGCGGGATTAGGGCAGCAGGGATAGGGGCGGCTGGTTGTGGACAGCAGAGAGAGGGGGTGGCTGTAGGCTGGCGGGGCTGTAGGGGAGTGGGCAAGTGGGAGGCTGTAGGCTGGCGGGGCTGTAGGGGAGTGGGCAAGCAGCGGCAGTGAGAGGGAGGAGGGGCTAGGCGGCAGTCTGCTGGGAGGGAGGGCTGGGGCCGACGGCTGGAATATGAAGTTTACTGTTCACTAACTATATTAGTGAACAGTAAATTTCATTTTCCAACAGTGTCTAGAAGGGGGAGGGGCTGCTGGTGGAGTTTCTGGACAGCAACTGCTGTGGCGGGCTGTGGGGGCTGCGGATGAGGGTTTTGGAGGGGGAAGAAGGAGCCTAGGGTTAGGGGATACCTTGGGGAGGAAGATACAAACCTAGGAGTCGTCACCTAGGGTTCCACGGAGTCGGCCCCGTGGCGGGATCGCGGGAATCCGGGAATACAATTCTCCAAACTCTGCAATAGCCTCCATCAGCCCACTACCTATCTATTTATAATAAAACAAGGATTAGGGCATCCCCCATCAACGACTATGATTGGTCGGAGGTGAGGCTACCCAAATACATCAAAATAAATGCAAACATAGTAAAATAATATATCAAATCGATTCGCAACGCGAATCCGAGCACATCTGCGGAGTCCGATCGTCGATCCGGGCACGCCATATATGGAAAGTCGCCAAATCAGCCCCGAATGGGCCCAAAGCTCGTGCTCGCCTCTGCTCCGCATCAATCTCCCCGGCTTGAAAGAATTCATCTCCCGATGAATAGGGGTCAGAATCCTCTCGTCGTATGCCAGGTAAAACTCGAAGAGGCCCGCCAGAGGTCGTCCAAGTGTTGTCGCTGAAAAGTGGCCTCGCCAATCGACTCTCCCCGACTGAAAAGCTGTCATCTCCGGTAAATGGAGATGGACGTACTGAAGTCGAAGTCTAGGGGTGAATCGATCACGCTCTGCTTCAAGTACCCAGGTGTCACCAACGTCTGTAGTAGGAATGCACTGGCGGAATCTGGTCTCCATGAAGCTCTCAACGCTCAACTCACGAGTGGTGGATCCCGGTGCGATCGGCGCCGCCGTAGGTAGAACCAAAGAAGACGAGTCCCCAGGTGGGTGGGTGTCAGAAGTGGGTGAGTAGTGGTGGTCATCAGACGTGGGTGGGCTATGAGGGTGGTAAGGCAACGGGAGTGGAGGTGTGGGCGGCTGGAAGTCCCCACTGCTTGGGTCCACATACTCGCGAGGCTCGTAGTACGGCGTCATATCTTCAACACTAAATACCAGGTGGATACCCATACTTGCAGGGATATCATGATCGTAGATGTTTACTTCGATCTGTCTCATGATTATATAGGGATTCATTCGCCTAACGCTCAAGCTTTTAGCAAGCCTCGCACGGAGCCTCACAACGCAGATTCTCACCATCACCTGCTCGCCTTCATGAAGTACCTGCACTTGCCAAGGAACATCCGCATGTGATTTACAAAATTTATTATCATTATGGATTCTTCGTCGGACCGACTCATGACACACAAGCAAACGATGAACAGACATCTCAACAGACTCATGCAAATGATGACGAAACAACTCAACAGACTCATGCGAATGATGACGAAACGACTCAACAGACTCATACAAATGACGCAAATGAAACATGATCGACACAACATGCTTTCTATGAAAAAATCTAATAATGACATGAAAACCTACTAAAGGAGGTGACCTATCAGGAGGCTCTCTCGGGGGAGTGTAGAAAAACTCATCTCGTGTGAGACGAGTGCTCAGATGATCGTGAGAGATAACTATACTCAAATACGAGCTCATAAAGATCCAAGTGTCTCTCAGGGAATGTGACGCATCAAGGGGATCACCAGGAGGTGTGTAAGAAAAGTCATCTCGAATGCGACGACCGCCTAAGTGAAAATCATGTGCACCGACCAGAAGACGTGGCTCTATAGTGTAGTGAGTGTCCCCGAAAAGAAAGAGCTCGTCTGGTGGGTCAGCAGGTGGTGCATCCCAAAACTCAGCGAGAGTGCGATGTGTCAGCAGGTGGTGCCTTAAATATTGGATGCTCCTCACAATATCCATCCTCTGGGGCGGGGTCAGGGACGATAAAGGAAGAGGCTTCCATAAATCGATACTCAGACATGCAAGGCTCACCTGAATCTCATCCTCACCAGGATGTGGCGGATCATCCGGAGGCTCAACTGGGGGTTCATCATAGAACTCGTCACTAGGGTCATGGTCCTCCAGATGAGTACTATCGTGAGGGGTGGTGTCCCCGTGAATGGGTGACATAGCCACTACGGGATCAACACCAGGCTCTGGGCTCTCAGTCGCGATGTGACTCAGAGCAATGACAACGGGAGAGCGACATAGATCTACGCTCAAGAATGGGTCTGTGGGTGTGGTGTCAAGACGTGAGTCCAGGGTAGGAGTGCTAATCAACCCATGACATGCCAAAGGTGGTGGTGTGGGTGAAGGACACGACACTATAGGCTCAAGAGGTCGCTCAAGCTCACTCTCCGTCGGGGTCACGAGAGACGGGTCAGAATCAAGAGATAGGTCACTCACTGGGCTGAGCACCTCACTGAGGTGAGAGCAATCCATATCAGGTGTCACTTCTGCCATGTCTGACGGAACAATGGTAGGCAGAGTGGTGTCCTCGGTGTGGGAGGAGCTCGTACTGCAGAGGTCAAAGTGAGGATCCAACCGACCAGCTCTTGCGGATCTTAACGACTGTTCGTAACGAAGGGCAAGCTGATACGTCTGCTCGAGGGACTTCGAGCTATGATAAACTACCTCAGCACGAATGTCAGATCGAAGGCCAGACCGAAATCTGCAAGAGGTCATGGCTGGGTCCTCTCGGATATCGCTCCTCACAACTAACTCATCAAAGCGATCCCTGTACTCAGCGACGGACATGGATCCTTGCTGAAGGGAAAATAATTGGTCGAGCAAGCGACTCCGATATGACGAAGGCAGATACCTCTGACACAATGTACGCTTCATGTTCACCCAACTAGTGACGCGATGTAGACGGTCTCGCTCGCGTGTCCTCTCAATGCTAGCCCAATATGCTCTCGCCTGATCTAAAAGTCTAAGTTTCGCAAACTTGACGCGACGCTCACCGAATACCTCAAAATGGTCAAAATAATACTCCATATCCACGAGCCAATAACTGAAAGACTCGGGACTCGATGAGCCGTCAAAGGAAGGGGCAGCAATACGAAACTGACTCTCAAGATCTCTCTCGGAACGACGATCCTCATAATAATCATTCCTAAGGTAACTGAGTCGTGTCGAAGAATCAACACGATCCGCTCGAGTGTACGAGTAAGCACTACGACAATCATCATATTCATCGTCCCTAGCGTAGTGGTCTCGTGTCGGTGGGTCAACACGATCTCTAAAAGTGGTGTGCTGCGATTGAGAATAATCGTCGTAGTAACGTGAAGATCTCCCTGACGGGGCTCTATGAGGGTGGGTGCAAGTGGACTCGAGACCTCTAAAGTGAGGGGAGGCATAATTTTGACACCTAGACATAATAAAAAAAATCCTATAGACTCTACGACTGCGTATCGAAAAGTGTGCGCAACCTCCCTCTGATACCAATTAACGCAGGACGAATCTATAGGCGCCGAGATAAACCTCAACCTAACCCTACATGCTATGCAAATCCGACGGCGTGAATCCAAGTTAGATAATAAATTTAAAACATTCACGCAAAATAAATTCACAGCAAGGCAGAGTAATTTATTAGGACGAAAACAAGCTTAGGCTTTCCTCCGTGTAGAGGGCCAAAGCAAGAGCGCGCGGCGAATAATTCCTGCAAATCACAATAATAATCTAACAAATCACTACCATACAAGATATTCAAACAAGTACAAGAGTCCAATCCAATATAAAGTGCTGAACAAAATACCCCAATACAAATAAGACTCACAAAATAGTGGGTTGACCAAGGCACTGAAGAATTTGGAGCCGGAGACGCGTGTACGACGATCCGAGGTGGAACCGGTGGCGTGGAGATGAAGACGGTGGCTGCCTTCGGCGGTGGAGGGTGGAATCGGGCCGGGAATGGATAGATCCGGCCATGTAGGTATGGATCCGGGCGAGGGAATGATGGTTCGGGTAGGGGAATGGCTGGATCTGGGCGGGACTGCCCAGATCTGGATAGATCTAGTGGTGGAGGACTGTTTGGAGGTTGTTGTAGGCTGGCGGCGGGATTAGGGCAGCAGGGATAGGGGCGGCTGGTTGTGGACAGCAGAGAGAGGTGGTGGTTGTAGGCTGGCGGGGCTGTAGGGGAGTGGGCAAGTGGGTGGTTGTAGGCTGGCGGGGCTGTAGGGGAGTGGGCAAGCAGCGGCAGTGAGAGGGAGGAGGGGCTAGGCGGCGGTCTGCTGGGAGGGAGGGCTGGGGCCGACGGCTGGAATATGAAGTTTACTGTTCACTAACTATATTAGTGAACAGTAAATTTCATTTTCCAACAGTGTCTAGAAGAGGGAGGGGCTGCTGGTGGAGTTTCTGGACAACAACTGCTGTGGCGGGCTGTGGGGGCTGCGGATGAGGGTTTTGGAGGGGGAAGAAGGAGCCTAGGGTTAGGGGATACCTTGGGGAGGAAGATACAAACCTAGGAGTCGTCACCTAGGGTTCCACGGAGTCGGCACCGTGGCGGGATCGCGGGAATCCGGGAATACAATTCTCCAAACTCTGCAATAGCCTCCATCAGCCCACTACCTATCTATTTATAATAAAACAAGGATTAGGGCATCCCCCATCAACGACTATGATTGGCCGGAGGTGAGGCTACCCAAATACATCAAAATAAATGCAAACATAGTAAAATAATATATCAAATCGATTCGCAACGCAAATCCGAGCACATCTGCGGAGTCCGATCGTCGATTCGGGCACGCCATATATGGAAAGTCGCCAAATCAGCCCCGAATGGGCCCAAAGCTCGTGCTCGCCTCTGCTCCACATCACCCACCCTCACCAGTGTAGGGTACCCACAATACCCAAGGGGTATCATATATTGTGAAGAATAAGTGATGCAGGGTAGGTCGACACGACTCGGGTAATCTAGAATGCAGCCTTATATGGAATGCAATGTTATGCCAATGTGAGGAGCAGTCCGATTTAAATGACAAATAATAATGAATTAAAATAAACTATGGCGGAGGCACATTCGTTCGCAATTGAAGCCAAAGTATCAAGTTAAGATTCACAACTAATTGAGGCGCAATTTATCTAAGCACACGGCGAATTGATCCTGCAATTCACATGAATTCACAGTACTAATAGCAAATAAAAATAAACATCCACTGAAATATGGTGCCAAGTACACAACAATAGTAAATAAAAATTCCAAACTACAACTTACACATGCAGACGGCAGTGGGGGTGGGATATGATGACGATCGAATGGAGGATGACTCCGTCAAGGGCTGCAGACAGATGGATAACGTCTAGCATAGGCTCGGGAAGAGGTTTGAGGCTCAGTAGTGGTCGGCTTGGGGTGTGGGGACGGAATCAAGTGGGAATGGGGTAGTCAGCGGCTGTGGAGGGTTTAGGAAGGGGGTCGGGCTCCAGATCTGGGAAGGGGAGGGGATTTTGTCGGTGATTGGAAGGTGAGGGAGTGTAGGCGGCTTTGGGGGGGGATTAAGGGATTTGCAGATAGGAGGAGGCAGCTAGTGGTCGGTAGAGGGGAGCTTGGGTGCTGGAAGGGGGAGTCGGAGGTTGGCGGGTTGTAAGGGGTCTTGGCGAGATGGCTGCGGGCAGTAGGGGGAGGCGGGAAGGACGAGGAAGGACTTACGGGGCTTGGACGGGGTTGGGGAAGGAGGCACCGAGGGGCAGGGGCGCCGGCCTTGGAGTCGCACCAAGGGATCCTCGTCGGCGTCGCACCGGGAGTGGAGGGGATCGGAGGTTCCTCGTATTGGAAACTAAACCATCGATCCCTCCCCCAACCGAACCCTGCATGTATAAATACTCATAACTAAATTAGGAAACCCGATTTGGACGGCTCGTAACGATCGATCCGATCGGGGGTGTCAAATACAACTCGAAATACATAAAGTAATATATCAAAACGACTCGGAACGACCATCCGGACGCATCCGTGGACTCAGATCGTCTGAACGGTTGGCAGGTCACGACGGTCTCCATCAATAAGTTAGCAATCTTCTTGATAATTTGCTTTATTAAAAATTGATTCTGCATGACGCACCCAAACACCTTATATAAGGTGCTTCTAGCTTGTCTTAAAAGAAAGTTATTTATAAAACAAATGTAACCAAATCAAATGAAACTAAATTAAATCAAACTTATATAAAATAAAGCATGACATGGATAATAGTTACTTTAGGAGGATAATGAGAAATTGAACACAACACCAACCACCGTTGAAGAAAAAAAAGGGGTTGGATGCAATATTGTCCGCAAGTTCAATGAAAAATAAAACTACGGGATACAGAAATGAATTTAGAATATTCACATCCGAGACGTGATGCAGCATCAGACATGGATGATATTATAATGAGATTTTGAATTTATGAATATTTAGTTTATGCTTGAAGCCTAAGGAATTACCTGTTGACAGCCTTCTGCAGCAAAATTGAGAAGAAGAGAATCTCTTGATCTTCATTAACCTAAGTTGTTATCCACAAGTTAGCAAGCATTAGTTTCCAAAAGAAACATTAAATAATGTGTTTTACCATGAGAAATTCTCCTTCGGATGAGCAGCAGATAGCACCATTTGAATTTTGGAACAATTTCATCGATGGATTTGTGAAACCTCTCACTGCTGACTCCCTTAAAAGGGTTAAATCAGGAAGAGATCTGAATATCATGAACTAAAATGTGTCAGCCAATCATTATAGAGATAGCATACACAAGTTAATGCCAAAATAGGCTAAAGGATGCATGTAGCTGTTATGGACCCACGACAGGGGGCTATGTTGGATGAATGGAAAAGAGGCGAGCGATTAATCACTAAAAATATCTCTTTCTCCTGTCTTTTTCCCTCTCTTCTCTGTTGTTCCAGGATCCAACGCGCCTAGAGCGGAATTGAAGCCGCGCGGCGACGATCACTCCTCCACCGTCCAGCGCCATCCTCCTCCTTCAACTCCTCCATTGCGGCCATAGATTACCGGGATTCGAAGAAAGGGAACTCCAGTCTGCTCCACAACTTCAGGCTCACGAGGATGCACATGAGTTCCAAAACGAGATCCTGTAATAACTTGGTGTGAAAGCCAAACGCCTCCAACGAGGCCTCTGCGCAGTTTTCCGACTCCTATGACCCTCCAACTACAGCGCTCAACCCAGACACCCAATCTCGTCGGGCAACCATCCGCTCGTCGCCCACTCCCAGTCGATCGTCCAACTGATGGGCTCCTCTCCCAGCATCGGTCTCCTCCGACAACTCTGGTCTCCTTCCTACTCCCGCCCTCGATCTTCCGCCGCCGGTCCTTCCCATGGACGAAGGCAGCCTCACCTTGGCCCAAGTCATGGAGATGTTCCAAAAAATGATGACTACAAACACCAATGCTCGCGAGGCTCTCACAACGCATCTTGACCGCAAGCCTCCACCACCGCCCCAACTAGGGGTGCAAACGAGTCGAGCTTGGCAAAATTTCCAAGCTCAAGCTCGACGAGCTCATTTTGCCCGGCTCGAGCTCGAGCTCAAGACCTATTTATTGAGCTCGCGAGCTCGAGTCGAGCTCGAGCTGCTCACGAGCTTTTCAGCTCATGAGTCTTAATTTCTTTATATTTTCTTTAAAAAAATGCAAAAATAAAAAAGCTCGCGTGCCAGCTTGTGAGCTGACGAACAACATTAAGTGAGCTCAAGCTCGGCTCGAAATCGAGCTCGAGCTCCACAGACTCGAGCTCGAGTCGAGCTTTTTTCGAGCTGACTCATCGAGCTTTCGAGCCGACTCAACTTAACTTGCACCCCTACCCCAACACGCCGATGGACCACCAAATTTCCATAGCCATCGGTTGGAAGGGAACGACATTCCCTACTACGTGAAGATGGATTTTCCTCTCGTCGACGGCTGCGAGGACCCCTTGACATGACTTATATACAGCGAACAATTCTTCTCCAATCAACATGGGAAGATTGGATCAGTGTAGCTTCCATTCACCTCATGGGCTCCGCCTAATTGTGGTTATCGTAGCTCTAGCGTGAAAAGCAACACTTATCATGCGAAGCCTTCAAGGTCAACTGCAACCTCCACTTTGGCCTGCCTCTTCGCGACAATCCTATTGGGGACCTCGTCTCCTTGAAACAGATGGGGTCCATTGACGACTACTCGGAGTGGTTTCTGCTTCTACTGGCACAAACACCAATAATTCCCCCAAAGCACCAGGTGTTCATCTTCACTGCATGCCTCTACAAACGTCTACAATTGGACGTGAATTTTCAAACACCCTCGAATCTCACTACCACCATCACCCACACACAGGTTTGCGAGAAGTGATTGATGATGGATTGACCCTACGACAGTCGTCGTAGTGGATAAGGGACATCCCAAGGATTTAATATCCATGTAAACTAGCTCAACCGTGCACCCCTTAAGGGGAAGGAGGGTGACCAACCACCGGCCATCTGCCGTTTGTCGACCTTGGAGATGGCCAATCGCCGGGCCAAGGGACATTGTTTCAACTACAATGAACCATACTCACGCAGCCACAGGTGCAAGCGTCTCCTTTGGCTCGAGGTTGAGGACCCTTCTGATTTGGAGGACGATCCAGGGGATCCCGAGATTTCACTCCATGCCATCATAAGGCCGCACTTCGACAAGACCATTTAGTTGCAGACCACCTATCGGTCGCTCTCATGGTCTCACAACTTCATTAGCAAGCATGACGCACATCGTCTGCAACTTCCCGTTACCAGCGACACTCGTTTCATGGTGACAGTGGACAATGGGAGCACATTGTGAGTGCCCGAGAATTTGTCGCTTCATTCCTGTAGTGGCGGAGGGGTACCACTCCAAGGTGGAATTTTTGGTGAATGTCATACCTATGGTGGAAGAACTATTGGACAAGCTACACTACGCTCATTTCTTCTTCAAGCTGGACTTATGCTCGGGGTACGACCATGTGCGCATGGCCCCCACCAATGTGGAGAAAACCGCCTTTCAGACTCATTACAGACACTTTGAGTTTCTAGTGATATAATTTTAGCGCACTGCTGCTCTTTCTACCTTCCAAATGCTGATGAACGAGGTATTTCAGGACCTTTTGCGTCGATATATACTTGTATTCTTTGACGACATTTTGGTGCATGACAAGACATGGGAGGCACATCTAGAGCACCTACGCAATGTTCTTCAACTTATCTTCGAACACCAGCTATTCCTCAAGCGGACCAAATGTTCCTATGGGATGGATCACATGGCATACTTGGGACACGTCGTACACAACACAGGGGCCTCGGCCAATCCGACGAAGCTTCAAGGGGTGACCGCTTGGCTAGTTCCTAAGCCCCCATGTGAGTTGTGTGGCTTTTTAGGTCTCACAGGCTATTACCGCCGCATCATACAAGGATACAACTCAATTGTGGCGCCTCTGATTGCACTACTAAAGAATAAATCCTTTGTCAAGGGACACGTGGATGCAAACACTTTTTCAGCCCTTCAACACACACTGATTACCGCCCCTGTTTTGCGCTTACCGAATTTCACTAGGAATTTTAGGTGGAGTGTGATGCGTCCGGCCAGGGGAGCGGTGCGGTATTACAGCAGGAAGGACACCCAATAGCTTACTTCAGTGGGAACACAACGCAACATCACCAAAAGCTTCCCTCTTATAAGCAGGAACTGATAGGCATGGCAAATGTCGTACAACATTAGCGACCTACCTTTGGGGGCAGACATTTAAGATCCAGACCAAACACTTCAGGTTGAAGTACCTTCTTGAGCAACGCCTCAGTACCGTGCCACAACAACACTTGGTTAGCCAACTATTGGGTTTTGACTTCAGCGTCAAGTACAAGGCGGGTACATTTACCGCGCCGCAGATACGCTACCACGACGGGATCATCTAGGAGAGACACTCTTTGACATCTCTCGACCCACCTCGGAGATTCTCACTCGACTGTGCCATGTGATACATAGTTCCCCCACCTTCATAGAACTCAGTCGTCGCATTGCAGAAGGGTGGCTTCTACCTGTTGGACCTTGCATGACAACTTCGTTCTATACAAGGGAGGATTATACTTGGTGCCCCCCCTCATTGCCATCATTTTAGAGGGGACCCCATTGTAGGGGCCAAGAGGGGGTTCATAAGACCCTGCAATGCATCCGAGCAGAGTTGGAAGGGACTCGGGCGGGGAGTTCAGTGGTTCATTGCGGCAAGTTCAGTTCGCCAATGCAAAGAAAGCGACCATCTGTTTAGCCTTATTTGACGGTTGGATGAATGGAAAAGAGGCATACAATTAACCACTAAATATATCTCTTTCTCTCTCCCTTCTTTTTCCCTCTCTTCTCTCTTGTTCCAGGACCCGACTCGCCTGGGTGGAATCGAAGCAGTGTGCTGACGATCGCTCCCCACCGTCCAACATCCTCCCTAACGCCATCCTCATCCTTCCACTCGTCTGTTGCCGTCATACCCTGGGTTCAAAAAAGGGAAACTCCAACCTCCTCCACGACTTCACATTCGCGAGGCCGAACAGGAGATCCCAAATGGGAGCCTGTAACAGTAACCTGCAATTATTACAACAAATAATAACAAAAGCAGGGGAGCTAGTGAATAGGAAATACTAATATACATAAAGAATCAGAACCAGTTTATGTTTGTGATAGATAGAAATACTTAACAGATAGAAACCACATCAAAATCTTCCATTGGTCGCAGCATAGAACCATCATGTAGGTACTAGCTTCTGGAAGATATGAACGGACCCTAGAATGTGGTATCACCAACATATTTTGATTCAATTACTAGAGCTTTCTAGGCCTCTTTATCTATAGGAACTACATACATTTTCACACATGGTCTATGGTTATGAAGCATCAGCTTGTGTTTAGGCCTGCTCCATTATTTCTGAAGGGTTGCATGAAACTCTTCATTGTTACAATCACAATGGCAGGAAAAAGAATTTTCAAAATCTAGTATAACTTCGCTAGAATTTTTTTTCCCAATCCAATAGCTTAAACAAAAATATTTCAACTATAGTTATCTTTGTATGCTTGTAACACTAATCAATGTATTTGAAAGTATCTAACTGTTACCACTAACAGATAACCCTGAACATGCCTACAACTTTAAGCAACAAAATTTTAACCTTGAAGGGGATGGATCTCTTTACTTATCTACACATCTCATTTATTGATTTCCTACCATTTTCTTCCTAAAGAAGTCGCCGATGGATGAATCAGTTGGAGAATTAGTTCTTCAGAAATGGTAACTTGGAATACCATTTACTTTTCCAAGGATAGTAATAGCTTGGAAATCTACAGCTCATCCATGACTTGCAGCGTGCAGGTGATGGTCACTTCCTAAGCAATCATGGAATCTGTGGATTGAAAAATTTAGGCCAAATGGAAAGATTGTGCTAAGATTTCAGCTTAGGCCCCGTTTAGGAGACCATTTTTGCTCTGGTGAAGCCGACTTTCTTTGCCGACCGAGATTTAGGATTGTTTAGAACCAGTAGTTGAGATCTCCATTTACCTGACGGGCCGTTCGGAACTGAGCTTCATTCCCACCGCACTGGAGCCCGAACGGCCCCACTCTCTCAAACAAAGCCTTGGCAGTAAAGGAAATTGTGCATTATTAACACTTCTATAAATGTTAAAAATTCTTTGAAGCTACATCCATGAGTTTCCCGCCAATAGTACGTACTAACAATTTGTTGGACTGAAAGAATCAACCATATTGTTGAAAGAGTATTACAAAAAACTACAACATAAACTACAAAAAAGGGTGCATAAACCAAAGCTGATAAGAAAACGGAATGCTCACCTTATCTCCAATTTTCCACTGACAAAGAGAAGAGCAAGGCCAACCCCAGAAGAATGGCTAGAAACAACTGAGGCAAAGCAGCAATGGCCACTTAACTTTTTCTTACAATGCAATTTCTTGATACCCTGATTCAAAAGCAACAGAACTAATGTAGTTTAATCTCCGTAGTAGACCAACTAGTTAAAAAAGTAAACATGGTAATAAAAGAATATCATCTTCACCTGAGCTGCATGATTCAGGGAATACAGACGGACAGCCTTTTCAGAGCAAAGCAATATTACTGACTGCTTCGTTGTATTGTCCTTATCGTGCTTTTCTTGAGCCAGCTCTTGCAAATGAGCTGTACATACTCCATCAGAAGAAATATCTGTTCAACACAACACACAAATATTCCATTGATTCAGCAATCTTTGTCAAGTTTTTCTCTCTCTTCTCTCTCTCTCTCACTTTGTTGTCAGCTACAGAGCGATTGAAGGAAACAGGAGCACTCACCCAATGTCTGCATCAGTAAACATCTAGCTGGCTTCTTGGTGTGTACTCCATTGTTATTTAAATCATTTCCTGTATCCCCTTCAATAGCTATGACCGAGGAGTCCTCCGTGGCTATCAACAAAACATTCTTCACGTAACCATTATGGTTACAGTTCTCAAACTGCAAGGAAATGGTGCCACTATAGATCTCTGTTGGAAATTGCTTTTGATATAAAATAGAGGTCCCCTTGATGTCAATAACAAATACCTGGAAGTGCACTAGGCAAACTTAGATGCAGTAGCTCAAACCTAAGAAAATACTGTTGTTTCTGAAAAATAATGATCATGTCATTGAAAACATGGTTACGCAAATCAACATCCAATATACTTCCAACACCTTTTATGGGGATTAATTATTGCTAAATAACACCATCAATAGAGCTTGTCCTGGCATTAACTTGGTGTTTACAGTTCAAAATCTCGATTACACAAGATCACTCCAATGATACTTTTGCTCACAAGTTGTATTTGGAAGAATAATTACAGCTTGGCAGAGTTCCAGCACTCATGATGTATGGATGAAAAATTCTAAATCCGACGATGGAGATTCATTGAGGGTAGAGAGTGTTTTGGGCAGAGAAGCCAAGAGAAAGAGGTAAGCTTCTAGGATGATAATTTTTAAGTGAAAGGAGGTGCAACAATGAACTGAATCACATGTCGGAATTGGAGGAAAAATTATTTAACTTAAGTAATAATTTAGATCCCCAGATATCATGTGTCTTTTCAAAGTGGCGGAGTTGTGTTAAGAACTCCTAAGTTAAGCATAATCTGGTGGAATAATTCTGGGACGAGTGATCTCCTGAGAAGTACTCATATACCACCTATAAAAATGATAAAACCGTGCGGTTTACCTTAATATGGGTTGAGCTCAATCAAAATGAGTTCGGGATTTGCAGTTAAAAAAATGGTTTCCATTGTAAATATATTGTTGAGGAAAACGATGCATGTTAATGGAATCAGACAGTTTGGCATGTTGAATGAGATTTACAGCATTTCTAACCGCACTTCAGCTTGAATTTATGGAACATAACTGTTTATAATTTTATTTTCATTTACTTTCAACATAAGGGGAGCCTTGGCGCACCGGTTGAGGTGTTGCCGTGTGACCTTGAGGTCACGGGTTCGAGTCCTGGAAGCAACCTCTTGCAACAATGCAGGGTAAGGTTTGCCTACATTTCACCCTTGTGGTGGGACCCTTCCCCGGACCCTCGCTGCGCGGGTAAGCTTTGTGCACCGGGCTGCCCTTTTTTACTTCCAACAAATAAGCATGCTTAAGCAATTGCATGCCACAAAGCTGAAGCTAATGATGCGACATTTGATTGTTAAAAGCTGACCAAAAGAGTAGATAGCTTCATTAGGCTCTGCCAGTGCGAGTTTGGACAGTCCTTTGACACAACCTTACCCCTACAATTTAGAGAGGTAAGTTCCATAATTCAAGCCAGTGACCTCCAAGTCATAGTAGAGAAATCTAACCATTTCTCCTGGGCCCGACCAAAAAAATGATCAAAATAAATTTATAATTGCAAAGAAAATATTGTTGAGCTCTGGATGGTAGTTATGGCTTGCTATACAATAGGTGTAAGATTAGAAGCTTGGTATAGATGGTGGTTAAATAGTAATGCTTAAGCTCAAGTTTATTCTCAAAGAAATTCCAAAGACCCTATTGTATGCATATGAGTTATGCATTACAACCAACAAACAAGAAATGAACATGAAAACATACATATCCTTTGTCAGTGCCAACTGCAAGATGTTTTGATTCAGTATTGATGCTAGCGGATAGTATAGCTCCTTTAAGCTTGATAGTCTGAATGTTGTAGGCCCCATGCTTTGCTGCCACATCATTGAAAATGTGCACTTTAACAACTCTATCATATCAATTAGAAATGTCAGTAAACTGGATGGAGAAAGAAAGGGTTCCTGACAACATTGGATGCATCTCTGATCTATGAATTTACAGGATAACAAGATAAAAAAACACCACAATAGAAAACCTGTAAATTATCAATTTCATGATAGTGAGTGGTGGCGAGAGGAGGATAGTGAGTATCCTTTGTCCTCTTGTGCAGAGTGTGGAGTCGGCTTTGGTGTCGGTGCATGAGGAGAATGAATCCGAGACAGGTGAACCTCAAGCTTAGGGGGAGCTGCAATTTGTGGATGGTGGACCTCAGAACCGGGGGAAGTTGAGAATGTATATGAGGAGAAAACATAATGAGGGAACCGTGACTACAATGCCACTTGTGCCAAGTCCCTTGCCTCTGCCTACTCCGACTCCTGAGACACCTACACCAACCAAGTGAAAAATACTGTTCATAGTTCCTATTTCATCCCAACTAATATATATACATACACTTACGCTAAACACACACCAACATTAAACACCAACACCTCCTCAAGGTGGGCGAAAGATATCCATTAAGCCCATCTTGTCACACAATCTAGATAAATCAAGTGAGCTAAGTCCCTTAGTGAGACAATCGGTCACTTGCTCTTTAGTAAAAACATGTCCCAGTTCCAGTACACCGCTATTCAGCTTTTCCTTGATGAAAAACATGTCGATCTCCACATTTTGGTTTTGTCATGTTGAACGGGGTTATTTGCAATGCACACCACAATGTCATTTGCCCCCCTTGGTCTATCTTGAGCTCTACCAGCAGAGCATTCAACCATAACATCTCTCCTACACCTAAGACCATAACCCTATACTCTGCCTTGACTGTAGATCGCGCAACAACAGTTTGCTTCTTGCTCTTCCAGGAGACCATATTGCCCCTTACAAATATGCAATATCCTGAAGTGGACCTCCTGTCATCAGCGCAACTAGCCCAATCAGTATCACAATAGTCATCAATGTTCAAATGTTCATTCTCCTGGAAGATCAACCCCTTTCCAGGTGCACTCTTCAAGTACCTTAAAATTTGATACACAACATCCATGTGACCCTCCCTAGGATCAGGCATATAGCGGGCTACCACACTCCCGGCAAAAGATATGTCGGGACGAGTGTGACTCAAATAGATCAAGTGGCCTACCAACCTCTGATACCTCTCTCGATCGACTGGCTCTCTGCCTCAACACTGAGCTTGGACTTCTGATCAATGAGAGCAACTCCAGGCCAACACCCCAACATACATGTCTCTTTCAGCAGGTCTAACACATATTTTCATTGAGATAGAACAATCGCCTCTGCACCGCGAGCTACCTCAATCCCAAGAAAATATCTAAGTTGCCCCAAGTCCTTTATCTCAAACTCATTGTCCAATCTTGTCAACAACTGAGCAATTTCACTCTCATCATCACCTGTGATAATCATATCATCCACATACACAACAAACATTATAGTGTGAACACCACATCGCCTAAAAAACATCGTATGATTAGCATTAGTCTGTCAATATCTCATGCTTACCATGACTCTCCTAAACCTGTCAAACCAGGCTCGAGGAGACTGTTTTAGCCCATAAAGAGACTACTTGAGTCTACACAACTCACCCTTCATTTGTTTCGTGGCAAAAACTGGAGGAACCTCCATGTACACCTCTTCCAACAAATCCCTATGAAGAAAGACATTCTTCACGTCGAGTTGGTATAGTTTCCATCCCCCAATAGCCGCCAAGGACACCAGTGTTCGCACCGTGCTCATCTTTGCAATGGGTGCAAAAGTCTCATCATAGTTGATGTCATAGATCTGGCTGTACCCCTTTGTTACCAATCGGGCCTTATAGTGCTCAACCCGACCCTCTAGGCTTTGTTCCAAGGTGAAGACCCACTTGCACTCAACTGCCTTTCTGCCTAGCGGTAATGACATAAGATCCCAAGTTTTGTTCTTTTTCAGTGCCCCAAATTCTTCTAACATTGCAGCTTTTCACTTTGGATCCTCCTTAGCAACCTGCTAACACTTAGGATTTAAGAATAGAGACAATGTTCAAAAATGCAATGAATGCTCCATGTACAAGCGATATGTGAGAGTAGGTAACAAAATGGGCAATATCATGATAAAAATTATATCGATCAGGTGAGACTCCCGCGTTGTTGCGGGAAGTCCTTACCGGTTGAGGAGTGGGGGTAGAGAGATGAGGAATCATATCACCTGTGTATTCTGAGGTGGAGGTGGATGGTGTAGGTATCTCAGGAGTCGGAGTAGGCGGAGGCAAGGGACTTGGCACAAGTGGCATTGCAGTCATGGTTCCCTCATTCTGCTGTCTTCATCTCCTACACACTCAACTCCCGGTTCACTATCCGCAGATCGCAACTCCCCCTGAGCTTGAGGTTCACTTGTCTCGAATTCATTCTCCTCATGCGCCGACACCACAGCCGACTCCACACTCGGCACAAGAGGTCAAGGGATACTCACTATCCTCCTCTCGCCACCACTGCTATCTCCCCCTCTCGTCTCATACTGACTGTAACGAGCGAGTCCGCAAAGGGCGAGTCAACCGAAGAGGAATAGTATGGCTCAAGCTCTGGAAATGTGGCATCCATACTAACAAACAACCTCCTCTCGTTATCAATTTACATACCCCTTTTGAGTATCCGAATACCCAACATTAAACACCAACAACCTGTAAATTATCAATTTCACGATACAAAAAATGAAATGCATTATCTAGGAGCACAGAGTAAAAATTGGAACATGTAGCAGTTAGCATCTCCAAAAACCAATAAAAAATGATGTCGCAATAAAAATCATAGCATGTGGAAGGAAATAAGGTGATGGATGACGTAGCAGTGAAGGAAGGTATTCCCCAAAATATGAGTCATGAACCTTTTGAAATGAAAATTTCAACAAACAGATTTTTTATGATAAAAATGACCAGAGAGTAGAAGTAGCAAAGGCAGTTTAAATCAAATTTTGCATGTAATGCAAAAATAGGTACATAATTTGTGATAATAAAATGTAGTGTTGTCATTCAGAATATACATTCGTCTTCTATAAATGTTAGAGTTAAAGTTAGTTGAGATTGGTACATGTAGCCAGCCTAAGTTCCAAAAAGTAAAACTGCAGTCAAAGAAAGAAAGTGGTGGTGCTGAATTCAAGACTCTCGCTCATGTATGCCATAATAATAAAAAGAGAGCCAGCCCTAGTTATCCACATAGAAAATAGGTGATGATCTCACCTAAACTCCGATGATATTCTCAACATGTTGATATGAAAGAAGCGGCACCCTCACCCTATTGATAATAATACTCAACACTCCCCTTAAGTCAGGTATGAACAGTTTCTGTGCCTAACTTGCTAACATTGATAGAGAATATTTTTCTCTTAAATCTTTGGTAAAGAGATCAACAATCTATTTTTCAGATAAAACAAAAAAAGTACAAAGTATGCATGCCTTAGTCATTACCATATTGTCGCAATACGTAAGAACAAGTTCTTGCTCCAATAGATGTAGGTCTGTCATAAGGATACGCCTTCACATATACCGTAAGTCATAACACCATATTCGACTTCAGCACATGACCTAACACCAAATTTCCTCTTACAAACGTACAATAACCCAAAATGGATTTTCAATCGACGATGAAGCCAACCTAATCAGTATCAATAAAACCTTTGTTCTCAACTCAATATTGGTTCTGGAAAGGGCCCTTTCTTGGAGTTTCTTTCAGATACCTCATGATTTTATATACTAGATCCTGATGATAACATTTTGGAGAGTGCACAAACAAGATAGTGATTTCAATAGCATACATTATATTCTAACGAATATGGGACAAATATATAAGACGACCAACTAAATGTTTATAACCTCTCTCTAAATATAGGTTTTCAAACGTTAGCACATTTTTATTTTAAATATTTGACAAAAATTGGTGTAAATAATATTATCCAAGCTAAATGGGACCCACATTAGGGTTAGAATGGGGGACCTATATACATGTTTTGGTCTCTCTCGCTCGGTTCAACCCGTTGGACCGCGAAAAGCTGACGCAAGATATTCCTTCTCTTCGTTTCTTCATGGTATCAGAGCAGGTTCAAGGAACCTAGCTCCCCTAGTTTCGATCGGCTGGGATCGTTGTGTCAAGGGTTACTAGAACCAACGACGCCGACGAGCAGTGTTGTGATCGCTGGCGCTGGTGTTGTCGTGATCGTCCACATGGGATCGATCAGGAGGAGGTGCTGGGCCGTATTCGTCCATTGCAGGATCCGGTTGGAGATCCTTGTCTCTCGATCTACTGAGTCATCTTCTTCCATCAGATACTGCTCTGGCTGCTACTCTGATCCACTCAGTTCTCCATCCGCTGCTTCAGAAGGGATTCCTGTTTCTCGAGTTATGTGGGTTGGATGGATTTTGATATCGCCATCAGGAAAAGAAAAATGGTATCAGATGTATCTAATACAGGTGTAGATTTCTCTGTGATGGCGGTTACTAATGTCAAATTAAATAGAAAAAATTACTTACTATGGGCGTGTTAGAATTATTCTAATTATTGTGTATTGCCCTTTACTATATATAGAGGGAGTTGTTATTATTCAAGTAAGAACTAATATTTTGATATTTGACATGGTATCAGAGCATGCGTCGCCTTAGGGCTTCCGTCGTTGCACCGCCACCGCCACCCCTTCCCCCCTTTCTTCCCCTCTTCTCTTTCCCTCCACCGCAGCCCTCTTCCTCTTCCCTCCTTCTGCGCTTCCGTCTCCGTCTCGCTCGCCGATCGGCGCACGGACCAATCGGTCCCGGCCGGACGTCCCTCCTCCAGCAACCGTCCGATGTGACTCATTTTTGTCAGAAAAGTTTCACTTTTCTCTCCTCTACCTCATGCTAGGGGGATCAAATGATCGCTCCACCGGATCGTCCTAGATCGTTGATCTAGTGTTCTTCCCTTCCTTATGCTTACTCGTATGAAAAGTGAAATTACTCCTCCATGCCGTCTTTGACTCCAGCGCTCAAGGATCTATTGCTCTAGGATCCCAGGAGGTCCTATTGGCGGTGTCCGCTATTTTTTCCGACACCGTCGTCTTCCCAGTGTTTTTTTCCGGTGGCTGTTTTGACCTAATCTGAAAATTTTCGGCTTTCCTTTGTTCTCTGATTCATTATGTCTGACGTGGTTGATTCCCATGATGTCTCACAACCCGCTGGATCTACCGGGTTGGGCATGATCATACGACATCCCAAATTACCACGATTCGTCTTGATGCCACCAATTACTTATCATGGTCTAGCTCTATTGCCTTGACCCTTAAAGTCGCCGTTTGTTTGGCTATGTTAACGGGACCATTAAGGCGCCAGAGAAGACCGCGTCCACTTAGGGACAATGGGAATCAGAGAACTCTTTGGTTATGTCATGGTTGATTAACTCCATGCAAGAGGCCATTGCCCGAAATTATCTCTTCTTGGATACCGCTGCAGATATTTGGAGTCGTGCTGAATCTACTTATTCCCAAAAAGAACACTGCTCAGATCTTTCAGCTACGAAGGAAGATTTTCCTCCTTCGACAGGGTGATCGTCAACCGTCCGCTTACTATTTGGAGTTCACTCAGCTATATCAGGAGTATGACCACTTAACCTCCCTCGACCTTGTCTGCTCCGCTGATGCGATTCTTGTTCGTGCCCATGAAGATCAAAACAGGGTGTTTGAGTTCCTCCATGGTTTACACTGGGACTTTGACCAGATCATTGTGCAGATCCTTGGCCGCACTCATGTCCCTTCACTGTCTGAGACTTACAGTATTGTACAACAGGAGTACGACCGCCGACAGTCTTGGAGTTCTGAGGTTCTCACTAGTGGATCTGCTCTTACCTCTTCTCATTCTGGGGGCACCCAGTCTAGGAATTTCCATCCTAGGTCCACGGATAAAGACCACCTGATGTGTGACTATTGTGGTCGGAGTAGGCATACCCGTGATACTTGCTTTAAATTGCATGGTCTCCCTCCGCCCAGAGGTGGCATGGTTCCTCGTGGGGGTCATGGAGGACGTGGTCGTGGACGCTCCAACTTCAGCTCTCCTCGCTCTGCTCACCTGACTGAGTTCATTGATGATAGTACCTATAGTGGCCAGCTTTTTGAGCCTCTGTCTCTCCCTGGGGCCTTTTCTACTGATGGGATGATGACCCTCCGCCGCATGATGCAGGGTTTGTCTTCGGAGCCCACTCCTGCTCCGTCCTTGTCTTTTGCCCATTCAGGTACACCAAGTGCTCACTCTGCTACTGTACCGTTTGCCACTCATTGGATCATTGATTCTGGTGCCACCAATCATATGACTAGGTCATCGTCAGGTTTTGTTTCTTATTCTCCTTTGTCTGGCAGAGACAGGGTAAGCATTGTTGATGACACACTTTCCTCTATTGCTAGAAAGGGATCCATCCATTGCTCTTCTCTCACCTTGGCCTCTGCCCTTCATGTTCCTTCTTTTACTCGCAAACTCTTATCCGTCAGTCATATTACAAATTCCATGAACCGCTTCATCACTTTCTTTCCTTCTTACTGTGTCTTTCAGGACCTGCAGACGAAGAAGGTGATTGGCTTTGGTAGGATGCGTGACGGATTGTACGTGTTTGATGTTGTTGTTCCCTAAGCCCTTCATGCCCACCAACTACCTCTGTTGTTTACCTGGCATCGTCGCCTGGGGCATCCCTCTCTTACTACTATGCAGTCGTTGTTTCCCAGTTTTTCCTCTTCTGTGTTTAAAAACTATGTGTGATGTATGTGAACTTGTTAAACATTAGCGTGTCTCCTTTAATCATCGGTCTAAGCCTTCTGATGTACCGTTTCATACTATTCACAATGATGTATGGGGGCCTTGCCCTGTTGCTTCTATCTCTGGTTATCATTGGTTTGTTACAATTATTGATTATTTTTCTCGCACTGCGTGAGTTTATTTGATGCATAGTAAAAATGAAGTGTTTCCCCTTTTCCAAAAAAATCATAAACTGATTTCTACTCAATTTGGTGCCACAATTAAAACTCTTCGTTGTGATAATGGTCGTGAATATATGAATACCAAATTTGAAAACTATTTGAGTGATCATGGTATTGTTCATCAAACCACTTGTGTACATTCCTCTGCACAAAATGGTGTTGTTGAACGGAAAAATTGCCATCTTCTTGAAGTCACACGATGCTTGTTATTTACGATGTCTTTTCCCAAATACTATTGGGGTGATGCCCTTCTTACTGCGGCTTACCTTATAAATCGTATGTCGTCTCGTCATCTGGGCAATCACACTCCTCTTCATAGATTGGGGATTTCTCTCACTTCTCTTATACCCCGTGTGTTCGGATGCTTGTGTTTTGTTCATATTCATAATATTGCTCGAACAAAACTTGATCCCCATGTCCTTCGTTGTGTGTTCATTGGTTATTCTCCTACACAAAAAGAGTACAAATGTTATCATCCGCCTAGCCGGAAAATATGTCTCTATGGATGTCACATTTCATGAAACTACTTCCTATTATGAGTCCTCACTTCAGGGGGAGCCTTCACACTTGGAAGTGCGTGCTCCTACTCTTCCCCTTTCTCTTCCTCCTCTATACATTACCACTCAGGGGGAGAGTTTGGACATTATCAACGATAGTCCCAAAGAAAAGGAGTTGCAGGTGTACACTCGAAGAAGCAGAGGATCAAACACTCAGTCGCATCCCATAACACCAGAGCCACCACCGTACTCGTCTACAACAACTCTTGAGTTACCTATTGCCCTCCGGAAAGGTATTCGCTCATCCACTCAACATCCTTTATCTAAATATGTGTCATATGCCTCGTTAACCTTTTCTCATAAAGCCTTTGTCGCGTCTCTTTCCTCTGTGTGTGTGCCCGGTACATGGCAGGAGGCACTTGGTCACCCAAAATGGACAAAGGCTATGATGGAGGAAATGCAGGCCCTAGAAAAGAATCGTACATGGGACTTGGTCGATCTCCCTCCTGGCAAGAAGATAGTGAGTTGTCGATGACTTTTTACAGTGAAGAAGAACTCAGAAGGTATTGTGGAAAGATTCAAGGCTCGATTGGTGGCAAGAGGCTACACCTAAACTCATGGTATTGACTACCAGGAGACATTTGCTCCTGTGGCAAAAATGAATACAATTCCGGACCTATTATCCTGTGCCGCCTGTAAAGGGTGGGACCTTCAGCAGTTGAATGTGAAGAATGTTTTCCTGCACGGTCAGTTGTACGAGGAAGTCTATATGTTGGCGCCACCTGGGTTTGTCTCTGTTGGTTCGAAAGGGAAGGTTTGTAAGTTGAAGAAAGCTTTATATAGGTTAAAACAATCCCCAAGAGCTTGGTTTGGTAGACTTCACAAAGTCATGATCTCATTAGGCTATACCCAAAGTCATGCCGATCACACTCTTTTCATCAGACGAAAAGAGATGAAGGTGGCCCTCCTGATTGTGTATGTTAATGACATGGTTATTACAGGTGATGACATGGAAGAGATTGGTGTCCTGAAACTTAAACTTGCTAGTGAATTTGAAGTGAAAGATTTGGGTAAGTTGAGATATTTTCTAGGGATTGAGGTAGCGAGATCAAAATATGGTATTCGCATCTCGCAATGAAAGTATGTCCTTGACTTGTTAGAACAAACAGGAATGAGTGGTTGCAAGCCTGCTGATAATCCCATTGAAGTTAACCATAAACTTGGGTGTGATGATGGAGAGTCTGTTGAAGATATCTTCAGTTATCAGAAGCTGGTAGGTAAACTGATCTACCTATCTCATACCCGTCCTGACATTTCTTATGCAGTAGGAATGGTAAGTCAATACATACATTCTCCTAAGGTCAGACATCTTAATGTTGTGCACAGAATTCAGAGGTATTTGAAGACCTCAACTGGCAGGGGAATTCTATTCTCTCCTAGTGACAACTTAAAAATTGAAGTATATACTGATGTCGATTGGGTTGGATCAGTTAGTGATAGAAGATCTACTACAGGATACTGTTCCTTTGTTGGGGCTAATCTGGTCACTTGGAGAAGCAAGAAACAACATGTAGTGGCTCGCTCTAGTGCTGAGGCTGAGTTTAGAGCTATGGCTCATGGTGTATATGTGAGGGGATGTGGCTTCGTTCCCTCTTGAATGATCTTGGATTATTGGAAGCCGGCCCTTTTAACTTGTATTGTGACAACAAGGCTGCAATCAACATTGCTCATAACCCTGTCCAACATGACCGCACCAAGCACGTTGAAGTGGACCGACACTTCATCAAAGAAAATATTATAAAAGGGATTGTATGTACCCCTTTCGTTCAGTCGGAGGGCCAGCTTGCAGATTTTCTCACTAAGACATTGAGTGAGAAAACTTTTGCGACTATTATTAGCAAGTTGGGCATGAAAAACATTACATGCCCAACTTGAGGGGGAGTGTTAGAATTATTCTGATTATTGTGTATTGCCCTCTACTATATATAGAGGGAGTTGTTATTATTCAAGTAAAAAATTATATTTTGATGTTTGACAGGGCGCAATCAATGAAGATGATTATCGGGAGCAGGAGAAAGCATTGTTTTATAACTGGAACAAAATGGGCTCCTCCTATCACTGATCCATCCTATGAAGAGCAGGAAGCAGATAATCTAACTGTTATGACATGGTTAATCCACTCGATGGAACCTACTATTGCTCGTCAGTTCATGTTCTCTGAGACAGCTAAACTATTGTGGGATTTGGTTGAAAAGAATTACTCAAAAAAGCGTGACCTTGCTAGAATCTATCAACTGAATACATCGGTTATATGTATGGATAGTGGGACATCCTTTGAGGATTACTACGGAAGGCTTACTCAAAAATGGGAGGAGATAGATCAATATTCTAGTGTTAAAATCTATCCCACCTGTTCTGGGTGCGGGAATAGTCAAAGAGAGTTGAGTCAAAGAAGAGTATTTGAACTTCTTGCTGGTTTGCCTTCTGAACTTGAATATCAATGGGTTCAAATGCTTGGAAGAGATGTGGTTCCTGGTCTGGATACTGTGGCTAGTTATCTCAGAGGAGAATCTCATAAAATCTTGATGAACACAATTAGTGGTGCAGAGAACTATGAAAAATCGGCGATGGTGGCTGATAAAAGAAGATGGAATAATGACTCTAGAAGTGGATCTAATATGAATCGACCTTGGTTTACTGAGTCGTAGAAAGTTAAACTGGTTTGTTCTTATTGTGGGGAAAAACACGTGAAGAAAAATTGTTGGGAGTTATACCCACATCTTGTTCCTAAACACTTCATTAAAAACGTTGCAGGTAAGTATGTGGTTAAAACTCAATATGCTCACTCAGGAATTTCTTTTTGGGGAAGTGGAGATCACTCCATTAGTCAAGAAGTTTTATCTATTCAGGAGATGAGCAAGAAATTGGCAGCTCTCGAAGCCTCTCTTGGGTGACAGGAACACACACAGTCATCAGGTATGGTTGCTCATGCTAATGTTGTGTCTTCCTTTGGAGAAAGTACTCAGTGGATAATTGATTTGGGAGCCTCCGATCATATGGCGGGTAAGTCAAGTCATATTACATATATGCATCTTGCAGTGAGAAGAGCTAAAATTGTCGATGGATCTTTTGCTCATGTTACGGGCAAAGGGACTGTGTGTCATTCATCAGAGATTTCTCTTGACTCTGTGATATATGTGCCATCTTTTCCAACAAATCTATTATATATTAGTTGCTTGACCAAACAACTTAATTGTAACATAACATTTTTTCTTTCTAATTGTGTCTTTTAGGACTTGGTGAGGGGACTGAGTCAGGGGGATATATCTGATGGATTCAAAGAAGGCAATGCATGTGAAAACTTCGAAGCAAAATGATCTGAGTTTATGGCATCGCAGACTGAGACATGTGCCTCTGCGAATTCTTAAATCTATGTTTCATGTTGACTTCTCTATTTCTAGCTTGGACCTATCTTGTGAAGCGTGTGAAATAGCTAAACACTGCAGAATTATTTATTTTTCTAGTACTAGTAGCACTAAACAATGTTTTGGTCTTATCCATTCTAATGTCTGGACTGCTCCCATTATGTCTTCGAATTATTTTCAGTATTTTGTTCTCTTTATTGATGATTATTCAAGATTTACTTGGTTGTATTTGTTGAAAAGAAAGTGATGTTTTTGAAGTGTTTCAAAAAAATTATGTTATTGTTGAAACTCGATTTGAAGGAAAATTAAAGTCTTAAGGTTGAATCTAGGTGGAGAATTTGTGTATAAGGAGATGCAAATATTTTTTAGCAATAAAAATATTATCTTTCAAAGTTCATGTCCTCACACTCCCCAACAAAATGTGGTGTCTGAAAGGAAGCATAGACATTTGTTGAATGTTGCCAAAGTTTTGTTACAGGAGATGCATGTGCCCAAGTCTTTATGGGATGAAGCAGTTTTGACTCAGTGCATCAAATTAATCGGATTCCATCGCAAGTCATCGGGAACAAGTGTCCCTTTCAAATTCTGAAATCTCATGAGGATATTTTTCACTTGCCTTCGAAAGTTATGGATGTGGCATTTGTTCACATCGTTGGTCCCGCAAAAGACAAATTGGGACCTCATGCAGTTAAATGTGTTTTTGTTGGTTATGCCCATAACCAGAAAGGGTATAAGTATTATTGTCCTCAGCTTCATAAACGGATCGTGTCCAAGGGTGTTACCTTTTTTGAAGAGATATCTTTCTTCTTTGATCAAGGTCAACAAGTTTCTGTTCATCACGGGTCCAACCAACTCTCCGACATTGTGCTACCTCTCTCATCTCTATCTGCGCATGAAGATGTTGATGCTGTTCATATCCCTGAAGTCATCCAGGAGGTTGCTTCATTGGAGACAGGTATTCATACTGACACTATTCACTCACAGAAAGGACTTCAAGTTTATCAACGAAGAAGACAAGAACGCTCCCCCCCCCCCTTCACTCATCCCCTCCCATCAGATACTGCTCTCCAGATTCTTGTTCCTGAACCTACCACATCCTTGCGTTGCAGTATTCGCACTCGGTATCCTGTCGAGAAGTATGTGAGCTATCATTCTTTATCTCCCTCTTTTCGTGCTTACCTTACAGTTGTTTCGTCTGTATCTATTCCTAACAATTTCTCTGAAGCACTCCCCATTCCTCCATGAAAAGATGCTATGGAATGTGAAATGATGGATCTTAAGAAACAAAATACTTGGGAGTTAATGAAACTTCCCCCCGACAAACATATTGTTAGTTGTCGTTGGGTGTTCACAATTAAGCATAATCAGAATGGATCCATTGAAAGGTATAAGGTCAGGTTGATGGAGTTGACTATCAAGAAACATTTGCTCCTATTGCTAAATTGACTTACGTTCGTATTCTTCTTTCTATTGTGGCTCAACAATCATGACCCCTTCATCAATTGGATATCAAGAATGAGTTCTTGCATGGGGATCTCTTCACGAAGAGGTTTATATGGCACCCCCACCGGGCTTCTCGTTTCTCACATCTAATCATGTGTGCGGGTTAAAGAAAGATATTTATGGCTTTACACAATCTCCCCGAGCATGGTTTGAGAAACATAACACTAAACTTCTACAACTTGGCTTTTCTCGAAGTGTCTACTATCACTCTGTCTTTATCCACAAGGATGCCTCCCATACGACTATACTTGTTGTGTATGTGGATGAAATCATTCTCACTGGATCCAGTGCTGGTCATATTCTTGAGGTTAAGAAATGGTTGGCATCCACCTTTGATATTAAAGATCTTGGCGCTCTTCGGTACTTTCCGTGGATAGAAGTGGCCCGGTTTACGAGGGGGATCTTTATCTCTCAACAGAAACATGTGCTAGAACTCCTTGATGATATAGGGTATGTTGGGGCTAAACCTGTGGAGAGTCTCATTAACTTGAAATATATGACAGACACAAACAAGACTCCCCAATTTTGACACATATTGAAGTTCCAACGTTTAGTGGGAAAATTGATCTATCTGACTATAACTAGACCCGATATTGTGTTTGTTGTATCAATGGTAAGTTAATTTATGCATAAATCAAAGTTCATCATTATGAGGTTGTTCTGAGGATAGTAAAACACTTGAAAGGATCGTCGGGGAAGGGAATTTTGTATAAAAATCAAGGGTACTTAAATATATCAGGATACTGTGATGATGACCGGGGTACACCATCCAATGATAGAAAGTCCACCATTGGCTATTGTATGTTCTTGGGAGGAAACCTTGTGTCTTGGAAAAGTAAGAAACAAAATGTTGTGGCCTGATCATTTGTTGAAGCTGAAATATAGAATTATGGCCACTGCCACTTGTGAACTAATGTGACTTAAATCCATAACTAAAGAACTGGGGTTTGAGGTCCAAGGAGCTATGTCTTTATATTGTGACAATCAAACGGCTATCCACATAGCCAATAATCCTGTTTTTCATGAAAAAATCAAACATATTGAGGTGGATTATCATTTCTTAAGAGAAAAAGTTCAAGACAAAATCATTTCTACTTCCTTTACGTCAGAGAATCAACTTGTCGACATGTTTACTAAAGCTCTATCTGGGAGAGGATTACAAGACAATGGTACTAAGTCGGGCCTTCATGATCTCTACTAAGTTAGCTTGCGAGGGGTGTTGAAAATAATATTATCCAAGCTAAGCTAAATGGGACCCACATTAGGGTTAGAATGGGGGACCTATATACATGTTTTTGGTCTCGCTCGCTCGATTCAACCCGTTGGACTGTGGAAAGCTGCCGCAAGGTATTCCTTCTCTTCGTTGCTTCACACACATCTTCCTCAGATCTCCATGGAGGAAGCATTCTTCATATCCAGTCCTTGAAATTGCCACCACCTTATCAACCGCCCTCTAAATGTGTTTACGCAACAAAATTATAAGTTTCTTGGTAATCAATTTCCATAGTTTGAATTATTCTCGCACCACTTACAGTGTAACAACATACTCACAATGTAGAACTAACTAGTAGGTAATCACACAACTTGTGATGGACAGCAATGTTAACAGCATATACTCACAATGTTAGCACTACAGTAGCCATCCTTCAGATAACAGTACTCAAGTTGTTCGTAAGATACCAAGTAAATTGTTATTTAGATCATCAGATTTTCCTTAGCGGATAACGTTAAGCATTCCAACTATTGCTTAAATATCAGTTAGGATCGTTAAGGAAGCAAACATGGGTTTATTGCCGACAATATGTGGCGTACGATAAGGTGTGTGATAGTGCACTTGTGTCCTAAGAACTCAAATGAATGAGTGTTACTGATGTGTTGTGGGGGATTTAAGAATTATGTGATGCACAAGCAAGCATTCGACCATTACTTTACAATAATGTTGAAATTCATAAAGATGTCCACAACCACTCACAATCGAGCTAAAAACTAAGCGAATAAATCCAACAATTAGATCAATTCATGGGCAAACACCAATAAAATAACATCCAAAGTGTATGTTTTTGTTACGCTCGGCGACTCTACCGGATGCGGAGGATACGACTGTGCACGTCGACCAAAGGAGAAGACGGAAGAAGACCGGGCTGAACCATCCGGTTCAGCCCGCCAATATTAAATATAAGGAATTGGGGCTGAACCACACTGGTTCAGCCCCTATGGGGGCCGGCCGGCCCCCTTGGGTCCGGGTATTATATATACCCGGACCCCTCCCTCTTGATGGCTATGAAGATTATTATCAGGTATTTCCCTCTTCTTCCTCTAGTTTCCTCTAACCCTAGCCCTAGTTTCCTCTAGTTTTCCCCTTCCCCTAGTTAGTTCATAACAATTGGTATCAGAGGCTTCGTCCTCCCAACCCAGTTTTTTTTTTCCGGATTCAAGCGCCGATCGTCGATCTGTCTCCTGCCCGATCGACTGTTCTGCTTCCGCCTATTTCCGCCCGGTCGACTGTTTCCGCTCGACGACTACAGCGCCATCAGCCCTCGACATCGACATCTCCAGCGATTCCGCCGATCCGCATTTCCGCCGATTCGTCCTTTCCCGCACGATCAACTGTGCTTCCGCCGACTTCTACGACACCAGCGGCTTCCGACCAGCAGCCCTCCAGCGCTTCTCCAGCGTCCATCCCGCGCCATCTGCGCCGACATCGATCGCAGCGCAGCGCCCTGTTTCCGGCCTCCTCCTGCTGTTTCCGGCCGTCCAGCGCCCTGTTCCGGCCGTCCAGCGCCCGTCCAGCGCCCTGTTTCCGCCCTGTTTCCTGCTTCAGAGGCCTCCGCCCCCTCCTGCGGATCCACACCATCCAGCGCACGACCAGATCCACTCGACTGCTCTCCGGATCGCTGAGAACGACACCGTCTTCTTCTCCGATTGTTTCCGGGTCATCCTGCATCCAGTCAGGTCTTCAAGGCAACCCGCAGACTTCAGGCGGCTTCACCTTTTTGATTTCAGATCACTATTCCAAGTTCACATCGCCGTGTCCGCGCCTAACCATGGTGACACGCACCGAAGCCGAGAATGCACGCTTGGCCACCATCGAAGAGAACTACGTTGGGTTATCGGACAAGGTGGCGACACTTGAAGAACAAGTGAAATCCTCCCATAAAAATCTAGAGGATCGTTTGGACGCACGCATGGAGGAGATCAAGAACTTACTCGTGCAAAATCTGAAAGGAAAATCCCACGCGGCGGAGGGATCCGAAACCGAAGTATCCTACCATCCCCCGACGCAGAACGGCACAGGAATCGGAAGTGGAACGCAACAAGGGGCCGGATCCGGGTCTACGGGAGGCGGCATCCACGTATCGGGATCGGCGGCACCGAATGGGCCGTTCGGCGCTCAGCACGCTTGGAACGGACCGGGAATGCAGCCGGGTTCCTCGTGGCCGGGTCCAGGGCAGGGAGCAGCCTCTTTTCGACCTACTGGAGCGAATGCAACCCCACTCGGGGGTGTGGCAGGCATCCTACCGATGCCACCGCCATACGGAGGACCGGCGGACTATGGAAATGGCAACCCATGGGGTGGAGGGCAACAAGGAGGCTACGGTCTGGACCGGGGGCGGCCCGGGCCCGCAGTGGCTCCGACACCACCATACCATCCAGCACCGGCAGGACACCGCCCATATATGCAGCCCAAATTGACACGAATGAACTTCCCTAAGTTCAAAGGAGGTGACGCCCTTGAGTGGATCCAGAAAGCTGAACTTTTTTTCAAATACCAAGAGATTCCGGCGGGGCAGTGGGTTCAGTTGGCATCTTTCCACCTGGAAGAGGACGCCTATCAGTGGACAAAATGGTTTCTGAGGGGACGCGACTATGCACCCTGGGAGGAGTTTGTGGAGTCCTTCTCTGCTCGCTTCGGTCCTTTGGAGTACGAAGATGTTGAAGCCCTGTTGCAGAAATTGCGGCAAAATGGGACCGTCACGGAGTACCGGACAGAGTTTGAACGGTTGGTCAATCGGGTCAATTGGGAGGAAAAAACGATGTTGAGCTGCTTTGTATCAGGATTGAAGGATCACCTGAGAGACGAGGTCCACGCCTACATGCCACGCAGTTTGAGTCATGCCATCAGCCTGGCCAGGATACAGGAGGAGCGATACAATCGGCAGAGGACTCGGACGACAGGTCGGGCACCTACGGGTGCAGATGTACCCAAGCAAGAACCACCTACCGGGGGCCGCCCTACGGTGACGAGGTTGACGTGGCAGGAGCTTCAGGCCAGAAAGGACAAAGGGTTATGCTTCAACTGCGATGAGAAGTATACCCGCGGGCACGCTTGCCAGAAGGTCCAGGTATTCATGCTACAGGAGGAAGCGGAAGATGTTACTCACACTGCAGCGGAGGGAGAGTTGGTTTTTGACGACTTTGTCGTATCCCTCCAGGCCCTGCAGGGGGGTACCCCATCTCCGACCTTACACTTGACTGGGAGGGTCGGCAGGGAGACGATGACGATCTTGTTGGACAGCGGGAGCACTCACAACTTCATCCAACCCGGTGTGGCCCGGACGACGGGGGGTGTCATAGATCGCAGCGCAGCGTTCCACGTCAGGGTGGCGGATGGTCGTACACTGCAATGCGAGGGGGTGATAAAAGGGGTGGAGCTTCAGATACAGGGATACACCGAGCATATTGATGTTTACTTATTGCCAATCTGGGGTTCTGACATGGTCTTGGGCGCACCGTGGCTGCAGCAACTTAAGCGGATGACCTTCGATTGGGTTCAGATGACTATGGCGTTCAGCCAGCACGGGAAGGAGTACTGCTTGGAAGGCCTCAGTTCAGCCAGGATGGGACAGAGTACTGCGGGGAAGGAGCCGCGCGCTCACCGCCTCCAGCTTGAGGACAAGCTGGCCCTTGAAGGGGACGGGAATGTTACGCTCGGCGACTCTACCGGATGCGGAGGATACGACTGTGCACGTCGACCAAAGGAGAAGACGGAAGAAGACCGGGCTGAACCATCCGGTTCAGCCCGCCAATATTAAATATAAGGAATTGGGGCTGAACCACACTGGTTCAGCCCCTATGGGGGCCGGCCGGCCCCCTTGGGTCCGGGTATTATATATACCCGGACCCCTCCCTCTTGATGGCTATGAAGATTATTATCAGGTATTTCCCTCTTCTTCCTCTAGTTTCCTCTAACCCTAGCCCTAGTTTCCTCTAGTTTTCCCCTTCCCCTAGTTAGTTCATAACAGTTTTTCACAAAATATGCAACAAAGAGTAATATAGACATCGAATATGAATTCACATAAGAAATAGGATCCCAAGGAATTTGAATAGTGGCTGTTTTTGAGGCTGGACTGCAATCCTGTGACAATTTTGTGCAGATTTTAGGGATTGGATGGGTTTTGGACGAGGATGGAGAGCTAGGGTGAGGGTAGTTGGCTGTGGTAGTGGTGGGGGAAAGTATTGGGACTGCTGGAAGTGAAATGGAGATCTCTGTGGAGTTGTTTGGGCGCTGGAACTGAATATGGAAGAAGGCAAGAGGCGGTCGGAGAAGTTACTGGGTGGTTTTGGGAGTAGACTGATAGCTCCGGCCATCGTCAAACAAAAAAAATTGACTAATACAAATTAAGATATAAGATAGCAAGACAAGCTCAATCCAATCACTCGAGAGCATGATCCCTCTAAGTGTCTACTCTCCAAGAGAGCCGGAAATACCTAATGATCCTGGGCTTGTGGCTGGAGCAGGGATCCTGGGCGATGGAAAATGAATTCAGAGAAGGAACAGGCTTTGGGAAATTGGCCTGTTAGTGGATTAGTGATGGGAGGGAAGAGGAAATGGTGGTTGAGGGACAGTTATTGAGGAGTGGGGTAGATATGTGGGTGTTAAGTGGGTTGGGGTCAGTTGGATAGGTGGTTAGGGTAATTATATGGAGAAGTTGGGGTGGTTGGAAGGGCTGACCAGCAGCTCAATTGGAGGCTTCTGAGGGTCAGAGGTGGTGGAAGGAGGGTAGTGGCTGGCCAGATGAAAGAAGGTGGGTGGTCTAGGCGTTGATAACTAGAATCTACGGAATCAACACCGTGGAGGGATTGCGAGGGCTCAAAAAATCTGTCCAAATTCTGCAATGAGTGAAATCAGCCCCCTAGACCCCTACATCCCTACTTATAGACATTGTGACCACTATGGACATTCTAGATTGTCTGAAACATCAAACCATACAAATACATGAAATAAAATACATAAAATATCCCATCGTCGCTTTGAACACAACTACGGGCTCGGATTATCCATACGACGATTATAACTCTGCCTTTACATATACCCGTGCGAGGGATACATATACCCATGCGAGCTTGGATAAGTGTCGGGCCACCCACGATCCATGATGCCATCAATTTGCATTGACAATAAAATGTGTATTCATTTAAAAAACCTCCTTTATAGGATATTGATGCTTAAGAATTCCAAAGCATCAAGGAAAGTATAGTATAAAGAGAAAAATCTTTTGCTTCAGTATATTTTGGAGTACCTTGAAGAAAGGAAAACATAGTCTCTGAGGAAAACTGCTCCTTCTTGAAGGATAGGATGCGGACCTGAAATATTCACAAAACTTAAGAAATGAAAAGCCACAACTTCCAAAAGTTTGCTCCATACAAGAATCACTTCTTACCAGACCACCATGATCTCCACATATAAGGATTTGGGAAGAGAAATCAAAATGGAGTGCCGTCACAGAACTACCTGAAGCATTCTCTTCCTCACCTTGCTTGTGATTTTTAGACCACATACAAAATTTAGTTTAGAAATGTATGAGTAAATAATTAAATGGCTTGCTAATAATTGAAAACTTAGGGCTATATAACCATAAAGGGTCAAAAGGCTACAAATGCATTACATATAAACATCCATAGACAACAACTAACATACCTGTGGTTTTACTGATAAAATAAGAAGGAGAATTGGGAATGATGCATCCCAAAAGTTTATGGCTCCATCCAGATGTCCTGTTATGTATAACCGTTTAATCTTTGTAAAGCCTTCAAAACGACTACTTGCATGAACAAAATTCTCCCTCTTATCAACTGAGAGGAAGTGAGGAAACTTGTCGGGTAAGCAAAGAGTATCCTAAGTAACAAGGAAAAAAACTCAGAAACAAGTTGTCTTGCAAGATTAGAAAAACAAATGTGTGGACTTGGTATGAAGTACCTCTTCTGTAGGGCCTGAAGAAGGCAAGGAGCTTGCATACAGTTTTGCAACAGTGATCCTTGACTCATAATAAGGAAGCCTAACAATTATATGGTTTGGAATTGATGGACTTGATTTTGATTGGCTTTTTAGGAGAAAACTCTCAATATCCGAGTCAACATAGAGACATAGGTGTCCTGATTTCAACAAAAGAGCAAGGACATCTTTCTTTTGTTTGTTTCCATCATTGAAATTAGAAATAATTTCCATCCCTAGACAAGGTTCAGTTAAAGGAAGTGCCAGTTTGATAGTTCGAGATTCAGAGTTGTCGTTAAGAATTATAACCTATACCATGAAACAGAGTGTTAAGGTAAACGACATAGAAGGATATTAAATAAAACATCACAGAAAACTTCCACATTAAGTTAGATCTCTTTTTATCTACCACAAAATACTGTGCTATGGGCCTAGCCTGGAGGATGACCGGAGGCGAAGATGACGACGGTGAGGATTCAACGGAGCCGGAACCGCGACTGCCTAAGCAGGGCTTGCTCAAGAGAGAGAGCTTCCAAGATCTCATAAGGGGGACTAGGAATTAGATTTCTTTCATTGATAACCAAAGAAGACCCAAGGGGTCCCTTAAATAGAACATACAAAAGCATTTATGTAAATAACCCGACACTTAACCATAACAAACACATAATGCAGAATACATAATAAGACTTGATAATAATGGGGCCCGAAGCCCATAACATCTCCTTCGTCCTTCAAATCGAGCTTGCTCTCAAGCTCGAACGAGGCTTGCACTGTTTGATCATCCGGCTCCTTAATTTCCCGCCAGAATAACTCTCGGTATTGCGTTGTTGTAGCAGAGACTGCATCGATTGGTGGAATGACCACAATGGCAGAAAAGATGGCAATGAATGGGTGGAACGAGGGTGCCCGGCCTTTGCGGATAGTCGGAGGTGACGGTAGCTTGGGCGGAGAAAGAGCGGCGACGATCAGAAATGGTGGCGTCGACTTGGGAACGGTCGGCAGAGCAGGTGGCCATAGAAGGGAGGGACCAGTAGAAGAGGCGACGAAGTGACGACTGCAGAAGCTGGTGGCGGCGGGGGGGACGAGCTACGGTGGAAAGGCGGTTGTCAGATCATTAAGTTTGTGGAGGAATGAGGTCATGTCATCCTGACGACGTGCCTCAGCGTCTCAAAATAGTGCATCCATGGATGCCATACAGTTTTGCATGACGTCCCGGAGAGCAGACAGAAGAGTGGCCGAGTCCCCCATACTCCCGTCAATTAATTAAAAGGCGGCTGCTGAAATGAACCGGTCTGAACAGGCGGCTGCACGGACCAGGGGCACAAGGCAAAATAATATCTAAGACTGATGATGGCTGCTCCGGTTAGTGGTCCCGAGGAATGGAAAGGCGTAAATTTGCAAGGATGGGCTCGAGGAGGGAAACTGCGGGAGGTTGCGGCGTTGGATTGGACATGACAAGCGGTGGAAACGTGCGTCTGCGGAGAACGTGGCTGAATACGCGTGTGACTGATGGAACGACGTGCGGTTGAAGCAAAGGAGACGATACAGACGTCGATCCAGTCTGGGAACAAAGATGATCCGGACGTGCAGGCAGACGTGATGGAGGGCGTAGTTCTGGAGGGCTTGGGTTGCTGGAAGGTTACAGAGAGGAGGGCAGACGGAGCCGAGCTTCGACGGGATGTTCTCTGAAGGGAGACGAAGCTTGGGATTAACGATGCAGGTGGCTTGATGGAGCAGAGCAGTAGGCATGCTCGATGAAATGGGTCGCTGGGCTCGTCGACTGGGATCGTCGATGCAGGAGGGAGAGGAATGATGGGATCGGGTTGGTCGCTGGAGCTTCCGTTGGTTGCGGAAGAGATGCCGAGAGCACGCGATCCAACTGTTGAAAACTTGTTGGAATCGATAGGAGGGAGCTAGGGTTTGCAGGTGGAGGAAGGACTAGCTCTGATACCAAGATGTTATGGGCCTAGCTCGGAGGATGTCGAAGGATGACCGGAGGCGGAGATGACGACGGTGAGGGTACAACGGAGCCGATATCGTGACTGCCTAAGCGGGGCTTGCTCAAGAAAGAGAGTTTCCAAGATCTCAAATGAGGACTAGGAATTAGATTTCTTTCATTGATACCAAAGAAGACCCAAGGGGCTCCCTTAAATAGAACATACAAGGGCATTTATATAAATAACCAGACACTTAACCATAACAAACACATAATGCAGAATACATAATAAGATTCAATAATAATGGGGCCCAAAGCCCATAACATCCCATAGCATATTACAAACAAGAAAATTGGGGAATCATATGTAAAAGACTGACATAGCTTTATCTTGTACCCGAAAATTAAAAGTGAAGCATGACTACAAAACAAGAAGAACATTATAAGTTTAGAGTTCAAATGAAATACATTTAATTAATGAACCTAAACTACATGTTAATCTAACGTAAAATTACATGCTAACAGCATCATGTAACATCCGAAATTCCAATTTTAATTTATAATTTTAAATTCAGGGTCTGACCAGAGTTAGTGTCGTCGTCGATCGAGGTAATTATGCTCAACATTCATAAACTACTTTCATTTAGTAGGGAATTCCATGGTTTTATTTTTGAAGACAATTTAGAGGTTCGCGAGATATTTCTGTGAGAAGATATCATATTTTAGTGGGCAATTGCGCTTTTGTAATTTCTAAAACCAAATTTAGTACTTCAGGGTATTTAAATTGATACGGTTTTGTTCGCCCGGTTCAGTCAATCCATCTTCTATTCTAAACGTCGCTGAGTAAATCCTCGCTTATGTCGTTTCATGCAGTCACCCGTTACGTTTCTTCCTCTAAGTAAGGTCGGGTAATGCACCGCAGGCTAAGAGTAGCGGTTCCATGACAAAGAGAGAGCTAGCATTTTGCCGTTCCTGCAAAGCCTTAGAGTGACTGTTGATCCCAAACGACGCTCAGTTCCCTTGCCTCGTTACTACGACGATGACTGCAGGTCGTTGGGTCGTCCTCTCCCTTGCCCTAGCAGCAGGTTGAGCCCTCCTTTCACTCGATCAATCTCCCCAATCTGAGATCAACAGCTTCTATGCAATCTCAGTCCCAGTCGACGCCAAACAATTATTTCCTATAAGCTTCCAACTTTTCTGTCTTTCCAGTGTCGTAGGGTGCAAACGAGTCGAGCTCGAGTCGAGCTTGACAAAATTACCAAGCTTGAGCTCGAGCTAACCATTTCGAGCTCGAGCTCGATAAGTTCATTTTGCCCAGCTCGAGCTTGAGCTCAAGGCCTACTTATTGAGCTCGAGCTCGATTTTCGAGCTCACGAGCTCGAGTCGAGCTGCTCACGAGCTTTTCAGTTCATGAGCCTTATTTTCTTAATATTTTTTTAAAATACACAAATAAAAAGCTCGCGAGCTGATGAACAACTATATATGAGCTCGAGTTCGGCTCGTAATCGAGTACGAGCTCGTCGAGCTCCACAGACTCGAGCTTTTTTCGAGCTAGCTCATTGAGCTTACGAGACAGCAACTCAACTTGCAGCCCTACCTGTTCCCGTTAATTTCAGATCTCGAGGGTTGCCGACCCCTTTTAAGTCTCTTTTCATTTTCGATTTATTTTTATTTTTATGATCCTTTTTCAATGAAATCAGTGGGTAAGCGTGGTTCTTCTTTCGTTTCTGTTCCAGGCCAGTTGTTTCCATTTACTTTTAAGTGTTTTCCCCCTCGTGTTCAAACAAACCCTAGAAGTGAGGAAGAGCTTTGTTGTTTGGATTTCAGTATAACCTAGAAGAATAATGTCGTCGCGCCATGCCTATCAACGTCGTAACGCCGATGTATGAAATTTTGTTCCTCTTGGCTAGACATCACTTTTATAAATTGTTTTCTTTGATTGCATAGCTAACTTTGAGGCCCTTAAGATCACTGACGCACCACTAGACAAATCCCCGAGCACCTCAACTGCGACCAACCTCCTGGTGTACCACTACTAGCCGGCAGAAGGCGCCTCAACTTTGGGGTCAATGTCGATTTTTGGGTCGGATATATTATTACGCATGAGCAGTGACGACAATTGGAAGTATTTTATTTTAGTCATCTATGTAATTTTTGTTTATGAACAACATTTGGGTAAATTGTAAGTGAGCACCCTTCCTATATAAGGAGGCTAGGATGTATTAGGATTATCTTGGTGATTATTTAGGTTTAGGAATCTCTCAAGTGAGAGGAACTTCAAGAAGAAACCAGTTTCCTGGAGTAGGGCACGAGTATTCCTCGTGATTTTGTATTTCACTATTTTTATTGTGAATGCATCTATTTTCTAATTGGTAACGAGAACCCTGACATTCTATTTATTTATTTTATATTTATTTAGCACTAAAATAACTATTTGTTAACATTGATTAAGTTGTAGAGTAAAAAAATGAAAACATTTCAAGATCTACTAGAATCACCAAATAACTGACAGGATAGAAGGAATTACCTGAAGTGAGTAAGCTCCCGAATCAGAGAAACCGTTGACGTACAAACGACTAACCCTACCATCAGAAACAACCCACCTCAGAGAATTAATAGGAATCTTGTCCATTTTGTAACCAAGATTAAGCTTGATAAACGGAATGTTTGGAGCTGCATGAATCTCTTTTTTGTTCATCACTGTGGCATTATTCTCAGAAATCACAGGTATGGACCAAAGGAAAAGATCACCGTTGCTATATCCAACAGCAACCTTGTTACCAAAAGTGGAAACCCAACATGCAGACACCACCTCTCGAGTTTCAGGGTTTGATGAAAGTTGTATACTTCCAACAGTAAATAATGTCTTGCTTTCTTGAATTCCCCATAAACTTAAAAGCCCATCTCTAAAAGCTATAAGAACCCTGCGAAGTATTTTGTACATAAACTAGTAAGAATAATTTCTTAAATGTATAACAAAAGAAGCTCACGCAGAATACAAGATGGAAGAAGTTTTCTTTATATGTATTTAGCAGGAATATGATAAATCAACAGTTATACTATGATGCCTTAGAGATGGGGTAATATGATTTCACTGTAATACTCTAGAACTAGAGTATGTGGCAAACCGTACATTAAAGAGAAAATTTTCCAGTAGACAACAGTGCAAAATACAGAGCTGGAATTAACAATCATGGATGATACTCCATGTAGAATCACTTCAAGATTCTTTTGGAATCATCTTCTTATCTTCTTAATAGCTAGTCATCCCTTACAGCTTACAATTCCAATTAGTTTTAACAGAGAAGAGAAATTCACCTCATTCTAATTTCAATTCCTACCGCTTATCTTATCAAATTTCTTTGGCTATATACATTTCGTACTTTTCACTTTTAATTTCACATTTATTATGGATTGTTTATTGTATTTGGGTCATGGGTAATAAATACACGTGTGGAGGAATAATGAAGGCATGAAAGAATTTAACCTAATCTTTTCCCCCTCCTGTAGCGGTCGGCCTCTCTCACCCACTCTACCCTCTCCCTCTTCCTCCAATCTGCCCCCTCTCCCTCTTCCTCCAATCTCTCTCTATTCTCTATTTAGGTTTCCACCATATGTTGTCCACGAGATCACCAAGATCCGATCATCCACCTTCCCGTGACGAGATGCATTTCGAGGGCTTCTGACAGGCTCTTGAACGTTAGCCACATTGATGCAAACGAAAGTGTTGGTGGCAAATAGAATGCAATCCCTAACAGCAATGGTACGCTATTCAGGTCATCTGTTTCAGTGAATCACTACAACATCTTGATTAGGTGAGTTTAAAGCAATGGATCAAAATAATCCTTCCCTAAGTTGGATTAAAAAGGAATAGAGAAACACAAGGTCTTTTTCCATATCCTGATAATTTGGAGTTGTCATTATGACTTTTTGTTCTCATTTCACTTCTACAACTATGTGGTCTTAGTAGAAAAGTTATCGTGAATCACATAGGTGCCCTAACCGGGCATACCCGCATATATATAGATGAGTCCGATAATAAAAATTACAACAAAATTAACTTAATAATTAATTTCAACTCTCCCCCTCAAGTTGGGAATATATATTGATCATTCCCAACTTGTTTGTGTTGTCCTTGAAGTTGTCGCTATATAAACTCTTGGTGAAGACGTCCGCAAGCTGATCGGATGAGTTCACAAAGGGTGTGCAGATATTCCCTTTGTCTAGATGATCCTTGATGAAATGTCTATCAACTTCCAAAGATTTGCCGTTCCTGAAAAGGATCCCACGTCCTGGTGCCTTTTTGAGATACCGTAGCACTCTAAAGGCCGCCTGCTGATGACGAATGGAAGGAGAATGCATATACCTACTGAGGACCCCCACAGCATACGTAATGTCAGGGCGAGTATGGGACAGGTATATGAGTCGTCCAACCAAACGTTGGTATTTTGAAACATCTACCTTTTCTCCACTAGTATCTGCATCAATTTTGTGATTAGCCTCAATGGGGGTGTCCACGGGAGCGCACCCAAGCATCCCAGTCTCTTTAAGGAGATCTAGAGTATACTTCCTTTGGGAGATGAAGATCCCTTGCTGAGACCTAGCCACTTCAATTCCCAAGAAATATTTCAGCTTTCCCAGGTCTTTAACTTCAAATTCCTTGCCCAGTTGTTCCTTCAAGTAAGTGATCTCCTCCATGTGATCCCCGGTAATGATGATGTCGTCCACATACACAATCAGAATAGAGACCAGGGCATCTTTTCTCTTAATAAAGAGCGTGTGATCAGCATGACTCTGAGTGTACCCAAGTTGAAGCATGAACTTGTAAAAACGCCCAAACCACGCTCTCGGAGACTGTTTCAAGCCGTACAGAGATTTTAGAACTCGGCACACCTTCCCTTTGGACCCTTTGATAACAGAGCCCGGTGGAGTATCCATGTATACTTCCTCCTCCAGATCACCATTCAAAAAGGCATTCTTGACATCTAGCTGAAGTAGTTCCCATTTACGACTTGCAGCAATAGAAAAAAGGACACGGATCGAATTCATCTTAGCAACAGGAGCAAAGGTCTCCTGGTAGTCAATGCCCTGGGCCTGGGTATATCCCTGAGCCACCAAACGAGCTTTATACCGCTCCACAACACCATCTTGGTTTTGTTTAACTGTGAACACCCAACGGGATCCGACCGTTCGCTTCCCTGGAGGAAGGCTCACCAGCTGCCATGTTTTATTCTTGTCCAGGGCATGCAATTCCTCCTCCATTGCCTCTTTCCATTCAGGTATCTGAGCAGCCTCCTGCCATGTCTTAGGAATAACAATAGATGAGAGGGAAGAAACAAAGGCTTGATGTGCCTGAGAAAGGTGATCATAACGAATGTAGTTGGCAATGGGATGTTTAGTGCTACCCTTCTTACCTATAAGGCGAGCAAGAGGAATATGGAGATCGTCCTCAGAATCTGGGTTGGAGGCATTCACCGGTACTGGCGGGACATCTTCAGCCTGCACATGCTCAACAGTCGTGGGACGACGGGAGTATGTATATATGATCGGAGGAGCGGAGGTAGGAGGAACAGGAGCAAGAGGTGTAGGGTCAGGTGGAGGAGTAGGAACAGGATGTGGGTGAGCACAAATCGGAAGCGGGGAGTCGGTTATCTCGGCATCTGTACAAATCATCTCCCCCTGACGAGGACCAAAGTACGACTCCCCCTCACGAAAGGTGACATCGACGGTACAATAATACCGACGTGTCGGGGGGTGATAACATCTATACCCCTTGGTGGTAGAGGAATACCCAACAAAAACACAGCGAAGGGACCGCGCATCAAGTTTATCACGATGCGGAGTATGGACGTGGACAAAACACACGGAGCCGAAGATACGAGGGTGAAGGTGAGAGGTGTGGACAATGTGTTTTTGCTCAAGACGAGAGAGAGGCGTAGCAAACGAGAGAGCACGGGACGGAAGGCGATTAATGAGATGCGCGGCGGTAAGAACAGCAACCCCCCAATAGGATTTAGGGAGGTGCAGAGATAGAAGTAAGCACCGGGCCACCTCCAGCAACTGCCGATTCTTCCGTTCGGCCACCCCATTTTGAGTGGAGGTATGGACACATGTAGTTTGATGAATTATACCATGGTCCGCAAGGTAAGCCCCAAAGACACCGCGATCGTCATATTCCCCACCATTATCACTACGTAACACACGTATTGTGCCTCCGAACTGTTGGACCACCATCTTATGAAAATTTTGAAAGCAAGAAAGAACATCACTTTTCTTTTTAAGCAGATAAAGCCAAGTAGTGCGAGAATAGCAATCAATAAACGTCACAAACCAACGAAATCCAGATAAAGAGATAACGGGGGATGGACCCCAAACATCAGAGTGAATAACATCAAATGGATACAGACTAGGGACAGACAAATGAGTAGAACGACACCGTACATGTTTAGACTGCTCACAAGCATCACAAGAAAAAGACGGAAGTAAAGGAGAAAAAACAGGAAACAATTTAGCAAGATATAAAGGTGAAGGGTGGCCAAGGCGCTGATGCCATCGTCGAAGATCGTCAAGGGTCGGAGATCTGGTGGAAGATAGGGCACTGGGAGAAGACTGGTTCAGCAAGTACAGGCCGCCGACATTCCTACCACTGCCAAGTGTCCGCCTCGTAGCCAGATCCTGAAAAACACAAACATCAGGAAAGAATGTCACAGAACAGTGTAAGGAATTAGTCAAGTGACTAATAGAAAGTAAATTTCGGGGAAAGGAAGGGACATGTAAAACAGAGGAAAGTGATAGGTCAGGAGAACATGAAACTGTCCCTTTACCGGCAATGGCAGAGAGGGAGCCATTGGCAGCAATAACCTTATCACGACCAGAGAGGGGAGTATAGGAGGTAAAACCTGAGGCAGAGCCAGTCATGTGGTCGGTCGCACCTGAGTCGATTATCCAGTCAGAGGGTGTGGAGGACACGGCATGAGCACTGGACAGACCTGAAGTGGCAACAGCAGCATGAGAGGAAGTAGGAGTAGAGTCTGTGTGAGAGCGCAACAGGCGACGGAAGGCCTCTAACTCAGCAGTAGACAGGCCTCCAGAAGTATCATCCAGAACAGCAGTAGAATGAGCAGAAGACTGAGAGCGGCCATCAGAAGAGCGACCACCACCACCACCACGGTACCCTCCTCGACCACGGGTACTAGAGCCCCGACCACTTGGAGCAAGGTGCGGGTGCAAACGAAAGCAGGAGCTTTTGACATGTCCTGTCTTCCCGCAATGACTACAAACAGAGGAGGGACCACGAGTCATGCTTGCCAGAGCAGAGTGATCGGTAGCAGAACCAAGGGTAGCAGAACCAAGGGTGCGACGGCGATTCTCATCGCTGAGGAGCATGCTGAATGCCTCCCGAAGGGAGGGAAGAGGCTCCCGATGGAGGATGTGCAGACGAACAGCATCAAACTCCATGCTAAGGCCCATAAGGAAGACATGAACACGGAAACGGTCTTTATCCTTCTGAAGGGCCACCGCATCAACCGTACAAGCGGCAGTAAAGGTACTAAAGAAGTCCAACTCCTGATAAAGGCGCTCAAACTCAGAGTAGTAGGCGGCAACAGTTAAAGACCCCTGTCGCAATTCCAGAACGCGGCGAGTGAGCTCATAGACCTGCATCGAACTGCTTGCCTGGGAGTAAGTATCACGGGCTCTCGTCCAAATATCATATGCGGAGTCCAACAGCATATAGCTGCGGTACACCTGAGGGGACATCGAATGAAGCAGCCACGAGACGACCAAAGAGTTGTCCGCATCCCATTTGCGCCATGAGGGATCGGAACGTGATGGCTCAGCAATAGTACCGTCAATAAGGCCATACAACTGGTGGCTGCGAATCGCATGTTGCGCCGCCCTAGACCATTCCAAGTAATTGGTTCCATCCAAGGCAACTGTAGTAATCTTCAAAGACTGGCCATGACTCCGAGGAGGATCACCCGAGAAACGAGGCAAAGCATCAACCAGAGGGGCCGAAGATCCGGGAAGAGCACCGGATTGAGACGAGGTAGAATTTGTGGACGGATCGGGGCTGGAATGATCTCCCATAGGGAAAAAACTGAAGATCTCAAGAGGAACGAGAGAACATCCACCGGGTGCAAACTAGATCGGAAAAACGAAGAGAGCACCCGAGGATGGAAGAGGGGCGTCTCCGGCAGCCCCCATGGAGGACAAAACGGCAAGCCGAAAGAGACGGCGGAGTAGGAGAAGACGCGTCAGCCGACAGGAGGAAACGTCGGCTAACGCATCCGAAAAAGGACGGCAGGCGAGCGGCTGCCGGAGAGCTGGAGGCTGGCGAGCGGCCGAGAGCGGAAGGCTGGCGAGCGGCTGGAGCGGCTGGAGCGGGGCGCGCGAGCGAGGAGCGCGAGCGAGGAGGACTGTCGAGCGGCTGGAGCGGCTGGAGCGGGGCGCGCGAGCGAGGAAAACTGTCGAAGACGACGCTGGAGCGGGCGGGGAAGACGCGTCGAGCGGCGGAAGCGACCCCACGCTCTGATACCAAGTAGAAAAGTTATCGTGAATCACATAGGTGCCCTAACCGGGCATACCCGCATATATATAGATGAGTCCGATAATAAAAATTACAACAAAATTAACTTAATAATTAATTTCAACTGTCTTAGGTTATGCAAGTCTTTATTGAAGATTAAGACATGAAGATAAATGAGAAATGTGATCCCAAAAACATGACAGTGCATCATCATGGTAAATCTTCTGGAAATGAGGTTGCCCTACGGATTAAAAAAAATTGTGTCAGTAATATACATGCATTCACAAAAATTAAACTGACTAAATCCTTAAATAATATGTATTGCCACAACATTTTTTCCATCAATGCATGTGTATGTAGGATGCATCCACAAAAAACTTTGTGCACGGTTTGTGCATGTACTGAAGAGAGAGGTGGGAAGGCTTGTGTAGTTGAGGGTAGCAACTGTGTATTATTTGGAGGTGGAGTCACGGAATTGAGGATGGGAAAAAGGGATAATCTGACCTCCTTGTCTCAGCCATAGGTTGTGGCAAGATGTGCATAACTGGAACTTGACCACCACATCCTGCAGCACCTAAAAAAACATAAATTATTAATTGCAAGTTGAACTGATGATATAACAACTAAAAGAGTAGGCTGAGAATTTGCTTGGTATAGCTAATAACTTAACTAGTGACATGCACATATTACATTCTGTGCATTTGTAAGATGAGCTAAATGGAATACTTTTCCAAACATATGAATCCATTCAGTATTGCATACACATTCATAGTGCTCATGCGATCAAAAAATTACCACATAATGATCTACATATCAAGTTAAATTAAGAATCAGTTAACTGCCTTTTATGTTAATACTTATAGTGAACATGACATACAAAGCGATGTAGTACGAGTGACATGAAATCCTTCATCACACAAATCGGAAGGTGGCGAAGGAAATAGAAGAGAATTTGATTTTCTTCTAGCAGATGATAAAAAAACAAAGAACATGAATTTAGTTATGAATATAGTAGTAACATAAAAAATAGATTGAGAAATTATAATATTGTGTAACTGAAATTTTACCATGAGACTCCAAGAAAGGAATTCTGTATTGCATGCGAAGTAAAGTTCGTTGTCTCTGGTCAAACTTCAAGATTGAAACATCTCCAAGACAATTCCCAACATACCTGTGTTTAGTTATTGCTAGCAAAGGTAAATTGATATTTTTCATCCAATACATGGTTGACAAGACATGAGAAGCACATAAAGATTACTTACATGAAGAGAGACCGTCGTATGATAGCAAATGACATTATTTCTTCATTGACCATGTACACATGACATAGTTTTTGAGCATCGATATCCCATACCTAAACAATGCATGTTTTTGCATGTGATAATATAGTGGGTATATAAAGAATAAGAACAAGGCTATTGATGATGGTGATGATAATATAAAGAAACTTGAACACCAATGAGATCAAGATCATGCTGCCTAGACATACAAAATAGCTCATTCCCTAAATAGAGGCTTAGAGATTCTCATAAAGCAAATAATCCATGCTAAAGAAAAGAAAGAATACGAAGAAGTTCACAGAAATAAAGTTTGTACTGAAACAATCATGAAAAAAATTAGAAGAAATACACATGCATTCCTAAGTAAGATGTATATATGACACTAGTGCTGTCAGAATTACTGTCAGAATTTACAAAATGATTGTTTGCATGGCAAATGAGTGAAATTGAAGACACAGTGATCAATAATATGATAACAAAGAAGAAAACTTGCCTCTATGTTGTTATTGGTATTTACATTTAGGAGGATGCCTTGATTCTCAAGAAACTGCATTGACCAGAAAAATGAAGAGTTCTCAATGATATTAATATAAAAAAAATTCCAAGTTTAAAAAATAAACCATATAACAAAAATTCACCCAATTGCACCAAGAAATACTTGTCAGACTGCCATATGAAATAGCAAAGAATTTGTGGTTCTGACTAAAATCTCCAATCCATATTGACTATACACCAGTTTGTTGTAAAGAGCAAGACTATTACAGAAGAGACCACTGGTACAATAGAATGCTAAGTGAACATCATCTAATAAGTTATATATTAGATAAAACGGACCATTACTAGGTACAATATTTGATGGGGATCACGACACACATCGACCTACACATCGATCGGAGCCATTAATTTTATGCGGATCGACAATCCGAATTTTTTTGTTAGTTTTCTGTATTTTTTATTTTTATTTCAGGTATTTTGAGGGCCGCCGTGATCGGAGAATCATGACCGCTCATGATGGCCCCGTAGTCTATAAATAGGGATAAATAGTTCAATTTGAAGGCATTGAAAGATTGAGTGAAGAAGAGAATCCTCCTTTCGATCACCCGGTGCTGAAGCCGGAAAATCCAAGTGTCGAAGCTTGGAAATTATCTCCTCCCCATCCCCTCCACGCCTCCTAGCCGGCCACCCCTCCTCCACATTCCTTGGTCGGACCCCTTCCTCCCCACCTCCACTAGCCGACCACCACCACTATCTCAAACTCCCCTCCAAAATCCCTCCACCACCTCCCCCAACTAATTTCATCCATCTTCATTTTTCCGGCGATCGGACGAAAACATTTCCGTCCACTTACGTCAAGCCACCATCACCTCCACAAAACTCCTCCACCAACACCTCTCAAATTCTTTTCATTTTAGTTTTCTGGCGACCGCCGGAAAAACACCTCTGGCCACCTCCGTCAAGCCTCCACCACCTCCTCAGAACCCCTCCGCCACCACCAATTACATTCCTCTCATTTTCCACTTTCCGACGATCATCAGAAACCACCTCCGACGATCATCAGAAACCACCCTCCTACCACCTTGCCCAATCCCTAGACAAATTCCCCACTACTTCCACTTCCTCAATTTTAGGACACAATTCCTAAAATTCCTCTCATCCTTCCAATTCTCTCACCTTCCCCACTCTCCACCTCCTTTTACACACCAAGCCCTCTCAAGCACAATTAATCTTCTCCCACTTCTCCTCTCATCCCATTCGAGCCCCCTACTCACCTCATTCCAAACCGGGCCACATCCCCCCCCCCCCAATCCAAAATCGAGCCTCCCTCCCATTAATTCCAACTAGGGGTGTTCACAGACCGAAGTGAATCGAATAGTTTTTCAATCGAATTCAAATTTGTCATAAAATGCAGAGATTCAGATTCGGTTTCGTTCGAATATTTGAATTCGGATTCATCCCGAAATTATGGATTCAAATTTCAATTTGAATTTAGATTTGTGCTTGGATTCGAATCCGCTTCAAATGAAGGACCAAATATATTTTGATCGGGCAGTCAGGATCATCTTTATATATATAATACATATATTGCTATTATTTGCGCTATTTGCGAATCTTGCCAATAGAGATAATATTATTCGTATTATTCGAATACCACTCAAATCCGAATTTGGATTCGAATTAAAAAAAATGAATCTAGCAACCCCCTATAATCTATTTCTCACCTCCAATCGAGCCCCCCATTGAGAATCCACAGCCGGCCACAACCTCCTTCCCCTCTACGGGGCTCTCCTACTCTTGGACCTATCCACACCCAAAACCAGCAAGTAGCCGCTGAAATTCCTCCCTGGACTTCCTCCCAGTTGCTGCCGGAAGCTCAAGTCGCCTGCCTTCTCACCCCAGCACATTCCCTACTGATTTTGGGCAATCCAGAGCTCCACACGCCCCCTGCTGACCTTCTCATTTTCCCTGCAATCTTCATTAATACCCACAGTTGTTCTCTCCTTCAATCATCGACCAAGGAGACCAAAACAAAACGCGTCTGTGCTGTCCAGCAGTTTGGATTACTACCGGAGGCCAAGATTCAAACCCATGCTACACTACAGAGGCCTCCCAAAAGTCCTCCAGATAACCATTCAGCCCCCCTACCTCTTAATTGTGTGAGATTTTTCAGCTTGGGTCATTTATTATGTGATGAATTTTTGTGTCAATTTTCTACATGAGGTGTATCTTTTTGTAAACTTTGTTTTTCACACCGTTTATGGCTTGTGTTGAAATTCATTTGCAGACTTATTTATGATTTGTGCGCTTTCTCATTAATACTACATCACATGCTCTCTATTTTGTGAAGTTATTCTTCTTTTGTGGCTTTTCTTGTGTTGGTTTTATAAATTATAATTATTGCAAGTTAAAAATTCGTCGAATTTGTATTGTTGCATTTAGGGTTCATCCATTATCCCCCCGACAAGACCGTCCTGCGTCAGTATTGCATGTCAATTAGCAATAGACAACCTTCAAATTTTATATGACTGTGTTGTTGCTCATTAAGAGGAAACCATCAAACCATTATATCCAACTAAATAAGATCAAACTACATTTCCATTGCTAGATTAACCAGTTACTGCAAATAAATTCAAAACATGTTCTGAACTGAACTCAACAACAACATTTCTTCCAACTTCCAGTTTCTCATGCTCATCCAAATCCTGGTATTCAGGAGAACCAAAAGGCAAACTTCGTTCCATAGTCAAGCACAAACCTAAAAACTATCTTCTCTCCTGAACGAGCATAGCACTAGCGACATCTCAAATCTAATTAAAGCGATTCGTTGAAAGCCAGGAGTGGTATCAGACTAGATAGGAAAGCATAAGATGTGACTCCTTATAGACTTCTAGTAGAAAAGGAGTGCAGCATAAACTAAATCTTACATAAAAAGAAGAAAAATAAATGGGTTTATATAGCAAAAATCGATATTCAAATATGTGAGGCATCTTTTGAATGCAATGGTTAAGAGTTCCGTTGGTATTCCAATTAAGAGTGACGTCCTAGAAAGTTCTCGTAGACCATCTCAAAATGGTAAATCTATAAATTTTAACGCAGTATAGGCTAGGGTGAGCTAACTAAAACAATACATCACATATCTTGGGACGAGTTTTTGCATTTGGTATCTGAGCAAAACCTTCTATAGTATGATGTGTAGTTTGGAGATGAACTAGAACCTTCTATAGTATGATGTGTAGTTCGGAGATGAACTAAATGATAGTTGTCAGGCATGTGACATCCTAACTATGATATAAGCAGCACAGTGGGAGGGGAGTGAAGTTTGAGGAATGAGACCTATCAAGGAGAGGTTCCTGGCAAACTTCTAGGACAAAATATGTGCAAGAATGAATTAATTTCAGACCAAAGAAGAGGAGAAAATATTAGGTGTTATAAAATAAAAGTAAAAGAAACTAGAATACCTTTGAGTGCAATTTTTAGAGTTATGCTAGGAACTCTAGTTGAGAAATGCTCAAGCAGGAGCGCTACTCGCATGGGTGATCATTTTGGAGTACACTACTAAGATTTAGGGTAGTATGAGCTAGGTTAGCCAAAAATAATAATGTTTCCCATATTACTACTTCAGATTTTTTTAACTAAATATATGCATGCGTGTACAAAAGAACAAGAACAAGAAAATATATTGAGAACCATCAAAAAATATGTATAAAATTGGCTCAATATAGTTGATAATTGCAATGCTACCGGCATGGAATGATATTTTTTGACCTAGACGTTTTAAGTAGATAAAAGAAAAAGAACGAAAAAGTAAAAGACGACTGAATCAAGTACCTTGTAGCGGAATCATCACATAATTCCGCTACATGTGGCGTTAATCCCTCCATTAGATCAACGCCACATCAACTTCTCAAATGCACACCTGTAATGCCATTGTAACGGCTATAATATTTGTAATGCCTGTAACGGCTATTTTGGACTGCTTTATATATATGCTTTGTATTAGAAGTCAGTATTATTATTATTATGAATGAAATATTATCTTCCTTGTTTTACTGTTCATCTTCCTCTTAGATTAGAGTTCGATACAGAGCCTCCGGCAGACCACCGTGGGCCAAGCCCTGTTACATTGGTGCTCTCGTTGATGTCTTCCCTTTCATATGCCGTCGTCAACCATTATCACTAGAGGTAAATCCAAGCAAATGGGTACCCAAGATCTGGAGGAAAAGATTTGGCGAGAGATCGATCGGCGCCAAGAAGTCAACATGGATCAGAATGAGGCCACCCGATCGGAATTACGTTCAGAGTTTCAGGTTCTTAATCAGGATCTCCATCAAGAAATGGAACGTATATCGGAACAACAACATCGCCAATCTGAGGCTAATCGGGACTTCTACAAAGAATTTTGCGAATTCCAGGATTTGCAAAGCAACTTCATACAAAACCCGGCACCTCGCCTATCGGAAAACCCGACTTCCCCAGTTCGTCCAGATCTCAATACCGTCGGCCCCTCTTCCTCACCTCATAGGGGTTCACCGACGCCAATACAATTTGGTTCTTGCAATTCAACGGCCATTCCCCCGCTCCCGCCGACCGGACCAGCAGTTCCACAGGTTCAGCCCTGTCCAGATCCTCCGTCGCAGCACCAGCCCGGTCTTCCCCCACAGCCACAGCCGGTTATGCTGCCGCAGCAAGTAATGTGCCCTACTCCACTAGCCCGTCATCCGGTCGGTAACATTCCTGATAACCCACGCCCCAGTGCTCGTTTATATTCCGTTCTTCCGCGTTATAATGATGGTGATCCTTCTGATTTGTTCTTTACAATAGAAAAACACTTTGAATTTAACAATATATTACCTGGGGATTATCTCTTAGTAGCCTCTATGCAACTCGATCGACCGGCTTCCCGCTGGTATCAGGCGCTTGTACGGGACAATCATAATCTTACTTGGCCCGAATTTAAACGTACACTATTATGTTGTTTTGGTCCAACTGATTTTGACGAACCAATAGGACAACTAACAAAATTAACGCAAGTATCCACAGTCGCAGCTTACCAAACGACTTTTGAAGAACTTTCTTTCAAAATCCCACATTTAAGTGATGATTTTCTGAATAAAGCATTTCTCTCCGGACCGAAGCCCCACATTCGTAACGTGGTTAGAGCACACCAACCAAATAATTTCACAGATTCTTGTTACATTGCTCGCTTATTTGAAGAACAAGCCTTAGAAGATCAACGGTTCACTAAACAAACCACATCTCGTGTATACCAATCTTTGACACTCACATTACCCACGCCATCACCATACACTAAACCATATCATCGACGTCTTTCTCCCGCGGAGTTACAAATCCGCCGTGAGAAAGGACTATGTTACACGTGTGACGAACGTTTCACACCGGGCCACAAATGTAAAGGCAAGGCTACCTTGCTCACTTTGGATGATGATGGCGACTCACAATCAGATTTAGAACCCGACCAATCACCTGACGATACTACTATCGACACACCACCCACGATTGCCACTATCACTTTGAACGCCCTTTTAAATTCGGCTTCCCCAAAATCGCTTCGTTTTCAGGGATCCATTAATGCAATTTACGTTCACATTTTATTAGATTGTGGTAGCACCCACAATTTTATTTGCACTCATACAACATCACACCTACGCCTTCCAATAACAGTGATCAAATCTTTTTCCGTTCATGTTGGAAATGGCTGGTTTGTCTTGTTCGGGAATCTGCCGCCAAGTGTCGGTCACAATTCACTCTTTTACTTTCACCATAGATTTACATGTCTTAGACTTTATAGGAGACGATGTCATACTTGGGTATGACTAATTAGAAACCTTGGGCAACGTCACCACAAATTACAAGCAGAAATCAATGTCCTTTTCCCATGATAATAAACCAATACACTTACAGGGTATCACTAAGTTTAACCCCTCCGACCTGTCACCAGCCAAACTATCAAAATTAACATCTCAAGATGTCATTGATTCTTACGTTTTCTGCTTCATGACCCCGCCTGCACATGCCACTGAAGCAGTTTCCTATCCAGCTTCCTCGACTCTAACAGCCTCTGTCCAACCTTTATTAGAAGAATTTGCTAATCTTTTTGAAACACCACATGGCTTACCTCCAGCTCGCCCATGTGATCATCGTATTCCATTACAAGATCCCTCCAAAATCGCTAAAGTACGCTCGTATCACTACCCTCGCGTACAAAAAAATGAGCTCGAGCGCTTGATCACCGAATTACTACAGGACGGTCTCATCCGACCCAGTCATTCTACTTTTTCGCCGCCGGTTTTATTAGTTAAAAAAAAGATGAAACGTGGCGTTTTTGTATCGATTACAACTCTTTAAATTCGATCACAATTAAGGATTCATTCCCGATGCCGACCATTGATGAACTAATAGATGAATTACACGGTGCACGAATATACACTAAACTGAATTTATACTCCGGCTATCATCAAATACGTATGCACGTAGATGACATACATAAAACAGCCTTTCGCACACATCACGGTCTATTCGAATTTCTCGTAATGTCATTTGGTCTCCCAAATGCACCCGCTACGTTTCAATCGCTTATGAATCAATAATTTGTGGCTCATTTAAGAAAATTCGTTGTTATTTTCTTCGATGATATTCTTATCTATAGTCCAGATATGTTTTCACATTTACGTCATTTACGACAGGTTTTCACCATTCTCCAAACAGCCCACCTGTTTCTAAAACTATCCAAATGTGTTTTTGCGGTTTCGTCTATCGATTTTCTGGGGCATACTATCTGGCTAGCCGGCCTTCAACCTAACGCCGATAAGATAAGCGCTATTCAAACCTGGCCGGTACCATCCAGTCTACGTCAATTACGTGCATTCTTAGGATTCGCCTGGTACTATAGGCGTTTTATCCATCATTTCGCATCTATCTCCGCACCACTAACTGATTTACTTGCAAAAGATAAGTTTCAGTGGACTATAGAATCAACAACAGTTTTTGAGCATCTCAAAACTATCTTATCTTCTGCCCCCTCCTAGCCCTACCAGATTTCTCCCTTCCCTTTACTATCGAGACGGATGCATCAGGATTTGGCGTAGGCGCCGTCTTACTCCAACAGTCCCGACCAATCACATATTTTAGTAAAAAATTAACCACAAGAGAATGTTCCTTATCTACTTACAACCGTGAACTCTTGGCCATCTCACTTGCGGTTTCTAAATGGCGACAATACTTACTAGGCTCTCCCTTCACAATACGTACAGATCACAAAACACTCCACCACCTCTCCGACCAATTAATCACATCCCCGGAAAAACAAAAATTCCTCTATAAAATGATGGGCTATAATTTTACTATCGAATATAAACCAGGACCTCTTAATATCGCCACTGATTCTTTATCTCGCCGAGACGAGCCTACAAAAAACTCTTCCTCTTTACTCACGTTATGTTCTTATCCCACAAACCCACTACTCTCTCAACTCCAAGACTAGTATAAAACCGATAATTTAGCTTCAGAAATACTTGAAATCCTGCGCTCTCAACCTTCGCTTTGCCCAGAGTGGCGCCAACACGGAACAAATCTATTTTATAAAAATCGGCTTAATATCCCAGACTGTCAAATTCGAACTTTATTATTAGTTGAGGCGCATAATTTAAAATCTAGCGGACATTCCGGCGTTTTCGCTACTTATAAACGACTTACAGCTTATTTTTATTGGCCTAACATGTCAAAAGAAGTTACTACTTTCGTCCAAACTTGTGATATTTGCCAAAAATGTAAATCCCTAAATTCAGCACCTTTCGGGTTATTACAACCGTTACACATACCATCAAAAATCTGGGCAGATTTAACATTGGACTTTATTACACATTTACCTACGTCTAAATCTTATTCTAACATTCTGGTTACAGTAGACCGATTGTCCAAAGGTGCGCACTTCGCCCTACTACCGTCGACTTACAACGGCCCCATTGTAGCTCGCATTGTTTGGGAGCATTGCGGTAAGATACATGGAATGCCAGGGACAATTGTCTTTGATCGTGACACGATATTCCTTAGTGATTTCTGACGCAAATTATTTACCCAAAACGACACCGCACTGTCATATAGTTCGGCCTACCATCCTCAGTCAGATGGCCAAACCGAACGAGTTAATCGCTGCCTAAACCAATATTTACGGGTTTTCGCCCATGCACACCCGAAATCTTGGCCTGACATGCTCAGCTAGGCGGAATACCATTATAACACGACATTTCACACTTTAGCGGGCATGACTTCCTTCGAAACCATGTTCGGGAGGCCGCCTCCATGCTTCATCCCCTGTTTTTCAGGAGACAGTTCCAACCAGGCTGTCCAAGCCGACCTCACCGCACGCACCCAATTATTATCCCACTTACAACGGAATTTACATAAAGCTCAACAAAAGTTCAAACTGCAGGCTGATCGGCGGCGCACAGATCTACATCTAGCGGTTGGCGACCTGGCATTGTTGAAGCTTCATCCGCAACGGCAGCTTAGTCTACATCGCCATTCCTGCACAAGATTAAGTCCTCGTTACTATGGACCCTTTAAGATTTTAGAACGAATTGGTGAAACTGTGTACAAACTACAGCTTCCCCCGTCTTCACGCCTACACACAGTATTCCATATTTCTCAATTACGACCTTATCAAGCCAACGCCAACTTCCCAATTACCCCTCTGCCCCAATTTACTACTACCTCATCTCCTATGCACGAACCTCTTTCAATACTTGCAGAACGCACTATTTTAATTCAAAATAAACCAGTTAAGTAGGTACTTGTGCAATGGAAGGGCCTGGACCCGGCCGATAGCTCATGGGAACGCCTGGATTCGATAAATCCACAGGTATGTACTACAAACCTTCCAGACTCCAATCTATCTAACTCCCGTTTTCCGTGTATTTCAGATTCTACTGCTCCAACGCCACCAGCTCCAGCATCATCTTCGCGGACCTCTCGGGACCCGGAACACCTCCCTACTGAACCACAATATTCAAGGAAATCGACTCACCAGCAACAGGGACTCTCTACGTCGACACCATCCACAACACCGCCAGATTTTTCGACGCTGCCACAGGGATGGGGTTTTCACCGTCTTCGTTCCTCCACCGCAACGCCATGGAAGGCGTCTCTGCCTCTCAGCTGGCCCGCTCAACTCAAACACCCTCGCAGCAAACGCAACGATAGGGTTTTCAACCCTCCGCCGATCAACACTTTTACCAGACAACAGCCGATCCCAGTCGTCCAAGAGGGGGAGAAATGTAGCGGAATCATCACATAATTCCGCTACATGTGGCGTTAACCCCTCCATTAGATCAACGCCACATCAGCTTCTCAAATGCACACCTGTAATGTCATTGTAACTGCTATAATATCTGTAATGCCTGTAACGGCTATAATATCTGTAATGCTTGTAACGGCTATAATATCTGTAATGCCTGTAACGGCTATTTTGGACTGCATTATATATATGCTCTGTATTAGAAGTCAGTATTATTATTCTTATGAATGAAATATTATTTTTCCCTGTTTTACTGTTCATCTTCCTCTTAGAATAGAGTTCGATACAGAGCCTCCGGCAGACCACCGCCGGCCAAGCCCTGTTACATACCTGCAGAAATTTGCTTGGAGCGGCCTCATCTGATTGAAGCAACGCTTGTGTGTTGTCTCTCCCAAACAATTTAATGCGTCCATCTCTGCAATCAGAAAAAGGAAAATGAGAAGATAGTCTCGAATGCAATCTAAAGAGGAAGAGAAGGTGAGGAGCAGAGAGGATGAGCGATTGATTACTTGGTAGCAATGGCGAGAATTTGCTGGATGGAGTCGTAAGCCATGACGGAGGATCCCGACGGGACGCCATAGTGGAAGGCGAGGTGAGGGCTCAGGTCCTCCGCTCTGAGACTGTTGATGCAGTTGCCTCCGTACTGAAACCCACAATGTCAATAAATATGAACATGAAAATAAAAAGGGCCCCAAATTGCCAACACTTCATGTATGATTGCCCCAAATTCTAGGTTAAAAAAAATCTTGTTTATAATTTCATCATTTCATGTATGATTGCCCCAAAGAGAATGACGAAGATTTGTTTCAGTTAAGGAATATATAAATGCGAGGTGTATTTAGATATTAGTGCTATCCAAATATAAGTGTAAATCTTTGGGTTCTCAACACAACTAACAAATTAAGGAAACAAATGAAGTTTTGTTGACAAATCTCGACCAACAAAGAAGTTTTTTCCGCTCGTCGACCATTATCGTTCGACGGTCCCGAAGCTACTTCATTAGTCGAACAATCTCGACCGGCAAATGATTGGTCGACAAAGCTCAACTTGCTCTTCGACCAATATCATTCGACGGCGGAAGTGTGTTTGCTCCATCCACAATTGTTTCCTCCCTTTCTTCAGCATGTTATTCTCCTGCTGCATGTACTCATCTTGCAATAGTGGCTTCTGCTTGAAAAGAGTCAACCCCGACTCTGCATATCATAGGGAGGAATGATCGGATAAAAGATAGATCCATCACACATTTAGTGGGAGAGGTAACTCGCCCTTCATGAAGATCAACCGCATATGCATTATCATTAATACACCATATGATCATGCATGAACTGATATTATTTGGTTAGAGTTTGTTGTAGGTATGGGCGGGGAGTCATTCTTTTCTACAAACGGATCATTATGATTCCCCTTTTGTTGTAGGAATACGCTCGCGTGATTTTGTAGCAGACCACAACCAAGATGAAAAACATAACTTCTATGTGGCAAGAAAGGTCTAACACAAAATCTATAGAGATGTCCTCATAAGACGTTATCAGTACAAAAAGAGGCATGCATAATCGGCGCGGTTATGAGCCTGGCACCCTTATGAAATCCGCGAGGAGGCTGCGGTTTTTAGGGGGCGGGGTTGATCCCCTCCGCCCGACCGCGACCCCGCCAAACGCCCAACCGTGACCCCGCCAAAGAGTGGGGTACTGCATTTAAAGTTCTCTCAAATAATTAAAATATGAAATTCCCTAGTTGTCCACTACAAAATCAATAAAATAACATATATGACTTCATTTGAAGGGGTTGAAATGATGAAGAGATGAAGTGAGCCGTTATGGGGCACGACCTATGTTAGACAAGCAAAGTCGGCATGTACCGCATTCCAGAGCGCGTTGGCGCGCGCCGCTCTCCAGACCGCACCCCCGCCCGCACCTCTCCAAGTCGCGCCCTTGCACGTCGGTCTACACATCAAGCCCCCACGCCGCTCTCCATATCACGCCCCGCCGCTATCCAAACCGCGCACCACGATGCTCTCTGGTGAGCGCCCAAAGAGCGCCCCACGCTCCGCTCTCCAATGTGCGCCCTGCTCCACTCTCCAACGTGCGTCCCCACACTCCAATGCGCGCCATGCTACACTTTCTAGTGTGCTCCCCCGCGCTCCGCTTTCAAGTGCACACAATGCTCTACTATCCAGCGCCCCTGCTCCGCTCTCCAGTGCGCGCCCTGCTTCGCTCCCCAGTGTTCAGCTCGCGCACCGCTCTCTTCTGCGCGACTCGCACTCCATTCTATCGGGCAAGCCACGCGTTCCTCTCTACCGCACACGCTCCGCTAACTAGTGCACGTTTCACCAATGCGGTCCACCATGCACCTCTCTCCAGTGTGCGCCCCACGCTCCGCTCTCCAAGGGTGCGCTCCCGCATTGTGTTCTCCATGGTGCGCCCTTGCACTCCGCTCTCCAGTGCGCGTCCATGTACGCGCTCCTCTACAGAATTAGCACCGCTCTCCCGTGGGCGCCCCAGCGCTCCGCTCTCCAGAGGAGCCTCCTTGCTCTGCTCTTCAGTGTGTGTCACACGCTCCGCTCTCCAAAATGCTCTCCGCTCTCCAGTGCGCGCCTCGCGCTCCATTTCCACTGTGTTCCTCCACACTTCGCTCTCTAGTGTGCGCACTCGTGCTCCACTCTCCGGTGCACGCCCCGCGCCGCTCTCCAAGGCGCACCCAGGCACATAGTTTCCCAAGGAATGTCCTTGGCATTGTAAATTGTTGTATATTTAAGTTAAATTTATAAATTAATAATAATAATTATAGGCATCATTAATTTACATTTAAGTATAGATAGTTTCATTAAAAATTACTAAAGGCGAGTTATTTAATTGATATATTCGACAAATACGAATAAATTTTTTTTTAATAATAATTGATTGACCTACTATCGTCTTTCCTCTTACATTTTAGTTGCCAAAAATTAAACATTACGAGAAAGTAAAATATTACAAAAAACATAAAATTTCATTATTATACGCACACAACTGTAGACGCCCCCGTGCATAATATTTATAGTTCTTTGATGGTCTCAGTGTCCTTGTGTTAAAAATAATAAATTATTATATGTTCCAACTATGTTAATTATGTGTCTTATTGGGCTGTCATTAATATCAAATGATCTAATTAATCGGGTCGAATATGTTTCATATTGTATGAACGGTTCAAGTTTTGTGTGGATACTGGACATCATTTTACGTTCATATGATGAGTTTAAAATGGTCGCATTATGGTTTTGATATAAGTAGGATATGGTCTGGGTCACAAGACATCAACTTCACTCTCATTCAGTTCTAGAATCACATCGCTAGAGATGACATAAGGAAAAATATGAGGAGTCTTCTTCTTCATCAAGACTTGTATACATGAAAGATTCGTGACCGCAACAATTCATCCTCATAGATTCGGATATGTTTCTGCTCATGCATTCATTTTGATATTTCAACTAGAGCGAATCCTTCTCCGTCATGGATTCACGGATTCTCCCCAACACCCTGTGCACAACATTTTAAACAGCTACACAATTTTTCTTGTGCAGACTGTTTTTCATTTTTTTTTGTATTTCCTTATCTTAATTTTCTCCTCCATTTTATATTTTTATATTAATTTAATTTAAGATTTAATTGGGCTTTCTTAATTAATGTGATGGTGAAATAGGGATCTCCCAATTAATAATAAAACAATATATAATTACCTTAAATTATTAAAATCCATACCAATTAAACTTAATTATCATCAGTTAATCCTGTCATCCCCGGAACCGGATCCTCTCCATTTCGTCAATGCAGGTTTTTTTGGTTAAAAAAATATATAAAAGTATAAGATTAGTTAATCCTGATTTTTTTTTTGATTAAAAAAATATATAAACGGAGAGGATCCTGATTTGTCATCCCCATGTCTACCGAATCACCTGCCTGACATCTCACGGCGAAAATCTCGACCATCCACACCCAAGTAAAAAAAACACGAGCAAAATCCTAATCAGATCGAGATAAAAACCGGATGAATACGTACCATTTTAGAGGCCTTCTCGACGAGTTTTCTCACGAACATCGCCGGCGGCGAACGGTAGCTGTCTCCTCCAACTCTTTTCCCCTTCTCTGCTTCGAAAGATAACGGTGAAGATGGATAAAACCCGTGTTCGAATATCTTGGCCAATCAGAGCACAATGGTTTCGGTGATTTTATCAGAATCGAGGGATCTGACCTACATGGTGGGTTATTAATATATTTGGGCGAGTAATTGTTTGAAATAGTAAAGCTTCCTTATCAGTTATGAAATAATAATAATATCAAGACATTAAAAAAACAATCTTTGGTGCGCAACGGCAGAGATATATGTCTTAAAGCTGCCATTTGGAGGCTTTAATGAGTAAGCAGACAAAAGTTAACGAGGCCAATTTGTAGCTTGTTCTAAAGCCACGATGTGTCGGGTCACGTGCAAAAGTTTACAAGCGGTCAAGCAACCAATAACAATCATACTTCCTCAACCCCTTGATTTACTGAAACATTTTTGGTAAATACGATCCTCCCTTGTCGTGCTTTATCGAAAATACAGTCAGATTTTTGATACGGGCGGATTGACCGATGTTTTCCCGCCGAATGTCCACCGTACCATCGCGGATCTTACGACTGAATTTAATCCCGCACGACAAATCACCGTGCGTTACCCATACAAAAAAATTGCTCTTGATTTACAAATGGAATTACATGTGGTGAAATTTTCCTAAGAATTGTGCCCGAATTGTAACGACAAAATCAAATTTAATAAAAGAATGATAAATACAAAATTGAGAAATATATGGATAAGTAGACACTATATGCAATATGCATGCCCTTTTTAACTAGAACACCAACATTGGCATACATTATTGTTACTGATTTTGTCAATATGTTTATCACACAAAACAATTGTCAACACAACCAATCAACAACTACAATCCTCACCCTGGCTTTGGGAATCGTCATTATAATGTGCATGAACCACCACTAATGACACAATAATCGCCTTCTTTTACTACTACTAGTAGTACCGCCCCGACTGTTGAGCCTCGAGTGTAGTTAAATAAGACCTTACTTATTGAGAAAGACAACGGCGATACCGTCGTAAGTGATAGTAAGTCGCACTATACTCCAGAGAGTTAGTTAATCTCCTTCAAATGACTTGATTGCTTAAGTACTCTATCTGCTGGACAAAGTCTATTTATAGTGATAGTAAGTTGAGGTAAAGACAAAAGTTAATGGAAATGTCACAGGATTGTGTTGTTATAGTATATTGATTAATTTGAAGGATTATCTTACAAAAAAGAAAGATTACCTTCTAAAAAAGAGTTATCTTCTGAAAATATAATATTAATTAGAATGCAAAAGATTGAGACATGATATTTCCTATGGCAAAACATTTAATTATATCAAATTAGCGGGCTATGGGTACCAGGAGAGTGAGAGCAATCGAAAGGGTAGTGGGAGCACTCGTGATAGGTTATGATTATATCTGACTGGAGGCGAGCTACACTTCTCTAGGGGTGTTTGCGAGATTGTTGCGTGATGTGTGTCAAGTGATTGTGTGAGCGAGTTCTAGACGAGCGAGATATGGGATCCATCGGTTCGGGTTTCGGGCGTGGTCTAGATATATCTATCATGAATGCGTAAAGTGATCAAAGCACCTGCTACTAAGTGAACATGGCTATCAAGCCCTTAACTATGACAAATGACAACTAGTGCAAGACTTGTCATTTTCATACTTGTCATCAACAATAAAACCAACATGTAGTCTTCTCCTCTATGGTAAATATGTCACCTCCGCAAATCCCTTTATGACTTCAAGCAAAACACCTCGAGCATGGTTCTCAGGGTTTACTACAGTTATACTGACAGTCGGATTTACTGCAAGTCCCTCGGACCCTGCATTATTTACCCATATCTCAAGCACCCTTCTGCTATTATATGTTGATAACATGATCATCACGGACAAGAACTCTAGGCATATTCAACAAGTCAAGTATCATCTTCAAAATTAGTTTGAAATGAAGGAGCTCAGATCTTTTCGTTATTTTCTCGGTCTTGAAATAAATCACCCTCCAAGTCTCTTATCCCAACAAAAATTCATTAATGAGATCTTTAACAGAGCTGCTACGACTGTCGACCGTACTGTTGTCACTCCTCTTGAACTAAATCTTAACATGAATTCTCAAGTCGGAAAAATTATATATATAAGATCTCTATAGGCACTGACAACTTGTTGAAATTCTATAGATACTGCATCTTTTTTGGAGACTCTTTGATATCTTGGAAATTCAATAAACAAAATGTGATATCCCGCTACAGTGCTGAAGCAGAGTCATGACTACCACTGTCGCCAAAGTGACTTGGCTACGACGTCTTCTGCAAAATCTTCATATTCCAGTCTCAGATACCACATCGCTATTCTGTTACAACATCAGTGTCGTACAGATTGCTTTCAATCCCGTCTTTCATGAACGCACCAAGCATATTGGGAGACTATCACTATGTCCGTCAATTGTTCCTGAGCAAGCTCATCTCGCTTATTCATGTCTCCTCCACTCTTCAGATTGCAGACTTCTTCACCAAGCCCCGCACAATTCAGAGACATGAGTTTCTGATTCGATAACTCTTGATGATTGATCCACAAGCCTTTTGTGGAATATAGTGGCTCATTTTTTTAATCATTCAAACTCCTACTTCACCAATATGAGTATGAGGAAGTGTTGAATAAAATATTCATTTATGTACAAAACCCAAAATGTAAAATTCATAATATAAAGTCTATCATGAAAGCCTATTAGCTCTACTTTAGTCTCACATCTCCTAATTGTAAATTGGTCTCTTCTCTTTACCTATTTATGCTCATTCAAGCGATGAATAAATATTCAATCTTTGTACTCTCTATCATCCTAACGGAGAAATCATAGCCATGTTGATCAAATAAAACTCCAATCAAATCTCATTCAAGTTCAAATGATCAAATATCATTCAAATAAATCAAATCCGCATATATTCTCATCACTTCACATTATCTACAAAGGACACGAAGAATCATGGATACTGGCACAGTCGCACGGCCCCTCTGAGTGCTATCACTCCCCCTCTGAGTGCTATCACTCATGTGTGCAGCATATAATTAACAGGCACATGAATTATGGTCATGATTCATGGTTAACCAATCACTAAGCTGAAAACCAAATTGGAATTACTAGAAAAGGGTGAAAACCAAGAAGGAATTAATTACGTGCATTGTTAAAGGCAAACCAAAAATGGATATCCGCACACCATTAATAATGGCAAACCATATTTTTTTGGAAATTACTCGGTGCAAACAAATATGTTAACGACAAACCGATATTGTTAATAACAATTCAAATCTAAAATTAGAAAATTTGTCATTATTTTTCAACCATTGAGAGAGTTTTGAGGATAGTTGTTAATCAAAGTGACTCAAAGGAAAAAAAAAGTAAATGGTGAGTTCTTGCTTCTATAAAGACATAAAAGTTTGTTCACCAAGTTTAGCTTTTTGAATAACCAAGGTCTGATCCAGAAAAGAATGAAAATTCTGATTTCAGCATTTTTGCTTTAACCACATAAGTTAACTGACAATCTCAATTTATGTATTAGTAAAATATGATCACTAAATTTTATGCACAATTATTATTTTTATTTTCTGACAATGTAATCTCAATAGACTTTTGTTATGTTATATTACTCTTTTGAAATTTCTGAAAGATGAGAAGATGATTATATACATCTTATTGCACTTCTTTGTCGATTAACATTTATTGTGCATGCACATACTGAATAAACAAATCATTATAGAATGTGAGAAGGTTTCGACTAAGCGTGAGAAGGAATCATGGTGGGTTTTTGGCGCTGGCGTGCGGCCTATGGTTTGCCCGTAGAAAATTTCTAAACTAATTTTAGATGAGAATTTTAAGTTATGTTGATGTGCGGATAACAATTTTTTTGGTTTGCCTGTAAAAAAATCGGAACTAATTTTAAATGGGGATTTTAAGTTATGTCGGTGTGCGGATATCCGTTTTTTATTTGCCTTTAACAATGCCCTTAATTATCTTTACTGCTATTAATTTTATATTAAAAACAGAAGTCCAAATCATTCAACTTCCTTAGAAAAACAATTCGCTAATTGCAAGTGAAGGGTTAGAACCAAGAAGAGGCATCAGATATTTGGAATCCCTATTTTGCCAATTAAAACAGACAAGAGTCCGTACCATTTAACTATCTTAAAATCCTTTTAATAAACGATGACGACAAATCAGTCAAAGTTTTAAGGCTATTGCCAGCTAAAATAAACAAATAACTATTATTTCCTACAGCTAAATTGACAATTACAGGTCCGCTTAAGAACTTGCTGTAAATCTCAAAGAAAGTGTAGATGCGAACGATATGTTAATCAATAGAAACAGAAATGGTCAGAAATTGTTAAGAGCCGGCGTTCAATGAGGAAAACTACAGTGAAATAACCCTTTTATTAAAATCTATACTAATTAAATTAGATTATCATGAATTAGTCTCTCCCGGCCTTTGCGGAATGACACAAACATCTCCTCGTTTGCGGAATCCCCTGGCCGGCGATCTCTCTACAGATCAATCTACTCACCTAAGTCAAAATAGCGGGAAAAAATTCCTATTCCGAAAGAGAAATCGGATGAATACGTACCTTCTTAGAGGCCTTCTCTACGAGCTTTTTGACGAACATCGCCGGCGAAGATCCGTGGCCGCTCCTCCGTCTCCTTCGCTCTTCTCTGTTTCGGAAGATATCTGCTAAGACGGAGAAATCTCACGATCCGACGGATCTATTAATTTTAGGGTTCCTAAATCGGTGATCGAAATCTCTTGCGAGGAAGAAGAAAGCGGGGGGAAAAGGATGTGAAGAGAAGAGCAGTGTGTGTGGAGCGGTTTAAATTCGGATTTTATAATGACGCGAGAAGAGCGTCAAGGGAGAGGATGGGGCACGTGGCTTCGGGTGAATGGGTAGTACTGTGCCCATAAAGAAATGAACTAACTAATTAGGGCGGGCCCACAGAAGACTCCGTTGGACACGTAAGCTTGCGGTTAAAGCGGCCCATGATATGATACAGGGGGGTGACGGTGCCGCCCGTCGGCGACTGCAAGTCGCTCCGCTTTTTTTTATCCGGCAGGTGTCTGCGAGTAATAGAAAGCATGGGGTGTGCATCTTTGGTTGTGGCAAGCATGTTTTGGCCGAAAGTTTTAAGTTAGTTAATAAGCCAAATCGCACTAATCGACCTTGATGGGTACCCACGAAATCAACGTGGTCGGATCGGACCAACAAAGCTGCGACCTCGACTTGCTCACCGAGTGCATAATTGCTCTCGACCCCGGGGGAAGTCGACACGAACCAGACTAGTCCAACTTAGACAGGGCCAATGCAGTCGGTCTCCGTAGAAGAAAGTGTAAGGAAAAAGGGGCGGCGGCCAGAAAAAGGGGTGGCGGCCACCGTAGAAGAAAATGTAATGAAAAGGGGGATACAAAAAGAACTTTGTTCTTTGTTAGTCTTATCTATAAGAGGGAAGCATATGAGAAATATAACTAGAAAAGGGGTGGCGGCCACCGTAGAAGAAAATGTAAGGAAAAGGGGCGGCGGCCACCGTAGAAGAAAATGTAAGGAAAAGGGGTGGCGGCCACCGTAGAAAAAATGTAAGGAAGGGGGAGGGGACACAAACCAGAAAAAGGGGCGGCGGCGGCCACCGTAGAAGAAAATGTAAAGAAAAGGGGGATACAAAAAGAACTCTGTTCTTTGTTAGTCCTATCTATAAGAGGGAAGCATAATTGCTGGGCGAGAGGGGGGGGGGGGGGGGGGGGGGGGGGGGGGGGGGCGAGCCGCCCCTCCCCCTCTCCGCCTCCTTGCTGGGCGAGAGGGGGGGCGAGCTGCCCCTCCCCCTCTCCGCCTTCTTGCTGGGCGAGAGGGGGGGGCGAGCTGCCCCCCCCCCCCCCCTCTCCGCCTCCTTGCTGGGCGAGAGGGGGGGCGAGCTGCCCCTCCCCCTCTCCGCCTCCTTGCTGGGCGAGAGGGGGGGGGGGGGGGGGGGGGGGGGGGGGGGGGGGGGGGGCGAGCTGCCCCTCCCCCTCTCCGCCTCCTTGCTGGGCGAGAGGGGGGGCGAGGGGCGAGCTGCCCCTCCCCCTCTCCGCCTCCTTGCTGGGCGAGAGGGGGGGGGGGGCGAGCCGCCCCTCCCCCTCTCGGCCTCCTTGCTGGGCGAGAGGGGGGCGAGCCGCCCCTCCCCCTCTCCGCCTCCTTGCTGGGCGAGAGGGGGGCGAGCTGCCCCTCCCCCTCTCGCCTCCTTGCTGGGCGAGATGGGGGGGGGGGGGGGGGGGGGGGGGGCGAGCTTGCCCCTCCCCCTCTCCGCCTCCTTGCTGGGCGAGAGGGGGGGCGAGCTGCCCCTCCCCCTCTCCGCCTCCTTGCTGGGTGAGAGGGGGGCGAGCTGCCCCTCCCCCTCTCCGCCTCCTTGCTGGGCGAGAGGGGGGCCGAGGGGCGAGCTTGCCCCTCCCCCTCTCCGCCTTCTTGCTGGGCGAGAGGGGGGGGGGGGGGGGGGGGTGGGCGGGTGGGGGGCGAGCCGCGCCTCCCCCTCTAGGCCTCCTTGCTGGGCGAGAGGGGGGCGAGCCGCCCCTCCCCCTCTCCGCCTCCTTGCTGGGCGAGAGGGGGGGCGAGCTGCCCCTCCCCCTCTCCGCCTCCTTGCTGGGCGAGAGGGGGGGGGGGGGGGGGGGCGAGCCGCCCCTCCCCCTCTCGGCCTCCTTGCTAGGAGAGAGGGGGGCGAGCCGCCCCTCCCCCTCCTTGCTGGGCGAGAGGGGGGGGGGGGGGGGGGGGGGGGGGGGCGAGCTGCCCCTCCCCCTCCTTGCTGGGCGAGAGGGGGGGCGAGCTGCCCCTTCCCCTCTCCGCCTCCTTGCTGGGCGAGAGAGGGAGGGGCGAGACCCCCCTCCCCCCTCTCCGCCCGGATATTTGGGAGTGCTCGGCGAATATCTGGGTTGTACATCGGCGACCCTTCACGCTGGGCCTCTCGATGGATATGGGGTTTGTACAGTCGTGTTGCTAGGAGAAGTGGTGGAGTGTTGTACCCTAGATGGCGAAAGTTAATTAGCTAAAAGCATCACTAGTTTATGCTCTGATCAAAATAGCATGGGGCACGTGGAATCCCATGTGAATCAACAAGGACCACCCTGCAAAGTTAAATACTCCAGGTGATTGATAGTGAAGTACCGTGAGAGGTGTTAAGATTTTTATCATTATGGAGTAGTTATTTTTCGCAAGGCTCCCTTACAGTATGTTACCGCAGTACAATTCACCACATAATTTAGGATGGATTGGTGTAGTTCCTCTACGCCTAGGTCACCAGAATATTAATGCCCCAAGCCCTCATTCTTGTCGCCAATCAACGGATGGAAAGCACCGGGAGCCTCCCCCCCCCCCCCCCCCCCCCCCCCCCCCCCCCCCCCCCCCCCCCCCCCCCCCCCCCCCCCCCCCCCCCCCCCCCCCCCCCCCCCCCCCCCCCCCCCCCCCCCCCCCCCCCGCACACACACACAAAAAAGAGGCCACGAGTGGCCTCTCTCCTCTTTCCTCTTTCTTCCTCTCAAATGAGCATTCGTCATTAATGAGAAGGAGAAACCTCAAACTTTAGAAACACATATCTCTCTAACCATTTAACGAAACTTCAATATGAAAGCTAACTTGATTGCGCTCAAAAAAAATATAAGGTAGGCTAGTCAATCAAGGATTTTCATGAAGTTTTGGTGAGGTGGTCATTCCACTCTCATGTGTGTTCCTTCGCCCTCTACTCTACGGAACACACTACACACTCTATCACATGACCCCACACTCTGCTCTCCACCGTGAGCCCCCACGCCCCGTTCTACAGAACACACCCTGCTTTACAGAGATCACCACACTCCGCTCTCTAGTGCGCACCACCACACACTGCTCTCCACTGTGCCCCCGACCACGCTTTACTCAACCAAACATACTCAACTTTCAAGTGCACGCCCGACGCTCCGCTCTACATAACACGCTCTGCTCCCTTTCGCGCGCCCTCGCACTCAGCCTACAGAATGTATCGCGCCTCGCTCTCCCATCGACACCCCCAGGGCTTGTCGCGGTTCCGGTTCTACGAAAATCGTGAACTGAACCACTAAGGTAACAATTCTTCAAATTAGAACCAAAACCGTATTTGGTTTGACTGGTTCCGGTTCGGGTTCCGGTTCCAGCATAATTTTTGGAATCATCGTGTTAACGGTTCCGGCTACGGTTCAACAAGAACCAAAACCAAACCGGCCACTAACGGTTTGGTCCGGTTCTATGCGATTCGGTCCGGTTCCAACCCGAACCAAAACCCAACTTGGCGGAATGAATGTGAGGTCAAAAATAAAAAAACCGGAGGGAAAAAGTATACACGTTCGGTTTTTTTTTTTGCAAGAGGGACTTCGAAGTCTGAGGCCCGGACGCAGAAATTTCGCGTTACACCAAGGGGGAGTACTTTTTGTATAATATATAGTAAAGCCGACTGAAAGTTAAAAACTGAAACCGCAAGATCACAAAATTGCACCAGATCGCACCGATTTTAAAAATTCAAAGATCACGATCGTGTAATGCTGATGCAATATTCATGTTGCTTAAGTTCATAACTCAACATAGAGTAAAGAACTTTGAATTGTTGCTCTTTAAATCTTATTTTACAATTAAAATTTTGTTTGAATAATATATTAGTTAATTCAATTTTACTAATTTACCAACTACAATTAGATTTGTCTTTCATGATTACTATTAAATAGTAGTTGTATATTCTCTATATTTTTAAAACAAAATATTTTAGAAAAATATACGAGTAAAATTCAAAATATATTATATGACTGTATAAAAACTGAAAGTACACCGCAAAAACCGACTACAAACCGCACAAATGTCAAACCACACAACACGATTTTGATGCAGTGTGATTTTATTCAATCCAAAATCGGCCCCCTTTGTTGCGATTGAGGTTTGGGTTCAAACCGTACTAGTTTCATCAATAATAGTAAGTATAGATATTATAGATATATTATAAAAAATAACAATATAATAATAATAATAATAGTAATAATAATAAACGGGTTGCGGTTTGATTCTGCTTTGGTCCGGTTCGGATCGATTCTAAAAATCTTTAAATCGCTTGAGACTTGTATATTGCGGTTCCGGTTTCTGGTATGGATAATAAAATGAATGAACGACACCCAGACCAATGTTGTTCACGGTTCCAAAATTCAAACCGGAACTCAAATAACTCGGGAAAGGTTCGGTCCGGTTTTTTGCGGTTCCGATTCGGTTTACGATTTTCGATTTTAAGTGACAACTTTAGACACCCCTACGTTCCGCTCTCCAATGCGCACCCCACACTTTGCTCTTTAGGACGAGCCTGAAAAATATGGATGCATGTACCCCAAGTACCAGCCTCTTACTGTATAAATACAATCACAAACACCATCAACGTAAAGGCGAAAGTAAAGCAAACACTCACCAAAATCAATTTAGTAAATAGTACATATAAATGTCCATCACCAAAAAGGCGAATAATATACAATGCCCATAATATACAAATAAAATACACTCGAGTCTCTCGAACTCCTCCTTCCTCCGCTGGTCAAAGTTTCAAAAGCGTAAGGGCTTTCCAACCTTCACGCCGGAACTATCAATTCAGTATTTTTATTTGTCACAAACCTCACTATCTTTACTCCATTGAGCTCTTTCCCACACAAAAGGTGCACTTAAGAGTGTAAGCTGATCCTGAAACAAGAAACTCATTTAGTAAAGTCTACCTCACCTTCTAGCGAAATAAGAATGTTGTAACATCTATATTCGCTCAAGTTGTCAGACTAATAGTCATATATGGTTGAACTAGAGGAAATCAAGGTCCACGATATTGAGGCGTAAAATGTAAGTACACCGCTGAAGATTTCTATGTCGGGCAAATGTTAATCTATTTTCTGTTGATATTAGATTAAAATGAGACCAAGTTGTGTGAAAACGGAGTGTGAATGATATTTTTGCGAATATCTTTTTCATCCTTAGGATATGTGGTTAAGTGAATAAGCAAGAAGCCGAGTAAAGGTTACTAGATGAATGCCTAGCTATTGAATGCTATTTGTATTTCATTTCTAAGATGTTTTAGGAAGTTTCTGGATGTTATTTTTCCATATTTTATGCCTCTATTTCATGTGATAATTGCATAGATTCTTTGAGGGATAAATCAATTTTCTGGAGGGTTGTTGTTGAAATGATGTTGTTTTAAGCTTTTATGCCTTTATTATCATGTTTTGTTTCTCTTAAAATTTTATTTGCATGTGAATAAATTGAAGATTTGGATGTTTTGGTGATATCATATTTATTTCTAATGTTAAGTTTTTTTATTTACATATATAGTCAATGGACACTGGGAATCATTTCTCAGAGGATGTAGATGATAGTGATAATAATGTCTTTGATATTCACTTTGCGGGTCAGGAAGAATTATTTGGTGATGTTCTTATTGAGAACTTAAACAACAATGAAGAGAGAATGAATGGAGACGATCAATATCAGTATGATTCACTCTAATCACTTAGTAGTGACGATAAAACCACATGTTCGGTGAGAATGAGACATACAAAATCATTGTTCACAATATTAAAAGACATGAAAGAAATGAAATGAGAATCTGGCTTAATTTTTAAGTCAAAAAAATAATTTAAAGATACAGTAACAAAATATATTGTACATATTACAATGGGTTTAAATTTGATAAAAGATGATAAGCAAAGAGTGAGGTATAAATATAACTCTGGGTGTGGATACTTGGTGCTGAGATTATAACAGATAAACATAATTTAGTCGAGAATTGAACAATAAACTATTAAATGATAAGTTAGGCAAACAGAATGAATTGAAGGACAGAGAAAATTCCAACATACATCCAAGACACGTTGTTGATAAAGTGAAAGAGAAATGGTTGCTGGGTTTCTAAGAATAAAACACTGAGAGCAAAGTATCAAGCAAATATGGCGCTCAAAGGTAGCGTTGATGAACAAATATGTCCTGAGCTATTTAGATCAAATCAAGGAAGCTCAATCTTCATGAAATTTATATGGACACAAAAGTTTTATGTTGAAAATATTATGCCATAAAAAACTATATTGCCACGATTTCAAAGATTATATGTATGTTTTCCTGCATGTAAATAATCATTTAGAATATGTATACCAATTGTTGGATTATATGGGTGTTTTTTAAGGGTTACTATGACGGTCAATTATTAACAACAATCTAAGGCAAAGCATAGTGAAATGTGGAGCCACTAAAACATCCATGTGGGTATTTACAATATTCCGCAATACAAAACATCAATCCCAAAATAGATAGGTATACAATAAGATTTTAGTAAAACATTAAACACTACAACTCTAGTAATTCAAAAAAAGAGCTAAACGCTACTCACTGATCGTTTCTAGCACATACATGGTTTAATCTACTCGATGAAGAGCAAAACAATCTTAACATGAAAAAATTGCAACCACGAGGGGTGAGCCAAGCGCAATGAATGAATCAAATTTCTATGAAACAGAGTGAGAAAAGGTATTCATTTCTAGATTTTTTTAGAATCGTCTCGACAAACCAGTCGTGAGAATGTCATAAAGCAATATCTTGGACGATATGCGCGCCAAAAAATAAAGTATCAACATATTCACATCTTCCTTTTTTTTTCTTCCAATTACCAACATATTCTTCCTAACAATGTGAGTGAATTAAATCACTCTTCCCATATAATAATTCATTTATTAATTTCTACTTCACAACTTACTAATGATGAACAGCAGCTCTTCATCGCATTTCTCATTTCCCATTTCAAAGTTGAAAAAGCATGAAAAAATAATTTCAACTGCAAATTCAATCCATCCCCCTTTATAGAGAGTAAATCTTCCATCCTCCTCATACCCTGGCCGAGAAGAAGATTACCATCACCGTCGAATACGTGCCGGAAACGGCGAAGATGACGCCGAGCACGATGATGGCGAAGTCGGAAGCTATCCCAATCCAACCCATCTCCGCACCAAAAACCCTAAGATGGAAGGCCGCCGGAAGCACAAACCCTAGGATACAGCAAACGCTGCTCCCCACCAGCGACAGAAAATCGGTGAAATTGGGCACGAGAAGCGTGATCAAGCTCACCGCGATCACCAATCCCCACCTTAGCCACATACAGTATCTCTTACCACACGTCCACCGCTCCGCCACCTCGTACACCGGATTCATCATGATCGGTAAGGTGAAGAACAGATTGATGCAGAGCCCTACCTGTACGACGACGGGGATCAACCCGGCGCCCAGGTTCGTGGTGATAATGTCTCTCGTATTCTCGCCGAAGGCCATGTACCCGAACGAGCCGAAGGCCGCGTAGATAGCCGATATGACGGCCATGGAAAGGCCGAGGGTTCGCCCGAAATTGGCCTTGTTGGCTGCTTCCGATTCAAGCGGGAGCACCATCCCAATCCCCTCGAAGGCGTACACGGCCACTCCGAGTCCGTAGAGGATGACAGATGGTCCGCCGAAGGCGTTTAGATCAGGCTGGTGGCGAGCGAAGGTGGTGAAATCAACGCCGAGAACGACGGCCATCGCCAAGATATCGACGATGTCTGCGAAGATGCTGAGGGGGGCGAGAACAGTTAGGCTGCGGATCGAGTTGAGGGCGAGTTGGAATGGGAGAATCGCGGCGAGGGAGAGATATTTATTAGGGCTACGGGGTAGGATGTGGGTAAGGGTGTTGGAGATGAAGATGAGGTACCCGATGCAGAAGCCGGATTGGCTCAGAACAATCATCAGGTCAACGGCAAGGCGGCCGCCACGGCCGGCGACGGCGAGCCCGAGGTCCCCGAAGGAGACGAGCTTTGAGAATCCTCCATCTTCCTCAAGGCGGCGTCTGGTGCGGACCAGGAGCATCATGCAGTAAAAGGTCAGGGCACCGATGACGAGGAGCATTATGCTTCCGGCGGCCCATCCAGTGCGCTTGAAGGCGTAGGGGAGACCGAGGACTCCGGCGCCGACGATGGCGATGAAAACGTTGGCGAAAGTTTTAGGTTGCGAGGAAAGGTGATCTCCGGTCAGGTGGCCTAGAAGTGGGACAGCTGAGCCGCCGTCTGTCATCGGGAGGGCGTGGGAAGAGGAGCTCGCCTCCTTAAACACCATGGCTGTTCTTGATGGAATTACTTCCGGCGATATGGGATTGGGGGATTTGGGAAATCAGTAATACGGTATCGGGTGCAAGACCGGCCGGGTGTATAAAAAGATGGTTTGATTGACAACATGTGCTCCGGTCGCCGGTCGCCGGTCGCCGGTCGGTGGCTATGGGTCCCGCTAGGGTTTGTAAATTAGGACCATGGAGCTTACTCATCGTTCAAAGCTGGCCGTCGGAAAAAAAAATATTGCAACGAAAGAACGGCCATGATTTAATATTTTACAAATACCCAATCTCATCATATTCACCAGTTTTGACTATTCGCACACCAATTTTTATGAGTTATTACGCGCCTTTTGAAAATAAGTTTTGTACATGCATTTTTAGGAAAAGTGTTCAACACAAAAATTGTAGATCTCGTCGAAATCTACAACTTTCGTGTTGAACACTTTTCCTAAAAATGCATGTACAAGGCGTATTTTCAAAAATTCTTTATAGTTACAATCAGGGCGGCAATACGTCTTGTGCGTGCATTTTTAGGAAAAGTGTTCAACACGAAAGTTGTAGATCTCGACGAGATCTACAATTTTCGTGTTGAAGACTTTTCCTAAAAATACATATACAAAGCATATTTTCAAAAGGAGCGGAATAATTCATAGAAAATAGTGTGCGAATAGTCAAAATTGGTGTGGTAATAACAATTGACTGATTATTAACGGAGTTTAAAGTAGCCTTTTTTTATGTTAGTTTCCTTTTTAAAAGTTATCAGCTCCGTATCAATATTAATTATTAAAGTCATTATCAATATAATCAATATAAATAAATACCCTAAATTATCATAAATATAGAAATTGTCACTATCATCAATATCATCGATAGGATAACGAACGTAGCCTTAAGCTTGGGTGCAAACGAACAAAAAATTTGTTTTGACCAAAATAAAAACCTACAAAATTTTAGTTTTTGACCAAAATCAAAACCCTCCGTGTAAAACCCGCGAAACGAACGCAGCCTTAAGCTTCTCCTCCAGAAACTTCTTTGGAAATACCATAATGAAAGAACACATTTTACCAATAGGATCTTTCAATTTCTACAGAACATATCACACTAAAATACCTCTAGAAGGGGGACTATTAGCTCTGTTTTTTCATTTTATTTGTCACATGAGGGTAAAAGCTCCATTTCTCTCTCAAATAGAGCCTAAATATTGTTTCAAATTTTGCTCGTAATTTCTCCGTCTCGTGTGTTGGCTTCTCTGGCGCCTGTGATACTGCCATCAATATCATCCCTTGGTTTAGTTGAGGCCAACTGATACAGTCCTTTGATGGCAATGTTTGCGCATTTTTGTAGGGCTAGAAGTTGCGGGTTTGTGTTTCCATTACGAAGATTCACGACACTATAATGAAAATGAGACTTTGCGAGGCATGTTGTATGAAAGGTATTAAATACTGCCTTCCACATTTCTTTAAGTCGTGGCTTCCATTGAGAGGCATGTTGTATGAAAAAAATTATGTCTCTACCGGTAAATAAGAGCTTTCGATAGCTGCAAGCCAATTTTTGTTTGATTTGTGAAATATTTTGCTCGGTCGGACGAACACATCAACCAACAAGGGAATAAGGACACAAAGAGATGAACATAAACTTTCGCAATTTAATAACGCTTGACAGCTAGTTACAAATGAACATGGCTGAAAACAAGTTGCATCCAACTTGATTCACGACAGCCAATGAAGTAAAGAAATTGGTCGCGAACAGTGTCCGCTTCTCCTCCGGAGCACACCGCGTAGGTGATACTCGCTCCTCGCTCCTCTCAACCGCCGACGTTAACTCCTAACGCCCAGCGTTAGCTCTGCTACTCGCAAGCTCACTGCTCGCACTCTCCGCTCGCTAGTCGCAACTAGTCGAAGCTCACTACTCGCCACCCTCAACGTCTGTCGTTAACTCCTAACGCGTCGCGTTAACTCGCGATCAAGAAACTCGCCTAGGTCGCCTGCCGAACTGACTCCGGGTTCGATGCTCGCTAGATAATGATGCTCGCCACTTTTTATGCATCCTCTTAGAGGGGGGTGCCCTTCCTATTTATAGGAAGAAGTGAAGTCTTCTAGAAGCCGAGCTAACGCCGATGTTAGCTCTAACGCTGGGCGTTAGCTCACTTCAAAACTCAACACTCCCCCTTGAAGTGAGCTCCGGGAACAACTCCAAGCAACGAGCGAAGCCTCCAGAATGGCCCCGCAGATAGGGGCGAATATATCTGCAAGGTTGTCTTCGCTCCGCACATGCTCCACTGCGATCAAGCCACCCAACACCTTCTCTCTGATGAAGTGATGCTCGATCTCTATGTGTTTGATCCTTGCATGACACACTAGGTTGGTTACCAGTTTCAAGGCACTCTCATTGTCCCCGCGAAGCACAGTAGGTACGCTGACCTCTTCGTCCACATCCTCCACTAGTCTCCTTAGCCAGACACACTCCTGAGCTGTTAAGGACGATGCCTTGTACTCGGCCTCCGTGGTGGAAAGGGAAATAGAGTCCTGCTTCTTGCTACACCACGAGATAGCAGCAGCTCCACACAAAAACACGTAACCTGATGTCGACTTGCGGTCATCAGCGTCACCTCCGTAGTCTGCATCCGTGTACCCATGCAGCTTGAAGTCAGACTTCTCTCCATAGGACAACCCCATCTCAAGGGTTCCCTTCACATACTTCTGTATCCCTTTAGCTGCCTCTAGATGAGGCTTCCGCGGCTCCTACATATACCGACTAACTCGGCCGACAGCAAAGACGATGTCCGGCCTCGTGATAGTCAAGTAGATAAGACTCCCCATCAGTGCCCGAAAGATCTTCGGATCAGGAAGAATCCTCCCTTCTTCCTTCTGAAGCTTCAGCCCAACCTCCAAAGGAACGAAACTGCTCTTCCCCTCCTTCATGCCGAATCTCTCGGCGATCTTCTCGGCATAAGCCCTCTGGGAAACGTACAACCCGCCTCTTCTCTTCTCAACTTGAAGGCCAAGGAAATGTTGCAGTTCACCAAGATCCTTCATCTCAAACTATATGGGGAGCTGCTATATCAGCGCCGCGACCTCCTCAGGGTTGTACGCTGTCACGATCATGTCGTCGACGTACAACAACACCAACACGTGAAGACCTCCACTCTTCTTCACAAACATGCTAGAGTCTGAGTCTGAGGCATCATAACCGCAGAACTGCAGGTACTCCGCAATCTTTCCATACTAGGCTCTCGGCGCCTGTTTCAACCCGTAGAGGGCCTTCTTCAGCTTGCAGACGTGATGTGGTAATGACTTGGACACGTATCCAGGTGGTTGCTCCATGAATATGTCTTTGTCAATCTCTCCGTACAGGAACGCGTTCTTCACATCAAGCTGTCACAGCTTCCAACCTCAGCACGCCGCCAGAGCGATGAGCGTCCTCACCGACGTCATCTTCGCGACAGGACCGAATGTCTCCTCGTAGTCCTCTCCATAGGTTTGTGAGAAGCCCCGAGCGACAAGCCTCGCCTTGTATCGCTCTACTTCTCCATCCGCTCTCTTCTTGACCTTGTACACTCATTTGTAGGTGACATGTTTGATGCCCTCCACCATGAGAACTAGGTCCCATGTTTCATTCTTCTCTATGACCTCCATCTCCTCAATCATGGTCGTGTCCCACTCCTTGATGTCAGCTGCATCCTCAAAGCAGGCAAGTTCCCTCTCGTCGAGTGGTCCTGCGAAGAAGCAGGAGAACAAACTCACGAAGTTCCCCTCCTTATAGCGAGCAGGCGGGACGATGGTCCGCTTCGACCTCCTCAAGGCTTGGCCACTATCTACCACTCCGGTAGACTCCTCTGCTTGAGCTCCTCTCTGAACTCCTCTTGAAGCAGTGCTCTCCCTGCTTTTAGAGTTCGAAGCTACCCCTGAGCCAGAAGCTCCCCCTGAGCCAGAAGGCGATGGGGCACTGGGAGATACCTCCAACTCCACAATAGAGTCCTCTGTGTCTCTCTCTTGTCCCCCGCTCGAATCTCCACTCTCCGGCAACACCACAGAAGAGACACCCTGATACGAGATCAGTTCGTCAAACACTACGTCGCGCGAGACGATGAACTTGTGGGTCTGCGGATCCATGCACTTTCACCCCTTCTTCCGCTCATCGTAGCCGATGAAGACACACTTCCTCGCTTTCGGCTCCAACTTGGTTCTCTGAGCGTCCGGGATGTGCTCATCGTAGCCGATTGATCACATGGGTAGCACACGCCATTCCCTCCACCCATAAGGCCTTGGGAATGCTCTTGGCATGCAGCCAACTCCTGGTAGTCTCCACCAGATGGCGTATCTTCCTCTCTGCCGCCCCATTCTGCTGAGGGGTGTGAGCGCAGGAGAGCTCCCGCCGAATGCCGAACATTCTGCAGAACGAAGCAAACTCATTGGAGGTAAACTCCCCTCCATTGTCGCTTCTCAGCTTCTTCACTATGCGGTTCAGCCTTCCTTCCACAAGCTCCTTCCACTCTTGGAACTTCTCGAATACTTCTGACTTCTCTCTCAGAAAGTATACCCACGTATAGTGGGTGTAGTCATCCACCAGAACCAGCACATACTTATTGCCTCCATAAGTAAGGGTGGCACACGGCCCCATAACATCAACATGTACGCACTCAAGAGGTGCCTTACACCTAGTCTCCGACTTGTCAAATGGAAGTCGACGTGACTTTCCATATTGGCATCCATCACACACATGACCGTCGCCGTAGGAAGAGAGATGAGGCAGACCACTCACTAGGCCCTTTGCTGCCATCATCTTCAGCTTGTCCATCCCTACCTGACCCAGCCTCTCATGCCAGATCACTGTGATGTCGTTAGTCTTCAGCTTGTCCACGTAGGCATTTGCAGACAGAACATACAAATCCTTCACCCTTCTCCCGGTGAGCGTGGCGTCAACATCGACAGACGATAGGTTCTTCAGGAACTTCACCTCCTTCGGTCCAAACAGCACGTGGTATCCAACATTCACTGCGTTAGCAACCGAGAAGAGGTTCTTCTTCATGCCCGGAACATGATACACACTCTTCAGTGTCACGGGCTTCTCTTTACTCCCATGAGATACCTTCCCTTCTCGCTCCACTAGTTGTATTGTATCATCCGTTCCTTCATATGCTTCCAAGGACTCGAACTTCGACATATCTCCAGTGAGACAAATGACCAAGTCTAACATGCCATAAATCAAGATTTTAGCTAGTAAAGTTGTTTATAGAACAAAAAAGAAAAAGGGCAGAGTGGAGGAGACCATTGCATACAGTCCATGCTTCACCTCAGCTGTACCAATCATCTTCAAAATCTCGAGATCCTGAATATGATAAACATTATGCAAAAATATCAGTTTACAATGCAAATCTATAGTGAGTTTGGAGACAGAAATCAAATTGAAACAAAAATCAGGGAATATAGAGAACGGTGGTAAGGTAGAAGTGAGTAGAGAAAACAACTGTCCAAAGATAGATGTGGAGATTTCTGTTCCATTTGGTAGTTTCACTCGAATAGGATTTATGTGCATATAGCTTTGAAAACTTGTTAAAGTATGGCAAACATGATTTATGGCTCCTATGTCAAGAATCAATGTCTCAGAATTTGCAGTGCAGGATTGTATATGAGCAATACCTGAAGATCGTTCTTGTTTAGCGTCAGATTCATGAGTAAGAACTTGATTGGTACAATGATTTTGCTGAATAGAAGACTGATGGATCATGGCCATGATGAGTTGTTGTTATTCAGGTGTATACGAAGTCGAAACATCGGGAGTACCATCCTTGGAAGGTTGTTCAATAAGACTTTTGTCAGGCTTAGTTTCAGAGAACGTAGAACAACTGTTGACAGCATGATTATATGGTTTTTTTCTTGAAATGAGGAGGATAACCATGTTTCTTGTAACATACATCAATTGTATGACCAATTTTCTTGCAATAATTGCAGACTTTGTGAGATTGTCCTCGTCCCAAACCACTTCGACTTCGAGAAGATGAGTTGTGTCCTCCATAATTGTTTCCAGTATTTGTTCTTGGAGCAAGTTGAGAATCCAAGGTGGTTGCAAAGATCCGCGACTCCAGAATTGGTGTATGCATCTGTCGTCTGCCGTTCTTGTTGTATTAAAAGCAAAAACACTTCAGAAACATTTGGTAAAGGATCCATTAACATAATTTGAGATCGAACTGTAGAATATTGCTCATTAAGACCAATAAGAAATCTGATGGCATAATCACTTTCTCTGTAGGATCTAATGATCGGGAGGACATTACAACTGCAAGCGACTAGGCATATGCAAGAGGGGATTGGTCGAAAATTATCCAATTCTTGGCATATGCTTTGTAACTGATTGTCATAGGCAGTAATGGAAGAAGTGCCTTGCTTTAACATGTATAAATCGTGCTAAATTTGAGAAATCCGGAAAGCATCACCCTGATAATATCGCGTGCGAAGATCATTCAATACCTCCAGTGTCGTATTGAACCATAGAACACTTTTGGCTATCGGCGGAGAAAGGGACTGGCAAATCCAAGAAAGAACTTATAAGCAATTGCATCGATCCCAGGCCTCAAATGTAGAATCACTGGGATTTGGTTTCGGAAATCGTCCATCTATGAATTGCAATTTGTTCTTCGTTTCGATTGTCATGTACATGGCACAAGATCAAGATTGATAATTATCACCGGTAAGAGATGCTGAAACGAGTTGAGCACCAGGATTTTCACCAGGATGGACAAAATATGGGTTGGAAGAATCGATTACTGGATTGGAAAAAGAGGAATCACTGCTTGTGATTGTCGCCATTTCTTGAAGGAGAAAAGACCTTCGATCTATAGCTCTGATACCATGATAAAAGAGATTTCCAATAATATATTGCAAGAAGAAATCGAGAGAGAAGAAAGTAAAGAAACGGGAAGAAATCGAGAGAGAAGAAAGTAAAGAAGCGGGAAAGAAAACTTTCATTCTAAAAATTGATTGAACCAGCTATTACAATAAGAGTTATTTATAGGTACAGAACTTGGCCTTAGTGATAACAGCAGACCTATTAAAGGAAAAAAAAAAAGAGAAAACAACTAATTTAATATTACAAAACAAACTTTCTATTTTGTAATAATTGTTGCTAGCTGTCTCCTAGTGTTTCCTTATTCCTAGAAGCCATGTTATGCATTTGGGTATCTTCATTATTCATTTAAAAACAATCTCCAATGATAAATTGATTAAAAAAACATTAATTATTCTTTGTACATAAACTCAGATTTATCTAATTCACAAGGACTAAGATCTAATATAACTATATGATAATTTATCATATGATATCTATTTATGTAAAAAAAAAGATTATTTAAATGACTAAAGAACAAGTTTATGTGAGGGTAAACCTATTATCACTCCAGTTATAATATTTGTCTCTAAGTTACTATTAAGTTATTTTTTGTTTGAGAAAAATGTTAAGTTTGTTCGATCAAAGAATCAGTCGCCCATGTGATTTTCTTGAGGTTTTTTTTTACCCGCTGTGTAGGTGGGAGGTTAGGTGCCTGTTTTTGGATGAGAACTGTTGAAGGTTGTTCATCAAGGGGGTTGCGGGTGTGAAGTATTTGAAGTCGGAAGAACACGTCAACCAATAAGGGAATAAAGACACCAAAAGATGAACACAACTTTCACAATTAATAACTCTTGGCAGCTAGATACAAATGAACATGGCTGAAAACAAGTTGCATCCAACTTGATTCACGACAGCCAATAGTAGAAAAGAACTGGTCACGGACAGTGTCCGCTACTCCTCTGGAGCACACCACACAGGTGATACTCGCTACTCGCTACCGCCGGCGTTAACTCCTAACGCTCAGCGTTAACTCTCAAGTCGCTACTTGCAAGCTCGCTGCTCGCACTCTCAGCTCGTTAGTCGCTACTAGTCGAAGCTCGCTACTCTTCGCTTCCTCCTCTTCTCGCTACCGCGAGCGCAAGCCACTAGCGTCGGACGCTATCTCTGAAGCTCGCTACTCGCTCTAGGTCGCTAGCCAAACTGACTCCGGGTTCGCTGCTCTCCAGGTGGCACTCTGGTATCTCAAACTCGCTCAAAGTTGATGATACTCGCCACTTTCTGAATCTCTCTTCTTAGAGGGGGTCTACCCCTCCTATTTGTAGGCAAGAGAGGAGGTTTTCTAGAAACTGAGCTAGCGCTAACGCGGAGCGTTAGCTCACTTCAAAACTCTAACAACGGGTTCAAACCCCAACGTCAACAACTGGCGCGGCCGAGAAATAGGCGCGCAGAGTTGGTTGGGGTTTCGCTTAGGCTGCAAGCCTAACAGTTCCTTGCCCTCCAGTCAAAAGGCGGAGTTCGGGTCTTGGGCTGTTACTGTTAAGGCCCATCAGGAATTGCATTAGGCGTTGATCTTCCTGCTGCTCCTTCCAGACTTTCATTACTGCACGTTGCCCTGAAGATTTGCATACAGGAATAGATTTCATCGCCTCTAGTTCGTCCCAGAACTGTTTAAATTTTGTGTAATACGATTCAATCAATCATCAACCACTATGAAAATGAAAAGATTTGAATGTGGAAGAAGCTAGAGGTATTTGATGGCATATATTGAGATGAAGTTATATGAATCATCATTAAAATAAGCATCAATTAGGCTTCAAATCAAATTTTTTTTGTACCTAGAAAAATGATTTGTTTTGTTTGATTTATGTAATATTTGACTTGTGATTGTAGAGTATTTACTTATAGTTATCCCAATAGCGTAGTGCAAGCGAGCACAAAAAAGCTCGAGCCTGAAAACTTGGTCAGGACCTAGCTGGTTAAAGTCTTGTTAGGGTCGAGCCCGGGCCTAGACCAGGCCTAGGGGCGCTTAACATGTGCTCCGTAGCTTTGCAGCTTAGCAACACCATACTGTACAGCTAGGGCGCCCAGCTCAGCACACAGTGGGGCGGCAGTCCATCACAATGTTGGGTGGCGGTTCAGTAATGACTATTGGGCCATGCTCAGTGGCCTGGCGGGTCGAACCCAAGTCTGGCCTAGCAGACAACTTTACTGATGATCAACATAAAATACACATGTCTGTGGCCGAGCAGACAACTTCAAGCTGCGAGATTGACCGATGACAACATTGCGAAATTTCAGAAGAATATAACTAATTAAGAGGGCATGGCCGGAAGAGTAAATGTGGTTTTAAAAAGCAATTTATTACATGGATGTGAAAGATTAGAGTGGGTGTTTATTCTGCTAATTAAACTAATTTACTTTTTTTTGAAGAAAATTAAACTCTCTCCCAAACACTGAACAGTTACATTGATCACATTGATGCAGCTCTGCAATGCGTGCCGTCCGATCGAACTCATAAAGTCATGGCTACGAAATTAGAGTAGCCGTCTGATCACGGCTTCATAATTCTGCTGTCGTCCGATCGAACTCAATAAAATCACACACTCTCTCCACATTTTACTAGGTCTCCTAAACCTACAACTAGGGTGTCCTAAACCTATATAATGCATAAAATAAATTTTACACTCGGGTTAAAAACAGCCTTCCCACTACCAGCACGAAACAAGCACAAACCAATCAGCTGAAGGCCCGCAACAGTCCAATAACAACAACAATTCAAACAACCAATGTTGAAACCGACAACTTGGTGAACAAGCCTCGGTCTCTGTGGAGTTCGAGGCCCTCAGCAAGCTGAGGGGCGACCAACACTTACTCCCCTCAAGGGAGAGCTCTAGGTTGAAGGTCGAGGCACTATGAACTAGACCAAGGGCTCGGCGAGGAGGTCCCACCACATACCCGGAAGATCTTTAGAGCGCTTCCCCTCGCAAGCCAATGCCGGGCTTGGGCACCACTGGAGGCTCTCCTCACCCCACTAGAGAGAGACCTGGGGAGGGAGAGGGGGAGAGAGCTAGCCTAGGATAAGCTTGCCTCCAAATGGTGCCCCCTTGGTCCTATTTATAGGATTTCAGGATTTGGGCTGCAAATAGCCACCAACTGGTCCGCGAAATTACTAAAATACCCTCGGAAATGGCCTGCGGATAGCCAAATCCGGTTGTTCTGGAGCGCTAAACGCAGACCAACCCCTCCCCCCGGAACTGGGCGAGAGGGGGTACCTCGCGGGGCTCGGCGAACCTCCTAACTGGGGCTGGGCGAGATCCAAGGGTCGCCCCCCCGCCCTTGCTGGTCTCGCCCCCCTGCTGGGGCTGGGGCAAGGGGGGGGGGGGGGGGGGGGCAGAGGTCTCCTCCCCCTGCCCCCCTGCTGGGGCTGGGCGAGACCCAGCCACGGCAGCCCCCTGCTGGTCTCGCCCCCCACTGCTGGGGCGGGGGCAAGGGGGGGCCAGAGGCCTCCTCCCCCTGCCCCCTGCTGAGGCTGGGCGAGACCCAGCCAGGGCAACCCCCTACTGGTCTCGCCCCCACTGCTGGGGCGGGGGCAAGGGGGGGCCAGAGGCCTCCTCCCCCTGCCCCCCTGCTGGGGCTGGGCGAGACCCAGCCAGGGCAGCCCCCTGCTGGTCTCGCCCCCCACTGCTGGGGCGGGGGCAAGGGGGGGCCAGAGGCCTCCTCCCCCTGCCCCCTGCTGGGGCTGGGAGAGACCCAGCCAGGGCAGCCCCCTGCTGGTCTCGCCCCCCACTGCTGGGGCGGGGGCAAGGGGGCTAGAGGCCTCCTCCCCCTGTTCCCCCTGCTGGGGCTGGGCGAGACCCAGCCAGGGCAGCCCCTGCTGGTCTCACCCCCCACTGCTGGGGCGGGGGCAAGGGGGGCTAGAGGCCTCCTCCCCCTGCCCCCCCCCCCCCCCCCCCCCCCCCCCCCCCTCTTGCTCGCCTCCTTCATGGGTGGGGCGAGTGGGGGGTCTCTACCTCTACCGCTCTCCCTCCTCTCTCCCTGCTCTGGTCTATATTAAAAGACGGTGCTCCAAAATACCTCTTGCGTCCCGAGGACTTACTCTGCGAATACAGGGTTGTACGCAATCCCCACTCTTTTCGAGCGAGGTACACGCTCGGAAAGAAATGTCCAACCCTGTATATTCGACGAGTGTCGCTGGAAACCCGACTAACAGAGCTTCCTCGAGAAAGAACATAAAGCCCCCTCGAGAGGTCCTCCAACCCTGCCGGCTAGCGGGAGCCCGGCTAACGGAGCCACTTCGGGGGGAAAAACACTTACCCTCCTCGAGAGGTCATCCTGCCCTACCGGCTAGTGAGAGCCCAGCTAGCGGAGCCATCTCGGGGAAAAAACACTTAGCCTCCCCGAGAGGTCATCCTATCCCGCCGGCTAGTGAGAGCCCGGCTAGAGGAACCACCCTGGGGAAAAACACTTTGAAAACTTCCGGCCACCGAGCGGTCCTCGGCCCTGCCAGCTTGATGGGAGCCTGGTCAGTGGGTCTGCTCGGGGCCAACCTTTGAAACTCTTAGAACCTGCCGCCGAGTGAGCCTTCGGACCTACCAGCTAGATGAGAGCCTGGTCAGCGGGTCTGCTCGGGGCCAACCTTTGAAACCTTTGGAACCTGTCGCCGAGTGAGCCTTCGGACCTGCCAGCTAGATGAGAGTCTGGTCAGCGGGTCTGCTCGGGGCCAACCTTTGAAACCTTTGGAACCTGCCGCCGAGTGAGTCTTCAGACCTGCCAGCTAGATGAGAGCCTGGTCAGCGGGTCTGCTCGGGGCCAACCTTTGAAACCTTCGGAACCTGCTGCCGAGTGAGCCTTCGGACCTGCCAGCTAGATGAGAGCCTGGTCAGCGGGTCTGCTCGGGGCCAACCTTTGAAACCTTTGGAACCTGCCGCCGAGTGAGCCTTCGGACCTGCCAGCTAGATGAGAGCCTGGTCAGCGGGTCTGCTCGGGGCCAACCTTTGAAACCTTTGGAACCTGCCGCCGAGTGAGCCTTCGGACCTGCCAGCTAGATGAGAGCCTGGTCAGCGGGTCTGCTCGGGGCCAACCTTTGAAACCTTTGGAACCTACCGCCGAGTGAGCCTTCGGACCTGCCAGCTAGATGAGAGCCTGGTCAGCGGGTCTGCTCGGGGCCAACCTTTGAAACTCTTAGAAGCTGCCGCTGAGTGAGCCTTCGGACCTGCCAGCTAGATGAGAGCCTGGTCAGTGGGTCTGCTCGGGGACAACCTTTGAAACCTTTGGAACCTGCCGCCGAGTGAGCCTTCAGACCTGCCATCTAGATGAGAGCCTGGTCAGCGGGTCTGCTCGGGGCCAACCTTTGAAACCTTTGGAACCTGCCGCCAAGTGAGCCTTCGGACCTGCCAGCTAGATGAGAGTCTGGTCAGCGGGTCTGCTCGGGGCCAACCTGTGAAACCTTTGGAACCTGCCGCCGAGTGAGCCTTCGGACCTGCCAGCTAGATGAGAGCCTGGTCAGCGGGTCTGCTCGGGGCCAACCTTTGAAACTCTTAGAACCTGCCGCTGAGTGAGCCTTCGGACCTTCCAGCTAGATGAGAGCCTGGTCAGCGGGTCTGCTCGGGGCCAACCTTTGAAACCTTTGGAACCTGCCGCGAGTGAGCCTTCGGACCTGCTAGCTAGATGAGAGTCTGGTCAGCGGGTCTGCTCGAGGCCAACCTTTGAAACCTTTGGAACCTGCCGCCGAGTGAGCCTTCGGACCTGCCAGCTAGATGAGAGCCTGGTCAGCGGGTCTGCTCGGGGCCAACCTTTGAAACTCTTAGAACCTGCCGCCGAGTGAGCCTTCGGACCTGCCAGCTAGATGAGAGCCTGGTCAGCGGGTCTGCTCAGGGCCAACCTTTGAAACCTTTGGAACCTGCCGCCGAGTGAGCCTTCGGACCTGCCAGCTAGATGAGAGCCTGGACAGCAGGTCTGCTCGGGGCCAGCCTTTGAAACCTTTGGAACCCGCCGCCGAGTGAGCCTTCGGACCTGCCAGCTAGATGAGAGCCTGGTCAGCGGGTCTGCTCTGGGCCAACCTTTGAAACCTTCAGAACCTGCCGCAGAGTGAGCCTTCGGACCTGCCAGCTAGATGAGAGCCTGGTCAGCGGGTCTGCTCGGGGCCAACCTTTGAAACCTTTGGAACCTGCCGCCGAGTGAGCCTTCGGATCTGCCTGCTAGATGAGAGCTGGTCAGCGGGTCTGCTCGGGGCCAACCTTTGAAACCTTTGGAACCTGCCGCCGAGTGAGCCTTCGGACCTGCCAGCTATATGAGAGTCTGGTCAACGGGTCTGCTCGGGGCCAACCTTTGAAACCTTTGGAACCTGCCGCCGAGTGAGCCTTCGGACCTGCCAGCTAGATGAGAGCCTGGTCAGCGGGTCTGCTCGGGGCCAACCTTTGAAACCTTTGGAACCTGCCGCCGAGTGAGCCTTCGGACCTGCCAGCTAGATGAGAGCCTGGTCAGCGGGTCTGCTCGGGGCCAACCTTTGAAACTCTTAGAACCTGCCGCCGAGTGAGCCTTCGGACCAGCCAGCTAGATGAGAGCCTGATCAGTGGGTCTGCTCGGGGCCAACCTTTGAAACCTTTGGAACCTGCCGCCGAGTGAGCCTTCGGACCTGCCAGCTAGATGAGAGCCTGGTCAGCGGGTCTGCTCGGGGCCAACCTTTGAAACTCTTAGAACCTGCCGCCGAGTGAGCCTTCGGACCTGCCAGCTAGATGAGAGCCTGGTCAGCGGGTCTGCTCGGGGCCAACCTTTGAAACCTTTGGAACCTGCCGCCGAGTGAGTCTTCGGACCTGCCAGCTAGATGAGAGCCTGGTCAGCGGGTCTGCTCGGGGTCAACCTTTGAAACCTTCGGAACCTGCTGCCGAGTGAGCCTTCGGACCTGCCAGCTAGATGAGAGCCTGGTCAGCGGGTCTGCTCGGGGCCAACCTTTGAAACCTTTGGAACCTGCCGCCGAGTGAGCCTTCGGACCTGCCAGCTAGATGAGAGCCTGGTCAGCGGGTCTGCTCGGGGCCAACCTTTGAAACCTTTGGAACCTGCCGCCGAGTGAGCCTTCGGACCTGCCAGCTAGATGAGAGCCTGGTCAGCGGGTCTGCTCGGGGCCAACCTTTGAAACCTTTGGAACCTGCCGCCGAGTGAGCCTTCGGACCTGCCAGCTAGATGAGAGCCTGGTCAGCGGGTCTGCTCGGGGCCAACCTTTGAAACTCTTAGAAGCTGCCGCTGAGTGAGCCTTCGGACCTGCCAGCTAGATGAGAGCCTGGTCAGTGGGTCTGCTCGGGGACAACCTTTGAAACCTTTGGAACCTGCCGCCGAGTGAGCCTTCAGACCTGCCAGCTAGATGAGAGCCTGGTCAGCGGGTCTGCTCGGGGCCAACCTTTGAAACCTTTGGAACCTGCCGCCAAGTGAGCCTTCGGACCTGCCAGCTAGATGAGAGTCTGGTCAGCGGGTCTGCTCGGGGCCAACCTTTGAAACCTTTGGAACCTGCCGCCGAGTGAGCCTTCGGACCTGCCAGCTAGATGAGAGCCTGGTCAGCGGGTCTGCTCGGGGCCAACCTTTGAAACTCTTAGAACCTGCCGCCGAGTGAGCCTTCGGACCTGCCAGCTAGATGAGAGCCTGGTCAGCGGGTCTGCTCGGGGCCAACCTTTGAAACCTTTGGAACTTGCCGCCGAGTGAGCCTTCGGACCTGCCAGCTAGATGAGAGCCTGGACAGCGGGTCTGCTCGGGGCCAACCTTTGAAACCTTTGGAACCTGCCGCCGAGTGAGCTTTCGGACCTGCCAGCTAGATGAGAGCCTGGTCAGCGGGTCTGCTCGGGGCCAACCTTTGAAACCTTTGGAACTTGCCGCCGAGTGAGCCTTCGGACCTGCCAGCTAGATGAGAGCCTGGACAGCGGGTCTGCTCGGGGCCAACCTTTGAAACCTTTGGAACCTGCCGCCGAGTGAGCTTTCGGACCTGCCAGCTAGATGAGAGCCTGGTCAGCGGGTCTGCTCGGGGCCAACCTTTGAAACCTTTGGAACTTGCCGCCGAGTGAGGCTTCGGACCTGCCAGCTAGATGAGAGCCTAGACAGCGGGTCTGCTCGGGGCCAAGTATTTTTTGAAAAACTTTCATTATATTGACCATCCGAGTACATGTGAGAACATTAGACATGGAAATGAAACATTACATTACATATGCTTAAAGGCAGAAAAAACTAAGTATGGAGACCAAACTTGGTCTCCGACTCCCGGGCCTGGTCCTCCTCGACCTCTCCTGGTGGTTGATGTTGGTGCCTTGGATCCCTTGCCTTCTTCAGTTTCAAGAACTCAGGGCAGGCGGACGTCGCGTGACCCTCCTCATCGTGGAAGTCAAAGTAAGGTAACCCCACTCGGATGCCCCTTCTTCCTCCCGTGCGGTTCCTTCTTCTTCTTTGGCCGATTGTCATGATTTGCTGGGGCGGTGGAGGGGGTGTACTCTGCCCCTGCCTCCACCTCGGGCGGTTGGATCTTTTCCTTTTGAAGTCCTCCCTTCTTTGCTCTCGCGGAGCCGACTTGCGGGCCTCTGCGCCCGTTGGGCTATCGGATGGCCGCCACCCAAGGTGGTCTCGCCTGCCAACATTCACTCGAGTCCTTTTGGGGTGGGGTGAGTGGGGGCCGGATGCCTCCCCGCTCGCCCCCTTTTGCGGCTGGACCAGAAGGAGCGGGGCGAGCTGGGAGGGCGCCCCCCTCCTGAGCTCGCCCCCTTGCTGGGGCGGGGCGAGATGGGAGGGCGCCCCCCTCCAGATCTCGCCCCCTTGCTGGGGCGGGGCGAGATGGGAGGGCGCCCCCTTCCAGATCTCGCCCCCTTGCTGGGGCGGGGCGAGATGGGAGGGCGCCCCCCTCCAGATCTCTTCGCCTTGCTGGGGCGGGGTGAGATGGGAGGGCGCTGTTGAAAATGTTGAAGTGGAAGTTAGAGGGCTTTTGGACCTGGGCGGTCTGGGAGAAGGTCGGGCGGACTGGCGAGGTCGCGCGACCTGGCGGGTTGTCCGGGCGGTCTGGCTGGTATCATCCTAGCTGCGGTCTCCTGGAATGACTGCTGGTATCTGGTCCAAGGCGGCAAGGTGGAGCCGCGCGGTCTGCCTCTGACCGCGTGGCGGGTTGTCCTCTTCTAGGCTGTGGCGGTCTGGTGTGACCGCACAGGGTAGTCCAGGTTCTCTGGTAGTATTCGCAGACTAAGGAAATTAGTCGCGCGGTCTCAGTGCGCAGTCTCAGGAGGAGGCTGGTATGCGAGCTGATTGTTGCTCGCGGTCTCAGGAGGAGATCGGCATGCGGACAGGAGTTCGCGATCTGATGGCGAACTGGCTGTGTTCGCGGTCTCGGGCGAACACAGGTGGTGAACAGCTTCGGGCGGTCTGGCGAGCTCCTTGTGGAGTCGCGGTCTGCTGTGAGAGTGGCAGTCTCTCATGGTCGATGTTGAAGCTGGCGTGTTCACCAAAATGAAGCAGGAGTCCTGTTGCTGATCGCGCGGGTTGACCGGTCTGGTCGCGCGGTCTGGAGGGTGGTGATCCTATCTCATAGGGTGGTTGTACAACCCTCATATTTCTCGAATCGGTGTGACCCGACCCGGACGAAGCCTGGGTAGCGAGCGAGCAAAATCCTAAACCGCGAAAGAGGCCACGGAAGGAGTGGGAGAATTTCTCCCACTCATCCGGGCGAGTGGGAGCGGCCCTCCCACTCGCCGAGCGAGTGGGAGGGGCCTCCCACTCGCCGGGCGAGTGGGAGCAGCCCTCCCACTCGCCGAGCGAGTGGGAGGGGCCTTCCACTCGCCGTGCGAGTGGGAGAGGCCTCCCACTCGCCGCCCCCTTTGGGCGAGTGGGAGGGATCCCCCCACTCGCCCGGTGTAAGTAGGGAGGTCAGTATGACCTCCCGCGAGGGGGGGGGGGGGATGGACACCTCGAGTCCCACTCGCCTCCCCTCACGCGTGATCGATGGCGGTCGTGGTTGGACTGCGAATAGCATGATTTTTGCTATTCGCAGTCCATTTTTGGGAAAGTCTATAAATAGACCCCCATGGGCACCTTGGGAAGGGTTGGTTCCTACCCCCTCTCTCGCACGTGAGCAAGCACTACCCCTCCCCTCCCCTTGACGTTGAAGGTGGTCGGTGAGGTGTTCCTTAGTGCCCTCCAAGGTGCCCAGGCTCAGCATTGGCTTGGGAGGGGAAGCGCTCTAAGATCTTCCGGGTATGTGGTGGGACCTCCTCGCTGAAGCTTAAGGGGTCCATTTGTGGATTCAAGTGTTCAATAAGTTCAAGTCTTTCAGTTCTTAGTGACCGGTCAAGGGTCTAGGCTTAGAACAAGTAAGGGTTAGTCGCAACCCCCTTTCGAACGCTGAAGCCGGGAAACTGGTTTCAACATTCTGGTGCGGTGAGCGTGGAAGCGACTAATTCGGAAACCTCTGAGCCAAGTCCCATGGCTGGAAGCGACAAGTTGGGAGACCCGCCTCCGCCTTGCGAGTATGTGAAGAAGAGCGACTTCGACGAATTCAGCAAAAAGATCCTAGAGTTCATGCAGGCCACGTCCTCCGCTCGCGGCGAGTGCTCAACACCGCCTGCACCTAGGATCCCCTCACTCCCCCTAGTGGAAGTAAGAAGCAGTCAGCAAGGGAAGGAGCCAGCCTCGGAGGAGGGCTTGAGCCTCCAAGCACGGGTGCTTTTCAATAGTTCACCCCGGACCAGCTGCCCGGGCGGGGAGGCGATGGGAACACCTCCCCTCAACCAAGAAGAATGGAGGAGCCCTTTCTGCGAGCTGGTCATGTCAGCTCCCGTTCCGGATGGGTTCCACGATCCCGTCATGTCCTACTACGAGGGGGATAGCGACCCACTCCAACATCTCCAGTGGTTCGAGGACATGACCTCAATCAGGCAAATGTCGGACGCCTTCATGTGCAGGCTTTTCGCCGTCTCATTCCAGGGGAAGGCGAGGGATTGGTTCCACTCGCTCCCGGCGGGAACAATCTTCCGTTTCGAAGATCTGCGCCGAAGTTTCTTGTTGAGGTTCTCTACCTCGAAGAAGAGGAGAAAGAGTATGGAAGCCTTGTTCGCAGTAAGGCAGAAGCCAGGGGAGTCGTTGGCCGACTACATGGATAGGTTCCAAGCGGAGGTCCTCCTTGTCGTCGAAGTGCCCGGACACACCCTGCAGCTGGCTTTCACCCTTGGGCTGCAGCCGGGGCTGTTCCGGATGAGTCTAACTCGGGACCCCCCGTTGTCTTTCGAGGAGTTGATGAAGCGTGCCGATCGCGAAACCGAGGTTGAAGCTACTAATCAGGAGTTCGTGGCTAGGTTAGCCGAGATAGCAGAGGAGGAAAGGAAAGAGCGTGGAGGAAGAAAGAAGGAGGAAGTGAAGAGTCAGGGACAACAGGGACCTCCCGTTGGGCAGGAGCAAGGCTGGAAGTCGCAACCAACAGCCGCCCGACCAGCTTGGAGGTCACAGGTTGGTCCCCCTCAGGGCCAAGGAAGGGGCCACTTCCAGGGAGGAGGAGGCTATCAGGGGAGGCATGGGCAGTTCCACCCAGCAGGATGGCAGCAGGGCCTGGGGCCGCTGCAAGTCCAACCCATGCAAGCCATGGCCATCGGTCGGAAGAGAATCGGAAGGAAAAGGGGACGTTGGGAGAAGCAGGGGGGGCGAGCTGGCGCTGCCATAATGTGACTTCCACCAGCAGGAGGGTCACGCGACCGCAGCTTGCCCCGAGTTCCTCGAGATGAGAGGAGAAGGAAGAACCCCAGCAGGGGGGAAGCAGCTGTGCCTGGAAGGACCTCAGACAGTGGAAAAGGGGAAGAGCAAGGAGGAGGATGATCCATGCGAGGAAAGGGTCGATATAGGGGCCCTAGGAGGGATCGGGGTCATCCACGGGGGAGCAGGCAAAGAGGCCACCCGGAAGGGGAGCCTCCATGCCATATACCGTCGGAGCATTGCCTCGACCTCCCGGTCCCCACCTCCGAGCGAGAAAATTACCTTCTCCATCCAAGACCTGCCGGCCAATGAGGATCCTTTCTGCGACGCGCTAGTCATCAAGGCGACGATCGAGAACTTCACCGTCTCCCGGATCTTAGTCGACAACGGGAGCTCGGTGAACGTGGTATTCAAGAAGGCCTTTGAAGGAATGAAGGTCGACGCCAAGCGAGTGCTAGCATCGGATGGGCCACTTTTCGGATTTTCCGGGGAGAGGAAGGAGGTGGAGGGGGGAGTCGAACTCCTCGTCACCCTGGGGGGAACTTCAAAGAATTGCCAGTTCGTCATTGTGGACGCGCCGAGCAGTTACAACGCCATCTTTGGGCGTCCCCTCATCAGTGCGTACAAATGCGTGCCGTCCTCCTACCATCAGTGCTTGAAGTATAACTCCGGAAAGCTCCAGGTGAGAGTCAGGGGGGATCCCCGGGAGGCGCGCCAGTGCTACGTTACTGCGGTCAACACAATCGGATGGATGCAAGCAGCCGAAGAAGTGGAAGAAGCAATGGCAGGGATGGCTAGGGAGCAGGCAGCAGAGTGATCCCAGAACGGGCGAGGTGTAAGGAAGTGCCCAGGGAGGGGCGAGATGTAACGGCATGCCCAGATAGGGGCGAAGTGTAGTGAAGTGCCCGGATAGGGGCGAGATGTAAGGAGGGGCCCAGAAAAGGGCGAGGTGTAACAGGATGCCCAAAGGGGCGTAGCGTAAGTAAGTTGTAATAGGTATGAACGATGGATGGGAAAGGGGTTCTGGAAGAATATCCAGGTTCAAAATCCCTGACTAGAGACCCTCCGTCGGGTTAAGTCATGACCGGCGGAGGGGGGACGTATCAGGTCAACTCGTGGCTTGGTGATTATATTGGGAAGGCGTTGAGTTCCTCCGCACTCGGTTGAGCTAAGACTCCCAGGACATGGATGGGTACTTCCACCTCCAGTCAGATTGGGAAGGCGTTGAGTTCCTCCACACCCGGTTGAGCTAAGACTCCCAGGACATGGATGGGTACTTCCACCTCCAGTCAGATTGGGAAGGCGTTGAGTTCCTCCACACCCGGTTGAGCTAAGACTCCCAGGACATGGATGGGTACTTCCACCTCCAGTCAGATTGGGAAGGCGTTGAGTTCCTCCACACCCGGTTGAGCTAAGACTCCCAGGACGTGGATGGGTACTTCCACCTCCAGTCAGATTGGGAAGGCGTTGAGTTCCTCCGCACCCGGTTGAGTTAAGACTCCCAGGACATGGATGGGTACTTCCACCTCCAGTTAGATTGGGAAGGCGTTGAGTTCCTCCACACCCGGTTGAGCTAAGACTCCCAGGACGTGGATGGGTACTTCCACCTCCAGTCAGATTGGGAAGGCGTTGAGTTCCTCCACACCCGGTTGAGCTAAGACTCCCAGGACGTGGATGGGTACTTCCACCTCCAATCGGTAGGATCCCTGACTAAAAGAGACCACTCCACAGACTCAGTCATATTAACAGATGAGAGACTCATCGGGCCAGTCAACGACTCGGTGACCGATTCAAGCAAAGGTATCAACTCCTCAAGTAGTAAAGAAAAAAAAAATAAGCTGAGACAATTCGTTTAAGATAACTACTGATTCGTTGATAACATGTACTACACGAATTGTTACTTCACTTTTCTAGTACATGCAGGCTTGGGGGAAAAAGGCAAACACAAAAAATACATAGTTCTCAGGAAGAACGAGGGAAAAGAAGAAGTCACAGGCCGCCCTCACGACCATGGGGAGTAGCCGCTGCTAGGGGGCGAGTCGGATCGCCCAGGTGAAGGAAAGAGCTCGGGTAGGATGTCGCTGGCAGAGACCCCCCTCCAGCTGTCTCGAATAGCGTCCACGTCATGGAGGCGACTCACCAGGGCTCGGGCCGTTGATGCCATGATTTTCCCCCGAGCGCGCTCAACTTCAGCGGGTCGAGATGGGGATGGACTCGCCGCTCTCAAAGGTGCACCTTCTTCTTCTCCCCCTTCTCTTAACTGCCTATGCGCTTCGGCAAGCTGAGCCCTCAGGTCCTGCACTTCCTGGTCCGACTCCTCACACCGTCTCCTGAGCGAGTCGGCGGCACCGGGTCCCTGCAGACCGGCAAGGCAAATAAGTTAGAACCTACGAATAATAAGGAATTAAAAGGAAAAAAGGAAAATTCATTGAGATGAGCGCGAACCAAGCCCCCGGATGACTCCTCCAGGAGTTTCTCAGTAGTGGCCAAGCGGGCCGCAAGGTCGGTAGCTTTCTCTTCTGCATCCAGCTTCGACGCGTCCGCCCGCACCGCCCGTTGCGAGAGACTAAGACCTCGGCGGGCGGCCATGTGGGAAAGTTCGGTCGCGCGGAGCTGAGCCTGGGAGCTCGCATACGCGAGGTCACGCATGGACATCTCCCGGTAAGATGCAGCGTCCTGCCGACCGTAGATGCCATAGGTAAAGCTATACGCCGCGCCATCCGCGATATCTACCTCAATCCACGAAGGCCGCTGGGAGGTGAGGGAGACCCGGTTCATCGTCTCATCCCAGTAGACGATAGGTTCGCCTAGAGGGTCCGTGGCCTTTCCCCCCATCTCAAAGTTGGGATGATTGGCCAATGCGTTGGGGTCACTCGGTTGCCCCCTCTCCCTAGGCAGTGCCCTGGGATCCCTTCGGCAAACTGCCTTCCCCCGCCGCATCCTCGGCTCCTTCGGTGGGGAGGAGGGCGCTCCCTCCTCAACCACCCGCTCCTTATCCCTCCTCTGACCCGACCCAAGTATCTTCGGAGCCGAAGCCGAATCAGCCGCAACCTCCTCGTTGAGCCCCTGGGCGGAGGAATAACCTCCTCCTGCGGAGGGAAGGCGTCGAGGAAGGGACCGAACACCTGCACAAGTTGGGACGAGTTGAGCGGCAATGAGAGGATGATGACGCAGCCTCCTTCACCAGCTCGGGGCGGGGCTTCTTCCGAGGCGATCGCACCGCATGGCGGGTGGGAGAAGGCGGAGGGCCATGGACCAGAGCTTTAAGCTCCGTCACGTCAGATGAACCCTTCCCAGCAAAGTCTTTGAAGCGAGCCCTGAAGTCTCGAGGTGGATCCATCTCGTTCGAAGAGGGAGGGGGGAAGCACTCAGGAAGGGTGCTCTTCTCACCCTTCTCTTCGAGGGGTCTTATATAGCCATCAGGTGGAACCCTCCAAAGATTCCCTCCGGGTCCCACCAACTCGTTCAATAGGTGGGTTAGACTTTCTTTCCGAGCTTGAGTCAAGCCCGCAAAGAGCGGGGATTGTGTACAACCCTCATATTTCTCGAATCGGTGTGACCCGACCCGGACGAAGCCTGGGTAGCGAGCGAGCAAAATCCTAAACCGCGAAAGAGGCCACGGAAGGAGTGGGAGAATTTCTCCCACTCATCCGGGCGAGTGGGAGCGGCCCTCCCACTCGCCGAGCGAGTGGGAGGGGCCTCCCACTCGCCGGGCGAGTGGGAGCAGCCCTCCCACTCGCCGAGCGAGTGGGGGGGGGCCTCCCACTCGCCGGGCGAGTGGGAGCAGCCCTCCCACTCGCCGAGCGAGTGGGAGGGGCCTCCCACTCGCCGTGCGAGTGGGAGGGGCCTCCCACTCGCCGTGCGAGTGGGAGAAGCCTCCCACTCGCCGCCCCCTTTGGGCGAGTGGGAGGGATCCCCCCACTCGCCCGGTGTAAGTAGGGAGGTCAGTATGACCTCCCGCGAGGGGGGGGGGGGGGGGGGATGGACACCTTGAGTCCCACTCGCCTCCCCTCACGCGTGATCGATGGCGGTCGTGGTTGGACTGCGAATAGCAGGATTTTTGCTATTCGCAGTCCATTTTTGGGAAAGTCTATAAATAGACCCCCATGGGCACCTTGGGAAGGGTTGGTTCCTACCCCCTCTCTCGCACGTGAGCAAGCACTACCCCTCCCCTCCCCTTGACGTTGAAGGTGGTCGGTGAGGTGTTCCTTAGTGCCCTCCAAGGTGCCCAGGCTCAGCATTGGCTTGGGAGGGGAAGCGCTCTAAGATCTTCCGGGTATGTGGTGGGACCTCCTCGCTGAAGCTTAAGGGGTCCATTTGTGGATTCAAGTGTTCAATAAGTTCAAGTCTTTCAGTTCTTAGTGACCGGTCAAGGGTCTAGGCTTAGAACAAGTAAGGGTTAGTCGCAACCCACTTTCGAACGCTGAAGCCGGGAAACTGGTTTCAACAGTGGTGACTGGATCCGGTCCCGCGCCTATAAATAGGAGCCACTGTAGCAGCATAACATATAGACACCAAGTGTAAGCTGAGTCCGACTTGTTCCTGCGGTCTGTTTTATTCTGACCGTGCGGTCTGCTGATTGAATTCCTTTTGTGCAGCTCTGCGGATAGTGCGGGCAGCAGCGTTCACCTCTTCCTCTGAAAGTGTTCGGGCGGTCTGCGGCTTGGAGTTGTGGTGCTGGAGTTCGGGAGAATCAGGAGGTCGGAAGTAGTGGGCGGCTTGATCAGCGAGTTGGTGGAGTTCTGTGATCGTCAAGTCGCTGCGGTCTGGCAGTGTATTGAAGTCGCAGGGAGGTCGCGCGGTCTGGAGCGGTCTCAGTTATCTGCATTTCCTTGTATTTCCTTTTTTGGTGTTTGTGCTGGCGAAATCATGTCTCGCCAAGCATGTCTTGCCCTGTAATGAAGTTTTATGCTATCAATAAAGATCACATATTTGCCTGAAGATTGTTTCTGGTTGCTTTGGTTGTATCTTTTAGTTGCATAATCGATTCCTGCTTGCTCTCACAAGGTCCTTAGAGAAATTTTCACATGGTATCAGAGCCAGGTTGGAGTGGATAGAGCAGGTTGCAACTTAGAGTAGCCATCGCCTTTGTGAAGGAGGAACCAGTGGAGAGCAATGGAAGGTGGATATTCAAGAGGTCTTGGTATTGAGATGCTTACATCGACTAACTTCAAAAAGTGGAAGTCGTGTATGCAGAGCTATCTTCTGGGTGAGGACCTATGGGAAGTTGTTGGAGGAAATGAGACAGAAGAGGTGAAGGCAACGGAAGCTGGTGATAACGGTCCGGCTGTAAGGGCATGGAGGAAGACCAATGCCAAGGCCGAGTTCACCTTGAAGCGTGCTATTTCACCTGATCTCTTTGATCACATCTTGGGGTGTGGATCGGCTGCAGAGATCTGGAGAGCCCTGGATGGGCTGTTTAACAAGAAGAATATAGCAAGACTACAGTTCTTGGAGAATGAGCTGGCAAGGTCGGCTCAGGGTGATCTATCTATCTCAAACTTCTTTCTGAAGATGAAGAACTTGTGTGCTGAAATCTCAGCACTGGATCCTGATGAGCCTATCTCTGAGGCGAAGCTGAAGAGGCACATCATCCGCGGCTTGCGGAAGGAATATGTTGCCTTTGTAACGTCGGTACAGGGATGGGCAAATCAGCCGTCTCTGTTGGAGCTGGAGAACTTGCTTGCTTCGCAAGAAAGCTTGGCAAGACAGATGGCGGGGTTGTCAGTGACTGGGGGAGATGGCGAAGTGCTCTTCTCGGGGAAGAAAAAGAAGTGGGATAAGAAGAAGAAGACCACCGGAGGTTTTGGGCCTTCAACTTCTGGGCAGCAGGAAAGGGGATATGCTCCCAAGGCTGACGGGAAGAAGAAGGGAGAAGGTCTGAAGTGCTACAAGTGTGGCAAGTTTGGCCACATCAGGAAAGATTGCAGAGTGGTCACTCAAGCAGGGCATGCTGCGGAGAAGGAGGAAGCTGAGGTCAGACATATAGATGGAGGATGGGGAGGAGCCTTCTCGGCTTCTGTTGGAGCTTCGACTCCTATCAACTATCTGGAGGACTGGATCGTGGACTCGGGGTGTGGTCATCACCTCACCGGAGACGGGACCAAGCTTTCTTCTGCACAGCCCTACACAGGTAACAATGCTATCATTACTGCTGATAATACTGTGCATCCAGTAGAGAAGGTGGGGGTTGTTTCTTTGGGCAGTGATAGAGGGCCACTTACTTTGAAGAGTGTCTATCATGTGCCCGGAATGAAGAAAAACCTCTTCTCCGTGACTAACGCTGTAGACGCTGGGTATCACGTTCTGTTCGGCCCAACAGAAGTGAAGTTTCTACGTAATGTTGAGGCCGTGAAGGCCGAGGTCGTTCATGTCGGGAGACGGGCAAATGACTTATTCGTTTTATCGACAAGCTCCTACGTCGACAAGATGAAGACGAATGATGGTGCCGTTATATGACATGAGAGGTTGGGGCATGTAGGGATGGACAAACTAAAAGCTATGGCGGTGAGAGGTCTGGTCAAGGGCCTGCCAAGTCTATCTTCCTACGGAGAAGGTCATGTTTGCGCGGGATGTCAGTTCGGCAAGTCTCATCGACTACCGTTTGACAAGTCGCAGACAAGGTGTAGTGTGCCGTTGGAGTGCATCCACGGTGACTTAATGGGACCGACTGCTACCCCAAGCCTCGGAGGCAGCAGGTATATGCTAGTGTTGATCGACGATTACACCAGATATGTCTGGGTTTATTTTCTAAAGGAGAAGGCGGAGGCGTTCGCCAAGTTTGTGGAGTTCAAGGAGCTCGCGGAAGGTCGGCTGGGACTGCGGGTGAAGAAGCTGAGGACTGACAACGGAGGGGAGTTCACCTCTAGTGAGTTCTCTAGTTTCTGTAGGAAGGCGGGCATCCGGAGGGAGCTTACTTGTGCGCATACTCCACAACAGAACGGAGTTGCGGAACGGAAGATCTGTCATCTGACGGAGACCTGCAAGTGTTGGCTGCATGCCAAGAGTATCCCAAAGTCCTTCTGGGCGGAGGGAATGTCTTGTGCTGCTTACGTCATCAACCGGATGCCTCTTAGTCCCATCAACATGTTAACTCCGCATGAGATGATGTTCAAGGAGAAGCCAAGCGTGGCACACCTTAGAGTGTTTGGTTCCACCTGCTATGTGCATGTTCCAGATGCTCTTCGGACGAAGCTAGATGTGAAAGCAAGGAAGCTAGTCTTCGTGGGATACGATGAGCGGAAGAAAGGATGGAAGTGCATGGACCCGGAGACGCGGAGATTTGTTGTATCTCGCGACGTTGTATTTGATGAGGTGACATATTACAAGGGGTCTTCTGGAGTGGAACTACCAGAGAGCAGGGTGGAGGAGCCGGAGCAAGCAGTGGAAGATCTTCAGGTGGAGCTACCTGTATCACCAGGTGGTCCATCTCCTTCTAGTTCCGAGACGGGGGCTTCTGGTTCAGGGAGCAGGGGGAGCATTGCTCCTAGCACGTCTGGAAGGGGAGCTAGGGAAGAAGCAGCTGAAGACAATGCGGTTCAGGGGAAGGAGCTGAGGAGATCGAAGTGATCGATCGTTGCCCCTGATCGCTATACAGGAGGAAACGCAGTGAGCTTCGTCTCATGTTTCTTCGCTGGTCCCTTGGATGAGAGGGAGCCGTCGAGCTTTGAGAAGGCCAAAGGCGTGAAGGAGTGGGACGTTGCGATGCAAGAAGAGATGGCAGCTCTCGAGAAGAATGAGACCTGGTCTCTTGTGCCCAAGCCCAAGGGCACCACTCCTGTGACATGCAAGTGGGTCTACAAGCTGAAGAAGAAAGCTGACGGCAGTATCGAGCGGTACAAGGCTCGTCTTGTAGCTCGGGGGGTTTTCGCAGCAATACGGTGAAGACTACGATGAGACATTCAGTCCGGTGGAAAAAATGACTTCAGTTCGATTCATCATTGCCTTGGCGGCGTTCAGTGGATGGAAGATCTGGCAGCTCGACGTCAAGAATGCCTTCTTGTACGACGAGATTGACAAGGACATCTTCATGGCTCAGCCACCAGGTTTCGTGTCTGAAGATTTTCCGGAGCATGTCTGCAAGCTGAAGAAGGCCCTGTATGGGTTGAAGCAAGCGTCGAGGGCGTGGTACGGGAAGATCGCAGAGTATCTCTTATTCTGTGGATTTGTTGCTTCAGACTCGGACTCAAGCTTGTTCGTCAAGAAGAGCGGGGAGCTTCAGGTCATCGTGCTGCTGTACATCGACGATATGATCGTGACGGGGAACTCAAAGGCGGAGGTAGCTAGGCTTCGGGCTGAGCTATCTATCAGGTTCGAGATGAAGGATCTGGGGGAGCTTCACCATTTCCTTGGACTTGAGGTGCAGAGGAAGGAAGGTGGAGTGCTGGTGACCAGGCCGGGTATGCGGAGCGGATCGTGGATCGATTCGGCATGAAGGAAGGGAAGTGCACCTCCACACCTCTAGAGAAGGCTATGAAGCTTCGGAAGGATGAGGGGAGGATTATGCAAGATCCGTTGGTGTTCCGAGCTCTAGTTGGGAGCTTGATCTATCTGACGATCACAAGGCCGGATATTGCATATGCAGTAGGCAGAGTGAGTCGGTATATGGCGGAGCCACGGGTACCTCATCTGCTAGCGGCCAAGAACATTTTGAAGTATGTCAAGGCGACCTCGGACTTGGGTCTCCTGTACAGGAGGGATGCGGGCTTCGAGGTGCATGGATACATGGATGCTAATTACGGGGGAGATTCGGATGATCGGAAGTCGACATCTGGATTCGTCTTCATGGCGGGCCCTACGGCTATATCATGGTGCAGCAAGAAGCAGGATTCCGTATCGGTCTCCACCACAGAAGCGGAATACAAGGCTTCAGCCTTGGCAGCTCAGGAAGCCATCTGGCTTAGGAGGTTGGTGGGAGACGTCCACAAGGAGGTTCGGGAGCCGACTCTGCTACGCGGTGACAACGAGAGTGCTCTCAAACTGGTAACCAATCCAGTTTGTCACGCGAGGACCAAGCATATCGAGATCGAGCACCACTTCATACGGGAGAAGGTGCTGGAGGGATCTCTTTCGGTCGGGCATGTGCGGAGTGCGGACAATGTCACAGACATCTTCACAAAGGCGCTGACAAAGGGGCCGTTCACACGGCTAAGGGAGTTACTTGGACTGGTTTCAACTTCCCACTTCAAGGGGGAGTGTTGAAAATGTTGAAGTGGAAGTTAGAGGGCTTTTGGACCTGGGCGGTCTGGGAGAAGGTCAGGCGGACTGGCGAGGTCGCGCGACCTGGCGGGTTGTCCGGGCGGTCTGGCTGGTATCAGCCTAGCTCCTGGAATGACTGCTGGTATCTGGTCCAAGGCGGCAAGGTGGAGCCGCGCGGTCTGCCTCTGACCGCGTGGCGGGTTGTCCTCTTCTAGGCTATGGCGGTCTGGTGTGACCGCACAGGGTAGTCCAGGTTCTCTGGTAGTATTCGCGGACTAAGGAAATTAGTCGCGCGGTCTCAGTGCGCAGTCTCAGGAGGAGGCTGGTATGCGAGCTGATTGTTGTTCGCGGTCTCAGGAGGAGATCGGCATGCGGACAGGAGTTCGCGATCTGATGGCGAACTGGCTGTGTTCGCGGTCTCGGGCGAACACAGGTGGTGAACAGCTTCGGGCGGTCTGGCGAGCTCCTTGTGGAGTCGCGGTCTGCTGTGAGAGTGGCGGTCTCTCATGGTCGATGTTGAAGCTGGCGTGTTCACCAAAATGAAGCAGGAGCCCTGTTGCTGATCGCGCGGGTTAACCGGTCTGGTCGCGCGGTCTGGAGGGTGGTGATCCTATCTCATAGGGTGGTGACTGGATCCGGTCCCGCGCCTATAAATAGGAGCCACTGTAGCAGCATAACATATAGACACCAAGTGTAAGTTGAGTCCGACTTGTTCCTGCGGTCTGTTTTATTCTGACCGTGCGGTCTACTGATTGAATTCCTTTTGTGCAGCTTCTGTGGATAGTGCGGGCAGCAGCGTTCACCTCTTCCTCTGAAAGTGTTCGGGCGGTCTGCGACTTGGAGTTGTGGTGCTGGAGTTCGGGAGAATCAGGAGGTCGGAAGTAGTGGGCGGCTTGATCAGCGAGTTGGTGGAGTTCTGTGATCGTCAAGTCGCTGCGGTCTGGCAGTGTATTGAAGTCGCAGGGAGGTCGCGCGGTCTGGAGCGGTCTCAGTTATCTGCATTTCCTTGTATTTCCTTTTTTGGTGTTTGTGCTGGCAAAATCATGTCTCGCCAAGCATGTCTTGCCCTGTAATGAAGTTTTATGCTATCAATAAAGATCACATATTTGCCTGAAGATTGTTTCTGGTTGCTTTGACTGTATCTTTTAGTTGCATAATCGATTCCTGCTTGCTCTCACAAGGTCCTTAGAGAAATTTTCACAGGCGCCCCCCTCCAGATTTCGCCCCCTTGCTGGGGCGGGGCGAGATGGGAGGGCGCCCCCCTCCAGATCTCGCCCCCTTGCTGGGGCGGGGCGAGATGGGAGGACGCCCCCCTCCAGATCTCGCCCCCTTGCTGGGGGAGCGGGGGTACGTCTCCTCCCCACTCTCCCCCTGCTGGCACCTCCATCCGGGACTGCCGGCTGAGAGTAACCTGCAAGACCTGCGTGACCTCCCGCTTGAAGTCTTCAAACATCTCCAACGTCACCCCAGCCACCGGGGGCTGCGAGTGACTTGGGTCAGAACTTCCTCCACCTCCGTCCATGGAGCTCATCTTGAGAGTTTCTTGAATCGGCCACACTCCACGCTCACCGCACCAAAATGTTGAAACCGACAACTTGGTGAACAAGCCTCGGTCTGTGTGGAGTTCGGGGCCCTCAGCAAGCTGAGGGGCGACCAACACTTACTCCCCTCAAGGGAGATCTCTAGGTTGAAGGTTGAGGCACTATGAACTAGACCAAGGGCTCGGCGAGGAGGTCCCACCACATACCCGGAAGATCTTTAGAGCGCTTCCCCTCCCAAGCCAATGCCGGGGCTTGGGCACCACTAGAGGCTCTCCTCACCCCACTAGAGAGAGACCTGGGGAGGGAGAGGGGGAGAGAGCTGGCCTAGGATAAGCTTGCCTCCAAATGGTGCCCCCTTGGTCCTATTTATAGGATTTCAGGATTTGGGCTGCAAATAGCAACCAATTGGTCCGCGAAATTACCAAAATACCCTCAGAAATGGCCTGCGGATAGCCAAATCCCGTTGTTCTGGAGCGCTAAACGCAGACCAACCCCTCCCCCCGGAACTGGGCGAGAGGGGGTACCTCGCGGGGCTCGGCGAACCTCCTAACTGGGGCTGGGCGAGATCCGTCTCGCCCCCCTGCTGGGGCTGGGGCAAAGGGGGGGGGGGGGGGGGGGGGGGGGCAGAGGCCTCCTCCCCCTGCCCCCCTGCTGGGGCTGGGGCAAGGGGGGGGGGGGGGGGGGGGGGGGGGGGCAGAGGCCTCCTCCCCCTGCCCCCTTGCTGGGGCAGGGCGAGACCCAGCCAGGGCAGCCCCCTGCTGGTCTCGCCCCCCACTGCTGGGGCGGGGGCAAGGGGGGCCAGAGGCCTCCTCCCCCTGCCCCCTGCTGGGGCTGGGCGAGACCCAGCCAGGGCAGCCCCCTGCTGGTCTCGCCCACCACTGCTGGGGCGGGGGCAAGGGGGGCCAGAGGCCTCCTCCCCCTGCCCCCCTGCTGGGGCTGGGCGAGACCCAGCCAGGGCAGCCCCTGCTGGTCTCGCCCCCCACTGCTGGGGCGGGGGCAAGGGGGGGCCAGAGGCCTCCTCCCCCTGCCCCCCTGCTGGGGCTGGGCGAGACCCAGCCAGGGCAGCCCCCTGCTGGTCTCGCCCCCCACTGCTGGGGCGGGGGCAAGGGGGGGCCAGAGGCCTCCTCCCCCTGCCCCCCTGCTGGGGCTGGGCGAGACCCAGCCAGGGCAGCCCCCTGCTGGTCTCGCCCCCCACTGCTGGGGCGGGGGCAAGGGGGGCTAGAGGCCTCCTCCCTGTTGAGAATCGAACCAGTGACGGTGCTTGCTGAGAATCGAACCAGTGACCTCCTGTTCAGAATCTCGCCACGTAACCATTACGCAATCGAAAGCTTTCATGCTAGATTTCCAACATATGTAATTAGTAAGTTAGTCTAGCTGGTAAACCAATGTGAGTTGTACATATCAGTTGATTTTTTACGTACATTGTTATAAGATAAAATATTGGAATTATTATTGTTAAAATTTTTGATCAAATCTAAATCACTATAAAGGAAATATAAAGTCATGGCTACGAAATTAGAGTAGTCGTCTGATCGCGGCTTCATAATTCTGCTGCCGTCCGATCAAACTCAATAAAATCACACACTCTCTCCACATTTTACTAGGTCTCCTAAACCTACAACTAGGGTGTCCTAAACCTATATAATGCATAAAATAAATTTTACACTCGGGTTAAAAACAACCCTCCCACTACCAGCCCGAAACAAGCACAAACCAATCAGCTGAAGGCCCGCAACGGTCCAATAACAACAACAGTTCAAACAACCAAGGCAAAGCTTTCTATTTATACTCGAAAGTTCATTATTTTTACCCGGTGTGGGACTAAACGAAACAGAAAAATATTTAAAAATAAATGTCGGTGCCTGCAAAGAATCGAACCAGTGACCTCCTGTTCAGAATCTCGCTACGTAACCATTACACAATCGAAAGCTTTCGTGCTAGATTTCCAACATATGTAATTAGTAAGTTAGTCTAGCTGGTAAACCAAGGTGAGTTGTACATATCAGTTGATTTTTTACGTACATTGTTATAAGATAAAATATTGGAATTATTATTGTTAAAATTTTTGATCAAATCTAAACCACTATAAAGGAAATATAAAGTCATGGCTACGAAATTAGAGTAGCCGTCTGATCGTGGCTTTATAATTTTGCTGCCGTCCGATCGAACTCAATAAAATCACACTCTCTCTCCACATTTTACTAGGTCTCCTAAACCTACAACTAGGGTGTCCTAAACCTATATAATGCATAAAATAAATTTTACACTCGGGTTAAAAACAGCCCTCCCACTACCAGCCCGAAACAAGCACAAACCAATCAGCTGAAGTCCCGCAACAGTCCAATAACAACAACAGTTCAAACAACCAAGGCAGAGCTTTCTATTTATACTCGAAAGTTCATTATTTTTACCCGGTGTGGGACTAAACGAAACAGAAAAATATTTTAAAAAAAATGCTGGTGCGTGCTGAGATCAAACCAGTGACCTCCTGTTCAGAATCTCGCCACGTAACCATTACGCAATCGAAAGCTTTCGTGCTAGATTTTCAACATATGTAATTAGTAAGTTAGTCTAGCTGGTAAACCAAGGTGAGTTGTACATATCAGTTGATTTTTTACGTACATTGTTATAAGATAAAATATTGAAATTATTATTGTTAAATTTTTTGATCAAATCTAAGATAAAATAAAGTTTTTATATATAAAGTTGTTGCGGGCGAAGTCCTCTGTCACCGTGCAGGTACTGTTGCGCTTTGGTGCAACATTGACATTTCCAACTTTGCCCTTATCAGTTTTTAAAAATAACATGCTTTCATCAGCCGTGGAAGAGAGAGATAAGAGAGAGAGAAGAGAGAGAAGAGAGATGGAGAGAGTTAAAGAGAGATGCGGCTCAAATGTCGCCCACACGATAAATATCGTCACTCACGACAAATGCCGCCCCCACGACAAATGTCGCCCCCACAACAAATGCCGCCTTGGATCGGGCCGGAGTCCCGTGTCTGTCACTCGTATATATATATAAAGAATTACATTTAGGCCTATCTTGAGGCTGAATTATGTCCAAGCATTCAATTACAACAAGTGGATCAAGATGAAATGGGCTGCAAATAGTCATTTCCTAGATTTCCCCCTCCCTCCCTCCCGATACAGCCCGATACTCACTTTTCAAGCATTCGCACATCCCAAGGCTCCCTCCGCCGCCGCAGGAGCACATCAGTAGGTTCGCCGGATTGGCCCGGTTTTTTTGAACACGTTAGATAACACTGAAACAAATGGGGGAATCACTTTTAGACTTCATAGTCCTCTGGAATGGTGCTAAGGATTGGGCTAAATCTCTTCTTCCTATAAAAATTTGACTTCAATGGGTGAATCATTTTTGCTTCTTTCCGACCACTCTTCCGTAAACTTGTCAAATTCCTCTTCACTGATCTTGTCGCCTCCGTCGTCAAATTCCTCCGGTTTTGTCGGAAGATTTTGAATGTCCTCCGTTGTATTGTCGTCCTCATAAGGCGCCTTGCAGGCATCATCATGAACTGGAACTTCGGCGCCCCCGGCGAAGACACAATCTTCATTAAGCCCCGCGTAATAATCAGATTTCTCCGCTGCCACGGGGAGAATAGAACGCCCTTCTGGGTGCTGCCTCTGCTGCGGATCTTCCTCTTCGAGTCCATCGAAGCGGCTTTCGCGAGCGCGGGAGGCTAACGTCGACATTTCGGAAGCTGAGGTACCTTTTAAGCACAAAATAGATGTTTCCGGGCCGGAGGAGATGGTCCGAGTCCAGAGCTTGAACTTGACGGCCGTAGGAGAGTCTGTCGGCGTCGCAGAGAACGGAGGAGAGGCACTGGGTTGTGAGCAAGACGTAGCACACTATGATAGACAGAAAGTACTCCATTAGCGATCCGATTTGATCACTTTGGTGGTCAAAGGCTTGCCAGAGCTGGCGGCCGCACAGGAGGAGAGGAAGGGGTGACTGAAAAGCAAGAGCCCACGCCTCTTCTGACTTTCTGGTGTGAAAACAGAGGCCAGCATTATTATTAGCATAGAGAATTTAATATGCATGAAAAAAAGTGTTATTTAAAATGAGGTAGGCTCAGAGTTATGGTGGCGGTTTGGGAGAGCTCATTATAATGGATGATCGGGTGGATTAAGTAAAATTTAGGCGATTGTTATCCGCACTATAGTTTTGGCTATCCGCACTCTTTTTGTATGAGTTATTACACGTCTTTTGAAAATACGCTATTGATGGGTTCCCCCTCTACTTATGGAAAATACCGTAACCACCGCACACCGAATCTCATTCCCGCACGTCAAATCTCATTACCACACACCGGATCCCGAAAACCACCGCACACCGAATCCCACCTTCGCACACCGGATCCCACTCCCGCGCGGCGGATCCAAACCACCACGTACCGATCCAAACCACCTCGCGCGGGATCGCAACCGCCCCGCGCGGGATCGCAACCGCCGCCGGCCGCCCGCCGCCCGCCGGCCGCCCGCCGCCGACCGGCCACCGCCGCCGGCCGCCCGCCGCCGCCTACCGCCGGCCGCCCGCCGCCGCCTACCGCCGGCCGCCCGCCGCCCATCCGCCGCCGGCCGCCGCCCCCTTCATGGCCGGCGGCCATGGCCGGCCACCCATGGCCGGCCACCGCCGTCGCCGCCCTTCACCCTCCACCGTCGGATCTCTCCAAGGCCCTCGCGGCCCTCCGATCGTCTCGCGCGATCACGACCCTTCGATCGTCGCCAACGATCTCGGCCCTCCATTTGGTGGTTATCTGCGATAACCACCGTAACCACCGTAACTTCCATCTCCCAAGCCTATAAATAGACCCTCAAGGGTCTTCATTTGGATCCGATCTCTCATTCTCTCCCAGACTCTCTCTCTCTTCATTTCCTCCTCTCCTCAGAGCTTCTCTCTCTACACTCCGCCATCTCTTTTTACTAACTGACAGGTTCTTCCTGCGAACGCCTCTTACTGAGGAAGAAGGGCTACGCCGTTCAAGACGAGCACCCCGAACCCGAGCAGAAAAGTCAGGGCGCTCCGTGAAGTGCTCACCCAGCAAGCGCGCAGCCGCACCAGACGCACAGCAAGGCAATCAACTCCTAAGTGGTGGCATGTCACCCACGGAGTTCTCTCTCTCTCTCTCTCACAATTGTAACGAGGCGCGGCCTGTCGCCCTCGCATTCTCCAAGAAAACCCTGTAACAGCACAACATAGTGGATTTCGGCCAGCACCGTCCCGGCCACGTGGTTTTTCACCCTTTGGAGGGTTTTCCACGCTAAAGATCTGTGTGTACCATTTTCAGCATTTTCTCTCTGTAACATTCTGACTGTGTGCACACTCGACCGCCCGGGCTAAGACGGACCGAATTGAAACCGGTCTACCGAGGGTGTTGAGAAGTCGCAACAGCTATGTACATGTATATTTAGGAAAAGTGTTTAACAGGAAAGTTATAGATCTCGACGAGATCTACAACTTAATAACAAAGAGCTGATTATTTTAATAACAAATTTAGTAGAGCTGATTATCTTAATAACAAATTCCCAAGCTTTTCTTTATAGTGATTGATCGGATCCGCTCAACTTATAGGAATTTCGGGCTGCAAATAGTCGGAATTACCTATGTCCCCACTAACACATGGAGAAAACCACCGTGCCAACCACCATGCCAACCGCCGCGCCAACCGCCCGCGGCCGGCCTTCCAACGGTCGCCGGTCGCCGCTGCCCCTCGCGGCCGTACGCACGCGGCCGCTAGGGGTTGCGGCAGGCCTCCCGGCCGACCGCCGCCGCCCCTCGCGGTCGCACGCACGCGGCCGCTTAGGGTGGCGGCCGGCCACCCTGACGACCGCTGCCGTGCCTCGAGTCCGCACGCACGCGGCCGCGAGGGCCCGCGGCCGGCCTCCCGACCGGCCGCCGCCTCGCCTCGCGGCCGCACGCGCGCGAGGTGTCGCGGCCGGCCGGCCCCCAGCTGCGCCCGCAACCTACCCCTCTTTTTGTGGGTGTAATGAATGTACACAATATGCATAGCTCTGTGAAATATTTTGAAGTCGGAAGAACACGTCAACCAACATGAGAATAAGGACACCAAGAAGGGAACTATACTATCACAATTCAATAACTCTGGCAGCTAGTTACAACTGAACAAGGCTGAATACAAGTTGCATCCAACTTGAATCACAACAGCAAATAGTAGGAAAGAACTTGGTCACGGACAATGTCCGCTTCTTCTCCGGAGCACACCGCGGAGGTGATACTCGCTCCTCGCTACCGTCGGCGTTAACGCTAGTGCCCAGCGTTAGCTCTCTAACTCACAAGCTCGCTGCTCGCACTCCAAGCTACTCGCACGCTCGCCGCGCTTCGCTTCCTCCACTTCTCGCTACCACGCGCGCTAGCCACTAGCGCCGGGCGCTATCTCCGAAGTAGGTACTCGCTCCTTCCTTCTCTTCTCGCTAACGCAGACGCTATCCACTATCGCCGATGCTATCTTGCGAGTAGGTAACTCTTCCGCCGAACTTACTCCAAGTTCGATGCTCGCCAAGTAGCGCTAGCTCTGGTATCTCTAACTCGCTCAAAGTTGAGGATACTCGCCACTTTCAGAATCGATGCTCTTTAGGGGGGGTACCCCTCTATTTATAGGCAAAACAGGGGGGTGACGAGAAGGAGCTAACGTCGGCGCTAGCTCACTTCAATTCTAACACTCCCCCTTGAAGTGAGCTCCGAGAACAACTCCAAGCAACGAGCGAAGCCTCCAGAACGGCCCCGCAGATAGGGGCTTCGTGAATATATCCGTAAGGTTGTCTTCACTCCGCACATGCTCCACAGCGATCAAGCCACCCAACACTTTCTCTCTGATGAAGTGATGCTCGATCTCAATGTGCTTGGTCCTTGCATGACACACTGGATTGGTTACCAGTTTCAATGCACTCTCATTGTGCCCGCAAAGCACAGTAGGTCCGCTGACCTCCTCGTCCACATCCTCCACTAGTCTCCTTAGCCAGACACACTCCTGAGCTGCTATGGACGACGCCTTGTACTCGGCCTCCGTGGTAGAAAGGAAAATAGAGTCATGCTTCTTGCTACACCACGAGATAGCAGCAGCTCCACACAAGAACACGTAGCCTGATGTCGACTTGCGATCATCAGCGTCACCTCCGTATTCTGCATCCGTGTACCCATGCAGCTTGAAGTCAGACTTCTCTTCATAGGACAACCCCATCTCAAGGGTTCCCTTTACGTACTTCAGAATCCCCTTAGCTGCCTCCAGATGAGGCTTCCGCGGCTCCTGCATATACCGACTAACTCGGCCGACAACAAAGGCGATGTCTGGCCTCGTGATAGTCAGGTAGATAAGACTCCCCATCAGTGCCCGAAAGATCTTCGGATCAGGAAGAATCCTCCCTTCTTCCTTCTAAAGCTTTAGCCCTGCCTCCAGAGGAACGGAGCTGCTCTTCCCCTCCTTCATGCCTAATCTTTCGACGATCCTCTCGGCATACGCCCTCTAGGAAATATACAGCCCGCCTCTTCTCTTCTCAACTTGGAGGCCAAGGAAATGGTGCAGTTCACCAAGATCTTTCATCTCGAATCGTATGGAAAGTTGTTGTCTCAGCGCCGCGACCTCCTTAAGGTTGTTCCCTGTCACGATCATGTCGTCGACGTACAATAGCACCAACACGTGAAGACCTCCACTCTTCTTCACGAACATGCTGGAGTCTGAGTCTGAGGCTTCGTAGCCACATAACTGCAAGTACTCCGCAATCTTTCCATACCAGGCTCTCGGCGCCTGTTTCAACCCGTAGAGGGTCTTCTTCAGCTTGCAGACATGACATGGCTGAGACTTGGACACGTATCCAGGTGCTTGCACTATGAATATGTCATTGTCTATCTCTCCGTATAGGAACGCGTTCTTCACATCAAGCTGCCACAACTTCCAACCTCGGCACGCCGCCAGAGCGATGATCGTCCTCACCGACGTCATCTTTGCGACAGGACTAAATGTCTCCTCGTAGTCCTCTTCGTAGGTTTGCGAGAAGCCTCGAGCGACAAGCCTCGCCTTGTACCGCTCCACTTCTCCATCCGCTCTCTTCTTAACCTTGTACACCCATTTGCAAGTGACAGGTTTGATGCCCTCCACCATAGGAACCAGGTCTCATGTCTCATTCTTCTCTAGGGCCTCCATCTCCTCGATCATGGCCGCGTCCCACTCCTTGATGTCAGCTGCATCCTCAAAGCAGGCAGGTTCCCTCTCGTCGAGTGGTCCTGCGAAGAAGCAGGAGACCAAACTCACGAAGTTCCCCTCCTTATAGCGAGCAGGCGGGACGATCGTCCTCTTCGACCTCCTCAAGGCTTGGCCACTATCTACCACTCCGACAGACTCCTCTGCTTGAGCTCCTCTCTGAACTCCTCTTGAAGCAGTGCTCTCCCTGCTTCTTGAGTTCGTAGCTCCCTGAGCCAGAAGCTCCTCCTGAGCCAGAAGCTCCTCCCGAGCCAGATACTCCTCCTGAGCCAGATGGCGATGGAGCACTGGGAGAGAGCTCTAACTCCACAGTAGGGTCCTCAGTGACCCACTCTTCTTCCCAGCTAGATTCTCCACTCTCCGGCAGCTCCACTGAAGAGACTCCCTGGTATGAGACCAGTTCGTCAAACACTACGTCGCGCGAGACGACGAACTTGTGGGTCTACGGATCCATGCACTTCCACCCCTTCTTCCGCTCATCGTAGCCGATGAAGATACACTTCCTCGCTTTCGGCTCCAACTTGGTTCTCTGAGCGTCCGGGACGTGCACGAAGCAGGTAGAACCAAACACCTTCATGTGACCCACATTTGGCTTCTCCCCGAACATGAGTTGGTGTGGAGACACCATCCTGTTAGGACTTAGAGGTAGCCGGTTGATCACATGAGTAGCACACGCCATTCCCTCCGCCCATAAGGCCTTGGGAATGCTCTTGGCATGTAGCCAACTCCTGGTAGTCTCCATCAGATGGCGGATCTTCCTCTATGCCACCCCATTCCGCTGAGGGGTGTGAGCGCAGGAGAGCTCCCGCCGAATGCCGAACCTGCTGCAGAAAGAAGCAAACTCATTGGAGGTAAACTCCCCTCCATTGTCGCTTCTCAGCTTCTTCACTCTGCGGTTCATCCTCCCTTCCACAAGCTCCTTCCACTCTTGGAACTTGTCGAAAACTTCTGATTTCTCTCTCAGAAAGTACACCCACGTATAGCGGGTGTAGTCATCCACCAGAACCAGCGCATACTTATTCCCTCCATAAGTAAGGGTGGCGCACGACCCCATAACGTCAGCATGTACGCACTCAAGAGGTGCCTTACACCTGGTCTCCGACTTGTCAAATGGAAGTCGATGTGACTTTCCATATTGGCATCCGTCGCACACATGGTCGTCGCCGTAGGAAGAGAGATGAGGCAGGACACTCACTAGGCCCTTTGCCGCCATCATCTTCAGCTTGTCCATCCCCACATGACTCAACCTCTCATGCCAGATCACAACACTGTCGTTTGTCTTCAGCTTATCCACATAGGCATTTGCAGACAGAACATACAAATCATTCACCCTTCTCCCGGTGAGCGTGACGTCGGCATTGACAGACGAAAGGTTCTTCAGGAACTTCACCTCCTTCGGTCCAAACAGCACGTGGTATCTAGCATCCACTGTGTTAGCCACCGAGAAGAGGTTCTTCTTCATGCCAGGCACGTGATACACATTCTTTAGTGTCACTGGCTTCTCTCTACTCCCAAGGGACACCTTCCCTTCTCGCTCCATGGGATGTACCGTATCATCTGCAGTGATGATATTATCCGTTCCTTCATATGCTTCCAAGGAGTCGAACTTGGACATTTCTCCTGTGAGATGCCCGCAACCGGAATCCACTATCCAGTCGTTCTCGAGGTTGATGGAGGCTAAGACATCGACTGACGTTGCCGTCATCTCTGCCAGGAAACAATTGTCCCCCTCTCACCGCCCTGCTGACCTCCACCTCTTCCTCCACCTCTCTGGTGATCTCCCTCCTTGTTAGCAACATGACCGACCTAAATTGGACCGGCAGTCCTTCGTCATGTGCCCGTACTTCCTACAGGCAAAGCAAAGGGATCTCCCCTTCTCATCACGCGCAGGGAGGAACTTCCCCCCATCTCCCTGAGAGGACGTTGAAGGTCCATCTCCGGAGTTCTTCTTTTTCTTGTCCCAGGATCTCCTCTTTCCTGAGAACAAGGCCTCGCCATCTCCTCATGAGATGGATACTCCCTCCATCTGCTTCGCCAAGCTCTCCTGTGACGATAACAGGTTCTCTAGCTCCAATAAGGAGGGCTGAGTAGCCCACCCTTGCACGGAAGTAATGAAGGGGACATACTCCTTCCTCAAGCCTCGGAGTATGTGCCGCTTCAACTTCGCCTCTGAGATTGGCTCTTCAGGGTCCAAGGCCGAGATCTCCCAGCACAAGTTCTTCACCTTCAGGAAGAAGATGGATATCGCCATCTCGCCTTGAGTCGACCTCGCCAACTCATTCTCCAGGAATTGTAGCCGCGCCACATTCTTCTTGTTGAATAACCCATCGAGGGCTATCTAGATCGCAGACGCTGACTTGTAACCTATGATGTGGTCGAACAAGTCAGGCGATATGGCTCTCTTCAAGGTGAACTCCGCCTTGGCGTTGGTCTTCCTCCAAGCTCTCACAGCTGGACCATTATCTACGGCAGCTACTACTTCCTCTTGCTCCCCACCACCAACAACCTCCCAGAGATCCTCTCCAAGAAGGTAGCTCTCCATACAAGACATCCACTTCTTGTAGTTGGTTTGAGTAAGCAGCTCAATGCCAAGTCCCCTAGCATACCCTCCTCCGCCGTCCATCTTGGTTGCTCAGTCCTTGTTTCCACTATCCCTCTGATACCATGTGAAATATTTTGAAGTCGGAAGAACACGTCAACCAACAGGAGAATAAGGACACCAAGAAGGGAACTATACTATCATAATTCAATAACTCTGGCAGCTAGTTACAAATGAACAAGGCTGAATACAAGTTGCATTCAACTTGAATCACAACAGCCAATAGTAGGAAAGAACTTGGTCACGGACAAGGTCCGCTTCTTCTCCGGAGCACACAGCGCAGGTGATACTCGCTCCTCGTACCACCGGCGTTAACGCTAGCGCCCAGCGTTAGCTCTCCAACTCGCAAGCTCGCTGCTCGCACTCCAAGCTACTCGCACGCTTCGCTTCCTCCACTTCTCGCTACCGCGCGCGCTAGCCACTAGCGCTGGGCGCTATCTCCGAAGTAGGTACTCGCTCATTCCTTCTCTTCTCGCTAACGCAGGCGCTATCCACTATCGCCGACGCTATCTTGCGAGTAGGTAACTCTTCTGTCGAACTTACTCCAAGTTCGATGCTCGCCAAGTAGCGCTCTGGTATCTCTAACTCGCTCAAAGTTGAGAATACTCGCCACTTTCAGAATCGATGCTCTTTAGGGGGGTACCCCTCTATTTATAGGCAAAACAGGGGGGTGGCGAGAAGGAGCTAACGCCGGCGCTAGCGCTGGCGCTAGCTCACTTCAATTCTAACAAGCTCAAGTTCTGGTTTTTGAAACTGGCACCATTTCTGTCGGGACACTAGCCTCTAGGCCAATCAAGTCTTCTGGAAAAAAATGTCGAAATTGATTTTCATTTTGTTCGCAAATGTGTTGTAGGTGTCAGTAATCGGTTCAATTCATATAATTTACGTGATTTACTGGCCCGTGTTTTCACCAAGCTTCCGGGAGGAACGAAAGATGCGATATCTTGATTAACAGTGTATATTTTCTTAGGAACGAAGAACAAAAGCAACGAAGAAAAGACACCAAGAAAAAAAAGCAAACACAGAAATTTACGTGATTCGGCAATCTGCCTACTACATACCAGCACTTAGGTTTCTTCCTGTATTTCACGATTACAGAGCGAGATGCAAAAGGAAATCTTTTTAATTATACATGAAAGTTCAGGGCTACAGAGAATCACAGTGTTGGCATGGCAGTACGATCAAACTCCACATCTCCAACATAATTTTCCGTAATCACGGTGTAATTGGCATCTTAAAACATGCCTCTTGATTAGCTCGGGTTCTCGCAATCACAGTCCCTCTTGATTTGTTTTGTAATAACCAATCCCCAAGCTTCTATTAGTTTTATTCATGCTTCTTTTGTGTTACATGATTACAAGTGTATTTGTTAGTGTATATTAGGGGTGCAACTCGGATCGGATCGGTTCGGTTCCACCAAAAACCAAGAATCAACCCATGTAGGTTCTGTTCCAAAATTTTGGAACCAAAACCAACCCATGATTCTAAATTATGGAACAGGATCCACCCAATTCGGTTCAGCTCGGTTCTACCCATATTTCCTAGCTAAGAATTTATCATCTAAGACTGTCATTTTTGGAAATTTTTAGAGTGTTTCAGAATGATTTTTTTGTTTAAAAATTATTACACCAAAAATAAGGGATATTAAAGAACATCTAGCAGAATCATTACTTGGAATATTGAATTAAGAAGTAAAAATAGTAAGCATCTAGCAGAATCTACTAACAAGATTGTAACTAACAGGACCTGCAACATTTTGATTAACAGACATCATATTATTTTAAGCACTTGATGCAGAAAATATATTGTAAACACTTGATGCAAAACTTCAACAGTTATATGGTAGAACTGTTAAGGTATATTTATATACGTGTTAACGGGTTCATAACGGGTCATCGAGGATTTAGGGTTTTGACCAATAAATACCTCTGTTGGGGGCAACGTGGAGATCGTTCCAAACTAGACGGTCACACGGGATGCTTCGAGCACTGTTTTATTCTCGAAGTTGACTCTCTCGGTGCCCTAGCCGCCCCCCTCGATCTCTCCCTCGTCCGTCCGTTTTCTCGTGAGAGCGAAGGAGCCGCCGCCTCCCCCTGTTCCTCTCGCATGCTCGGCCGATCTCGCGCAGGGAGGCGCGATCCCCTCTCGTCGATCTTCAGGCGAGGAGTTTCCGTCGCATTTGCATCCTTTCTAGTGCGCAAGGAGGCGCGATCTCATCGCCGCTGACCGCCTCTCACCTGCTCTTCTCACGGCAAGGGTGCACTGATCTTTCTCGCGCCAAGGAGGTACCGCAGGCCGCCGTCTCTCCCTCACGCTCGCGCGCTCGCTTACAAGGAGTCGTCGCCGACCCTGTCCCTCTCGCTCGTGCGCTCACGACAAGGAGGCGTTGCCGATCTCCCTCCGCTTGCTCGCCTTTTCTCGTGGGAAGACGAAGCCTATTTACGGCAGATCTACGATCCAAGGAAGAGTCCCGCTCAAAGGAAGCGCCGCCTCTATTCTTTTGGAGGAGCCGTTGTAACTTGGAAGTCTAAGAGGCAGACGTGCATTGCACTATCCTCTATGGAATCAGAACTTTATGCTCTCGCCTCAGATGCAGAAGAGACAGAGTGGATTAGGGATCTAATAATGAACATTCCAATGACGAGTCTGAAAATAAACTTTATATCAATATTTTGTAATAATCAAGCCACAAAAACCATTGCAACTAATATTTTGTTCAATGAAAAGTGAAAGGCAACTACGAATGAAACATATATGCCTGGTTGACCTATCTCACTAGTTAGGGAATAATCTCTCTACTAGATGTGAGATCAAAAGATAATGTAGCAGATGTCCTTACTAAGGGCTTATGTAAGGTTCTTACATCTAAAACATCGAGGAATATGAGATTAATTAAAGTCTATTTTGTAGGACTTAATACCTGTTTTATGTTTAAGATTTTAGAACTGGAATCTGCATACATTCAAGCATCTACGTGGAGCACACTGAAGTATTGCAGATGATGCCTACTGAAGGTCCGAGATTGAATAGTTGTCTGTCATTCCAAACTTGATGACTTACACTACTATTTCTGCTCAAAGGCTGGATTAGGTATCATTGCAAAAATGAATACTAAGGTTGAAGTTTTGTGTCCTGATATTAGGATTATTAATCATATCATTTCAAACTTGATGATATAGAGGTCACAACTTGTTGTATCATTTCAAATTTGATGGTATAACACAATTGTGAAGTGGTTAATAATAATCCAAATAATCGAAGGAACATAGTTTTGATTTTATAAAATCAAATATTCTAATTTTATGTAAATTAGATAGAGATGCTGATTTATGATTATTTATTCCTGGTTAGTGTATTACGTTCTTATTTATTAGAACTAATCACTTTATTTTGATAGCAAATGCTTGAATTCATAGAGTTTAATCTCATGACATTCTTATTGTAATTGTTTGCAGATAAAAAAGAGTATGGATGAGAGAAAGTGGATTTCGACCCTGACAATAACGATCTGATGTTTGAATAAACTAAAGATCAGTTATCTGTTTTTTGAGTTTTTCAGTTCTTTTCTTTCATGTTTGGAACTCTAGTTTGAGTTTAGATTTTCTAAAGCTCATATGTACGTTTCTGGAAAATTCATTTGATCGTTATCTGCTTATTTTCTAGTATAAACTATTTTGTGATACCTGTTATATAAATATAGGAGGAGAATGTTAAGGTATATTTATATACGTGTTAATGGGTCCATAACGGGTCGTGGGGAATTTAGGATTTCGGCCTATAAATATCTCTGCTTGGGGCAACGTGGAGATCGTTCCAAGCTAGACGGTCACACGGGATGCTTCGAACACCGTTTCAAGAACATGTGATGAATTGTAATTAACATGATTCTATTGGGCTCCAAATATATTGTAAATACTTGATGCAGAACTTCAAGACAATGAAGAGTGTTTGACTGTTTATGTACCTTAACACATATTAAGATTAGGAGGGTTCTGCTCGATAACCTTGGGACAACTGAAACAAATAAAACAACCAAAATAAAAAACCTACGTTCTGCTTGCTTGCTGAAGAGTTAAAACCTAAAAATAGTAGAAGCATAGAAGGAATGAAGGATAGGATTACCTTGGGAGGGATTTCATAGTCTAGAAAAAAATGCAACCACCAACGAGAATGACCACTGATTCCCGCAAGGTCGTCCCCGTTGGCCGCTGATTCACTCGAGGTGGAGGAAGATGGAGGAGCGTGGATTGCAGGGGAAGCGTGGACGGGAAGTTCGTCCATGTCGGTCGCCTGTGAAGGAGCGTCGAGAGTTGAAAGATAGGGCACACGAGCGATATCGAAAGCGAAATGTGGCCGGGAGAATATAAACGAGATCCGACTACCTAGAGTTATAAGTAATTAAGTATTACTATTTAATATTATTATAATATAAACGCGGAGAGTGTTGGCTGCTACCTGTATTTATATTCGGGTCGGTTCTCGGGTACCCATGTATGGGAACCGACCCGAACCGTCGGTTCTTTTAAAAATGGATCTAGACCCGAACTGAACATAACTAGAACCGACCCGAGCCGCCCAAATTGGTTCGGTTTCGGTCCTGTTCTCGGTTATTCGGTTCCTTTTGCACACCCTTCCTAGTGTATATAGCTGGGATTTAGGCATTCGTTATCACTTTGTGACGAACTGAACTTAGGCATCAAATTTTTTTAGTTACCAAAATATAATATTTAGTGACGAAAATTTCGTCACTAAAAGTCAATTATCTAGTAGTATAAGAACCCTGCGACACTAATATTTTTTTTTTAATATATATATATATATACTAGCAGTTCTGCACGGGCTTCGCCCGTGCTCGCTGCTCCGCGACGGCGGCCTGCGACCGCCGCGCCGGTGGCCTGCGACCGCCCCCGACGGCGGCCTGCAGCCGCCTCCGCACAAGCTACACCAAGCAGTAGCTGCGACCCACAAAGCCCGCCCGGAGCCCGTCCGGCCCAGCCGGTTTTCCGATGGCATAAGGGAACACCCTTTGATGCAAGAGTATTTTGGTAAAACCCAACATTGCACCAAAGGGTGTTTCTCCCTTATAGAATAGTATATATATATATATGAATAATTACCAAAAACTTATAATTACCAAAACTTCTCATGAAAGTTAACATAATTACAAGTTGCACCCCTCTTACTTTTGAAATTAACAAAAACCTCCCTAAAGTTTACATTTCATAACATTCAACCTCAAAATATATCTCTTCGGAGCAAATTTTGAGGAGTCTTTTTGTGCATGGATATTATGAGATGTACTCTTACGGAAAAAGTTTTTGTAATTTCAAAAGTAAAAGAGGAGGTTTTTGTAATTTAAAAAATAAGAGAGGAGCAACCTGTAATTTAGCAAACTTAGATGAGAGGACTCGGTATATATACGCGAGTGACAATGCAGGGGGATTCCCGTGCAGCCGCGACAGTACCCAAGCTACGGCAACCTGCGCCCATGCACACAATTACCAAAAAACTATGTGAATGTATTACTGATCTCTAAAAACCACATAAATTTTTTTCTTTGGGACCGTTTTGTATTTTCATCTATTTTCATTTTTATATTACAGAGAAACCCATCTCTTTGTTGTGAGGCGTTCATCTGTCTACGATTCAGACGTGTTCGAGATTAATTTGGCCGGTTCCTTCGTCCACGCCCAAATGTGATACATTTTTGCGCACATGGTTCGGCCGGCCATACGGCGCACGATTAGGCATAGAGAGATGCATAATTTTTGGGACCGAGCCCTGGACACAGTTCTGTGTCCGGGGCTCACGAGATGTTGATACGCGAAAAGTTATTCATGCTTATCTCCCTCCCCGTTTCCAAATTGTCTTTCCCATTCTGCACCCATGGCTTCCTCTCACCATCCGCAGGATGCTGCTCCAAGAAGAAGAAGAGCCGTCTTCCGCTGAGATCTTTGTGGTGGAGAGACAAAGCGAGGAGAGAGCTTCTCTTCTCACCATCGGAAATGGTTGCTGCTTCGATCAATCTGTGTATCTTATCTTATAATGAGATGATATTGTGTAGATGATGTGTACATTGTTGGGTGGATAAGCAGATTGTGAGGGGGAGTTTTGAATTTAGATGAAGGGTGAAAACAAGCAGGATGAGTTCAGTGAAGATGAAATAAAGAAGGATTATCTCACTAAGATAATTCACTTGCCTCTGAGATAAGTGAGTTGTATCTGAGAGATTCCATTTATCTACATATAATCGAGTTGTATCTAAGATAATACATTTGTCTCTGAGATAATGGATTTGCCGAGATAATCGAGTTGTATCTGAGAGAAAACAATTGTCTATGAGATAATTTAGCTGTATCTGAAATTTTTGACTTGTTCCCACAATTTCGCACAAATCTGAATAACTTTCCATGTGCCAGCATCTCGCTCAGACCCAAAAATTTCACTAGGGGGACAGAGCGGCTCGGACACAACAGCTTCGCCTTTAGTGTGTCGAGAGAAAGAAAAAGGAGTACTAATTGTCAGTATAACAATCCTTCAGAAATTATAAACTCATTATTACTTAAATATAACGCAGTAGCATAATCAGCAGCACAAATTAATTTAGTTTTTGGATGTTTCTTATAGTTAGGCATTATTCCGTGCATTACAATCTGCATGACTCAACTCAATTACGTTATGCGGATACAGTAATGTATTTATTGGCAGCAGCAGCAACAGTAGCAGCAGTAGCAGCAGCTGGTCCCTAAACTTCCCATAGACTTCCTCCGGTAATTCCCTTCAATGCCTCAACCTTCAAACCTAAAAATTATCCAAAAATGAATAAATATGCATATATATATAGATTGTGTGTGCCCGAGCGCGTGCTTTACGCTCGCCCGAGGAACCAATGAGAAAGTGTCAACCGGGTCGTTTTCCCGATGGTTTTGATCGTGAAAAAATCGGTCATATTCCCCTTTTTCGTGCGAGAATGAATAAATTCTCAAGCGCGCGTTTATGTTTGTAGAGAAAGGGGGGAGAGAAAGGATAAAATGAATACCAGGGAAAGCTTCTCTTTATGCATTATTATTCCGATTGGCCGGAGTTGTTTTGCTACATTTCCTTGCAAATGTGCCGGCCACCAGCAGTGGAAAGGCAATTGTAGCATCACAGTGGACCTGCTTCATTTCAGGCAAAATGTTCAGATTTAATTATGACAACGCAACAACTTCAATTTAATGCACTTTCACATCAATTCCATGAAAACTCAGTCTAATTTTGATTTTTGTAATATAAATTGAGTATTGTTATCCGCACTACAGTTTTTGGCTATCCGCACACTTTTTGTATGAGTTATTACGCGCCTTTCAGAAATATGTCTTGTGCGTGAGTTTTTTGGAAAAGTTATCAACATGAAAGTTGTAGTTCGTGTTTAGCACTTTTCCTAAAAATACACGCAGAAGACGTATTGCCGCCCTGATTGAAATGTGTGTAACTATAGCGAACTTTTGGAAATACGCCTTGTACATGCATATTTAGGAAAAGTGTTGAACACGAAAATTGTAGATCTCAACGAGATCTACAACTTTCGTGTTGAACACTTTTCCTAAAAATGTATGTACAAAGTGTATTTCTAAAAGGCGCATAATAACTCATACAAAAAAAGTGCGGATAGTCAAAACTGTAGTGCGGATAACAATCGCCCATAAATTTCTTGTTCATTTAAAGTCAGGCGTCTTGAAATTTATGTATTTCTGTGAACTTAGGCTCCGTTTGGCTCGACGTTTTTGCTACGGTGAGTTTGGACAAAAACGCCACCGTGCCAAAGATTATGACCACCACTCAAGCGAACCATACCTTGGCGGTCTTAGCAGAGCCTTTGATCTTCCCCCACGACACAGCCTCATCAGGCCGGGCTCCCGAATCGCTGCCGTCAAATTCCTGCGCCGTGTTGATGAACACGGCGTAATCTGCGCCGTTGCGGAGCATGTTCGCGTTGCAGATGTGGTGCTTCGGGACTCCTCCTCCCAGGATTATAACGCCGGTCTTCCTCGGACTTGCGTTCACAGCTTCCTCATCCATTGCTCTAACATCTGCTTGCGCTCACGAAATTTTGATGCTTATATATTCTTAAAAAAGCTATTTATAAAGAAAGAAAAGAGGACCAGGATGCAAACTGCAGCATTTTTGAGGGCCATGATAATCCAAGTGTGGATTAAAAATGTAGGGCGCTGATATTAGCAACGCAGTTTTGGCTATTCGCATTTTTGATTAACTGCAAGCAGTGTTTTTAGAAAACGACTATCCGCAAACGATCTGATATTAGCAAGCATTCTTTTAGTGATACGGCTATCTGCAAACATTTTTGAGTGTAGCCCCCAGGTTTCCAGATCCAAGGTAGCCTTCGACAGGCCGTCTTCACCTGTAAATTCTCATGCCGCAACCCGTCCACCGATTTCAACGTCCGATCCAGGTACTGATCGCTTGATGCAGAAATGTAATATGCTGGCAAGTTGGATTTCCTCCGGGCTCCGGTCCATATATCTATAATATATATTATATATATATATACACAACACAACAACACTCAAGCCTTCATTCCACCATAGTGGGGTCGGCTATATGGATCCTTTGTCGTCATTGCGCCCTATCTTTAATCATAGCCTCATTAATACCTAAGCACATCATATCTTTCCTTATAGTTTCATTCCAAGTCTTTTTTGGTCTACCCCTCCCCCTTTTAACTTGTCTAGTGACTAAACTCTCACAACGCCTAACATGTGTCTCTAATGGTCTCCTATGTACATGTCTGAACCATCTTAAACGAGCTTCTCACACCTTCTCTACAATTGGCGCCACTCCTGTCTTATCCCTGATACATTCATTCTTAATTTTATCCAGTCTCGTGTGACCACACATCCACCTAAGCATTCTCACCTCCACAACTCCCATTTTTTGATCATGTACATCATTCACTGCCCAACACTCAGAACCGTAGAGCATTGTTGGCCTAATTGCAGTACGGTAAAACTTGCCTTTACGTTTTAATAGTACTTTACAATCACATAAGATCCCAGACGCGCCTCTTCACTTCAACCAACTTGCTTGGATTCTATGTATCACATCTTTATCTACACCTCCATCTTTTTGAATTATCGATCCCAGATATTTAAAGCACTCATTGCTGGAAATATCTTGGTCACCTAATTTAATGACGGAGTCATCCGACCTTCTTGCACTACTAAATTTAAGATCTATAGACTCCGTCTATGTCCCGCTCAACCTAAAACCCTTCTTTTCTAAAGTGTCCCGCCAAGATTCAACTTTCGCGTTTACACCCTCACATCTCATCGACCAAAACAATATCATCTGCAAATAATAAACACCAAGGTAGTGTTGTTGGATATGTTCGGGGAGCTCATCTAAGATAAGGGCTTAAAGTTGACCCTTGATGTAAGCCAACGGCGATAGGGAATTCATGTGTTAATCCTCCAGATGACCTCACTCTCGTCATTGAATTTGCATACATATCTTTGATTACGTCAATGTACGATACATTTACACCTTTCTTTTCTAAGACTCTCCACAAGACCTCTCTTGGAACCCTATCCTAAGCCTTCTACAGATCAATAAACAACATATGCAACAGCTTTTCTAAACACTCGAATATACATATGTTGCTATTTGTTTGGATTTAGATCATTTCCCACGGATATGGAAAGTCAAAAGAAGTGGCCATTCAAGGAATTCGGATCGGAGAGGGAGAAGCCGGGGAAGGAGAGAAAGGGATGGTCAGTGACAGTCCACGACCTATCCGGGTATCCTGTGGCGATGGCATCAATGGTGACCCCATTCGTGGCCTTGCCGGGAACGGATCGCGTCAGCCGAAGCAACCCCGGGGAGTGGCTTGTCTTCCGCCCGAGGGATGGAACCTTGAAACCTTGGTGCCGTCTTGAGGCCTGGCGCAAGCGCATAAACGGCGCCCTCGGCTACCGCTTTGAGCTCCTCCCGGGCGCGATGAGCATGTCTTCATCTTCTTCTTCTGCCGAGGAGGGCGACGCGGAAGACTTGCGGGCGGCTTGCGATTGGGAAGAGGAAGTGCAAATCGCCGGGGTTGCTTGCTAATAGGAGAAAAAAATCCCTAAAAAGGCTATTTTTGAAAGCGGATAGCCAATATTGCGGTGCGAATATCACTGCCAAAAATGTAATACTAGTTTTTTGAAGAAGAAGAAAAAAACATAAATGCTGTATTCTCACTTTCAAACAACAAGTTTTCTGAGTTTGGTCATAAATGAGAGTTAAAGGACATAGATAGTACACAAGAAGGTATCACCTTGAACAATATCAATAATGAGCCCAGGATTGCGCAATGAATGGAGGTAGAGCATGTCCCCAATGGAGCCATCAGTTATTGCAGGGCAGAAGACTGGTATGCCATTCTGAAAAAAATATGGCCATTCAATGATTAATTATTCAAAATTATCCTTCGAGTTTGCATAATTACTAGTCGCACTCCTCTTATTTTTGAAATTACAAAAACTTCTCATGTAAAATTATATTTCATAAGAGGGTTATTTACTCGGATTTTTCCTCAAAATTTGTGTAATTACAACTTGCACTTATCTAACTTTTGAAATTACAAAAACCTCCCGTCAATGTTTACATTTCATAACATTCATGCACAAAAGTACCCCTTTGGAGTAAATCTTCAGAGGGGGTCTTTTTGTGCATGAATGTGAAATGTAAATATTGAGGGGGGTAATTATAATTTTGAAAGTTAGAGAGGTGCAAGCTGTAATTATGCAAACTTCGAGGGGAGGTCACAGTGAATAATAACCCTTTCATAACATGCATGCACAAAAATACCTCATTGGAGTAAATTTTCAACTTGGGTCTTTTTGTGTATTGATGTTATGAAATGTAAACATTCATGAGTTTTTTTGTAATTTCAAAAATAAGAGGTGTGTGACTTGTAATTTAGCAAACTTTAAGAGGAGGTCCCGACCGATGACCCTACATATTAATGAAAAAGCCATATTGGAACAAAGACGCTTGTGATGATCTCTCATTTGAAGAATTGTGGTTCTACTTACCTTCCACGCCCAATACAAATACGAGCTTTCATTGTTTATCTCCTTCCCCAAGCGAGCAATCACCTTTGATGGCGTCCAATGAGCTTTCTACAAGGCAACATGTCACAAAAGAGTTACGATCTAGTTAGAATTCACGTCAAGAAACTCATGAACCGTGATCAATGATCATCATTTATCTATAGCAGATTGGTTTTAGGTTGGATGCTTATGATTTAACATGATATTCACTGCAGACTAGGCCCAGCAACCCGCTCGCACATCACCGTGTTTAAAAAATCAACACCAGCTACTAAAAATCAATAACCGTATATACAAGATGAGGTGCTCAGAATATAATCTCGAATTAATCTAGAAATTAACTCGTGTAGCCATGTATGCTTAGTGGAGATGCTGGGCCAAAACTCAGATCCACATTCAAAGAAAAAAGATTTCGGGGTAGTACGACGAGGATTCAACTTAAGAAAACAAAATAAAGTTTAAGCTTGAATCGAGCTCAAATCGGAGAGCGATAGCCGAATCAGTTTCGGTCGGGCTTGGCTAGCTCAAACCCAAGAATTGAAGCGAGCTGACCTCAGTGGTTTGCTCAATGAGCATCTGGTCAAGAACAGGCATGATCCAGTCCCCAAATTTGCAGTAATTTTCATTGGGCACCAGCAAGTTTCCAATCCTATTCCATCCCTTGGATCGCAGGAACGTTCCGGCGAGCGAAAAATCCCCTTTGAACGTCGGAGCCATGCATTTTATAAGATCCTCCTCGATGCCGCCAGCTGTCGTCACCAGCACATCCACCTGAAAATTTAAATTTTTTTTTTCAAAAAATATATATGTAGGTAGGTGCTGTTTATTCTAACATAATTCATCTCTCGGTTATTCAAGTAGAAGAAGTAAATCATTTTATTTCATCCAAACCACTTAAAATTTATATTTTTTATTTGTATACTATTTCATTTCTCATTTTAATTAGGACAACAGAAGAATCACAAGTATGCTTGGATAGTACAAATTTGACTTTAAAAAATATGTCTTTGTAAGACATTTTTAACCTTCGTTGTATATACACATGTTTAATCTTCAGTATTATATGTAAAAAAATATTTTTATTAATCAAATAGCAATAGAAGAAATTTCCAAGCATATGCTAGTTCAAATGCCTTATTTCTAATAATATTTTACGTGATTCTATCTAAAAAATGTGAGTAAATATATTATTATTATTATTATTATTAATATTATTATTATTATTATTATCTAGAAGGGAAGCTCAAACACACATTTCCGCACAATTCAAAAATATTGTCCAATTTATTTCAACTCAGCCGCTACTAAGCTAAATCACAAGATTTTGTCATTTTTCGTAGGTGCATGGCCTACGAGTATTTTTCAGGATCGATGTTACTCATCTCAAGACTATTCTCATCGATGTACGCTTAACTATAAAGTTTCTAAAAATACTTCATTCCTAAAAAAGCACCTATAAATTATTACTTCAATTCATTAACTTTCCTATAAATTTTTATGTGAGTTTTAATTCATTTATGTACATCTTTCTACCTAAAAGTCTGAGAGAAGCTTGTCGGGAGTTATTTTTTCTGGGCTTCACTGTCCCCAAAGACACTTCCACTCCTAATCATATCGCCTTTATCGGATACAGAATGTTACGGGCCCATCACCCTCCGCCTGATTCTTCCCTAATCCATTTTACCTTTTCTTTTATGGTCCATAATTAAATTTGCTTTAAAAAGCTAATTATGATATGCTTTATTATCAAAATAATCGTCAATTTACTAAATAATTTCAGTTATTTTAGAATTATAAGATTAAAAGATTTTATTAAATGCGTTCTCAATATTAAAATATTTACGCCAGCAGTACTGCCACACGATGCATAAGATATATGAACTTCTTAAAATTATCGCATTTATGTACACATGCTTAAGCCCCAATATTTGTATTAAAATAGATTTCTTCTAAACTGTAATAAACTAATAATTGAATAAATTAATAGTCAAGCAGGCATGCAGCACGCTGCACGCTGCCAATTAGTAATAATTGTAGCAGAAAAGTAGGTGAGTCATTATTATTCTGTGTATATTTATACTGTATTAAAAGAAAAGAAAATCTGGTGAAACATTTACTATATCAAATTTATTTATTTCTTTTTAATTAAATGATTTGCACTTTTTTTTTTTGAATATTTCAAAAAATTTCAAACAAAATATTTATGTATCTAATTTGAGATTTGTCCATCCAATAAACTAGCTATAATAATCTAGTTACAGAAGCATCTCTGTATACAAATATCACGTTGAAATATTTGATTATTAGATAAATCAAAGAAACATCAATTTTAGAGTTTTGGAGAGTGACTTCGTTAAAAATTTGTGATTATTAACATGTACTCTATTGCATTAAATGAATGTTTGATGATATCATTAAACTCATTAAATATACTTAATTTATTATCGTCAGTGGATAAAATATAAATAAAAAATATTAATTAAAATATAAATCAAAAAATTTAATTTGTTCTTAAATAGGAGGAAAATGTATAAAGGCTGAATAAGAGTCAAATTTTATGATGATCAAAATACTGCAACTCTCAGTTGGGAATTAAGATGCCTTCACCAAAGAGGCTTCCTGTGCAACCCCACAAGCGAGCGGCGGGAGCGCCGCTGCGCCGAGGCACTTTCGTCGCTGGGATATTGTCGCGACTGCATGGGGCCCCCCGTGCACTGTCACACGAGTGACAGGCACGGGGCTCCGCTCCTACGGCGAACCCCGACAGTACCGCGACATGACAATGCACAGGTGGCCCCGGGTGCCCTGGGTACCCCGGCCACGACATTGCCCCGGCGCGATAACGCTCTCGCCGATCGCAAACCCCTGAGGGTCCCATGCAGTCGGCGAACCCCGCCCGTGACAATGCACGGGGCTCCGATTGGCGAACCCCGCCCGTTGCTCATTTTTTTCCTTGTGCATGAGAGTTTGACCAAAAAAAATTAGATGTTTCACCAAAAATAAATATTTTTTTTCTTTTTAATATATATACTACTCATCCGCATTAGGAAATGTATTTAATACATACATTGACTAAAATGCTAAGTGCCAACATATAAATTGTTGAATATACTTAGGGCCTTTTTAATTGCACGTTCTATTAATTAATTAATTAGGTTATTTCAAATAGTTTGACATTGTAGCCATCACTATGGCTCCCTTTGGCCCGTCGTTCGTGAATGCTCAATCTCACCAAATGTATTTCATCCATTTTAGAAATTAACTTATTTTTGTTAATACTACTAAATTTAAGGGGGAAATGTTGGAATTTTTAATCTCTTGGTAAAGAGAAAAGTTGTGAATGCCCGTCATCACCTATGGAATTTCATCTTTGTCATGTCAAACATATTGTATAACCCGTAATTTATCGAGATCAGAAATGTCTGATGATAGCACAGAAGACCACGCCCACCTGAGGCGAGTACAGAAGACATCGCCCACCTAGAGCGAGTACAGAAGACCTCACCTATGAAATATTTTTTTATTTTTTTAAAAAAATATACTTCTTATAATACAAAATTGCACCTACTTGTAGGAACGCTACACATATAAAAAAATTTCCGTTCGGTTGGGCGTCCACATTCCGTTTCGCTCCCTCTAAACTCATCGCAGCCGGCGTCAAGCATTTGATTTGCCGTTTTCCAGGTCTCCGTTAAGAAAGACGATGCAATTTCACAGTGCGAACCAGCAAAATACCGCCGTCGCCGAACCCTTCCCCCAACAGATCCTCTTCATTTCACTCCAAATGGATAGTATCCATTTCGCAGTCAAGATTTTATCTAAGTTTATCCGGCGGGTTCAATAATTTCATCCCTTTGTATTTTTTCTAAACCATGAAATTGACAAATTGAATAAAACCAAATGAATGGAGATCGAGGATCCTGATGGCGTTCTGGGCCTTTCTCCAGTCGCCGGCCTCCCAAACAGACCCTTATATTTTAATTATTTTAATTAAAAAAAATGCAAAAAAAAACATAAATAAATAAAGAAATAAATATTTACCATGCGATGCTCCACCAAGAAGTTGATAGTCTCCCTGATCCCAGAGGAAATGAGATTAGATGTGAAGCCCAGAAATATCTTGCACTTCACCGACTCCCGAAAAGCCTGGTTTCTCTCTTCCTCGCCGCTGCCTTCTTCCACCTCCTCATGCGCCAGCCTCCACTTTATCTGCCACCCCAAAGTTTATTTTATTAATCTTATAAAATTATAATCTATAATGCTGCGTGCATGCATGCTTCCATATATATATAATATACCATTTGGTTGACGACATCCATGGCTTCGCCGAGGTTGGTGGCTTGGAAGCCGGTGGAAACCATGGAGTCGAGGAGTCCGGCGAGGTCGAGACCGTCGTTGAAGTTGTATCCGCCGATTTTCAGCGAGTTCAGTGCCGCTGATTCCTTGAAAACCAAGGACTTGAGCGCCTCTCTTTCTCCCTCGCCGTTCGCCGCTCCCATTATCGCCGGCTGGTCTTTGAAAAATTAATCAAAGGAAAACGACGAAGAGGTGGCGGCGGCGGCTGTCGGCGGCGGCTGTGGAGATTTGAAGTGCGGGGTCGGTGCTTATTTATTTATATTTGCTCAAGGCCGGGGGCGAAGTGGGAGTGCCAGTGCATCGGTGCTGAGTCGTGTAGCTAGCTGGCTAATAGTTTTTTCTAATTTGGATAGATAGTACTTTAATAGATGTGGGGCCGGGGCACGGTATACTAATAATGTTTTTAAATTTTATTTGGCACTGCATTTTTGCTCGGTTGGAGTTCGGACCGAAGCAAAACGCCGCACGTGGTTTTGTTTGGCACGGTTTTTTTGTTTTTTGCTCCGATGAGTTTTAACAAAATCTTCACCGTCATCTAAGTGTATGTTTGACATGACAACGGTTATGATCGCCGCAAAGAAAAGTGTTAATATTAATGTAATTAATATTATTGTTTTATATTCTGTTTTAGTCGCATACTGTCTGTGATGCTTTTGGGCTCTCCTCTTGCGCTATATGTAAGACCTCAAGGGTCCTTCTTTCATAACATTCAATACAATTACTTGATTTTCTCTCAAGCCTAACATGGTATCAGAGTTATGTTCACCTCCAGCCCCGCCCGCGAGGTCGTCATTCGTGACAATATAAAATATTTCAAAGGCGTTCACAGACATAAGAATAGCTAAATTAAAAGTGTATATTGAACTAATGGAATAGTAAGCAAAATTTTCTAATAACAAAAATCTAAGGGATGCGAAAAAGAAGTACAAATTAAAACACCTCTACTTAATTAAAAACTGAAAACCATGATAATCTCTGAAAACCAATAGATTCGATTGGTGTTAAACCCAAACAAACGAAGAAAACGAGTACGAGGACATTGGCGGCCGTCAAGAAATCTGAACCTAGAAACGTACTCCATGCCGTTTTCGCACGCGCGCGTGTGTGTGGGGGATTAGAGTATCCTGAAGGCATGGATTGCCGGTGATGGGAGGATCTAGGTCGATGAGAGGATCCGGTGTCGATGGGACGTCGAAGGCAGTTTTATCTGGGCAAATTAAGGGAGAGGAAGAGTCGTGTGTTGTGTGCGAGTTCGGGTTGCGGGTAGCCGGTTTTGGTGTGCGAATAATCATAATTGACGTCCATTTAACAATTTTCCTTTTGTATATTACTTAAATGCACGGGACCATGTATCAATTAAACCATACTTCAAAAATCATTTAATTTTAAAAAATACACCAAAACATTTATAAAATAAATAAATACTATAATATATTTCAGAGGGCCAGCTGCCTTTTCCCAAGGAGCAGCAGGCGGGCAACCCTCCTAATAGTAATATTTTGGGCATATAGTACTTGTTGTCACGTGCAACTATTATTGTGTATTTGATCACCTATTCTGATGGAATATATTAATCATACTATAAATGACTATCGGACAATAATTTGATTGAAAAGCCAGAGTCTCCTTTTGGTAATTAAAACTTATTAGGTAGCAGTTAGCTACTGTTGAAAATTAGAGCTCCCTCAAAATTTTTACGTAAAATGTGATGAGAAACTTCATGTACATTACATCATATACGCCGTGACCCGTGGTATACACAGACTGAAGTGTCGTATGCGTTGTGAAGCATCGTGTATGCTACTTCACCGTACGTTGTGGGGCTTGTATATGTTGTGATGTTTCATATATTTTATGAAGTATCATATGCGCTGTGAAGTGTCATTGAAGTTATAAAGCATCACATCCTTAATGAAGCGTGTATATATTATTTCAGCGTACACAGATACACTATGAAGCTGGTGTACGCAATGAAATATTAGAGAAAAACAATAACAAAACTAAACAACAATTTTTTAAGAATACTTTTATCGATTTGAAGAAATATTCTTGTATATTCATTTCCTATGCCTATTGTGATGAGTTTTAAAGTGAATCTTTATGAAATGCTTGATTAACTATCCTGCAATGATTTGAAAGTAGAAATCATTCTCTCAATATCTGAAATCTGTTTATTCTTATTTCCACAAGTTATCTCTAACTTAGGCAAAACGAAGAATAATATGAAAAAGTACACAAATCGATGTTGCTAACAAGAAGATGAAATTCATTTCTCTCTTCTACGTTATATTGAAACTTATGATACACTTACGACACACCTCTATCAAATCTTGCAGCGCAGTATAAAGGTGAAAACTTCAATTGAAAATTTACGCAGCTCCTCTCTCGAATCTCGCCGCGTAGAATAAAACATTCATCATTAAATTAGAGTAACTCCTCGCTCGAATCTTGCCACTTATTTTAGAAGATGAAAACTTAATTAGAAATTTTCAATAACAAAATCATAAATTCAATAAAGATAGTTTCTCAAACAATCATAACGGAATTGAATTTAATAACAAAACATTACAATGACAAATTACTCTCAACATACAAGACTTAGAGGTGTACTTCATGATGAAAGAAACACATCACGCAAAATAGAAAGATCTTACTAAGCATGATGAATGGAATTCAAGTGTGCCGGAATTCTTCTCAGATTTTTCGTCCAAAAGCCTTCTTCTTCCTCGAGCCGATGCGCCGTCTAGCGTATGCCTAGCCTCTTTTTTTCGTCCAAAATTGAGATCCCCTCTCCAAATCCGATATATACCTTTCCTTCACTGTCACCCCTCCATTTATTTCGAAAAATCAATCTGAAAAGGCGCCCCTTTCCATTTCAGCAACTGACGCCACATTAAATCAGAGTTTAAATTTTGAAATTCGAAATTCCGGCTTGTTGCAACAACTTTTCTAGGCAGAAGTATTATTTTTGATTTACTGTTTCAAGTTGACTTTTTCAATATTTCTACAATGAAAACATAGATAAATGATGATAATATCCAATCATACCTTAATTCAAAAATTACTAATATTCCAAGCTTTTTAGGATTTATCGCATGTAAGCGACATAGACTTCAAAACGTACGTTTAAATAACTTCCTTTTGAGAAGTTATCACTTCACAGGAGGTCACTCATCCTAGGTGTACTACTCTTATCAGAGCACGCTTAACCTTGAAATTTCTAACATAGCTCCACCTGTTACTCCAAAAAGGCGTCTCTGATATTTGAGAATACAAATTATAACTTTAGCCAATAATTTTCTCTTTAATTCCGATGTGAGATTAATTCTCACACTTCTTTTCACCTATAAACATGTCATCCAAGAAGCATGCCAGGAGATGCTTTTCCTAGGCTTCACTGCCCCAAAAGCACTCCCAGACCTCATTGAATCGTCTTCATCGAATTCAGGATGTTACACATAGATCATTAGTTGCGGGAAACATAACTAATAAAATTTTGTCTGTAATAAGTGAAACAATTCATATATATCATACAATGTTAAGGGAGCACAATGTCATGGACTTGTCTCTTTACAGGCTTCCATGCGTCCTTAGCTCCTCTTTTGTCACTCCACATAGCCTAGCGAAGTTAGTCTCCTGTAAGATCTTGTTCGTGAAGAAGAGAATAGTGGAGAAACAACTCAAGAGAAAGCTAATTACAAGTGAATGAAACACCAAAGAACTCTATTGTTTATCCAAAACTACTTGTATGCGTATAAATGAGGGATCTTCCCTTTTTATATGCCCAAAGAATTTTCCCTTCAAATTAAAGTATGAAGGATCAAGAAAGTCTACTATTCTAGATTATTCTATAAATATATTGTATTTACAATATTCATGAATCCTCCATCTTATTCCAAAATGTCCTCATTAGACCATTTTAGACTTCTCCACCATCTTCACGCCTCTTCTTATATAGAAGGGTGTTCACGACTCTAGATTTCTCTACAATCTTCTCGGGGCTAGCACCAAACTTGTCAATGGCGGGCCAAAGATGGCAAGCCATGACATATCCTTCCCCACCGATACCGGTGATATTCTCACTTGCATTTAAGTACCTTGATAAATTATGTATCAATATAAAACTCAATATTCTCGAAAATTGGGATATGCAGAGGAATTCCACGTTAGATTTTACAACTCAAACTTAGACCTGATGAAAATTTTGAATGGACGAAACCTATCGCTTGATGAACCCTAGATTTGACATTATTTTCTAATGCCTTAAAATTTTTTGAACAAAATAAGACTACTACTAGACTACCCATAACGCGGCGGAACGAAACCGAGTTTTCATTTCTCCATCTAATGGACAATACTCAATTCTCATTTAATTTAGTTGGACAAATCGTGTAGGTTGTATGTAGGAGGTTAATAATTCAAATCTAGGCATAGCCAACTTTATTTGTATATACATAAATTATTTTAATTTAAATAAAATATAAATTATTAGCATCAAAATTAAAATCGCTTGTTAATTTAGAAATGACAAATTACCTAGCTAAAAAAGTCTTGCAAAACAGAAAGGAAATTTTTCTGGCTAAAATTAGCTATGAAAAATTATTTCTAAATTTTCTGCTAATTAAAATTAGCAAGGAATTTATCTAATTAATTAGAAAGAAATTTAGCCCCAGAGAACTTATCTAATTAGAAAAAAATTTAGTCACTTGCTAATCTAAGTTTTTCTTGTAATGTAAAGACTACTAATAGACTACCCATAGCGTGGCGGAATGGAACCAGATTCTCTTCATTTCTCCTGAAATGGATAGTATACATTTCTTCATCTAAAGGACACGACTCATTCTCATTTAATCTAGTGGTGCCGGACTTTTTTTTTATTAAAAAAGAATATAGAAATATAGGATTACTCAACCCGTCGGATCAGCCAACAATACATCTATACCGTGAAATGAACGGTCTCCATTCGGAATGTCACAAGCACATTGTCTGTCCAGACATTTAATTTTGAGTATAATTAATACACTTGTGCGGCTTCCTCGAATTGACCACGTGTCCTGCATGCATACAGCTGTCCCATCCCTTATTTGAAACCTGGACCCAAAAAACTGCCGTTTGGTAGGGAAGAGCATATCATTAAAGTTTGGTTTACTAAGCAAATTTTATTTCATGCGTTACAAATAATTTTGTGAGCAGCCCATTTAACGGTCGTGTATTAATTAGTGCAACGGACATATTTTGCCTGTACGTCCACGACACCCCTAAATTTTAGGAAACTCTTCTAAATGTAATTCCAGACAGTAAATGTATAGTAAAAAGTACTAAAACATAACTGTGAAATAATTTGAAGTCGGAAGAACACGTCAACCAACAGGAGAATAAGGACACCAAAGATGAACACAAGCTTCACAATACTAATTTTGGTAGCTAGTTACAATTGAACACGGCTGAATACAAGTTGCATCCAACTTGAATCACAACAGCTAATAGAAAGTAAGAACTGTTAAATTTTTTTGTATGCTACCAGTCACAAGGAACCAACGATGAATAAACAACGAAGAACTCTTTATACTAAACAATTGAATTACAACAAGGAGAAGATGACTACAAGGTGCATCCACCTTGATTCACGTCAGCTGAATGATATATAAAAAACAACTAAACTTGTCGCGGATAAGGTCCGCTTCTCCACTAGGTGTCGTTGAGCTTGTCAACGCACTCTCCACTTCAACTCACTCAACCCTGCACTCTTCACCTCACAGTGCACTCTCCACCTCTCGCTGAGGTGCGGGTTGGGGTTGGACCTCTTGGGGTGTAGGCACACTCCCACTCTCTCAACTCTTCTCTTCTCTATCTCTCTCTCTCTCTCTTCGCTTTTTCGCATTAGCATTCACACGAGGGGGGGGGGGGGGGTATTTATAGGCAACCATATAATGAAGGTAAAAGGGGGGGGGGGGGGGGGGGGGTACACCACCACTTTTGTATGCATGCACGTACACTCGCCCAACACATGCACATACTCCCACTCACATGCACACAACTCCACTCGCATGCACAAGATGGCAGCCACCTCCAAACTCCCTCACATGCACAGCCATGCACAACACTCACACACTTCTGCACTCGCCAACCACCCCATAAAGCAGCCCCCTCATATGCATAGGTGCACTCACAACTCCATGCTCCACACTTCCACTCGCACACACACAGCAGCATCCCAACTCAAGGCAGCCCCCCTCCTCATTTTCCACTTGGAAGCCCAACTCAACAAGGCCCAAGAAGCAGCCCACACTAGGTCACTCCCCCCTCAAGCACAGCCACCCTGCTTCCACTTGGCAGAACACCTACAAGGCCCACTCGCACTTATGGACTCGCCCCACTCGCCTGGGCAAAAGTGCACACCTCCAACAACCTCCCACTCGCAACCTTGCAGGCTTCCACTCGCCCAACTCACCTCACCTGCCTCCACTCGCCCCTCCCCTCTCCACTTCAACCTTCAACACTCCCCCTTGAAGTGAGCTTCAGGGACAACTCCGAGGCAGGCGCGAAGCTTCTTGAACGGTCCCGCAGATAGGGGCTTCGTGAATATGTCTGCGAGGTTCTCTTCACTCCGCACGTGCTCCACCGTAAGCGAGCCACCCAACACCTTCTCTCGGATGAAGTGGTGCTCGATCTCTATGTGCTTTGTCCTTGCGTGACAAACTGGGTTGGTTGCCAGCTTCAGAGCGCTCTCGTTGTCGCCACGCAGCACAGTAGGTCCTCTGACCTTCTCATCCACATCTTCCACCAGCCTCCTCAGCCAGACACACTCCTGAGCTGCTAAGGACGACGCCTTGTACTCGGCCTCAGTGGTGGAAAGGGAAATGGAGTCCTGCTTCTTGCTGCACCACGAGATGGCAGTGGCTCCACACATGAACACGCAACCTGATGTCGACTTGCGGTCATCAACGTCTCCTGCGTAGTCTGCATCTGTGTAGCCATGCAGCTTGAAGTCGGTCCTCCCTCCATAGAACAACCCCATCTCCAGGGTGCCCTTCACATACTTCAGTATCCCTTTGGCTGCCTCCAGATGAGGCTTCCGCGGCTCCTGCATGTACCGACTCACTCGGCCGACAGCAAAGGCGATGTCCGGCCTTGTGATGGTCAGGTAGATAAGGCTTCCCACCAGTGCCCGGAAGATCTTCGGATCAGGAAGAATCCTCCCTTCTTCCTTCCGAAGCTTCAGCCCAACCTCTAGTGGAACGGAGCTGCTCTTCCCCTCCTTCATGCCGAATCTCTCGACGATCTTCTCGGCATACGCCTTCTGGGTCACGAGCAGCCTGCCACTTCTCTTCTCTACTTGAAGTCCAAGGAAATGGTGCAGTTCACCAAGATCCTTCATCTCAAATCGGATGGCTAGCTGCTGTCTCAGCGCCGCGACCTCTTCACCGTTGTTCCCGATCACGATCATGTCATCGACGTACAGCAACACCAACACATGAAGATCTCCACTCTTCTTCACGAACATGCTGGAGTCCGAGTCTGAGGCTTCATAACTACAGAACTGCAGGTACTCCGCAATCTTCCCATACCAGGCTCTCGGCGCCTGTTTCAACCCATAGAGGGCCTTCTTCAGCTTGTAGACGTGACGCGGCTGAGACTTGGACACATACCCAGGTGGCTGCACCATGAATATGTCCTTGTCTATCTCTCCGTATAGGAACGCGTTCTTCACATCCAGCTGCCACAGCTTCCACCCTCTGCACGCTGCTAGGGCAATGACCGTCCTCACCGACGTCATCTTTGCCACAGGACTAAAAGTCTCCTCGTAGTCCTCTCCATAGGTTTGGGAGAAACCTCGAGCGACAAGCCTCGCCTTGTACCGCTCTACTTCTCCGTCAGCCCTCTTCTTCACCTTGTACACCCACTTGCAGGTGACAGGCTTGATACCCTCCACCATGGAAACAAGGTCCCATGTCTTGTTCTTCTTCAGGGCCTCCATCTCCTCATCCATGGCCACGTCCCACTCCTTGGTGCCAACAGCATCTTCAAAGCGGGCAGGTTCCCTCTCGTCGAGTGGTCCTGCGAAGAAGCAAGAGACCAAACTCACGAAGTTCCCCTCCTTATAGCGAGCAGGCGGGACGATGGTCCGCTTCGACCTCCTCAAGGCTTGACCACTTTCTACCACTCCGGTAGACTCCTCCTCTCCAGCACCTCCTTCAACTTCTCTTGAAGCAGCGCTCGCCCTGCTTCTAAAGTTTGAAGCTCCACCTGAGCCAGAAGCTCCCCCTGAGCCAGATGCTCCTCTTGAGCCAGATGGCGATGGGGTACTTGGAGTTACCTCCAACTCCACCATAGAGTCCTCAGTGACTCTCTCTTCTCCTTCCCTGCTTGATTCTCCACTCTCCGGCAGCACAACGGAAGAGACTCCCTGATACGAGATCAGTTCGTCAAACACAATGTCGCGCGAGACGACGAACTTGTGGGTCTGCGGGTTCATGCACTTCCATCCATTCTTTCTCTCGTCGTAGCCGATGAAGACACACTTCCTCGCCTTCGGCTCCAACTTAGTTCTCTCGGCCTCTGGAACGTGCACGAAGCAGGTAGAGCCAAACACCCTCATGTGACTCACATCTGGCTTCTCCCCGAACATGAGCTAGTGCGGAGACACCATCCTGTTAGGACTCAGAGGTAGCCGGTTGATCACATGGGTGGCACATACCATTCCCTCCGCCCATAAGGCTTTGGGGATCCCCTTGGCATGTAGCCAACTCCTGGTTGTCTCCACCAGATGGCGGATCTTTCTCTCTGCGACCCCATTTTGTTGAGGGGTGTGGGCGCAGGAGAGCTCTCGTCGGATGCCGAATTTCCTGCAGAAAGAGTTGAAAGCGTTAGAGGTAAACTCTCCCCCGTTATCACTTCTCAACTTCTTCACCCTCAGGTTCAGCCTCCCCTCCACTAGTTCCTTCCACTCCTGGAACTTCTCAAACACTTCCGCCTTCTCCCTCATGAAGTACACCCACGTGTAGCGAGTGTAGTCATCCACCAAGACAAGCGCATACTTGTTTCCTCCATAGGTCAGGGTGGCGCACGGTCCCATCACATCAGCGTGTACGCACTCAAGGGGTGCCCTACACCTGGTCTCCGACTTGTCAAATGGAAGTCGATGTGACTTGCCAAACTGACAGCCCTCACACACATGACCGTCGCCGCATGAAGAGAGATTGGGTAGGCCAGACACCAGGCCCTTCGCCGCTATCATCTTCAGCTTGTCCATCCCTACGTGACCTAGCCTCTCATGCCAGATCGCTGCGCTGTCGTTGGTCTTCAGCTTGTCCACATAGGCACTTGCAGAAAGAATGTACAAGTCCTTCACCCTTCTCTCGGTGAGCGTGACATCAGCATCAACTGAAGACAGGTTCTTCAGGAACTTCACCTCCTTCAGTCCGAACAGCACGTGGTATCCTGCATCCACTGCATTCGCAACCGAGAAGAGGTTCTTCTTCATGCCCGGCACGTGATACACACTCTTCAGTGTCACGGGCTTCTCTTCACTTCCCAGGGATACCATCCCTTCCTTCTCAACTGGATGCACTGTATCATCCGCCGTGATGATAACATCAGTTCCACCATATGCCTTCAAGGAGGCAAACTTAGACACATCTCCAGTGAGATGGTGCCCGCAACCGGAGTCCACTATCCAGTCGTTCTCGAAGCTGACAGAAGCTAAGGCATCGACCGACGTTGCTGTCATCTCAGCCAAGAAGCAATTATCTCTGCCTTCACCACCCTGGTGACCTCCACCTCTTCCTCCACCTCTTCGATGGTCTCCACCTCTCTGATGGTCTCCACCTCTCTCAGCAACATGACCGGCCTTGAGATTAGACCGACACTCCTTTGCCATGTGCCCGTACTTCTTGCAGGCAAAGCAGAGGGGTCTCCCCCTCTGGTCATATGGGGGGAGGAAGTTCTCTCTAACTCCCTGAGAGGACGTTGAAGGTCCATCTCCGGAGTTCTTCTTCTTCTTGTCCCAAGGCTTCCTCTTGCCTGAGAACAACGCCTCGCTATCTCCTCCTGAGATAGACACTCCTGCCATCTGCTTCGCCAAACTCTCCTGTGACGACAACATGTTCTCTATCTTCAATAAGGTGGGCTGAGTAGCCCATCCTTGCACGGACGTGATAAACGGAACATACTCCTTCCGCAGACCTCGGAGTATGTGCCTCTTCAGCTTCGCCTCTGAGATCGGCTCGTCAGGATCCAAGGCCGAGATCTCTGCACATAAGTTCTTCACCTTCAGGAAGAAGGTGGATATCGACAACTCTCCCTGAGTGGACCGCGCCAACTCATTCTCCAGGAACTGTAGCCGCGCTACGTTCTTCTTGTTGAATAGCCCATCAAGGGCACTCCAGATCTCTGACGCTGACTTGCACCCCATGATGTGGTCGAACAAGTCAGGAGAGATTGCTCTCTTCAAGGTGAACTCCGCCTTGGCGTTGGTCTTCCTCCACGCTCTCACATCTAGACCATTGTCATCGATAGGAAACACTTCTGCCTGCTCTTCTCCTCCAACGACCTCCCATAGGTCCTCTCCAAGCAGGTAGCTCTCCATGCATGACTTCCACTTCTTGTAGTTGGTCTGGGAGAGCAGCTCAATGCCTAGTCCTCTCGCATATCCTCCTCCGCCGTCCATCTTGGATGTTTATCTTGAACCTCGATAGCACGCGCCGCTTCAGCAACCTAGCTCTGATACCATGTTAAATTTTTTTGTATGCTACCAGTCACAAGGAACCAACGATGAATAAACAACGAAGAACTCTTTATACTAGGCAATTGAATTACAACAAGGAGAAGATGAGTACAAGGTGCATCCACCTTGATTCACGTCAGCTGAATGATATATATAAAACAACTAAACTTGTCGCGGACAAGGTCCGCTTCTCCACTAGGTGTCGTTGAGCTTGTCAACGCACTCTCCACTTCAACTTACTCAACCCTGCACTCTTCACCTCACAGTGCACTCTCCTCCTCTCGCTGAGGTGCGGGTTGGGGTTGGACCTCTTGGGGTGTAGGCACACTCCCACTCTCTCAACTCTTCTCTTCTCTCTCTCTCTCTCTCTTCGCTTTTTCGCATTATCATTCACACGAAGGGGGGGGGGGGGGGGGGGGGTATTTATAGGCAACCATATAATGAGGGTAAAAGGGGGGGGGGGGGGGGTACACCACCACCTTTGTATGCATGCACGTACACTCGCCCAGCACATGCACATACTCCCACTCACATGCACACAACTCCACTCGCATGCACAAGATGGCAGCCACCTCCAAACTCCCTCACATGCACAGCCATGCACAACACTCACACACTTCTGCACTCGCCAGCCACCCCACAAAGCAGCCCCCTCATATGCATAGGTGCACTCGCAACTCCATGCTCCACACTTCCACTCGCACACACACAGCAGCAGCCCAACTCAAGGCAGCCCCCCCTCCTCATTTTCCACTTGGAAGCCCAACTCAACAAGGCCCAAGAAGCAGCCCACACTAGGTCACTCCCCCCTCAAGCACAGCCACCCTGCTTCCACTTGGCAGAACATCTACAAAGCCCACTCGCACTTCTGGACTCGCCCCACTCGCCTGGGCAAAAGTGCACACCTCCAACAACCTCCCACTCGCAACCTTGCAGGCTTCCACTCGCCCAACTCACCTCACCTGCCTCCACTCGCCCCTCCCCTCTCCACTTCAACCTTCAACAAGAACTTGGTCACAGACAAGGTCCGCTTCTCCTCCGGAGCACACCGCGCTGGTGATACTCGCTCCTCGCTATCGCCGGCGGTATCGCTATCGTCGGGTGTTAGCTCTGCTACTCGCAAGCTCGCTGCTCGCACTCCAAGCTACTCGCGTACTCGCCACGCGCCGCTTCCTCCAATACTCGCTATCGCCGGCGTTATCGCTATCGCCGGGCGATATCTCCAATACTCGCTACTCGCTCTAGGGAGCCGGCCGAACTTACTCCAAGTCCGATGCTCGCCTGCCGAACTTACTCCAAGTCCGATGCTCGCCTGGTGGCGCTCTGGTATCTCTAACTCGCTCAAATTTGATGATACCCGCCAGATCCAGAATCGATACTCTTTAGGGGGGGGTACCCCTCTATTTATAGGCAAAACAAGGGGGTGGCGAGTAGGAGATACTCGCTAGCTGTCGCTGGGCGATAGCCGCTGTCGTCGGGCGACAACTCACTTCAAAAAACTAACACTCCCCCTTGAAGTGAGCTCCGGGAACAACTCCAAGCAACGAGCGAAGCCTCCGGAACGGCCCCACAGATAGGAGCTTCGTGAATATATCCGCAAGGTTCTCTTCACTCCGCACATACTCCACAGTGATCAAGCCACCCAACACCTTCTCTCTGATGAAGTGATGCTCGATCTCAATGTGCTTGGTTCTTGCATGACAAACTGGATTGGTTACCAGTTTCAATGCACTCTCATTGTCCCCGCAAAGCACAGTAGGTCCGCTGACCTCCTCGTCCACATCCTCCACTAGTCTCCTTAGCCAGACACACTCCTGAGCTGCTAAGGACGACGCCTTGTACTCGGCCTCCGTGGTAGAAAGGGAAATAGAGTCCTGCTTCTTGCTACACCACGAGATAGCAGCTGCTCCACACAAGAACACGTAACCTGATGTCGACTTGCGATTATCAGCGTCACCTCCGTAATCTGCATCCGTGTACCCGTGCAGCTTGAAGTCAGACTTCTCTTCATAGGACAACCCCATCTCAAGGGTGCCCTTCACGTACTTCAGTATCCCTTTGGCTGCCTCCAGATGAGGCTTTCGCAGCTCCTGCATATACCGACTAACTCGGCCGACAACAAAGGTGATGTCCGGCCTCGTGATAGTCAAGTAGATAAGACTCCCCATCAGTGCCCGAAAGATCTTCGGATCAGGAAGAATCCTCCCTTCTTCCTTCCGAAGCTTCAGCCCAGCCTCCAGAAGGGAGGGCTGAGTAGCCCATCCTTGCACGGAAGTAACGAAGGGGACATACTCTCTCCTCAAGCCTCGGAGTATATGCCGCTTCAACTTCGTCTCTGAGATTGGCTCTTCAGGATCCAAGGCCGAGATCTCTCCACATAGGTTCTTCACCTTCAGGAAGAAGGTAGATATCGCCATCTCGCCTTGAGTCGACTTCGCCAACTCATTCTCCAGGAATTGTAGCCGCGCCACATTCTTCTTGTTGAATAACCTATCGAGGGCTATCCAGATCGCAGACGCTGACTTGCAACCTATGATGTGGTCGAACAAGTCAGGTGATATGACTCTCTTCAAGGTGAACTCCGCCTTGGCGTTGGTCTTCCTCCAAGCTCTCACAGCTGGACCATTATCACCGGCAGCTACTACTTCCTCTTGCTCCCCACCACCAACAACCTCCCAGAGATCCTCTCCAAGAAGGTAGCTCTCCATACAAGACATCCACTTCTTGTAGTTGGTTTGAGTAAGCAGCTTAATGCCAAGTCCCCTAGCATACCCTCCTCCGCCGTCCATCTTGGTTGCTTCGTCCTTGTTCCCACTATCCCTCTGATACCATGTGAAATAATTCGAAGTCGGAAGAACACGTCAACCAACAGGAGAATAAGGACACCAAAGATGAACACAAGATTCACAATACTAATTTTGGTAGCTAGTTACAACTGAACACGGCTGAATACAAGTTGCATCCAACTTGAATCACAACAGCCAATAGAAAGTAAGAACTTGGTCACGGACAAGGTCCGCTTCTCCTCCGGATCACACCTCGCTGGTGATACTCGCTCCGATACTCGCTCCTCGCTATCGCCGGCGGTATTGCTATCGTCGGGTGTTAGCTCTGCTACTCGCAAGCTCGCTGCTCGCACTCCAAGCTACTCGCGTACTCGCCACGCGCCGCTTCCTCCAATACTCGCTATCGCCGGCGTTATCGCTATCGCCGGGCGATATCTCCAATACTCGCTACTCGCTCTAGGGAGCTGGCCGAACTTACTCCAAGTCCGATGCTCGCCTGCCGAACTTACTCCAAGTCCGATGCTCGCCTGGTGGCGCTCTGGTATCTCTAACTCGCTCAAAGTTGATGATACTCGCCAGATCCAGAATCGATACTCTTTAGGGGGGGGGGTACCCCTCTATTTATAGGCAAAACAAGGGGGGTGGCGAGTAGGAGATACTCGCTAGCTGTCGCTGGGCGATAGCCACTGTCGCCGGGCGACAGCTCACTTCAAAAAACTAACAATAACTACAGGTTCGGATAAATGTTCCCTTGCGCTGGTGCAGGCTGATAAGCGGGGAGTAAACTGTAAAGTGTCGGGTGCACTTTGCGATAAAGGACAAGAATGAGCTCGCTGGAATTGTATCGGTGAGCCGATAGAGGTCGCGACAAAAAAATTCCTTTTCGACCGAATTGTTTTTGAAAACCACATCAATACTAACCAAAAAGACAAAAAAAAAGATTTATGTATATTTGTTTGAACTCGTTGCTTCGCAGTGGAAAAAGCAGAGGTCATGGGCTTCTGGGAATCAGATGGCTTTTTACTGATTCTCCCCCTTTCTATATTAACAGTCAATATATCAAGGTTGCGTGATTGGTTCGTGATGATGCCGGTTGTAGTAGAGTTCGCAGGCAGAACATCGTCTCCTGTTGATCGCTGTAGGCGAAAAGCTGTAGGCGAAAATCTGAAGGCGAAAAGCTGAAGGGTTTAGGGCTCCCCACTATGGGTTGTATTGGGATGAAAATATATTCCCGTGGCTGTCTCCTTTCTTTTATGTTTATTTTCTTATTTTTTTTCATGCATTGTCATTGTAAATAGGGTGCTACTACACATACCTAAAGTCTACCAAAAAGCCACAAAAAGTGGGTCCCACTCCTCACAAAAACACTCAATTTCTCTAGGATTCCGCTGAAAATCATAAAAAGTGGGGCCCACACGACACAAAAACACCCGACTTTAGGGTTTGGCGCAAAAAAAACCCTAAAGTCGGGTGTTTTGTGCTGAGTGGGGCTCACTTTTTGTGGTTTTTAGGTAAACTTTAGGTGAGCATAGTATTATTCTTATCAATATCAGCCATATTTTCCTTTTATCTGTTCTTTTTATTTGTCACATCACATTTTAATACTAAAATGATCTATCCACAGGAAGTGAGGGAGTGAGGAGGCGGGAGAGTGTATTTAAATATGATTAATGTTTTACAATAAAAATGGTGCATTACTTTGGCTGCTTCTTTAATATTTTAATCAATTGTAATTAATGAAAATTAGGTGGAGCACTCATTTCAACTCTTTAATAATAGTATAATACACAGGGACTGAAATTTTACAAATCAAAATACTGGGTTTCTTGGACTGATTTACAAAAAAAGATGAATCATGGATGTGCTGAATCAGCTGAAATCACATTTTCAGCCTTTTAGGCTCCGTTTGGTGTGATGATGACGAGCAATTTTTTTTGCACGTCAAACATATATATGACTTCTATATGGATGGTTTTAAAAATGGCGATGTTGTTAGCAGTTCTAAGACGGCCATTCGTAGTCTTAAAAATACTTAAAACGGCTATTCGCAGTCCTAAATTCACTTAAATTCATTGGACTGTGAATATCAATGGAGTGTGTTTAGCGGTTATAGGACTGCTTATAACATTGCCCTTACAAAAATGAATTTTTCGATTATCTATTGTTATATTTTACTTAAAAAAAATATAGATTCTCAATCAACACAATTTTACAAACAATCTAATGTTTTGGTTTGGTCCTGATCTGGACCGGTTCACTTGAACCGGTCTAGGGCTCTTTTTGGTTATCATCGCATAGGAGCAGCCGGGTTCATTATTCTAGAATCCCGATCGAGAGAGGGAGCAGCGGCGAAACAACGAGAGAAGGGGTCGATCTTGGAGGCGTTTGGAAGCAGCGATCTCGGCGATCCCTTGGGGGGGTCGTTCTTGGAGGCGTCATCGACGTCCGTGGAGAAGAGGCGCCACCTCCGGTTGGCAGCGGCCCAGGCGAGGAGCAAGGAGATCGTCCTGCTATGCTGAGAAGAGGGTTGGTTCTCAAGCCCTAAGGTCAGGGCCGGCTGCAGAAGGAGGAGAGGAACTTCCTCCTACATATTCCAGTACTTCTCCGGCTACGATTCGTAGCCGAGGTTTTGCATTTCTCTCCTCTCACACCCTAAATCTCCTGTTGTATTTTTTTCATGGTATTCTAGGGGAGCTTTGCGGTATTAGTCAAGTAGTGGCTAAGCAAGCTCGCTAGTCTCTGTGATGAATGTATGTAGGGGTGCTTCGTAGTATTGGCTGGTAGAGGGTCAAGCGGAGCACGTAGTCCTCTCTCTTTACTATTGCACTGTATTATTGTGGTGGCAGGTTGCTTGGGTTTTATTCCCCATGAGGGTTTCCCAAGCTTGATAAATATAAAGCTAATTGTGAAATTGTGTTTGCCGCTGCGATTGTTCTTGCTTCAGTTTACCCGCAATCCTAACAAAGTGGTATCAGAGCTAGGTTTAGGACGAGCGATTGATTTATTCGGGTTTGCGGTCTAGTGCGGTAGGTGACGACCATCGGTCCGCTCCCTATCCTCTGTGATCACAATCTTTGAAACAATCAGCTCTAAGATCAATGAAAGGATTTGCGGGTACTCAGCTTGAGTGGGAGCAGTCAACCAGCTATGGAAGAGGGGAAGGTGAAAATTGACAAGTTCGATGGGAAGAACTTTGGGTTTTGGAAAATGCAGATGGAGGATTATCTGTATCAGCGGGATCTCTATTTGCCCCTTGGAGGGAAGAAAGAAAAGCCGGAAGACATGGACGACAAGAAGTGGGAGGTGTTGGATCGCAAAGCTCTTGGGGGCGATTAGACTCACTTTGTCGTCATCCGTAGCCTTCAACATATCCAAGGAGAAGACTATAGAAGATGTCATGGCGGCTCTGATGCGGATGTATGAGAAGCCCTCTGCATCAAACAAGGTATTCCTTATGAGACGTTTACTGAATATGCAGAAGACTGAAGGAAAATCTATGACTGAGCATTTGAATGACTTCAATGCTATCACGGGTCAGTTAGAATCAGTTGGACTGACTTTTGAGAATGAGATGTTAGCTGTGTTGATTTTGTCAAGCCTACCTGACAGTTGGGATAGTCTTGTTATGGCAGTTAGCAACTCATCTGGATCCAATCCCTTAAAATTTGAGGATGTGGTCGGTGTTCTCTTGAGTGAGGACACAAGGAGAAGGAACAACTCAGCTGGCAGCAGTTCCGGTGGTGCCCTTAATGTTGGAGAACGGGGAAGGTCTTCAAAAAGAGGTGACACCAAATGGAAGGGACGATCTAAGTCCAAGAGAAGTCAATCAAGAGGTGCAGTGGTATGTTGGAACTGCCAAAAGAAAGGTCATGTGAAGCGCGATTGCAAGACGCCGAAGAAAGAAAAAGAGAAGGGTGATAAAGAGTCAGTGAATCTGACTATGCAGGATGAATCATCCGATGATGCCTTAGTTCTTTCATGTACTACAAGATGTGATTCATGGGTTCTTGATTCAGGTGCATCATTTCATGCCACCTCCAACCGTCAGTCTTTCTTAAGCTATGAGAAGGGAAACTTTGGCAAAGTATATCTGGGTGATGATGAGCCATGTGAGATAGTTGGAAGGGGGGAAGTGAACATATGTCTTGCTGATGGGTCTACCTTGAAATTAAAACAAGTGAGACATGTTCCCAAGTTGGCCAGAAACCTTGTATCTGTGAGTCAACTTTCTGATGAAGGGTGCATCACTATGTTTGGTAGTGATTCGTGGAAGGTTAGCAAGGGATCCATGGTCATGGCAAAGGGAAAGAGAGAGGGCACTCTCTATCTGATATCTACTGAAGGAAATATCAGTGTTGCTACATCAAAGGTTGATGCCAATGTTTGGCACCAACGACTTGGGCACATGAGTGAGAAGGGCATGAAGTGTACGTGTTGGCTACAAAAGGAAAGTTGGATGGACTATCCTCAGTTGACTTACCTTTCTGTGAAGGATGTGTCTTTGGAAAGCAAAAGAAAGTGAGCTTTTCAAAAGGAAAGAGAACTCTGAAACCAAACAAGTTGGATCTTGTTCATACAGATGTGTGGGGACCTTCAAAGGTACACTCTATTAGTGGCTCTCAGTACTATGTCACATTCATCGACGACTCTACCAGGAAGCTTTGGGTCTACTTTCTAAAAAACAAATCTGATGTCTTTGATGTTTTCAAGAAGTGGAAAAGCTTGGTAGAAACTGAAACAGGTTTAAAGTTGAAGTGTCTAAGATCTGATAATGGTGGCGAGTACTGCAGTAAAGAGTTTGAAGAATATTGTGCTATGAATGGCATTAGAAGGGAGAAGACTGTCCCAGGCACACCGCAACAAAATGGTGTGGCAGAACGTATGAACAGGACTATAGCTGAACGTGCTAGGAGCATGAGGTTGAATGCAGGTTTGCCAAAGAAGTTCTGGGCTGAAGCGGTTAATACAGCCGCTTACTTGATCAATAGAGGCCCATCAACGGCCATTGATTGCAGGTTGCCCGAAGAAGTTTGGTCCGGAAAGCAAGTGAATCTTTCACACTTGCGGATATTTGGGTGCACCGCTTATGCTCATGTAGATGCTGAAAGCAGATCAAAGTTGGATCCAAAATCTAAGATATGCACTCTCTTGGGGTATGGTGGTCCTAGCTTTGGCTACAAGCTATGGGACAATGTGAGCTTGAAGGCCTTTAGGAGCAGGAATGTGATCTTTAATGAGAATATGATGTATAAAGATCATTCCAAGCAACAAGACAAGCATGAGGAGCCTATGTCTGTTGAACTTGATGATACTGCGAGCGAGCCGATTGGTCATGGATCTGAGTGTGTTGGTGAAGACATTGAGCATGCCGACACTCATGGAGAGATTGATGTGGAGCCCATTACTCCACCCATTGCATCCCGACGTCCCAGACGGACTATCACTGCTCCAGCTCGTTACTCTCCATCTCTTTACTACCTTCTTCTAACTGATAATGGAGAACCCAGTTGTTATGAAGAAGCCACACAAGTTGCTGAGAAGGATGAGTGGAAGAGTGCTATGGATGATGAGATGGATTCGCTATCTATTAATCAAACTTGGGATTTGGTTAAGCTTCCAACTGGGAAGAAAGCCATTCAAAATAAATGGCTATACAGGTTGAAGCATGAGCATGATGGATCATATAGGTATAAATCCAGACTTGTTGTGAAGGGGTTCCAACAGAAGGCAGGAATCGACTTCACTGAGATTTTCTCTCCTGTGGTGAAGCTATCTACTATTAGGACTGTTCTAAGTATTGTTGCTGCCGAGGATCTCCACTTAGAACAGTTGGATGTAAAAACGACGTTCCTTCATGGTGACTTGGAGGAAGACATTTATATGTTTCAACCACAAGGCTATATAAAAGCAGGAAAGGAAGATTTTGTGTGCAAGTTGAAGAAGAGCCTTTATGGGCTCAAACAGGCACCAAGACAGTGGTATATGAAGTTTGACAGGTTCATGCGGAAGAACGAGTACACTCGTTGTCATTCAGACCATTGTTGCTACTTTAGGAAGCTGAAGGGTTCCTACATCATATTGCTTTTATATGTTGATGATATGTTAGTGGCAAGTTCTAACATGGAGGAGATTAAACAGTTGAAGAGGCAAATGGCAAAAGAATTCTCTATGAAGGAATTGGGTCCTGCAAAACAAATCCTAGGATTGAGGATTGAAAGAGACAGGTTGAATAGAGTTTTGAAGTTGTGTCAGAGGAACTACATTCAGAAGGTGTTGAAAAGGTTCAACATGGAAAATGTCAAGCCTGTAGCTACCCCTTTAGCTGGTCACTTCAGGAATCTCTCCAAAAAGGACAGTCCAAAGTCTCATAGCGAGAGAGAGAAAATGGCGAAGGTTCCATATGCATCTGCTGTGGGGAGCCTCATGTATGCCATGATTTGCACCAGACCCGACATTGCCCAAGCAGTGGGAGTTGTGAGCAGATATATGTCTGATCCAGGTCAAGAGCATTGGAATGCTGTGAAGTGGATAATGAGATATCTTGCGGGCACTAAAGATATGATGTTGTGTTACTCAGGCACAAAAGTCCACTTGCAAGGATATGCTGACTCTGATTTAGCAGGGGAGGTCGATGACAGTAAGAGTACCACGGGCTATGTGTTTACTCTTGGGAGTGCCGCTATTACTTGGATGTCAAGGTTGCAGAAAGTTGTTGCCCTGTCAACAACGGAAGCTGAATATATTGCTGCATCTGAGGCCAGCAAGGAGTTGATATGGCTGCAAGGATTACTGAAGGAGCTTGGTTCTGAGCAAGTCGGTTGCAGCCTATTCAGTGACAGTCAGAGCGCCATTCACTTGGCTAAAAATTCAGCTTTTCATTCTAGAACCAAGCACATCCGACATCGATATCATCACATGCGTTCCTTGATTGAAGAGGGCACATTCAAATTGGAGAAAATACATACAGATGACAACCCAGCTGATATGTTTACAAAGATTGTACCCGGTGAGAAAATGGAGTTTTGCTCAAACTCCATTGGGTTGATTATTACTAGATAACTAGTATTGCCACCATGATTTGCAGTGCAAAAGTGTTGTACGTGAGAGGATCAGTCCCAAGTGGGAGATTGTTTTGGTTTGGTCCTGATCTGGACCGGTTCACTTGAACCGGTCTAGGGCTCTTTTTGGTTATCATCGCATAGGAGCAGCCGGGTTCATTATTCTAGAATCCCGATCGAGAGAGGGAGCAGCGGCGAAACAGCGAGAGAAGGGGTCGATCTTGGAGGCGTTTGGAAGCAGCGATCTCGGCGATCCCTTGGGGGGGTCGTTCTTGGAGGCGTCATCGACGTCCGTGGAGAAGAGGCGCCACCTCCGGTTGGCAGCGGCCCAAGCGAGGAGCAAGGAGATCATCCTGCTATGCTGAGAAGAGGGTTGGTTCTCAAGCCCTAAGGTCAGGGCCGGCTGCAGAAGGAGGAGAGGAACTTCCTCCTACATATTCCAGTACTTCTCCGGCTACGATTCGTAGCCGAGGTTTTGCATTTCTCTCCTCTCACACCCTAAATCTCCTGTTGTATTTTTTTCATGGTATTCTAGGGGAGCTTTGCGGTATTAGTCAAGTAGTGGCTAAGCAAGCTCGCTAGTCTCTGTGATGAATGTATGTAAGGGTGCTTCGTAGTATTGGTCGGTAGAGGGTCAAGCGGAGCACGTAGTCCTCTCTCTCTACTATTGCACTGTATTATTTTGGTGGCAGGTTGCTTGGGTTTTATTCCCCATGAGGGTTTCCCAAGCTTGATAAATATAAAGCTAATTGTGAAATTGTGTTTGCCGCTGCGATTGTTCTTGCTTCAGTTTACCCGCAATCCTAACATCTAATATCTTATTTGCCAACAAAAATATATGTTTTTTTTCAAAATCATCCGGCCAGACGTTGTCGTTCTTGGAAATCTGTCCGTAACACTTTTTTATTTGAAATCCAGCCGTCCAATAACAATATGTCAATCCGATAACACATTTTCTTAAAATCCGATGATGGCGATCACAAATGCGGCAGTTATGAACTGTCGTTTGTTTGTGAATGCTCGATCATACCTAAAAAACTTCATCCACTTTATTGTTCAAAACTAGTTTACTTTTCTAACGGCTATTGTCATGCCAAACATACATTATGGCGGCAGAGTGTTAGTCCAAACACACATTCTGGCTACCCATTCCCAAAGAGGCAAAATTTTTGGAAGGACGGAATTTTTTTTTCCGTCTTGAGGATCTCTTATGAGATCATTTGGATTCCTAAGAGACCGACTAAGGCATAAAAAATGTATGCCACGCTCCCCTTCATTATTGGTCGCGGACAAAAATTTGAAAAGAAAAATTGATTTACAATTTTTCCCGCAAACAGAGCATTCGAGAAAATGTTGTGTACGTATAGCGTACAATTTTATGGTCCTTAAATAAATAGAGTGAGGCCCTCTTATTTTTGCTTTACGATTCAAGTTTAACGATTCCGCCTTTTCACCTCCCCCCTCTCCCGCTGCAGTTGGCTTCTTCACCGGAAAACAAGTGGCGCTCCTACCGGCGGTCGCAATCCTCCCCGCTGCAATTGGCCACCGGAAAAGGAGTCGACGTCGTTCCTACCGGCGGTCTAACGATTCCGGCTTGGCGCCTCCCCGCTGCAATTGGCCACCAGAAGAGTAGTCGACGTCGTTCCTACCGGCGGTCGCTTTCTACCGGGACGTTAAGCTTCCAGTTCCTATTAGCTTTATCAGCAGAAAACCAGTCCGAAGGTCGTCAGGTGCAGAATTATCTCCGACGGGAAGTTTCGCTGGCCATTTCAGATGGCTTCAGAATCAAGTGTAAGCATTTTGTAACTGTAAAAACAGTATTTAACCAATTCTATATACTGTATTTTGCAACTGTAAGTGCAAATGTGAGGCCAACAGTAAGACCAACTTTAATTATAAGTCTTGAACTGCACTTATAACTGTAATTATAAGTGTCTTTTGCACTGTAATATGGGTTGTGAAACCAACTGATATTCAACAGTACAGTTCATCATTTAACAAAGTAAGAAATTACAGTCCAAGTGTAATTCCAAGTGTAATTCCAAGTGTAAGTACAACTGTAAGTCCAAGTGTAATTCCAAGTGTAATTGTGAATATGTTTAGACATGTTGTAATTATAAGTGTTCAACTGTAAGTACAACTGTAAGTCCAACTGTAAGTCCAAGTGTAATTGTGATTATGTTTAGAACTGTAAGTGAAATTGTAATTATAAGTGTTCAACTGTAAGTCCAACTGTAATTATAACTGTGTTTTGAACTGTAATTTTGTTAAGGGCATTTTAAGGCAACTGTAATTTGTTTACTGATGAACTGATGAAATTATCTTCATACATTCCAACTGTTAAGTTCAGTTAAGTTGATCAGTTAACAAATTACCAAATTCCAAATGCAATGTCCAAATGTAAGCACAACTGTAATTATAAGTGTAAGTACAAATGTAAATACAACTGTATGTCCAACTGTAACTTTAACTATAATTCATAATTTACCTAGAAGTTCAACTGTAACTATAATGCATATTTTAACTTTAACTTAATTATTGCTGTACCTGTAATTTTAATTGTACTTTTTATTTAATTTGCTTTATTTCTTTAAAAGGATCCCGTTGTGTTCCCCATCGTGCATTCGGAGGATGAAGCTTATAAAATGTATTGTGATTATGCACACCGAATTGGTTTTAGTGTGCGCAAACAACACATTATGTATTGGACGCATACGAGAACAATCAAAACTAGAGAGTATAGTTGTTCAAATGCCGGAAAGAAGAGAATAAATCCTTCTCCGAAGAAGGAGAAGAAGTTCTGCAAATTAGATACACGCACTGGTTGTCTTGCTTGTATTCACTTCCATGCAGATGCAGATGGCAGAAATTGGACAGTAACAAAGTTTATTGAGGAACACAATCACCCTCTCGCAGCAGAGAAAGAGAGACATTTATTGAGATCTAGTCGTTCGATATCTGAAATGCAGGGTAATCTTCTGAAAAACATGACGGGCGCAGGTATTAAACCTGTTGCGGTATACAACTTTATGTCAGACGAAGCTGGAGGTGAAGAAAATATTGGTTTTACAAAGACAGATGCTTTTAATTACATTCAGCGTGAAAGAGCAACATTAATTGAAAGCGGTGACGCTACTGCCTTGCTGGAGATATTGCAGGATAAGGAATCAAAGGATAACATGTTTTCATATCATGTCCGAAAAGATGAGCTGAACAGGTTAACGGGATTCTTCTGGATGGATGGCAATAGCAAACTAGATTACGACTGTTTCAGTGATGTTTTGATTTTCGATACAACATATCGATTGAATAAGTACAATCTTGCATGTGCGCCTTTCATTGCCGTGAATCATCATTGGCAGAATATATTCGTAGGCGGAGCTTTCATTGCTGAAGAAACAACTGAGTCATTTATTTGGGTTTTTGAGTCATTATTGAAGTGCGTTGATAAAAAAGAATCAATATCAATATTTACTGATCAGGATCAAGCCATGGCCGCTGCAATTGATCGAGTGTTCACTAAGACCAGACATCGGTTGTGCCAATGGCACATCTCTAAAAAGGCGCCATCTAAAGTTCATACCTTTAACAATGACAGTACTATTCGTGCATTTTTTTATCAATGTATGTCAAAGTGCGATGGGGAAATTGAATTTGACAGAAATTGGTATGAGATGATCACTAGAGGCAATTTACAAGAAAATCGATGGTTGAACGATTTGCACATTGCTAAGAGTAAGTGGTCGACTGCTTTTAACAAGGATATGTTGGACCTTGGAATTTTATCTACCCAAAGGAGTGAATCAACTAATAATTCCTTGCATGGTTGTTCAAAGGCTACTAGTTCTTTAGTTGAGTGTTTTGTTGGTTTAGAGAGGCTTGTTGCATCATGGCGCCGGGGGAGCATGAGGAGGATTTCAAAAGCAAGCATGGTGCGGTTACCTTGAAGCACAACACATGTCTCTTACTAAAGCACGCTTCAAAAATATACACTAGAAAAATGTACGGAATCTTCGAGAAAGCATACACGGATGGGGCCCTTGGATTATGCATAGTAGATTAAACACGATATGATGAAGAGCATACAGTGTTTGTAACAAAATGCCATGGTGATTCGGCGAATGACAAAAGATGGTTTGTAAATTTCAACTCAATAACATTTGATTCAGATTGTTCATGTCGAGGATTTGAAACAAGAGGTCTTCTATGTCAACATATTTTAAGAGTATTCAATTTAAGGAATGTAAAATAAATTCCAATGAAATATGCGCTGAAACGATTCACGGTTGATGCAAAAAAAAGGCATGTACCTTCCGAATATACCATCTATTGCAGAGCATGATTCGAACCATATATTCAGGAACCACCTTATGCGTTCTAGTTACAATTTAGCAACTCGGATTGAGAACTGCAAAGCTGCCAAAATTCATGTTATGAATGTTATGAATGAGTTGTTTAAGTACACTGATGAGATGGTGGATAAAGATGAAAGGCAAAAAAAGGACTTGTAGAAGAGCAAAATTCTAATACAACTCTTCGAGATCCACCAACCAAGAGGCGAAAAGGTGCAAGCAATGCACGTCATAAAGACCATTGGGAACAACGGACAAAGAGTACACGTAATATTTATATGTTTCATTCTAAAGTTAAAAGCATTTATTATTATAAATCATTTTTACAAGATGATTTATAAGTTTCATTTATCTAAATGATCTTCGACATGTTGCAGGGAAAAAAACTTCTGGGCGAAAGAGGGATATCATTGCTGATGAAGAGCATGGGACAAGGACCGAGTTGAACTTTATGGGAGATTGCAGTTACAACAGACATTCAATGCCACCTGGAGGGTCCAATTATTTGCAAATACATGATGACTACCTCACCAATCCTACTACATTAGCTTCTTTTTTTAGTTGAAATCTGCAGGAGCAAGGATTTTTGCAATGGATTTCGGCCCGAACTTCACATTCTGAAAAAACAATTTGTCTTTATATTACTATCTCTCTTAAATCAGTATTGTGGATTTGTGGTGTCTCCCATCCTAAAACATACTATGATATCATACCAAAAAAACTAAAAAAGTGACATGAAGTTTTGCTGAATACAGTTACAGTTCTACATTACATGTTTAATTACAACTGTAAATGATACTATAAATATAAAGTTATTTGCTCTTTACAGTTTGCCAAGCTGGCAGCCCGCGTTCGTCGAACGTAGGAGTGCAGAAATATACTTTTACTACTCAACTAACTTTAGCAATTCTTGCAATCAAATAAACTGCAATGTACTAAGGGAGTTACAGATACACAGTAGATAAAAAGCAAGAGATGAAGAGAAACATGTAAATTTTTGAACTGTAATTTACTTGTAATTCTAGACTGTAAGTTATAACTGTAATTGAAAAGGTATTTACAACTTAAATTATAAACTGTTATTTTTTACCTTTAGGTTGTACTTTAAAAGTATTTTGTACAATAATTTAGCAAATAAAATTAGGAAGAAAACAAGTTCAGAAATAATTGTGTAAGACTTAGTAGAGTGATAAATAATACCACATGGTATGTAGTACACACAAAATATTTTAGTTAAACAGTAAATAATTGTAGCAAAAATTGTCTCCTCAAGATAAGAGCATGCACCATGTTGTTCAAATACTTTTACATGTCAAGAAATTTAAACAAATGTTTTAATTAAATCAACAACAATTTCTGCACGAATTTTTGAGGTCTCAGCTAGCCAATCCTTGCATTCCTCCTATAACGTTTCTGGTGTTGATACAACTGCCTCCATAAATTTCACAACAAATACTCCACAGTCATCACCATTTGCCTGTTGAGGCAAGCCAAGAACTTCTACAATTGGCCAATTTATAATGCCAGCTGGAAGTGCTGTATTTACCTCTTCATGAAGTAATTGTACCTACAACATAACTCAGGATATAAATAAAAAAAACTACTAATATTAAAATCTATTCAATGTTAAACTGTAAAAAGCTTACCAATGCTGATAGGCCTGTTAGGTGACGGTTACTTCTCATGGAATCATAAAACTTCCATTTGCATTCCTTTAAGTGACACACCAGCAAAGCCCAATGATTGGTTAGGTGGCATGGCATGATAATGAGTTCATGGTTTCTAACACTCGTTGTTGTTAAATGGTTGACTAGGCACTTAGTGTTTTGCCTATTGATTCTCCTATAATACTGTATTTTAAGGTTAGAAAACTAAAATGCAAATTGTAATAAAAGTTATAATTGTTAAATGGTTCACTTACAGCGTAGTCAGACGATACATAAAGAAATTTCTTTACATTCCCCTTTGACAGTTTGATTCTGGATTTCAGCTGCAATGCATACGCATTCAAATGAGTGTTGTGCAGCCACCGACCTTTCAGTAGGTCATCCATCGCCTCTCGAGTTATCAAGTTATTTCCACACTTCAACACAACGTCGCTACTGAAAATAGCAAACAAAAAACATTAGTATGCAAAATGACATTTTTAGAGAATTTTGTGAATCTGTAACGTTCATATTAGAAAGTACGGGACAGTATTTTTTAGTTGAAAAAGCGATTGTAAATGTATTCATAGTTATTTTTACAGTTGTAAAAACATATGTACTTTACAACTGTAAGTGTATTAAAAAAAACACTTCTCAACAAGTTCATTTTCATATTGTAACATATACAATCCGTGCACCATCCTATAACAACGTTACGCGTACCAAATACAAGAGCGATATTACCTTTGTGGGTATGTTTTCATCATAAGATCTATAACAGCACGCGACGAAGCAGATATATATTCTTTTCCCGGGTAACCGTCCTCATCTTTTACCTCATCTTTGACCTTAACTTTCCCTTTCATAGGGCTATTGGATAGTTTTTTCTTTCTATAACCTCTTGTCTTTACATTTCTAACCAAACTACTAATAAGAAAATCTGATGAAACTGGTTTCGGAGAAGAAATGGGTGATGGAGGGTGTGTTTCTTGTTGTGGTTGTGGTCCACCATAGGAATTGGACTCCAACCTTTTAAACCATGATTCACAATAATCTTTTATTGAATCTACACCCCTTTGTACTTCCGCTTTTATAAATGATTGGAGACGGACCTCTAGTCCCCCCCAACCCTGCTCAAATAATGAGTTTTCAGCTTTCCTCATCTCTTCCTTCTTGGACTTCCTCTTGGTCAATTCTCTCCTAGCTTTCCTCAACATTTGGTTTTGTGTTTTCGCGGTAAGTCTTTGTTCTTCAGTAGTAAAAATATAATCTTCCATCTCCGCTTTTAACTCCAAATTATCTTTACCATTGTCTACCACAACCTTCTTCTTCTTCTTCACTGTTTCGAAATCAGAATCGTCCTCTGATTCCGCAAGTAGACATTCCTTATTTTTCATAATCTTCTCAAATTTTCGTTTAACCTACAACACAACAACAATATATGTTTACAATACAAAATAACAAATCATATTACTATTACAAGGGATTTACATTTGTAATAACCTCATTTGTTTTCTGTAGTTGACTAAGTAGATTGAAACAAAATTCCGCTCTGTAATTTTTTTTATCTGACCACCTACATATCCTAGGTCTGGCCAAATCATTCACAACTAGCTGAACGTTAATGTGCTCATATAGCCACACCTACAACCAAAAAGGGCATTAATACAAAATCATAAATATAAAGATAAATGCATTGTACATTTAGTCCTTCTTACCAATAAGACAGTTGAACAACCCTCTAAGTATCCCAGATTTACACCAACCTTTTTGACTACACTAACTTGATTTAAAGAATCAACCTGTGATAGTAAAAAGCTGTGTATTGCCTTCGGCCAGTTGTACTTTAGGAAGTCCGATAAACCATGTATTTTGTACAATGATGCTGGGATCTTCATCCCTTTCAGCGGAAAAAAGAAAACATTCACCAGATACCTTATCAAAGCATCCACTCTCCTACTCTCCAACGTCGGAGACCAATCATCAATTGCGAGATTATTCATCTCCTCGATCAAATCTTTATGTGTTAAATCTGTGCAGGGTAGTCTATAAAAAGTAATGTCTAGTCCACGATTTGGTAGACCCAAAATCAAGGCCACCTCGTTGACTGTCAACTTCAAAGAGTAATTTCCTACCGTAAAGGATCGTTTGTCCCTATTGAAAGCCCTTACTAGAACATAAAGCAACGGAATATTTTGAGGCAAACTAGGCATTTCAAATATTGGGAGAACACCTGCTTCTCTCAAAATTTTCTTAGAATCCTCCTCCAAAACAGCCAACAATTAACGTGCATTAATTTTGAAAGTGGAAACTCCACATCTAGAGTTTAAATAGTTGCTCTCAGGCACTACAACAAAATTTAAGAATTAGCATATATAAATTCAAATAAAACCACATACAATGTGTAATTAAACTTACTTTTAGTCCTTCGAGCAAAGAACAACTTGGAATATTTATAACCTTAGCTGTGATGTCACCTATTGGGAAATTGTTTTACCTAAATACAACCCTAAGAAGCAGATAACCATAAGAAACAAATGATAACATTACCAAACAATGAACCACACTAAACATAAAAGTTAAAAAAAGATAAGTTGTAATTACAACTGCAAACAGATTTGTAATTACAACTGTAATTACACATATTTGTAATTACAACTGTAATTAAACCTAAAATTCTGGTTGTAATTAAAAACATATTTTCACTAGTAGTAACTAATTTAAATACAACTGAAATTATACATAAATACACAACAGTCAGCATATACAAAAAAGCAAACAATAAGATGTACATTAAATGACTTACAAATGATAACAAAGGATAAACAATCAACTGTAATTCATCAGTATAGTTCATCATTTAACAAATTAAGCAATTACAGTCCAACTGTAAGTAGAACTGTAAGTCAAACTGTAATTATAAGTGTTCAACTGTAAGTACAACTGTAATTGTAAATGTAAGCATATATAAATGACCAAACACAAACATTTATAAGTGTGGAACTGCAAGCCCAACAGTAATTATAAGTGTATTTTGTACTGTAATTAGGGCATCTGAATCCAACTGTAATTCATAAGTACAGTTCATCATTTAACAAAGTAAGAAATTACAGTCCAACTGTAAGTACAACTGTAATTATAAGGGTGTTATGAACTGTAATTTTGTTAAGGGCATTTTAATCCACCTGTATTTGTTTACTGATGAACTGATGAACTTAACTTTATACATTCCAACTGTTAAGTTCATCACTTAAGTTGATCAGTTAATTAATCCACAAATTAAATTCCAACTCTAATTCTAAATGTAAGCCCAAACACAAACATTTACAACTGTAATCCTAAATGTAATCCAACTGTAATTCTAAATGTAAGCACAAACACAAACATTTACAACTATAATCCTAAACTCATCCAACTCTAATTCTAACTGTAAGCATATATAAATGACCAAACACAAACATTTACATTCAATGAATTACAAGTAATAACATTACTTGAAAATGAACCATAACAAACAGATAAGTTACAACTGGAACGTTTAATTGAGTTGCTATAAAAAAAACTAGCTAAAATTTTGTTTCATATAGTGTATTTTGTACTGTAATTAGGGCATCTGAATCCAACTGTAATTCATCAGTACAATTCATCATTTAACAAAGTAAGAAATTACAGTCCAACAACAATCAAAACTGTACTTATAAGGTTGTTATGAACTGTAATTTTGTTACTTGAAAATGAACCATAACAAACAGATAAGTTACAACTGGAACGTTTAATTGAGTTGCTATAAAAAAACTAGCTAAAATTTTGTTTCACACTAACCTAGTTAGCACTTCAAATATGGTACAAAAATGAGCTTTAAAAAACATTTATTGCAGTTCGAAGAAGAACTTACAACTGGAACATTGACTGGAGGAGAGAACTTACAATTGACGGCTGGACATCTTGGAACTGCAATCATAAAAATGAATTGTAGATGAATGCTTCAGAGCCTAGGTAAGCATGAAAATGAATTCTACAAATGCTTCAGAGCCTAGGTAAGTGTAAGAAATCTTTACATAGGAGGTTCGATCAGCTGGCGGAGAAACAAGCTTGAGTTCCGCTCGGAGTTGGAGCTGCAATATGAGATAATGTAGGTGATGAAACCAGTCGCCGGAAAAGGTGGGAGCGTACAGTAATTAGACCCTAAATAAGCTACCGACCTTCGATTTCCGGCGATGAATCTACTCCAACACCGCTGCAGGCTAGGTTTACGGTGGAGAAGCGAGTGGAGGAGCGACCTACGATTTCCGGTGGAGGAGCAAAACGCCAAGCGGTGGAGAAGCGATTTCCGGTGGAGGAGCTCTTCGCCGACTCCAGAGTAGCGAAACGCCGAAGAAGGGGGGAAGAAAAATAAATCGGGTAGCAAAACGCCGGAGAAGGGGGAAAGGGAGAGATAAATAAAGCGGGCCCCACGCTATTTATTTAAGGACCATTAAATGGTACGCTATACGTATACAACATTTTCTCGTAACATTCTCCAACCAAAATATAATAATTATTATAATTATAATAATTGCCTGTGCACCAAAAATGACCAAAAATGTCCAAAAATTGGGGAGCACGGTTGAGAGAGACCCGCGTCTCCCCAGATCAATGTCAGAGCCACCGGTGCGAAATTAATTGCATTTTGGTTGGAGTCAGAGTGAAAATTTTTAATGTGGGGCAAAGTGGTAATATATTCATTTCACGATAGCAAGCGCATGATTCACGCACGATATGCATTCTACCTAAATTAACATTATAAATGAACGGACAGGATTCCATCAAATATACATTCAACCTAAATATACATGAGCGGATAGGATTTCGTCAACTAGGGCAGATTATTGAATCCTACTCCTGTTCCAAGATTTAAGTCCGGGAGAGATCATTTTCTGCCACTTGGTGGAATGAATGTGGGAGATCAAAAATAAAAAATCTGAGGAAAAATAAATCGTTTTTTTTTTGCTAAAGGAACGCAGCATCAACTGGGAGGTATATTATTATTAAAAAAAGGGATAGATTATATTGTCAAAATCGTCTATTTTTATTAAATTAGTCTGTTTAAATTTTTATTATTTTTGCGAGAAAGAACAGAGCCAACAATTTCGTCGAAATTTTGGGGATGGTGCGATTCGGATTGCGACAATGGATAAGTTTACTCATCAGTGTGAGAGTGCAAAATGCTGAAAGTGGCCCTTAAACTCATCATACTTTATGATTTCATCATACTTTTTTGTGTCGAATTTTCATGGTTAGAAGCTCTAAATTTCTTAATATTGTTCAACCAAACTCCTCAATATCACATCTCAAGCAAAGAGCATCTTCGGACTTGAGATTAAGCTATTCTTTTGCCTTCGGCCTCGACGACGTCTAGCTCGTTCTTGCAATGGTTTGACAGAATGATTTCTGCTCTGTTTTGCCGTGTTTGGAGACCGCAGAGTGCATGTTAGTGTTAATATTATTTTCACGGGCACCAATAGAATGCCGATGTTTGAAATTCTAGGTAAAATCTCATATGATTTCTTGATAGATAGGAAAACCAAAGGAACGAGGGTAATTAGTAGTCGTGTACAAAATGTCTGGCAGACTTGGGCCTACCAAGCTCGGCCTTTTATGGGCCAGGCCCAGGCTGAGCCCAGACCCTCCTTCAAAATGAGGGCCTGAACCTCGGGCCGGGCCCAGGCTTAGCCTGAGCCTGGCCCGGCTTGTATTTATATTTAAATTTTTAAAAAAATATAAGTTTAAATATTTAATATTTTTAAATTCAAAAGTCCAGCAAGCCAAGGGTCGTGGGTGCTGGCCTGGCGTCTGGCCCGTGCCAGGCTCGGCCCAGGACGACACCAAGCCAAGCTCGGCCCATGAAGGGCACCAGGTCAGGCTTCTGGCCAAAATGAGGGCCTAGTTAGACCCTTAAGAATTGGTCTTGGCCTGAAGGGCGCCTGCCCTGGGCCCATGCCTAACTGGATCTTTTTCAGGACGGCCCCAAGCAGGCTTTCCAGGCCTAGGCCGTTTGAAAACCTATAATATTTATCGGCGATATAATAATAATATTTTGGTGTAGTAAAATTTTGAGAGCTATGCATCGAAGGAAGAAATAGAGCTGAGTAATAAGACAACTACTCGTTTCAATAAGGATAGTAGAAATAATTTGATAGTGAACTTTTAAGTGTAGACCAAAATTTTATTTTTACCAAATAATTTATCATCAATATGTCAAATAATATTTTATCTAAACATTATTATACTACAAACTTCATTTTTTATAAACAATTTTTTTTCTTTCAAATTTCATTTCTTACGGGCGAAGTAAAAATAAAGACCACATGCATAAATAAATAAAGAAGGGTGTTAAAGGCAAACTAGAATTGGCTATTGGCAAACCAATTTCAATGAGTTATTACGCGTCTTTTGAAAATACGCTTTGTACATGCATTTTTAGGAAAAGTGTTCAACACGAAAATTATAGATCTCATCGAGATCTACAACTTTTGTGCTGAACACTTTTCCTAAAAATGCACGCACAAGGCATATTGTCGCCCTGATCGTAACTATAGTGAATTTTTGAAAATAACAAGAAAATAAGCATTGTACATGCATTTTTAGGAAAAATTTCCAACACGAAAGTTGTAGATCTCGACGAGATCTACAATTTTCGTGTTGAACATTTTTCCTAAAAATGCATGTACAATATGTATTTTCAAAAGGCGCGTAATAACTCATAGAAATTGGTTTGCCAATAGCCAATTTTAGTTCGCCTTTAACACCAGTCTAAATAAAATATGTGATAGCCTCACGTGGTACTGTGGTAGTTGTCATACATTCCGATGCCAAAAAGCCGCGGAGTGAGTTGGCATCCAATAAATAATATATACTTGGAAGTACTTGCCACAGTTACATATTTTTGTATATTTATTTTTTAAACGCATATATGTTGTGGTATATCCACATCTCTAATTGGGATCTATATTTAGAGATTTCTTACGGCCACTTATATTTGCAGGCCTATAATAAATATTTGTAGACCCAAAATCCTAAAGTCTAAAGATATTTTAACTAGAAAGTAAGATATAATTGCAGCCCCCCATTTGAAGCCCGAATACGCCGCCCCTCCTCCGCTCTCACCCTTTTCCGTGACTTCACTGCCATCCCCCCCGAAATCCACGCCACCACCGCCTGGAGCAGCCGGAAATCACGATCAGGGCTCCGACCTAGGGTTCCATGCCTTCTGGAGCAGCCGAGCAGAGCACACTTTCTTCTGATAGACACATCTTTCTGGTGATCTACATGATAATCTATATTTAGCATTGACATTGTTTTTTCCGAACCATTGGTATTCATTCATTTAGGTATATTTTTTCTGAATTCTGCTCATATTGGATTCTCTAGTCGAAAGAAAGAAGATTTTTATTTGTATATTACTTATTCTTTTGTGCCTTTTGAGTTTCTTTGGAGGATTATTGGTATAATTTTTCAACATTAGGTGTCATGTTGTATGTTGAATTCTTCTATATGTAGGGTTATTGCTAGAATTTCGTATGTTCAGTTCTTCTATATAATGAATTCTTCTTATTTGTAGGATTATTGCTAGAATTCCGTATGTTCAGTTCTTCTATATAATGAATTCTTCTTATTTGTAGGATTATTGCTAGAATTTCGTATGTTCAGTTCTTCTATATAATGAGTTCTTCTTATTTGTAGGATGCAAATAGTGCCGATGATACACCTAAAATAAGTGAAATAGATGTAGAAATGCATGTTGTTATGCATGTGATTTTTCTTACTAAAGAGAGCTTACATGAGTTATGGATGTGATTTTTCCTACTAAGGAGAGCTTACTTGTTCTTTGGGGTTGCAAATATCCTATGAGACTGCAAATAGCGATTTGAGGGTTGCAAATATCAAATGGCTGCAAATAGCGATTTGGGGCCTGCAAATATAAGCGCACTTTCTTACTAGGTTCTTTAAATATGGAGAACTTGATTGTTCAACTCCAATAATGTTCTCCATATGATATTTTGCAGGGGAGGTTCCACCATTCTTCTGTGGGGTTTGCAGGGGAGGTTTCACCATTCTTCTCCATTGCCTTTTATCGTGCCGCCTCCGGCAAGAGTCATGTTGTGGATACGGTAGAACACCCGCCATTGTCGTTTGATGTCCTTCTTAGGCGAGTAGGCAGGCCGCCAGGGGGCATCAGGACTCCGTCGACCAGAAGTTCACACAGCTAACGAACGATTGATGGAAGTAAAACAGAGCGAGGAGGAATGGATTAGTTGGAAGAGAAGCCCGGGCTGGCAATGGCCGTGGAAGATGGTGGAGGTGATCATGAACACGCCTTCGAACGGCACGAGGAGCACACCTGAGTCTGTCACGCATGCAACTCTCCATGCCAAGAGAAACAACTTAGTGTCATCGGTGTATTCGTCTCCGGCGGCGCCAAATTCTCTGACGTCAAGATGCAGGCGTCGGAGTTGGAGTTATCGTCGTCGAAGGTGTTTGCCCACAGATTGGCGGGGAGACGGACCCCTCGGATATCACGCCACTTCTCTATCCGCGATACTTTGGTTTATGGTAAAATGGAGCCAATGATACATTTTCTTAAATTTTAGAGGAGAGAGACATGCGGCAAAAATAGAGGCTGGTTTGATGGTCGGTTGGAGCAGAACCGAACCGCATTCCCAGAAAATGCTTGGAGATGCTCTAATAAGTAATACTTACATATGAAGGGGGTTCTAGACATGCTATTGGTTGCTTGAATTTCATCAAATCCTCATGCATCCTTTATACATATATATATATACACACACACACACACATAACATTTAGGCTTCCTAATTTAAACCTGCTTTCCATTGCAATTCCAAATTAGTCAATTATTGAGGTCAACAAGCAATGTATGACAAAATTGTATCTTCTCATGTAACATCGGATACATTCACGACTAGGCACTATCACGACCGCAAGAGAGACTCTGCGCGCGCGCACACACACACAAGTGACAGGGCACGGGGGCCCCCGTGTGGGCGGCGACATTCTGCGGTGGCGGCAATATTCGTCGGGGACGGCGACATTCGGCGGGGGCGTCATTCAGCTGGGGCAACATTCGGCAGGGGCTGCGACATTCGGCAGGGGCGCGCTATATTTATATACGTATATATAAAACCTATTTCAATATTGTTCAAAAAAACATATGGTGTGATGATTGTCATCTTTGCTTGACATAATGTAAACCTGAGTTCAATCGAGGGGACCCCCATGCGGGCGATGACATTCTGCAGGGACGACGATATTCAGCAGGGACGACAACATTCAGCAAGGGAAACATTCGGCAGGGGCGGCGACATTCAGCGGGGGCGGTCAGTATTTATATACATATATATAAAACCTAATTCAATGTTATTCAACAAAAAAATCACATGGTGTGATGATTGTCATCTTTGCTTGACATAGTGAAAACCTGAGTTCAATTCACACCAGTAATAATTTTTGTGAGATTGAAAAACGGATCATATGACCCTTCTTTTTCAATATCTTAGCCCTGTCACTCTTGCGTGTGTCTATATATATATATACATACATATAACATGCTTCAAATAATTTTGCCAGTCTCAACCAACCAAAATAAAAACTAATTATGACAAAGGAAGCCCAAAATATCGACATCTTTTTATTAAAATCAATATGATTCATTTGATTTAGTTTTGACCGTTAAGTACCAAAACAAAATGATAATAAAAAAAAACAATACGAAGAGTGAAATTTTTTGAATTCAAAATAGTAATAATACCTAATGACATAGAATCAAATTTAGAAATACTGTTCAATTAACCGCCTAATGCTTCACTAAACTATAGGGCAAAAACATAAATTAACCAAATATGTTAATGGACAGGTAGGCTCCAATGTGACAGGAACCATGATGCAGGCCTCATGTGGTTGGAGCATACTCTTTAATTATTTCCGCCAGCTTTGCCGTGTCTTCCAATGATTTCAATCTCAATAAGTATACCCGTGCCACCACCTCGCTCGAACTGTCGTCTTCTCCGCCCTGAAATTCATACAATCGTGTTAATTCCGTGTCATCGGGGCTGCGAAATTCCAACTAGTTTGCAGAATAAAAACAAACAAACTCGCGTTTATGTTTGAAATTCATACAATACAATCGTGTTATTTTCGTCTCATCGAGACTGGTATTGTAACAATTTAGCGGGGAAAAAACTCGTGTTTATACTTTGGAGGATATGGCACATACAGAAGTGTGAAAGATTGAGACAATGGAAGTCTTTTGAATGTTTATCTTAATGCCAGGATATATGAGAGCGTTCAGTAAAATTCTTCCAGCCTGCAAATGAACATGAAAGTGAAGAATGAGGGAAAATAATAATAACATGAGGAAAAACTTAATACTTATCAGCAGAAAAGAGTTTTTGTAATCTGGAGCTGATGAATAGCCGGCGCATAGATGCAGAGGGAATAGTGAGGATGAACGAGAGCATACATCATTCCGACAAATGATCGTCGGTTTGGATTCTCGTGTCGCCTTCTCGGAGCCTTCTTTGCATTTGATAGAGAGATTGCCTGCGCCCATATCCTTCCAGCGACTCTCGGAATGATCGTCCTGATGTAAATGGAAAAGTTAAGCTCCGTGCAAGTTCTCAGAACAGGGGAATTTTTTTGATGGGATGAAACAGTCAGGATCTCATGCTGCCTTATGTACTTCATATTCTTGAGTTTCTCCACCTAGTATAAATTGAATTCTGGTTGGATGCTAGAGTTGTTAATGGTATAAGAGCAGACTTGACCCATTTCTCTGTCTCCCATGGTCAGCGTGTTCTACTAGATGAGGAGAGATATTTAGGTGTGTGTAACGGACAGTGATAAAAAAAAGAGCACCGTGCGAGAGCAAATAGAGCCATATGATCGTGATTTCAATGACGGAGATGATCTGTGAAAATATAAGGCCGTATTTGTTTAATACGATCGTATTTTAGATCAATCATGCGCGAAAAATCGTGCCAACGGAAATAGACGGCGGGATCGCAGATTCCGCACCGTGATTTTAGGTGCGTTACTCGCACCAACAATTTAGTCCCAGATGAGGCGGTGTCCTGTCCATGTGCTCCTAAACGAAACTGCCATTTTGGATTTAGTTCAACGTTGGGAATCTGAAGTTGCCTTGCGTACTCCATGTTCCTGGGCACCCGATTGGCATGGACGATATGAGCCGTCCGATTCGGGTGCCCAATTTCAGTTAGGACTTATTTATGCACGCAGGGGCCAGTTGGAAAGGGTATCGTGGTTTTCCTTTTCCTGGAACCGTCGGTCACGCCTCCTCCCGGTGTCACGCCGAGAGAAGCCTTGGTGCAACTCAAAGGTACCTCCTTCCCTCCCACGACATCCTCCGCGAGCCCTCAGCCTTCTTCCTCCCTCCGTCCACTCCTGCCGCCCAGATCGACCCACACCATCCTCTTATTCAGCTTCCACCGCTCGGATTCAATTCCTGCCACCCAGATTCATCCGCATCCTCCTTATTCAGCCCCCACCCGCCCGGTTTCCACCTCTACTGCCCCTACTCTACCTCCACCGTCCATTCCCGCCCTTATTTTGCCGTTGCCACCCAGATTTCCCTTGTATAGAGCCCCCCAACAGCCCCTACCCCACATCCTGCCTGCCCCCAGTTGAGGACAGAAAAACCAATAATCTAATAATTGCATAATACTAACCATATACTCATATATAGAGTAAGGGTAAAATACAGAGACGGACCGAAATACCCTTATGCGGGTAAAATATAAATAAACATAAAACAGGACTTGAATTCAACTCTCCCCCTCAAGTCGAAGGGTAGATGTCGGTCATTTCAAGTCTATGGATATCATCAGTAAAGACATACTCCCCAAACTCTTGGTGAAGACATCAACCAATTGATCTCTAGATTGAACAAAGAGGGTAACTAAATTTCCTTTTTCTAGATGGTCTTTGATGAAATAACGGTCAATTTCGACATGCTTTGTTCTGTCATGCTGGACTGGATTATGAGCAATACTGATAGCGGCCTTGTTGTCGCAGAACAGGGAGATAGAAGTATCAATCTGAAGATACAGGTCTTTCAATAAGGTGTGCAGCCATAATCCTTTGCAGAGGCCTTGAGACATAGACCGATACTCGGCTTCAACACTAGATCTAGCTACCACATTTTGTTTCTTGCTACGTCATGTGACCAAATTTCCACCAATGAAAGTGCAATACCCTGTTGTAGATTTTCTGTCATCACAGCACCCTGCCCAATCGGCATCGGTAAAGACATCAATCTTCAAATGGTTGTTCTTTAAAAACATCAGACCCCGACCTGAAGCCTTCTTTAAGTAACGAAGGACACGGTATGCAGCATTCTGATGTCTGATTCTGGCGGCATGCATATACCTGCTTAGGATTCCAACTGCATATGTGATGTCAGGACGTGTGTGTGAAAGGTATAACAGCCTGCCCACCAATCTCTGGTAACTAGCAACATCCGTGCGGTCTCCATCAAAGTCCTCATCGATCCTATGGTTTTCCTCCATAGGTGTGTTAGCAGGAGCACACCCAAGCATCCCAGTCTCAGTTAACAAATCTAACACATACTTACGTTGTGAGATGAAGATGCCCTGATCAGAGCGAGTCACTTCAATTCCCAAAAAATATCGGAGTCTTCCCAGGTCCTTTACTTCAAATTTTGCAGACAGAAGGGCTTTCAGCCTCGAGACTTCATCTGAGTCGTCCCCGGTGATCACGATGTCATCCACATAAACAATAAGGACGACAATCTTCCCTTCATTCTTCCTGACAAATAGGGTATGATCGGAATGTCCCTGTTGGTATCCAAACTTAACCATGATCTTGTGAAACCTGCCAAACCAAGCCCTGGGGGACCGTTTCAACCCATATAGGGACTTCCTCAGGCGACAGACAAGGCTTTCTTGCCCCTTCTTCACAAATCCAGGGGGAAAGGTCATGTAGACCTCTTCATCGAGGTCACCATGCAGGAAGGCAGTTTTGACGTCCAGTTGATGTAGATCTCATCCCAAGCATGCTACACAAGATAGGATAACACGAACGGTGTCCATTTTCGCAACAGGGGCAAAGGTCTCTTGGTAGTCGACTCCCTGAGTCTGAGTGTAACCGCGAGCCACCAAGCGGGCTTTGTACCGCTCAACTTTGCCATCCTGATTTTGTTTAACAGAGAACACCCATCTGGAGCCAACGACTTTCTTTTCAGGAGGAAGAGGGGAGACGTCCCATGTGTGATTTTTTTCCAGGGCGGGCGTTTCCTCCTCCATTGCATGAGCCCATGCCGGAATTCCAACAGCTTCCTGCCACGTCTTTGGGATAGTGATCATAGACAAGGAGGATATAAAACCCTGATGGGGCTGTGAAAGGTGACCATAGGCAACATGATTTGAGATAGGGTGATCGGTACACCCAGCCTTACCGCGTAGCATAGCAAGGGGAACATGCAGGTCAACATCAGAATCTGAGTCCAAAGACGGCACTGGCAGCGACGGAACCACAGAGGACTGTTCACCTGTTTGCCGACGACGATATATATGAGGAAAAGGAGAGAAAAGGGGCAGATGTTGGTATGTCGGGGAAAACGATGTAGGTATAGGTGACGTAGGAGATGTAGGTAAAGGGGAAGTAGAAGTGGTAGGCGTAGGAGGGGTCAGAGGTAGAGGAGGAATCAGAGGTAAAGGACCCGAGTCGATGGCCACAATCTCCCCCTGACGAACGGAGTGAGGCAAATCCACAAAGTAGGATTCCTCCTCACGGAACGTCACGTCCATGGTACAGTAGACAAGTCGGGAAGGGGGATGGTAGCACCGATACCCCTTAGTGGCAGCAGAATAACCAAGGAAGATACACCGAAGAGCCCGAGGGTCAAGCTTGTCACGCTGAGGCTGATGGACATGAACAAAACAAACACACCCGAACACACGAGGTGGAAGATGAGCAGTATGAACAGTGGAGGTCGTAGAGAGACGGGCGAGAGGGGTAGAAAAGTCAAGAACCCGCGAGGGAAGACGATTGATAAGATGAGTAGCCGTTAGGATAGCATCACCCCAATATGATTTTGGGAGATGCATGGTATGGAGAAGACATCGGGCAACATCAAGAAGATGCCTGTTTTTCCGTTCCGCCACACCATTTTGGGTGGAGGTGTAGACACAAGTAGTTTGGTGGATAATTCCATGACTCGTGAGATATGATCCAAACGCTCCACGATCATCATATTCCCCCCCATTATCACTACGAAGAATACGAATAGTAGCATCGAACTGGGTTTGAACCATTCTATGGAAGGTTTGAAAAACGGGAAAGACTTCATTTTTTTTACAAGGTAAACCCATGTAGTGCGAGAAAAACAATCTATAAAGGTAACAAACCAACAATAGCCATTTAAAGAAACAACAGGGAAAGGTCCCCAAACATCAGAATGTATAATAGCAAAAGGGGTAGCACTAGGAGAAGAAACATGGGACAACGAATGTCGAACATGTTTGGACATATCACACACATCATAATTTAAAGTTTTAACAATATACGATAGAGCAGGAAACATTTTTGAGAGATAGACGGGAGAAGGATGCCCAAGGCGCAAGTGCCAGCGTCGAGCATCCGCAGCAGTAGCAGCAGAAGAGGAGAGAGCAAGAGACGGTGGAGGGGCATCCAGATAGTACAAGCCGCCGCGGTTCCTACCACTGCCAATGGTCCGCTTCGTATCCAGTTCCTGAAAAACACAAAAATCAGGAAAGAATGTTACCGAGCAGTTAAGTGACCGAGTAAGACTGCTAATAGACAAAATATTTTGAGGAAAAGAAGGGACATGTAAGACAGACGGAAGAGAAAGAGAGGGGGAACAGGAGATGGTTCCTTTCTCGGCAATGGGAGACAAAGTCATTAGCAGAAATCACTTTGTCCTTACCTGACAAGGGAGTGTAAGAGGAAAAACCTGAGGGGGAGCCGGTCATGTGATCGGTGGCTCCGGAGTCGATAATCCACTCAGACTGAGAAGTGGCAGCAGTATTGGCATGAGGCAGAACAACAGTAGCAAAAGAAGTAGAGGTACCGCTCTGGGAAGAGTCAAACTGAGAGTGCAGAAGCCGGCGGAGAGCGTCCAATTCCGACGTGGTGAAATGTCCTGGGAACGGACCCTGGTGGTCATCATACACCTCAGTGGAGTAAGCAACATCGTGAGTACGAGAACCAGTCTGTCGATAGCCCCCTCGACCCAGACCACGACCACGGCCAGGACCACGACCACGGCCAGGACCACGACCACGGCCGTATCCCGGTGGAATAAGATGAGGATGAAGTTTGAAGCAACCGTCCCGAGTATGTCCCCGGCGACCACAGTGATCACAAGTCGGAACTCCACTTGTATTGTTGGAGCTACCACGACCAACACTGGTCAGGGAAGAACGATCGGGGGGAGAAGTAGTGCTGAAGGACCTTCGTCGATCTTCATCACCAAGAACCATGTTAAACGCCTTACGAAGAGAAGGAAAGGGAGAGCGGTGAAGAATATTCGTGCGAACCATGTCTAGGTCCATGCTCAATCCCATTAGAAACACAAGTAGACGAAATCGTTCGTCTCATTTCTATAATTGGACTGCATCGACAGTTCAAGCAGGGGTAAACTGATCGAAGAAATCCAATTCCTGTGCAATACGCTCGAACTCTGAGTAGGAGGACACCGTCATGGTTCCCGGACGAAGCTCCAGCAGACGTCGTGTCAGCTCGTAAGTCTGAGTGGAACTGCCAATCTGAGAATACGTCTCCTGTGCCCGAGTCCAGATCTCGTAGGCGGAGTCCATCAACATATAACTCCTGTACACCTTTGGAGACATAGAGTGAAGAAGCCAGGAGACAACCAGGGAATTTTCAGAGTCCCAACGCTGCCAGGTAGGATCATCCTTAGAAGGTGCCTTCTTCGTCCCATCAGTGTAACCAAACAGCTGATGACTACGAATGACATGCAGAGCAGTACAAGACCATTCCAAATAGTTTGTCCCATCCAAGGGAACAGTGGTGATCTTTAGGGACCCATAATGGCCAGAAGAACGTTGAGGGTCACTCATACGGGGAGTCACCACACTTGGTGATGGAGAATCACTGGCATCCGACAGCTCAGCCATGAGGAACAACAGGAGAGAAGCTCACGGTAAGATGAAGAAGTCACCGCAGGAGAGGAACAACAGGAGAGAAGTCACCACACTTGGAGCGGTTGCTGGAGGAGCAGCAAGCTGCTCAGCAGAGGCAATCGATGAGGAGCTACAGCAGAGGCCATCGACGAATGAAGCAGAAGCCGGCAGCGGGAGCGGGAAGAAAAATCATCGATGATGAGGAAGTCGGGAGCCGTCGTCGATGCAGATTCAACGGGAGCGGAGGCCGCACGATGAAGATGAAGAGGCAGCAAAGGCCGCACGATGAAGAGGCTGGCAGCGGGAGCCGTCGTCAAAGAGGAAGCCGTCGTCGATGAAGAAGAAGAGGCCGATGTCGTTCGGCGCAGATTCAGCGGGAGCGGAACGGAGGGGAAGACGACGGAGAAAGGACACACATCATGAGGGGCGGCTGGCTCCTTCAGGCGGCTGGCTCCTTCAGCGTGCACTGCCGTCAATCAAAGAACCGCAGCTCACCATCGTCGGAGGCGACAAAACGGCAAGCAATGGAGGAGCGGAAGTGAACGACGACGGAGAAGAAGAGCTGTAGCGGAAAAAGGACGGGATTAGGGCTTCACGTCGCTCTAATACCAAGTTGAGGACAGAAAAACCAATAATCTAATAATTGCATAATACTAACCCTATACTCATATATATAGAGTAAGGGTAAAAAACAGAGACGGACCGAAATACCCTTATGCGGGTAAAATACAAATAAACATAAAACAGGACTTGAATTCAACTCCCCCAACACCACATCCCTCCAGCAGCCACACCACAGCCTTCCAGCAGCCACATTACAACACTCTGCAGCCCTCCAGCAGCCCGGAATCCCCTACGCCACTTCACCCAACGGCCGCATACATACGTAAGTCATTAGTTTGGAGTTTTGTTTTCTAACATTGTTTATTTGGACTATATTGTGTTGGATGAGAGTATGAGACATTGTGTTGTTATTGTGACGCTGGATCTACAGGACATATTCTGTGCACGCTTAAAATACTTGCACCTCGATCATTTTGTGTATTAAAATTTGCTTTCCAAAATCTTTTTCTGTGAACAAATGTGCTACTAAATTGGTTTTATCTTGATTAATTATTTATTACTAATTGAATCAGACTGCTCCTTGCATTTGCATATTGTCACATCCCATTTAGTAGTGCATTTTAGGATACCCATGTCGTTTTTAGCCTTACCTGCATCAAATTGGCATCAGAGCCAAAGGTTGGGCCACGTTTTATGTTACGTAGTGGTAGGTTATTTCGCTCATCTATGTCTGACCCAAATATCACCGACGATCGGGCTGCCAGTTCGCAGTCGGACATGATTGTTGGAATATGAGTTCCGCATCTCTTTGTTTGAGAATAACAAATCATAATCTGTATAGGATTTACTTTGCTTGTGTTTATAGTGTGAAGGTCCTACAGGTAAAATAGAGAGAAGTATATGAGAGACATGGATTGAATTGTCAACCACTGCGCGGCGATAGGTACTACCGTTGGCGATAATTGTTTCCTAAGATACGATGTCTTGCTTTCAAATCAGGTTGATCGGCGTGCGAAAATTCAATTATTGAGCTACCGCCGGCGATAGGTGCCGCCGCAGATGATAGTAGACAATGTTCTATTTAAAGAATATTTCGCTCCATCTCTTGTGCGCGAAACAAATTAATTTCAAGGGAGCCTTCGTGCCTGACGTCTATAGGAGTTCCAATAGGCCATTCCAGCGACCGGAAGAGATTTCGAAGGCAAACGACATCAAAGCTCATTCAACACGAAGAACAGACGCATCTACGGCGACAATCATGAGAGTCTCTTCGTCATTGCCTCCAGAAGATCTCTAGGGAGTCTATATTCCAAAATATTTTAGTCATCCATCTCTTGTATTTCTCTTTATTTTTTTGAGATTTTTTTGTGCGTAATGGAATTCGCCCTTGTGTTGACGACTAGGTCTTTGTATGGCCCAAAGTGAAATTCGCCTCATGTGTTAAGCGACTAGACTAATAAGTTTTAGATCTAGGAGGTGGCTTGAGACCTATTCAGGGAGTGATAGGCTAAGGCCAACCGATTCAAGGTGCGAGTCGGTATAGAAAACAAGTGTAAAAATCATCGTCTTGATCTTAGCGTTAGAAGATATTTATCCTTGTAATCATTCTTCTTGAATAATTATATTGAAAGGTTTTTCTTTTTCACACGCGTGATCATTAAATTATTAGGTAAAAGAAAAAGTACATTAAGTTATATGGTCATATGAATTATGATTATGTTAATCAAATCAAGATTTTCCCTACAAGTTTATCTCTTCTTATCACTAATTTTAAAGTTATAAAGTCATATGTCTTTTGTGCTTCAAACTCTTATATCATTCATATATTAAAATAGTGAAAAGAAAAGTTAAAAGTTTTAAATAAACCTTATTCATCCCCCCTTTAAGGTTGCCTACGGATCCAACAAGGACGCCCGCTGAATTTCAAAGATTTGTACTCGCCGATTTGATCATATTGGAGCCCAGTTTGACGTAATTAGGGACGACATCGCTAGGGTTAGCACTAAGGTCGACCAGTTAGAAACCCCTACAGGTCAAGCTCCACGTACACATTACGATGAGCCTCCGGAAGATCCCCGAGATGCTCCACCACTTTCTGAGAAACGTGTTAGAGATGCACCTCGCAGAGATCCCCCTCTCACGAGAGGGAATCCCCATTAGGCTTATGAGTATCGACAAGGTCCAACCCCTAAGAGAAATCACCGTTCTCCCAATGAACCTCGCCACCCCACCGCCACCTAGTCGTAGAGGTCGTGCCCCACCAACATGACACGATTATGGTTACGACGATCAGTATGAAGACTACCTAGAGCCACACCGCGGAGTGACCCCGTCCGAGGATGACATTACCCAACACATCCGTATTAATGCACCATCCTTCGACGGTCACCTGGACCAAAAGACATTTAACGATTGGCTCATGGACATGGATAATTATTTTAATTGGTACGAGATGAGCGACGAGAGGCGGGTGCGGTTCGCCAAGATAAAATTACTAGGGCATGCCAAGATTTACCGGACGAGTCTGGAGAGGTCTCCTGAACGAGACGGATATTACCCCATCTCCCAATGGGATGAAATGAAGCAGCGGTTCAAAGATAAATACCTTCCCACCTCGTATCGAGAGGAGCTCTTAGACCAGCTTTATGCACTTCAGCAAGGGACCCTTTCCGTTGCCGAGTACATGTCGCATTTCGATGAGTAGTAGTACAGAGCGATATATTAGAGGATCCCATTGCTACTGCATCCCGCTTTCGGGCCGGACTCAAATATGATATCAAAAGGAAACTGATTACCCATAGGGTCGAGACAGTCGAGCAAGTTTTTTCAGCTTGCGCTCGAGTATGCACAGTATTTGCGCCTTGCTGGCCCGAGACAGGTCACCCCTCAACCAGATACCTCCACACTTAGGAGACCCACCCTGACCACGACTACGGTCCCAACACCTTGCATTCCCGCAGATGCGAAGGGCAAAGCCATTATCCCGGGAATCCCCAAACCTAGGAGCGTCCAGTGTTATCGATGCACTGGCAGAGGACACATGCTTGTGCAATGCTCGACTATGAATTTACTGATTAAGGAAGAGGGAGAGCCCAACACTGAGGTTGAAGACACAACCACAGAAGATATTACGACCGTAGTGTAGTTGGGATGGGAGAGCGATGTTGAGAAGTCGCTGGAGCTGGGAGTCATTTGACGCCTTCTGCGCATCCCTCATGCCGAGGAGGATTGGGGCCGTACTACGATTTTCTATACGTATTTTCCGAGTGCAGGAGGTCCTTATAAGCTCGCTATTGATAGTGGCAGCTGCGTGAATATAGTGGCCAAGAAGGGCTTAGAGAGGATGCAACTTACAGCCGAATCACACCCACATCACTACCACATCATTTGGGTGGACAAATGTACCATCCATGTTACACAGAGATGTTTGGTACCGATTCGTGTAGGGTCTACTGAGGACAAGGGCTGGTGTGACGTTATCCCTATGGACTATGTAGCACGGGGACGGGGATGAGATATGGGATACGATAAGAAACGGATACGGGAAACATGATGTTTCAAAAAACAAGGATAGGGGAAATGTTTAAAAAAAATTAATTATTTAAATATAATTATAAATTAATGTATTATATTTCATTCGCATTTCATAATACATAATGCTATAAGAAATATAAAAAACGAGACAATGAGACAAGCATTATAAAGATCAATCACTAATGTACCACATGTCCACATCATTACATAAATTGATAAATGTTTCAATTTTTCATTACATGTACATACAAAATATCAATATCTCAAAAATTAAATATTCTCTCCAATAGTATGAACTTCATCTTCTTCCACTATCGAGAGCTCCAACCTTGGTTCATCAAGTGATAGATTAGCTATCTCAAGTGTACCTATATCTTCGAATGACTCAAAGCCATCACCCACAATATCCCACAATTTAGACTCTCCATCATTATATTTTTTATCTCTTCATGAAAAAAGTCGAAGATTGCTATGGGTACTTATTAAATCTTTAACATGTTGCAGTGCCATTCAGTTCTTTTTATTGAATGGATAAAAGAGTAAGTACTCCAATTTCTCTCGACAAATAAAGAAGAAGATGGTTGTACTAATAACTTCAAAGCTATAGTTTGAAGTGAAGGGGCCGGCGAACCATGATTAATCCACCAAGTCTTTGGATCTAAGAGATAACTATTTTGAATTGAATCATAATCATTAAAATCTCCTGATTTGTCAATGAATTCTGCATACTCCTTGGCGACCACATTACACTTCATTAAGGTTGTGAAATATTTTTTCAAACATTTAACCCTTTCCTTGCTAACTTCCGGATCTTATGAGGAGCAACTATATTTATATCCTCCGCTAGCCATTGTTCACTATAATATCTAGTAAAATAACAAAAAAATATTAAGTTAAAAAATCAATAAAGGCATCAAAAAATAAATTTGTAATTAAAAAGATAATTACCTTAGATTTAATGAATGTGCAAAGCAATGAAGCGGAGTATTATTCTTGTTCCAACGATCCACAAGAATAACATGTATAACCTTAAAAAATGTAGATACATCTTCTCCTTTCCTCTCTTGAACATAGATAGTCTTCTTCACCCTTTCGATCATTGTGTCCCACATATCATATACTAAATGAAGGCAAGGTTTATCCGTATCACATAGGTGAATCATATCATATATATATGAGCGGTGAATGAAAGAATGTACTCAATAGATTTCCACCAACCATCATCATTCAACACCTTCTCTTTCACGTATCTAACTTTTTTTCATATCATTATCACGATATATAAGTCAGTGATCACTAATAACCATTCTTTATAAGTTGAATCATTTTAACATGATGATCATTGATGCAAAATGAGTTTCGGCAATAGATAATATTTTAAGCCCACATAGTCATTAAACATCGCTAATCTTATGGAATGATTCATTATATAATTTTTAATGAACATTACATCATCACCTACATGAGTAATCCATGAGCATTCTTCATATGTAACCGCATTATTCTCCGAATTTTTAGCGGCAGATATGTTCTTCAATGCTAGATTGAGAGTGTACACCACACAAGGAGTCCAAAAAATTAATGGAAACTCACTCTCAATTAGTTGACTCCCCTTGCAATTTGCCGCATTATCCGTCATAACTTGAACAACTTTTTCATGTCAAATTTCTAGAATAACCTCCTTGATCAAAGATGCAATGAGGTACTTATTTTTGGTTTGGCCTTCACAATTAACCGTCTTCAAGAACATCGCTTTTGAATCCGTTATTGCAGTAAAATTGATGAGTGTCCTTCTTTGTGGATCGCTCCATCAGTCACTTACAATGCAAACTCCCTTGTCGACACACATCCCTCTTAAAGGAGCTAATCTTGTTTCAATTTCTATCTTCTCCTTCAATAACAAGGTGATTCTCAATGAATTATAGCCGGGTGGTACCTATCTCGCAAGGTTACGGCTAGCGGCAAAGGAATATGATTCTCTCCAATACGAATTTCTTGCTAGATTGAAAAGCAACCCCGTCGAATACAATGCCCTAGCAATTAGGGTATCCAAATGAGCTCTATCCTCATTATTGAATGCACTAGAAAGGATTTTTTCCGCTACCGCTTGGATCGTCATTTCTTCTCCGCTTATCACCAACACTTCCAATACTTCCAACTCCACTTGAAGTACTTAGAGCTGCCGGTATAAATTTTGGAAGTCGTCGCTCAATAAGCTCTTGATCATCTTTATCTTCCCTCAACATGTCTTTGTATGTGGAAGCCGAAACTTTGTTACATGCTCCGATTCCGCTACTTTTGATCCTCAATAAATGACCCTTCACGCAAGTGTATGAACTTTTGTAAGCCTTACCACAGAAATTACGTGTCCAACTTATACTTTCACCTCCTCCAGTTAACTTGTTCCCACTTTGTCACATATTTTCAAAGAAACTTTTCGTCATTTTCAGAACTCCACTACTTGATTCCATGTTATGCAAGATAAATCTAATTTAAACAACAAATAAAATAAAAATTTGGTGCTTCATGTCAAAGAAATATTATGCAAACTATCAAGTTACATTAGTGTTAGAGCCATGATGAAAATGAGTTGATGTAAAAAAACAAAAACATGATGACATTTTTTTGACTCCGAAGTTAAGAGACTGTAAGGTTGATTCATGTGTCATTAGGTCAATTATCAGATATGTGTTGTTTTATTGCCATGTCTATCTTGTATTGTAACATAGTCGAGCTTGTATTATCAGATATGTAAGATATTCATTTTCTGGATACACTGTCTGATATGTTTATGCTAATTAAGAGCCATTCTGTTTTTCGGTCACAAGAAAAAACAAGCAAAACAGGTTAAAAAGTATATGCGGAGAGGGTTGTTGGACCCTGAGAAGATACAATGCTATTCTTAAGCACCGACCACCAAAGCTTCCAGAGAAGAGGAAAAAAACAACTCAAACTAGGTTGAAGATTTAATGCAAAAGGGAAAAGATAAGGAAAAAACAACACACACACCGGAAAGGCAGAAACAGTTGGCGGATGTTAAGATCCAGAGAACTCCGAGGGCTTCGACAGATGTTAAGATCCAGAGAAGAGGGTTTCAGCGGAGGAGAGAGCTTCGACGGGCGCACAAAGAGCAGCAAGAGATGAGAGCTTTCGGCGGAGAGGGCTTCGGGGGCTTCGAGGGCTTTCGATAGAGAGGGCTTTCAACGCAGAGAGGGGAGCTTTCGGCAGAGAGGAGAGGGCTTCGGGGGATAACTCTTTCGACGGCGCACGAAAAGGGAAAAAAGGGGTTTCGTAACCTAAATGAGTGTATCTCACGTTACAGACGGGCCCCGCCGTGACATATCGATGCGGGAATCGCGTATCCCGCGAATCCTTATTATTATTTTATTTAAATAGTATGTTTCCCGCATTTCGGAAACACATTTCCTGGCGTTTCCCGTATCCGATACGCGTTCGAGCCGATACACGAAACATTTTTAAGTATCCGTGCTTCATAACCTATGGATGCTAGCGCAAGTACTACTTGGATTCTTGGACGATCCTGATTGTATGACCGTCATGCCACGTGTTATAGTCTATCTAACACATGTGCATTCTTTGATAAGGTTCGAAAAATTACCCTGACTTCGACCCAACCCAGGGACACTCCCCAGGCTAAGGTCAATTCGTCCATTAATGCAGGGTCATTGAGAGAGAGTTTAGACGTTGGGGTTATGTTTGTAGTGGCAACCACCGTGGCTTCTGAGGCCCCTACAGACACTGTGATTACTGATCCAGACGTTCGTCATTTGCTGGATGACTATTTGGATATTATGCCCGAGGAGCTCCCCAATGAGCTTCCACCATTGAGGGACATCCAACATGCGATCGATTTACCCGGGGGCATCATTGCCCAACCTGCCCCACTATCGCATGAATCTGATTGAGCATGCCGAGTTGAAGCGGCAAGTCGATAATCTTCTTAGGAAGAGTTTTATACGCGAGAGTCTGCGTCCATGTGCAATACCTGCCCTTCTCACTCCGAAGGACGGGAGTTGACGCATGTGCGTGGATAGCCATGTCATTAATAAAATCAAGGTGAAATATCATTTTCCCATAACCAGCCTCGACGACCTCCTAGATTCGATGGCCGGTGCCCAGATCTTTTCGAAGACCGACCTCCGTAGCACCATCAAATTAGAGTTAGAGAGGGGGATGAGTGGAAGATGACCTTCAAGACGAAGGACGGTTTGTATGAGTGACTAGTTATGTCATTCGGGTTATCGAACGCGTTCAACACGTTTATGAGGGCGATGACACAGATTCTGCAGCTCTACATGGGCAAGTTTCTGGTAGTGTATTTTGGTGACATATTGATATACAGTCAAGGGCGCACCAAACACTTGCACCACATTCGCCTAGTATTTGATCTCCTTAGGAAGGAGCATCTTTATATTAACATGAAGATGTACTCATTCTTATTTGCGTCTGTCCACTTTCTGGGGTACATAGTCTCTGCATCTGGTATTTCGGTAGACCCTAACAAGGTCAAATCCATTCGTGAGTGGCCTACCCGACGAACATTTATGAGGCCCATAGTCTCCACAGACTTACCACCTTCTATAGGAGGTTTGTCTGGGGGTTCAGTTCAATTATGGCCCCCTTACGAGCTGCCTCCGCAAGGGAGATTTTGTGTAGACGAATGCAGCCACACGGGCCTTCGAAGAGATTAAGGAGAAGTTGTCATCTCCCCGAGTCCTACGGCTTCCAGATTTCTCTTAGGTCTTCGAGGTGGCCTGTGATGCGTCAGGAGTTGGTATTGGTGGAGTTGGTATTAAGGAGAAGTTGTCATCCAGTTGCTTACTTCAGTGAGAAACTGAATGATGCCCGACAAAAGTACTCAAAGTATGACTATGAGTTCTATGATGTCATGCATGCACTTCGTTATTGGCGTCATTATCTCCTGCATAAGGAGTTTGTTTTGTACTATGATCATCAGGCCCTGCGATATCTCGATTCGCAAAAGAAATTAGGCCACCGCCATGCAAAATGGGTGGAGTATATGCAGGATTATCATTACGCTCTCAAACACCGAGCGAGTGTTGAGAACAAGCCGGCTGACGCCCTGGGTCGTCGAGTCAGCGTCCTCCATACTATAAGTACACGAGTTAAGGGCTTTGAGCGTATAGTCTACGACTACCCATAGTGCCCCGATTTTGGTGATATTTATACCGCTCTGACGAGAGATCCTCCGGAGTTACGTGAGGGTTATGTGGTCTCGAACGTTGACTTATTCTTGGGATCTCGCCTCTGCATACCTCAGACATCCCTTCAAGATTTTCTTATCTGGGAGCTTCACGCAGGCGGAGCCGTAAGACATTTTGGTTGGGACAAGACGATTGCATTAGTTAAGGACCACTTCTTTTGGCCTAGCCTGAAGAAGGATGTTATCAGGGTTGTTAGGCATTGTCGAGTCTGTCAGACCGCGAAGGGGTCACGCCGGCCCACAGGATTATACACTCTGTTTCCTATCCCAGAGAGGGCTTGGACTGACATTAGCATGTACGTTGTGCTCGAACTCCCTTGCACCCTGAGGAAGTTTGATTCGATCTTTGTAGTGGTGGAACGTCTCTTTAAGATGACCCACTTTATTCCTTGTCGTAAAACCGCTGACGCTTCTCATGTGACCGCTCTATTTTTTTAGAGAAGCATTCAAATATCATGGACTACCCACTTCTATAGTTTCTGACCGCGACGTTAGCTTCGTGAGCTAATTTTGGAAAACGTTGTGGAAGAAAACTGGTACGACATTGAGGTACTCCACCGCCTACCACTCACAGACGGATGGACAAACCGAGGTTGTCAACCGTAGTCTAGGAACCCATAGTCGAGTTTGCAGATAATAGTTCAGTTAATAGGACCACAGGTCTGAGTCCATTCCATGTCATGATAGGCTATGAACCTAAGAAGCCCATTGACCTAGTTGACGTTCTCTTAGGAGCCCGGCCCAGTGAGTCTGCAGAGTTTTTCATTCAGCATGTGCATGAACTTCATGAGTCTATCTAAATGAAAATTGCACTAAGTAATGATTACTATAAAACTCAAGCAGATCAGCACAATAGAGAACATATTTTTGAAGATGGAGAGCAAAAGATGATTCACATACGATCTGAGAGGTTCCCAACGGGAACAACAACAAAATTAAGCGGTCGCCGGATGGATCCCTATAGAGTCATACGACAGATCGGTACTAGTGCGTATGAGATTAACAACCCTCAAAATATGGAGATCAACCGGGTATTAATTGTAGAGGACTTGACCCTTACTACTGGGAGCGTGTGTATGTGGATCCCTTCCCACTTCCGTACTTGAGCCACAACATCTTTCATCGCCTCCTACCTCACCTCAGCCCCAGCCTATGGAGTCTCATCATAAGGACCACTCTGCACCACAAATAGTTCCTCCAGTTCCACCAGTTCAGCGTTCAGACGGAGATACATCTTATACAGAGTTACCCACGTCCGTCAATGATATACTTTAGATTATCACTCATGACTTCAAAGCAGTTGGCGAGCGAGATACCCTACGATATCTCGTCCGTTGGAGCAGCCGCCTGATTTTAGACGACACTTGGATTTCCCCCGAGGAGCTTGAGCTACTCGCCTCTAGGCTACGTCGAGAGTATGATCGTCTTCACTCACCGTAGATGAGTACTTTCAAGTCGGGGAGAGTTGATGGAGATCGCTGGCCCACGCATGTGTATTCCCGCAGGAGGCGGTGATCCGCTACTCGTTCGGACAATCCGAGTCCATGGATGCGTCCAGATGGTCGTTCAGAGTCTTTTTTATATAATATTTCAAGTTGTATTTGACACCCGATCGGCTCGGACGATATGAGTTATCTGATTCAGGTGCCCTATTTCAGTTAGGACTTATTTATGCACGCAGGGGCCAGTTGGAAAGGGTATCGTGGTTTTCTTTTCCCTGGAACCGTCGGTCAAGCCTCCTCCCAACACCGAAAGAAGCCTTGCTGCAACTCCAAGATACCTCCTTCTTCCCTCCCACGCCTTCCTCTGTGAGCCCTCAGCCTTCTTCCTCCCTCCGTTGACTCCTACCGCCCAGATCCACCCGGACCGCCCTTTTATTCAGCTTCCACCTCTCAGATTCCATTCCTGCCACCCAGATTCATCAGTATCCTCCTTATTCAGCCCCACACGCCAGGTTTCCACCTCTACCGCCCAGATCCGGTCGTCGCCGCCCCTACTCTACCTCCACCATCCAGAACCAGCTATTGTCGCCCTTATTTTGTTGTTGCCGCCCAAATTTTCCTTGCACAGAGCCCGCCAATAGCCCCTACCCCCACATCCTGCCTACCCCCAACATTGCCGTGCAATACCAACCACTACAGCCCTCCAACAGCCACACCCCAGCCCTCCAGCAGCCACACCACAACCCTCTAGCAGCCACATTATAGCCCTTTGCATCCCTCCAGCAACCCGGAATCCCACGTAAGTCATTAGTTTGGAGTTTTGTTTTCTAACTTTGTTTATTCGGACTATATTGTGTTGGATGTGACATTATATGTGTTGCTAATGTGACATTGTTGGATCTGCAGGACCTATTCCGTGCACACTTAAAACACTTGCACCTCGATCATTTTGTGTATTAAAATTTGCTTTTCAAAATTTTTTCTGTGAACAAATGTGCTACTGAATTGATTAATTATTTATTGTTAATTGAATCGGACTGCTCCTTGCATTATAGTGTCGCATCTCATTTAGGAGTGCATTTTAGGATGTTTGTGTCATTTTCAGCCTACCCCTGCATCAAGGATTGTAAGCGCGGAAAATATCTGTTGTAAAGAGAGAAAGAGATAATGCTTCATGTTTTATTCATCCATATATGGGGTATATAAAGGATTACAAGAAGACGCATAACACCGATAGCCTGTGTGGGACTAAACACGAGACCTAACACATAGATACTAATAAACCAACATATTAATATAAAACTAATAATTCCAACACTCCCCCTCAAGATGACCTTCAGCTTGGACATCATAATAATGACTATGAAGGTAGGCGATGTGGGGCAAAACATTAGACGAGCCACCGGAGGAAATTCCAAACCGGGGAATCAAGCCAGAGACATAGCCACACACGATGCAGACCCACACACGATGTGGACTCGCTGGAAACCGGTCAACCAACATTACCTGCACACAACATACGGAAGGGAACCAATGATGTGGAGAAAATCATCAAATGGGCAACCAGGGATAATCCATCGGGGATAATCTGTCGGGGATAATCCACACAAAGGGCGGTCCCACACGACACAGTCCCGCACGACACGGTCCCACGTGATACAACCCGCTGAGATTAGAACAACCAACAACAATCGTGTCCCAACACATGACCAATTGAAAAAAAATATGGGGAGACACAAACAACATACGACATAAGCTTAGAGGCCATGTGGGACGAAGGCGGACAACGGGAAAGATCATCTGAGTCACCCCAAACACTCCCCATCACGTGGAAAACATGTGCATATAGGCATAGACTAAGACACATATAATAAACAACAACAGTAAAGCAACAACACATAAAAACAACCAAAAAGAGCACAAAACTTTAGCTTCGGTGAGAGATCAGCATCCCATAAGGGGTAGCAACGGTTGGAAACATCGAGGATCGGAATAAGTCGATCGGAACGACAGTGGGAACACCAACAACAACTGGAAGCAGTAATTGACAAGAACACAAGATCTGCAATGGAATCGGCAGAGGAGAAAGTTCAAGGGATCGACATCGTCGACAGTGAGCAGCAGATGCATGGTGCTTTGATAAGGAGAAGCTATAGTAGGTCTGTAATAGGGGCAACGATGGTTAACATCAAGGCTGGAACAGAGCAGAAGACCAACTGGGAGCAGGGAGATAGTCTTCATCATCAATGAGCAGCGGCTGGATCGAGAGGGATCAGCGGCTGGATCGAGAGAGATAAGCGACGAAAAACGTAGTTGGCGGAGCCGTCAATACCAGATAGAAAAGCAGCCTGAACGGCGCTGGATATGAGGGAACGCAGAAGACCTCACAAAATCGAAGGAATCGACAGGATCTTCGTCGTCGACAGAGGGAAGCTGGAGTAGACTGGAGTGATGATGGCCAACGAAAGACCAAGGAGAATCGTCGATGGATGTGGAGCAGCAAAGGAGGATGACAGAGAAGCGTCGGCGAGCACAGAAGCAGCAGTGCGATAGTGATCTTCCTGCGCGAGCGGGAAGAAGACGCATAAAGTCAACGGGATCAAGCCGAGGATGTCACGGGAGATCGTCCACGAAGCAGCAACTAACTTTTCACGCGAGAACCGGACGAACAGTCGCCAAAACACATGGGAAACAAAATAGATCGGGTAGGTCTCACCACAGCCCAGGGGTCCCACCGGGAGTCCACCCGATGAGCCTTATCAGGTCCCGCGGACCGTACACCCCAACCCATCCCCGGTCCCACCATAGGTCCGATAGGTTGTTGAGGCCAGGGCTCGATCCACCGACCTCCTTGATAAAGAGTCCTCAGGTGGACTCTCATCACCAACTGAGCAGCGCAGAGTCCACCGAGAAGACCAGCGGAACGCAAAATGCGCAATCCTCCGATCCTACTCCCGCCGCCCCCACCTCCCAGCGCCACCTCTACAACCCCTTCCACATCCAGCCGGTCCAACTCCCGCCACCCCCACCTCCCAGCGCCACCTCTACAGCCCCTCCCACATCCAGCCGGTCCTACTTCAGCCACCCCACCTCCCAGCGCCACCTCTATAACCCCTCCCACATCCAACCGATTCTATTCTAGCCAACCCCACCTCCTAGTGCCACCTCTACAGCCCCTCCCACATCCAGCCGGTCCCACTCCCGCCACCCCCACCTCCCAGCGCCACCTCTACAGCCCCTCCCACATCCAGCCGGTCCTACTCCAGGCACCCCACCTCCCAGCGCCACCTCTACAACCCCTCCCACACCCCGCCGATCCCACTCCAGCCAACCCTACCTCCCAGCGTCTCCTCTACAGCCTCCCCCACATCCCGCCGACCCTCCACCTGCAGCCACCCCTGTCGACCCTGTTCCAGCTAGCCCACATTCCCGCACCTCCATCGCCCTTTTCCCTTTCCCATCCAGCCCCAATAAGCCCCTCCCGCCTCCTCCTCTTCCTCCCAGCTGCAACCTCTAGGAGTCCGCAATCAGCCCCCATTCATCGCCGCCAGCACACGTGATCGTGGTAAAAGTTATTTCTTTTATTGTTGTTTATTTTGGGCAAACTGTACTGTGGTGGATGCTGATTTTATTGTGCTAGTATTTTGTTTGTCGTACAATTTGTGGGACATTCTACGTACGCTTAAAATTATTTGCGCATCTATCATTTGCAAAGTTAATATTTGCTCTCCATTAATTAAGTAATTGTGATTTCACGTGCCCTGCTGACAACTCTATAATAATTAATTATTTGCTGCAATTTTGAGCGGACCACCTTTGCTCTTGCATTACCCCCATCACATTTAGGCCTGCATTTAGCGAGTCCACCCTGAGTCGACCTATCACTGCATCAAGATGGGGGTTTAAACCAGAGACCAAGAGTGTTTCACCAACACTATTTACCAATTTAATTAATTACTATTGTGAAAAACTGTACAATAACATAATTGTGTATAAGTATATAGATATCATGTATATAATAATACATATATATATATATATATTTGACTGTAAATTTGATTAAACTTAAGCACATATATTTCGCCCTATTTTGTATTTGACGAAACAAAATTTTCATGAGATAGTGGCAGGAATACTGTCGATGTTGGCGCATGGGGGAACCCGTATAAAACTACTTGCCATCATACAAGAAAAATAACCAAGTTGTTACATGCTATAAATGAAGAAGTAAAATGAAAAATGCTAACCTTCATGTAGACCTTGCATTTAACTTCATGAACAATGGAAACTCCCTTTTCTTCGGCCTTCTTCACAGAAGGGCTGTTTGGCTGCTCCAATTCACCACCTGCCCATGCATTATGCCAGCATAAAGGATTGTATTAAAAAAAGATAATATCACTATTAGACTGCTTTGCTACTATCAAATAGATTTATCGACAATAAAATCATATTCGGCGATCAAAACAAATTTTCATTGGATTTACTCCATAGGTATGTCGCGCGGGCCAGGGGGTCCTCCGTGTCAAACTACTCTTGAGAAGTAATTGTGCCCGATGAAGAGAGAAGAACCAGGACCAATGCTATCAAGCCACGTGCAGCCCGATCCCCATGCAAAAGTGGATTGCACTTAAAACATTTTTTATCTCTGCAGAAATTAAGCTCATGGTTCCACTTAATCCCGAACATGTCCGATGCTCAGACGCAAAAATGCTTCCTTACTCTTGCAAAGTTATTGTGTCCGATGGAGAGAGAAGAACTGGGACCAGTGCTATCAGGCCATGTGGCCAGCCCGAATCGCCACACAAAAAAGGATTGCACTTGATCGTTCTTGATCTCTCCAAAAATTAATCTCATGGTTCCTTTTAATCCCGAACAGGTCCGATGCTCGGAAGCAACAATGCTTCCTCTACTAATCAAGCCCTAAACCTACCCTACATAAATTGCTACTAGTGCAAAATACTGCTCCCAACTTCCCGTTTTCTTGTCATGCATTTCTCTTTGGATTATCTAACGAGCAGCTTCAACGTAACTTTTAGGAGAGTTATTCTAGATGCCAGATTTTGTTTATTATATCAGAGATTTAGTTCAATCTCAATTTTTTTTTAAAATTTTTTATTTACTAGTTTATTTAGATAAAGTTCATTTAAAGGTTTCTCTTCCAAGTAAATGGAACTATTAGGGCTTGATTTAGGTAATAAGTTATTAGGATGCTGGCCTCTATCCCTGATGCAGGGTATAGGTTGTGAAGGTGAACTCTAAGGCTCCGTTTGACGCGGTGTTTTTGCTCCAGTGAGTTTGTGATGTAGGGTGGGCTGTGGAGTGAATTTTTAAATGCACGCTAGTGATGAGTGGGGTTGACTCGCAATATCCTAATGACTCAATGCATGCAACACGTGTGATTAGCCGCACCAATTAACGTTAGCAATTAAATATTATAAACAACAAACATCATTCCATAAATGAAAATATACGATTTTCTTAAGGCTTGAGACGTTGGCTTTCCTCCGCACGGAGGGTCAGAATAAGCGCATGACGATTCAATCCGTCCTGCAGAGATCTTCACGAGGCAAATAATAATGAACTATAGTTCCAAACAAGCATACGATAGCCACAACAAGTAGGACTGATGTAGTTTTAGGACAAATCTGAAGTTTTGGAGGAAGATCAAGGGCTTTCCGGGTTGTGGAGGACTGGATCGGGTAAGGGGGAGGTCGAAGGGGAAGTTGGAGGGCTGGATCGTGTTACTGGAGGGTGGGATCTAGCCTGGAATGCCCAGATCAGGGCAGATCCGATGGGAGGGAAGTGCTGGGAGGTGGTTCCACGGATGGAGGGGGTGATGGAAGCAAACCTGGAGGGATTAAGGTGCTGGATCGGGGTTGCACAGGGCTGGATCTGGGCTGAAACGCCCAGATCTGGAAAGGGGGGCTGTTTGGGAGGTGGATCCACGGAGGGAGGGGTGCTGGCAGCCGGACAGGGTGGGGGAAGAGGGTCGGCGGCCTGCTGAGAGGGTGGTGGTTGCAGGGTCAGGCTGGCGGCGGGGAATGGAGGAGGAAGGGGCGGCTGCTGTGCTGGGAGTAAAGGGGGCGGGCGGCTGTGGTGGAGGGCAGAGGGTTGGCGGCTACAGGAGGGCAGGGGGCTGACGGCTACAGGAGGGCAGGGGGCTGGCGGCTACAGGAGGGCAGGGGGTTGGCGGCTACAGGAGGGCAGAGGGCTGGCGGCTACAGGAGGGCAGGGGAGGGGCGGTTTGGATGGGTGGAGGGGAAGGAGAAATAAGGAGGAAAAACAAGAAGATAACTTACCCAAGGAGTCGTCACCAAGGGGCTCCACGGAGTCGGCACCGAGGAGGAGATCACCGGAAATGAAGAAGAAGACTCCAAATTTCAGCAATGAAAATTACAGCAGCTCTAAGGTTCTATTTATAAGAAAACATGATTAGTGCAACCGAAATCGACGGCTATGATTGACCAACGGTTTCGGGGCCATAAATACTTGAAATAAAACCCAAAATACATAATGTCACATATGAAACTATATCAGAACGACGAGTCGGACGCATCTGCGGTGGCGGATCGCCGGTTCGATCAATTCCGCCTGCGAGAATACACGAAGGTGGGGTCCTCCTTGCGCCGAGTCGAGCCAGATGGCCCCCCCATCAGTTTGGACAAAAACGTCACCATCATATGTATGTTTCGCATGACAATGGTTACGACCACCACCAAGAAAAAAAGCTAGTTTTGAACATAAAGTGGATGAAGTTCCTTAGGTGAGGTTGGACGTTCACGAACGACGGTTCCTAACCACCGCGTTCATGACCGCCACCACCGTGCCAAATGGAGCTTAAATATGCAACCCTAGGTGGGGTTCCGGGGAAATAAAACTTCAATTAACCGAGGATGATGTAAGCAATGAACAAACGATCCAATATCCGATTAAAATATTAATTAGAAATTAAGCCACGCAGATTATTACATGGCAAAGAACATCTTCGTTTTAAAAGAAAGTATGACTTTCATTCGCGTGAGTACCTTGATTTTGAATGCTAAAGAGGCAAATAAGCCCTGCAAGATGTAAACATTTTGATGCAGGATGACTCTATTGGTGGAGGACGCTCGATGCCCTAACCTTAGATGAAATGCAAGCAACCAGAGACACAAAAAGAGCGTACGAAGACGCAAACCTCTGAGTCTGGTGAGTCTTGAGCCTTAGGCACGGCTTTAACAGCATAAGTAGCTCTCGACGTCGCACCAAGAGCAAGATCGAGCGTCGTTCTCCTCCGGAAAACCTAAATCCTTGATACCTGTAGTGGGCCGACTGCTAGCATGTTATAGAGGGGGGATTAGGTTAAATGATCTGATGGACCAAATCGACCGATCAGATTACTTGACCTAATTCCAAAAATAAAAACAAACACATGAAAAAATGTAGAAAAATGAGCCCGACGTGATCACAAACTCCGATCATCCATCTGACGATCCAAAATGGTCGATCCAATCATCGTCTTCAATGTTGCGTGAACGATCTCCATCAATTTCCCCAGCTCAGAAGCATTCAATTCCGGTGAATGGAGACTACATGCTCTCGAAGCAAGTCGGGCAAGCCTTTCTGCTGCTCCTGGTAGGAACTATTTTCGCATAAAATCATCGTGTTGCTAAAGTCCCCAGGGGTCACATTAAAAGTTGTCCCCACTGGGAACCTCTTAAGCAATCTACAAATTATCACTCAATTACCTTCATTAAGCATTTGCTCTCTCATGTGACTATCCACGCAAGTTTTGAAGTTCTTGTTATTTAATATGATTTTACCTCGGAGTATGTCATACAAAACATGCAACAAGTGCAAATAAACAATGATCGACCAGACGCACTGACAAGATGCAGACTTCATGTAGTGATGAAGGTTCCTAAGGATGAGTGGTATATCCGATGGTACTTTCGGCAGGGTGTAGAAATACTCATCGAGTTTGTGACGAACACGTAAATGACCACATGAGACGTCGGTACAAAGATATGAGAGCATGATGTGTCAAATATCTCCCAGGGGATGTGACACATCAGGAGGCTCACCGGGCGGTAGATAAAAATTTAGATCGCAGATGCGATGATTGCTCACGCCCAAAAGATTCACACTAGGGCAAATGTTTCCCGGAAAGAACCATCAGGTGGCACACATAAGGGCTCAGCAGGGGCCCATTAAAGAATGCAGTTATAGCGTGATGATCCTTAAGATGAGTACCATCGATAATAATAGTGTCCTCAAAAGCAGGAGAGACAACAACTTCAAAGTCAATACTATGCTCTTGATCCTCACTCAGGATATGACTCGCCACAACAATGTGGGGAAACTAAGATGAACCTGCACGCAAGGGCGAGTCTATGATCGGAGCAATAACTAAGTCAACACAAAGGGTAGAGGAAGGACACATCACTATAGGATCATCGGGTTGCTCGCACTCTCTTTTGAGGCCATAGGCTGCGAGTTAGGACCAAGTGGCAGACAACTCCTCAGACAATATGTCTCATCGGGGTGAGAGAAATCATGTATCATGTATCACATTTATCATGTCCGACAGGACAAGAGTAGGCATAATGACGACCTCGGGATAAGATACTGGGGAGGAGGTATGAATCCACTCGACTAACTCTAGCGGATCTCAAGGACTGCTGATAATGAAGAGCGAGATCGTATGTTTGCTCAAGGGACTCTATGTAGTGTATGCCAACTCATTACGTATCTCGACTCGAAGTCCAGCCCGAAATCGGGAAGTGGTCATAGCTGGATCATATTGGATGGCGCTCACTACTAACTCATCAAATCGATCCATATACTCAGCGACAGATATGGATCCTTGCCGAAGGGTAACTAATTGCTCGAGCAAGCGACTCCTATATGATGTTGGCAAATACCTCTGGCATAACCGATGCTTCATCTCTATCCAACTAATGATGCGATGAAGACGATCTCGTTCGCGACTCCACTATGTTAAACCAATAGGATCTCTTCTGATCTAGAAGTCAAGTTTTGCAAATTTAATGCGACGCTCACCGAATAATTCAAAATAATCGAGGTAATATTCCATATCCACGAGCCAACAACTAAAAGACTCGGGATTCGACAAACCATCAAACAGTGGGGCGACAACACAAAACCTATACTTGAGAACTCTCTCGAAATGGTGATCCTCGTAGTACTCATCCTGAAGATAACCGAGTCGTGTCGAAGGCTCAACACGGTCCGCTCGTGGGTGTGGATGGGGACGATGATAATCATCGTAGTGATTGTCTCTAGCATTGCAATTGTATCGAGGGGTTGACAGGATCTATGGAAGTTGTGCTGTGAACGAGGATAATCATCGTAACAATATGAGAACCTCTCGAGTGATGCTCTACAGAGTCGAGTATAAATGGACTCGGATTCCTCAAATAAAGGAGCGGGGTAACGATGATAACACGCCATAAAAGAACCTATAGATTCAATGGACATCGTATCAAAATAAAGCTCAAACCTGACGATCTTATACCAATTTGAAGCAGGACAAATCTATAGGTGGAGGACGCTCGATACCATAACCCTAGAAGAAATGTAAGCAACAACGACGAATGTAATGGAACCAACGACGACCATAAAGTTGCAAAAAAAATTGCAGGCAAGCACAATCCAATATATGACATAAACCATAACCATAATGCGAATGCGAAATTTCAATCATGCAATTACTTTCGACACGCAATTGCTTAAAAAGTGTTAATTTTAAAATATTGCGCTAATGTCACAATTGATCGCATATTTACCTGTGTAAGTAAGCCGATAATAATTGCAATTGAGAGAGAGTGCGCGATAAATTAAATGTTGGCGAATAAGTGTTGCACAAATACATAGAAATCTAATAGTCAAATCAATTTGCATAAAATATTACTAGCAATAATTGAGAGTACTTGCACAATGTAAAGACAAATAAACTAAAATGTAAACTCACAGCGTAATCAATGTCGGTGGAGAAGAGGATCCGATGGTGGAGGTGGCTGTCCGGGAGGGAGAATGCTTGGGGAGGGGGGGGGGGGGGGCTGCCGGAGTGGAGAACGGGCCTCAGTGAGCTGGTGTTGGTTGGCAAGGGGCTTGAAGGGGGTCGGGTAGGCTGAAAAGTGTGGGTGGTTGTATGAAGGAGATGGAATGGGGGTTGCAAGGGAAGGGGTGGTCGGCAGGGTGCGGGGAAAGGGTGGTCGACAGGGCGCAGGGAGGGGGTATGGTGGATGGAAGGATGGGTGGAGGAAGACTTAGAGAGGGCTGGCGGCAGTTGTAGAGGACGCAAAGAGGAGGTGCGGCTGCGGAGAACTGTGGGAAGGCTGGCGGCGGCTGGAAGGGCTCCCTTGGACGGGGAAGGTGGCAGGAGGCGGATCTGAAGACACGATCAAAGGCAGGAACGGTTCCCATGGACGCGGAATACGAATGCCAGCGTCGCGGAGGATGGGGAAGATTGCGGCGGGCTCAAAACTGGACGCCGGAGACAAGGAAAGCGATGGCTGGAAGCGTCGGCACCCCGGAGGAGGGAACCTGCAGTGACTCTCGACGTCACACCGGGAGCAAGATCGTGCGGCGTTCTCCTCTAGAAAACCTAAATCCTTGATACCTGTAATGGATCGGCTGCTAGCATGATATAGAGGGGGGATTAGGTTAAATGATCCGATGACCCAAATTGACCGATCGGATTACTTGACCTAAGTACCAAAATATACAACAACAACAGAACCCATATAGTCCCCAATCATTGGGGGTATGGGCGGGGGAGATTGGAAACAGACCTAACCTTTGGCACTATGCACAAAGTGGCTTCTCTCAGAGGAGAAAGACCTAACCTTTGACAATAAATGCACAAAGTGGCTGCTCACAGAGTACCATTGAAATAGTGACCCCATATACCGTCGCGTTTGCTGTAGAATCATGCCCTCAAATCAAAATATACGCCCGAAAAATAAAACAAATACATGAAAAAATATCAATCCAATCATCGCCTTCAATGTTGCGCGAACGATCTCCATCACATTTACGAAACAATTGCACTAGCAAGACATCATTCCAAAACATACAAGAAATATCAATCCATACAATAAAAAGACAATAACACCAAACAACTAATACTCCCGAGAAAAGGGAGAGGTGGTGTAATAAAGGTGGATGTTGGATTCTGAATTGCCGTGGTCAGGGTTAACCATACTGATTCGATAGCTGAGAACAACGAAAGTATCCAGCGAATGCCAGAGATCTCACCTCACACCCGAGAGCCAGCTAACAGAGCTCCCTCTCCAGAATTGGCTTAGAGGCTCTCATTTCCAGAGCTGGAAGAAAGAGAACCCAAAGAAAGCTAAGAAAAAGTTCCAGCCTTGCATTCAAATGGGCCAATTTATAGATGGATTTCCTAAGTCATGTCAGTTAGTAGTGGAATTCTCTACTAGCGAGGGTTCAGTAGGGGCTTGTTCTTCCAATCTCGGTTGACTAATGCAAGCTTATCGAAAGAGTGTTTCGATTTACGGGTCGAAAAAGTGTTGTATGCGCACTTATCAAAACAACAAACTTTGTATTATCAGAAGATAGTTGGAATAATACTGAGGCGTGGTTTTCGAGGGTATGCTATCAGTTCGAGGCGTGATTTTCGAGGGGATGTTATCAGTTCGAGGCGTGAGTTGCTACTATATATATGTGTGTGTGTGTGTGTGTGTGTGTGTGTGTGTGTGTGTGTGTGTGTGTGTGTGTGTGTGTGTGTGTGTGTGTGTGTATAAGGGACGGTCTTCGTGCGTACATTTGTTGTTGTCTTCGTATGCTATCGTCATTGCTTGCATGAAGAGCCATGATGTCCAAGATTTCTGAGTGTGCAACTGTTACGCCCGACGTCGTTACCAGGTTATCCGATTACTGTGCACGTCGACCAAAGGAGAAGGCGGAGGAAGACCGGTCTGAACCATCCGGTTCAGCCCGCCAGTATTAATATAAGGAGCACCGGGGCTGAACCGCACCGGTTCAGCCCTTATGGGGGTCGGCCGGCCCTAGGGGTTGGGTGGGCATAAATACCCAACCCCTCCACCTTGGTTGGTGTCACGACCCGTCTCGACAGAAGTCAGAGTGCGCTTCGGGGCGGGCCGTGATGCCACAGGCATGGGCGAAAAGGATTCCATGTCTGCTAAGTCGGAGACAGAAATACTACAAATTGTTTTAAAATAGTTAATTTGAAGAAAAATAGTTTGATTTATTGCGGAAGCTTTAAATTGTGAGAACTTGAAACAGGTGCACATGCATTTTAGTAAAAACTTAAGATACAAGTTTTGAAACAGATTTTTATGCAGTGATCATCGCAGATGAATGAGCATGCAACTATGTCAAATATCAGTACATATAATATTTAGCCTAGCAGTTGTCCATGAAACAGGAGAAAATGGCTAATTATAATTATTACATGAAAGAAATATCTGACAGTGAAAGAAATGAAACATAAACACAAAACCTGAAACTTGACGCAGATCGGCCTCAGAGAGCAGGCGGCGCAGGCACAAACACTAAGGCAAGTCCAAAACAAGAAGGAAAAGCCTCAGAACATTGATAACATAAGCAAGGTAGATTACAAACTAGCAAGGGAAACAATAATGTATAAGTACCAGTTTTATCAGAAGCAAAGCTAGCAAGACAGACAGCAAGCAAGACGAGTAGAAATAATTAGAATTATTAGACTACTCCGAAGCATAACATAGATTCAGTCATGAAATGTCATTAGTTGTAATCATTGAAAGGTGCAAGTGTTTCTATCTGATGCACGAGATTCTAACAGGAGTCTAAATGCAAGGCTTATCAAAGTAATTGGGCTTGCTATGACATTATTGGTTCCCGTTACAAGGTAAGCGGAAACTCGATTCAAAGCGTCACATCAATTTAACACTACCTTTCAATGATTGCTTATCACATTAATGAACTGAAGGATTCATGATTCAGAAGGATTCAAATTCAGGTTCAAGACTTGTCAGAGATTCAAGAGTAAAACATATAATTGATCGCATAATATCATAAGCTGTAATCAATGAAGGGTGTAGGTGTTTCTAGTGCGTGCACATGGTTCACACTCAAGTTCAAGTGTAAGGCTTACTAGAATAAGAGTATTTCTTGCTTACCGTGACCATGCAATCAAGACGATGCACCATCTAAACACTACATTTCAGAGATTGCTTATGACATAAAAATTGAGTTAGAAGATTCATAGATTGGTGATTCTAATTGGAACAGACTCACGCTGACGAAGAACATCAAGTCAAGAAATAGACTTTATCCAAGTCTTTCAACCAAACAGGTATAAGAAACAGGATTCGATGACTCAAAGAACTCGAAAGAGAGTTTAGAAACTTACGGGTTCAAGTATTCACGAGTAACAAGGTAACTACACATCATTTTCTAGAATACCAAGTATTCATTTAGTTTGATCCATTCCAACACACGATTATCTTCCAAGTAAGCATAGGTGCGAGCCGAATATTTTATATCAAACACAAATCACCTAGTTGTCAACAAGAATATTAACATTTATCATTATAATAAATAATACTCATAATCAAAAAGAACTACTGGACTTCCATTTATTCATCAACTGAGACGAAACTCATCTAAGTGAATATTCAAGTAAACATCATTCTCATTCACAACTCGCTTTATTTCAAACGCGTGAACCTTGAACTAATAACATGTCTATTTAGGGATTTGAGGTCTAAATTTATTTGACAAAGCGAGCATCCAAGGGTGAATTCATGTAAAAATAAGAACAAACAAGACAATAAAATTCAATGTTTGCAAGAGAGAGAGATCTCTACTTGCCTCAAATGAGGCTAAATCTGACGGCGGCGGCGAAGCGGCGCGAGCAAAAATAGAACCACATTTTGAACCTGGTCAAACACAACGAAAACGAAGCTGAATAATTTACTACGCTAACTCAAGCATTCTATGACGCGGAAATTAAACAAAGGGGGATTAGCAGATTTACCTCCCTCAAAGGTGAGGGGAGAAGAAATTTCACGCGGAGACGGAGACTTGGCGGTGCTTAGGTTGCGGAAACCCTAATTCAGAGAGAGGATTTGTGAGGTGGCACCAATGGAAACGAGGAGCGGTGCCGAAAATCACAAATAATCCACGGTTAGACGATCGCAAGGGGGGCACAAATCTGAAACACAAGTTGCACAAGATTTGGAGACAAAACAAAAAAGACAAATCATAGAAAAATCTGAATAGGGGGGAACAAGAGGAATTCCATACCCAAGGAGGACAAAATCGAGCCCAAGGAGGAGAGGGAAGGGGAACCCTAGTTGTCGCTCTCGCAAAAAAAAACCCGGCCAAGATGAAGAAGAGGAGTGGGGATTAGGGCTGCCGACCTCTGAGGAAGTCGGAGGATGGAGAGGCTGTTGCAGCCGCCTGGGGAGGAGAAGTTGTTTCTGTCGTTGGCCTGGGTAAGAGGAGGCGCAGGGGGCGTCGGCCAAAGGCACCAACCACGATAGGAGAAGCAGGCGGAGGCGACGGCCATGGCTGGAGGAGTAGGAGCTGCTAGCGGCGACGACATTGAGCGTGGGAGATGGGAGCGGGAGCGGGAGAGCGAGCGGGAGACGGGATCGGGAGACGACTCGGGAGCCCTAATCGAGCGCTTGCGATTTGCGGGGTTTAAACCGGGGGGGGGGGGGGGGGGGGCTGCTCTGGATTAAATCAAGGGGGCTGGCTCGGTTTGGTAATAAAAAGGGATAGGCTGCGGTTAGCCGAAATCAATTAAATACTTAAAAAGAAAAGTAGGGTTGTTACATTTTCCCCTACTCAGGAAGTTTCGTCCCGAAACTTTCTGAGGATTCCCTGAATGGGACCTCTCATGGTGAAGATTCAGATGTCATTTATTCCAAACAAGATTTGCAGATCAAGACATGGAAGCTAACTAGGAATATGCCGGAACAGAAAAGAAAACAAGCGCTGAGACTTACCAAGATCAAGAGAAAATTTGCAGAATATTTGCTTCGCATATCAAATTCAAGTTCTCAAGAGGATTATTCATACTTTTCATGCATTCAGAACACAGTTATTAAAGGATGGTTTTCTTTCGAAGCTTGCGCATTTGATACTCTACGATCTTAGCAGGTATGGCCAGAATACGAAGGATTTGATTCAAGGAACACAGGAATTGCTTCACTTAGCTCAGAATTGAGAGATAAAACTCAGGAATTCGAGAGCGAAAAATCCTTGCATGAAGGGGTATTTGCGATGTTGACGCTTAAGAGCTAACTAGAAGGAGATACTAGAGAATCAGATGAGATCGATAGACAAGCAGAACAGGAAGCACTGAATACGAATATCAGAGATTTGAAACTAGAGATTCTAACACATTTCCTACTGTCAGACACATAAATTATGTAATAATCACAACATTTTCATTGGACAACTCTAGGTAATGATCATGCAAGTGCAACCATGAGATCGTGTGCGATGTCAAGCAAATAGTAAATCCATGCGTGTATAATCATTATTGTTGTTCTTGGCTTCACACTTGAGCAATGATTTATGATATGAATGCAAATAAATGGATACACATGCCATGTTAAGCGCCCATATCACTTAACATGTCATGCATATTAAGACTCTAATGCCAACGCACTTGAAATATTAAACTGCCCATAACCAATTAATATTCGCAAGCGGTGTATATCCTAGTGAAATTCATATGCACAAAAATGTTAAGTTTGCCCATACTCCCTTAACATTCGTGTGCATACTACTCATGCTTATGAGTGAGTGTGCGCGTGTTTCAGCCGCGAACAATACATAATGACAAGGTGCGTGAAGTAATGATGCATGCATAAATATATATAAAATAAGATTTAAAATATTTGATAATTGTAAAGTACTTTATCTTAAAAACAAACCTGGCTCTGATACCAACTGTCATGACCCGTCTCGACAGAAGTCAGAGTGCGCTTCGGGGCGGGCCGTGATGCCACAGGCATGGGCGAAAAGGATTCCATGCCTGCTAAGGCGGAGACAGAAATACTACAAATTGTTTTAAAATAGTTAATTTGAAGAAAAATAGTTTGATTTATTGCGGAAGCTTTAAATTGTGAGAACTTGAAACAGGTGCACATGCATTTTAGTAAAAACTTAAGATACAAGTTTTGAAACAGATTTTTATGCAGTGATCATCGCAGATGAATGAGCATGCAACTATGTCAAATATCAGTACATATAATATTTAGCCTAGCAGTTGTCCATGAAACAGGAGAAAATTGCTAATTATAATTATTACATGAAAGAAATATCTGACAGTAAAAGAAATGAAACATAAATACAAAACCTGAAACTTGACGCAGATCGGCCTCAGAGAGCAGGCGGCGCAGGCACAAACACTAAGGCAAGTCCAAAACAAGAAGGAAAAGCCTCAGAACATTGATAACATAAACAAGGTAGATTACAAACTAGCAAGGGAAACAATAATGTATAAGTACCAGTTTTATCAGAAGCAAAGCTAGCAAGGCAGACAGTAAGCAAGACGAGTAGAAATAATTAGAATTATTAGACTACTCTGAAGCATAACATAGATTCAGTCATGAAATGTCATTAGTTGTAATCATTGAAAGGTGCAAGTGTTTCTATCTGATGCACGAGATTCTAACAGGAGTCTAAATGCAAGGCTTATCAAAGTAATTGGGCTTGCTATGACATTATTGGTTCCCGTTACAAGGTAAGCGGAAACTCGATTCAAAGCGTCACATCAATTTAACACTACCTTTCAATGATTGATTATCACATTAATGAACTGAAGGATTCATGATTCAGAAAGATTCAAATTCAGATTCAAGACTTGTCAGAGATTCAGGAGTAAAACATATATTTGATCGCATAATATCATAAGCTGTAATCAATGAAGGGTGTAGGTGTTTCTAGTGCGTGCACATGGTTCACACTCAAGTTCAAGTGTAAGGCTTACTAGAATAAGAGTATTTCTTGCTTACCGTGACCATGCAATCAAGACGATGCACCATCTAAACACTACATTTCAGAGATTGCTTATGACATAAAAATTGAGTTAGAAGATTCATAGATTGGTGATTCTAATTGGAACAGACTCACGCTGACGAAGAACATCAAGTCAAGAAATAGACTTTATCCAAGTCTTTCAACCAAACAGGTATAAGAAACAGGATTCGATGACTCAAAGAACTCGAAAGAGAGTTTAGAAACTTACGGGTTCAAGTATTCACGAGTAACAAGGTAACTACACATCATTTTCTAGGATACCAAGTATTCATTTAGTTTGATCCATTCCAACACACGATTATCTTCCAAGTAAGCATAGGTGCGAGCCGAATATTTTATATCAAACACAAATTACCTAGTTGTCAACAAGCATATTAACATTTATCATTATAATAATTAATACTCATAATCAAAAAGAACTACTGGACTTCCATTTATTCATCAACTGAGACGAAACTCATCTAAGTGAATATTCAAGTAAACATCATTCTCATTCACAACTCGCGTTATTTCAAACGCGTGAACCTTGAACTAATAACATGTCTATTTAGGGATTTGAGGTCTAAATTTATTTGACGAAGCGAGCATCCAAGGGTGAATTCATATAAAAATAAGAACATACAAGACAATAAAATTCAATGTTTGCAAGAGAGAGGGATCTCTACTTTCCTTAAATGAGGCTAAATCTGACGGCGGCGGCGAAGCGGCGCAAGCAAAAATAGAACCACATTTTGAACCTGGTCAAACACAACGAAAACGATGCTGAATAATTTACTACGCTAACTCAAGCATTCTATGACGCGGAAATTAAACAAAGGGGGATTAGCAGATTTACCTCCCTCAAAGGTGAGGGGAGAAGAAATTCCACGCGGAGACGGAGACTTGGCGGCGCTTAGGTTGCGGAAACCCTAATTCAGAGAGAGGATTTGTGAGGTGACACCAATGGAAACGAGGAGCGGTGCCGGAAATCACAAATAATCCACGGTTAGACGATCGCAAGGGGGGCACAAATCTGAAACACAAGTTGCACAAGATTTGGAGACAACCAAAAAGATAAATCATAGAAAAATCTGAATAGGGGGAACAAGAGGAATTCCTTACCCAAGGAGGCCAAAATCGAGCCCAAGGAGGAGAGGGAAGGGGAACCCTAGTTGTCCCCCTCGCAAAAAAAAAAACCCGGCCAAGACGAAGAAGAGGAGTGGGGATTAGGGCTGCCGACCTCTGAGGAAGTCGGAGGATGGAGAGGCTGTTGCAGTCGCCTGGGGAGGAGAAGTTGCTTCTGTCGTTGGCCTGGGTAAGAGGAGGCGCAGGGGGCGTCGACCAAAGGCACCGACCACGATAGGAGAAGCAGGAGGAGGCGACGACCATGGCTGGAGGAGCAGGAGCTGCTGGCGGCGACGACATTGAGCGCGGGAGATGGGAGCAGGAGCGGGAGAGTGAGCGGGAGACGGGATCGGGAGACGACTCGGGAGCCCTAACCGAGCGCTTGCGATTTGCGGGGTTTAAACCGGGGGGGGGGGGGAGCTGCTCTGGATTAAATCAAGGGGGCTGGCTCGGTTTGGTAATAAAAAGGGATGGGCTGCGGTTAGCCGAAATCAATTAAATACTTAAAAAGAAAAGTAGGGTTGTTACAGTTGGGCATCAAAGACTACTAGCAAGGTATTTTCCCTCTCTTCTCCCTCAAACCCTAACCCTAATCTCTAGATTTCTCTAGTTCCCTCTAGTTCTTCCCCTTTCTCTAGATAGTTCATAACATTTGGTATCAGAGGATCTTCCCTCCAACCATGGTTTCCACTCGCTCTGAAGCCGAACTCGCACGATTAACCGCCATCGAGATAAATTATGTTGGGTTGACGGATGCCGTCGCCGCCGTTGAGGAACGGATGAAGAAGACCACGGATCAACTCGAAGAAAGGTTGGACAACCGTCTAGAGGAGATCAAAGCCCTCCTCGTTCAGAATCTGAAAGGGAAAACGCAGATCCAAGAAGGATCGGAAGGGGAGATATCAACACAGCCGACAGGAATTTCGGTCCAGGGCGTCGATCGGCTGATAGCGTTGGGGTCCCAAACCGACGGGACTCGGGCGACTGGGAACCAGCAGAGAAGGATCGGGGGGACGGCGAGGGCTGGCAGGGGGGCGGCGCAGTGCCGCTGGGCTCCTGGGAGTAAGGCGGAAGCCGCGCAGGCTACAGCAGGCCGACAGAACCCGATAGGGTTCCGCAAACCTATGGGCCGATTCCAGCCCCTGTTTCGACCCACGGGGTGAGTTTCAGCATGGAGGGAGGCCATCGGAGCAGATCGCAACGTTCTCACGGCCGTACGGGATGCCGGGAGCACCGACGGGGGCTGAAACGGGAATTTTACCACTTCCAAGGGCCTATGGACCTCCCATGGGGTTTGGAAATACACATATGGGGTACAAGAGGCCCCCACCAGCTATGCAGCATGGGGGAGGACAGCCCCTGGTCGGTGGCGGCGGAGGAGTGAACTACCCGGGACCACAGGGCCATCCTATTCCACCACGGGAGCAATACAGGGTCATAGACATTGACCACGGAGGGTTTGGAACGGGCAATCAACGTGCATACATGCAGCCCAAGCGCACTCGCATGAATTTTCCCAAATTCCAGGGTGGCGATGCCCTGGAGTGGGTTCAGAAGGCAGAGCTTTTTTTCAATTATCAGGAGATACCGGAGGATCAGTGGGTGCAATTGGCGGCCTTCCATCTGGAAGACGACGCCTATCAGTGGACCAAGTGGTTCCAACGGGGTCGCGCTTATGCACCCTGGACGGAGTTCGTCGAGGCTTTTTCGGCCCGGTTCGGGCCGTTGGACTATGAGGATGCAGAGGCAATGTTGCAGAAGCTGCGGCAGAAAGGGACAGTCACGAAATACAGGACAGAGTTTGAACGATTGGCCAATCGGGTCAATTGGGAGGAGAAGACGCTCCTCAGCTGTTTCATATCCGGCTTGCGAGATGAGTTGCGGGACGAGGTCCACGCCTATTTGCCACGAAGTCTGGGCCATGCAATCAGTGTGGCAAGGATACAGGAGGAGAGATTCAACCGGCAGAGGACCCGTACAGTGGTGAGAGCTCCTGCGGCTGCACATCCTCCTCGGGGGGCTCTCCCGGCTGAGGGCGGGCCAACAGTGACAAGACTGACATGGCAGGAACTTCAGGCCAGGAAGGAGAAAGGGTTATGCTTCAACTGCGATGAGAAGTACACCCGTGGGCACGCTTGCCAGAAGGTCCAGGTATTCATGCTGCAGGAGGAAACGGAAGATGTTACTCGCACTGAAGAGGAGGGAGAGTTGGTTTTCGACGACTTTGGAGTATCCATCCAGGCCCTGGAGGGGGGTACCCCATCTCCGACCTTACACCTGGCGGGGAGGGTCGGCAAGGAGACGGTGGCGATCTTGATGGACAGCGGGAGCACTCACAACTTCATCCAACCCGCAGTGGCCCAGAAGACGAGGTGTCTCATTGATCGCAGCGCGGCTTTCCCCGTCAGGGTAGCGGATGGTCGTACACTGCAGTGCGAGGGCGTGTTGAAAGGAGTGGAGCTCCAGATACAGGGGTACACGGGACATATTGATGTTTACTTATTACCGATCCGGGGTTCTGACATGGTGTTGGGCGTACCGTGGCTGCAGCAATTTCAGCGGGTGACCTTCGATTGGAACCAGATGGCTATAGAGTTCAGCCAGCACGGGAAGAGGTACTGCTTGGGAGGCCTCAAGTGGTCTCAGGTAAAGGAGACCTCACCCCGCAACGTGGAACGACTAGGGGCACCGGATAGTACGATGACCGTCGCCACAGCGAGTAGAGCGGAGCCTACGGCTCCAACAGAGATCTCGTCTCAGATGCAGGCCAGAGTCGACTGGTCCCAAGAGCCGCACGCTCCCCGCCTCCAGCTTGAGGACAAGCTGGTCCTTGATGGGGGAGGGAATGTTACGCCCGGCGTCGTTACCAGGTTATCCGATTACTGTGCACGTCGACCAAAGGAGAAGGCGGAGGAAGACCGGGCTGAACCATCCGGTTCAGCCCGCCAGTATTAATATAAGGAGCACCGGGGCTGAACCGCACCGGTTCAGCCCCTATGGGGGCCGGCCGGCCCTAGGGGTTGGGTGGGCATAAATACCCAACCCATCCTCCTTGGTTGGGCATCAAAGACTACTAGCAAGGTATTTTCCCTCTCTTCTCCCTCAAACCCTAACCCTAATATCTAGATTTCTCTAGTTCCCTCTAGTTCTTCCCCTTTCTCTAGATAGTTCATAACAGCAACCCTATTTGCCTCTTCTTTCGCGAACGTGCAATCGGTGGTGGCGGAAGCTGGTTTGCGGGAGCTGCGAAATAAATACGATATTCCTGAGAGCTTTCAATTGGAGGTAATGAGGAAGGGGGAGAAGTGCAATGCCTGCACGAAGTGCGGTTTAGTCTTCTTTCTTGATCATTCACATGGGGTTGAGGCTACCACAATGGGATGAGTTCGTGGAGATTCTGGAAGCGTTTGGCCTAGTCCCCATACAAATTCATCAAAACAGTGTCGGCCTGATTTGTTCATTTATCAAGTATCTCTGGTTGCAACGAGCGAGATGAGACTTTAAAATTGTTGGAGGATAGAAAATGACGAAATTGCTTAATGAAAGAAGGCTCTCTCCTATATATAGGAGGGAGAAACATCATGGGTAAGAAGGGAAACATACAAGAAAAAGAACATAAAAATATACAAATCTGGATAGAACGACCAACGGGAGTGAACCGGGCGGCAAGAGCAGAGCCCTCAGCAACTGTGTCAGGTAGACGAGTCTGCCGGCGATCATATTATTGCTGAACCAAACTATACACCTCAGGTAGGGAAGGGAGATGAGAGCGTCCAAGAATCTGAACATTGATGGGATCGAGGTCGCAGTGTAGACCATGAAGAAATTCAAATATCCTGTTGCGTTCCTCCCGTGCACGGACCAACACCTCATCCTCAGGGGAGACAAGATTAAGAGAATCGAAATGATCATACTCTTAGTAAAGTTGGGTAAACTGTAGGTAGTAGGTGGGGGGGGGGGGGGGGGGGGGCGATCCCCTTGGCGCAAGAGAAAAATCCGACGCCTCAATTGGAAAATCTGAGCGTCATTCCCACGACAGGAATAGGTAATCTCGGCATGCTTCCAAATATCGACCGCAGCGTGCAGAAATAGGTAGTTGCGGGCAATAGACTCCTGCATGGAGTTGGTCAGCCAGGACATCACTAAGGAGTTCTCGGATTCCCATTGGGGCCAATCCAGAGAGATAGTAGTACGTGCCCTGGTAGTACCGCTGATGTAGCCAAACAGACGGCGGCTCTTGAGGGCCAGAGTGACAGAGCGAGCCCACGGGAGATAATTGGTACCATCTAACTTAATAGTAGTGATCTGAGGGGTCCCATGATCATGGGTGGAACGAAGAGAGACACTAGAAGGAAGGGAACTTTGAGGGGCACTCCCACCGGAGGAGACATTCGGAAATTCACCACCTTCCGACATAGCAAGCGAGGAAAAAGAAACTTCAGGCTGCTAGGGTAGAGGAGTCTCACTTATAGAAAGAGGAGAAGCAACGGGGGAGCGCAATCACACATGGAGGAGAAGATACATCCCCACAAGAAGGGAAAAAAGGGCGTCAGAGAAACAATCCTTGCAGGAATTCGGCGTCAGAAATGGCTCAAACAGCCATGCGAAGGAGGAGAACGCCCGACGCCGACCGGCGCTTGCGGGAGGAAGAGGGGGCCGACTCTTGCGGAGGAAGAGGGAGTCGACCCTTGGGAAGGAAGAGGGAGGCGACGGGACCGGCGAAGTCGCGGAAGACTGGAGCGAGGAAGACGGGAGGCGACGATTTCTGCACGCAGAATATAGGAGCGCGGGTTGTGCGAGAGACGAACCGACGGAAGCAAACGAGCGTAAAATTAGGTTACGACAGCTCTGATACCATGTTGGAGAGTAGAAAATGAGGGAATTGCTTAATGAAAGAAGGCTCTCTCCTATATATAGGAGGGAGATACATCATGGGTAATAAGGGAAACATACAAGAAAAAGAACATAAAAATAACATAATTCCAACAAAAATATTTCATTACTTATTCACCATCCGCGACAGTAAGGAGGGGACTGTATATTTCGTTGGGTCTACCTTGAAGGCGGTAAACATGGAGAACAAACTGCAGGATCGAAATTCATATTTTTTTATGGTTAGGGGTCCCTTTAGCATTAATACACTAATGTCTCCTGCTGCGCGGAGTGAAGTCGTTTTCCAGACGCCGCAACTTTCTGTGGAAGAGGAGAGGATAAAATTCTTTCAAACTGCGGTGCTCAACATCGCCCTTTATCGAGGTTTAGTTGATAGAGCATGCCGACTGGATCATACTATCCGTAAGTGTTCCATATCTCCTTGTGCTTTGCATTTTGGGGAAAGAAGTTCACTTGTTTGTGTGCAACGGAGAAAGACTTTTTTGTAGAGAAAATGTTAATGTCGGAAGAGAGGACAAAGAAGTTTCCGCGGAAAACTAATCCTCCTCTAAATAAGGAAGGGGTAGTAACGAAAAGAGCCCTTGGAGCCTAGCGAGAGGCAGGAGAAAAGTAAAAGAAAGGCTTCTGAGAGTTCCGCGGAGTGTAGTCGAGCGAGGTGGTCGCTGATGAGAGTACCGACAGAGTCGGTGGACTGCTCTTTCTTTGTTGAGGGAGTGGAAGAGGTACGTCGGGTGGTGCTTGTGTCGAAGGAGGCGAAAGTGCGGGATGCGACGGAAAGACCAATTTTCATCACTGCGAATGATGGATCTTCAGTCAACCTTACGGCCAGAATTCCCTCAGTAGTGGGAAAAGAGGGGGCACAAATAGCGTATGATTTGGGTATGGTGATGTCATCTTCGGATGAAATGCATACCTTGCAGGAACTACACTTCTCGACACTAGTGGCGGAGAGCTATATAAGTGTCGTTGCTGGCCTTTTAACATACACACATGTTGGGCTGCAAATGCCTCGAGGCGGTGAAGATTGCTAAGCGCCACCAAGAGAAGTTGAAGTTGCTCGTGGCACAGCTTGAGGTGAGTCTGCTCATACCTACCTGGGATGTTTACGATGTAGTTTATAATATGCTCATGTGGGGCGTCCTGCAGGAGATTACGCAGGCGAAGGAGGAAGAGACAACCCGGAGGTGTGGGAAGCAAGAGGAGGATCTACTGATAGTGCTGACCGACGTGCAGTCGGAGGCTGAGCTCTGGCATAAGCTGGATGAGGCGGCTCGTGGAGAACTCCAACGTCAGCTTTCCCTTATACAGCTCGAACGGGCGAATCGTCGGGAGAGTGATGATGATGTAGGACAAGCGTCACACCTACCTGCCACCTTGGAGTCCCACCAGGGGCCCACCTTGGAATCCAAGGCGGCTTTATCAGGGCTGCAACCCATACACCGGAGGTGTGGGAAGCAAGATGATCTACTGATAGTGCTGACCGACGTGCAGTCGGAGGCTGAGCTCTGGCATAAGCTGGATGAGGCGGCTCGTGGAGAACTCCAACGTCAGCTTTCCCTTATACAGCTCGAACGGGCGAATCGTCGGGAGAGTGATGATGTAGGACAGGAGTCACACCTACCTGCCACCTTGGAGTCCCACCAGGGGCCCACCTTGGAATCCAAGGCGGCTTTATCAGGGATCAACCCATACACCCCAACCCATCCCCGGGCCGACCACAACCGCAATAGGTTGTTGAGGCCGGGATTCGAGCACTCGACCTCCTAAACAAATAGTTCTCAATTGAACTTCCATCACCAACTGAGCTGATAAAGTCGTCTTGGTAAAGCCTTGATAAAGCTGCCTTGGTGGATTCCAGGGTGGGCCCCCTGGTGGGACTCCAGGGTGGCAGGCATGTGTGACGTCTGTCCTGCATCAGATGAGCTGAAGAAGGAACTTCATGCAACCAAAGAGGTGACTTAGGAATAAGTCAAGGAGATGAAGGAGGCAAGGATATAGGGTATGCGCTTGATGCTCGAGTTGTTAGAGGAACGAGGGTATCACTCGAAGAAAACGACTCTTGAGCAAGTGTGCCCGATGTAGTGGGGGCGACACCGCATGTTGGGGGATCATCACCAACAGCTCCTTCTTGATCTCGCGAGCAATGTAGTTCTTTTGTAACTGTATATAATTTGGAAATGTTTTTTATAATCGTATGATAATTTGTGTAACTGTACATAATTCGTGTTTTGCTAGAAGTGAGTCGAGAGGCGATTGAGTACTGTGAGACTTTGAATGTTCTGAAGGCGGGTGGAGAATAATGAGAGGGAGAGCATGACAATCATGTTGCGGAGTTCGTCTATTGTCGTAGTCTGCTTCAAATCCATCTCCAACATTGCTTGCTTATTGTTCTCCACTGCTCTCCGCAGGTCCTGGTTTCACGTGTTATGATTGCCCATTGTTGATGGAGCGTTGACCAGATGATGCTCTGATATCACTGAAGCTCTCGTGATTGAATTCCATGTAGGCGGGAGAACTCTTAAGGCCGCAGCCTGAGCAGAGATCTTAAAGGAGTCTTCGAAGGAGAGGTCCAGAGGCGATTGAAAGGGGAAGATAGAACACAAATAACCATACTTCATTCCTTACAATTCTGAGGTATATATAACCTCTGCTACACATGATAAGTTGCAGTTTTACAGGTACGCAACTCCCACTACACTCACTGACACTACTTACTATCGCCAGGTGGTAACTGTTGGCGGTTAAAAACACTAGATTCCACTATCGCCTGGTAGTTAATAACGGTAACTACTGGCGGTAAGTGACACTATAGGTAAGACATGTATTTGAATAGACCTCAAAGACTCAGACAATGGAATCGTGATAATAGGCTAATAGAGAACGGATAAAGAGACGCAGGCAAGGCATGTATGCGAACGGGAAATAGATCCCAACAATCGAGCATAGTGCAAGCACATCAGGAGACAACGATGGCAACAAGAAATGAAAAATTTGGAATTAGATCTAGTCACACCCAAGCCATGCAGAAGTACATCACGCAACGATTGAATTGTCGAGTTGCTCTGATTCAAAGTTCAATGGATGAAGGTAGTCTATATGGAGAGCTGCAATAATCCCTCTCCACGAAATAATCAATCCAATACATTTTATGGAGCCAAAGTGACCTAAACATAGGAATCATGTTGGTATTTCACCACCCAGTGAACATAACTCATATTGTTTTTTTTACTTCAACTTGTTCCAATGAAAAATGAAAGTGGAAAGGTGAAGATCATAGAGAACATAAAAAATTATCCAACGCAACATCCATAATATCATGTGATTCCAATACATTGAGTATATCTCTAGGCTAAAACCATCTGATTAAGGTAGTCAAGTTCCTAAAACTAACAAGAAATTTCCTCTAGAGAGAGCTCTTTCAATTGATATCTAGATTATGTCCAAATTAAAAGGAATCAACTAAGCCATTGTAGAATCCATCTTAGCCTCTGAAAGGTTTAACTTCTGCTATTTGTTTCCACAAACAGTAGAAAGATAACTTTACAGCATTACCACATTATCAACTACATAAGAAAACTGCGTTCCATATCTTACCTTCATCTGCATCACCTGACGTTTCTACTTTCTGTTGAGTAGAATTTTGAATACCTGAAAAAACAAGAGATCAACACTTGATCATTCCTTCTTTATGTCTACTAAAAAGTAATCGCATGGAAAACAGCACAATTAGAGGACCATTTGATTCAAAGATACACTGATACAGAATATTCATTTTGAAATTATCTAAGAGTAGACAGCTCTGCACCCTATAATAGAAATAATTACACCATTAGATCATGCCGTGTACAAATTAAATATTAAAAGTAAAAGAATGTGAATCAGAAAACAGAAATAGGTTCTTCTAGACCAAGAGGGCATGACTTACCACCAGAGAAGACAGACGATGTTGTTACCCTTGTAGAAAGAAAACCCCCACTCAGCGAACTAGGAAAAAAACTTGAACTCTGACTCAATGGCAAGCTGGTAGATGTGGCCTCCTTTGAAACATTAGAAGGCATGCACAATTCAGAAGATGAAAAGTCTGCACCAGAACTTGTGTTGGACAGTGAGTTCTTGGAAACAAAAACTGAGTTGCCCTGGTTGTTAGGTGAAACAGTTGGTTTGCTGACGGAATTCAATAATGATAAACTAGGAGGCATAACCACATTTGCAGAAGGAATGTTTGGAGTGCTATCAGTATTGCCCTGTCTAGGCAAACTGGTAGATAGTATTCTTTCTAGTTCTGAAGTACTCCCTCTAAGCCAATCAACAATATCTTTGAATTCATCCTGAATTAAGAAAGCAAATAAATTAATGGTGTCTTGCAGTAAAACTTCTAAAGTAATGATAAATACATTATATACACAGATTTTTCTTATAACTTCAGCATGCAAACAAAACTGACTTTACAGAGTCTTCCACCTCACTACTAACCATACCACAAAAAATACAAAATCATAACCACAATGAATATCCGATCAACTGTACCTTGAGCTCCACCGTCAGGGCTTCTGTTTCCACTTCAAAAAAACACAATTCTCCTACACACCAATAGCCAAATAAAGAACTGTGCAGGATCATCAGCAACGAAGATGACGACAATTGAGCAGGATGATATTCACACCCTTTCAGCGGGTACTGTGCACCTTAATAGACTGGCATATTGATATGAAATTAGTTTCCCTCACTCGACTTCCAAGACAGCCGATCTTCAAAAAGAGAGTATTGATTCGTGCACACATGTCAAAAGAAAAATAGCTCCCTTATTTCGTTTTAAGGCTATATTACTGTTTATCTTTGTATTTTATTTACTTCAGTAAAATCTTTCTAAGGAACATTATAATTTTAGAACTCACGATAGGTTTGCTAAGGAAATTGAACCAAGCTAGTTTTCTTGGGTGAGGCTTGTCTCTGAATCATTTCACTTTTTTTTTGTTCCCTCTGCAAGAAATTAATCCCTATCTATCTGATCGATCCTCTGTTACTATTAGAAGTATTTAATATCATGACTGTTGAGGATGGTTGGGAAAGCGACATTCATAGGGCTCTCTTGTTAGATGTTTACTGTCTACCCCCAACATAGGAGAGAATAGAAGACGCGCGATTATTTTCAACACTTATTTTCCTAAAATGGATGGTGCATACAAGTTGGTTATTGACAACGAAAGTTGTGTCAATGTGCTTGCATCTAAGGGTCTTGAGTGTTTAAGGTTGACAAAGTCTCACCTACATCCTTATCGCGTAGCTTCAATCGACAAGATAACGTTACAGGTCACTTACCGGTGTCATGTACTAATTAGTCTACGGATTTTGGGGATCGTAATGTGACTTTCCATGGATGTTGCCCATGTAATATTAGGTCGACCCGGGCTATACAATCACACGTGTGTATTTTATCATAATGGTCGCAAATTCACTTTACCAAACCACTCCCAGAGATAGCAATAAGAGGGAGATTCAGATAAAGGACACATTCAAGTGCAGGGCCCTCAATATCTCTAAATAGTATATACTTGAGTCATCCCATGAGTGAGGATATTGACTCAAAGGTCGATTATGTAATGACTAGCTCGCTTGTATCTGAGGTAGGAGTGTTATGATGACTCGAAGATTGCTCGAAAACCAACTCAAGTTTTGACTCATATTGAACCTAAACAACCTGAGTCATGAGCCAAAACTTGGCTCATTCTTAGTTTCTAGCCGTTTTCAAGTCAACCTCGAATCAGATCGAGCAAGCTAAAAATCAACTCAAAATTAGAAACTATATATACATATATGTGCGTGTCTCTCTCTCACTCTCTTCTCTCTCTCTTTCTCTCTCTCTCTCTCTCTCTCTCTCTATATATATATATATATATATATATATGGCCATTTACCTAGATCTCCCCTCTAACTTCGCTAAATTACAGGTTGCACCCCTCTTACTTTTGAAATTACAAAAACCTCCCCTGTAAGTTTACATTTCATAACTATGAGCTGAGCTTGGTTGGGCTCGAAGTCGGATCGAGAACAACCCTGCTATAAGGGCTTGATCGAGATCTCGAATACTAACTCACATGTTTGTCACACTTGTCGCACTTCCCTTGAGCAGTAACATCTCAACTCTGACCTCGTCAATTAGACCATCCAGGGGACTTAGCCGGTCCAGTTGACCCCTTGAGAAGCTTAGTTGGGGTCACAATAACCATCATAAGTTTAGTGACCCGACTACGAATTATATTAACACCAGAGTTGAACTACGACGACCCAAAATTGATCCCCATCAATGGAGGTGCACTCATATGATCAATACGAACTCAACGACACCAGTTACGCCTCATTCCAGTGTGTAATGACGAAGTTAACTAAATCGGGCCGGATCGAGCTACTTGATGGCCTGATGTGACTTTTTGAGCAAATGAACTCCAAATTGGCCTCAGTCAGTTGCATTGAACTCCTATGATCGATATGAACTCACTGTCGTTCGTTCATGCAAATCCGACGAGAATTGAGAAAGTTCACTGAAATAGGTCATATTAAGTTACACAACGACTCGAATAGGCAACTATGAGTAAATAGAATCGGAATCGACTTCGGTTGAGTTCATTTGACTTGTATGACCGTTACGAGCGCAACGACACCTTCCACACTTTTTTCCCACGCTTATTTCAGGAGTTACAAATTTATTATACCCTTAGTAAAAATATTTTGTCATTAATATATATAAGTATATATTTTATACATAAAAATAAAACTTAAACATTTATTGCAATCCCTAACCTAAGCATCGGCGGAGAACGAGAGGAAGGTGGGCAGAGTTCACGAAGGGGGTTGTTGCTCTCTGGTCTTATACACAAGGGAAATAAGTGTCTCCTTTCCCTTATCTGATCCCTTCTTCTTCCAGCGTTTTCTTCTTCATCTTCTCTGGCGAGGGAGACGACAAGAGTTTCGGCCTTCTCCTCTGAGGCATTTCTTCTTTCTTCTTCTGCGATTTGAGGAGGAATCGGGATTGCTGCGGCTTTCCGACTGATTAGGTTTTTGAGCTTTTGCACATTGAAGATGGCCTGGAATCAAGCAACCCGTGTGATTTGCGATTACTTCTCTTCTGAATATGGTAATCTTTAACCTAACTTTCGAATTGAATTGGTGTTCTGCCGTGGAAGAATCCGATTTACAAAGTTATGCTATTATTTCTTCCTCTTCTTCTTCTTCTTCTTGCCCGATTTCTGATGTTTGGGAGCCCCGCACATGAGAATGGAATTAAGTTGAGGAGGTTAATTGCATGCTGAAACCGTGAATTCGCTGGAAGGGCAGTTTCGTTTCTTAGACTCCTTCTAATTCCGTTCTTGGGATTTCAATCTTCTGATTCTTATTAAGGCTAAGTGGGCTAAGACTTTCGGTTGAGAATTTTTATCTCCCGCTTCACCTCCTCCACTTCTTTCTCTTCATTCTCTCCCTGGTTTCGGTTATGAGTAAAAAATGGATGTTTTTTACTTGCATTCTCTGATCATGCTTTAACAAATTCGGCACCCACTATGATTATAGCTGTAGAGTTAGAGGTTACCTTCTCCATTGACCCTCTTTATGCAAGTATGCATAATCTATGTAGAGTAAAGGTTACATTGGCAATCTAAATAGTTTGATAAGTTAAACACTGGAAGATGGTAATGAAATTTTAGGTTAATTAACCTATCCTTACCTTGAAGTTCTATGGCTCTTTCGGGTCAATCATGCTGATAACAGTAAAGGAAATATATTTATTAAAAGTTGATTAGGTTGAGTCGTGTTCTTTAAAGCTCTACTGATTTTTTATTAAACTATTGAAATCAAGCTTAAAGCTTCACTTGTTTCTTGATTTGGGCTTTTGACATTAATTCTTATTGTCCCAGCTCAAGGATAACTTAATTACATGATGCTATTTTAGCTTAATTCTATTATGTGAGTTCGAATAGTTTTGAAGGGTCTTCAATTGGAAGTCTTCATACTTCTCTTGAGGTTTGAAGTTACCTTAATCATAAGCTTATTATCAAGACATTGATTACGATGATTTTAGCATAGTGTGTTTTTAAGGATTCATTGTGTCAGACTTATGCTAAATTCGTTATTCATTTTCTATACGATGCTTCACTTTTGGTTTAAATTTTGAAATTACTAGTAGAGTTCACACATTCACACTAGAGAATATGCGTTAGAAACAAAAGCTAGATCAAGTTAAATTTAAGTAGAGAATGCTTCGACTAATTGCCAAGAGAACGAATTTTTCATGTAGAATTAAATTAGGCAAACTTTTACCAAGATAAGATCCCAAATCGTATGTCCATCGGTGCAAAGGAGAGTGGCCCCTGACAGTTATGAGGCAGTTTCAAGGACCTGGGAGAGTACTTTAGGCTGATTATGGCTGGATATTTGATTATCAGGACTGGGATGAAGCAGTAACTACTTGGGATGGTTGTATGGTTGGATTGGAGTGGTTGTATGGGAGGATAAGAGGAGCTGTGTCGTGAACAGGTAAGGATTTGGACTTTAGATGATATCTGGAAGGTGGAGATGAGCCTTGGCTAGAAGGGGAAGGCTGGAATTAGTGTAACAGTTTTTTTAGTGGGGGTAGTTATTTTAGGGTATTCGGGGATTAATGGTAGTTTTAGGTAGTCATTGAAGTGGTTTGGTGGTGGAGGGAGAAAATTATTGGTGGCTATGAGTGGGAAGATGGTTATCTTAGCTTTGGCACCAAGGATCCATGAAATTGGCACCGTGGGACGATCGCGAGAGCTCGGAATTTCTGTCCAAAATCTGTGATCTCTGAAAATCAGCCCCTAGACCCCTATTTATAGACTTAGAACTCTTTACGGACGACCAAGATTGCCCAGGACATAAAACCACTAATTCTACATGAAATAAAAATATGTCGTCGTTCTGAACACGACTATCACCTCGAATCATCTATCCTACAATGATATCTCCGCCTCATGCGTATATAGACTCGTGCGAGCTCCGGTATGTGTCGCCTGCCCTAGATATGTGTACCCCATCAATTCTCCACAATTTCAGAGCATTCATCTCCGATGAATGAAGATGATCATGCACTCTATGAAGATGATCATCTCACATGGTGTCATCCAAGTATCATCAAGAGTCGGTCCCCCCCTGCAATGAACCAGGTATCATACTGTGGAGTCATCTGGTGTCACTGAAACGCCATGACTCATAATGTTTGCTATGCTCTCCGTGGAAGGCCATGACTCATAAAGTCTGTTATGCTCTCGATGGAAGGGTGTATACTCTCGAGTGTCGAAAAAGGAACATGCATCGAAGTAGGAACTAGTGAGTATGCAGGTAGCTGCATAGTGGGTTGAGGCTGGAACTGAAAAGGAAAATTTGGTATAAGTGGATGTTGAGGCTCATGGGTAGTATCAGAGAATGGACTCAAATACTCGTGGGGTTCATATTATGAAACCAAATCCTCAATGTTGAATACAAGATGAATTCTCATACACTTTTAAGGATATTTAATTCGTAGGCATTCGACCAATTTTTCGTACAACTGTGTAAGGACCAATTCACCTGACATTTAATTTTTTCGATGGTCTCTGAGGGAACTTCTCAACTCCAATTCTCACTGTCACTTGCTCGACGTCTCTTTGAGAATGGAATTGACAAAGAAAAGTGGTCGGTGACAGTTATGAGGCAGTTTCAGAGGTCAAGAAGTGCACTTCAGGCCTATTATGGCTAGATGTTTCATTATCAGGATTGGGATGAAGCAGGAAATACTTGTGATAGATGTATACTTGGATATGAGTGGTTGTGTGGGAGAATTGGAGTGGTTGCGTCAGAGAATTGGAAAGGCTTTGTGACAAGGGAAGAATCTACAGGTGACGAACCCTAAAATGAATATGCGAACCACGACAAACCCTAAAATGAATATGCGGACAAATGCAGACACGAAATCAAAACACAATCCAATGAACAAGAGGCTTAAGGCATAACCCTAATGCAATGTAACTTCCAAAAAGATTCAATCGTGCAGTTGCTCCGGCATGCAATTAATTAAATAATAAAATTAAAATTGGCATACAACAACCATAATTGATTACAGAGGTTCTAAGCAAGCAACTCGTAATAACTGCATATAATTCAGAGTGCTTAAAATTTGAGAATTAAGTGAATAAGCCATATGATACCATTGAAAGGAATTTATCAAATAAATTGAGCAGAATACAACTAGAAACAACCATGAGCATTCATACGATATAAAAAAAATGAAAACTAAATGTTAAGTCTCACCCAAAGATCGCCATCGGCGGTAAACAATAATGGGGTGGTAGATCCGGTGATTCAAGTGTCAAGGAGGTTGTCTTGTAAATGGTGGTGGCGGCTAGAGGTGGATCCGAGGAAGGGATCAATGACTTGAAGGGTTCCCGTGACGAGGAAGGCGGCTAGAGGCGGTTTCAAGGAGGGGATTGACGGCTGGATGGTTTCTTGTGGACAGGGAAGGCGGCAAAAGACGGATCCGAGGAGGGGATCAGCGGCTGGAAGGAGTCCTGGTAAGAATGAAAATAGTTGTATAAACTCAGAAATCCCAACCTCATAACTCCTGGTAAGGCTGTCAACCATTGAAACTGTCGAGGGTCCCATGCATGAAGTATGCCACCATATAGGTGAAGGGTTGGGCTGCAATGAAGGTTGGAGGTACATGCAAGACTAAGACGTAGGTGGGAACTGAAGCTGAATACGCATGTTGAAGGTTCCGAAAACTAGGTGTCCCCATATTTAAAATCAAATCATCTATATTGAATACAAGATGAATACTCATATCTCTAGGAATATCAAGCTCATAAATATTTGACTCAAACTTTCTCATGACAACGCATGAACTAATTCACCTAGCACTCATATTTATAGTTGTCCCCAACGGGAACCTCTCAAATGAAGTGTTAATCATCACCCAATCACCTTCATTGAACATTTACTCTCTCATATGATTACCCATGCAAGTTTTAAAATATTCATTATTTAATATAGCTTTACGTTGAAGTATGACATGCAAATCATGCAATAAATGAAAAATGACTAACCCAACAGGCTCACAAATTGTAGACTCTACCTATTGGTGAAAGTCTCTAAAGATGGGTAGTTTATCCGGTGATACCTTCGGCGGGGTGTAGAAATTTTCATCGAGTGTGTTATGAACACACAAATGGCCACATGAAACGTCAATACAAAGAATGAGTTCATGACATGCCAAATATCTCTCAAGGGATGTGACCAGTCAGGGGGATCACAGAGCGATAGATATAAAAAAATCTTCGCAGATACGACGATCGCTCACCTCCAAGACATTCACACAAGGGTAAATGTTTCCTAGAAAGAAATAACCATCAGGTGGCTCAGCCCAAGGCTCATCAAAGATTTCATTCGTAGCAGGATGATCCTTGAGATGGGTGTCACAAATAATAATAGTGTCACGAGAGGAGGGTAGACAACCACTAAAAAGTCAATACATGCTTTCGACCCTCACTCGAGACATGACTCACACAACAATGTGAGGAACTTCAGATGAACAAGCACACACGGGCGAGTCTATAATCAGAGGCATAACTAAGTCACGCAGAGGGTAGAAGAAGGACACATCACTATAGGATCACCGAGTTACTCGTACTCACTCTCTTTCGAAGTCATAGGACTGAATAAGCCACTCAGGGTCAAGAGACAGACAACTTATCAAATAATATATATCTCACCGGGGTGAGAGAAATCAATATCAGGTATCACATCTATTCGGTGTTGTAGATATCGGCTAACATGTCTGACATATCTGCCGACATAAAGGTTTGAGGGAGAAACGCCACGACATTGACATTTTAAGAAAAAATGCCATTTTTTAAATATTGCCTGATACATCGAATTTACTTGATATATCGGGCTATATCTTGCGGCTGATATGTCGGCGCGAGTACATAAAATAGTTTTGTTATTTCTTTTAAGTGGTCGAGCAGTAATAATTTGTCTCGTGCAACTCTCTGAGCTTAGCTTCGATGAATTTCTCATTTTGCTCTCATACAGTACTCGTTGTGTCATTTATTGCTAACGATGCCTCTTTCTAGTGCCCTAGCTTTGAAGCCTCTTTCTTGTGCCCAAGCTTCGATGACTCAGTCTTTGGCTTCTGCTTTGATTGTGTGTCTCAGAGGTAATGTAACTCGGTTCTGGTTCTATCTTCTTCATTGTTTCTCCTCTGATAACATTGTACGTTTATTTTTAAAATATTGCTTCTGCTTGGGTTCTAATTTTATCTTCTTCATGGTTTGTTGGGTTTCTCATTTTGTGATAATTGTAACATCCGAAATTATTAATGCAAAAATAATCATAAATTACAGGGTCCAACCACGAGCGGAATTGATCGAGCAGACATCATGTCGAGGTACGAAATAAGGTGTTTAGTTGTTACACATTAATCAGTAATTTAATTGAAATTAATAAAAAAATTATGGCGCGTTTTAGAGGCTCGCGGGATCTTGAACCTCACATCATTCGAATTTTAGTGGCGCTTTAGCAAACTAGTAAATAAGAAGGAATTTTCCCTCTTAAATCTGTGAGGGTGGTGAATCTAAAGATTTAATTCCTTTCCCCCCACGGTTACCATAACCGCACCCCCTCACGCGTTGCCGCTCAGATTAAAAGCCCCCCCCCCCCCACGTATCGCGTATAACCCCAACCCTCTCAGCCGAGTGTCGAAACCGCCGCACCCTAGTTCTCTCGCAGACGCTCCCTCTCGCTCTTTTCAGTCGGTGACGCCCTCTCTCCCATCGACGGCGGAGGCAAGCACCAGCCACGCCTCTAATCGACATTGTTTAAGATGCAGGCGATCCTTCCTCCTTCAACAGTAGACATCGACGATCCAAGGAGCATTTCAGTTCCTTTCCCGTGATCTGGACTGTCGACTGGATCCCCACTCGTTTCCTCAATCGCCGCGTCTTCCAGGTAGCGGCCCAAAGATCCTTCCTCCCCTTAATTTCTATGCTTTATGTTTCCCATTTCAGTTTCAGAAATTAGAACCAAAGATTCTCGTTCCTCATCCTCATATTTTGGGAGTATAGGTTTTCTTCTCGCCTTCCACAACAACCCTAGTTGAGGCTGAGGTTTTTGGTCTCGATCGCCTTTCCTTCGGCGCACTCTTGTTCAGGTAATGACAAGTCCCCTTTGGAAATTTCAGATTTCACATGTATGACGGTGTTTATCGGAATTTCTACTTAAGCCCACCTCGAACAATGGATCTTCTATGTTATCGACGAGATCGGTAATTTCAGATTCTGTGTAGCGGTCTCCGTCTCAGAAATCAGTATCCTCCACTAGTAGGGGAGTGGTAAGTCCCCTTCCGTTCGTTGCAGTGTCAACTTTGGGTGTCAGAGTACTTTCCGGTGAAACCCTAGATTAATGAAATTGTTTTGCCTAGTGTGTAAATAATTTTAGATATTAAATGGATCGCAGGTGCGGGTCAAGGTGAACATCCTACCAGGGCCTCATTTTAGACATTTCTCAAAGGAAGTTATGCTGCCGCGTCTTGTGTATGAGCGCCGCAATACCTTTGTAAGAAATTCTATTCTTTTTTGCTATACATACCACATAGTTAAATGCACAAAATGTTTCTTGTATAGTAAGAGAATAGATGTAATATTATGCGATCGCATACATCTAGATTTTAATGCATATCATGTTAAGGAATGCTAAACTCGTATGAAATCCGTGAATTTGTATAGTACATGTAACCTCATATTTCTTTAGACGTACAAGTGAATACTAAAATATGTATACGAGACAATTCTTTAACGTGAAATACGATCCACGACATTTAAATGAATAAGTATGAAATCCAACAATTAATCACAAATAATTAGGAGGCACGATTGAGAACTTCTCTCGTGATAGATAGATGCGCACTATCTTACTCATAAGGCGTAGTAGACCGTATGAGCCTCAAGTTTAGGGAGACGGTTCTCCATTTAGAAGATTAGTAGATGTGAGTATGTGTCTGTGAGACACTAGAACCCATGCGTTCCTTAGTTGGGACTCGGATCGTTAGAATGCGTATAAGAAATCATTCAACTCAGAATATGAAGAGTGACAATCATAAGACAAATAGAATTCAAGTATATGCCGAAATTTAGAAAATCTCTATAGTTAAACATTTTCGGAACTTGAATGAAAATGCGTGACATGATTAAACTAGAACAGACTTTTATTTTCCAAATTTTATTTTAGAAAAGCATGCATAGTTTAATTGTAAATAGTTTCCATAACAAGAAAATATTGTTTAAAAAGCATGCACACATTTCTTCAAAGTATTTTAGTGTCACTAAGAAAAATGATCTTTCTTACTCTCCAATTGGGCTAACCCATTTTGGGGCTTATTATTACAGGAGTCACAGGTAGGGTGTTACGCCTAGAATGAGCGCATTTACAGTTGTTCCCCTTATAGTTTGTTCTCATTTCAGTAGTTTATCCTTTAAGTACTATATTGTTATATTGAACATGTATCCGGATTGTCTAATGTTTCTGTGTATCAGAGTATATATAAGATTTCAGTATTTCAAGTATAATGTTTCTCTCATTTTATAGTGGCTCTGTGAATTAAATTTTGAGGTACACTTTTACCCATAGCTCCTCTTACTACTTCCGCCGTAAGTTTTCATTTAGCATTTCATTTATGTCTGCTATGTTCCAATTTTATTACCGCTACTTAGTTTGCTTTTTATCACGGGGCCTGACCGGACTGCTGATTTGTGGTAAAACTAGGCTGGAGTGTTACAATTGATATTCGAGCCAGGTTTAAAATCTCATGTCCCAGAAAATTCACAGAGCATTAGGATTCCATCTAATTCTTAAACTTTAGAGTCATTAAATTTTATCTAGTTCAATTGTGCATACGTTCAAAAATATCTTTCATAGTAGATCCCTTAGTTATTTCACGTACACAAATAACTCCTCTTTTTACGTCATATAGGCACCGCGTACCAGCGATGCAGACGAGCCATCACGTCAGAATATCACTCCTGAGATAGACATGGATGATGGTAGTGCACCAGCAGTACCAGCAACACCATCAGTACCAGCAGTACCAGAACCTACCGACATGGCAACCATCATTGCCAGGGCAGTTGCCTTAGCCCTGTTGGAGTTCAGAAATGGACTGCCTGCAATAGATCCAACAGCAATTCCTGTTCCAGTTGTCGGAGACTTAGGGATGGAGCGTTATCTAAGAAACTTCCGTAATCTCCACCCCTCCAATTTCAATGGGGAAGAAATGTCGATGGAGACCGATGATTGGTTGATAAAGACCCACGACTTGCTCGAAGTGATGCAGTACCCAAAGAACAAGAAAGTTCCTCTAGCTGCCTTCCTCCTGAAAGGCGAGGCAAATCTGTGGTGGACCAGACATTTAGCGAACGATCCCACTAGTAAGTAACTTAGTTCAAATTCCTCTTTTCTAGAATACATTATCCTTTTAGCGTAATGATAGCATGAGTTTCAATTATGTCAGGTCATACAGCAGATATGTTCACGTGGAACGATTTCTCGACGGCGTTAGCTAGCTGGTTCGTACCCCCGTCTGAACGTCGCAGTCTCCAGGAGAAGTACCTCAGACTCATTCAGGGGGACAGAACTGTAATAACCTATGAGCGGGAGCCGACCTACTTATCTCGTTATGCAGACACTATGCAAGGGGGCAAGAACGAAAAATATAGTCGGTTCGTGGACGGACTGCGTGACTCTCCGAGGCAGCTAGTAATGGCGATGGTCAATATTAATTACAGGAGCTTGGTGGACACTGCGAGGAAGTTGGAAGCTGATCAGCAGAAGGTGCAAAAGCGTAATAACTTCCGTTCGAAGCGGACTCAGGATGCACCACAGCAGCAGCAGCAGAACAAGAATAACCAAGGAAAGAACTTGAGCAAGAAGCAGAGAACGGATGATAGGAGAGGTGGTCAGACCGGGGCCAAGGTCAAGTATTATCCCCTCTGTGCTAAATGCTATCGTCGCCATCTGGGTGAGTGTTTAGCTACTGCAGGAGTTTGCTACAAGTGCCAGCAGTCGGGGTATATAACCCGTTACTGCCAGGGAACACACGTTGTTCAGGTAACCAAAGTGTGTTCGTGCAATTTTTATTTTATTTTATACCCATTCCACATTAGTCTTATAATCGTGATTCTTTCTGCAGTCGAAATTTGAGGTTGGTGGTCCTAGCAGAACCGACAAGGGAAAGGCGCGTGTAGGATCTGAGGTGAAGCCAACTCCAGGACGAGGTCCGATACAACCCAGAGCCTATGGACTGGGCCAGCAGGAAGCCAAGGACCAGGAGGACGTTGTGACGAGTATGTCTATGTCCTAGACTATTTAGTACTTTCATGATAGTGGATATGGACTGACTATCAGATGTGAATGCAAAAATTGACTGCAGGAACAAGGTGATACAGTTCGAAGGACCCAACCAAATCGCTTTTACCTTCGAGGGCATGAAGGGAGTCTCCAAAATAATTATTTCCTCAATCAAGGCTGTTAGATGCATCAACAAGGGTTGTGTAACCTTCTTAGTACTGATGAATGCTGAAGCCAAGGTTAATCTGCTAGAAGTACCTGTAGTTCAGGAGTTTTCAGATGTCTTTCCAAGGAGTTACCTGGTGCCCCTCCTACCAGAGAGATCGACTTCCAAATCGATCTTGTATCTGGAGCTGCGCCAGTGGCCAAGAGTCCTTACCGAATGGCTCCTAGGGAACTTGCCAAGTTGAAGATCCAGTTGCAGGAATTGATCGACTTAGGTTTCATTCGCCCCAACACTTCACCTTGGAGTGCCCCAGTACTGTTTGTTAAGAAGAATGATGGTAGCCTGAGGTTATGCATAGACTACCGCGAGCTGAACAAGCTGACAGTTAAGAATAAGTATTTTATCCCCCAGGATAGATGATATGTTTGATCAGCTTGAGGGATCTTGCATGTTCTCCAAGTTAGATTTGAGGTCAGGCTACCACCAGCTGAAAATTCAAGATGTGGACATTCAGAATACGACGTTCAGCACTAGATACAGACACTATGAGTCTGCTGAATAGAGTGTTTCGGGAATTCCTAGATCGATTCGTTATCGTCTTCATAGACGACATTCTGGTGCATTCAAAGAGTCAAGAAGATCATGTTGAGCACCTTAGGACAGTTTTGAGCACTCTCAGGAAGAATCATTTGTACGCGAAATTCTCAAAGTGTGAGTTCTGGCTTTTTGAGATTGCATTCTTGGGCCACGTTATCAGTCGGAAAGGTCTCGCAGTGGATCCGAAGAAGATAGAAGCAATAAAGGATTGGCCAATGCCGAAGGTAGTTACTGAAGTTCGCAGTTTTCTCGGTTTAGCAGGATACTACAAGAGATTCATTAAGGACTTCTCAAAAATAGCTTTACCGATGACTACGCTTACCAGGAAAGGGAAAGCCTTCGCATGGACATTTGAGTGTGAGCTTGCCTTTGAGGAGTTGAAATATAGGTTGATGACCGCCCCGATTTTGAGTCTACCTTCAGGCTCAGATGACTTTCAGATTTATAGTGATGCCTCAGGTCAAGGTTTGGGTTGTGTACTTATGCAGCATGGTAAGGTTATAGTTTTCGCCTCTAGACAGTTGAAGGTTCACGAGAAAAATTATCTTGTACACGATTTGAAACATGCAGCCGTCATCCACGAATTGATGATATGGAGAGACTGCCTCTATGCAGTTCGTTGTGAGAACTTTACGGATCACAAAAGCCTTAAGTATATATTTGATCAACAAGAGCTTAATATGAGGTAGCGTAGGCGGGTAAAATTCCTTTCAGAATATGATATTAGTATCCAATACCATTCAGGGAAAGCAAACGTGGTAGCTGATGCGCTTAGTAGAAGAGCTTCGAGTTATTCCCTCATTACTCAGAAGGAGGAGCTTCTGCGAACTCTGGAGAGATTGGAGATCAGTGTCATACCGCACTCCAGCTTTGGCTCTGCGAGTTTAAGCTGGATGAAAATCACTTGTGATATTAAAGATAGGATCAGAACAACTTTACTCCTAGATCTGAAGATGGTAGAGATTTGGGATTTGACTCAAGCAGGTCAGAAGGAGAAGTTCATCATTCAGGAGGGTTTACTTCTGCACGATAGTAAAGTGTGCATTCCAGATGTTAGTCACTTCGAGAGGACATACTGTTTGAAGCTCATAATTTCAGATATTTGATACATCCGGGTAACACAAAGAAGTATGCAGATCTTAAGAAGTTAGTTTGGTGGCCAGGATTGAAGAATAATGTGGCAGAGTATGTTGGTAAGTGTGAAACTTGCAAGTTAGTTAAATCCGAGTGCCAGAGACCAGGAGGCAAGTTGAAGCCACTACCTATTCCAGAATGGAATTTCGAGGATATATCGATGAATTTTGTTCACGGTCTTCCCCGATCGCAGAGTGGGAACGATTCTTTATGGGTTATAGTTGGTTGTCTCTCCAATGTTGCCCATTTCATTCCTAATAAGAGAACAGATCAGGGCCCGAGATTGGCTCAGTTGTATGTAGATGGGATAGTCTGACTGCATGGTGTTCCAAAGACTATAATTTCAAACAGAGATGACAGGTTTACCTCCAAGGAATGGAAACACGTTCGGGAGCGTTTAGGCACTAAACTACTTTTCAGTACAGCGTTCCACCCCCAGACAGATGGACAGACAGAGCGCACAAATAGGACCATGGAAGATATGCTTCGAATGTGCATTCTGAACTTTGGTGGTAAGAAGGAGAAGTATGCCACTCTAGTTGAGTTCTCTTACAATAACAGTTTTCAGGCAAGCATTGAGATTATACCTTTTGAGGTTTTTTATGGTAGGCGTTGTCGGACAGAGTGAGCTTGAAAATAAGGCCGGAGCTTTCGCGCCGACACCACCAAGGCAAAGGAAAGCTTCTCCAAGATTGGGTACTTTAGCTCCGCCTTCTTGAGGACCTGACTAACATAATAAATAAGGAGCTGCTTCTTTCCTTCTTCCCGGACCAGCACCGAGCTTACTGCTTCCACTCCTACTCCCAAGTAGATGAGTAAGTCTTCGTCTTCTTTCGGGCTCTGAAGGAGAGGTGTTTGAGTCAACTGCTTCTTCAGCCTACCGAACGCCTTCTCGCAGTCGTCGGACCAAACGAAGCCCTCGCTTTTCCGGAGCGTCTTGAAAAATGGAGAGCACTTCTCCCCTGCCTTTGACAGAAAGCGGCTAAGACCCGCCAACCTTCCTGTCAGCCTTTGAACTTCTTTCATCGTCTTTGGCGAGGTCATCTCCAGGATCGCCCTAACCTTGTCAGGGCTCGGCTCTACCCCTCTCGGTGTGATGAGATGCCCCAGAAACTTTCCCCTTCCAGCTCCGAACACGCACTTTGTCGGATTGAGTCTCATCTTGAACTTCCTTAGCGTCGCGAAGGTCTCCACCAGATCAGCTACATGCTCCCGGACGTTCTTGCTTTTGATCAAGAGGTCGTCCACATATACCTCCAGGTTCCTCCCCTTCTGCTCCTTGAACACGTGGTTCATCATCTGCTGGTAAGTGGCCCCCGCGTTCTTCAAGCCGAACGACATCATCTTGTAGTTGTAGCAGTCATCGCCAGTGATGAAGGAAACATTGCGACAATCGGGGGGATACATCCGGATCTGATGGTATCCTGAAAACACATCAAGGAAGCTCATTACAGAAAAAACCGACGGCTGAATCAACCAGCGCGTCGATTCGAGGCAAGAGATAACAATCCTTCGGGCAACTTTTATTCATTAAAGAGAAATCTACACACATCCTCCAGCTACCCCCAGCTTTCTTGACCATTACAACATTCGAGACCCAGCCTGGATACTGGATCTCTGACACAAAGCCTGCATCCAGCAGCTTCTTTACTTCCTCGCGGATAGGTCCGGCCAACATGATGGCACTTGATCTTTTCTTCTGGTGGACGGGCCTGACTGCGGGGTCAAGGTTGAGATGGTGGCAGGCCACCTCAAGATCAATCCCGGGCATCTCGGCAGCATTCCAATCAAAGATGACGGCGTTCTCTTGTAGGCACGTCGCCATCTCCATCTTCTCGCTGGCCTTCAGCGCTCATCCAATCTTCAGCAACCCAGGTACTCCTGCCGCGGAGAGTGCCTCGATTTCTTCAATCTCTTCTGACGCTTCCAGCCGGGCGGTGCCTCCTGTCACCCTTTCGAACTCCTCCGCGTCAGCCATCCAGCTGATAGTGCTGACGAGCTAAGATAGCACTCGCGGGCGGCTCTTGGATCGCTCCTGATCCTCACCTGAACATCCCCCTGGCAGCACTTGAGGCAATGATGGTAAGAGGATGGAACGACCTTGAAGGTATTGAGAAGCGGCCTTCCAAAGATGGCCTTGTAGCAACTCGGGGCATCGACGATGACGAAACGGCACTGGAGAGGGGTGCCGCCGAGAGTTACAAGGAGATCTACTCCTCCCTCCACCTCTTTCTTCTCTCCGGAGAAGCCAAAGAGGGGACCATCCGGCGCCCGGACTCTTGCTGCTCCCACGCCCAGCCCGTTGAACGTCTCCTTGAAGACGACGTTCACGGAACTACCGTTATCGATCAGAATCCGATCAACGGTGAAGTCCTCCATCGCAGCTTGGATCACGAGGGCATCATGGAAGGGATTCTCATTCCCTAGCATGTCCTACTCAGAGAAGGTGATTTCCTCCAACGGGGGCGGTGCCTGCGAAGTCGAAGCGACACTCCTTCGATAAATCTGATGGAGACTCCCCTTGCGGGAAGCTCCCAGCCCTGCTCCCCCGTGGATCACTCCAACTCCTCTGCCTCCCTGGACGAGGTCTCCTCGACCTCCATGGTCGACGCGGTCTTCATTCCTCCTTCGACCGACGGCCTGAGCTGTCGGCGGCTCGACAGGGGCTTCAATCCTCCGCTGCTCTCCTCCTGCTTCTCCTGCTGCCAACCTTCTACGAGCTTCCCAAAAATCTGGGCAAGCCATCGTCCCATGCCCCTCCACCTGATGGAGGTCACAATAAAGGGGGACCTCCTCTGCCTACGGCCTCCTCTGCTGTCGGTTCTTCCGAGCTTGCCGATTGCCGCGCCGGGCAACCGCCATCGCTTCCTCCCTTCTCCTTTCCTGACGCCTCTCTGGCTGATCGAAGCGTCTTCTCTCCGGGGATCTCCTTCCCCGGTCCTGACGCTGAGGTCCTCTGGCCGGCCTCCAAGGTGGCCGGTTAACGGGGACTTAGTAGCGCCTCTCCTCCTCCCGACACTCTGGGGCTACGATGAGCCTCCTCTCATTGTTTCCTCTAAGCTCCTCCTTCCTGGGCTCCTTTCTCCTTCTCTCTTCCCTGCTCCTTCCTTCTGGCTTCCGCTTTTCTGCCCTCCTGGGCTCTTCCTTCTTCTTCCTCTCAGGGGTCTTCTCCTCTTCCTCCTCGTCCTCTTTGGTCACTCGAGTGAGACTAGCTAGGAAGCCGCTGTTGGAAGCTTCACCCTGGACGAACTTGTTGGCCCTCTCGATGAGGTTGTCGTAGGAATAAGGAGGATCCCTGCCGAGCTCCAACTTGAAGAGATCTCCGCGAAGGCCGAACGTCAGGGCCAGCTGCAAGGTGGCACCATCCACCTCCTGGATGTCCAACACTTCCTCCTGAAAACGATCTATATAGTGCCCCAATGTTTCCTTTGCTCCTTGCACCAGATGGAAAAGGGTCGTGGCATCCTTCTTCAGCTTCTTGGCCGTGGCGAACCGCATGGTCAGCCCCCGGCACAAGTCCTCGAAGCAGTAGATGGAACCTGTTGGCAACTGGTGGAACCAGTCTCTGGCCTTCCCCCGGAAGGTGATTGCAAACAGCCTACACTTGAAGGCGTTAGACATGATTCGGATGGAGGCTACATCCTCGAACCACTGGATGTGTCGGATAGGGTCATCCCTCCCCGAGTAGTAATTCATCGCGGGATCTCTGAACCCTTCCGGCACTGGCGCAGCAACGATCTCCTCACAGAATGGGCTCCTCCCACTGAACTGACGACGACCCTCTTCCTGGCGAGTATCGCCCCCATACTCGCTAACCTGGTGAGTACCGAAGTACCTCGCCTGCTCCTCTTCCTCGCGGAATCGGATCCCGCCCGCTCCCTGCGAAACATGCGGGTGGAACTGCGACCTCCTTGGTCGCTCCAGCTCCTCTTTGTGCTCCTTCCCTGCTCGCCGAGGGTGAGCAACTTCTTCGGTCAGAATCGGGTGATGAGGCGAGGTCGTCGTTCCTTCCGCTCGAGGTTGGAGAGTTGCTCGCATGGATCCCCCTATTCGCCGCGCGAATTCTTCGAAGATCGCCAAAGTCACAAACTCGCCACCGCCGGCCGAGTTCCCGACTACCTCTGCATGGTCGCCAACTACAACCATCTCGCCTTTCCACCAGACTTTCCTCCTCTAGCTACGATCCACGCTCACCGCACCAAAGTGTTGAAGCCAGGAAAATCCTAGGCTCCAAAATTCGGACCAATGCAGCCAGAGGCTACTCGCCCAGCAGTCCAACGAGATGACTTGGCTGGCAACGACGAAGAAGCTAGAAGAGCAACAAACAGGACCCCAGGCGCTGCGGCAGGGAGGTCTCACCACGTACCCGGAAGCTCAGAAGAGACTTCCCCTCCACAACCCAAAATTGGCCGAGCAGGGTACGAGGAAGGCACCGACTTGGCTAGTACCGGGAGTGGCTACCAAGGATGACGAGTCCGAGAATTTGAACGAAGGAGGTTTCAAAAGCTCAAGTTCAAGTGCCAATCCAAGTACCCCTGAGGTCCTATTTATAGGAAAACCAAAGGGAGGGGGGTCTTTTATACCCCACCCAACTCGGCGACTAGGCGACATTGAGGCGACCTCGCCTAAAGAGGGGCGAGTATCACCTATGGTCGCCCACCTTTTTTGCGAGTATCAAGGCTACTCGCGCGAGTCCACCCATACTCGCCCATGCCTTCTTCTGCTCCTGCTGGCTGAGCTGTCTCGTGTCTTGGACTGCTGACCTCTGTGTTTGACCTTTTGACTTTAACTTCTGCCTACGTGGCTTTGAGTGGGCCCTACCCTCGAAGAATGAGGGTTGTACACAATCCCCGCTCTTTGCGAGTAACGTAGTTGCTCGGAAAGAATCATCCAACCTTCATTCGACGTTTTATCCTTCTGGCGAGTACTGGTCTATAGTCGGCATCTCGCTGGCCGACGTCTGGACTCTATATATAGAGGGGGTGGTTCTCTGAGCGGAACTGACTTTCTGATCTCGCTTACAATGTCGCACAATTATGTCGAGGAAGCTGTTGCTGCCATGGTCGGCCATGTGAGCATGTTTGATGCTCCTTTGATACCTCCTCGCGTAGATGCCGACCTTGAAGACTTCCTCGCCTCTAAGAAGAGGAAGCGTCTTGACAAGAAGAAGAAGAAGAAGAAGAAGAAAAAAAAAAGAGAAAAAGAGGAGGACGACTTCTTTGGAGGATATCGCCGATCCTCCAGTCGACCGACGTCAGCAACTGCTTGACGATCTGGGTCTTTCTCGCGAGGACGACTCGCCTGGAACTGATCCTCCCGCACCGAATGTCGTTCTGGAGGCGAGTAGGATCGGGGCCTCGGTTCAGGATCAATCTGATGTCGCTCCTACGCGAGGTGGGAGCTACATACTCGCCACCATTTTGGTTAGTTCTCTGATTTCATTTATGCTGGCGAGATGCTGACGTTTTCTTTATACTCGTAGATTCGTCGGCCATTAATGCTCAGGAGGAGCCCTTGGACATACCTCCTTTGCGATCATCCCCGATGATCTTGCTTAATGCTGGAGAAGGGTCGCGTGATTGTCACTCGGCTCGATCCTTTGCAATCTATCAAATAATTATGAAATGTATTCGGGAATTTAAAATTAAAGATAAAATTATCAATATCTCTTTCGATAACGCCACTAATAATACGACGACAATTGAGTGTTAAAACGAGATTTAAAACTTATGTTAAATGGTATTTTTTTCATACTCGTTGCGCATGTCGCGTTTTAAATTTAGTTTTGCATGACAGTTTATCGTATATGAAACCATATATTAATAAAATTAGTATTATGTTACAATATATATATATGTATATATATAGTTCAAAAAAGATGAGATTTAAAAAAAAATTGTAACTGGATAAGGACAAGAAAATTTAAAACTTGAATTTGGCATGCCTATAAGAAGATATTCGACGTATAAAATGCTAAAAAGAGTCATGCGACAAAAGTCGCTACATATGAAATTTTATTCTAGTTTTGAAATTCATGATTTAAACGATTCTGATTGGCAAGTAATAGAAAACTATATGGATTTACTAGAATAGTTTTATAGATCACCAACTTTTTTTCTCGACATTTATTATCATACTAGTCCATTAGTTATCGAAAATTTTGTAAGGATTGCACAAAAATTTAATTATTATAAACAACATACGGGTTGGCGTTCGTTAATTCAAATAATGGAAGAATTATTTTTAAAATATTATAGAGAAATGTCACTGGTTAAGATGTCGTTGTGTGACCATGAGGTCACGGGTTCGAGTCCTGAAAGCAGCCTCTTGCAAAAATGCAAGGTAAGGTTTGCCTACATATCACCCTTGTGGTGAGACCCTTCCCCTGACCCTCGCTGCGCGGGGATGCTTTGTGCATCGGGCTGCCCTTTTTTTTATAGATAAATGTCACCCATGTTTTCATGCGCCACAACTTTGAATCATTCATTGGGTGTAGAGAGTGTACAAAATCCTATAGAAGAAATTAATAAAAATTTAGGCTTAGACGTAACTTTTATGGATTTTGATAATATAAGTATTTCAAAATTTAATTCTATTTTCAAAGATTTATAATTATTACGATCAGTTATATAGCTCGCGGCCTCGAGAAGAAAACACACAATCTAAAATCAGGGACATTTTCAAAAATAATATTTTAAAATTAGCTTCTAGGAAAAAACAACGATTACTTTTAATGAATAATAATTATATACTAAAACACAATTTTGAGATTTTATAATACAAATGAAAGAGAAAATTTTGATCTTTTACAATGCTGGAAAAGTTAAGTGAATATGTATCCTATTATGACTTTCATGGCCCGTGATTTACTAACAATCCAAGCTAGTATTGTAGCTTCAGAGTCATTGTTTTATTGAGTAGAAGGATTTTGAACGACCGAAGGAGATGCCTGAACGAAGAGTCGTTGAAAATATGCATATGCTACAAAGATCACTTGGATTATATGAAGAGGAAGCAGCATATTTCATTGATCGATGATAACTCGTCAGAAGTGGAAGATGAGTTATGCTTCATGATTCTAGCAGACGAAGATTAAGCTTTATAGTTTATTATTAATGTGTATTTTTTAAAAGTATGATTTTACATTTTTAATGTTGTAATTTGTAATTAGAAAATTTTAATTTGTACTAATTTATTATTATATTTTGCGCTTTGCATTTTGAAAATGAGTGTAATTTGTAATTAAATATTTTTGGCAATAATAATAAATTTTTATTTTTCCAATTCTCCTTTGTATATTTGTGACAATAATGTAAATGTTATAAAAAATAAATATTTTAATACATAATATTAAAATTTAAAATTTAATTTTGCCAAAAATGAGCGTAATTTTGCCAAAAATTGCGGGCCATGGCTGCAATGCCTACATAGGCCGCCAAATGGAGAGGGGGCCTAGGCCCAGGTCCGAGCCTGGCAGGGACAAAGCCCGGGCCTGTCGAGCTTTTTGAACACGACTAAAATACGACTAGAAACAACCATGAGCATTCATATAATATAATGAAAATGAAAACTAAATTTAAAGACTCGCCCAGAGATCAGCATCAGCGGTAGACGGTAGTGGAGTGGTAGATTCGGTGATTGGAGTGTCAAGAAGGCTGTCCCGGAAGTGGCGGGGGAGGTTGGAGGCGGATATGAGGAAGGGAACGATATCTGGAAGGGTGGCCGGGGAAGGCCTGAAGGTGGATTCAAAGAGGGGATTAATGGTCGTAATGTTTCCCATGGATGGGGAAGGCGACAAAAGGCGGATCCGAGAAGGGGATTGACGACTGGAAGGGTTCCCGTGGACAAAAAGACGACAGAAGGCGAATCCAGGAGTCGACACTTGGAGGAGGGGTGACCCACGACACCTCACCATGGGTAGGAAGACTGGCAAGGGTGCATGGGCGTAGGCGTCTATAAAGTCGCGCCACAGAGAGAGGGGATCAAGCGGCATCCACTGGGCTTGTCCACTCCTGGACCGAGAGCTTCAGTTCTTCCTTCAATCGTAATTTCGATGCCCAAATGCTCAAGCCGACTGGAATATAAAGGGGTGAGATTTAAGTTAAGTCATCTCGACCATAAACACACGATCAAATAACTTATCACAAATCTCAAAATAGCAAAAAAACATACAAATATGAAAAATCGTGATGAATGTGATGGCGGCCTCCGAACGTCCATATGATGATCCAAAAATCATCGATCTCATAAATCTCTCAAATGTGGGGCATCGAGCTCCATCAATTTAGACTGCAGATGCCTTGGCTGGAAGGTGGAGATGAGCCTTGGCTGGAAGGTGGAGATGAGCCTTGGCTAAAAGGGGAAGCTAGAAATTAGTAACTGTTTTTAGTAGGTAGTTATTTCAGGGTAAAGGGCCGTTAATAGTAGTTTTAGGTAGTTATTGAAGTGGTTTAGTGGTGGAGGGAGGTAGTCATTGGTGGTTATGAGTGGGAATATAGTTGCCTCGGCTTTGACACCAAGGATCCACGAAATCGGCATCATGGGACGACTGCGCGAAAATTCTGTCCAAAATCTATGATCTCTGAAAATCAACCCCTAAATCTCTATTTATAGCTTAGAACTCATTACAGATGACCGTGATCGTCTAGGATATAAAACAACTAACTCTATATGAAATAAAAAAACAAACAAACAACAACAACAACAGAACCCATATAGTCCCCAATCATTGGGGGTATGGGCGGGGGAAGATTGGAAACAGACCTAACCTTTGGCACTATGCACAAAGTGGCTTCTCTCAGAGGAGAAAGACCTAACCTTTGACAATAAATGCACAAAGTGGCTGCTCACAGAGTACCACTGAAATAGTGGCCCCCTATACCATCGCGTTTGCTGCGGAATCATGCCCTCAAATCAAAGCCAAAGACATCAGAGAGGGCAGACCCAAGAATCCATTTTGATTTATGTGCACATAACCATGCTTCCTTCATTCAGCATCCAGAGCATTGGTGAAGCACAATAGAAATAAAAAAACAAAAACAAATAAAAATACATAAAATATGTCGTTGTCGCTCTGAACGCGGCTACCGCCTCAAATCGTCTATCTGACAATCTTACCTCCTCCTCCTGCGTATGTAAGACTCGTGCGGGCCTGGGGAACAGTCGGCCCGCCCTTGATCCATGATCCCCGTCAACTCCCCTGACTTGAGAGCATTCATCTTCAATGAATGAAGATGATCATACACTCTATGTTGCCCATGGTTAAGCAAGTCGATCTCTTCTGGTGCCATCCAAGGATCATCAATAGTTGGCCGCCCCCTCTAATGAATCAGGTATCGTACTGTGGAGCCATTCAGTATCATTGAAAGGTCAGGTCTCATAAAGTCTGATATGCTCTCGGTGGAATGGTGTATGCTCTCAAGTTCCAAAAGAAGAACAAGTGCCGAAGTAGTAACCGGTGAGTCTGCTTGTGGCTAGATAGTGGGCGAAGGTTGGAACTGAAAGGGAGAATCTGGTATAGGTGGTGACTGAGGCTCAGAGGTGGTATCAGGGATTTCATGTTGAATACAAGTTGAATTCTCATACTCTATAAGGATACTTAATTTGTAGGCATTCAATCAAATTTTTCATACTACTGTGTAGGAACCCATTCGGCTGACATTTTTTTGTTCCCCGAGAGAACCTCTAAGCTCTAATTCTCATCATTACTTGCTCGACTTCTCTAAAACTCTGTTCTTTCATGTGAATGTCTGCGTAAACTTTATAATTTTTATTACTTATTGCAATTTTATATCGGAGAGATTCATGCAGTTCATGCAAATGATTCAAACCATGCAATAAATGTGAATGATACAACATCGATAAGTCATGCAATACATGTAGTCAACCATGCAACAAGTGTGGATGATGAACAATAGGCATAACCAACGCCTTTCTCTGAAACTCTACGATGTTGTAAGGGATTCTGAAGGGAGGTGCATGAATAAGAGGCTCAAGTGGTGAGATATAAACAATTTCATCGCGAGAGTGATGATCACCCAAATAATCACCCATGACATCGACAATTAAATATGATTGTATAGTGTGTCGAATGTCTCCTAGAGTATTAGTAATGTTAAATTAAGACCTCAAGTCATCAAGAGCGCACTCAACCTCGGCTAACTCGCTAATGATGGGTAGGTCTCTAATGAGCGGTAGGTCTCTAATGAGCGGTGGCTTATCAGGAGGCTCTCTAGGTAAAGAGTAAAAATACTCATTGAATGTGCGATGAACACTCATATACTTACATGCAGTTTCATCACAAATGTATGAGCCCATAACGTACAAAAAGTTTCTTAAGGGATGCGACTCATCAGGGAGCTCAGTAAGCAGTCTATAGGAAAATTCATCACGAAAACGACGATCGCTCGGGTGAAGATTTGAGACATTGACACTAGATACCATTCTAAGACGTAACGAATGCCTCTACAAGGGGAAAATTCATCAAGTGGCTCATAATAGCCGAAGAATTAACTCGATCTTTATTAATAGTGGGTTGTGGATGAGGATTACCATAATAGTACGACTACCTCTTAGGAGAAGCTCCCCGAGGTTGAACATAATGAGGCTTTGAATCCTCAAATAGAGGAGATGAATAATAAATTAATAATGATACCCTTGTGATAGTACGAGCATTCCCTTGATAAGTTCCTCGGGGTCAAACATAAACAGACTCAGAATCATCGAATAGAAGAGAGTAACGACGAATAGTATGATATTTCCATGGATGATCAATAGACTCTAGTCCCACAAATCCTAGACTAAGTGCAAACCTGGGGCTCTGATACCAAATTGACGCAGAACAAATGTAGATGATGTGCATGTTCCCCTTAAGGAAACTCTAGTGAAGTGATGTTAGTGAAATGTCGTAGGGGCCTAGTATGATGTAATGCACATGCAACTATCCAACATTTAACAATAAATTCTAAAATTAATAATAGAGTGCACAAACATCCACATGATAGATTAGGCATTACAGACACAAGCAAGATCGAGATGAATTTAAATAGAGAGTGCTTTGATTAATTATTTGGCAAATGGATTTTTTAAGTAAAATTAAAATTAGGGAAACTTCTACAAAATTAAGATTTCAAATTGTATGTTCTTCAATAAGTAATCAACACAAAGCAATAAAGACTTCAAATTAAAACTTATACGAGTAATCAGAGCCCGGAAGGATGTTTGAAGGCTGATTCTAAGTCTAGACAATAAAATCAAAATATCTCTACACTGATTTCAGGTTCAGAGACTGTTTTCTTGCATTAAGGAAAAGATACGGGTTCCATTTAGGGTAGTTGTGGTGGTAGGAGGGCAGTGCAGTTGTACAGGATGTAATGGAGATGGCGATTAATGGCAGTTTTAGGTAGTTTTGGAAGTGGTTTGGTGATGAAGGGAGATAGTTATTGGTTATGGGTAGCGGGAAGGTAGTTATGGATAGCGGGAAGGTAGTTACCTTGACCTTGGCACTAAAGATCCACGTAATCAACACCATGGGACGACCGCGAGAGCCTAAAATATCTGCCCAAAACCTGCGATCTTTAAAAATCAACTCATATGCCACTATTTATAGACTTAGAACCCATTACGGAAGGACAAAATCACCCAGAACATAAAACCACTAAAAATTTACATTCTACAAATTTTGTAGAGGTGGTTTCAAAAAAAATCTTCAGGACACACACGTGAGATAATTTTATAAAATAAGGTGTCGCATTTGTTTTGTAAGTTGTGGGGATCATGTGCAAGAGAGACACAAGGAGGGCGAGAAAAGAGAAAAGTTGTCATACTATTTTGTAAGTTGTGGGGATCATGTGCAAGAGAGGCAAAAGAAGGGAGAGAAAAGAGAGAATGATAAAGTTTATTTAAAGATAAGCTGGAAATATTAACTAATTCAAATATGCATTGGTGACATAATTGGCGTCATCAAGGGAGGGGCTTACGGTAGTAACAGAGAATTGGTATTCATAGCCTTTAGAATTGGTATTTTAACAAATTCAATATCTCCCACCGAGCCACAAACCTAGTTAAGTTTCTCATTTGGCTCTAAATTTTTTTATCGATCATTCTTTCTACATCTTTTAAGAAGGTACATTAATTTTTATAAAAGAATCAATAATATATTTCTTGATTTTATTCATTATACAAGGACCACAAGTATGTCAGTACATGTAGTTGGGTTCAATAAGATATAGAGCCATATAGTTCCAAAACAAAAAAAGAACTTAAGGATAAGTAAAAGCAGTATAAATAAACACACACGCATAATCATCAAAGTTTAATGGAAGAAAAGTTAAATGATATCATAAATTGTAAGCAAACAATAAAGACATACCAAAATATTTGAAGCATGAGACAGATAGTCTTTAACACCATCTATCCATAGTTCATCAAGATGATTTTGTAACTGTGACTGAACCCAACTGCATAAATGTACAAAAAATTCCTTAATCAAATTGTATACCACAAAGTCTTAGAACCGCATCAATCTAATTAAGCCATAGATCAAGTTGTAAAGCATGTGATTTCTAATTCCAAATCATCAGAAATAAATGAGACCAAAATGAACCGAGAAATGAGCATCTGAAATTGAACATAATTTGCAGAGGAAATTATATGACAATATAATTTTTATATAGAGACAGGAAAAGAGGGGGATGTATGTACATATATTTCTGTGATTGTGACGGCGCACCACGACCGACATGCGCATATTCCCGCAGGAGGCGGTGACACGCTACCCAGTCGGACGATCTGAGTTTGTGGTTGCGTCCGGAGGATCGATCTGAATCTCTTTGATAATTTATTTATTTTATTTCGAGATGTATTTAGCCCCCGATCGGTCCAAACGGTTTGAGCCATCCGATCCGGGTGGTTTGATTTTACCGTTGTTGTGCTGCAGTTATTTTTAGGGTTTTATATATGCAGGCGGCGGCTTGTTTGGGGCATCGAAGGTTTTTCCAAAAAAAATTGGAACCGCTCAGTCCTCGATCTTCTGGTGCGACGCCGGAAATCCCCTCCTGCCAGGTGCGACTCCTGGAAGCTTCTTCCGTCCATCTTCCCCACCCCTCTCCGCCGCCCGTTAGCCGTTGAGGCCCCTCCTCGCTTGCCGCATCCATCCCGCCGAACCAGCTTCCGCCAGTTTTTCCGAGCCGCTTCTATATCCCCACCCGCCGGACCCCGACAGAAAGCCAAACACCACCCCGACTTCCCTCATCCAGCCATCTACCGCCACTACCTGAGGCTGACCTCCCTCCAGTCAGTCCAAACCACCATCCCCCTGCTTTCCGACAGCCACCAGTTTCGACCCCTCCTCTCTCTTATCTCCTCTTTGTCGTAAATTCCACCTAAAACAGCCATCTATTTTCTTATAAACCCACCTGAGCCCTATCAGCCCACATCTCCTCCACCGTAAACCCCTACCGCCACCATACTCCGTCCTCACATCTATCACATAGCCCACCCCAAGCCACCCCGGCCCTAAACTCTACTTCGGACGCTTTCCCCACCCGCTACGACCTTGGATGCCTCACCAGCAACTGTCATTTGTCGCTGCCTGCACGTGTGAATTGTGGTTTATAGTCTTAATCCCCGTTGTTTATTTTGGCACTCTATTGTGGTGGATCACTATTTTGTTTGCTAGTAGTTCATTAGTCGTACAACTTGCAGGGTCTATTCTGTGCTTGCTTAATCAACTACACCTCATTTGGTTTGTGAACATTACTTGTTTTATTAAATCAAAGTTTTGGCACCTGCTAATTTTCTTTATAATAATTACTTACTTGTTGTAATTTTAGCGGACCACTTGTGCATTATCTTTACACCGCATCGCATTTTGGGCTGCATTTAGAAAAACCCCACCCGTGTCTGTCTTACCACTGCATCAAATTGGTATCAGAGCTAGGTTTGGGCCACATTTATATGCGCAGTGGTAGGTCTTATAGAGTCTTTAGGTTCATTTATGTCTAGCTACCGCCGTCGTTCGTCTCCTCTATTTGGGGATCCCGAGTCCATCTATGGCCGACCTCATAGAGCCCCTTTAAAAAAAACCTCATGTTATCATGATGATTATTATCACTCATCGCACACCACTCCTAGAGATCGCATCGACCCCTTGTCGCAAATTCATTATGCTAGAGGCGATCACCACTACGAGTGGTCCTCACGTTATTATCATCACACCTCCCCGCGAATTTATGATGATAGAGTTGAATATCGTTCAGGTCATCGTCGCTACTCATCTCCTCTAGTTGAGGAGTCTGAGTTTGGAAATGTGTGACCTCCACTGCACGTTCGTAGGACTCATACCCACCCACGAGTACAATCTGATTATGCTAAGAAAGACTGTCTCGATGACCCTCAGGAACCCTATAGAGGTCACCATCGCCAGGATCACAACACATGTCAAGACCCTCCTAGTGTTCCGCAAATTGAGTTACCTGAGGCTAACTTTCAGCGACTAGTTCTTTACCATTTTGATCTCTTAGATGTTCATCTTGATCACATGAGATCTACCTTAGATAGAATCAGTGGGAGAAAGCCTAAGGATTTAGGTCAAGTCACTGATTCGTCTAGTAGTGCTCTCACTGATATGAGAGACCTGACACCTGATTTTGCTACTTTCTCTTTTGACGAGAATCGGTGTCCTTGTGATCTGGTAGTTGAATCTGATCATGACCTTATGATACAGGTGGAGGGTGATACTAGTATGATTAGTGAGCGTGGTCACGTGGGTGAGGACTGAGGACGAGCGACACAGTGACGTTGTGATAGTATACCCATCCCTCTCACCCCACCTAGACCTAGTGTCCCCTTTGGACAGAGACACCGTTTCCGACACTATGTCGGTTGACCCACGCTTGAGTCTGGGCACTCCCTACTCATCCCTTAGTATCATCTCGAGTCACATCATTAATGAGAGCGGAGAGCATAGTATTGACTTCATAGGGACTGCCTCACTCACATATGAGAACACTACCTCTTTCAGCGATACTCATCTGGAGGTTCATGAGGATATCATTGACTTTGTTGTAGGTGACCTACTTGCTCCCATAGACACTACTGTTATTGGTGTCATCCTTTTGGTAGACTATCCTATCATTATCGACCTCCTAGGGATTAAGTCCCTGAGAGGCTCATTTGGCGAGCTTCCCCGCCTGCACTCTAGTGATGGGTCGTGTATCCGCACTAGTGATCATCTCACACGTGATAACTTTTTGTATACGCCCCCTGGTGAGCCCCATGACATGCTTTACCATTTAAAAAATACCCATTACACCAGCGCATCGCACTACTTTGTCACCATCTACGACGTCCCCATGGGTGATGACGTTAGTCACGTCGGATTTTTCTATCGATCACCCGGTGAGCCTCCTGATAGGCTGCCCCATGTTAGAGATGTTCACATCATTGTCAGGCTTTCCCTTAGGAAGTGTGTCAAGTATGTTATGCTCCATTTGCATCATTCATTTCATGAGTTGGTTGAGTCAGTCATTTATCATTTGCATGCACTCGATGAGTTGGTCCGTAAAAAAATTGCAACTAGTAATGATTATTATAAGAATCGAGCAGACCAGCATAAGCGGGAGCAAATCTTTGAGACGCGAGAACACGTATTGATTTGCATTCGATCTGAGAGGCTCCCCCAAGGACCGGCAAAAAAATTAAGCGCACGCAGAATGGGTCCCTATACATTTGTACAGCGGATTGGTACGAACGCATATGAGATAGACATCCCTCATGGTATGGGCATCAGCCGAGTATTCACCGTAGATGATCTAACTCCTTACTACGAGGAGCGCGTGTATGTGGACCCTTTTTCAACACCTCTACCCGAGCCTTCATCTCCCGTAGCCCCTCTACCTGAGCCTCCACCTCCTATTGCCTCCACCAGTCTCTCTCCATTGCCACCCGCGGAGTTGCGCCCTGTAGATCGCATTGCACCATCAGCGGTTCCACGGACACAGTAGCCAGACGAAGATACATTATGGTCAGACGGAGATACATTATTGTCAGACGGAGATACGTTGCAACCAGAGCCACCTATTTCTACAGACGGCGTACATCAGATCATCGGCCGGCCCTTGCACGATGTTACTTGGATTTCCTCGATGGAGATTCAAAGACTCGCCCCACGGCTGCTCAGCGAGTACAACCACCTACACTCATCAGAGTTGAGTGTCTTTAAGCCGGGGGGAGTTGACGGCGCACCACGACCGACATGCACGTATTCCTGCAGGAGCCGGTGACACGCTACCCAGTCGAACGATCTGAGTCTGTGGTTGCGTCCGGAGGATCGATCTGAATCTCTTTGATAGTTTTTTTTTCGAGATGTATTTAGCCCTCGATGGGTCCAAACAGTTTGAGCCGTCCGATCCGGGTGGTTTGATTTTACAGTTATTGTGCTGCAGTTAATTTTAGGGTTTTATATATAGAGGCGACGGCTTGTTTGGGGCATCGAAGGTTTTCCAAAAAAAAAAATTGGAACCGCTCGGTCCGCGATCTTCTGGTGCGACGCCGGAAATCCCCTCCTCCCAGGTGCGACTCCTGGAAGCTTCTTCCGTCCATCTTCCCCATCCCTCTTCGTCGCCCGTTAGCCGCTGAAGCCCCTCCTCGCTTGCCGCATCCATCCTGCCGAACCAGCTTCCGCCAGTTTTTCCGAGCCGCTTCTATTTCCCCACCCGCCGGACCCCGACAGAAAGCCAAACACCACCCCGACTTCCCTCATCCAGCCATCTACCACCACTACCTGAGGCAGACCTCCCTCCAGTCAGTCCAAACCACCATCCCCCTGCTTTCCGACAGCCACCAGTTTCGACCCCTCCTCTCTTATCTCCTCTTTGTCGTAGAGTTCACCTAAAACAGCCATCCCTTTTCTTATAAGCCAACCTGAGCCCTATCAGCCCACATCTCCTCCACCGTGAACCCCTACTGGCTACCGCCACCATACTCCGTCCTCACATCCATCACAGAGCCCACCCCAAGCCACCCCGACCCTAAACTCTACTTCGGATGCTTTCCCCACCCGCTACGACCTTGGATTCCTCACCAGCAACTGCCATTTGCCGCTGCCTGCACGTGCGAATTGTGGTTTGTAGTCTTAATCCCCGTTGTTTATTTTGGCACTCTATTGTGGTGGATCTCTATTTTGTTTGCTAGTAGTTCATTAGCCGTACAACTTGCAGGGTCTATTCTGTGCTTGCTTAATCAACTACACCTCATTTGGTTTGTGAACATTACTTGTTTTATTAAATCAAAGTTTTGGCAAAGTTCGTGCACCTGCTAATTTTCTTTATAATAATTAATTACTTGTTGTAATTTTAGCGGACCACTTGTGCACTATCTTTACACTGCATCGCACTTTGGGCTGCATTTAGAAAAACCCCACCCGTGTCTGCCTTACCACTGCATCAGATTGTATGTACATACGAGCTCTCATAGTCATTTATAAAAAAGGCATGCATACAAGGTTGGTGTTACGAGCTAACCCGTAAAATGTCAGAGAATCGTTGCAGGAGCGGCCGGAGGCGGGGATGACGGAGGCGGAGGATACTATGGATTCGTAACCGTTGTTGCCTAAACGGGGTATGCTCAAGAGAGAGAGAAAGCTACCACAAACTCATGCAAGGGGCAAGAGGATTAGACTAAGTTCTTAAGATGATTTCATTCCACACAACACATGCCTTTAAGTAGACTAACAAGACTCTTTAATGACAACCACTATTTTATAACAACCAACAACAAATAAAAGACAACAATTAATAAAACACAATTAATAAAGACAGCGTAATAAAGCCCGACTCAATTAAAAGACAACATATTAACTGGGCGTGAAACCCATAACATCTCTCCCGCCGTTTAAAATGACAAAATTCCCTCGTCATCAAAGTCCTTCACATCTAGATAAAAAAGCCACTTGTAGCGATGTCCGCGAGTATACTTCTCATCGCAGTTATAACATATCCTCTTGGTGTGTTCGTCAGACATTTCTGCACGCGACAACCAGCTGATATGTGGGGGTTGGATATCCTCGGGTCGTCCGTCCTAAGTCCATGTTCCTGTGGTTATATAGGCACTATGATCCAGCTAAAGTCGATGTTCGCACAATCTGATTAAACTCATAGGAGTCACAAATTCCCAGAGGAGCCTCATATTCGACGTCGTAGTCGTTCGCGAAACCCAACCATAAAGATGGCGACCTGCATCTCTAGGGGTATCATAATGTGAGCCAGAAGAATCTGAAATTGTTCCTGATATGCATCCACATATTTTGTTTGTTGTAATATAGTGAGTGCGTCGAGGGGATTGTTGTTGATGGGAGGACCAAATTGCATGTTGCAGAACCTCTAGAAGGCCTTCAAGTCAGCCCTGGTTGTTCCATGAAAACGAGCGAACCGTAGCTGAGCTGAATCGAGAAGGTGGAAGGATGTCAGACGAATCTATTCCACTGCCAGTGTTTGTTGGTGACAAAAAAAAATGCTCGCAGCTGGTTAGCCAACATAATAGATCTGTCTTCCCATCGTAGGTTGGGAATTTCAACTTGGTGTAGCGCGGTATAGCAATAGCTTTAGGGCATACATGGATCGGTGGATCCTTGCGTATACGTGGCGGTGGAGATGCCTGACTGCTACTAGCTTGGGCATGTGTTGGGATAGCAATGAATGGAATGGCGGTTGTAAGATCACCGAGACTGGTGGAGAGAGTGACAATGTTTTCCCGGTGACGTTTTCTTGATAACGTACTTCTAAGGATGTCATGAATGTTTGCATAATGTCCATCAATTTACTTATTTGATCGGGCGAGTCCCCCATAATGTTGATCATTGCTAGAGATAAAATAGAAGGAGCACGAGATACAGAGCAGGTGACTGCGCGACTCAATTCCCTTGTAGTGGTCGGGATATTCGAGTTGACGCGAGACCCACGACGTTTCCCTATGATGACACCCAAATAAATAAACACACCTTTTTTTAAAATAAATTAATGCTTTAATAATTAATTAATCAATTAATTGGATAAAGAATCCTTGGAAAAGGGCGGCTCGAGATAATGTTGTTATTTGGTGGGCTCGAGGAAGGAAGGGTAGGCTCGATGGGAGACGAGGCATGCGGGATGGATGACCTCGATGACTGCTCCTCGATGCAGAGCATTAGTGCAGAGGGAAGCGACCTCGAAGCAGGGCGTTGGGGCTTGATCATGTGCAGAGAGGCATCAGGCTGGAGCATAAGTGGACAACGACATGATCATGAAGGTTTACAATTTGCTTCATCGCAGTCATCAAAGCTGGAGGTGCAAACGACATGCGGAAGCACGAGATTTCTTAGCCGGCGCTGGAGCAGTAGCATCTGCAATTCTGGATGGAGCTTTATGAACCCGTCTGAACCAGCGGGGAGAGCATTATGCTGGGGTTCCACGGAGGGACCTGATTGGACGAGATGAGCTCAAAGGCGTAGCTATGGATCGTGTGTCGAAGAGAGGAGGATCGGATGCTCTGATACCAAGTTGTTATGGGCTAACTCATAGAACGTCGAAGGGACGTCGGATGAGCGGTCAGAAGCTGGGATGACAGAGGAGGACGATACTATGGAGCCGGAACCGCGGCTACCTAAGTGGATTGTGCTCGGGAGAGAAAGAGAGCTACCACAAATTCATACAAAGTTAAGATGAATAGACAAAGTTCTTGGATGATTTCATTCCACACAACTCATTCCATTAAATAGGCTTACAAGACTCTTTAATGACAATTACTACTTTATAACTACCAACAACTAATAAAAGACAACCATTAATAAAACATAATAAATAAAAGACAACCAATAATAAAACACAATAAATAAAAGACAACCATTAATAAAACACAATAAATAAAAGACAATGTAATAAAACTCGGCTCGATTAAAAGACAACATAATAACTAAGCGTGAAGCCCGTAATAGTTGGACTATTTTTTTAATGAAAGAACCAAAATGATGTCTACTTACTCAGCACAAGACAATTTATTCACAAACATCACATTAAATTTGACGTCGACCCCTAGGTGTCCAGTCACTGTCTAGGGCTCCAGTTTGAGAAATTGATCCCAACATTTCCCCTCACTGAAATTGAAGCAAATCTCCCGATTTGGTCTTGAATGCTTGTGTAAGTTCTAATTTGAAAGTCTATTTCACTGTGTTGACTACTTGTTGAATTGTATAAGATTGGGGATATTAATTGGTGAAAGTTTGCTTAACCATTTAAAATTACTTGAAAGATTTATTCGTTGAGTATTTGATTAAAACAATCTTACTTTAATTCTTATTAGAACTTGTTCTTTGTATCTAACAACTAATCTCAAATGTGAAAGTTTGTGGACTCTGCTACTAGTTTCATAAAGTATTGTGATTATTCGGTGTACTAATTGCTTGTGCATCTCATCATTTTAGATTTCCCTACATCACTACACTTGCATGCATCTATTAGAGTTCCGTTAGGGCACAATTGCACATTCACCCAACAACCGTCCTAAGTCACATATCCTCTCAAATTTGATGTAGGCAGGCGCTCGCAGTGCCAAAGTTTACTTTACTCATGCATTTCATTTTTTAGTCATGTCGAACATTTTTTTATGTCGCACACTTGCTTCGCGCTTTTATTTTCCTGTATTTTATTGTGTTGGAAAAAATTTAGTGGTGTATTCCCTATGCCGTGATTAACTAAGTCGTATAGTTTGTTGCTCTAGATTAGTCAGAGGCATAATCCTTTGATGCGGGTGGATCGAGCCAAATTCATTTCCATAATCCCCTTTTGATCCTTAACTTTAATCTTGACCCCACGCATGTTTAATTCCCATTAAACAATAATTTTGTGTTATCTAAGGAAAGTCTGTTTAAAAAAAAGATCGCTGAAGCCATATTTTTCCCTGTTCGAAAGAAGGAACTACAGTGAATTTCTTTTCCCCTCCTTCCAACTGTGAGCCCCTTTCCCTTCCTTCTCCCTTTCCACTTCTTCTACGTGACTTCTTCCTTCTTTGTCTCTCCACGGATTTCGATGTCACCATACTTCTTCTACCCCATCACCGGTCTGACCTCCTTGCAAGCTGTCGCCGCCGCCGCGTTTACTCTGTTTGCGTGAGGAGACTCGTCTTCCACCGGACCTTTCCACCAACCACCCTACCTTTTCACTCCCGGTGAGATTTATCTTAATCTTTGGGTGCGTCTTTGCTTAGTTTATAGTAATTAACATAGTCTCTGAGAGAAGTTTTTTATAGTTTTTTATTTGTCTTTTTCCTTATTTATTTTCTCTAAGCTGGTTCTTCCTCCACAAATGTTTTGTTATTTTAGATTATATTTAATGCAAGAATGTCATTCATTGGATGTTTTGCGCTGCTAAATAAAATTAAACAGCTAATTTTGTGCATAGTCTACATGGCGATTGTCACTGCTTATGGACCCAAACTTGGGTGATCTATCCATGACCAGGATGAAGCTTGGGTGAAACTAAGGCTGCGTTTGGGGCGGCGGATTTACTGTGGTGGCGTTTATTTAAAAACTCCACCGCAGTTTTTCCGTCATTTGGCGCGGCGGAATAAAAACGCAAACTCATTAAAACGCAAAAAACAGAGTATTCGGTCCGCATCTCCGCGCCTGTTTTCGCAGATCTAAAATCGCGGTTCATCTTTTTTTCTCCCCCTCGCGCAGTTCCCTGCTTCCGGAAAGCTTTCCACGATGCTGCTCCTACAGATAGACGATGGCGCTCACCCTGAAGATCAATACAATTGATCCTTTTGATAATCGACGATGGCGCTCTTCCTGCAGTCTGCAAATCGACGATGTCATTGTATCTTGGACTGTAGGTGAAAATCTCGTTGCTCCCTCTAAGGTATACCCCTTCCTAAAGACCTAGGATTTTCCTTGTCAAACTCTAATCTGAGAAACTCTCTTCTCAGATTGGACATCAGCTCATTGCTTGTTACGATTAGGGTTCTTGTTTTTCTGATTGGAATTAGGATTCTTATTTCCGATTGGAATTAGGATTAGGGTTTTCATGCAAAAAATTTGTATGAAAATGAAAATTTCGTATGGAATCGCTACCACGGTTTTAAACAACACAATTGCGTTCATGACTGTAGTTTCCAACCACTGCGTTCATGATCGCCACCACCGACCGCTACGTTCCTAACCACAACCGCCGCGACAAACAGACCCTAAGTGGAGGTTCGAACCGACTGATGTTGAAGAATCAGCGGATGAGTTGTGGTTAGGGGTGAAATGCCTCTCGAACCCAGAGCTAGCTGGTTCTCCCCAAAATGCGATGAGGCGCAGTAGTTGACTCGACATCTAAGGTAAAGCACTGTTTTGGTGCGGGCCGTGAGAGCGGTACCAAACCGAGGCAAACTTTGAATACTAGATATGACCCTAAACAGGGGTCAAGGTCGGTCAGTGAGACGATGGGGGATAAGCTTCATCGTCGAGAGGGAAACTCGTTGAGCTCCAAGTTTGCTTGTTAATCCAAACGTCGCTTTCTTTATTTTAAATTGCATTAAAAATTATTTTCGCAGTGCATTCATTCCATCGAGTGCGGCTACGAGTGGATTAAGTGGTATCAAAGCTAGACTGTCTTAGAGGTTTTGGTCAGCGTCATCTTTGGGTTTTCTTTCAGGGCAGTCCGGTGCACAAGGCATCCCCGCGGAGCGAGGGTCCGGGGAAGGGTCCCACCACAAGGGTGAAATGTAGGCAAACCTTACCTTGCATTTTTGCAAGAGGCTGTTTCCAGGACTCGAACCCGTGACCTCAAGGTCACACGGCAACACCTCAACCGGTGCGCCAAGGCTCCCCTTCATCTTTGGGTTTTCTTTAAGTAAAAAAATCAGAAAAAAACTTACAATTTTTTTTGTTTCCATAATATCATATTGTTAGCCAAAAATAATAATTTACCAATTCAACATACTTCATAACATTATTTCATATTATAGTGCACCATAGAATCCATATAGCATAGTAATTGCATCCCTATTACATTTTGAGTTTTTGACATCTTTCGTGGCTAACTCGAGAAACCAAGGGAAAAATACAACCTCCACCATGGAAGAAAGGTGGCACGACATGTTTGTTCTCCAACAAGAATTACTAGAAAGACAGCAAATAATCTTAGATGGCCTTAGGAAACAAATGAAGATCCTCACTACCGCACTCACCGTGGGGAACATTCCTCGACCTATCATAAATAGGCCGAGAGAATATAGAGCACCTGTAGACAAAAAAATTCCCGAAAATCCCCATCAAATCGAGAGAAACCATAGAGTTGAGCAAAATGATCAAAGTTGGGAACAAGGGATTCAAGTTGATCTTAATGAGTTCGGAGGGAAATTGAATCCTGCTGAATAATTGAACATTTTTTTGAATGGAAGGAGATTCCTAATGATATGTCAAATTTGTGAGTCTGAAACTTACTTGTCATGCCCTTGGTGGAAAGTCTTACAAACAAATAAGGTAGAACGAGAGAAAAGGGAGAAGATTGTAGAATGAGATCCAATGAAAAAAAACTTTTTGGCAAATTCTGACACACGACACACTGATTATAAGCATACAATACAACAACAACAACACTCAAGCCTTTATCCCACTATAGTGGGGTCAGCTATATGGATCCTTTGTCGCCATTGTGCCCTATCTTTAGTCATAATCTCACTAATGCCTAAGTACATCATGTCTTTCCTTACAGTTTCATTCCAGGTCTTTATTGGTCTACCTCATTCCAAGTCTTTATTGGTCTACCCCTCCCCTGTTTAACATGCCTAGTGACTAAACTCTCACAACGCCTAGCAGGTGTCTCTAATGGTCTTATTTGTACGTGTCCAAACCATCTTAGTCGAGCTTCTCGCATCTTCTCTACAATTGGTGTCACTCCTGTCTTATCCCTGATACATTCATTCATAATTTTATTCAGTCTTGTGTGTCCACACATCCACCTAAGCATTCTCATCTCAGCATTCTCATCCTAAAATGATAACAACAACACTCAAGCTTTATCCCATTATAGTGGGGTCGGCTATATAGATCCTTTGTCGTTATCGTGCCCTGTCTTTAGTCATAATCTCATTAATGCCTAAGTACATCATGACATTCCTTATAATCTCATTCCAAGTCTTTATTGGTCTACCCCTCCCTCGTTTAACATGCCTAATGACTAAACTCTCACAACGCCTAACAGGTGTCTCTAATGGTCTCCTTTGTGCGTGTCCAAACCATCTTAGTCGAGCTTCTCGCATCTTCTCTGCAATTGGTGTCACTCCAGTCTTATCCCTGATACATTCATTCCTAATTTTATCCAGTCTCATGTGTCCACACATCCACCTAAGCATTCTCATCTCATAACTCACATTTTTTGCTCATGTATATAATTCACTGCCCAACAATCAGAACCATAGAGCATCGCTGGTCTAATTGCAGTACGGTAAAACTTGTCTTTAAGTTTTAAGGGTATTTTACGATCACGTGAGATCCCTGACGCGCCTCTCCACTTCAACCAACCTGCATGGATTCTATGTATCACATCTTTATCAACACCTCCATCTTTTTGAACTATCGATCCAAGATATTTAAAGCACTCACTGCAGGAAATATCTTGATCACCCAACTTAATAACGAAGTCATCCATCCTTCTTGCACTGCTAAATTTAAGCACTATATACTTCGTCTTTGTCCTGCTCAACATAAAACCCTTCTTTTCTAAATTGTCTCGCCAAGATTCAAGTTTCGCGTTTACACCCTCGCGCGTCTCATTGATCAAAACGATATCATCCGCAAACAATAAACATCAATGTATTGCTTGTTGGATATGTCCGATGAGCTCATCTAAGATATGGGTAAAAAGATAACGGCTTAAAGTTGAACCTTGATGTAAACCAACAGTGATAGGGAATTCCTATGTTAATCCTCCAGATGTCCTCACCCTCGTCACTGAATTTGTATACATATCTTTGATTATGTCAATGTATGATACATTTACACTTTTCTTTTCTAAGACTCTCCATAAGATCTCTCTTGGAACCCTATCATAAGCCTTCCCAAGATCGATAAACAGCATATGCAAATCTTGTTTTCTTTCTCAATAGTTGTCAATGAGTCTCCTCAAGAGATGTATAGCTTCCATGGTCGACCGCCCTGGAATAAATCCAAATTGATTCTCTGAGATGCTAGTCTCCCGTCTTACTCTTCTTTCTATTACTCGTTCTCATAGTTTCATAGTATGACTCATTAATTTAATTTCTCTGTAATTAACACAATTTTGTATATCTCCTTTGTTCTTGTTGAAAGTATTTATATTTTAGTATTGGAGTTTAGTCCCACACCGCTTATCGGTGTGTGGTGTCTTGTTGTAATCCAATATAATTCCCCTTTGAGGATGAATAATATTGCACCAAGTATTTTCCTTTCTCCTCTTTTCTAGCATGGTATCAAAGCTTTGCGATCTGAAAACCTAAAATTTTTTACCGCTCGGGCTCATCCTGCGACCTAGCCCCCCCGAACATTTCTTTTTCCGCTTCCGCGTGCGCTGTTAGGCCTCCTACGGCTCCTCCTCCCCCTCGCTCCCATCGTTGGGATCGTTCCTTGATTACAAGGACGGGAGCGGGCCTCTTTCTCGTCGACTGCGTGCAGCTCTTCCGCTACTTCTTCATCGACGATCCCGTCGAGCTCCTCTGCCGATCGACGATCCCGTCGAGCCATCTTCTCCGCCGGCGCTAGATCCCGACGTCATCATCCCGTTCCTCCTGCACCGTTGTTCTCCTGTGTCCACCCCGTCGCCTGCGTCGACGTCCTGCTCGCGGTCTTGTTGTCGATCCGTCGTCTGCTGACATTGTCGCTGGTGCTCCCGTCGTGCTGCTTCCTTCTCCAGATCCCTGTGTCTGCTCCTGGCTTCCGGCATCAATGGACTGCTGCTCTCGTTCCAATCGACAGGTACATCTGTCGCAGCCTCTCCGCTACGTGCTCTCCTTCGACGGTTTCTTCCCAGTGCTCCCTTTCTGGTCGAGCTCCTGTGCCGCTGCTGTCCTGCCGCTGTTCTTCTTCTCCGGCTACTTCTCCGGCCTTGTCGTCCTCCGCCGCTGTTGTTCTCCTGCAGCAAGCCTTCTTCTGGCTCAGTCCCTCTGCTTGTCGGGGCTATGGATCCGCTGCTCTTCTTCTCCGGCCTTGCCGTCCTCTGCCGCTGCTGTTCTCCTGCAGCAAGCCTTCTTCTGGCTCAGTCCCTCTGCTTGTCGGGGCTATGGATCCGCTGCTCTTCTTCTCCGGCTACTTCTCCGGCCATGCCGCCCTGTGCCGATGCTGTCCTACCAATGCCCTTCTTCTCCGGCGCTTCTTTTTTACTCCAGATCTGCAGTGTCGTGCCCGTCTTCTGCTGGACTGTTGTGCAGCTGCTGCTATGTTGTGCCCTCTCAATTTTTTTTTAAAGTGTCGCTGTAGTTTTTTTTTTGTCTTAGTTATTGTGTTGGTAGTGTCTTCTAGTCGCGTGTTATGGACGATGGTTTCCGTGCTGCTGCCCTTTGGGTGTCGAGTTCTTCTCTTCCTCCCTTCTCACTCGCCGCTGCTTGAGCCTTTTTTGCTCGCCGCTGCTTCAGCACTTTGCTCGCAGCCGCTTGAGCCTTCTGCTCGCAGCTGGCTTATGCTTTGCTCGCTGCATCTCGGATCGTGGTCTTGCCGGCAACCGTTATCCATAGTTGTTTTTTTTGGTGTTGTTCTGATTGTCTTCGTCTGTGTCTCCATGCGAGTCTATGCCTTCATGCACGAGTTCCACGTGAGGGGGAGTGTTTGTGATACCGGCAACTCGGATGCCTCTTTCCCGATTCCTGCCTTAGTCACACACGGCCTTCAGGCATATTTCGTATGTTGTGTGTGTCTCCCCATCTTTTTCTTGTATGTTAGGTAGGTGTGGTTTGGCCTTTGTTGGTTGACCTGGTTTCAGCTCCGGGAGCATCCAGTGTGCTCATGGTCGGTTTGTGGACCAACGTCGTGTGGCCTTTGCCCAGTTGAAGTATCCCCGGTGACACGCGGTTGGGCCTCGGTGGCTGTTGTTTTGTCCCACGTTGCCAACCACTATTTACCTTTTCTTTTATGTTGTGTTCAAGCTGAAGGGTTCCCCTTCAGCTTGAGGGGGAGTGTTGAAAGTATTTATATTTTAGTATTGGAGTTTAGTCCCACACCGCTTATCGGTGTGTGGTGTCTTGTTGTAATCCTATATAGTTCCCCTTTGAGGATGAATAATATTGCACCAAGTATTTTCCTTTCTCCTCTTTTCTAACAGTTCTTATACAAAGGTACCAAAATATTTTCTCTCTATTGGTCTGACATCCTCTTTGACTTCAGTATCTTATTGAAGAAACATGTAAGCCATAAAATTCATTCTTTCCCTAGACATTTTCATACTTCGATGGGTATATCGTCTGGCCCAACCGCTTTTCCATTTTTCATCTTCTTTAGAACATCATTTGCCTGCGATACTTGAATTTTACGATAAAACGTTATGTTTCTATCCTCTTCCGATTTATTTAACTCTTCCAAGTCCAATTCATTGTCTTTTGTTTCATTATAGGGTTGGTAAAAGTATCTTTTGCATCGCTCTTTAATAGTCACATCATCCGTCAAAACGATATCGGTTTCATCATTTATGCATTTAACTTGGCTTAAATCTCTTGTCTTCTTTTCTCTAGCTCGGGCAATTTTATATATGTCACGCTCTCCATCTTTAGTATCTAGTCGCATGTTTAGCTTCTTTCTTGACGACTTTATACCTTGTCAAGTTTTCATCATTCCTACAAGCGTAAAGTATTTTATAGCTGGCCCTCTTTGCCCTCACTTTGTTTTGCATTTCCTCTTTCCACCACCAAGATTCTTTATTTGGGGGCGCACGACCTTTTAATTCTCCAAGTATGTTCTTTCCACTTATCCTTAAATGTGAAGACATAACTTCTCATGAGACACTGAGATCAACATAAGGGTCATAAACTAGTTGTTCCATAAGTGTTATCTTGAAAACAACCTATTTTTCCATCTTCAAGTTCCACCACCGAATTTTTGGTAACATTTTTGTCTTTGTCTTAAATTTATTATATTTAATTTGGCGTCCAACACCGCTAACCTAAGTTGTGTTGTCAGACTTTCTCCTGATATGACTTTGCAATCCTTACAAATTATTTTATCCATTTTGCAAGTAATAAAATAATCAATTTGTGACTTATTTAGTCCGCTTTTAAACGTAATTAAATGTTCTTCCTTTTTCATGAAAAGCGTATTTGTCACAATTAGCTCATGTGATATGGCAAAGTTTAAATTTGTTCTTCCTTCTTCATTTCTTTCTGCATGCACAAATCCTCCATAAACGGTTGTGTAATTTATATTTTTCTTACATATATGTCCATTTAAGTCTCCTCCTATGAAAACCTTCTCTCTTTGTAGGATTTTCCTTACTAAATCATCTAAATATTCCCAAAATTGCACTTTAATAGCTTCACTTAATCATATTTGTGGCGCATAAGCACTGATCACATTAATAGTTTCTTTTCCTATGACCAATTTAAGAGCTAAGATTCTATCACATTTTCTTCTTAACCCAACAACTTCATCCTTTCAAGTAGTATCCACAATAATACTTACTTCATTGCTTATTTATTTTTTCCTATGTACCATAATTTAAAACCTGAATTGTCTAAAAATTTAGCTTTCTCACTCAGCCATCTAGTCTCTTACAGGCATAAGATATTTATCTTTCCCCTAATCATCGTATCCACTACTTCCATCGATTTTCCTGTTAGCGTACCTATATTCTAACTTCCAAACATAAGTCGGTCACAAATCCTATGATCTATTTCCCTAGGACGTCTAATAAGTGAGGGTGTTTGCCTATTTAACACTACACCTAAGTCCTCTTGGATGTGCAGCAATCCATGCCAAGACGCTGCATTAGAACCATACGACGAGGACTCTTGCACATATAACACTACACTCAAGTCCTGGAGATCTAGCGGTCCTTACCAAGACGTCACATTCGGACCATACGACGCGTTCCTCAGGGGAACAACAAACTTTTGCATAATTTCTCAAATGATCCATATTCATAGGGGTGACTAAATTTTACGTTGTCCGTCTACCTAACACAACTCTCACCATGATATGTGCCCGGGACTGAGATCGGGTGACCGAACGTGAGAAGGAGCGATCCCATCACGGATTGGTCGAACCCTTCCTAGATCCGGATGGGGCTATGGTGGAGAGCACGAAGGAACCTGGAAGGGGATTCACCGGGAAGGGAGAAGAGGGGGCGGCGGACGTCTAAGGGCGGCGGACGGCGAGATGAGGCGCACCGGCGGCTGGGGCGTGCGACCTCCCGAGCGGCGCTAGGGCGCGGGTGAGGAAAACCCGATAGAAGAGAGAGAGGGATAGGGAAGCGGAAAAGTTAGAGAGAGAAAGAGATTGAGGAAAATACTTCTTGCATGCATTCCATAACACAGTCATACCACATAAACAATCCACTAGTTGGGCCCCCCATTTGGGCTTACACATATGGGTTCAAAGAGAAAGATAACTGAAATAAATAAAATGGACAGAATAAAAATAAGATAACTTCATGGTTCGGCATTGCGCTGGCGGCGTTGGTACGTGCGGCCCCAGTGGGGGTCTTGCTCGGCAAACGACATAACATCACCTCCTCCGTCGGAAGACAGCTTGTCCTCAAGCTGGACCGGAATGTCGACTAGGGGAGCGAGTGGCGGAGGTCCCACGAAGGGCTTGAGCTGGGACACATGAAAAACGTCATGAATGCGGGAATCCGATGGTAAGTTGAGGCGGTATGCCACGTCGCCTATGCGGTCGGTGATCGGAAAAGGTCCGAAGAACTTGGGACCCAATTTGTTGGACGTGGGGCGAGAAGCGGTAACTTGGCGGAAAAGCCGACGCTTCACCCAAACCCAATCTCCAATGACAAATATGAGTTCGCGGTGACCCGGATTGTAAGCCACTTACATGCGCCGTTGGGCTTGGAGCAGGCGATGTCGGGCTGCTTGTAAGAAGACGTCGCGATCCTCTAGCTCGCGGTCCACGGACGTCAAGAGGGTGGATCCTCCCGTGTAGGAGAGCGGGCGAGGGGGTTCCCGGCCATAGACGAGGCGGAACGGTGTAGTCTTCAATGTCGTGTGGTATGCGGTGTTGTAGCAATATTCGACCCATGGGAGCCAGTTCGGCCAGTCACGAGGGCGGTCGCCCGTGATGCACCGTAAGTACATCTCGAGGGTGCGGTTCACCACCTCAGTTTGGCCGTCGGACTGAGGGTGATAGGTCGAAGAGAAGGCGAGCTTGGTGCCACTGAGCTCGAATAGATCCTTCCAAAAGTTGCTAGTGAATACCTTGTCACGATCCGAGACAAGAGTCTCCGACATGCCATGCAAACGGAAGATCTCATGAAAGAAGATCTGGGCCACCTTATCCGCCAGAAGTGGCCGAGACAATGCGATAAAATGGGCCCCCTTGGAGAAACAGTCCACGACGGCCATCAACACGGATTTCCCGCACACGGTGGGCAGCCATTCGACGAAATCCATGGACAAATCCGCCCAAATCTGTGTCGGCACGGATAAGGGCTGGAGGAGGCCGGCCGGGAGAAGATGGTCCGTCTTGTTGCGTTGGCACACGGCGCACTCCGCAATAAACTTGTGCACGTCCTTGCGCATACCCTTCCAAAAAAATTCCAACCGCACCCGTTGCAGAGTACGGTGCACCCCTTCGTGACTGCGGGAGTGGACGTCTTCCAATATCACCGGAATGAGAGGTGATCCTGTGGCCAAGTACACCCGGTTCCGGTAGATGATGAGGTCTTGGCGGGCTGCCCACGGCTGCTCTATAAGGCCGGACTCCGCCCTGCGGAGTAGTTCCGACAAGCTAGACGAGGCGATGGTCTCCTGTCGGATGGCGGCAAGGAGGTCCGCGGTCGGGTAGGAGATGGCCATGAGGAGGGGCTCCGAAGGAGTGTCCCGGCGGGAGAGAGCGTCCGCGGCGCGATTAAGTACACCGGCCCGGTATTCCACCTGAAAATCGAAACCCAAAAGCTTGCTCACCCATCTTTGTTGCGGCACGGTGGAGAGGCGCTGCTCAAGCAAGTACTTGAGGCTAAAATGATCCGTCCGGATGACAAAGGGGAGCCCACAGAGGTACGAACGCCAGTGTTGGACTGCCTTAGCTAGTCCGATCAGCTCCTGTTCGTAGGCCGGCAGTTTGCGGTGGTGGAGGGCGGTGGGTCGGCTGAAGTAAGCTATGGGGTGACCCTCCTGCTGTAGTACGGCGCCGTATCCTTGGCCCGAGGCGTCACACTCCACGAGGAATGGTAGGGCAAAATCCGGCAAGCTGAGGACGGGCGCCGACAGCAAGGCCTTTTGCAAGGCACGGAAGGCACTGGTGGCGGTCTCTGTCCAAAGAAAAGCATCCTTCCGGAGGAGGTTCATCAAGGGAGCCGCAATGGTGTCATAGTCCCGGATGAAGCGGCGGAAGTACCCCGTGAGGCCGAGAAAGCCCCGTAGTGCGGTAGGAGATTGCAGCAATGGCCACGCTGCCACCCCTTGGAGTTTGTCCGGATCCGCCGAAACGCCCTTGGCATGGATGATGTGTCCCAAGTAGGAGACCGAGGTTTGCCCGAAAGAGCACTTCGACCGCTTAAGGAGCAGCTGATGAGTGTGGACCAAGTCGAGGACCGTGCGGAGGTGCTGCAGGTGCTCGTCCCAAGACTTGCTATACACCAGAATATCGTCAAAGAAAACAAGAACGGACTTGCGGAGGAGGGAATGGAATACCTCATTCATGATCGCTTGAAAGGTGGAGGGGGCGTTCGTAAGCCCGAACGGCATGACCAAGAACTCAAAATGGCCGTGGTGGGTACGGAAGGCGGTCTTCTCCACATCGTCGGCCGCCATGCGAATCTGATGGTACCCCGATGACAAGTCCAACTTGGAGAAATAACGCGTGCCATGTAGCTCGTCGAGGAGCTCTTCTACCACAGGAATGGGGAACTTATCTTTGACCGTTTGGGCATTCAAAGCCCGGTAATCCACGCACATGCGCCACGAGGAGTCTTTCTTGTGCACGAGCAGCACCGGTGAAGAGAATGGTGATACACTACGCCGGATGAGGCCCTGCTGGAGGAGGAGATCACACTGTCTTTCGATCTCGTCCTTTTGGTGGAATGGGTAGCGGTACGGCCGGACGACCACCGGGGCGGTGCCCGGAAGAAGGCAAATCCGATGGTCCTGGCGACGGCGGGGGGAAGTCCCGTGCGGAGGCTAAAAATGTCAGGAAAGAGCTGGAGAAGTCCCCACAGATCCGGTGGGTGGTCGGCCGCTGGCGTGGCGGGGGGAAGGAACAGATCTGTATGCACCAAGAAGGAAGAGGGAGACTGTTGTGGATCCTGGCCGTGCCACTGTATCAAGCGGGAGCCCTTGTGCCAAGAAAGCGTGAGGCGATCGAAGTCCCAAGTGAGCGGGCCCAGTGTGCGCAGCCATCTAACCCCCAATACTAACTCAAAACCACGGAGATCGATGACAAAAAGGTCTGTCTGGGAGGGATAGCCTTCCACCGAAAAGGCCACCTGTCGGCACACGCCCGGACATGGCATCTGTTGGCCGTTAGCCACGGCTACCTGAACATGACTGCGAGAAACAAAAGGGAGGCGCAAACCCGTCGCCCTATCCTGACGGGTGAAGCTGTGGGTGTTGCCCGTGTCCATCAAGGCGAGCAGAGGTGTGCCCCCCACCTCAACATAGAGCTGAATAGTGCACCCCTCCTGGGGCCCGGCCATCGCATGAATGGAGAGGTGCGGCGTGCCGGAGTCATCTTGCCCATCATCGTCATCGTCAGAAGGATCATCCACTTCGAGCCAGAAAAGCCGCTTACACCGATGGCTGGGGGTGTAGGCCTCCTCGTAGTTGAAACATAATCTTTTTTCCCGGCGAGCCGCCATTTCCGGGCAGGATAAGCGCCGACGAAAAGGGGGACGCGGTGAAGCCTCAGCGCCAGGTGGCCGGGGATCGGAGAAGCCACGAGGTGGACGAGGGGCCGCATGATCCTGACGGACGGGGGAGGGCCGATCCAGCAGAAGGCGGCGCTCACAGGCGCGGGCCAAGCACATGGCGAAGGTGAGGTCCTGCGGCTTCTAGAACTCGACGTCCCAGCGAAGGCGTTCCGGGAGACCCGCCGTAAAAAGCGGAACCTGCTGTGACAGTAGGACCGAAGTCGCGCGTGAGAGCAGCATCTGAAAGTGCTCCACGTAATGTCTCGATGGAGCCCGTGTGCTTGAGAGCAACAAGATCGCCAAGTGGGTTGCCCGCCATTGCCGGTCCAAAGCGTAACGAACAGGTTGCCGTAAAATCATCCCAAGAGCACGTGGGATGCTCCCATTGGAACTGAGTGAACCACAACTGTGCCGGTCCAAGTAGGTGGAATGACGCGATACCAACGCGATCCTCGTCGACGGTCCTTTGGTTTTTGAAGAAAATGTCGCAGCGTGTAAGCCACGGAAGGGGGTCATCGCGGCCTTCATAAATCGGGAAATCCATGCGGACGGAGCGGGGAAAAGGAGGGCTGTCCGGGTAGGGAGTGGTCGAATCGACCCAGCTGGCCGACGGAGAAGCCGCATGTAGTGGCGGAGTGGGGGGCCGAGTGGGGGCCGGGGCTCCTTGGAGGGTGTCCAGGCGGGCGTTGAGGGCCTCCATTTTTTCATTTTGAGTGGCGAGCATGGCTTGAAAGAGCTCCATGACTTGGGTGCGAGAAGGGCCACCGTCGGCCATGGCCGTTGGCGAAGGGAAAACGGGGACCGGCGAGGGCAGCAGGCCGTCTTGCGGAGTTGGGGGTGGCGGAAGCCGCGGAGAACAGCGGGGCGAGGTGAGGGCGTCGCGGTATGTGCCGGAGAGGGGAACACCGACGTTTGGCTCTGATACCAAGTTGATATGTGCCCGGGACTGAGATCGGGTGACCGGGCGTGAGAAGGAGCGATCCCACCACGGATTGGCCGAACCCTTCCTGGGTCCGGATGGGGCTATGGTGGAGAGCACGAAGGAACCTGGAAGGGGATTCACCGGGAAGGGAGAAGAGGGGGCGGCGGACGTCTGAAGGGCGGCGGACGGCGAGATGAGGCGCACCGGCGGCTGGGGCGTGCGACCTCCCGAGCGGCGCTAGGGCGCGGGTAGGAAAACCCGATAGAAAGAGAGAGAGGGATAGGGAAGCGGAAAAGTTAGAGAGAGAAAGAGATTGAGGAAAATACTTCTTGCATGCATTCCATAACACAGCCATACCACATAAACAGTCCACTAATTGGGCCCCCCATTTGGGCTTACACATATGGGTTCAAAGAGAAAGATAACTGAAATAAATAAAACGGACAGAATAAAAATAAGATAACTTCATGGTTCGGCATTGCGCTGGCGGCGTTGGTACGTGCGGCCCCAGTGGGGGTCTTGCTCGGCAAACGACATAACACACCATTTTTCATCCGGGCTTGGGACCCGACATAGGCTGATTACAAGCATATAATATGTTGTGTTGTCAAATTTTCTCTTGGTATACTTGCAGTCCTTACAAATAATTTTATCCATTTTGCGAGTCATAAAAAAATCAATTTATGACTTATTTGATCCGCTTTTAAACGTAATTGTTGGAATATGAGTTGTTATGTCGCCTCTTATTTTCCCTTGTATATCTCTCCTATATATATAGGGGAGAGCCTCTTTGTTTGTTAATGAGAATACTTTTGAATCCAACATGGTATCAGAGGTTGGCGTGACCTAACGCGTCTCCCTGCGTGTTCGTCGTCGTCGGTTCTCCAGCACTCCTCGCTCGGTTTCTCCCGCTCGCTTCTCCAGCGCTCCTGCGTGTTCTTCCGCTCGCTTCTCCAGCGCTCCTCGCTCGGCTTCTCCCGCTCGCGAAGTCGTCGACTTCTCTCGCTCGCGCAGTCGTCGCCTTCTCCCGCTCGCTTCCGCTCGCTCGCTTCGCCCGTCACTCTCCAGTCGTCGGCAAAGCCAGTCCCCTCCAGTCGCTTCGCCCGTCTTCTCCAGCCCGCTAGCCCTAGTCGGGTAGTCGGCCAGTTTTTCTCCAGCCCCGTCGCCGTCCTCTCTCGTCCGTCGGCGAAGCCCTATCCGCATGGCTGTTTGAGCCGTTCTCGGCGCCGGATCTATGCAGGCTTGAGTCCGTGATTGCTCTTCCGGCGTCCGCTCTCCCTTTTGTGGGAATGTATCTATCCCCTCTTGGGTATTGTGTTCCATCGACGCATCTCCTCTTTCTATGAGTGAGAGTTTCCATTTCTAGGCTCCCTTGCTATGCCAGGAAGTAGTGAGACTCCGGATGTCTCCTCCGGTGGGAGTGCTCCTCCTGATCCTCCTCTTTCTACTGGATCTCTTCGTGCCAACCATGATCACGGGACTCCTCAGATTACTACTATTAAGTTGGATGGCACTAATTATCTTGCATGGGCTCGCTCCGTTACTCTGGCCCTCAAGAGCCGCCGTCTGTTTGGCTACATCAACGGCACTAACAGGGCTCCTACTGCTTCATCTCCGGATTGGCCCCAGTGGGAATCTGAGAACTCCTTGGTAATGTCCTGGCTGACCAACTCTATGCAGGAGTCTATTGCCCGCAACTACCTATTCCTGGATACGGCGGTAGACATTTGGAAACGTGCCGAGATTACCTATTCCTGTCGCGGGAATGCCGCTCAGATCTTCCAATTGCGGCGTCGGATTTTCCTCCTGCGTCAAGGGGATCGCCCCCCTGCTGCTTACTACCTGGAGTTTACCCAGCTGTACCAGGAATATGATCATTTTGACGCCCTTACTCTTGTCTGCCCTGAGGATGAGGTGCTGGTTCGTGCCCGGGAGGAACGCAATCGGATCTTCGAATTTCTTCATGGTCTCCACCGTGACCTTGATCCCATCAGTGTTCAGATTCTTGGTCGCTCTCCTCTGCCTTCCTTACCCGAGGTATATAGCTTGGTTCAACAAGAATATGATCGCCGGCAGATTCGTCTACCAGATACTATTGCTGATGGCTCTGCCCTTGCTGCTCGATTCAATCCCGGTGGTCGCTCTACCCGGGACACTAGATCTAAACCTATGGACAAGGACCATTTGATGTGTGATTATTGCGGGAAGGCACGTCATACTCGGGACACTTGCTTCAAGCTTCATGGCTTTCCTTCTCCTCGCGGTGGACCTTCCTCTCGTGGTGGCCGTGGATTTGGGCGCACTATGGGTCGGTCTGGTCCTTCTCGCTCGGCTCATCTCACTGATGCTGTTGATGGTCCTGCCTCTTATGAGGAAGCTGATGCCCCTGTAGTTCCTTCCGCTCTTTCTGCTGAGGAGATTCAAGCCTTCCGTCGCTTTATGCTTGGCCACTCGACTGAGTCTGCTAGCTCTTCCTATGCCCACCAGGGGACTCCAGGTGCTCACTCTGCCTCCGCTTGCTCTCCCACCCAGTGGATCATCGATTCTGGCGCCACAGACCATATGACTGGCTCTGCTACAGGTTTTGTATCTTATATACCTCTGTCTGGTAGGGACAAAGTGAGCATTGCTGATGGCTCCTTGTCTCCCATTGCCGGGAAAGGGTCCATCCCTTGCTCTTCCCTCACCCTCTCTTCAGTGCTTCATGTTCCTAAGTTTACCCGCAACCTGCTTTCTATTAGTCATATTACTAATTCCATGAATTGCTCTGTAACATTCTTTCCCTCCTCCTGTATCTTTCAGGACCTGAAGACGGGGACGGTGATTGGCTCTGGTAGACTGCGGGATGGCCTATACCTCTTCGACCCCTCCAGCCCTGCTCCACCTCCGGAGGCCCTTTCTGCTGCTCAGATTTCTGTGGACTCTTGGCACTGTCGCCTGGGCCATCCTTCTACCTCGACTATGCATCTTTTATTTCCAACTATGTCCACTATATCTTTAAAAACTTTTACTTGTGATGTATGTGCTCTTGGTAAACATCATCGTGCTTCTTTTAATCATGTGTCCACTCCTAGTTCTTCCCCTTTTGCTGTGGTTCATACTGATGTTTGGGGTCCTTGCCCTGTTGCCTCTATTTCGGGCTTTCGCTGGTTTGTTACATTTATCGATTGTTTTTCTCGTTGTACGTGGGTTTACTTAATGAAAAACAAGAATGATGTCTTTCTCTTATTTCAACGTTTTCATAAGATGGTGGCCACTCAATTTAATGCTGCCATTAAAATTTTGCGCAGTGATAATGGTCGAGAGTATGTTGACTCTTCCTTTGAGCGTTATCTTAGTGATCAGGGCATTATACATCAGACATCTTGTGCCTACACTCCGGCTCAGAATGGGGTCGCCGAGCGTAAGAATCGTCATCTTTTGGAGGTTGCGCGATGCCTCCTCCTGAAGATGCACCTCCCGAAACATTTTTGGGGGGATGCTGTTCTTACGGCGGCGTATCTTATTAATCGCCTGCCGACTCGTGTCCTGGGTTACAAATCCCCTCTTGCGGCTCTTTCCGTCTCTCCCACACAACTCCTTCCTCGTATTTTTGGGTGTGTGTGTTTTGTCCATGTTCGCCCCACGTCAAAACTTGACCCTCGTGCCATCAAATGTATTTTTATTGGGTATTCGCCTACCCAGAAAGGATATAAATGTTTTCATCCTGCTTCCCGAAAAATATTCGTTACTATGGATGTCACGTTTCGGGAGTCTGAGTCCTTCTACGAGCCCTCACTTCAGGGGGAGACTTGCCCAATGGAAGTGAGCTCTCTTCCCCTACCTATTCCTCCCTCCTATCTTCCTACTCCTGTGCCTATGTTTGCTATGTCTACATCCTTGCCTACTCCTGTGGCCGCTCCTCCTTTACAGGTGTATGCTCGGCGAAAGAGGGGTCAAGGTACATCGACATCTCCCAGGCTACCCGCTCCAACATCTGATCCTTCTTTGGGGACTCAAGGTAACTGTATCTCCACCCAACATCCGATGTCCCACTTTGTGTCCTATAGCTCATTATCCCCCTCACATAAACTCTTTATTGTCTCTCTCTCCTCTATTTCTATTCCCTCGACTTGGCAGGATGCTATCACTAACCAAAAGTGGCAAGAGGCTATGCTTGAGGAGATGGGGGCTCTGGAGAAGAACTGCACATGGGACTTGGTCTCGTTGCCACCTGGCAAGACTGTGGTGGGGTGTAAGTGGGTGTTCTCCATCAAACAGAATTCTCAAGGGGTTGTTGAGCGATACAAGGCTCGCCTGGTGGCTAGGGGCTACACTCAGACTATGGGGATTGACTATCAAGAAACCTTTGCTCCTGTGGCGAAGATGAATTCTATACGAGTGTTGCTCTCGTGTGCTGCCTGCAAAGGGTGGCCTTTGACCCAGTTAGATGTGAAAAATGCCTTCCTCCATGGAGACTTGGAAGAAGAGGTCTACATGTCGTTACCGTCTGGCCTTACCATAGCCGGATCTGGTGGAAAGGTCTGCAGGTTGAAGAAAGCCTTATATGGCTTAAAACAGTCTCCTCGGGCATGGTTTGGGAGATTTCACAGAGCTATGATTGCGTTTGGATATTCCCAGAGCAATGCCGATCATACTTTATTTGTAAGGCACAAACATGGAAGACTCACTGTCCTTATCGTTTATGTGGATGATATCATTATCACGGGTGATGACACTGAAGAAATTCAAAACCTGAAACAAAGGTTGGCAAAGGAATTTGAAGTAAAAGACCTGGGAAATCTCAAATACTTCCTGGGAATTGAGGTTGCTCGATCAAATCATGGCATATTCATATCTCAGAGAAAGTACATTCTTGACCTGCTCCAATCATGTGGGATGAGTGGGTGTAGACCCGCTGATACCCCAATTGAAGTCAATCACAGATTGGGTAAAGATGACGGGGAATTGGTAGATGATATCACTGGGTTTCAACGATTGGCAGGGCGTCTTATCTATCTATCTCATACTCGCCCAGATATTTCATATGCTGTTGGTGTTATTAGTCAGTTCATGCATTCACCTCGAACCCGTCACCTATAAGCTGCTCATCGAATCCTCCGGTATCTCAAGTCCTCTCCTGGAAAAGGTATCCTATTCTCCCCGGGAAAAGAGCTGACCGTGGAAGTCTATACTGATGCTGATTGGGCCGACTCAGTTGCCGACAGGAGGTCCACCTCTGGGTACTGTTCTTTAGTTGGTGGTAATTTGGTAACGTGGAGGAGTAAAAAACAACATGTCGTTGCCAGGTCTAGTGCTGAGGCGGAATTCAGGGCCATGGCTCATGGGATTTGCGAGGGACTGTGGATTAAGTCTCTCCTAAAAGATCTAGGCATGGAAAACAAGGATCCCGTGAGGCTTTACTGTGATAGCAAAGCCGCCATTAGCATTGCTCACAATCCTGTCCAACATGACCGCACTAAACATGTGGAGGTTGACCGTCACTTCATCAAAGAGAATATAGAAAGAGGAGCTGTGAGCACACCTTTTGTTCCTTCAGATCAACAGTTAGCAGATGTTCTCACCAAGGGATTGAGTCAGAACGTGTTTGGGAAAATTATGTGCAAGCTGGGCATGCAAGATATCACACGCCCAACTTGAGGGGGGGTGTTGGAATATGAGTTGTTATGTCGCCTTTTATTTTCCCTTGTATATCTCTCCTATATATATAGGGAGAGCCTCTTTGTTTGTTAATGAGAATACTTTTGAATCCAACAGTAATTAAATATCTTCCTTCTTCATAAAAAGCGTATTTGTCACAATTAGCTCATGTGCTATAACAAAGTCTAAAATTATTATTCCTTCTTCATTTCTTTCTCCATACCCAAATCCTCCATGAAAGATTGTGTAATATGTATTTTTCTTCCATATATGTCCATTTAAGTCTCCTCCTATGAAAAACTTCTCTCCTTGTGGGATTTCCCTTACTAAATCATCTAAGTCTTCCCAAAATTACACTTTAATAGCTTCACTTAATCATATTTGTGACGCATAAGCACTGATCACATTAATAGTTTCATTTCCTATGACCAATTTAAGAGCTAAGATTCTATCACATTTTCTACTTACCCCAACAACCTCATCCCTCCAAGTAGTATCCACAATAATACCTACTTCATTGCTTATTTTATTTTTCAATATACCATAATTTAAAACCTGAATTGTCTAAAAATTTAGCTTTCTCACTCACTCATCTAGTCTCTTACAGGCATAAGATATTTATCCTTCTCTTAATCATCGTATCCACTACTTCCATCGATTTTCCCGTTAGCAGTACCTATATTCCAACTTCTAAACTTAAATCGGTCACAAATCCTATGATCTACTTTCTTAGGACGTCTAATAAGTGAGGATTTTTGCCTATTTAACATTATACCCAAGTGCTCTTGGAGGTGCAGCGGTCCTTGCCAAGACATCGCATTCGGACCATACAATAAGGACTATTGCATATATAACACAACACTCAAGTCCTGTAGATGTAGTGGTTCTTGCCAAGACGCCTCATTCGGACCATACGACGCGTTCCTTAGGGGGAACAACCCCTAAGGAATGTAGTTTTTACACAATTTCTCAAATGATCCATATTCATAAGGGTGACTAAATTTTACGTTGGTCGTCTACCTAACACAACTCTCACCATTTTTCATCCGGGCTTGTGACTAGCATAAACTGATTACAAGCATACAATATTTCAAGAAAATAACTTGAGATAAGGGGTACGATCTGTTGATGAGTATACTGAGGAGCTTGATACCCAGAAAGCTTGGAATGGGTTAGAGGAGTCCAAAGAGAAAACTGTAAATCGGTACTTGAATGGATTAAAGTGGTCTATCCGGGTCCAAATTGCCCTACACAATGTTGGGAAGATTAGTCATGCATATCATATGGCAAAACGAGTAGAAACACAATTACAACGATCTGTCAATCAAAGATCTGGAGCAGTTAGATTGGGTTATGAGTACGGTAGGACGAACTCAAATTCCTAGAGGGCCACCTACCCGACACTTCAAAATAATGCCCCACAACCTGGCAACACTTCTAGGCCAACTAAGCAGGCTAATAGTTAGGGGTGCAAGTTGAGTCGAGCCGGCTCGAAAAAAGCTCGAGCTCGATTGCTCTTGTTCATGAGCTCGCGAGGTATTTTTTTAAAAAAATATATAAATATAAATAAAAATAGGCTCATGAGCAAAAAGCTCGCGAGCAGCTCGAGCTTGACTCGAGCTCGCGAGCTCGAAAGCTCGAGCTCGAGCTCAATATACTGGTCTCGAGCTCGAGCTTGAGCCAAGCAGGATGAGCTCGACGAGCTTGAGCTCGAAATATTAAGCTCGAGCTCGAGTTTGGGATTTCTGTCAAGCTCGACTCGAGCTCGACTCGTTTGCACCCCTACTAATAGTCGTCCTCTCATCCAAGGGGCGAACCAAATTGATAAGGGTAAAGGTGTAATGGGAGCAAGACCAATTGGCCATTGCTATAAGTGTGGTCAATATGAACACCTTTCTGCTGCTTGTAGAAGGAACAACCCACCTAGAGCGAATCTGATAGAACATGAAGGATATGATGTAAAGAATTTAGAAGAAGTTGAGGACGAGCTTCGAGAAGAGGTCGCAGAAGAGGAAGATGACAAAGTCTCGCTTGAGGGAGACATGGATGGTAACTTCTTAGGATCTGTTTGGGACAGCGCTGAGAAACCGCAAAACGTTGTTATTGGACTGTTTGTATGCGCAATTGTGAGAAAACACGTTTATTAAACCGACGTTTTAGGGTTTTTTCGGAAAGCAGCGAGAGGTCTCGCGTTCGATGCTCTGAAAATTGATTTCGCTTTCGCACTCTCGCTCTCGCCTCTCGTCCAGTGGCTCGACAACAGACCTGCTTTTCAAAATACCGCCGCACTCTCGTTCTCGCCTCTTGTTCAGCGGCTCGATGAAGAACCTGCTTCCCGATCTCGACGAAGGACTGCTACCCACACTTGAGGCTCTACGTTGACCTAGAACCACATCTTGTTTCATCGTTGTTGTGACGATGACAAAGTTTGGTCCTCATCAGAGTAGAAGAGCACGAAAGAGACGAAAGATGGACGCGAACCTGCATTTAAGCTCTCCTTTCAACAATCCATTCCGCTCTAGCCACACTCAGAGCTTTGTGTGAAGCACTCTCATCTTCTTATTGAGCAGCGTCGTGTCCTGCTTTGATGAATGCATTGGAGATTCAGGAGCCGATCGACTTTCCGTCGAGTTCTTCAGCTTATCCAGGTCAGCTTGCAACTCCTTGAATGATGCTTCAAACTTTTGCATATGATGATACAAAGTGCTGACTATTAGCCAGAAGTCGAGGTTCTCGTCTAGAAGAGTGTCTAGCGCAGCTCTGAACTTTTCCTCATTTGGTGAACTTGAGTGCTGCTGTTCTAAAAGGCATAGTTCGACTTCCTCTTCAGTGTCGAGAGAATCCAGTTTAGCTGTGAGTAGTTGGGCGGAGCTGCCATTCTCTTCTTCATTCACCATTTGGCCTTCTCTCAGAGAAGTCGTCGGACCTTCTGATGTTGCCTGAGAGAATAGTTTCCTCCTCCAAGCCCGAATTTCCTGGTCCTTGATTGCACTCCCACTCTTTAACTCTTGAATCCGGGCCATGAATTTGAAGTGGTATTCTTGGTTCATCTTCTCCATCTCGGTTAGCCTTCTCTTGGTGTCTTTGTAGTTCTGAAGAACTGATGTGTTCTAGAAAAATAGCATTTTCTGTCTGCCATCTGGCCCATTATTTATGTCATCAAGCACCAAATCTTTGCCTCATCAGAATGAAACTCATTCTTGGCACCATTTTCTTTTACTACTTTATTTTTCTTCAAGCTTTCAATACTTGAAGAAGCTGAAGTAATATTATCACATTTGCTGAAGAAAATTTGGACTTCTTCACATTTGTTGAAGAAATTTTGGGCCTCATCACATTACCTCCAAGCATTTACCTTAGTTGAAGAAATTTAGAGGTTCCTCCCCTATTTTCGAAATTTAGTTGTCTTACCACTTGATAAATTGTAGCTTTTTAAACATAAATCACTCCCATGTTCTGTAATTAGAGATGCTAGAACAACATTTGCTTACCATCCTAAGCTGTGATATGGCCATCGTATGATATGATATGCTCTTGGCAGTTTTTGATTTCATAAAAAAATTTTGTAGGTTTTTAGTTTGAGATATGATAATCTTGTTAATACTCCTCAAGCTGAAATTAATAAAATTATAACAGTTAGGTTTAGCTCCAGTACCCTATTTATGGTTTAGTAATTTGACTGCGTCCAAAGTTTAGAGTGTTGCTTACATGCTGATGGTTGACAATAAATTTAAAAAAATAGCTTTCAAAAAGCTGTTTTGTCAAACTGTTACATCATTTCAAACAACAGCTTTCTCATCAGCAGCAGATTCTTCAAACAACATCCAGCTCTCTCATCAGTGCTTTCCTGACAACTATATTCTCACAACTGCTTGCTCACAACAGCTTTCTCATCAACATCAGCTGCCTCAAACAAAGACTTAGTTATTAATCGTGTCTTAACCACACCTAAGGTAGACAGTGGAGATAAGTGGCTAAGGCATAATATTTTTCGCACCACATGCACATCTGGCGGGAAGTTATGCACCATCATGATCGATAGTGGTAGTACGAGAAATTTTGTGTCCCAGAAAATGACAACAAAATTAAAATTGAAGACTGAACCTCTTATAAAACCCTATAAAATAAGATGGTTTAATGAAGGAGGCGAGGTCTCAGTCTATTATGACGCAAAGAATGCAGGATCAAACAGAACACAATATTGCATTAGTTGAAATGAACACGAAATACAATCCGAAGCAAGCTCCGGCCAAGCCCCAAGAAGTTGGGTCCTCCAAGAACTTTCTCTCCAAATGAGAGCCCAAACGAACTAATACATCCAAGATGATCCAACTAGCAAACCCCTACCCCTTATATAGATGAGGGAGGGGACACAAAATAAGAAAAGACAACTAAAACAAATTAATTAACTTAATATCGATTAATAATAATTAATTCATATTAACAAATTAATTAATAATAACTATTTAATTAATAATATTAGTAATTAATTACTGCTAATTAATTAATAATATTAATTAATTAATTACTACTATTTAATTAAAAATAATAAATTTCGCGAGCAGTGTCTTAAGGCGACTTCCAATTGCGCGCTTCAGTGGTCCCGATGAGGAGCGGTCGCTCCGGCGAATGCGATAGGGTAACACAGTCTCACAGTGTTGTCTAGTGAAATTGTTACGGTAGGGCTAGGGTCTGCAGCCCCTACACCCCAACCACTCTCCGCACCCATTATTCATGCGGCGGATTGTTGAGGCTGGGGATCGAACCCCAGACCTCCTTGAGGCATGGAGATTTCATCCACCCTCACCAACTGAGCCGCGGCTGGGGTTCAATCTGGGCTGGATGAAATCTCCACACCTCAAGGAGGTCTGGGGTTCGATCCCCAGCCTCAACAACCCGCCGCATGAATAATGGGTGCAGAGAGGGATTGGGGTGTAGGGGTTGTGGACCCTGTTACGATTAGGGAACCCGGTGATGGTTGAGGCCTGCCCGGTTGAGTAACGCACAGAGGCGACCCCTAGCCCTACCGTAACATGAAATCTCCACGCCTCAATGGGTGCACTTTTCTGTTACGGTAGGACTAGGGGTCGCCTCTGGGCGTTACCCAACCGGGCAGGTCTCAACCATCACTGGCTCCCCTAACTGTAACAGGGTTTGCATCCCCTACACCCTCTCTGCACCCATTATTCATGCGGCAGGTTGTTGAGGTTGGGAATCAAGATCGAGTTTTACACCTTAAGTTTAAATGTCTTAGATCCATATATGAAGCAAGTTATACATGACAAATTAACTTAAAGAATTAAGCCTTCAAGATTAAAACCTATATTGGACAAAAAGAGGCATTGATAGGAAAGTTGAGCATACAAGATGGGGATGCTAAGATGGATGATGGAAAATCTAAGAATGATGAACTCAAAATTGATTATATTGAAGGGGCAACAAAAATAAAAATATATTGAAGATAGTGAAAATTAGATTTATATGGTTTGGACATATCAACTAACAGTAAAAGATGCACTAATAAGATTAGTAAATAGAGTTAATGATGATCGGGTTGTGGTACAGCTCAATATTACAGAGACCAATATTTTAAATATCGGATGTCGGCGACATATCGGATTGAGTTTTTAAATGTCGGAAGTCGGAGACATGTCAGAGATATTTTAAAATATCGGATGTCCATATCTAATAAATAAAATTTTTATTTTTATGTATACTAACTATAATTATATGTTATAAAAATAGAAAAATAATATAACAAATAGATAAAAAATGAGTCATTTATATTACGAAATAAAATCGAATGGTATATAAGATAAAATATTATTAACAAATAAAAAATGATATATTGCAAAATATATTTAATAGTATACAATAATTTTATTTTGATAACAATAAGTTTATTGCAAATAAAGAAGATTTAAATATTTTCATATTTTTTATAATAAATGTATTAAATATTTTCATATTTTTTGTAATATGAAATTAAAAAATAGTGAAACAATTATACAAAGTTGGCTGTAAGAATAAAACATTAAAAAAATAGAAACAATAAGTCTAATCGATTTAAACATACATAATATAATATTCATATGCGATTTAAACATATGTTGTTAGTCTGCTAATATAACATAAAATAAAATAGGGGTGATATATTTAAAAGTCGCGTCGGCCGATATATCGGAAAAAATCGGACATGTCGGCCTATATTTTACAAAAGAACATAGTATTTTTTTTTTTAGAAAAACATATCGCTTTGCCCTAAAAAATGAAATGTCAGGAGACATGTCGGAGGACAATTAAAACAATGACAGAGACTACTCATATTGTTGATCGTGAGGTAGCTAACACAACGGGGATTGAAGATAGCATTCTTGGTGGTATGATTACTAATTCTCCTAGGGTAAAACATAGATCGCTGAGATCTCATTCTGCTTCGTGCTACGCGTCTCATATTCTTATTTAGTTAGCGAAGCCTACATCAGATAGGGTTGCTTATAGCGAAGAGGAAAAGAATCAGGTGGCTAATTGCGATACAAAAGTTGTTGAATCGGAGATGAAGTTTAGTTCCGACATTGTTGGGTCTGATGACCACACATGCATAGATGTACCTGAGGGGGTGGCAGACGATGAGCATGAAGGTGAGTGGAAGTTTCAGAAATGAAAAAATAAAGCCAGAAAAGAATGTCGTAAACAATCATCTCCTCGACCTAGCAGACACACTCAAAGGCCCGAGAAATCTCTTGATTTCTCTAACGTTGATTCCGAGGAGTTCAAGATTTTGATTTCATGTTTATGTCCTATTGAATTTGGTTTCATATTTTGGAGTCGTGTATGTTGCCTTGACAATTGTACCTTCTTCGCTTTATTAATAAATAAATAAAACTTATATTAAAAAAATAAAGTTAATGTTGAGATATTGAAAAAAGAAGGATAGTTTAAAAGTAACTCAGAGAGGGGTTCCGCAAAAAATCTATGAAAATAGGTTTAAAAACTCACTAATACCCAACCAGCTGGATGGAGAATGAGAATTCATAAGCAAGCCCTAAATAGTTGAGATAAGATTAATTGCGAGTGTTAATATTTTTCTTGTTTCATAAGATAATTCAATAAAATGTGTGATTTAATGTACCAAAGAATCTAATTAACTCATAATAGAGCAGATCTACACACACGGGCCATATAGATTTGTTTCAAAAAAGAGCTTTGTGCCATTGATCCATGTTCAGGATATAAAGGATCTGTGAATTTCAAGGAGTGGGGCTTCAAATGGATGGATTCAAGATTAAATTTCACATTAACATCAAATAAAGTACGGATACAATACATTTTTAATGGGATTTCAAATTTAAAAAGGGAGCTGCTAAAATTATTTGAGACTGGTCAGTGGACTAAATAATCTTTGGACTAAACTTGCATAGACATATTGTTATCTGGTATGATGCTAATCAAAAGATCTAAAGCAGTTACTTTGAAGGAAAATATTTCCTAATAAAAGAACCAGAACGTAAGAAAATAAAAAACTAGAATTTGGTAACCTTGCAAACTGAGTATTGAGAGCCCTCACATGCTCCAGCGATAGCTTTGCCCGTTCAACATCTAATGGCCGTCCATCCCTTAGAACTTGATGAGAAGGCTCCGCCCTGTGATCATCAAAAGATGATGCCTCCATTATTCTTAACTTCGCAACTGCATGATTCCAGACGAAGAAAGGACAAAATCAGCAATAACACAGCAGTGAAGGGCGTGAGTTGTTGGATGATTCTAGCCTTAAGGACAAACTGCTGAAAACCCCCAACACTAATTCATAGTTATGCCCATACCGATCAAGCTTCGCAGAACATATCAAGGTTTTTTTTTTCAGTTTCTGCCCAAATGCGTTCAAGAACAGTGAAATAAGTATCAATACGTAGAATTATCAAAATCAATTATCACGCTTTTCTTTAAAATAATCGACTATTTCTTCCCCCTTTCGGATGTAATGGGAGCCTCGAATCCCCGCATATGACTCTCTATCCAGACAGGTCTAAGAGAATGATGACAGTACTTCTCTATCAAGCGAGAAAGCGGCATTGAAGGAGGCTAGGGTTTCCAAGAAGGCAGGACAGAAGTATAAGGAGGGTGGAGGATGGAGGATGGAGAAGTACGTCGACGTCGGTCCGAGCGGTGGCGGAATCAAAGATGACAGCGGGACTCGCGCTTCAAATCTGGTGGACTCAAAATGCAGCACACGAGTGCACAGGAAGAACTGTCCAAGAATAAAATAGAATCCCCAAATTAAAAAGGCCCTTTTAGGGCGGTGGAACTGGATTCCACGGCCCACGCCCAAATGAGGGTAATCCCGTAATTCCTTTGTTGGATAGGGTCAGTACTTTTTTTATTTTTATGGGCTCGCGGTAGAAATCCCGATCGGGCGGATCAAACCCGTTGGTTCTCCTTGATTGATCAAAATACTGTCGTATTTATCAATTAAAAATACTGTCAGTATCCCGCGAAAATAGATCCGCCGTAGGATGCCAGATCAACCGGTTATATTTAATCTCGCACCTAAAACTAGGTTGGAGAACGCACCTAAAAATCTCTCTAACCAAACAGGCGCGGGTCGCGGTGATCCATCTAAGGGTGATATCGAGTCGATTTTGATCGAGTTAAGGTCAGCTTGAAATCAAAATTTTCGACTCAGACTCGACTCGAAATCGACTTGAAATCGAAAAATTTATTTTTGTAATTTTTACATTCACTGGCAACAATTATCAAGTCGAGACGTCCGCTAAAATAATCAATTTAATCATAATAATCAATCGTAGTTGATGTACCAACATTTACAGGGAAATAAAAATTGCTGGCCAAGAATATTAAAAAGTTTGTTAACATAAGTACTAAAATCTAATAAAAAGAAATTTGAAATTTAAACTACTTATCAAATCTCAAGCATTTGAGTCATTTGACTAAAAATATAACAAAACTATAAAATAAGTAATCTATAAGGGATAAACAGTCCAATAAAAGTCCATAAACAGTTTATAACAAAACTACAAAATAAACAATCCATATTAGAAAAACACTCCCAAAAAAGTATTAGCGGATTATGTTATAGAAGTCTACAATATGATCTCTGGACTCCGGTGCTCCGCTTCTGCTTCTTAATCAAAATTTGCAACTTATATGAATTTATAGACAATGAAGCAAGTTCGAAGCATTTAGTTTATGAGTCATGAATTTATTATTAAAAATTGTTTAATATACTTTACAATCATGGACAACACATTTTAAGTTACTGAATTTTGGAAAAAAAAAATGTACCATTTGTTCATGTTCAGCTATGATTTCTACTCATCATGCCTACCGAAAATATCAACAGACTTGCGCCCCCTCCACCCCCAGACAAATCATCACCTCCTAAAGCACTTATCTTGCCACCATCTTTCTGTGATCATTAAATCAGGTTGGATGATATTTGGTCATACGGAAACTATTAAGGGAAAGTAAAAGAAGAAAAGGACAAAAAAGAAAATGGCAGAGGATCAACATATAATACCAACAATCAACATTGTTGCGGAACGCTTAGGGCTCTTGGTAGACCGGTCCAATTGAACCACCTTAGCTCGTGAGCGAACTAAGCGCGCAAACAGTCAATTCGAGATTCGCTGAGTACACCGGGACTTCTTAACGTGGAAAACCCGGAAAGGGTAAAAAAACACGCGGACGGAGCTGTGCCGACCAAACTTCACTATCTTCTGGGGGTTACAATTTGGTAGTTAGAACTTGAGCGCGACAGGCCGCTGCTCGTTACAATAATAGAGAGGGAGAAAGAGCTCCGGGGGTGACAGACCACCTCTCGGAAAAACTAAGTCTTTTTCCATCTGGGAATTCTGGGGAACAAAAGTGAGAAGGCCCGGAAAATAAAAGTGAGAAGCCTCCGGGGAACAAAAGTGAGAAGGCGTGTCGCCTTTCGGGATGAAGAAAATCTTCAAGTCCCCGAAGGAGATCTTCCAGCGCTGAAGGAGAATTCCGCAAAAGTCTGCAAGGAGCTCTCCCGGGTTCTGAAGTCAAGGTCCCTCCGAATGAAGCCTTGGGGCTCCTTTTATAGCTTAGGCCGAGGGTAGTCCGGTAATTTCGCCGTTCGCAGTTTCCATAAATGCTTGGTGGACGAATCATATTTTCTGGTTCAGGGCACACGGATCGCCATTTTTCACAAATGACCACCTTGCCCTTCGGGCGGTTCGGGCAATTCGGGTAGTTCGGGCAGTTCCGTTGGAGGCGAAAAAAGGCGACAGGTTGTTCCTGAAATCTAAGAAACTGGAATGATAAAAAGTGAGAAGCGGAAAAGACAAAAAGTGAGAAGCTGGAAAGACAAAAAGTGAGAAGTTGGAAAGACAAAAAGTGAGAACGCTCCCGAACGTGTTCGGAAACGTTCTGAGCACGCGTAAGAGCTAAAGCGTTCTGAGCGTGTAGTGGATCACGGAGGCGCCCTAGGCGGACGGCGGGGCGGGGAGTTGCGCCCTAAGGAGAAACTGGGACCCGATGCTCCTGACGAAGAGCACGCCTGGAAGGGCTCCTCGCAAGCCCCCTGCCTAAAAAGAAAGAGGGGGAGGCGACCGCACCCTGCGCGGGGTGGGGCACAGCCGCACCCCGAGGGGGTGCGGCACGGCCGCCCCCAAGGGAATGCGGCCTGGCCGTGTTTCGGGGCGCGCGGCTCGGGCGCGCCCCTTGCGGGACGCGGCTCGGTTGTGCCCCCTACGGGGCGCGGTTGCGGGGATCGCTCCCGCGAGGGGAGGGGGTGCCGCCGTCGTGCTCGTCGCGGTTTCGTGCGTCTATTTTTCCCGCCGAATTGGTGGGGGAGTGATTTTGGAAATAAACGCCGCTTTTGGAAACGATTGCTGTCTTTGGAAATAATTTTCACCAAGTTATCTTATAAATACAAGCCTCTGATATGAGCACCTATCAAACATATAGTACCAACAATCTATATTGAGCACTAGATATGATCTTCACCAAATAGAATGCAATCAACGTATAATACCAACAATCTCTCTTTAGTGTTTTACCTTAATTTTCAGAGGTGTATGCCCAATATGAAAAATTTACAAATCGCTTTGCTTTGTATGTTACTGTACAAAAATAAAAAAGATTGCAAGATTATAATCAAACTACATTCAAAATTAAGAATCTGAAAATAAACTTCATCCACTTCTATGTCCAAAATTAGTTTTTTTTTTCTTCAGAGCATCAACAAATCAATTACAAATAAAGTACATTCCAAACCAATTGAAAAAGAGCATCCTCCAGTCCAACATCACCAGACAGTAGCTTCAGCTCTAACTAATTCACGCCACTACTACTACAACATTACAAATGCATTAGAAAGTGACATCAGAAAAAGGTGGATCCAGAAATAATTGTCATGCAGAACATCAGCAAATGAAAACTACATTGAGCAAATCATTACCAATAAAATCAGGGTTATCAAGAACTTGAGATTGTGAAACTTGGCTCTAATCTAGTAGGTGAAGCTTTCATATTTTTTGAAACCATACCCAAGACTGTTATAATATCAACAATATCAGGGCTATCAGGAATTGCAAATCTATTAGGGCTCGTTCGTTTGGACGGAATTGAAGACTTAGAATTGAAATTCGACGTCGAATTTCAATTACGCCGTTCGCTTGTTAGATAGCTTTAATAATTGGAATTCGAGTTGAATATCATGGAATTGATTTTAACTTAGGCACAAAATCTAGCTGGACATATCGGAATTGGGCGAGTCTGGCACGCTCGATTTATCGCGTTTTTCGCCAGGGAGAGCAATTTTTCGCCCGAGCGCGCAATTGTCGCCCGGGCGCGCATTTTTCGACCGGGCGCGCGTTTTTCTGCCCGTGGACGCGTTTTTCTCCCGGGTGCACGTTTTTTGCCCGGGCGCGCAATTTTTTGCTTGGGCGCGCGTTTTTCGCCCGTGCGCACATTTTTCGCCAGGACGCGCGTTTTTTCGCCAGGGCGCTCATTTTTCGCCCGGGTGCGCGTTTTACGACCGGGCGCGCATTTTTCGCCCGGGTGCACATTTTTTGCCCGGGCGTGAGTTTTTCGCCCGGGCGCACGTTTTTCGCCCGGGCGCGCGTTTTTCGCCCAGGCGCACGTTGTGTCGCCCGGGCGCGCAATTTTTCACTCGAACGCGCGTTTTTTTGCACGGGCACGCATTTTTCCTCCAGGGGCGTGTTTTTCGCCCGAGCGCACATTTTTCGCTCGGGCGCGCGTTTTTTGCCCGGGGGCTTGTTTTTCGCCCGGGGGCGGGTTTTGTCGCACGGGCGCACAATTTGTCCCCCGGGTGCGAGTTTTTCGCCCGAGCACATATTTTTTGTCCGGGCACGCATTTTTCGCCCGGGCGCACAATTTTCTCCCGGGCGCAAGCTTTTCGCGCGGCCGCGCGTTTTTTGTCAGGGAGCGCGTTTTTCACCCGGGCGCGCGTTTCTCGCTCTGGGGCGCGTTTTTCACCTTGGCGCACGTTTTGACGCCCGGGCGCCCAATTTTTCGCTCGGGCGCGAGTTTTTCGCCCAGACGGGCTTTTTGTGCCCGAGCACATTTTTTTTTGTCCGGGCACTTGTTTTTCGCCCGGGCGTGTGTTTTTTGTCAGGACGCATATTTTTTTATTATATATATATAAATATTATTTTTTTATAATATTTTTAAATTCTTAGATTGAATTTTATTTAACAAATGAACAAAAGAATTGTTCAATTCCACAATATTCAACAATATTGTTTATTAGGCGAACGATGGAATTGGAATTAGACCAATTCCAATTCTGAATATTGAATCCCAATATCGAATTCCAATATCAAATTCTAATTCGTCCAAACGAACGACCCCTTAGGGTCCGTTCGTTTGGACGGAATTGAAATTCGATATTGGAATTGAATATTGATAAATATTGTGGAATTAAATATTGGTGACTAATTCCAATTCCAACGTTCGCCTAATAAACGATATTGTTGAATATTGTGGAATTAATCAATACTTTTGTTCCTTTGTTAAATAAAATTCAATTCAAGAATTGAAAAATATTACGAAAAAGCTAATATTTATCACATATATCATAAACAAATGTATGTCATGGCGACGATTTATTCGCCCGGGGGCGATTTTTTCGCCCGAGAACGATTTTTTCCACCCGGGCGCAATTTTTTCGCACAACCGCGATTTTTTTTCCCGGGCGCGCATTTTTTGTCCGGGCTCATTTTTTCGCCCGGGCGCGATTGTGTCCCGGGCACGAATTTTTTGTCCGGGCGCAATTTCTTTTCCCGGGTGCGATTTTCCACCCACCGATCGAAAAAAGCTCGCATAAGCGATAAAAGCGCGTCCCAGCAAAAAACTGCTCCACGGTGAAAAAACTGCGCCCGAAAAATAGCCCCCGAGCAAAAAAATATCGTAGGGCGAAAAAAACTTGCCCGGGCAAAAAAACCGCTCCCGGCCAAAAAAATCTTTGCCCAGGCGAAAAATTGCGCGTGGGCAGAAAAATCGATCCCTGACGAAAAATCGCGTTTGAGCGAAAAAATCGCGTCGGGGCGAAAAACTCTCCCATGGGAGAAAAATTCGCGGCCGGGCGAAAAATTCACGTCCAGGCGAAAAATTCTCGCCTGGGCAAAAAAATTGCGTCCGGTCGAAAAAATAGCGCCCGGGCGAAAAAACGCGCTCCCAGGCGAAAAATGCGCGCCTGGGCGAAAAACGCGCGCCCGGGCGAAAAAACGCGCGCCCCGCCGAAAAACACGCGTCCGGGCGAAAAACGCGCGTCCGGGCGAAAAACACACGCCCGAGCGAAAAACTCGCGCCCGTGCAAAAAATTGCGCGCCCGGGTGGAAAAACATGCGCCCGGGCGAAAAACGCGCCACCAGGCAAAAAATGCGCCCCCGGGCGAAAAAACGCACGTCAGGGCGAAATATGCGCGCTGGGGCGGAAAATTTTCGCCCGGGCAAAATTTGGGCGTTCGGGCGAAAAACTCGCGTCCGTGCGAAAAAACTCGCGCCCGGGCGAAAAATTGTGCTCCCGGGTGCATAAACGCGCGCCCGGGCGAAAAACGCGTGACAATGCGAAAAACGCGCGCCAGGGCGAAAAAACGCGTGACAATGCGAAAAACGCGCCCCAGGGCGAAAAACGCGCGCTAGGGTGGAAAATTTCCGCCGGACAAAATTTGGGCGTCCGGGCGAAAAACGCGCATTCGGGCGAAAAACGCGCATTCAGGCGAAAAACTCGCGTCCGTGCGAAAATCTCGCACCCGGGCGAAAATTTTTGCGCCCGGGCGCATAAACGCGCGCCCCGGCGAAAAATGCGCGACAGGGCGAAAAACGCGCGCCAGGACAAAAATCGCACGCTAAGGCGGAAATTTTCCGCCCGGGCAAACTTTGAGTGTCCGGGCAAAAAACGCGCGTTCGGGCGAAAAAACGCGCGTTTGAGCGAAAAACTAGCGTCCGTGCAAAAAACTCGCGCCCGGGCGAAAAATTGTGCGCACGGGCGCATAAACGCGCGTCCGGGCAAAAAAACGTGATAAATCGAGCGTGCCAGACTCTCTCAATTCCGATATGTTTAGCTAGATTTTGTGCTTAGGCTAAAATCAATTCCATGATATTCAACTCAAATTTCAATTATTAAAGCTACCTAATAAGCGAACGACGTAATTGGAATTCGACGTCGAATTTCAATTCCAAGTCTTCAATTCCGTCCAAACGAACGAGGCCTTAGAGATAATGAAGGGAACTGTATCATTTCCATCTAAATCAGGGGATGGACATCGACTAGTAGCCTCCTCAAGTGCAATATATGTTGAAACCAGTTTCCCGACTTCAGCGTTCGAAAGGGGGTTGCGACTAACCCTTACTTGACCTGAGCCTAGACCCGTGACCGGTTGCTAGGAACTAAGAGACTCGGACTTGATGAACACTTGAATCCACAAATGGACCCCTTAAGCTGCAGCGCGGAGGTCCCACCACATACCCGGAAGATCTTAGAGCGCTTCCCCTCCCAAGCCAATGCTGAGCCTGGGCACCTTGGAGGGCACTAAGAACCACCTCACCGTCAACTGGAAGATGACAGGGGAGGGGGGTGCTTGCTCACAAGACCACGCGAGGGAGGGGGTAGAGGTCAACCCTTCCCAAGGTGCCCATGAGCTTTCCCAAAAATGGACTGCGGATAGCCAAAATTGGACTGCGAATAGCCAAAATTCTGCTATCCGCAGTCCGACCATGACCATGAACAATCAACGCGTGAGGGGGGGCGAGTAGGACTCGAGATGCCCACTTCCCCCTCATGGGAGGTCATCCTGACCTCCCCCCAACGTGCCGGGCGAGTGGGGGCATTCCTCCCACTCGCCCAAAAGAGGGTGGCGAGTGGGAGGGCCCCCTCCCACTCGCCCCCAAGGTGGCCGGCGAGTGGGAGGCTCCTCCCACTCGCCCGAAGGGGGGTCGGGGGAGCGGGTGCTCCTCCTGCTTCCCCCGCGGCCTCTCTTTGCCTTGAGCGGTTTCGACCGTCTCCACGCGATCGTATTGCCCGTCTCGGTCGCCTTCGTAATCTTGGCCTCATTCGGGTCGGGTCCCACCGACTCGGGAAATATGAGGGTTGTACACAATCCCCGCTCTTTGCGAGCTTGTCCCAAGCTCGGAAAGAAAGTCAAACCCACCTATTTGACGAGTAGGTGGGACCTTATGGGAATCCGCGAAAAAGATCTGCCAACGGGGCATCCCTGCCGAGCTTTTCGGTTGATCCTGACTTGAGACGGAAGGTGAACCTTTTTCCACTAAACACCCCTCCTATGAACCGAGCTCAACTGGAGATGGAAAAAGCTCAACACCTTAGGTCGAATTGACTTCGATCTGAGGTGGGGGAAAGACTCAGCACCTCTAGTCGAGCCGAGCTCGACCTGAGGTGGGAGGAAAACCTTTCTCCACTTGAGAACCCTCCTATGGGCCGAGCCCAACTGGAGGTGGAAAAAGCTCAACACCTCAGGTCGAATTGACTTCGATCTGAGGTGGAGGAAAGACTCAGCACCTCTAGTCGAGCCGAGCTCGACCTGAGGTGGGAGGAAAAGTTTTCTCCACTTGAGAACCCTCCTATGGGCCGAGCCCAACTGGAGGTGGAGAAAGCTCAACACCATGGGTCGGATTAACCTCGACCTGAGGTGGAAGAGAAACTCAACACCTCTAGTCGAGCCGAGCTCGACCTGAGGTGGGAGGAAAAACCTTTCTCCACTTAAGAACCCTCCTATGGGCCGAGCCCAACTGGAGGTGGAAAAAGCTCAACACCTTAGGTCGAATTGACTTCGATCTGAGGTGGAGGAAAGACTTAACACCTCTAGTCGAGCCAAGCTCGACCTGAGGTGGGAGGAAAACCTTTCTCCACTTGAGAACCCTCCTATGGGCCGAGCCCAACTGGAGGTGGAGAAAGCTCAACACCATGGGTCGGATTAACCTCGACCTGAGGTGGAAGAGAAACTCAACACCTCTAGTCGAGCCGAGCTCGACCTGAGGTGGGAGGAAAAACCTTTCTCCACTTAAGAACCCTCCTATGGGCCGAGCCCAACCGGAGGTGGAGAAAGCTCAACACCTAACCGGGAGCCGAGCTCACCTGGAGGTGGAGGAACTCAACTCCTAACAGGGAGCCGAGCTCACCTGGAGGTGGAGGAAACTTCACACCTACTGGGGAGTCGAGCTCACCTGGAGGTGGAGGAACTCAACACCTAACAGGGAGCCGAGCTCACCTTCAGGTGGAGGAACTCAACACCTAACAGGGAGCCGAGCTCACCTGGAGGTGGAGGAACTCAACACCTAACAGGGAGTCGAGCTCACCTGGAGGTGGAGGAACTCAACACCTAACAGGCAGCCGAGCTCACCTGCAGGTGGAGGAACTCAACACCTAACAGGGAGCCGAGCTCACCTGGAGGTGGAGGAACTGAACACCTAACAGGGAGCCGAGCTCACCTGGAGGTGGAGGAACTCAACACCTAACAGGGAGCCGAGCTCACCTGGAGGTGGAGGAACTCAACACCTAACAGGGAGCCGAGCTCACCTGGGGGTGGAGGAACTCAACACCTAACAGGGAGCCGAGCTCACCTGGAGGTGGAGGAACTCAACACCTAACAGGGAGCCGAGCTCACCTGGAGGTGGAGGAACTCAACACCTAACAGGGAGCCGAGCTCACCTGAAGGTGGAGGAACTCAACACCTAACAGGGAGCCGAGCTCACCTTGAGGTGGAGGAACTCAACACCTAACAGGGTGCTGAGCTCACCTGAAGGTGGAGGAACTCAACACCTAACAGGGAGCCGAGCTCACCTGAAGGTGGAGGAACTCAACACCTAACAGGGAGCCGAGCTCACCTGGAGGTGGAGGAACTCAACACCTAACAGGGAGCCGAGCTCACCTGGAGGTGGAGGAAACTCCACACCTACTGGGGAGTCGAGCTCACCTGGAGGTGGAGGAACTCAACACCTAACAGGGAGCCGAGCTCACCTGCAGGTGGAGGAACTCAACACCTAACAGGGAGCCGAGCTCACCTGGAGGCAGGGGAACTCAACACCTAACAGGGAGCCGAGCTCACCTGGAGGTGGAGGAACTCAACACCTAATAGGGAGCCGAGCTCACCTGAAGGTGGAGGAACTCAACACCTAACTTGGAGCCGAGCTCACCTGGAGGTGGAGGAACTCAACACCTAACAGGGAGCCGAGCTCACCTGAAGGTGGAGGAACTCAACACCTAACAGGGAGCCGAGCTCACCTGGAGGTGGAGGAACTCAACACCTAACAGGGAGCCGAGCTCACCTGAAGGTGGAGGAACTCAACACCTAACAGGGAGCCGAGCTCACCTGGAGGTGGAGGAACTCAACACCTAACAGGGAGCCGAGCTCACCTGGAGGTGGAGGAACTCAACACCTAACAGGGAGCCGAGCTCACCTGGATGTGGAGGAACTCAACACCTAACAGGGAGCCGAGCTCACCTGGAGGTGGAGGAACTCAACACCTAACAGGGAGCCGAGCTCACCTGGAGGTGGAGGAAACTCCACACCTACCAGGGAGTTGAGCTCACCTGGAGGGAGGAACTCCACACCTAACAGGGAGCCGAGCTCACCTGGAGGTGGAGGAACTCAACACGTCCTCAGACCGGCTTCTCTTCTTGGAGCCTTACCAACCCAAACGAATCTATCTGACGAGCCACCCAGCGACCGACATCAACAAGCCCGGGCGAGTGGTCTCCAGTCGAGGACCCGACTTGAAACGAATCTACCCGACGAGCCACCCAGCGACCGGCATCCACAAGCCCGGGCGAGTGGTCTCCAGTCGAAGACTCGACTTGAAACGAATCTACCCGACGAGCCACCCAGCGACCGGCATCAACAAGCCCGGGCGAGTGGTCTCCAGTCGAGGACTCGACTTAAAACGAATCTACCCGACGAGCCACCCAGCGACCGGCATCCAAAAGCCCAGGCGAGTGGTCTCCAGTCGAGGACTCGACTTGAAACAAATCTACCCGACGAGCCACCCAGCGACCGGCATCAACAAGCCCGGGCGAGTGGTCTCCAGTCGAGGACTCGACTTAAAACGAATCTACCCGACGAGCCACCCAGCGACCGGCATCAACAAGCCCGGGCGAGTGGTCTCCAGTCGAGGACTCGACTTAAAATGAATCTACCCGACGAGCCACCCAGCGACCGGCATCAACAAGCCCGGGCGAGTGGTCTCCAGTCGAGGACTCGACTTAGATGCTATCTTTAACTACTTTTGATATATCATAAATAGATTACATACCATTACATTGCGCTTCCTTGAGCTTACTCGGCCACATGCACCTTGGCCATCTCATTCATCACTTCCTCCATCTCCTCAGCTTCCTCCTGGTCCTTTGGGGCATAGCTGTCTCCTCTATGCCGAGATTCTTCTTCCTTTCCTTAACTCCAGAAACTCTGGGCATGTGGCTGTCGCGTGGCCCTCCTGCTGATGGAAGTCACAGTATGGCAATGCCATCCTCCTTGCTTCCTTCCCTGCGCGACCCCTCTTCTTATTTCCTCTTTTTTCGGCCAATCGTCATGGTTTGTAGGTGGTAGGGTTGCAATGACCTTGTGTCCGGCTGCCACCCTGCTGGGTTGAACCGTCCCTGCTCCCCCTGAGAGTTTCCTCTCCCTTGGAAATGGCCTCTTCATTGGCCTTGAGGGGGTCCTCCTGGCGGCCTCCAGGTTGGTAGGGCGACTGGTGGTTGAAACCCCCAGCCTTGCTCCTGCCCAACGGGGGGTCCCTGGTCCCCCTGACTTCTCGCTTCCTCCTTCTTCTTCCCTCCTTGCTGATGTGCTTGCTCCGCCTCCATCGGAGATTGCGAGGTGAGCACGGGTGTGGGTGGTGCCGAGCACTCGCCGCGAGGGGGAGGTGCGATCCGCAAGAGCTCCAGGATCGACTTCTTGAACTCGTCAAAATCACCCTTCTTCAGGTACTCGCTGATAGGGGGTGAGTCTCCCAACTCATCGCTTCCGGACATGAGACTTGGCTCAGAGCTTTCCGAGCTAGTCGCTTCCACGCTCACCGCACCAGAATGTTGAAACCAGTTTCCCGGCTTCAGCGTTCGAAAGGGGGTTGCGACTAACCCTTACTTGACCTGAGCCTAGACCCGTGACCGGTTGCTAGGAACTAAGAGACTCGGACTTGATGAACACTTGAATACACAAATGGACCCCTTAAGCTGCAGCGCGGAGGTCCCACCACATACCCGGAAGATCTTAGAGCGCTTCCCCTCCCAAGCCAATGCTGAGCCTGGGCACCTTGGAGGGCACTAAGAACCACCTCACCGTCAACTGGAAGATGACAGGGGAGGGGGGGTGCTTGCTCACAAGACCACGCGAGGGAGGGGGTAGAGGCCAACCATTCCCAAGGTGCCCATGGGGGTCTATTTATAGACTTTCCCAAAAATGGACTGCGGATAGCCAAAATTGGACTGCGAATAGCCAAAATTCTGCTATCCGCAGTCCGACCATGACCATGAACAATCAACGCGTGAGGGGGGGGGGGGGGGGGGGGGGGGGGGGGCGAGTGGGACTCGAGATGCCCACTTCCCCCTCATGGGAGGTCATCCCGACCTCCCCCCAACGTGCCGGGCGAGTGGGAGCATTCCTCCCACTCGCCCAAAAGAGGGTGGCGAGTGGGAGGGCCCCCTCCCACTCGCCCCCAAGGTGGCCGGCGAGTGGGAGGCTCCTCCCACTCGCCGGCGAGTGGGAGGGTCCCTCCTACTCGCCCGGGCGAGTGGGAGGCTCCTCCCACTCGCCCGAAGGGGGGTCGGGGGAGCGGGTGCTCCCTCTGCTTCCCCCGCGGCCTCTCTTTGCCTTGAGCGGTTTCGACCGTCTCCACGCGATCGTATTGCCCGTCTCGGTCGCCTTCGTAATCTTGGCCTCATCCGGGTCGAGTCCCGCCGACTCGGGAAATATGAGGGTTGTACAATATAAATTTCCAGACCGTTAGAACCATATTCATCAATGAAAGAGAAACTGATAACCTACAATTGGCTCATAGAGATGTGGTTCAGTAGTTGGCTTGAAAATTTTGTGGACAATCATGGTTTTGTTTTTTTAACATTTAGATATGTTTAGCTATCATACGTGTAGGCGAGTCTTTATGGACTGTGCGCTAGATATGGTACGAAGTATCAAGATTTTGGTTTATAGAGAAATTTTATAGCTATCCTCCAATGATTTTGAAGAAAAAGGGTTTGTTGCGGGTCGCTCGGGTGTTTTGATAGACCGGTCGAATTGAACCACCTTAGCTCGGAAGTGAACCGAGCGCGCAAACAGTCAATTAGAGATTCGTTGAGCACACTGAAACTTTTTAATGTGGAAAACCCGGAAAGGGTAAAAAACCACGCGGCCAGAGCTGTACCAACCAAACTTCACTATCTTCTGAGAGCTTACAGTTAGGTGCTTAGAAGTCGGGCGCGACAGACCGCCACTCGTTACAATAATAGAAAGAGGGTTCTGAAGGTGACAGACCACCTCTCAGAAAACTAAGTCTATTTTCCTTCTGAGAACGGTGGAGAACAAAAGTGAGAATGTTGAGTCGCCTTTTGGGAGAACGAAAGTGAGAATGCTGAGTCGTCTTTCGGGAGAAATGAAATCTTCAAGTCCACGAAGGAGATCTTCAAGCGCCGAAAGAGAATTCTGTGGAAATCTTCAAAGGAGCTCTCCCGGGTGCAGAAGACAAGGTCCCCCAAAATGAAGGTTCTGGGCTCCTTTTATAGCTTTGGTCGGGGGTAGCCCGGTAATTTTGCCGTCGTAACCACCGTAACCACCTGACGGGCGAATCACGCTGGCCGATTTGGACCACACGGATCGCCATTTTTCATAAATGATTGTCTCGCCGGGCAGTTCGGGCAGCTTTGTTGAAGATGAAAAAGGCGACAAGTCGTTCCTGCAATCTGAGAAATTAGAAAGACAAAAAGTGAGCGCGCCCGGAATGTGGAAGTGTTCTGAGCGTGCTCAGAAGTTTTCTGAGCGCGCAACGAACACGGAAGCGTTCTGAGCGGGTTGTTGAGGTCGGCGCTCAACCCCTCTCCACGGTTGACTGCAGTCCACCGATCCAACCCCTTTCCACGTGGCAGGCACTCCTCCAGACACACTTGCCTTCGGGCCACACAGACCGTCTTCTGCCATGTGGCGGGTTGTTGAGGTCGGCGAGGCATTGCACGCTCGGCCTCGATCCCCCGACCTCCTTCTCCATAAGAGGGGCACTCAACCCCTCCTATCACCCAACTGCGTTGCAGCCCTTGGGGGGAGCAGAGGCGGGCACCTAGAGTCAGGTGATAAGTCCCGTACTCCCCTTCTAACAAAAACCGGTTTTTGTTAGAAGGGACGCTCAACCCCTCTCCACGGTTGACTGCAGTCCACCGATCCAACCCCTTTCCACGTGGCAGACACTCCTCCAGGCACACTTGCCTTCGGGCCACACAGACCCTCTTCTGCCACGTGGCGGGTTGTTGAGGTCGGCGAGGCGTTGCCCGCTCGGCCTCGATCCCCCGACCTCCTTCTCCATAAGAGGGGTACTCAACCCCTCCTATCACCCAAAATGCGTGAGACTATTGTGAAATGTTTCGCGCCTTTTGAAAATACGCCTTATAGGTTCATTTTTAGGCAAAATATTCAACACGAAAGTTATAGATCTCGACGAGATCTACAACTTTGATGCTGAACACTTTTCCTAAAAATGCACCTATAAAATCTATTTTTAAAAAACACAAATTTTGATGATTTGCACGTAGCTAAAACTAATTTGCACATAACATCAGTCATTAAAATGTAGCCAAAGATTAATAATGACAAATTAAAATGTATGCAGCACAAACACGTTAATATGGGTCGATAAAACTTCAAACTCTAACTTAGTACATTAAAATTGTTGCGGAACGCTTAGGGCTCTTGGTAGACTGGTTCACTTGAACCGCCTCAGCTCGTGAGCGAGCTAAGCGCGCAAACAGTCAATTAGAGGTTTGTTGAGTACGCAGAGACTTTTTAACGTGGAAAACCCGGAAAGGTTAAAAAACCACGCGGCCGGAGCTGTGCCGACCAAACTTCACTATCTTCAGGAGGAGTTACAACTTGGAAGCTAGAACTCGAGCGCGACAGGCCGCTGCTCGTTACAATACTTGGAGAAAGAGAGCTTCGAGGGTGACAGGCCACCTCTCGAAAAAACTAAGTCCTTTTCCCTTCAAAGACTGCTAGTCGCCTTTCGGAAGCGAGAAGGCTAGTCACCTTTCCCTTCTGAGAAATGCTAGTCGCCTTTCGGAAGCGAGAAGGCTAGTCGCCTTTCCCTTCTGAGAAATGCTGGTCGCCTTTCGGAAGCGAGAAGGCTAGTCGCCTTTCCCTTCTGAGAACTGCTCGTCGCCTTTCTGGAAGATGAAGATCTTCAAGTCCCGAAGGAGATCTTCAAGTCCCGAAGGAGATCTTCAAGTGCCGAAGGAGAATTCCGCAAAAGTCTGCAAGGAGCTCTCCCGAGTCCAGAAGTCAAGGTCCTTTCAAATGAAGCCATGGGGCTCCTTTTATAGTTTTTGCCGGGGGCGGCCCGGTAATTTTGCCGTTGGCAGTTTCCATAAATGCTCGGTGGACGAATCATATTCTCCGGTTCGGGGCCCTCGGATCACTATTTTTCGTAAATGACCACCTTGCCCTTCGGGCAGCTTGGGCAGTTCGGGCAGTTCCGTTGGAGGTGAAAAAGGCGACTAACTGTTCCTGAAAAGTGAGAAGCCTGAAACCCAAAATGTGAGAAGCCGGAAAGACAAAAAGTGAGAAGCCGGAAAGACAAAAAGTGAGAAGCCGGAAAGACAAAAAGTGAGAAGGCTTCCCGACTGCGTTCAGAAACGTTCTGAGCGCGGGTTAGCGCTGAAGCTCCCCGAATGCGCGACGGGCCCCGGGAGATGCCTCGGACGGACGGTGAATCGAGGAGCCGCTCCCTAGCGAGCGGTTGAAGTCCTCCGGAGAGGAGCGGGCGCCGGACCGCACCCCTAGAAGGAGTGGGCACGGCCGCGCACCCCCGAGCGGGGAGGGTGCGGACTGGCCGCGCCCCAAGGGGGGGGGTGCGGCTTGGCCGCACCCCACAAGGGGTGCGGCTGGGCCGCACCCCTTGGGGGGTGCGGCTGGGCCGCACCCCTTGGGGGGTGCGGCTGGGCCGCACCCCTTGGGGGGTGCGGCTGGGCCGCACCCCTTGGGGGCGGCGGCTGGGCCGCACCCCTTGGGGGGTGCGGCTTGGCCGCACCCCCTTGGGGGGTGCGGCTTGGCCGCACCCCACAAGGGGTGCGGCTGGGCCGCACCCCACAAGGGGTGCGGCTGGGCCGCACCCCTTGGGGGGTGCGGCTTGGCCGCACCCCACAAGGGGTGCGGCTGGGCCGCACCCCTTAGGGGGTGCGGTTTGGCCGCACCCCCTTGGGGGGTGCGGGTTGGCCGCACCCCCTTGGGGGGCGCGGTTTGGCCGCACCCCTCAAGGGGTGCGGTCGGGCGCACCCCCTTGGCGGATGCGGCACCCCCTTGGGGGGTGCAGCCGGCTCGTACCCCCTTGGGGGTGTGGTCGGCCCGTACCCCCCTCGAGGGGTGCGACTTGGTCGGCCATTCTCCTTGGGGGGTGCGAATGAGCCGGGCCCCCCCCAAGGTGGTGCGGTCGGGACGCGTTCGGGCTATCTCCTTGCGGCGAGGGGTGCAGCCCGTGTGCTGCCGTGCGCTTTTGCGCGCGGTTATGTACATATCTGGGGCTCGTGTGTGCTTCGATCGCTACCCCCATCTCTCTTCTGCGAGGTTTCCTTTGGGCGCATCCTGAGGCCTTCACGGGTGTACAACATAAGCCCCCCAAACCTTCGGAGTCCGAGTTCCTGAGCGAGGAGTTCGAAGGTTTTGATTTTTCTTTGGCGGTTTTACCCCTTGTCCTCTGTGTGGCGCTTTTTTGGGTAGGAGTTGATGTCGGAGGGTGTTGGTTCCCTGAGATTGTCGTGGGCTTGCTGCCAGGTTCTGATATCTGCGTGGACTGTGGGGTTTCTGCAAAGTGACAGATTAGCTTGCGCGGTTCTGAGCCCGCGGCTTCTTTCACAATAGAAAATTTAGCTCGCGCAAGTCTGTGCTTGCGGCTTTCTTGCACGAGTCGGGCTCGCGGCTTGGCCGGTGAATAGCGTTTGTATTCAAACCGTGGGTGAACGCAGGGGGGGCAGGCCCCGACGTCACCGGGACTCGACGGCGGAGGAGAAGGGCGAACCTTCAATCGACGGCGGTGCAAAGTCCCCGGGGCAGGGCCCCGAAGTGGCCGGTGAATAGCTGGTGTATTCAAACCAGAGGCGTACGTAAGGGGGGCAGGCCCCTACGACGCTGGGACTTGACGGCGGAGGAGAAGGGCGGACCTTCAATCGTCGGCGGTGCAAAGCCCCCGAGGCAGGGCCTCGAAGTGGCCGGTGAATAGCTGGTGTATTCAAACCGGGGGCGTACGTAAGGGGGGCAGGCCCCTACGACGTTGGGACTTGACGGCGGAGGAGAAGGGCGAACCTTCAATCGACGGCGGTGCAAAGCCCCCGAGGCAGCGCCTCGTTGCAAAGTTTTTCTTAAGTGTGTGAAGGTGTCAAAACATAGCTTTTCAATAAGAAATCATTCGGTGCACAGCTTTATGTAAGATAAGATAGGTGCACGAGTCTGAGCTCGCGGCTTTTACACAAATTATAAGATAGATTTGCACGAGTCAGAGCTCGCGGCTTGGTACAGAAATTGAAGATAAGTTTGCACAAGTTTGAGCTCGTGGCTTAGTACATGGTAGAGGTCCTGGGATCACTGGTAAAAGCGGCGCAGGTTTTGAGCGTTCCAGGTGCGTGGCAAAGTCTTCCCTTCCGCCGTCCTGAGTCTGTATGTTCCGGGTTTTATGACTGCGGTGACTATGTACGGGCCTTCCCAGGCCGCTGAGAGCTTGTCTCCTTGGGGACTTTTACCGGCGGCCTCGATGCTGCGTAGGACGAGATCTCCTACGTTGATTGGTCTGGGCTTCACCCTCCTGTCATAGGTCCGGGCTACACGCATTTGGTAGAGTGCAGCACGGTAAGCAGCGTTGTCCCGGACTTCGGGGATTAGATCGAGGTTTTCTCGGAGCAGTCCATCATTCTTGTTGGGATCGAAGGTGAGTACTCGAGCACTCGGAACGCCGATGTCGACGGGGATGATAGCTTCGGTTCCGTAACAGAGGTTATAAGGTGTCTCTCCTGTAGGAGTTCTTTCTGTTGTGCGATATGCCCACAATACATTCGGGAGCGCGTCTACCCACTGTCCCCCGGCTTCTTCCAAGCGTGTTTTCAGCCCTTTGAGGATGGTGCGGTTCGTGACTTCTACTTGTCCGTTGGCTTGTGGATGCGCCACGGCCGTGTGGCGCAGGTTGATTTTTAGATCCTCACACATCTTGGTGAAGGACTTCCCAGTGAATTGAGTGACGTTGTCGGCAATGATCGTAGCCGGGATGCCGAAGCGGCAAACGATGCTCTTCCAGACGAATTGTTTGGCGTTTTCTTCGGTGATCTTGGCCAGGGGCTCTGCCTCCACCCATTTGGTGAAGTAGTCGATGGCTAGGATGATGAACTTCCTCTGTCCAGATGCTAGAGGTAGGGGACCGAGGAGGTCGATCCCCCACTGTGCGAATGGCCACGCACTCTGCAGCGTGGTAAGTGAGACCGGGGGTTGATGAGGCATGTTGGCGTGTAGCTGACAGCTTTTGCACCTCTGGACAAAGTCGGCCGCGTCCTTTCTTATTGTCGGCCAATAGAAGCCTTGACGCAGTATTTTCCGCGCTAATGCCTTCCCGCCTAGGTGCTCTCCGCAGACTCCTCCGTGTATTTCCCTGAGTGCGTAGTCCGCCTCGCTTGCCGGCAGGCATTTCAGATATGGGCCTGAGAATGCCCGTTTGTAAAGCTCCCCGTCTATAATGGTGAACGATGCAGCCCGCATTCGCAGCCTTCGCGCCTCTAGGCGATCTTCAGGAAGGTGCCCTTGCTCCAGGTAGGCTCGTAATGGGGTCATCCAGGACGACTCCTCCTGGTGGATGGTTGTGATTTCCCATGGCCCTTGAATGCTTGGGATCACAACTTCTTCGATTCGGCTTCTTCGAGACTGGTAGCTGGAGGGTGAGGTGGCGAGCTTGGATAGAGCATCCGCCCTGGTATTCTGCTCTCGGGGGATGTGTAGGATCTGATATGATGAGATCTTTTGGAGAAGTGACTTTGCGAATGCGAGGTATTTCGCCATCTGCTCGCTCTTAGCCTCGTAATCCCCTTCAACCTGTGAGACCACGAGTTGGGAGTCTGTATAAATCGTTAGGTTCTCAACTTTGCAGTCGATAGCGAGCCGGAGACCGGCGATCAGTGCTTCGTATTCCGCGATGTTATTTGTTGCGGGGAACTTTAGCCGGAGTCCGTAATCCAGGGTGATCCCTTCGGGGCTCATGAGGAGTAATCCTGCTCCGGCCCCTTCGGCTCCCGAGGCGCCGTCGACATAGAGGGTCCACCGGGTGCTAGCGGTGTCTTTGATGAGGGTTGTTTCTGGCGGGATGGTGTATTCTACCACGAAGTCGGCGAGCACCTGCGACTTGATGTCAGGGCGAGGCAGGAATTGGATGTCGAATTCGCCGAGTTCTACGGCCCACTTTACAAGTCTCCCCGAGACTTCCGGCTTCTGGAGGATCGCCCGTAATGGGATTTGTGTCAATACCTTGACTGCGTGAGCCTGGAAGTAGGGTCTGAGTTTTCTAGCCGAGAAAACAAGAGCCAAGGCTGTCTTGTCTGCTGCCGGATATCTGGTTTCGGTATCGGTGAGGACTTTGCTGAGGTAGTAGATCGGGCGCTGCACTCCTCCTTCGTCCTTCACAAGCACTGAGCTAAGAGCCGTAGGCGATACGGCCAGGTACAAGAACAGAGTTTCCCCGGGGGTGGGTTTTGACAGAAGCGGTGGCGAAGCCAGTTACTGCTTGAGAAGCTCGAAGGCCACCTGGCACTCGTCTGTCCATTGGAAGCCTGAATGTCGCGCTCCCCGGAGGACTTTGAAGAAAGGGAGGTACTTGTCTCCTGTTCGTGATAAGAAACGGGACAAAGCTGCGATCCTCCCGTTTAGACGTTGTACTTCCTTAATTGAGCGAGGTGGCGACATGTCCTCCAACGCCTTGATCTTCTCGGGGTTGGCCTCGATTCCCCGATGGGTTACCATGAAGCCTAGAAACTTCCCCGCCGTCACACCAAACGCACACTTGCTGGGGTTGAGCCGCATCTGGAAGCGACGGAGAAGCTGGAAGCACTTTTCTAAGTCTTCCAAGTGGTCGCGTCGGTGGACGCTCTTTACTAGCATGTCGTCCACGTAAACCTCCATCGTTTCTCCGATGAGGTCCTTGAAGACCTTGTTCATCAGCCTTTGGTAAGTGGCTCCGGCGTTTTTAAGGCCGAAGGGCATCACCTTGTAGCAGTAGACTCCCCGGTCGGTGCGGAAGGCGGTATGCTCTTCGTCTGCGGGGTTCATCCTTATCTGGTTGTAACCTGAATAAGCATCCATAAAGCTGAGTAGCTCGTGGCCTGCTGTAGCGTCGACGAGCTGGTCAATCCTTGGCAGGGGGAAACTATCCTTCGGGCAGGCTTGGTTCAGGTTGCTGTAGTCGACGCACATTCGCCATTTCCCCGAGGCCTTCTTGACCATGACCACGTTGGCGAGCCATGTGGGATATTCTGCTTCACGAATGAATCGTGCCTCCAGGAGCTTAGCTACCTCTTCCTCGATTGCTTTTAGGCGCTCGGGGGCGAAGTTCCTCTTTTTCTGAATCACGGGTCTGCAGGCGGGGTTGATGTTTAGCGAGTGAAAGATGACGTCGGGATCTACCCCGGGCATGTCCTCCGGGCTCCATGCGAAAATGTCCTCGTTCTCCTGCAGGAAGGTGGTGAACTTCTCTTGCTCTTATGATGTCAAGAGTGACCCGACCTGAACAGTTCGAGTCGGGTCTCTCCGGGAGAGCGGTACTTCTACTAGCCCTTCAACGGGCGTTCCTCGCTGCAGAGTCGCCTCGTCTCGCAGGTCGAAGTTATTGATGTTGAGAGCGGTCGCCCTTGCTGGCTGAGCCTGCTTCAGGTAGCAAGTCCTGGCTGCCTCTTGGTCTCCTCTTACGACTCCTATTCCTGCGGCGGTGGGGAACTTCATAGCTAGGTGTGGAATAGAGGGGATTGCCCCGAAGATTGACTGGAGCGGTCTTCCGAAGATGGCATTGTAGGCGGAGGTGGACTCTACCACTATGAACTGGATGTTGTGCGTTGACTGTCTTGGAAATTCGCCCAACGTGACTGGGAGGATGATCATGCCTTGCACCGGGACGGGCCTGTTGTCGAAGCCGTAGACGGGCCCGGCTGCCGGACTAAGCTGATCTTTGGTGAGCTTCATACTTTGCAAGGTGGAGTGGAACAAGACGTCGACCGAGCTTCCATTGTCGACTAGTATTCTCTTCACTTTAAAGCAGGGATCCCCGATCCCTGCGCTGATCACGAGCGGATCCTGGTGTGGAAGCCGCAACCCTCGTAAGTCTTCATCTCCGAAAGCTATCGTAATATCCTGCTTGAGTTTTTTGTCTTCGTGGTTTCTCACGGGCTGGGCGATCGAGAGGATCTGCGACGCCAGGACTGGCGGTCCGGCGATCGTCTCGATTTCTCCCACCATCGGCCTTCCTCCACCTGCGCCTCGTGGGGCGGGGGGCTGCTCTCCTGCCTCCCTAGGCTGTTGGGGCTGATTGGGGATCTGGCCTTGTAAGAATCTTCCCAGGAGTCCCTGGCGGATGAGGCGCTCGATCTCGTCTTTGAGCCTGGTGCACTCCTCGGTGGTATGTCCGGTTCCTCGATGGAACTCGCAGTATCTGGACTGGTCACCCCTCAGATTTGGCGGGGGTATCCGAGGCATGCGAAGTTCAGGGTTGTTCTGAATGGCGTAGAGCACGTTCGTTCTGGTGGTGTTCAGTGGGGTGTAGGTCCTGGGCGGCTGCGGTCCCAGATCCCTTCGGGGGTCACGCCGACGTCCGTCACCGCGGCGCTCCTCGCCGCGACGATCTTCTCGTTCGCGAGGGGCTTGATCTGTTCCCCTTTTCTTTCCTTGGCTTCCTTCGAACTGCCGACGGTGTGCTTCGATGGCCTCATCTGCAGCTATTTGCGCTTCGACCCTGTGAACAAGGTCGGGATAGCTTGGTACGGTTTCTCTCATGAGAGCCGAATAGAATCCACTTGGGCGGAGTCCTCCTAAGAAAACTCCTCGCAAGAGTTCGGGGTCAACCCCTGGGATCTGCCGTGCCTCGGTAGTGAAGCGTCGGAAGAAGTCCTTGAGTGTCTCTCCGTCGTTCTGGCGGATCCCAGAGAGATGGGAGGGATCCCGGACAATTCGGCGGTTGGCGATGAACTGATCCACGAACTGCTGCGCCATCTCCGTGAAGTTGTTGATGGCCCCATTCCGCAGAGAATGGAACCAAGTGCGCGCTTGGCCTTTCAAGGTTGCCGGGAACACCTGGCAGAGGAGCTGATCAGGAGCGCTGTAGATCCTCATGACGGTGGTGAAGTGATTGACGTGTTCCAAAGGGTCGTCCGTCCCGTCGAATGTCTCGATGTTAGGAAGCTTGAAGCCATTCGGGATTGGATGAGCTAGGACTTGAGGCGACAGGGGGGAGCCCTGATGCGCGGGGCGGCGAGCGAGCGCGGCGCGTCGTCCTGCTTGGGCATACTCTTCTTCGATCATATCACGTATTTCTTCGCGCGTAGTCCTTTCCGTTACCCGCTCAGGGGCAGCTCTTCTGAGGTGATGGCGACGGTGGCCAGCTTCCGGGCCTCCAGCCGGCGGGGCAAGGTGAGCGGAACTCGCCGCGTTGGAGAATCCTTCTGAAGCCTCGTCTTCCTGGACGGCTTCTTGGTTCGGGACAAGGTTTAGAACTGGGGGCGGGGGCGCGTTCGGAGCTGGCGGCTGGACCGGAGCTTGAGGAGCCCCGAGATCCCTTACGAGAGCCAACATCTCGGCTTGGTGTTCTTCGATTCGTCGCATGCGCACTTCCAGCCCGGCTGCTGGCGCAGGGGGTGCCTGCTCTGCGGGTGGTGCGTCGATTTGCGAGGGGGAGGGAGCTGGGTCGACGCGTCCCTCCAGCGCTGATCCCTCCGCAGTGCGAGTACTCTTCCTTGCCATTGCGGTTGACCTTCAAAAAGTTCTGGGAATGTTCCCACAGACGGCGCCAAACTGTTGCGGAACGCTTAGGGCTCTTGGTAGACTGGTTCACTTGAACCGCCTCAGCTCGTGAGCGAGCTAAGCGCGCAAACAGTCAATTAGAGGTTTGTTGAGTACGCAGAGACTTTTTAACGTGGAAAACCCGGAAAGGGTAAAAAACCACGCGGCCGGAGCTGCGCCGACCAAACTTCACTATCTTCAGGAGGAGTTACAACTTGGAAGCTAGAACTCGAGCGCGACAGGCCGCTGCTCGTTACAATACTTGGAGAAAGAGAGCTTCGAGGGTGACAGGCCACCTCTCGAAAAAACTAAGTCCTTTTCCCTTCAAAGACTGCTAGTCGCCTTTCGGAAGCGAGAAGGCTAGTCGCCTTTCCCTTCTGAGAAATGCTGGTCGCCTTTCGGAAGCGAGAAGGCTAGTCGCCTTTCCCTTCTGAGAAATGCTGGTCGCCTTTCGGAAGCGAGAAGGCTAGTCGCCTTTCCCTTCTGAGAACTGCTCGTCGCCTTTCTGGAAGATGAAGATCTTCAAGTCCCGAAGGAGATCTTCAAGTCCCGAAGGAGATCTTCAAGTGCCGAAGGAGAATTCCGCAAAAGTCTGCAAGGAGCTCTCCCGAGTCCAGAAGTCAAGGTCCTTTCAAATGAAGCCATGGGGCTCCTTTTATAGTTTTTGCTGGGGGCGGCCCGGTAATTTTGCCGTTGGCAGTTTCCATAAATGCTCGGTGGACGAATCATATTCTCCGGTTCGGGGCCCTCGGATCACTATTTTTCGTAAATGACCACCTTGCCCTTCGGGCAGCTTGGGCAGTTTGGGCAGTTCGGGCAGTTCTGTTGGAGGTGAAAAAGGCGACTAACTGTTCCTGAAAAGTGAGAAGCCTGAAACCCAAAATGTGAGAAGCCGGAAAGACAAAAAGTGAGAAGCCGGAAAGACAAAAAGTGAGAAGCCGGAAAGACAAAAAGTGAGAAGCCGGAAAGACAAAAAGTGAGAAGGCTTCCCGACTGCGTTCAGAAACGTTCTGAGCGCGGGTTAGCGCTGAAGCTCCCCGAATGCGCGACGGGCCCCGGGAGATGCCTCGGACGGACGGTGAATCGAGGAGCCGCTCCCTAGCGAGCGGTTGAAGTCCTCCGGAGAGGAGCGGGCGCCGGACCGCACCCCTAGAAGGAGTGGGCACGGCCGCGCACCCCCGAGCGGGGAGGGTGCGGACTGGCCGCGTCCCAAGGGGGGGGGGGGGGTGCGGCTTAGCCGCACCCCTTGGGGGGTGCGGCTGGGCCGCACCCCTTGGGGGGTGCGGCTGGGCCGCACCCCTTGGGGGGTGCGGCTGGGCCGCACCCCTTGGGGGGTGCGGTTTGGCCGCACCCCCTTGGGTGGCGCGGTTTGGCCGCACCCCTCAAGGGGTGCGGCCGGGCCGCACCCCCTTGGGGGATGCGGCACCCCCTTGGGGGGTGCAGGCGTGCAGCCGGCTCGTACCCCCTTGGGGGTGTGGTCGGCCCGTACCCCCCTCGAGGGGTGCGACTTGGTCGGCCATTCTCCTTGGGGGGTGCGAATGAGCCGGGCCCCCCCAAGGTGGTGCGGTCGGGACGCGTTCGGGCTATCTCCTTGCGGGGAGGGGTGCAGCCCGTGTGCTGCCGTGCGCTTTTGCGCGCGGTTATGTACATATCTGGGGCTCGTGTGTGCTTCGATCGCTACCCCCATCTCTCTTCTGCGAGGTTTCCTTTGGGCGCATCCTGAGGCCTTCACGGGTGTACAACAAAAATAAATAAATAAAATTTAAGTTACTTCGTATTTCTATTCGTTATCACTACTCATTAGAAGTTCATGTATAAAAAAGTAAAAAAAATGGACAATATCATCTAAATAACATTGATTCATAATATTTGAAGTAAACTTGCTAGCAACGTTTTATAGTTACGTTTGGAACAACTCATGCTTATCAAAATGTTGTTGATCGAATAGAGCTTTAAGAATAGAGTTGTTTGAAAATTAATGATGAGAAAGTTATATATTGTTTGAAGAGTCTGTTCTTAAGTGTTGATTGAATATATCTTTTTCATTTAAACTGTTTGATCACAGAACAACTTTGAAAGCTATTTTTTTAAACAAAAATATTGAAATTAATGTTGGTGAAAACATGCCTCGGAGGTAAACGCGCGTCCGAGCGAAAAACGGTCGCCTGAAGGAAAAAATGCGCGCCATGGCGAAAAATGGCCGCCCAGGTCAAAAATGGTCTCCCCGGCGAAAAATGGCCTACCGGGAGAAAAATAGCCGCCCGGGCGAAAAATGCACTCCGAGGAGAAAAAACGCGCGCCCGGGAGAAAAACGGCCTCCCTAGCGAAAAATGGCCGCCCGGGCGAAAATGCGCGTCAGGCCGAAAAATGCGTGCCATGGCGAAAAACTACCGTACTATCGAAAAATGCACGTATTAGCGAAAAAATGGTTGCCCGGGCAAAAAATATATGTATGGGCGAAAAACACACTCCCGGGCGAAAAAAACTCACTCCCTGGCAAAAAATGGACGTCTGGGAGAAAATGGCCGTTTGGGCGAAAAATACGCCCCCGGGTTACAAACGCGTGCCCGGGCGAAAAATGCACGCCCGGCCAGAATAATTGAGCTCCCATGTGAAAGACGGCCGATCGGGCGAAAAAACGAGTGTCCGACCTAAAATGCACGCTCGGACGAGAATGCTCGATTGGTATGTAGCGAAATAAAGTTAATTAAAAAGAAAAAGCTAAAAGCAGAGAACAATTTTTAGAAAGTTATGTTGGACTGACTTCTTAAAAAGCCTATTAAACAGATTTTTTGAAAAAACTCTTTTGAAAAAGGTGTTCATTCAAACAAACATAAAACAGTTTTTGTTGTTCGAATATAATTTTCTGAATATAAAAACATTGTCCCAAACAGAGCCTAAGAATGATGCAAATTAAATTAAGAAAACTTGCTCGGATCTTCTGTTAGAAAAGCAGATGTTCAACCCGTATTCGACGAGGGGGTCTAGGACCGATTATTGACCCCCAGATCTTAAGAGGTTGGTCGTTGACCAGAAGGAAGGGCCTCATTGAAGACAAGTGGAGCTCAACAGAAGCTCGACAAGTTAATGCAACAACTCGCCAACGAGCCCGCATCGAGGACAACATCGCAAACGAGCTCGTTCAGAGCAAGCTAGCGAACTCGCTCAGCAATCTTCAGCTCGCCCATGAACTCTCTTTTCAAGCGACCTCCAAGCTAGCGAGCTCGGCTTAAGCGACCTCGCCTAAAGCATTCTCAATCAACTCGCCGTCTCCAGAGATTCTCAAGTGCAAGGTCGCCCAGAAAATTGTATCTAGTGTCTATCAAAGGCGGGGAGGCTATTCTCAGACCATGTACCCCTCATTTGATTGTCTATAAATAGGACCTCAGGACACAAGTTGAAGACACGTTGACCCCCCCCCCCCCCCCCCCCCCATTTCACATTTGCCCAGTACGTGTCTTCCTAGTGCCGAACTCAGCTTTGGTTTAGGAGGGGAAAAATTCCCATAGACTTCCAAGTGTGTTGCGGGACGTCCTCGATGCAGCGTGCGAGTCTTATTTCTAGGCAGTCCGGAGATCATCTTGCCCTTATGGCTTCTTCTTGTTGTGCTTTTCCTAGGATCGATTGCTGAATCAGTAACAATCAATCACCCCCTTGATCCGAATATTGAGAACTAATTTTCTTGATTCCAACAACAGACATCATCAACTTGGGGTTCATACAAGATCAAGCACCATATGAAGGAATCAAAGTTTACTAATGAAATATACAATCCATGGCTCATAAATGAAACATATAACCTATGTTATGAAACTTAATAATGTCTACTTATGCATGTTGGGTTGTGTTGAAATGTTGTTATATTGTATTTTCTTTTATGCATTGTCTATTTTTTTTTTTGAACTTAGTTTTCATTTTATATAGTAGTTGTTAGTTGGTTTAGTTACCGTCAAGAATTGTTTCTCCGTTTGCCCAGCTTCTATAAAAGTTGGCTCCCTCCCTTATCTGTTGTAATCTTTTTCATCGTCTTAATGAAGATTCTCTTTTCTTCTTCCTGATGCTCAATGAGCTTTTAGTCGTGTTGATTGATACTTTTAACATGGTATCAGAGAGTCTCTGATATTCAGAGATATTTGATCTGTTTTTCTTCTTCCTCCTTGCATTCATGGCGAACCTACAATCTGCTACGAATCCAGATGATGAATTGCGACAATTTTGCAATTCAGATCGCCTGAACCCTATGACGCCTTTCACCCTACAGAATTTTGATTCCCCTGGAATGGTATTAGTCAACCAGGTACTTCTTGGCGTAGTCAATTATATTCCCTGGAAAAGATCCATGGAGATAGCCCTCTCTTGCAAAAACAAATTGAGTTTCGTCAATGAATTATTACCAAAACCTCACAGCAATGATCCCAATCTTGCACAATGGGAACAAGCGAACTATATGGTGATTTCCTGGCTGATCAATGTTGTCTCCAAAGACATTGGTCAATCCACCATCCATGGGAATACCGTTGTTGCAATGTGGTCAAATCTCTCTTGACGTTTTGCTAATAGTACTAGCTCTCACATTTATGGGCTTCGTAAAGCTATATTATCTTGCAATCAATAAAAGGTGAGCATCAGAACTTATTACACTAGACTCAAGCAATTATGGGACGAGCTTGAAGCCATCACTCTCAAATCGGTCTGCACATCTGACACTAACTGTGATGTTATCAAAGCCGGGGAAGAACAAATTGAAGAAAAGGTAATGCAATTAATAATGGGATTGAATGATGCTTCTAAACCTCTTCGCGGCCAAATTCTTTTAATGAAGAATCTCCCATCAATTGAAGACGCATACTCAATGATCCAGCAGAGCGTCAACTAAGCCTTTGATCTCATGGCTTACCGATGGATGATCTGGTAACAACATTCTCTGCTGAAAATATCCAGCCCATCAAAGCGAATTGGTCTTCAGGAACAGAGAATTCTACTAATTCCAAGTGGAATATAATTAATAGGCACAATCTTTGGTGTGACTATTGTCAAATGTCAGGACATATTAAAGCTAAATGCTACATACTTAATGGTTATCCGACAAATTACAAAGGAAAAGGCAAGAAACCTCTGAATAAAGGTTCTCATCGTTTTGAAACTCACATGGTGGATTCTTGTAAACAAGAACAACTTCATGAACCACCTGAAATGAAAATGAGCAACAATGATTTCAGCACTTCATTGTCGAATTGCTCGCCATTTACTCGAGATCAACTCAAAGCAATTCTTGATATTGTCAAACAACAACATCATCATTCAAGCTATCTTGTGCAACGCTTGGCAGGTATCAGTTCAAGTTTCCCTCTATCACACAAAAATGATGATTGAATTCTCGACAATGGGGCAACCGATCACATAACACATTTGTTTCGTCTACTCCGTCATCCCAGACCATTATCTAAGCCATCACCAGTCCATTTACCTAATGGATCTTGTGCTTATGTCACACACAAAGGAATGATTCATTTACCAAATGAAATCTTACTAAAGGACGTTTTATTTGTACCCACATTCAAACACAATCTCATTTCTATCAACAAGCTTTGTTCAGATTCAAGCTATTCCATCATTTTCGATTCTGATGTTTGCATCATACAAGACCATACGATGAAGACGTGCAATGCTTTTGGTAAATTGGTGGTTTATACCTTTTCTCTCATTCCAGCACACAATAAGAACACAGAAACGTGGAGGCAAATACTACAGTCTTGGACAAATCGATTTTGTGGCATCACCGTTTAGGATATATCTCCACCAGTAAACTGAAACATCTTCTCAATTTCATCTCTGATTTGCAAAATGTCAAAGATTATGATTGTAATATTTGTCTGTTAGCCAAACAATGTAAATTTCCATTTGATAAAAGCAATACTTTTTCTACAAAAGTTTTTGATCTTATATATTGTGAAACTTGGGGTCCATATAGAGTTCCAACGCACTATGGTTATAATTATTTTTGACCATTGTAGATGATTACTCTAGGAATACATGGACATACTTGATGCATTCTAAAGAAGAAGTTCCTCCTTTATTGCTTTCTTTTTTACAAATGGTTCAAACCCAATTTAATGTTTTAGTTAAGATTTGCCGAACCGACAATGGTTCAAAATTTTTCAATCAAAAGTTGTGATCCATATTTCTTGAGAAATGCGTCATCCATCAAAGTAGTTGTGTTTATACGCCTCAACAAAATGGGATACTTGAAAGGAAACATAGACACGTCCTTGACGCTGCTCGGGCTTTATGATTTCAGGCAAATTTGCCCCTCAACTCCTGGGGAGAATACGTTCTTACGACAACCCATTTGATCAACAAAATACCTTCTACTATCCTCCATAACAAGTCACCATTTGAGGTACTGTACAATAAGGCTCCAACTTATGATAATTTGAAGGTTTTTGGCTGTCTTTGTTTTGCCTCCACCAACAAATTTAATAGAGATAAATTTGAGCCAAGGGCATCTAAATGCATTTTCATTGGATATCTACATGGACAAAAGGGATATAAAGTGTATGACTTAAATACTCATACCATTTTTGTGAGTCATGATGTCAGGTTCATTGAAAATGAATTTCCATTTCACAAAGTAGTTGCTGAATCTTCAACCTGCCTCCCATTTCCATCTGATAGTAGTGAATTCGAAGTCACCTCCTGTCCTATTTGGTTTTTGCATTAAATTGGGAGAGGCTCCAATCTCATGGAAAACCAAGAAGCAACACACTGTTTCCAAGTCTTCTACAGAGTCGGAATATTGAGCCATGGTTGTCGTATGTTGCGAGCTAACCCGACTGGTTCATCTACTTACAGACCTTCAAATAACAGACGTTACTCCTATACCCTTACATTGCGACAACCAAGCTGCCCTGCACATTGCATCCAACCTTATTTTTCATGAAAGAACGAAACACATTGAGCTGGATTGTCATTTGGTCCGAGAGAAAGTCAAAGCCAAATCAATTGCTCCAAGCTATGTTTCAACCAAACAACAAATTGCTGACCTGTTCACTAAAGCCGTTGGACGAAATACTCTGCAAACCTTTCTTGGCAAGTTAGGCATTTACAATTGCTTAGTAGCTGTTACTTGATTTACTTGTCGTCAAGAATTGTTTCTCTGTTTGCCCAGCTTCTATATAAAAGCTGGTTCCCTCCCTTATCTTTTGTAATCTTTTTCATCGTCATAATGAATATTCTCTTTTCTTCCTCCTGATGCTCAATGAGCTTTTAACATATACCACTTGCTGAGATTTTAAGGTCGAATAAGCGTCATGATCAAACAATAACGTTTTGAGCCCGTTGACATAAATAAATGAAAAATTGAGGTTTATAAAATAGATCATAAATAGTTATGATTAAAAAGGTTCGCAATCAGAATTAGAGCACGTGGTTTTTTCCAAGATTCTTTTTTCGCCTGTAAGGAAATTTGCCTCCTCTAGCTGTCGGTGTACACTAAATTTCTAAAGCGAAGGCGACATTTGACTTTTCGGTTTGTCGGAATACTTTCATTCAATAAAGCCAAATGTATTTCTTCATAGTACACTATTATGATCTAACTGCAATATATTGAATTCAAAGCAAATCCAGAAAAATCAAAACTTCTGCGCCCATCAAGTTCTTCTCAATTTGGCCTTCATGTATTAAATTTGGTTTACATATAAAATTTGCTTTACATATATAATTATATATCATGAGTCTGCATATAGTCAAAACCGACCTGCGTATAAAATCACTCATAGTTAAAAGCTCTCTCAAGCAATTCGAATTCTTTATCAAGAATGCATCTGATAATAATGATTAAATAATCGAAAAATTTCATCATAGTTTATAATAGTATGAAGGAGTTTTAATTAATGCTAAAGTCATCATTAAGTCTCCGTTTGGCGCGGTGGTGGTTATGAATACGATGATTATGAACTGTCGTTCTTAATTAACGCCGGACCTCACCTAAGGATCTTCATCCACTTTTATGTTCAAAACTAGTTTTCTTTTCTTGGTGGAGGCCAAACATGCCTTCTATGATGATGACTTTTTTTCCAAACACGCCGGAGCAAGAAAAGTCATGTCAAACGGAGCCTAAATAACTACATAAATAGTTATATGAGGTAAAACATTTATGATATTCCTAAATTTAAAGAAAGTAGAAATCTTGTAGTAAAATTTCAAATGGTTATTTTAAACACTTATATTTCTAAATTTTAGTCAAATTAGAATAATTTTCTAAAAAAATAAAAATAGTTCAATTTTAAGTTATTTTAATCTAAATTTTTTATGACTCATTAAGTAGCTCAAATCTATGAAACCTAATAAAAAAATATTAATAAATTATAACTTTAAATATTTTAATCAAAATTATTTTTTAATCATAAAAATACTAGTAAAATGCATGTCTTTTTAAATTTACTTGCTTAATGAGCGGTAAAAATTAAATATTTGATAAAATAAATTTAAACTGAATTTTATTTGACTTTTTGAATTAAAATTATCTTCTTTTGAGTGAAAATTGAAAAATTAAGGATTCGAACGAACAATTTGAAAACTTTTGGAATTCTACTTATTTGTTCAATAAATTTCAGAGATCCAATAGGAGACCATTAGAGGCACCTGTTAGGCGTTGTGAGAGTTTAGTCACTAGACATGTTAAACGGGGGAGGGGTAGACCAAAAAAGACTTGGAATGAAACTATAAAGAAAGACATGATGTACTTAGGCATTAATGAGACTATGCTTAAAGATAGGGCGCAATGGCGACAGAGGATCCATATAGCCGACCCCACTATGGTGGGATAAAGGCTTGAGTGTTGTTGTTGTTGTTGTTGTATCCAATAGGCATTTTTATAAGCTTATAAAAAAAGGAGCATTAATATCTAAACAAAGAGCCGCTCAAATATTTACTGTCGAATACTTCAATTTAAAATGAGCATGGATGATGTTCACTTAGAGTCCGTTCGTTTGGATGGAATTCAGAGTTGTGAATTGGAATTGAAATCAATTTCAATTCTGCAGGAATTGGAATTAAAGTCAATTCTAATTTTGTTGTTCGGCTTAACACTGGAATTCTGTCTGCATGAATTGGAATTAACAATTCCGCTGTTCGGCTGCATATAAAAATTAAGAGGCAGAAATTAAAATTAAAAATTAAAATAAGTAATCAGCAAAATTATGCATTCGATATTAGATGATCCACACATAATAAAGTCCAGATACAAAAATATTAAATATAAAAAAGTTCCACACATAATAAAGTCCAGATATAAAAATATAGAATATAAAAAGGTTCACATATAAAGTCCAGATATATATTAAAACAAAAATCTAATAACGTTGCTAGGTAATGATATCAATCTTCAAGATGCAATCGAAGCCATGTCCTCCTGATCGGCATCGGTAGAGCCATGAACACGTCGCTCATTGCTTCGTCAACGTTCAAGATATTGATGGCTTTGATGATCTCATTCTCAGTCAGATCTGGAATAACTGCAATTGCTGCATATATCATATCGGCTCTCAAAAGCTGTGGCGGCGGCTGAGCAGACACACTGCTCTCTTTTTCCAAGTTCCTTGCAATTGAAGTAACAACATCTGCAATAATATCAGCTGTAGTAGCACGCATCTTCTTCTTCTTCGGTCGTGGCTCTACCTCCTCAGCAATATCAGTTGCAATATGTTCATCTGCGGATTCTTCTATGTTGATCTCATCCACGACTTCAGATGTAGTCGCTGCATGACCTCCAGTAGCTCTATCTACACTACACAACATTGCCAAGTCGCCCCAATTCACAATCACTTTACTGCGATAATGCTTTACAGATGGATGTGCCTACAAATTTAAAAGAGATTAGAATATTATAGACTCAGTTTTGATAATATATTTTTGTCATAAAATAAAATGTTACCTGAACATAGTTTGCCCAAACATCTTCGCTGTCTACTTTCACGACATTTCGCTCTCAATCCCACCCAAAGCCACTAGATATTTCCTGATAATACTTATTCCAAGTTTTTAATCGCGCATAAATTTTTTCCTTATTCATCGCAACTTTGCATTCTTCCTTCACTGCTTGGATCACAGTTGTGAATGCAACGCCTTTCCAACCATTTGTCGCCTTGTTGCCCATAGCCTGCATCTCGAGGAGAGCAGTGGATAAGGCGCAATACATTTGCGATGTCCAGTGAACATAAGACCGTTCACTTTCTTTTGTGGCTTTAGTTTTCTTCTTATCCATTGATTAGCTGTATAACATTCATATGCATAAATTAATTAAACAGGTTATTAATAAACAAACAACATGTCATGATAATTTGTATACTCGTAGTTGTCGCCACATCTGCCCACGGCATCTGCATACTCGTAGTTGTTGCCACCTAAATCTTGTTGTAATATTTCTGCGTCAACCTCAGCAAGTAATCTAGCATCATTAGCTAATCTCCTCTCCAATAAGAAATTATGCAGGATGCAACAAGCATTTATAATTTGTACATGTGTAAAGCGAAAAGTTTTGGAAGTTAAATAAGAAAACAATTGATTGAACATATCTTTACAAACTCACGCTTACTTGCACTTTACAAACTCAAGCGCTGAGCGGTCTCTTTGTCAGGCACAAGAATCACACAACACATCAGAACGCACAGCGGAAGCAATCGAAATAAGAGAAGCTAAGCATGCTGATTATATTACATATTTAAATATGGCCGGGGGCTATCGTTTTACAAAATACTACCCCGAAGGCTACATAGTCTAAAACAAAAGGGAGCCCTAAGCTAGTCCTTATACTCTCGGACTCACGTTTCTGAAGATAGGGGGCGAGGCTGGGGTAATCGAACGGGCCATCTCCAAGGCTCGTAACTCATCCTGCGGTGCGGGGGCTCCTTGCTGTCCCATCTCCTGTGATTGGTTATAAGAAATAACCGTTAGTCACAGAGCTAACTAGAAAATACATCCCCTCCCCGGATCTATATCCAGGGGGCGGTTAAAGAACAGAAATGAAATAGCTGAAGCAAGGTAGAGGGTTAGCAGCAGGTAAACATATATATCTCCGTATATATATATATATATAGGGCTTCCCGCCCTAAAGCTCGTAACTGCGCCGTATAGTAAGTACACAACACTATAACGCGCAGACACGCACACCCAGGTATTCAAACCTGTACGCATACAAAAGACACTGTGTCGACACAGTTTAGACCGCTTTATTTCAAGCAGGGGAGCTAACCCCGCGGGCCTCACCGATGTGGCCGTCGGTGACAGTGGCCAGTCTTGCCACTTCTGAATGTAGTCGTACCGTATCATTCAGGCCCTCCTGTACAACTTGGTGTACCAACTGGATGTGAGCGACATCCGACGAGCCGATTTGTAGGCCGACCAGAGGAGGTAAGGCTGCAGCCTCGGAGGGTAATAACCCGTTGTGCACATCTCCCTGTCGCCATGAGTCGTCAACCCACCCGCACCGGTACGAACGGTCTGCGAGCATGACCAACCCGCCACTCCCAAACAATCTTCACCCGCTTTATATAAAGATAAGCACATAAATTACGTGGCAATTCTACTCGACCGGTCACACGACCTCTGACCGGAGGATTAGCGGTATGAGGGCTCCTTGCTTGGGGCTAACCTGGGAGGAGGAACTCAACTCCGAGTTTTCCCCAACTAAGGCCTCGCAGAAGGGAGGATAAGCACCGCTTGCCTGTGCAGGGCTGCAGTTAGTACCCCCAATAAGAATAAGTATAGCAGCAACATAGGCCGAAAGCAGAGGCCATAATATTAAGAAGGAAATTAGGCCGAAGGCAAAGGCCATGTTAAGCAGAAAAGTAGGCCGAAAGCAAAGGCCATATTAAGCAGAAAAGTAGGCCGAAAGCAAAGGCCATGGTAATAAGCAGAAAAGTAGGCCGAAAGCAGAGGCCATAATGACAGAAAAGTAGGCCGAAAGCAAAGGCCATATTACAGGACCAGTGCGAGACTGGATTTAAATGAAAGTGCAGAAAGTAAGAGCGGGGGACCAGTGCGAGACTGTATTTAAAGGAAAGTACAAAACGTAAATGCGGGAGACCAGTGCGAGACTGGATTTAAAGGAAAGTACAGAAAGTAAGAGCGGGGGACCAGTGCGAGACTGGATTTAAAGGAAAGTACAAAACGTAAATGCGGGGGACCAGTGCGAGACTGGATTTAAAGGAAAGTACAGAACGTAAATGCATAAAAGAAGGGTTAGTAGTCCAATCACTCCATAAGAGGAGGCTTCAATTGTCGACTCCGTTCTTTTATTATTGTCGCGACTGGGTTAAATTTCCGGCGCCGCGCTGCGATTTCGTTCCGATATTTGCGACGATATTCCGAGCTTAGTCGATTCCTTGGATAGGTACGCATAATTTTTTTATAGGCATTTAAAAATATGCGTCGAGGGGACACCGATTCATTTCGATGAATTTCGCTCTTTTTGGGCGTTTATTTTCGCTTGAAAAGGTTTTGGGGGACCAAAATAAGATGTCACACCTCCTAACTTTAATAGTAGTTGTAAAATACCTTTAATTATAGTCCCTAATTTTTGGTGATTTTTGCGAACTTATTTGGACGTTTATTTTCTCAAAATAAACTTTATAAAGGGTTTTTAAAATAGTAAAATTCCTCCTAAAAATCCCAAAAAATTACAGTAGGTGCCCCTTAGGGTGGGACACATTGTTCATTTAGAACACTTCTTCCCAATCTGCCCCATTTTTTATCAAAAAAATGGGGAAGGGGAAAGGGAGATTGGGGTGCGGTTAGGAAAAAGGAAGGGGGGGGGGGTGCGATTAGAGAAAGGGAGGGGGCGCAGGGGTCTTGCACCCTGCGCCTTCCCGCGGCCCCCGCAGCGGATCTGCGACGGATCCGCTGTGGGGGGCACGTATGCTGAGGCGGAAGGCGGGAGTTAAGAAAACAGGGGCCGCTTGTTCTCCTGGGGGAGATCGTGCGGCCCCCGATTGATCTCGGGTGGTTGCCGCAGCCGCCGCCGGGCAGCGGCCGGCTGGGGCCGCCGCCCCCGGACGATACGCCGGGGGCCGGCGAACACTCCGGAGGTGGTCCGGCGGCCTGGCGCCGCCGGACACCGCCGGGGGTGCTGCGAGAAGGGGAACGGGGACGGTGGCAGACCTGCATGCATCGTGCATGCTCGCCGTGCCACCTCCTTTGCCAGGGGGTGCGGGGAACGCCCCCGGTCGGTGCGCTGGGGGGGCCGGCGACTCCTCCGGTGGTGGTTCAGCGGCCTGGCGCCCCGGCCACCGCCGGGGGAGGGGTATAGAGGAGGCGGGAGGCGGTGGCGTGGCCTGCATGGGCCATGCAGGCCCGCTACGCCGCCGCCTCCGCTGAGGGGGGGGGGGGGGGGGCATCGGCGCCGCCCCCAGTCGGTGCGCCGAGGGAACGACGCCCACTCCGGTGGTGTCCCGGCGGCCTGGTGCCGCCGGATCCCACCGGAAAGAGAGGCAGAGAGGACGGGGAGGCGCGGCGCAGCCGGTACGAGCCATGCCGGCTTGCTGCGCCGCCGCCTCCTCGTGCACTGCCCTCCCAGCCGCCCCTGGTCGGGGCGCCGGGGAGGGGGCAACTCTCCGGCGATGGTCCGGCGGCCTGGAGCCTCCGGCCGCCGTCGGGGAAGGGGGTTATCCTCCTACAGGAAAAAGAGGAGGAGGAGGAGGACTCGGGCGCCGCCGGGACTGCGTCCTCCGGCGGCCCGGCCGCCTCCCCTTCGTCGGCGCCGAGGTCCCCGAGTGGGGACTTGCTCCCCCAGCGCCACCACCGGCGCTGGGGAGGGGGGGTGGTTGGCTTCCACGGCCAGCGCCGCCACCCGAGCAAGCTCCGGGTGGCGCTGGTGGTGCTCCGGCGACGGGGAGGGGGCGGCTCTCCTCCAGGAGGTAAGAAGGAGGAGGGGAGGTGGTTCTACCTGGAGGTGAGGTGGAGCTCGAGAGGTGGAGGGGCGGTGGCCGGCCATGAGGAAGGGGGAGGAGGTGGCGGCTTGGGGTTGGCTTGCTCCGGCAAGGTGGAGGAGGAGGAGGGCTGGGCTGGGCTGGGCTGTCAGCAGGGAGAGGCTGAGAGGAGGGTGAGTGGGGTGGGGGTTTGAGAGGGGCTGCTCCTTCCTTTTATAGGAAGGGGGAGCTCTCCTCCTTCTCCCCCACGTGGGGATAAGGGAGGGGGAGATATTTTCTCCCCCCTCCCCTCCCTTCTCTCTCTCTTGCCCCCTTTGCCCAAATAGGGGCTGCCTATTCATGGGCAGCCCCTTTTCTTTGGGGGGGGGGGGGGGCTTTCTCTCTCCCCCCCTTTTTCTTTAGCAAATTCGAGTTTGGGCGGGGAGGGTTGACCAAGTCAACTTAGGGCGGGGTCCTCCTTGGCCCCCGGGGTCCAATAAGAGTTGCCGGGGCCGATGTCGGGTTCAAGTGCTTCATATCTCGTGCATTGCACTGAGGCGATCTGCATAGTCGTAAAATGACATACTCTCCATACGATCTTGAATCGAGGCCCAACGAATTCTGTTGCGCTCGTATTGTCCGCACGAGTTTACGAGAACTGACAGAAGTCCAATCGGGGTTCGTATGGTCACTATTCATAATGATGAGGTAGTGACGCGCTACGACACCCGAAATGGTCATTTTCTCCAAACGACCTCGGATCTAAGTGCAACGAATTCCGTTGCGCTCGTATTGTCCATACGAGTCTAACGGAACTGACGGAAGTCCAATCGGGGTTCGTATGGTCACTATTCATAACAATGAGGTAGTGACGCGCTACGACACCCGAAATGGTCGTTTTCTCCAAACGACCTCAGATCGAAGTGCAACGAATTCCGTTGCGCTCGTATTGTCCATACGAGTCTAACGGAACTGACGGAAGTCCAATCGGGGTTCGTATGGTCACTATTCATAACAATGAGATAGTGACGCGCTACGACACCCGTAATGGTCGTTTTCTCCAAACGACCTCAGATCGAAGTGCAACGAATTCCGTTGCGCTCGTATTGTCCATACGAGTCTAACGGAACTGACGGAAGTCCAATCGGGGTTCGTATGGTCACTATTCATAATAATGAGGTAGTGACGCGCTACGACACCCGAAATGGTTGTTTTCTACTGCACGGGCCTATTTTTATTGGGCTCACTAGGGTCTAGTGGCCCAATAAAAGTCGGGATGTTACAATCCAATAAAAATAAAGAGATTTTCGTCCCCGAAAATTGGCTGAAGTAGGGGTTAAAAGGATATACCTGGGGGAAGAGCGCCGGGTATTTTTCTCGGACGAGCGTCTCTGGTTCCCAAGTAAACTCTTCGCGTCCATAGTTTGACCACAAGATCTTGACCATCGTGATGGTTTTGTTCCGCAGTTCTTTGATCTTGGAGTCCACTATCTTTACTGGATCGAGTTGGATGGATCGGTCGAATTGTACTGATGTTGGTGGTGTGGGAAGATGCTGCTCTGGTTGGCGTAAAACACGTCTTAGCGAGGAGACATGAAATACGTCATGAAGGTTTCCCAGTTCGGCTGGCAGAGCTAACTTATAAGCCACCGAGCCAACTCTTTCGATGACTTGATATGGGCCCAAATAGCGGGGGTCCAGCTTTTTCTGCTTCTTTATTCGGGATATCCCGTGCATCGGCTTAATTTTCAAGAAAATCATATCTCCTACTTGGAACTCCACTTGCCGATGACGTGCGTCGTAATATTTGGCCTGACGACTTTGTGCCTCCAGCATATGTTCTTGAATTAACCTTATTGCGGCAGTGGTATCGTCTATGTAGGTGACCCCTAGGGCTTCAGGGTCCTCATCCTGTGCCCAAGATAGTGGGGTCCGACAACGTCTTCCGTAGAGGGCTTCGTAAGGTGCCATCTTGATGCTTGCCTGGAAGCTGTTGTTATATGAAAATTCCACCAGAGGTAGTAACTGCTCCCATGGCTCGTTGTGTTCCACTATGCATAATCGGAGAAGATCTTCCATCGTCCGGTTCGTTCTTTCCGTCTGCCCATCGGCCTGGGGGTGGAAGGCGGTGCTAAATACCAATCTAGTTCCTAGATAAGCTTGCACTCTTCTCCATTCCTTCGATGTAAAGCGCCCGTCGCGGTCCGAGACGATTGATTTGGGTATTCCATGAAATCGGACTACCTGCTCAATAAATAGTCGGGCTAATATGTCGACACCGTCGCCCTGCCGGTTCGGGATGAATCGGGCTACCTTGGTGAGGCGGTCTACTACGACCCATATGGAGTCGTTACCTGCACGAGATCGGTGTAAGCCATGGACAAAATCCATGGAGATATCCTCGAATTTCCATTCTGGTATCGGCAGGGGTTGTAGCAGACCTCCTGGGCTACGACATTCTGCTTTGACCATTTGGCAGGTCTGGCAGTGGGCTACATAATCGGTGACGTCCTTCTTCATTCCTGGCCAGTATAATGTCCTTCGCAGGTCCGTGTACATTTTTACTACCCCCGGGTGTATTGAATACCTCGTTTGATGTGCTTCACGGAGTATTTCCTCCCGGATTCCCTATGCAGCGGGAATGAATATGCGGTGTCTGTATTGCAGGATGCCATCGTACAGGTTGTAGTCTTCTTGTGCACCGTTTTGCAAGGCCTGAATGATCGGTGCTGCTTCAACGTCGATCTTCTGTGCTTCTCTTATCCTGTCCCTGATGTCGCACTGAATCTCCATCCAGTAGAGCTGGGCCCGGTATTCTATTGGATTCCTACGGGTGATGAGGATAATATCCAGTTCTGCCAAAGATTTGACTAATTCCTCCGGTACCATTTCTAACCAACTCCCGGTCCTTGGAGGCTGCCGACTCAGGGCATCTGCAACCTTATTAGCCTTGCTGGGGTGGTACTGAAGGGCGAAGTCGTAATCGCAGAGAAATTCCAACCACCGGCGTTGTCGGAGGTTCAGCTCCTTCTGGGTGAAGACATACTTGAGGCTCTTATGATCGGAGAAAATCTCGCATCGTACCCCGTAGAGGTAGTGTCTTCAAACCTTTAATGCGAAAACTACCGCCCCCAATTCTAGATCGTGGGTGGCGTAGTTTAGTTCGTGCGGCTTGAGCTGACGTGAGGCGTAGGCAACTACCTTGCCATGTTGCATAAGCACGGCTCCCAATCCTTTCAGAGAGGCATCCGCATAGATCTGGAAGCCCTCAGTTCCTGAGGGGAGAGTCAGATCGGGGACGATATCAGCCGGTTCTTCAGTTCGATGAACGCTGCTTCGCACTCGGGAGACCACTGGAATGTCACATCCTTTTTGGTGAGGGAGGTAAGCGGTAACGCAATCTTGGAGAATCCTTCGACGAACTTACGGTAGTAGCCAGCGAGGCCAAGGAAACTTTGGATGTCTGCCGTGGTCTTAAGTGGCGGCCAATCTCGTACCGCTTGTACTTTGGCTCGATCCACTGCTACTCCGTTCTTATTAACTGTGTGTCCCAGAAAACCGACTTCTTCCATCCAGAACTCGCATTTGCTAAACTTGGCGAACAGCGAGTGCTCTCTTAGCTTAAGCAGAACCATTTGGAGATGCCTGGAGTGATCGGTTTTGTTCTTCGAGTAGATGAGGATATCATCTATGAAGACTATTACGAAATGATCCAGGAAGGGTTTAAATACAGTATTCATTAAAGCCATGAAGGCGGACGGGGCATTGGTTAACCCAAATGGCATTACCATGAACTCGTACAGTCCGTAGCGGGAGCTGAAGGCGGTCTTGGGAATGTCCTCTTCCCGCACTCTGAGTTGATAGTAGCCGGATCTTAAATCCATCTTGGAAAAGACGGACGCGCCTTGCAGCTGATCGAACAATTCATCTATCCGGGGTAGGGGATAGGTATTCCAGACAGTGAGTTTATTTAATTCTCTGTAATCAATGCAAAGACGCAGAGATCCATCCTTCTTTTTAACAAACAGTACTGGGGCTCCCCAGGGCGAAGTACTAAGACGTACGAATCCTGCGTCGACTAACTCTTGTAGTTGAATCTTGAGCTCGGCCAGTTCCCTCGGGGCCATCCAGTAAGGTGCTCGGGATACTGGTCGGGCTCCCTGAGTAAGTTCGATTTGGAAGTCCACTTCCCGTTGCGGGGGTAACCCGGGAAGGGACTCTGGGAAGATATCCGGGAAGTCCCTGACTGCAGGCACTTTAGCGAGTACTTGTGTCGTGTCTTCCATCTCAAAGTAGATTAGGTACACCTCGTCTTTCCGTCGAACTGCCTTGACGGTTTGTGCAGATGTTAAGATAATGCGGGTGACAGAGGGTATACCTGCTAGCGTGATAAATTGCCCATTCGGATTCTGGAGGCGGATTTCTCGAGTTGAACAATTGATTTGGGCGCTGTGCTCGGCCAACCAATCCATCCCCAGAATGATGTCGAATCCGGTTATTGCCAAAACGGTTGCGTTGACTTCGAATTCTATGCCTCCTAGCATTGCCTGGAAGGAACATTTTTCGGTGGAAGTCATATCTGATCCATCCGGGAGTCGTATTCGGATTGACATCCCAGACGATCGCACCGTGTTCTCCTTGTCAGCGATGAAGTTTTGTGCAACGAAAGAATGTGTGGCGCCGGTATCGAACAATGTTTTAGCGGGATGACCTTCTACCAAAAGTAAACCTGATAACATATATATATCATGATCATAAGCTTTTCACAGATATACAGGAGTAGGGATGACATATACAAAAGTCCTAATATATAAAGCTATAACATCTCCTAGGATATCGTACTACCAGAAGTAGATACCTATCACTACGTCAGGAGCAGGACCGTGCTGAAGATCCAACGCGTATGCCTCGAGCGGTGCTGCTCTGCCCTGCCTAGCCGGCTCCCTCCTGACTGCGGGACGTCCTCTGCGTCCACCTCGTCCTCTCTCCGCCGCTCTCTGTACTGCTCCTAAACCGGGTCTCCCGGTAGCCTGCGGGCAGAAGGCTCGTATATGCCCAGGCTACTGGCATAGGTAGCAGTTCCCTGCGAAGGGAACATCTCGTCGTGCGGCTGGGACGACCTGAGGTGCTGGGGCTGGGGGTGCTGGTCGGGGCTGGGGTGCTGGTCGGGGCTGGGGTGCCTGCCTATATGGCTGGTGACGCTGACGCTGTCTCCCGTCTCGGCCCTGCCTGCGAGGACCTACTCCTCTCTCTCTCTCGGCCCTGAGTCCGGGGAACACCTACGTGTCCCCTCCGCTGCTGGGATACCATCCGCTGGTCCATCTCTAGAGCGGTGGCATGTGAGGCGATCGTGTGGAAGGATGCCTGGGAAATCATGATCAGGGCCTGACGGAGGTCGTCTCGTAATCCCCGGTAAAATCTGGCCGCCCTGTCCTTATCCGTACCTGCTAAGGTCCCGGCGAAGCGGGCCAGGTGGATAAACTCTCTCTGGTAGTCTAGAACCGTCCTATCTCCCTGCCTGATCTGCAGGAACCGCTCCTGGAGTGCCATCCGGTCTGCATCCGAAATGAAATGCTCTAAGAAGGCCTCTGAGAACTCCCCCCAGAAGATCATGCTGAGTGGTCGTCCTCTGAAGGTAGAGCGGCTAGCGGCCCTCCACCAGTCCCGGGCATAGCCCTCCAGCATGGTCACTACCAGGGACACTGCGGCTACTACGGGGCACATCATCCCCACTAGAAGCTCCTCTACCCTCTCCACCCACTCCTCGGCCTGGATGGCTGACTCGGTACCTCGGAAGGTGGGGGGCCTTAGCCCCCGGAATGTCGTCAGCAGATCGGTGGGTACGGTGGCCTGCTGTGGTGGCCGTAAGGTGGCTGTCTGGAAGGCGGCTAACAGGGCTACCAGGGTCTGTCCGAGCTCTGTCTCTCCGAACGGAACTGTGGCTGGAGCGGCCGGGGCTGGTGGTGGAGTGGTAGGGTGGTACTGGTCCCGAGAGGAGGACCTTCCGTTACTCGACTCCTGTATCTGGAGAAGTAACAAACGGGTATCAGAACATGCAAAAATAAGGGAATTTTGCAGGACTGAAAGAAAAGGAAGCGGAAAGCGTGTGGGTGTACTACCGTGCAGTCTCGAATCCTTAACCTTAAACCTAAAGGGTCCACCAGGCTTCCGCTGCGTGGTTCGTCCCGAACCAAGAAACGGAACCGGGGAAGGGAGGATCGAAAGACTGCCCCATGTGGTCGGATCGTGATGGCTCTGATCCATTTGTAAGACCCCCCCTCCCCAGACTGAACCGGGTTTAGGGAGGGGGATCTTACTGCCCAAAGAGGACTACCCAGCGCTTTTCGGGTGGCGACGTCCCACCCTCTCAAGCGCTGAGCGGTCTCTTTGTCAGGCACAAGAATCATCACAACACATCAGAACGCACAGCGGAAGCAATCGAAATAAGAGAAGCTAAGCATGCTGATTATATTACATATTTAAATATGGCCGGGGCCTATCGTTTTACAAAATACTGCCCCGAAGGCTACATAGTCTAAAACAAAAGGGAGCCCTAGGCTAGTCCTTATACTCTCGGACTCACGTCTCTGAAGATAGGGGGCGAGGCTGGGGTAATCGAACGGGCCATCTCCAAGGCTCGTAATTCATCCTGCGGTGCGGGGGCTCCTTGCTGTCCCATCTCCTGTGATTGGTTATAAGAAATAACCGTTAGTCACAGAGCTAAGTAGAAAATACATCCCCTCCCCGGATCCATATCCAGGGGGCGGTTAAAGAACAGAAATGAAATAGCCGAAGCAAGGTAGAGGGTTAGCAGCAGGTAAACATATATATCTCCGTATATATATATATAGGGCTTCCCACCCTAAAGCTCGTAACCGCGCCGTATAGTAAGTACACAACACTATAACGCGCAGACACGCACACCCAGGTAATCAAACATGTACGCATACAAAAGACCCTGTGTCGACACAGTTTAGACCGCTTTATTTCAAGCAGGGGAGCTAACCCCGCGGGCCACACCGATGTGGCCGTCGGTGACAGTGGCCAGTCTTGCCACTTCTGAATGTAGTCGTACCGTATCATTCAGGCCCTCGTGTACAACTTGGTGTACCAACTGGATGTGAGCTACATCCGACGAGCCGATTTGTAGGCCGACCAGAGGAGGTAAGGCTGCAGCCTCGGAGGGTAATAACCCGTTGTGCACATCTCCCTGTCGCCATGAGTCGTCAACCCACCCGCACCGGTACGAACGGTCTGCGAGCATGACCAACCCGCCACTCCCAAACAATCTTCATCCGCTTTATATAAAGATAAGCACATAAATTACGTGGCAATTCTACTCGACCGGTCACACGACCTCTGACCGGAGGATTAGCGGTATGAGGGCTCCTTGCTTGGGGCTAACCTGGGAGGAGGAACTCAACTCCGAGTTTTCCCCAACTAAGGCCTCGCAGAAGGGAGGATAAGCACCGCTTGCCTGTGCAGGGCTGCAGTTAGTACCCCCAATACGAATAAGTATAGCAGCAACATAGGCCGAAAGCAGAGGCCATAATATTAAGAAGGAAATTAGGCCGAAGGCAAAGGCCATGTTAAGCAGAAAAGTAGGCCGAAAGCAAAGGCCATATTAAGCAGAAAAGTAGGCCGAAAGCAAAGGCCATGGTAATAAGCAGAAAAGTAGGCCGAAAGCAGAGGCCATAATGACAGAAAAGTAGGCCGAAAGCAAAGGCCATATTACAGGACCAGTGCGAGACTGGCTTTAAATGAAAGTGCAGAAAGTAAGAGCGGGGGACCAGTGCGAGACTGGATTTAAAGGAAAGTACAAAACGTAAATGCGGGGGACCAGTGCGAGACTGGATTTAAAGGAAAGTACAGAAAGTAAGAGCGGGGGACCAGTGCGAGACTGGATTTAAAGGAAAGTACAAAACGTAAATACGGGGGACCAGTGCGAGACTGGATTTAAAGGAAAGTACAGAACGTAAATGCATAAAAGAAGGGTTAGTAGTCCAATCACTCCATAAGAGAAGGCTTCAATCGTCGACTCCCTTCTTTTATTATTGTCGCGGCGGGGTTAAATTTCTGGCGTCGCGCTGCGATTTCGTTCCGATATTTGCGTCGATATTCCGAGCTTAGTCGATTCCTTGGATAGGTACGCATAATTTTTTTATAGGCATTTAAAAATATGCGTCGAGAGGACACCGATTCATTTCGATGAATTTCGCTCTTTTTGGGCGTTTATTTTCGCTTGAAAAGGTTTTGGGGGACCAAAATAAGATGTCACACCTCCCAACTTTAATAGTAGTTGTAAAATACCTTTAATTATAGTCTCTAATTTTTGGTGATTTTTGCGAACTTATTTGGACGTTTATTTTCTCAAAATAAACTTTATAAAGGGTTTTAAAAATAGTAAAATTCCTCCTAAAAATCCCAAAAAATTACAGTAGGTGCCCCTTAGGGTGGGGCACATTGTTCATTTAGAACACTTCTTCCCAATCTGCCCCATTTTTTCTCAAAAAAATGGGGAAGGGGAAAGGGAGATTGGGGTACGGTTATGAAAAAGGAAGGGGGGGGGGGGTGCGATTAGAGAAAGGGAGGGGGCGCAGGGGTCTTGCACCCTGCGCCTTCCCGCAGCCCCCGCAGCGGATCTGCGACGGATCCGCTGTGGGGGGCACGTATGCTGAGGCGGAAGGCGGGAGTTAAGAAAACGGGGGCCGCTTATTCTCCTGGGGGAGATCGTGCGGCCCCCGATTGATCTCGGGTGGCTGCCGCAGCCGCCGCCGGGCAGCGGCCGGCTGGGGCCGGCGCCGCCCCCGGACGATACGCCGGGAGCCGGCGAACACTCCGGTGGTGGTCCGGCGGCCTGGCGCCGTCGGCCACCACCGGGGGTGCTGCGAGAAGGGGAACGGGGACGGTGGCAGGCCTGCATGCATCGTGCATGCTCGCCGTGCCACCTCCTCTGCCAGGGGGTGTGGGGAACGCCCCCGGTCGGTGCGCCGGGGGGGGGGGGGGGGGGGGGGGGGCGGCGACTCCTCCGGTGGTGGTTCGGCGGCCTGGCGCCACCGGCCACCGCCGGGGGAGGGGTATAAAGGAGGCGGGAGGCGGTGGCGTGGCCTGCATGGGCCATGCAGGCCCGCTGTGCCGCCGCCTCCGCTGAGGGGGGGGGGGGGGGGGGGCACCGGCGCCGCCCCCGGTCTGTGCGCCGGGGGAACGACGCCCACTCCGGTGGTGTCCCAGCGGCCTGGTGCCGCCGGATCCCACCGGAAAGAGAGGCAGAGAGGACGGGGAGGCGCGGCGCAGTCGGTACGAGCCATGCCGGCTTGCTGCGCCGCCGCCTCCTCGTGCACTGCCCTCCCAGCCGCCCCTGGTCGGGGCGCCGGGGAGGGGGCAACTCTCCGGCGATGGTCCGGCGGCCTGGAGCCTCCGGCCGCCGTCGGGGAAGGGGGTTATCCTCCTACAGGAAAAAGAGGAGGAGGAGTAGGACTCGGGCGCCGCCGGGACTGTGTCCTCCGGCGGCCCGGCCGCCTCCCCTTCGTCGGCGCCGAGGTCCCCGAGTGGGGACTTGCTCCCCCAGCGCCACCACCGGCGCTGGGGAGGGGGGGGGTGGTTGGCTTCCACGGCCAGCGCCACCACCCGAGCAAGCTCGGGGTGACGCTGGTGGTGCTCCGGCGACGGGGAGGGGGCGGCTCGCCTCCAGGAGGTAAGAAGGAGGAGGGGAGGTGGTTCTACCTGGAGGTGAGGTGGAGCTCGAGAGGTGGAGGGGCGGTGGCCGGCCATGAGGAAGGAGGAGGAGGTGGCGGCTTGGGGTTGGCTTGCTCCGGCAAGGTGGAGGAGGAGGAGGGCTGGGCTGGGCTGGGCTGTCAGCAGGGAGAGGCTGAGAGGGAGGGTGAGTGGGGTGGGGGTTTGAGAGGGGCTGCTCCTTCCTTTTATAGGAAGGGGGAGCTCTCCTCCTTCTCCCCCACGTGGGGATAAGGGAGGGGGAGATATTTTCTCCCCCCTCCCCTCCCTTCTCTCTCTCTTGCCCCCTTTGCCCAAATAGGGGCTGCCTATTCATGGGCAGCCCCTTTTCTTTGGGGGGGGGGGGCTTTCTCTCTCCCCCCTTTTCTTTAGCAAATTCGAGTTTGGGCGGGGAGGGTTGACCAAGTCAACTTAGGGCGGGGTCCTCCTTGGCCCCCGGGGTCCAATAAGAGTTGCCGGGGCCGATGCCGGGTTCAAGTGCTTCATATCTCGTGCGTTGCACTGAGGCGATCTGCATAGTCGTAAAATGGCATACTCTCCATACGACCTTGAATCGAGGCCCAACAAATTCTGTTGCGCTCGTATTGTCCGCACGAGTTTACCAGAACTGACAGAAGTCCAATCGGGGTTCGTATGGTCACTATTCATAATGATGAGGTAGTGACGCGCTACGACACCCGAAATGGTTGTTTTCTCCAAACGACCTCGGATCGAAGTGCAACGAATTCCGTTGCGCTCGTATTGTCCATACGAGTCTAACGGAACTGACGGAAGTCCAATCGGGGTTCGTATGGTCACTATTCATAACAATGAGGTACTGACGCGCTACGACACCCGAAATGGTCGTTTTCTCCAAACGACCTCGGATCGAAGTGCAACGAATTCCGTTGCGCTCGTATTGTCCATACGAGTCTAACGGAACTGACGGAAGTCCAATCGGGGTTCGTATGGTCACTATTCATTACAATGAGGTAGTGACGCGCTACGACACCCGAAATGGTCGTTTTCTCCAAACGACCTCAGATCGAAGTGCAACGAATTCCGTTGCGCTCGTATTGTCCATACGAGTCTAACAGAACTGACGGAAGTCCAATCGGGGTTCGTATGGTCACTATTCATAATAATGAGGTAGTGACGCGCTACGACACCCGAAATGATTGTTTTCTACTGCTCGGGCCTACTTTTATTGGGCTCACTAGGGTCTAGTGGCCCAATAAAAGTCGGGATGTTACAAAAGGTCCTCTCGATAATATTTCTAGCCTTTGAATGATGTAGATTAAACAACTCTTTGTAGTTAGTTGGATTGTTGCCCTGTGCGACCCACTCTTTAAGATGGTATCTGGTCGACCTATATGGACTAAGGTAGCCTGGACAATTTGCGTATCCAGCATCCACAAGGTGGTATTTACCAATTGTCACTACGAAGCGATCAACTCTTTCAAGTGCATTACGCAACACTCTGGAGTCCGATGATGACCCCTCCCATCCAGGCAATACATAAACAAACTTCATGTTAGAATCACATACTCCCATGACGTTGGTTGTTATGGATTGTTTTCTATTACGATATCTGCCTTGATCCTTATTGAGAACGATTACTTCGATATGGGTTCCATCTATGGCACCAACACAGTCCTACAAGAATAAAAAATATGTACAACGTAATTGATAAACAACTTTTTATATGAATGTACGACGCAAACCACTTGCTCACCGGAAAATGACGTCAATTTTGTGTTGTGGATAACTTCAGAATATCCCCTAACACATTGTTGAAATGTCTAGTTATTGTATCAATAGACCGAAGATACGTTACTCCAACATCTCGGAATTTCTTATTATGTGCTAACACATACAGGAATACACTGACAAATTCTTTCATTGAAACAATTTGTGTTTCTCTCATTAAGTTACGGCGCACAAGAATATTGCAATGGGCTTCAAATGAGCTTCAATTCATAAGCAACTGGTTGAAACAATTTATATTTGGTCCATTGTACAATCGATTAAGCAATGAGTTGCGTAAGATATTTTTAGCGTCAGATTCCATACGAACTCTGCATATCTTAGGTTTCAAAACTATGATCGATGCAGCAAGAGCCGCTGCAACTGTTGCCATCCTACGTCTACTACGCCTTTTAATTTCATTCATCTATCAAACTTAAAAATGATAACATAGACATATTGAAATCAAGTTGGACAATATTGAAATCAAGTTGGACAATACATAAACATGGATTATAACAAGTTATAGAATGTTCTCCGCTTCATTCTCTTTTCAAAAAGTAACAGCCTAGAAGGCTAGAACATTGTTTTAGTGTCTTGTTTCCCATATCTAACGAGTTTATTGTAACAAGCTAAAAGAGAGGAACAATAACCAAGCATAGCTGATAACAAGTTTATCTGTGATACTAAGTGAGCAGGTTCTTTATAGCTGCTTGGAACAATAACCAAGCATAGCATACATACATCATTGCTTCTTGGAACAATCAAACATAGAAAAAACAGAAAATTCCCAAAATCAAGCCTCCTGAAAATCCCAAAATCAAATGGAGCAATGCATACACAGTAATCCCATGCAAGCACAGAAAAATAACTGAGCAATGCCATGAGAAACCCTAACCACAAATCATTGCTTCCTAAAAAACTACATCATGAGAAGAAGAGGAGGTGTCGGAGCAATCGCGCAATGCTTCCTAAAAAACACAGAAAAAGAACGGAGCAATCGCGCAAACACAGTAATCCCAAAATCAAACAGAAAAATCCCAAAATCAGACCTCCTGAGCATCCACCCTAAGCATACATCATTGCTTCCTAAAAAACTACAGGAATGCAGGAGGAAAATGCAGCATCCTTAAAGCGGGAAGAAAAGGGATCGCTGCATCGGAGAAGCAAGAAGAAAAAACACACCTGAGCGTTGATGCTGCGGAGAAGACGGAGTGGAGGAAGGCCTAATGTCGTCGCCGGAGAAGGAATCGAATCGCCGGCGAACGGAGCGGCAACGACGCAGGAGAAGACGAGGAGGTGTCGGGAGGCTCGCGGAATCGTCAAGTCCGAGCACGCGAGGTCGGAAATGGGAGGCGAAGGGTTTAACCTATTCTCGATTCTTAAAAGAATTGAAGGGAATTCCAATTCCCATTAATTATTAGGCCATCCGAACCGCGGAATTAGAATTGGGAGCTCAATTCCAATTGCATTCGCCCAATTCCTTCCAAACGAACAGAGCCTTATGGTCTCTTTGTTTGGCGAAATATTTGTGTCTGTGTCTGAGACTCGAATCGTCTGAGACCAACCGCATTGTGTCATATGTAAAGGTAGATGCATCTCAAATAAATGAGTTGTATCTGGGATAAAGGAGTTGTATATGGGATAAAGGAGTTGTATTTCCAGCAACTTCCGGTTATAACCGAGATCCGGACGCAAATATTTCGCCTTTGTTTGGGCGGTGGGAGTGAAATCGGTGAGAATGGAGCGGTGTTAGATGGAGGGAGGTGGTTGCCATCTCAAAAGTGTCAAAATAGAGTTCTTGAGCGGTGGCGGTGAGAATGAAAGTTTACCAAATAGTTTAAAAGGAGTGATTGCGCCTCCAAATAGAGATGGAGCAAACACACTCAAAGAGAAGTAAAATATTTACGTCCGGGTCCCTGTTATAATCGGGAGTTGCTGGAGATACAACTCCTTTATCGATCTGAGATGCATCTACCGTTACACATGTCACAATATGGTTGGTCTCCGACGGCCCGAGTCCCAAATGCAAATATTTTGCAACAAAGGCGAAATATTTACGTCCAGGTCCAGGTTATAACCGGGAGTTGCTGTAATTAATTAAATTTTGGTTGAATGTATATACATTTTATCTCGACATAAGAATATGCCAATCTTAATGATCCACTATCAAGTCAATAAATAAATTGAAAGTATTTTTGTGTTTTAATAAATGGATCGGACCAAATGGTAGGACCGTGAATCGGTTTGCAATTGATCTGAATAGGCTCAAGAACTGGAATAGTAACGCAGTGTGTTAGAATATTAAAATGCAAACCGGGTTCTTGGGTTGTTTTTCTTGTGCTGAACCGGACCTCAATCACTCCAATGGATGAAGCCACTCACGGTTCAAATAGTTGAAAGGTCTTTTCAAAAACTGGTTATTCGCAGTCCATCGCTATTCGCAGTCCATCGATATTAGCAGTCCGAAACTGGTTATTCGCAGTCCATCACTATTCGTAGTCCATAAATTTTATTTGTAGTCCAAAATTATATTTGCACCTCACTCTCATCCCAAATAACCGAAACACTTTCCCGATTTATTAAGCACTATAAGTCTAGAGAAACATCTTAAAGACTCTAAAATAATTTAAAAACATCGCTGAAAACAAGTAAATGATATGCATAGAGGAATTAACTTTAAAATAAGTTAAATGACATCCAAACCTTCCTCTAACCAGAAAACTGACTATTTATTTTGGATTTTTGCTGGATAATTTCTTTCGTTTTTGAAGAAGGTGAATCTAAGAGGGGGGAGACGGCGTGATAGATAGAACTACGGCTAGGGTTTAGGCAACGAGAGGAGAGAGGTAGAGAGGAGGAGGTTATTTGATGGGGTGCGATTAGCGAGAACTGGATTGCGAATATAATTAGGATTTTTACAGTTTTTGGGGTGCGAATAGCGAGAATTGGACTGCTAATACAACTCTCTCTTTTTTTCTCCCCGTTTTTATTTCCGGTCCTCTTTACTCGTTGTTTTTCGGTTCGATGGATCCCCATGAACAACAACAACAACACTCATGCCTTAGCCCACTATAGTGGGGTCGGGTATATGGATCCTTTGTCGCCATTGTGCCCTATCTTTAGTCATAATCTACTAATGCCTAAGTACATCGTGTCTTCCCCCAAGTCTGTTGTTCGGATCGACAGCTCCTCAGAAATCGAAAAAAAGAAGAAGTCGGTGCCTCTCTCTTTTATGATCCTGAACCTAGGTGCTGGAAGGCAAGTTCTCACCAAGGTGTTTCTCGGTTTTCTCCTATCTTGAAGTTGGTTGCGGCCGGCTTGTTTTTCTCTTCAAATAGCAACCCGGATTATTGGATCTTCCTTCAAAGGCTAGGCTTGAAGTCTGTATTTCAGATCTACAGTGAGGAGGAGAAAATACTCTAATTTATCACTAAGGCTTCATTTGGGGGGACTTATTTTTACCGGTCAAGCGGTTACGACCGCATGAATCGGGCCTTAATTAAGGTCCAGTTCATGCGGTCGTAACCGCTTGACCGGTCAAAATAAGTCTCCCCAAACGGATAAATTTTTCATGTATGTTTGTTGCTGTATGAGCATGATTTATAGTGGATCTTGTTTATTTCTGCTCAAAGCTTTTCTTGCACTTCATATTTTGGTGTTCTTTTTTAAGTGGTTGTTGTACAACTTCGTGTTTGTTGAGTGGGACCCCAGATCCCAGAAAGTCAAAGGGCATGCAAGATAGGTCAAGAGGAGCATTCACCCAGAGCTCTGGGGGATCACTCGCTCAGGTCAGGAGAGGCAGGCAAGCTTCGGGGCGTGTGCAGGCCTCATCCGCAAAGCACTCGCCCAGAAAGCCAAGGGTCGGGCGAGTGGTGCCCCCACAGACTACCCGCCCAATGGAACCTAGAGAACCCAGTGCACAAGAAGTCTGACGAGTGGTGCCTTGACGGACCACTCGCCTAGAAGGATTTAGTGGTGAAATTACCTATATACCATTTGTGGGCTGCCAATAGTCTTTCAGAACAATGGAGTTTGGCTGTTAGCAGACCAGTTTGAGGTGCGATTAGTAAAACTAAAAGACAAAATTATGCTATTTGCATACTAGATTAGAAAATCTATAAATAAACCATTAATGACACCTTGGAGGGGATCTGATCTTTTGAGCTCTCTCCTCCTCTGATTAATTTTGGTTGGCTCATAGTGCCCTCCAAGGTGCCCAGTTGAGCATTGGTTTGAAAGGAGAAACTCTCTAAGATCTTTCGGGTGTGTGACGGGACCTCCTCGCTACAACTTTGGGTCTATTCATTTGTCTTCGTCAACAGTAAAGAGTGACAGTGAGGGAGAAATATGTGTAGGCTATAACCCTTATGGATCCAAACTCCTCAAAAAACTGATTGACGGTTTCGACATTTGTGTTGTGCATTAATCCGGAATTTATCCTGATTCTGTAAAAAAATGTCAAGATTATTAAATTTTAGCTTTAAATGATGTTTTTTTTATGAAAGAAAATGTATTCCCTAATTTGCTAGTGTTAGGTTGAAACTATGAAATAATTAGTCAACATTTTACTTAAATATTATATCATGACTTGATATATTTCAACCTTTTTTGAGTCATCTTGACAAAGCTAGATTTGAGATAAATTAACACAAATATTTAATATAATTATTGTCAATTATTATATATTACTTAAATATTTATAATATAACAAATATTTGAACAGTTTACTATTCCGATATAGTCCGATTTAAAATTTTGAAAAAAAAATTAGGGTGTTGATATTAACACTGCAATTTTGGCTATCCATAAGCATGATTTTAAGAAATTGGCTATCTGCAAGCACAAAAGCTATCTACACTAAAAAATTAGAGGAAAAAATAAAACAACTTTGAAATATTTAAGTGAACATCAAAACATCAATACCGAATTTATTATCCTTTTTTGCTTCACTTCAAAATCAAATTAAACCTTAAAAACCTTGCAATATAAATATGCATATATGATGGAAAAAATAGCTTCATCCACAGTTTTATCTTGGTCTGAGAACCAGTGAGCACCCGTCGGTGAACTGTGCGGAACCAGTGAGCAACCGCTGACGATATAAGGGTGCGAAGTGTGAGGAACCACAGGCGAAACCTAGGCGAAACAAACGCGACGTTATATGGGGCGACCTCTACGAAATAGGGAGGAGGAGCACGTCGCTTGGAGATCGCGAAACCGTCACTACAAGAAATACTTTATTTAGCAAGGAAAATTAAAATCGCTATCTAATTCCTTCCTAATTTGCATCTAATTTAGCAAGAAAAATGTTTTTTTGCTTTAGCTACGAAAATAGCAAGTAATTCTTTTGTTGCAAATATAACAACAAATTTTTTTGTTGCTAAGTATTTGTTGCTAAAATAGCAACGAATTTTTTGTTGCAAATTTTTTGTTGCAAAACAACAACGAATTCTTTTGTTTCAAATATTTGCGAAGGAAACATTTTATTTACTCCACAAAATATAATTTTTGGTTGCAAATTTTTTTTATTTCTTTATCCCCTCTCATAAAACATAATTATAATTTATATATATTATTAATTAGCATAAAGCAAATAATTAGAAATATCTTTATTTTATTAAATATTGTTATAAATTATATATATATTAGTATTTAGTAGTATGTAAATAATGTAATGAAATAATTATATATATAGAATCTAAAAATTTATTTATATAACTTATAAAAAAAACAATATATATATATCATCTATAAAAAATTATATTTATATTTGTAAATTATATAAAGAATATATATATAATAATATACAGAATATATAAATATATATATATAATGTACAGAATATATAAATATATATATACCGCCACATATATATAAATAATATAAAGAATAGTTATATATATATGATATATATATATCTTTATATATATTATTATTATATTTATTATTTAGTTGTATATAAAAAAAACCGCATGACTAAAACAAAATAGTAAGTTTAGGTGGATGGAAAGGTATGATAAGTGACCTATTATAGGTCATGAGTTCAAAATCTGGCAGTTCCACTCTCAATTTTTTTTAATATTTTATTATATATGAAATTTATTTTAATTTAACAAAATAATAAAAGTGGGCCTCACTCACAAAAACACCCGATTTCTCTAGGGTGTTTTGTGCTGAGTGGGGCCCACTTTTTGTAGTTTTTAGGTAAGTTTTAGGTGACCATGTTGGGTTCGGGTTCCCTCCTAGGTGGATAAAACCCGCGGCGACGGACGTCGAGAGGTTCGTATAATGAATTGGATGAGCCATGGTGTGCGGATATCAAAGTGGGGGCAGTTATTACTATTATATTATATATATATCTATATATATACATTGATATTATATATTTGGTAATAATGAAAAAGAAAATAGGAAGCCCGATTTCCCTATTCCCACTCTCCCCGTAACTGCTCCTGCCCGGGCTAAGTTTTTTGAATACATAAAAACAAAATTAAGGTGATCTTTTTTCTCCCCCGTTATTCTTCCTGGCAACCACCGCCTGGAGATCGTGTAGGTGAGGCCGCCTGGGAGGAGGACCGCCTGGATCTGGAGTTTGGTCGCCTTTGAGAGGAGAATCGTCGGCCTGGTGGTGTTGTTGCCGGCCTGGGAGAACTTTCTGCCGCCTGAAGCTTTGGAAGATCCGGCCGCCTGAAGGAGAGACGTCGGAGAACTCTTTGTGCGAGGGCTGTTGCGGAGGCGGCGGTGGTGCCGTGCTTGTGTAGCGGGGCTGTAGTGCTTGCGTGTGGGGGAGCCGCGTGTGCGGAGGCCAATTTGGGCGGAGCCGGTGAGGCGTTGTTGCGGTGTTTGGAGACGCCGTTTGGGCTCGGGGGAGCAAGGACCGTTGGGGCTTCGACGGTCTTGCCAGACCACGGTTGCGGTGGTGCAGTGGTGCAGTGGGTGCGTCTTGCGCAAAAGGACGACGGTGTGCAACCGTCGTATTGTACTCAGGCGAGTACATTGGGCCGCATCTGCGGCAAGTGGCATTCAGCGCAGGGAGGCATCTTAGCCTCAAGTGGACGTTGGTGTCGAGGCATCTAGGCCTCGAGCGGGGCAACCTACTGACGGGTTGCGGACTGATCGGAGTGCGTCGACGACGTCGTGTGTCGACGTAGGCGAGACAGCTTGACAATATTGAAAGATCTTCGGAGGACTGCAGACCGTTTAGAGAACCAGTTCGGAGCGAGTCATTCTGACTCGAACTTGGTCGTCTTTGTCGGTATACCTGTACCTTTCTCTTGTCTTTATATTTGTCATAGCTGTAGGATCCATCTGGGGATCGCGGGGAAAGCCATTGTTCTTTCATATCATTTAGTGGAGGCTTTTCGGGTTGGACTCCGATCGTCCCGTGGTTTTTACCCTGCTTTGGGGTTTTCCACGTATACACCTTTGTGTCTGTGTGATTGTGGTTACTCTTGCGTATTTCGCTAACGCTTTTGCAGGTATTTCAGCACTAGTCCGTAAGTGCACTCAGGTCCGGGAAATCGTTTTTTCCCAAGAGACCATAGTATTATTCATAATAAATATTAGCATCAAAATTTTAATTCCTTGTTATTTTAACAAGGATAAAATACGTTGGTAATAATACTTGCTAAATAGAAAGGAAAAAATTGCTTGCTAATATTAATTAGGATCAAATTAGGTAGGATTTTTTTTCTTCTAAATTTCTAGCTAAATAAATTTAGAAAGGAATTTGGCTACTTAACAAAGGATTTAGCTCGTTGCTAATTACAATTTTTCTTGTAATGCGTACGTAAATTGCCGCGAGGAAGCGAGTGCATGTATGGACTTTTGAATGCCCTAAAATGCTTAGAATGTGAGTGCTAATAGCCAAAATGTGACTGCTAATATCAACTATCTTCTTTAATGTGCAGAGAAATTGGCGCGCAGAAGCTGACATGGCATTGATCATTAAATATGGAGCATGCCCCGTTCATAAATTATGGGCGCTGCTATAACCACTTTGGTTTTGTCTATTTGCACTCGCCGCTAGTAACAAGCGTTGTTTTAAATGATTGTCTATTCGCACTCAACCTGTCTATTCACAATGCACTATTACTATTAGTACTTTTTGTCAATTTCTTTTTAACATAATAAAAACATCGCTTTCACTATTGTAAAAGAACAATTAAAAGATTACACATTTTCAAAAGTAAATGCCAAAAATAAATTGTCAATTCTTTGATCCGTTTTCCTTGAATCACCTTGATAGGGTCTCCTTAGAGGCGCTAACCGCACCACATCCATAGGAATGCGGTTATCCAAAAACCTCACTAACGGCGTAACTACCCGAGGTATAACCGTCGCCGCCATCGCCATCATCACCGCCATCGCCACCATCACCACCATCGCCGCCCTCACCGTCGTCGCCACCATCGCCGCCATCGCCGCCGCCATCGCCGCCGCCATCGCCGTCATCGTCGTCATCGCCGTCATCGCCGCAATTGCCGCCATCGCCGCTGTCGCCAAAATTTTTAAAGGAATATAAACAAGGAGTTACGAATGAGAAAACGCCAAAATTAGGGCAGGAAAACATCGGGCAGGCGGGAGGATTCGCGTGACCACCGAGCGGGTGAAGGGCAAGCCGCGACCACCGAGCCGGAGGGGGGTGTTCGCCGGAGTTCCGGCGGTTCACCGGCGTGCAGGGAGGGGTCTCGGGCGGCTTCCGCGAGAGGAGATGTGTAGAGGCATGTGTCTAAGGGGAAATAAAGTCATAAAATTTTGAGTGCTAATAGAGAAAAATGAAGTGCTAATAAACCCTAAAATTTTAAAATTCTGAGTGCTAATAGATAAAAGTGAAGTGCTAATAGCAGCCCCCTAAATTATTTTAGATGCGCATTACATAGCATTAACTTCCCGATGGCTATATGATTGATTCCATGAAATGACAACTAATTAATGGCCCAGCAGCAAGCAAAAAATGCGGCCACTTGTATTATTCCAATCCTTCGTGATATACTCAGTCATCAAAAGTCCACAAATACCCCTCCTCCTCCTCCTCAAACACCTCCGGCGACGCATTCACCGCCGGCGGGCTCAGCAGCATCCCCTCCGCCATGCTCGCGAGCAACTGCGGCATCTCAAATGCCTCCTCTTCATCCAGAAACAACTCCCCATTCTTGGACGGGGAAGTTCGCGGAGCCGTCTGGGCCGCCGCGGCCGCCGCCGCCGCCTGGATATCCGAAGGATTAGTCGAGTCAGGAACAGGCCGATACGCGGCGGCAGCGGGGAAATTGAGCACGGCGTCGGAGCCTCGGAGCGCCAGCGCTGCGACGTCGTAAGCAGCGGCGGCCATCTCCGGCGTGGGATAAGTGCCGAGCCAGATGCGGTTGGCCTTGCGCGGCTCACGAATCTCCGACACCCACTTGGTGCCGCGCGGGCGGATGCCGCGGTAACGTGGCCGTACTGGCACGGAGCGGGAGTGTTCAGCCATATATTGGGATATTATGGTCGGTCTGCAGTTGCCACGTGTAATATGTAGAGAGGGCCTGGGATGAAAGGGAGGGGATATAAGCTGACCGGGGAAGCGCGGGCATTGCGCGGGGGAGGAGATGGCGGGTACGGAGATGAGCTGGTGCTTCCAAGGCAACGGTGTCGCTCGACGAATTGGGATCGGTTACAATTGATTTGAGTCAATTTGAGTCGATTCAATTTAACTCCGAATCTGATTTCGAGTCGATTTCGAGTCGATTTTGAGTCAGTCATGAATCGCTCGAAATATGATTCGAATCATCTCGAATTGATTAAAAATATTATGTATTTATTAATATATTATTATTTTAAAATTTAAAAAAATTAAATTTTAAACCTAAATATAAATATTGAAGACTTAAGCGTTTCATTTGCTAGATTTAAATGTTTCCAAAATTAATTTCGAGTCAACTATGAATAAAGAGAAAATTTGCTCAATTTTGAGTCAGCTAAATTTGATTTCGAGCCAGCTCGAATCGATTTCGAGCTGGCTCGGAATCGAGCCATTTTGAGTCGAGCCGGCTCGACTCGAAATCGATTTTGATTTCGAGCTGAGTTCGACTCGAAATTTTCAATTTCGAGGCCGAGCTCAAATCGCTCGAACTCGACTCGATATCAACCCTAATCTGAACTGCGAATGACATGGTCACAAAAATCCCACCAAAAAAACTGACCGTCAGATCTGGAGTGATAATCGGGAACCGTCCATTCATTTCGTAGACATCGCACCCTCCCCCAATATTTCATTTCGCTCATCCCCCCTCGCCCGCGGGTCCGTATTCTCTCCATTTGGGTGAAATGGATAGTGTACATGTCGTCGTGTGGATGTATTCTCTCTTGATCTAATGGTGGAGAATTTTTTGAGTAAAAAGAAAATATAAAAGGATGGGATTAGTGAACTCGTCAGATCAGCAAGAAATAGATTTGGACCGTGAAATTGATGCTATCCATTTCACTCCAATGGAGAGGATCCCCATGGCTCGCCCACTAGCTCCCCCCTCGCAAAACCCTCACGCTCCCCCTCGCGAAACCTTCGAGATCCCTCCTCGCCGAACTCGATCATTGCAAGGCTCGGGTCAAATACTTCTTCCCTCATCTCCATCAACGACAGAGGACCCCGTCGAACTCCATCGTTGCATGCCTCAGGTCGACGACTTCTCCCCTCTCTGCGCAAGAACTTCTTGGGCCGACCTCCTCTCAGCTCAAGAATCTACATCGGCCACTTCGTCTATATGCAGGTACGCTAAAAAACCCTCCCGCATTCTTCCTTCTGCCCGTTTCCGAAATCAATGCACCACTATCCCCGCCACAAAAATCGCAAATACAAACTTTCACCGTGCTTCCTTCTCTCCAAAATTGTGATCTATATTTGTAGACATTCCTCTTTATTGCATTTGGGACGAAGATACATACATAGATCTGAGTACGTGTTCTCTTTGTTTCTGTTGCGGAACGCTTAGGGCTCGTGGTAGACCGGTTCACTTGAACCACCTTAGCTCGTGAGTGAACTAAGCGCGCAAACAGTCAATTAGAGATTTGCTGAGTACACAGGGACTTTTTAACGTGGAAAACCCGGAAAGGGTAAAAAACCACGCGGCCGGAGCTGTGCCGACCAAACTTCACTATCTTCTGGGGGTTACAACTTGGAAACTAGAACTTGAGCGCGACAGGCCGCTGCTCGTTACAATTTTTGGAGAGAGAGAGAGAACGAGCCCCGAGGGTGACAGACCACCTCTCGGAAAAACTAAGTCTTTTTCCCTTCTGAGAATGCTAGTCGCCTTTCGGAAGTGAGAAGGCTAGTCGCCTTTTTCTTCTGAGAATGTTAGTCGCCTTTCGGAAGTGAGAAGGCTAGTCGCCTTTTTCTTCTGAGAATGCTAGTCGCCTTTCGGAAGTGAGAAGGCTAGTCGCCTTTCGGGATGATGAAGATCTTCAAGTCCACGAAGGAGATCTTCAAGCGCCGAAGGAGAATTCCGCAAAAGTCTGCAAGGAGCTCTCCCGGGTCCAGAAGTCAAGGTCCTTTAAAATGAAGCCTTGGGGCTCCTTTTATAGCTTTGGCTGGGGGCCACCCGGTAATTTTGTCGTTGGTAGTTTCCATAAATGCTCGGTGGACGAATCATATTCTCCGGTTCGGGGCCCTCGGATCGCCATTTTTCGTAAATGACCACCTTGCCCCTCGGGCAGCTTGGGCAGCTCGGGCAGTTCGGGCAGTTCCGTTGGAGGCGAAAAAGGCGACTGACTGTTCCTGAAAAGTGAGAAGCCTGAAAGACAAAAAGTGAGAAGCCGGAAAGACAAAAAATGAGAAGCCGGAAACCCAAAAAGTGAGAAGCCGGAAACCCAAAAAGTGAGAAGCCGGAAACCCAAAAAGTGAGAAGCCGGAAAGACAAAAAGAGAGAAAGCTTCCTGATCGCGCTCAGAAACGTTCTGAGCGCGCGCTAACGCTTAAGTGCTCCAAGTGCGCAACGAACCACGGAGATGCCTCGGGCGGACGGCGGACGGGGAGTTGCCCCCCAAAGGGGGGACCGGGATCCTTTTGGCGAGGAGAGGGCGCCGGACCGCACCCCGAGGAGGGGTGGGCGTGGTCGCGCACCCCAAAGAAAAAGGGGGGGTGCGGATTGGCCGCACCCCCAAGGGGGGGGGGGGGGGGTGCGGATTGGCCGCACCCCCCAAGGGGGTGCGGCTTGGCCGCACCTCCCAAGGGGGGATGCGGCTTGGCCGCACCCCAAGGGGGGAGCGGCTTGGCCGCACCCCCCAAGGGGTGCGGCTTGGCCGCACCCCCTAAGGGGTGCGGCTTGGCCGCACCCCCCAATGGGTGCGGCTTGGCCGCACCCCCTTGGGGGGTGCGGCCGGGTCGCACCCCCTTGGGGGGGGGTGCGGTTGAGCCGCACCCCCCTGGGGGGTGCGACTTGGCCGACCGCACCCCCAAGGGCGGTGCGGTCGGGGGGTGCAGCCTGTGTGCTACCGCGCTCTTTGACCGTCGACCCCTCCTCTCTTTTCCGGGGCTTTCTTCAGGTGCGTCCTAAGGCCTTTACGGGTGTACAACATAAGCCCCCCAAACCTTCGGAGTCCGAGTTCCGGAGCGAGGAGTTCGAAGGTTTTGATTTTTTCTGCGGCGGCTTTACCCATTGTCCTCTGTGCGGCGCTTTTCTGGTAGGAGCTGATGTCAGAGGGTGTTCGTTTTCCGAGGTCGTTGTGGGCTTGCTGCCCGGCTCTGATATCCGTATGGGCTGAGGGGTTTCTACAAAATGACAGATTAGCTTGCGCGGTTCTGAGCCCGCGACTTTTACACAATAGAAAATTAGTTTGCGCAAGTCTGTGTTTGCGGCTTTTTTGCACGAGTCTGTGCTCGCGGCTTTTTTGCACGAGTCTGTGCTCGCGGCTTGGCCGGTGAATAGCGGGTGTATTCAAACCGTGGGTGAACGTAAGGGGGGCAAGCCCCTACGTCACCGGGACTCGACGGCGGAGGAGAAGGGCGAACCTTCAATCGACGACGGTGCAAAGTCCCCGGGGCAGGGCCCCGAAGTGGCCGGTGAATAGCTGGTGTATTCAAACCGGGGGCGAACGTAAGGGGGGGCAGGCCCCTACGACGCTGGGACTCGACGGCGGAGGAGAAGGGCGAACCTTCAATCGACGGCGGTGCAAAGCCCCCGAGGCAGGGCCTCTTTATAAAGTTTTTTCTTAAGTGAGTGTAAGTGTCAAAATATGGTTTTACAGTATGAAATCATTTGGTACATAGCTTTATGTAAGATAAGATAGGTGCACGAGTCTGGGCTCGCGGCTTTTACATAACATGTAATATAAGATAGGTGCACGAGTCTGAGCTCGCGGCTTGTACATAAATTGAAGATAAGTTTGCACGAGCTTGAGCTCGTGGCTTAGTACATGGTAGGGGTCCCTGGATCACTGGTAAAAGCGGCGCATGTTTTGAGCGTTCCAGGTGCGTGGCAAAGTCTTCCCTTCCGCCGTCCTGAGCCTGTATGTTCCGGGTTTCACGACTGTGGTGACTACGTACGGGCCCTCCCAGGCCGGTGAGAGCTTATCTCCTTGGGGGCCTTTACCGGCGGCCTCGATGCTGCGTAAGACGAGATCTCCTACGTTGATTGGTCTGGGCTTCACCCTCCTGTCGTAGGTCCGGGCGACACGCATTTGGTAGAGTGCAGCACGGTGAGCAGCGCTGTCTCGAACTTCTGGGATTAGATCGAGGTTTTCTCGGAGCAGTCCATCATTCTTACTGGGGTCGAAGGTTAGTACTCGAGCACTCGGAACGCCGATGTCGACGGGGATGATAGCTTCGGTTACGTAACAGAGGTTATAAGGTGTCTCCCCTGTAGGAGTCCTCTCTGTTGTGCGATACACCCACAACACATTCGGGAGCGCGACTACCCACTGTCCCCCGGCTTCTTCCAAGCGTGTTTTCAGTCCTTTGAGGATGGTGCGGTTTGTGACTTCTACTTGTCCGTTGGTTTGCGGATGTGCCACGGCCGTGTGACGCAGGTTGATCTTCAGATCCTCGCACATCTTGGTGAAGGACTTCCCAGTGAATTGAGTGTCGTTGTCGGCAATGATCGCAGCCGGGATGCCGAAGCGGCAGACGATGTTCTTCCAGACGAATTGTTTGGCGTTTTCTTCCGTAATTTTGGCCAGGGGCTCCACCTCCACCCATTTGGTGAAGTAGTCGATGGCTAGGATGATGAACTTCCTCTTCCCGGATGCTAAAGGTAGGGGACCGAGGAGGTCGATCCCCCACTGCGCGAATGGCCACGCACTCTGCAGCGTGGAAAGTGAGATTGGGGGTTGATGAGGCATGTTGGCGTGCAGCTGACAGCTTTTGCACCTCTGGACAAAGTCGGCCGCGTCCTTCCTCATTGTTGGCCAATAGAAGCCTTGACGCAGTATTTTCCGCGATAATGCCTTCCCGCCTAGGTGCTCTCCGCAGACTCCTCCGTGTACTTCCCTGAGGGCGTAGTCCGCCTCGCCCGCTGGCAGGCATTTTAGATATGGTCCTGAGAATGCCCGTTTGTAAAGCTCCCCGTCTATAATGGTGAACGATGCTGCCCGCATTCGTAGCCTTCGCGCCTCTAGGCGATCTTCGGGAAGGTGCCCTTGCTCGAGGTAAGCTCGCAATGGGGTCATCCAGGATGACTCTTCCTGGTGGATGGCTGCGATTTCCCATGGCCCTTGAATGCTTGGGATCACGACTTCTTCGATTCGGCATCTTCGAGACTGGTAGCTGGAGGGTGAGGTGGCGAGCTTGGATAGAGCATCCGCCCTGGAATTCTGCTCTCGGGGGATGTGTAGAATCTGATACGATGAGATCTTCTGGAGAAGTGATTTCGCGAATGCGAGGTACTTTGCCATCTGTTCACTCTTAGCCTCGTAAACTCCTTCAACCTGTGAGACCACGAGTTGGGAGTCTGTATAGATCGTTAGGTTCTCGGCTTTGCAGTCGATGGCGAGTCGGAGACCGGCGATCAGTGCTGCGTATTCCGCGATGTTATTTGTTGCGGGGAACTTTAGCCGGAGTCCGTAATCCAGGGTGATCTCTTCGGGGCTTATGAGGAGCAATCCTGCTCCGGCCCCTTCAGCTCCAGAGGCGCCGTCGACATAGAGGGTCCAACGGGGGCTGGTGGTGTCTTTGATGAGGGTTGTTTCTGGCGGGATGGTGTATTCCACCACGAAGTCGGCGAGCACCTGCGACTTGATGTCGGGCCGAGGCAGGAATTGGATGTCGAACTCGCCGAGTTCTACGGCCCACTTTACAAGTCTCCCTGAGACTTCCGGCTTCTGGAGAAATGCCCGCAATGGGAGTTGCGTCAATACCTTGACCGCATGAGCCTGGAAGTAGGGTCTAAGTTTTCTAGCTGAGAAAATAAGAGCCAAGGCTGTCTTGTCTGCTGCCGGATATCTGGTTTCGGTGTCGGTGAGGACTTTGCTGAGGTAGTAGATCGGTCGTTGCACCCCTCCTTCGTCTTTCACGAGCACTGAGCTAAGAGCCGTAGGCGATACGGCCAGGTACAAGAACAGAGTTTCCCCGGGGGTGGGCTTTGACAGAAGCGGTGGCGAAGCCAGGTACTGTTTGAGAAGCTCGAAGGCCACTTGGCACTCGTCCATCCACTGGAAACCTGAATGGCGCGCTCCCCGGAGGATTTTGAAGAAGGGGAGGTACTTGTCTCCCGTTCGTGATAGGAAACGGGACAAAGCAGCGATCTTCCCGTTTAGGCGTTGTACTTCCTTAATTGAGCGAGGTGGCGACATATCCTCCAACGCCTTGATCTTCTCGGGGTTGGCCTCAATTCCCCGATGGGTTACCATGAAACCTAGAAACTTCCCCGCCGTCACACCAAACGCACACTTGCTGGGATTGAGCCGCATCTGGAAGCGACGGAGAAGCCGGAAGCACTTTTCCAAGTCTTCCAAGTGGTCGCGCCGGTGGACGCTCTTTACTAGCATATCATCCACGTAAACCTCCATCGTTTCTCCGATGAGGTCCTTGAAGACCTTGTTCATCAGCCTTCGGTAGGTGGCTCCGGCATTTTTAAGGCCGAAAGGCATCACCTTGTAGCAGTAGACTCCCCGGTCGGTGCGGAAGGCAGTATGTTCTTCGTCTGCGGGGTTCATCCTTATCTGGTTGTAACCTGAATAAGCATCCATGAAGCTGAGCAGCTCATGGTCTGCCGTAGCGTCGACGAGCTGGTCAATCCTTGGGAGGGGGAAGCTGTCCTTCGGGCACGCTTGGTTCAGATTGCTGTAGTCGATGCACATCCGCCACTTTCCCGAGGCCTTCTTCACCATGACTACGTTGGCGAGCCATGTGGGGTATTCTGCTTCGCGTATAAATCGTGCCTCTAGGAGCTTAGCTACCTCCTCCTCGATCGCCTTTAAATGCTCGGGGGCAAAGTTCCTCTTCTTTTGAATCACAGGTCTGCAGGCGGGGTTGATGTTTAGCGAGTGACAGATAACGTTAGGATCTACCCCGGGCATGTCTTCCGGGCTCCAAGCGAAAATGTCCTCGTTCTCCTGCAGGAAGGTGGTGAACTTTTCTCGCTCTTTTTGTGTTAAGAGTGACCCGACCTGAACAGTTCGAGTCGGGTCTCGCCGGGAGAGTGGTATTTCTACCAGCCCTTCAACGGGCGCTCCTCGTTACAAAGTAGCCTCGTCTCGCAGGTCGAAGTTATTGATGCTGAGAGCGGTCGCCCTTGCTGGTTGGGCCTGCTTTAGGTAGCAGGTCCTGGCTGCCTCTTGGTCTCCTCTTACGACTCCTATTCCTGCGGCAGTAGGGAACTTCATAGCTAGGTGTGGAATGGAAGGGATTGCCCCAAAGATCGACTGGAGCGGTCTCCCGAAGATGGCATTATAGGCGGAGGTGGACTCTACCACCATGAACTGGATGTTGTGCGTTGACTGTCTTGGAAATTCGCCCAATGTGACTGGGAGAATGATCATGCCTTGCACCGGGACAGGTCTGTTGTCGAAGCCGTAGACGGGCCCGGCTGCAGGACTAAGCTGGTCTTTTGTGAGCTTCATACTTTGCAAAGTGGAGAGAAATAAGACATCGACCGAGCTTCCATTGTCGACCAGTATTCTCTTCACCTTGAAGCAGGGATCCCCGATCCCTGCGCTGATCACGAGTGGATCCTGGTGCGGAAGCCGCAACCCTTGCAAATCTTCATCTCCGAAAGCTATCGTAATATCTTGCTTGAGTTTTTTGTCTTCGTGGTCTCTTACGGGCTGGGCAATTGAGAGGATCTGTGATGCTGAGACGGGGGGTCCGGCGATCGTCTCGATTTCTCCTACCATCGGCCTTCCTCCCCCCGCGCCTCGGGGGGGCGGGGGGGGGGGGGGGGGGGGGGGGGGGGGGGGGGCTGCATCCCTAGGCTGCTGGGGCTGATTGGGAATCTGGCCTTGTAGGAATCTTCGCAGGAGTCCCTGGCGGATGAGGCGCTCGATTTCGTCTTTGAGTCTGGTGCACTCCTCAGTTGTATGCCCGGTTCCCCGATGGAACTCGCAGTGCCTGGACTGGTCGCCCCTTGGATTTGGCGGAGGTATCCTGGGCATGCGGAGCTCGGGGTTGTTCTGTATGGCGTAGAGCACATTCGTTCTGGTGGTGTTCATCAGGGTGTAGGTCCTGGGCGGTTGTGGTCCCAAATCCCTCTGGTGGTTACGCCGACGTTCATCGCCGCGACGCTCCTCGCCGCGACGTTCTTCTCGTTCGCGAGGGGCTTGATCTGATCCCCTCTTCCTTTCCTGGCTTCCTTCGAATTGCCGACGGTGTGCTTCGATAGCCTCATCTGCAGCTATCTGTGCTTCAACCCGATGAACGAGGTCGGGATAACTTGGTACGGTTTCTCTTATGAGAGCCGAGTAGAAGCCACTTGAGCGGAGTCCTCCCAGGAAAACTCCTCGCAGGAGCTCGGGGTCGACTCCTGGGATCTGTCGAGCCTCGGTAGTGAAGCGTCGGAAGAAATCTTTGAGTGTCTCTCCATCGTTCTGGCGGATTCCTAAGAGGTGGGAGGGATCCCGGACAATTCGGCGGTTGGCAATGAACTGATCCACGAACTGCTGCGCCATTTCTGTGAAGTTGTTGATGGCCCCATTCCGCAGGGAATGGAACCAAGTGCGTGCTTGTCCCTTCAAGGTTGCTGGGAACACTTGGCAGAGGAGCTGATCAGGAGCGCTGTAAATCCTCATGACGGTGGTGAAGTGATTGACGTGTTCCAGTGGATCGTCCGTCCCGTCGAACGTCTCGATGTTGGGAAGCTTGAAGCCATTATGAATTGGATGGTCTAAGACTTGAGGTGATAGCGGGGAGCCATGATGCGCGGGACGGCGGGCGAGAGCGGCGCGTCGTCCTGCTTGGGCATACTCTTCCTCTGTCATGTTGCGTATCTCTTCCCGCGTGGCTCTTTCCACTGCTTGCTCAGGGGCAGCTCTTCCGTGGTGGTGGCGGTGATCAGCTTCTGGGCCTCCAGCTGGTGGGCCAAGGTGAGCGGTACTTGCCGCATTGGAGAATCCTTCTGAAGCTTCGTCTTCTTGGACAGCCTCCCCGCTCGGGGCATGATTCAGAGCCGGGGGCGGCGGTGCGTTCAAAGCTGGCGGTTGGTTCGGAACTTGAGGAGCCCCAAGATTCCTCACGAGGGCCAACATCTCAGCTTGATGTTCTTCGATCTACTGCATGCGCACCTCCAAACCTGCTGCAGGTGCAGGCAGCGCCTCCTCCGCGGGACGTGCATTGATAAGTGAGTGGGAGGGAGCTGGGTCGACGCGTCCTTCTGGCATCGATCCTTCAGTAACGCGAGCACTCTTTCTTGCCATAGCAGTTGGCTCTCGAAGAGTTTTTCAGGAAAGTTTCCCACAGACGGCGCCAAACTGTTGCGGAACGCTTAGGGCTCGTGGTAGAACGGTTCACTTGAACCACCTTAGCTCGTGAGCGAACTAAGCGCGCAAACAGTCAATTAGAGATTTGCTGAGTACACAGGGACTTTTTAACGTGGAAAACCCGGAAAGGGTAAAAAACCACGCGGCCGGAGCTGTGCCGACCAAACTTCACTATCTTTTGGGGGTTACAACTTGGAAACTAGAACTTGAGCGCGACAGGTCGCTGCTCGTTACAATTTTTGGAGAGAGAGAGAACGATCTCCGATGGTGACAGGCCACCTCTCGGCAAAACTAAGTCTTTTTCCCTTCTAAGAATGCTAGTCGCCTTTCGGAAGTGAGGCGGCTAGTCGCCTTTTCCTTCTGAGAATGCTAGTCGCCTTTCGGAAGTGAGAAGGCTAGTCGCCTTTTTCTTCTGAGAATGCTAGTCGCCTTTCGGAAGTGAGAAGGCTAGTCGCCTTTCGGGATGATGAAGATCTTCAAGTCCACGAAGGAGATCTTCAAGCGCCGAAGGAGAATTCCGCAAAAGTCTGCAAGGAGCTCTCCCTGGCCCAGAAGTCAAAGTCCTTTCAAATGAAGCCTTGGGGCTCCTTTTATAGCTTTGGCCGGGGGCGGTCCGGTAATTTTACCGTTTGCAGTTTCCATAAATGCTTGGTGGACGAATCATATTTTCCGATTTGAGGCACACAGATCGCCATTTTTCATAAATGACCACCTTGCCCTTCGGGCAGCCTGGGCGGCTCGGGCAGTTCGGGCAGTTCGGGCAGTTCTGTTGGAGGCGAAAAAGGCGACTGGCCGTTCCTGAAAAGTGAGAAGCCTGAAAGACAAAAAGTGAAAAGCCGGAAAAACAAAAAGTGAGAAGCCGGAAACCCAAAAAGTGAGAAGCCGGAAACCCAAAAAGTGAGAAGCCGGAAACCCAAAAAGTGAGAAGCCGGAAAGACAAAAAGTGAGAAAGCTTCCTGATCGCGCTCAGAAACGTTCTGAGCGCGCGCTAACGCTGAAGTGCTCCAAGTGCGCAACGAACCACGGAGATGCCTCGGGCGGACGGCGGACGGGGAGTTGTCCCCCCAAAGGGGGGACCGGGATCCTTTGGCGAGGAGAGGGCGCCGGACCGCACCCCGAGGAGTGGTGGGCGCGACCGCGCACCCCAAAGAAAAAGGGGGGGGGGTGCGGATTGGGCGCACCCCCAAAGGGGGGGGGGTGCGGCTTGGCCGCACCCCCCAATGGGTGCGGCTTGGCCGCACCCCCTTGGGGGGTGCGGTCGGGCCGCACCCCCTTGGGGGGGGGGGGTGCGACTTGGCCGGCCGCACCCCCAAGGACGGTGCGGTCGGGGGGGGGGGGGGGGGGGGGGGTGCAGCCTGTGTGCTACCGCGCTCTTTGACCGTCGACCACTCCTCTCTTTTCCGGGGCTTTCTTCAGGTGCGTCCTAAGGCCTTTACGGGTGTACAACAGTTTCTTCTGTGAAATTTTCTCTCATCATTTCTCTCCTCTAAAAGCTCGGAAATAACGTGTTGTTATTAGTATGAAAGTGTAACATGAAGGAAGCGGGAGGCCGGACCGTTGGGAGTGGCGGAATTTTAGGGTTGGACGTCCCGTCTCAAAACATTGTTCACAGATCTATTTATGAGACACGGGTAATTTTTTTCCCAATTGATTTAAGCTCCCGTTTTTCGGGAGAAAGATTGTGCTTTTAAATTACGTAAAAAGATTCGTCAATTTTGATCGTCTCAAAAAGATTAATGACAAATTTACTAATTCAATCTCTAAACTTTGGGACCTTTTTGTCTCAAAACATTATCGAGTGAATTTGGTTCCTAAACTTTCTCAGCCTTATGAAATCAGATCAGGATCCTATCCATTTGTAGTGAAATGAATAGTATTCATTTCATGTCCAGATTTATTTTAGTCTGATTGGACGGGTCCAATAATCCCATCCTTTTATATTTTTTTAATCAAAAATTTATATGAAATCAACCCCCAATTATCTTTCTGTTAAGAGCATTAATGAGAAGCTTCGTGCTCCGTGTAAGTTCAATGATGATGGTAACAAGATTATTAGAGGTGAGCATAAAGAACCGCAAACCGCAAAAACCGCCCGCACCGCACGAATCACACCGATCTTTAAACCGAACCGCGTAGTTTCGGTGCGGTTTTGAACTTCTAAAGACTGAGCGCGTTTCGGTGCAGTGCAATTTTGCTTTAGCCAAATCGAAACCGCACCACATAATTTCGATGCGGTTGCGGTTGCGGTTTGGGCCAAAACCGCACCAAACCGCACTGCAAACACCCCTAAACAAAATGGACGATTCAGCAATCTATCCTTGCTTGTATCGTTTCTTGCGTCGCAGCGCAGACTTTCCATGACTTATGGTGTAGGGATTTGAGAGGGGATAAAATGTATTTTTGCACTTTACCGTGAAATGTGGAGCATCCAACCGTCCATATGACCATCTAAAAGTGCACACATCTCAAAGTGTATTGCACATAACCCGTGAACAGTCGGATGGCCGCACTTCACAATAAAATGCGGCAATGCACTTTACCACCCGCACTTCCATGATATAGCATGATGTGCAGCCTCATGCTTCGTGGCGTAATATCGATCTTATAAACAGAAAGATTTATTAATTTAGAAGAATTATATGTGCAAACCAAAGTTCGCTATGTGCAAACCACAGTTATGTGCAAATCATGAAATTATAAGTGCAAACCATTGTGTTATGTGCAAAAAAAAAAAAAACTAAATTTCCTCTATTACAATCATTTTAGTTAATACAAAAAATTAGGTGTAACACTTTCACACAACAAAATACTTTGTAAAGTCTTGTTCCATCATTTTGTGCCTCCAAAACTCCATTAGAAAGTAATGAGGAAAAACATGTGCACACAAAAAATCCACCCAAATGCATGAGAAAGTAATGAGGAAAAAGTCGATACCTTCGTCTGGAGATTGTTCCATAGAGTCTTCATGAAGATCTACGGGTGGACATTTCTTATGCTCCATTAAACCCAAAGGAGGAAGAAGTGTTGGAGAAACCCTAGATAGGAAACCATAAACATCACTACAAATGAACAACAGCTCCCCAAACAGGAAGAATACAGTCGAAAAAATAACTTTGAGAAACCCTAATACCTGCAGGGCTTCACGAAACCGAAGAGGTCGACGCGGAGTAGGAAATCAGGAGGCGGGCGGGGTGATGCGGGTGGCCGTCGAACGGGAGGTCGGCGTCGAACAAGGGAGGTCGGCGTCGGAGAAGGAGGTCGCGGAAGCGGAAGGGGCGATTTTTGGGAGGTCGGCGTCGAACAAGGAAATAGGTCGGGCTCACCTAGTGGGATGGGGAAAAGAGGGGTTTTAAAATAGACCTAAATTTCTAATATTTTTAGGGGTTTGCACCTAGCCAAATTTGGGCTGCGCATAACACGATTCTTAATTTAATTAATCTTGGAATGAATACTAGAAATGAGGCGTTTTAATGAGAATCCTGAATTTTTTTGAGGGTGTGAATATCCAAATTAGGACTGCTAATATCATAACTTTCTTTAGAAAAGCTGGAAAAAGATGTGCAGTCTTTTACAAAACTAAAATGTGGCAACTCTCCAAAAGCGGTACACTAATATGAAAGCACCATTTGGCACAATGGTGGCGGTCGTGAACGTGATGGTAAAATCGTCATTCGTGAACAAGCACCTAAGGAACTTCATCCACTTTTATGTTCAAGTGGATGAAGTTCCTTAGATGGTCGTTCATGAATGACAGTTTTACCACCGCGTTCATGACCGCCACCACTGCACCAAACGAAGCCGAAGCCTTTTTTCCAAGGATAAAAACGGTTACTTCTCTAGGGAAATGAGACATTTCTAAGTGGAAGGATATTCACACCGCATAAATCGCTATCCACAATCAAATTTTCATTTTTTCAGAGATTTTCCTAAACCTATTAGCACACAAAGGACTTCCCCGTATTCGCACATCACGCCTTTCGACATTGTAGCAATTAGGGTTGTTTGCAAACCAAATAGTTTGTGAACAATTATTCGCAAAAATTCGATTAAGATTCATATTTTTCAAATTCGAATCCGGATTCAAATCCAAATTCGGATTCGAGTGATTTTTGAATTCGGATCCGAATAATATTTTCTCTTTTAAAATGATTCAAGAAAAGTTTGTGAATAGTACAAAATAATAATTTCATAAATTTTATATAATCAATTAAACTCTCGTAACCATAATATAAGTTATATATATATGGACTATGGTATATTATATATATGCCTGAATCCGAATTCAAATCTGAATTTGAAACCGAATTCGATTCCGAATTCAAAACCAAGATTTTGGGACGAATCCAAAACCGAATCCAAATTCAAATATTTGAACGAATCTAAATCCAAATCTCTGCATCCTATCACAATTTTGGATTCAATTGATGTTTTATTCGATTTGATTCGATTCATGAACACCCCTAGTCACAACCCCACCAAGTCTCCTCTAGTTTTCTGGCGGCGCTCTCTTATTCCCACTCTTCGTCTGCTTAGGGCAAGCGAGGATCAGTGTCAGAGCTCTGTTCGCGTGGTGCTTTCCTCTCAGACTATTCGCGCGGAGTTCCCTTATCTCTCGGACTTCTGCCTTCTCCAAGGTACATCCATGCACTCTCTCTCCTCGCCGATATTTACTATCCCTAAGCAGACGATCACTCCAAAGGAGATCAATGGAGGTTTGGAGAAGGGCTAGAGAGCCCCGTGTATGATCCTTGCTTGCCCTACACAAAGCTCCCCTTTCACCACAAACCTCCTTTGATCGTCTTCTTACATTCTCCGCACTTGTTTTTCAATCTCTCTCCGCGCAGGTACGAGAAATGATGATCGACTTGGAGAAGGATAAAACTGCATTAAAACCATGACATCGTTCAAAAGATCTTTGTCGGTCCAGTTCTCCGATGAAGAACAAACTTTATGTTAGTGAACAAATTTTGTAATATGATGAAAAACAAGCGATGTTTTATGGTTCTGAGTGTTGGGCGGTGAATTGTGTACATAACCAAAAATGAGAGTTGCGGAGATGAGAATACTTAGGTCGATGTGTGGACACACGAATATTGAAACCCGAATACCAGCTCAACGGAGTTCGGACTAAGAGGGGGCAGCTTGTGTTACTTGACTCGCCGTTAAACACTTCAGACTTGGATATTCCGAGCCTTGAGATGACCCTCACTAGTAGAGTGGTTTGCCTACTCACAAACCTGCGAGCTGCAGCGAGGAGGTGCCGCCACACACCCAAAAATTTTACTCAGAACTTCCCCTCTCAAAGCCAAAACTGAGCTCACACCTCAGACGACACGGAGAAGGAACTCAAAAAGGCGAGCTCTTGGAGGTTGGGTCTGCCTTCTCCGAGGTGTTTTGGGGTCTATTTATAGGCAAGACGTCTCGAGGGTAAAAGGGTCTCAAAAGGCCTGCGGGTAGCTTCCTCAACCTTCCCAAAAATACTATTCACAGACCGAGATGGTCTGCAGACAGCGGCCTCCGCCTTTTGAGAACACTACTCCCAGACCTTGGTGGTCTGCGAATAGTCACCACACCTAAAAGCCACTAGTTGTTGGCATGACGAGTACGAGAGCTGAATTGTTTGCATGTACTCGCACCATCGTTCTGATGGTAAGAGATTTGTTGTAAGAAAATCCCGAAGGCCAAGAACTCGCCTCGCCTACTCGCCGGCGAGTACGCCCTGCTGCCTGTCCTCGCCCTCTAACTCGCGGGTTGAACCCGGTTCTAGTCTGGCGCGAGTTGGGTTTGTCTTTTGAAATCACTTATTGTGCTAAGGGTTGAACACGCTCGCTTGGGTCTGCATAAAATCGTCTTTTCCCTGCTCGCTAAATACGGGTTGTACAACGAGACTGGATAAAATTAGGAATGAATGTATCAGGGATAAGACAGGAGTGACACCAATTGCAGAGAAGATGCGAGAAGCTCGGTTGAGATGATTTGGACACTGTGTCACCCGTAATTCGTCGAGATCAGAAAGGCCTAAGGAGACGCCTATTCGCAGACCTCGCTGGGCGAGCAGGGAAGAGCAGGGGCGAGCAGGGGAGAGCATGGGCGAGCAGGGGAGAGCATGGGCGAGCAGAGGAGAGCGTGAGCGAGCAAGAGGAGAGCAGGGGAGAGCAGAGGCGAGCTTGGGCGAGTACCTCGCGAGTATGGGCGAGTAGCCCTTGTAACTCGCGAGCAGAGGCAGTATACTCGTCTGGATCCCCCCCCCAGGATTTCTCTATAAATAGACCCCCAGGGGTACTAGAAATGACACTTTTGGAAGTGGTCGAGGTCCCCCCAAGCTGGATACTCGCCAAGTCCATGCCCGTCTAGTACCTCGCCCAGCTTTTTGTTGCGGAGTGGAAGTTTCTCCCAAACTTCCGGGTATGTGGTGGGACCTCCCTGCAGGAGCACTTGGGGTGTGCTTATAGTCGTTTTTCTCTCTCCTGTTTTAGCTGTTCGAGCCGTGGAGTTGGACCGCTGGGCGAGTAGCCTCCGACTGCATTGATCCGAATTTCGAAGCTAGGATTTTCCTGGCTTCAACAGACACGTACAAAGGAAACCATTAGAGGCACATGTTATGCGTTGTGAGAGTTTAGTCACTATGCATGTTAAACGGGAGAGGGGTAGACCAATGAAGACTTGGAATGAAACTATAAGAAAAGACATGGTGTAATTAGGCATTAGTGAGATTATGACTAAAGATAGGACACAATGGCGACAGAGGATCCATATAGCCGACAGAGGATCCATATGGCGACAGAGGATAAAGGCTCGAGTGTAGTTGTTGACGAAAAACATGCTTTATGCTTGGATTGTAGACAAACAATGTATTTTGATTATGGAATTAAAAATGTTTATGTTTTGGATGATTTAATATGTTAATTTGAAGGTGGAACATGTTTGGTTTCGTAAGATTCTCAAAGACCGTTAAATTTTATGCGGGTAAAATTGAAATAAGCGGTCAAAACAACAAGGAATAAGCTCATATTCATGTTTTTCGGCCAAATATGTCCATTGCACAAGTCTAGGACGAAAATACCCCCTTATAAAATGAACATGGGGTGAAAAGTGCCAAGCTTAATCATAATGGTGCGGGGGAGGGGGGGGGGGGCGCCGGGTTCCACTCTGGTATGAGGGGGGAAAAAGGGGGGAGGGGGGAGAAAAAAGAAAAAGAGGGGGAGGAGAAAAAAGAGGGGGAGGAGAGGGAAAGGGGGAGGGAGGAAGAAAAAAGAGGGAAAAGAAGAAAAAATGAAGGGAGGGAGAACGCGGCCACAATTTGCGAAAGATAGGCATTTGGCTCTCCGCGGAGATCCAAATGGTTTTCCGCGGAGATCCAAATGGCTCTCCGCGGAGATCCAAATGGCTCTCCGCGGAGAGCCAAATGGCTCTCCGCGGATATCTAAATGGATCTCCGCGGAGAACTTTTTGCTCTCCGCGGAGAGCCTTCTGGATCTCCGCGGAGAACCCTTTAGATCTCCGCGGAGAGCCTTTTGGATCTCCGCGGAGAGCCTTCTGTATCTCCACTGATTTCATTTAAAGCTATAATTTTGACCCATTTGAAAACGTTATTCATCCATGAAACAATTGCTATTATAGACAAACATTTCAAATGTACACGAATAATGTTTCTTAATTTACATCAATCAACCACAAAATTTCTAAAGATGTCTGCACAGATCTGGGCTCTAAACATAGGCATATTTTTCTGCCAGTCTACGCAACTCTCTCAGCTCATCAGCCCTTCCTTCGCTATGTGCTCCATATACTTCATAACGAAGACACCGCAGTCCACGGAGTTCTCCTGCTGTGGTATACCAGCAGTCAAGTCGAGTTTCCAATTGGAAAATCCTGCGTGGACTTTTTTAACGGTCGCCTTCTGGAGCGCAGAAATCTGCATTAACATAAATTTGTTCGTACATTAGTAACTCGTAATGTACAATACTACATTGCATGTCAACGAACTGTACTTACAACTTCTTTAGCGGAAACTTTCGTTGGGCGTTACGCAGAGAGTCATGTATAAGCCACTTCTTCTCTTTAACCATACCCACCAATAAATACCAGTGTTGACTATAATATACTGGCATTAGAATCATTTTGATATAGACGAGATTCTCCTTGGTAATGCCCTCAAGGAATGCAGATACAAGCTTAGATTCTCCGTCATTGGACCGTGGGAAGTGCAACTACATAATTTGTAACATTTTTTAGCAATGCAAACAGAATTATTAATGTACAAAGCACAGATATGGAGATCATACCAAAAAGTTAGGACTGATATACATAAACGGATGATACGCTTCTTTATCCCGATCTCTACGCAAAATCAAGATCTTTGCGTAGGCATCAATGTGACAATCTTCAACGTATTTGTCCGTCAGAAGAGCATCCATGCCATCTCGAAATCCGACTATATTCCATTTATTGAATGCTTGGTCGTTCCTGAAACATTAGAAAGCCATCGTCAATATCAATGTGCATAGATCAAAATTTTGAAAATATAAAAGTGTATAATGTCAAAGGGCACCTCGATGGTATGACGCTCATACGTCGATGGATGATATCTCTATCTTCTTCAGCTATTAGCGGTCTCCCCGGATAGTCAACGGGGTAGACATCAAGTTCATCCGCCTTTGTAGTTTTAATGTCTGTTTCACCTAATGGGGAGTCTCTAATATGAGTAATGGAAGTATCGTGAGGGGTAGTGAGGGTGGTAGCGTTTTGGTGGGTGGGGGATCTAGAGATACTCGGGCTAGATGATGACGATGAATGATGAATGAGTGTGTCTATATCGGCACTCATGGAATCAAGACGTTCACCTACACTGTGACTAAAACTAATTAAATCACTATGTACTCTATCTATTTTTTTTTCTAATATATCTACAGAACTATCTATCTTGCTATCTAATAATGCAAATTGATCTAACATCCTATGCTGGAAATCAATCCAAAACTGTACAGGAGGGATAGATGGTGTGCTAGGTGGTGGGGGAGGTGATGATGTGCTGGGTGATGGGGGAGGTGATGATGATGAGGGAGGTGGTAATGATGTGGGAGGTGGTGGTGCAAACTTCATTTTTTTTACTACCCTAGATGGCGAGACTATTGGTTTTCTCTTAGATGTGGGAGGTGGTGGTGTCCACTGTGTTGTCACGTCTGAACATAACAACTTCTCTGCCGGTGATATTTCATCTAGTACTTCCAACACCTAAAAAGAAGAAATACAACTATTGTATTGGATAGTTCAAAAGTGGTTGTTAATCGAATAAACTAAATTATTTACCTGCTCATCCAAGAGTTTTGCAACAGTCCCCATCTCTTTCATTGAAAATGAGACCTTCTCCGACCATCTTAATATTCGTGGCCTCAATGACGGATAGTGCGGAGCGTAGGTCGTGGTGTGCTCGAGGAACCAAATCTATATCAAACATTGCAATAGTTTAGAACATATTAAACAAATTTTCATTTTAGGAATTAGAAATATAGATACTTACAACGAGAACATGGGTGCATCCATAGATGTATCCCATTGAAGACTCTGGCCAATGTTGCAGTTGGCCTTCTTCTGCAACAGGTGGCAGCTTCTCCACCATCGACCTGAACGACCTCATAACGAAGGTATAGATCGCTTCTGGCCAATTGAACTTTTGAAATTTCTCCAAGCTGGAGACCTCCTCGAAGAACATTGGCATCCTCTCCGCGCTCGAGGGGAAGAAGAAATTGCACAGAAGGTGCAAAATCAATATCTTCATCGTCACAGGGGACGACCCTTTCTCCATCGATTGAAGTTCCGTCTTCAAATCGGACTTCGTTAGCGGTCCAAATGGCTTGGTAGTCAGGGTGACTTCCTCCCCATGGTTCGGCAGACCCAATATCAATGCCACGTCATTGGGGGAGAAGGTTAGCTCCCTCGATCCAATGACGAAGACATCCTTCTCTATATCATACAAGTTTAGTAGACCGTAAAGAAGGAGAGTGTTCTGCGGTACCTTCGGTGCATGGAAGATATGCCAGATGTTGGCATCCATCAGCATCTTCTTCTGATCCTCCTCCAATCGTTCTAGTATTGCTGAAGTTAGGCCAACAAATGAGTTTAAATAGCACCTCGAGCTCAAAAAATGGATCTTTTTCTGCCCCATTTATCTACAAAATTTATAAACAGATGTTACAATAGAGGGACAAGAAGAATAAATTGGAGGGAGAAAGAGAGGAAGCAAATGGCTCTCCGAGGAGAGCTACTTGGCTCTCCGCGGAGAGCCAAACGGCTCTCCGCGGAGAGCCACATGGCTCTCCGGGGAGAGCCATTTGGATCTCCGGGGAGAGCCATTTGGATCTCTGTTGAGATCCAATTGGCTCTCCGTGGAGAGCCATTTGGCTCTCCATGGAGTGCCATTTGGCTCTCCGTTTAGATCCAATTGGCTCTCCATGGAGAGCCATTTGACTCTCCGTTTAGATCCAATTGGCTCTCCATGGAGAACCATTTGGCTCTCCGTTTAGATCCAATTGGCTCTCCATGGAGATCCAATTGGGTAATGGCCTAAATGAGGTACAATTGTATCATGGAATATTAAATGCAAATTATTGTGTTATCTCCAAATCATTTTTTGTACTATAATACATATAAAAAGCATACCTTTTAGGGTTTCACACAGACTGTTGCAAGCTCTTTTTTTTGTTAATATCCTTAACCTTTTGCTTGAGCTGCACAGTGGATCTAACCCGAAATTGGTTCATCCCCAACACCCGTGCGACTCGCCCCCAGTACAAGAAACGCTTGGCTAGGCTCTTCCAAGACATTTGATCACCAGTCGACGATTTCACATGTGAGCGCTCTGCTGGACTAGTTAGCAAGTAATTGAGCAGCTCCTTCTCCGATTGGGAGAACGGCTCTCCTGTAGCTGGGGCGGGGACGATGACCTCCATTATCTGATTGAAAGTCGGCAATTGTTGATTGACCATGAATGGCGGACGGGAACCAATCTCGCTGACAGCGGACGAGATGCCCGCATTAGGTTCCTCCGTCGTCGTGATGACTGCAGAAGACGCTGGTTGAGTTGAATTATTTGTGGACGGAGTTTCGGCGGGCAATGAATGTATAACAACCGGCGATGGTTGAATGTAGATGGCGTCTTGATCACCGAGCTCCTTTTGCGCTTCGGTATGCGACTGCAAACTGTTTGATGTCCTTTTCCTTTTGAGACGTCTAAGATAATCCCAACGATTTTGAATCTCCTTGTGGGTCATCTGAACCAAATCCTCACGACGTGCAGCAATGCGGGCGTAAGCTGGGGCGACCACTTTGGTCCAGTGAATGTTGTCGGCATGCCCAGCATCAATCTCGTTTTGAACAAGTCGATCAATGATATCGTCCGCTGATCCTTCAATTACTAGATCGGGTGGGGACGATTGCAGATCTGTTGCAAGGGGCTGACTTGAACTGTGACTTGGGGCGCCGGTGGTAAAAGTGACGCTTCGAGTTACTGTTGTAGTGACAGTCTCTTCTAACTGGATGAAACTATCATCACGGCCCGCCTGCGTTGGAGCAATCAATGACGCGGCTAGATTTAGTGCAGTAATGATGCTGCGTTTGGGCGCTGCTCGTTGAATGGGCAATCTGAAACGAGACTGAGCAACCATGTCCTCCAAGTGCTGTTTAAGAACCTGTTCTGATTTTGGCCGAATGAACCGTTTGAAAGCGTAATTGGTGCTATGTAAAGCCGAGACAAGAACAGACCAAATTCGATGCAATTGTGGAATATGCAAGGATTCAATGGGAAAATCTTTCAGATCAAGCAGTTCATCGGGTTGAAGAAATTTGAGAGCCACCATTCTGAGTAAGCGCCGTTCGAAGGGGTTGATCATTGGTGAAGTGCTCATCACTTTTTCCCAGAGATTAAGGCCTTCTAATGCCGATTGACGTTCATTGCCCAATGCGTTGAGGCTGCGAGATTTTTTATGGTGATTTGATGAAGAGCTTTGCCCATGCGATGTTGGTCTGGGTTTTCTGCGCTTGCGACTGGACTGAATAGAATGGGGCGTGTTGCTTATATCGATGACTTCGGTCTGGTTCAGATCAGTATGGTTTAGCGGTAGTGCTTCGTCTTCTCCAACGCAGTGATGATCATCGTTCGGAGTCCTCTCCACAGCAGTTGCGGCAACCTCAAGTGCATCATTCACAATCGCATCGAACGTGTGGCTCGACCAAATTGCATTATCAGCTATTGATTCGGCAATCATTCCAACGAATTCTAGCTGCCCTGCTGGAATTTCTGGAAGTTGAGGAAGGGATTGTTCAAATGCCGCCGTTAATCCAAACTCGTCGTCGCAATCCTCAATCGAGAGAGGCAACATATGAAACATTGTCGACAGAGACGTTTGTGAGGGAGTTATGTCATCGGTCGAAAGAGCTGCGAGATATTGAGTGAGAATGATATGCATACCCGAGATTGGCAAATATGCCCAGCGAGGATCAAATTGGAGTTCGCCGCGAAAGTTGATTTGAGCGACCACGGCATGGAGCAGCAAGATCCCTCCATCCAGGGACATAGTCTCCGGGAAAATGGCTCGTCCTTGACGCCATAAGTTTTCGTTCTTCCCCGATCCACGGCGTAGAGTCGAACGAAAGAAGCGATCCACGACGGTGTTTGACGCCCCTACAGGCGGTGTTAAGCAATTTCTGATGTGCTTTTTCTGCGTCTCGTGGCAAGATAGAAGTTTGGTCGTCACAATGCGCTTCGACGGTGGCACATCATTCTCGTTTTCCCAGTTTTTAATTCGATCCAACAATGCATCAAGTTCAGCCTCAATGATGGAGCCTTCCCGCATTGAAGCATGTCCATTGCCAACAATGATTTCGGCCACGCCAGTCATAAATAGTTCCTGCCGAGCTCGATCCGTGTCGTTCGAATTGTCCCTATACCTCGTGATCAGGTGATGATTGTCTAGGAGAACAATGATGTTGTCAAAATCTTGTAGCCATTCTCGGTCATCGCAGCACTTGTCAAGGTACATGATGAGCAGAGAAGTATCAATATTGTAAGCATTGTACCGGTTCTGCAAACTCCGACCAACAAATCGACGCTCTGCATTGCCCGTAGTCGATGTGAATTGATGGGAGAGAATTTGTTGGCGCTCGTTCATGACGGAGTGCAATCCTTCAACAGGGGAAAATTTCCTGTCATTGAACTCGTCCGTCAATTGCATGCGTCCCGGCACGTTCTGATGATGGTCAGCTGAGAGATGAGTCCCGGTTATGGCGCCTTCCATTCGGTTGAAGAACGAAAGTTGGCGAGCAATGCAGTCATTGATTAGGCGTGATAGCGTTGATTCCACTGGACCAAGAGTGCCATTGTACCCGTTACAATGCTGAAAAAATGATGGGAAATCAGGGAACACTGCCGGATCCTTCTGCCATGACGTTTGCCCAAGTGCTGCATCCCATAAGCGCATATCCAAATACCACGACACGTGACCACGATATAGTGCGGCTTGACGCATGTATCGAGTCGTTCGGGCACAACGAATCACCTTGGCTGCATCAGCAATGCCGGAACGGGACGTGTACAAGTCGTATGTCATTTGAACAAGACCGACGTCGCGTGCGCTCTGTTCGAAAAGCTGCACAGGATAGTTAAGGATGATGGGTGCCGGGATCAACTTCTCGTTTTTGGCCTCGTCCATGACATGGAACGTGGCACCACAGCCGCCGGAGGTGTTCGACTTCTTGCACATGTATCTAGCACTGATAGAGAATGCAGTGGTGTCGATGCAATCGACAACTCGCGGGGCACTTAATTGCTTACGGGAAAGAAAGCCAACTTTGTTGCAAGATGGGCATGCACCCGCTGTCACATTGACGCCGTACTGCCGTTTCAGATCGATCACGAACAACGGTTTCAAAAGATACGCATTCAGGTCAGGTCGCTTGTTCCACAGTGGCACGGGCGGATCGATTCGAATGGGGGGGGGGGGGGGGGGGGGGGCGAATGGATCTTGATCCAATCCTCCTGAATTTTGTTCAACGTGTCTGATTGCTTCCCACAAATGCACGGCTCAGTAGTGGGGCGGTCGAAGGCTGACGAATAGAATGAAGGCGTTTGCGTCGGAATCGATTCGGGTAGAATTTCAGGGCAGCGATGAACGAGGGTCTCTACTGATCGTTGTGTTTTCGCAATGTCCCGCAGCACAATGTCAATACCATTCATTGCCGATAAAGACAAATAGTCAAATAATCTAGTCACCCAAAGCCAAAATTTAGATTAGTAGCCATAATACTAGGATCCGATTTTGAGTAACTATAATTGGTTATAGTAGCTTGTCTAGTAAAATTCCTACCTCACCTTCTAAATTATATGCTAATTATAATTTATTTTCAAGGATTGTCAAAAAAGAATGAACAAACCTTGAGATCCAATTTTGGGCTCTCCGCGGAGAGCAAACGGCTCTCCGCGGAGAGCCAAACCGCTCTCCGCGGAGAGCCAAACGGCTCTCCGGCTCTCCGCGGAGAGCAATTCGGCTCTCCTCGGAGAGCCAGCGGATCTCAGCGGAAAGCCATGTGGATCTCCGCTGAGAGCCAGTGGCTCTCCTAGGAGAGCCGAATGGCTCTCCGGGGAGAGTCGTTTAGCTCTACGCGGAGAGCCATTCTTTGGCTTCGAACATGATAATGGCGGAAACTAGATACATACCTTGCGGAGAGGATGGGTAGGCTGCGCCGGAGAGCTCTTGTGTAGACTGAATCAGGTTGGAGAAGGAGCGCCGGAGAGCTGTGTGATTACTGCCGGAGATGGTGGGGGAGGCTTCGCCGGAATCAAACGTTCTAGGGTTTGATTGCGAGAGAGCGAGGAGAAATCGCGAGGAAGCTGTGCGAGGAGAGCGAGGGGAGCTGAGTACGGAGAGGAGAAATGAAGAGGCGCGGGATTGAAGAGACGCGGATTCGTGTTTTCTTATGTTGCGCTGAATAAAATAATATTATTCAGTCGGATTCAGTCTACCAGAGTGAGGCCCGACCGGGGGGGGGGAGCAATCTGCCAAAAAGTCGATGTTTATTACTGTACAACCCATATATCGTCAAGGTTGGAGCATATTCATGACATGTAGGCAGAAGTCAAAGTCAAAGGTCAAGACAATCCACCAGCATGAGCATTTGAAGGTTGTGTGAGTATGCGAAATCCTTCCATACTCGCCAGGTATGCGACGTCGACGACATCTCGCTAGTCTTCAAGATCCTCCCATAGTCGCCAGGTCGACATAGGCAACCTCGCAAGGGCTGGGTATACTCGCCTACATACCCCTCAGGATTTGTCTATAAATAAACCCTCATAGATACCAGGAATTGCACCTATTTGGCACAACTCTTGGGACCTCTTCTCAGAGACAGCCTGTGATCTCTCAAACCTCCCCCCACCCCCAATCCCGCTGCTGGAGAGATACTCATCAAACGGTGTCTTCCTTGTACCGTGCTCTGCCATTTTTTGTTGTGGAGGAAATTTTTTCCCAAATTTCTGGGTACGTGGCGGAACCTCCCTGCTGAAGCGTCTGGTGGTTTGTTTGTAGTTTCTCTCTCTTCTTAGCTCCAACCTTCAGATTCAAGTCGCCAGACCGCGGGGTAAGTAGTCTCAGACTGCATTTTAGTCCGAACATTTGGAGTCGCGATTTTCCTGGCGTCAACAATTACCTTCTCCGATAACCAGGTTTTCGGCGAAATGGACCATTTCATGACCAAGCTGGAAAAGTAAAATAGTTTCTCCCTGTGCACAATTGACTTCCAAGATACATTTGGGGATACGTTTGATTATCATATAATTTTAGCTTATAAGTTGACCAAACAGAATTTTCCAAGAGATAATGTGCTCTGTCATAGTATCAGTTGGAAACTTGACGACTGTGTGAAAGACTTTTGATCAAATGATAAACTTACAACATGCCGACATTAAGATTATTTGAAGAGAGTTGCATTAAAATTAGTAATGACTACACAATTTCATTATATTTTGAGTTGACATGAATAGTTTCTACACATGAGTTATATTCATAAGCAAATTCATGAATACTCACGCATAAAAAGATACACTTTGGGTTTGTCATGCACACGAGTTATATTCATATATTACTAACTCAAAAGAATTCTCATTATAGTTGATAAATAGACATTGAAAACAACTAGTCTTAAATGACAAAATTACATGTACACGCTAATTTCAATTTAAATACTATGTACACATTTGCCCATCCATACATGAATATATGCATTTCAATTCCCCATTTCCAAGCAAGCCTCAGTTCAAATTTTAATCTTTCAAATCTACCAAATTTATATCAACAGATGAATATTAGAAATAACAAATATTTTAAAGTAAATACAGGGCTAGACTAGTAATTTTAAGGTTTCAGCATTCTTAGGTAGCTGTCAATTATAGACATAGCTGAAGATCTGTATCCATAGCCAAAAAGATTGTAGTGATTCAGGTAATGATAGAGCATGTACAGCTCCTTCCTCCTCTCAAAACCAGGCTGTTCAGGCATCACCTGCTCACAGTAGAAACAAAAAAAAAACAATTTTTCCCTTTTCTGAAAAGTGAATAGAGATGGTAGGGTTTTGAATCAAAAAAATCTTGGATACGGGCGAAGCCCGCTAAATGATGTTGTCCGCCGAATGTTCGCCGCACGGGGGCTCCCGGGCACAGTCACTCATGTGCGTGTATATATATATAATGTTTGTTGACATTAATTGTCTAGTTATCCGATTTACATCTAATGCTCCGTGAGATTGTCATTGGCCCGTTGTGCAAGGTAAGTAGTTCCTAAACTAATACATCAAGCCTAGGTTTTGAGTAACATTGCTTTGTGTTGCATTACTGCAGCTGCTTCTGTTGACACTTTTGTCGCCCAATTCTCTTATGAAGGGTTTTCTCTGTCTCGACTTCTCGAGCCTTTTATCTCAGCAAAATGTCAAGCCGTCTTGAAATCATTTGAGTAGGCTCGAAAATGAAGAAATTCGAGACGAATCGAAATCGTCCAGAACTCATTTGAGCTCGAGCCTGCTAGAATTTCTTCAAACTTACTTTGAGCTAAGCTTGACTTGACTCGAAATCTGATCGATAACCCCGATTATAGATGTGAATAAGGCAAATATGGAATCCACACCAAGTATTAAGGCAATGGTCCATCTAAACTCAGAAATATTTTCTACAATTACCTTGAAATTAATTGCTTGAAAATGGAAACGCCGTGCATCAAATTGGAGACGCTGTGCGTTTCCGAGTTAGAAATCCCAAAATATTTTGTATATTAGTTCAATTTTTATTTGATTAACCATTCTGGATTCTTATGTTCTTTACACTTCCTTCAGCAAGATTTACATCCAATACATCATCTAAACAATCAACAATTAATCATACTTATTTTGTTCAAGGTGATGGAATCTCCTTCACTATTGATGTCAAATGTCAATATCTTATATAATATTGTTAGAATTTGAAATATTAAATGTAATTATTTCTAAAAAAAAAATATATGAGAGTTCCCCTCTTTATATAGAGTACTAGAGGAAGAGGTATGTACATTTGGAGATGTGAGACTAAATACAAGGAGAAAAACTACAATGAGCCTCTATGTGAGCATTTGATCTTGGGCTTTAACACTTCCCCTCAAGTTGGAGCATATATGTCCATCTATTATGGGCCGGGTCTCGAACACTTCACCCACAACAGGGCTGCAGCCCGCACACCCCAACCAGCTCTCCGCACTGGATTAAGCCGGGTTTTGAACCCTTTACCTCTGGCAATGCGGTAGATTGTTGAGGCCGGGTCTCGAACCCTTTACCTCCTTGATGAGAGTCCTCCTCCATTCCAACTCTCATCACCTACTGCATTGCCAGAAGTAAAGGGTTCGAGACTCGGCCTCAACAACCTACTGCATTGCCAGAGGTAAAGGGTTCAAGACCCGACTTAATCCAGTGCGGAGAGCTGGCTAGGGCGTGCGGGCTGCAGCCCTGTTGTGGGTGAAGGGTTCGAGACCAGGCCCATAACACAATCATTCTCAGCTTTGTACAAATATCTGAAAAAAAGGAAGAAGCTTGTTTGGTGAAGATGTCGGTCAACTCCTTATCTAAAGGAACAAACAGAGTGCATATTTATTTTTTGATAATTTTTTCTGTAATGAAGTGACAATGAACTTCAATATATTTTGTTTTTTCATGAAACACTAGATTTTTGAATATGTAGAATGCAACTTTATTATCACAAACATCAGTAGAGGATAATTATAGATTTCTCTCAAGCCTTTAAGAAGTGCTCTCAACCACTTCAACTCACAAGCAGTATGAGTCATACTTCTGTATTCAGCTTCAACACTTAACCTGAACAAAACTGCTTGTTTCTTGTTTTTCCATGTGACCAAATTTCTTCTGACATATGTGCAGAATCCAGAAGTGAATTCTCGATCTCATTTATTATCTGTATAGCTTGCATCAGAATATGTTTTAATGCATAAGTGATTGAAACAACAATTTTTTCCCTGGAAACCTTTGATGTATTCTAATACCTTTTAAAACAACTTGCAGATGACACTTTCTGGGAGCCTGCATGAATTGACTGACCCTTCCAACAACATAGGAGATGTCAGGTCTGGTTACGGTAAGATAGATGAGTTATCGACAAGACAGTTGTATCGAATAATGTCTTGTAGGAGAGGGGATGTCTCGTCCCAAAGTTTGTCAGTGTTCATATGTATGGGATTCCGAGCAGGGCGGCTTCATTAAGTAGATCTATGACATACTTGCATTGAGAGAGAATGTTACAGGTCGCTCATTCACGGACCTTCCCCGCCGGTCGAGCCACATAATAAGGCCGCGACCCATCCACCCCAACCTCTCTCCGCACGTGTTCTCAGCATAGAAGTGTCCGAATAACATCAAGGAGATGACGATTTTTCCTTTCGACCACCTCATTTTATTGGAACGTATGCACACAACTGGTCTAATAAATAATATTGTTGGATGTGCAGAAAGATAAAAATTGTTGACTCATGTATTCTTTCGCATTATCGGTTCGAATAATTTTGAGCGGCATACTGAATTGAGTGATAATTTCATTATAAAATTTTGAAAAGACATAAAAAAGTTCAGAACATTCTTAAAATAAAATCATCAATAAAAGTTATAAAGTGTAGACTACCTCCATCAACAGACATGGTGGGAATACGACCCCAGATGTCCGAATGAACAAGGTCAAAAGGACGAACAATTTTTTTACATAGTGTAGCAAGAAAAGAAGTACGATGATATTTGTCATATTGACAACATTCTAAAGTGGGGTCAACCTTCTAAGAGGGCATGCATTGGTGGAGGAGATGCATCGACAGATGATCAAGACGACGATGTCACTGGAGTAGAGAAGACGGAAAATACAGAGAAAGTGGGAAGATCTTCGAGGTAGTAGAAACCGCCGCGTTCAGTCCAGTAACAATCGTCCACTGCGAGTGAAGGTCCTAAAAATAACAAGCAGTAGGAGAGATTAAGATAAATGATTGCAATTATCGTGAGAGGGCATTGACATACAACAAATTGCAAGAAAAATTAGGGAAGAATAAAGTGTCGTCTAACTGAAGAAGCGAGGCGGTAGTCACAACTCTAGAGCCACAAACTAGAGCAGGAAAGCCATCAACCACAAATACTGGAGGTTGTTGGTTATGTTTCTCGAGGTACGAGAAGACAAGAGAATTTTCAGTCATATGATTCGTGGCACCTGAGTCAATGATCCACTTACCCTGAGTAGCAGCATACGCGCTACTCGACGAAGTGACAATTTAGGCAGATTGCCTGGATGCATTGATGAGAGCCTCAATATCTGCCTAAGAGAACCAACAACTAGCCTCTTGAGGTGGGGTTGACGGTGAGGCAGAAGGCTCAGGAGCAATAGTGCTGACATGTGCCTGAGGACGGAGGCGAGGATGTTTGACAAAGTATTTTTCAATAAGATGACCAAGTCGTCCACAATGGAAGCAAAGAGGGCAAGGTCCCACACGACCGCTAGTGCAACCTCCACGATCGCGTCGATCTCCACGATCGGCCACATGAACAACATTATCGAAGGGTGGAAGAGACACGATCAGAGGCCGCTGCAAAAGGTTAGTAATCACATAGATGCGGGGTCAGGAGGAACGACAACAAGATGACGGTGTTTACGTTGAGAATGAAAAAGGAAGGTGAAGGAGACACTCCAATCTAGATAATTGAGGACAATTAATTTTGACGTCGTGCCGAGATTTCCAGAGACACTGGAAATGATTGTGGGAAGCGCAATGTTGGCTGGATTAGTTGGTAATGGTGGATTCGGGAAGGTGGCAGCAAGCACAATACTCACGGGATCTTGAAGGAAGACGCAATGGGAGTACGCAGGAGGAAGGAACTCGCAGACGCTGGCGGGCACACCAAATGGGATTGGAGAACGTCGATTACAAAGAGCTCGCACAAATGGGATTTCGCTGGAACCCACAAACTAGCGAGGTGGGTAGGCAAGTGCTACAGAAAAGAGGCAGGGATCGGCGAGCTTCATCGAACGGAAGCTACGAGAAGTTGCTCGAAGTAGGGACGCGCCTGCAGGGAGGAGTAAGTCGCGGGAAGTACTCGCACACTGGACGACTGCGGGAATCGATCGTGGCGATCGTTGTTGGGATAAGCTGAGGCGGTTATTACGCTGAATAGAAGCAACAAGCTCAGCTTGGGAGGGAACATGAGCTCGACTGGGCAAGAGTCGCAGATACGCACTCGACTGGGAGGGAATGACGAGTTCGGCTAGACGATAGTCACAGACGCGCGCGGATGAAGACGAAGAGAACCATATGCTGTGAATAAATGGAGCGGCGAGTTAAGTAGCGACAAGTTCTTCTCCTTCCAGCAAAATTTATAAAAGGTCGTGGATAACTTCAGTGTTGGTCGAGGATCCCGATGGGATGGGAGAGCAAGAATGCAAATATCCTAAGCAGGTTGGCGAGTACGTGGTGGATTTCGGGTGAGACCGAGAGAGTTCACACGAGACTTGATAGGTTTCGCAAGAAGGCCGAGAGTATTCACACGAAAGGAGAGGAGCGAGAGATTACGTCCTGCTCTGATACCATGTGAGAATTTGAAATATTAAATATTATTATTCCAAGAAATTTTAAAAATTACATGAGAGCTCTCCTTTTTATATATAGTAGTACAAGAAGAGATATGTACATTTGTAGATATGAGACTAAATACAAGGAGGAAAACTACAATGGCCCCCTATGTGGGCTTTTGATCCCGGGCTTTAACAAATGCAAACGATTAATCATGGTTGAATTTTTCTAGGTCGTGCAAATTGAAGAGGAGCACTTCTATAGATGTTCCCGTGATTCTCCCTAGGCATGCTTTTGTGGGTTTTTTCTTACTTCCGTGGTTCTCATGGCTTTATCCATACCGCATTTATGCTTCAGTTACGATCGTCTATAGGAACTCTGACGATATATACAGATTTGGTGCTGGCTAGTCTTGCGAGTTTTTTAGGGTTCTTTTTGTTTCTTTTGTTATGAATAGAGACACTATTAAGCTTTGTAATCATAAATAGGAGTTTTAGGTTTGTAAAAAACACGAACAATTTAATTTTATCAAGTGGGAGACTTGAAGAATATCAGGCTAGGCTATATACTTCCATAGGTCTATAAGAATGAGGTTTGATTCTACTACTTTATTGATATATTTGTATGATTTGATGTGGTGACTTGGAAAGATTTGATGAATGTATTCATGTATGGATGTCTTTAAGGGGTGGCGACTTAATGCGAAAGATTTGATGTCTTTTCAAGATTTCATGTCTCATAATAGACTTGCATGAGAAACCTTTTAGAAAGGTTGGCAGCTACTTACATAGCAGGCATGGAGAAAATTAAATAAGAAAGAGGAGAAGTAGAGAAGAAAAAGTTTTTTAATGACCAAAATTTGCTTATGATGCTGATGTGATACAAGCATGATGGTACCAAACAGTTTTATTATGATTCCATAAGCATGCAAGAAAATACCTTTCTGAGGTTTTGCACCTCGCTTCACACTGGCAAACATTTCTTAAAACTATCCGCTTGGGTTTGTAACGGCTTTTGAGTTCTAATTTTGTTTTCGCTCTTATAAAGGTTATATTTTGCAAACACAATTAATTATCTGAATTTGGTACGTGGTAAAATATTTTGAAAAAGATATGATATACAGAGATCGCTGCATGAAATATTTATGATAAGAGAAGAAAATACCTCAAAGTAGGAACTGTAAAATGCCGCACCAAATCCCGCACACCATGACATTCCAAATTCAGCTTCATTGTGTCCATCTGTTGATTTGAAAATTAAGGCTTTGTTTGGATTTAAGGAATGCAGAGGATATGAAATGAAATCACACAGTGTTGTTCATGAATCCACAACCAACGATTTTTTTACTAAATTTTCAAATCCTTTACAACAATGATGCAATACATAAGTTTTTCATCAAGCACTATAAATCAGAAGCACAATATATTCATGCAATTCAACTTCTTCTCCAACTTGTTTCTAATGTATCCACCAATCAGACAACCTGAGTATAAATGCTTTATAAACTAAATAGGCATAGTTTGCTTTCTAAGCATCTGTGTAATATTTTACATGAACAAATCCATGCAACAGAAAAAAAAAACGTTTTGAAAAAAAAATATTTTGGTGTCGGTGGCACTCATGATTAGAAGGTGATGAGAAAGTGAACCCAAACTTACAGTAACATGCTGGATCAAATATGACAGGGTCGCCATTCTTATCAGCGCTTATATTTCCGCTCCAGAGATCCCCATGAAGTAGGCAGCTATCAATTACAGCACCTTCAAAAAGTGGTTTCATACTCTTTATTAGTTGCTGACCTGAAATTAAGATTTGAAAGAAAATGAACAGAAAAGTCTTTTGTAATCATATAAAGGAATTCAAAATTAGATGATATATTCTTCTTCTTTGCAGTTGTTCCTTAGAATGAGGGATGCCACAACTTTAGGCTCTGTATAGTATTCCATGTTTGCTCCAGTGATGTTTTTGATTTACTTCATTGGAGAAATGGAAGTGTTTGGGTAACCTCCATTTTGGAGCTCCGGTGCAGTGAGAAAGACCGAAAACTCTATTTTGAGCTCCATTTTCCATCGGAGTCACCGACACCACTCCTCCAAGTGAAGCTTAATTGGAAGAATTTCAACACTCAAGAAAAAATCATCACTTATGACAACTATCTGTTAAACTAATACCTTTCTCATATATATCAGAGTCCCCAAACCTTTGTAGTGCCAACTTCAATTGATAGCCCAATCTGTGCTCAGAGAAAAACTCAACCCAATCTGAGGACCAAGAATTTATCTGGGGAGTGCTAAACCAACACAAATGATGGTCAGAATATGAAAAGTAGAAAATTAATAAACACCTTTGAAACAGTAGAGAACAATAATAGAAAGTCATTTCTTGAATTAAACACCCTAGATTCTGAGTACATATTATAAAGAAGAAGATTGAATAAACAAGGAAGCACCCAAAAGAAAGCATGTAAATTAAGATTCCCAAATAACAAACTACAGCACTCCCGAGTGACACTGGTGGAGACCAGCCCCGATCTGGACGTCGCAAAAGCGTCCAACACCGCACCCGACCGGATCTCTACCGGCCCTGAGTTTTGCACATTTTTGTTTGCATTTTGTTATTTGCATTTAATGTAATATTTCGCATTTTGTTTATTTAACATATATACATATAAATATATATATATATATGCACATATAAATATATATATATATAGAGATATATCAAAACAGCCGGTAGACAGCAACTCCAGAACCCGTGGGTTAGGGCTCGCGGCCATGGCAAGAGATTCCGCCATTTCCGACCTCAAATCGAGCGAGATTCACGCTCGACCATTCGCCCGTACCTCCCCGACTTGGCGCTGCACCGGGAGAAGCTCGCACGACGCCATCTGCAACTACCCACGAAGCTCGCAAGTTCCAGCGTCTCCTCCATCTGGCCACGATCTCCTCCACGTAAGGAGCGCCGGCGGTTTGCCCAGGAAGAGGATCATGGTTGCGGTTTTGGAGAGAGTGCGGTTTTATTTTCTGCGGGACTCTCTCTGTTCGGCAGGCATGGAAACTTGATATATTTGGGAGTCCTGTAGATGAGAAGGGGAGAGGTATGAAATATTGATTTGATTTTTCTGTGTGTTTCCCCTCCGTGAAAGGGATGATGAATAGTGGTTAGGCTTGTGTGAGGTAATTTGTAGTTGGTTTTGAGTTCTGTAAGGAAATCTTGCGGAAGAGTGTTTTTACGAAGATTCGGTTTGGGTTTGCAAGTCCTGTGCTATGTAGGAGAGTGCTTCCGCCAGAGAATGTTAGTGAAGACTGTTGTAGTTTCTTTTTGTTGAGCTCTGTAAAAGAGTTTTACTGTTTGCGTGAATATTGATATGTGATTGCTACTGTGTGAGGTGACTGATGAATATATGAAATGCTTTCATCTGTTGGAGTCCCGTTGTTGGCGATATTGAGTGTGCTGCTACTATTTGTTCCCGTGAACAATTGAGGTGAATTAGGATAGTAGTTTTACTTCCTTGTGAGAAATTAATTTCTCGTTATTTCGTTAGAGATTTCGTGGATCCACCTTGGGTGTGAAAGCGAGTGAGACGTTAGGTTGTTTAGTTTGTGGCCTCCTTACACTAGTGAGTGTTTGAGATTCCGTGGAACCATTTAAGTGTGAGAGTGAGCGAATTTACTCCGTGGTGCCCTTGTGCGATAGCAGCTGACCTCGGAACGGGAGATCGAAGATGACGAGGACCTCCTCGCGGGATCACCGTCGACTTCGATTGCGGAAAGACGCCTCTTTCCGTGGGTAATTTGTTTCTTTCTCTTCCTTTGTGTGCATCTAAATTTTCTCTTTAGGATATTAGATTCATTGTGGGTTTTCGCCCGGATTTTGTCAGCGAACGCTACGTCGAAAAACTCCAAACGGAAACGTATTTGGAGTTCACGATTTCCGTTTGCTACCACAAGGGGAACGGAACGAAAGTTGCGAACTTCCTTCCCCGGATTTAGAATTGAACCATATTTCAAGAAATTTCATTTTAAACAAAAATAGTAATTTTATGCTTACAAAACAATCTAGATGCTTAATTTCTTAAAGTTCGTGCATGACCGCTCAAATTTGAAATTTAAATGGCAAGCATTAGGGGTTTCCTAGAAATAGCCGACAGGCGCGCAAACCCTACGCGCCGTCCTGCATCAATTTGGTATCAGAGCCAGGTTCCGAAATTTTCTAAATTTCGAGATCCGCGCTGCGTAGATTAGGAATCCCGCATAGCATTTGCTAATTTTATTTAAAAAAAAAGAGATTTTTCTTTTAAGCATTTCATACACTTGCATATTTGGTACTTCGAAGATGAGTCGAGTTGGATATAGTCAACCGAGTCGTGGAGACGACGAGAGTGAACCACCCCCGTGGTTTTTATCTTTTGTCCACCAAATGACAGAGATGACTGAAAGTATGCATTATGTGCGAAAGGGGTTCAGGAACCTCAGTGTTAGGTTGGGTAGTCTAGAGGATTCTCCCCGAGCGTCAGTTCCACCTCCAATTGGAGATGGGTATTTCGTTGAACCCTATCACGAAACCCCACACCACTACTCCGAAGGACCCACACTTAGGAGAAATCCTTTATTTGAGGATCACGAGTCCACTGACACCCACTCTCCTAGAGTTCCTTACCACTCATATCATCGATACTACACGTCTCCACTGTATGAGGAGTCTGAGTCTGTATATGCGCATCCACCACCTTACGATCGTAGGACTCACGTCCAACCTCGAGCACGTGATTATGTTATGGATGAGCGTCGCGATGACCCTCGAGTATCCTATGTAGGACACTCTCGTCCAGTTACCACACTTAGTGATCCTCCTAGTGCGAAAAAGAACTTGACGAAGGTCGTTAAGGGACAGGAAGAGCACCCTATTTCCCAAAACAGGGAAACCTCGCCTTCTCTTTCACTTACTCGATCTGATATTTTAGTACAGGATGTGTGGAGTCGAACCCCACGTGAGTCTACTCCACCTAGTGAGCATACCCTTGAGTCTATATCTACTAGCTCACTATTGAGTGTAAATTCATTGCACACTTCACCCGATGGCGCATCGAGTCACATCACTTCATACGATGACACATCGAGTCGCTTTACAAAGCTTAGTAGTGATCTCAAGCGTAGTTGTGATCTTGAGGTAGCCACTCCTACCCTATCTGTGAGCATGACCCCTTCTGAGGGTTCGCTTCTGGAGGACCATCACTCCACTGATGGGTTCTTTGATGACCCTCCTATTGAGCCTCCAGATGAGCCACCTCGACCACGTGTAGATGAGATTCATGTGAGTGACGCACCTATATATTTTAAAACTTGGATACCGTTTTCCTTAGCTCCCTTGATGTCGACAGTGCTCCAGAGAGATGATTATGAGCGCGACATCCATATAGTAGGGCTTGATTGTAGCCATCTGGCTACTAGCACTTTAGTTGAGTTATGGGACACACCACTTGTTGATCATCGTATTCACGATGAGTTTTATTATGTCCCACCCGGTGAGCCCCCTGATGCCTCACCTGACTTTATTATATTTGTCACTGATGTCACACTGCACGAGAGTTATCGTTTATATGAGAGCACTTCCTATGTATTAGGAGTCAACGTCTGTACTTGTCGTATTTGCGACGAATTTTATTATACCCCTCCCGGTGAACCCCCAGATGATCCACCTTTGGGTTCACCACACATTTGGGATGTATCTATCCTTAGTCGCACCGTCGAGCTTGAGGGTGCACTCACTGCATCGCTGATGTTATATCTTATCACCCGCACTTGTAGAGACAGTTCGCGCACACTGTTGATAAATCTTATCACTGATGTCTCTGCATTGCACTTGAGTGTTCATCGCCCCCGCGATGAATTCTTTTATGATCCACCCTCTGAGCCTCCTGATCACGTACCTATCTCAGGAGTTGCTTTTAGTCTTTACCGGTTTGTGGAGTCAGTCGTGTTAGTAGTTCATTTCTTTGCATTTACACGATTTGCATGAAAACTGAGCGGAAATTGCATAGTACTTTTGACTTAAATGCAACTCAAGCTAACAAGCATAAAAGAGCTATTAGTTTCAAAGTGGATGACTTGGTGATGGTTCGGCTAAATCCGGAACGGTTACTTTCGGGTACTGTAAAGAAGTTAGCTGACCGTAGAACTGGACCCTTTAGAGTGGTCAAGCGGATTGGGCAAAATGCGTATGAACTTGAGATACCTTCCGTTTGGGGAGCAAATCCGGTTTTTAACGTAGCCTATCTGACATTATTCCACGATTATCCACATGAGTCTTTAGATTTTCCATTGCCTTCTCTTCCATTTGATTCTACTGGGTTGGTGAGTGCTAGTGAGGAGTCACAGTCTGGATACACCGACACTCATTCAGTTACCGACACACCATCTGCAGTTCTTCCGTTTCCCACTGACAGTTTTTTGGCTGAGCATGAGACACCAGGTGATTCCTTCATACCAGTTCCCAGAGCCACTGACAGACTTCCGCGACAGATCATGGTTCTCGAGCAGATATTGGATGATGAGACAGTGACCACTACTGATGGTGGTTTTCAGAGACACTTGGTTCGTTGGCATGGCAGACCAGAGACCGAGACCAGCTGGGTCTTGGCCGAGGAGTTACAGCGTATGGATGTCAATCTGCTACAACACTACCGGTCGGAACACTCACCAGAGATGAGTGATTTCGAGAGGGGGAGAGTTGGTGGAGACCAGCCCCGATCTGGACGTCGCAAAAGCGTCCAACACCGCACCCGACCGGATCTCTACCGGCCCTGAGTTTTGCACATTTTAGTTTGCATTTTGTTATTTGCATTTAATGTCATATTTCGCATTTTGTTTATTTAACATATATACATATAAATATATATATATGCACATATAAATATATATATATATATATAGAGATATATCAAAACAGCCGGTAGACAGCAACTCCAGAACCCGTGGGTTAGGGCTCGCGGCCATGGCAAGAGATTCCGCCATTTCCGACCTCAAATCGAGCGAGATTCACGCTCGACCATTCGCCCGTACCTCCCCGACTTGGCGCTGCACCGGAAGAAGCTCGCACGACGCCATCTGCAACTACCCACGAAGCTCGCAAGTTCCAGCGTCTCCTCCATCTGGCCACGATCTCCTCCACGTAAGGAGCGCCGGCGGTTTGCCCAGGAAGAGGATCATGGTTGCGGTTTTGGAGAGAGTGCGGTTTTATTTTCTGCGGGACTCTCTCTGTTCGGCGGGCATGGAAACTTGATATATTTGGGAGTCCTGTAGATGAGAAGGGGAGAGGTATGAAATATTGATTTGATTTTTCTGTGTGTTTCCCCTCCGTGAAAGGGATGATGAATAGTGGTTAGGCTTGTGTGAGGTAATTTGTAGTTGGTTTTGAGTTCTGTAAGGAAATCTTGCGGAAGAGTGTTTTTACGAAGATTCGGTTTGGGTTTGCAAGTCCTGTGCTATGTAGGAGAGTGCTTCCGCCAGAGAATGTTAGTGAAGACAGCTGTAGTTTCTTTTTGTTGAGCTCTGTAAAAGAGTTTTACTGTTTGCGTGAATATTGATATGTGATTGCTACTGTGTGAGGTGACTGATGAATATATGAAATGCTTTCATCTGTTGGAGTCCCGTTGTTGGCGATATTGGGTGTGCTGCTACTATTTGTTCCCGTGAACAATTGAGGTGAATTAGGATAGTAGTTTTACTTCCTTGTGAGAAATTAATTTCTCGTTATTTCGTTAGAGATTTCGTGGATCCACCTTGGGTGTGAAAGCGAGTGAGACGTTAGGTTGTTTAGTTTGTGGCCTCCTTACACTAGTGAGTGTTTGAGATTCCGTGGAACCATTTAAGTGTGAGAGTGAGCGAATTTACTCCGTGGTGCCCTTGTGCGATAGCAGCTGACCTCGGAACGGGAGATCGAAGGTGACGAGGACCTCCTCGCGGGATCACCGTCGACTTCGATTGCGGAAAGACGCCTCTTTCCGTGGGTAATTTGTTTCTTTCTCTTCCTTTGTGTGCATCTAAATTTTCTCTTTAGGATATTAGATTCATTGTGGGTTTTCGCCCGGATTTTGTCAGCGAACGCTACGTCGAAAAACTCCAAACGGAAACGTATTTGGAGTTCACGATTTCCGTTTGCTACCACAAGGGGAACGGAACGAAAGTTGCGAACTTCCTTCCCCGGATTTAGAATTGAACCATATTTCAAGAAATTTCATTTTAAACAAAAAATAGTAATTTTATGCTTACAAAACAATCTAGATGCTTAATTTCTTAAAGTTCGTGCATGACCGCTCAAATTTGAAATTTAAATGGCAAGCATTAGGGGTTTCCTAGAAATAGCCGACAGGCGCGCAAACCCTACGCGCCGTCCTGCATCAGACACCCTATCTTTAATCATCCAGAGGAAAGTTTAGGGGGCAGAGAGTGCAAAAGGTTGTAGTTTGTCAGGCCCCATAACGAATGGCACCGTAAGATGATTTTTTTCCCAAGGGTTATCACCAGTCGCGGCTTATCAAACATTGTGGCTGTAACTTGTAAGGACGAGCTTCTTTGTCGAGTGTTATTGCAAGTAGTCTCATTGCTGAGATATATGCCTACTTGTTACGCAGAGTTGCCATGCCAAGATGTAGGAGGCCATTGCAGAGTTCTACAGGTCGCGGATGCATCATTGTTAAAAGGTTCTCTACAAAGGACAACAACGTTGACCTTCTAGGTTTTTTACTCCTGCACAGGTCTTAAGCCAAGTACTAATATGTGAGTCCTCAAGTGTGCATGATAGTTTATTAGGTAGTAGTCTAATTCACCTAGAGGGGGGTGAATAAGTTTCTTTGAATTTTCTTAGCTACAGTTGGCTGTTGTTAGAGATTATATAAAGTAAATACACAACACAAAAAACACACAGCTGTTTATAGTGATTCCCCAAGACAGTGTGTCTATGGGTAGTCCATTTTCCCTCTATACCTTTCTAACAGTGTGTTAGACAAGGCAACCTCCTCCAAAAACTCAGCTCCTAAAGCTTGCAACTCAGATCCCTCAGGATCTCTCAGGTTTGCTCCAAACCTTACCTCAGGCTCAACAACCCTACCTCAGGCTCAACAACCCTATCACTCAGAGTGCTCCAACTCCTAAAACTCAGAAATCCTCCTGATTTCCTACCTCAGGCCTATCAAGAAGCCCTACCTCAGATCTCCACAGAGATCCTACACCTCAAGCTGGGAGTACAACTCTACAAGCTCAGGCTCAACAGCCCTACAAACTCAGGATCAACAGCCCTACAAACTCAGGCTCAACAGCCCTACAAACTCAGGCACTAAGCCTTACACACTCAGAACAATAATGTTCTTACAGAGTTTATAATGTTTGCTTACAACAGAGGACTGTAAAGATATATCCTTCAGAGCTGGTCTTCTGTTGTTGTTGTACAGCAGGTGCTGTCTTGAAGCAGGACTGAATGACAGTAGTTTCAGTCTTTGCTTCTATCTGATCTTCTTCTTCAGTAGATGAAGAAAGATCTACTTGTTCTTCTGGATTGAATCAGGAAGAACTATCTTATCTCAGTTGATTGCTTGTAGCTTCAGGAAGCAGGCTGAGATAACTGTGGAAACCGTCAATAGCACAGTAGCTTTCTTTCAGAATATTTTCCACACCTTCTATTATGCCCTAACATCTTCTTTTATACTTCCTCCAACCTGCAATGGCTCTGAAGAGTGCCTCTCTGAAGAGTGCCTTGTCACAACATGGACAAAAATAGAAAATGTTATCTTTGCTTTCCAGCCACTTTCGCCAAAAGTAGATCCCGTCCAGCCTTTATTCAAATATGAATCTGTCTCAGCGGTTGGGCTGAGACAGGCTTCCGTCTCAGCGGCTAAGCTCCAGTCTCAGCGGCAGAATCTGTTTGTGTCTCAGCGGATCCGCTGAGACAGTTAGTCTTCTCAGTGGATTCTGTCTAAATGCAGCTCAGCTGAGACAGACTCCTTCTCAGCGGCTCTGGCTGCGTCTCAGCGATTCAGCTGAGACCATGTTGTTGTCTCAGTGGTTTTGACAGTAAAACCACAGAACTATTCCAATGATTGGAATTACCTAACCCTGCTTAGACATGATGCAAAATAGGGTTTATCAAATACAATTTGTACTTAGCATTGAGTGTGATGTCTCTTCAAATCTAGGGAATATTGAGGGCAATATTCTCAACAGTGCACTTGTAGACTCTCTAGGGGATGCCAAGGTTTTCAGAAAATCTCGTCATTCATCTGCAAATGCTGTTATGCATGAGTATCAGCAAGAATCACATCCCGCCAACCTCGAGTATCCAGTAAAACCACAGCAAACCCAATGAATATTGAACACCTCCCAGTTAAAAGCCAATCGTCTCCGCAACAATACCCAACATACCTTAGATTTCGCATGCTTCTTAGTCCCTAGCCAGACACAACTTTGAGATGAAGCCACACTTCATTAATTGAAGAAACCTCAATAATAAATTATAGATTAAGACATACGCTCATACAAGAAAAATCATAGACCTATCTTAAGCAAAACATGAAATAAAGATCCCTACAAAATAAAATAAAACTAAAATTACTACATTAAATTAATCTTTCGAATTCTTAGTTTTGTAGCATACTATTTATACTTATGGAAACCATAAAACAAAATTTTTTTGCATCAATGAGTGAAAGGAAAAGAAATAATTGAAGAATTTTACCTGCCAATAGTATTATTAACATCAAAACCAAAGCCCTTCTCTGACTTCCCAGCTTTATGCATTTCAGCCAGCCTTCTTCCAAGCACCGACTGAGATAGAATATTACGCAGTCTATAAATCTGGTCTTTTATCACACTGATATACATTGAGAAGGATGCGGTTTTCTCACTTGGATTTCTCTATATGACCCAAATTCAACAAACTCCATGATAATAAAAGAACCACCTCTTTGTAAAGGCCCAAACTACAAGAAAACAGTAGTTGTGTCATTATATTACATGAAGATACACGCCATAGCAAAGATAAAATCACGAACTAAGGGGGATCTCGACCTTAAATGGCTGCGGAATACGAATTGACTTGGTATTATACATTGCACTCAAACCAGCCGCCTCTCCTTCAAACATTGAAGGTCCAATTTCCCTGACAGGTCAGTTTGCAGTTTAAACTTTTCCTACAGCATACCATTTTTATCCATTTTTATTTATATCCACGCTCTTGAAAATTAGCAATTTTGACCATGTCCTTGGAAGGGCCATATGGAATTGAATAATGTAGCATAAGAAAAGTTTCATATGTAGGATTTTGTCTCTACAATTTAGTCAGAAATGACTATATTAGAGGACTAATATGAGTTACATCTATTAAAAATAAAATAATTGAAATTAAACGTGCATGATATGAAAGTGAATAATGAATGGTAGAAAATGGAATAATTGCATAAGTAGAAAGATTTAGTGTTGAATGAATAAAAATGAGAATGTAGACCTAACATAACATGGATGAAAGTACTTATAATATTTTACCAATAATGGGTTTAACACGATGTATTGATGGAGATTGACGCATACATGCTTATTCCCATAGGAGGCGGTGATCTATTGCCCGTACGGATAATCCGAGTCTACAGATGTATTTGGATGATCGTTCTAAGTCTATTTCGTATATTTATTTTTATTTTCGAGTTGTATTTGACAACTGATCATTTTGGACATTATGAGCAGTCTGATCCTGGTGCCCATCAGTTATGCTCTTTTTATACGTGCATGCATGCAACGGTTTTGAACATCGAGGTTTTGATTCCAAGTGCTGGAACCCCCACCCCCATGATGCGACTCCAACAGGTTCATTGGTGTGACTTCAAGGCTTCGTCGTCCTCAGTGTTTCCTTTCCCTGTCATCGGCTACATCCCCTTCTCGCATACTTCTGCAAGCCCACACATGTATTCCCCAACAACCCGCCCATGTTACTTCCCACTAACTGCAACCCCAGTTCTTCCGTAGACCGCAAATCCCATCCTCCAACCCAACTCGACGCTGATCATCTATTCCCCATCCGAGCCCGACGTCGTTCCACCTCTCCCCATCCCAGCCCGATGTCGATCGGTTATGGGCTTCTTTTGGCCTGCAACCTATGGAGTCAGGGATACAATGACAAGCCCTAGAATGGTGGAGGACATGAGAGAAGACGAAGCTTGGGGAAGGTGGAAAGATGAAACCCTAGAGGAGGAGAGGGCTTGAGGGCGGGGGAGAGAAATTAGAGAGAGAGAGAGAGAGAACTTTCATTAATTCATTGATTGATTTTCATACAAGACAAGAGATCTATATATAAGAACCCTAAGTGGCACAACTGTAAATACAACAGTAGACACTAAATTATAAAATACGACGACGCTAATAACGACGATTACAACTTAATACAACTCAACACGAATTGGCTTGATAATATAAAATAATAATAAGATAACTGACGCAGGACCCATAACACTCCACCCGTCCTTGAAATCGAGCTTGCTTTTAAGCTCGAACTCCTGAGCGCCTTGATTTCACGCCAGAACAACGCCTTGTAGCGCGTCGCGACAGCGTTGGCGGCAAAGAGTAGCGGCGGCGCCGTCGGAAAGACGAGCGGCGGAAGGAATGGAGTCGGCTGCTCTGGGGGAGCGGAGGGAGGCAGGAGTAGCAGGGCGGCCGAAGGAAGAACGGCCGGCAGAAGGAAGGGTTCTGGCGGCGAAAAGCGGCGGAGCGGCGGCGAAAAGCGGCGGTAAAGCGGTTGGGGAAACCATGGCCAGCGGGAGGAACGGGTCCGACGTGGTCATTAGGGCGGCGCGAGGCAGCAACGGTAAGGAGGCCGAAGGGACCGACAGTGGTAAGGGCTAAGACAGCGCAATCGGCGAACCCGGTGGCACAATCAGCGGCGGTGGAGAGACAACTGGCGTAATCGACGGTCTCGTCGACAAGATAATTGGGTCGGAAGTGGCGGCAGCATGTGCGGGCTGGGAGGGCGTCGACGCTGGGAGAGGCGGGACCCCGAAGCGTCTCGAAGTCGCCAATTTGTCGAATATGGTGTTGAGGCGAGATATGGAAACCTGAAATGACTCCGACATCTTCCACAACATCGAACAAAGGACGGCCTCATCCGTGGCACCAAGCTTAACGTCCATCAAATATGTTTGACCAATAATTAATTCGCTTACAAATTAATTAATCATTCAAATTCAAATTTGAAGGTTGCTGAGTCGGTTGGCTTAATGGGCGGGTGATAAGGACTTGCAGGCGGCTCGAGGAGTTGCGTTGGGCTCGAAAAAATCACGGGGTCTGCTCGATATGAGGAGGCAGGCGTGAACGGGGCTCGAGGGGGATGGGACGCGGAATAAGCGTGCGACATGGGAAAGCAGGCAACAACGGCGGTTTGCCCGAGAAGATGGAGTTGACGTGGGGAGGGCAATAGGAATTGAGCGGGGGAGATGAATGATGGGAGGGAATCGCTCGGAGGACACAACGGTTCTTGAAAAAATCGGGCGCAGGAGCAGCAGAGGCATGATTTGGCGTCGAGCGCTGGGAGGAGAGAAGATCCCACAGGGTCGATCGAGGAAGGCGATCGATCGGAGGATATGGACGTGCCTGCTGGATACGATGAAGAAGCGCGAAAGAAAGACGCCGATGCTGAGATGGATCGATCGCGGCGACGGGAAGTAGACGACGGCTTCGTCGTAGCGGCTCGATGGAGTTGACGAAGCAGCGAGAAGGCTTCGTCGGGCTTGACGGCAGGGAATCGATGTGGCATAGCAGGGGTTGGCTTGAGGATGTAGAAGCAGGGGTTGCTGGCGTCGTAGAACAAGAAGCGGTTGCTGGTATGGATGAGGTTGATGTTTAGCGGTGTGGGAGGAATCTTGGCTTGTTGAAATCGTGAGGACGGCGGAAGTGTCGAGCCGAGGATGGATGGCTCTGATACCAAGATGGTATGGGCTTTTTTTGGCCGATAATCTATAGAGTCGGGGATACAAGGGCAAGCCCTAAAATGGTGGAGGAGATGAGAGAAGACGAAGCTTGGGGAAGGGGGAAAGAGGAAACCCTAGAGGAGGAGAGGGCTTGAGAGAGAGGGAGAGGAATTAGAGAGAGAAAGAACTTTCATTAATTCATTGATTGATTTTGCATACAAGACAAGAGGTCTATATATAGGAACCCCGAGTGGCACAACTGTAAATACAACAGTAGATGCTAAATTATAAAATACAAGGACGCTAATAACGACGATTACGACTTAATACAACTCGACAGGAATTGACTCGATAATATAAAATAATAATAATAATAATAATAAGATAATAAGAAAACTGATAGAGGACCCATAACACGATCATCTATTCCCGATCCTAGCCCGGCATCGCTCCACCTCTCCTCATCCCATCCCGACGTCAACCAATTTCGCCTCCGCTCGAGCCGCAAACGCTCAATTCACCCTCAAACCATTACATTTTGACGCCTTCCTCACAACAACAATCCCCACCCGAGCTCCCCTTGACCCTCTACCCAGTAACACTCGTCTCCAGAAGGAACCAACAACCATGGGATCTCCATTGTGCCACATTCTGCTGCCACCTGTGTACAACCCTCATATTTTTTGAGTAGGTGTGACCCGACACGGATAAGGTCGTGATAGAGAAGGTAGCCGAGGCAAGTAGAGCGACCGCTCAAAGGCGATCAAAACCAGTCAAGGCAAAGAGAGGCGGCGGGGCAAGTGGAGGGAGCACCCACTCGCCCGGCCCCCTTTGGGCGAGTGGGAGGAACCCTCCCACTCGCTCGGACCCTTTGGGCGAGTGGGAGGAGCCCTCCCACTCGCCCGGACCCCTTTGGGCGAGTGGGAGGAGCCCTCCCACTCGCCCGGACCCCTTTGGGCGAGTGGGAGGAACCCTCCCACTAGCCCGGACCCCTTTGGGCGAGTGGGAGGAGCCCTCCCACTCGCCCGGACCCCTTTGGACGAGTGGGAGGAGCCCTCCCACTCGCTCGGCCTCTTTGGGCGAGTAGGAGGAGCCCTCCCACTCGCCCGGACCCCTTTGGGCGAGTGGGAGGAGCCCTCCCACTCGCCTGGCCCCTTTGGGCGAGTGGGAGGAGCCCTCCCACTCGCCCGACCCCTTTGGGCGAGTGGGAGGAGTCCTCCCACTTCCTCAAAAGCGAGGAGGTGGATGTATTTTGATCCGCCCTCCCGACGCCAAGGGGGCGAGTGGACCGATGTCCACTCGCCCAGGTAGGGTGACTTCGGTTCGTTGGGGAAAGGGGGCCTCGGGTCGTCCGTCCAGAGCAAAGTCAAGCTCAAATCGGGGTGCAGGTAGTATTTTCAAATGGCAGAACTAGGCTATTAGCAGACCATTTTGGCTATCCGCAGACCATTTTTTTGAAAGTCTATAAATAGACCCCCATGGGCACCTTGGGAAGGGATGTTGGTACCCCCTCCCTCGCGTGTAAGCAAGCACTACCCCTCCCCTCCCCCTGTCATTGAAGGTGGGTGGTGAGGTGATCCTTAGTGCCCTCCAGGGTGCCCAGGCTCAGCATTGGCTTGGGAGGGGAAGTTCCATGTGAGCTTCCGGGTATGTGGTGGGACCTCCACGCTGCACTTAAGGGGTCCGTTTGTGGACTTAGGTGTTCTCCAGGGGGAAGGTCTTTCGGTTCAGAGTGACTGGTCAAGGGTTCTAGCTCGGGTCAAGTAAAGGTTTGTTGCATCCCCCTTTCGAACGTCGAAACCGGGTTACTGGTTTCAACATTATGGTGCGGTGAGCGTGGAAGCAGCTAGTTCGGAAAGCTCTGGGCAAGTCTCATGGCTGGAAGCGATGAGCTGGGGGACTCACCCCTGCCGGCGAGTGCGTGAAGAAAGGTGACTTGAGGAGTTCAAGAAGGCGATCCAGGAAGTCTTGCGGGTCGCACCCCCCCCCCCCCCCCCCTCAGGGCGAGTGCTCGCATCGCCAACACCTGTGCTCGCCTCGCCGTCTTTGATGGAGATAGAGCAAGCATGTCGGCAAGGGAAGGGGCCAGCCTCGGAGGAAGGCTTGAGCCTCCAAGCGCGAGCGCTCTTCAACAACTCTCCTGGGACCAGCTACCTCGAGTGAGGGGGTAGGGGGGATGCCTCCGTCTCACCATGAAGGGGGTGGAACCCCTGTTCTTGGTTCGGCAGAATCAAGGGAAGACGCTGGGAGGCTACGCGGATCGGTTTCGGGAACAAGTTCTTCACCTCCAGGTTGACCAAAGAAGCAGGAGGGACCAGGAGAAGGAGAAAGAGTAAGAAGACGAAGAAAGTAGAGGAGGTGATGAGGGAGATGGCCAGGGTGCATGTGGCCGAGTAGGCCCAGAGAGGCGCGTTATAATAAAAGTGTAACCCCTCGATAATGAATGAAGAAGGTTTCAGGTAACACCTATGATAACTGACTTGGGAGGGCGTTGAGTTCCTCTGCCTCTGGGTGAAGGTAAGCACCTAGGACGTGGATGGGTATTCTGCCCCCAGTTGGTAGGATCCCTGACTAGAGACCATCCGCTGGGCTCAGTCATGCCAGCCGATGGGGGGCTCGCCAGGTCGACTTGCTGTTCGGTAACTGACTTGGGAGGGCGTTGAGTTCCTCTGCCTCCGGGTGAAGGTAAGCACCTAGGACGTGGATGGGTATTCCGCCCCCAGTTGGTAGGATCCCTGACTAGAGACCATCCGCTGGGCTCAGTCATGCCAGCCGATGGGGGGCTCGTCAGGTCGACTTGCTGTTCGGTAACTGACTTGGGAGAGCGTTGAGTTCCTCTGCCTCCAGGCAAACAAAACACCTAGGACGTGGATGGGTACTCCGCCCCAGCCGGTAAGGTCCCCGACTAGAGACCATTCTCCGGACTCAGTCACGCCGGCAGATGAGAGACTCATCGGATCGACTCGATACTTGGCTAAGTGACTTGGAAAGATGGTGAGCTCCTCCGCCTCCCGGTAAGCTAGGCCCCTAGGATGTGTAAGGGTATTCCACCTCCGGTTGGTTTGAAAAGTGTTGAGTTCCTCTGCCTCAGGGTAAGCTAGGCCCCTAGGACGTGGGCGGGTACCCCGCCCCCAACTGGTTTGGGAAGGTGTCGGGTTCCCCTGCCTCCAAGCAAGCTAAGCCCCTAGGACGTGGACGGGTACTCCACCCCCAATTGGTTCGAAAAGGTATTGAATTCCTCTACCCCCAGGGAAGCCAAGCATCTAGGGCGTGGATGAGATCTCTGCATCAGCTGCTTTGATAAGAGGGTTGAGTTCCTCTGCCTCTAGGTCAAGGTAAGCACCTAAGACGTGGATTGGATCTCTGCCTCAGTTACTTTGATAAGATGGTGGAGTTTCCCCATCCCTCGGTGAGGGTAAGCACCTGGGACGTGGACCGGTTCTCCACCCTCGGATAGTTCGGGAAATTGTTGATTCCCTCCCCCTCCAGGAGAGCTCGGCTCCCTAGTAGGTGTGGAGTTCCCTCCCCCTCCAGGAGAGCTCGGCACCCTGGTAGGTGTGGAGTTCCCTCCCCCTCCAGGTGAGCTCGGCTCCCTGGTAGGTGTGGAGTTCCCTCCCCCTCCAGGGGAGCTCGGCTCCCTGGTAAGTGTGGAGTTCCCTCCCCCTCCAGGAGAGCTCGGCTCCCAGGTAGGTGTGAAGTTCCCTCCCCCTCCAGGAGAGCTCGGCTCCCTGGTAGGTGTGGAGTTCCCTCCCCCTCCAGGAGAGCTCGGCTCCCTGGTAGGTGTGGAGTTCCCTCCCCCTCCAGGAGAGCTCGGCTCCCTGGTAGGTGTGGAGTTCCCTCCCCCTCCAGGAGAGCTCGGCTCCCTGGTAGGTGTGGAGTTCCCTCCCCCTCCAGGAGAGCTCGGCTCCCTGGTAGGTGTGAAGTTCCCTCCCCCTCCAGGAGAGCTCGGCTCCCTGGTAGGTGCGGAGCTCCCTCCCCCTCCAGGAGAGCTCGGCTCCCTGGTAGGTGCGGAGTTCCCTCCCCCTCCAGGAGAGCTCGGCTCCCTGGTAGGTGTGGAGTTCCCTCCCCCTCCAGGAGAGTTCGGCTCCCTGGTAGGTGTGGAGTTCCCTCCCCCTCCAGGAGAGCTCGGCTCCCTGGTAGGTGTGGAGTTCCCTCCCCCTCCAGGAGATCTCGGCTCCCTGGTCGGTGTGGAGTTCCCTCCCCCTCCAGGGGAGCTCGGCTCCCTGGTAGGTGTGGAGCTCCCTCCCCCTCCAGGGGAGCTCGGCTCCCTGGTAGGTGTGGAGCTCCCTCCCCCTCCAGGCGAGCTCGGCTCCCTGGTAGGTATGGAGTTCCCTCCCCCTCCAGGCGAGCTCGGCTCCCTGGTAGGTGTGGAGTTCCCTCCCCCTCCAGGCGAGCTCGGCTCCCTGGTAGGTGTGGAGTTCCCTCCCCCTCCAGGAGAGCTCGGCTCCCTGGTAGGTGTGGAGTTCCCTTCCCCTCCAGGAGAGCTCGGCTCCCTGGTAGGTGTGGAGTTCCCTCCCCCTCCAGGAGAGCTCGGCTCCCTGGTAGGTGTGGAGTTCCCTCCCCCTCCAGGAGAGCTCGGCTCCCTGGTAGGTGTGGAGTTCCCTCCCCCTCCAGGCGAGCTCGGCTCTCTGGTAGGTGTGGAGTTCCCTCCCCCTCCAGGAGAGCTCGGCTCCCTGGTAGGTGTGGAGTTCCCTCCCCCTCCAGGTGAGCTCGGCTCCCTGGTAGGTGTGGAGTTCCCTCCCCCTCCAGGTGAGCTCGGCTCTCTGGTAGGTGGAGTTCCCTCCCCCTCCAAGTGAGCTCGGCTCTCTGGTAGGTGTGGAGTTCCTGCCTTCCACCTTAGGTCGAGTTCGGCTCGACTAGAGGTGTTGAGTTGCCTTCCACCTCAGGTCAAGTTCGGCTCGACTAGAGGTGTTGGGTTGCCTTTCACCTCAGGTCGAGCTCGACTCGACTAAGGGTGTTGAGTTCTTCTCCACCTAAGGTCAAGTTCAATTCGACCTAAGGTGTTGAACTTTCTCCACCTCCAGTTGAGCTCGGCTCATAGGAGGGTTGTTAAGTGGAGAAAGGTTCGCGTTCCACCCCAAGTTAGGTTCGGTTGAAAACTCGGCAGAAGCATCCCGTTGGCAGGGCCCTTCGTGGGTCACTCTAGGGTCCCACCTACTCGTCAAATAGGTGGGTTGGACTTTCTTTCCGAGCTTAAGGCAAGCTCGAAAAGAGCGGGGATTGTGTACAACCCTCATATTTTTTGAGTAGGTGTGACCCGACACGGATAAGGTCGTGATAGAGAAGGTAGCCGAGGCAAGTAGAGCGACCGCTCAAAGCCGATCAAAACCAGTCAAGGCAAAGAGAAGCGGCGGGGCAAGTGGAGGGAGCACCCACTCGCCTGGCCCCCTTTGGGCGAGTGGGAGGAACCCTCCACTCGCCCGGACCGTTTGGGCGAGTGGGAGGAGCCCTCCCACTCGCCCGGCCCCCTTTGGGCGAGTGGGAGGAGCCCTCCCACTCGCCCAACCGGGCGAGTGGGAGGAACCCTCCCACTCGCCCGGACCCCTTTGGGCGAGTGGGAGGAGCCCTCCCACTCGCCCGGACCCCTTTGCCTCCCACTCGCCTGGACCCCTTTGGACGAGTGGGAGGAGCCCTCCCACTCGCCCGGCCTCTTTGGGCGAGTGGGAGGAACCCTCCCACTCGCCCGGACCCCTTTGGGCGAGTGGGAGGAGCCCTCCCACTCGCCCGGCCCCTTTGGGCGAGTGGGAGGAGCCCTCCCACTCGCCCGGCCTCTTTGGGCGAGTGGGAGGAGTCCTCCCACTTCCTCAAAAGCGAGGAGGTGGATGTATTTTGATCCGCCCTCCCGACGCCAAGGGGGCGAGTGGACCGATGTCCACTCGCCCAGGTAGGGTGACTTCGGTTCGTTGGGGCAAGGGGGCCTCGGGTCGTCCGTCCAGAGCAAAGTCAAGTTCAAATCGGGGTGCAGGTAGTATTTTCAAATGGCGGAACTAGGCTATTGGCAGACCATTTTGGCTATCCGCAGACCATTTTTTGGGAAGTCTATAAATAGACCCTCATGGGCACCTTGGGAAGGGATGTTGGTACCCCTCTCCCTCGCGTGTAAGCAAGCACTACCCCTCCCCTCCCCCTGTCATTGAAGGTGGGTGGTGAGGTGATCCTTAGTACACTCCAGGGTGCCCAGGCTCAGCATTGGCTTGGGAGGGAAAGTTCCATGTGAGCTTCCGGGTATGTGGTGGGACCTCCACGCTGCAGCTTAAGGGGTCCGTTTGTGGACTTAGGTGTTCTCCAAGGGGAAGGTCTTTCGGTTCAGAGTGACTGGTCAAGGGTTCTAGCTCGGGTCAAGTAAGGGCTTGCTGCATCCCCCTTTCGAACGTCGAAACCGGGTTACTGGTTTCAACAACCTGCACGCGTAAGTCATATTTTGGTGTTTGTGTTCTCTAATTTTGTATGTTTGAACTATATTTACTGGATGTGATATCATATATCATTTTTCCATGAGATTGTCTAATTTACATAACTTATTCGTTGCGCGCTTGAAATATTGCGCTTCAATTGCTTGTGAATTAATGTGTGCCTCTTGATTCAACTTTCTGTGAATGAATGTGCTCCTGAATAAGCTTTATTTTAATTAATTGCTTGCTGCTAATTTATAATCGGACGATTTCAATTGCATTTCCACCCACACTAGAGTTTGTCATTAAGCGCATGGAATTCCACCTAGGGTTGCATTTTAGGGCATCCACATTCACAATCTGCCCCTGCATCAAGTATCGCCTATTACAAATGAATGAAAGAATTATAAAGCAGATTCCGAATAGTTGAATGTTTTAATGATGACGATGATGATGATAAATTCAGGCTTGAAAGTTTAATACAAAACTTGCTTCTTGTCACAAGATTTGAAATTGACCTTCAATCTTTATAAATTAATGAAGCAATTAAGAGAATAGCTCATGAACGGGCATGTTGTGTGTTTTGCATGAGTGTCGAGGTGCTTTAGTGCGTGTGTCCAATAGTTGGACTCCGAGGAAAGGGCGATGGCTAGGAGATAATTTTTTTCTTTTTTATGTGGTGCAAGCAAGGTGTGCCAGAAATATTGTATGATTTCAAAGATCTGTTGGAACTTGGAAGGTAATCTTTTGAGGAACTTTCAAATAATTTTTTATAATATCAGTTAAATCTTCTTAATTTATTGTCTCTCTTATATCATTCTTTTTTGTTCGATAGGTTTGCGTCTTTTCTTTCATGATGAGATTGAATGTATCTAAGCTTGTGGAAGAGTATTTCTTGTATCCCATTTCATTTGTACAAATATGCAACATTTATGTATTTATGTTGGATCATTACCATGTGGATGTAGGCTATTGTTTTAGCAAAATCACATAAATCTATGTCTTCGCCTTGTGTAAAGTCTCTTTGTTATTAGTTCATTGTGTTCATCGTATTCTACTGATTTCCAGATTACCACCAAGTTCCGCCATCACAGATAGCAAGATGTTCCAATGAGTAGTAGTTCGGCTAATATATACTCTAGAACAGTAAAATAAAAAACCTCAAGAAACTCAATCAACTGAATAACCTATGTACAAGAGAGATAAATTAGTGATTTGAATCAATCAATTGCACAAATTAAAAACCTATGAAGCATCGGTACGGGTACGAGTGCCTGGTACGATACGTATCTGGTACGGTGGTGCGTGAAGATCAAAAAATAAGGATGCGGGTACGTTCGGGGCACGATGTTAATAAATTGATTTATATGTACACACACACACACATATATATATATATACATGTATATATATGTCACCTTTTTTAAAAGAGGAGAATATAAAACATAGAAAAATTTATATTGAGTAAGTAGAAAAAACATCTATTCCTCAAATACATAGTAAATTAACAAAATAATCAAATTTAAATCAAATTCTTCGTAGTTCTAACGATAAAAAGAATTTTAAGTCAGGATCACATTTTGTTACTATAGTAAACAAACAACGCTAGTTGTATTTATGAGTCATTTTTTTCTTTGATAAAATACATGGACAAGTTTTTTGTTTACTTTAGAAAAACATAGTCATATCACAAAATGCAGAATTATTTATCAAATCCAAGCTTATCCTCAGACTAGAGTAGCATGTGTATCCGTCGAGTATCGAGCATGTACCGGTACCGGAAACATACTCGGTACGGGTAATCAACCCTCAGGAAAGTATCTGCGCTTCATAGTAAAAAACTAAGAGACAGAATAGAGATCATGTGATAGATCGAGAGACCCAGCACAGAGAGCGAGAGAGTAGTAAGTGTTTACCAATAACATAGTCAAGAATGATGATCGTTGTTGACAACAAAGTTGGAGGACAGATGAGTAAGTGTCCCAATGATATTTTGAAGCATTTGCTTAAAGATACTGTAGGTTTTGGCTTTTGAGTCCGCTTACTGTTTTAGAGTTCTTGCGTTTGATGAGACCTCATGTGTCTCGAGTATTCATTGTCTTTTCTTAATTCTAGATAGGACCTCAATCCTATAAATTTGAGGGAATGTTATTTCCATACCTATTTACTCAATTAGAATTTGTGTTTTTCTTCCACTACCAACATATTTAACTACACATTAAATTTATTATAATCGTCTTTAATCTTTATCAATATTTGTGTTGCTTTCTTCACTAAATTGATTTAGTTTCCTGAATTTATATTTTAATAGGCCCATTTGATTAAGGCAACTAGGTCTAAAGACTGCATCAATTTGACATTAGAGCATACCGAGTGCAACTAGAATGACATTGAATTGGTATCAGCATCAGGTTGATCACATCAATTGTACACTAGGGAAATTAGGATTGAATCAATTACTCTACAAGGGATATTAGGGAGTAGATATTTCTTAAACGGAGGTTGAGCAAATATAAATTTGTGTTTATTGTATGCTTTGCCTTTTCTTGTGATTACTCTTCCGGATTCATTCTCTTACAAATTTTATGTGCTACTCCTCACTACTATTGGGTATGATTCTTGTTCAATTCTATTTGCTTTTGATGTTATGATTTTTATGACGACTAAACTTTTATCACCCAATACCCCCACCCACTTTTCGGGTGTGCTCTTAATGGCAATAAGGCGCCTCTATGATGCAAGCATACTTGAAGAAATCATCAACTTTCTAAAAGCTAATGTGGAAAAGGTTACTTCATAATTAGGCGTTGAAAGAAAATAACCATCTTCATCGTGAAGCCTTCGAGGCCTCCATAGTTATAGCCTAGAAACTGCAACATGGTAAAACATCAAACTCAGCCTCTTTGGAACTAATCTTAGTTTCCATGCAGGAGGTCATAGGAATCCTTACTAATGGTGCTTGATTCACTCATCGATTCGAATATGCAACTTTCATATCGCAGAGGAGATCTGTGTGGGAGATGTCTGAAGTTTCTCATCTCAAATCACCAAGAAATTCCACCATGGAAGATGAAAAGGACACATTCTATAAAGGATAGAGATTTCTATTTGACAGCCACTCCCCAAACCAGAGTTAAGCTATTGGATTTGAAACTAACAAAAATTTCTCAAAACAAGAAGGAATTTTGATTTGAAATCAAAGGTGAACACAGCTAAGCACATGCAGTAAATGTTGGTCCTGATCAATTGACACATCAATCAGAGATTATCGACTTCAAAATCATACAATTGGAATGGAGCTCTGAAATTGGCATCAGACTGTTAACAAAGATTGAATACTGCTAAGAGGATACGGATACCTGTTTGTCTTGACGAAGAAGGCACCGTTATCAGTATCGTATCGGCTCGCATGATTGATGCATCCGCCGCCAATTGAAACGATCCGTGTAATCTGCGTGGCCTTCCCCTCCGTCAAAATCCATTCACGGATAGGATCATCACTCGAAGATGCCACTGCACCAATTAAAAGAGTTATTACCAGCACTACTTCAAACCATGGTTTCCAAAAGAGTTTAATGTGAAGCAGGATCAATACCAGAAGAGCTGCTTCGTTGAAGCATTTGCACCGGCCGAGTAGGTTTTCGGTCTAGCTGGAAAACTAGGAGCAGTCACAGAAAGTGAGAGAGTGGGAGACTGGTGTGCGCGCCTGCGTGTGTGTATGAGAGAGAGAGAGAGAGAGAGAGAGAGAGAGAGAGAGAGAGAGAGAGAGAGAGAGAGAGAGAGAGAGAGAGCTTACTGGCTGTGAAGTTAGAGTAGCAAAGGTGGAGGCGTCGCCGGCGAGAGCGGAGAAGAGGGCAAGGAATCAAGGGTAGGATTCCCGCGTGCACCATTGTTTTGCCGGTGGAGTGATTGTCCCAAAATTCCTGATCCCTTTGGAGCTCTGATAGCCCAGATACTCGCCTGGGGAATGCATTTTGAATTAGGGGCGTAAAAAAGCTCAGGCCTGAAAGGCCCACTTTGGCTCTGAGTCCCGATTAGCCTGACCCAACAGGCCAGATCCTAGCCCAGAGCCCATATCCGACTTAAGAGAGGCCCATCTGTGAGGTTGGCCCGGAGCGCACTTTGTTCGCCTCGCGTGCACTTTGTGCGCGCCCGATGAGCACTTTTGTTCGCCCGACGCGCCGTTTGTTCGCCCGGAGCGCACTTTTGTTCGCCCGGAGCGCACTTTTGTTCGCCTGGAGTGTAGTTTGTGCGCCTGGCGACCCCTTCTGTGCTCATGGAGCGCACTTTTGTTCGCCCACATGCACTTTCGGTCGCCCGGCGCACACTTTTATTCTTCCTGAGCCCACGTTTGTTCACCAGCGAGAACTTTTGTTCGTCCTGAGCGCACTTTTTATTTGCCCGAAACGTACTTTTTGTTTTCCCGAAGCGCACTTTGGCTCATTTAAAAGTGCACTCCGGGTGAACAAAAGTGCGTCACGGGCGAACAAAAGTGCTCGTCGGACGCACAAAGTGCGCCAGGCACATAAAAGTGCAAGCGCGGAATAAAGCTGTGGCGCGATCGTAAGGGCTCGGTCTCCAAATCTGAAGACGGAGCCCGTATACAAATATTTCTCCCAGCTAACTGGTGAGATCTCCCTCTAAATGGGAGCCTGTGTGATTTTATGATTTTCTAATGGTGTCTTATGGATTCTATTAGACTGAACTCAGATGTCCGAGTCGTAACAACTCCTTCATGATAGTTGTAGACAACGTTAAATTAACTCCAACGAGTACTTGCACGAATTTTTCACACAGTGTTTGCTAGGTTAAAACAAGGGTATTGTTAAAGACAAACCAAAAATGGATATCCGCACACCATTACTAACAGCAAATCATACTTTTTGGAAATTATTCAGTCCAAACGAATTTGTTAACAACAAACTGATATTGTTAACAACAAATCAAATCTAAAATTAGAAAATTTGTCATTTTTTTCCAATCCTTGAGAGGGTTTTGAGGATAGTTGCTAATCAAATTGGCCCAAAAGAAAAAAAGAAAGTAAATGATGAGTTCTTACTTCTATAAAGACAAGGTTGTTGAAGTGTTGATGCACCTAGTTTAGCTTTTTGAATAACGAAACTGATCCAGAAAGAAATAAAAATTTTGATTTCAACATTCATGCTTTAACCACAGAAGTTAACTGATAATCTCAATTTATGCATGAGTGAAGAAGTATGATCACTAAATTATCTGCAAAATTATTATTTTTATTTTCTAACATTATAGTTTCAAGAGTCTTTTGTTATGTTTTGTTACCCTTCGAAAATTTCTGAAAAATAAGAAGATGATTATATACATTTTATTGCACTTCTTTGTTGATTAACATTTATTGTGCATGCACATATTGAATAAACAAATCATTATAGAATGCGAGAAGATTTCGGCTGGGCGCGAGAGGAAATTGGGGTGGATTTTCGGCACTGGCGTGCGGCTTATGGTTTGCCCGTAGAAACTAATTTAGATGAGAATTTTAAGTTATGTTAGTGTGCGGATAACCATTTTTGATTTGCCTGTAAAAAATCGGAACTAATTTTAAATGAGAATTTTAAGTTATGTTGGTGTGCGGATAGCCATTTTTGATTTGCCTTTAACAATGCCCTAAAACAATCGTTTAGTGCATGATCATTCTTTAGAACATAAAAACTGTTGAACTACAAATCGTCTTTATGAAAGGTGAATGTGACATCCCAAGCTTTCCAACAAGAATTTATAGGCATTTTTATGACTTGTTCTGATAGGTCAAAATGAATAATTATGGTTTGCTTATCTTCGTAAAGATTAATATTTGCAAGCGATAATCTTCTAGAATTATTGAATCGACACCGAATGCCTGAATCAGTCTGGATCCTTCGTGGAAGTTGACATTCAAAACTATCTTTAAGGTATTTTTCTAGATTTCGTAGGGTCATCCCCACCGTCGAAATGTTGATTGGACGACCATTAGCGAAATTGTCCACATTTCCATGAAATTTTTTTATTAAAAAAAATTTAATTACTACTCAGTAAGATCTTATTAACCCGTTTAAAGGAATAAACATAGAAATTGATAAAATTTAGACTCCGTTTGGCACGGCGGTAGCGGTTTGTTCGTGAACATTCGACCTCAAATAATGAACTTCATTCACTTTAATGTTCAAAACTAGTTTTCTTTTCTTGGTAGCGCACGGTCATAATCGTTATTATGTCACACACATTCTATGATGGTGACATTATTGTCTAAAACGGGTCTTATATCATAACACTTGCTTAATATATAGATAGAACACAATTATATTGGTTTTTGTTAAGTGCGAGTCTCGGAGGCCTATAGGCTATAGGCACAACAATAGCCTTCAATATTTATTAGCGATTTAGCGCTAAAAACATTTTGTATTATTATCCACACGCCTTCGTCATCTTTCTCCTCCTTTCCGACAACACCTTCGTCTCCCTCCCAACACCGCTACCGGTCGTCAGGGACACTTCCGCACGCCATTGCGGACATAACGCCATCAACCGTAACTTCATTGCATGCAGACCGTTGCGAAATACTTTGAAGCATATTTCGCACGATGACTTGCATCAAAAATATTGTTGATGTGGGTGTTTATTCAGTAGTATTTGAAATCGAAATCCCTATACACGAGTGAGTGTCTTAAAAGTAAGTATAATCATGTCTCAATAAAAACGCATGTGTCTGCAAATAGTTAATATAGATCTCTGAGTCCTCCACCGACAAATAATTTATGTTAGAATAATTTATGCTAGCATCACTTTAGTCAGCGGTGACAATTACAATCCACTACATTGAGTTTTATGGGAACCTCGTGGCCATCGAGTAGGATTAGTAGATATTAATCTGACGATGGTGATTGTTTGAATGGTCAATGCACCAATAGGAGCTAAACGACAAGGCCGGGAGTAATAAAATCCTTGTAGTGGCGTTTTGAAAAATTATTATATTTGTTAGTTGGTAAGAATAAGCCACCATTAACCACTTCTCATATGTGATTGGTGTTGAAGTCAGGAAAATTTTAGACTTCAAAATTCGGATCAATGTAGCTGGAGGTTACTTGCCCAGCGGTCCTGCTAGACGGCTTGACTAACAACGATGATGAGACTAGAACAATAACAACAGGACCCCAGGTGCTACAGCAGGGAGGTCTCACCACGTACCCAGAAGCTCAGAAGATACTTCTCCTCCACAATCAAAGATGGTCGAGCAGGGTACGAGGAAAACACCAACTTTGCGAGTATCTAGGATGACGGTTGAGGGTGACGGTCCAGAACTCAGGGGGTCAAGTCTTCGAAAATGGAGTTCTGAAAGCTCATCCAAAGGTGTCAATCCAAGTACCCCTGAGGTCATATTTATAGGAAAACCAAAAGGGATGGGGCTATTTATAGCCCTAACCCTGCCCGACGACTACGTGACATTGAGGGGACCTCGCCTGGCTCGGCGAGTATCTCTCTATGGTCGCCCACCTTGGCGAGTATGAGGGGCTTGCTCGCACATGCTCGCCTATACTCGCACAGGCCTTCTGCTGTCTCTGCTTGCTGGGTTGTCTTCAGTCTTTGACTTTCTTGTTCTCTGTGTTGACCTTTGACTTTGACCATCTGCTTATGTGGCTTGAACTGGGTCCCACCATCGGAGAATATGGGTTGTACAATTGGGGTCTAGGGTGGATCAAGATCCTTTCCATTTAACATGAAATGGATACTATTCGTTTCATGGCGGAGATGGTTTCATCCTAAATCCACGGCTAGGATGGTCATTCACCTATGAAAAGACATATTTCACTACCCAAAATACCCTTCTAATAACTCTCATGTTCCACTCACGCGAACCATCATAGCAGTGGATTTAGGATGTATTCATCTCCATCATGAAATGTTCATGTGAAATGGAGAGGATCCTAATCCGTTTAGGGTTTGATGGACTTTTGTACAATGACTAAAAAATTTTCCATTTGTGAAGTTATTTTTAAAGAAATATTTCATAAGATGTGGGTTACATTTTTTTTATTCTATTTATTTGATTAAAATATTATGTTGATGTTTAAAATAAATAGCAGGTCGCGTGTAAATTTGGTATTAATTACCTAGATTTCCTATCACCCTAAAATGTCCACGGTGGGCGTTTGATCCTAATGATTGATGAGCTCTCCCTTCAAAATTTGCTAAGGTCTCATGATTCCACGTTGATTTGGAAAGAGAGGCAAGAGATGGTGAAAACCTAATACTTACATTTGTTCTCAAATGAGACTATATAGAGATTGGGTCACATCAGTTTATAGTGGAGTCTCGTGATAGTGGAGTCTCGCTCATAGGAACTTACCTTTCCATCGAGGTTGTCCAAAGCAACTCATACGGTGTCAGGGCCGGATTTGACACCTAACCCACGATATGTATGAGTGGATTGAGGAAAAATTGAGCAAAATATGGTTAGTGGGTAGAACGACGCGAATTTTTGGAAAAGAGAGATTTGCTGGTACGGATAGAGATTTACCTCTATAAAATGTGAACGTAGTGTGTTTACACTTGGAATTAAGCAAGAGGTAGTAGAAAGAGCGGATTTAGTGGAATAAAAAAAGTTCCACTCAACCGTTAACTTTCGGAGATGAAGCGGGGGCAAGGTAAGGGGATTCTCGGTGAGCGTCGTGTAGCGTGAGATGAAAGAAGAGCTAGGGGATGGAGAGGCGGCCACGTGGTACTCGTCGAGAAAGGAAAGCAAGATGGGCGGGCAGGCGAACGAGATGCCTCTCGACCTATAACATCCTAAATTTGATGAGTGCAATCTAATGAGGGGCAGTGAAGCCAATCAAAGCAGCTCCTCACAAGATTCTAGAATAGCATGTTTCTGGGTGAAAGAAGGTGCATGAATGAACCGATCGCACATCAGAATTAGAGGAAAAGTTATTGGACTTAAGTAATAATTCAAATCCTAAAATGTCAGAGGCGCCTTTTTGGACAACTAGTGGTGTTGTGTTAGAAACTTCATAGTTAAGCATGCTCTGGCGAAGTAGTCCTGGGATGGGTGAACTCCTGTGAAATGCTCGTAGGTCACCTATCAAAAAGAGCAAAATAGTGCAGTTCAGCTCAATATGAGCTGCGATAAATCAAAACGGACAATAATTCTAATATCGTGAGGGTTTGGTCATTACAAATGATATCAGAGTCAGACATCCTACAGTACGATGTGCGGTTCAAGGACGAACCATACAGAAGTTGATGGGCTTATAACATCTTGAATCTAATGAGATCGATCTAATGAAGGCGGAGAGTGTTTTGGGGGCAGTGAGGCTAGGCAAAGTAGTTCCTGGCAGATTTCTAAGTCAGTAGGGTCAACCCAAAACGCACATAGTTCAGGGTCCAACACCACCACTCATGAAGGAGACAAACGAAGCCTTATAATACAATTAAGCAAGCTTATTTCTAAATAACTTTGCAGTAAATTTTTTACAGCACGTACATAATGATTTGTGATCGTACGGACTACGCAGGACATCAAACGAAATTGTTAAATCCTCATGCAACACTCGATACAAATCAAGAACAACTGAAAAACTATTTTCTTTTAAGGCCAGACCATCTATATCGGATACCGCTAGCGATAATGATGCAGCAATCACAGAGTAAAGGGTGGAGTCTCCACATAAAGAATTTTGTGCATCGGATATGCTCTCCAAGTATATTTTTAGGGCATTTGAGCCCTTAAACCTCTTCAAAATCCTTCTCCTCGTACACCAACTTCCTTGCAATTTTTCGAAGCAAGTTCTTTTCAATTATTCCACCATGTTTAGTCCATCTCCATGCCTGGAAGACGAAGAAGACTTCCCGAGCTTTTAGTGTCTATATATATATAGGGCCATTTACCGGGACCTCCCCTCTAACTTTGCTAAATTACTGAGAGCACCCCCTCTTAGTTTCGAAATTACAAAAATCTCCTCTTAAGTTTTCATTTCATTACAAAAACCTCCCCTGAAGTTTTCATTTCATAACATCCATGCACAAAAATACCCCCCTCGGTGAACAGTGTCCAGGGGGTATTTTTGTTCATGGATGTAATGCAATGAAAATTTAAGTGGAGGTTCTTGTAATGCATGTAATGCAATGGAAACTTAAGGGAAGGTTTTTGTAATGCAATGAAAACTTAAGGGGGGATTTTTGTAATTTCGAAACTAAGAGGGGTGCTCTCAATAATTATGCTAACTTACAGGGGAGATTTGGGTAATTATTTCTATATATATATAAACATACATACACTCAGCTGCTTCACTATGCACCACCCTCATGATCTTAATGTGGAACTCCAATTACTACAGAAACAGATCCAAGTATTTCTTGGTTTCTGTTGCTGCTTCCTGAGTGCTGATGGGTTGGAAGAAGCCAAGTCAGCGAACGATCACTATGATACGGAAATCCGGTCGCAAATGCAGACGCTAATCTCGCTTCGTTCGTGTTTAGTGGCAAGCGGCAAATGGGGCACGTCGAGTGTTTCTCCAGCCATTCATCTATACAAGTCAGATGGAAGTTGTGAAGGCATGTCGGCATGACCCGCAGCAAGTCTTTTTCTTGGTATTCCGCTAAGCATATCGAGCATCTTCATGAAAGAAAAGAGAACGAAATTAGTTCAAAAATCAAATATTCGGCGAATCTGGCACTGCTTACATGCAAATTCATGCTATTTAGTAGGTGATGATGTTTCTACTTTCTATTAGGAATTTTCTAGGCAATGTATGTGACATGGAATTGGATGTTATTAGCATGGAGATTAATAGCAGTACTTCAGGAAAACAATCTTTAAGAATGTTAGGAGCAACAATTATACAACACAGAGATGCGCTAGCATAGAAGAAATCTATTTAATGGCTGAGTATATGCATACAAAAGATATGTAGTGACAAATTTAAGAATCAAATCTGTGACAATAAACAACTGAAACAGAATGATCAGAGCAGGTTGAGCAAGTTAAAGCAGTTTCCGGCACAAACATACTAAGTAGAGAATATATATCCACTCAAGAAGTTTCACTTACTGGGCATCTTCCTTAGGGCGGAAAGCCTCGCGGCAATACTTTATCGTAGGAATTGCAGCTACAAGAATTGGATCTACACCACGAATCTCATGATCTGGCTGTGGAGAAAAGATACACATTTCAACAATGGAAATTGAAATTGAAAACAATTTCACGCCTAATATAGTAAGAATTATATAAAGCATAGTTTTTATGTAGATTGTCAGCAACTGGAGCATTAGTAATTGAGTTTTATTTCCATAAAGTATGGCCAATCAAAAATGAAATATACGGGAGGGATTTCAAATAGTAGTCACCATTCAGTAAATTTTCAAACTATGATTGTTATGCTATGTTTGTGAGGACTGCAGTGAAGAATGTTGTGCAGTAAAGATTGTTGTAAGATTCTTGTTGGAAAAACTGTAGTTAGAAGTTGTTGCGCTAAAACTGTTAATATGGTTTAAATTTAGTACCGGTTCAGCGCAGCCAATTCAAAGATCGGTCTAGAATATTGCTTGAAATTCAGAATTCAACGACGCTCAGTCAATTCTATGATTATTAAGAGACCGCAGGAAGCTAAGTATTAAAACAATCCAGAGAGAATGCAGATTGATAGAGCGAGCAGTCCACGGAAAGGAGTGGCTGAATCGATTGCAAAACGGAAAAAGTCGGCGATCGTTGAGGAGAGGATTATGTTACGGGCTCGCCGTAGAACGTCAGTAGAGTTGCCGGAGGCGGGGATGCCGGAGGCAGAGCATACTATGGAGTTGGAACTGCGGCTGTCTAGGCGGGGTATGCTCAGGAGGAGAGAGCTACCAAAATCTCTTAACAAGACAAGGGAATATAATGAACTTCTTTGATACCTTCTCATGACCCAAGGGATCTTTTAAATAAGATTACACAAGGGCAAAACAGTAAATACGACATTAAATAAAAATATAAAACGGGATCGGGACCATAACATCTCATCCTTCCTTGAAATTGAGCTTGCCCTCTAGCTTGGCCCGGTTGGTGTGATCCTCAGGTTCCTTAATTTCACGCTAGAACAATTCTTTATAGCGTAAGGTCGGAGCAGATGCATCATCGGGATGGGAACTCATGTCGTGCTCACAAATGTCATGGCAGATCGCATTGTTGTCAGAAGGGATCGAAGGAGTGGAGCGGCTTGGTAGCACAAAATGATGGTCTGGCGGTTGTGGACGATCGAGGCGGACCAACGATCCTGTGGAACGGGGACCACGAGTCCACGATGGTCGGACGTGGTGGAGCCATGGAGCAAGTGGGGTGGCACTCGCAAATGGAGCGGAGTTCGAAGTCAACTGAATCGATGGCTGAGGAGAAACGGTGGAACAAGAGGAGCGGGACTCAGAGCCGATCAAGGATTTGGTTGGAGTGGAGGGTGCTGGATGGAGTTGTCTGATAGAGCGAATGACACGGGGCTCAAAGCCAATGAGATCCACTGTAGGGAAGACGAAAGATGTGTCTGGAGGAGGCTCACAGGATTCGGAGATGACATGGGTTGCGGCGGTACAATCATCAGGATCGGTGCCTGCGCAGAGATCTAATGATGAGAGATCGGATTCACAAAAGTTGATTAGTTGGCGAAGGCAGCAAAGGCGACCTAGTGTCGCGTTTGCACTTGTTGGTGTCCGGCTGTAGTTGCGGCTTCAGTTGCCATATAAGTATGCATCAAGTCCTGAATCTTGCACATAATGATGCCTTAACAATTCTTTCTTGCCTCCAAGGTGGTTACAAAAAAAAAGAGTGAAATACGACTACGCCTAATAACGAAAAAGGAATTACAAATAATATCTCGTACAATAAGAAAATAACGTGTAATTAACTAGCTAGTGGCGCTCGGGCGCAAGTGCATTCATTACTCGTATGGGGGTTCAGTTATTCTCCGGTGGGCGCCTCCGTAACAAGTATCCGCAAATTATGTGACGAGAATAAGAACCAATGGGTGAATTTGTTGGGGTTGCTTGCAACCTGATGCAAGAAAATAATATGACTATGCAATTCTGGGATTCGCTTGGCTCCGCACGCTCGACGAAGTGCGGGTCAACTGGAACAATATGACTATGCAATTCCTCCAGGAGAGCCAGACGTGCCGCCTGGTGGGCGACTTCGCGCTGTTTCACTCTCCGGTCTCCGTCGTGCGATTCAATGGACCGCCGACGTCGACTTTTCCGCATGGCTTTGACCTCTCTCCGCTCCGGCACCGTCGCCTCGTTCACACCCGGTCGATCTTCAGGCGTTACTCGTCGAGTTCGATGACATCTTTGAGGCCCCGACCGGCCTCCCTCGAGCTCGCCCGACTGATCACGTCATTCCCCTCCAGCCCGGTACTGCGGTGGTGTCGGTACGCCCTTACCGCTACGACCATGTGCAGAAGGACGAGATCGAGCGGCTGGTCCAGGAATGTTGATGGGGGGCCTCATCTGCCCCAGTGCGAGGCCCTTCTCCAGACTGGACCTCCTGGTCTGAAAGAAGGACGGAAGCTGGCGATTTTGCGTGGACTACCGGGAGCTCAACAAGATCACCATTCCGGACAGGTACACGATCACAGTTATTCAGGAGCTTCTGGACGAGCTCCACGACGCCATATTCTTCACCAAGCTGGACCTCCGAGCGGGCTATCACCAGATCCGTGTACGGCCCTAGGACATCGCCAAGACCGCCTTTAGGACGCACGACAGTCACTACGAGTTCTTGGTCATGCTCTTTGGCCTGACCAACGCACCAGCCACTTTCCAGGGGACGATGAATGACATTTTCAGAGCGGTACTTCGTCGACGCGTTCTCGTTTTTTATGACATTTTGGTATACAACTCTTCCTGATAGGATCACCTTCAGCACGTCCGCCGCACTCTGACTACCAACAGACGCCATCACCTCAAGCTCCACCCGAAGAAGTGCTCCTTTGGGGCGTCAGAAGTGAGCTACCTCGGCCACACCATCTCGGCCCGTGGGGTCGCCATGGACGAGGACAAGATTGCGGTGGTCCTTCATTGGCCAACTCCTACATCCCTGCGGGACGTCCGAGGGTTCCTCGGCCTGGCGGGATACTCGTCGTTTCATCCAAGGGTACGGGGCTCTAGCTCGACCCCGCACGCAGCTCCTGAAGAAGTTAGAGGAAGGCCCTTTTCAATAGACGGTCGCGGCCGCCGCCGCTTTTGCCGCCCTTCAGTAGGCCTTAGTCCGCAGGCCGGTGCTGGCCATGCCATATTTCTCTCTGTCGTTCCTAGTTGAGTGTGACGGATCGGGCGCCGGGGTGGGAGTCGTACTCATGCAGGCCGGACGATCGATAGCCTACTTCAGCCGCGCTTTCTCCAACACCGTCCGCAGCCGCTCCGCATATGAGAATGAGTTCATGAGCCTCGTCCTCGTCGTTCAGCATTGGCGCCCATATCTACTGGGCCGCCCCTTCGTGGTTTGCACCGACCACCACAGTCTCCGCTATCTCCTCCAGCAGAAGATCACAGCTCCCGCCCATCAGGTATGGGTGTCCAAACTCCTGGGCTATGATTTCACCATCGAGTTCCGCCCGGGGTGGCGGGGAGGGCAAACCGAGTGGTTGATGCCCTCTCTCGACGGAGCCAGTCGCCAGAGCTCACGGGCATCTCTCGGTCGGTGTGGGAAGACGCGGCGACCATCCAGCACGAGGTTGAGGCCGACCCCGTTCTATTCGGGATTCGGACGGCGCTCATCACGGACGCCACCGCCCATCCACCATACTCGCTTGTAGGGGGCCTCCTGTTCTTCAAGGTCCGCCATCTAGCGCCCTCTTCACTGAGCATCCCCCGCCTCCTCGTCGAGTTCTATGCTTCGCCCTCGAGATGGCATGCCGGGACCTTCCGTACCTACCGCCGTTTAGCGTCCTCTCTCTACTGGCCCCACATGTTCCGACAGGTCAAGACATTCATGGCCACCTGTCTGGTCTGCCAGAAGGCCAAGTACGAGGCAACATTTCTAGTTGGTCTCCTTCAACCTCTTCCCATTCCGGGCCGCATTTTGGGAGGAGGTGGTCATGAACTTCATTACTCGGCTACCGCGCTCCCAAGGATTCGACTGTATCTTGGTCGTAGTGGACAGATTGTCCAAATACGGTCATTTTATTCCCCTTCGTCACCCCTACATATTCCCCTTCGTCACCCCTACACCGCCCAGTTGCGGATAGCTTCATCAGCGGCGGCGTACGCCTCCATGGGTTTCCTCAGTCGATCGTGAGCGATCGTGATCCACTTTTCTTGAGCACCTTCTGGTCCACACTTTTCCGGCTACAAGGTACTCACCTCCGCATGAGCACCGCTTACCACCCACAAACCGATGGCCAGTCTTAGGTTCTCAACCACTGCTTGGAGCGTACCTCCGTTGTTTTGTGGGGGAGCAGCCCCGCGAATGGGCCAAGTGGCTCTGTTGGGCCGAGTACTCCTACAACACCGCCTACCACCACGCCGCAGGCACCACCCCGTTTGAGGTTGTCTATGGGGGGCCACCACCCTCCATTCTCTGTCATCTGCCGGGAGAGTGTCAGGTCGAGAATTTGGCCACCGCCCTGCAGGATCATGACACCATCCTGGACAACTTGAAACATCACCTCTTACGGGACCAACAGAAGATGTCATCCTTTGCGAACAAGAAGCAGCGCGACCGCTCCTTTCAGGTGGGGGAGAAGGTGTTCATCACATACCGCCAGCTGTCTGTGGCCTGCAGGCCATGCCCGAAGCTAGCCCCACGGTTTTTTGGCTCATTTGAGATACTGGCACGTTTCGGGGCGGTCGCCTACCGCCTCCGCCTCCCCGCAGGGAGCCGCATACACCCGGTCTTCCACGTTTCTCAGCTACGTCGTGCGGTGGGAAACCACGCAAACACGGATCACATTCTGGTCGACGTCGATCTCGTCGGCGAGGCGCCGTATTACCCAGCCAAGATACTCGCTCGCCGCTACCTCCTGCCGGGAGACCCCACTTCAGAGGAAATTTTGGTTGCATGGGCTAATCACCCAGACTCCGACGCTACATGGTTTCCTCGGGATGATTTCCGCCGCCAGTTCGCTGACTACTGCCTTGAGGACAAGACACATTTTGCAGACGGTGGTATTCTAACGGACGTGCACGCCGACGAGACGCTGTGGCAGGTCTACACGCGAAGGAAGACGACGACGGATCCGCCTGGAGGAGGAGAGGCCGAAGACGCGACGACGGCTTGATTAATTATTGTTATTCGCATTCTGTCATTTCATATTCTGTCATTTTAATTGCTTTCGCTATCCGCACCCCGTGCCTATAAGGGTGGTGTACAACCATGTATTCGCCGAGTGGGCCCCCGAGGCCCAAGATATTTTTAGGCCCAATATTTCCAAAGGGCGCGACCCCGGGAGGAGGAGGGGTGAGCATTTGGAGGGAGTCGAGTCTGAGGGGCGCATCCCAGGACTATTCCCTTGTGAGGGCGAGCCGGGGAGGCCGGGAGGCCTCCGGCTCGCCAAGAGCCTTGTGGGGGCGAGCCGGGAGGGCCGGGAGGCCTCCGGCTCGCCCAGAGCCTTGTGGGGGCGAGCCGGGGAGGCCGGGAGGCCTCCGGCTCGCCCAGAGCCTTGTGGGGGCGAGCCGGGGAGGTCGGGAGGCCTCCGGCTCGCCCAGAGCCTTGTGAGGGCGAGCCAGGGAGGCCGGGAGGCCTCCGGCTCGCCCAAAGCCTTGTGGGGGCGAGCCGGGAGGGCCGGGAGGCCTCCGGCTCGCCCAGAGCCTTGTGGGGGCGAGCCGGGGAGGCCGTGAGGCCTCCGGCTCCCCCAGAGCCTTGTGGGGGCGAGCCGGGGAGGCCGTGAGGCCTCCGGCTCGCCCAGAGCCTTGTGGGGGCGAGCCGGGAGGGCCGGGAGGCCTCCGGCTCGCCCAGAGCCTTGTGGGGGCGAGCCGGGGAGGCCGGGAGGCCTCCGGCTCGCCCAGAGCCTTGTGGGGGCGAGCCGGGGAGGCCGTGAGGCCTCCGGCTCGCCCAGAGCCTTGTGGGGGCGAGCCGGGGAGGCCGGGAGGCCTCCGGCTCGCCCAGAGCCTTGTGGGGGCGAGCCGGGGAGGCCGGGAGGCCTCCGGCTCGCCCAGCTCCAAGCCGGGTAGGCGGTCTGCGCTTAGCGTCTCGGAATGGCGGGATTTGGCTGTTCGCAGCCCATTTCGAGGGTATTTTGGTAATCTGGCAGACCAGTTTTTGGCTATTTGCAGCCCAGATCTTGAAATCCTATAAATAGGACCAAGGGGGCACCATTTGGAGGCATGCTTATCCTAGGACAGCTCTCTCTCTCTCTCTCTCCCCAAATCTCTCTAGGGGGTGAGGAGAGCCTCCAGCGGTGCCCAAGCTTAGTAGTGGCTTGGGAGGGGAAGTTCCTTGGGAACTTCTGGGTATGTGGCGGGACCTCCCCACTAAGCCCTTGGTCCAGTTCATAGTTTCTCAACCTTCATCCTAGAGCTCTCCCTTGGGGGGAGTAAGTGTTGGTTGCCCCTCAGCTTGCTGAGGGCCCCGAACTCCACAAGAGACCAATTTATTGGTTTCAACATTATGGTGCGGTGAGCGTGGAGTGTGACCAATACAAGAAAGCCTCAAGCTGAGCTCCATGGACGGAGGTGGAGGAAGTTCCGACCCCGGTCACTCGCAACCTCCGGTGGCTGGAGTGATGTTGAAGATGTTTGAGAATCTCAGGCAGGAGGTCATGCAGACCCTGCAGGTAGCTATCACCTCGATAGTCGAAGGCGTGAGAGGAGATGGTCCAGAGGCGTCACCTCAGCAGGTGGGCGAGAACACTCTTGGCCAGCAGGCCAGGACGCGAGTACCAGTGGGGGGGAGTGGGGAGGTGCCATACCCCCACTCGCCCCGCCCCAATCCCAAGGGGGCGAGTGTGGAAGTCCCATACCCCCATTCGCCCAGCCCCGGGGGGGCGAGCTCCGGAGGGGGCATCCTCCCAGCTCGCCCCGCCCCAGCTCGCCCAGCCCCCAAGGGGGGCGAGCAACGGAGGTCCTTTTTGTGAGCTGATCCTCTCAGCCCCGATCCCGGAGGGGTTCAAGGGGGCGGAGATGTCTCACTACTTCGGCAAGGATGACCCCGTCTTGCACCTGCAGTGGTTTGAGGACATGGTCTCCATCATGCCCATGTCGGACGCCTTCAAGTGTCGGCTCTTTGTCGTCATCCTCAAGGAGAAGGCCAGGGACTGGTTCCATCAGCTCCCTGCAGGATCCATCTACGCTTTCGAAGACTTGCGCCGAGCTTTTCTGCTACGCTTCTCGACGTCAAGAAAGAGGAAGAAAGATGCCGAAGCACTTTTCAAGATCAAGCAAGAGCCAGAGGAGTCGCTGGCTCACTATCTGGAACGGTTCAGGGAGGAGGTTCTCCTCGTCCAGGAAGTGCCCGGGTACACCCTCAAGCTTGCCTTCACGTTGGGGCTGCGGGAGGGTTTCTTCAAGATGGGCCTCAAGAGAAGAGCTCTTTTGTCCTTTAAAGAGTTGATGGAAAGGGTGGAAGAAGAAGTTGAGAGTGAGGAGGCCAACCCAGAGTTCACAAGAAGGCTGGCTAAGCTGAGTGAGCCAGAGGCAAGGCAGCAGGGGGGAAGAGTAGGGGGTCCCAAGAGAAAGTTCGACCAAGAGGAAGGCAACTTCCAGGAAGAGGGGGTTGACCCCCCTAGGTGGGGGCAGAGGCCGAGGGCATCCCCTCCACCGCCTCAACAGGCCATGGCGATTGGCTGGGAAAAAAGGAGGAGTCAGAAAAGCAGGAAGAAGAGGAAGAGGGGGTAGGGTGGAGTTACCCTATTGTGACCTCCACGATGAGGAAGGTCACGCGACGATCAACTGCCCTGAGTTCTTGGAATTGAAGGAAGCGAGGGGTTTGGTGCGGCAACAACAACAACCAATTGGGAACGAGGGAGACCACCCTCGGCAGTAGGAGACCAAGTTTGTCTAAGTGCTCAGTTTCTTCTCTCCACCCTTAAGTTCATGTAGCGTGGTTGTTTACTTAGTTTTTTCTTGCATGTAATGTGATGATTAATGTAGTGAAAGTTTTCAAATACTTAGCCCCGATGCTGACCCGCTGACCAGGCTCCCATCAAGCTGGCAGGTCCGAGGATCGCTCGGTGGCACCGTGGCAGGAAAGTCCCAAGTACTTAGCCCCGATGCTGGCCCGCTGACCAGGCTCCCATCAAGCTGGCAGGTCCGAGGATCGCTCGGTGGCAGGAAAGTCCCAAGTACCTAGCCCCGACGCTGGCCCGCTGACCAGGCTCCCATCAAGCTGGCAGGTCCGAGGATCGCTCGGTGGCAGGAAAGTCCCAAGTACTTAGCCCCGATGTTGGCCCGCTGACCAGGCTCCCATCAAGCTGGCAGGTCCGAGGATCGCTCGGTGGCAGGAAAGTCCCAAGTACCTAGCCCCGACGCTGGCCCGCTGACCAGGCTCCCATCAAGCTGGCAGGTCCGAGGATCGCTCGGTGGCAGGAAAGTCCCAAGTACTTAGTCCCCATGCTGACCTGCTGACCAGGCTCCCACCTAGCTGGCAGGGTCAGGAACCGCTCAGTGGCCGAAAATTCTCTTAAGTGTTTCTTCCCTGAGGTGGTCTCGCTAGCCGGGCTCTCACTAGCCGGCAGAGTTGGAAGACCTCTCGGGGAGGCTATGTATTCTTCCCCGAGGTGGTCTCGCTAGCCAGGCTCTCACTAGCCGGCAGGGTTGGAAGACCTCTCGGGGAGGCTATGTATTCTCCCCCGAGGTGGTCTCGCTAGCCGGGCTCTCACTAGCCGGCAGGGTTGGAAGACCTCTCGGGGAGGCTATGTATTCTTCCCCGAGGTGGTCTCGCTAGCCGGGCTCTCACTAGCCGGCAGGGTTGGAAGACCTCTCGGGGAGGCTATGTATTTTTCCCCGAGGTGGTCTCGCTAGCCGGGCACTCATTAGCCGGCAGGGTTGGAAGACCTCTCGGGGAGGCTATGTATTTTTCCCCGAGGTGGTCTCGCTAGCCGGGCTCTCACTAGCCGGCAGGGTTGGAAGACCTCTCGGGGAGGCTATGTATTTTTCCCCCAAGGTGGTCCCGCTAGCCGGGCTCTCACTAGCCGGCAGCGATGGAGGACCTCTCGAGGAGGCTTTATGTTCTCTCAAATTAGCTCCGTTAGTCGGATTCCCAGCGACACTCGTCGAATATGCAGGGTTGGACATTTCTTTCCGAGCGTGAGCCACGCTCGAAAAGAGCGGGGATTGTGTACAACCCTGTATTCGCCGAGTGGGCCCCCGAGGCCCAAGATATATTTAGGCCCAATATTTCCAAAGGGCGCGACCCCGGGAGGAGGAGGGGTGAGCATTTGGAGGGAGTCGAGTCTGAGGGGCGCATCCCAGGACTATTCCCTTGTGAGGGCGAGCCGGGGAGGCCGGGAGGCCTCCGGCTCGCCCAGAGCCTTGTGGGGGCGAGCCGGGAGGGCCGGGAGGCCTCCGGCTCGCCCAGAGCCTTGTGGGGGCGAGCCGGGGAGGCCGGGAGGCCTCCGGATCGCCCAGAGGCTTGTGAGGGCGAGCCGGGGAGGCCGGGAGGCCTCCGGCTCGCCCAGAGCCTTGTGGGGGCGAGCCGGGAGAGCCGGGAGGCCTCCGGCTCGCCCAGAGCCTTGTGGGGGCGAGCCGGGGAGGCCGTGAGGCCTCCGGCTTGCCCAGAGCCTTGTGGGGGCGAGCCGGGAGGGCCGGGAGGCCTCCGGCTCGCCCAGAACCTTGTGGGGGCGAGCCGGGGAGGCCGGGAGGCCTCCGGCTCGCCCAGAGCCTTGTGGGGGCGAGTCGGGGAGGCCGTGAGGCCTCCAGCTCGCCCAGAGCCTTGTGAGGGCGAGCCGGGGAGGCCTGGAGGCCTCCGGCTCGCCCAGAGCCTTGTGGGGGTGAGCCGGGGAGGCCGGGGAGGCCGGGGAGGCCGGGAGGCCTCCGGCTCGCCCAGAGCCTTGTGGGGGCGAGCCGGGGAGGCCGGGAGGCCTCCGGCTCGCCCAGAGCCTTGTGGGGGCGAGCCGGGGAGGCCGGGAGGCCTCCGGCTCGCCCAGCTCCAAGCCGGGTAGGCGGTCTGCGCTTAGCGTCTCGGAATGGCGGGATTTGGCTGTTCGCAGCCCATTTCGAGGGTATTTTGGTAATCTGGCAGACCAGTTTTTGGCTATTTGCAGCCCAGATCTTGAAATCCTATAAATAGGACCAAGGGGGCACCATTTGGAGGCATGCTTATCCTAGGCCAGCTCTCTCTCTCTCTCTCTCCCCAAATCTCTCTAGGGGGTGAGGAGAGCCTCCAGCGGTGCCCAAGCTTAGTAGTGGCTTGGGAGGGGAAGTTCCTTGGGAACTTCTGGGTATGTGGCGGGACCTCCCCACTAAGCCCTTGGTCCAGTTCATAGTTTCTCAACCTTCATCCTAGAGCTCTCCCTTGGGGGAAGTAAGTGTTGGTTGCCCCTCAGCTTGCTGAGGGCCCCGAACTCCACAAGAGACCAATTTATTGGTTTCAACAGGTGGTGTTGTACCTTTTGGATTATCTTTGGATGAATGCATTTTAGGGTTGCACCCTAGTCTCTCTCTCAATCCCTTCTCCTCCTCTTTCTCTCCTCTCCTCCGCCGGCCCTCCCCCTCGCCGTATTCTTCCCCGGGTATTGTAATAATATGCATGCTATGTCTACATCCTTACCTACTCCTACTCCTGTGACCGCTCCTCCTTTACAGGTGTATACTCGGCGGAAAAGGGGTCGTCCAGGTACATCGGCTTCTCTCAAGCTACCCGCTCCAACATCGGATCCTTCTTTGGGGACTCAAGGTAACTATATCTCTACCCAACATCTGATGTCCCACTTTGTGTCCTATAAATCATTATCCCCCTCACATAAACTCTTTATTGTCTCTCTCTCCTTCATTTCTATCCCCTCAACTTGGCAGGATGTTATTGCTCACCAAAAGTGACAAGATGTTATGCGTGAGGAGATATTGGCCCTGGAAAAGAATTGCACATGGGACTTGGTCTCTTTGCTACCTGGCAAGACCGTGGTAGGGTGTAAGTGAGTGTTCTCCGTCAAGCAGAACTCTCAAGGTGTTGTTGAGCGATACAAGGCTCGATTGGTGGCTAGGGGCTATACTCAGACCATGAGGATTGACTATCAAGAAACCTTTGCCCCTGTTGCGAAGATGAATTATATAAGAGTTTTGCTCTCGTGTTGCCTGCAAAGGGTGAACTTTGACCCAGTTAGATGTGAAGAATGCATTTCTTCATGGGGACTTAGAATAAGAAGTCTACATGTCATTACTGTATGGTCTTACTCTGGCAGAATCTGGGGGAAAGGTATGCAGGTTAAAGAAAGCCTTATATGACTTAAAACAGTCTCCTCAGGCCTGTTTGAGAAATTTCATAGAGCTATGATCACATTTGGATACTCCTAGAGCAATGCAAATCATACTTTATTTGTAAGGCATAACATGGGATAATCATTGCTCTTATTGTTTATGTAGATGACATCATTATCATGAGCGATGATATCATTATCACGGGCGATGGTACTGAAGAAATCCAGATTCTGAAACAAAGACTGGCAAAGGAGTTTGAAGTAAAAGACCTGGGAAATCTCAGATACTTCTTGGAAATTGAGGTCGCTCGATCAAATCATGGTATATTCATATCTCAAAGGAAGTACATCCTTGACTTGCTCCAGTCATGTGCCTGCTGACACCCAATTAAAGTCAACCACATTTTGGGTAGAGATGATGGGGAAGTGGTGGTTGATATCACTGGATTTCAACGACTGGCTGGTCGTCTTATCTATCTATCTCATACACGTCTGGATATTTCGTATGTCATTGGTGTCATCAGTCAGCTCATGCACTCGCCAAAAACCCGTCACTTAGAAGCTGCCCACCGAATCATTCGATATCTCAAGTCCTCTCCTGGAAAGAGTATACTGTTCTCCCCGGGCAAAGAACTAACTGTTGAAGTCTATACTGATGTTGATTGGGCCGGTTCAGTTGATAACAGGAGGTCCACCTCTGGTTATTGTTCACTAGTTGGTGGTAATTTGGTAATGTGGAGAAACATCATGTGGTTGTCAGGTCGAGTGTAGAGGCAGAATTCAGAGTTATGGCGCATGGGATTTGCGAAGGACTGTGGATTAAATCTCTTTTGAACGATCTTGGCATGGAAAACAAGGACCCCGTGAGACTTTACTGTGATAGCAAAGCCGATATTAACATTGCTCACAATCCTGTCCAACATGACCGCACAAAGCATGTGGAGGTTGATCGTCACTTCATCAAAGAGAATATAGAAAGAGGAATTGTGAGCACACCATTTGTCCCTTCAGATCAACAGTTAGCGGATGCTCTCACCAAGGGGTTAAGTCAGAACATGTTTAGGAAAATTATGTGCAAATTGGGCATGCAAGATATCACACGCCCAACTTGAGGGGGAGTGTTGGAATTATGTTATTTACTTGTATTTTTCTTTTATTGCACTTGTTGTATCTCCCTCCTATATATAGGAGAGAGACTCCTTTCAATCAATTTAATTCCTCATTTTCTATTCTCCAACAGTTTTATATTTGGCGAAACAAAAAAAAGTTACAGGGATGACGAACGACAAGTGAACTGTTGACCTAGGCATGGGAGAACCCTGACACGATTGCTTATATATATATATATCAATGTACATTATATATATATATATATCAATGTACATTATATCTCTCTCTGCATATATTTATTTAGATCGCTTGGTTCTATTCAAGCTCAATCTGACCCAAATTGCGATCAAATTTTTGAGCAATTTTTAACCTTTCAGTCGACTTAACAACCCTAAGAGCTTGGATAAATTTGTGTCAAGCGTTTTAAAACCAATATCATTATTATATTATTTAAATATTTATTTACATATTTATTACATCATCAAGGTTCAATTCTAGTACTAGTGTACTACCAGTCGGACATTGAACATGTTCGTCATCTATTTTATTGGAATACGGTTCTCAAGACTTTGGTTCAAGCAGTAGAAAGTCATGACTGAAAAGAAGCGCAGAAGAACAATAAAGACCTTAAGGATAGATAATGGTTTGGAATACTGCTGGGTCTTGTTTGATGAGCTCTGCAAGAATGAAGCTAAAAAAGACACCAAAGCAAAATGGGGTTGCAGAAAGAATGAATAGAATAACATTGGAGAGAGTTCATTATATGCTCTCAAATGTTGATATTTCCAAGGTAGTTTGGATTGAGACAGGACATGCAACAATTTTCTTATTAATCAGTCTCCATCAAACCATTGATTTGCAGCTCCATGTAGAAGTATGGTTCAATTCACCTGGTAATTACTCTCACTTACAAATATTTGATTGTCTTACTTTTACTCATGTGAATGATGGTAAACTTGAGTCGAGAGAAAAGAAATGCATATTTCTAGAGTATGTTCATGGGGTGAAAAAGTACAAAATTAATGTACATGTCATAAATCATCTTAGTTTCTTATTAGTAGCGATGTCACTTATAATGAGTGAATCAGAAAGAGTGTGGAAGATCATGAATAGATTACAGTGTTTGAGAAAAGGTAGAACTTGATCTTGAAATTTCACGGAGAGTGGAAAAGGACTCTTCAATTCAGCATATGGATTAGAGATGCAAGATTTGTGAAAGATGTGATTTAGGAATTGGTCAAACTACCGAAAGGAAAATCAAGTAGCTTGGAAATGGGTATTCAAGTATTTGGAGGTCGAGGAAGCAACATTCAAAACAGGAAAAAGTTTCACTCAGGAGGAGGATGAAAAGAGTTGGACTAGCTTGATGTGAAGACGATTTTTTTTCATGGGGAGTTGGATGAGGCGTTCCATATATCTTAACCAAAGAGCTTTTATGCTTTAGGTAAGGAAGATCATGTGTACCTAATGAACAAGTTCTTGCATGGACTTAACCAGCCTCATCGACTACAGTATGGGCGTTCTAATTCTTTTAAGATAAATAATGGTTATGAAAGAAATGATTATTATAATTATGTTTATATAACAAAACTGTTAGATTGCTCATTCATCTACATGTTGCGATTCCGGGTGAGCATAAAAAACCGCAAACCGCAAAAACCGCCCGCACCGCACAAACCGCACCGATTTTTAAACCGCACCGCGTAGTTTCGGTGCGGTGCGGTTTTGAACTTTTACAAACCGAGCGCGGTTCGGTGCGGTGCGGTTTTTGGAACTTGAAAACCGCAAAAACCGCACCGCACCGACTAATGACATATTTTCAATTTTAATAAACTTGCGACATATCACATACATATAAATAAAAATATAACTTTTAAATTATTAATTAATAATAATAATTAACTAATTATATTAGCACATATAATTGCTTTTTTGTTTAGTTTGTTTGTTCTTTATCGATTTATTGATGAATTTGAAAATTAATAAGCTTTTGTTAAGTGCAAATAGTATCTTAATGATTCTTCTAACTGTAAATGCGTATTCACTAGATTTCTCTTAATGCTCAATGTTTGAAGGATAAATAAAGCTGCAATTATGTGAGTGTTGTGCATATATAGGACTTAAAATCATTTAGATTCATTATATTTGTATTTGATGTATCATTTCATATGCAACTAAAGCAGTCATATCATGAGGATTGTATTATCTGAAGACTATTTTTGGCTCGTGGTTGATTTAGTAGTATATGTATTTTAAAATTATATGTATTATACATTTTTTCATGAAAATATAACTCATGTAACTATGTTTTTGCCCAAATTTTACAACTTATTTTGCCTCACATTATCCTTTTGGTGTATATGCATATCACATGCTACAAACCGCACCGAAACCGCAACCGCACCGCAAAAAACCGCACCAAACCGAAACCGCACCGCATAATTTCGGTGCGGTGCGGTTTTGCTCGGGCCAAAACCGCGCCCTTGCGGTGCGGTTGCGGTTTGGGCCAAAACCGCACCAAACCGCACTGCGCACACCCCTAGTTGCGATATGTTGATAACACTGATAGGAACTACTAGGGCAAACTAGAGAAGAAGAGACTAGTGAGGAAGAAAACGGCTAGGGTTTGCTAGAAAAGAAAATACCTGAAGATAATTATGCATGACTACCAAAAGAGGGGGGAAAAGGGTATTTAAGTGAACCCCTCCCCCTAGGGGCCGGCCGGCCCCAAGTGAGGGCTGAACCGGTGCGGTTCAGCCCTCCTCCTCTTATTTAATTAATGGCGGGCTGAACCGGATGGTTCAGCCCGGTCTTTTCCCGACGCTCCTTTTGGTCTTCTGGCGTATTTGAATCCTCGAAAGCGCATGTCGTCCGGGGGCATAACATTCCCCTCCCCATCAAGAGGCAGCTTGTCCTCAAGCTGAAAGTCTGGAAAGAACTCCCGGAACTCCAGGAAATCCACCCATGTGTTGTGGGCCTCGGACAAATCCTTCCACTTGACCAGAACCTCTGAGCGGTACTCTGTGTCATGTCTCTTCCAGCGGGACAGCAGTATATCCTCAGGACTGGGGCGTAGCTCACCAGTCGTGGTAGCCTCAGGGAGGAAGGGAGTCACAGTGACCGCGGCTCCCAGCTTCTTCTTCAGCAGCGACACATGGAACGTGGGATGAATTCTGGACCCCTCAGGAAGAGCGAGAGTGTAAGCAACCGGTCCCACCCGATGAGTGATGCGGAACGGGCCATAGAACCGGGGGGCTAACTTCTGATTGGCCCGGCGAGCAACTGAAAGATGTCTGTACGGTTGGAGACGTAGAAAGACCTCGTCCCCGACCTGAAACGTCCGCTCCGTCCGGTGTTTGTCAGCCTGTAACTTCATCCGGTCTTGGGCGGCTCGGAGATTGTCCCGCAGGAGGACCAAGGTCTGATCTCTGTCCCGTAGAGCGCGATCCACTGCCGGAAGAGCTGTGCTACCCGGCTCATAGGACCGGAGAGAAGGTGGTGGTCGCCCGTAGACAACCTCGAAAGGAGTGATCCTGCTGGCTGTGTGAAACGAAGTGTTATAGCAATACTCCGCCCAATGTAACCATCGTGTCCAAGAACGGGGCTCATCCATGACGAAACAGCGGAGGTATGTTTCTACCCCCCTATTGAGGACCTCGGTCTGACCATCTGTCTGCGGGTGATGCGCCGTGCTCATACGTAATCGGGTACCCTGCAGCCGAAACAGCTCCTGCCAGAAATTGCTAATAAATACCGGATCGCGGTCGGAGATGATCGAATTCGGAAGACCATGTAAACGCACCACCTCCCGGGCAAAGAGATCGGCAACTGTCTCCGCGGAGTGCGGGTGGCTGAGGGCGAGAAAGTGGCCGTATTTGGACAGCTTGTCCACGACGACCAAGATCACGGTCTTGCCCTGCGACCTGGGCAACCCGTCGATGAAGTCCATCGAGACCGTCTCCCAGATGTGCTGAGGAATCTCCAAGGGCGTTAGCAGCCCAGCAGGTGAGGTCGTCTCGTACTTCTGGCGCTGGCACACGTCACACTGCTGTACGAACCGCTGAGCATCGCGGCGTAATCCCTTCCAAAAAACATTGGCTCGTAGCCGCTGGAGGGTACGGAGCACCCAGCGTGGCCTCCGGTCGGGGACGAGTGGAACTCCTGTAACATAACCTCCTTCCAGGTAGAAGAAGCGGGAATGACCACCCTCCCGTGGTAGTACAGGTGCCCGCCAACCAGCTGGTAACCTGGAGGAGTGGGTTGGCCCTGGGACAAGGCCTCCACGATCGGTTGGAGCTCGGGGTCCGCAGCGACCTCCCTCTGAATGTCATCAAGGGACTCGATCAGTGGCCCCGAAAGGTGGAAGATGATGCTCTCCGTTAGGCGGGACAGGGCGTCGACCACCACGTTCTCCTTGCCCTGTTTGTACACGATCTCATAATCATACCCCAGCAGCTTGGTCAGCCACTTCTGTTGGAGAGGGGATGTCAGTCTCTGATCCAAGAAGTGCTTCAGGCTCTGGTGATCAGTGCGAACTTTAAAATGGTGGCCCAGCAGGTATGGGCGCCATAGCGTCACGGCATGTAAGATCGCCAGCATCTCTTTCTCGTACGTGGAGAGGCCCAGTGTCCGAGGTGCCAAGGCCTTGCTGAAATAAGCTAACGGCCTCCCCTCCTGCATCAACACCGCCCAATGCCAACTCCGGAGGCGTCCGTCTCCAAGACGAACTCCTTGGTGAAATCTGGCAGGGCGAGCACCGGTGTGGTCGTCATAGCTTCCTTGAGAGCGGAGAAGGCCCGCACGGCTTCATCATGCCAGGTAAAGGACTCCTTGTGGAGGAGCTGGGTAAGAGGGCGTGCCAGCTTACCATAGTCCTTCACAAACCTCCGGTAGTAACCAGTCAGGCCCAGAAAGCCTCGTAACGCCCGCACTGTAGTGGGTCGCGGCCACTCCACCATGCTCTCGATCTTCTTTGGGTCCGCCCTGACCCCCTGGGCCGAAACCAGATGACCCAAGTACTCCACCTCTGGTTGCCCAAACGAGCACTTCGACAGCTTAGCGTAGAACTGATGCTGCCGCAGGATAGTAAGAACCTGCGCCACGTGCTCGATGTGCTCCTCCCACGTTCGACTGTAGATCAGGATGTCATCGAAGAAAATGAGCACCGATCGCCGAAGAACCGGCCGAAAGGTCTCATTCATCACCGCCTGGAAGGTCGATGGGGCATTGGAGAGCCCAAAGGGCATCACCAAGAACTCATAATGCCCATCGTGCGTGCGAAACGCAGTCTTGTGGATGTCTTCCGTCTTCATTCGTATCTGGTGATAGCCGGACCGAAGGTCCAGCTTGGTAAACAAGCTCGCCCCATGCAACTCGTCCAAAAGCTCCTCTATCATCGGAATCGGAAACTTATCCTTGATCGTGGAATCATTCAAGTTGCGGTAGTCCACGCAGAAACGCCAGGAACCGTCCTTCTTCTTCACCAAGATGATAGGGGAGGAGAAGGCGCTGGTGCTCGGCCGTATGATGCCGGTCGCCAACATCTCCTTCACACTCCTCTCGATCTCGGCCTTTTGGATGTACGGGTACAGGTAGGGTCGGACGTTTGGGGGAGCAGCCCCCTCTTTCAACTGTATGCCATGATCCCTGAATCTGGGCGGCGGAAGGCCCCGAGGCTCCCGGAACACATCCTCGAACTGGGACAACAGTATCTGTATCTCCTCTGGAATGTCTGGGAGGGTTTGACCCAATGTCTCCACCCCCACCACCATGGCCATTGGAGAGCCCTGCTCCTCCAACAGCTGTAAGCTCCTCACAGAAATCTCCTTCAGAGGGGAGGACCGAATCCCCTGCAAGCAGTAGTCCTTCCCCTGCTGTGTGAACTCCATCGTCAGCCGCACCCAGTCGGTGGTCACCCTCTGTAACTACCGCAACCACTGGACTCCCAACACCATGTCCGAGCCTCTGATCGGAAGCAAATACATGTCCGTATGGCACAAGTAGCTCTGCACGCGGATTTCCACCCCCTTCATCACGCTCTCGCATTTCAGCTTGCTTCCATCCGCTACCATCACCTGGAACGCCGCTTCTCTATCAATCGCATGCCCCACCTTCGAAGCTACGGCCGGGTTGATGAAATTGTGGGTACTCCCACTGTCTACCAAAATGGTCACACGCTCCTTGCCAATCCGGCCTGTGAAACGGAGAGTCACCGGGGCTGATCCCCCCTGCATGGCCTGTATAGAGACTCCAAACTCTGTCAGGTCGAGTGCCTCAACGTCGACACTCTCCAGTGGATCCTCCTCCTCATCCTCCTCTCGCAGCATAAACACCTGAATTTTTTGGCAGTTGTGTCCCCTTGTGTATTTCTCATCACAATTAAAGCACAGGCCCTTCTTCTTCCGAGCCTGCATCTCTAGCCAAGTCAGTTTAGTCACCGTGGGACGAGTGGGAGGTAGCTGATCTTTTCGTCCCGCTGCGGGAGCTGCGGGTGGCCGGGTCGCCGTCCGGTTCCGCTGCCTGTTGTAACGTTCCTCCTGTATCCGCGCGATGCTAATAGCATGGCTCAGACTGCGCGGCAAGTACGCGTGCACCTCGTCGCGTAAGTAGTCCTTCAGACCCGAGATGAAACAGCTCAACAACGTCTACTCTCCCCAGGTGACCCGGTTGGCCAGCTTCTCGAACTTCGTCCGGTACTCCGTGACTGTGCCCCGTTGGCGGAGTTTCTGAAGGCTGGCCTCCACGTCCTCGTACTCCAGTGGTCCGAATCTCGCCGAGAAAGCCTCTATGAACTCGGCCCAAGGAGCGTGGGCGCGCCCCCGCAAAAACCACTGTGTCCACTGGTACGCGTCCTCCTCTAGATGGAAGGCCGCCAACTGTACCCACTGCGCCGCTGGAACCTCCTGATATCTGAAGAACAGCTCGGCCTTCTGGATCCACTCGAGCGCGTCGCCTCCCCGGAACTTCGGAAAGTTCATCCGAGTCAGCTTGGGTTGCATGTAAGGTCGCTGAAATGCCCCACCCAAACCGCCTCCATTTTGGCCCAACGGTCCGTGTTGCTCATGATCTCCTTGAGGTCCTCCGTGATTCCACCCCGGGGGCCTCCCCGGCCCCATGTTGGCCGGTCCATATCCTCCGTTCGGAGCGTTCGATGGTTGGGGAGGAAAAAATTCAGTTGCGCCTCCGAGAGGAACCGCATTCGCCCCGGTAGGGTGAAACAGCCCAAATCCTTGATGTTGCGGCCTCCAGGGTTGTCCTGCGTGCTGTCCGGGTCCAAACGGGGCTCCTCCAACCTGTCCGGAGACCCCTCCATGCCGCAGCAGGCCGCCGGGTCCCTGCAGGGGCTGTTCGAAACCCCACTGAGCCGCCGCACCTCCGCCGACCCCCCAGGGGGCTGCTGCTCCTCCGCCGACACCCCAGGAGCCTCCTGCGGCCTCCGTCGGCCTGCTGGAGCCAAAGCGGAGTGGCTCCGGTATCTCCCGACCGCCCGGTTCCCTGCCGCACAGCCCCGAGATATCCTGAAGCCCGCCTGGCCGGAATGGGGCCCCGCCTCCCCGCGCGGCGTCGAGCGGATCTCCCACGCTCAATCCGGAACCGGACGCTCCAGACGGCATCCCTCCGCTATTTCTCGCTCCCGTGCTGCCCTCATTCGGCGTATTGGCTGCCCCGGTGTCGGATCCATCGCCGCTCGCCGCCTTTCCTTTCAGATTTTGCAAAAGGAGAGATTTCAACTCCTCCATCCTCGTCTCGAAGCGTTCCTCCAGATTTTGCTGCGAGTTCTTCACGCTTGCTTCGATTGCCGCTACGGAATCCGTCAAGGTGACGTAGTTCTCCTCGATGGAGGCCAAGCGCGTCATTTCCGCCTCCGTACGTGTCACCATGGTCGCAGGAAGGATGCTCTGATACCAAATGATAGGAACTACTAGGGCAAACTAGAGAAGAAGAGACTAGTGAGGAAGAAAACGGCTAGGGTTTGCTAGAAAAGAAAATACCCGAAGATAATTATGCATGACTACCAAAAGAGGGGGGAAAGGGGTATTTAAGTGAACCCCTCCCCCTAGGGGCCGGCCGGCCCCAAGTGAGGGCTGAACCGGTGCGGTTCAGCCCTCCTCCTCTTATTTAATTAATGGCGGGCTGAACCGGATGGTTCAGCCCGGTCTTTTCCCGGCGCTCCTTTTGGTCTTCTGGCGTATTTGAATCCTCGAAAGCGCATGTCGTCCGGGGGCATAACAAACATGGTGATTGCAGCAAGGTATAAGTCTAAAATTGATAGGTTGAAGTCTCAATTGAAAGATGAATTTTACATGATAGATGTGGGAGAAGCAAAGAAAGTATTGGATATGGAGAAACGTAGATATAAGTATATAACAGAGCAGACATATTGTACTTGCCTCAGAAAAAAAGTACATTAAGAAAGTGTTTGAGCACTTTCGGATGCGTCAAGTCCAGACAAGTGAGTACTCCCTCAGCTGTAAGTACTCCCTTAGCTGAGTGATTACTCCCTTAGCTAATTACTTTAGATTATTAGCTTTATCGTCAATACACACTGAGGAGGAGGTGGAAGGATATATGCTAGTGTTATTGGCTTATGTACATATTTTGATAATGAGATATTTCAGAGGTAGCACCACAGAGATGCATATGTTTGTTAAGAACTATGCATATTTTGATTTTTTTGCAGTTGATCAAGATAAAAGACATTCATTGACATGGTATGCTCACACTCTCTGATTATGATGACAATGGAAAGACTACTCTTCAAACTAGTATTGCATGCTTTGTATACAACTGAGTCTATGATATTTTCCAAGGCTTTGAAAGAAATTATATGGTTGTCTGATTTTCTGGATAATCTTGTTGTTCATAAGCAGTCATCAGTATTTTTGCTCTGATAGTGAAAGTGCAATTTATTTACCGACAATCAAATGATTCGTGAGAGAATAAATCATATCGATGTAAGGTATCACTTCATTGTGGAGGTTATTGAAGAGTGTAATATTCTGGTTTAGAAGATTGCTACAGTAAAGAACCTAGCAAGTAGTATAACAACTAAACTTATTCACATATTGAAGTTAAGGCATTGCTTGGACACTATTGAATTCTGTAGCTGAGCTGGAAGGATGAATATTTTCGCCATGGATATTTATGACTAGGGTAAGCAGAGCAATGAGCAAGTGATTAGGGATACCATGAATAGCTTGCGAAGCAGAAGGAAATTCGTGATGTTGAGGAGATGGATCCTGAGAAGGGTGAGGAGGAGAGCACCAATCAGAGAGTATTTAGGGATCAAAGTTGGAGTCACAGAGATAATTGTATCAACGATTTGTAAAGTCAAACCCTAATTGAGAACAGCAAGGTCTTAGAGAAAAGAGTCATTGATTTGTGTTTCTTGGTGTGATAGACAGTTCTTTATTTCTGAATTTTCTCGGTATAGTTGCCGGAAGAGAGGAAACAGGCTTAAGTAGTGATGTATGGTAGGCTACGTGGGTGCGCGACTAACATATAACCCTAGGTGAAATGTCGGGGAAACAACTTGACAACCCTAGACTGCTATACGCAAGATGCAAGATCCGACGGCGAGATAAAATTAAGCAATAAATAATTAAAACACGCTTAGATGATTTTAGCAAATGCAAAATAATTCTCTTAGGCAAACTAGCAATGACTTCCCCAGTGTGGAGGGCCAAAGCAAGAGCGCGCGGCGAATAGTTCCTGCAAATCACAAAATAATCTAGAACAAACAACAATGATACTATAGAGACAAGTGAGATTGAAATCATAATACCATATATTAATATTGAGAATTAAAGTTTCATACAACAAAATAACAACTCACAACGCATGGGGGCTGCCGTAGGAAAGAAGATCCGGAGATGTGCGACACAATTGGGATGATCCGGATAGGAGCCGGTGGTTGAAACGACGGGACAGCGGCTAGATCTGGAGGTTTGGAATGGGATCTGGGCTGTAGCAGCGAAAATAGAAGGCTGGCGGGTCCTCCAGAAGGCTCACAGGTGGCAGCAGATTTGGAGGGGGGTGATCGGGGTTGGGGTTTGCTGGAATAGCAGGAAAACAGTCAGGAAAAAATGGAACGGGGCAGATCGGGACAGATCTAGAAGTCGGCCTGTGGAGAGGAAAGGGGAGGGTGGCGGTGGCTGTTGGCGTTCTCAGTGGGCTGGCGAAAGGGAAAAGGTGGGGCGGCGGTGCTATTTGGACTGGGAGGGGGGAGGTGGATGCAGGACTGCAGCAACAGGAGGGGCGACGACTGCTGTTGGGAGGGGAAGGGGCAGTGGTTGCTGTACTGCAGCAAGGGAGGGGTGGCGGCTGGTGTTTGGGAGGAGATATGAGGGCGGTTAGGGCTAAGGAAGGTGGGGAATGAAGGCTAGAGTTAGATATTACCTTAGGAAGGAAGAAGAGCACCTAGGAGCAAACGACGGGCCGGACGCATCCGTGAAGTCGGATCATCAATCCGGATACGCCATATATGGTAAGTAGTCAATCGGCCCCGAATGGGCCCAAAACTCGTCTTCCGTTGCGGGTCCGCGTCTCCGTTCCACATCATTCTCTCCGGCTTGAAAGAATTCATCTCCTGATGAATAGAGATTGAAATTCTCTCGGTGTATGCCAGGTAAGACTCGATGAGGTCCACCAGAGGTCGCCCAAAGTATCGTCGATGGTAAAGTATCCTCGCCAATGGTACTCCTGTGTCTGACTGTCTGGCGCGGTTATGCATGCATGAGCCACTGTTGAAACCGATTTCTCGGTCTCTGTGGAGTTCGGGGCCCTCACCGAGATGAGGGGCGGCTAGCCCTTACTGATCCCTTAGAGAAGGTAGACCGAAAACTAGGAAGATGACTGAGACCCTAGTCGCAGCGAGGAGGTCCCTCCACTAACCCGAAAGATCGTTGAGCGCTTCCCCTTCCTAGCCAAAGCTGAGACTCGGGCACCTTGGAGAGCTCTGGAAATGCTAGCCATGGAGAGCCTTGGGAGAGAGAGAAGCTCAAGTGAAGTCCTCTCCAAAGGTGCCCTTGAGGTCTTATTTATAGGTTCTCTGGTCTGGCCTGCAAATAGCAGGATTCCGCCTTTTGATTTTACTATCCGTACCCCCAAATGGGTCTGCTAACAGCTGAATTCCGTTGTTTGGATAGGCTAATGGCAGGCCAACGGGGATAGAGAGATGATTTCGTCGATCATAGATGATCAGCGGATTCGTCGAACGCGGCAGCTTGGAGAGTTCGTCGAACGCAGAGTTTTGGCGAATTCGTCGAACGCGGCCCGCATTCGTCGGGCGCCGGGCTGAGTTCGTCGACCTCGACTGAGATTCGTCGATCACGGATAGGAGACTTTGGAAGAAATCTGGCTCGCCTGTCTTCTCGCGATCCTTCGGTGAGTTTCTGGCTCGCTCGCCTCCTTGCGAGCATTCGGCGAGCACCTGGCTCGCTTGCCTTCTTGCTGGTCGACCTTGAGGCTCTGGCTCGTGGGAACTTGACTCGCGCCTCTTCCCGCGGGTGACCTTTGATAGATCTGGTTCGCCCCCTTTGGGCGAATGGCCTGTGAAGACCTTGTTTGCACTCCTGCCCTACTCACACTCTTGACTCGCTCGCCTTCTCGCGAGCAGCCGGCTAAGTGCTCGTCCCAGCGGATCCGTTGAGACGGGATCGTCGAGCGCTGCTTGGATTTCACCGAATGCAGCTTTGAACCTTTTCGTTGAACGTAGAGCGCCGTTCGTCGAACGCATAGAGCATATGTCAATTTTGCTCTTTCTCTTATTTTCTGCCTATTAACATATATATATCCCGAGAACCTGACTCGCATTACTTTTATTGGATCATCCACTAGGCGAATATCGGGGTTGTACACAATCCCCGCTCTTTGCGAGGCTATTTAGGCTCGCGAAGAATCATCCAACCCTTGATATTCGTCGGCCCCTCGGTGACGTGGCGAGAATCTTTCGGTGGGACCCACTACTATAAATATCACTCTCCCTGTCCGTCATTCAAACTTTTTATTCTTCTCTATCTTTTCTTACTCGCCGCGGGCCCCAACGCGATGTCGAAAAAAGACGAGATGTTGGACAGGGTCATCCCTGCCGTTGTAGTACACCCTGTCCCACTCTCCGAACCCTGCCGGGACAGGTGCAGAAAGTACCAACTCGCAGAAGAGGCTTCCCCCTTCTACCACCCTTTCTCGCTGCGCTCGCCCCCCGAGCTCTCTCGCCAGACTCGAGCTCGCAGGGACTGCGCTCGCGAGAAAACATTCGCCTGGACCACTCCCACAGTCGTTATATCCTCTGGGCGCGCGCTCCCCTGCGCCGCGCTCGCCGACACAGAGCTCGCCGGCACAATACTCGCCGGGCTGGCGAACAGCACTCGCCCCTCCAAGTCTTGAATTGAACTTCCGGCGATTTCCTGTCCGGCTCTTCCACCCGGGGCATTCTCGCCGACCGCTGCTGGGGGAGGGGCCGCTTGAGATGCTGGGGTCGCGAACTCACTTCGCAACGCCGCGACCGTGAGTCCGAAGGTGTCAAGCACCTCCCTTCTGAAATCCGCGAACATCCTCGGGGTCACCACCTGCGGTGCCTCGCCGAACTCCTCGCCTCGATCCTCGCCTCCGGTCATCCCCTCGGAATTTTCTTGGACCAGCCTCACTCCACGCTCACCGCACCAAAATGCTGAAACCGATTTCTCGGTCTCTGTGGAGTTCGGAGACCTTACCGAGATGAGGGGCGGCTAGCCCTTACTGATCCCTTAGAGAAGGTAGACCGAAAACTAGGAAGATGACTGAGACCCTAGTCGCAGCGAGGAGGTCCCTCCACTAACCCGGAAGATCGTTGAGCGCTTCCCCTCCCTAGCCAAAGCTGAGACTCGGGCACCTTGGAGAGCTCTGGAAATGCTAGCTAAGGAGAGCCTTGGGAGAGAGAGAAGCTCAAGTGAAGTCCTCTCCAAAGGTGCCATTGAGGTCTTATTTATAGGTTTTCTGGTCTGGCCTGCAAATAGCAGGATTCCGCCTTTTGATTTTACTATCCGTACCACAAATAGGTCTGCTAACAGCTGAATTCCGCTGTTTGAATAGGCTAATGGCAGGCCAACGGGGATAGAGAGATGATTTCGTCGATCATAGATGATCAGCGGATTCGTCGAACGCGGCAGCTTGGAGAGTTCGTCGAACGCAGAGTTTTGGCGAATTCGTCGAACGCGGCCCGCACTTCGTCGGGCGCCGGGCTGAGTTCGTCGACCTCGACTGAGATTCGTCGATCACGGAGACTTTGGAAGAAATCTGGCTCGCCTGTCTTCTCGCGATCCTTCGGCGAGTTTCTGGCTCGCTCGCCTCCTTGCGAGCATTCGGCGAGCACCTGGCTCGCTCGCCTTCTTGCTGGTCGACCTTGAGGCTCTGGCTCGTGGGAACTTGACTCGCGCCTCTTCCCGCGGGTGACCTTTGATAGATCTGGTTCGCCCCCTTTGGGCGAATGGCCTGTGAAGACCTTGTTTGCACTCGTGCCCTACTCGCACTCTTGACTCGCTCGCCTTCTCGCGAGCAGCCGGCTAAGTGTTCGTCCCAGCGGATCCGCTGAGACGGGATTGTCGAGCGCTGCTTGGATTTCGCCGAATGCAGCTTTGAACCTTTTCGTTGAACGTAGAGCGCCGTTCGTCGAACGCAGAGAGCGTATGTCAATTTTGCTCTTTCTCTTATTTTCTGCCTATTAACATATATATATCCCGAGAACCTGGCTCGCATTACTTTTATTGGATCATCCACTAGGCGAATATCGGGGTTGTACAACCACGATATCACCAATGCTCTCTATAATCCACTGATGTGTTGGAAGTTCCGGTGCGATCACTGGTGCAGACGGTGAAGCCATAAGCGACTGACCCAAAGACAGGTGGGGCTCATGAGTGGATTGGTTGCAGGACTGAGGATGTGGAGGTGTAGGCTCTAAAGGATGTAGGGGTGTAGGCTCAAGAGGATCTCCACGAAATGAGTCAACATGCTTGTGAGGCTTGTAGTACGGCGTTAAGTCCTTAACATTAAATATGGGACGGATACTCATGCTCGTCGGGATATCAAGATCATAGATATTTGCTCTGATCCGTCTCATGATTGTGTAGGGATCCATTCGTCTAACGCTCAAGCTTTTAGCAGGCCTCCCACGGAGCCTCACAACGCGGATTCTCACCATCACCTGCTCGCTTTCATGAAATACCTGCTCTTGCCAATGAACATCCGCATGCGATTTATAAGGTTTATTACCATTATTGATTCTCCGCCGGACTGACTCATGACACACATGCAAACGATGAACAAACAACTCAACAGACACAGGTAAATGATGAAGAAACGACTCAATAGACTCATGCCAATGATGCAATGTGCGGGACATCAATACTCAAGGAGGAGCTCATAAATTGTCAAATGTCTCTTGGGAATTGTGACGCATTAGGGGACTCACCATGAGGTATGTATGAAAAGTCATTGTGAATGCGACGACCACCTGAGTGAAAATCATGTACATCGACTAGAAGATGTGACTCTAGAGTGTGGCAAGTGTCCCTGAAAAGAAAAAACTCATCTGGTTGGTCAGCAGGTGGTGTGTCCCAAAACTCATCAAGAGTGTGATGCGTCATAAGGTAGGCTCTCGAAATAACGGGAGTATGCTCAAGTGTACTTAAGGAAAGCCCTACATACTTGATGTTTCACTCAAGATCCATTCTCTGGGGCAAAGTCAAAGGCAATAATGGGAGAGACGTCAATAAATCGGAACTCATAAATGAGTTGTTCACCTGAATCTCACCCTTACCAGGACGTGGTGGTTCATCATCAGGCTCAACAGGGGGCTCGTCATAGAACCCGTCAACAGGGTCATGATCCTCCAAATGAGTACCATCGTAAGGGGTAGTGTCCCCATAAATGGGTGAGATAGGCACTACAAGATCAGCACCAGGCTCTTGGCTTTTGGTCTCTATGTGGCTCGGGACAATGACAAGGGGAGAGTGACATATGCTTAGTCTAAAAAATGAGTCTATAGGTCCGACGCCAATATATGAGTCTATGTTAGGGGTGCTAACTAACCCAGTGCATGACAGAAAAAGGGGTGTAGGTGAGGACACAACACTATAGAATCAATAGGTCGCTCAGACTCACTATCAGTTGGGGTCACCAGAGAAGAGTCGGAAACAAAAGATAGACCTCTCACCGGACTAAGTACTTCACTGGGGTGATAGAAATCCGTATCAAGTATCATTTTTGTCGTGTCTGACAGGACAATGGTAGACATCGTGGTGACCTCGGTATGGGAGGGACTCGTACTGCGGAAGTCAAGGTGTGAATCCAATCGACCAGCTCTTGCGGATCTCAAGGAATGTTCATGACGAAGGGCGAGCTGATATGTCTGCTCAAGGGACTTCGAGCTGTGATAAGCCAACTCAGTACATATGTCAGATTGAAGCCCAAACCGAAATCGGGAAGTGCTCATAGCTGGCTCCTCTCGGATATCACTCCTCACAACTAACTCATCAAAATGATCCTTGTACTCAGCGACAGACATAGATCCCTGCTGAAGGGAAAATAATTGCTCGAGCAAGCGACTCCGATATGACGGAGGCAAATACCTCTAACACAAAATATGCTTCATCTCCACCCAACTCGGGATGCGATGAAGACGATCTCGCTCGCGGGTCCTCTCAATGCTAGACCAATATGCTATCACCTGATCTATAAGCATAAGTTTCGCAAACTTGATGCGACGCTCACCGAATAATTCGAAATAATCAAGATAATGTTTTATATCCACAAGCCAATAACTGAATGACTCGGGACTCGATGAGCCGTCAAAAGAAGGGGCATCAGTATGAAACTGCCACTCGAGATCTCTCTCAAAACGACGATCCTCATAATAATCATCTCTAAGGTAATCAAGTTGTGTTGAAGGATCAACACGATTCGCTCGAGCGCTGGGATAAGGACGACAGTAATCATCATAGTGATCGTCTCTAACATTATGGGATCGCGTTGATGGGCCAACACAGTCTCTGGAAGTGACGTGCTGCGATCGAGAATAATCACCATAGTAACGTGAGGATCTCTCAAAAGGGGCTCTATGAGATCGGGTGTGGATAGACTCGGGATTCTCAAATAGAGGAGAGGAATAACGATGATAACTAACATTGATGAACCTAAAGACTCTAAATGACCTACCACTACGTTTATAAATGTGGCCTAAGTCTTGGGCTCTGATACCAACTGATGTAGGGTAGGTTACGTGAGTGCGCGACTAACATGCAACCCTAGGTGAAATGTCGGGGAGATAAAATTAAGCAATAAATAATTAAATCACGCTTAGATAATTTTAGCAAACGCAAACTAATTCTCTTAGGCAACCAAGCAATGACTTTCCCCCGCGTGGAGGGCCAAAGCAACAGTGCACGGCGAATAGTTCCTGCAAATCACAGAATAATCTAGAACAAACAACAATGATACTATAAATCCAAGTGAGGATGAAATCACAATACCATATATTAATATTGAGAATTAAAGTTCCATACAAAAAATAATAACTCACAACGCATGGGGGCTGCCGTAGGAGAGAAGATTCGGATATGTGCGGCACAATTGGGACGATCCGGAGAGGAGCCGGTGGCATAAACGACAGGGCAGCGGCTGAATCTGGAGGTTTGGAATGGGATCTGGGTTGTAGCAGCGAAAATAGAAGGCTGGCGGGTCCTCCAGGAGGCTCACAGGTGGCAGCAGATTTGGAGGGGTGAGATCGGGGTTGGGGTTTGCTGGAATAGCAGGAAAACAGCCAGGAAAAACTGGATCGGGGCAGATCTGGACAGATCGGGACAGATCTGGAGGTCGGACTGTGGAGGAGAGGAAAGGGGAGGGTGGCGGTGGATGTTGGGGTTCTTGGTGAGCTGGCGGAAGTGAAAAGGTGGGGCGGCGGTGCTGTTTGTACTGGGAGGGGGCGGCGGCTGCAAGACTGCAACAACGGGAGGGGCGACAACTGTTGTTGGGAGGGGGAGGGGCGGTGGCTGCTGTACTGCAACAAGGGAGGGGCGGCGGCTGGTGTTTGGGAGGAGATATGAGGCCGGATAGGGCTAAGGAAGGTGGGGAATGAAGACTAGGGTTAGATATTACCTTAGGAAAGAAGAAGAGCGCATAGGAGTCGTCACCTAGAGTTCCACGGAGTCGGCACCATGGAGTGATCGCCGGATTTCAGAATTTCTATTCTCCAAAATCTGCAATTCCTATAGCAGCCTCATACACTCTTATATATAATAAAGAGAAACTAGTGCATCCCACCATCAACGGCTATGATTGGTCAGAGATGGGGTAGCCCGATTACATCAAAATAAAAGCCAAAATAACAATATAATATATGAAATCGTGTGCAAACGACGGGCCGGACGCATCTGTGAAGTCGGATCATGGACCCGGATACGCCGTATATGGTAAGTGGCCAATCGGCCCCGAATGGGCCCAAAACTCGCCCTCCGCTGCAGGTCCGCGTCTCCGTTCCGCATCAAGTAGGCTTCTGTTTTTTTAGTAAAATACTATCTTTATCCTTTGGAGTATCCTTGCCATATAGTAGAGATCAATGATTGCTCTCTAGTGCGCATAGATCAAGCACACAAATTAACAAAAACCCGTAAATATTTCTCTTATTTATTTTATATTGTGTTCAATCAGAATTTGTAATGACTACAGTGCTTGCATGATCCGGTTGAGAGCATTTGATCTTCTTAATGATTGGGTCAGCTCCTAATCCTTGGTTGTAGAATCTAATGGACAGATTTTCACTCATAGTTCTTAGTTGTTGGCTCCTACTATTAAGGTCATCAACTAAGGTCTTAGCTTTTTTTTAACTCATCAGTGAGTTCTGCAATTCTGTTGTTGGCAGGATCAAGATTTTTCTCTGAATAAACCTTTTCAGATAGATACGATTCAAGATTTATGATAGTAAATATCTATCAAACAGGAATGCTCACATGTTTGTTTGTTTGTTTTGAATTTAACTGATGCTTGGTTATCTGATTATTACATTAAAGAAATGGAAAAAAGTAAGGATGTTTTCCGATAGATCTCAAAATTAGATCTGATTGCACCCTCCAACAGGGAAAAAAAGTCAAAATTCATGCGTTCCTTCCTTTGTTCTGAAGAACACAATCAACTGACGAACTGAAACAGAGTAGGCGATCCATAGGCTAACCTAAGATCACTAAACCTCTATATAAGATTCACATGTATATAACTTAAATTAACAAAATGGGAACATCAGATATGAAAGTCAAGAAACTGAGTAAATCTCGAGAAGGAGGGAAGCGCACCAGGTCGTGATTTGACCGGACCTCGATCTGGATAGCTGCAGCGTTCAAGTCGGGCGAGCGGATCCGGCCGCAGATCAGGCGGGCGCAAACGAAGACGATGAAGGCGGCGCTCATTCCGAATCCTATGACCGTCGTGATAAGGCTGAATCCGGAGCCCATCATTGCGATTTCTTCCACTGCTCGCAATCCTGCAAGGGCTCTCTTCTCCTCGGCGTCGCCTCCTCCAATCCCTTCACTGGCAGCCGTAGCCGACAACGACGGAAACTTTGATTCGGGATCGATGACGATTGCTATGAGCAATATACATCGCTAGGAACTCCGGAGTAGCTTTGTCCGACGACGAGGTATTCCGCCGATTCTCGCGGGTCTTTTAAATGCTTGTCTAACGGGAGGAGAGCGAGGAAGTAGACGAGATTCTGGATTAGCCAAAATGAGTAGCGATTGACGAAGAGAGGAGGGAAAAAGACTCTGGAAATTCAAAGCTGTAAATCCGGAGATATTTTCTTCTTCGGATATTTTCTTCTTCTTCTTCTTCAGAAACGGCGATTCTGTGCTAATGGCTTTATATATATAACCCTTGTTTCTTTACAGTCTGTACGTTTGTCGTGTCATGGAATGTTCCATCATTAGTGGTTTATTATCACTAATGTTTCATCATTAGTGACATTACTACTATTTTTCATTATTATTACTTTATTAGTATTTATAATATCACTATTATTACTTTAGGCTAAATAGTAGTTTCAGTCTTTCAGACTTTCAGTCCCCCCAACCAACTAACCAAGGGTGCCCACGAATCAAATAACACATCAATCAAATCCAAAATAGAGATAGAATGCAGATATTCAGATTCAGATTCGTTCGAATGTTTGACTTCAGATTCATCCGAAAATATTAGATTCGAATTTTGATTCAGTCTTACAAGAGTTTAATTTGTGTATAAATTTTATATTATGGTTTATGAGAAATTTAATTTGTTATATAAAATTTATTAAATTATATTTTTCGACTATTCACCAATCATTTTAACAGAGATAAAACTATTCGGATTCTGTTACCACTCGAATCCGAATTTGGATTCTAATCCGGATTCGAATTCGAAAAATATGAATTTTAATCGTATCGATTCCCGAATCGTTCATGAACTATTTGATTTGTGAAGAGCCCTACCCCCCCAACATTTATATAATTTAAGATTTCGATGCTAAATATTTTTGTGAAGATTTAAGTCCCTAAACGTCTCCTCCTTTAAACTTGGGTCCTTAAAATAATCGGCGTTATCTTTTCGTCACCTGCTCGCTCACTGAATAGGAAGTGTTCTACTTCTAGCTTGCCGCGCTGGCCCTTCTCTCCAGCGAATCTGAAGCTCTCGATTCGATCCAACGAAAGCTGTCGATCCAATAGAAGCTCTGTATCCGTTGTATGCTCTCGATTCAGTAGAATATTCCTCAGGTGGCGTCGTTTCGGGAGGTAGGTTTCCTTTACTTTGGGGTGTCGATCCAGTAGAAGCTCCTAATTTCTTGCACATTTTGAGTCGGTTTAGGGCTTCATGTTTACTTTGGACATGCTTACTTCCGATTTAGGGCTCAATTTCTGCCCCGTTTGCTCTTAATTCTAAATGTTCATCATCAATACAGTCATTTCCCTAGATTTTTTTTTGCAATGTTCTAATCACTTTTTTACCGATATCACTGCTTAATACCTATTATTAAATTTATTTATTTTCTCGTAGTTAAAATGAAAGAAAACAATTATTATGATAGCAGTGATAATGGATCAGATAACATTGATAGTGCCTTGGAAATAATGTTTGAGGGTGAAAATCTTTTCAATGATAATTTGATGGATGCACAAATATCGTAGTTCCAACGAAGATGATAGATGCAACTTTGAGTCCAATATAGTGAGTATTCCTCGAATTCTCTTCGATCAATTTGTAGTTGACTTAGATAATTGATATTGTTCTTGCGGAAAGTGGCGGGTTAGTGGTCTCATGTCAACACTCAATAAGTTGCATGCATTATTTGAACGTAGATACCGATCTCTTTGTCACTCTGTTTAAAAAAAAGTTTACTCACTATGTTACAAACATAGTATTTGGCCAACCAGGGGCGGATCTAGAGGGGGGCCCGAGGGACACCGGCACCCCCATTATTTTTAAAAATTGTTAGTGGATTTGGATTCCTCTTGTCGAGGCAATGAATTTTGACTACTTATATGTCAAAAACGGCGGCCAGATGAGGGAGAAACAGCTCCGATAAGATGGAAGCGTTCTCACGTCACGTAACTAGTTTGTTTTGGGACAAATATTGGCTATTCGCTAACCAAAGTTGGCTATTCGCAGACCAAGTTCAGCTAAGTGCACCCCCAAAATTAATTTCCAACATGTGACTCACGACCCTCCTACTCACCCCGCTAGCATTTGTGTTTAGAAATTTTGTGTGCACCCTCATTTATAATTTTCTGGATCCGTCACTGTGGCCAACCAATGGACCAAATTTTTTTTTTTTTTTCGGGGGGGGGGGGGGGGGGGGGGGGGGGGGGGGAATAGAGGCGGAGAGACTCAAATTTTTCTGCCAATTCGTTGACAAGCTCCGGGTAGACAAAAAAAAAGCGCATGACAGTTGATGAAGAGAAGAGTCAAACTAGGATATCGCGCAATTTGACACGGTTAAATACTCAAAATGCGATATCCATGGACATAATAAGAAAACTTGCAATTGAGTATAATCTTCTCTTTGAGAAATCATTTTCATACCAAATTTGTTATTATATATCTAATCCAAAGTTTTTCTTGAAAATAGAAATATTTAAGGAGCGTGAAGGAGAGAATCAACAAAGATGAACAACAAAGACGGGATATTCTCGGGCTACGAAATTGCTTTTTTTTTAACAGAAACGAGTATATATTTTGGCAAGGTTAAGACAACAAATTATGTGGCTGTTGAATTTCTTAATAGCAAGATCGTTACTGTTTTGCCCATCAATATATAAAACTGTGTTTTCTTGATTACAATATTTTTTGGTCACCTCAAAATGTGAAATTTTTATTTGCTTAATAATATCTGCTTCATAATAGTGTTCTTATTTCTCTCTCTCTATATATATATATAAATGATTATCCGTACCTCCCCTGTAAGTTAGCATAATTACTAAGAGCACCCCTCTTATTTTCGAAATTACAAAAACTTCCCCTGAACTTTTCATTTCATAACATCATGAACAAAAATTCAAGGTTTTTTTTGTAATGAAATTGTACACCGATGGGGTTTTTTGTAATGAAATTAAAACTTCAAGGAAAGTTTTTGTAATTATGCTAACTTATAGGGAAGTTTTTTGTAATTTCAAAATTAAGAGGGGTGCTCTCGGTAATTTAGCAAAGTTAGAGGGGAGGTCCCGGTAAATAGCCCTATATATATTATATTTACAAAAAGTTGGTCTTTTGGCTGAAATATCTATTTGACCAACTATTTCAAAATATCAGCTCTACTCTTTAATCTTTACTAAATTAAAATGGAAAATTTGCCTTCGGTGAAACATACAAAATTGTCGAGTATAGCATTATTGTTTTTATCTAATAACTTAATATATGTTATAATTTATTTAAGAAAATAAACTATAATGCTCATTTAAGTAATTACATCATATTCTCAAATTAAAAAGTTTAGGGTAGAACTCCTATACCTTCTATGGTAGGCTATCATTATGCATGCCAATTTTATTAAAGTTGATTTGAAAAGTAACGATATATATCAATAAATTAATTTAGTTTGAAAAAAATGACGAAAGATTAATAATATATGAATAACGATGAGATTGTTTTTAACCAAAATAAAAAAATAATGCATAGTTATATTTCGCATTAATTAATAATGTGCTTATTTTAAATTGCATTAATTAATTGAATGGGGCGAAGTCCCGTGCCTGTCGCAGCCAGAATACTATCATATTCGGGGTACTGTCGTGGTTGGCCATAGTAATATATTATATTTAAAAATCTGTTTTAATAAATATCCCTTTTCGGTATTTAAAAACACCTATTTCCGTTATATATAATGGTGAAGGGTTAAGTAGACTGAAATCATAAAGTTAGAAAAAGACGGGAACTGAAATCCTTAAGAAAAAAGGGTTAAAGACTGAAATTTTAAAGGAGCTTAAACTTAGAGACTGAAATAATTGTTTTGCCATTATTTTATAATAATATCACTAATGTTACATCATTAGGGAAAAAATATTTTAAAAAAAAATTGTCTACAAGTTCGAGTCCCGGAAGCAGCCACTTGTGCACCGGTTGAGGTATTGCCGTGTGACATTGAGGTCACAGGTTCGAGTTCTGGAAGCAGCCTCTTGCAAAAATGCATGATAAAGTTTACCTACATTTCACCCTTGTGGTGGGACCCTTCCCCGAGCCCTCGCTGTGCGGAGATGCCTTTGTGCACCTGGCTGCCCTTTAAATACAAAAAAGAGTCTACTAGGAGAGCACCCACAACAAGTATCACAAGAAACAAAAAATTAAAGGTTGCTATTTGTCTACTTCTGCAGAATTATCGAACCTACTCACTATTAAAGCGCAGGTATTGGTTAGCTCACTTAATTGTTTCTTTTTGGCTTAATAAATTAATTTCCTATTTGCATAATTTGTATGCCTTTCCTTCACAAATTAGGCCCTATGAATATTGAAAATTTTATATTAGGAGTGTTCTAGAAACTACTCTTTTTGCCATCAAATGTTGTGGGCAAAGAACGAAATGAAACAAATTCGAAATTGTGAACTTCGCCTCAACATCGGCCACTACTTCGCGGCAAAGCGGGGCTGCTACAATGAAAAAAGTAGATCATCAAATTGTAGCAAGTAACCAAAAGAAGAAAAAGAACGTAAATTAGGAGAAAGATCTTTCAAAAAGGGACAACATTTCTGCTTCGAATGCTTTTACGGTGGCGATGACTAGAGAAATACATCTTCTTTCCCGGTCCAGATCGACCAATGGTCTATTCTATATATTTGTAAGACACGCTCCATGACAAAACAACAACAATTTGGCAATTATTTGACAATTTGGCTTTGTAATTATGTTATTTAGTTATTATCTAATAATGTGCCAATTTGACCATCTATATATACAAGCAGTCTTGCACATGGTTCCCTCATGCTCTCGCACGATAGTGCATGTCATTTGTCATTTTCGTAAAAGAAAATTGTTTCACGAAATACAAAACGTGGTAAAAATTGAAGAGATTAAGACATACTTTGTAAGATAAATAAATAAACACAAATTATATTTAATTATAAAAATTTGTGAAATTTATAATAAAAAGTGGTAAAATTGAAAGATGAATTTTTTACCAAATGATATTTTTTACTATATTAAGGGAAAAGTTGTCTTTGGTGAAACATTCAAAATGGTCAAATATAGTCTTATTATTTACTTAACATATATTATAATCTATATTTAAGTAATTACACCATATTCTTAAATTAAAAGTAATGATGAAAATTCATAAAATTTAAAAGTTTTTAGCATGGCTCCTATAACTACTATGGTACACTATCATTAAACATGTCCACTTTATTAAAGTTGATTTGAGAAATAATATTAATGGAAACAAATTAATTTAATTTATAAAAGTAATAATGAAAATTAATAATATATATGTGCGTGTGTGTAATATTAAAAGGAAAAAAGTTAAATTGTCAAACATACTTTTATTTTTTAAATTTAATGACTTAACATATATTATAATCTATTTAAAAATAATAATATTCATTCAAGTAATTACATCATATCCCAAAATAAAAAGTAATAATGAAAATCCACAAAATCCAAGAAGTTTTTAGTTGAACTCCTACACCTACTATGATATGCTATCATTGGATATGTCCGTAGGCTTTTCGAGAAAATTGTCATTAGGCATGTGTACAACCTGTATTCGTCGAGTGGGTCCCACAGGCCAACTGGCGAGACCTAGGCCAGTCAGATCATTCGCCCCGGCTCAGACAGGTGAAAATACCCCCGGGTTAGTGGGGGTAAGCTGCAGGAGAGTAGGAGCTGGGCGAGTGGTGCCCTAACGGACCACTCGCCCAGAAGCGTGGACATTCACTCAGCTAAGCGGGTGCCCAGCGGGTGGTACCCTCACGGACCACTCGCCCAAAAGGCTTTGAGGGGGAAATGACCATAATACCCCTTGTGGGCTGCAAATAGCCCTTCGGAACAGCGGAGTTAGGCTATTAGCAGACCAATTTGGGGTGCGGTTAGTAAAACTAAAAGGCGGATTCATGTTATTTGCAGACCAACCTAGAAAAATCTATAAATAGACCCTTAAGGGCACCTTGGAGGAGATCCGATTCCTTGAGAGTCCTCTCCTCCAGGCTAGTTTTGGTTGGCAGTCCGTGTCCTCCAAGGTGCCCGGCTGAGCTTTGGTTTGGGAGGGGAAGCTCTATAAGATCTTCCGGGTGTGTGGCGGGACCTCCTCGCTACAGCCTTGGGTCTATTCCAAGTTTCTCATCCACCGGTCAGAGAGTCTAGGGAGGGAGAAGTAAGCGTCGGCTACACCCCCCAGTGGGTCCGAACTCAGGAGACCAGTTGCTGGTTTCAACAATTTTGGTGCGGTGAGCGTGGACCGTAGCCGGTGAAGGAAAATCTCAAGCTAGGTTGGATGACAGGAGGTGGGGGAAATGGTTCAGACTCAGGCCACTCGCAGCCGCCAGCAACAGGGGAGTGGCTGGAGATGTTTGAGAAGTTCAAGCGAGAAGTCCTGCAGACAGTTCTCGCTGGGCGAAGCGAGTGCGAGACCCCGGCAGTCCCCGTGGTTCCGCCTCAGCAGATCGACGAGAATGCTCCCGGGCAGCGACCTGGGAAGGAAGTGCCAGCGAAAGGAAGCGCGCGAGATCTCCCCGGGCGGCAGCTATTCAGCAGCCCGGCGAGTGCTGAGGTCTGCGAGCTGGTTCCGCGCGAGAGGACCACTCGCCGAGCATGGGAAGGAAGCCCTTTTTGCGAGATGATCCTCTCGGCCCCAGTGCCAGAGGGGTTCCGGGGGCCGGAGATGTCCTATTATACTGGCAAGGATGACCCAGTCGTGCACCTGCAATGTTTTGAGGACATGGTTTCAATTCTGCCCATGTCGGATGCCTTTCAGTGCCGACTCTTCGCGACAACTTTGAAGGAGAAAGCTAGGGATTGGTTCCACCAGCTTCCTGTAGGTTCCATCTACGCGTTCGATGATTTGCGTCGGGGCTTCCGGTTGCGCTTCTCGACGTCGAAAAAGAGAAAGAAGGATGCATAGGCTCTCTTCAAGATCAGGCAAAGGGAGGGGGAATCACTGGCACACTATGTGGACAGGTTCCAAGAGGAGGTACACCTCGTGCAGGAGGTGTCGGGGTTCGCCCTCAAGATGGCATTCATCGTGGGGTTGCGTGATGGGTTCTTCAAGATGGACCTGAAGAGAAGGGCTCCTCTCTCCTTTGAGGAGTTGATGGAGCGGGCAGCGGAGGAGATAGAAGGGGAGGCGGCCAACCCAGAATTCTACAAAAGGTTGGCAAAGATGAGCGAGCCTGAGGTGAGGCAGCAAGAAGGAAGAAGGCGAGAAGAACCCAGGGGTCAGGGGTTCGAAAGACCGCCTCGGAATTGGAGGAATCAAGAGCCCAACAACAGGTTGGGCTGGAGGCACCAGGAAGGACCAGCGAGAGGTCAGGAAGGGGGGTACCAAGGAAGAGAGGCGGGGGGAATAAATCTGGGGTGGAGGCAAGGCCCCAGACCCCCTCACCCCCAAGGGAGCAAGCTATGGCAGTAGGCCGAGGAAGAGAAGGTAGAGGAGCCAGAGGAGGGAGAGGAAGAGCAGGAAGAGGGGACAGGATGGCGTTGCCCTATTGTGACTTTCACCAGGAAGAGGGTCACGCGACCGCCACCTGCCCAGAATTCTTGGAGATGAGAGGGAGAGGTCAGCCACGGCGGCAGCAGGCCAGAATCGAGGAAGTGCTCCCAGAGGCGGAAGAGGACCGATGCGAGGACAGGGCGGATACAGGAGCCAGGGGGAATCAGGGTGATTCATGGTGGAGTTGGGATAGAGGCCTCTCGCAAGAGGAGCTTCCAGGCGATGTTCCGGAGAGACGTCGCATCAATTTCCTAGACCCCACCCCCCACGGAGAAGCTCACCTTCTCCTCGGAAGATATGCCCGATTACGAGGACCCGTTCTGCGACGCCCTGGTGATCCAGACGGCGATAGAAAACTTCACGGTCTCTCGGATCCTGGTAGACAATGGGAGCTCAGTGAATGTTATCTTCAAGAAGGCTTTCGATGCGATGGAGGTGGAGAAGAAGAGGGTGCAGGCCTCTGATGGGCCGCTGTTTGGTTTCTCAGGAGAAAGGAAGGAGGTTGAGGGAGGTGTCGGCCTCTAGGTGACGTTAGGAGGGGTCCCAAGGAACTGCCGGTTCGTCATCGTTGACGCTCCGAGCAGCTACAACGCCATATTCAGACGCCCTCTCATCAGTGCCTTTCGATGTGTGCCCTCATCATACCACCAGTGCTTGAAGTTTCATAGTGGAGGAGTCCAGATCCAAATCCGGGGAGATGCAAAGGTGGCAAGGCAGTGCTACGTGACCGCCGTCAACACCATCTCTTGGATGGCGGAGGCTGAGAAGATGGATGAAGAGATGAGGAGGCCGAAGGGGCTAGGAGAAGGAGTGGAGAAGAGGGGAGAAGAGGAAGAGGGCAGTGCCCGAGGAAAGGAGATGGAGGTAGCTCAGGAGGAGCAGGTCGAATCAATGGAGGAGGAAGGTGCGGCAGAGGAGAAGGCCAGGGTAGAGGGGCGAGAAGCGAGGGGCAGATGGGAAGAGCCGGCTCGGCTTGAGGCGGCAGAGGAAGTAGTGGAGATGGAGGTTATCACCCAGGGAGGAAGGGTGGAGAAGGTGCGTGTTAGCGGGGGCCTCAGCCCAGAGGACAGGGTAAGGATGCTGGAGTGCATCCAGAAGAATGTGGACATCTTCGCATGGAGCGCGGCAGACATGCCAGGCATCGAGGCGGACGTGGCTTGCCATCGTCTCAACCTTGAGCCAGGAGCCCGCCCAATCCGACAGAAAAGGAGGGCCTTCGCCGACAAGCTCGAAGAACCGATCCGCGAGGAGGTGGCCAAGCTCCTTGAAGCAGGTTTTGTATCGGAGATCCAGTATCCAGGCTGGGTCTCCAATGTCGTCATGGTAAAAAAGGGCGATGGTCGCTGGCGTATGTGTATTGACTTTTCTTTATTAAACAAAGCCTGCCCTAAGGATTGTTATCCCCTGCCTCGGATCGACGCGCTGGTTGACTCAGCCGTCGGTTTTTCTGTGATGAGTTTTTTGGATGCTTTTTCAGGTTATCACCAGATCAGGATGCACCCCCCGGATATCAAAGATGTCTCTTTCATCACCCGGGAGGGGTGCTACTGCTATAAGATGATGCCCTTTGGGCTGAAAAATGCAGGAGCAACCTACTAGAAAATGATGGACCGGGTTTTTAAGGAGCAAAGAGGAAGAAACTTGGAGGTTTATGTAGATGACCTCATGGTGAAGAGCAAGAGCGTGAGCATTCATCTCCGAGACCTCGAGGAAACCTTCGCCACCCTACGCAAGTACAAGATGCGCCTGAACCCCCTGAAGTGTGTGTTCGGGGCCAGCAAGGGGAAGTTCCTAGGACACCTTCTCACCCCTTCGGGGGTAGAACCTAACCCGGACAAGGTCAAAGCCATCATGGAGTTGGGATCGCCCCGGAATGCCAAAGAGGTCCAGCGCTTGACGGGAAAACTCGCGGGGTTGAGCAGGTTTCTCTCCCGGGCCGGGGAGAAATGCTCCCCCTTCTTCAAAATGTTACGGGGAACCAAAAATTCGAGTGGACAAAGGAATGCGAGGAGGCCTTCCAGGCCTTAAAGAGGCAGCTCACCCAGGCTCCGCTGCTCCAGGGCCCCAAGGAGGGGGAGGACCTAGCCTTGTACCTCGGAGTCAGGACTGAGGCCGTAAGCTCCGTCCTAGTCCGAGAAGAAGGCAAGAAGCAGCTGCCCATCTACTACGTAAGTAGGGTCTTGAGGGAGGCGGAACTCAGGTACCCAATTTTAGAGAAGCTAGCCTTCGCTCTGGTCGTCGCGGAAAGAAAGCTCAGGCCATACTTCCAGGCCCATTCAATCCAAGTGGTGACTGATCACCCCCTTCGCCAGATCTTCGAAGGAGCAGAGCACTCGGGGAGGCTCGCGAAGTGGTCAATAGAGTTAAGTGAGTTCAATATCACCTTCGTCCCTCGACTATCCATGAAGGCACAGGTAGTGGCAGATTTCATGGCAGATTATGTGGCCGAGATGGAGGAGGGTCAAGCCCCTCGTCATGTTCCATGGAAGCTGCTGGTTGACGGGGCCTCAGGTAAAAATTCTCTCGGAGGAGGGGTGGTGCTGGAGAGCCCCCACGGGATGAAGATCGAGCAGACACTCGTTATACATTTCCCAATCACCAACAACCAGGCGGAGTATGAGGCAGTGATCGCCGGCTTGCGTCTGGATTAGGAACTGGGAGTCCATGACGTAGAGGTCGTCACCGACTCGATGGTAATAGACTCTCAGATCAAGGGAGAGTTCGAGACAAGGGAACCTACACTCATAAGATACTTAGCCAAAGTGAGAAGCCTCATTGGAGCGTTCAAGACTTTCTCCATTAGGCACATCCCTCGGGAGGAGAGCACCCTAGCGGATCGCTTGGCCAAGGCCGGTCCTCGAGCCGGAGGAACCCTGACAGACCTGTTCCGTCCTTCGATCGAGGAGGGGAAACTCATGGAAATAGAGCAACGACCCTCTTGGAAGGACCCCTTCGTCGCCTTCCTTGCAACAGGGAAATTCCCGGAGGATGTTCCAGACCAAAGGCGCTTCCGATACAAGTCCGCCTACTACGTGCTCCATGAGGGAGATCTGTATCGGAAGACCCTCTTGGGCCTCTTGGCCCGATGCATCTCAGAAGATGAAGTCCCGAGGATCTTGGAAGAAGTTCATTCCGGCGAGTGTGGCAGCCACTCGGGGAGCAGGATGTTGGAGGCGAGAATAATGAGGCAGGGGTACTTTTGGCCGACCTTGAGTAGAGATGCGGCGGCCTTCGCTAAGAAATGCCAGAAGTGTCAGATGTTCGCCCCGCTTCAGCTCATGCCTGCTCAGAGGCTAAAGAGTATCACGGCGCCCTGACCGTTCGCCATATGGGGGATGGATCTGGTAGGACCCTTTCCCCAGGCCAGTGGGCAGAGGAGATTCCTCTTGGTCATGATCGACTACTTCTCGAAGTGGTTGGAAGTCAAGGCGTTGGCCAAGGTCACCTCCCAGGTGATCCGCAACTTCATATGGGGGGAGATCATCTGTCGACATGGGCTTCCGCAAGCCATAGTCACAGATAATGGCCCGCAATTCGCCAGCGAGGAGTTCATCAGTTTTTGTGGCCAGCTGGGGATAGACCTCAGGTTTGCATCCATCCACCATCCCAGGAGCAACGGGCAGGTGGAGGCGGCAAACAAGATTATCGTGAACTTGCTCAAAAAGAAGGTGGAAAATCTTAAGGGCAATTGGGTGGAGCAACTCCCCTCGGTCCTGTGGGCTTTAAGGACTACCCCCAACACCGCCACAGGAGAGACCCCTTTCAAGCTCTCTCACGGCTGCGAGGCCGTCATCCCCATAGAATTCGAGGTCATGACACCACGAGTAAAGGCCGCCGCGAGTGGAGAGGAAGATTGGAGAGCTGGGAACGAAGAAGAGTTGCAGCTCTCCCTCGACCTCATCGAAGAAGCCCGAGATCTAGCAGCCATTCGCCAAGAAGAGGTCAAGCGGAGGATGGCCAAGTACTTCGACAAGCACATCAGGGTCAAGCAATTCGAAAAGGGAGACCTAGTACTCAAAAAGGTCGACGCGGCTGGAAGGTCTGCTGCATTGGGTAAGCTTAATCCCAACTGGGAAGGTCCCTATGTCGTGAAAGAGGCGCTCAAGTCTGGGGGATACCGCCTTCAGAATGTGGAGGGCCAAACCCCTCAGTCACACGTGGAGTGGTGACGATCTCAAACGCTTTTATCCCTAAAAACTATGTAATGCTAATGTTTTTTGAAATAAGAATATTCTGTTTAACCTGTATGTGTGAAAATGATGCTACAGCTTGTGAGGAAACCTCGAAGGTTCCAGAAGATGGCCCCGAGCAGACCCGCTGTCCAGGCTTTCATCTAGCTGGCAGGTCTGAAGGCTCACTCGGTGGCAGGCTCTAAGTTTTTGGGAAGATGGCCCCGAGCAGACCCGCTGTCCAGGCTTTCATCTAGCTGGCAGGTCCGAAGGCTCACTCGGTAGCGGGCTCTAAGTTTTTGGGAAGATGGCCCCGAGCAGACCCGCTGTCCAGGCTTTCATCTAGCTGGCAGGTCCGAAGGCTCACTCGGTGGCATGCTCTAAGTTTTTGGGAAGATGGCCCCGAGCAGACCCGCTGCCCAGGCTTTCATCTAGCTGGCAGGTCCGAAGGCTCACTCGGTGGCAGGCTCTAAGTTTTTGGGAAGATGGCCCCGAGCAGACCCGCTGCCCAGGCTTTCATCTAGCTGGCAGGTCTGAAGGCTCACTCGGTGGCAGGCTCTAAGTTTTTGGGAAGATGGCCCCGAGCAGACCCACTGTCCAGGCTTTCATCTAGCTGACAGGTCCGAAGGCTCACTCGGTGGCAGGCTCTAAGTTTTTGGGAAGATGGCCCAGAGCAGACCCGCTGTCCAGGCTTTCATCTAGCTGGCAAGTCCGAAGGCTCACTCGATGGCAGACTCTAAGTTTTTGGGAAGATGGCCCCGAGCAGACCCGATGCCCAGGCTTTCATCTAGCTGGCAGGTCCGAAGGCTCACTCGGTGGCAGGCTCAAAGTTTTTGGGAAGATGGCCCCGAGCAGACCCGCTGTCCAGGCTTTCATCTAGCTGGCAGGTCCGAAGGCTCACTCGGTGGCAGGCTCTAAGTTTTTGGGAAGATGGCCCCGAGCAGACCCGCTGCCCAGGCTTTCATCTAGCTGGCAGGTCCGAAGGCTCACTCGGTGGCAGGCTCTAAGTTTTTGGGAAGATGGCCCCGAGCAGACCCGATGTCCAGGCTTTCATCTAGCTGGCAGGTCCGAAGGCTCACCCGGTGGCAGGCTCTAAGTTGTTGGAAAGATGGCCCCGAGCAGACCCGCTGTCCAGGCTTTCATCTAGCTGGCAGGTCCGAAGACCGACCTCGGTGGCAGGTCTTAGATTCTCAAAGACCGACCTCGGGTGCACTCGCGAGGGTTGCACACCAGTGAGATAGTTTCTCCCCTCTCCCATGGAACCTATCCAAGCGAGACCACTGACCTAGGCGAATGGTCAGAGGTGGTGAGTGGAGCGAATAGCAGGGTATCGAAAAGAGCAGGGCATCCTAGGTCACCTCCGAGCGCCCGACGAGTGGCCAAGACAGTTACACTGCGACCTAGCGTCCTAATGAGCCTAGCGAGATACAGTAGCGAATGAGGAAAATTGAGAGCATAAAAATTGTAACCAATATATATGTGCCAAGAGGACTCGCCCAGGCCAGTTCATGATTACATCCAAAACTGAAGAATAAAAAGAGAACAAAGAAAAATACAAAGGGCCCATCTCATGGGTCGGCAGGCTTCTCGCCAGAAGATCCATCGCTTTCGCTCGAATCCGGTAGGAGGGCGTCTTCTCGCGGCTCGCCGTCCTCATCTTCCGGAAAGGGGATCGGAATGTAGAGCTCGGGGACGACCTGTCGGGCAGAGAGGCATTCAGCCTCCTCCTTCAGGTACCCAGCCTGCCGCAGCACCTGCAGCGCATGCTTCACGGCGCTTTGAGCATTCTCCTGCATCAGCTGCTCTAGCTCATGGTGGGGATAAAAGTGCCCCCTGCTTCCTAAGGCGAGTGCCAAGGCATCGGCTTCTCGCGCCTGCTGGACCTCGGCCTTAGCCAGCCGGACTTCCTCCTCAAGGTTGCCAACTCGCGCGCGAAGCATCTCGGCGATCATAGCGTCCTGAGAAAACGAAGATGGTGAGAAGAAAGTGCGGCAATCATCAACGGTCATTCGCGGGGAGGGGGGGGATATACCTCTCTAACGGGGCGGCTGGCGAGGGGGCCTCCGCAGCTTCCAGTTTCACCCTGAGGTCGCGCGCCTCGGCGGGAAACAATAGCCCTGGTCTCCTCAACCTCCGCCAAACTCCGCGCCGGATTGATGCTCCAGCGCGAAGACATATGCGCAAGCTCAAGGGCCCGCAGCAGGGCTCGAGCGGTCTCGTGGGCGAGAACCTGAGTCTTCTCGGCATCGAAGACCTCGGCATCTTCCCGACCATAGAGGGCATACGCAATGGCGTAAGCCTCACCACTGGCAAGGTCACTCTCTATCCATGATGGATGAAGGGTAGAGAGCGAGACCCTATTCGAGTTCCTGTCCCATTTCACCAGGGGAGCCCCTGAAGGGTCCACATACTTCTCGCCCTGAGGGAAGTTCCGGTGGTTCCTGGGCAATGGAGGCGGCGGCAACGACGATCCCGCCTGGAGAACCCCCCCCCCCCCCCCCTTCCGACGCACCCGCCTCCAGGGTCTGGGCCGGAGCTTTCGCCCCTGAGGTCTCGTCCAAGGCCCCCTTCCCTTTGGCGGAGGGGGGGGGGGGGGGGGGGGGGGGGGGGGCATTTCGGCTTCTTAGAAGAGGAGGAAAGAAGCGCCCCGGTTTTTCGTTTCCAGCTACTAGGCTTGGAGGTGGAGGGTTCTTCCCGACAGGCATCCGCGGCAGCTTGCGCTAGAGACACGGAAACCCCAGAGGGGCGCGGCGGGTGAAGAGGGAAGTCTCGCACGCCTGTATTTGAACACGAACGGCTCAGCGAATGGTATGGAATCAAGAGAGCTAAGCGAATGGAGAAGGTTTAGAAAACTCACCCTCACCCTGCGGAATAGGCGGAAGCGAATTGACATTTCGCCGAAGGTAGATGAGGTCCATCCCGTGCTCCAGGATGTACAGGTGCAGCTTGGCCTCGTGCCCCCCCAGAGTCGGGGGCCGGAAGGTCGATTCCTCCTCCTGCACCGGGGCGAGAAGGGTGTTTCCGAGGCTCCCGCTGACGAAGATGAAGCGGCGAACCCAATCGTGGTTCTTGTTCGGGAGACCCTGGTGCTTGAGTGGGCTCTAACCCGAGAAGAAGGAGATGCCGTGTGAGCAGCGGAAGGTATAGAGCTTGCGAAAGACGGGCAACGAAAACTCAATCCCCTCCTCTCGCAGGTAACATGCCTACCCGACCAGCATGGCGATGGAGTTGGTGTTGAGCTGGGCGGGCACGACGCCGTAGTATCGGAAAGTCTGGCGGAGTTCAGGCCAGATGGGGAGGCGAAATCCCACCTCGAAGTGCTCTAGCGGGATCGCGAGAGCACACGGCGAAATGGAATTTAAGCGATCCTCCGGCCCGGGCTTTCGCGCTTCGAATCCCGGCGGGACATAATCCGCGACAGCGGTTAAGTAAGCTTCCTCGGAGAGATCACAAGAATCAAAGACGTGGTTGACGAATGCACTGGCGCACCTGGCCCTGCCTTCGGTCTCACCACCCATCTTGCGGATACCAAAGAAGACGGGAATCGCAGAGAAGAGAGAAGTGCGAGTGCTAGCGCAAGGAGAGAGAGGGAGCGGATGGTGAGGTAATCAATACGGTAGTTGAGCGGGCTATTTATAGAGGAAATAAAAAATGCTTGGGCTTTCGAGGCGACGGGTGTGCGGATAGCCATCGTTTTGTCCCGGCGCCTCGGAATCCGGGCCGGCCCCTCTCGCCCATTAATGACGAATGCCCTATGGCTACTCATTCGACGGCTACGCAACCAGGTTGGAAAGGCATTCTGCTGTAAGACATCATTCAGCATACCCAAGCAAGTTGCGAGAAATATAAGCGGAAAACGCACTCGCAAAGCACAGAGTAAATTATTACAGACATAAAATAAGTCCAACCTCCACGACACCATGAACTGAATAAGAAAAAAGAAAATGCAAAGAGAGGCGAATGATGACCAGATTAGCGTTCCTCCCAATACCACCGGCCATGCCCTCGCGGCCCAGCCTCCGGGGGCATTCGCGAGCGATAGTACGCGAGCATGGAGGTGATCTCCTGAGACGCCAGCTGAAGCTGGTCCCGGGCTCGCGCAGCATGCCTCCCGAGAGACAGCTCCCCCCCCTTCACCTCCCAGACGCTCCACCACTGCAAGGAGGCGCGAATAGTCCTTCTGAAGGTCCTTCAGCTCGCGCGCGACCTCCATCCGCACATCTTCCACCTGGCCAGCGATGTTTCGCTGAATATGGATAAGCTTCCCCAAGACCTCCGTGAGTCGCTCCTTCAGGGTCGCATGATCTGAGGGATCGCCAAGAAAGTCAGAGAGGTCCCCGGGAGAGGGGAGAGGCGAGAGCATCCCGTCTCCCCCTCGTGGTAGGACCCAAAGGGAGAGGCTTCCCGATAGCCTGCGAGATCACAAACAGGTCAGTCGCGTTAAACAAAGCGAATGCGCTAAATGCGGATAAGGACACTGACCTAGTGTGGGGTCCCCATGACCTAGGGGACGCGATGAATGGGGGTGCGATTTAAACAATCCGGCGGGAGGTAGTACTTTTCCTTTCCCTGGGCGGTAGGGCTGTGAAGAAGGAACCGAAGCATTCGCGTGGTCATCTACACGGTCTTGTTGACCGAGTTCCCTTTCAGGGGAGATCCTCTGTTCATTCGCGGGCACAGAGGGGTTCTGTTGAAAAGGGAACCCGGAGGAATGGTGTCCCGCGACGGAAGGTCAGGGTTGAGGGCTAGAAAAGAGAAAACAATGGTCAGTAACGCACAACGTGCAGGACAAGAATTCATAACTTACCAGATTGCTGTGTGGTCTCGCCCGGAGGGGGTGGAGGAGCAAGATCCAGATTTGGAGGAGGCCTCGCATCCGCAAGAGGTGGCACCACAACACTGTTCGGAATGGCCCCATGGCCATCCTCAATCACCGAGATCCCCTGCGAATGGTCGGAATAATTGCAGGATGAGGGGGCAGGAACTAAACAGAAAGACGGGAGGAATTCCCATACCTGCGTTCCGGGGTCCGGAGGAGCATTCGCCGGAGACTCCGAGGCAGTCTCGCCTCCCTGACGATTCAGCTGAATCGCCTTGGCTCGACGCGAGACGTAAGGGACACTCGGGTCACGCTTGGACGTAAGCCAGGGAGCAAACCTGGCCGTCTTGGGGGAAGTTGCGCTCTGGGCCGCAGCCAAGCGCTCAATCATTCCCTGCGAGAGGGGTCTCGCAGAAGGCTTGTGAAGAGACATTAAAATCGGCGAAAGGTCAAGGGAGAGAAGGATCTCCAAGCCGAGGAATGGAAGCGTTCCGGAGAAATCTGACACTGAGAAGTATATATATAGGGTGACGGTGGGACCCACCGAATCTTATGGGTCCAGTCAGCAAGCACTCACCGAATACCAGGTTGGACTGTTCTTTCCGAGCGTAGGAACCACTCGCAAAGAGCGGGGATTGTGTACAACCCGTATTCGCTGAGTTGGCCCCTCAATCCCACCGGCGAGATCTGGGTCAGCCAGACCATTCATCCAGGCTGAGGCAGGTGGAAGGACCCCCAGGTAAGTAGGTGGTGAACCATAGGGCGGGAAGAGGAAATCGGCGAGTGGTACCCTTCCAGACCAATCGCCCCTAGGCGTAAGCATTCGCCCAGTCACGCGAGAGCTCGGCGAGTGGTGCCCTCATTAACCACTCGCCCCCAAGGGCTTTAAGGAGGAAATGACCATGTTGCCCCTTATGGGCTGCAAATAGCCCTTCAGAACTGCGGAGTTGGGCTATTAGCAGACCAATCTGGGGTGCGGTTAGTAAAATTAAAAGGCGGATTCATGCTATTTGCAGACCGGCCTAGAAAAATCTATAAATAGACCCTTAAGGGCACCTTGGAGGAGACCGGATTTTTTGAGAGTCCTCTCCTCTAGGCTAGTCTTGGTTGGCTGCTAGTGCCCTCCAAGGTGCCCGACTGAGCTTTGGTTTGGGAGGGGAAGCTCTCTAAGATCTTCCGGGTGTGTGGCGGGACCTCCTCGCTGCAGCCTTGGGTCTGTTCCATTTTTCTCATCCACCAGTCAGATAGTTTAGGGAGGGAGAAGTAAGCGTCGGCTGCAACCCCCACTGGGTCCTATCTCATGAGACCGGTTGCCGGTTTCAACACTTCCGCTCGTTCAAAATTCTACCACTCAAATAGAACGCAGACTCCGAAGCTATTGTACTAACTTGGATTGTTAGTAAATCACGGGTTATGAAAGCCATAATAGGATACACATTAATTTTACTTTTCCACTATTATAAAAGATCGAAATTTTCTATTTCGTTTATACTCATAAAATCTTGAAATTGTCTTTTAGTATATAATTCTAATTCTGTCAAAGCACTCGATGTTCATTGTTTTTTCATACCAGTTAATTCAAAAGTCTTATTTTTGAAAATATCTTTTGTTTTAGGTTGCGTGTTTTCTTCTCCGGGTCACGAGTCATATAAAGATGTGACGCATGAAAACATAGCTGACATTTCTCTATAATATTTTTAAGAAAATTCTTCCATTATTTCAGTTAACGAACGCCAACTATTGTATTTTTTTTAATTATTAAATTTCTCTGTAATTATTAGAAAATTTTCAATAACTAATGGAGCAGTCGAATAATAAACTCCAGAAAAAATAGTTGTAGCTATATAAAAATATTATAATAAATCCATATAATTTTCAATTATTTCCCCATCAGAATTGAGTATATCATAAATTTCAAAACTAGCATAAAATTTCGTAAGTAACAACTTTTGTCGCACGACTCTTTTTAACATTTTACATGTTGAATTTCATCTTATAGACATCGTTTTTTTAACTATAAATATATTTTAACATATTGCGAATTTTATTAATATATGACTCCATATAAGTTAAACTATCCTCCATAATTAAATCTAAAACGTGACAAATGCGAGTATGAAAAAAATATCATTAATTATTGGTTTCAAATCTCATTTTAACCACTCGATTGTCATCACATTATTATTTGCGTTATCGAAAGAAATACTCATTGTACAACCGGTATTCAACGAGCATTAGTAGGAAGGTTCGCCCCGGAGAGCCACATCATGAGCTGGTCCCATGCACCTTGGTGTTAGATGGGCGAGCCCGACAAGACAGCCGGACTCGCCGCAAAGCAAGAGCGGGCCCGACCCGCATTCTATGGGTGAGCCCAATAAGACAGCCGGACTCGCCGCTAGGCAAAAGGCAGTAATGGCAAGTATAACACCTCCCCTGTAATGACCATATAATATGGGTCCGGCCGGGACCCCACAGCATATAACCGCCACAGTTTTGGTATTAAAAGATGATATTAACTACTCAATCTCAAAACTCAGATAACACAGCGGAAACAAACCAAAACCACAGAGATTGTCCACAGTACATATGAGTCCAACTGGCCTTAAGGCTTTACAAATCCAAAGTCCAAATCACCAAACATTCAATACTAAAAAGACATCCCAACAAAAGGGGAGAGATAGTTTTTCCCTAAACTACCTCGACATGCAAGCCGGTTACAACATAATATAAAGAAAGTAATGCAAGAAAACAAACTAAGCACTTCATGAGGCTTTAGGCCTTTTTGGCCGGCGCGCTGAGTCCAGTCTGCGATTCTTGCCCTGCAACCAAATCACAAAGAGCGGTAAACGAGGGTCAGCTATGGCTGACCACAAACGGTGTAACAACATCCCTCCTCCCGGCCGTCCTAGCGGACCCCAGGGAACTACTTCACCCTGCAAGTCAGCACTTCGTATGCAAATGTACATAAAGAAAAACAACATAAATACATGCATGAGTGTCACAAACATCACCCACGTTTCTATGTTGAGCAGTTAATAAAAGGGGCCTAACAATGCAAAATGAATGCAAACCCGGGTTTCACCCAAGACACCATAAATCGTATGAATCTAGCACATCATCATACATCATCATCACATCACAGACACAAAGGTACTCATCAGTTTTTCCCCAAGGGGCATCGTAGCCCATGGCCAAGAACCCCACCTGTTCTTGCCACAATCAATCACAACCATAGGGTATTCATCACTACCCCCAAGGGCATCGTAGCCCATGGCCAAGAACCCCACCTGTTCTTGTCACCATCATAGGGTACTCATCAGTTCCCCCAAAGGGCATCGTAGCCCATGGCCAAGAACCCCACCTGTTCTTGCCACCATCAATTTCCCAAAGGGCATCGTAGCCCATGGCCAAGAACCCCACCTGTTCTTGCCACCATCAATTTCCCAAAGGGCATCGTAGCTCATGGCCAAGAACCCCACCTGTTCATGCCACCATCACAAGCCATAACTCACGCACAATATTTCCCCGCCCACAAACCAACATTCGTTCTCATACGAAATTACAAGGGCATCACAATGACGTTTTCACCGCAATCGGATTTCTAGCAAAACCCCTAAAATGCGCGTCAATCAACATCATAGAATCGGACCAACGGTCGCAAATCCGGCTTCACCCACAATGCCTAATCCGCTAACGGAGCGGATCTCTAGTGCAAATCATGTCGGGGACGGACTCAATCAACCCGATGGTTCCTTTTGAACCAAGGCGACCCGGATCCCTCTCACTCGACGGATCCGGTGCCAAAAATGCAGAAAATAGGGGATTCCATGCACGCATCCTAAAGACCGGGAGGAGAAATGTCGTTACCTTTTGAGATCTCCTCCTAGCCATGAGAAGCTTGCAAACAAACGGTGGAGAAGAAGCGCCTCGATGCCCTCTACGCGCTGCCGGTCTCGGATCGGCGAACGGAGCTCCGAATCTCCAACAATGGCGGATTCCTTCTTCTTCCTCCTTGCCCCCTTCTCCTTTCTCCAACCTAAGAGAGAGAAGAGACTTGAAAGAATGAGGGGATAACCCCTCATCCACGCCTTAAAGCCCCCCCCCCCCCCCAACGGATTATTTGGGTCGTCCGATCAAGATTTAATCCAATCGGACGCCCAAAAATCGCTGTTTTACGGACCCTGTTACCGAACGCACGGTCGAACGCACGACCGTGCGTTAAAACGCACGACTAACGACAAAGACACCATTCTTGCCCATCGGAGAGCACGCACGGTCGGATCGATCGTGCGTTAAAAAAACGCACGATCGTGCGTCAAGAAAAATCTGCCTTCTCGACATTAACTCTCCGCTCCGCAAAACCGGGGTGTTACAACTCCACCCTCCTTAAAAGAATTTCGTCCTCGAAATTTCGAAACTGAAACAGAAAACTGCGATGCATACCTGATGCAAAAAGTTCCGGGAAATCCTCCCGCATCGCTTGCTCACGCTCCCAAGAGAATTCGTCTCGCTCGCAGTTGTCCCATCGCACCTTTACAAGCTCGACTTCCTTGTTACGTAACTGCCGGATTTCCGAATCCTCCACGCAAACCGGGCGAACCCTTGCCCCCAAATCCTCCATCACCGGCACTGCTGCCGCTTCAACCACGACGCTCGGCTCCACCAAAGCTTTCCTCAGCACAAAGACATGGAAAACATCATGTAATCCACTCAGCTCTGCGGACAACGCCAAACGATAGGCTGCTTCGCCTATACGTTCTGTGACCTCGAACGGACCCAAATATCTCGGACTCAACTTCTTGAGTCGCCGCACCAGCGAAACACCCTTGAACGGCTTGATCTTCAAGTAGACCATGTCGCCCACTGCAAACTCCACGTTTCTGTGGCGCGCATTAAAATACTTCGCTTGACGATCCTAAGCAACCTTCATGCGCTCCTAAATCGTCCGCACAATCTCGCAAGCATCTTCCACCACTTGCTTTCCCAAAAGCTTAGTGTCTCCCACCTCTGCCCAAGACATCGGCGTTCGACACTTCCTTCCATACAAAGCTTCGTATGGCGCCATCTTGATACTCGTCTGGAAGCTATTATTATAGGCGAACTCCACCATGAAAAGGTGGTCTTCCCAACCTTTGCCAAAGTCGAGAGCACACATCCTCAACATGTCCTCCAACGTACGGTTCGTTCGCTCCGTCTGACCATCGGTCTGCGGATGGAACGCGGTACTAAACTTGAGCTTTGTGCCTAGACTTTTCTGCACTAATCTCCAGTCCTTCGAGGTGAACCGCCCATCGCGATCACTAACGATGCTCTTCGGAATCCCGTGCAACCGCACAATGTTTCGAACATAAAGCTCCACGAGCTTCTCCACGCCATCGCCCTTCTGATTCGGAATGAAGTGAGCCACCTTGGTCAGGCGATCCACTATCACCCAAACCGCATCGTTACCCTGCTGCGATCGAGGCAAACCATGCACAAAATCCATAGAGATGTCATCGAACTTCCATTCGGGGATGGGAAGAGGCTTCAAGAACCCACCGGGCCTTTGGCACTCAGCCTTCACCAAGGCACAAGTCTGACATCGGCTCACGTACTCGGCTACATCCCGCTTCATCCCAGGCCACCAAAAAGATTTCTTCAAATCCGCGTACATCTTTGTACTTCCTGGATGAACGGAGTACTTCGTAAAGTGAGCCTCAAACATTAACTCCTCGCGAAGCTTGCCAAAGCGCGGAACACAAATCCTTCCGTCTCTTTTCAAAATCTCACCAACCATCTCCAAATCAGTGCCTTCGCTTTGCTGAGCCTCCAACACCAACTGTTCGCACTGGTCGCCTCTCGAATTCGATCCGTTATATCACACTGCATTTCAATCCAGTTCAAACGAGCTACGCTAGACTCACCTCTAGCCACGCAAGAAATGCCAAGAGACTCCAAGTCTCGAATCAAACGCTCGTTATGCGCCTCCATCCAATAACCTTGCCCGGAGTACTTCCTACTCAAGGCATCCGCCACCACGTTGGCTTTACCCGACGTATACTGAATCTCCACGTCGTAGTCCCCAAGGAACTCGACCCACCTACGCTGCCGCATATTCAGATCCTTTTGGTCTAGAAGATACCTCAGGCTTTTGTGATCCGTGAAGATCTCCACCCTCACACCATAAACGTAGTGCCGCCACAATTTTAGCTCAAAGGTTACCGCCGCCAACTCCAGATCATGGACGGGATAATTCCTCTCGTGAGTCTTTAACTGCCTTGACCCATAAGCGATCACCTTGTCGTGCTGCATCAGCACGCAACCCAGCCCGCAACCTGACGCATCGCTGAAAATCTGAAATCCTTTCGTCCCACTAGGAAGACTAAGGATTGGAGCAGCCATCAACCTTTCCTTCAAATTCTCAAATGCACGGGCACACTCCGGTGTCCATACGAACCTTTGGTCCTTGCGAGAGAGTGGTGAGGGGCAAAGCCATCCGCGAAAAGTTCTCCACTAACCTTCTATAATAACCGGCTAGTCCAAGGAAACTCCGGACTTCCGCCACGGTTCTCAATACAGGCCAATCCCTAATGGCTTCAATCTTCGCTGGATCTACCGCCACCCCATCTCCACTAATTACGTGACCCAAGAAAGCCACCTTCTCGATCCAAAACTCGCATTTTGAGAACTTAGCATAAAGCTGATTCTCCCTTAGAGTCTGCAATACTTGCCTCAAGTGAGACTCATGCTCTGCCTCCGATTTTGAATACACCAAAACATCATCAATAAACACCACCACGAACGAATCTAAGAACGGGCGAAAAACCCTGTTCATCAAATCCATGAACACAGATGGCGCGTTCGTCAGTCCGAACGGCATCACTGAAAACTCGTAGTGTCCGTACCGCGTCCCAAACGCTGTCTTGGCAACGTCCTCTTCTCGAATCTTCAACTGGTAGTACCCCGATTTCAAATCCAACTTGGGATACACCACCGACCCCACTAACTGGTCGAACAAATCATCGATTCAGGGAATCGGATATTTATTCTTGATGGTCAACTTATTTAACTCACGGTAGTCAATGCACAACCACATACTTCCGTCCTTTTTCTTCACAAACAATACCGGCGCGCTCCACGGCGAAGAGCTGGGCCTAATGTACCCTTGCTCTAACAACTCTTGCAACTGAACCTTTAGCTTGGCCAGTTCCTTCGGTGCCATCCTAAACGGAGGACGCGACACCGGCCTCGCACCCGGTACCAACTCTATCGAGAAATCGATTTCACGCTGAGGAGGTGCTCCCGGAAGCTCCTCGGGGAATACATCCTCAAATTCTTCCACCACCGGAACTTCTCTAATAGCCAACTTTGTGGAGTGAGTCTCCAACAGAGCTAAAAACGCATCGCCACCTTGGTTTACCGCACGCCTCATTTGCATAGCGGAAATCAGGGAGCAAGCCACTCCGCTTAGGCCTTCAAACTTGACCTATGCTCTACCTTCACCTCTCAGGGTTACCACCTTCAACTGACAGTCGATACTAGCTCGCTGCTCCGCAAGCCAGTCCATCCCCAAGATAACATCGAATTCGGCTAGTGGCAGAATCGCTGCTACCAACACGAAATCACTATTGCCAATTTGCATCACGATGCGTCCTTTCCTCATGGTAGTCATGAAAGACCCATTCGGCATGCGCACGCTCAGCTCCACCTCTGCCTTTACGGACTCAACACCAATCTTTCGGACAAAACTTTCCGCAAGAAAAGAGTGTGACACTCCCGTGTCGAACAACACTCGAGAGGGGTAGCCCGAAACTAGCACGAAACCTAACCACGTGCAAAACAAACATGAAAGGCCGCAACCTACATTATCGTAACAAACGAAAACTTAAACTTTTCGTACCTGTCGTCACATCGGGTTGACGAAATGTCTCTTGCTGCCCAAGGGCAGAATCACTAGGCTGCACCAGAGGAAAGAGTGAAGCGCACGACTCCACTGATTTTCCCTTTTCCGCATGACTAAGACTGGAACGCACCGACTGTTCCAGCCCTTGCTCCGACTCAGCTCTACCCTCGGAACAGAAACGAGCGATGTGGCCCACCTTTCCACACTTAAAGCATGACATGAGTCTCTTGGAGAGGATCTCCCCAGAAGCTGCACCGCTTCTCTCGCTAGGCTTACAGGAATGAGATCTTTTCCTTCCTCGGCTTCCCTCCGATTTCCACTGTGAAATGGGAGGTTTCCCTTCACCTCGCCCTTCTCCAACGTCCTTTCGACTCTGGGCTTGGTCAGGATATCTCTCCAATGCTCTAGGAACTGTCAACTCTCGAGCTCCCTCTGGGGTGACAGGCGTCGTAACCGACGACACTCTCACCGCTAGAGCTGACACCAAAGCTTCTGCTAGCATGCGACAGAAATCAGCCGGGGAGATGCCCATAATCATGATGCCCGGAGCAGTAGCACTGCTCCCCGAAGACTCCTCCTGCCTCCTCGACGTCCCCGCTTTGTCGCCAACATCCTAGCATAAGCAAGGAAACACACTAATCAAGTTCTATTCGCAAAACTCGAACACAGGGATACTCATGATCCCGCACAATACTCCTATGTGGACAATCTCTTACGCTGTTGAAACCGACTACTCGGTCTCTGTGGAGTTCGGGGCCCTCAACGAGGCTAAGGGGTGACCAACCCTTACTTCCCCCAAGGGAGAGCTCTAGGTTGAAGGGGTTGGAACTAAGAACTGGACCAAGGGCTTAGTGGGGAGGTCCCGCCACATACCCGGAAGTCCCCTTGGAACTTCCCCTCCCAAGCCACTACTAAGCTTGGGCACCACTGGAGCCTCTCCTCACCCCCTAGAGAGACTTGGGGAGGGAGAGAAGGAAGGAGAGAGCTAGCCTAGGATGAGAGATCCCTCCAAATGGTGCCCCCTTGGTCCTATTTATAGGATTTTCGGATCTGGGCTGCAAATAACCTAAACTGGACTGCAGAATACCCAAATTACCCTCGGATTTGGACTGCGAATAGCCAAAACTGGACTGCAAATAGCCAAATCCCGTTGTTCTGGGATGCTAAACGCAGACCAACCCCCCCCCCCCCCTCCTTTTCTGGTGGGTGAGAGAGGTTACCTCTGCTGGGGCTGGGCGAGAGCTGGGCTAGCGCCCGGCGGTATCGCTACCGCCGGCGCTAGCGTCTCGCCCCCTACTGCTGGGGACGGGGGCGAGAGGAGCTCGCCCCCCTTGCCTTGGGGCTGGGCGAGAGCTGGGCTAGCGCCCGACGGTATCGCTACCGCCGGCGCTAGCGTCTCGCCCCCTACTGCTGGGGACGGGGGCGAGAGGAGCTCGCCCCCCTTGTCTTGGGGCTGGGCGAGAACTGGGCTAGCGCCCGGCGGTATCGCTATCGCCGGCGCTAGCGTCTCGCCCCCCCTGGGGTCTCGCCCCCCCTGGGGTCTCGCCCCCCCTGGGGTCTCGCCCCCCCTGGGGTCTCGCCCCCCTGCTGCTGGGGGCGCCGGGGGCAAGAGGAGCTCGCCCTCCTCTCTCCCTGCTTAGGTTTATCTTGAAGAATGATGTTCGAAAATACTTTCTGTGCTTCGAGAACCTACTCGGCGAATACAGGGTTGTACACAATCCCCGCTCTTTTCGAGCGAGGCACACGCTCGGAAAGAAACGTCCAACCCTGTATATTCGACGAGTGTCGCTGGGAATCCGGCTAACGGTGCTATCTCGGAAAAACATGTAGCCTCTCCGAAGAGGTCCTCCAACCTTGTCGGCTAATGAGGGCCCGGTTAGGGAGTCTGCTCGGGACTGAGCGCCTCCGGGAGCGAGCTCCGCTAGTGGTCGACATTGGGTCGACACACTCCTAGGAGCGAGCTCTACTAGTGAGAGCCACCCAGCTAGTGAGAGCCTGGATTGGGGAGGACATCTCTTATCCTCCATAGGAGGTCAACCTGGCCTGCCGTCTAGTGAGAGCCCGGTCAGCGGAACCATCCGAGGGGAACATCACTTACCTCCCTGGGAGGTCAACCTGTCCTGCCGTCTAGTGAGAGCCCGGTCAGTGGAACCATCCGAGGGGAACATCACTTACCTCCCTGGGAGGTCAACCTGTCCTGCCGTCTGGTGAGAGCCCGGTCAGCGGAACCATCCGAGGGGAACATCACTTACCTCCCTGGGAGGTCAACCTGTCCTGCCGTCTAGTGAGAGCCCGGTCAGCGGAACCATCCGAGGGGAACATCACTTACCTCCCTGGGAGGTCAACCTGTCCTGCCGTCTAGTGAGAGCCCGGTCAGCGGAACCATCCGAGGGGAACATCACTTACCTCCCTGGGAGGTCAACCTGTCCTGCCGTCTAGTGAGAGCCCGGTCAGCGGAACCATCCGAGGGGAATATCACTTACCTCCCTGGGAGGTCAACCTGTCCTGCTGTCTAGTGAGAGCCCGGTCAGCGGAACCATCCGAGGGGAACATCACTTACCTCCCTGGGAGGTCAACCTGTCCTGCCGTCTAGTGAGAGCCCGGTCAGCGGAACCATCCGAGGGGAACATCACTTACCTCCCTGGGAGGTCAACCTGTCCTGCCGTCTAGTGAGAGCCCGGTCAGCGGAACCATCCGAGGGGAACATCACTTACCTCCCTGGGAGGTCAACCTGTCCTGCCGTCTAGTGAGAGCCCGGTCAGCGGAACCATCCGAGGGGAATATCACTTACCTCCCTGGGAGGTCAACCTGCCCTGCCGTCTAGTGAGAGCCCGGTCAGCGGAACCATCCGAGGGGAACATCACTTACCTCCCTGGGAGGTCAACCTGCCCTGCCGTCTAGTGAGAGCCCGGTCAGTGGAACCATCCGAGGGGTGAAGAACATAGCCTCCCTGGGAGGTCAACCTGCCCTGCCGGCTAGTGAGAGCCCGGTCAGCGGAACCATCCGAGGGGTGAAGAACATAGCCTCCCTGGGAGGTCAACCTGCCCTGCCGGCTAGTGAGAGCCCGGTCAGCGGAACCATCCGAGGGGAACATCACTTACCTCCCTGGGAGGTCAACCTGTCCTGCCGTCTAGTGAGAGCCCGGTCAGCGGAACCATCCGAGGGGAACATCACTTACCTCCCTGGGAGGTCAACCTGTCCTGCCGTCTGGTGAGAGCCCGGTCAGCGGAACCATCCGAGGGGAACATCACTTACCTCCCTGGGAGGTCAACCTGTCCTGCCGTCTAGTGAGAGCCCGGTCAGCGGAACCATCCGAGGGGAACATCACTTACCTCCCTGGGAGGTCAACCTGTCCTGCCGTCTAGTGAGAGCCCGGTCAGCGGAACCATCCGAGGGGAACATCACTTACCTCCCTGGGAAGTCAACCTGTCCTGCCGTCTGGTGAGAGACCGGTCAGCGGAACCATCCGAGGGGAACATCACTTACCTCCCTGGGAGGTCAACCTGTCCTGCCGTCTAGTGAGAGCCCGGTCAGCGGAACCATCCGAGGGGAACATCACTTACCTCCCTGGGAGGTCAACCTGTCCTGCCGTCTAGTGAGAGCCCGGTCAGTGGAACCATCCGAGGGGAACATCACTTACCTCCCTGGGAGGTCAACCTGTCCTGCCGTCTAGTGAGAGCCCGATCAGCGGAACCATCCGAGGGGAATATCACTTACCTCCCTGGGAGGTCAACCTGCCCTGCCGTCTAGTGAGAGCCCGGTCAGCGGAACCATCCGAGGGGAATATCACTTACCTCCCTGGGAGGTCAACCTGCCCTGCCGTCTAGTGAGAGCCCGGTCAGCGGAACCATCCGAGGGGTGAAGAACATAGCCTCCCTGGGAGGTCAACCTGCCCTGCCGTCTAGTGAGAGCCCGGTCAGCGGAACCATCCAAGGGGTGAAGAACATAGCCTCCCTGGGAGGTCAACCTGCCCTGCCGGCTAGTGAGAGCCCGGTCAGCGGAACCATCCGAGGGGTGAAGAACATAGCCTCCCTGGGAGGTCAACCTGCCCTGCCGGCTAGTGAGAGCCCGGTCAGCGGAACCATCCGAGGGGTGAAGAACATAGCCTCCCTGGGAGGTCAACCTGCCCTGCCGGCTAGTGAGAGCCCGGTCAGCGGAACCATCCGAGGGGTGAAGAACATAGCCTCCCTGGGAGGTCAACCTGCCCTGCCGGCTAGTGAGAGCCCGGTCAGCGGAACCGTCCGAGGGGTGAAGAACATAGAAAAACTTTTATTTCATTAGTTATCCGGTTACATGCAAGAGACTCTAAGTAAGGAAACCAACTATCACACTACATGGATTTAAAGAAAAACTAAGCACGGAGACCAGGACTTGGACTTCTACCCCCAGGCATGGTCCTCCTCGACCTCTTCTGGTTGTTGACGATGCGGCTTCGGACACCTCGCCTCCCTTAACTCCAAGAACTCAGGGCAGGCGGATGTCGCGTGACCCTCCTCCTGATGGAAGTCACAGTAAGGTAACTCCGCCCAGACGCCCCCTCTTCCTCCCCTACGATTTCTTCTTCTTCTATGGCCGATCGCCATGGCTTGCTGGGGTGGTGGAGAGGGTGCTTTTGGGCCCTGCCTCCACCCTGGGAGGTCAGTCTCTTCTTCCTGGAAGTTGTCCTCCTCTTGGTCGAACTTCCTCTTGGGAGCCTCTACCTTCCTCCCATGCTGCCTTGCCTCTGGCTCACTCAGCTTGGCCAGCCTTCTTGTGAACTCCGGGTTGGCCTCCTCACTTTCAACTTCTTCTGCCACCCTTTCCATCAACTCTTCAAAGGACAAAGGAGCTCTTCTCTTGAGGTCCATCTTGAAGAAGCCCTCCCGCAGCCCCACCGTGAAGGCGAGCTTGAGGGTGTACCCGGGCACTTCTTCGACGAGGTGAACCTCCTCCCTGAACCGTTCCAGATAGTGAGCCAGCGACTCTTCTGGCTCTTGCTTGATCTTGAAAAGTGCTTCGGCATCTTTCTTCCTCTTCCTTGACGTCGAGAAGCGTAGCAGGAAGCCTCGACGCAAGTCTTCAAAGGCATAGATGGATCCCGCAGGGAGCTGGTGGAACCAATCTCTAGCCTTCTCCTTCAGAGTTGTCGCGAAGAGTCGACATTTGAAAGCGTCCGACATGGGCATGATGGAGACCATGTCTTCAAACCACTGCAGGTGTAAGATGAGGTCATCCTTGCCGAAGTAGTGAGACATCTTCGCCCCCTTGAACCCCTCCGGAATCAGGGCCGAGAGGATCAGCTCACAAAAGGGACCTCCCGTGCTCGCCCCCTTTTGGGGCTGGGCGAGTGGGGGCCTGGCGCCTCCCCACTCGCCCCCTTGGGGCTGCGCGAGTGGGGGCCTGACGCCTCCCCACTCGCCACCTTGGAGCTGGGCGAGTGGGGGCCTGGCGCCTCCCCACTCGCCACCTTAGAGCTGGGCGAGTGGGGGCCTGGCGCCTCCCCACTCGCCCCCTCCTGGCACCTCTCTGGTTGGTTGGTTGAGAGGGATCTCACCCTCCTGTCAGGGCGAGACCTCCGAACCACTTCCTCTCCTGCTTTCGCCTATCGAGGCGAAAGTCACCTGCAAGGTCTGCAGGACCTCTTGCCTGAAATTTTCGAACCTCTCCAACATCACCCCAGCCACCGGGGGCTGCGAGTGACCTGGGTCGGAACTTCCTCCACCTCCATCCATGGAGCTCATCTTGAGGGTTTCTTTAATCGGTCACACTCCACGCTCACCGCACCAAAATGTTGAAACCGACTACTCGGTCTCTGTGGAGTTCGGGGCACTCAACGAGGCTGAGGGGTGACCAACCCTTACTTCCCCCAAGGGAGAGCTCTAGGTTGAAGGGGTTGGAACTAAGAACTGGACTAAGGGCTTAGTGGGGAGGTCCCGCCACATACCCGGAAGTCCCCTTGGAACTTTCCCTCCCAAGCCACTACTAAGCTTGGGCACCACTGGAGCCTCTCCTCACCCCCTAGAGAGACTTGGGGAGGGAGAGAAGGAAGGAGAGAGCTAGCCTAGGATGAGAGATCCCTCCAAATGGTGCCCCCTTGGTCCTATTTATAGGATTTTCGGATCTGGGATGCAAATAACCTAAACTGGACTGCAGAATACCCAAAATACCCTCGGATTTGGACTGCGAATAGCCAAAACCAGACTGCAAATAGCCAAATCCCGCTGTTCTGGGATGCTAAACGCAGACCAACCCCCCCCCCCCCCCCCCCCTCCTTTTCTGGTGGGTGAGAGAGGTTACCTCTGCTGGGGCTGGGCGAGAGCTGGGCTAGCGCCCGGCGGTATCGCTACCGCCGGCGCTAGCGTCTCGCCCCCTACTGCTGGGGACGGGGGCGAGAGGAGCTCGCCCCCCTTGCCTTGGGGCTGGGCGAGAGCTGGGCTAGCGCCCGGCGGTATCGCTACCGCCGACGCTAGCGTCTCGCCCCCTACTGCTGGGGACGGGGGCGAGAGGAGTTCGCCCCCCTTGTCTTGGGGCTGGGCGAGAACTGGGCTAGCGCCCGGCGGTATCGCTACCGCCGGCGCTAGCGTCTCGCCCCCCCTAGGGTCTCGCCCCCCTGCTGCTGGGGGCGCCGGGGGCGAGAGGAGCTCGCCCTCCTCTCTCCCTGCTTAGGTTTATCTTGAAGAATGATGTTCGAAAATACTTTCTGTGCTTCGAGAACCTACTCGGCGAATACAGGGTTGTACATACGCGATCCAAATACACTAGACCTCGCAAGAATACTCAAACCTAGCTCTGATACCAAATTATAACACCTCCCCTGTAATGACCATATAATATGGGTCCGGCCGGGACCCCAAGCATATAACCGCCACAGCTTTGGTATTAAAAGATGATATTAACTACCCAATCTCAAAACTCTGATAACACAGCGGAAACAAACCAAAACCACAGAGATTGTCCACAGTACATATGAGTCCAACTGGCTTTAAGGCCTTACAAAACCAAAGTCCAAATCACCAAACATTCAATACTAAAAAGACATCCCAACAAAAGGGGAGAGATAGTTTTTCCCTAAACTACCTCGGCATGCAAGCCGGTTACAACATAATATAAAGAAAGTAATGCAGGAAAACAAACTAAGCACTTCATGAGGCTTTAGGCCTTTTTGGCCGGCGCGCTGGGTCCAGCCTGCGATTCTTGCCCTGCAACCAAATCACAAAGAGCGGTAAAAGAGGGTCAGCTATGGCTGACCACAAACGGTGTAACAACATCCCTCCTCCCGGCCGTCCTAGCGGACCCTGGGGAACTACTTCACCCTGCAAGTCAGCACTTCGTATGCAAATGTACATAAAGAAAAGCAACATAAATACAGGCATGAGTGTCACAAACATCATCCACGTTTTTATGTTGAGCAGGTAATAAAAGGGGCCTAACAATGCAAAATGAATGCAAACCCGGGTTTCACCCAAGGCGCCATAAAGCGTATGAATCTAACACATCATCATACATCATCACATCACAGACACAAAGGTACTCATCAGTTTTTCCCCAAGGGGCATCGTAGCCCATGACCAAGAACCCCCACCTGTTCTTGCCACAATCAATCACAACCATAGGGTATTCATCACTACCCCTAAGGGCATCGTAGCCCATGGCCAAGAACCCCACCTGTTCTTGCCACCATCATAGGGTACTCATCAGTTCCCCCAAAGGGCATCGTAGCCCATGGCCAAGAACCCCACCTGTTCTTGCCACCATCAATTTCCCAAAGGGCATCGTAGCCCATGGCCAAGAACCCCACCTGTTCTTGCCACCATCAATTTCCCAAAGGGCATCGTAGCCCATGGCCAAGAACCCCACCTGTTCATGCCACCATCACAAGCCATAACTCACGCACAATATTTCCCCGCCCACAAACCAACATTCGTTCTCATACGAAATTACAAGGGCATCACAACGACGTTTTCTCCGCAATCGGATTTCTAGCAAAACCCCTAAAATGCGCGTCAATCAACATCACCGAATCGGACCAACGGTCACAAATCCGGCTTCACCCACAATGCCTAATCCGCTAACGGAGTGGATCTCTAGTGCAAATCATGTCGGGGACGGACTCAATCAACCCGATGGTTCCTTTTGAACCAAGGCGACCCGGATCCCTCTCACTCGACGGATCCGGTGCCAAAAATGCAGAAAATAGGGGATGCCATGCACGCATCCTAAAGACCGGGAGGAGAAATGTCGTTACCTTTTGAGATCTCCTCCTAGCCATGAGAAGCTTGCAAACAAACGGTGGAGAAGAAGCGCCTCGATGCCCTCTACGCGCTGCCGGTCTCGGATCGGTGAACGGAGCTCCGAAGCTCCAACAATGACGGATTTCCTTCTTCTTCCTCCTTGCCCCCTTCTCCTTTCTCCAACCTAAGAGAGAGAAGAGACTTGAAAGAATGAGGGGATAACCCCTCATCCACGCCCTAAAGCCCCCCCAACGGATTATTTGGGTCGTCCGATCAAGATCTAATCCAATCGGACGCCCAAAAATCGTTGTTTTACAGACCTGTTACCGAACGCACGGTCGAACGCACGACCATGCGTTAAAACACACGACTAACGACAGAGACACCATTCTTGCCCGTCGGAGAGCACGCACGGTCGAATCGATCGTGCGTTAAGAAAACGCACGATCGTGCGTCAAGAAAAATCTGCCTTCTCGACATTAACTCTCCGCTCCGCAAAACCGGGGTGTTACAGCAAGTCACGGGTAGCACAGCCGGACTTACCGCTGAGTATGCGAGGTGAGTCCGGGTCGGTCCAACCCTCGGGCTCACCTAGGTCAGTGAGCAACAATCTATTGAAGACCAAAATGGTTATCTGCAGACTGACGGAGTCTGGGAATAGTATTCTCGTTAAGGCGGGGATGGCTATATATATCTGCATACCATCTATCTGGGGTTTGAGAATAGCATTTTGGTTAAGGCGGAGGCTGCTACCCGCAGACCAATAAGACCAATATACCTCTGAGATATTTTGTCTATAAATAAGACCCCCATTGCACCTCGAAGAAGGCAGGCTCGGCCTCTTAGAGCTCGCACCATTCGAGCATCTTCTCCATGCCGTTCGAGGTGCCGAGCTCAGTTTTTGGTTTAAGGTGGGGAAGTTAAGAAGAGAACTTTCGGGTGTGTGGCGGGACCTCATCTAGATAAAACCAAGTTGATTATGAATATACATTTCATATATGCCCTCATATAGATTTTTATTCTCAACTTTTGAGCATGTTGATAGTTGCATCATGATGATATTGTCAAAAGTTTAACTAAAGTTTGATATATTCCTAACTTGAAGCAGAACTTATTTCTCTATATATGCACTATTGAAGCACTTGAGTGCAAGTAATCAACTAATTAAAGGTGGAGTTCTAAAGGTATTTAAAGGTGCTCATATTTTATTAAAAGCTAATAAAGTTGGTAGCTTATATATCTTGCAGAGCTCTGTTGTGACAGGTTCAACAATTGTATCATCTTCCTTGCCGGATCATGATGCCACCAAATTATGTTCATTTACGAGTGAAAAGCTATGCATCTTCTGAGCAACCAATGCAAGGTCTTCTTGCTAAACATTGTATTTGAAAATATGAGGCATGTGAACTGTTAATATTAAAATATATTTAATATTTCTGTATATTCTGTTTAGTCCCACACCGTCTGTGGTGTTTTCGGACTCCCCTCATTCTCTATATGTAAGACTTCAAGGGTCCTCTTTTATTAACTGAACATAGATTACTGAAATTCTCCAAAGTCTAATATGGTATCAGAGCTAGGTTCTGACTAATTTTTTTCGGCACTCCTGCTACCCGTTCTGCCCGCCCTGCCCGCGATCTGCCAACCAGCGATCTGCCCGCCAACGAACTGCCCGCCAGCGATCTGTCATCGCCCCTGCCCGCGATCTCCCCTTGCGATCTGCTCGAGCGACCTGCCGCCAGCCTGCTCGCGCCAGCCTCCTGCTCGCGACCTGCCGCCAGCCTGCTAGCGACCTGCCTCCTGCTCGTGCCAACCTCCTGCCCGCGCGCCCTGCCCGCGATCTGCCCGCCAACCCGCGATCTGCCCGCCAGCGAACTGCCAACGCCTCTGCCCGCGCGATCTACCCCGACCGCTTCCGGACAGCTCCTGCCCGCACCAGCCTCCTGCTCGCGACCTCCCCGCGATCTCCCCTCGTGATATGCTCGAGCGACCTGCCACCAGCCTGCTCACAATCTGACCGACCTCGCGATCTGCTCCCCGCGACCTGCCCGCCATCCTGCTCGCACGGCCTGCCCGCGACCTCCCAGCACCCTGCCCACCAGCCTGCTCCCGCGACCTGCCCGCGACCTCCCAGCTCTCAGCCCGCCGGCCTGCTCGGGCGGCCTGCCCGCGACCTCCTCGCCACATGATCGCCAGCCTGCTCGCGCCCTGACCGCCAGTCCTCCATTCTCAAGACCGCCCGGCTCTATGGCTGCCCCTTTGATCACGCCACCCCTGAAGGCCACCTCCTTCTAACTCACCACTGCCAGTGATTGGTCGGACTGGTCTCTCACTGTTGAAGCCGCCCTCTCCTCTCGTGATCTCTGGGCTCACATCACTGGTACCCCTCCCACCGCTGCGACCTATGCCACCTCTGACAGCACCACCGTCTCCGCCACCACTTCAGATGTCGGCACCCTTTGGCGGCGTCGCAATCAAGCCATCCGAGCCTACATCCTCGAATCTGTTGCTCGTCCGCTCCTCACCTCCATCGACCGTCTATCATCAGCACGTGCCATGTGGGAATATCTTCGGGACCGGTTTGTCCCCCGCGGTGGAGCTCAGCGTCATCGTCTCATTTGCGACTCTCAATCTGTTCGACAGGAAGGGCGATCTATTCAGGACTTCTTCACCATGATGAGCACCCTCTAACACGACTTGGATTCCATGATCCCCCTCCCATGCTGTTGTCCTCGTTCCTTAGAGTTTCAACTCCATCTTTCTGAGGGCCATCTTCATCAGTTTCTCGCTGCTCTGCGTCCCGAGTTTGCTCCTCTTGCAGCCCAGCTCCTCCATCGGGTCCCTCTTCCTAGCTTGGATGACGTCTTGATTGCCCTGCTTGATGAAGAGACCCGTCTCCGTCCTCCCGTGGTTCTCCCCCTGCTCCTGGGATCGACACTGCTCTTGCCATCCGACCACGCGACGGCCCTGTTACCTGCAACTACTGTACGAAGGTCGGGCACATGAAGTTCGAATGTCCCACTCGTCCCCCACGTCTTGATGAGCACAGACAACGTGACCACCGCCATGAAGGACGTGGTCGGGGACGTGCTCGTGGCTCCGGATCACATGCCCCGCTTCCTCCTCCTACAGTTGCCACTACTGCAGATCGCCTTCAACGTCACGAGGAGTTACTCCTCCAATCTTCTCTGCTTCATCCTACCACTGCCACCAGCTCTCCTGATGCCACCAGCCTGTCCTCCGCCTATGGTACTACTGTTGTTCAGGCTTCACCAACTGCACCTTGGTATTTTGACTCTGGGGCCTCCTGCCATCTTACCTCTGACTCCAGCACCCTCACCAACTGTACCTCCAACCCCACTCACCTTCAGGTCACCACTGCTGATGGGAGTTCTGTCCCTATTTTGCAGTCCGGATCGATCACCCCGGCATCTGTGATCTGGCCCTTCCGGTCACCTTACCCTCTCAGACATTTATCATGCCCCTCGCCTACACATGAATCTTTTCTCCATCAGCTCCCTTTGTGATCTTGGCCTAGCTATTTTATTTTCTTCCTCTGCTTGTGTTGTGCAGGATTCCCGGACGGCTCAGAGGATTGGACAGGGCCGTAGGACTGGTGGCATGTATCAGATGGAGTATCTTCATGTTCCACCCTCATCATCTACGTCCGCTTCTGCTCTCTCTGCTACCTCTGATGTCGACTTGTGACACAGACGCTTAGGTCATCTGTCTAACGACCGACTCCGAAGTGTTATCCGTTCAGGAGCTTTGGGTCATTTCTCCTCTCCCCCCCCCTCTCTGTTTGTACGGGTTGTCGTTTGGTAAAACACCGTGCTTTACCCTTTTCTAGCGGTGTTTATCAAACCACAGTCCCTTTTGACTTAGTTCACTCTAATGTTTGGGGTCCGACCCCGATTGCTTCTCATTCTGGCTATTTGTATTATGTGAGCTTTATTGATGATATCTCCCGCTGCACTTGAGTTTGTCTTCTTCGACAAAGATCTGAAATACCAACTATTTATCGCACATTCACAGCAATGCTTCATACTCAGTTCGGGTGTCGAATTAAAATATTTCGCTCTGATTGTGCTTAGGAGTTTCTCTCCTCCACCATGTGCGACCTCACTCACTCTCATGACACCATCCATCAGCAGTCCTACCCGCACACCCACGAACAAAATGGGGTCGCTGAACGAAAATATCGTCACATCATCGAAACTGCTCGTGCTCTCCTCATCTCTGCCTCTGCTCCCCACTCCTGCTGGGCCGAAGCTGTTCTCACCACTGTTCACCTTATCAACATCACTCCCTCATTGATCCTCTCTGGAGTCACCCCTTACTCACGTCCACCAACTTACGCCTCTCTCCGCACGTTTGGGTGCACCTGCTTTGTCCTCCTCCCTGCTACTGAACGCACCAAACTCTCGGCTCGCTCGGCTCATTGCGTTCACTTAGGTCTCAGTGCTTACCACAAGGGATAGCGTTGTTACGACCCAGTGACTCGCCGCATCTGCATCTCTCGCCATGTCTCCTTCCTTGAAAATGAAATGTTCTTCACCTCCACGCCAACTCCAACAACATTTCCAGCCCAAATCTCTCTTACTCCACCGCTCTCTCTTCCACTACTTCCACCTATACCCACTCATCCCAAGACCCAAACTGCCCCTTCTATCCCGATACAACATCATCCTCTGCCCGAGGATTCTCCATCCACTACCGCTACTCCTACATCCACTGAACCTCCTTCCACTATCGCTCCTCCTTCCGCTCAAGCTCCTTCTGATACAGGCCCGTCTGACGCTCCTTCGTCCGCCTCTCCGCACGTGGATCCCGCACCTCCTCGGTGCAACCCTGCTCTCCCTCGCCACCCGCCTGCCCGCTACGACCATAGGCCTGACAGGTATAAGCTTTCTGCTCTCACCACAGCTATCTCCTATTCCCCTGCCTTTCAGGCCTTCCTCACCGCTCTACACTCCCACCGGGAGCCCCAGTCATACCGAGAGGCAGTTGCTCATCCTGAATGGAAGGAAGTCACGACCGTTGAACTTCAGGCCTTCCACCGAACTCATACACGGGACCTCATCCCCTGCCCTCCTGGCGTAACTCCTATCAGCTGCAAATGGATATTCAAGATCAAGACTCGCCCAGATGGGTCTATTGACCGACACAAAGCCAGTTTAGTTGCCCGCGGGTTCCTGCAGGAGCATGGGATTGACTATGATGAGACCTTTGCCCCAATTGCTCGCATGACATCCGTGCGTACCTTATTTGCAGTTGCTGCTACCCGAAATTGGCCTCTCCATCAGATGGATGTTACTAATGCTTTTCTTCATGGTGACCATACTGAAGTCATTTACATGACTCCTCCCCCAGGTCTCACCGTTCCCACCGGCCACGTCTGTTATCTTCGTCGGGCTCTCTATGGTATCAAACAGGCCCCCCGTGCCTGGTTCGAGTGCTTTCGTACTGCTGTTCTCAAGGCTGACTTTATTGAATGTCAAACCGATCATGCTTTGTTCACTCGCACCTCTGCTCAGGGCTGTGTCATCCTTCTTCTCTATGTGAATGATATGATTATCACTGACGATGATAATGCAACCATTGCCTCTCTTCAACAGCACCTCCGCAACCCGTTCGAGATGAAGGACATGGGCCCCCTTCACTACTTCCTTGGGTTGGAGATTTCTAGGTCCAAACGTGGCGTCCTTGTCTCTCAACAGAAATATATCTCTGACATCCTCTCTGTTTCCGCCCTCACTGACACCCGGACAGTTGATACTCCCATCGAGCTCAATCTCAAACTTCTCCCAACCGATGGTGAACCTCTCCCAGATGTCTCCCGCTATCGGCGGCTTGTCGGGATGCTGGTGTATCTCACTATGACTAGGCCTGACATCGCCTATGCCGTCAGCTTTGTCAGTCAGTTTGTCCAAGCCCCTCGCTCATCTCATTATACTGCTGTTCTCCGGATTCTCCGCTATCTCCGCACATCCGTCAACCACTCATTGTTTCTCTCTGCCACTTCTCCACTCACCCTCCGAGCATTCTCTGATGCTGATTGGGCGGGGGATGCTGCAACTCGTCGCTCTACCACCGGCTTCTGTATCTTCCTGGGTGACTCTTTGATCTCCTGGCGTAGCAAGAAACATGACTCCATTGCGCGCTCAAGTACTGAAGCCGAGTATCGTGCCATGGCTTCCACCACTGCTGAGGTCGTTTGACTTCGTCGATTACTCGGAGATCTTGGTGTGGCGATTCGGGCCTTCTCCCTTATTCTGTGATAATCGAAGTTCTATACAAATTGCCTCTAACCCTGTATTTCATGAACGGACGAAACACATCGAGATTGATTGTCATTTCACTCGTCAGGAGTTCCTCGCCAACACTATCTCTCTACCGTTCATTTCTTCTGTAGAACAAGTGGCTGACTTCCTCACCAAGCCTCTCACATCTGCAAGATTTTAATATTTCAGTAGCAAACTCTTGGTTCATGATCCACCGTGAGTTTGAGGGAAGGTGTTAATATTAAAATGTATTTAATATTCCTGTATATTCTGTTTAGTCTCACACCGCCTGTGGTATTTTCGGACTCCCCTCCTTCTCTATAAGACCCCAAGGGTCCTCTTTTATTAACTGAACATAGATTACTGGAATTCTCCAAAGTCTAATATGAACATTGCATCTTTGGGAAACAAAAACGATCAACTCATCGTACAAAAGATATTCTTGATCATATTAACTATGATCTTTGTGAATCATCTGGAGTTCTCACTCAAGGAGGACATCGCTATATGATGCATATTATTGATGTTTTTTTTGTAGATTTTGGCTTTAATTTTTTAGATACAAAAATGAAATATTCTCCACTTTTAAAAAGTAAAAACCCCTTGTTGAAATCCAGACATGAAGAAAGGTCAAGAAGCTCAGAACAAATAACATGGGATTGTAAGACCCAAAATCATTATAGGTAAATCATAACAGAATGATGTTGCAGAAAGAATGAACATAACTTTACTTGAGAAAGCACAATATATGCTCTCAAATGTTGGGTTATGGCATCAATGTGATTTTTGGGTTGAAGGGGCATCTACTGCATGTTACTTGGTCAATCGTTCTCCACAATCGTCCCTTGATTTCAAAATTCTAGAACAAGTTTGGTCATAATTCGAGTAAAAGTGGAGATTATTAGGTAAAAGTGGAGACCAGTTCTTCGAATTCTGAGTAAAAGTGGAGATTATTAGGTAAAAAATTATGGCTCATAATTCAAACACTTGAATCCTCTATCATTTCTGTACAAAAGGAGATTCTTTTGTGAAAAATCCTATGCCCAGGATGTGCACAACCACCAGAAGAAAAATCACCAGAACAATGCAGGAATGCTTGAAATCAAAAATATAAGTTTGCTACAACCACACAACAATTAATCGAACATACACTGAGACATACACGGTTGTATGATTTCAACCGAAGTCCACAAAAAGAAATACAAGAAATCTTCAAATACGAAAAAGGATAAACCTTCAAATCCTCCTACAGCCTTCACGCTTTGAATCTGCAGATCTGAAATCCAGATGGCCGGGAAACGCTATTCCGGCGAGGCTTCACACCGGAGATGGGAGGAGATGATGACGGCAGGACCAATATTCCACAAACAGAAAGAAAGGAGGTGCGGTTACTTGAGATCAGCGGGAGAGAGCGGAAGGATGTCTGCGGCTAGGTTGTTTTTCTGGACGGGAGAGACTTTCACACAAAATGGAGATTTGCGGTTCACACGGGGGTTATATTTTGATAATAGAAATATATCTATATATAGGTAGAATGTCAGTTGTCAAAACAAGGAATAGAAAAGTGAATGCACGAGCATCATCCGACGAATTGAATGAAGATCATCCGACGAATTGAACAGAACCATATATATACTTTTATATATAGCTGATATATATATATATGTATATATCTTTTTTTTTCACTTCAAAAAAATTTAACATCTTTGTGTTCAAAAATTGCCTTTGTTTAGCTACAAAATGCAGCAATATGAATGATGTTGATTATCATCAAACCAACTCTCATCCTTCTTATTACATGAGTGCTAGCTCATCTAATTTCACTTTGAGAGAGATTTTCTTCTTTGTCCTTGTCATTATTAAGATGATTTATCGTTATCTCTTATTTATAGTGAGATTATATTATTTGCCGTCGCCCGCAGTTTTTTCTCACTATATTGGAGAGTTTTCCGCGTAAATTTTGTGCTCTTCTGCTTCTGTTTAGTTGTGCTTCTGCATAGTGCTTGACCCAGGCTTAGTTGACATTCCTGGGCCAGGCTTGGGCCTGAGAATGAAAGGCCAATGTGGGCCTCAGCCCACATAAAAGTACACTTTAAATGGGCTAGGCTCACAAGACATTTTGGCATCTGTAGCATCACTCAAATATCTTTAACCCTGTTTACGAGTTTACTCAAAAGTAAAAAATAAAATGCTTCTGCGGTCTATCAATTTTGATTGTAAATATTTTTAGTCGACTTTAGGGCTAAAATAATTCACTATATCATCTTGGGAGATAACGCCTCGATGATAACGAGTCGAGTTCGAGCAAATTGGGCTCGGCTCGAAATCGAAATTTTCGAGTCAAACTCGGCTTGAAATCGAAATCGATTTCGAGTCGAGTTGGCTCGGCTCGAAATGGCTCGATTCCGAGTCGGCTCGAAATAGAATCGAGTTGACTCAAAATCGAATTTAAATGGCTCAACCAACTGCGAGTGCAAGAACGTGTGTATGGCCTTAGGCCAATTATTCTTTCGAAACACTTCAACCCCACCAAAATTTTGAAGGTAAGTTGAAACCTTCAGGCTCTTCAATGAAAAAAAAACCCACCAACAGATATCTTACTAATGCTTCAACTCTCCTACACTCCAATGTAGGTGATCAACCCTCTCCAGCAAAACCTCTCATTTCTTCGGTAACATCCTTGTGAGTTAAGCCAGAAAGTGGAAGTCTCACAAACTTAAAAACTCGACACCTATTTGAGAGACCCAAAATCATCGCTACTTCATTCATAGTAAATCTCACATAATATTTACCTAATAAAAAGGTTTTTTTTTTGTCTCCACTATAACACCGCACTAGCAAATATAGTAACGGTATATTCTGTGCGAGATTTGGAATTTTAAATAGTGGAAGCACTCTCACATCTTCAAGAGCTGCCTTTGACTCATCAGAAATTACTTCCAGTAACGAACTGTCATTCGATTTGAAAGTGGACACCACACACCTACAACTAAGGTATTGGTTATCGGGTATCTGAAAAACCATAAATAATTACACATCTGACCAACCATTGGTCGGATGTGTAAACAACAACACAGATACAACTGTAACAACAACTATAGTTTTAACTGTAACAACAAATACAAATACAACTGTAATAAGAGATCTTGATACAACTGTAACAAGAATTATAGATACAACTGTAAAAAAAATAAGGATTCGAAAACAAATACAATTGTAAGAACAAATACAGATACAACTGTATCGCTAATTCAAATACAGAAACAAATAGTTTCTAATAAACTTCAGAGAACACCTAACTTTGTAACCCAAATTCAAAAATACGAAAAGCCCTAAATACCAGGAAAAATCAACAAGACATTACTACTACAATAAATCAAGGAACCATAGCAATCCCAATTCAAAAATAGGAAATGCCCTAACATACCAGGAAAAATCAACATCATGGTCGACTACAATAAATCAAGGAACCCTAACAATCTCTACAATCCCAGAAGTAGAAATGAAAAACTAGCAACATAAAATTTGCCCTAACCTTGTGTGTCCCAGAAGTAGAACTGGAAAAATATGCGCTCAACGACGGGCGACCTTTCCGACAAAATCATGTACTCGACCAGGATAACCGCCTGCGCTCAACGACGAAGCTGTAGGGTTGCCACATAGTAGACCGGGATGACGACATGCGCTTAACGTCGAAGTTCTAGGGTTGCGCCATTGTTTTGTGTTTCGCCGGAGTGTGAGGGTTTCCGACGGTTTCGGGAGTGTTGGGAGTTTCGGCAGGGAGGAAGAAATGTGGGACCTGGAGGAAATAATGTGGGCCCTATTTTTTGGGCGGTATTTATGAGCGCAGGATATTTCTCTGCGCTCAACGCAGGGAAAATTTTGCCAATCTTTCTCCCCTTGGACGGTCAGACTCTTCGTCGTCGGCGGCGTGATGCCTCTTCAGCCTCTTTGTTTCATCGACTCGGTCAATCCTTCTCCCCTCGTAAGATATCAATATGTGCCTTCATATCTTTTTTCTTCAGAAAATGTTAAGACACTAACATTCCCTCGTTTGATCTTTCCTTCAAAATCGGATGTCCTAGTTTCATCGACTAGGGCAACCCTCTTCAATCCCCTATTTCAAGTTTCCAATTTTGATCTTTCAAGGCAACAATTGCAACAGACACGGTTAAGACCTCTGATTCAAGGTAACTTCAATCCACAAAGTTTTTAGATATTGTTCAAGTTAAAGATACACGTGCACTAACTCTATTAAATAAAATTTATGTAGTTCTCTCGCATCATAATTTGAGCATTATGGATTTTCGAGGTCAAGAATATGATGGTGCAAATAGTATGTGTGGTGAATGGAAAGACTTGAAAACATTGTTTATTAATGAATGTTCACAAGTTTATTATGTTCATTATTTTGCGCATAAACTGCATCTCATTCTTATTGCAACATCAAAGCGAATGAAGACAGTGCAAATTTTTTTCAATGAATTGATATTTATTGTCAACATAGTTGGTGCTTCATCCAAACACAATGATCAATTACGAGCTGCTCACAAAGAATATTTTGATCGCATGATTGCTCTGGGTGAAATTGAGACTGACACACGAGTCAATCAAATTGGTTAACTACAACAACATGGTAACACTAAATGGTCATCTAATCTAAACTCTGTTTGTAGTGTTATAAATGTGTATAGTGTCACATGCTCTGTGTTGCTTGATATTACTGTGTTGAAATCGGCAATCGGTTTCTTGAGTTCAGACCCACTGGGGGGTGTTGCCCGCACCTACTTATCCCTAGCTTTCACTCTTGACAGTGGACGAAGAATTATGAACTGACCCAAGGCTGTAGAGAGAAGGTCCCGCCACACACCCGGAAGATCTTAGAGAGATTCCCCTCCCAAACCAATGCTCAGCTGGGCACCTTGGAGGGCTCTAGCAGCCAACCAGCAACTAGGCTAGAGGAGAGAGCTTCAAAAGATCGGATCTCTTCCAAGGTGCCCTTAAGGGTCTATTTATAGATTCTATAATCCGGTCTGCAAATAGCCAAGTTGTTATAACATCCACACTACACTTGCGCGAGTGCCCTGCGAGTGACCTGCGAGAGGGGTCGCACCTGCTCAGAACCCCTTCTGCCCTTTCTCGACTTGGGCGAATGCACCCCTTACTTGCCCTTTTGCCTGTTCCGAGCATGGGGCCCTACTCAACAAATACAGGGTTGTACATAGTGATAATGGAAGGACATCTGCTCAATGAGAAGATGCTGAAGCAGTTTTTAGAAAGATGAGAGTATTCGAATTTGTATTCGTCTTGCATTTGATAAAAGAAGTTTTAGAAACAAATGATATTCTATGCAAAACACTGCAACATCAAACTCAAGATATATTAAATGTTATAGGTTTAGTTTTAACAACAAAAGCTCTTATTCAAAAATTACAAGCATCTAGCTGAGAAAAGTTTTTACAAGATGTGAAAAAATTTTGTGAGAAAATTGAAGTAGAAGTTTCCGACATGAATGCTTGATATAGTGATCGTCAATTTTGAAGTCCACGTGATATCACTATAGTGAAACATAATTTTCGAGTGAATATTTTCAATGTCGCAATAGATTGTGTGTTGTAGGAGCCGAACTCTAAATTCAGTGAAATTTCTATGAGACTATTTCATCTCAGTATAACTTTAAATCCAAGTGGTGAATATAAATATTTCAATATTGATAATATATGTGTCATTGCAAAGAATTTTTATCATCAAGATTTTTGTCAGCATGAGATTTATGTGTTGAATACTCAACTACGGTATTATGAGATTGGTGTTTCTTCTCATTAGGATTTGAAAAATTTGTCTATAATTTTCAAACTTTATGAGAAATTAGTGGAAACAAAAAAATCGAAGACCAACTATCATATTGACATATTAATTCGACTCATTTTGATTATTCCGGTCTCACCAGCAACTATAGAGCGACCATTTTTTGCCAAGAAACTTGTTAAAATGAGACTTCGCAATAAGATGGATGATGAATTTCTCACAAATTCTATAGCTTTATCATAGAAAATTGACAAAGATTACATCATAGATGAATTCTATGAAGTGAAAAATCGTCGTGCACAATTGAACTAACATATATATGATTGTTTATTTCTCTTCATTGTTTATTAAAACTAGTGGCTTTATTTTGTTCAAAACTTGTCTAAATCCTTTTTATATTTAAAATTTCATCATTTTTTTCTTTGCCTTTTATAGTCTGCTCGTACGTAGTCAAACTTCTTAGATCTGCCCCTGGATGCAGGGAGAGCCTCCCCAGACAAGCCCGAGGACTATCCCGAGAGACCGGGAGAATATACGCAGGTCATCGCTCGAGTTAGAAATATACAATAAAAAAGCAAGGACAAATGACAGATTGACTTTATTAAAAAAAATGATGAAACATCAAAGATAGGCCAAGTGGTACACTAAAAAGGAATGTTTTTTCCTTAAAATAGTTGTTGAGCCAGACTTGTTCGTGTCATAGATGACTACCCAGCTAAAAATGATAGCGATGGAGATCGCCGGAGAGTTTTAAACAACCTTCTCATATTTTTCATATTTTTAAAACAACCTTCTCTTACACGAGAGTTTAAAACAACCTTCTCTTACCTCAGAGTTTAAAACAACCTTCTCTGGGGTTGCGCGGTGCGGTTTGGTGCAGTTTTGGCCCAAACCGCAACCGCACCGCAAGGGCGTGGTTTTGTCCCGAACAAAATCCCACCGCACCGAAATTACACTGTGCGGTTTTAGTTTGATGCGATTTTTGCGGTGCGATTTCGGTTTGATGCGGTTTTGCGGTGCGGTTGCAATTTCAGTGCAATTTTTAGCATACAAAATACATAGACATTAAAAAGATAATGTGAGGTAAAATAAGATGTAAAAATGGGGCAAAAGCATAATTACATGAGTTATTATCATGAAAAAATATGTAATATATGTATATTTAAAATAATAATACTACAAAATCAATTACAAGCTAAAAATGGATTTTCAGATACTACAATCCTCATAATATGATCATTACTTTAATTGCATATAAAATGACACATCAAATGCAAATATAATGAATCTGAATGATTTTAAGTCTTAGATATGCACATAACCCGCATAATTGTACTTTTATTTCAAACATTGAAATATTAAGAGAAGACTGGTGAATATGTATTTACACTTAGATAAACTATTATGATACTATTTGCACTTAACAAAAACTTATAAATCAGTTTTTATTTAGATGTATGTGATATATCACATGTTTATAAAATATGTAATTAGTCAGTGCGATGCAGTTTCAAGATCCGAAAATCACATCGCGCTTGGTTTGTAAAAGTTCAAAACCGCACCGCATCGAAAATTCGAAACAATGCGGTGCAGTTTAAAAATCGGACGATAGCAGTTATTAATGGGAGGGGCCATCATAGAAAAGAGATTATCTTCATGCAAAGATAATCCTAATTAGAGTAATAATGATTAAATATATTATCTTTTGACAGAGCATTAAATGGCAATAGAACTATGACGATTGAAATTTTAGGGGTGCAAGCGGTTGTAGGTTTGGACCCAAACTGAAAATTGTTGGTTATTTTTTACTTCAAATCGAACCTAACGTAATCCGATTTCAGTTCAATGATCGGGCCGAGTTCAGGAAGTTTTTTTGGAGGTGTTCTGTTTCTTACATGTTTTTTTTTCTTGAATTTAAAGATTACAAGTTTTATAACTAATACATTTTGCACAAATAAATAAATGTAAGTAAAATTATTACATTCTAATACCTATTTTCTATGACTACAAACAAAAAAAACGTCTTTTATGTTGTACAACTTGTATTCGTCAAGGGTGGGCTCACTTGGGCCACGTAAGCAGAGCAAGACAAAGGCGAAGACTTGAGCGACCCCGGCTAGAAGGCGAGTAGCTTTTGGCACTCGCCACATAGGCGAGCATACCAAGCAACTCGTCGCCAGTGAGCCTTATCTACAGTTCGCCAATAGGTGAGTACTCTATGGTACTCGCACTCGGCAAGTTCTTACCTGCAATCGTATATTTGGCGAGCACTCTTTCCAGGTTGATACCCACCATGGTTCTTTTACCCCTTAGACCCCCATCTTCCATTCTCTCAAAGTCTCTACTCTTCAAGTAAGTGCCTTCCGAGTGCCTAGCTCAGCCTTGGTTTTGGAGGAAAAATTCTTTTCGATTTTCCGGTACGTGAAAGAACCTCCTCGTTGCAACACTTGTGTTTTGCTTATAGATAGTTCAGGTCTCTCTCTCTCTCTCTCTCTCTCTCTCTCTCTCGCTGTAACTCTAGCTCTAGTCATCAGATTTGTGGCGTCTAACCTCAAGATCAGTAACTTTGAGCTGCACTTTGATCCGAACATTTAGAACTAAGTTCTTTGCTCCAACAAATGTGATTTTATGAACAATTGAACTTACAACAAAACGAGACACATATACATGTATTGATATATACTGAACAAGTACATTTAAAGTGGTTTGTTGATCGATGACTAAATAAGAATAAATTGACCAATTTTATCAAATTTAAAACCCCACTTAACCGTATTGGTTTTGGGGTTGGGGTGAGTGATAATCACGAAATTAGTGGGAGCACTCACAAGAAGAGACCGGGAGTGCTTTCCAATAAATTAAGTCTCTGTTTCGCACGGCGGTGGTGATAGTGAACGCGGTGGTTATGAACCGTCATTCATGAACGTCCGACCTCACCTAAAGAACTTCATCTACTTTTATGCTCAAAAATACTTTTCTTTTCTTGGTGGCAGTCATAACTGTTGACATGTCAAACATACATTCTACGGCGATGGAGTTTTTGTCCAAACTTACCGAAGAAAAAACGCCGCGCCAAACGGAGTCTAAATGTGATGGTACGTACTCACCGGCGGAACACTATGATTATACCTTACTAGAGAAGAAACATACCTCGCCCTTGTTTCATGAATCAAGCTCCGTCGTAGTACAGAAATATTCCTCCCGAGCCCCCACATCGCGGAGAGTTGCTCAGGATCGAAGATAAGAAGAGAAATTCTAGACTCGAGTAGAAGGAACACGCAAAGATGGCATGAAATACTAGAAAACTTTACCTTTGCAAGTAAATTGACACGAGAGCAGAAAAAATTCATATTTTTTTTGGAAATCGAGTTCTCAAAGAGGAAGATTCACCAAGAAGTGTGGTTTTTGGCGATAGAGACTAGAGTTTACGCGAGAGAGATGAATAGAATGTGAGAAGAAATGAACAGGGAACAATAATAAAGGCAATGCTCATAAATTTGAACGAGTGTGTTTTCGAACTTTCGTGATCCGAGGGAAGTTTAATGGAGGTGCTGAAGATTTCGTGGAGGAAGTGATCCTTAGAGATGAATCCGGCCCCAGTTCTCTCGGGCCATGGAGAAAGAACTCCAATCGATGTTTTTCATATTTTTTCGACAGCGAATAAAATGAGTGTTTTTAGATATTTTTCGAGAAGTGAATAGCTGTAAGACCCCATTTTTTTTTGCAGAAAAAAAAAATGGGGTCTTACAAGTGGTATCAGAGCGAACCTCGATCCGAAGAAAAGAAGTCCACAAACCCTGGGCCACCCCGCGCAAGTTTAGTTTGAGGACAAACTAAGCAGCGGAAGCAGTGGTGTGCCCATATGGGAAAATCACATGAAAAAGTCCACTTTTAACTGAATCTTCTTAGCTATTTTCCCTACGAGCGTCAAGTCTTCTTTTGTAGCCTGCAGCGAACCCTGCCCCCTGCAGGGAATACCTCCGGCTGCAAAAGAACTCTTTAGATAGAACTTTAGTCAATGAGTTAGACTCAACCCCACTAGGACACGTGACTTACTAGGACAATTTATACCATGACCTAGTCTGAAATAGACCGTAAGTATAACTTTTGGTGAAGGTACGAGGATACCCAAAAGAGGCTAGAGAAAGAGAGATTGACACATAAGCAGAATGGTGTGAGACTTGTAGACTCAACCCTCGTATCAGTGTCATGATTACATTAAGACAACCACCGTGGAAAACACCGAGGGTCGGATAAGAATTGAAGCTCAGAAGGGACCCGTTTGGGATTGGGTAACATAGTGACCCTGATAAGGTTGTCATAGAAGGTACCTAGAAGAGTCTAAGGTGTGGAGTACACCAGTGAGCCCCAAGATAGAACCCCAAGTCTAAGGTTATATGCCCTAGAATTGATTGCATATATAACTTGGTGATATTGAAGGTACTCAGTCCAAAATAGATAGTGGCTTATCTTTTGTTTATTGGGGGCTTGTCCTTTGTTTATTGGGGCGTACCTTTTGTTTATTGGGCAAATTATCGACGGACTCGGATTTCCCCTTAGACTTAAGTTAGAATTTTTGTGTCATGAACACTATGATTTTGAAGTCAATCTTACTCGATGTTACCTTGAAAGAAGATGAGACGGTGAAACAGTATGTTTGGGATGATGATCGGTGGTAGTACCAGGGCAATGGTTAGACATCATTTGGGTCGGACAACAACTTGCCCTTAGTTTGAATCATTGGAAATGTAAAGTCGCCAGGATTAATCATTTAAGGATGTTGATGTCCTAGTATAGAAGTTAAGGGCGGAAATTAGATCTTACAAGTTATAGTTAAATTTGAAAGCTCTTGTGGTTGGGGGAAATTCGGAAGTGATCTACTTTTGATTTGTTAAAAATCATGCCCCGTCATGGTTGATAATTTTATCTACAATAATAGCTTTATACCTTGTGAGCTCCGAGGATAAATAACCAGAGATCTTAGACGATGACTTATTGGATTTGGAATCTAGTGCCGAGTTTACTATGATAAGAACGATCTAAGTTTATCGTGCTTAAGACCATTTGAGAGTGATCAAGACTAGCATAGGTGGAAGTGACAGGATTTTGGAGAGATAAACATGATGATTTTTCCTTGATAAAAATTGACTTGTGAAAAACCCTAAGGTGTCAAAATTTTGCTCTTTATGACTCAAACTCCACGTAGAAAATAATCGAGAATCATCTTGTCATTATGATTGGTTAGCATATACTCATAAAGGTTCACAAGTGCACCCCCATTAAAAGTTAAGGATGATTGGGACGCTAGACGATTTGATTAGTTCCATCAATAGTAAGAACTAGATAAAGTGTAGATTAGAGTTGTTTGATTACTCGGACGTACGTGAAGGAGTAAGAAATTGAACGGGCGAAAAGAAAACTTTAGAGGCATAAGAGTCTGCCCAGGTTAGAGTGGAAATTCGAGGATAGATTGACCAAGGTAGCTAGGTCACCCCGGTCAGGATAGATGATACGACGGTGCGAGTCTTGCGGCGCAAGAAGATTCCAGAGGTTAAGACATGTGGTAAAATTAGGGTCAGGAGGAGCACAACTTGGAGCCACTAGAGCTGGTGTGGCATGGATAGTCGGTGCTCTTCGAGCCAGGAATAACTTTGACTCTTAGGGGATGTTACGTTCAGTCACCCGCGGTGAAAACCCCGCAAGCCTAACCTGAATTTCGAGGACGAAATTATTGTTTTTGTTTATTGGGATTTGTAACATCCCCCAGACAGCTAGACCCCCCAGGTGAATCTGTTCTGACAAGGTCATGACAAGGCCTTGGTAGAGTAGAAATCCCTTTAACTTAGGCAAGATTAGGATTGAAAGTGCCTTGGACTGCAAATAGCAATTTCCAGTGACCAAGCTTAGGGTTGGACTTTAGGGCCTCAACTTGACCATTTGACCCCACCATAGTATCCCTAACCCTTTAGGGGTCCCCTTAGGGCACCAAGGACCCATTGGGGTCAACCAAAGAGGCTAAATTGACCAAAGTCAACCCTAACCCTAAATGGGTCAAAATAGCCTAATTAGAGTCAATTAACCTCCACCATGACAAATTGATCACTCATCTAGGTCTAGAATATCATGAGAGACCTAGTGGACCTAAAAGCCCCATCATGGGACCCCCAGTAGTGCAAATTGACCAAAATGCCCTTGTTAGGTCAAAATGACAATTCTTCACTAAGTACCCTAATTGACCATCACCATGTTAAATTGACCCTACCCTTAGGGTCACCATGTCATAGGGGACCCAGTGGACCAAAAAGCCCCTTGACTGGGTCAACCCTAGGGTTCAATTTGACCAAAGTCAACTTAGCCTGTTTTGGTCAAATCAGCTTAAATTGGGTCAACTAAGACTCATGTGACCAAATTGACCCCACCAATAGTTTCTAAACTTAATTTGGAGTCCACTGGACCCAAAAGCCCCATCCTAGGGTCACCCAATTGGCCAATTTGACCAAAAGTCAAAATTGCCCAATGTAGGTCAAACCTCTTGAACCTAGCCCAATCCCTTTGGGCTAAGCCCAAATTAACCACTTGACCAGCACCCTTGACTGTTATTTAACCTAGGATAGAGAAATGAGCCGGCCATGGTGAGTAGGAGAGAGAAAAACTCATTTAGGGGGAGAGAGAAAGAGGAGGAATTAATGGGGAGGAAGAAGAAACCTTCAATCTTCCCCATTAATGGTAGGATTCATCTCCTCTAGGGAAGAGGAGGAGTTTCCAGCCATTTCCCGGCCTCCCAAGGGTGAATATCAAGGGATTTCACCAAGGCCGAAATTCCCCATTCATGGCCTTAAATGGCATTGAAGCCATGGCTCTTCCCCTCCCTCAATTGAAGTCTTTAAAAGCTTCCCTAGACCCAGAGCATCGTTTTCCCCCACTTACCCAAAGGAATCAGGCAGTTTGGTGTGGTGGTTGCAGAACTCGGAAACCATGGAGGTCGGCCATGGCAATCCCCCTATCGACAAGGCATCAAGCTCCAAGCAAGGTCCACTTCTTCATCTCTTCCCTAATGGATAGATCCCATTCCTTCCTATTTCAAAAATGAATGAGATTGGGGCTAAACCCAATCGATTTTTCTTATTGTTCATGGCCGAAAATACAACATTCGGGGGACCAATCCCGGCCACCTCCGGCCGCCCTGTCACCGGCAATCGACAGCCCCGACCCCGACGATGGAGGTGGCTTGGGGGTTTGGCCAGAGATGGCCCATGGTGGCCGGAAATAGGGCCGCAAGTATGCCCAGCGCGGGCTGTCGCTGACCGTCGGCTCAGGGAAGAAGACGATCCCTGAGCCGTCGGATGAGCGTGATTTTCTCCCTATTATAGCTATATATATTTATTAAAGGTAGTTTATTTGCTGTTTTTTTATTTTAATTATAGAAAATACTTAGAGACAAATTCAGAGAAAATGTTCTATATGAAAGTTGTAGGCCTTGACCCCTAGGACCATACAAAATTGACCTCACCCAATTAGGGGTTCTGGTTTGACCTCAGCACCCATTCTAGTGTAAAGTTTGACTGAACTTTGAATGGGTGCCCACACCAATCCACTAGTCCAAATGACTTGAAATTTGGACTAGGAGTGAGTCTTATCTAGGACTATAACATATCCAAAAATGAGAATTTTTGGAGAACATTTTCTTAAAGTTTTTGTAGAAATTTAATAATCCTTACATAAATTATTTGGAGGGTCAAATGACCTCCAATCTCCACCAAATTTTGGTGGGGTGTTTTTAGGGTCATGATAAACCACTGGTTAAAATCTCAACTCATTTGGAGTTCATTTGATTAGGTAATCATTAGGCCAAAGATTTGTCCATTTAGGGGAAATTTGTGAATAAGGGCTATTTGAGATTTTTCATGGTCAAACCACCTCCTATTGGAGTGGGACTTTGGCCACTGCCCTAATATCACCCAAATCACCTCTAAGAGAGTTTTGGGGTCATGGGGAGTTGGTTTGCCCTAGGTCATGGAGTTGGAGCACTTTGGGGTGCATTTAGTCAAGTAGTGATCTATTGGTCAAATGGGTCCATAGAGACTTGAGTCTTCTTGGGAAGGTCAGTGGAGTCAATTTGAGACCCCATGAGGAAGATTTGTGAGCATTATAGTTGATTTGCTCAAGGCCATAGGGTTGATCCCTATGGGGTAGAATTTGGGGTTGTGAAGGACATAGGGGAGTTTGTCCTTGGAGAGGGGTGTATTGGACTCCCCTGAGTTCTATAAGTGTGGTAATACCCTCACAAGAAGTTTGGGTGGATTTGGAGAAGTTTTGACCCTAACCCTAGGCTAAACTCTAATGGGGTGCAATTAGAGGCTATTGAAGGAAGAAGGGTCAAACCTCAATGGTTTGACTTGAAATTTTGGGGAGATGGTCTTAGGGACCAGAGATTGCTACTGTGAGAATTTGAAAGAGGTTTGGAGTTGTCAAACCTAGGAAATAAACCCTTGGGTAGATTTGCAAATAATTAGGGTTTTGGGTTCTAGGATGAAATAACACTTAATGTTTAACCATCTTCTGTCACAATCTTAGTTTTAATGTTATTAATCCCTGGAAAATTCTGTTAAAACAGGAGAAGACTTGTTGAGGTCTAAATTGTAATTATTCACTTTATTGGCAATTTTTGGGATGATGGATTGTAGGGTGTCAGATTACTGTATTTGCATGAAACTTTGCTGGATGCCGTTTCATACCAATATGTACCCACTGTATTTTTCTCATAATTTTTGGGTTAATATATTTGGTACCTCTAGTTCATTTTGGAATAAATTGCAAATATATCCTCTGTGGAAATTACAAATGTACCCTTTGTGGAACTTGGTGAAACCTTGTAGGATTGAATATTTTAGTTTGTATCACCTCTGTATTAAATTGCATAAGGTTTGGAGATCATATGAGGGTACCTCCTTTGGAATTTACTGGTAATAAATGAGTTTTGGAATTTTGAAAAATAGTAAATCTTGCTGGTTTTTCCTAAGAATTCATATCCACTGATTTTTAGGTACCCTTTATTTATGTAAAAATTTAGGCAGGCATTGGATGTCAGAAAAGCATACTTGCAGTTCAAACCTTAGGAAGTGGTATTTTGGGAAAAATGATTTAAATACTATTATTACTTGGAAAATTATGAAACCCTGGATTTGGCCTTAAATATGTAGTATGGACCTCCAATAAAATTGTTGAATCATAGGATTGAGTATTTAGTGTACTCCCCTTCATGAGCATCAAAGCGTTGAGGATGGTCTGCGTTTAGCAAATTGGCAATTTTGGGGTTGTAGGCCAAATTGGATTATATTGATTGGAGAGTGAGGGCCTCATGGTAATTATATGGATATGAGAGGACCCTTGGAGAGAATTAAAGTTTGATGAGTCCTAGGGTGGCGGGGTGTCATCCTTGGGGTAGGTCGTCCCGTGGATGACGAAAGGTCATCTTTTGTCTATTAGGACCTAAAAGCACTTAGGTTTAGACCGGGTGAAATGTTAAGAGGGTTTCTTATGGGTAGTAACTAATAACATTAAGAGTCTTGGGAATGGGAACTTTGGGGTGTCATCCCATAGTGGTTCCTAGTACCGTAGCGAGCCCCTCACAGGGTAACCCTCGGGAAGTCCAAGACAAACCCTAAGTTGTAGGAGTAAGATGTTCTACAAGATTAGCTAGTAACAACACACTCATCCACACCCTGTGGTTTCGGAAGTTTAGTTGGATTGGTTGTCCGAGCGGGGGCTCGGTGGCTGTTGCAGCAGACTAGTTAGTCTGGTGAGCTTATGGCTCGGAAGGTTATTGATGACGGGCAGGTTAGCCCGGGGAGCTTTTGGCTCGGAAGGTTATTGATGACGGGCAGGTTAGCCCGAGGAGCTTTTGGCTCGGAAGGTTATTGATGGCGGGCAGGTTAGCCCGGGGAACTCATGGCTCAGAGATAGGAAGTAGAACATATTGCATGTGCACTGAAGGTGGTGGGTCTTCGGTATTGGACGGTCGTTCACACCGACGTCAATACGTTGACTCGGCGAGTGTGGTTTTACACTTAGCCTTGATAGTCTGGCGGTCCAGTCAGCAAGAGTACGCAGACGCTCCGCGGGTATAGTGGAGGCGTACAATAGGTCTAGGTTGGGTAGTGTGAATACCAACCTAGAGGTGGGCGAGGCCCAACCCACCGCTTCCGTTTGCCACTACGGGAGTATCCTGGGAGTCTAGCTCGCTCCAAAAAGGGGGAACTAAAGGTCTATGCGCATAGAGTCGAAGTGTGTGAGTTGCACTTGTATGATCATAGCATAACAGCATACCTGCATGTCATAGCATAAACATTGCATTCAACCCCTAACACCTATCGTATAAATTGGTATGGGACTTTTTATACGATAGGCCCTGCTAAACGACCCCTTGGTCTATAGGTTTATATGGGCATTCCTATAAATCAATGGTTATTTTTGTATTATTTTACCTGTCATTATATATACTGCTTACTATTCTTTACATGTTCTTTACTATGCCTACTTACTGCTTCATATATGTAAACACCTGTTTAGTTATAGATCCGCCGTCATCTGCTCTTGTATTTACCCCTTGAATGTCCTCCGCTTCCTCCTCCCATACGGTGCCTAGGAGCCATTGGGGGAGGGGTGGGGAATTGGCTGAGTCATTTTGACTGACGGTCGGTGGACCTTATCATTTTAGGAGTTCGAGGAGACGCAGCAACCTCCGAGAAACAGGTACAACAGGATCCGACATGGTGGACCCCACGGCCATGCTACCATTGTCACCAGCCGGGACATACTCGGGTCAGATGTCCCATGATGAGTGGAACCCCTCCAGCACAGCGACCAGGAGGCCGAAAGCGAAGACGTAGACGTGGATTGCGAGGCAGCGACCGCTGGCCAAAAGAGAAGAAGCGTCCAATGTTGCAGCACCAGTGGAGCACAGAGCCTGCAGGAATGGGCCAGACTAGTCAGAGTACTCCGGTTTCAGTATCGGTGTCGATTAGCTTTAGTTTTACCTAGGAGATAGCTTCCGCGAGTGACCTTGTAGTGAGGAAATGATGTATAGGGCAAGAGCCCTTTTATTACTGTATCCCTTGTTATCTCTTATTCAGTTATTATCTGTGGACGATTACCTTTATGGTTTTTAATTCATGTGATTCTGTGGACTTGTCTCTCTTTTATGAACTTTTCTTTGTGATCGATTTGGCCGGCAGAATCGGCGTTTTGTGGTGGCGACCTTCCCGAGTGAAGGTGTCACCGCAAAACGGCGGTTCTGGGCCTAAGACCCGGTGGTTTTTGCAGAAAAAAAAATGGGGTCTTACAATAGCGGTTTTTGGATTGCTTATAACATTCCTCTTAATGAATCGGATACAAACATATTTTTATTCGATTTATTAATTCCATTCAATTGTTTATATTTTTTTACTTTATTTGTGTTTCTCTTTATACTCTATTTGTTCAGCATAATTAAACTTATTGCTGGTTATAAATCTAGTCTAAATTGATTTTATTATTGCTAATTACTTAATTATTTCACTTATCTCCCATTCCTTCTTTTTATTATCAATAAAATATAAAAAAAATTAAAAAATATAATTATTATTTATAGTAAATGTATAAACAACGTTACATGAAAAATATTAAGTATGATCAACCGCTACATAGAATATTTATTACTGTCAGAAGATAAAAAATACTAATCAACATTCAAAACAATCAACAAACTACTACATAAATAGACAAACTCACATCATGATAAGAATTGAATCCATAATCTCCATGTCATGAGAACTCAGTTGGCTCAAACATTAGTGTCTCAAACATTAGTGTTTATGAATCATGCAATTAGAGCATATTTGTATAATAATATTTTAATTTTCCTAAGTAATTTCTTTTGTTAGCTTTGAATTTTTCATATAATTATTCATTTTGTATTTTTTTAATATATTTCTATATTCTTTTGTAGCATACATCTTGAAAATAGGGTGTCTATGAATCATATTCATATTTAAATTAGTGCCTATGAATCATGAAATTAGAGCGGGTACATAATATTATTATATTAAAAATAAAATAACACATTTAAAAAAAAACTATGGCATGTTATTAACTTATCTGTTTCTTGGTTTCATCTGATTTGTATTTTAACTTGGAGTATTTATTTGATCAAGCACATGAAATTGGACTCCATATTTTTTCAGTAAAATAATAACAAAATAAAACTATTTTGTCAGTTTTTAATTAAATTTAATAATTTAATGCATGTTATAACAAAAGGATGATAGTAACTGGGGGATTGTTCACTGCATGTGGAGTAAGCATGTCCTGATCTTGATCTTGGAAGGGTGGGATATTTTGAGCTAAAAAATAAAATACTTTAGTTTTTTGTTGCAATATTAACGCATCTTAACTTCAATTTTTTATTTTTTTAAATCTGTCCATAGAGATTTCCTTAGCTATGGGAGGCATAGGGCTCTGAGCAGAAGCGGGTTTTTTTTTTGCTCAGGAGAGTTTGGACAAAAACGCCACCGCCATAGAATGTATGTTTGACATGACAACCATGGGCGGATACTGTTGAGTTGGTTTGATTTTTCAAATTCACATGATTCACATTTCTCACCTACCGGCTCCCAATGAAGGCTTTTCCTTCAATTAGCCGTCCATGTGCTTTGAATGGGTGCATGCATGAGAAGCTTCTAGGAAAGAGGCCACAACTTGTGTTTCATGCTCCATTGTTATTGAATTTTGGCTCTATAAAAGGAGAGGGAAGCAAAGCTATGAAGACACACCAAAAGCCAAACCAAAGAGAGGTAAAGACTTGAAGAGGAGAGTGGTAGTGCACTGCCGAAGGAGACGGTGGCCGTCGACATCCGATTGCGGGCAGCATTGACATCGAAGAGCGAAAGCGTGCGGGCAGCGGCAAAGCATCATAATATTCGCGGGTTGTGGCAAGGTGCGCGGTGCTCGATGGTTGCATGCTCGTAGGCGATGGTGGTTGTGCACAAGTGGTGATGTTGGTCGTCTGATGACGACGAAAGTTCGTTCTGGTACGAATCTTGTGCGTCCGTTTTACGGATTGCAGTCAAATTCATATTACTCTTGTGGATTTTCGTATATAGTCTATTTTTCTGCAGTATTTTTCGGACTTTTATCTCTTAATTTGAGTACTTATTTATTTTATTGTGCTAATAAAATTATGCGAACTATGTATTTTCTTATGACTCTGTATTTAGTTGTTCATGGGAATTGCTCTCCCACGACCGGAAACATGGGAAGAGTTTAGGTACATAAGAGAAAGATCACAGGGGATGGGAGTTAATCATATTACAAAATTAACAATGAGGATAGGTTAATATTGAGAACACAAAATTAAATAGAATAACACAATGGCTGGGATGAGAGGCAATAACAGCCTAGAGTGGATCAAATCACTAGCAGATTATAAGTTCCATCAGCTAACCTGGGAACTGATTTGTTCACTATCTGAGGCTAAACTTAGGTTGCGTTTGGCGTGGTTTATTTGCTCCGGTGAGGTTGGACAAAAACGTCATTGTCATAGAATGTATGTTTGGTATGACAAATGTTACAACCGTTACCAAAAAAGAAACTAGTTTAGGGCATGAGATTTTTTTATGACAATGACGTTTTTGTCCAACCTCACCGGAGCAAATAAGCCGCGCCAAACGCAGCCTTAGTCATTATAGTGGGTGATTTCATGTTACGGATGGCGACGAGAGCAACGAGGGCGAAGGGCGCCCGCCGGTGTGGCGCGTCTATCGAAGGAGGGAACGCGGCACGCGCACCGAAGTATGAGAGCGGCGTCGCATTTATCTTTGTATTTTGCATCACATTATGTCTTTCCTTATTTTGCACCGGGTAGTATATAAATCCGGGAGACCCTTGTGTTTGTTTATGCTAAGTATTATCAGATTTGGAATTTCCTCTCCTTCTTTTCCCTGCTCCTCTCCCTCTTTTCCCGTCCTCCCCTCTTCTCGAAAACCCTAATCTTGTTAAGGTATATTTAGCACGTGTATCATATGTTAAACGGAACCCTAACGAGTCCGTTAACGGGTCGTCGGGGATTTAGGGTTACGCCTATAAATACCCCCGCTGGGGGTGTAACATCCCCCAAATTGCTAGACCCCTAAGTTGGTTTTGTCATGACTAGGTCATGACAAAACCATAAGAAGAGCCTTTTCATCTTGGGAGCTTAAGAAAGGAGGAGGAAGCCACCTTGGTCTGCAATTAGCAATTTCCAATTACCAAATTTAGGGTTGGACTTAGGACCTCAACTTGACCATTTGACCCCACCATAGTATCCCTAACCCTTTAGAGGCCCCCTTAGGGCACCAAGGGCACATTGGGGTCAACCAAAGAGGCCAAATTGACCAAAGTCAACCCTAACCCTAAAATGGTCAAAGTTGCCTATTTAGAGCCAATTAACCTTCACCTTGTCAAATTGATCACAGTCCTAGGTCTAGAATACTGTAAGAGACCTATTAGACCTAAAAGCCCCATCATGGGACCCTTAGGGGTGCATATTGACCAAAATGCCCTTTTTAGGTCAAAATGTCATTTCTCCACAAAGTACCCCAATTGATCTTCACCACATTAAATTGACCTCACCCATAGGGTTATCATATCATAGGGGACCTAGTGGACCAAAAAGCCCCATGACCAAGTCAACCCTAGGGCTCAATTTGACCAAAGTCAATTTAGCCTATTTTGGTCAAATCAGCTTAGATTGGGTCAACCAAGAACCATATGACCAAATTGACCCCACCACTAGTTTCTAAACTTAATTTGGAACCCATTGGACCCAAAAGCCCCATCCTAGGGTCACCCAATTGGCCAATTTGACCAAAAGTCAAAATTACCCAATTTAGGTCAAATCTCTCAAACATAACCCAATCCCTTTGGGCTAGCTCATTTGGATGGTCAACCAGCCCATGTAGACCATCATTAAACTCAGGAAAAGAGTGTAGAAACCGGCCATGGTGATTAGGAGAGAGAAAATGGGGGTTTCCCCATTTTTGAAGAAAGAGAAGAGACCATTCATGGCCATTAAGAGGATTCATCCCTTGGCCTCCCCAATTGACTCTTCCATTCAACTCCTCAGCCGATTAGGAGGAATTTCCATCAGTTTCCAAGAAGCATTGAAGCAGGAAAGATGAATGGGGGCCGGCCCTTGAAGAATTCGAAGAGGCCATTAATGGCAATGGGGGTTAAAGCCTCCCTCACCCCCATTCGAACCCCCCATCACCTTCAGAAGCCAGAGAGGAGTGAAACCCCCAATCTTGCAGAAGATTTCGTGTGCTGTAGACGTGAATCGGCATGGCACCTCAACCTCCCCGAGCTCCCATGGTGTACTCAAGGACAACCCGCCGGCAAGCTCATCAGCAGGTCCTATTCTCCTCCCTGAACCCTAAGGATTAGATCCCAATCACCGGCGGCTCGAATCGTGGCCAATCGGCTGTGAATCGAGCCAGCCAAGCCTCCCGTCGACCGGGTTGGGCATCTCCTTGCAGATCACGATTCCGGCCACCTCCGGCCGATCAAACACCGCTCATCGCCGGCCCCCACCTCAACGGAGGTGGTGGTGGCGTTGGTCGGCCGGGGCGGCGTTCAGGTGGCCGGGAAATCACCAATCAAGCGGCCCAGGCGCGCGGAATCTCAGCCCCAGGCTAATCGGGGACGATGGCTGTGAGCCGTCCGATTGGCCGCCTTTTGCTATACGCAGCCATGAAATGATTTAAATCATTTATTTTAATTATATGTCACACTTTGTGACAGATTTTGTGACCCGATTTTAAGGCCCTTAGGGGCCATAATTCGAAAAATGCCCAGAGATAACATTTGTAGGCCTTGATGTCTATTCCTAATGGGAGTGAAATCAGGCTATTTGGTTAAGTATGGGACCCACAACACTCATTCTAGTGAGGCTGGTCAAAACTCAAACCAGACCTTTAAATTAGTATAACTCTTAAATGACAAATCTGATGAAGTTGATATTTTGGCTATGCATGCATGTGCCCTGTACCTAGATTAGGTTTGAGTATCAGATTTTTAGAAGTTAATTTTCCTAAGATTTTTATAGAAATTTAATAATCCTTGCATAAAATATTTGGAGGGTCAAATGGCCTCCAATCACCACCAAATTTTGGTGGGGTAACATTAGGGTCATGATAAACCCTTGGTTAAAATCTCAACTCATTTGGAGTTGATTTGGTAGGGTATTTCACCAAAACAACCTTAGGCTCCCTAGGTTTAGGCAAAACTTTGAGTGAGTGCCCCCACTCTTCCACAAGGTCTTTTGGCTTCATATTTGGGGTGCACCTCACCCTTCCCCATGCCAACCTTTGGTCCAAGTTTGGTGGCCATTGGAGGAGTTTTGCCCTAGTAAATTAATAAGGGGGTAAATGTTATTTGCACCCCAAATAGGTACCTAATAGAACCCCACTCCTCACCAAGTATTGGTAGGATCTTGGGTGCTCTTTCACTGACCCCTGACCAGTATAGTGAGTTGTTTGGGCTTGGGCAAGGTAGGGAGTTATCTTGAGAATAGTTTGCTTAAGGGTTATGTTTAGGGCAAAAAGTGCACTTAAGCTAGCTTTTGAGTGTGGAGGGGTTTCCTCCCACTGATTGGTGGGGTGACCTTGGTTACTGATTTAGGATGCATAGGACACCCCAAGGAGCAATGTTGGATGAGTTAGGGCCTAGTGTGCCCTTAAGCCCTAGTAGTGAAGTGTATGGCGCCCCTTAGGGTTTGTGAAGGAGGTAGGAGTAAATGTCCATGGAGAGAAGTGCAATAGCCCTCTCTGGGCTCTAAGAGTGTTTTAATCCGCTCACAAGAAGTTTGGGTGGATTTGGAGATGTTTAGACCCTAACCCTAGGCTAAACCCTAATGGGGTGTAATTAGAGGCTAATGAAGGAAGAGGGGTCAAACCTTAATGGTTTGACTTGAAGTTTTGGGGAGATGGTTTAAGTGACCAGAGAATATTACTGTGAGAATTTGAAGGGATTTGGAGTTGTTAATCCTAGGTAATAAACCCTTGGATAGATTTGTAAATAATTAGGGTTTTTGGTTTTAGAAAGGAATAATACATATTTATTAACCATTTTCTGTCACAAACTTGGTTTTAATACTATTGATCTCTGGAAGAATCTGTTAGACCATGGGAAGACTTTTTGGGGTTCAAAGTGTAATATTTCATATAGTAGACAATTTTTGGGATGATCAATTTTAGGCTGATAAATTGCTGTAATTGCATGAAACTTTACTGGTTGTCTTTTCATATCAATATGAAACCACTGTAATTTTCTTATAATTTATGAATCAATATTTTTGGTACCTCTAGTTCACTTTGGAAGAAATTGCAAAAATATCCTTGGATGAAATTACAAATGTACCCTCTGTGGAACATGGTCAAACTCTGTGGGACTGAATATTATATTATGAAGCACTTCTGTATAAATTTGCATGAGGATTGGAGTTCATGTGAGGGTACCTCCTTTGGAATTTATTGGAAATAAATGTGTTTTGGAATTTTTAAAAATAGTAAATCTTGCTGATTTTTCCTAAAATTTAATATCTACTGTTTATGAGGTACTTTTGATTTATGTAAAAATTGGAGTAGGCATTAGAGGTCAGAAAAGTACACTTGTAGTTCAAACCTTAGAAAAATTGCCCTTTGGAAAATTGTTTAAAATATTATTATTATTGGGAAAATTATGAAACCCTAGTTTTGATCTGAATCAGGTAGCATGGACTCCCAGTAAATCCCTTGGGTCATAGAGTTGATTATTTAGTGAACCTCCCTTCATGAGGATCAAAACGTTAAGGGTGGTCTGCGTTTAGCAATTTGGCAACTCTGGGGTTAAGGATCAAACTGGTGGCCTTTGGTTTGGGAATGGTAAAGGTTGAGTGGTAATCTTGTAATTATGTGAGGACCCCTGGCTTGGTGAGTTTTAGGGTGGTGGGGTGCCACCCTTGGAATAGGTCGTCCAGGGATTGACGAAAGATCGTCTTTTCCCATTAGCGTCTTTTAACACCTAAGTTTACTATAACAGGAAAGTTATTATGAGGATTTGCTTATAGAAGTCTAGCCGGTTTAGTCCGGTGATCTTATGTTTCTGAGATGTCTATTGGCGACGGGCGGGTTAGCCCGGGGAGCTTGTAGCTCGGTGTGTTGGAAGATATACGGCATGTGCATAAGGTGGTGGGTCCTTCGTGTTGGCGATCGTTGCACCGACGTTAACACTTGGGATCGGCAAGTGTGGTATTTACACTTAGCCATAAAAGTCTGGCGGTCCAGTCAGTAAGAGTACGCAGGTGCTCCGCGGGTTTTGTGGAGGCGTACGATAGGTCTAGGTTAGGTGCAAATACCAACCTAGAGGTGGGCGAGGCCCAACCCACCGCTTCCGTTTGCCACTACGGGAGTATCCTGGGAGTCTAGCTCGCTCCAAAAAGGGGGAACTAAAGGTCTATGCGCATAGAGTCGTAGTGGGTGAGTTGCACTTGTTTGATCACCGCATAAAAGCATACTCTGCATGTCATGGCATAATCATAACATTTAACCCCCGACACCTATCGTATAAATTGGTATGAGACTTTTTATACGATAGTCCCTGCTAAACGACCCCTTGGTCTATAGGTTTGTATGGGCATTCCTATAAATCAATGGTTAATATTATAATACTTACCTGCCTCTACTTTTGCTCCTTACTGTTTTTCCTATACTTTACCATGCTGCTTTTATCTCATGTTTTACTTATGTACATACACCTGTGTAGCGTAGAACTCACTTGTCATCTGCTTTCGTATTACCCCTTGTTGGTCCTCCGCTTCCTCCTTCCCATACGGTGCTTAGGAGCCTTGGGGGGAGGGGTGGGGAATTGGCTGAGTCTTTATGACTGACGGTCGGTGGACCTTATCATTTTAGGAGACCGCGGCGACGGGGCAGCACCAGAGGCCGGTGCAAATGGAGGCGGGGCAGTCTAGCTCAGGAGCTCAGATGACAGGATCCGTGAGTGTTTGATTTAGTTGATTTGCTTCCGCGAGTGATCCATGTAGTGAGGCTTTTGATGTATCAGGCAAGAGCCCTAGTTACCTTGTTATCTTGTTCTTTTTCCTTCAGTTATTTTTGTGGACAACTTTTGATAGTTTAATATATGTGACGTGGACTTGGTTGTTTATTCAGTTAAGCTTACTTTTCTTGTGATCGAATTGGCCGGCAGGATCGGCGTTTTGTAGTGGCGACCTTCCCGAGTGAAGGTGTCACCGCAAAACGACGGTTCTGGGCCTAAGACCCGGTGGTTTTTGCAAAAAAAAATGGGGTCTTACAGGGGGCAACGAGTAGTTCATTCCAAACTTGATGTTCACTCGGATGCTTCGAGCACCGTTTCATTCTCGAAGTGTTTCTCTCGTGAACCCTTAGCCCCCCTGTAACATCCCACAGACAGCTAGACCCCCCAGGTGAATCTATCATGACAAGGTCATGACAAGGTCATGACAAGGCCTTGGTAAAGTAGCCTATTTAGAGCCAATTAACCTTCACCATGACAAATTGATCACTCATCTAGGTCTAGAATACCATAAGGGACCTAGTAGACCTAAAAGCCCCATCATGGGACCCCTAGTGGTGCAAATTGACCAAAATGCCCTTTTTAGGTCAAAATGGCAATTCTTCACTAAGTGCCCTAATTGACCATCACCTTATTAAATTGACCATACCCATAGTATTATCATGTCATAGGGGACCCAGTGGACCAAAAATCCCCATGACTGGGTCAACCCTAGGGCTCAATTTGACCAAAGTCAACTTTGCCTGTTTTGGTCAAATCAGCTTAAATTGGGTCAACTAAGGCTCATGTGACCAAATTGACCCCACCAGTAGTTTCTAAACCTAATTTGGAATCCAATGGACCCAAAATCCCCATCCTAGGGTCACCCAATTGGTCAATTTGACCAAAAGTCAAATTTGCCCAAATTAGGTCAAATCTCTTAAACCTAGCCCAATCCCTTTGGGCTAACTCATTTGAGTGGTCAACCAGCCTAGTAGGCTAGCATTAAGCATGAGAGAGAGGGAAAAATCGGCCATGGTGAGTAGGAGAGAGAAAAACCTAATTTTGGAGTGAGAGAAGGAGGCCATTCATGGCCATTAAGGAGTTCCACACCTTGGCCTCCCAAATTAACTCTCCCATTCAACTCCTCAGCCGATTAGGAGGAGTTTTCAGCAGTTACCAAGAAGGATTAAAGCAGGGGAGATGAATGGGGGCCGACATTGGAGGAATTCGAAGAGGCCATTAATGGCAATGGGGGTTAAAGCCACCATCACCCTCATTCGAACCCCCCATCATCTTCAGAAGCCAGAGAGGAGTTGAAACCCCCCCTTCCCCGAGAGGAATGAGCCATCTGTGCAAGGAGTTGGGTGGTGCCGAGATTTCCAAGGAGGAGCAATGGTGGTTGACGGCCGGAGCACCTAAAGCCCCCAATGCAGGTCCGGTTCTTCTCCTCTACCCCAGTGGATAGATCCACATCAAAAATCGCCAAGGATTGGGGCCAATTGGTCCCTAATCGAGTGGTCGAAATCTCCATTTTTGGAGCTTTATTTTCCTAGCCTAAAGCCCGATTCCGGCCACCTCCGGCCGGCCAACCACCCCCCATCGCCGGCCACCACCTCAACGGAGGTGGTGGAGGCATTGGTCGGCCGGGACGGCGCTCAGGTGGCCAGGAAATCCGCTTCCAAACCCGCCCAGGCGCGGGCAAATCTGAGCCGTAGGCTAAAGGAAGAAGATGAGCAGTAACCGCTCATCTTGCTTCAAGATGCGTGCTGGCTGTTATTTTAAATACTATTATGTGATTTATTTGGTATTATTACTGGCAGAAATTGAAATTAATTACTAAAAATACTAGATGCCCTCTACAGAAAAAGTTCCCAACATGAAAGTTGTAGGCCTTGACCCCTAGGATCATACAAAATTGATTTCATCCAATTTGGAGTCCTGGTCTGACCTCAGCACCCATTTTAGTGCAAAGTTTGACTAAACTTTGAATGGGTTCCCACACCAAACCACTAGTCCAAATGACTTGAAATTTGGACTGGTAGTGAGTCATGCTTAGGACTATAACATATCCAAAAATGAGAATTTTTGGAGAACATTTTCCTAAAGTTTTTGTAGAAATTTAATAATCCTTGCATAAATTATTTGGAGGGTCAAATGACCTCCAATCACCACCAAATTTTGGTGGGGTGTTATTAGGGTCATGATAAACCCCTGGCTAAAATCTCAACTCATTTGGAGTTCATTTGATTAGGTAATCTTTAGGCCAAAGTTTTGTCCATTTAGGGGAAATTTATGATTAAGGGCTATTTGGGATTTTTCATGGTCAAACCACCTCCTATTGAAGTGGGACTTTTGCCACTGCCCTAATATCACCCAAATCACCTCCAAGGGAGTTATGGGACCATGGGGAGTTGGATTGCCCTAGGTCATGGGAGTTGGAGCACCTTGGGGTGCATTTAGCCAAGTAGAGAACCATTGGCCAAGTGGGTCCATAGAGACTTGAGTCTTCTTGGAAAGGTCAGTGGTATCAATTTGAGATCCCATGAGGAAGATTGGTGAGCATAGGAGTTGATTTGCTCAAAGTCATTGGGTTGATCCCTATGAAGTGGAATTTGGGGTTGTGAAGGACATAAGAGATTTTGTCCTTGGAGAGGGGTGTATTGGACTCCCCTGAGTTCTATAAGTGTTGTGACACCCTCACAAGAAGTTTGGGTGGATTTGGAGAAGTTTTGACCCTAACCCTAGGCTAAACTCTAATGGGGTGCAAATAGAGGCCAATGAAGGAAGAGGGGTCAAACCCTAATGGTTTGACCTAAAATTTTGGAGAGTAGGTCATAATGACCAGAGGAGCTTCCCCTGAAAAATTGGTGGGGTTTGGAGTTGCCAAACCTAGGTAATAAATCCTTGGGTAGATTTGTAAATATTTAGGGTTTTGAGATTTAGGAAGAAATAATACTTAATGATTAACCATCTTCTGAAACCAACTTAGTTTTGATGTTATTAACCCGTGGAGATTTTATTAGAACCATTGGAAAACTTTTGGAGGTCCAAATTGTAATTATTCATATTGTTGACAATTTTTGGGATGATCAATTTTAGGGTGTTAGTTTTCTGTAATTGCATGAAACTTGGCTGGATGACATTTCATACCATTATAAACCCACAGTATTTTTCACATAATTTATGGATTAATATTTTTGGTACCTCTAGTTCAATTTGGAATTAATTGCAAATATATCCTTTGTGGAAATTACAAATGTACCCTCTGTGGAACATGGTCAAACTTTGTAGGACTGAATATTTTAGTATGAATCACCCCTGTGGTAAATTGCATAAGGTTTGGAGATCATATGAGGGTACCTCCTTTGGAATTTATTGGTAATAAATGAGTTTTGGAATATTTAAAAATAGTAAATCTTGCTGGTTTTTCCTAAGAATTCATATCCACTGATTATTAGGTACCCTTGATTTATGTAAAAATTGAGGCAGGCATTGGAAGTCAGGAAAGTATACTTGTAGTTCAAACCCTAGGAAATTGTGTTTTGGAAAAGGGTCTTAAATATTAATAATAATGGGAAAATTATGAAACTCTGGGTTTGATCTTAAACAGGTAGCATGGACCCCCAGTAAAATTGTTGGGTCATGGAGTTGAATAATTAGTGTACCTCCCTTCATGAGCATCAAAACGTTAAGGGTGGTCTGCGTTTTGCATTTTAGCAACCTTGGGGTACATTGATTGGAGAGGTGAGAAGTCTAATGGTGATCACTTGGATATGAGAGGACCCCTGGAGATAATTAGGGTTGATGAGTTCTGGGGTGGTGGGGTGCCACCCTTGGGGTAGGTCATCTTGGGATTGACGAAAGATCGTCCCTTCCCTTTAGTGTCTTAAAGCACTTAGGTTTAAATCAGGTGAAAAGTATTAAGAGGATTTTCTTATGGGTAGATACCAATAATACTAAGTGTCTTGGGAAAGGGAACTTTGGGGTGTCATCATATTGTAGTTCCTAGTACCGTAGCGAGCCCCTTACATGGTAACCCTCGGGAAGTCCAAGACAAGCCCTAAATTATAGGAGTAAGACAGTGTACAAGAATAATTCATCTCACACTCACCCATGGTTACGAGAAGTTAGTTGGTTTGGTCTTACGAGCGGTAGGCCCGGTGGTTAAAGGTGCGGATTGCTGAGTCAGGAGAGCTTGTGACGCAGTAGTGTTTTGGGGTACGGACGGGTTGGCCCGGGGAGCTTATGGCTCGGAAGGTTATTGATGGCGGGCAGGTTAGCCCAGGGAGCTTATGGCTCGGAAGGTTATTGATGGCGGGCAGGTTAGACCGGGGAGCTTATGGCTCAGAGATAGGAAGTAGAACATGTTGCTTGTGCATTGAAGGTGGTGGGTCTTCGGTATTGGACGGTCGTTCACACCGACGTCAATACGTTGACTCGGCGAGTGTGGTATTTACACTTAGCCTTGAAAGTCTGGCGGTCCAGTCAGCAAGAGTACGCAGACGCTCCGCGGGTTTAGTGGAGGCGTACAATAGGTCTAGGTTAGGTAGTGTGAATACCAACCTAGAGGTGGGCGAGGCCCAACCCACCGCTTCCGTTTGCCACTACGGGAGTATCCTGGGAGTCTAGCTCGCTCCAAAAAGGGGGAACTAAAGGTCTATGCGCATAGAGTCGAAGTCGGTGAGTTGCACTTGTATGAACATAGCATAACAACATACCTTGCATGTCATAGCATGAACATTGCATTCAACCTACCCCTAACGTATAAGTCGGTTATGGGACTTCTTATACGGTAGGCCCTGCTAAACGACCCTTGGTCTATAGGTTTGTATGGGCATTCCTATAAATCAATGGTTACTTTTATATTACTTTACTTGCTATTATACTTCTGCTTACTGCTCTTTATATACTTTTACCACACTTTTAATTACTGCTTCAGTTATATACGTACACATGTGTAGAGTAGAATCTTTTCATATACCACTGCCACCTGCTTTTCATTACACCCCTTGCTGTCCTCCGCTTCATCCTCCCGCACGGTGCCTAGGAGCCATTGGGGGTGGGGTGGGGAACATAAGGCTTAGTCTTTTGACTAACGGTCGGTGGACCATATCATTTTAGGAGTTCGAGGAGACGCAGCAACCTCCAAGAAACAGGTACAGCAGGATCCGACATGGTGGACCCCACGGCCATGCTACCATTGTCACCAGCCGGGACATACTCGGGTCAGATGTCCCATGATGAGTGGAACCCCTCCAGCACAGCGATCAGGAGGCCGATGGCGAAGACGTAGACGTGGACTGCGAGGCAGCAACCGCATGCCAAAAGAGAAGAAGCATCCAGTGTTGCAGCACCAGTGGAGCACAGAGTCTGCAGGGATGGGTCAGACTAGTCTGAGTACTCCGGTTTCAGTGTCGGTGATGATTAGCTTTAGCTTTACTTAGTAGTTAGCTTCCGCGAGTGATTTTGTAGTGAGGAAATGATGTATAGGGCAAGAGCCCCTTTTTTAGTGTATCCCTTGTTATCTTTATTCAGTTAATATATGTGGACATTTACCTTTATGGTTTTAATTCATGTGACTCTGTGGACTTGTCTTCTCTTTTATGAACTTTTCTTCGTGATCGATTTGGCCGGCAGGATCGGCGTTTTGTTGTGGCGACCTTCCCGAGTGAAGGTGTCACCACAAGCGGCGGTTCTGGGCCTAAGACCCGGTGGTTTTTGCAAAAAAAAAGGGGTCTTACACCCCCTCTCCCGTGCGGTTTCCCCTCTCCCGTAACCGCTGCTCACCGCTCTTCCCGATCAGAAAAACGCCACACTGCTTCCCGTCGATTCAAGGAAGGAGGAAGGAGACGCAGCCCGTAACTGCTCCACCCTCTCCCGATCGCGTCTTGTGCAGTGATTCGTCCCTGTCGAGCAAGGAAGGAAGACGTTCTCCGCTCGCTGCGTCCGCCTCGCGTGAAGATCGGAAGTCAATTCCACCGCTTCTCTTCTCGGATCGCGCTTCTCTTTTCTCTTCGTGGTCGCTCCGTTGGAGAGAGGAGTCGTGAGCCCTGCTGCCGTTGTTCTCTGCCCCGATCGACGCGCCTGAAGGAGGAAGACGTTCGCGTCTTCAGGAAGGAGGTCGACGTCGCTCTGTGACTTCTTCACGGTCGACCTCGCCCGATCGTCCTCTCACGATCGCAAGTCGCTACCGATCCATGTTCGTGCAGAAGTCGCCACTCCTGCTCAGCGATCCAGTAACAGCCGAGGAAGAAGATCCTGTTCCTCGCAAGGAGCACTCAGCCGCCGTTCTCCCTTCCCACTGCCGCCATGGAGTGTTGCGTCGCCCAGTGCTGCCGCCGTTGGAGTTTGCCCGCAAGGAGCAGTGAAGCGCCGCCCTCTGCCGTCGCCGAGGAGATCGCGCCCGCAATCCCGCCTCCGGAGGAGACGATCGCGTGGATCGTGCCGCGTAACTGCCGCTGTTTCGTGGGATTCGAACCTCTATCGCCGGGCGTTAGCGGTAACGCCAGGCCTTAACCTCCCCTGCTGCTACCGCCAGAGCTACCGCCCGGGCTACCGCCAGGCGATAGCCTTTTTTGCTTGTGGAGATCCGTTCTTCCGTGTTTCAGCCGCCACCTCCAGATGGCCTCGCTTTCGAAGAGCAGCAGTCTGTCCTCTCCTGTGCCATTGATAAAGCTGGAGAAGTTCTCCCATTCGGAGTTCAGTGCCTGGAAGAGGAATACCCAGTTCGGTATGAAATATCTGAATATATTTTATACGCTGCAGACTGACCTCGCAGATTTCAAAGGTAAAGACGACGTTGCTCAGTGGATCAGCGACGAAGACTTCTGTCGCGATTATCTCCTGAATTGTCTCTCCAATTCACTGGCCGAGACATTTGGGAAACTGAAGACAGCGAAAGAGATCTGGACTGCGCTGGAAGATCAGTTCAAGGAGGAGGAGAACATGTCCAAGACGCATCTGGTGGACAGGTTCATGGGATTCACCTTCACAGAGGACAGGGAAATCCTTCCCCAGATCGCCGACCTGGAGAATCTGGTGGCCAAGCTCAACAGTGAAAGTGTCCCTCTGCCAGATGGGTTCGTTGCTGGTGCCATCATCTACAAGCTCCCCTCAGCGTGGTACTCTTTCAAGACGGAGATGTATCGCAAGAAGACTCAGGTCAGTCTGAAAGAACTCAAGCGGTTCATCTGCATTGAGGATGAGAATCAGACAAGGCATGTTAAGGAGGTGGTGAGCAAGCAGCAATCTGCTGCTAATATGGTCACACACCCGAAGAGGAAGCCTAGATCTGATCGGACTCGACCTCCCCCCACTGCACCCATAGTAGTAGACACCAGCAAGAAGATCAAGAAGTTCAAAGGCAAGTGCTACAACTGCAACAAGTGGGGTCACTGCGCTTCTGAGTGCAGACAACCCAAGAAGCCCGATGCTAACCCACCAAAGCCTGATAACAGAGCTCATATGCTCCATCAGACTGCGCCCTCCCACTTTATTGCCAAAGTTGGGAACGTTCAGGCCAGTACTGATTGGTGGTTGGATTCGGGGGCGACCTGCCACGTCTGCAACAACTCCGCTCTGCTGAAGGATGCCACTCCAGCCTCTGAGACAGTTACAGTGGCAAATGGAGCCACTGCTGAGGTACTCCAGACCGGGACCGTGGATCTGCTCCTCTCTTCAGGTACGCATTTAATTTTGAAAGATGTTAAATACATTCCTACATTAGCTGCTAATTTAATATCGATTAGTTTGTTAAGCGATGCGGGTATGTCCTTTAACATTAGTGGTGGTAGAGTGACCTTAATGGTTAACTCACATTATTTTGGTTGTGCGTACGTCGTCAACGGAATGTATCGTTTGAGTCTAGCAAACGAAGTAGTCAATCAGGTTAGTTCTACTTTGATAGATCCTAAGACTTTACACGCAAGACTAGGACATGTCAATTATAGAAAACTACTCCTGCTAGCTAGAACTCATAACATCCCCTTAGACACTAAAACCAAATTCGACAAATGTGAGATATGTGCTCAAACTAAGATCACTAGAACACCATTCAGTCAGGTGTCTAGGAGTACACGTTTACTAGAGTTGATACACTCCGACATTTGTGACTACAAAACTTTTGTCACACGTGGTGGTCGGAAGTACCTGATAACGTTTATCGACGACTTCTCTAGATATACTCACATCTATCTCTTAAAATCAAAAGATGAAGCTTTTGAAAAATTTCAAATTTTCAAAAATAGGGTTGAGAACAAGTTGGATTTGAAAATTAAACGACTTAGGAGTGATCGAGGAGGCGAGTACGTCTCGGGTGAGTTTAGGGATTTTCTTGCCAGCCATGGCATAATACCTGAAACCACTGCCCCTTATTCGCCCCAGTCAAACGGTATTGCCGAGCGGAAAAATAGAACTTTAACAGAAATGTTGAATTCTATGTTGTTGACTGCCGGTATGCCTGCCGCTTATTGGGGAGAAGCCGCCCTCGCGTCGAATCACATCCTAAATTTGGTCCCTCATGTTAAATTGAAGCAAACCCCGTATGAGCTTTGGTTTAAGAGACCTCCCAGATTTGATCACCTCAAAACCTGGGGTTGTATCGCCTATGTTAGGATACCTGACATAAGGAGATCTAAGTTAGGACCTAAGACGAACACTTGTGTCTACTTAGGATGTGCGGTGGATAGTGCTGCAGACCGATTTCTAGATCTCTCTACCAACACGGTTATTGAGTCTAGAGATGCTGTGTTCTTTGAGGACAAGTTTCTTAGAGATAAGAACCTGACTCTTCCAAGTCTGCCAGACACCAGTTCTGATACCCTCGTTGGGACGGAACTACGACTCCCTGACACTGAGCCAGTTCACACTAGTGCCCTAGAGTCCACTAGGCTATCTAATAGGGAACGTGTTCCTAAAAGCTTCGGTACAGATTTTGTGACTTACCACGTTGAAGCTGATCCATCCACCTATCAGGAAGCGATGCGATCTAGGGATTCCCTGTTATGGAAAGAAGCCATTGATGATGAGATGCACTCTCTCATGGAAAACTGATGCGCGAATCCTGCACACCGCTATAGGCGGTAGCGAGACTGCGATTCGAACGGCAGTGAACCGGTCGTTGTCAAGTAATAATATGAGGAAGTAAATCCCCAAGTATCGAATCTCTCAAGGAGCACAGTAAGGTGGAGTTAACGTTCGAGGAAGGACTTGAGATCGAAGTCCTTTGGGTCGGATGAATTGCGGACACGGGGGTTGATTTGGTTTGTGGAAAATAAAGAGAAAATCTATCAACTACTCCTATGCAATGCCGCTATGCAATGCTTCGCTTGGCGGGATGGAGACTAGGCAGACCTTGAGCGCGCTGCGTCGAAAGGGCGGATGGACGAGTAGGCAAGCGGAATCGAACTATGCAGGCCTTGAGCGCACTACTTCGTTAGGCGGGATGGAATACGGGCCGCGATGCCACGCTTCGGTAGGCGGATGGACGAGTAGGCTAACGGAATGAGGGTCGCAAGCACCTCTTCGACAAGCACGCCACTAGCAATTGCTAGTGCGGCACACGAACGTGACGGCGGGATGGAGGATGGAATGGGGCGCACCTCAAGCAACTCAAACAACAAATATTTCACATAGACATGAAATAAATAGAAATACAACTAGTTTAAGTGCCACTTCATCATAATAATGAGATCTAAAACATATACACATCAATAAGAGAAGAATAAGGCAAGAAATCGACCGAATCCGAAGTCTCGTTGTAGATTCACGGTTGGAATCGCCGGGTTGTCAATCCGCGTCCAAGCTCGGTCCGCAACTACGTCCGGGGTAGAGAGAGCTGTCACGACTCTCCAATGGACCCGTCTTCTTCGTGTCACGATCCGGTAGAGGTTGCAAACTTCCTCTTGCTTGATGGCAATGGCGGCTAGGTCTTCCTTTGGAGCTCTTGGATGAAGGAGGAGGTCGAGAGGAAACTCCGGCTCAAGATTGGCGTGAAGAACAAGCCCGGAGCACCTCCAGATGGTGGGCGGCGGTGGAGGGGCGAAACTGGCGCGGAACGGCGGAAGAACGGCGGAAAAATGCGGAGCCTCTGACCTAAATCGCGAGCAGCGAAATTTATAGGTGCTGGAATTAAACAGTGCGCACGGTCAGTGGCGCACGACCAGTGGTCGTGCGCACTAGAATTCGGTGATCGTGCGCTCTGCCTGGACGGAACCTGCAAAGATAGAAATTATGAAATAACATGTTAGCACGACCAGTGGCGCACGACCGGTGGTCGTGCGCACTATCGTAGGTGGTCGTGCGCACTGGTTGAAACAGAACTCATGAAATTGATGATAAGCGCGCACGAACAGTGGCGCACGACCGGTGGTCATGCGCACTAGCGTAGATGGTCGTGCGCACTGCACCAAACAGAACTCATAAAAAAGGGTTAAGTGTACACGATCAGTGGCGCACGACCAGTGGTCGTGCGCAATAGAACCGGTGATCGTGCGCAGTGTTCCTGTGCAGAATTGCACCGGAAACACCTGCACGACACCTGTTCCAGCGTACGACACCAGTCTAGCCACTGAAAGTGGGACTTAACATCGCAAGAAAACTAATAACAAAGAAAGATACGAAATAACACCAAAATGGGCCTAGAAGTGCACATAGCAAGTGATAACAAATATAAGCTAAAACAAGGCTAAAGTGCGGTGGAATGACTAGATAAACGGCACAGATGAGTCCATATATATGTATATAATCGGGACTCATCACACCCCCAGACTTACCTGTTTGCGCGTCCCGAGCAAACAAATTCCATGCGAACGGGGAAAGAAAAGTAGATGGCTTAAAACTACAATACAGAGTACTATGCGAAGTCGCATGCTCACGTGCATAAGAAAAATAGTAGAAAAGATTTCTGACTATAAAAACAGTTTATATATTTCTAAAAGAGTAAAAGCATATTACAACTACTCAAAATGGTGAACAACGGTGAATCATTCGGTAATGCATACGGAGAAAGTAAACTAAGCGCTGAGACGAGCATTGCTCAAGATCGGGATGCAGTATAAACTCCACTGAAATCCATCAGTGTCGGTGACCATAAGCTTGCCCGGTCACATTCTCTCCACGACACTGGTTTGGTTCATAGCGTGAGTCGGTAGGACTTTAGGTTAGAGATGTGGCTTGGGTTACGGTGAGGTAAACGATGATAAACAAAATGGCTTAAACACATAACCCAAATGAGCTTTAAAAATAACTACCAGCGCACCAAAATCGAATGCAAGTGCACCACACCCCCAGACTTGGACTTTTGCAACACAGGTGTGTGCACCGCCTACTCCCAATACATAATATTTCTACATGATTTTTCAATAAAACTCAAATTTTTTTTTTTCATTTTTCTTTCTATCTTTCTTTTTCTTGTCTTTTTTTTCTTTCAGCAAAATTTTCAAATGAGCACATCCACAGATTCACAAAATAGACACCATAATCAACACCCCCCCAAAATGTAGATGAGACTACAACTAAAGCTCAGATTTGGGTGTGCGACTAGGCTAGGCTTTTAGGCTTTGGTGAGATAAATGTGGAGCTGAATCAAGAAAAGGGTAGGCACAAAGGGGCTAGCAAGGGTAGACGATAGGCATGAAATAAAAAGTTCAACTGGGCCAAAATAATGGCCTACGTCATTCTAACGCACTAGAACAATCCTATGCCAATGCTTCAAGAATCGCTTGGGGCAAGTTCTAGCCACCGAGAAAGATTCTCCTTTCTCCCGACTCAAGCAATACGAGTCTAGCGATCGTTTACACACATCCCTACGCTACCATTTGATTCCACCAGATTCACCATTTGAGTAGAGTAAACAACATTTACACTAATAGAAAAAGATAAAACCATAAATATAAAGAGAAGTCTACTCTACACAAATTTCTATGCAACCGAGCACTCGACTAGGAGCACTACTAGAGTCAACATTTTACTCTGCTACATAGTCCTAAGCCATCACCTAGATTTTCCCACATAAGCAGAAGAATCAAATTCACTACAGAGCTTGCATACAGATGAGTGCGCGCTCAAGTGGGTGCTGTGGTGTGCAATGAAAATAAACAAAACATGTTAAATGAAATCTTCTAGCATGCAGTGCAATAGTGCACGTGAGCGGGTAAACAAAACTACTCTCCCCCAGACTTAAACTAAACAATCCGCATAATATATGACATGAAAATCAGCAAAGGCTAGGGGAAGAGAGTACCCAATGCTCAGCAAGTGAGCATACCAGAAGATTGGCGTGTAAGCTAAAATGAGCTGCAGCATCCGCCATCCAGAATAAGTACCTGCAGGGGTCAGCTCCGCAAAAACAAAAGAAAATAGAAAACTGAAATAAAGTGCAATTAACTAAATAAAATTAGAAAAGAAATGAAAATGCAGGAAAAATTAAGATAACTACTGGGGTTATTGTCATCCCAGCACGACTTATTCGGATTTTGAACAGTTCTAGCTTATAGGCCTATGAAAAGAAAAGTGGACAGGTAGCTGTTCTAATATGCGTGTAGGTAGCGGGTACCTATACGGAGAAAGAACAGTCACGCCTCTACCTGAATAAAGATAAAACCTTCCCATCACAGGTAGAGGGAAAAGAAAGTAAGAAGAGGAGGAGGCCTGGTCCTCACTCATCTCACCAAAACTATCCTTGCCTAGCAAGGAGTCGTCAACAGTGAGGCAGCAGGAGGCGAAGGCAATGAGTGGAGCTTCCTCTACGGAGGGAGAATAAACCTCCTCACATGAGAGGATGCTCTCATCATTGACTTGAGCAAAAAGATCCAAGTCCTCCTGAAGTACCTGCGAAGATTCAACCTGCACAGACTCAGATGAAGGAAGGGGATCAAGAAATAAAGAAGACGAAGAACATAAATAATCTAAAATCGGGGGAGTGGTCCCGGTCTCACTCCCATTAGGTTGGGGAAGTAAAATAATGTTTGCATTGTCATCAATGCTACAAGATTTGGCGGGATCAACGGTGGTCAGGCTTAGGATTTGGACTTCCTCCACCGGTGCTGAGGAAAATTCCTCTTCACCTAGAAGGTTGTCCTCCTCCATAGGAATAGGCACAACACTCAGATCAACCGCCTCCTCCTGCGACACATCATCAACAATGTCGTCAGAGACGAGTGTAGTATGCACAACAGGGAGAGGAGTAGTGCTCGGATAAAAGTCGAGCACCGATTCCTCACAAAGAATCGAATCCACTAGAGGTGGTGGATGCACCAGGAGAATAGGCTCAGCAATGTTGGTGCCCAGATCAGCCACACATCCAGTGACCGTGTCCATGCCATACCCTTCAAGATGTGAAGGTGACAAAGACACATAACCGGATGTTGAAGGTGTGCCGCCAGAGTTAGGATTCGGGACGATCCGGATATCCGGCTCGTCATCCTCATCCAATTGGCGAAGATAAGCAACACAATCCTTCAGGGCATGATCTGTGCTCCGACAAAACTGGCACTGCCTAGCAGGCTTCTTTGGCACAGCGGGTGCTGAAGCCGAAAAGAAGTATGACGGTAAAGGCTCAGCAGAGTAGCCATAAGACTTATGCGCACCATATGGAGTACCAGACGAAGTCGGTGCTCCATATGCTGGGCTATAAGAATTATGCCTACTATTCTCCGTAGGGCATTCATCACTAGAGTGGGAGGTAGCTCCACACCAACGGCAACGGAAATTAAGATGTGCCCACATAGTGCGAAGATAAAACGATTCAAAAAGAAGAACACTATTGTGCGAAATACTACACCTAACAAAAATTTACTAAAGCAACCTACTATAAAACAAGAAAAAGGAATAAAAAGAACAGAAATAAAATAAGAGATGCAATTTACAAATGGAAGGGCTTCTCTCTCAGACTCTCCCTCTCCAGAAAACTCACACGTCTGTGTTCCCCGGCAACGGCGCCAAAAACTTGATGCGCGAATCCTGCACACCGCTATAGGCGGTAGCGAGACTGCGATCCGAACGGCAGTGAACCGGTCGTTGTCAAGTAATAATATGAGGAAGTAAATCCCCAAGTATCGAATCTCTCAAGGAACACAGTAAGGTGGAGTTAACGTTCGAGGAAGGACTTGAGATCGAAGTCCTTTGGGTCGGATTAATTGCGGACACGGGGGTTGATTTGGTTTGTGGAAAATAAAGAGAAAATCTATCAACTACTCCTATGCAATGCCGCTATGCAATGCTTCGCTTGGCGGGATGGAGACTAGGCAGGCCTTGAGCGCGCTGCGTCGAAAGGGCGGATGGACGAGTAGGCAAGCGGAATCGAACTATGCAGGCCTTGAGCGCACTACTTCGTTAGGCGGGATGGAATACGGGCCGCGATGCCACGCTTCGGTAGGCAGATGGACGAGTAGGCTAACGGAATGAGGGTCGCAAGCACCTCTTCGACAAGCACGCCACTAGCAATTGCTAGTGCGGCACACGAACGTGACGGCGGGATGGAGGATGGAATGGGGCGCACCTCAAGCAACTCAAACAACAAATATTTCACATAGACATGAAATAAATAGAAATACAACTAGTTTAAGTGCCACTTCATCATAATAATGAGATCTAAAACATATACACATCAATAAGAGAAGAATAAGGCAAGAAATCGACCGAATCCGAAGTCTCGTTGTAGATTCACGGTTGGAATCGCCGGGTTGTCAATCCGCGTCCAAGCTCGGTCCGCAACTACGTCCGGGGTAGAGAGAGCTGTCACGACTCTCCAATGGACCCGTCTTCTTCGTGTCACGATCCGGTGGAGGTTGCAAACTTCCTCTTGCTTGATGGCAATGGCGGCTAGGTCTTCCTTTGGAGCTCTTGGATGAAGGAGGAGGCCGAGAGGAAACTCCGGCTCAAGATTGGCGTGAAGAACAAGCCCGGAGCACCTCCAGATGGTGGGCGGCGGTGGAGGGGCGAAACTGGCGCGGAACGGCGGAAGAACGGCGGAAAAATGCGGAGCCTCTGACCTAAATCGCGAGCAGCGGAATTTATAGGTGCTGGAATTAAACAGTGCGCACGGTCAGTGGCGCACGACCAGTGGTCGTGCGCACTAGAATTCGGTGATCGTGCGCTCTGCCTGGACGGAACCTGCAAAGATAGAAATTATGAAATAACATGTTAGCACGACCAGTGGCGCACGACCAGTGGCGCACGACCGGTGGTCGTGCGCACTATCGTAGGTGGTCGTGCGCACTGGTTGAAACAGAACTCATGAAATTGATGATAAGCGCGCACGAACAGTGGCGCACGACCGGTGGTCATGCGCACTAGCGTAGATGGTCGTGCGCACTGCACCAAACAGAACTCATAAAAAAGGGTTAAGTGCACACGATCAGTGGCGCACGACCAGTGGTCGTGCGCAATAGAACCGGTGATCGTGCGCAGTGTTCCTGTGCAGAATTGCACCGGAAACACCTGCACGACACCTGTTCCAGCGTACGACACCAGTCTAGCCACTGAAAGTGGGACTTAACATCGCAAGAAAACTAATAACAAAGAAAGATACGAAATAACACCAAAATGGGCCTAGAAGTGCACATAGCAAGTGATAACAAATATAAGCTAAAACAAGGCTAAAGTGCGGTGGAATGACTAGATAAACGGCCCAGATGAGTCCATATATGTGTATATAATCGGGACTCATCAAAAACCACACTTGGACGTTAGTTGACCTACCCAAAGGAGCTAAGACCATTGGGAGCAAGTGGGTTCTTAAGAAGAAACTGAATCCAGATGGGAGTATCGCCAAGTACAAAGCCCGTCTAGTCGCCAAAGGCTTCACTCAAGTGAGTGACGTTGACTACTTTGATACATACTCACATGTTTGTCACATTGCAACGATCAGGGTTCTTCTCGCTATTGCATCTATTGAACGTTTCGTCGTTCATCAGATAGACGTTAAGACTGCATTTTTAAATGGAGATCTAACTGACGAGATCTACATGCGTCAACCTGAAGGGTTCGTCGTACAAGGTCTCGAAACCAAGGTCTGTAAGTTGATTAAGTCACTCTACGGATTGAAGCAAGCACCAAAGCTATGGCACGAGAAGTTTGACACTTGCGTAAAAGGCCTGAATTTTAAATCCAGCCTTTCAGATAAATGTCTGTACATACGGACAAGTCCTCACTCCGTCGCTATAATCTGCTTGTATGTTGATGACATGCAAATACTGGGTACTGATCAGTCTGAGGTGGAAGACGTTAAGGTTACCTTGAAGTCAAAATTTAGCATGACTGACTTAGGTGTGGTGAAGACCATCCTAGGCATGGACGTGAACTTTACGGATAAGGGAATCACCCTCAACCAGAGTCACTACATCCGTACTCTACTAGAAAAGTGGGGTTATGATAAGTGCAGGAAGATTGAGACTCCATACGACTATAACAATAGACTGAAACCTCATGACGGTTCACCTATTCGCCAGTTGGATTACTCCAAACTCATTAGTAGTCTCATGTATGCTACTACCTGCACTAGACCCGACATAGCCTTTACGGTCGGCATGTTGAGTAGATTCACTAGTAACCCTGGAAAGGACCACTGGGACGCCTTGGAAAGGCTAATGCGATACTTAAAGTATACTGAGCAGTATGCTTTATGTTACAGTGGACACCCTCCTGTGCATGAAGGGTACTCTGACGCCTCCTGGTGCTCAGACGTTGGTGATAGTAGGTCCACTAGTGGTTATGTGTTTACCCTAGGAGGAGCCGCAGTAGCTTGGAAATCTAAGAGGCAAACGTGTATAGCACTATCCTCTATGGAATCCGAACTCTATGCTCTTGCTTCAGCTGCCGAAGAAGCAGAGTGGGTCAGAGATTTGGTTATGGATATTCCAATGACGAGTCTGAAAATGAACTCTATCTCGATATTTTGTGACAATCAAGCCACAAAAACCATTGCAACTAATTCCCTGTTCAATGGTAAGCGAAGGCAACTACGGATGAAACAGGCCTGGTTGACCTATCTCACCAGTCAAGGGATCATTTCCCTCTTGGACGTGAGATCAAAAGATAATGTAGCAGATGTCCTTACCAAGGGCTTATGCAAGGTTCTTACATCTAAAACATCGGGGGATATGTGATTAAAGTCTATTTAGTGGGACTTAATACCTATATTTGTTTAAGATTTTAGAACCGAGTCTGCCTACATTCACGCATCTAGACTGAGTACACTGAAGTATTCCAGATGTTACATGATGAAGCCTGAGATTGTTTAGTTGCTAGTCATTCCAAATTTGATGACTTACACAACTACTTCTTTTCAAAGGCTGAATTGGGTATCATTCCAAAAACGAGTACTAAAGTTGCTGATATGCGTCCTGATATTATGATCATTACTTATATCATTCCAAACTTGATGATATATTGGTCACAGCTTGTTGTATCATTCCAAACTTGATGATATAATACAATTGTGAAACGTTTGGTAATAATCTTAATAATCGAAGGAACATAGCTTGGTTCTATGAAACCAAATTTCTAATTTTGTGTAAATTAGATAAGAGATGCGGACCTGTGAGTCTTTCTTCCTAGTTAGAGTATTATGTTCAAACTTGTAAGAACTAATAACTTTACCTTTGATATGCATATGTATGGATTCATTGAGTTTTGTTCTCATGACATTCAAATGTTTAAATGCAGATCAATTGGAGTCTGGAGGAGAGAATGTGGATTTCGACATGGATGGAGATGATCTGCTGTTTGAGTAGACCGACCCGTCACCTGTTTGAGTTCTGTTTTTCAGATTACTGTTCTTGCTTCTGCTTTAGCTTTTGCATGTTTGGAACCTGTTTGAGTTTAGATGTTTGATCTAAAACTCTTGTTGCTTTTAATCTGAAACTCATTCTATCGTTATCTAACTAATATGTTTTGTTTAACCTGTTATATGATACAATTGCTACAATATATGAGGAGAATGTTAAGGTATATTTAGCACGTGTATCATATGTTAAACGGAACCCTAACGGGTCCGTTAACGGGTCGTCGGGGATTTAGGGTTACGCCTATAAATACCCCCGCTGGGGGCAACGGGTAGTTCATTCCAAACTTGATGTTCACTCGGATGCTTCGAGCACCGTTTCAAATCTAACATTTCATCACAAGATCGAAGACATACTTTAAAAAATAAGGTAAAATTGGAGTGCTGAGATTCCAATGCTCATCAAAGAAGGCAAGGAAACCCTTTTCATTTCAGCTCTAGGATTTCCCAAGAATGATCTGAGGGAAAATATTATGGATGTCTACAGTGGAAACTAATTATATGAAAGTTATATATGTATACAAAATTATCTATGTTTTTTATTTAGTAATCTTTATTATAAAAACAAGGTAACTTTCATACCAAAAATGTCTTGTTATTGCTCATTTATAGGTAAATTCTAACACTTATAATTAAGGTTTTTCAATATTGTTCTTCTTACTAATTCAAAATTCTGCTAAAAATTTCAATGCCATTTGAAGATCAAATGTCAGCAACGAAGCTTCGTCACGTTGGGATTGACCAGAATGATATAGACAAATCATAGGTTTCATGATGAGGATGCCGTCAAATGTTGCTCGCCTAAGTTTATTTTTAAAAATATAAAAATTGATTGTACCAATTTTCTTAGGTTCAACCATGTGCTGGTTTATGGAGCTTGAATTTGATTATGATCATAGTACAGTTAAAATTTCAAATTATAATCAATATTATAAGAATTGTGGGGAGAAGAAGAGTGACGCACAAGTAATTCTTCAAAGACAAGACTATACAAATGTTTATACGATGATTACAGTAAGTCTTCTTCAAGACCTGATGTTGTAAAAATTGGATCCATCTTCGCATTCAACTCCATGATTGAGAGATCCAAACGTTATTCGCGGGACTAGACTTGTTGAGCATCAGCCGGACTCCATTTGTAATGGATTCACTGGCATTGTTGAAGGTGCACAACTCACCTCTTAGATTTCCACTGTTCTTGCATATGCACCTTGTTAATAAAAAACTGCAATTTTCTTATGAGATAAGAGCTATTACTGTCAGCAGTTTTGCAGTTCATGGAGCCTAACATTGTTGCAATTATTGACCAGGTGCTGCTACAACATCAACATAAAATCACTTGATCATTGGATTCACTGGCATTGTTAGAAGGTCGAGTACAACTCACCTCCTGGATTTACTAACATTGGATTCACTGCATTTGAAACTTGATCTACAAAAATCAGGAACTTATTGAAGACATTAGAAGGTAATCATTGAATTGCACCTTAATTACTATTTCAATGATCTATACAACTAATTGTTGCAGACGAACAATCTGCACAATTTGGCGAGTCGCATCCCAAGCATAGTAACCATCACTTCTCTCTCCTTTTGATCTTGTGTTGTCACGTTACCACAACTTACCCAAACTTCTCCCTTCTTTTTTCACTTAATAATTGCAGAGGGATTAGATCTCATCATTCACTTGATCAACGAGTTTAGAAGAAAGGCGGATAATCTTGAAAAGGGAATCTGGGATCGTGGTAATTTCTCTTTACTTGTTGTTCTTACAACTATATATGCATATAACATATGTATTGATTGGAAAAGGAGCGGGAGCTAAAGATCAGTTACATATTTGGTTTGGTTGCTTTAGAAACAGTTGTTGCATGAATTCATTTACCATCTCTATTTGCTAAAATTTTATGAAAATAGGCAAAAAGTTGTCGTTACCATTCTTAATGTTGTCCTTGACAAAATGCTTAGAAGCATTGTTGCTTTAATAGCTGCTCATGAATGTGTCAAGTCAGATGCATTGGGTCTTGCTGTAGCAGGGGCCATTGCTACAGGGTGAGATTCTTAATCTAGCAATACTGTAATTTTATATTTATTTCATTGATATTGTTTTAAACTTTATCCTATGGAGTAAATAATTATTTGCAGGTATTCAAACATTATTGTTAACGCACCTTGCCCTGAGAACCTTAAAGCTCATTTTGAGTTTATATGCATTGGTCTTAATTAATTGGAATACAAGGTTTAGATTTTATTGAATTGGGGGTTTTGTGTGTTATGCAATAATTTACTAGTCCCTTTCTTAGTTATGGAGCAGTTAAAACTCCTATTTACTCAAATCTGCATTTTTGTGAGAATTGGTATGCTTTTTTTGAGAGTTCAGCATTTCTAAAGAGTTTGCAATATTTTGTTCAAAATTTTGATTTGTTTATATATTTCTATGTGAATATGCTCAAAATAATGCAAAATTAGGAACATATGTTTGGATTATGAATTGGAATATGATCTTTTATTCAGCATATAACTAAATTAAATTACAAATTTTCGTGGTCTCATCCGCTTTATATACAATTATGGTTCTATTTGGGGCGCCAACGGTGACGGTGGAATAAACTGCAGTTGAAAAATAGTAAGAGCATTAGGGTTGTTCATAGAGTTGTTTTGAAAAAGTTGTAAACTGTTTGAGAAAACTCAATCTAAGTGTTTTTCAAAAGATGTTCACATTTTTTTGTTTGGAATGACGACTTTTAAATAATAGTTGTTTCGCTTTTTTAATACTAGAAATTTGTTTAATGTTAATCGACTACCAAATGAATAAATAAATATTATATCAATAATAAATAAACAAGTTACAAAAGATCAGCAACAAGAAGCAGAGATAGCGAATGAATGAAGAAACCCATCAAATAAAAGAGGAAAGCTGAAACAGAAAAAATAATTTTTAGAAAACTTTATCCACCTTCTTTTTATAGACAATTATATCACTGTTTCTTCAACTGTCTTCTTGTTTTGCCATTTATTTTTAGGAGAGATACTTTCCTTTGTGATGTAGAGCTTTCAACAGCTCAGTATATGAATCGTTTGGACCACCAGATATACACAAAAAAATGGCATGAGTTTTGATGTAACTTTTGTCTTGCTATGTAGAAATGACCGAACAATTGACTTCAACTCAAAAATCATATTCATATAGCTCACCATCATGAAAATACTACGGTGTTCATTGACCCACATTCTCATCTTTGAATTACTCTTTGCACTCACTAAATATTTTTGATATGCGCAAATTTAGGCTCTTTGATGCGGCGGTGACGGTCGTGAACGCAGTGGTTATGAATTGTCGTTTGTGAATGTCCGGCCTCACCCAAGGACGAATTTCATTTATGTTCAAAAGTAGTAATCTTTTCTGTGGCGGTCATAACACCTGTCATGACAAACATACATTTTATGATGGTGGAGTTTTTCTCCAAACTCACTGGGGCAAAAACGCGGCGCCAAATGGAGAGACTCAGTGTTATTTTATTAATATTTAAAATATAAATCATAATATCATTATTCATTTTCTTTTAATATTCTTATTTGTGAAGATAAAAATTAAGGGATACATTAATATTCTTATTTTTGATATTGTGCACATGAGCATACAATAATTGTTTATTTACGTCTAAAATCATTAATGTGTCTTGATATCAACCACAGCAGAAAACAATACGGCTGTCTAATAAAGCTGCTGCCAGCCAAATAAATCTGCTTTCTAATACGGCTCCGTTTGGTACGGTGGCGGTCGTAAATATAGGGGTTAAACTGTCATCGTTAACGCTCAGCTAAGGAACTTCATCTACTTTTATGTTCAAATGAATGAAATTTTTAGGTGGTCGTTAACGAATGACTGTTTAACCCATGCGTTTATAACCGCCACCGTTGTGCTAGACGAAGCCTAAGAGTGGTGTTACATGCACACTAAAATTAGGCTACAATTATATTTTGAATGCACATAAGCATTCTTAGTGTGTCTGTAACACCACTTATAATTAATGGTGGTGATTCAATCATTTTAATTGTATTTAAAAAATCTATATTAATTTAATCAATATAATAGTTCCTATCTCCTCTATGAAAATAATAAATAAACCAAACATCGCTTTCCATCTTTATTATTACTTCGCTGTGATTTTGATTTTAGGAGGGTCGATGTGAGAGAGTCAAAGAGGGGTATATTGTACGCTCAATATAATTTTAGATTTATCACTAAAAACTAAATTTAAATAATAATATTTTCCTTAAAATTGATGCTAAAAGCGCCATTTTACGCAATAGTCCTCGTTAATAAATAGATATTTGTTTTTTGTTTTTTTAATTTGCGAGTATAAATTATCATTTTTATAATGTTAATTATAATGAAAGAAAATCGCAATATCAATACTATACAAAATGAAGTTGCTAATATTTTAGTTTAACTAATGAATTAGTGTACAATCAATGCTGCTCCCTCTCTCTGTTATGCATTTGTGCAACATGTTTTTTTTAATCTCACCTTTACATAGCATGAAATCATCACTTATAATGTACTTTTATATGCTATATTTCTGGCAACATAAATTTTTATGACAAATGAATAGTTTATTTAAAATTTGATATGATATCTCATTTAATTATAGAGTTAATAAATGATTATTTAGAAAAAAACTATTACATGCATTGTGTGTGGGAAAAATCATCTCCCCCAAATGCAGTGTTTCATAATATGGAATCAAAGACATGACAACAATTACGAACACTATCAAGAAAAAGAAATTCTATTTTACAAACGAACCGCGCCGCCACCGTGCCAAAAGAACACTTAGTAAGAAGGTCTCTCTACAAAAAAGAGGGTGAACTTATCATTTTCCTTCCCAGCATTTGAAATATATATATAATATATAATAGAAATAAAAGAAGAGGTATTAATTTAATTATGATTTGTGTATCTCATCTCAAAAGAAGATCAAGCATGATCGTTTTTGCACGGCTCAACGATAATACCGATCAGCTTGATATTCTCACCCTCCTTTTCATCGCCCAAAACCTCTGGGCCGCTGGTTAAGAACTGCGCCCGGCCCGCCTGCAATTCCCAGTCCGTGCGCCCAATAACAACCAGCATAAGCACAAGGCAGGTGGCCTGGGCGAAGAGCAGCCCGACCCACAGCCCCTTGAAGTCCAGCCCGGCCCAAAATGCCAGCCCGACGGCGACCGGCATCCCGACCCCGTAAAATGAACCGAGGTTTATATTCGCCCCGACCCGCGGTCGAGCGCTGCCGCGCAGAACGCCGCACCCCGTCGTCTGCGGGCAATTCCCGAGCTCGCATAATCCGAGTATGGGTAACACCGAGGAGGTGAGCCCCGCGATGGCGTCGTCGGCGGTGAAAATCTTGGCCCACACGTTGCGGACAGAGAAGGAGAAGTAGAATGCGGCGAAGCCGAGCAGAGCGCTGCATGCGAGCCCGACCCGGGCAGCACGTCGGGCATTATCCGGCCGGTTGGCGCCGAGCTCATTGCCGACACGGGTGGAGACGGCGGCGCTGAGAGAGTGGGGGAAAATGTATATTAAGGAGGTGGTTTGGATGAGAACGCCCATGGAGGCGACGGTGGCTTGAGGGTGGAGGAGGAGGCCGCAGAGGAGGACCATGATCTCGTACCACCACCACTCCAGGCAGATGGAGAAGCAGCTCGGGATGGCGAGAGCGAGGAGAGACCGCCATCCGCCGTCGTCGTCTTTGTGGTGTTCGTCGTCGTCCTTGACGGAGGTGACGAGGCCGGAGAAGCGGAGGTAGAGGATGAGTAGGAGGAGGACGTTGAAGTTGGTGAGGACGGAGGAGAGAGCGACGCCGGGGACACCGAGGCGGAGGTAGGACACGAGAAGGAGGTTGATGGGGAGGTGAAGAGCGGCGGCGATGGCCGCGGAGGTGGTGAGGGGGAGGGTGATGGATTGGGAGCGGAGGAATATGCGGATGGGGTGGAGGAGGGATTGGAGGAGGAGGTCGGGGAGGGAGAAGATGATGAATGAATGGGCGGCGGAGGCGATGGCGGGATCCTGGCGGGTGAAGAGGAGAAGGCGGCGGATTGATATCCAGAGGAGAGCGATGGGGAGGCAGGCGGCGAGGAGGAGGAGAACGGTGCGGCGGAGGGCGGATGAGAGGAGGTGGGGTCTGCCGGCGCCGTGGGACTGGGAGCAGATGGGATCCATTCCCGTGGCAAGGCCGGAGAGGACGGAATAGCCGGTGATGTTTGCGAAGCCGATGGCGAGGGAGCCGCCGGCGAGTGGGAGTGGGCCTAGGCGGCCGAGGAAGAGCATGGAGATCATGGAGCGGGAGTAGAGCAGGAGGGAGGTAAGGACGAGGGGGAGGGAGATGGAGAGGAGCGATTTTGCTTCGGGGAAGAGAGAGAAGGGAGGCTGAATAATGGACGGGGAGGGGTGGTGGAAGGATGCGGGGTTTGGCCGGAAGATAAAGGGGGCTTCATCGCCGACGTTGGAGGTGTTTGGGACGAAGAGCTTGGAGAGGACCTTCCGGACTGGAGGTGGATGGCAGTCAATGGCGGACGAAGTTGAGGAAATGGCAACTGGCGATTGGCACATACCGACTGCTACTGGTTTAATTAATAAATGGTGAATGGTGATCAGTGAGGAGGAGGAAAAGGAAGAAGAAGAAGAAGAAAGAGGAGGAGATAGAAAGGGTGGTGGGAGGGTGAATAAAGTTTTATAAGATGAGCGGCGGGGAAAGCCAAGACATTCTTATTGCTGGGCTTGAAGGATACTATTTGTCCTGTTTGGGGAGCAAACCATGGATCACTGTTTCGCCTGCACCCACTGAAACTGTCTTCTACTTTTACATTGCTTTTTTGGAACGCACTTATTAGGCTGTGTTTGGCGCTGCGTTTCTTAGATGAGATCGAGTGTTCACGAACAACAGTTTCAAAACGTCAATTTGGTAAGTCTTCAATTCTCACCGCCACTACGGCTCTAAAAATGACATTTTAACCCTTTTTGAGAACACATCCGCCGCCTTAAATTTGTTCTCCACCGCTCCATTGTCAACACTCTCGTTCCCGCAACTCCAAGGCTCTATTTGCGGCCAACACGATCATTAATATGATGATTATGAACTGTCATACGTGAATCTCCAACCTCGCTAATGTAACTTCTTTCACTTTAACGTTCAAAACAAAATTTTCTTTCTTGGTGATGGTTGTAACCGTTGTCCGAACTCACCGGAGCAAAAATTTCACGGCAAACGGAAACAATCCCACCGTCGAAACAAACAGAATTACATCGTCATTGACACGAGGGTAGATATGATCTTTATTATTAGTGCTATAATTTTGTTAGTTTTTATGTTATTTATAAAACCATTCTAACTCTTTGTATTTATACTCACTGTGCACTGTAGTTTATTTAAATTTTATCAGTAGATAATTGAAAAATACAATTTAATTTATATTTATATGCATAAATTTACACGGGAAAATGAAAAATATAAAATTTGGTGGAACACAGTAATGCTTTAAATATTTGACCAGATCGGACGGTTCAACTTTTTGAACCGTGGAACACAGTAATGCTCAAAAATCGCTCGAATATTGAGTCGAAACGAAATCGGCTACAATTGATTCGACTCAATTTGAGTCGATTCAATTTGACTCGAATCTGATTTCGAGTCGATTTCGAGCCAGCCCTGAATCGCTCGAAATATGATTTGAATCAACTCGAATTGATTAAAAATATTATGTATACGTATTTATTAATATGTTATTATTTTAAAATTAAAAACACTAAATTTCAAATCTAAATACAAATATTGAAGGCTTTAAGTGTTTTATTTGCTAAATTTAGATGTTTCCAAATTTAATTTTGAGTCAATTACGAATAAAGAGAAAAATTGTTTAATTTTGAGTCAATTACGAATAAAGAGAAAAATTGTTCAATTTCGAGCCAACTTGATTCGATTTTGAATCAGCTCAATTTGATTTTGAGCCAGCTCGATTCGATTTCGAGCCAGCTCGGAATCGAGCCATTTCGATTCGAGTCGAATCGACTCGAAATCGATTTCGATTTCGAGACGATTTCGAGCCGAGTTCGACTCGAAAATTTCGATTTCGAGCCGAGCCAAAATCGCTCGAACTCGACTCGATATCAGCCCTAGCCCAAGGATTGAAACCTCAGCTAAGCATTTTTGGATAAAGAAATCAACTGTTGGGTCAGTTTGCAGGTTATTGTAATTATATAAAAAGTTGTATATTATATTTACGCTAATATCCGTATAAAATATATATTTAATTATTTAGACTATAAATATAAATATATATGTATATATATTTAACTCAATATATAACAAGATAATTATTATATATATAATATTTATCAATAATTTAATGTTTTCAACTAATAATTAATTATTATATTTCGATAAATTTGCAATATAAAAAATTCATCTGAATATTTTTAATTACATTGTTGCATAAGTATCATAATTGTTATATTAACTTCATATTATTTGTATAAATATAAATAAATTTAATAATTATTGGGTTCACATCCGGTCTGATCGATCGGTTCAACCCCGGTCTGATCGATCGAACTGATTGAACCTTGAATCTTTTCTTCTCCTGTTCAGCCATTCCTGTTCTTCAAGCCTTGCCACAAAGAGACTTTAAATTCCTTATTTTACTTTTCCTATTTTACTTCATCTTAATGCTTTTTAGTTTATTTAATTTCTCTAACTACACTCAATTACTATATACTATTATTTATTTAATTTATAACATATAAAAAACTACAAAAAATAGTTAATTTAAATGTATACAAAAGTATGTTTGGGGAAAATAGGAAATCAGAAGCTGTTAAATTTTATGCTATCACCATGCAAGGGCACCAACAATGAACAAAGACGAAGTAACACTCTTTATAACTAAGCAGTTGATTGCAAAGAGACAAGCTGACTACAAGGTGCATACACCTTGAATCACGTCAGCTAAGATATATGAAAAAACTTGTCGCGGACAAGGTCCGCTTCTCCACTCAGTGTCGTTGAGCTTGTCAACGCACTCTCCACTTCACAATGCACGCAACCCTGCACTCTGCACTCTTCACCTCTCGCTGAGGTGCGGGTTGAGGTTGGACTCTCTTGGGGTGTAGGCACACTCCCACTCTCACTCACTAGTTGATCTCTCACTCAACTCAATTCGCATCATCATGCACTAGGGGGGGGGGGGGGGGGTATTTATAGGCAACCACAAATAGAGAATAGGGGTAGGGGTGGGGGGGGGGGGGGAGAGTACACTCTTGCATGCACTCGACACCTTCATAGCTCCACTCGCCAGCTTCACTTGGCAAGGCTCGACTCGCCACCTCCACTCGCCTGGCACAAGACCTCCACTAGCCCCCTCACACTTCCACTCGCCCCCTTCATTGTTCCACTCGCCCCCCTCACTTAATGCACTCGCCAACACCTACACTCGACAACCCACTCGCCAGCATAGCTCCACTCGCCCAGGCCTACTCGCCCAGGCACAACTCCACTCGCCCAGGCCTACTCGCCCCCCTCCACTCTCACTTCAATTTCAACACTCCCCCTTGAAGTGAGCTTCAGGGACAACTCCAAGGCAAGCACGAAGCTTCTTGAACGGACCCGCAGATAGGGGCTTTGTGAAGATGTCCGCCAGGTTCTCTTCACTTCGCATGTGCTCCACCGCAAGCGAGCCACCCAACACCTTCTCTCGGATGAAGTGGTGCTCGATCTCTATGTGCTTTGTTCTTTCGTGACAGACTGGGTTGGTTGTCAGCTTCAGAGCACTCTTGTTGTCTCCACACAGCACAGTAGGTCCTCTGACCTTCTCATCCACATCTTCCACCAGCCTCCTCAGCCAGACACACTCCTGAGCTGCTAAGGACGACGCCTTGTACTCAGCCTCAGTGGTGGAAAGGGAAATGGAGTCCTGCTTCTTGCTACACCAAGAGATGGCAGTGGCTCCACACGTGAACACGTAACCTGATGTCGACTTGCGGTCATCAGCGTCACCTGCGTAATCTGCATCTGTGTAACCATGCAGCTTGAAGTCAGTCCTCCCTCCATAGAGCAACCCCATCTCAAGGGTCCCCTTCACATACTTCAGTATCCCCTTGACTGCCTCCAGATGAGGCTTCCGCGGCTCCTGCATGTACCGACTCACTCGGCCGACAGCAAAGGCGATGTCCGACCTTGTGATGGTCAGATAGACAAGGCTCCCCACTTGTGCCCGGAAGATCTTCGGATCAGGAAGAATCCTCATTTCTTCCTTCTGAAGCTTCAGCCCAACCTCCAGTGGAACGGAGCTGCTCTTCCCTTCCTTCATGCCGAATCTCTCGACGATCTTCTCGGCATAAGCCTTCTGGGTCACGAGCATCCCGCCATTTCTCTTCTCCACTTGAAGTCCAAGGAAATGGTGCAGTTCACTAAGATCCTTCATCTCAAACCGTATGGCTAGCTGCTGTCTCAGCGCCGCGACCTCTTCACTGTTGTTCCCTATCACGATCATGTCGTCGACGTACAGCAGCACCAACACGCGATGATCTCCACTCTTCTTCACAAACATGCTAGAGTCTGAGTCTGAGGCATCATAACCACAAAACTGCAGATACTCTACAATCTTCCCATACCAGGCTCTCGGCACCTGTTTCAACCCATAGAGGGCCTTCTTCAGCTTGCAGACGTGATGTGGCTGAGACTTGGACACATACCCAGGTGGTTGCACCATGAATATGTCTTTGTCAATCTCTCCGTATAGGAACGCGTTCTTTACATCTAGCTGCCACAACTTCCACCCTCTGCACGCTGCTAGGGCAATGACCGTCCTCACCGACGTCATCTTCGCCACAGGACTGAACGTCTCCTCATAATCCTCTCCATAGGTTTGTGAGAAACCTCGAGCGACAAGCCTAGCCTTGTACCGGTCTACTCCTCCGCCAGCTCTCTTCTTCACCTTGTACACCCACTTGCAGGTGACAGGTTTGATGCCGTCCACCATGGGAACAAGGTCCCATGTCTCATTTTTCTTCAAGGCCTCCATCTCCTCATCCATGACCACGTCCCACTCCTTAGTACCTACAACATCTTCAAAGCGGGCAGGTTCCCTCTCGTCGAGTGGTCCTGCGAAGAAGCAAGAGACCAAACTCACGAAGTTCCCCTCCTTATAGCGAGCAGGCGGGACGATGGTCCGCTTCGACCTCCTCAAGGCTTGGCCACTTTCTACCACTCCGGTAGACTCCTCCTCTCCAGCTCCTCTTTCAACTTCTCTTGAAGCAGCGCTCCCCCTGCTTCTAGAGCTTGAAGCTCCCCCTGAGCCAGATGACGATGGGGCACTTGGAGATACCTCCAACTCCAGCATAGAGTTCTCAATGACTCTCTCTTCTCCCCTGCTTGATTCTCCACTCTCCGGCAGCACCACATAAGAGATTCCCTGATACGAGATCAGTTTGTCAAACATTACGTTGCGCGAGACAATGAACTTGTGGGTCTGCGGGTTCATGCACTTCCACCCATTCTTTCGCTCGTCGTAGCCGATGAAGACACACTTCCTCGCTTCCGGCTCCAACTTGGTTCTCTCAGCCTCCGGAACATGCACGAAGCAGATAGAGTCAAACACCCTCATGTGACTCATATTTGGCTTCTCCCCGAACATGAGTTGGTGTGGAGACACCATCCTGTTAGGACTCAGAGGCAGCCAGTTGATCTCATGGGTGGCACATGCCATTCCCTCCGTCCATAAGGCTTTGAGAATCCCCTTGGCATGTAGCCAACTCCTGGTAGTCTCTACCAGATGGCGGATCTTCCTCTCTGCGACCCCATTTTGTTGAGGGGTGTGGGCGCATGAGAGCTCTCTCCGGATGCCGAATTTCCTGCAGAAAGTGTTAAAAGCGTTAGAGGTAAACTCCCCCCCCCCCCCATTATCACTTCTTAAATTCTTCACCCTCAGGTTCAGCCTCCCCTCCACTAGTTCCTTCCAATCCTGGAACTTCTCAAACACCTCCGTCTTCTCCCTCATGAAGTAAACCCATGTATAGCGGGTGTAGTCATCCACCAAGACCAGCGCATACTTGTTTCCTCCATAGGTCAGGGTGGCGCACGACCCCATCACATCAGCATGAACGCACTCAAGAGGTGCCTTACATCTAGTCTCTGACTTGTCAAATGGATGTCGATGTGACTTTCCAAATTGGCAGCCCTCGCACGCATGGTCGTCGCCGCAAGAGGAGAGATTGGGCAGGCCAGACACCAGACCCTTGCCGTTATCATCTTCAACTTGTCCATCCCCACATGGCCTAGCCTCTCATGCCAGATCGATGCGCTGTCATTCGCCTTCAGCTTGTCCACATAGGCACTTGCAGATAGAACATACAAGTCCTTCACCCTTCTCCCGGTGAGCGTGACATCAGCATCAACTGAAGACAGGTTCTTCAGGAACTTCACCTCCTTCGGTTCGAACAACACGTGATATCCTGCATCCACTGCATTCGCAACAGAGAAGAGGTTCTTCTTCATGCCCGGCACGTGATACACACTCTTCAGTGTCACGGGCTTCTCTTTACTTCCCAGGGATACCATCTCTTCCTTCTCAACTAGATGCATCTCAACTAGACACTTCAAGGAGGCTTCTCTTTACTTCAAGGAGGCAAACTTAGACACATCTCCACTTCTCCAGTGAGATGGTGCCCACAACCGGAGTCCACTATCCAGTCATTCTCAAAGTTGACGGAGGCTAAAGCATCGACCGACGTTGCCGTCATCTCAGCCAAGAAGCAGTTATCTCCGCCTTCACCACCCTGGTGACCTCCACCTCTTCAATGGTCTCCACCTCTCCGGTGGTCTCCACCTCTCTCAGCAACATGACCGGCCTTGAGATTTGACCGGCACTCCTTTGCCATGTGCCCGTACTTCTTGCAGACAAAGCAGAGGGGTCTCGCCCTCTGGTCATATGGAGGGAGAAAGTTCTCCCTAACTTCCTGAGAGGACGTTGAGGGTCCATCTCTGGAGTTCTTCTTCTTCTTGTCCCAAGGCTTTCTCTTGCCTGAGAACAACGCCTCGCTATCTCCCCCTGAGATAGACACTCCCGCCATCTGCTTCGCCAAGCTCTCCTGTGACGACAGCAGGTTCTTTAGTTCCAGTAAGGTGGGCTGAGTAGCCCATCCTTGCATAGAGGTGACAAACGGAACATAATCCTTCCGCAGGCCACTGAGTATGTGCCTCTTTATCTTCGCCTCTGAGATCGGCTCGTCAGGATCCAAGGTCGAGATCTCTGCACACAGGTTCTTCACCTTCAAGAAGAAGGTGGATATCGACAACTCTCCTTGAGTGGACTGCGCCAACTCATTCTCCAGGAACTGTAGACGCGCTACATTCTTCTTGTTGAATAACCCATCAAGGGCACTCTAGATCTCTGACGCTGACTTGCACCCCAGGATGTGGTCGAACAAGTCAGGTGAGATAGCCCTCTTTAAGGTGAACACAGCTTTGGCGTTGATCTTCCTCCACGCCCTCACTGCTGGACCATTGTCTCCGGCAGCTACAACTTCCTCTTGCTCAGCTCCTCCAACGACCTCCCATAGGCCCTCTCCAAGCAGGTAACTCTCCATGCATGACTTCCACTTCTTGTAGTTGGTCTGGGTGAGCAGCTCAATGCCTAGTCCTCTCGCATAACCTCCTCTGCCGTCCATCTTGGTTGTCAACCTTGAACCTTGATAGCACACCCCGCTTCACCAACCTGCCTCTGATACCATGTTAAATTTTATGCTATCACCATGCAAGGGCACCAACAATGAACAAAGACGAAGTAACACTCTTTATAACTAAGTGCATACACCTTGAATCACGTCAGCTGAGATATATAAAAAAAACTTGTCGCGGACAAGGTCCGCTTCTCCACTCAGTGCCGTTGAGCTTGTCAACGCACTCTCCACTTCACAATGCACGCAACCCTGCACTCTACACTCTCCACCTCTCGCTAAGGTGCGGGTTGGAGTTGGACTCTCTTGGGGTGTAGGCACACTCTCACTCTCACTCACTAGTTGATCTCTCACTCAACTCAATTCGCATCATCATGCACTAAAGGGGGGTGGGGGGATTTATAGGCAACCACGAATAGAGAGTATGGGTGGGTGGGGGGGGGGGGGGGGGGGGGGGGGGGGGGGGGGGGGGGGGGGGGGGGGGGGGGGGGGGGGGGGGGGGGGGGGGGGGGGAGAGTACACTCTTGCATGCACTCGGCACCTTCACAGCTCCACTCGCCAGCTTCACTTGGCAAGGCTCGACTCGCCACCTCCACTCGCCCGGCACAAGACCTCCACTAGCCCCCCTCACTGTTCCACTCGCCCCCCTCACTTAATGCACTCGCCAACACCTGCACTCGGCAACCCACTCGCCAGCACAGCTCCACTCGCCCAGGCCTACTCGCCCCCCTCCACTCTCACTTCAATTTCAACAGAAGCTTGTGCCATCAAATAGAATAGGCCTTTACTTATCATCATAGATATATAATATAAATAGCAAGTAATTTGTTTAAATAACAAAATATCATCTTATAAAGAAAATTATTTTGCAAATTAAATTAAGCTCATGAGCAAGTCGTCATGATTTATATGCGTGTGTTGGAGTTATTGAGGCCTCGGGGTTATAGTCCTATAGGTGCGAGGAACATTCAACATCTAATTTTAATAATATGATTAATTAACAAATGCGTCTTAATCACTTAATTATCAGTTAGGGAGTATCTGAGTTGACTAATTCAAGTAGTCAGCAAGTTGGCATGGTAGGAGAAAGACGACGATTTAGGGTTACTTAAATATATTTTAATGAGGACGGTCGATTGATACCTGACATAATTATATTCATCTATATATCATCTGCCCTGCTATTTTTTTGTATGTTTGCTACGACTTAGCTATCGATCTCGTATGCGCAAGGGCGCACAAGACCCGACACGGATGACCGGGTTTTGTGAGTTTGTCAGACAGGGAGTCGTAGGAGTTCGGATTCATAGTCGATGCGCTCTTTTTGATAAGTTGTGCGTGGTATTATGAACCTATCGGGGGAGAACAACTTGTTTTTCAGGACAATTTTGATCAGTTGATTGCGGGCACTATCCGACTCCATGGTGCAGTATTTCGGTGTACTGGAAGCTAGTTGTTGTGACATTACATATCTAATGCGCTCTATAGAAGGATCCACATTGAGAGGGGATTGATGATTTTCAGTGTGGACACCCGCACTAAGGACGGATGCGGGGGGACTCGATTTTTGGTCAACACATTGATTCAGGAATTCATTGACCATGACCATTTTGGGATCTTAGTTTCCAAGATCCCAATTGCAACCACTAGAATGAGGTGGTCGGGTAGGGCTCCCTTTTAGATCGATCACGTCATGATTCCGTATGATTGTCTTCGACATTTTTCGCTGGCACCGAAGACAATTTACCTGGCTCGCATGGTTTGTACGAGAATACAAACCATAGAAAAAGATAACTTGTAACCATCACCGCTTTCCTAACACATTGCATCCAAAAACTTTCTTCATCTTCTTTATAATAATGAATTTTTATTACAAAATTGCGTCATTGATTATGTCCTTTCATCACAAAGTCCACCAGAAACCTTAATTTATAATGCGTGTTAACAACTTGTAGGCTCTCAATGGGAGGAGAGATATTTCGGTCTGATGCCCTGTTATAACCGGGAGATATCGGCGCCAGTGAAATACATAGGGATACGAGTCAAAAAACCAGATCCATTCAAAGGAGACCGTTTTACACATAACGTCATATACCGGAGGCGGTCATCTCCGAGTCCCATGTCGAAATATTTCTCCAATGGGAGAGACTATAATCATTGGAAGAATTTGATTACCTGTTATTCTATTTTTACTTTGTCATTTTTCATTCTCTAAAATGCCCAAGTGTCACATCCCTAACAGTGGCATCAAAGCACTTAGTCATTTTTCCTTCTCTAAAATGTACAAGTGTCACATCCCTAATAGTGGTATCAAAGCACAACCATAGAGGGAGACCACTATGATCAATCTCATCACATGACAACCAAATTCACCTCAAATATTTTGATATTCACAATCACGGATCCCAATCTTTGAAGGAGGCCGCAATGATTTTTGGAGCACACATATGAGAGTCTTTTTTTTCAATCCCAAGAGCTTTGGAACTTAGTGTAGATGAGATAATCGAATTCCCGTCCATGCCATCAGAAGACAATAACAATGTTGTGGCATACTAGAGCAAATAGAAGACAAACGAGTTCAAAAAGGACTCAAGGCACTTCTCTACATCCACTAAGGAGTAAACAAGCGGATCTATCCACTAATCATGGGAGCATCCACCTCCAAGGATGGCTGGACACACTGTTTACAGAGTTTGAAGGCTCAGACAAGATAATATCCATAAAACTTCAATCTCAAAAGAAACAATTTGATGCTTAGCTCGTGAAAGATTCAGAGACAAACCAAGATTAGCTCATTAGATGCTTGATACCAAAATTTGAATTGGTGGTAACTATCATAGAAGAATCCAAGGATCGATCACTACACTTTCCACCGCTGAACTCATTCGGTTTTTAATGGAACATGAGAAAAAGCTAAAGAGAAGTGAACAAACCTTGGAGCAAGCATTCCAAGCCAAAGTAAGAATCACAAAGACATTTTTTTTGTCTGCCAAACAAGAAAAGCCACCTCCAAAATTCTCTATGACACCATGAAGAGGCAGAGGCAAGGGAAAAAAAAGAGGAGATGGTCAAAGGATAGAAAAACTAAACTCTGATATCTTTTGCACCCTATGTAAACAAACCAATCATATTGCATCTGGTTGTTTTTACAAGTGCACTAGATATAAGAAATTTACACATTTTGAGATGATTGTTCGTTTTTAAAAAAAATCAAACACAAAGAAGAAGCTAACCTCACAGAAGCCACAAAGAATGACTTCTATTCTTGTCTTAATACCATAGAATGAATAAATAACACCTAGTTTGTGAATAGTAGTGTTGCGAAACGCTTAGGGCTCTTGGTAGACCGGTTCACTTGAACCACCTTAGCTCGTGAGCGAACTAAGCGCGCAAACAGTCAATTAGAGATTTGTCGAGTACGCTGGGACTTTTTAACGTGGAAAACCCGGAAAGGGTAAAAAACCACGCGGCCGGAGCTGTGCCGACCAAACTTCACTATCTTCTGGGGGGTTACAATTTGGACGCTAGAACTCGAGCGCGATAGGCCGCTGCTCGTTACAATGATGGAGAGAGAGAGAGAACTCCGAGGGTGACAGGCCACCTCTCGGAAAAACTAAGTCTTTTTCCCTTCTGAGAACCAAAGTGAGAAGGCCAGTCGCTTTTTCCTTCTGGGAATGCTGGAGAACGAAAGTGAGAAGGCTGGTCGTCTTTTCCTTCTGGGAAGGCTGGTCGCCTTTCGGGATGATGAAGATCTTCAAGTCCACGAAGGAGATCTTCAAGCGCCGAAGAAGAATTCCGCGAAAGTCTGCAAGGAGCTCTCTCGGGTCCAGAAGTCAAGGTCTTTTCAAATGAAGCATTGGGGCTCCTTTTATAGCTTTGGCTGGGGGCGGTCCGGTAATTTTGCCGTTTGCAGTTTTCATAAATGCTCAGTGGACGAATCATATTTTCCGATTCGGGGCACACGGATCGCCATTTTTCGTAAATGACCACCTTGCCCTTCGGGCAGCTTGGGCGGCTCGGGCAGTTCGGGCAGTTCTGTTGAAGGCGAAAAAGGCGACTGGCCGTTCCTGAAAAGTGAGAAGCCTGAAAGACAAAAAGTGAGCACGCCGGAAAAACAAAAAGTGAGCACGCCGGAAAGACAAAAAATGAGCACGCCGGAAAGACAAAAAGTGAGCACGCCGGAAAGACAAAAAGTGAGCACGCCGGAAAGACAAAAAGTGAGCGAGTCGGAAAAGTGAGAATGCTTCCGAACTTGATCAGAAGCGTTCTGAGCGCGCGTGAGCGCGGAGGCGTTCTGAGCGTGCTCAGAAGCGTTCTGAGCGCGCGTGAGCGCGGAGGCGTTCTGAGCGTGCTCAGAAGCGTTTTGAGCGCGTGCGAGCGCGGGGGCGTTCTGAGCGCGCGTGAGCGCGGAGGCGTTCTGAGCGCGCTCAGAAGCGTTCTGAGCGCGCGTGAGCGCGGAGACGTTCTGAGCGAACGGTGGAATGAGGAGTTGTCCCCCAAAGGGGAATTGGGATCAGACGCACCCGACGAGGGGGCGTGAATACGGCGGGGTCCCCTACGAGCCCTCCCCCCCCCCCCCCCCTGCGGAGAAAGCGAGGGGAGGGGGCCTGACCGCACCCTAAGGGTGGCGCGGTTGGGCCGCACCCCGGGGGGATGCGGCTAGGCCGCACCCCGGGGGGATGCGGCTAGGCCGCACCCCAAGGGGGTGCGGCTTGGCCGCACCCCTCAAGGGGGGTGCGGCTTGGGCCGCACTCTCCAAGGGGTGCGGCTAGGGCCGCACCCCTCAAGGGGGGTGCGACAAGGGCCGCACCCCTCAAGGGGGGTGCGGCTAGGGCCGCACCCCTCAAGGGGGGTGCGGCTGGGACCGCACCCCCCAAGGGGTGCGGCTGGGGCCGCACCCCTCAAGGGAGGTGCGGCTTGGGCCGCACCTCTCAAGGGGTGCGGCTTGGGCCGCACCCCCCAAGGGGTGCAGTCGGGGCGCGGCCGGGCCGCTTCCCCGCGATGGGGGTTCTGCCCTCGTGCTACCGTGCACGCTGTAGTGCTAGCACCTGCGGCTTGCTCCGTGCGTGCCTTGACTTTGGCGGATGGCGGCGGGAATGGCGGGCTCGGTCTTTTTAACTCAAGCGATTATGGGTTGTCCGTTGCCCCCATCTTCCTTAAGCGGGGTTTCCTTTAGACGCGCCCCGAGCCCTTTATGGGTGTGTAACATAATCCCCCCAAACCTTCGGAGTCCGAGTCTCTGTGCGAGGAGTTCGGAGGTTTTGATTTTTTTCGTGGCGGCTTTATCCACTGCTCTCTTCTCTGAGATTGCTGCTGGCTTGCTGTCTAGCAATGATACATGAATAGCTTGAGTGCCTTTTGCAAAGTAACAGATGAACTTGCGCGGTTCTGAGCCCGCGGCTTTTATATAATAGAAAATTTGTTTGCGCAAGCCTGTGCCTGCGGCTTTTTTGCACGAGTCTGCGCTCGCGGCTTTTTTGCACGAGTCTGTGCTCGCGGCTTGACCGGTGAATAGCGGGCATATTCGAACCGTGGACGAACGTAGGGGGCAGACTCTTATGATGTCGAGACCTTATTGTGGTGGAGAAGGGCGAACCTTCAATTGTCGGCAGCGAGAGATTGTTGCGAGCGCGCTGCCCGGAGACAGTCTCTGTTCATTAGCGCACTGCCTGGAGGCAGGTGCTGTTCATTAGCGCACTGTCTGGAGGCAGGTGCTGTTCATTAGCGCACTGCCTGGAGGCATGTGTTGTTCATTAGCGCACTGTCTGGGTGCAGGTGCTGTTCATTAGCGCACTGCCTGGAGGCAGGTGTTGTTCATTAGCGCACTGTCGGGGTGCAGGTGCTGTTCATTAGCGCACTGCCCGGAGGCAGGTGCTGTTCATTAGCACACTGTCTGGGTGCAGGTGCTGTTCATTAGCGCACTGCCCTGAGGCAGGTGTTGTTCATTAGTGCACTTCCCGGAGGTAGGTGCTGTTCATTAGCGCACTGCCCGGAGGCAAGTGCTGTTCATTAGCGCACTGCCCGGAGGCAGGTGTTGTTCATTAGCGCACTGCCCGGAGGCAGGTGCTGTTCATTAGCGCACTGCCCGGAGGCTGGGGCCGCACCCCTCAAGGGAGGTGCGGCTTGGGCCGCACCTCTCAAGGGGTGCGGCTGGAGCTGCACCCCTTGAGGGGTGCGGCTGGGCCGCACCCCCCAAGGGGTGCAGTCGGGGCGCGGCCGGGCCGCTTCCCCGCGATGAGGGTTCTGCCCGCGTGCTACCGTGCACGCGTTAGTGCATGCACCTGCGGCTTGCTCCGTGCATGCCTTGACTTTGGCGGATGGCGGCGGGAATGATGGGCTCGGTCTTTTTAACTCAAGCGATTATACGTTGTCCGTTGCCCCCACCTTCCTTAAGCGGAGTTTCCTTTAGACGCACCCCGAGCCCTTTATGGGTGTATAACAAGTAGTTGTTCCAACCATATGGAACATAACAAAAATTTCCTTTACCTCCCTTAATGAAACACTAAAGTCAAGAGTATCAATTGGAGATGAAAAGCAACTTGTAATAGAGGAAATTAGAGGCACATTTGTTGTACCTAAAAAGCAAAGAAAAAAAAATCAAACTCATTAAAAATATTTGTTTAGTTCCAACTCTCACCTAAAACATTCTTATTGTAGGCCAAATTATTAAGAAATGATATAATATTGTTTTTGATAATAACATATGTTAGATAACAGAGAAGGAAACCAAAATTTCAATTGCCTCGGTCCAATGACATAAAATTGTCTATTTCCTTTATTCTTAAACCCTCACTGTGAGCAGGCTCAACTTAGCCACATCCCCACAAGATAGAACATTGGCATAGAAGGTATATATGTGCACCTAAATAATAAAGATTTAAAATTACTACAACATCAGGAATTAGTTAACGACCTACCAAAAAATTGTACGTACTTACAATCTCTGTAAGGACATCATCAATGGGAGGAGTCACTCGCTTAATTTCCAGAACGAGCCAATATAGAGAGCTCAAGCACCTTTGGAATTCATTCATGTCGACCTCTGGGGACCATCTTCAGTCATCTTTCTCTCTGGTATGAATCATTACTTATGATTCATTAATGATTTCACAAGGTTGTGTTGGACATATTACCTTAGTTTCAAATCTGAATCATCCTCCAATTTAAAGCAATAGTTGAAAATAAGGTGGGAAGAACTATAAAAAAAAGCTAAGAACAGATAAGGGAATTTATAGATGGAGACTTTATATCCTTTTTTGCAAAAGCCATTGTATACAAAGAGAACTCGGCAAAGATAGAACTCCACAATAGAATGGTGTGATAGAAAGAATAAATAGAACTATTGTTGAAAAGGCAAGAGAAATGCTTCATCACCACCCAGTCCCCAATAGTTCTGGGTTGAGGCTGCCCACACTGCAATACATATACATCATTAATAGATCTCCATTTAAAGCATTTCCTCAAGTACCCCTTATGAAAAGTGGTATCAAAGAATGCCTCACATCGATCATCTAAGAGTATTTGGAAGCCTCACATTCTGCCGCATACCCAAAGAAGAAAAAGATGTTATATAAGAAAGCAGAGAAATTTGTTTTCTAAGGCTACAATCAAAATTCAAAAGCCTATAGATTATATAATCGCATCTCACAATAGTTGATCGTATCTAGAAATATAATAATTGATGAGAATTCCACTTTGGCTTGGGACCAAATTCAGTATTTATCTCTGCCACATAGGGGTGCAAATGAATCAAGCCATCCGAGTCTATTCTAGAGATCTCACTATCAGTTCTCATGATTCTGATGAGCAAGAAGAGTCATGTCGTATTAAATACAGATCCAAAAGAAATTTATGAACAACATAATGTTGTTCTCCTTGTGCAGGAACCAGAAAATTATAGAGAAGCCACAAGGGACACGCGTTGGATCAAATCAATGAATGAAAAAATTCACACGATTGAGAAAAATCAGACCTGAAATCTTATAATGAAACCCATATACCAGAATGGCATTGACCTTAAGTGGGTATTCAACACCAAAAATTATGAAGACGGGAGAATCACCAAGTAAAAAAACACAGCTAGTTGCAAAGGGATACTCACAGAAGTCTGGAATAAACTGCAATGAGACATTTGCACCAGTTGTAAGAATTAGGATATTGAGAGCACTTCTTGCCATTACATCTCAAAAGAAACAACAAGTTCACTATCTCGATGTCAATTCTACATTACTAAATAAAATAAATAAAAGAAGTATATGCCCAACAACAAAAAATTTATGAGAAGTCAGGGGATAAGAGAAAGTCTGCATACTACATAAAGATCTGTATGGCCTATATAAAACAAGCACCGAGAGCATAAAATCAAAAAATTGATAAGTAGCTTTTACTCAATGACTTCTGTAACAACAACAAAATAAGCCTTCCATGTATATCAAGTCATATTGAAGAGAAGATTTGTTACTACTCTGCATATATGTAGACAACCTCATCTTCATAAGATCGACTGTGGCATTGTAGAAGACTTTAAAGAAGTAATGACAAAAGAACATGAGATGAGTGACCTTGGCCTAATTAAATTTTCCTTGGATCTCAAATCATGCAATTGTCGGGCAAAATTTTCATTAACCAAGAAAGATACAGAGAGAAATTACTAGAGAAATTTGTGAGTAGTAATTGCAAACCAGTCTCCACTCCTTTGGCAACCAATGAAAAATTATATAGAAAAGATAATGGAGAAATATCTCAAAAGAAGAGTATATAAGCCTCATTGCTTCTCTAATATACCTCACTAACAACAAACTAGACATAGAGAATGATGTTGGCATTGTCTCGTGATTCTTACGCAATCTCAGCTCAAAACTTTTCCAAGCAGCAAACCTCATTATGAATTACCTCAAAGACAACCTCAATGGGCACCTATTTAAAGAAGAAGACAATAAATTAACAGGATTTACCGACAGCGATTGGGGAGGCGCATTGATGATAAGAAAAGCACATTGCGCTATGTATTCTTTTTGGGAAGCAACCCCATAGCTTAGTCTTCACACAAGTAAAATGTAGTAGTAATGTCCTCCGTCGAAATAGAGTATGTAGTAGCGTGCAATGTTGCCTATAAAACCTTATGACTTCAATGTCTTTTTTAAGACGTGGGAGCAAATAAAAAGCACTCTTCTATGAAGATATGGTGTGATAATGTTTCCGCTATCGGGATAGCCAAGAATCCCATTTTCCACAACTGATCAAAACACATAGAGCTGAAATTTCATACCCTGAAGGAGCTTATTGAAAGAAAATAAATTGAAATCACCTACTGTCCCATAAACAAACAAGTGGTTGATATAATGATAAAGTCATTATCCGCCGAAAAATTTCTTCAACATCCAAAACTCAACACCTTTGTTGATCAGCATTAAGGAGGAGTATTAGATATATCAATATTGATCGCAGAAAGTCACGTGTAGTTGCGAAGAAGAAGCGGCAATTTTCGAAGAACGAGAAGAAGATGAAGAAAACTCAAACTTTACTCATCCGCATTAATAAAATGCAGTGCAAGAGCCTTCTTGTACATCTATAAAATGTAATAGATTTGAAATTAATCAATGAAACAATCTGATTATTATCGATTCTGCCAAAACTTCATCTTCTCATCCAACCGAATACCATGTCCAAGCCAATCAAGAAATACAAAGAAGCATGATTAGATTTTGGAGAAAATGAATCAACGTCGAATGCGTGGAAGAAGACTATCATCGTTGTGTATTCTCTTCTGATCATTTCTTCTTTAATTATTTTATCAGATGTTATCATGTGGATTCATTCCAATACTTAAATGTTTGTTTATTTTAGTATGCAGTGCACTTTCATTTGTGTTAACTAAGATTAATGAAATTCGTGCGCTTTATGTTTCGATTTAATTAATGAAGTTTTATTGTGATCGGGAGTAGGCCTGATAAAGCAATGTGTATTCCTTTTGTTTTTCTAAAACAAGATCAAAGCAAGAAGACAAAACGGACAGGGAATAATTAATTTGGTAATCATTGAATCTCAACTCTATTCCATTTACCCCCCCCCCCCCCCCCCCCCCCCCCCCCCCCCCACCCACCCCCCCACACACACATTTACCCTCCCACCCCCACCCCCACACACACACATTTACCCCCCCCCCCCCCCCCCACCCCACCCCACCCACCCACCCACCCACCCACCTTGTAAGCTTAGATATGTTGCCGACCTTAAGTGTATTAACAGAAGAACGATATCATTAGCACAGTCACACGATAAGAGATTAAATGAAAAACACGACAAAAGGAGAAATATCATTGTTGTTCACATCATGTCATGATTTCTTGATCACCATCATCTAGAAGGCATGTGAAATTAATCATCCAATCTAGAAAAAAATGATTGGCCACACTAATCTTAAGAATGCACTCATGAAATTATGACATGTGGCAATCGTGTCCCATGCACTTTTCTCGTGATATTTGGCTATTTGAGGGTTTATGCTCACATCTTAATGAGTCTAAATATATATACCCATTCATATACAAAATGTATTCTTCAACGATATCTTAGCACACCCACTCGTATAAAGACGGACTTTTATAAAGACTTAAGACTCGGTATGTTGGGACATTTTTTTCTCATTTGTGTTTTTAGATAACACAAACATTCGTTTGAATAGCCTTCATTTGAAACCACCAATCTTCCAAAACATCATTTATGTTCAATTCCAACCGTAGGGAGAAAGCTCCATTCAAAAACACAATTTTATCTTCATCTTCAAACACTACTACCCACCCTCACAGGACCTTAGTTGCTTAGCATATACTTAACTTAGGCTCCGTTAGATACGATGTTTTTGCTCCAGTGAATTTGGGCAAAAAACAACATCGACATAGAATGTCTGTTTGACATGGCAACGGTTATGACCGCCAACAACCACAAAAACTAGTTTTGAACATAAAAGTGAATGAAGTTCCTTAGGTGAGATCGAACGTTCACGAACGACAATTCATAATCATCATGTTCACCACCGCCACACCAAATAGAGCCTTAGATAAACCTTATTATTTTCTATCAATTTTCTTAAAATGCCAAAATCTTATTATTATTCTTTGTGAATAATAAAATGATCCATGCACTAGCGGTTAAATCATCGCTTCAAGATCCTCTTCATTTCTGACGAAATGAACAAATATTCATTTCACAGTCTAGATGTATTTCAGGATAATCTCACTGATTCAGTAATCCTATCCTTTTATATTTTTCTTTTAATAAAAAAAGTCTTTTCTTTTAATCGTCGGTCTTTTTTTTGTTTGTACTCATAGCTAGAAATTGAAATAGACGGCCGCGGGCTCTGTTTGGCTCCACGTTTTTGCCACGGCGTTCCGCCAATTTCTTCACCGCCTCGCCAAACAGTAAAAACAGGCGCAACTGTGGAAATCGCCACCGCCCCTCATCTGCGAAATAACAGCGATTTCCAGTCGTGGAATTTTTTCACGACTCAAGAATCGCGAACGACGAGTTTCGTCATTTCTCTCCGCCTCTCGTGCTTCTTCGCTCCGCCGTTCATGCCAGCCCGCAGGAGCCGAACGATGCCGCCTCTCGCGCGATGTCTCCATTCCTCCGACGATGTCCCCATTCCTCCGGTGATGTCCCCGTTCCAGTTCTTCTCCGTTCCAGTTTCGTCGGAACAACCTCGATGAGGAAAATGATTTCCCCGTAACAGCAAGGACACCAACGTCCTCAAAAACCGCTATATTAACCTTCTCCCAATTGTCCCAATACTCATCTGTGTTGCTTCTGTAGGATCCATCCTTCTCCTCACTACCTCACAGATCTCGACGCATAGACCAAAACGAAGCGGAAGATCTTCTCCACAACAACTAAGCCGTTGCTTCTTCAGAATCATACGAGGGAGATGACTTTCACCATTGATGCTGCAACAAGGATTAGCACAAAAAACATGCAGAAAGTACTTGGGCTTTTCAGTAGTCATAGATTTGTCGGCGAGGATCTGTTGTCCATGAGCAGGAAACAAGCTAGATGACCGGATCAAGTACAGATGAAAAAAAGATTGCAAATAGGGGAAAGGGTTTGTCAATCAGCAAATTGTCCAGGAAAATTTGATAATCTGTCCATTCTAATGTGCTGGAAGCCACCTTGCTACATGGATCTCAAGTGATTTTTCTTCAAATTATTATTAAAAGTATGTTTCAGATTTTTTTTTGATGTTGTTAAATTATTCATTTGTTTTTTTCTCAAAGTTATAATAAATAAAATTGTTGTGTTTATGTTGCATGGTATTATTTTTTCGCACTATATGCCGCACAACTATTTTGTCAAATAGCTTAAACAGTTTTTTCATTCAAAATAGCACTACAAACAATGTTCTTCCAAATAGTTTCACTGATTCTGCCATCACTATGCAAAACAGCTGATTACATCACTGCTTCTCCAATCGCAGCAGCTGAGTCAAACAGAACCTGAGTCACTCACACGTCCTGCAGGCTGCAGCGAATGGCTGTTGTGAAATTAATTAATTAATTAATTCATTATTGACCGGGCCAGATTTATAAAATAAATATTATTTGGGATTTTTCTGGAACCCCACTCTTTGGGTGCCAAGTGTCTGCCACCGTCTCTCTTCCGTACAGAGGCAGCGCTGGGCCCTGACTTTAGAAAATGAAAACTTTGGTGCGGGTTCTGTTTGTTTGCTTGGGCGATATGGACTCAGGAGGAAAAAAAATTAAGCCTCGTTTTTTTATCCTCCAGAATGCCAACACGTGTTGGGTTACGGTGGCAAAATTGAGTTAGTAATTACTAATTAGGCTCTGTTTGACGAAAAATACTTTTATACGTGTAACGTTTCATGCTCTAACCGCGGTACTGCATTTTTTCAATTGAAAAATTTTTAGGTGCGTATCTCACACCTAGATCATGGTGAGAGGAGTGCATCTCAGCCATTGATAGCTCTAAATATTGCTGTATTTATGAATCATAAAAAAGTATGAATATTTTAATTTTGTAAGAAAATATACATCTTAGCATACAAGATCAATTTAGCACCTACTTGTACGAACGCTACACGTATAAAAAACTCTCTGTTTGACGAGGATTGCACACCTGTACCGCCCTTCCCACACCGCACCTCTAGCGGAGGTTTGCAGGACTCCTTCCGCGAATGAAAAAATGATTTTGTGCTGCGGCGGAGGCCGCCGCGTTATTACCGCCCTCTGATTCGTGGTGAAGATGCAGAATTAGATGTAGATTCTCTCCATTTGTGACTAGTTGGATGGTTTATTTTACGGTTCAGATTGAAGCTTGCGTGTCTAAGTGCAAAATGAATAGTATTCATTTAAAGACAATTTAAATCGTACAAGATTACTTAACCCGTCGAATAAAAGTTGGAGACAATTTCAATCGTGAATAGTGATCATTTGCCTCCAAATGAATACGACATTTTCCTGGAGTGGCAGCATGCCTCTCTACTGAATTCGCTCCGAACAGAATCTTAGGCTTTATTTGGCGTGGCTGTGGCGGGCGGAAACGGCGGGTGGAGACGGCGGGTTGGGAACGGAGGGGAGGAGGCGGGGCTCGAAACGGAGCTGTTAGCTCCTTTTCTCAGGGCGTGGCGGGAGCAGACGCGACAAACGCCACCTCCGAGCGTTTGTTTACCCACCTTGCGGCGGCATTTGCCGCAAACATTGCCCGCCACCGCCACGCCAAAGAGTTGTGCTGCATTAGATTATAATTGAAATTATGTCAAAATGGCCATAATTAATACATCAACATTTGATTAAGATCCGATGTACGTAATGTTAGTTCTATTTATAATAATATGTCCACGCGTGTCAGGACCGACTCGGAACGACCTAATGGGTTCCGTGTCACTAGGGAATTGCTCTACGCTGGAGATACTATAAATACTCATTCCACATTTGATGAGGTATTGTGGACTATCTTGAGCGGAGAGCTAACATTCTCAAGATAACCTATTTTTTTTTTCCGCTCAAGGTCTCCGCTCCCGTCGGCGCTCTCAAGATCGCGATTTGCGAAATCTGCCGCTCTCCGTGTGTTTCGTTCGCGATTTCCCCCGCTCCCGTCGAGCGCGCCGCTCTCCCTGTGTAAGAGCACGATCCAGTTCGTCGCCGATCGGAAGGAAGGATCGCAAGGAGGTCGCGCGAAGGAGAAAAGCTTGCGCTGCCCTAGATCGTTTGCTCTAAGATCGGGTTCTTTGTCCCTGTCGCAGATCGGGAAAGAGCCCTCCCTGTCGTCGTTCGGGGATCTGGGCCGTTTGCAGATTTGGTTTTTGCAGATCGGAAAGAAGAAAGAACTTGGCGAACTTGTGAAGAAGCCGATTGAGAAGATCGGATCTGGAAGTAGTTTCATCCCGTCGCGATTTTCCAAAAGGTTTTCCTGTCGCCGCTTGTGTTCGCCTGAAGAAATCGCAGATCGCGCTCCTTCTTTGCGATCTCTCGTCGCCAGATCCGAAGCAGAAGTCGATCTGAAGAAGAAGTCAATCGCGATCTTCTCGTTCTCCTGTTCTTCCTCCCGGTTCGCGATCTTCTTCTGCTGATCGTGAAGGAGGCGCAGTCTTTCTCGTTCTCCTGTTGCAGATCGGAAGAGGAAACAGATCGCGATTCCTGTGCTTCCAGATCCAGAATTCCGCCGCACATCTGTGTTAGCCGCAGATCTCCCATCGCCAGGTCTTGCGATTTTGGATCCAGTTTTGTTCGTGGATCTGGGACTTGCTGGTCTTCTTTCTCGCGTCCAGTTTTCCAGGTGGAGAAGATCCGCTCTGTTCAGATCTTTGGAGGAAGATCTATCTTAATCTATCAGAGAGCTTCCAACGGGGAGCCAATCCAGATTATGATCCAGTTGTTTGCTTCCAGGTTTTGTGTGGAACAAGATTATCAATCCAACTCTGAGGTTCAGTGGAAGATTGCACAGCTTTTCTTTGATCTCAATCGTCATCGAAAGGGATTTCAGTGCCGGTTGGAGGACACACAATTACTGGATTGGATCCGAAGTTTCCCGGTCGTCTTCGCGCGAATCAGGTGATTTTATTCCAGTTTTCTGTTTTTAGAATTCTGCTGCGATGTCGAAGAAAAGTGCGCTCGACGTCACCAAATTGCAATCGTTCGACGCGTCCGATTTCCTCAGTTGGAAAATACAAGTCCAGCTAGGAATGAAGGAACACGGCATCTTTTACACTGTCCAGAGCGATTTTGCGTCTTCTAGCGAGGGCGTAGACGAATATCAGTGGACCAAGGATGAGGATTTCTGCAGGGACTACCTGTTGAATTCCCTCAATCCTCGGCTCGCACTGACCTACCATGCTTACAAGACTGCAAAGGAGATCTGTGATCGTCTCAACGCGCATTTTCAGAAGGAGGAGGTGTTGTCCAAATCGCTCATTGGGGAGAAGTTTTTCAACTTCCGCCTCAAGGCGAACCTGCCGATCACCTCCCAAATCATAGAGGTGGAAAATCTGCGTAACAAGCTGGAGGACGATCAGTCGAAGATGGACGACAACCTGTTCGTGTACTTGATCCTGAGCAAGCTACCTGCGGAGTGGCTGACATTCAAGACGGAGATGCACAGGCGGAAGGAGAAGATTACTCTGGATGAACTCAAAAGGTTCATTCACATCGAGGACCAGAACATCGCTGCAAAGAGCGCGGAGCAGGTTGCTCAGCCCCCACAGGCTGTCAACTTCGTTTCTCGACCTAATAAGCCTCCTCGGAAGCCCCCGGCACCTAAAGTTGACACTCCTGCCCCGTTGGCTGTCAAGAAGCCTTCTCTCAAAAGGAAGAAGGGTAAATGCAACAACTGCGGCAAGTGGGGTCACTGGGCTGCTGACTGTAGGGGTCCAAAGAAGCAAAAGGATGAAGCTCCACCTCAGGCGGCACACATGGTGGTCGATACTTCTGAGCCCAAGTCCTTTGTGGCTATGATCGGGAGCAATCACCGCAGTGCGTCCTCTGAGTGGTGGCTGGACAGCGGTGCCACCTGTCTTGTCACAAATGACAGAGATCTTCTCACTGACGTCAGAGCTGTCCGAGACAGAGTTGAGAATTGCAATGGAGGAGCGACAGTCGTCACTCATGCTGGGACGGCAAAGCTCGTCCTCTCTTCAGGTAAACTTTTAATTTTGAAAAATGTTAAATTAGTTCCTAATTTAATCAAAAACTTAATTTCTATGAGTTTGTTAGATAAGTCCGGAATGTCCTTCACAACCATTAGCGGTAGAATAACACTGTCTGTTAATTCACATTACTTTGGTTGCGCTTACTTAATCAATGGAATGTATAGACTTAGCCTAGAAAACGAGTGCATAAATCAAGTGAGTTCGTCTCTGTTAGATCCAAAGCTACTTCACAATAGACTTGGACATGTTCACTACAAGAAGATGCGCGATCTAGCTAAGAGTCACAACATTCTGTTAGATTCTTTATTCGGTTTGATAGGTGCGAGGTTTGTGCCCAAACTAAAATAACTAGAAACCCTTACAAGACCGTTTCTAGGAGCACACAACTTTTGGAATTGATTCATTCCGACCTCTGTGACTTTCGGAGTCATGCCACTAGAGGGGGGAAGAAGTATCTAATTACCTTCATTGACGATTTCTCCAGATTTTGTCATGTCTACCTATTGAAATCGAAAGACGAGACATTCGAGACCTTCAAAATCTTCAAATCTCGGGTAGAAAACCAGTTAAATCTGAAGATTAAGAGACTTAGAAGTGATCGAGGAGGAGAATACACTGCAACTGGGTTTAGGGAGTTTTGTGCCACTGAGGGCATAATCCTTGAAACTACAGCTCCTTACTCACCCCAATCAAATGGAGTCGCTGAGCGTAAGAATAGAACTTTGACAGAAATGTTAAATTCTATGCTCCTGACCGCTGGCATGCCCAATTCCTTCTGGGGGAAGCAGTCCTTACTGCAAATCACATTCTGAATAGAGTGCCCCACTCAAAGCTCAGTTCTACTCCTTATGAGCTGTGGCACGGCCATCCTTGCAGATATGACACTCTTAAGACCTGGGGTTGTATCGCCTATGTGCGTATACAAGACCTTAAAAGACCTAAGGTGGGACCTAGAACGACAACCTGTGTCTATCTAGGCAGTGCAGAAGGCAGTGCAGCTGACCGATTTCTGGATCTATCAACTAATTCAGTGATAGAGTCTAGAGATGTTATCTTCTTTGAGCATAAATTTATCAAAGATCATGGCCTGACCGTTCCTGGATCTACTGACATGATCTCAGAGTCTACGGTAGAACCCGAAGCTGGCCCCTCTGGCACTGCTCCCCAACCTCTAGAGGTCGAACCTATTCCTGTTAGAGTATCTACAAGAGATAGAATCCCTAAGGATTTTGGTGAGAACTTCGTCACCTACCACTTATAGGATGATCCTTTTTCCTATCAGGAAGCGATGAGATCGAGAGATGCGTTAATGTGGGCAGAAGCTATCGACGATGAAATGAACTCGCTGCTACAAAACAATACCTGGCATCTAGTGGACCTACCGAAAGGAGCTAAAGTCCTGGGATGCAAGTGGGTACTGAAGAAGAAACTACATAGCGATGGGTCTATAGCCAGATACAAAGCACGTCTAGTAGCTAAGGGTTATAAACAACAAGGGGGAATCGACTATTTTGATGTCTATTCACCTGTGTGTCACTTATCCACCATTAGAATTCTTCTAGCCTTAGCCTCTATCGAGAATTTCATCGTCCATCAGATGGACGTGAAAACAGCCTTTTTGAATGGAGAGCTAAATGAAGAGATCTACATGGCACAACCTGAAGGTTATGTCCATACAGATCTAAAGGACAAAGTGTGCAAACTCGATAAATCCATCTATGGGCTTAAACAAGCACCTAAGATGTGGCACATGAAGTTTGACCAAGTGGTAAAGAGCTTTGGATTTCAGTCCAGTCTTTCAGATAAGTGTCTCTATTACCGCTCAATGTCGAACCAAACTGTCATCATATGCCTTTATGTGGATGATATGTTGATCCTGGGGTCAGACCTAGCTGTCGTGAGGGATATTAAGTCCGCTCTCGCCAAAGCGTTTGATATGAAGGACCTTGGTCCCGTTGATACCCTACTAGGTATAAAAGTAAGAGTAGACAAGGGATGTGTCACTCTGAGTCAAGCTCACTACATAGAGCAGATTCTTAATACCTGGGGTTATAAAGATTGTAGGCCTGTTGATCCACCCACTGATCCGAATGTCAAGCTGAGTCCGAATGAAGGAACAAGCGTTGACCAAGTCAAGTACTCAAAGATCATTGGAAGTCTCATGTACGCCACAAGCTGCACTAGACCTGACATTGCTTTCTCCGTAAGCATGCTAGGTCGCTTTACCAGTAGTCCAGGCAAAGAGCATTGGGATGCCCTAGATAGGCTGATGAAGTATCTCAAAGGTACTAAAGACCACGCTCTGTGCTACACTGGTCACCCTCCTACTTTGGAAGGGTACTCTGATGCCTCCTGGTGTTCAGAAGTTTCAAACAGCAAGTCCATAAGTGGATTCATATTCACATTAGGTGGCGCTGCAGTTACTTGGAAGTCCAAGAGACAAACATGCATAGCTTTGTCGTCCATGGAAGCCGAGTTATTTGCCTTAGCTTCCACTGGCGAAGAGGCAGACTGGATCAGGAATTTGATCTTAGACATTCCCTTGTCTAGAGTTCAAATCAATTCTCTAAGCCTGTTCTGTGATAATCAGGCAGCAGTCCAAGTTGTAAAGAATGTCATCTTTAACACTAAGAGACGACATGTACGACTGAGACACGCCCTATTGAATTATCTTAAAGAACAAGGCGTTATTACTTTGGTTGACGTGCGATCGAAGGATAATCTAGCTGATCCACTGACAAAAGGAATGCCCCGAGACCGTTCAATCAAAACAGTGGGGGAAATGGGACTCAAAGCTTGAAACCAGCCTAAGTCCGAATGTTTCGATTCCTTTGTCAAATTTAGCATATTGTGCTCCGTTGGTATTTTGGTTGCTGAGTACGAACCTCTGGTTGGTTGTTTCATTCCACATTTGATGACAACAACCTCATCCAGAATCGTCTTCCTTAACTTGGAGGAGAGTGTTATTCCACATTTGATAACACGATCTGACTTGTTTTGGACCTTCTCCTGTTAATTGGTTCCATTTCACATTTGATGAGTTCCAATTAACCCTAGAAGAACAGTAACCAGGATATCACACATAGGAACACAGATATAGCTGCGTTTGTCCAGAAGTCTGATATCGTTTCGTTTGGAAACAGTTAATGGATTCTGCGGTTAAAACTGAAATACTACACAAAATATCCTCTTAAGCATAATTAAGTGCTACGTTCTTATAAACAGAACTAGATACATGTATATTTTCCATATCTGAATTCATTCTAAATGAAATTCTCTGTTGGAAATTACAGGAGTTGCTGCTGCAGGAGGAGCACATGCAGACTGGGATCCTGAGAAGGATGACCTGCTGGATGATGACTACTAGAGTATCTGCTTGGTTTACTTTCTTTGGCCTAGAACATTGTTTAGCTCTTTTCTTTTTACTTGTTTTTGTTTGGACTATTTATGCTCTTTTGTTAGTCACGAGACATTAGGTCTTCTGGTACCTATTTCTCTGATTGTACTCTTGACTTTTATGTAATGCTGCCTGGTTTATGCTTTATACTTATGCGTGCATACATACTACTGTTTTCTTTCAGTCCAATATATTATAACAGGTACTTACGGACACGGTTGTGTAATGAGTCGAACTGCTTGAACATTACACACACCAACCCTTTTCCAACGTCGGTATACCGCGGACATAGGAAGAGATTGTTAGTTCTATTTATAATAATATGTCCGCGCGTGTCAGGACCGACTCGGAACGACCTAATGGGTTCCGTGTCACTAGGGAATTGCTCTACGCTGGAGATACTATAAATACCTATTCCACATTTGATGAGGTATTGTGGACTATCTTGAGCGGAGAGCTAACACGTAATTCCTGAACTCTTCTTCAGTCTTGCATCGCAAGAACTCAGGAGCAATTTTTTGGTGCGGGTAACACACAGTGATCTATCGTGCGAGATTAATCTCAGATGTAGGATTCGCGATCATACGATGGACATACGGCGCGAAAATACGGGACGATCCGCCAATATCGAAAATTCATCCGTATATTCGATCAAGCGCGACAACGGAGGGTCAGATTTGCATGCTCACATGGTAGACACATATGCTCTTGCAAGCAGCTCCTCTCTGCCAGAGGAGGCTCGGAGGAGAAGGGATGGTGGGGTAAGATCTCTGCCGGAGGAGGGAGGCTCGAAATTCAGGAGGAGGGGGAGGTTCGGCGAAGCTGCGAACCAGAAGCGGCGTTGTGCTTGGAAGGAGTCATGGCGGGTTTGGGGTCCAAATTGCTAATCGGAAATGTGTGTTCGAGCTTTTTTTTTAGTGTGCAGATAGCCAAAAATTATGTGAACCTAACATTGTTCTTTTTTAAAATTCACTGAGCAACAATTTATGTTGGCGTTTAACTACGACTAATTTTTTTTTCTATTATTACAACAATATATTATGTTATATCATAGTTTTAATAAAACGTTTGATTTGTTGTTCTCTCTTGTCCAACTTGTTGAACATATGCATGTGGGTATCTTTGCTCACCAATTTACACGTGGCAGACTGATGGCATGTCACATTACTGTGGTTTAGTAGAATACTAGAATTTAATAGGAAAGATTCTCAATGCCAATCTATCTATATCCTTGCACTATTAAAAAAAAGGAAAAAAAGTTATCAAATATAGCTTTATTTAACATATATTATAATTAATTTTTAAAAAAATTAAAATATAATTCAAGTAATTACATCTTATCCCAAATTAAATTTAAAGTAATTATGTAAATTCATAAAATCAAAAAAGTTTTTAGTATCGCTCATATACCTGCTATGGTAGACTGTCATTAGACATGTCAGGAGTCTTTTCGTGAAATGTTATTATTAGACACGTCAGCGGTGTACAACCCCGATATTCGCCATGCAGAGAGATTGTCTAACACTACAAGAAAAACTTCATTTAGCAAGGAAAATTAGTAAGGCTAAATATTTTCTTCTTAATTAGCATCAAATTTAGCTAAGTAAATGAATTTTTGTTTTAGCTACAAAATTAGCAAGGAATTTTTTTATTGCAAACATAGCAACACATTTTTTTGTTGCTAAATATTTGTTGCTAAAATAGCAACGAATATTTTTGTTGCAAATTTTTTGATGCAAAATAGCAACGAAATTTTTTGTTGTAAAATATTTGTGGCGAGAAAAGATTATTTTCTTCAAAAATATTTGATCTCTCTTTCTTAAAAAATAGATTTTTTTATTTCTTTATCCCCTTCTCATAAAATAGTATTGTTGTTTAAATATATTTATAAATTAAAATAAATTAATTATGTTTAACAAAATAATTAATAATATATTCAATTTTTTATATAATTGTATATATTATTTAAACATTTATATATTTTTATAAATTTTGTATTAATTATTATTATTCAACGAAATATATATATATATATATATATATATATATTATATACATATATATATATTATAAAAAGAAATATATAAACAAATATATATTTAAATTATATAACAATATACATATATATATATATAATTATATATATTTAAATTATATAATGAAATATATATATAATTATATATATTTAAATTATATAATGAAATATATATATATAATTATATATATTTAAATTATATAAAGAAATTTATATATATAATTATATTTATTTAAATTATACAATGAAATATTTATATAACATAAGGAAAGATTTATACAATTTTAAATACACACATATACATATATATAAAATCGCCCTTGAAGAACAAAATTGTCAATTGGGTTAGTTGGATAAGTCTTGTAGGTTGTATGTAGGAGGTTAAGGGTTCAATTCCAAGCTCACTTTTTGTATATACATATTTTAATTTAATTTAAATAAAATATTTACTATTAGCATCGAAATTAAAATCCCTTGCTAATTTAGAAAGGACAAATTACCTTGCTAAAAAAGCGTTGCAAAATAGAAAGGAAATTTTTCCTTGCTAAAATTAGCTAGGCTCATATTAGCTACGAAAATTTTTTGTTTCTAAATTCCTTGCTAATTAAAATTAGCAAGGAATTTATCTAATTAGCAAGGAATTTAGCCCCTTGCTAATCTAAGTTTTTCTTGTAGTGTAAAGAAGGCAATGGAGCGGAGCTCGCTGAAGGGCGAGCGAGAAGGGTTTGGTTGCCGAGACAAGCGGTTGTTGAAGCCAAAGGGACTCATGCGAGAGGGGTCGCGAGGTCCAGGCCTCGCGAGACCGGACCTCGGCAGATACCGCTAGGAGAGGGGCCGGCGAGGTCCTCGCAGGGCGATCGCCTTGAAGAGTTACCGCGAGCAAGACTCGCGAGAGCGCTCCATAGAATGGTTCTCGCAGTTTCTTGCTCATAAGCCGATAGGGTCAAATTACTCTGTCACCCTTGGTGGTCTGCCCTTAGCCTCTCCAAACAGCGGAGTTTGGCTGTTAGCAGACCCATTTGGGGTGCGGATAGTAAAACTAAAAGGCGGAATCCGATTATTTGCAGACCACAAAACTAAGATCTATAAATAGACCTCAAAGGGCACCTTGGAGGGGGACCGGTTCAGAATCTTTGAGTCTTCTTCTCTCCTTAGGTCGCTTTGGGTTGGGCTCTCTAGCTCTCCAAGGTGCCCGAGTCTTAGCTTTGGCTTGGGAGAGGAAGCGCTCAACGATCTTCCGGGTTAGTGGAGGGACCTCCTCGCTAAGACTAGGGTCTTTGTTCTTTGTCCGAGTTATCTGCCTACCTCTTCCGAGGGATCAGTAAGGGCTAGCCGCACCTCGATTCGTTGAGGGCCCCGAGCTCCACAAGAGACTGAGAAATCGGTTTCAACATTTTGGTGCGGTGAGCGTGGAGTGTGGCTGATTCAAGAAAGTTCCGGAGAAGGGTTACGGAGGGAGATGAAGTCCATGCCCAGGAAGGGGTAGCTGAGGGACCCCGGGCGGAAAGAGAGGAAGAGGAAGAGAAGGCCCAGGAGGGAGGGGCGGAGGAGCTGATTGTTGAAACCAGTTTCCCGGTCTCAGCGTTCGAAAGGGGGTTGCGACTAACCCTTACTGGACCCTGGCCTAGACCCTTGACCGGTCACTAGGAACTGGGAGATTTGGACTTGATGAACACTTGAATCCACGAATGGACCCCTTAAGCTGCAGCGCGGAGGTCCCGCCACACACCCGGAAGCTCACTCGGAACTTCCCCTCCCAAGCCAATGCTAAGCCTGGGCACCTTGGAGGGCACTAAGGATCACCTCACCGTCCGCCTTCAATGACAGGGGGAGGGGAGGGGTAGTGCTTGCTCACACGCGAGGGAGGGGGTAGGAACCAACCCTTCCCAAGGTGCCCATGGGGGTCTATTTATAGACTTTCCCAAAAATGGACTGCGGATAGCCAAAATCCTGCTATCCGCAGTCCAACCATGACCACGAACGATCAATGCATGAGGGGGAGCGAGTGGGACTCGAGATGCCCACTTCCCCCCTCACGGGAGGCCATGCCGATCTCCCCCCAATGTACCGGGCGAGTGGGGGAATCCCTCCCACTCGCCCAAAGGGGGGTGGCGAGTGGGAGGGCCCCTCCCACTCGCCCCCAAGGTGGCCGGCGAGTGGGAGGGCTCCTCCCACTCGCCCGGCGAGTGGGGGTGCCCCTCCCACTCGCCCGGCGAGTGGGGGTGCCCCTCCCACTCGCCCGGCGAGTGGGGGTGCCCCTCCCACTCGCCCGGCGAGTGGGGGTGCCCCTCCCACTCGCCCGGCGAGTGGGGGTGCCCCTCCCACTCGCCCGGCGAGTGGGGGTGCCCCTCCCACTCGCCCGGCGAGTGGGGGTGCCCCTCCCACTCGCCCGGCGAGTGGGAGGGCCCCTCCCACTCGCCCGGGTGAGTGGGAGGTTCTCTCCCACTCGCCTAAGGGTGATTGGCGAGTGGGAGGCCCCTCCCACTCGCCCGAAGAGAGTCGGGGGAGCGGGTGCTCCCCCCCCCCCCCCCCCCCCCCCCCCCCCCGCCTTCCCCGCGGCCTCTCTTTGCCTTGGTCGGTTTTGACCGCCCCACGTGGTCGTTTTGTCCGTCCTGGCCATCCTTGCTATCTTGGCTTCATCCGGGTCGGGTCGCACCGACTCGGGAAATATGAGGGTTGTACACAATCCCTGCTCTTTGCGAGCTTGTTCCAAGCTCGAAAAGAAAGTTCAACCCACCTATTTGACGAGTAGGTGGGACTTTAGGGGAATCCTGAAAGGATCCGTCATCGGGGAACCTCTGTCAAGCCTTTCGGTTGATCCTGTCTTGAGACGGAAGGTGAACCTTTCTCCACTAAAGAGCCCTCCTATGGGCCGAGCCCGACTGGAGGTGGAGAAAGCTCGACACCTTGGGTCGGATTAACCCCGACCTGAGGTGGAGGGAAAACTCAGCACCTCTAGTCGAGCCGAGCTCGACCTGAGGTGGGAGGAAAACCTTTCTCCACTTAAGAACCCTCCTATGGGCCGAGCCCAACTGGAGGTGGAGAAAGCTCGACATCTTGGGTCGGATTAACCCCGACCTGAGGTGGAGGGAAAACTCAGCACCTCTAGTCGAGCCGAGCTCGACTTGAGGTGGGAGGAAAACCTTTCTCCACTTAAGAACCCTCCTATGGGCCGAGCCCAACTGGAGGTGGAGAAAGCTCAACACCTTGGGTCGGATTAACTCCGACCTGAGGTGGAGGGAACTCAACACCTTCCAGGGAGCAGAGCTCAACTGGAGGTGGAAGTACCCATCCACATCTTAGGTGCTTAGCTCACTTGGAGGCAGAGGAACTCAACGCCTTCCCAGCCTGACTGGAGGTGGAAGTACTCATCCACGTCCTAGGTGCTTAGCTCACCTGGAGACAGAGGAACTCAACGCCTTCCCAATCTCATTGGAGGCGGAAGTACCCGTCCGCATCCTTGGTGCTTAGCACACCTAGAGGTGGAGGAACTCAACGCCCTCCCAATCTGACTGGAGGTGGAAGTACCCGTCCACGTCCTTGGTGCTTAGCGCACCTGGAGGTGGAGGAACTCAACGCCTTCCCAGTCTGACTGGAGGTGGAAGTACCCGTCCATGTCCTTGGTGCTTAGCGCACATGGAGGTGGAGGAACTCAACGCCTTCCCAGTCCCCTTATCGATTGGAGGTGGAAGTACCCGTCCGCGTCCTAGGTGCTTACCTTCACCTGGAGGCAGAGGAACTCAACGCCTTCCCAATCTGACTGGAGGTGGAAGTACCCGTCCATGTCCTTGGTGCTTAGCGCACCTGGAGGTGGAGGAACTCAACGCCTTCCCAGTCCCCTTACCGATTGGAGGTGAAAGTACCCGTCCGCGTCCTAGGTGCTTACCTTCACCTAGAGGCAGAGGAACTCAACGCCTTCCCAATCTGACTGGAGGTGGAAGTACCCGTCCATGTCCTTGGTGCTTAGCGCACCTGGAGGTGGAGGAACTCAACGCCTTCCCAGTCCCCTTACCGATTGGAGGTGGAAGTACCCGTCCGCGTCCTAGGTGCTTACCTTCACCTGGAGGCAGAGGAACTCAACGCCTTCCCAATCTGACTGGAGGTGGAAGTACCCGTCCATGTCCTTGGTGCTTAGCGCACCTGAAGGTGGAGGAACTCAACGCCTTCCCAGTCCCCTTACCGATTGGAGGTGGAAGTACCCGTCCGCGTCCTAGGTGCTTACCTTCACCTGGAGGCAGAGGAACTCAACGCCTTCCCAATCTGACTGGAGGTGGAAGTACCCGTTCATGTCCTTGGTGCTTAGCGCACCTGGAGGTGGAGGAACTCAACGCCTTCCCAGTCCCCTTACCGATTGGAGGTGGAAGTACCCGTCCGCGTCCTAGGTGCTTACCTTCACCTGGAGGCAGAGGAACTCAACGCCTTCCCAATCTGACTGGAGGTGGAAGTACCCGTCCATGTCCTTGGTGCTTAGCGCACCTGGAGGTGGAGGAACTCAACGCCTTCCCAGTCCCCTTACCGATTGGAGGTGGAAGTGCTCGATGCTTTCGCAATGCAATTCCTCTTCGCGGAACCTTACCAACCTGTGCTCCCATCGGCCAGAGTAACTATTTTAAGCTGGAGTAAGAGGTATGACCAAAAAGACAATCAACACATTCATTAAGGATAAAAACGTTTAAGATCGTCGCCACTCCAAGTATTACCAAGGGGATTCCCTCAACATTCTGGAGGCGATACCCACCTGACCTGAGGGCCTCCAAGATCACATAGGGCCCCTCCCAATTGGGCTGGAGCTTTCCTACGTTCACTGACCTTCCCGCGGCGTCGACCTTTTTGAGGACTAGATCTCCTGGGATGAATTGTTTGATTCTAATGTTCTTATCGAAGTACCTGGCCATCCGACGCTTCACTTCCTCTTGTCGAACCGTGGCGAGGTCCCGGAGCTCCTCAACCATATCCAGCGAGAGTCGTTGCTCCTCTTCATTTCCTATTCTCCAGTCCTCGTCCCCTTCCTCGGCAGCTACGACCTGGGGGGATCTGACCTCGAACTCCACTGGGAGCACGGCTTCTGACCCGTGGGAAAGTTTGAATGGCGTTTCGCCCGTTGCCGTGTTGGGAGTTGTTCTCAAGGCCCATAAGACCAAGGGAAGTTGCTCCACCCAGTTCCCTTTCAGGTTCTCCACCTTCTTCTTCAGCAAGTTGACGATGACTTTGTTGGCGGCCTCCACCTGCCCATTGCTTCGAGGATGGTGGACAGAGGCAAAGCGGAGGTCGATGCCCACTTGACCGCAGAAAGTGATGAGTTCATCGCTAGCGAACTGTGGTCCGTTGTCCGTTACAATGGCAAGGGGGAGTCCGTGTCTGCAGATTATTTCTCCCCAGATGAAATTCTTTATCACCTGCGAGGTCGTCTTCGCCAAGGCCTTAACCTCCACCCACTTGGAGAAATAGTCAATCATAACCAGCAAGAATCTCCTCTGACCGCTAGCCTGAGGGAATGGGCCGACCAAGTCCATTCCCCAGATGGCGAAGGGCCAGGGCGCAGTGATCGTCCTGAGCCTCTGCGCGGGTTGAAGTTGGAGCGGCGCGAAGAGTTGACACTTCTGACACTTTTTTGTAAACTCCATGGCATCCTTTCGCAGAGTCGGCCAGAAGTACCCTTGCCTTAGCACCCTCTTTTCTAGGGTCTGACTTCCCGAATGGCTCCCGCATTCTCCGGAGTGGATTTCCTCCAAGACCCTCGGAACTTCATCTTCCGTCACGCACCTTGCTAGGAGCCCAGCCAAGGTTTTTCTGTACAGGCTTCCTTCGCGCATCATGTAGTATGCTGACTTGTACCTGAACCGCCTCTTATCTAGGTCTCCTTCCGGGAACTTGCCCGAGGTCAGGAAGGTGAGGATCGGGTCTATCCACGAGGTTCTCCGATCAATCTCCATCAACTCGCCTTCCTCGATGGATGGGTGGAACAACTCGGTCACCGTTCCTCCTGCGCGAGGACCGTGCTTCGCCAACTGGTCCGCTCGGGCGTTCTCCTCTCTTGGAATGTGCTGAATGGAGAAGGTGTGGAACCATCCGACGAGGTCCCTAACCTTCGCCAGATACCTCTGGAGGGTTGTCTCCTTTGATTCGAACTCCCCTCGAACCTGGGAGGCCACCACCATTGAATCTGTGAAAACCTTCACGTCCCGGATCTCCAGTTCCTTTGCCAGACGGAGCCCTGCCACCACTGCCTCATACTCGGCCTGGTTGTTGGTCACAGGGAACCGAATGTGGATCGCTTGCTCGATCCTGGTCCCATGTGGGCTGACCAGGATCACCCCTCCGCCGAGGGAACTTTTTCCCGATGCTCCATCTGCGAACAGATCCCATGCCACCAACTCGGCGGGCTCTGGCCCGTCCACTTCTTTGACGTACTCTGCCAGGAATTCTGCTACTGCTTGTGCTTTCATCGACAACCGGGGGATGAAGCTGACATCAAACTCGCTGAGCTCCACCGACCACTTTGCCAACCTGCCTGAATGCTCCACTCCCTCCATAATGTTACGCAGGGGATGGTCGGTCACCACCCTGATCGAGTGAGCCTGAAAATATGGGCGGAGTTTCCGGGCCGAGATGATCAAAGCAAATGCTAGCTTTTCCAGGACAGGGTACCTCAGCTCCGCCTTCTTCAGGACTCTGCTAACATAGTAGATCGGCAGCTGCTTCTTCCCCTCCTCCCGGACCAGAACCGAACTCACCGCCTCGACCCCTACTCCTAGGTAGAGAAAGAGGTCTTCTCCTTCCCTTGGCCCCTGGAGCAAGGGGGCTCGCGTTAGTTGTTCCTTCAAGGCCTGAAAGGCTTTCTCACACTCCGGCGTCCATTCGAATTTCTGACCCTGGCGCAGGGCCTTGAAGAAAGGAGAGCACTTCTCTCCCGCCCTGGAGAGGAACCGACTCAGCCCTGCTAACTTCCCAGTCAGCCTCTGAATTTCTTTCGCGTTCTTCGGCGATTCCAACTCCAAGATGGCCTTTACCTTGTCTGGATTGGGTTCGACCCCCTCCGGGGTGAGTAGATGGCCCAAGAACTTTCCTCGACTTGCTCCAAAAACACATTTGGAAGGGTTCAGCCTCATCTTGAACCTCCGAAGGGTAGCGAAGGTCTCCACTAGGTCTTGCAGGTGGGACTCCACATCCCTGCTTTTAACCATCAAGTCATCCACGTAGACCTCTAAGTTGCGCCCCTTCTGCTCTCTGAAGACCTGATCCATCATCCTTTGATAGGTCGCCCCCGCATTCCTCAACCCATACGGCATCATCTTGTAACAATAACATCCATCGTCCGTGATGAACGAGACGTCCTTGACGTCGGGCGAGTGCATTCGAATTTGATGGTAGCCAGAGAACGCGTCCAAGAAGCTCATCACAGGGAATCTGACTGCTGAATCTACCAATGCATCGATCCGGGGCAACGGGTAGCAGTCTTTAGGGCATGCTTTGTTCAACATAGTGAAGTCCACACACATTCTCCACCTCCCATCTCCCTTCTTCACCATTACTACGTTTGAAACCCACCCTGGGTATTGGATTTCTTCCACGAACCCGGCCTCGAGCAGCTTCCCCACCTCCTCTCTGATAGGCCCGGCGAGGGTGGGCGACACTTTCCTCTTCTTTTGGCGAATGGGGCGGACGTTCGGGTCGAGGTTGAGGCGATGACATGCCACGTCCGCGTCAACACCTGGCATCTCCGCGGCGCTCCAGGCGAAGATGTCTATGTTCTGCTGGACACATCTTCGGATCTTCTCTTGATCTGGCCCGCTCAGCCTCCCGCTAATTCGCACCTTCTCTGGCCTTCCACTGTCGTTAATGACCTCTTTCTCAGTCACTTCCTCTGCCACCTCTAACTTGATCAGATCGCCCAACACATGATCTGCCTCATCTGCCTCCTCCTCCCCCGTCAACGGCCGCAACATGCTGGGGGGAGGCGACCTCCCCGGTTCTTTGCTTCCCGCCATGAGACTCGGCTCGGGGCTTTCCGAATTAGCCGCTTCCATGCTCACCGCACCAGAATGTTGAAACCAGTTTCCCGGTCTCAGCATTCGAAAGGGGGTTGCGACTAACCCTTACTGGACCCTGGTCTAGACCCTTGACCGGTCACTAGGAACTGGGAGATTTGGACTTGATGAACACTTGAATCCATGAATGGACCCCTTAAGCTGCAGCGCGGAGGTCCCGCCACACACCCGGAAGCTCACTCGGAACTTCCCCTCCCAAGCCAATGTTGAGCCTGGGCAACTTGGAGGGCACTAAGGATCACCTCACCGTCCTCCTTCAATGACAGGGGGAGGGGAGGGGTAGTGCTTGCTCACACGCGAGGGAGGGGGTAGGAACCAACCCTTCCCAAGGTGCCCATGGGGGTCTATTTATAGACTTTCCCAAAAATGGACTGCGGATAGCCAAAATCCTGCTATCCGCAGTCCAACCATGACCACGAACGATCAACGCATGAGGGAGAGCGAGTGGGACTCGAGATGCCCACTTCCCCCCTCATGGGAGGCCATGTCGATCTCCCCCCAATGTACCGGGCGAGTGGGGGAATCCCTCCCACTCGCCCAAAGGGGGGTGGCGAGTGGGAGGGCCCCTCCCACTCGCCCCCAAGGTGGCCGGCGAGTGGGAGGGCTCCTCCCACTCGCCCGGCGAGTGGGGGTGCCCTCCCACTCGCCCGGCGAGTGGGGGTGCCCTCCCACTCGCCCGGCGAGTGGGGGTGCCCCTCCCACTCGCCCGGCGAGTGGGACCCTCCCACTCGCCTAAGGGTGATTGGCGAGTGGGAGGCCCCTCCCACTCGCCCGAAGAGAGTCGGGGGAGCGGGTGCTCCCCCCCCCCCCCCCCCCCCCCCCCCCCCCCCCCCCCCGCCTTCCCCGCGTCGGTTTTGACCGCCCCACGTGGTCGTTTTGTCCGTCCTGGCCACCCTTGCTATCTTGGCTTCATCCGGGTCGGGTCGCACCGACTCGGGAAATATGAGGGTTGTACACTGATGGTGGTAGAGAAGGAGGTAGAGGAAGGAGCCCAGGCTATCGCTTGTGCCGAGGAGGAGAGGGCTTGGGGAGAGCAGTCCCGGCTGGAGGCTGTGGACGAGATCGTGGAGCTCGAGGTCACCACCCGGCTAGGGGAGGTGGAGAAGGTCCGGGTCAGCGGAGGACTCAACCCGGAAGATCAAGCGTAGATCCTGGCTTGCGTACAGGAGAACATAGACGTCTTCGCTTGGAGCGCCGCGGAAATGCCCGGGATTGACGCGGATGTGGCTTTCCATCGCCTCACCCTCGACCCCGGCACCCGCCCTATCCGCCAGAAGAAAAGGGCCACCGCCGACAAGCTGGAAGGGCCCATCCGCGAGGAGGTGAGCAAGCTCCTACAGGCAGGCTTTGTAACGGAGATCCAGTATCCAGGCTGGGTCTCCAACGTCGTCATGGTAAAGAAGGGAGGAGGTAAATGGAGGATGTGTATCGACTTTTCTTTACTTAATAAATCATGCCCTAATGATTGTTACCCCCTGCCTAGGATCGACGCGCTGGTTGACTCAGCCGTCGGTTTTCCTGTGATGTCTTTCTTAGATGCTTTTTCAGGTTACCATCAAATCCGCATGCACCACCCCCGGAAATCAAGGATGTCTCCTTCATCACGGGGGATGGGTGTTACTGTTATAAGATGATGTCGTTCGGGCTCAAGAATGCAGGTGCCACATACCAAAGGATGATGGACAGAGTCTTCCGCGAGCAGAAGGGAAGAAACTTGGAGGTTTATGTTGACGACCTCATGGTAAAGAGCCGAGACCTTGGGTCTCACCTCCGAGACCTCGAGGAGACGTTCGGGACCCTGCGGCGCTACAAGATGAAACTCAATCCCTTGAAATGTGTCTTCGGGGCAAGCCGAGGAAAGTTCCTAGGCCACTTACTCACCCCCGCAGGAGTGGAGCCTAACCCGGACAAGGTTAAGGCGGTGATGAAGTTGGGGTCACCAAGGAATCCGAAGGAAGTTCAGAGCCTTACAGGGAAGTTGGTTGGGCTCAGCAAGTTCCTCTCCAAGGCAGGGGAAAAGTGTGCGCCTTTCTTCAAGGTGCTACGGGGCAACAAGAAGTTTGAATGGACCCGGGAGTGCGAGGAGGCCTTCCAGGCCCTGAAGGAACAGATCACCCAAACCCCTCTGCTCCAGGGGCCGAGACCGGGGGAAGACCTATCCCTGTACCTGGGGGTAGGGTCCGAAGCAGTAAGTTCCGTGTTGGTCCGGGAGGAGAGGAAGAAACAGTTTCCTATTTACTACGTCAGCCGAGTGCTGAAGAAGGCAGAGCTCCGGTACCCGATCCTAGAAAGGTTAGCCTTCGCAATAGTGGTGTCGGCCCGGAGGCTCCGACCTTACTTCCAAGCTCATTCAATCAAAGTAGTGACGGACCACCCGCTCCGAAGAATCATGGAGGGGGTGGAGCACTCGGGAAGGTTGGCAAAGTGGTCCGTGGAGTTAAGTGAATTCAATATCACATTCGTGCCCAGGACATCCATCAGGGCTCAGGCAGTGGCAGACTTCATGTCCGACTATGCGGCCGAGGTGGGGGAGCACGAACCACCTCCCCCGGAGGCATGGAAAATGTTGGTGGACGGGGCGTCAGGAAAGTACTCCTATGGAGGGGGGATAGTCCTGGTAAGTCCTCAGGGGACTCGGATCGAGCAAGCCTTAAACATCCATTTCCCAATTACCAACAACCAGGCTGAGTACGAGGCAGTGATAGCGGGCCTTCGGCTGGCCCAGGAACTAGGGGTGCAGGACGTGGAGGTCTCCACGGACTCCATGGTGGTAGCATGCCAAATCAAGGGGGAGTTTGAAGCGAAGGACCCGACCCTCCAGCTATACCTGGAGAAGGTTAAGGGGGTCGTCGGGCAGTTCCGCACCTTCTCCATCAAGCACGTGCCGAGGGAGGAGAGCATCCAGGCGGATCTCTTAGCCAAGTTCGGTCCCCGAGCGGGAGAGACGGCTTCAGAACTCTTCCGGCCCTCCATCGAGGAAGGAGAATTGATGGAGGTAGACCAACGAGCCTCATGGATGGATCCGTTCATCACCTTCCTATCCTCCGGGAAGTTCCCTGGAGAGGACGTGGACAAGAGGCGCTTCAGGTATAAGTCCGCTTATTACTCCTTGCATGCAGGAGGACTATATAGAAAAACTCTCTCGGGACTCCTGGCCCGTTGTGTTTCCGAGGAGGAGGTTACGAGAGTCTTGGAAGAAATCCACTCCGGGGAGTGCGGCAGTCACTCCGGGAGTCGGACCCTGGAGGGAAGGGTGTTGAGGCAAGGCTACTTCTGGCCCACTCTCAGCAAGGACGCGGCGGAGTTCGCGAGGAAGTGTCCGTAGTGTCAGCTCTATGCTCCGCTCCAACTCCTCCCAGCTCAAAGGCTCCGGACCCTCACGGCTCCCTGGCCCTTCGCCATATGGGGGTTAGACCTGGTCGGTCCCTTCCCCCAAGCCAGCGGCCAGAGGAAGTTCCTGCTGGTCATGATCGACTACTTCTCTAAGTGGGTAGAAGTGAAAGCACTCGCTAAGGTAACCTCTCAGGTGGTAAAAAATTTTGTGTGGGGAGAGATAATTTGCAGGCACGGGCTACCTCTAGCTATAGTGACGGACAATGGGCCGCAGTTTGCTAGTGAAGAGTTTGTTGGCTTTTGCACTCAGCTCGGCATTGACCTCAGGTTCGCGTCGGTCCACCACCCGAGGAGCAATGGGCAAGTGGAGGCGGCGAACAAAATAATCGTTAACCTATTAAAAAAGAAAGTGGAGAACCTTCGGGGAAACTGGGTAGAACAGTTACCCTCCGTCCTCTGGGCCATGAGGACCACTCCGAACACCGCCACCGGGGAGACTCCGTTCAAGCTCTCTCACGGGTCCGAGGCAGTTCTCCCCATAGAGTTCGAGGTAAAGACCCCCTGGGTGATCGCTGCAAGCGAGGGGGATGAAGAATGGCTAGAAGATAACAGTGCAGAGCAGAGGCTATCTTTGGACCTGGTGGAAGAACTCCGGGACTTGGCCACCATCAGGCAGGAAGAGGTCAAACGGCGAATGGCCCGATATTTTGACAAGCATGTCCGGATCAAACACTTTCAGAAAGGAGGCCTAGTCCTGAAGAAGGTGGATGCAGCCGCCAGAGGGGCCGCGCTGGGTAAACTTAACCCCAATTGGGAGGGTCCATATATTGTAAGCAAGGTGCTCAAGTCAGGGGGGTATCACCTCCAGGATGTGGAGGGGGTGCCTCTCGACCGAGCCCGGAGTGGGGATGATTTGAAACGATTTTATCCTTGAAAGCTTTATTCTGTTGTTTACAAAATGTCTTACTCACTTTCGTGACGCTTATAACTGCTGCCATGCCGGGGTGACGAAGGTTGGATATGTTGGTGCTGGAATGCCCAAGATCGATTCCGCTCCCGGGCTCTCACCTAGACGGGGGGTTCAGGTTGATCTCTGGAGAGGCTGACAAGGTTGGACATGTTGGTCCTGGAATGCTCCAGATCGATTCCGCTCCCGGGCTCTCACCTAGACGGGGGGTTCAGGTTGATCTCTGGATAGGCTGGCAAGGTTGGACATGTTGGTGCTGGAATGCCCCAGATCGATTCCGCTCCCGGGCTCTCACCTAGACGGGGGGTTCAGGTTGATCTCTGGAGAGGCTGGCAAGGTTGGATATGTTGGTGTTGGAATGCCCCAGATCGATTCCGCTCCCGGGCTCTCACCTAGACGGGGGGTTCAGGTTGATCTCTGGAGAGGCTGGCAAGGTTGGACATGTTGGTGCTGGAATGCCCCAGATCGATTCCGCTCCCGGGCTCTCACCTAGACGGGGGGTTCAGGTTGATCTCTGGAGAGGCTGGCAAGGTTGGATATGTTGGTGCTGGAATGCCCCAGATCGATTCCGCTCCCGGGCTCTCACCTAGACGGGGGGTTTTGGTTGATCTCTGGAGAGGCTGGCAAGGATGGAAATGTTGGTGCTGGAATGCCCCAGATCGATTCCGCTCCCGGGCTCTCACCTAGACGGGGGGGGGGGGGGGGGGGGGGGTCAGGTTGATCTCTGGAGAGGCTGGCAAGGATGGAAATGTTGGTGCTGGAAGGCCCCAGATCGATTCCGCTCCCGGGCTCTCACCTAGACGGGGGGTTCTGGTTGATCTCTGGAGAGGCTGGCAAGGTTGGAAATGTTGGTGCTGGAATGCCCCAGATCGATTCCGCTCCCTGGCTCTCACCTAGACGGGGGGTTCTGGTTGATCTCTAGAGAGGCTGGCAAGGTTGGATATGTTGGTGCTGGAATGCCCCAGATCGATTCCGCTCCCGGGCTCTCACCTAGACGGGGGGTTCTGGTTGATCTCTGGAGAGGCTGGAAAGGTTGGATATGTTGGCCCTGGAATGCCCCAGATCGCTTCCGCTCCCGGGCTCTCACCTAGACGGGGGGTTCTGGTTGATCTCTGGAGAGGCTGGCAAGGATGACAGGTATTCATACTGGAAGGTTCCGTCTCGCTCGGCGGGCAGGCCCGCTCGGCAAAGAGAGATTTCGCACGATACTATGCGAGTGGCGAGAATCAATTTTATGCGATTCAAAACATCCAGTCCTCGGCAGAAAGGGGGCCTGTTCCGGGCAAGAGGCGAGCTCTCGCCAAGAAAAAAATGCCTTGCGAAACCTAGAGAAAGTACGCGCGACTAAAAGGATAGTAGCTAAGGCGAAGGGCGAAAGGCCAGGGCAGTCAAAAAGGTCCCGCACTCGTCTAATCGACAAACGTAAAACGCGAGAGCGGTCATTGCGGGAGCTCGACAACACAAAACGCGAGAACGGACATCGCGGGAATGGCCTACATATAGGTAAACATCGAGATAAGCAAGAGCGAGATATCAACGCAGAAAACAATACAAAGAAAGGAGCGAGCGCAACACAGCAAAAAATATGTATTCATTCCTTTTAAAAGTCTGATTTACGCAAAGCGGCGATCTCGCCAGCCAAGAAACAAAATAGAACAAAATAAAGCCTCACTGGTCGCTCGCGGACACCTCCCCGTCGTCGCTGCTCTTCACTGGCGAAAGCGGGTGGAAGAGCTCAGGGACGATATCTTCCAGGTCCAGATCGGCGGCGTCGGCGGTTAAGAGGCCAGACGCCTTCATCATCTGGAAGATGTAGCGAGCCGAATCCGTAGACTCCAAGCGAACTTCTTCATTTCGCGCTTGCCGCTCTTCCTTCAGACGACGAGGTGATGGGGGAACGACGGCACGGGTGAGGTCGCAGTTTAGGGCCTTCAGCCCGGCCACCTCACCCTCCAAATCCTTGATGCGAGCGTCGGCTCTCCCGACAGAATCGGCATCCTGCAAATAAGTTCAATTAAAAATCCGAAACAACCAAAGGAAAGAAGGATGAGGAAGTCTAACTCACCACACTGCCCTCTGCGGCGAGCAGCTTCTCCTTCAACTGCGCGTTCTCGGCAAGGAGCCCCTGATAGAGCCTCGCAAGCTCCACGTTCTGAAGCTCCAGCTGTAAGCAACGCCTCCCCATCATATGGGCGAGCTCGGCAGAGCGCAACTACGACCTAGCGCTTTCGAAAGCGAGGGTTCTCGCGGTCTCATCCTTATAAGACCCCGCGTCCTCACGCCCATAGAGAGCGAACGAGAGGTCGAAGGCGTGACCGCCGACGGTCTCCTTCTCCACCCAGGAGGGAAGGATGCTGGAGATGTCCACCCTGTTGGTCTCCGGCTTCCAATTAACCAGGAGCTCGCCGGTCTCATCGCGACGCCTCTGGCCGAGGCCGAAGTTGTAGTGGTTGATGGGGATGGGCAGGACGGAAGTTCTGAAAACCTCCTGGCATGGGTCGTCATCCTCACCCCCTGCGGAGAGGGCAGTGAGGTCGAACTCGTCGAAAGCCGCCTCGCGGGGTTCCTTTCCTTTCGAGGAGGCGAGCGAGATCCCGCTCGTCTTACTCTTCTTCTTTTGCGGAGACTTCGGGGGAACGGCATGACCACCAGGGGCTCCCGATCTCTTGCGAGAAGAAGGCTCGCCCGGAGAGGAGGTGCCTCGGCAAGCCTCCGCCCCCATGGTCGCGAGAGTCAGGGTAGCGTCGGTTTTACGATTGCTCGCGTAGGGTGGATGGAGAGGAAGATCCCGCTCGCCTAGAAAATAGTGGAAGCTTCATTAAGTACGAGTACCAGAAAAGAGAGAGGGAGTTTGATGATGGAGCGAGATCTCTTACCTTCCCCGGCGAGTACAGGAAGAAGCTTGTCGACGTTGCGGCGGAGATGGACGACCTCGAAGTTCTTCTTACAGAAGAACTGGTAAAGAAGGGCATCGTGGCCTCCGAGAGCGGCGGGTCGGTAGGTAGTCTCGTCGTGCTGGACTGGCGAGAAGGGGATATTTCCGAAGTTCCCCTTGACGAGAAGGAACTTCTGCGCCCAGAAGTGGGCTTTGTTGACGGTCTCATCCACCTTAGGACCTGAGCCCACGAAGTAGGCGGTCCCCTCCTTGAAGGCACGGAACGAGAACAACTTCCGGAAGACCGGGAGGCTGAACTCGATGCGCTCCTCGCGAAGGAAGCAGGCGAAAGCTATGATCACCGCCATGGCGTTAGGGGTGAGCTGGCCCGGAACAACGCCATAGTGCTTGAACACCTGACAAAGCAGCGAGAAGATCAGGATTAGTTCGCACGACAAGCGAGACTAGATCGACACAAAATAAGAAATGAGCGAGAACGACCATACCTGGCGAACTTCCGGCCATAGTGGTAAACGCAGGCCGACCGCGAAGTGGGCGATAGGGATGGCCAACTCGCCGGTACGCGGGGCGTTGATCACGTCATCCTCGCTGGGACGACGTGCCTCGAACGGGGGGGGGGGGGGGGGGGGGGGGTGATGAAGTCGGCGACCGCGCTGAGATACTCCTCGTCGGTCAAGTTGCAGTGGTAGAAGGTGTGCTCGACGAAAGCCTTCGCAATCTTGCGCCGACCCTCCGATTCATGAGCATCGCCACCCATCCTGATAACCTGCGAGAAAGAAAATAGAGCGAGAACGGGAAGGAGCGAGAGCTCTGAAACGAGGGAGGAAGAAGTTTGACAGTAAATGCGGTAGTTGACTCAGTTATGACCACCTATTTATAACCAAAACAAAATGGCGGGAAGAAGTCCAAACGCCGGCGAGCACGGGCGGCGGGAAAAAACATCACATCATGCCAGCGGGCGAGAGAAACCTGCGGGGTAAGCGCAAACAACACCTCGCGAGATGTATTCGACGAGAACAGAAGGTCCCCGAGATCACAACGTAACAAACAAAACAGAGGTACTAAAAGCAGGCGATAATTTATAAAAGCTAGTGATATTTATGATCAAAGGAGATAAAAGCAAACGAGTGGCCGATGCGCAAGTCACGAGTCGTAGCGATTCTAATAACAACGACATCCATTACAAATAAGCCCACGACATAACAGTTAGCGAGAATCATGGGGTAGCCATTTCCACCTGCCCCCACCCCGCGACCCGGATCTCGGCGGTACTCTGGAGTTGTAGTACTCCTCGGCCAATCGGCCCTCCCTGTCCGTGAGGTAGGCGTAGTCTCTCATCCTAGCTATATGAACCTCCGGCGTCGTAGCACTCTCATCCTGGTCACGCTGTCTCGCCTGCCGGAGCCTCGCACATTCTTCCATCAAAACCGCGTGCCTGTCCTCGGCGGCTTCTCTGTCTCGCCTCGCCTGCATGTTGAGGTCCATCAACATCCTCCCGTGTTTCCTCAGCAAATCCGCGACTCGCTGCTTCAACATCTTGGGGTCTCGCGGATCCCCTAAGAAGTCCTCCACCTGGTCTGGAAGGGGGGACATTTCGTCGTCGCCCATCTCAGAATCGGTAGGCGGATTTTCGGTATTGTCTGCGAGATATTACGAAGAGGTCAGATGGCGCGCGTAAGTTCGCGCAGGGTTTCCGCGAGGTCAGAATACTTACCAAGCGGGGGGGGGGGGGGGGGGGGGGGGGCGAGAGGTCGAGGGACGACCCTGGAACACGTTGTCGTAGTGAGGATAGAGAGATTTGCCCAAGCCGGCGGGGTAGGCTGCACTGTTGGTAGGAGGGATCTTCGGCGGCGCAGAGCCCCCGGATCCTCGCTCGTCAAGAGCTGAAATCCGGGCTTGTCTATGATTTTGCCAGGAGGCGGAAGCGGAGACGGAGGCCGCGATGTCTGACGGGCCGGAGACTTCAGGGGCGATACTGTAAAAAGTAAGGAACGGAGGTCAGATAGTTGACAAGAAACATTCTGGCGCGCGAGATTAGGATCATACCGGTAACGTTCTTCCCTGCGAGGTTCATATCCGCCTGCAGGCTTTTGCGAGACCCCTCCACGGGTTCTCCAGCGTTCTCACTCGGCAAAGCATCCTGCGAGTAGAAATGAATGACAGGCAAATTTATTAACGCGAACGGGAGGGGTGGCTAGTACCTTCTCGTTATTGCGATCGTCGGGGGAGGAGTCCAACATCGCGGAGTCATCCCCGGTTCGGCGAGCCGCCTTCGCCTTCTTAACTTTCGGCGACACGGCGGGAGGGGGCCGGTTCATCCAAGCAGGGACCTTGGCCGTAAAAGGGAGCCCGCCGGCTCTCACCTCCCTCATGCGAGCCTTGATTTCTTCGGTGAGAGGCATCTACAAACAGCTACAGTGTCAGGCAAAGGGAAAAGAAAAGAAGTGGTGGCACACGCCCCTGGGGACTCGGGACGATATTTATAACCCAGAGGGGGTCCCACCAAAGATTCCCGACAGGTCATCAAATAGCGGGCGAATATCAGGGATTGGATGATTCTTCGCGAGCACAAATGTCCTCGCGAAGAGCGGGGATTGTGTACAACCCCGATATTCTCCATGCAGAGAGATTGTCTAAAGAAGGCAATGGAGCGGAGCTCGCTGAAGGGCGAGCGAGAAGGGTTTGGTTGCCGAGACAAGCGGTTGTTGAAGCCAAAGGGACTCATGCGAGAGGGGTCGCGAGGTCCAGGCCTCGCGAGACCGGACCTCGGCAGATACCACTAGGAGGGGGGCCGGCGAGGTCCTCGCAGGGCAATCGCCTTGAAGAGTTACCGCGAGCAGGACTCGCGAGAGAGATCGCGAGAGCGCTCCATAGAATGGTTCTCGCAGTTTCTTGCTCATAAGCCGATAGGGTCAAATTACTCTGTCACCCTTGGTGGTCTGCCCTTAGCCTCTCCAAACATCGGAGTTTGGCTGTTAGCAGACCCATTTGGGGTGCGGATAGTAAAACTAAAAGGCGGAATCCGGTTATTTGCAGACCACAAAACTAAGATATATAAATAGACCTCAAAGGGCACCTTGGAGGGGGACCGGTTCAGAATCTTTGAGCCTTCTTCTCTCCTTAGGTCGCTTTGGGTTGGGCTCTCTAGCTCTCCAAGGTGCCCGAGTCTTAGCTTTGGCTTGGGAGGAGAAGCGCTCAACGATCTTCCGGGTTAGTGGAGGGACCTCCTCGCTAAGACTAGGGTCTTTGTTCTTTGTCCGAGTTATCTGTCTACCTCTTCCGAGGGATCAGTAAGGGCTAGCCGCCCCTCGATTCGTTGAGGGCCCCGAGCTCCACAAGAGACTGAGAAATCGGTTTCAACAAGCGGTATTTTCAATTAATCTCATTAACTTTATTAAAGTTGATTCGACATGCACGATTAGTTATGTATAATGATAGTGATTTTTTTTAAAATAAAAAAATATTGTTTTACTATTTTTCGCATTAATTAATCGATAGCTTGTTTATTTTAAATTGTATTAATTAATTGATAGGGGCGGAGCCTCATACCTGTCACGCTTGAGGTACTATCATGGTTGGTCGTAGGGGCGGAGCCCCGTGCCTCTCACTCGTTATATTAAAAGAGAAAAGTTGTCTTTGGTGTGAAACATTCATAATACAAATATTACCCCTCATTTTAAAATTTAATGACTTTATATTTTCTAATTCATTTACAAAAAATTAAAATACAAGGGCATATACGTAAATCACGATATCCCCTCAAGTTATTCTTTTCACCAATTTGGAAACTGTTTTTTCCACTTCTCTGATCCAACGGCGGGGGGATTGACTCAATTCCAACATGTAGATGTTTGTTACTTCTCTTAGACGGCTCGTGATCTTTATATAATATAATTGAATGTGAATGGTGACCAGTGGAGAACTGCTCCCTCCCAGGCTTGGAACTAGCCACTGACTAGCTATCAAAATAGAATTTCAAGCTGTATTTTGTGGAGGTCGGTTGACGAATTTCAAGCTGTATTTTGTGCATCGCTCAGAAGAACTCATACGAGCATAAGTTTTCATCATTGTTTGAATCAAAGATGCTCGGAAAGACCCACAAACCTACAAAAAATAATAGACAATCACTATGCATTAGTGTGCTAAAGATCAACGCATGTTATAATCAAAATATAATCATACATGTGAAGAGGCTCTTATGAAATTCTCCTCATAGCTAAGAACCTTTCACTTTTCCACAATTGAATAAAGAGAATGACAGCAGTTGTAGATATTTCCTTGAACCTGTGAAGGTTATGAGTTCATGTAGTTTTTCAAAATATAAGTGTATTTTCGCAATGCTTTATTTGATTATTGTTCACAACTTCTCATTAATTCTACCCTCTTTTGTGTGTTTTTCTTGCAAACTTTAATCTTATGTGTAAAGATATGCGCATGCATGCTTTCTTTTAAATATATTAAATCTTCAATAAGTAAATAAAAATAATAAGTTCAATCTCAAATATATGTTTTTCTGATTTATTTGTTTGCAAGATCCAAATTAACATATCTTCAAATACCAATCCATAGCATTTTGATATGGGCAATAAATTTATATATATATATATACTACTATATAAAGGAGAAGTGGGCTTTGGTGCAACATATGCACTTCCGAAATTACCCCTATCACTTCCCAAATTCACCAAAGCCCACTTCTCCTTTATATAATAGTATAGATAAATTATATTATATGAAAAAAGAAAAAAAATAACTGGGTGTAGCCTATGCGGAGGCGGGTGAAGCCCGTCTTGAATGACAAGCGGGCGAAGCCCGCTTGATTGCGAGCGAAACCCGCAACAACGCATCGAGAACGGGCGAAGCCCGTTCGAAGTCTCGAAGATGCTAGTATATATATATATATATATATATATATATATTGACGGGGTTTCCCAAAAATGGAAATAGTTGAGCAAAAGATTTTTTTGGCAGCGACCTCGGTCGGCTTGCCAAAGATTCTAGCATGCTCATTCTTTCACAACTCTGAGTCCTCATGCTCCTTAGAGTTGGGAAGACTCTACTCCAGCTCTCATCCTCCTCTTCTCAGCACACGCTCCCCGTGTGTCCGCTCCGATGTCAAGTCTGCTCCAGTACACACCTCCACGCCCCTCTCAGCACACACTCCCACGTGCCCTCTCTGACGTCAAGTCAACTCCAGCATGCGATATCCGTCCCCGCTCCGGCTTCAAGTTTGTTCCAGCACGCGCCTCCGCGCCCCGCTCCAGAAGGCGATCTGCTTCCCCCATGTCCAGACACTAGACATATTTTGTAAACAAGCAGTGGGTTGTCACCTTCTGAATAGATGATAATTGTACTCAACGAATACTAGTGAATTTCGTCATAACTGAGCCCGGCCCCGTGATTTTTTCTCTTTTCGGATTTTCCAAATAAAAATCTAACTGTCTGTTGTTAGTTCTCTAATTTAACTGTTCGCGCGTTCGACTCACTCTCGAGCTAAGACGATCTGATTCGTCCGATCTGTGAGAGTGATGAGCAACCTGCAATGTACAACCCTCATTCTCCGAGGGTAGGCCCATTCAAAGCCACGTAGGCTGAAGTCAAGGTCAAAAGGTCAGGACAGAAGCCGGCAGTCCAAGACACAAGGCAGCTCAGCCAGCAGGAGCAGGGGCGAGCATGGGCGAGCATGGGCGAGCATGGGCGAGCATGGGCGAGCATGGGCGAGCAGGGGCGAGCAGGGGCGAGCAAGAGGCGAGCTTGGGCGAGTATCTCGCGAGTATGGGCAAGTAGCCCTTGTAACTCGCGAGCAGAGGCAGTATACTCGCCTGGACCCCCCCCCCGGATTTCTCTATAAATAGCCCCCCATGGGTACTAGAAATGGCACTTTTGGAAGTGGTCGAGGTCCCCCCAAGCTGGATACTCGCCCAGTCCATGCCCGTCTAGTACCTCGCCCAGCTTTTGGTTGCAGAGGGGAAGTTTCTCCCAAACTTCTGGGTATGTGGTGGGACCTCCCTGCTGGAGCACTTGGGGTGTGCTTATAGTCATTTTCTCTCTCCTATTTTAGCTATCCGAGCCATGGAGTTGGACCGCAGGATCAGTAACCTCGGGCTGCATTGATCCAAATTTGGAGCCGGGATTTTCCTGGCTTCAACACTTTGGTGCAGTGAGCGTGGATCGTAGCCGGAGGAAGAAATTTTTGCGAGAAGACTTCATAGCTAAGATGGCGAGATGGAGGCCAAAGGAAGCAACTCGCGAGCATTCGACAAAGTTAGGCGAGTTCCAGATGGCGACATCCTGAAGGCGAGTTCCAGATAGCGACATCCTGAAGGCGAGTTCCATAGGCGAGTTCATGCAGGCGAGTTCCAGAGGCGAGCTTCTTCAATACTCTCCCATAGACGAGCTCCTTCCTTACTCGTCATAGGCGAGCAACATCAAATGAGGCGACTTCATGCAGGCGAGCGAGATTCTTCTATACTCGCCCATAGGCGAGATCTCTACTCGCGAGGGTGACGAGACCTACTCGCAAGGTGGTGAGAACCTGGTGCCTAGTTCAAGAGTTCATGCAGGCGAGTTCCAGAGGCGAGTTCATGCAGGCGAGTTCCAGAGGCGAGCTTCTTCAATACTCGCCCATAGACGAGCTCCTTCCTTACTCGCCATAGGCGAGCAACATCAAATGAGGCGACTTCATGCAGGCGAGCGAGATTCTTCTATACTCGCCCATAGGCGAGATCTCTACTAGCGAGGGTGACGAGACCTACTCGCAAGGTGGTGAGAACCTGGTGACCCCCGAACCCTCTGCACAAGGGGTCTTATGTCAAAAGGGACACTCCTCCTCCCCTCAGTTTCCTCCTTCTTTGATGCCAGTGATTTCCATACATGTTCATACTTACAGGTGCTTTGGTAAAGCCCGCGAGTGCTTTTTGTCTGACTAACAAACAAGATGATTCATGACGAGTTCGCCACCAAGGAAAAGCACATAAGCAGTTTCGCGACTCCATGTCACGATGGTCTTCTTCAACAACCTACTCGCGAGGTCTCCAAGCTGATGCTCGGCGAGTTCCTAGTCGCGATGATTTTCAAAGCTCAGATTCTGCGAGCTCATACTCGCGATGATCTTCATCAAGGGTGTATATTCCGCGAGGATGCTTACTCGTGACGTCTTCAAGCTGGTATTCCGCGAGTTCCTACTCGCGATGATCTTCATCAATGGTGTATATTCCACGAGGATGCTTACTCGTGACGTCTTCAAGCTGGTATTCCGCGAGTTCCTACTCGTGATGATCTTCATCAAGGGCTTACATTCCACGATGATGCTTACTCGTGACGTCCTCAATCTAGTATTCAGCGAGATCCTACCCGCGATGATCTTCACCAAGAGCGTACTTTCCATGAGATGGTTTACTCATGACGTCTTCGAGCTGCTGTTATGCGAGATCTATACTCGCAAGGTGATCCCTTCGACAACTATGATGCTCCCCTTTAAATTCGCGGGTTCCATACTCGCGAGGTCGTCTCTTCAGCAGATATAGTACTCTTTAATTAGGCAAGCTCTTGCTCGCGATGATCTTCTCCAACAACCGACATTCCATGGGAATTCTAAGCTGGTCATGCTTGTGAGGTCATCACTTCAGCAACTTTGCAGCTATGTTATTAGTTTAATCTCTTCAACGACTCATACTAGCAAGGATGTCTTTAACTACTCACCTCTATGAGATGAGGAACTGCTCAAAAGTACCTAAAGGCTCAACAGGGAGATCACTTGTCATCGAGAAGCTCGAACTGAACTAGAAGGGACCTTTCATCGTTCAAGAGGCATTCGAGACTGGCGAATACCTCCTGCAGAATCATGAAGGGGAATTGATTGGGAATACATGGAGAAACAATGACCTGGAAAGGTTCAATCCCTGAGCGGGAAAGTGTATTCTCCCCCTCCTTGTGTTTATTCCATTTGAATAAAAATTCCTCGCCCCCTGAAACATGGGCCGTGAGAGATGTTTTTCTCTTCTGGCAAGCAATTGTCTAAAGGAAGGTGAAGTCGATCTCCACGATGGGTTGGGAAACTGGCCTCCGACTTGATTCTTATAAAACCCAGAACGGGTGATGGGACGGTGCCTCGATAGTGCATTCTCATAAGACCAAGCCTCTGCACTGACAGTCGAGATCAGCTCCCCCCTTGCATGTTAGCTGCAGGAACCCTCCGACCGCACCTCTCATCCGACTGGTAAGATTATCAGGAAGAAGTCTGGACGCTGATCTCCCAATTCGACGAAGAAATGATCCACTTAACCTCGCAGGGGACCCTTGAATAAAGGTGTCGTAAACCCTCGAGAGACAAAGGCTCGCAGCAAAGCATTTCGCTCACATTTACTTCTTTCGATCATTTGAGTAGGTGTGTTTAAATCCTCTCTGGTTGTCAAGTATGGCAGGAAAGTATCGATCTCTTCAACAACATCAACAAGAGCAGTAAGATGGAGACCTTGGGATGGTGTGTTCCCTTGGAAGGTGCTCCTTTGGAACCTCCCTGACAGTCATTCCCTACTGTGTCGATCTCTTCAACAACATCAACGAGAGCAGTAGGATGGAGACCTTGGGATGGTGTGTTCCCTTGGAAGGTGCTCCTTTGGAACCTCCCGGACAGTCATTCCCTACTGTGTCGATATCTTCAACAGCATCAACGAGAGCAGTAGGATGGAGACCTTGGGATGGTGTGTTCCCTTGGAAGGTGCTCCTTTGGAACCTCCCCGACAGTCATTCCCTATTGTGTCGATATCTTCAACATCATCAACAAGAGCAGTAGGATGGAGACCTTGGGATGGTGTGTTTCCTTGGAAGGTGCTCCTTTGAAACCTCCCTGACAGTCATTCCCTACTGTGTCGATCTCTTCAACAACATCAACAAGAGCAGTAGGATGGAGACATTGGGATGGTGTGTTCCCTTGGAAGGTGCTCCTTTGAAACCTCCCGACAGTCATTCCCTACTGTGTCGATCTCTTCAACAGCATCAACAAGAATAGTAGGATGGAGACCTTGGGAAGGTGTGTTCCCTTTGAAGGTGCTCCTTTGGAACCTCCCGACAGTCATTCCCTACTGTGTCGATCTCTTCATCAGTATCAAGCACAGGGATACCAGATGAAGTCTTGGGGGTACATGTCTCTAGACCCTTCTTCATATACAAGTGCGAATATGTATGTGCGAGCATGCAGGTGCGAGTATGCAGGGGCAAGCAGACAGGTGCGCGTAGCTATGTGCGAGCAAGTACCCCCGGAGTATCATTTGCCCCCTCCGGGTTTCACCACCTCTAGTTAAGCTAGGCTCCTAGAAGGTGTCGACCTTTTCTCCGCCTCTAGTTGAGCTTGGCTCCTAGAAGGTGTCGACCTTCTCTCCGCCTCTAGTTGAGCTTGGCTCCTAGAAGGTGTCGACCTTCTCTCCACCTCTAGTTGAGCTCGGCTCCTAGAAGGTGTCGACCTCGTATCTGCCTCTAGTTGAGCTCGGCTCCTAGAAGGTGTCGACCTTGTATCCGCTTCCAGTTGAGCTCGGCTCCTGCGAGGTGTCGACCTTATCTCCCCCTCTAGTTGAGCTCGGCTCCTAGAAGGTGTCGACCTTGTATCCTCTTCCAGTTGAGCTCGTCTCCTGCGAGGTGTCGACCTTCTCTCCGCCTCTAGTTGAGCTCGGCTCCTATAAGGTGTCGACCTTGTATCCGCTTCCAGTTGAGCTCGGCTCCTGCGAGGTGTCGACCTTCTCTCTGCCTCTAGTTGAGCTCGGCTCCTAGAAGGTGTCGACCTTGTATCCGCTTACAGTTGAGCTTGTCTCCTGCGAGGTGTCGACCTTCTATCAGCCTCTAGTTGAGCTCGGCTCCTAGAAGGTGTCGACCTTCTCTCCACCTCTAGTTGAGCTCGTCTCCTAGAAGGTGTCGGTCTCGTATCCGCCTCTAGTTGAGCTCAGCTCCTAGAAGGTGTCGACGTTGTATCCGCTTCCAGTTGAGCTCGGCTCCTGCGAGGTGTCGACCTCGTATCCGCCTCTAGTTGAGCTCGGCTCCTAGAAGGTGTCGACCTCGTATCCGCCTCTAGTTGAGCTCGGCTCCTAGAAGGTGTCGACCTTCTATCCGCTTCCAGTTGAGCTCGGCTCATGTGAAGTGTCGACCTCTCTTCCGCTTCCAGTTGAGCTCGGCTCCTGTGAGTGTTGAGCTTTTCTCCTCCCCCAGTTGAGCTCGGCTCCTGTGAGGTGTCGACCTTTTCTGGAGGCGAGGAAGTCCTCAAGCTCGGCGACTGCGCGACCAGGCGTCCGAAAAGGCGACAGCAAGCCCAGGAGGTCGGCCATGTCAGCAGCAGCTTCCTCGGCAATACTACGCGACATCTTGAAGCGAGATCAAAAATGCCTTGCCATCAGAGACCCCTCCCCCTCTATGTATAGAGCCAGGGCGACAATAGCGAGATGCCGACTATAGACCAAATACTCGCCAGAAAGACAGCTCGTCGAATAAGGGTTGGATGATTCTTTCCGAGCAACTACGTTACTCGCAAAGAGCGGGGATTGTGTACAACCCTCATTCTCCGAGGGTAGGCCCATTCAAAGCCACGTAGGCTGAAGTCAAGGTCAAAAGATCAGCACAGAAGTCGGCAGTCCAAGATACAAGGCAACTCAGCCAGCAGGAGCAGGGGCGAGCATGGGCGAGTAGGGGCAAGCAGAGGTGAGCAAGAGGCGAGCTTGGGCGAGTATCTCGCGAGTATGGACGAGTAGCCCTTGTAACTCGCGAGCAGAGGCAACATACTCGCCTGGACCCCCCCCCCCCCCCCGGATTTCTCTATAAATAGCCCCCCAGGAGTACTAGAAATTGCACTTTTGGAAGTGGTCGAGGTCCCCCCAAGCTGGATACTCGCCCAGTTCATGCCCGTCTAGTACCTCGCCCAACTTTTGGTTGCGGAGGGAAAGTTTCTCCCAAACTTTCGGGTATGTGGTGGGACCTCCCTGCTGGAGAACTTGGGGTGTGCTTATAGTCATTTTCTCTCTCCTATTTTAGCTATCTGAGCCATGGAGTTGGACCGCAGGATCAGTAACCTTGGGCTGCATTGATCCGAATTTGGAGCCGGGATTTTCCTGGCTTCAACATGCAACATATATATAGAGAGAGAGAGCAATGCTTTTTATTTTTGAGAATATATTTTTAGTATGTGTAAATAACTTAGAGTGGTGTTATAGGCACACCTATAATGGATAGGCACACCCAAAACACTCTAAAAAGAAAACTTAAACCAATTATCTACCACCTATACACGCACACCGGCGCCCCCTTTCTCCCGTTCGCGAAACCCAGCAGCACGCAGGTTCTCCGCCTCCCTCTCTCGCCGACGGCCAAATCTCCACCGCCGGCCATCATTTTTGTCGGCGACTTCTTCCACGTGACCGATAAGAGATCATCTTCTCTTTCATGTATCATTTTTCTTGATTCAAAGCTCTCCATTTGGTTAAGGTTTCTCACTTTGGGCGTCATTTTTGCTCAAGATCTATGGTTTTTCCTCCAGATCAGTCATATTTTCGTTTCTTTGTCATTTTGCTCTCCATATCAAGGTATGATTTCTCATTTTATTTTCTTTCTCCTTCGAAATGTGATTTGGAGATCTACTTTTCATTTATTTGGATGTGATTTTGTGATGAATGTTGTGCTCTCTATATAAAGATACTATTGATTTTTGATATTAAAGTATGATATTTTTTCAAAAAAAATTTGGGTTTTTATAGGTTAAAATGAATGCAGAGCATACATTGTCGGTAGTTGAACACGAATGTAGAACGAGTTCAGTAGATGTTGGGTTTCACTTTGTGACAGATATGGTTTTTCCTAGCAAAGAGGCTCTAGTTCAGTGGACTCATAATGTTGCTAAAGAAGTAGGGTTTGTTGTTGTTATTCAAAGAGCAGATAGCTTGATGGGAGACCTAAACCAAGGGTATTTCTAGGTTGCGATAGAGGTGGTTTTTTACGTGATAATCAACATTCGAAGGGACAAGTGAAAAAAATGTAAGGAAAATAAGCTCTAAAAGGTGTAATTGTTCATTCTCTTTACTTGGACAAAAAGATGCATGTGGAGATGAATGGAAAGTTGAAATCAAACGTGGGTTGCATAATCATGAGTTTGTACATCTTGAGGCACACAGTTACACAACAAGACTAAATGAAAATGAGCAAAAAATTGTAGAGGAAATGTATGCATCGGGCGTGAAGCCTAGGAAAATTCCGTCTACTTTAAAGAAGAGAAATCCAACCAATTCTTCCGTCATGAGAACCATTTATAATGAGAAGAATAAGTTGTATAAGAAGGAGTGGGACGGTTGGACTCATATTCAGTTTTTTTATAAGTACATTAAGGATGCAAAATACATAAGTTATAATCATGTTAGCAATGCTACTAACAATTTGGAAAGCTTATATTTTGCACATCCTACTTCTATTCAGTTAAGTAACATGTTTCCGGAAGTATTTATCATAGATTGCACATATAAGACGAATCGTTACAGATTGTCTTTGCTTTCCATTGTTGGTTTGACATCTACAAATTTAACATTTTTCTCAGCATTTGCTTTCATGTCCAATGAAACCGAAGGTATAAATGGGCTTTGGAGTGTTTTAAAAGCATGTTGGACGCATCTTGTTTGCCAAATGTAATGATAGTTGACAAATAAGTGGCTTTATTGAATGTCATAAAAGTGGTGTTCCCCCAAACTAGAATTATATTATGTCAGGTGCACATTAAATGCAATATACTAACACATTGCAAAATATTCTTCAAAATGGTAAGGAGTGTGAAGTTTTTTTACATGAATGACAAAAGTTGGTTAATTCACCTACGGTTACTGATTATAACATGAACTTAAATGTTTTGTTAAGTTACTATTCGAAAAGACATCCTAATGTTGTTAATTATGTGATGACTACATGGATAGAACCATATAGAGAATATTTTGCGCCAGCATGAATAGATCAGTTATTGCATTTTGGAAACTCCACTACCAATCGTGTGGAAAGCGGACATAGACACCTTAAGAGGTTTTTAGAAGTATTTGTTTGTAATTTAACCTCTTTATGGAAAACAATTGATCAAATGCTTAATTTGCAACATACTAAAATTAAGCGTTCTTTTGGGCAAAGTTTGATTCAAGTCAACATCTGTTTTAGAGGATCACTATACACAGATTTGCTTGGTTCAGTTTCTGTTGCCGCACTGGATATAATAAAGAAAGAAGAAGAAGAAATGATAAAAATTGGTTATTCGACAGCTACAGAATGTCTACATAAAATGAGGTACACGATGGATTTGCCTTGTTCTCATGAATTAGTGATTTATATGAATCAATCTTCTGCATTTCCATTATGGATGATTCATAAACTTTGGAGACAACTAACCTAGAAAACTATAACACCAGTAAAAAAGGAGAACGACACATTGAATGTTATACAAGTTGAGTTAGATGGTTTACTAAAATAGTACAATAGTGTACAACCCATATTCTCCAAGGGTAGGACCAGATTCGAGGCCACGTAGGCAGCAGTCAAAGTCAAAGGTCAACACAAAAAACAGGAAGCCGAGACTGAAGACAGCTCAGCAAGCAGAGGCAGTAGAAGGCCTGTGCGAGTATATGCGAGTATGCACGAGCAAGCCTCTTATACTCGCCAGGTGTGCGACCATAGTGGAAGCTCGCCGAAGCCAGGCGAGATTCCCCTCAATGTCACGTAATCGTCGAGCAGGAATGGGTTATAAATAGCCTCCTTCCCCTTTGGTTTTCCTATAAATAGGACCTCATGGTACTTGGATTGGCACCTTTGACTGAGCTTTCAGAACCCCATTTTCGAAGACTTGTCCCCCTGAGTTCTTGACCGTCACCCTCAACCGTCATCCTAGATACTCGCCAAGTTGGTGCCTCCCTCGTACCCTGCTTGGTCATTTTTGGTTGTGGTAGGGAAGTATCTTCTGAGCTTCTGGATACGTGATGGTACCTCCCTGCCGCAACACCTGGGTCATATTGTTGTTGTTCTAGCCCTTTCTTCGTTGTCAGTCAAGCCGTCTAATCGGACCGCTGGGCGAGTAGCCTCCGGCTGCATTGATCCGAATATTTGGAACTATGATTTTCCTGGCTTCAACACTTTGGTGCGGTGAGTGTGGATCGTAGTCAGAGGGAGAAAGTCTGGTGAGAAGGCAAGATGGTCGAAGCTGGCGACCATGAGAGAGCTGCTGGTGGCTCAACAAGGGGAGGCGAGTTCGTGACGCGGGAAGATTTCGAAGTGTTCGCGCGAGGTTTGGAGGAGACCATGCGAGTGGCGCTTCTTCTTCAGGGGGAGGGTATGACAACCTCGCCTCATCACGCGACTCCGTCCTAGGATGGTGGCCCTCCTCGGCGAGCAGGGAAGGGCCCTGTGGAGGAGGAGCCAGAGCAACCAAGAAGGCTGCAGTTCTATCAGCAGAGCTCGCAAGGAATTCGATTCTGCGAGGTGGACGACCAGGCGAGATCCTGTGATACTCTCCCCTACGGAGAGTATGGTGGGGTCGCTCGACAGGTCGAGGATCGTCTCCAGTCAGGTGGGAGGAGACCATTCTGTGAGGAGATTCTTGCTACTCCCGTGCCGGAGGGATTCAGAGAGCCAGTGATGACCTACTACTCTGGGAGGGATGATCCCATCCGACACCTCCAGTGGTTCGATGATGTAGTCTCCATCCAAACCATGTCAGACTCCTTTAAGTGTAGGATTTTTGTCATCACTTTCTGAGGAAAGGCCAGAGACTGGTTCCACCAGCTGGCAGCAGGTTTGATCTACTGCTTTGAAGACTTGTGTCGAGGAGTGACGATGTGATTTGTCACTGAAAGTGGATGTTAGATCTTAAATTAACTGTAGAGGGGGGTGAATAGAGTTTAATAACTTTTTCCCTTAGTTTTATTGCGGAATTAAAATAGTGATATATATATATGTGTATGGAGTAAGTGATTTATAAAAACTGAATAAAAAGAATAATGAAAACAGCACACGGCACAAGCACAGAAAAGTAAAACAAACACAGAAGACACAAGGAGCTATAGTAGTTCCCCACTAAACTTGGGTACGTATACTCTTCTACCACCCTTGGTAGGAATCCACTAGGATTTTTGATCAGGTGCCCTCACACTAATGAGCTTTTGATAAGGTTCCCAAAAACTAAGCAGGATTTTTTGATAAGGTGTCTTGCCACCAAGAGGTAAACTTTTGAAGGGAGTTTTAACCCTGTACAAGATGGGATGGAGAGGGGTTTAGATGTTCTTCTCTGTCAAGATGCTGAGAGAAAACTCTAGTGGATGTATGTTGAAAAACTTCCTCTGTCTTATATGAAGTTGTTTGACAGTAGATTGGCTGGAGCTTTTCTTGAAAGAAATGATCTTCCTGTAGCTGGTAAATCTGAAAGACAAGAATGCTTCTCATATTTTTTGTTGCTCTTTGGAGATCTGTACTTGCAGCTGATGAGTGAGAGAGTATTGTTGATGAAGATGTTCTCAGTAAGTAAGAGCTGCTGGAGGAGGAAGAAGATGAAGATCTGTGTGATTTTTTTCTTCTGTTCTTCCTGTCTCCTTTTTTTCTCTGTACAGAAAATCTGTAATATGTTATATATTGATTCTGTCGTGAAAAGCTGCTGGGTAGAATAATCTGCTATATTTTCTTTCCTTTTCTTTTGAAAATCTCTGACAGACATTAATTGCAAATCTCTTATATTAAGGAATAAATATATCTGAAAAGATATTTTGAAAACATAAATCTGCTGCGCCGTAAATCTCTTTTCTTTTCCACGAAATGTCCTTTTCCGAGGAATGTCAACGACTATAATCTTGGAATAAATAAAGGAAATATATTTTCCTTACTTGATCTGATAGAAAGAGCCGTTGTTGTCGTCGATCTGAGTTCGGAGAATGGAATGAATATAATCCTTCTGAAATTTCTGAACTTTAAATAAGAATTCTTCGATCTGTGTAAAATTCGTCGAACGCAGATTCGAGTTCGTCGAACGGAAGTATTCGTCGATCGCTGAGCCTGGATAAATTCGTCGACCACTGAGCTTGAGCAAAAGCATCGACCGCTGAGCTGGAGCAAAAGCGTCGACCGCTGAGCTGGGACAAAAGCGTCGACCGCTGAGCTGGAGCAAAAGCGTCGACCGATGAATATAATTTAGTCGAGCGCTGCACTTAGACAAATTCTTCGACCGCTGAGACGGGATCGTCGACCGCTGAGATTTGAGCTGTTGGTCGAGCGCAGAATGAACATCTTTCGTCGACCGCAGAGCGTCGTTCGTCGAACGCAAATAGTCGTTCGTCGAACGCAGAGAACATGTCGTTCGTCGAACGCAGAGAGCTTGTCGTTCGTCGAACGCAGATAGCCGTTCGTCGAACGCAGTATGGAGTTCGTTGAACGCAGAATCTGAATGAAATCTTGAGTTCTAACAGCCTAAACTCTTGACCCATAAACTATACATTGGGGTCAACTTTGATCCTAGTCAACATATAGTGATCCTAGCCCAAATTAGAAATAGGGTTGTTCCAATAGCCACGACCAAGAATATGAAGAAGGAGGACACGACCCTCTTCTATTTGGTGCATGGAGTTCGGGAGACGTTGGGGAACTACATCGACCACTTCCAAGAAGAAGTGTTGGAAATACAGAAGGTGGATGGCTTCACCCTGCAGCTTGCCCTAACGTTCGGCCTGAGGGAAAGCCTCTTCAAGCTGGAGATAAGTCGGGATCCTCCCATGTCTTATGAGGAGCTTATTTAAAGGGTCAATAAGTTCATTCAGGGGGAGGCTTCGAACCGCGGCTTCATGGCTAAGCTCACCAAGCTGACCAGGGAAGAAGAGGAGGTCCTCTTGCGCAGGAAGAAGGAGGAGCCCTGAAGGCAGAAGAGGAAGAGGTCAAAAGAGAGGAGGTGAGAAGGCCCTAGGAGGGAGGATCCGATGAGGCAAGAAGAGAGGGGGCCCATAGTGGATCTGGAGCGTTGGGAGGAGGAAAGGCGCTATCAGGTCCCCGTTAATTGGCCGTCGTGGTGGCCAGTGGGTCGGCCCCAGTGCCAAGGACCGGGAAGAAGAGTCTCCCCAGAGAGAAGGAACTTCAACAAGCAGGAGAGGCGTCAGGAGAGAGGATGCGAGGAAGCGATAGTTGTTGCCCGATAGGGTAATAGGCCAGCCAGAAGGAACCAGCGGAGAAGGTCGCAGGAGGAAGAGATTCCCCTCTACTGTGAGCTACATCAGGTAGAGGGGCATGGGACGAGGGCCTGCCAAGATTTCTAGGAGGCCAGAAGGAGGCTAGTCGCTGGAGAGGTGGGAGGAGAGTCTTGAAGGCTGGAAGCCCCTGTCGAGCCGCAGGTGGTGCAAGTCGCCGCTCGAAGGAGGAATGAAGACAGAGTCGTCCAAGGGGGTCGAAGAGAAGTCATTCAGGGAGCAAGAGGAGGAGCGGGAGGAGCCGCAGTAAGAGTGATCCACGGGGGAGCAGGTCTTGGAACTTCCTGCAAGGGAAGCCTCCATCAGATCTATCGCAGGAGTGTCGCCTCGACCTCACAAGGACCGCCCCCGTTGGAGGAGATCACTTTTTCGAAGGAGTACATGCTAGGGAATGAGAATCCCTTCCATGATGCCCTCGTGATTCAAGCCGTCATGGAGGACTTCACCGTCGATCAGATTCTGGTAGATAACGGGAGCTCCGTGAATGTTATATTCAAAAAAATGTATGACGGGTTGGGAGTCAAGGCAGGAAGAGTGATGGCACTCTCCGCCCAGGTCACCAACGGGCGACCATAGGCATCCTCGCTTTGGAGGCCTTCATTGAAGTTTGGATGGCTGGAAGGCTCGCCAGCCTCTGAAGGGTCCGCCTTCGCGCCAAGGTCTCTGCTCGCGACCTGTGTCTTCTTCCTCGAAGGCTCCTGAGCCTTGCCCTTACTCTTCCTCTTCTTCGAGGACTCAGCCTTCTCGTCGGCGACCACTGGGTCATCCGGGACCTACAACAAGTCAATAGGGGATGTCCAAGATCCACATGCCCCCTTGAGGAGAAACTGTCTCCTTCGCCACGGGGAGAGGCTCGCGTGGCAGAACGCGAGTAGCTGCAAAAGACAAAAGACAAAGGTTAGTCGACATTCGAAGACAAATGTGCGAGTATAGTGGATACTCGCTCAGTAATCTACCATCACTCGGGAAGACCTCGGCGAATACGTCTACTCGCCTCCGCCAGAAGACCACATCAAAGAGGCGACCTCGGAGGGAGTCTAGGAACTTCTCCCGAGGTCCCTCCAAGTAGGGAGTCACGAAGACGTGCTCATGTGGCTGGAAGGAGGTGCGAGGAATATCCTGGAAGTCGTCGCTGATGACGGCTAGCTGCTCGCCCCAACGATGATTCTTGTTCGCTGTGTCGACCAAGGTGCAGACATGGCTGCATAAGAAGATGACACCCTCGTCGGTCGCCATGAAGTGGAAGATTCTCCGGAAGATGGAGAGATCAAAGGCGGTCTTCTCTTCTCGCAAGAAGCAGATGAACCCTATGATCATCGCCATACCGGTGAGATTGATCTGGGCAGGGACTATCCCGAAGTAGCGCGGAATTTAGCATAATTCTGGCCACAACGGTAGTCGCAAGCCCACCTCGAAGTGGCGAATAGGGCAGACGAGCTCGCACTCCACGAAACAGTTCAACCATTCGCTCTGGCGAGGAAGCCTGGCCGAGTACCCTGGAGACAGGTACTTCTCTGAGAATTCGTCTAAGTTCTTTTGGCGCGAGATGGACTTCTTGAATGTTGTCGCCGCGAAATTCCTCGCATGACTGATGCGTCGAACAGTGTCCTCGTCATCCATCTCGATGGAAGGAAAGAAGAGAAGGTTAACGATTATTAAAGGCGAGAAGGAATGAATACATGCGCGAAGAAAGGTAATGTCGTTGATAGCGTAATAAATACCTACCCACCCACCCTATTTATTGGCAAAGGCAGGGTATGGGAGATTGGCTACCCCGCCGAGACTATAAATAAGGGGGTAGCGAGTAACACGGAAAGTCATTGTGCCGGCTAGTCGAGTCTCAAACTCTTCAAACTTTGTGACTCACACCTCCAGCTCGGTAAGACGTCGATGAGGTTCGTTGACCGCCAGGCGTTTCAACCTTCGTCTCCAGCTCAAGGTACGCACGAGAGGCCTTCTCTTGATACTCGCAGGGTGGGAGCCCGATAGCATCGATCAACCTCCCCCCACCCCACCCCACCACCCCGGCATAGTGGCGCGAGCTGCAGTTAAAAGCAACAAGGATTCAACGACAAGCCCAGCAAAGAAGAAACATCGACTATAAAAAAAGTGAGCAGTTACCAGGCCGACGAGGGCTGCGAGATCGTCCCCGCCGAGGACTCCTAACTCGGCGCAGAGAAGGGTTGCGGTGATCCCGCCGTCCTGTAGAAGATCAGTCAGGGGTGATCCCTGCTCGAAGGCACGCTTCCCCGGCCGCGACCATCCACTGGTCGCCCTCCCCCTCTCGTGGCAAAGAAGCTTGAAATCCCGTCGTGCCGCTAGGATACCGTCGGATGGATCGAAGGGGCGACTGAGGAGGAAGGACACTGATCTCCTGAAGTATTGGTAGGAGGCGCCAAAGTAGGCAGTGACGGAAGGCCACCCGCGGGCAGCTGCGAAGCACTCGCCGGTGCTGATCGCAAAGGAACCGGAGGCGGTGGAGGTGGACTGCTCGCCAGAGGGCGCACGTGCTTGCTCAGCGGAGGTCGCGAGGTCTCATCCATGAGAGGCCTCTGGCCAGCAGGCGCCGGAGGCGAGCTATAGAGGATTCGCACCGATCGACCCGTTCGCGAACCCGTCCGGGTTTCCGGCGGGACCATCGACGATGATCGCAGAGGGAAGACATCTAGATGCTCGCCCGGAGCTCCAGTAGTCGGCAGGTCTGCAAATAGAGAAAAGAGTGTCAAAACTTCGCCAACAGCATCAGGATAGCAGCAAATCTAGCAGGGATGAGGAAGCGTATTCTACCTCACAAGGGAGCAGGTTTAAGTAATATAAAGCAAACAAAAATAATAAGGCGGCTATACACACTGGAAGAAACTTCTCTCTCTCAGCTCTCCCTCTCAAGAAAACTCACACGTCTGTGTTCCCCGGCAACGGCGCCAAAAACTTGATGCGCGAATCTTAGCACACCGCTATAGGCAGTAGTAAGACTATGGCACGAAACGGTAGTGTACCGATCGTTCAAGTAATATAAAATGGGAATGAATCCACAAGTATCGATCTCAAAGGAACACAGTAAGGTGGAGTTTATTATCGAGGAAGGACTTGAGATTGAAGTCCTTGAGTCGGATGGAATGCGGAAACGGGGTGATTTGGCTTTTGGAAAATAAAAGAAAACAACTACAACTACTCCTATGCAATGCCGCTATGCAGTGCTTCGCTTGGGAGGATGGAGACTAGGCAGGCCTTGAGCGCGCTGCGTCGCAAGGGCGGATGGACGAGTAGGCAAACGGAATCGAACTATGCAGGCCTTGAGCGCGCTGCTTCGTTAAGCGGGATGGATTACACGAGCCGCTATGCCACGCTTCGCTAGGCGGATGGAAGAGTAGGCATACGGATGAGGGTCGCAAGCACCTCGTCAACAAGCACGCCACTAGCAGTTGCTAGTGCGGCACACGAACGTGACGGCGGGATGGAGGATGGAATGGGGCGCACCTCAAGCAACTCAAACAGTAAAATATTTCACATAGACATGAAATGTATAGAAATGCAAATAAAGTTAAGTGCTACTTCATCAAAATGTTAGCTCTAGCTACATATACATCAATAAGAAAAGAACAAGGCAAGAAATCGACCGAATCCGAAGGCTCGTTGTAGATTCACGGTTGGAATCGCCGGGTTGTCAATCCGCATCCAAGCTCGGTCCGCAACTACGTCCGGGGTAGAGAGAGTTGTCACTACTCTCCAATGAGCCCGTCTTCTTCGTGTCACGATCCGGTAGAGGTTGCAAACTTCCTCTTGCTTGATGGCGATGGTGGCTAGATCTTCCTTTAAAGCGCTAGGATGAAGGAGGAGGCCGAGAGGAAGCTCCGGCTCAAGAATGGCATGAAGAACAAGCCCGGAGCACCTCCCGATGGTGGGCAGCGATGGAGGGGCGAAATCGGGCGCTCTGGAGCAGGAAACGGCAGACTGGCGGAAGAAAATGCGGAGGATCCAATCTAATTCACGAGCAGGAATATTTATAGGCGCTGGAATAAACAGTGCGCACGGTCATTGGCGCACGACTAGTGGTCGTGCGCGCTGAAGTTCTGTGATCGTGCGCCTGCCTGGGTGGAGCCTGCAATGTAAGAAATTTATAAAATACCATGTTCGCATGACCAGTGGCGCACGACCGATGGTCGTGCGCACTATCGTAGGTGGTCGTGCGCACTGTTCGAAATAGAACTCATAAAATTGATGTTAATTGCGCACGATCAGCGGCGCACGACCAGTGGTCGTGCGCAATAGAACCAGTGATCGTGCGCAGTGTTCCTGTACAGAATTGTACCGGGAACACCTGCACGACTCCTGTTCCAGCATACAACACCAATCCAGCCACTGAAGGTGGCACTTAACAATGCATGAAAACTAATAACGAATATAAACAAGAAATAACACCAAAACGGGCTTAGAAGTGCACATAGCATGGAATAACAAATATGAGTGAAAACATGCCTAAAATGAAGTGCATAGACTAGAAAATCGGCCCAGATGAGTCCATAAATGTGTATATATTTGGGACTCATCAGATATGTATGAAATGTTCAATTACTAATGCGCTCGTTAGATAATACACTCTAGATAAAGAAACGGTGGCCCTATAAAAATACTTTAGTAAATTTATATAATATTCTATAATAACCCAATCAGTTTCACCTAAACCGTGTTCAATATTAAGCAAACTATAATATTCCATTAGAAGATTTTTTTGTTGAAGGGCTCTTTTTAACATTTTATAGGTTGAGTTCCATCTAATAGGCATATCTAATTGTGGTTTCAAATATTTTTGATTTTGTGCTTTACAAAATTTTCTAAAATCTTGAGCTCATTTTTTAGTACAATAAATTGCTTTTAACATGTCGCGAATTTTATTAATATATTGTGACATTGCCTTTAAACTATCCTGTACCACTAAATTTAGGACGTGACAAACACATCTAGTATGAAAAAACGCGCCGTTGAGAAATAGTTTTAAATCTCGTTTTAACAATTCAATTGCGGCGCCATTATTGGAGGCGTTATCAAGAGAAAAACTAAGTATTTTATCGTTAATTTTAAATTCTCGCGCACATTTCATAATAACCTTATATAAAGCTATAGCCGTGTGCGGGAATTCAAAACCCGTAAAACATATTACGCGTTTATTTAGCTCCCACGAAATGGGATCAATCCAATGACAAGTGATGCAAAGATAAGCTAATCCTAAATTTAAATTACTCGTCCAAACGTCGCTCGTTAGACTCACACGTCCTTCGAAATTTTCAAAATACGTAATTAATTCTTGTTTTGCTTCTAAATATAACCTAATCGTATCGCGCCTTAAAGTAATTCTACTAATCTTTTGGTATTTGGGCTGAAGCCCCCCATGTATGTACTCTGTGCCGTCGTCATTGTCGAAGACACTGAATGGCAGCCCACGTTTGATGACGAACTTTGCCTGCATCTCTCGCTGTCGCATTTGATCGTACGTCCAAATCTGTCCTGCTCCAGAAATTTGAGCTTGACTTGACTCGGGAGGAGCTTGTTTTGACTCGCAAGATTTTTGGTGTCTAACGAGCGTCGAGTTGCCGCTGATGGATAGCAACTTCGAGCACATCTTGCAGCGCGCTTTTCTTTCGGTCCCGACTAGGACCATCTCGAAATGCTCCCAAATAGTTGCTCTACGGTTGTGCTCCACCACCGAAGTCGTACTTTGGGAAGACGACGCTGGAGTTGTGGAGGACGACGCCATTGGGAGAGAGCTAAGAGAGAGAGAGAGGGAGAGAGAGAAAGAGAGAGAGAGAGAGAGAGAGAGAGAGAGAGAGAGAGAGAGAGAGAGAGAGGGAGAGAGAGAGAGGGAGGTGGGGTGTGAGAAAAGAGAGGGGAGGGGGGTATTTATAGGATTTTTTGGGTTTTTTTTTAATTATTATAAGTAAATAAAAAATATATATTTTTTATATTAAAAAATATAAAAGGCAGCCAACGGCTCTAATAAGAGTTGTTGGCTGCCTCTCATGGCAGCATGGCTGCCACATGGCATCCATGCTGCCATGATGAGCATAACGGCTCTAATAAGAGCCGTTATCGGGCTTTGTCCGGCCCGGTCTCGGGCTAGCCCGATTATCGGGCTTTACCCGACTCGAACCGGGCCGGGTACCGGGCCGGGTAACGGCTCCAAACCGGGGCCCTGTAAGGGCCCCGGGTAAGTGCTCGGCCCGGTTCGGGCCTGAACCGGGCCGGGCTTGACCGGGCCGGGCTCGGGCCGGCCCGTCAGGCCCGTTTTTTTGTTCAGGACTACACGTAGGTAGAAGTCAAAGGTCAACACAGAAGACATGAGTTAGAGAATTAAAACAGCTCAGCAAGCAGAGACAACAGAAGGCCTGTGCGACTATAGGCGAGTTTGCACGAGCAAGCCTCTTATACTCGCCAGGTGTGTGACCATAACGGAAGCGCGCCGAAGCCAAACGAGATACCCCTCAATGTCATGTAGTCGTCAGGCAGGGTTGGGCTATAAATAGCCCCCTCCCCTCCCCTTTGGTTTTCCTTAAATAGGACCCTATGGGTACTTGGATTGACACCTTTGGCTGAGCTTTCAGAACCTCGTTTTCAAAAACTAGTCCCCCTGAGTTCTTGACCGTCACCCTCGACCGTCATCTTAGATACTTGCCAAGTTGGTGCCTCCCTCGTACCCTTCTCGGGCATTTTTGGATGTGGAGGGGAAGTCTCTTCTGAGCTTCTAGGTACATGGTGGGACCTCCCTGTCGCAGCACATGGGGTCCTGTTGTTGTTGTTCTAGCCCTTTTGCCGTTACCAGTCAAGCCGTCTAGTCGGATCGCTTTGCGAGTAACCTCTGGATGCATTGATCCGAATATTTGGAGCTATGATTTTCCTGACTTCAACAAATAGTATATCTGACGCTCAAAGAAATGAAATGAAACGCAAGTTGCATGAAATAATGGAACACACAACCACTCAGACAAAAGAACCATTGCTACCAATTAGATTGAAAGGAAGACCACGTGGAAGCTACAAAAAAATTTATGGCGGGATACAAATCCACAAAAAGAGAGCTTTCATTGTTTGAGCATGTATTGAAGAAGGAACAAAACGTCCAACATAAATCAAAGAAATTGATTACAAGAAGAGATTTGAATAAAGGTAGATTTCTTGATTGCATCAGTAAAGAAATGTCTCCATATATATCAACTCCTATCAAGGATGTGATAAATGTAATTGGCGATGGACATTGTGGTTACCATGTGGTTAGCAATGCACTAGATGTGGGTGATAATTGGTTGCTAGTGCGGAGAGATCTAACAAAAAAGATGAAAAGTCTTGAAAATCTATACAACAATCTATTTGGGAATGTGAAAAGTGCAGAGCTATTAGTATCTTTGAACTGTACTACAGTGCCTGCTCCATTAGAGAAATGGATGACAATGCCGGACATAGGATTAGTTATCGCATCTTGTTATAATGTGGCGATAGTTCATTTCTCACAGTTTCAGTTTTTCACATTCCTACCTCTGTCTACTGCCCCTCCAACAACCAGGAAGACTATCTTTATTGGGTATGTCAACAATAATCACTACATTCACTTGTTGATGAGCGCTGATTGCTCGTTACTGTCAGTAATCTCTAAGTGGATGAGATATCATTATACAGTTGCAGACGAGTGAGACTTCAATTACACTTTAAGAGATGGAAATGAAAAAATTACTAATTTGGCGGATCCATAACATGTACGTAAAGTCAACCTTTTTATTACAATAATTTAATTTGTTGATGTAATATTGATATAAATTTTATGTGCAAATAATCAAAGTCTCATATTTATAGGTGTATGTTCATCGAAAAAACACAATACACAATCTAGATGTATACCATTGCACTTTTACTTTTAGTGACATTTGATGCATAATTAAATTCGTACGTATCTAATTTTTATTTGACATTTTATGCGGGTCAAGATAACTAAAAAAATGCATTGGGGTTTTTGAAGAATTGATACAATCTACTTATATAGTAGTTATTTTAGTTGTCTGACTCATTTGATGTTGTGAAATATTTTGAAGTCGGAAGAACACGTCAACCAACCGGAGAATAATGACACCAAAGATGAACACAAGCTTTCACAATACTAATTTTGGTAGCTAGTTACAACTGAACACGACTGAATACAAGTTGCATCCAACTTGAATCACAACAGCCAATAGTAGATAAGAATTTGGTCACGAACAAGGTCCGCTTCTCCTCTGGAGCACACCGTGCAGGTGATACTCGCTCCAATACTCGCTACTCGCTACAGAAGCTCGCTCCTCGCTACCGCCGGCGGTATCGCTAGCGCCGGGCGTTAGCTCTGCTACTCGCAAGCTCGCTGCTCGCACTCCAAGCTTCTCGCGTACTCGTCACGCGTCGCTTCCTCCAATACTCGCTAGCGCGAGCGCTATCACTAGCACCGGGCGCTATCTCCCGAGTAGGTACTCGCGAGCTAGCTGCTCGCCTCTTCGCCTCTTGTCGCTACCGCGCGCGCTAGCACTAGTGCCGGCGGTATCTCCAATGCTCGCTACTCGCTCAAGGGAGCTGGCCGAACTTACTCCAAGTCCGATGCTCGCCTGCCGAACTTACTCCAAGTCCGATGCTCGTCTGGTGGCGCTCTGGTATCTCTAACTCGCTCAAAGTTGATGATACTCGCCAGTTCCAGATCGATAGTGTTTAGAGGGGGGTACCCCTCTATTTATAGGCAAAACAAGGGGGGTGGCGAGTATGGGCTAGCGCTGGCGCTAGCACTAGCGCTGGCGCTAGCTCACTTCAAATCTAACACTCCCCCTTGAAGTGAGCTCCAGGAACAACTCCAAGCAATGTACGAAGCCTCCGGAACGGCCCCGCAGATAAGGGCTTCGTGAATATATCTGCAAGGTTCTCTTCACTCCGCACATGCTCCACAGCGATCAAGCCACCCAGCACCTTCTCTCTGATGAAGTGATGCTCGATCTCTATGTGCTAGGTCCTTGCATGACAAACTGGATTGGTTACCAGTTTCAATGCACTCTCGTTGTCCCCACGTAGCACAGTAGGTTCGCTGACCTCCTCGTCCACATCCTCCACTATTCTCCTTAGCCAGACACACTCCTGAGCTGCTAAGGACGACGTCTTATACTCGGCCTCCGTGGTAGAGGGAAATAGAGTCCTGCTTCTTGCTACACCACGAGATAGCAGCTGCTCCACACAAGAACATGTAACCTGATGTCGACTTGCGATCATCAGCGTCACCTCCGTAATCTGCATCCGTGTACCCGTGCAGCTTAAAGTCAGACTTCTCATCATAGGACAACCCCATCTCAAGGGTGCCCTTCACGTACTTCAGTATCCCTTTGGCTGCCTCCAGATGAGGCTTCCGCGGCTCCTGCATATACCGACTAACTCGGCCGACAGCAAAGGCGATGTCCGGCCTTGTGATAGTCAAGTAGATAAGACTCCCCATCAGTGCCCGAAAGATCTTCGGATCAGGAAGAATCCTCCCTTCTTCCTTCCGAAGCTTCAGCCCAGCCTCCAGAGGAACGGAGATGCTCTTCCCCTCCTTCATGCTGAATCTTTCGACGATCCTCTCAGCATACGCCCTCTGGGAAACATACAACCCGCCTCTTCTCTTCTCTACTTGGAGGCCAAGAAAATGGTGCAGTTCACCAAGATCCTTCATCTCGAAGCGTATGGAAAGCTGTTGTCTCAGCGCCGCGACCTCCTCAGGGTTATTCCCTGTCATGATCATGTCGTCGACGTATAGCAGCACGAGCACGTGAAGACCTCCACTCTTCTTCACGAACATGCTGGAGTCCGAGTCTGAGGCATCGTAGCCGCAGAACTACAAGTACTCCGCAATCTTCCTATACCAGGCTCTCGGCGCCTGTTTCAGACCATAGAGGGCCTTCTTCAGCTTGCAGACGTGACGCGGCTGGGACTTGGACACGTATCCAGGTGGTTGCACCATGAATATGTCTTTGTCGATCTCTCCGTATAAGAACGCATTCTTCACATCCAGGTGTCATAGCTTCCAACCTTGGCACGCCGCCAAAGCGATGATCGTCCTCACCGACGTCATCTTCGCTACAGGACTGAAGGTCTCCTCGTAGTCCTCTCCGTAGGTCTGTGAGAAGCCTCGAGCGACAAGCCTCGCCTTGTACCGCTCCACTTCTCCATCAGCTCTCTTCTTAACCTTGTACACCCATTTGCAGGTGACAGGTTTGATGCCCTCCACCATGGGAACCAGGTCCCATGTCTCATTCTTCTCTAGGGCCTCCATCTCCTCGATCATGGCCGCGTCCCACTCCTTGATGCCAGCTGCATCCTCAAAGCAGGCAGGTTCCCTCTCATCGAGTGGTCCTGCGAAGAAGCAGGAAACCAAACTCATGAAGCTCCCCTCCTTATAGCGAGCAGGCGGGACGATGGTCCTCTTTGACCTCCTCAAGGCTTGGCCACTATCTACCACTCCGGTAGACTCCTCTGGTTGAGCTCCTCTCTGAACTCCTCTCTGAACTCCTCCTGAAGCGGTGCTCTCCCTGCTTCTTGAGTTCGTAGCTCCCCCTGAGCCAGATGCTCCTCCTGATCCAGATGGCGATGAGGCACTTGGAGATAACTCCAACTCCACAGTAGGGTCCTCAGTGACCCACTCCTCTTCCCTGCTAGCTTCTCCACTCTCCGGCAACTCCACTGAAGAGACTCCCTGGTATGAGACCAGTTCGTCAAACACTACGTCGCGCGAGACGACGAACTTGTGGGTCTGCGGATCCATGCACTTCCACCCCTTCTTCCGCTCATCGTAGCCGATGAAGATACACTTCCTCGCTTTCGGCTCCAACTTTGTTCTCTGAGCGTCCGGGACGTGCACGAAGCAGGTAGAACCGAACACCTTCATGTGACCCACATTAGGCTTCTCCCCGAACATGAGCTGGTGTGGATACACCATCCTGTTAGGACTCAGAGGTAGCTTGTTGATCACATGAGTAGCGCACGTCATTCCCTCCGCCCATAAGGCCTTGGGAATGCTCTTGGCATGTAGCCAACTCCTGGTAGTCTCCACCAAATGGCGGATCTTCCTCTCTGCCACCCCATTCTGCTGCGGGGTGTGAGCGCAGGAGAGCTCCCGCCGAATGCCGAACCTCCTGCAGAAAGAAGCAAACTCATTGGAGGTAAACTCCCCTCCATTGTCGCTTCTCAGCTTCTTGACTCTGCGGTTCAGCCTCCCCTCCACAAGCTCCTTCCACTCGAGAAACTTGCAGAATACTTCTGATTTCTCTCTCAGAAAGTATACCCACGTATAGCGGGTGTAGTCATCCACCAGAACCAGCGCATACTTATTGCCTCCATAAGTAAGGGTGGCGCACGACCCCATAACATCAGCATGTACGCACTCAAGAGGTGCCTTACACCTGGTCTCCGACTTGTCAAATGGAAGTCGATGTGACTTTCCATATTGGCATTCGTCGCACACATGGCCATCGCCGTAGGAAGAGAGATGAGGCAGGCCACTCACTAGGCCCTTTGCCGCCATCATCTTCAGCTTGTCCATCCCCACATGACCCAGCCTCTCATGCCAGATCACAGCGCTGTCGTTTGTCTTCAGCTTGTCCACGTAGGCATTTGCAGACAGAACATACAAATCCTTCACCCTTCTCCCGGTGAGCGTGACGTCAGCATCGACAGACGAAAGGTTCTTCAAGAACTTCACCTCCTTTGGTCTAAACAACACGTGGTATCCAGCATCCACGACGTTCGCCACTGAGAAGAGGTTCTTCTTCATGCCAGGCACGTGATACACACTATTCAGTGTCACTGGCTTCTCTCTACTCCCAAGTGACACCTTCCCTTCTCGCTCCACAGGATGTACCGTATCATCCGCAGTGATGATAGCATCCGTCCCTTCATACGCTTCCAAGGAGTCGAACTTGGACATATCTCCTGTGAGATGATGCCCGCAACCGGAATCCACTATCCAGTCGTTCTCGAGGTTGATGGAGGCTAAGACATCGACTGACGTTGCCGTCATCTCTGCCAGGAAACAATTGTCACCCCTCTCACCGCCCTGGTGACCTCCACCTCTTCTCCACCTCTCTGGTGATCTCCCTCATTGTTAGCAGCATGACCGGCCTTCAGATTAGACTGGCAGTCCTTTGCCATATGCCCATACTTCTTACAGGCAAAGCAAAGGGTTCTCCCCTTCTCCTCGCGCGCAGGGAGGAACTTCCCCCCATCTCCCTGAGAGGACGTTGAAGGTCCATCTCCGGAGTTCTTCTTTCTCTTGTCCCAGGATCTCCTCTTTCCTAAGAACAAGGCCTCGCCATCTCCACCTGAGATGGATACTCCCGCCATCTGCTTCGCCAAGCTCTCCTGTGACGATAGCAGGTTCTCTAGCTCCAGAAGGGAGGGCTGAGTAGCCCATCCTTGCACGGAAGTAACGAAGGGGACATACTCCCTCCTCAAGCCTCGGAGTATGTGCCGCTTCAACTTCGCCTCTGAGATTGACTCTTCAGGATCCAAGGCCGAGATCTCCCCACATAGGTTCTTCACCTTCAGGAAGAAGGTGGATATCGCCATCTCGCCTTGAGTCGACTTCGCCAACTCATTCTCCAGGAACTGTAGCCGCGCCACATTCTTCTTGTTGAATAACCCATCGAGGGCTATCCAGATCGCAGACGCTTACTTGCAACCTATGATGTGGTCGAACAAGTCAGGTGATATGGCTCTCTTCAAGGTGAACTCTGCCTTGGCGTTGGTCTTCCTCCAAGCTCTCACAGCTGGACCATTATCACCGGAAGCTACTACTTCCTCTTGCTCCCCACCACCAACAACCTCCCAGAGATCCTCTCCAAGAAGGTAGCTCTCCATACAAGACATCCACTTCTTGTAGTTGGTTTGAGTAAGCAACTCAATGCCAAGTCCCCTAGCATACCCTCCTCCGCCGTCCATCTTGGTTGCTTCGTCCTTGTTCCCAACCTCCCTCTGATACCATGTGAAATATTTTGAAGTCGGAAGAACACGTCAACCAACCGGAGAATAAGGACATCAAAGATGAACACAAGTTTTCACAATACTAATTTTGGTAGCTAGTTACAACTGAACACGGCTGAATACAAGTTGCATCCAACTTGAATCACAACAGCCAATAGTAGATAAGAACTTGGTCACAGACAAGGTCCGCTTCTCCTCTGGAGCACACCGTGCAGGTGATACTCGCTACTCGCTACAGAAGCTCGCTCCTCGCTACCATCGGCGGTATCGCTAGCGCCGGGCGTTAGCTCTGCTACTCGCAAGCTCGCTGCTCGCACTCCAAGCTTCTCGCGTACTCGCCACGCGTCGCTTCCTCCAATACTCGCTAGCGCGAGCGCTATCACTAGCGTCGGGCGCTATCTCCCGAGTAGGTACTCGCGAGCTCGCTGCTCGCCTCTTCGCCTCTTGTCGCTACCGTGCGCGCTAGCACTAGTGCCGGCGGTATCTCTAATGCTCGCTACTCGCTCAAGGGAGCTGGCCGAACTTACTCCAAGTCCGATGCTCGCCTGCCGAACTTACTCCAAGTCGGATGCTCGCCTGGTGGCGCTCTGGTATCTCTAACTCGCTCAAAGTTGATGATACTCGTCAGTTCCAGATCGATAGTGTTTAGAGGGGGGTACCCCTCTATTTATAGGCAAAACAAGGGGGGCGAGTATGGGCTAGCGCTGGCGCTAGCTCACTTCAAATCTAACAGATGTAATGGACTGTTACAACTTTTATTTTGGTTAACTTATTTTTGGTTGGAACTAATTTTATAAATTTTATTTTTATCTTGAATGAAGTTTTATTGTGCTAAAAAACATGAAATATATCATAAGTTACTTACATATTCAAGTAAGAAAACCTCAAAAGCCGGGAGGGAGCCCATAAGTAAATTTTTAAAGCTAATTTTCAATTTTAAAAATTATTTTCGATGTAATATTATAGGGCCGATGTGCAAGTATATGAATTTAAGCTGCATTTATATTTTGACTGCACATATAAATTATAGATTTATTGGTGTCCTAGCTTAATATGAGAATCAATATATCTTTTCTTGGAAAACAAATTACGTAATAATTAGAAAGAGTTCAGTTAGAAGTCCGAAAATGTGTGACGTGACGTGAGGCAGCAATAATGCTACGGCCTACAGAAGCGAAAAGGAGGCTCGTCCCGTCCCCCGCGGATCATGTCACCTCCATCCCATACAGCGACACCATTTTCGCGGTTCCCGAAGCTGGGTACATGGGCCCGCGTTGCGTTGCGTTGCGTTGCGTTGCTCCGCGGCTAAGCGTAACGATTCCTGCCGGCGAGACAGCGGCAGCCTCAGCCGGCGCTGTGCCGACACGTCGGTGTGGACCCGGCACGGAACTCATGAGCGGCTCGATGCACTTTAACCAATGGCCAGTCGACACGAGGGTGCTATGCACAAGAGATATCAAAAGCGGGCCCCACTGTCGTCAGGGACTGATTGGAGAGGAGAAGGACGGAAATTTGGGGAGCGGAGACAAGAGAGCTTTGCATGGAATTCATGGCCGAGACCTGAAAAAAGGAGGACAATGATCAAATCTCCCGTATTAATATTATCTGCTGACGTGGCATTTATTTAATGAGACTTTTTTTAATTAAATAATGCTCTAAGTATAAGCACACCAATATCATTATTTACAGATAAATTATGGCTCTGTTTGGGAGCCCGTTTTGACTCCATTCCATTCTGAACGGACCGGAGGACAGGTGTTTGGCAACAACCAAATTGCTATCATTTTAAAACGGCCGGTTTAAAACTTGCTTTTTCCTCCGTTTTGAAAATGCCCGGAGACCTCCATTCTCCCTTTCAAAACGACCGTTTGGGATATTTTTTAAATTTTAATTAATTTTATTTAATCAATTTAACTCTTATAAAAAATAAAATTATATCCATAAATCTGTAAAAAATCCACATATATAATACTTATTTTTGTTTAAAAAAATTCAAAAAAAATCCGCTCGAAATAAATAAAATTTATGTGAAGATAATTTTGAAAATAATTTAAACCGCCACCGAAATGAAGTTTACCCAAACAAAGCCTCAGTTTTGAAACTACAGTTTTGAAAATACAGTTTAGCATCTCCGTTTTAAACATCCCCTTTTTAAAACGACACTGATATCCCAAACAGAGCATATATCCACATCCAAAGTTATTATATCCCCACACCCACATGTTATTTGCACACACAATAATTTATGTGAAATATTCCAGATCAAAGGAGCACCGAGATAAGAATATCAAGGATGAACACAAAACATTTTTCTTCTATTTCAAATGAATGTTACAAGTTACAAATGAACAAGACTGAAAATAAGTTGCATACAACTCGATTTACGACAGCTAAATAGAAGTAAAGAAACTGATCGTGGACGGTGTCCGCTTCTCCTCCACAACACACCACACAAGTGCCACTCGCTATTCGCTAACGCTCGGCGTTGACTCCTAACGCCCCGCATTAGCTCTCAGGTCACTTCTCGCAAGCTCTCTGCTTGCACTCGCAGCTCACTAGTCGCACGCGCGGCTCACTAGCCGCACTCGCGTACACTAACGCCTGACGTTGACAACTTAACGCTCAGCGTTAGCTCGCGATTACTCTCACTCAAGAGACCTTCTCTAGGCCACTCGCCGAACTCGCTCTGAGTTCTCTGCTATCTCGCACAAATCAATAATTCTCTCAAGGGGGGGGGGGGGGGGGGGGGCTATCGCCTGCGTTAGCTATAACGTTGGGCGTTAACTCACTTCAAAATCTAATACTCCCCCTTGAAGTGAGCTCCGAGAAAACTCCAAGTAGCGAGCGAAGCCTCCTGAACAACCCCGCAGAAAGGGGTTTCGTGAATATATTCGCAAGGTTGTCTTCGCTCCGCACATGCTCCACTGCAATCAAGTCACCCAACACTCTCTCTAATGAAGTGACCTTCGATCTCTATGTGCTTTGTTATTGCGTGACACACTAGGTTGGTCACCAGTTTCAAGGCACTCTCATTGTCCCCGCGAAGCACTATAGGTTCGCTGACCTTCTCGTCCACATTTTCCACCAGCCTTCTCAGCCAAACACACTCCTGTGCTGCTATGGACGACACCTTGTACTCAGGCTCAGTGGTGGAAAGAGAGATAAAATCATGCATCTTGCTACACCACGAGATGACAACAACTCCACACATAAACACATAACCTGATGTCGACTTGCGATCATCAGCATCACCTGCGTAGTCTGCATCCGTGTACCCATGCAACTTGAAGTCAGACTTCTCTTCATAAAACAACCCCATCTCAAGGGTTCCCTTCATATACTTTAGTATCTCTTTGACTGCCTCCAGATGAGGCTTCTGCGGCTCCTGCATGTACCTACTAACTAGGCCGACGGTAAAAGCGATGTCTGGCCTCGTAATAGTAAGGTAGATAAGACTCTCCATCAGTGCCCGGAAGATCTTCGGATCAGGAAGAATCCTCACCTCTTCCTTCCGAAGCTTCAACCCAGCCTCTAATGGAACAAAACTGCTCTTCCCTTCCTTCATCCTGAATCTCTCGACGATCTTCTCAACATATGCCCTCTAGGAAACGAGCAGTCCGCCTCTTCTCTTCTCAACTTGAAGGTCAAGAAAATGGTGTAGTTCATCAAGATCCTTCATCTTGAATCGAATGAATAAATGTTGTCTCAGCACCGCAACCCCCTCACTGTTGTTCCCTGTCACGATCATGTCGTCGACATACAACCACACCAACACATGAAGATCTCCACTCTGTGAAATTTTTTCTAAGGACCTTGTGAGAGCAAGCAGGAATCGATTATGCAACTTAGAGATACAAGCCAAACAACCAGAAACAAACTTTAGGCAAGCAATTGATCTTTATTGATAGGATAAACTTCATTACAGGGCAAGACATGCTTGGCGAGACATGATTTCGCCAGCACAGATACAAAGGAAAGATACAAGTTGAAGATAACTTGAGATCGCTCCAGACCGCGCGACCTCCCTGCGACTTCAACACACTGCCAGACCGCAGCGCCTTGCCGATCACAGCACACCACCAAACCGCTGCACAGACCGCTCCCTTCTTCCGACCTCCTGATTCTCCCGAACTCCAGCACCACAACTCCAAGCCGCAGACCGCCCGAACACTTTCAGAGGAAGAGGTGATCGCTGCCGCCCACACTATCCGCAGAAGCTGCACAAGAGGAATTCAATCAGCAGACCGCACGGTCAGAATAAACCAGACCGCAGGAAACAAGCGAACTCAGCTTACACTTGGTGTGTTCTTTTTGTTGCTACAGTGGCTCCCTATTTATAGGCGTGAGACCTGATCCAGTCACCACCCTATGAGATAGAGTCACCACCCATCAGATCGCGCGACCTTATCGGTCAACCCGCGCGATCACTGCAACCCTCCTGCTTCATTTTGGTGAGCGCCGACTTCACTCCAGACCGCGGGAGATCGCTACTCCCTTGGTCTGAACACGACTCCACACGGAGATCGCCAGACCGCCTAGAAGTCGCCCACCACATGTGTTCGCTTAAGATCGCAAACACAGCCAGCTCGACCTCCGGTCTCCTCCTGAGACCGCGAACTGAGACCGCGCGACTAGAATGACTTAGTCCGCGAACTCCTTCAGAATCCTCTGGAAAGCCACCAGACTGGATTCAAGAGCCAACCCGTGCGGTCACGCCAGACCGGCACGTCCTTGAAGAGAACAACTTGTCACGCGGTCAAAGACAGACCGCGCGACCCTGAGGATGATCAGCCGTCATGCGGTCACAGCCAGACCGCACGACCTCCACCTCCAGCAGCCCTTGGACCAGACCAGCGGTCAACCCTGGAAGCCGCAGCTGACCAATAGAACAGATCGCCATTGTCAGACCGCCAGACCGTGCGGTCACGCCAGACCGCCCGGTCTCTTCCCAGACCGCCCAGGTCCAAAAGCCTCCTCCACTTCCACTTCAATAATTTCAACACTCCCCCTTGAAGTGGGAAGTGGAAACCAGCCCAAGTAGTTCCCTTAGCCGTGTGAACGACCCCTTTGCCAGCGCCTTAGTGAAGATGTCTGCGACATTGTCCGTACTCCGCACATGCTCGACCGAAAGAGACCCCTCCAGCACCTTCTCCCGTATGAAGTGATGCTCGATCTCGATATGCTTGGTCCTCGCGTGACAAATTGGATTGGTTACCAGTTTGAGAGCACTCTCGTTGTCACCGCGTAGCAGAGTCGGCTCCCGAACCTCTTTGTGGACGTCTCCCACCAATCTCCTAAGCCAGATGGCTTCCTGAGCTGCCAAGGCCGAAGCCTTGTATTCCGCTTCTGTGGTGGAGACCGATACGGAATCCTGCTTCTTGCTGCACCATGATATAGCCGTAGGGCCCGCCATGAAGACGAATCCAGATGTCGACTTCCGATCATCCGAATCTCCCCCGTAATCAGCATCCATGTATCCATGCACTTCGAAGCCCGCATCCCTCCTGTATAGGAGACCCATGTCCGAGGTCGCCTTGACATACTTCAGAATGTTCTTGGCCGCTAGCAGATGAGGTATCCGAGGCTCCGCCATATACCGACTCACCCTGCCTACTGCATATGCAATATCTGGCCTCGTGATCGTCAGATAGATCAAGCTCCCAACCAGAGCTCGGAACACCAAAGGATCTTGCATAATCCTCCCCTCATCCTTCCGAAGCTTCATAGCCTTCTCCAGAGGTGTAGAGACGCACTTCCCTTCCTTCATGCTGAATCGCTTCACGATTCGCTCCGCATATCCAGCCTGGGAAACCAGCACTCCACTTTCCTTCCTCTGCACCTCGAGTCCAAGGAAATGGTGAAGCTCACCTAAGTCCTTCATCTCGAACCTGATGGCCAGCTCAGCCCAAAGCTGAGCTACTTCCTCCTTCGAGTTCCCCGTCACGATCATATCGTCGACGTAAAGCAGCACGATGACTTGAAGCTCCCCGCTCTTCTTGACAAACAAGCTTGAGTCTGAGTCTGAAGCACAAAATCCACAGAATATGAGATATTCTGCGATCTTTCCATACCACGCCCTTGGCGCTTGCTTCAACCCATACAAGGCCTTCTTCAGCTTGCAAACATGCTCCGGAAAATCTTCAGACACAAAGCCTGGTGGCTGAACCATAAAGATGTCCTTGTCAATCTCGCCGTACAAGAAGGCGTTCTTGACGTCGAGCTGCCAAATCTCCCATCCACTGAACGCCGCCAAGGCAATGATGAACCGAACTGAAGTCAATTTTGCCACCGGACTGAATGTCTCATCATAGTCTTCACCGTATTGCTGCGAGAACCCCCGAGCTACAAGACGAGCCTTGTACCGCTCGATGCTGCCGTCAGCTTTCTTCTTCAATTTGTAGACCCATTTGCATGTTACAGGAGTAGTGCCCTTGGGCTTGGGCACAAGAGACCAGGTCTCATTCTTCTTAAGAGCTGCCATCTCTTCTTGCATTGCAACATCCCACTCCTTCACGCCTTGGGCCTTCTCAAAGCTGGACGGCTCCCTCTCATCCAAGGGACCAGCGAAGAAACATGAGACAAAGCTCACTGCGTTTCCTCCTGTATAGCGATCAGGGGCAACGATTGCTCGCTTCGACCTCCTCAGCTCCTTCCCCTGAACCGCATTATCTCCAGCTGCTTCTTCCCTATCTCCTCTTCCAGACGTGCTAGGAGCATCGCTCCCCCTGCTTCCTGAACCAGAAGCCCCCGTCTCGGAACTAGAAGGAGATGGACCACCTGGTGACACAGGTAGCTCCACCTGAAGATTCTCCACAGCTTTCTCTGGCATCTCCACCCTGCTCTCTGGTAACTCCACATCAGAAGACCCCTTGTAAGATGTCACCTCATCGAACACGACGTCGCGAGATACAACAAATCTCCGCGTCTCCGGGTCCATTCACTTCCACCCTTTCTTCCGCTCATCGTACCCCACGAAGACTAGCTTCCTTGCTTTCGCATCTAGCTTCGTCCGAAGAGCATCTGGAACATGCACGTAGCAGGTGGAACCAAACACCCTAAGGTGTGCCACACTTGGCTTCTCCTTGAACATCATTTCATGTGGAGTCAGCATGTTGATGGGGCTCAGAGGCATCCTGTTGATGACGTAGGCAGCACAAGACATTCCCTCCGCCCAGAAGGACTTTGGGATACTCTTGGCATGCAGCCAACACTTGCAGGTCTCCGTCAGATGACGGATCTTCCGTTCTGCAACTCCGTTCTGTTGTGGAGTATGAGCACAAGTGAGCTCTCTCCGGATGCCCGCCTTCCTGCAAAAAGTAGAGAACTCACTGGAGGTGAACTCCCCTCCGTTGTCAGTCCTCAGCTTCTTCACTCGCAGTCCCAGCCGACCTTCCACGAGCTCCTTGAACTCCACAAACTTGGCAAACGCCTCCGCCTTCTCCTTCAGGAAATATACCCAGACATATCTGGTGTAATCATCGATCAACACCAGCATATACCTGCTGCCTCCAAGGCTTGGGGTAGCAGTTGGTCCCATCAAGTCACCGTGGATGCACTCCAACGGCACACTACTCCTTGTCTGCGACTTGTCAAACGGTAGTCGATGAGACTTGCCGAACTGACATCCTGCGCAAACATGACCTTCTCCGTAGGAAGATAGACTTGGCAGGCCCTTGACCAGGCCTCTCACCGTCATTGCTTTCAGCTTATCCATTCCTACATGCCCCAACCTCTCATGCCATATAACGGCACCATCATTCGTCTTCATCTTGTCGACGTAGGAACTTGTCGATAAAACGAACAAGTCCTTTGCCCGTCTCCCGATATGAACGACCTCGGCCTTCACGGCCTCTACATTACGTAGAAATTTCACTTCTGTTGGGCCGAACAGAACGTGATACCCAGCGTCAACAGCGTTGGTCACGGAGAAGAGGTTTTTCTTCATTCCGGGCACATGATAGACACTCTTCAAAGTAAGTGGCCCTCTATCACTGCCCAAAGAAACAACCCCCACCTTCTCTACTGGATGCACGGTATTATCGGCAGTAATGATTGCATTGTTACCTGTGTAGGGCTGTGCAGAAGAAAGCTTGGTCCCGTCTCCGGTGAGGTGATGACCACACCCCGAGTCCACGATCCAGTCCTCCAAATAGTTGATGGGAGCCGAAGCTCCAATAGAAGCCGAGAAGGCTCCTCCCCATCCTCCATCTATATGTCTGGCCTCAGCTTCCTCCTTCTCCGCAGCATGCCCTGCTTGAGTGACCACTCTGCAATCCTTCTTGAAGTGCCCAACCTTCCCGCATTTGTAGCATTTGAGACCTTCCTTCTTCTTCTTCTCCTCAGCCTTAGGAGGATAGCCCCTCTCCTGCTGTCCAGAAGTTGAAGGCCCATAGCCTCCAGTGGTCTTCTTCTTCTTATCCCACTTCTTCTTCTTCCCCGAGAAGAGAACTTCGCCATCTCCCCCAGTCACTGACAACCCCGCCATCTGTCTTGCCAAGCTTTCTTGCGAAGAAAGCAAGTTCTCCAGCTCCAACAGAGACGGCTGATTTGCCCATCCCTGCACCGACGTCACAAAGGCCACATATTCCTTCCGCAAGCCGCGGATGATGTGCCTCTTCAGCTTCGCCTCAGAAATTGGCTCATCAGGATCCAGTGCTGATATCTCAGCGCAGAGGTTCTTCATCTTCAGAAAGAAAGTGGAGATAGAAAGATCACCCTGAGCCGACCTTGCCAGCTCATTCTCCAAGAACTGCAGCCTCGCTACATTCTTCTTATTAAACAGCCCATCCAGGGCTTTCCAGATTTCTGCAGCCGATCCACATCCCAAAATGTGATCAAAGAGATCAGGTGAAATGGCACGCTTCAAAGTGAACTCGGCCTTGGCATTGGTCTTTCTCCAAGCTCTCACGGCCGGACCGTTATCACTAGCTTCTGTTGCCTTCACCTCTTCCGTCTCATCTCCTCCAACAACTTCCCATAGATCCTCACCCAGAAGATAGCTCTGCATACATGACTTCCACTTCTTGAAGTTAGTCGATGTAAGCATCTCAATACCAAGACCTCTTGCAAATCCACCTTCCATTGGTTTTGCTCTGGTTCCTTCTTTACAAAGGCGATGGCTACTCTAAGTTGCAACCTGCTCTATCCACTCCAACCTACCTCTGATACCATGTGAAATTTTTTCTAAGGACCTTGTGAGAGCAAGCAGGAATCGATTATGCAACTTAGAGATACAAGCCAAACAACCAGAAACAAACTTTAGGCAAGCAATTGATCTTTATTGATAGCATAAACTTCATTACAGGGCAAGACATGCTTGGCGAGACATGATTTCGCCAGCACAGATACAAAGGAAAGATACAAGTTGAAGATAACTTGAGATCGCTCCAGACCGCGCGACCTCCCTGCGACTTCAACACACTGCCAGACCGCAGCGCCTTGCCGATCACAGCACACCACCAAACCGCTGCACAGACCGCTCCCTTCTTCCGACCTCCTGATTCTCCCGAACTCCAGCACCACAACTCCAAGCCGCAGACCGCCCGAACACTTTCAGAGGAAGAGGTGATCGCTGCCGCCCACACTATCCGCAGAAGCTGCACAAGAGGAATTCAATCAGCAGACCGCACGGTCAGAATAAACCAGACCGCAGGAAACAAGCGAACTCAGCTTACACTTGGTGTGTTCTTTTTGTTGCTACAGTGGCTCCCTATTTATAGGCGTGAGACCTAATCCAGTCACCACCCTATGAGATAGAGTCACCACCCATCAGATCGCGCGACCTTATCGGTCAACCCGCGCGATCACTGCAACCCTCCTGCTTCATTTTGGTGAGCGCCGACTTCACTCCAGACCGCGGGAGATCGCTACTCCCTTGGTCTGAACACGACTCCACACGGAGATCGCCTAGAAGTCGCCCACCACATGTGTTCGCTTAAGATCGCAAACACAGCCAGCTCCGGTCTCCTCCTGAGACCGCGAACTGAGACCGTGCGACTAGAATGACTTAGTCCGCGAACTCCTTCAGAATCCTCTGGAAAGCCACCAGACTGGATTCAAGAGCCAACCCGTGCGGTCACGCCAGACCGACACGTCCTTGAAGAGAACAACTTGTCACGCGGTCAAAGACAGACCGCGCGACCCTGAGGATGATCAGCCGTCATGCGGTCACAGCCAGACCGCACGACCTCCACCTCCAGCAGCCCTTGGACCAGACCAGCGGTCAACCTTGGAAGCCGCAGCTGACCAATAGAACAGATCGCCATTGTCAGACCGCCAGACCGTGCGGTCACGCCAGACCGCCCGGTCTCTTCCCAGACCGCCCAGGTCCAAAAGCCTCCTCCACTTCCACTTCAATAATTTCAACACACTCTTCTTCACAAACATGCTAGAGTCTGATTTTGAGGCATCATAGCCACAGAACTGTAGGTACTCCGCAATCTTCTCATACCAGGCTCTCGACGCCTGTTTCAACCCATATAGGGCCTTCTTCAGCTTGCACACATGATGTGAAAGTGACTTGGACACTTATTCAGGTGGTTGCACCATGAATATGTCCTTGTCAATCTCACCATACAGGAACACATTCTTCACATCAAGGTGTCATAACTTCCAACCTCAGCACGCCGCCAGAGCAATGACCGTTCTCACCGACATCATCTTCGCCACAAGACTAAACGTCTCCTTGTAGTCTTCTCCATATGTTTGCGAGAAACCCCGAGCGATAAGCCTCGCCTTGTACCACTCTACTTCTTCATCAGCCTTTTTTTACCTTGTACACCCACTTGCAGGTGACATGTTTAATGCCTTCAACCATGAGAACAAGGTCACAGGTCTTATTTTTCTTCAAGGCCTCTATGTCTCCATCCATGGCAACGTCCAAGTCCTTAGTGCCAACAACATCTTCAAAGTGAGCAGGTTCTCTCTCGTCGAGTGGTCCTGCAAAGAAGCAAGAGACCAAACTCATAAAGTTCCCCTCCTTATAGCAAGCAGGCGGGACGATAGTCCGCTTCAACCTCTTAAAGGCTTAGCCACTTTCTACCACTCTGGTAGACTTCTCCTCTTCATCTCTTCTCCCAACATCTCTTGAAGCACTGCTCCCCCTACATCTAGAGCTCGAAGCCCCACTGAGCTAGATGACGATGGGGCACTGGGAGATAACTCTAACTTCACAGTAGAGTCCTCAATGACTCTCTCTTCTCTAGTGCTTGAACCTCCACTCTTCGGCAGCACCACAGAAGAGACTCCCTGATACGAGATCAGTTCGTCAAACACCACGTCGCGTGAGATGACGAACTTGTGGGTCTGCAGATCCATGCACTTCCACCCCTTATTCCGCTCATCGTAGCCGATGAAAATACACTTCCGTGCTTTCGGCTCCAACTTGATTCTCTGAGCATCCAGGACATGCACGAAGCAGATTGAACCAAATACTCTCATGTGAGCCACGTTTGGCTTCTCCCCGATCATGTTCACCACCGCCACACTAAACAGAGCCTTAGATAAACCTTATTATTTTCCATCAATTTTCTTAAAATGCCAAAATCTTATTATTATTCTTTGTGAATAATAAAATGATCCATGCACTAGCCGTTAAATCATCGCTTCAAGATGGAAATGAATAATATCCATTTCACAGTCTAGATGTATTTCAGGATGATCTCACTGATTCAGTAATCCTATCCTTTTATATTTTTCTTTTAATAAAAAAAAAGTCTTTTCTTTTAATCGTCGGTCTATTTTTTTTTGTACTCATAGCTAGAAATTGAAATAGCCGGCCGCAGGCTCTGTTTGGCTCCACGTTTTTGCCACGGCGTTCCGCCAATTTTTTCACCGCCCGCCAAACAGTAAAAACATGCGCAACTGTGGAAAACGCTGCCGCCTCTCGCGCGATGTCTCCATTCCTCTGACGATGTCCCCATTCCTCCGGTGATGTCCCCGTTCCAGTTCTTCTCCGTTCCAGTTTCGTAGGAACAACCTCGATGAGGAAAATGATTTCCCCGTAACAGCAAGGACACCAACGTCCTCGAAAACCGCTATATTAACCTTCTCCCAATTGTCCCAATCCTCATCTGTGCTGCTTCTGTAGGATCCATCCTTCTCCTCACTACCTCACAGATCTCGGCGCATAGACCAAAACGAAGCAGAAGATCTTCTCCACAACAACCAAGCCGTTGCTTCTTCAGAATCATACGAGGGAGATGACTTCCACCATTGATGTTGCAACAAGGATGAGCACGAAAAACATGTAGAAAGTACTTGGGCTTTTCTGTAGTCATAGATTTGTCGGCGAGGATCTGTTGTCCATGAGCAGGAAACAAGCTAGATGACCGGATCAAGCACAGATGAAGAAAAGATTGCAAACAGGGGAGAGGATTTATCAATCAGCAAATTGTCCGGGAAAATTTGATAATCTGTCCATTCTAATGTGCTGGAAGCCACCATGCTACATGGATCTCAAGTGATTCTTCTTCAAATTATTATTAAAAGTATGTTTCAGATTTTTTTTTGATGTTGTTAGATCTATGATTTTTTATTCATTTGTTTTTTTCTCAAAGTTATAATAAATAAATTGTTGTGTTTATGTTGCATGGTATTATTTTTTCGTACTATATATGCAGCACAACTATTTTGTCAAACAGCTTAAACAATTTTTCCATTCAAAACAGTACTACAAACGATGTTCTTCCAAACAGTTTCACAGATTCTGGCATCACTATGCAAAATAACTAATTATTTCACCACTGCTTCTCTAGTCGTGGCAGTCGCGGCAGCCGAGCCAAATAAAACCCCGAGTCACTAACACATCCTCCAGGCTGCAACGAATGGCTGTTGTGAAATTAATAAATTAATAAGTTCATTATTGACCGGGACAGATTTATAAAATAAATATTATTTGGGATTTTTCTGGAACCCCACTCTCTCGGTGCCAAGTGTCCGCCACCGTCTCTCTTCCGTGCAGAGGCAGCGCGGGCCCTGAGGCCTCAGGTTTAGCCTCCCCTCCACAAGTTCCTTCTACTCCTAGAACTTCACAAATACTTCTGACTTCTCCCTCAGAAAGTATACTCACGTATAGCGGGTGTAATCATCCACCAGAACCAGTGCATACTTATTTCTTCCATAAGTAAGGGTGACGCACATCCCCATCACATCAACATGTACGCACTCAAGAGGTGCCTTACACCTGGTCTGCGACTTGACAAACGGAAGTCGGTGTGACTTTCCATATTGACAACCTCACACACATGGTCGTCGCCATAGGAAGAGAGATTAGACAGGCCAGACACTAGGCCCTTCACAACCATCATCTTCAATTTGTCCATCCCCACATGACCTAGCCTCTCATGCCAAATCGCAGCGCTGTCATTTGTCTTCAGCTCGTCCACATAGGCATTTGCAGACAGATCATACAAATCATTTACCCTTCTCCCGGTGAGCGTGATGTCAGCATCAACAGACGACAGGTTCTTCAGGAACTTCACCTCCTTTGGTCCAAACAACACGTGGTATCCAACATCCACTGTGTTTGCAACCGAGAAGAGATTCTTCTTTATGCCCAACACATGATACACACTCTTCAGTGTCACGGGCTTCTCTTCACTCCCTAGGGATACCATCCCTTCTTTCTCAACTGGATGCACCGTGTGATCCGCAGTGATGATATCATCCGACCCTTCATATCCCTTCAGGGAGGCAAACTTTGACACATCTCTAGTGATATGGTACCCGCAACTGGAATCCACAATCTAGTTATTCTCGAAGTTGATGGAGGATATGACATAACTGACGTTGTCGTCATCTCAGCTAGGAAACAGTTGTCTCCGCCCAAACCACCCTCGTGACCTCCACCTCTCGCCCCACCTCTCCAGTGGCCTCCTTCCTTCTCAGCAACATGACCGGAATTCAGATTGGTTCGACAGTCCTTTGCCATATGCCTGTACTTATTTACAGGCAAAGCATAGAGTTCTCCCCTTCTCGTCCCGCGCAGGGAGGAACTTCTTCCTATCTCCTTGAGAGGAGGTTGAGGGTCCATCTCTGAAGTTCTTCTTCTTCTTGTCCCAGGACTTCTTCTTACCTGAGAATAACACCACGCTATCTCCCCCTGAGATATATACTCCAGTCATCTGCTTTGCCAAACTCTCTTGTGACGAAAGCAGGTTCTCTAGCTCCAGCAAAGAAGGCTGAGTAGCCCATCCTTGCACAGAAGTAACAAATGAAACATACTCCTTCCGCAGACCTCAAAGTATATGCCTCTTCAACTTCGCATCAGAGATCGACTCATCATGGTCCAAAACCGAGATCTTAACACACATGTTCTTCACCTTCAGGAAGAAGATGGATATTGACATCTCCTCTTGAGTGGACCGCGCCAACTCATTCTCCAGAAATTATAGTCGTGTTACATTCTTCTTGTTGAATAGCCCATCAAGAGCTTTCCAGATCTCAGACGCTGACTTGCAACCCATGATGTGGTCGAACAAGTCAGGTGCAATAGCTCTCTTCAGAGTGAACTCTGTTTTGGCGTTGGTCTTCCTCCAAGCCCTCACTGCTTGAGCATTATCTTCAGTTGCTAGAACTTCCTCCTGTTCATCTTCACCAACAACCTCCCAAAGGTCCTCTCCATGAAGGTAGCTCTTCATACAAGACTTTCATTTCTTATAGTTGGTCTGAGTAAGCAACTAAATGCCAAGTCCTCTCGCATAACCTCCTTCGCCGTCCATCTTGGTTACTCAGTGCTTGTCCCAACCTCGCTCTGATACCATGTGAAATATTCCAGATCAATGGAGCACCGAGACAAGAACACCAATGATGAACACAAAACACTTTTCTTCTATTCCAAATGAAGGTTACAAGTTACAAATGAACAAGACTAAAAATAAGTTGCATACAACTCGATTTACGACATTCAAACAGAAATAAAGAAACTGGTCGCGAACGATGTCCGCTTTTCCTCCCCAACACACCACACAAGTGCCACTCGTTGTCCGCTAATGCCCGACGTTGACTCCTAACGCCCCGCGTTAGCTCTCAGGTCACTTCTCGCTAGCTCTCTGCTTGCACTCGCAGCTCACTAGCCGCACTCGCACTCGCGCACACTAATGTCTGACGTTGACTACTTAACGCTCCGCGTTAGCTTGCGATTACTCTCACTCAAGAGACCTTCTCTAGGTCACTCGCTGAACTCGCTCAGAGTTCTCTGCTATCTCGCACAAATCAATAATTCTCTCAGAGGGGGGTCTGTCCTCCTATTTAGTGGAAAAGGAGGAACATTCTAAAAGCGGAGCTAACGTCTGCTTTAGCTCTAACGCTGGGCATTAACTCACTTCAAAATCTGACAATTATATCCCCTCACCCACATGTTATTTGCACACACAATAATTTTTATAAAGAAGTTTGGTCTAATTTTTCAAACCACCCAAAGTTTGTCCCGAGTCGTAAGTTCTTTTTAGAGATTTTGGACATTTGGGAGCTATTCTTAGTTGAAACCACTGCTATAAATTGATTTTTAGTGATGAAAATTTTCGTAACAAAAAATTGCATTTCAGTCACTTCAATTTTGCCACAATGTGGTCATGAACGCCCTGCTAATAAAATAAGTTTTAGTGACCAAAATAATTCGGCCACCAAAAGAACTTTTAGTGACAAAATTTTATGTCACTAAATATTGTAATTTGGTCACTATCGTATATTGTAGACTAATCAAGCATCATATCTTTAAGTTAAAAGAAGCATAATTGTCACTTGAGAGCACTTTAAAAGATTTCTCTGTGATTTTTATGACCCAATTAAAATATTTTAATTGGGTGTTGGGATGGTCTTGCTATTGTAAAATGTAAGACAAATTTTTGAAGATAGTAAGACATGAGTCTACTATAAAAGGACAACCCTTCTCGAGAGAAATTTAGTTGATCAAATGTAAATTACAGTGAGAGTGATCTGTGAGTCACCTAGGTGGATATTGAGTGGGATCACTACAATAAAATACATTCTAAGTAAATAAAGTTTTGCTTATAATTACATTTATTTGTAAGAAACTACTACATTCATTATAATCATAAAAAAAATTTATAATGAATATTACTGTTACAGTACATGCCACGCAATGTTGTTACCATATGGTTAAGATTTTTTAATGACAAATTGTTGTAAGTAAATACCTAATTAACAACCTTCTTACCCATTTTATTAACATGCATGTAGGGAAGAAGAAAATTGGAACGATATAGAGAAGATTAGGATGACACCTGCGCAAGGATGACATGCGGCTTCAGGGTGGGGACCCGCTGAGTTAAACATATCAATAATTGGAGAAGAAGAAGAGGAGGAATCGAGCCTTAGCTTCCCACTGACGCTCCAAAGGAAAGCAAATCGGACAAGAGAGGAAGAGACGAGTGGTTCAAGATGAAGAAAAGGGCGCAAAAATCTCTCGAAATCACAAGAGATGAATAGAATAAGCGTAAGAGTGAAAGATTCTCATCGCAACCCTCTAACATCTGTCGTCTAGTAACCATCCAAAGTCTAAAACCAATGCCACCATGATTCAACTTATGGGCATTTAAGGAGTTCACTCATTCCATTATATAAGATAATCCAATATGCTTGAATTAATCCGGGCGACCTAGCCATCATATAAACCTTATGTTCACTTTATATTAATATGATATTATGCCTAGCCAAGCCAACCAACATGTATCCAACCATGGGCGGACCCACCCTAAGACATGCCCGTGAATGTGCTCGGACATTAATTTTGCATAAATGACCTAGGTAAGCTTCACTGGTCTCCTTCTCAACGCGATTCTAGATTGCGAGGTCAAGCTCGAGGCTATTTCTTACCCTGACTTCTTATTTTCTCCTCTTTTTTGAGTTTTCTCACGTGCCTTAGCCACCGATGTCCAACACCAGGCTTCCATTTTCGTCGCCGCTAACTCTGGACTGTGATGTCGAGGCAAGTAATGATTCCCCTTCTTTTCTCTTGTGCCCTAGCTACTGTCGGCATTCTGTTCTTCAATTAATTGATTGCATTTGCAAAGTCAAGGTCATCGACATTCAAATCTTATGTTCGAACTATATATCCAACTCCAGGACGCTTACGTTCTGTCATGCATCTAATTCCCGACTTCCTACTTCGAGATCGCCAACTTCAACTTTCGATTGAGTTTGACAATCCATCAATCGTCCGAGACTCCTGACTTCAGATAGCAGATTATGTCTTTCGAGTTCTGATAATTAGAGCATCTGTCTTATAATTCGATTTACAAAATGGTTCTTCTGATAATCTGAGATTTTGAGCTTTTGTCTTCTAATTTCATTTTCAAATTGGTTGAGTAGCTTAATTGATATTATTCTTTTGATTTTCTGTTTTTTTTTTTGATTTTATACATTTATTTATCCACAGACACAAGTTGATTTCATATTCTATTATTATTCTTTTGATTTTCTCAAACAAGAAGATTCAGGTCAAAGATCTGTTTGGTGAATGATAAATTGATAATCAATTAGATTTTTGCATTGTGATTATTTGTACAATAGGGGAGTTATTTTTTCAAAAGTAGGATCAGGTCAAAGTTCTGTGGATTTTCAAAAATTAATTTCCGCTGGTAAAAGACATCAGGTAGAAGAGTTTAAATTAGAAGATTTATCACCAGATCTAGATTTATGACACCCTATAGCTCATTAGCTCATATGATGTCAAGCTTCAAGGCTCATGAAAAAAAAATTATTTACAAAATGGTCCTTTGCCAATTAACCTCATTTAGATTATTTTTCCCAACCAAAAATCAGATGCAAAGCACGTCGTTTCAATACAAATTGGTTTAATTACTTTAAAAGTTTGTTAAAGTAAAATAAAGAAAAAAAAAACGTGTCATTTTGCCTTTTTTGTTATATTTCCCCCCAAAGAGAGTGTGCGTATGCTTTTGTTAATTAGAGAGATTGCAGATATTGGAAAGATAAGACGATAATTGATAGTCACGTTGGAAAGCACACGACTCCACACAACAATCCTTGAAAGATATGTGAGGATTTGATGAATCAAAAATAAGATATTAAAATTGCAGAAAAGAAGAATAATAAATATTGAAATTCATACTCGATTATGTGCATTGATTATTGCATTTGATTTCTTTTACATCAAAAATTGTCCTTCAATGGCCATGATGAAACGACAACTACTATCAATCGAGGGAATTTTCTTGAGATTTTTAATTTTCTCGCATCACATAATGATGACATCGAAGTCAATTGTGTTATATAACGCTTCTAACAATTGTCAACTTATACCGCAAAAAATTCAAAAAAAAAGTACCAGCAATTGCAACGAAAAAAAAGACGAATTGCTAAAGATATTTAACAAATTGCTTTATTAATATACTGGGCAAATCCTATGATGTAACGACAAAAGAACAAATGTTTATTGTTTTACGATATGTGGATGTCAAAGGCTTGATTAAGTGTGTCTTCTTGATTTTGTTCAGATATTTGATATTGCCATGTTATTTTAAAAAAATGTTACTGATAATTTATTTTATGAAATATGAACTTAGTATTTCTAAATTGTATGAACAAATAAACAATAACACTAGCATTATGAAAGATGAGTTTGAAGGGACATAAACTGTAATTATGAAAGAAAATAATTGAGATTTCTATGTTCATTGTTTTGTCTATCAATTGCAATACGTGGCTTGTGTAAATGTCATGATTCTCTTAAAGCATTTGGAAGTTGATCGAGTTGCTAGAGTTATAAAGTGGTGGAGGGTTGAATCAACCTTTAAAAGAGCTGGAGACATAAGATAGAATTCACATTATGATACAATTTTAAATTATATTCGTATGTTTTTGAGATTATCACAACTGATGGGTCAGATGAAAATCAAAGAGGAATGACAAACGCTTTTCTTATAAATTATCTTGACTTTTAAATTTATAACAAACATTTCAAAAGAAAGATCAAAACATATTGTCAACGCAATGCATTTTATAAAATTATTAAAACATTTGCTATTAAAAATGAGAAATGATGAAGTCGACTGACAATCTTTCATTGTTGAAGTTTGTTATTTATGTAGTTAACATATTGCAGAAGTTTCAAATATGGATGAGAAGTTTATTCAGCTAGGTAGATCAAGACGTAACACACATGATATTACAAATACCCATCATTTTAAGATTGAATTTTTTTAATACAATGCTTAATTTGATGTTAAATAAGCTAAATAACTGTTTTGATGAAGTAAACACACCGTTGCTTTTATGTGTCCCTTGTTTTGACTAAATGTTTCAATTTGGTTCATATGATAAACATAATTTAATTCGTCTTGTTGAATTATATTCATATGATTATACTTCAATAGAGTTGTAGTTAATTCAAGTTCAGCTTGACATATATATTTTTTACATTTGTTTAATATCGATGAACATATTTTCCAAAGTTAAAGAATTCAACAGACTATTTAAAATGTTACTGGAATTAAAAAAAGTTAATTATTAGTAAGTTTTAAAACTCAAGTTGCAATGACTACTGCTGAAAAGATATTTTATGCAATAAAGATTGTTATGGGTCACCCGACGCTCTCGTAGACCGGTTGAGTTGAACAGTCTTAACTTTAGAGTGAGCCGAGCGTGCAATCAGTTAAAGTAAAAAGAGACAAATGACAAGAAAACTTTTAACGTGGAAAACCCAAAAAAGGGTGAAAAACCACGGGACTAGATCGGTGTCGGCCAAATTTAGTTTCTCTTTTGGAGTTACAAGTTGTAGAATGCAAGAGGGTGACAGACCACCACTCGTTGTAGGGGGTGCAGAGAAGAAAGAGAGAGAAATCTCTAAGAATGAAAAAGATCTTCAAGAGCATAAGAGAGATTTTTCAGTCACCTTCGAAGGAAATCTTCGAAGGGGAAGGAGATCTTTCGAAAGCCGATAGAGATCTTCGAACGTCGAAAGAGAACTCTGAAAAATCTTTGAAAGAGCTCTTCTGGGCGCTGAAGACAAAGTTTTTTCCAAATGAGGGCTCTGAGCTTGTTTTATAGCTTTGGACATGAGTAATCTGATAATTTTGGCATCATAACTACCGTAATCACCTGACGGGTAAATCACGTTGGTCAATCTAGAGCACACAGATCGCCACTTTTCGGATATGACCATCTTGTCCCCGGGCAGTTTGGGCAGCTTCGTTGACGATGATGACATCAATGAACGAAACCTGCAATCTTGAAAGTTAAGAAAGTTAACTGCCACAAGTGCTGCGAACACAGAGACGTTCAAAGCGCGTTGTGCAGGTATAGGTGCTCTGAGCCTGCAGCGAACTTGGAGATGTTCGGTGTGCGTTGTGAACTTGGATATGCTCGTGTAACACCCCAAAATCTTAACATAGAAATCTGCTGCTGGAAGCTAGCGCCGGCGGTAGTCGATACCGCCTGGCGCTAGCAAAATCGACGGGAGCTAGCCAAATCGACGGGAGCTAGCTGAATCAACGGGAGCTAGCGCTGGCGCTAGCGTTAGCGCTGATGGTAGGTCTTCCCGTCGATTAGTTGTGCATAGAGACCGTGAGGCAATCGACGGGAGCTAGCGCTGGCGCTAGTGGTAGCGCCGACGGTAGCTTGCGATACAGATCCGTGATTTAGAGATCGTGGCCGTCAAATCCTTATGTTTTAGATCCAATGGTTGGGATTTATTCCGGGATTCCTTAGAGCTTGGTCAAAGGAGTGTTTATCTTTATTATCTTAAGTCTTATCTCTCTTCAAGCTTGAGAAAGAGGAAAGTAAAGGAGGAAGAAGAAGATATCTTCCGCCATTGATGGATCTCCGAAGCTCCGAATCGCGAGCCGATTATAGATCTACGGAGAGCAGCCCGTTGCGGTCCTTTCCATCCGACTGGAATCTTGGATTCTCATGATGCCAAAGAAAACGACAAGGATAACGATCTTCTACTTGGACAAGTGAAGTCCTCCATATGTTTGCATGGAAAACCCCCCACCTATTGGTGGAGATAGGGAAGTTTTCTAGCGGGTTGATCATTTCGATCTCCTTTGGTTACTCGCATATAGCATCCGAAATCTTAGTACGGATATAGGCATTGTGTGTGAAACCCGTCCGAACAGGTTGGTTTGGATTGGTGATGGCTATATTGTCGATTGTAACGGAGAAGACTCCGTGATTTTGTATGCGCTATTTTCGGGTTCTGTGTACTGTAGGGTACTGTAGGGAGTCATGTAGTTAACCTCCAGGAAATACCCTAAGTTGTGGGCGGATTCGATGATCTGTCACTACCGCCCGGCGTTAGGACTAGCGCTGGTGGTAGTTCCCGGGGAGCTGTTTTGTTGAGGTGTGAAGCCTCCTTTCGTTGCTCGGGCTGAGGTGAAGTCGTACCCGCGTCAGACGATTGATGCCGACGAGTTGAGCACGGGCAAAGCTGATCCAAACCCGGCCCCATACCGGATCGGTGAAGAGGTAGCTCCTCGGTGCACCGTAAGATGTTGGGAAGGGTCCGTACGACAAGGTAGTCTTGACGACCAAAGCTCATGCGAACTCTTTGTCTAAGGAGTTGTTAGGTGTGGCTCGAGGAGTACACCGTGAGAGTGCCTTGAGAGCACGAAACGTGTGGCCGTATGTGCCAACGCTGGTGTTGGTTGCTTATACATGTGGTGCTTGAACGCACTTTGACAATCTATGCCTACTGTCTGCCTGCAGGGAAGGAGTACCACCACCCCGGGTATAGAGGTGGGGTCGTTATAATATTGGTCAGCTTTAGCTGACCGGTTACTTATTGCCACATTTTGGTGGATTGTTGTTGCAGGTGTAGGTGAGCTAAGAGGGAAATAGTGGGCGGTGGCCCCTTTAGCTGAGTTGGCCCTCGAAGGCTAGCCTCTTTTCTGTTTTTCATGTATTGTCGGTCTGCGTGTCAATGTATGTTTGAGTTTAATACATTGTTCAATGTAAGCCTTAAGGCCATAACTCTATTGTTTCATTCCTGGGATAGTGGACAGTTCTAAAAGATGTTTTAATCAAATGCTTCTGCTTACGCTTTATTTACTCTCGTGTAGTTGTAATTCTTTTCTGATTATCACCTTATGATGCCTAGCTAGTGTGTATAGTATGGCGTGGGGTCCCGGCAGGACCTACTGTTATATTATTTGTACCGGCAGGGTGTTACAGCTCGGGGCGCATCATGAACTTGGATATGCTGGGCGCGCGTCGTGAACTTGGATATGCTCGGCGCGTCGTGAACTTGGATATGCTCGGCGCGTCGTGAACTCTGAGATGCTCAGCGTGCATCGTGAACTTGGATATGCTTGACGCGCGTCGTGAACTTGGATATGTTCGAGGCGTTGTGAACTTGAAGATGCTCGGGGCGCGTCGTGAACTTGGAGATGGTCGGCGCGCGTCGTTAACTTGAAGATGGTCGGCGCGCGTCGTGAACTTGGAGATGTTCGGCGCGCGTCGTGAACTTGGAGATGTTCGGCGCGTGTCGTGCACTTCGGGGCGTTCCGCGCGCGCCGTGAATGCGGGCTTAGGAGGTGCAGTCATGACATACCGGGGAGGTGCAAACCCGTCCGTACCCCATGGGGGTGCGGCTTGGCGGCACCCCAAGGGGGGGGGGGGGGGGGGGGTCCGGCTTTGGCCGCACCCCAAAGGAGGGGGTGCGACATTGGCCGCACCTCAAAGGAGGGGGGGGGGGGGGTGTGACATTGGACGCACCCCAAAAGGGGGTGCGACCTTTGTCGCACCCCAAGGGGGAGCTGTACCCTAAAGAGGGGGGGGGGGGGGGGGGGGGCGACCGCGGCCGCACCCCAAGATGGGGGGGGGGGGGGCGGCCCTGGCCGGACCCCAAAGAGGGGGGGGGGGGGGGGGGGGGGGGGAGGGGGCGGCCCTGGCCACACCCCAAGAGGGGGGTGCGGCTTTGGCCACACCCTGCCGGGGGGGGGGGGCGCACTTGACGGGGGGAGGCCACTCCCCGGCCTCGCCATGGTGGTGCGGCCCGGTTGACGTACCTGTTTCCGTGCGGGGGAGGGGAGAGGTGGTTGCACGCATGGAGGAGAGAAAGTGCGTGTTTGTGTGTGTGTGTGTGGGGGTGGGGTGGGGGGGGGGGGGGGGTGTTAGCGTTATGCTCGCCGCTCATTCCGACGTCCATTTGAAAAACCAAACAGACTAACAGACTCGAAATTGCGCAAAAATTGACCCGTTTAAATTGTACTGGCGAGCCGGTTGAGGTCGCTGCAAAAAAAATCTCCGGTTTTGGGGAACCCATCAAAGAAAATTAAAAAAATATTTGCAAAAAAGATGCACGATAAATTGACGGACGAAAGATTGTTTGATTGCTTATAAATTAAAAAAATGTTGAGCACCTGTCAACACAAAATAATTTGTTGGTCTGTTGGTTTAACTAAGTTTTGTTTCTATAACTTTCATAATATTTTACTATATTGTTTAAAGACTAGAAAATTTATCCTATATGTTTTAATTTTACATTGTAAGAACAAAAAAAATTTAAAAAATATTTTCAACAATGATTTGTATGTTTCCGAACCTATCCAACCCCTCTATAATAATAATAATATCTCATATATATAATATTTATGAATTAATACATTGCAAATAAAAAATGAATAAAAACATTTATAGTAAGAAAATAATTCTCGTCAAAATCTCAAAAAATTCACGATCACATTCGACACTTTCTTTTATCGTCATCAGTTATTTAGTCAATTATAATATATAATCTTGTTAATTCTTAATGAAGATTAGAGCTTCGTTTGACACGGTGTTGACGGTCGTGAACTGGTCATGAACTATGCCCGACCTCACTTAAAAAAATTCACGTTTTATGCTCAAAACTAGTTTATTTTCTTGGCAGCGGTCATAACATGTCTTGCCAAATATACAATTGCCGCGCCAAACCAAGCCTAAGTGCTACCACACACGGTGTTAAAAAAGCTTGGCAGATCTGGGTTAGACAGGGCTAGGACTAGGTCTGTTTTTTTTCTGGACCGGGTTCAGGGGTAGACAGGGCTAGGACTAGGTCTGTTTTTTTCTGGGCCGGGTTCAGACCCGGACCCAACCTTTTGGGTACGGCTCTCATGCTAAGGTTTTGCCTTGGCCTGCCAAAGTGCTGGGCTGCCCAGCATGTAAGACCGGCCTTTAACGGGTCTAGGCTTTTTTGGGGCTTTTTCATGGTTCCCATACCTGAACTGGGCCTTTTTTTTTTCAATGTACATCACATTTTTAAAATGTTTTTAGTGAGAGACACGGGCGTCGCCCCTACGGCTAACCGCAACTGCATCCTGACTGTGATAGTGCATGAGGGCCTCCCAGTGCCTCGCACGATAGTACCATAGCCACAACATTGCTCCGACGCAACGACGCTCCCGCCGCTAGCAAATCTCTAGCGTTATACTCCGCCTGCCGTCGTGTGCACCGGGGTTAGCGAGCGACATGGAGATTACAATTTTTATTATAGGTAGGAGACTGTTTATATGACGTCGCTTTATTTTAAAATAAAAGAGAATATATATAGGGCGCTGCTATTAGCACCGCAGTTTTGGCTAGTCGCACCGCACTTTTGGCTAGTCGCACCGCACTTTTTCCTAATTTTTCGTGTCTTTTAGAAATACGCCTTGTACATCCATTTTTAGAAAAATTGTCCAACACGAAAGTTGTACATTTCGACGAGATCTACAACTTTCTTGTTGAACACTTTTCCTAAAAATGCATGTACAAGACGTACTTTGGAAATACGCCCAGATTTCACGCCTTTTGGAAATACGCCTTGTACATGCATTTTTAGGAAAAGTGTGCAACACGAAAGTTGCAGATCTCGTCGAAATCTACAACTTTTGTGTTGGACAATTTTCCTAAAAAATGGATGTACAAGATGTATTTCTAAAATGCGCGAAAAAGTGCGGTGCGACTAGCCCAAACTGCAGTGCTAATAGCAGCACCCAATATATAAAGAGCGATGTTAAATGTAGGCCGGTTTTGGCTATATGCAGGCCGCGAATATATGCAGGCCAAAAAATTATTCATGCAGGCCAAATTTCATATTTACATACCATATTCAAAAATCAAATTAATATTTTCCTAAACAAATCACCAAGCAAAATAACATTCATAAAATAAGTAAGTAAATATCATGCGTGCGAGGTTATGTTGAATGTCATTGTTTCGTCAGTAAATTTGGGAGAGCTATTGATGGAGTATCCCTAAAGGCTCTAACCGCACCCCATCCCTGGGGTGCGGTTATCCAAAGAACCCCCACTAGCGACGTAACTACCCGAAGTATAACCATCGCCGCCATCGCCGCCGACGTCGCGATCGTCGCCATCGCCGCGATCGTCGCCATCGCCGCAGTCACCATCGCCGTAGCAAATACCCATGAATAGCTTTAGGTCAGTTGTAATTTAAAAACACATCGGACTCGGACAAACAAGTAAATTCCTTGGGGACACGGTTGCATGGAAGGAAAAAACACATAATATATGAAGTATTAAACTGCTCGAATCATTTTTCCTGAAGTTTTAATAGGAAAAATAATATCTTTTTTTGAAAAAATTGTGGCCTGCATATAACTAAAATCAGCCTGTGTTTAAAATCGTCTTTTTTAAAAAACTGTGGTCTGCATATAGCGAAAACTGACCTGCGTTTAACATCGCTCTATATATAAATTAAAGATATTGAAAATTTGTAATAAAGAGGGTGTAAAATTGGGAACTGAATGTTTAACGAAATGATGTTTTGCTAGTTGTAATTGCCAAGCCACTGCTCGCTCTTCCTCTCACACGGTCACACCCGCTCCTCCATTCTTCGTCGGGAGCCGCCTCTCTCATCTACTTCGAAACCGCCGCTCTCATCTACAGCAGAGGCGCCGCCCCCTTCTCCTCTGAACCCACCCTCTCATCTGGTACAAGAGGCGCCGTTGCCTTCTCTCCCTAGCCCGCCGCTTCGCCCTTCTCCGCCAAGAGTCTCTGCTGGAAGGGTTTCTTGGGACCGGTCTCGTCTGGTTGAGTCCTGGCCGGAGGAGGGAGATCTAGATTTTGATATCCGCGCATTCGATCTGGTAATGCTTCAACTCTATACTCCAGATCTCACTGCGTATTGCCTTCTTCTTCCTGATCTTCTACTTCTACTTTGTTGGATTCTCTAGGGCTCCGATCGATCGGTATGGTTCCATCAAACCATGCTTTCACAATCAGATGTACCAGACTCCGCAGCGCTCCCGTCGCACACATCGTTCTCCTTTTCATGCTTTTACCCCTGCTTTTCCATGCGGTGTTTGGAAGCCAGACCCCCCTGATCAGGCGTAAGTTAAACTTGTATCTTCCTTCTTCTCCCTCCTTTAATTGAAGGTCTTCTTCCTTTCATAATTAGTAATCAGAACGTTTGTCCATTGGATCCAAATTCTGTGGGGTTATTACATAGTAAGTGCTTGAAATGTTTATAGAGAAATTTGTGAAATCAGTGCATTGAGTGCGCGCTTTGAGTTCTGATCTCGATCTGGATTCCCAGCTGCTTTCCGTTGAGGATGCAGCCAGTTCCATTTCCTTGATTGAGGATGCTAATGGAGATTTCTCCTGTGGATTAAGGTTCATTTGATTTGTACAAGTTAGAGACCATGTTTTGAACTAACTCGAATTTGTTGGACTTCATCATTTGATTGGGGCTATGTTTGGGACGGATGTGTCCGCAGAAAAAATAATGTTGGGAAGACAGTGTTGGGATTAGAGCTGTCAGAAAAATAGTGGTAGAAAAAGTAGTAGTAGGAGGAGTGATGTTGACCTACCGCCTACGGGAAGAGAAGCATGAAAACGCAAACTCTTTCCAAAAAGTCCCCAAAATACTTTTTTGACAAACACTTTTCACACAATTGGAAAATCAAATTCCTCCAAAACAGCGATGGCGGTGGGAATAGAACTTTTCCCACCGCCACCACCATCCCAAAAAAGCTTCGCCGATGCTAGAATCAATAGAATCTTCAACTCTACAAACATCTCCAAAATGAGTCAAAAGTAAGAATTTTTTTTCACACCCAAAATGACTAAAAATGAACTTGTTGTCCCTAAAACATGTTTGTTATGTACAAAAAACCAAATATCAGCGGAGATGGATCAAAGACATGTTTTTAATTTTCTTGTGTACATTTGATGAATATGAATACTTCTTGATTACAATTTCAACGGGAAATAATTAAAAATTGTGGGATAACATTTACTTTTGTTAGATGTGATCTTTGATAAAAGATTGTGTTAACTTGTTAGAAAATTAAGCAAAGTTAAAATATATATAAAAAAATTTGCCTTATGAAGTGAAAGCTTCTAATGCGAGGACTCAACCTCTTGAAATGCTAGATGACAAACTTTGGGAATCTCTATGTGCTCGTTTAGCGGGGCGGATCACGCGCGGTCGCGCAAACCGCCCCGCACGATCGCGGCCGCGGTCGCGCGGCGGCATCCGCCCCGCCCCTAAAAAATCCGCAAATTCTTGCGGTTTTCATCCATGCCGCAAAACCGCGATGGCGGTTACAACCCGCGCGGATTTCATCCGCGGGAAAAACTCCGCCAAACCAGCCCTATATGGGTTAAGATTCAAGGTATATAACAAACAATCTTCACCAAACATTGAATCCTATCAATAAAAATTAACCTTTCATAACTCTTGCTTCTACCAACACCCCATCCCTTTGGGGGCTATCTCCAACCATCAATGTTGGGCAAATCTAAACAATGCATAAACTTGCTCTTCGAAATTGGCTTCGTGAACATATTAGTTGGATTGCCTGTTGTGCCAACCTTCTTCTCTTTGATCGTCTCGTCTAAGTGAATAAAGTAATATCACACATCTATATGCTTTGCTTTGTCATGATGCACCTGATTCTTTGTTAAACATATAACACTTAAAGTTATCACAAAATGTAATAGCTTGGTCCTAGTGAAAGAAAAAATCAATCAATTAAGCCCTTCAACCAAATACCTTCCTTGGCTGCTTCCGACAAGGCCATGCACTTTATTTCTATAGTAGATAAGATAACTGAAGGTTGTAAGATAGCCTGCCAATTGACAGTAGAATTACCTAAAGTATAAATATATCCTGTTACAGATTTTCTACCATCCAAATCTACCGCATAATCTAAGTCTGAATATCCTTCAACTAGACAATCAATGTCATTTGCATGGATAAGGATAACATCTGATGACCCTTTAAGATATCGAAATGTGTTTCACGGCTTGCCAATGTTCATTCCCAGGTTGGTTCATGCACTTGCTCACAATAGTAATAACATGTGCAATATTTGGCCTCCCGCAGACCATAACATATTATGAGGCTCCTTGCAACGCTGACATACAAAACTCAAGAGATATACTCTGAATGTTGTATTGATCAGGTGCAAAAGCCGTATAAAGATGATGATTTGCAAGTAATGAAGTACTTGTATGTTTTGCCCATGGTCAAAACCTACGAAATATAACTTTTTTGCGACAAGAAGAGCTTTCGCTGCTTGCGATCTCTATAACTCTCCAGTCCCAAAATTTTCTTAACCGCACCAAGATCCTTCATATCAAACTCAGAACTAAGAGTATTTTTCAGCTTCTGAACGCATGACTTGTCTCGAGCAACAATAAACATGTCATTTATACAAAGAAGTGAGTAGATAAACAAACTATCCTGAACCTTTTTCTGGTACAACATAACAATCATAGAGGCTCAAGTTCTAGCTATGCTCAAACATAAATATGTCGAATCTCTTGTACCATTGCCCCAGGGACTACTTTAGTCTATACAAAGATCTCTGAAGTCTACAATCATAATCTTCCTTTCATTGAATAACGAACCCCTCTGGATGACTCATCAAGATATCCTCAAGCTCTCTATTTAGAAAAGTTGTCTTCATGTAAAGTTGCTCTAATTCCAAATGTTGACGTGTCACTAAAGCAAGTAACACCCGAATGAAATTATGTCTGACAACTGGAGATAAAATCTCATTATAATCTACTCTCTCTTTTTGAGTGTAGCCTTTAGCAACTAGATGTGTCTTGTATCTTGTACCTTCAACATCTAGAGTTTCAGATTTTTTGAAGATCCATTTGCAACCAATCACCTTTCTCCCTTTTGGTGACCTGACACACTCTTAAGTCTGACTCTTATGAAGAGATTTCATTTCATCACCCATTATGGCACCACATACACTCGACATCAGAAACTCATGAGAAATAGAAGGCTCCGGTGAATCCACCATTTCTGCCATTTGAAGTGCATATGCAACAATATTAACATAACCATACTTCCTCGGGGATCGTGCTTGCCTCCTTGGTTGATCAATAACGATGCTATATTGTCATTCCTGCTCCGACTGTGTCAAATTCCACCTTAATCTCTAAAATAGGTCCTTAATTAACTTTATTTGTGTGGTAAACCATCTCCACGACTCAGAGTTACATGAAATTTGACCTGCTCGTTGACATCATCATGTGTTCTTGAAGCATCAAACTCCACTCCAAGCGTAAAATTTTCATTAAAAGTTACATTTCTAGTAATTATAACTTTAAATTCAACGAACAAAATTTATCTCCCTTTACCCCATCACTATAATCCCCAAAAATCTCTTTCTTTGCACTAGCTTTTAATTTTCCTTAATTAACATGATAATATACAGTACATCCAATTATCTTAAGAGATAAATAATCAACAATTTACCAATCCATTCCTCGGAGGGATTTTTGCAATTAATAATGGTCGCATGAAAGCGATTCACCGAATAACATGCTGAATTCACAGCCTCAGCCCAGAAGTCTCGTAGTAAGCCAGTATTAGAGAGCATGCATTTATCTCTCTCTAATAATGTCATGTTCATGCGTTCTGCTACTTCATTCTTCTGTGGAGTCTCTCTAACTGTGTGGTGTCTTGCGATGCCTTCATCTTTGCAAAACTTGTCAGACTTAGTTGAACAAAACTCCATGCCATTGTTAGTTTTCACACGCTTGACTTTTTTCTCTATCTGATTCTCAGCCAGAACCATCCACTGCTTGAAGATTTTGAAGACGTCACTCTTGTGCTTCAACATGTGTACCCAAACCATTCTAGAGTAATTATCAATCAGAGATAGAAAATACCTTTTTCCTCCTTTCAATGGAATGCGAGAGAGACCCCAGACATCTGCATGTATGCTGTCTAGAGTCATCTTTATTATTGTGGACAACTTTACAAAATTGAATCCAAAGTTGTTTGCTCAAAATGCAATGCTCACATAAACCCGAAGCTGCTACGATGTGACCCCAAGTAATCCTTGTTGAGAATTGTTAGAATAGACCATGTAAAGGCCCATGATAAGAACCATTTAGTCACTTATTGTTTAGTCCCACATCTTGTATAGTGATTCTTTTTCTCTTTCTCCATCATATATATATGTATTTATACTCTGTATTTGATCATTGAAGTAATATATACAAGATTATGTATTTCTCTACATGGTATCAGAGACTTCGGGCTTACGAAAGTTCACCGCGGTCCGCATCTGAGCGGCTAGCATTTTGCTAACCGCAACTCTTGCTCTCCCAAACCGCACCTGCTAACTGCCCCTTGCTTTCTCAAACTGTAACCGCACCTGCGGTCTGCGCCTCCCGTGGATCCACCTCCTTTCCTTCCTCCTCGTATGCTTTTATAGTTTTTCTCCTCTCCTCCGTGGGTCCCACCTGCTCGCCGCGCCCTTCAGCGGTCTCTCCTGCTCGCCGCGGCCTCTTCAGCGCCCTTCAACAACTTCGTGCCGAGCTCCCTCTGCTAATCTAACCGCAATCATTCCAGCGGTCTCCTCTCAGCGAGATCCTGCCGAGCTCCTTGTGGTCGTGCGACCTGTCCTTCAACGGCCTCTCCCTGCGGCCCGCCTTTCCTTCAACGGCCTCTCCCTGCAGCCTGTCTCTCCTTCAGCTGCCTGCCTCTCCCCGCGGCCTGCCTTCAGCGGCCTCTCCTTCAGCGGCTTATCCCTGCGGCCTCTCCTTCAGCGGCCTCTCCCTGCGGCCTGCCTCTCCTTCAGCGGCCTGCCTCTCCCTGCGGTCTCCCTCCAGCAGACCGTGCGGCCTCTCAGCAGTCGTGTCGACCTCCCAGCAGTCTCCCTCTGCCGAGCTCCCTACGACCGCGCGGCCTCCTCCCAGCAGTCCTGTTCGCTGCCCCGCTCGCTTCTGCTTGTTGCGGTCTCCTTGCTCCCTACTCGCACAGTCCTGTTGTCTAGTCGCCTCTCCGCTGAAATTCCATGGGATCTTCGACAGAATCCTCGGGGCTGCCTACTCCCTCTCCGGTAGGTCGCATGGCTCCTGCTCCGGAGGTGCGTGATGAGTTAAGGATCACCACCATCTCCCTTGCTGGAAAGAAGAATTTTGTTGAATGAGTGCATTCTGTCAGACGGGTCCTCCAATCTAAGGGACTTCTGCATCATCTCAATAAGGATCCTCCCTCTGCACCTACAAATGACTGGCTACGGGACGATGATCGTGTTCAGACTTGGCTCCTCAACTCCCTTGATGGCGAACCCTATCGAATGACCATGTATCACAAGACGGCAAAGACAATGTGGTGTGAGCTCCCTTCTCTCTACTCCGGCAAGGACAGTCTCCATCACCTATATGACATTATCACGGATCTACAGACTCTTGACACTGGTGGTGCTGCCGACCTGACCTCCTTTGTTGCCCAGGCTAAGACACTAGCCGAAGCCTAGATCCGACATCAGCCTGCTACTACGGATCTCGCTGCTCAACGGTCTCAGAAGGAAGCAGTTTGTCTTGCCATGATGATGGCTCATGTCCCGCCTCATCTTCAGAGCATTCGTGCTCAGATCCTCTCATCTGCTGCTACTCCATCACTCTCCGATGTGTGCTCCATGCTCCTAAAAGTATCACCTCCTCCTGATACTACGAGACCCTCCCTCACCAACCCTCCTTCAGCACTCTTCTGCACTATTACTACCTATCCCTCCTCCTGCTCGTGGGGGACGTTCAGGTTCTCGAGGAAGGGGTCGTGGTGGCCGAACACGTCCTAAGTGTTCCTTCTGTGGTAGAGATGACCACCTCGAGGCGACCTGCTACCGCAAACATGGTCTTCCTCCTCGTCCTGCTGCTTCTATGGCTGCCGACAGTCCTTCTACCAGTCGTGCTGATCTTGAAGAAGTCCACATCCAGCTCCAGCAACTCCACGACATGCTCAGCCGCCTGCCTGCCTTCGTTGCCTCCGCTGCCTCCATCTCCAATGAAGGTATCGCTTGTCTCTCCACTAGTCCACGATGGATAGTGGATTCAGGTGCTACGCACCACATCACCTCGCTGAAGCCACCTCAATACTTGAACTCTCCGCATCCTAAATGTATCACAGCGGCCAATGGCGACACCGTTCCTGTCTCCGACTCTGCTGATATTCTTCTCAATTCCTCTCTCTCTCTCTCCGCTCGGCTCTTCATGTCCCGGGCTCCCCATTCAATTTACTTTCTGTCAGTCGCCTCACTACAGATTTAAATTGCTCTGTCACATTCACCTCCTCTTCCTTTCTGATGCAGGATCGACGGACGCAGAGTATCATTGGTAAAGGACGACTGCAGAATGGGATCTACTTTCTTGATGTTCCCGCTACCATCCTCTCTTCAGTCTTCTCCGTTGATTGGCACAGGCGTCTTGGACATGCTCCTCTTCCAGTTCTCTAGAAGGCTCTTCCAGAGATTTCTCTTCCTCCTTTTAGTTGTGATTCTTGTATTTTGGGCAAACAACACCGTTCATCGTTTTCTCCGCATTGTACTCGGAGCTCTGCTCCTTTTATTTTAGTACATTCTGATGTTTGGGGCCCGTACAAAACTACAAGTGTCTCTGGTTATCGCTACTTTATCACTTTATTGATGATTATTCTCGAACGACATGGCTATACTTACTTCGTGATCGCTCCGAGCTTCCCCGTGTGTTCTGAGCATTGTTCTTGAGACTCGAACACAGTTTTTCGAACAAATAAAATCTCTCAGAACGGATAAGGCTCGCGAATATACTAGCCCTGAATTTGTTAACCTCTGCTCTGAATTTGGAATTATTCATCAAACATCGTGTGCCTATACCCCTCAACAAAACGGTGTTGCTGAACGCAAAAATAGACATCATCTCGATGTTGCTCGCTCCCTCATGATTCAAATGCAGGTACCCAAGCGGCCAAGCCTTATTGGAATTTTGCGCTGTCAACGGCCTGCTACCTCATCAACCATCTCCCTTCCTCCGTCCTTCAAAATGCTACTCCGTTCAATCTCCTCTTCCCCTCTACTCCGTCATTCTCTCTCACCCCTCGCATATTTGACTGTACCTGCTACGTTCACATACTTGGTCCATCCATAGACAAGTTGGAACCACGGGCAGCCAACCACATGTTCGTCGGTTACTCCCGTACTCAGAAAGGATATGTTTGTTACTCTCCTACCACCCGCAAGGTGACGGTCTCGGTTGATGTTACCTTCCGGGAAGATCAACCTTTCTTCTCTGCCCAAAACCCCCCTCTTCCACCACAATCATTACCAAGACCTGTAATCCCAGTTACCTCTCCACCATCTCTCCTTCCTACCCCGGCTCCCGCTCCCAACAAGCCTCCTCGTCTCCGTGTCTACACTCGTCGTCTTCCTCGCTCCGCAGCCCCAATTTAGTCGGCTTTGACCTCTGACACTCTGCAACCTGCTGATCCAGCACCAACCTCCACCGCTCATCCCATGACGAACTATGTTTCTTTACATCGCCTGTCCCCGCCGCTACACACCTTTGCTACTTCTTTATCCTCCATTTCTGTCCCTAACTCTGTGCAGGAGGCTCTCCAACATCCGGGGTGGCGTGCAGCCATGGACGAAGAAATACAGCTTTCTAGGCAAACCAGACATGGGATCTGGTTCCTCTCCCTCTAAGCCAGACTACTGTAGGTTGCAAATGGGTCTTTGTCATCAAGCATGCTCCTGATGAGACAATTGACCGTCTTAAAGCCCGACCGGTGGCTCGTGGCTTCACTCAACAACCAGGTCTTGATTATGAGGAAACATTATATCAGGCAGCCAAGTTAAACACAGTTCGTGTCCTATCTGTGGCTGTGCATCGTTAATGGCCTCTCCATCAGCTGGATATCAAGAATGCGTTTTTAAATGGTGACGTACAAGAAACAGTATACATGCAACAACCTCCCGGGTTTGAGACCACGGGGGAGTCCCGAGTGTGTCACCTTAAGAAATTCATTTATGGTCTCAAACAATCCCCCCGGGCATGGTTTGATAAGTTCAGTAAGGCAGTTAGGGAGGTTGGCTTCACTCGGAGCTCGACAGACTTCTCTCTGTTCACTCGACATCGAACTACAAGCACGGTTCTTCTGTTGGTATATGTCGATGACATCCTAATCACAGGAGATGATTCAAATGGAATACAAGCGGTCAAACATCATCTTAGTTCCGTTTTTCAAACGAAAGTTCTGGGGAACCTTCGATACTTCCTTGGCCTGGAGATCGCAAGACGTCCTGATGAACTTGTCCTATCTCAACGAAAGTACTGTCTCGACCTTCTTCAAGATGCTGGCTATTCTGGATGCAAGCCGATTAACACCCCAATGGATGTCAATCATAAGCTGTGCGCACATGGTTCTGATGAAGATCTTCCTCTTCCAAATCCAGAATACTATCGACGACTCGTTGGAAAGCTTATTTACTTAACAGTCACGAGATCGGATATATCCTTTGCAGTTGGGGTGGTCAGCCGGTTTATGCATTCTCCTCGAATATCTCATCTACAAGTTGTCGAGCGCATCCTGGGATATCTAAAAACAGCTCCTGGTCAAGGGCTGGTATATAAAACCTCCTCTTCTACTCCAACATTGGTTGCGTATTCAGATGCAGATTATGCTGGTTCCCTGGACGATCGACGGTCTACCAGTGGTTTTCTTACCTACTTTGGAGGTCACCTTGTGACCTGGCACAGTAAGAAACAAGTTATGGTTGCTCGATCATCAGCTGAGGCTGAATACCGGTCGATGACATCAGTTGTCTCTGAGCTTACTTGGTTGGAAAGTCTCCTCACTGATCTTGAAGTAAAACTTCCCTCACCTGCTACCTTACTATGTGACAATCAAGCTGCTATACACAACTAAGAATCCTGTCTTCCATGAAAGAACGAAACACATTGAAGTGGATTGCCACTTCATTAGGGAAAAAGTACAAATGAAGAAGCTAGAATTGAAGCATGTTCCAGACACTGACCAAGTTGCTGATCTTCTCACTAAAGCCCTATCAAGTTCCCTTTTTTATCAGTTCCTGTCCAAGCTTGGTGCTTACGACTTGTACGCTCCAGCTTGCGGGGGAGTGTTAGAATAGACCATGTAAATGCCCATGATAAGGCCCATTTAGTCTCTTATTATTTAGTCCCACATCTTGTATAGTGATTCTTTCCTCTTTCTCCCTCCTATATATATATTCATACTCTGTATTTGATCATTGAAGTAATATATACAAGATTCCGTATTTCTCTACAAGAATTATCATTCCCTTCTCACTAACTTGACCAAGTCGCATATGCCACAACTTGGTTAAATTGGAATCTAATTTCTCTGAAGAGTATATGTTGGAATTGAACCAATTATTTTTGCCCTTCTAGTACATACAAGGAATTCTGCTCGAGTCCTCTGATTATCACCAAGGCTCTTGTTATGATCCGTAAGACTTCACCTTCACAACTATATTTAAGCCCTTTCGTGTTCATAACCCTTAAATAAATTAGATTCTTTTTCAGATCAGGAATGTGTCGAATCTTTGTCAATGTTCTAACAATGCCATAATCCATTTTGATCCAAATGCAACCAATATGAATTATTTTACATGATGCATCATTACCCATTAAGACAATTCTACCATGGATTCTTTCATATTTATAAAACTTATTAGGACACATATTAAAAGAATTACCATAACCCAATATCCACTGATCCGACATATGTGCATGATCGGCTACTGAATCTGCTTCTGAATCTGAATCATCTTTTGCAACAACACAACTGAAGGTTTACCTTTCTTTTTAGGGCATTCATTCTTCCAATGACCCGGTTCTTTACAATAGTTATAGATATCCCTTAGATTGATATTTGGAACTTGATCCTTAGACTTTGACCTTCTGTTACGCCCCTGCTTACGCTTCACGGGACGTCATTATGTTCGGCGGTGCAAGGGAGCGTCGACCAGCGGGGCTGAAACAACTGGTTCAGCCCCCAACCAATGAACCGGCCGGCCGGGGCTGAACCAAATGGGTTCAGCCCCAACTGGAGGGGCCGGCCGGCCCCTCTATGGCTCGGGTATATTTACCCGGGCTGCTCTCATGGGAAGGCATGCAATTAGCTCTCAAAGTATTCTCCTCCTTCCTCATCTAACCCTAAATCCCTCTATTATTCATCTCTAGATCTCCCTCCTTCCTATCATTTGGTATCAGAGGCTTCGTCCTCCTACGATGATGACCACGCGGACACAAGAAGATTTTTCCCGTTTGGAAACCTTGGAGGAAAACTTACGGTGGTTTGGCGGATTCAGTAGCCGTAATCGAGGAAGAGATGCGCGCGTCCTCGCAGCGGCTGGAGGAGCGTCTAGACGCTCGTATGGAGGAACTTAAGGCACTGTTGATGGGGAAAGGCACGGCCGATGAGGGATCTAACTACGGACGACCCGATCGGTCCGCCGATCTATCGGGAACGCCCGATCCGGGTCGTGCGGGCATAGGAGCGGCGGCGACGGCTGGCGTTGCCGGCGTGGGGTCTTCCCGGCCTTGCGGGACCTTCGGCGACGACGTGGGGGCAGCTGGGTCTGGGACGGCGGCAGCGGGAGGTCTTCCGCCTGGATCGGCTGTGCAGATCGATGGCGGGCAAGCTTGGCGTCCAGGTGGGGGTTCCGGCGGGCCTGTTCCTGCGGATTGGGGCCGACAACCGTGGCAGCGGGCTGATGGAGGGCCGGGAGCAGCTGTGAGGGTTCCAGGAGGTACGAGTGGCCTTCTTCCTAACCCGCGAGGTGGCGTTCTTCCCGTCGGGTACGGAGGCCACGTTCCGTGGGTCGGGCAGCACGTTCCTCATCAGGTTCAGCCACCTCTAAGCTACCCGGGAGCGTACGATGGTTATATGGGCCCGGGACGTCAGGCATGGAACGGGCAGGGACAGAATGGGCTTGGACAGGGCTGGCAAGGGCAAGCGGGGCCTCGAGCGTACATGCCACCCAAGTTGACACGAATGAACTTCCCCAAGTTCAAATGGGGGGATGCACTGGAATGGGTTCAGAAGGTGGAGTTGTTCTTCAGTTACGAGGAGGTCCCGGAGGCGCAGTGGGTGCAATTAGCATCATTCCATCTGGAGGACGACGCATTTCAGTGGACTCAGTGGTTCCTACGAGGTAGAGATTATGTGCCATGGACTGATTTCGTGGAAGGGTTCACCGCCCGATTTGGGCCCCCGGAGTACGAAGATTTTGAGGCGCTACTGCAGAAATTGCGACAGAAGGGGACCGTGACTGAGTATCAGACAGAGTTCGAGAGGTTGGCAAACCGGGTACACTGGGAGGAGAAGACACTGCTGAGCTGTTTTGTGTCGGGGTTGAAGGAGCAATTGCAGGATAAGGTGCATGCTTATATGCCAAGGAGTTTGAACCGCTCCATCAGTTTAGCCCGCATTCAGGAGGAGCGGTTCAACAGACAGAGAACCCGGACCACGAGTAGGCCACCTGCGGCCGCAGCGGCAACAATACGGTGGGATTCGCCAACTGGTAGCAAGCCAACAGTGACACAGCTTTCTTGGAGTGAGCTGGCCGCTCGAAAGGAAAAAAATGGTTATGTTTTAACTGCGATGAGAAGTTCGTGCCGGGCCACAATTGCCAAAAGATACAAGTTTTTATGCTGCATGAGGATGTGGAAGGCGAGCCGGCTCCGACCGAGGAGTTGGAGGTGGACTTGGAATTGACCGAGTTCGGTGTTTCCATACACACTCTCGAGGGGTGCGCTCCTCCTCCGCTTACTATGCGTCTTGCGGGACGGATTGCCCGCGAGAAGGTGACTGTTTTGGTGGACAGTGGGAGTACCCACAATTTCATTCATCCAGAGGTGGCACAACGAGTGGGGCATAGGATCGATAAGGGGGCTGCCTTCCATGTTATGGTGGCGGATGGCAGCAAGCTGCTATGTGAGGGGGTGCTGAAGGGTGTGGAGCTACGGATGCAGGGCTATAACGGGTGCACCGACGTCTACCTGTTACCCATTCGGGGCTCGGATATGGTATTGGGAGTGCAGTGACTACGTCAGTTATGGAGGGTAACGTTCGATTGGGAGCACATGACTATGGAGTTCCTCCACGGGGGAAAGCAGTTCTGTTTGAAGGGTATCATCTCTTCGCCAGTGAAGGAGATTTCTCTATGGAGCATGCAGCGGTTGGGTGAGGAAGGAAAGATGATGACTGTCCTTAGGGAAGTCCAAACGGCCGATACTGCAAATTCTGAGGTACCAATTCAGTTACAGTCTCTTCTGATGGAATATTCTGATGTTTTCCAGGAACCACGCACATTACCACCACCTCGATTCAGAGATCATCATATTCAGCTTAAGGCGGGCGCCGAGGTCCCTAATATCCGACCATATCGCTACCCGCATATTCAGAAGGCAAAGATTGAGCGTAGCGTCCGCGAGATGTTGAAGGCGGGTATCATTCGGCCGAGTGCAAGTTCATTTTCAGCTCCCGTCATTTTGGTAAAGAAGAAAGATGGTCATGGCGATTTTGCGTGGATTACCAGGCCCTGAACAGCGCCACGGTAAAGGACAACTTTCCGATTCCTTTGGTTGAAGAGTTACTAGACGAGCTACATGGCGCACGACGGTTCACCAAGCTCGATCTACGTTCAGGCTATTACCAGATTCTGATGGCACAGGAGGACATCCATAAGACGACCTTCCGGACACATGATGGCCATTACGAGTTCTTAGTCATGGCCAATGGGCTGACTGGCAGTCCCTCCACATTTCAGGCGAACATGAATGAGACCTTCCGCGAGCTCCTGCGGAAGTTTGTGCTGATCTTCTTTGATGACATTCTTATCTACAGTGCCAATTGGGAGGACCATGTGGGCCATGTTGAGCAGGTTTTGGCCATACTTCGTCGTCACCGACTTTATGCCAACCGTTCCAAATGCTCTTTCGGTCAGGAGGAGGTGGAGTACTTGGGACACTTGGTTTCCGGCCAAGGCGTCAGGGCCGATCCAAGGAAGATTCGGAGTATGCAGTCATGGCCGCGGTCCGTCACAGTCCGTGCTTTGCGGGGATTTCTGGGGCTTACAGTGTACTACAGGAGATTTGTACGAGATTATGGGAAGATAGCTCGCCCCTTGACTCAGCTGCTGCAGAAGGATTCCTTTTCTTGGACTGAGGGAGCGGAGGCAGCATTTCAGGCTCTTAAGCAGGCCATGACCACCACTCCAGTTCTTGCATTGCCGGATTTCACAAAGGAGTTTGTTTTGGAGACGGATGCCTCTGGTGTTGGCATAGGGGCAGTTCTGATGCAGGAGGAACGACCGTTGGCTTTCTACAGCAAGGCTCTGGCCCCCCGTACCTTGGGACTCTCCACTTATGAGAAGGAGATGTTGGCTATCATTCATACTGTGGCTATGTGGCGGCCATATTTGTTGGGTCGGCATTTTAAAATCCGCACCGACCACCAAAGTTTGAAACATTTCCTGGACCAAAGGGCCTCTTCTCCTCTACAGGAGAAGTGGGTTACTAAGCTTCTCGGCTATGATTACGAGATTGTGTATCGCAGAGGTAAGGATAACGTGGTAGCGGATGCTCTTTCTCGCCTACCGGAGGGTACTCTCACTCACATTTTCGGACCGTTGGTGGATTCATTAGATGATATTCAGGAGGTCATGCGTACGGCTACTTTACGTTCCTTGGCGGAGGCTTTGCAGCGGGGAGAGACGGTGGCCCCCAATTATCATCTTCAGAATGGCCGACTGTACTATCAGGGCAGGGTGGTCGTGCCCTCCGACTCAGCATGGAAACGGTTATGATGCACGAGTTTCACTCTTCACCGACGGGTGGCCATGCGGGGGTGCTCTGGACCCTTCAGAGGGCGCGAGCAAATGTCTTTTGGGCCGGCATGCGTCGGGACATACAACAGTTCGTACGACAGTGTGAGATCTGCCAGCGTCAGAAGTACGAGACTTCGTCCCCGACTGGGCTATTGGTTCCTCTGGAGATTCCACAGCATATTTGGGACACGGTTTCCATGGACTTCATTGACGGGCTGCCTAAGTCCAAAGGGAAATCAGTGATTTTAGTGGTGGTGGATAAACTATCCAAGTACGGGCATTTCCTTGCTCTCAGTTATCCGTACACTGGCGAGTCGGTTGCCGCACTATTTGCTAGGGAGATTGTCCGATTACATGGCCTTCCTCGTGCCATTATTTCTGACTGGGACCCTACTTTTGTGAGCAGTTTCTGGCGAGAACTTTTCCTGTTACAGGGTACGCGTTTACAGTTCAGCACGACACATCACCCTCAGTCGGATGGTCAGACGGAGGTTCTCAATAGGGGTGTGGAGACATATTTACGCTGTTTTGTTATGGATGAGCCTCGGACTTGGCCGGAGTGGTTACATTGGGCCGAATATTGCTACAACACTTCATATCACTCTGCCAGCCGGATGACGCCGTTTGAGATTGTTTACGGGCGCCCTCCCCCGACCTTGGGTAGCTATGTGCCAGGCAGCACCGCCCTACCGGCGGTTGATCGAGCTCTTCGTGATCGGGATAGCATGTTAGCATCCCTCCGGGAGAACCTCCGCCTAGCCCAGGAACGTATGAAGCTGCAGGCGGACAAACACCGCAAGGAACGGGAATTCGCTGTGGGCGATGAAGTTTTCCTCAAGCTCCAGCCTTACCGGTAGTTATCTGTTGCTCGTCGGAGCAATCAGAAGCTTTCTCCTCGATATTACGGCCCCTTTCGTATACTCAGTTGGGTGGGGCCGATGGCTTACAAGTTAGCTTTGTCGGAGGGATCCCGCATCCACCCAACCTTTCATGTGTCCTTACTCAAGCGGAAGGTGGGTGCCAATGTCCAACCGAGTACTCTTCTGCCTGAGGTTACTGCTGCGGGCGAGCTTCGCCCACTACCGGAGGATGTGTTAATGCTTAAATGGAAGAATCGGGGCACGGAGTATCGGCCGGAGCTCTTAGTCAAGTGGAGGAATTTGTCGACGACGCACAATTCTTGAGTGGATTTACTGGACTTCAAGGAGCTCTACCCCGATTACCACCTTGAAGATAAGCTGGTCCTTGATGGGGAGGGGAATGTTACGCCCCCGCTACGCTTCACGGGGCGTCATTATGTTCGGCGGTGCAATGGAGCGTCGACCAGCGGGGCTGAACCAACTGGTTCAGCCCCCAACCAGTGAACCGGCCGGCCGGGGCTGAACCAAATGGGTTCAGCCCCCCCAACTGGAGGGGCCGGCCGGCCCCTCTATGGCTCGGGTATATTTACCCGGGCTGCTCTCATGGGAAGGCATGCAATTAGCTCTCAAGGTATTCTCCTCCTTCCTCTTCTAACCCTAAATCCCTCTAGTATTCTTCTCTAGATCTCCCTCCTTCCTATCACCTTCCTTTTCCTTCCCACTTTCCTTTGCCCTTTTCTGGTCGACCTCAAAATTTGTGACTGCCAGTCCTACTGCTTGTTTTTCCGAACTATTTCCAGAAGCCTTATGTTGTAGTTCTTGTGAATGAAGATTGTATCTAACTTCTCCCTCCTTACATCATATTTTGATTGTCACATTGCTTATAGTATATATTCATGAATTATTTGGTACAACTAAAATAAATAAATACCATGCATAATGAAAGTTTTATATTGTCAAGTATTTCTCATTCTAGTGTTTTGAGTAGGCCTGTGATAGTTCTTCATGCAACATTTGGGAAGATTCTATGAGAAATGTAAAATCATAGAGAACATTATAAATAATAGTGGGGGGCTAATTTATCTAACTGCGGAGAGTGTAGGAGGTAAGGCCGCTTGTCACATTATCTAGGGGTCAAGTCAGTAACAATGCAGTGAGGTTTGTGTTGGTTTGTGCTCAAATTGCAAGCACACTGTATGGGTGAGGTTTAAGAAACATCATATTACAATTTAGTGCACTCTTGGAGGTTTGTACACTATTCTTCATTTACTAATATATACTCTATGTAGTACACTGGGCGTTACTACAATTCAGTCTGAAATATATTATAGGTATGGAGATAAATACATAACTCAATGCAAATGAAATTTTTTCAAAAAAATCACACATATTTAAGCATAGAGCATTACTACAACTCAGTTTAAGGTTAATCATGTGACAGTAACTTCATGCTAAATTCACACTTAAATTCATACTCAAACGTAATATGATTTCTAACCGTTTCAAAGGCACATGTTGTGGATCCACGTTGGGGCGTCACATACCAACGTCGCGCACGAACCCGCAAGAAATGAATCCCGCAATTTTTATCTTTTCATGTTGCGTACTTAAATGGCGGGAGTGGGTTAATTTTGTCTTTCATTTTGTTAAAGCCTAGTGAGAGAGCATTTTGGGAAAGCAAGCGGTTTTTATTTTGGTTCCACCGGTTATATGGTAGGGGTGGAGGGGTGTTCGGTTTTATAATCAATACAATCTTTTTCCCTCTCTCAGTTCTCTCTCTCTCTTCCTCTTTCTATTCCCGACCGGTTTCCCGCTACCCTAATCACCGCATCCCGCAAGCTCTGCCCAGCACCCAGCATCCGCTCCTCCGCCGACCACACCCCATTGGCTAGATAAGTTCTGGTTGGTCCACGAAGGGGAACTCCAACCTCTTCCAGGATTTCTACGTCTCCTGTCCTCACACGAGATCTCAAACGGGGATTCCAATCAACACACTGACACATGAAATACGCGTCACTATACCTCTTTGCACGGACAAAAATTTACTGTCAATCATTAAGAAGAAATAAATACAGAAATCAATTTACTGTCAACCATCTAACCCAAACATTGATGTTGGGAATGCAGTGTCTTTTATTGTATTTCTTGAAGAGTAATTTTCTCTCTAGCACTAACATGATCAAACTATGCAATTTCCTCCAAGTGGAAAAAAATAAATTAAATTCGGCGCATTAAAGAAACTTTTGGAAATGCAAATACAGATGTACCATAGTATCATTTGTTTAATCTGTATCTTTAGTCTTCAGCTTTTTGTACTACATCTTCCTCCAAATCTCATTTTGGACCGCTGGTATTTATTTTTCCATCAAAGAAAATTTAGTGAATGCAAATATCAATGTACCATAGCTATCCTTTGTTCAATCTTCATCTTTAGGCTTCGGCTATATGGATTGCATCTTCCTCCACATTCTACTTAAGTCCATTAGTGAATAATATTCTAATAATAAAGAACATAAAATAAAAAGAAATTACCTTAAGTTTGTCATTTTTCTCAACATTGACAATTATTTCTCTCATCGAGATTTGTCCTGCACAACCAATAATGATCACCTCCAACCACGAGTTATTGAAAGTTGATTCAGTGGCTACTGTTGAGATTGGGTGCTAAAACATATCTTGTTATTTGAGATAGTACTGAATACCTTGAAGAGTTCACTTTCCAACAATTCAAGATATCAAAATTGAGTTGCACTTTAAGTGCATCCTGTTTTAGATAATTGTCAACTCAGATGTACAAGCTATAATTTCTTATTCATCGGAATCATCCAACTACAATTTTTTGTAATCCATAAAACTAAATTCGACAATTACTAGTTACTACATCCATACACCTTGTAGATCTTGATGATTGGCTATCAAGGATCCTACTCTTAGTTGAATTAGTATTAGCATTATAATAATCATATAAGCGACTAAGTGTGCTTTCATTCAACTGAACCATTGTCCTTGTCATCATATGCCATATTTAAGCACTTTGCTAGTCACGTTATCTTCCATTAAGAGTCCAAAAAAACATACAACAATACAATACATTTCGTTATGAACTACCCAAATACCTATCAAATTTACTCCTCATGTAGTACGCAACATTACTCATTACCAAATCCGAGCTATCACACATTGAATTAATGGCGTGTTCAATCATTGAAATATTTTTGAAGAATATACGTGAAGTTGGATATTTGGAACCCGAGACCTCCAAAATTGCTGTGTAAAACAACTTCAAAGATTTACAAATAGGCTCGCGTTCTTTCATCTATGCAGTAGACGGTCCATTACTAAAGTAGCTCTTATATGAAATTTTATCCTCTATTTCATTGAATACCTTTTAAATTTTATTGTTGTCTCTAGCATCAAGTAAGTCGAATTCCACCGCATCTCAACATCCAAACATATCAGTACTTTTCACTCAATCTCAGTATTTGCAACATACTTTTTAAACTGAAAGCTACTCAGGAGATCTTTTTTACATAATTTATTGTCAATCAAATCTTGTCGATTGACTCATTATAAAATGGCCGATCTGATGGGGATTGACGACGCGGACCCGCGGTGGAGCACGAGTTTTGGACCCGTTTTGGGCCAATTGGCTACTTACCATATTTAGCGTTTCCGGATAACCGATTTGACTCCGCGAAAGCGTCCGGATTTTCGTTTACTTACATTTTCATATATTATACTATTTTTTTCAGTCTTTATTTAATGTAATCGGGTCCGCTACATTAGCGATCAATCATAGCCGTTGATGTAAGGGATGCCCTAATATTGTTTTAATATAAATAGGCGTAGGGGGCTACAAGGAGCCATTGCAGATTTTGGAGAAGTTCATTCCCGGAATCCGGCGATCCCCTCACAGTGACGACTCCGTGAGGCCCTAGGTGACGACTCCTAGGTGTTTTCCCGCATCCCATAGGTATTTCCCATCTAGAACCTTCATTTTCCCCCTCCCAATCTCCAACCGACCCCTCCAACTCCTCCAAAACCCTAGTTGACTCTCTTGCTGTGCCACCGCCCAATCTCTTCTGCCCTGATGTACCACCTCCCTGCTGCCCTGCTGCACCGCCGCCCCTCCTCTATTTCCTGTCCAGGAAATTAATTTCCAGCCCCTTCCGCCACCCAGTTTAGGGCTGATTGCCGCTGTTTTCCCCTACCTGCTGCAGCCGTGAAATCCCTCTCCTCCAGGATTTAAATCCCCCTTCAAAACATTCATCCAGCCCTCCCCCAGCCCCTCCCAATCAGATCTGGCAGTTGTCCAACCCCAGCCCACATTTCAACCACCAAACTCTTCTCCGGACCGCCACTATCGCGCCACACGTCATCGGATCTTCTCTCCTCGAACATCCCCCTTACTTTGTGAGTTTGTTTTGTTATGGAGGTTTGAATTTCAACATTATTATATGGTATTTTGCTTATGCTTGGTTGGATCTATAGCGTTGTAGTATTTTGTTCTGGATTCACCTGTGATTTGCAGGAATGATTCATTCGCCGCGCTTTTTGCCTTGGCTCTCCGCCCGAAGGAAATCCATTGCTTGCTAGCCCTAAAGAAATTATTTTACCGTGCTTAAAATTATATGCGTGTGATTTAATCCTTTATTGCTATGTCTTGATTCCGCCGTTGCGTCTTGCATGTGTTACATATAATGTTCACGGGTGTAATAAAATTATCTCTCCACACTTCACCTAGGGTTGCATTCTAGTATTCACTCACTCGTAGCCTATCCTACATCACGGTCGAGCTACTACTCGCATTTCTCTCCTTTTAGGAGTTCTTACCTCTCCTTATCATTCGAGCAACTTCATCTTGTTACTTTTTTAACAATCTCTCTTTTACAATTAAATTCAGAATATGAGCAAAACACCTTGCAAAAACTATGTCCCAATATGATACTTCATTCGTTACTTTTTCCAATTAAATGTCTTGCAACTGTCATTAAGAATGTATTATACGTTGTAATTGTGTGTGATATTTCTTAATCTTCCATGTAAACAACCAATTTAGTATTTCATTACCACTTCCCTCTCCAGTGTGATCAATAATATTAACAAACTTCTTTTTTTACAACCTTCACGACTTGTCTATCCAATGCACAATCAGATACAACTATATTTTTGGTAGATGTCCATATATCAATTGCTAAACATATCTTTTCTAACCTCAGTTGTTACCTCAATTGTTTGTTTAGTTTTTTCTCCCCAGTTTAAAGGTTAGTGCAGTATTTATCAATTGTGGTTTGAGAAGGTACATTGAAACTTTGGTTCTAGTTGTTTATAGTAGTTTTTAAACCCTTCACTCTTTACAAATATGAACGGCAATTCATCTACCACAACTGTCACACACTATTCTCCATCAGATCTAATGAACTTTAAGGATTCAATCATAAGACCCTCCTCTTTTTTCTCAGTCAAAGAGAACTTTTTTGATTGCTTTCTACTTTATATAACAGCATAATGTCAATGTGTGTCTTCAAATCATCGATACGATATTTTCTGAGACCAGCTGCATACACTTTTGAATCATATTTTCTAAGACCAGCTGCATACACTTTTGAATCATATTTACACTTAGTTTTATCTCTTTGTTCACTATCCTTAATCTTATTGAACCACCTTCACACTACAAATTTAATTTCACTACCGTCAAGATCATCTAATAAACACTACATATGTTTTTTCCTCTCCCACTTGTGAACTATCAATATTAATATTTTCATCATCATTTCCCTGCATCACTCGTTCTTCGTTGCCTTTGCTATTATTTGTTTTTGTTGTCTTCTATATACCGATAAATTAAAGCTTAAAAGAGCTACAAACCTACAGCCCTGGAAGTCTACACAGTACTTACTACACATAAGGAATAATGCAACTTATGCAAGTAACAAAATTAGTATACAAAATATATAAAAAAAATCTCATTCGTCATTAAAATTTGTAATATTCTGAGCATTGTAAATTTGTAAGAGGAGATTAAGGGTCCATTTGCCACTATATTCTAGGTGTTTGGCGCGGCGGAATCGAAACAAAGGAGTTGAAAAACAGCGGGCGCCGGCCACACCTTCCCCCCCCTCCCCCCGCTTTCGCATATTTAAAAACAGTGGGCGCCGCTTTTTTTCTTTTCGCGTGGTCCATCTCTCTCGACATTCTCCCCGCGTCGCTCCAGGTTTCCCTAACTGCGCCGCTCCTCCTTGACGACGTTTCGACCATGCACCTCCAGAAAATCCCGCAGATCTACCACAGGTCTCCCGCGAATGGTTCTACTGGGTATTTTTTGTAGTGTCAACGACGGTTCCTGCTCCCACGTCTCCTGCAGATCACCGTTATCTTGCCTAGAATCTCGGGTAGTCCCTTTCGCCTAGACTCAACTGCATTTTCGTTTGATTTTTTAGGGAAAGTGTTGTTGTTTTGTGGGAAGCCTGACTTTGATTTTTTTTTTTTGTAATTTTCTGCAAGCTTGTAATTTTTTCATTCTAGTGAATTTCTCTGTTTCTTTTGAACTTTTAAAAAATATTATTTGTAGTATCTGTAATTTGTTTTGTGAACTTAAAAATGTAATGTCGTTGATTGCCTTATTTCACTATTTTATGTTATGTCATTAATTTTGATATAATTTTAACAATTGGTGTAACTTCATTTGATGTTAACTGAAAATTGGAAGCTCAACCGCCACTACAGTTTCACGCTACCAAATAGTTAAAACTGCTTTTACGTTTGTGACAACACAAAATACACAATTCCTCCAAACGACCGAACTGTGTTCGTGACCGCTGTTTCAAACCACTGTGTTCATGACTGCCATCGCCGACCGCTGCGTTCACGACCGCTACGCCAAACGGAGCCTAAGAAATAGTGAAATACTAACTAGTAACAACTAGCCTCGTAGTCTACTATGAGCAAAATAGGGCAAATGGGCAATTCTTGAAGATGAAAAAACAAATAGCGGTTCAACCAATTATGCATATACAGATAATCAATATACCTTGGGACTTAGGAGTGAGACCAGTGGTTAGAGAGATGGAGATTCAGAGCTTTTATAGGTGCTATTGTGAGTTGCTCAGGTGGTTGTGGGTCTTGCCGCTTGTGTTAAGGATTGGTTGACCACGAAGGGATGAGAAATTGCCAATTGGGGGTTTTGCGAGTCTGCAAATATAATAAGGGATAGTGAGAGACCGGAAACACAGTTGCAGGCCTCGCAGTTCTTCTATGCAGTGCGAGTCTCCGAGAGGCGACTACTGAAGCCTCGTCTCGAGAGACCTAGGGTAAAGGAAATAGAACTGAAATTGTGGACCATGTGGTTCACTGGTTCTTAATATTCTAAGAATATCATTTGATTAATTTGAAAGGTCTGAAAGACACTGATCGGTTTTGCTGGGAACTTGGATTTAGAATTCAGTTAGTGGGTAGCTTCGGTTTGGAATTCAGATTTGGATACTGTGGTTTGATTTTTGAGGTTTTCATTGCATACATATTCTTTGTTTTACAAACTCTTTAACCACACTATTTAAACATGTTCGGTGAGAAATGTGGTGCAATTTGAGATTTTTGAAATTTCTTAAGTACACTCTGTTGGAAGAGGAGAAATGAGAAAAATAGAAGTAAAAGAGAAATGTTTTATATCTTTATTCATCCACTTAGGGGCATTATATAAGAGTTACAGCCAGACACAAAATACCGATAGGCGGTGTGGGACTAAATCCAACTACTATTAAAGACCGACATAATAATATAAGACTCATACATTCCAACACTCCCCCTCAAGCTGAAGGGGGGACCCTTCAGCTTGGACACATCAAATAACGACAATGGAGGTAAGCGACGCGGGACAAAACATGAGACGAGGCACCCGGGGAATCAAGCCGGGGACATAGCCACACACGACGCTGACCCACACACAACATAGGACACACACACGACATGGACTCGCTGGGAAACCGGTCAACCAACATCACCTACACACACAACATGCGAAAGAGAACGAAAGGTGTGGAGCAAATCATCAACCGGGCAACCAGGGATAATCCGTCGGGGATAATCCACACAAAAAACGGTCCCTCACGACACAGTCCCACACGACACAACCCGCTGAGATTATAACAACCAACACAATCGTGTCCCAACACACGACCAATAGAAAGACATATGGGTAGACACAAACCCACATATAACATATGCTTAGAGGCCGCGTGGAACGAAGGCGAAAGGTCGGGAAAGATCATCTGAGTCGCCTTCGTCCCAAACACTCCCCCTCACGTGGATACCACATGCATATAGGTATAGAACACACAATAACACTAAGACAAAATAAAAAAATCCATCATCACATCATTCTTCGAGAGAGGCAAGCAATGGGATCCAATGCTCCGACGGGATCAGCAGAAAATAGCCAAGAGAGGTAGCACAGAAGAAATCACGGCCGGCTGCATCATCAGAGAAAGCAACGTCGAAGTTGGAGGAAAGGAACATGCGCAGCGCCGGACATCGACGAAGAACATGCGCAACAGAGTCGAGAATCAACGGACATCGACGAAGCCATTGACGGTGGAAGAGCAGCGGTCGTCGATGAGGAGCGGAGGGATCGACACCTTCGTCGAGGAGAAAACAAGGGGCCACTCCCGTCGATGGAGGCAATTTGCCATTCCGTCGGCGGGAGTGGGCGGGTGACTGCTTGTCGGGATCCCTAGCGGCGGAGCAGGATGGGGACGAGACTCGAGCGAGGAAGAGGCGGAAGCAACAGGACGGGACTCAAGCGAGAAGCAGACCGGCCACGAGAATAGATATTTTTAGGATTTCTGATCGAGTTGCTCTGATACCATGTTGGAAAGTAAAAGAGAAATGAGAAAAATAGAAATAAAAGAGAAATGTTTTATATCTTTATTCATCCACTTAGGGGCATTATATAGGGGTTACATCCAGACACAAAACACCGATAGACGGTGTGAGACTAAACCCAACTACTATTAAAGATCGACATAATAATATAAGACTCATACATTCCAACACACCCTTAATTGGGTAATAGTGATGAAAATTTTGTTTTAGTTTATATCTATCATGTATATTTTTTGCTAAGGGTGAGGAGCAAAAACCGACAAAACCGACCGAACCGACTGAACCGACCGAACCGCACCGATTGTGAAACCGAGCCGCCCGGTTTGGTGTCGGTTCGGTTTGGCGCTTGCGAAAACCGAAGTCATATCGGTTTGGGTCGGTTTTCTAGTTATAAAAGCCGACCGAACCGAACCGACTAATATTATAATTATTTTAAATTATGTATATACCAAAGATGGAGAGCGCGATATATATAAAATTGCTCGAGCTAGAGAGAGGAAGACAAGAGATTTAAGCCAAATTAAATGCATAAAAGATGAAACAGATACGGTTTTGACGGATGATGTGGCTATTAAGGAGCGATGGAAAAGATACTTTTATCAACTATACAATGAAGGAAAAGATAATGAACTGAACTTGGAAGAGTTAAGTAAATCGGAGGAGTATAGAGACATAACTTTTTATCGTAAAATTCAAGCATCAGAGATAGATGACGCTCTGAAGAAGATGAAAAATGGAAAGGCGGTTGGACCAGACGATATACCCATTGAAGTATGGAAATGCTTAGGGAGGGAAGGAATTTTATGGCTTACAAGTTTCTTCAATAAGATACTGAAGACAAAAAGGATGCCAGACCAATGGAGAGAAAGTATTTTGGTACCTTTGTATAAGAACAAAGGAGATATACAAAATTGTGTCAATTACAGGGGAATTAAATTAATGAGTCATACTATGAAACTATGGGAACGAGTAATAGAGAGACGAGTTAGACGAGAGACTAGCATCTCAGAGAATCAATTTGGATTCATGCCAGGGAGGTCAACCATGGAAGCTATACATCTCTTGAGGAGACTCATTGACAACTATCGGGAAAGACAAAAAGATTTGCATATGTTGTTTATCGATCTGGAGAAGGCGTATGATAGGGTTCCAAGAGAGGTCTTGTGGAGAGTCTTAGAAAAGAAAGGTGTAAATGTATCATACATTGACGTAATCAAAGATATGTATACAAATTCAGTGACCAGGGTGAGGACATCTGGAGGATTAACACAGGAATTCCCTATCGCTGTTGGCTTACATCAAGGGTCAGCTTTAAGCCCTTACCTCTTTACCCTTATCTTAGATGAGCTCACCGGACATATCCAGCAAGCAATACCTTGGTGTTTATTATTTGCAGATGATATTGTTTTGGTCGATGAGACGCGCGAGGGTGTAAACGCGAAACTGGAATCTTGGCGAGACACTTTAGAAAAGAAGGGTTTTAGGTTGAGCAGGACAAAGACAGAGTATATAGAGCTTAAATTTAGTAGTGCAAGAAGGTCAGATGACTCCGTCATTAAATTGGGTGACCAAGATATTTCCCGCAGTGAGTGCTTTAAATATCTGGGATCGATAATTCAAAAAGATGGAGGTGTAGATAAAGATGTGATTCATAGAATCCAAGCAGGTTGGTTGAAGTGGAGAGGCGCGTCTGGGATCCTATGTGATCGTAAAGTACCACTAAAACTTAAAGGCAAGTTTTACCGTACTGCAATTAGGCCTGCAATGCTCTACGGTTCTGAGTGTTGGGCAGTGAATGGTGTACACGAGCAAAAAATGGGAGTCGCGGAGATGAGAATGCTTAGGTGGATGTTCACACGAGACTGGATAAAATTAGGAATGAATGTATCAGGGATAAGATAGGAGTGGCGCCAATTGTAGAGAAGATGCGAGAAGCTCGTTTAAGATGGTTTGGACATGTACATAGGAGACCATTAGAGGCACCTGTTAGGCGTTGTGAGAGTTTAGTCACTAGACATGTTAAACGGGGGAGGGGTAGACCAAAAAAGACTTGGAATGAAACTATAAAGAAAGACATGATGTACTTAGGCATTAATGAGACTATGCTTAAAGATAGGGCGCAATGGCGACAGAGGATCCATATAGCCGACCCCACTATGGTGGGATAAAGGCTTGAGTGTTGTTGTTGTTGTATGTATATACCAACTTCTATTTAATCTAAATCGCTAATAAATTATGTTCAACCGCTTAATTGCTTTCACGGTAAGGGCCAGTCTTAACAAATATATTAAAAAAATATTCACAGCAGGGGACTCTCTAATAGAGTAAATGAATAATAGTCATCTTTAAAGATTTTGGCTTTACTCAATTAAAATTTTAAAGGAGGGCAAATGCCAACTGGGCAAGGCAAACAGGCAAAGGTGCAGAAGTCGGAGCTTCGGAGCACGGTAAATGGGAAATTGGGAACAGGCCAACAGGATTAAATTTAATAATTTATATAATTATATTATACATATCAATTTATTAAGAGTTTTAAGAGGGAAGAGACGAAGAGTGGAAGACCGAAGTCGGAGCGATTGATGGCTGCTTGCTTCCTTACTTTTGAATGACTCAAAAAGTTAATGATGAAGTTCTAATGTAGACATGTAGTTCTGTTTACTTCAAGCTTGTATACTTTTGAATGATTGGTAACTATAACTATAAATCTATAATTAAGCAAAACTTATTTTATATTAGAATGCTTTATATGATGAGAGTTTGAGATTCTCCAAGTCCTTCCCTCTTCATACCATACAAAAACCGACACCGAACCGCACCAAACCGATAACAAACCGAACCGACAACAAACCGAACCGACCGGGTTCGGCTCGGGTCGGTTTGGACCTTCCGAAAACCGAAGCATGTCGATTCGGTTTCGGTTTGGGTCGAAACCGACCCAAACCGAACCGCTCGCACCCTTATTTTTTGTTTTCTATTTGTGATAGATTACCCAGTAGGACCTCCAGGCCTTTCTACGGTTTTAGAAAGTTAGAACCTAATTAATTTGTGTCTTTTTTTGATCCGCCGAGTGTGATGAGATTACCTTAGTTCCTTCGAGCAGCGCATGGTTTTGTTTTTGGCAGCATCATTCACCGTTGGATGATTCATGGCTGATGCATAATTACTTGTTGGCTAGAAAACCTTTCTCACAGCCTGCTTGAGGATTCTCATCAGCATAACTCCGGAGAGTTTTTCATATCTCGTGGAAATTGATGCCGACCTTCCGATCAGCATTTATTCTCATGTATTTTTATTGATATTAAAGCATAAGCATGTCTGTTCGAATTATCAAGTTTCTAAGGCATTCCATTTAGTTAACCTAAATATTTAATCCCATGAATCAATTTTTTTTATGGTTCATCCAAATTACTGACATTAATATTTTTTTATTTTGAAAAGCTGGGTGATATCGCCTTCTTAATAAAACTAACTAAAGATTATAAAGTTTCTCATAGTCTGCACGAATGTTTCCTGATGTTCAATTAACTAAAAAACAACAACAACAACAACAGAACCCATATAGTCCCCAATCATTGGGGGTATGGGCGGGGGAAGATTGGAAACAGACCTAACCTTTGGCACTATGCACAAAGTGGCTTCTCTCAGAGGAGAAAGACCTAACCTTTGACAATAAATGCACAAAGTGGCTGCTCACAGAGTACCACTGAAATAGTGGCCCCCTATACCATCGCGTTTGCTGCGGAATCATGCCCTCAAATCAAAGCCAAAGACATCAGAGAGGGCAGACCCAAGAATCCATTTTGATTTATGTGCACATAACCATGCTTCCTTCATTCAGCATCCAGAGCATTGGTGAAGCACACCAGTTCAATTAACTAAAAAACATTAAAAATCTTGCATCAATGTACAGTTGATTACAAACATTTAAAGTTAAAATAGATGATAATTGTAAATTAACTGAAAGTGCTAAGATTAAATGCAGGGGCGAATAGAGCTCCCAAATATACATAAATTAAAGGAGTTAAATTAATTGAGTAAAATATGACTAGAAGTAATCGGGTGTATCCGTACAATTTAAAGAAAGGTAAGGACTCATCAAGTAATCGACGCCGGCAGTAGAGGATGTGGTAGGCGGGTTTGAGATGGTTGTTGGAGAAGTGGTGGAAGAGGGAAGGGGCTCGAGCATGCTGGAGTTAGGGGTGTCAGGCTTGGAATGGTGAAGGGAAGGGAAAAGGGGGTTGGCGGGTTTGGAGAGGCTACTTGAGGCAAGGAGGGGGCTGATTGGGGCTTGGGGAGTCTGTTGGGGCCTGGAGGGGAGGGGGATTGGTTGAGGCTTAGGGGGGCTACTGGTGGGAAGGATGGGGTTGTCCGGGGCTTGGGGAGGCTTTTGGAGGGTAGGTGTTTGGTCGATCATGAGTGATGTTGCCGGAGTTAGATCAGACGGTGGAAGCCATATGGAGCTGGTCCTGTCGACTGGAATTGGTTCCAGGAGGCAGGAGGGAATCTAACAGTGTGTTGTGGGATCAACTTGGTTGGGAGGGGGAAGGAAATGCTGGAGGGTGTGTCGGGAATGTCGTTGAAGAGACGGTGGAGAATGGAGGTGGTTGGTGGGTGCATCAGGATTCAGCACCCGAATGGGACCGAGCGGCCTTTTTTTGTAGGAAACCTAACTCTCGATAGCATGGCTAAAAATCTTGTATGATATATATAAGGGATATTTAGGTTAAAGGAATCAGACGACCTAGATTACCCAATTTATTCATTTAACCTAACACTCAAAGTAGCACTATGGAAAATAAAATAAAAACATGAAAAAGGATAAGATGTGTTGATCGCGATGGCTTTCGATCGTCAATCCGATGATCCAAAAACCTTTAGTGACCTAAATTGATCAAACTTGCACGATCAATCCTCATCATTCTCCCCGGCTCCGAAGCATTCATCTTCGTAGAATTAAGACTGTCACATTCCTAGTGTACGCTAGGAAAGAATGGAAGTAGCTGTATGAACTCTAGCATCGTCTCAATCTCGTAGCTTCTAGCAGGTGTGGTGTCCACTGTCCAGTGAATGTCTTCTTTTGCCGAAACTATTGTAGGTCTATTGCATGCTCGCCCGATTACCACCTCGCATGGGACATGGGAGCACATATGGGAGTTGCCTTGAATGTTTCATGCAAAGAGATCTATAATTTGTAATTAATTTATATGAATTCATGATTATTAATTAATATTGATTAATTATATTAATTAAATTAACTTGTATTTTCTTATTAAGTATGCTCTCCCTCATCTATATAAGGAGGAAGGGTGAGTGATTTGATATCTTTGGTATCCTTGGTCTTTGGGCTCTCATTTGAGAAGAGTTCTTTGGAGGACCCAACCTTCGAGAGATTGGACGGATTTTGTCTCCATATTGTATCTTGTTAATTTTTCATGTAATGTCATTTCGTTCTCCCTCTCGTCCGCTTTGAGTTTTCGCTTTGCATTGAGTGATTTCGTTCGTAGAAAAAACATATTTCGTAACATACGGGAGGGGTCCAGCCAGGCAAGTGCTTAACAAGGTCACACAAATGGTGCATGTCATTTTAGAGGTGAAAGGTATTACTACGGTGGAGGCTAGAGGTGCAGGTGAGGCTGTGGTAGAGGTAGAAGCTGAAGTTGAAGGGAAGGATGACGGTTCCAAAAACTAGGTGGCTCAATATCTAGAATCAAATCATCTACACTAATTATTGATGAATACCATATTCCTAAAAATATCAAGCTCATAGATATTTCCCGCATTTGATTTTGTGAGTCGCGCATGTTTTAGTGCACGTTTTTTTTGTTATTTTCGCGCACATTACTAGCGCATGTATCTTGTTACGCGCATGTTTGTTCTACTTATTGAAGTGACCATCCAATAAGATCCTGAATGAAAAAGGTCCATCAAATTAGACTAGGTAATATTTGGGGCAAGCGATAAAAATACAATTTTATTAAGTTTTGAAATGATACTTTAATCTGAGTATTTTTATGTTATTATCTGAAATGCTAATTAAATAGTAATTTAGTTATAATTTCAGAAAACTGTTCTTTTAAAATATAAGAATATAAAGGGGCCAAATTTACTCCTCTTGACCGGTGTGTTAATCTCCTCTTTAATTATAATTAAAATACCCTCTTGGAAACTGCCAGCCTATCTTTCCATTCAATTGTTTGTTGTCCATTAAGTGCTCTGCCAGTAGTTGAAATTCCCCACCCCCTTCGTATTTAATACATTATTTGATATTAGACTAAAAAATTTCCTTTATAATCCAGTCCCAATCAGAAAATAGATAGCTTGGGAAAAACTGGAAGAACAGAAACCTCCGTTTGTTCTTTCTGTAACTCCCAGCCAGCACTCCTCTTCCGCCACCACCGCCTGAGAACTCCTTCCTGCTGCTCGTCCCCGTCTCCCACAGATCCGGCGGCCTCCGGCGAGCAACCCCCTGCCCTCATTCGACGATCTTTTCCCCTCCCGAGCCTCCCTTCGGCAGCTCCAGTGATCCTCCATTTCCTATTTCTCCGGCCATTGAGAACCATCCAACCCCCAAATCCCACGTGCAGCCACTTTCACTTTCCCCAGATCCTGAAATCGGACAACCCTTCACCAAGCAGATTCAAGGTTAACCAAACTCGCTCTCTTGCTCTTAAATTGTTTGAATATTTTTATGCTTAATTAAAATGAACTATAATGGTCAGAGCTTGCCCCCAATCATCTTAATTGCCTTTTTTGTCGTTAATTTCTAAACTCCCATGGCTTCTCAAATATTTCATGATTGCTTATGGAAGAATTTAGTCGTATTGTTGAATGCGTGCGAACGTTAAACATTTATGTGTGTTTGCGATCCCTAAGTTGTTGTCGCATGATATTATTCGTAAAAGTTCCGTTAGGGCCGCAAAATTTAATAGATCACAACCTTTAAAATATTTTTGGAGAGTTTGGTATACATCAACATATGAACACCTTCTTTGAACATATGCTCTCTACTGTGATTATCCGCGCAAATTTAAAAAGTTAATTATTTAATATAACTTAACGTCAGAATAAGACATGTAGCTCATGCAACTGAAGAAAACAAACGCAGTGAACTCACTATGTAGAAATGCGGTGGATGTCTTTAAGAGGAAAACATATGCAATGAACTTACAATGCGGTGGATGTCTCTAAGAAGAAAACAAATACCATGAACTTACAATGCGGTGGTTGTCTCTAAGAAGAAAACATACGCAATAAACTTACAATGTCGTGGATGCATTTAAGAAGGGGTGGTTTATCAGGAGACACTTCAGGTAGGGTGTAGAAATACTCGTTATGTGTGTGACGAGCACGTGAATGACTACATGAGACAGTGACACTAAGATATAAGTTCATGATGCGCCAAGTGTCTCCCAGGGGATGTGCCTCATCAGGAGTTTCACCAGGTGGCAGAAAAATTTGTCTCAAATGTGACGATCACTTGAAAGAATTCCTTAGACATCGACACAAGGGCGCAACTCTGTAGTGTGTCAAATATCTCCCAAAGGGGAAAACTCATCAAGTGGTTCGCCAGAAGGCTCATCAGGAGGCATATCAAAGAATTCAACCTAACAGGATCATCCTCATTGATGATGGTAGTGCCCTCAGAAGCAGGTGATGCATCACACTATAAGGTCAATACTAGACTCTCAAATCTCATTTGGGACATGACTCGTCACAAAAATGTGGAGAAACTTTAAGGAACAACTCAAAGGTACACAATAACTAAGTCTATGCAGGGAGTTGTGGGAGGATTATCCACTGCACACTCATTACGTCGCTTGTAGTTGCTCTCAGTTAGTGTCATAGGTCTCGGTCGGACTCAAGTATCTGACCACTCGTCCGTCACTGAACCTCGCTGAAGTAAGATAACTTTGTATCGGATGTTCCATCTTTTGTATTCATGGGGGCACAAGTAGGCGCAAAGGTGACCTCTAATTGGGGAGGGATTCTCATGATGGGTCAACTGGAGTGCGAGTCTACTCGACTAACTAGCAGATCTCAAAGATTGCTTGTAACAGAGAGCGAGCTAAAATGTCTGCTCGATTGACTAAGTATTAATGGATCAATTCATTACGTATCTTATCCTGGAGCCCTGATCGAAATCTGAAAGTGACAGTAATGGGTTCCTCTTGAATGTCGCTCCTCACTATTAACTTGTCAAAGCTAGTCTTATAATCTGTAACATACATGAGTCCTTGTTGTAGGACAAACAACTGCTCGAGGAGACGACTCCTATAAGGAGTTGGAAGATACTCCTGTCATAACTTCCTCTTCATATTTACTAAACTGGCAACTAGGCGAAGATGGTTGCGCTTAAGAGTCCACTCTATTCTGCTTTAGTATGCTCTAGCCTAATCAAGGAGTCTAGTCTTCGGAACTCTAACTCGACACTCACTTAATAATCCGTATCTATTCTGGTAGTATTCCTTATCTAGGAGCTAATAATTAAAATATTTGGGACTCATTAAGCCATCAGAAGTTGGGGCAGCTCTCGAAATCTATACACAAGGTCCTCCTTAAAATGATGTTCATCGTAGTAATTGTCCATAGCATAGTCGAATTATGTTGAAGAGTCAGCATGATTGAGTATAGAAGATCATCGTAATAGTACAAAGATCTCTCTGAAGGAACTCTAATCATAGATGAATGCGAGCAAGCACGTAGATGCAGATGGAACCACTAAAAACCTAACTCTTGATAGCATGGCCTAAAGTCTAATATGATTTATACAAGGGAGAATTAGATAAAAGGAATTGAATGGCCCAGATAACCTAATCGATTCATTTAACCCAACTCTCAAAACAACACTATGAATATATATATGTATTGGAAAAAACTGTAGCTGATCGCGATGGTGGTTTCTGACCATCCATCCGACGATCCAAAAAACGATGACTTAAATCGATTAAACGAGTCGATCGATCCCCATCACCCTATTGACCTCGTCCGTAGCCTTTTTGATGTTCTTCGGTTGCTTTCCTCGAGTGTTTGTTGTCCAAAACATCAAATAAACAATATTAAATCACTTTTGTTTTTTCAAAAAGATAAAATAACAAAGATTCTACTATTTATCTCAGTCCCTATAGTCCACACTATAAATCAATAGTCCAACTAGCAAAGTGGAATATTGCTAAATCAATAGTCCAACTACCAAACCACCCCCTCCTCCACCTTCCTAGTTTCTTGAAGCCTTACCAACCCTCCGACCTCCAACAACCTTTCATCCACTTCCACAGCCCTCACCTAGCCCTAAATCGATCCATCCTTAAGCCTCCAAGCCTCAACCAGCCACCCCAACTCCAAACCAGCCACCCTCTCTCCTTCTGCAGCACCCGCCCAACAACCGTTGTCCTTATGGAGTACCTGCACCACATCTGCAACCACCGGGTTTCTTCACCTACGCTGACGACCCTCTTCGCGAGTTTCGCATTTATTTTCAAATTAATTATCTGTGTACGGATGTCATCTTCATTACTAATAATATGCGTCTCTATTTAGTTTGACTCTGCTTTTTATTTAGACATGTGTTGCTTATTTATCTTGCATTTTAATTTTAGTGCACTCTCATTTAGTTGCAATTATTACCTGATTACCAAAATTGCGATATTTGTGATCAATTGTGACACCTGCACGAATATCAAAATTAACATTATTTAATCAGTTGCGCGGTAGAAATAATTGCATGATTGAAAATTTGCATCACATTAGGGTTTATTTTCAACAATCATTAGTCCATTGGATTATGTATTTTGCATTCTAGGATTCCACCCTTGTATCTTCCGTCTCCACCGCTACCTCCGACGAAGCCTCGAAATAAGCTCGCAACAACTTGGTCTCAGAGCCTCCTTCCTCCTCCGACTGCATCATCCTCTTTCGACATCACTGCACTGCCATACGTTGTGTCCGAGACGCTAGTTCCAGTCGGGCGTTTCAGACGAGCATCCTTTCCTCCCCTTGCTCATCGTTTTCCACTGCATCTTATATCTTCCGCTGGTTCGACCTGATCTTTTCCCTCAAATCGAACCGTATGCTACCTTGTTCCCTCTACTTCCACGATCTGCCACTGCCACCTTCCGCACGCCCAGTGACGGAACCGTTCGCAAGCCAGACACGCACGACTCCTTCATCCGCATCCAGGGAAGACCCTCGCTAGCCCTTTGTCTTCTTCTTTTGCTGCCATTGAGGAAACCCTACCTGTCATCTCCAGCAGCAGCTGCAAGGTAACGACCCTCTGCTTCCTCGACCTCTTGCGTCGAGACCCTCCAACAACCGCACGTCTTCTTTTTTCGAACCTTCTCCAGCAACCGCCGGACGTTCCGCTTCTTCCTTCATCGAGCCGAATATTTTACCTCATCGACACCCATTCTTGTCAACCACTCCTCGTCGAACCGTCGCTCCTCCTGGCGATTTCGTTCCCCTTCGAAGTTGCAGCCAACGAGCGCGCCAACGCACGCTGTCGACGATCCCCATTCTTGCATCCGCTGGTCACATCCAATCTAGACAGATTCGAGCACGTTGCTTTCCCTCGAGCCGCCTGCCGCTCTGCTCCATCGAGCCGCTTCCTTGCCTCAAGACCACGACCACAACCTATCAGTTGTCTTCTGGGGTCTTGCCTCCGCACGCCAACTTCGGGCTCAACACTTAGCCTTCTTCACGAATTAGTCAATTAATTACTTGATTTAATTCTTGATCGAATTTTTTAATTACTTAATCAACTAATTAAAGAGATGGACGAGAAAATAAGCTCTGCCGATGTGGTTGTTTCCTCTGTGCGTTGAAGGATTCCCTCCGGATTGCCTTGACGCAACTCATCACCGACATCCGCAATGGGTCAAGGACGGCGACTACTCCGTCGAGGCCGACGTTTTCACCGCTGCCACCCATGCCACTGCTGGACTATGACGACCAACCACCAACGCAACTTCCACCTCCCCCGCCGCTGATGCCACTACAACGGTTTTCGCTTCCGCCATCAGCCGCATACGTGTCACCACTCTCCACGGTGGATGTCATGTCACCATCACCTTCTACAGCCTTGCCGCCTCTTCTCCGGCCAGACATTTTGGTGTTTCCATCACCGTCAGTTCCCACGGCCTCCATCCTGCAGCCTCTGCCTCCAGCCACCTCACTGTCTCTTCTCTGGCCTCCTGCCCTGCCAGCCCCATCAGCCACCTCGCCACTTCTTCTCTGGCCACACGTTCTGTCAGCCTCTCGAGATCGGGTCCTTCCGTCGGACGTTGTCCCTCTGGACGCCTTGCCGATGCTATTGTCCGCCGACCCCGATGGACCCATTCATTTTGCCGTCAGTTTTCTCGATGGCGCCGTCGCTACTCGCCGACGGCCCCGTCACCGCGACGCGCTACCAGGAGCTCTTTTGGCCTGAAATCAAGGAACCAGAAGATCAGATCGTCTGAGGACGGTTCGAGCTTGAGGGCAAACTTGATAGGACGGGTGGAGTGTTAGGGATCCCACACTGTCAGTTCTCTCTCTCTCTCTCTATATATATATATATATATATATATATATGTATTTATGTTTTGAGTCGAGTCTGAGTTTTATCGAGTTGAGTCTATCGTATTATCTTTATTTGTTAGGGTTAGTATCGTGGGTCTATAAATAGATCGGTCATTGTACGAGCGAGGTTCTGAAAAGATTAATCTGAAGTTCTCTTTCTCTCTCTAGCTTCTTTTCTCTCTCCAGTTCCTCTTCTCATCTTCTTCCCCATTCTAGGGATCCCCCCTTGTACCTTCCGCCTCCACTGCTACCTCCGACGAAGCCCCGAAGTAAGCCCGCAACACACTTCCTGTGTGGTAATTTGTTGAGGAGAAGTAACCAATCCAAAATAGATATCTTAATGAGAATAGAGGAATTTCAAATGTGGTTCAAGGATATGCTAGACTCCCTCCGTCAATGAGAATATCAACAACAACAACAAAAACCTTCTAACAGAAGACCATCCTTACCAAATAAGCTAATCAAATCCAAATTATTTGAGGGAACAGTGTTGATCAGAGACTTGTAGAAAAAAGTTTATCTGATCTGAGACGGTCAAGGGAATAACACTGCTCCAACTTATGTTCCCTCCTTTAGTGCATTCATTGAATTGAAAAATGTATAGTACAATTGTGATTCTAGGCAAACTTAAAGAAATTGGGAAAAGAGCAAGCATGACTGCAATTAGCCGCCCATCTAAAATATGAAAGTACTTTGGTATTTTCAGTGTCTAAATAATAAACTTAGAGATCATGTTATATACTCTTTTGACACCCTTCATAAATTGTGAACGGTTAGTATCACTACCCATCCAAGAACTACAGAGATTTCTCTGTGTGATATATTCATGATTCAATGTGTCTGCCAATGGAGGAGTTAGTGAAGATTCATCTTATTTCCATATCCATTTACCTAAAAGTGCACAATTGAATGCCCTAAAAATTAAAAAAGCAAAGTCATTCCCTTTTGGGCTTACACCAATTCTTCCAATTGACCCAAGTAAGTCTGATACGAATAAAGTTCCTTCTAATTGAGCAAAGTTGTTTAAAAATCTCTATTTACATGGATCTGTGTTCGAGCTAGTGTTTTTTATCTTCCTATTACCAGTTTTGCACCTGGGTTTGAGGAGCCTCTGGTCATGTTTGCCCAACCTCTATAGATGAAAATGCACGTTGTTCTCCAACTTCTTGCACTGTTGTCCGATCTGTACAAATTTGATTTTATTTTCCAACAATTTCCGTCAACAGATTCTCTACCAGCTGTTGAGATGGTTAAATATAAGATCTATAGATAATTATTACTTTTCTATTGTTATAGTTCGAGTTCATGTTGTCACTTGTCACTACTGCAAGTTATGTGACTTTGGATATTTTATGATACTGATTTGAAGGTTATATATGATGCACGCAATATCTGATTTGAAGCCCCAATATCTTATTGTTCATATTCAGATTACATTTTTTTGTAGATAATAATGATGTTCATGAACTAGTCCCGCGTTTCACCATGAAATATAGGCTTTGAAGAAAGGGCTTCTACATGACCCCTCAGGAAAAGATTTTTATCAACCCTGTGAGAGCTGATACTTAACAAGAAGTCTAGTTCATCAGTATTTTAGTATTTATGTTAAATAGAAAATTCTGAATTTGTTTGAATCTGTTTAAAGATTTACCCTTTTGAGTAATTATTATGTTTTTTTTAATAAGTAATTGTCCATTTGGATATTCACTAGTTTAAATTTTTATCATAATGATATGATTAGATTTAGTATAAGATTAGGTATTAAAAATTGAAATTATGTTTGTAACCCTCTTTATATAAATATATGGATATTGATGTAGAGGGAATGCAATGGAACGACAATCATGTTGTGATGATGTGTAACTTTAGGGAATGGGTACATATCCTAGGTGGCTAGAGAGGAAGAAAAGGTGCACAGCCTTAGGGGAGGGAGGGTTGGTATATAGCTCCAAGTAGGTTTAAAGACTATGGACACATGATGATTATTTGTATGGAGAAGATCTGATGGCTATGATTGTCCTGCATCAGTAACTTGGATATGCAATCATCTATTAGAAGAATCGAGTCTCAGATTTTCCATGTTTTATTTTATCTTTCTCTTTCAATCATCTCTCTCTCTCTTTCTCTTTGCACCAGACTTCCTCCAGTTAGTATTAAAACTTTCTTTTTCACTATTTTATTTAACAACTTTATGATTAATTCCTTGAATTGTTCCGTTCAAATGTTTTGTATGCTCGTAAACTTTTGGTTTCTTAACATCACTCTATAGTACAATGTCTTCTTTCTGATTGAATTTTACTTTCATGCAGATAGAAGCAGCAGTGCAAGTGTTTCTAGCATAGTGGTACCTCCATAACTTCCTTTCAATTTTTCACACTTATTTTACATTTGCAAATCTATTACTCTTTTACTCATTTCTATTTACTTGCTATTGTTCTGGACGGTTAAATATTATTTTTAATAAGGTTAGGCATGAATATTGTGCCGGCAAAATCGTAAATTTATGTTGAAGTGTTAAACGGGAGTTACGTACTTAAACATTGTAAATTGTGCAGGCTGTCATCCTTTCAACTTATATTATCGTATGAATTTTAATTGCAATAGAAGACTTTCAACTATGAAATCTGTTTGCTTTGATTGCTTATGTATTATTATTTTTGGTATTTAGTCCATATCTTCTCCAGAAGTGGGCATGATTTTGCAAGATTGCTTAGGTGAATTTTTAACCAAGGCATTTCTTATTTTGATGAATTTTTTTACATAATATGGTTCATTTTTGCTAGAAGTGGATATTACACAGTGTATATATATTACATATATACATATCCGTGTGTGCGTTTCATTTTTTGATGAAAATTGTACATAATTTGGTTGTGTGTGTCTATCTATCTATATATTTGTGTGTGCGCGCACGCGTCCGTTCTTGCGTGACAATTGGGTGCTATCACACACACACACATATATATATTGAGGAACATTGTACATGTGTGTGTTTATCTATCTATATATATGTGTGTGTGCGCGTGTTACGATACTGCTTCCGCCAACGCACATCAGATCCCAGGAGGAGCGCATATAGAAACCGCCACAATTAATTAATGTAATTAATTGGTATTAATTAATTAATTCGTATTAATTAATTAATATTAATTAAGTATTGTTTTAATATTTTATTGTCATGTGAGCCCCCTCCTCCCTATATAAGGAGGAGGTATGGGAGTGTTTGTTCATCTTTGGATCATTAGGGTTGGCTCTCATTTTGAGAGAGGGGTCTTAGGAGGAACCAGCCTCCTAGATCTTGGCCGGCGTCCGCGCCGGATTGTATCCGTTTTTCCCGTTTAATGCAAGCATGCCTCTCGATTTGTTCAATATCTCAACAATGGTCCGACCTGCCGCCCCCGTCCGCTCGTGCCGAGCCGCCGGGAATCAAGCCACGTTGAACACTCGCCTCACCGCCATCTCAGTCTGTGCCACGCTCGATCAACGAACAACGATGCTCGCCAACATTCTGGCCATGGCGCAGCGCCTCGACGATAAGCTCGATCGACTCCGACCGCCAGATTCCGCAGCGCCTCTGCAGATCCCGCAGCTCCCGCACCGCCAGCTTCCAGCGGATCCTGCACCGCCGATTCCACCAGTTCCTGCACCGCCCGATTCCCGCAGATCGCGCAGCCCCCGCACCGCTGATCCCGCACCGCCAGCTTCCAGCATCGCAGATCCCGCACCGTCGATTCCAGCAGCTCCCGCACCGCCCGATTCCAGCAGATCGCGCCGCATACGCACCACCGATCCCGCAGATTCCGCACAGTCGGCTTCCAACACCGCAGATCCCGCATCGCCTCCGGCAGCCCGATTCAACGCAGCTTCCGCCCACCACAGCATCGACAACGCCTCCGACCGCCAGCTCCATGCAGCGCCGATCCCGACCGCAGCACCAGCAGGCCACACCTCCGGCGCCCTCTTCCTCCAGATCCAGCCCGCAACATCTCCTGCAATGCGCGACCGCAACCGCCCCTCTTCGCCCTCGTCTTCTTCATCCGCCGCATGTGTCGACCCCTCTTCTGCCGCCTGCATCAAACTTACTGCCCGCTTGGCCGCTCCTTCCCTCATCCAGCAGCACGCCTCTTCCTTTTTTCTATCTTCAACCTACTCTGACATCCACCGCTGGCCCCCCACTAAGCCAAATCACAACCCATCACATCCCCTCCTACCGCCCCCTCTCTCCTGCCATCCATTGTTCCCACCGTTACCCTCTTGTTCCTTTATCGAGCCTGCCTTCCTGTGTCAGCCTTTAAGGACAATATTTTCTTATTTTTATTTCCTTTTGCCCCATCACGGGGACCCCTCTTCCGTCTTCTATCCGCACCTTACTTCACCCCCTCCTTCGAGGACACAAACAGTCCGCCGTCATTCCATTTGACGTTACCCGCTGCTGATATTTTGAAGGACCCCGACAAAAATTTTAGCCTTGACCTTGGGGACAAGGTCAATTTTCAAGAGCGGCCTATTGTTACGATACTGCTTCCGCCAACGCACATCAGATCCCAGGAGGAGCGCATATGGAAACCGCCACAATTAATTAATGTAATTTATTGGTATTAATTAATTAATTCGTATTAATTAATTAATATTAATTAAGTATTGTTTTAATATTTTATTGTCATGTGAGCCCCCTCCTCCCTATATAAGGAGGAGGTATGAGAGTGTTTGTTCATCTTTGGATCATTAGGGTTGGCTCTCATTTTGAGAGAGGGGTCTTAGGAGGAACCAGCCTCCTAGATCTTGGTCGGCGTCCGCGCCGGATTGTATCCGTTATTCCCGTTTAATGCAAGCATGCCTCTCGATTTGGTCAATATCTCAACAACGCGCGTGCGTGCTTATGTGAGAATTGGGTGCTATCACATGTACTTTTAATTTTACTCTTCTGGCCCTTACTCTTGTAATTCCCCACTCCTATATATATAGGAGTGTCACTCTTGTAATTGAAATCCTAATTTCAACATGGTATCAAAGCCCTAATTTTCTCCCTTGCACGCTGCTCGGTTTTGCTTCCACCTTCCGCTCAGTCCCGTCTCCACATGCATCTCGTTCGGTCCCGTCTTCCGCGCGCTGCTTCTTTCACCCGTCTACTGTTTTCTAATCATCGGCTCGTCGACCTCCTCGTCGCATAGCCCAACAGTTTCTAGCCCATAAGCGCAAAGGACCCGCACATCTCACTGCTTTGTGCCGATCGGTACATGCGGGCACTAGAATCCTTGATGGAGCTATGAATCCTTCTCCAGCGTCCAATTTTCTCCATTCTTGAGGGGATGATTCTTACTCCTCATTCCTATCACATTTTGTGATTTCTTGGTTCCGTTGCCGGGACGGATCACAGTTTTTTCTCTTTCTATGAGAAAAACCCTATTTCTGGTTCTCTATTCCTTGTTTTTGTAATCCATTGAATTTTATTCTTGGATCGCCATGTCGGGGAGTGTGGACTCTCCAGTTATCTCATCCGGAGGAGGTGCCTCTTCTTCTCCTATGACTTCCAGGGGATCCATCCGTCCAATCTATGATCACAACACTCCCCAAATTACCACACTATTCAATTCGATGGCTCTAACTACGTTCCATGGGCTTGCTCCATCACCCTTTCCCTAAAAAGTCGTCGTATGTTTGGATATGTCAGTCAATATTGTCAGGATCGCTATCCGAATCGTAGGATTGTATGATCCTATGATCCGGATTTTGAATGTCGATCCGAGTCATAGTCGGAATCGAAATCTAGCCTTCACGAAGCGGGATCACGTCTCGGATCGCAGGATCGCGTTCCATTAGCGATCCTAACGATCCGAGCGGAGCCACACCTCACGTATAATTAAAAAAAAACGCGCGCACTCTTTTATTTCCACACTCTCGCGTCTGCCGCTTGCGATTTGCGAAAAACCTATTCCTCTTCTCTACACGCTCCAACGACGAAGTTTTATTGATTTCCTGCTCTCTCCGGTGTCGCTCTGCCCCAAACCTGTTATTTTTAGCGTCGTTTGGCCTGTTTCGCCAATGGATGTTTTTGTTAGAAAATTGAGTCAATCTACAATTAATCATATATTCAAGAAAGATGTGCTTGAAAATGCATGTCAACATATTACTCGTTTTTTCTATACAAGTGCAATTCAATTCAATTGTGTGAAGAATCCAGAGGTTATAAGCATGATTGAAGCAAACAGCCAACATGTCCCAGGAATGAAACCACCGTCTTATAATGATATTATAGTGAAATACCTAAAACAAGAAGTTGATAGAACTCTAGAGTTACTAGAAGAGTACAAGGTGGAATGGAGGAAAGTTGGTTGCACAATTGTGTCTGACAGATGATCAGATAGGAAAAAGAGATCCATATGCAACTTCTTGGTGAATAGCCCAAAAGACATTGTGTTCATGTTATCCATAAATACTTCTGATATCTCCAAAACATTAGATAAAATTTTTCAAATGTTAGATGAAGTTGTGGAGAAGATTGTGGAGTAAAATGTTGTGCAAGTGGTGACAGATAATTCTTCAAACTACAAGGCGACCGATCAAATGTTGATGGAGAAGAGAAAAAATATATATTGGACGTCATGTGATGCACATTGTATTGATTTGATTTTAAAAGATTTTGAAGAAAAAAATTGAGCTGCATAAAACAACGATAACAGAGGGTAGAAAGATAACAACATACATCTATTCTAGAACTTTGCTTAATACTTGGTTGCTTGATTTTACGAATGAGAGAGAATTGATCCGACCTGCAGTCACCTGATTTGCCACAACTTACTTGACCTTGGGATGCCTTTCTGAGAATAAAGGTGGTTTGGTGACGATGTTTACTTCTGTCGGATGGAAGTCTAGTAGATTTACTAGTTCAAAGGAATGGAGATCAATTCAAAAAATTGTTTTGAATACATGTAGATTTTGGTCTCATGTTTTGGTATGCTTGAAAAATGAAAACAATACTTCCACTCATCAAAGTGCTTAAAATGGTTGATTCAGATGGTCATATGATGAGATTTATTTATGAGCAGATGGACAACAAATAAAAACATTTAAAGTAATTTTGATAACATCGAGAAAAAGTAAGTAATTTAAGTGTGGTATTGGAGGACGAGTGGTATTGGAGAGCCCCCATGGGACAATGATAGAGCAGGCCGTGGTGATACATTTTCCCGTCACTAATAACCAGGCGGAGTACGAAGCAGTGATCGCTGACTTACGTCTGACCCGGGAGCTAGGGGTCCATGATGTAGAGGTCCTCACAGATTCAATGGTGATAACATCGCAGGTCAAAGGTGAGTTCAAAGCAAGGGAGCCCACACTCATAAGGTACTTGGCGAAAGTGAGGGGCCTCATCGGGACGTTCAGGACTTTCTCCATCCGGCACCTACCGAGGGAAGAAAGCGCCCCGGCTTGGCCAAGTCTGGTCCTCGGGCCGGAGGGACCTTAACGGACCTGTTCCGCCCGTCAATTGAGGAAGGAGAATTGATGAACATAGAGCAGCATTCCTCGTGGAGGGACCCTTTTGTGACCTTCCTAACAACAGGTAAGTTTCCAGAGGAGGTCCCGGATCAACGACGCTTTAGGCACAAGTCGGCCTACTACATGCTGCACGAAGGGGACTTGTACCGAAAGATCTTTTCGGGACTCTTGGCGCGATGTGCATCTGAAGAAGTTCCAAGGGTCCTGTAGGAGGTTCACTCAGGCGAGTGTGGCAGTCATTCGGGAAGCAGGACGCTGGAGTCAAGGGTAATGAGACAAGGGTATTTCTGGTCAACCCTGAGCAAGGATGCGCCAGAGTTCGCCAAAAAATGTCAAAAGTGCCAGCTATTCGCTCCACTTCAACTTTTACCGGCTCAGAGGCTAAGGAGCATCACGACACTATGGCCCTTTGCGATTTGGGGGATGGACCTGGTAGGAACTTTCCCCCAGGCAAGCGGGCAGAGGAAGTTCCTCTTGGTCATGATCGATTACTTCTCAAAGTGGTTGGAGGTCAGGGCGTTGGCCAAGGTAACCTCTCAGGTGATCCATAACTTTGTATGGGAGAGATCATCTGTCGTCACGGGCTCCCACAAGCCATAGTCACGGATAATGAGCCACAGTTTGCTAGTGAACAATTCGTTAGCTTCTGTAGTCAATTGGGGATAGACCTCAGGTTCGCGTCTGTCCATCATCCCAGAAGTAATGGACAGGTGGAGGTGGCGAACAAGATTATAGTGAACCTGCTGAAAAAGAAAGTGGAAAACCTGAAGGGGAATTGGGTGGAGCAGCTCTCCTCGGTCCTATGGGCCATGAGGACTACACCCGACATCGCCACTGGCGAGACCCTCTTCAAACTCTCTCACGGTTGTGAGGTCGTCCTCCCCGTAGAATTCGAGGTCAAGACGCCACGGGTAAGGGCCGCCGAAGGAGGCGATAAAGAATGGAGAGTGGAGAATGAAGGGGAACTGCGACTCTCTTTAGACTTGGTTGAAGAGCTTCGAGACCTGGCTGCTGTTCGCCAGGAGGAAGTCAAGCGCCGGATGGCAAAGTACTTTGACAAACATATCAGAATCAAGCAGTTCGCGAAGGGGAACCTGGTCCTGAAAAAGGTTGATGTGGCCGGAAGGTCAGCCGCAGTGGGGAAGCTCAATCCCAATTGGGAGGGTCCCCATGTCGTTAAAGAGGCCCTGAAATCGGGGGGATATCACCTCCAAAATGTGGAAGGTGGGCCCGTCTGTCACACATGGAGTGGTGATGACCTGAAGCGTTTCTACCCTTCAATTCGTATAAAAATGTTTGCTTTTGAACTGTTTCTCTTTTATGAATAGTTGGTGTTAGCTTATGAGATAAGGATGCTGGATATGTGAATAGCCTCGAGCAGATCCATGACCAATCTTTCACCTAGCTGGCAGGGTCGTAGGCTCACTTGGCGGCAGGATGAGAAAGTATGTGAAAATGAATCACAGCCCGAGGTGATCCCGCTGTCAGGCTCTCTCTAGCTGACAGGGCAGATGGTACTCGAAGGTTGTTTCCATGGCATAGCCCCGAGCAGATCCGTTGACCAGGCTCTCACCTAGCTGACAGGGTCGTAGGCTCACTCGGCGAGGATGAGAAAGTATGTGAAAAATGAATCACAGCCTGAGGCGATCCCGCTGTTAGGCTCTCTCTATCTGACAGGGCAGACGGTACTCGAAGGCCATTCCCAAGGCATAGCTCCGAGCAGACCCGCTGACCAGGATCTCACATAGCTGGCAGGACCGTAGGCTCACTCGGCGGCAGGATGAGAAAGTATGTGAAAATGAATCACAGCCCGAGGTGATCCCGCTGTCAGGCTCTCTTTAGCTGACAGGGCAGACGGTACTCAGAGGTCGTTTCCAAGGCATAGCCCCGAGCAGACCCGCTGACCAGGCTCTCACCTAGCTGGCAGGGTCGTAGGCTCACTCGGCGGCAGGATGAAAAAGTATGTGAAAATGAATCACAGCCCGAGGTGATCCCGCTATCAGGCTCTCTCTAGCTGACAGGGCAGACGGTACTCGGAGGCATTTTCCAAGGCATAGCCCCGAGCAAACCCGCTGACCAGGCTCTCACGTAGCTGGCAGGGTCGTAGGCTCACTCGGCGGCAGGATGAGAAAGTATGTGAAAATGAATCACAGCCCGAGGTGATCCCGCTGTCAGGCTCTCTCTAGCTGACAGGGCAGACGGTACTCAGAGTCCGTTTCCAAGGCATAGCCCCGGGCAGACCCGCTGGCCAGACTCTCACCTAGCTGGCAGGGCCGTAGGCTTACTCGGCTTCAGGAGGAGAAAGTATGTGAAAGTGATTGGCCCCGAGTAGACCCGCTGACCAGGCTCTCATCTAGCTGGCAGGGTCGTAGGCTCACTCGGTGGCACGTAAGAAAGAAAGTTTCAACATGTGATAGCCCCGAGCAGACCCGCTGACCAGGCTCTCACCTAGCTGGCAGGGCCGTAGGCTCACTCGGTGGCGATTCAGGGTGAAAGAACAAAGGGGAAGGAAAATCCGAGAAAGGAAAGATCTACACAAGAGAGGACAGTTTCTCAGTCCGAGGTATGCGAGTGGGTTCCACCGAGAGGGGCACTCGTTCGGCGAATACACCCATAAAGCCAACCTGCCTAAGGGCGTGGGAATCATTCGGAACAGGCGCGCTCTCGACAAGGTCGTGCTTCCGGCAGAATCGTCGCGGTAGCCACCTAAATCTTAGAAGGGTATGGGCGCGTGCGGGCGAGTCATGACTTTCCAAAAAAATACGCGCCGTTGAGGCGAGAACGACTCGATCACGGCCCAGGGTCAAGTGTCGACGGCGCGCGAGTGCACGAACGGTGCACGAGTGTGCGAGATATGCGCAAGGTACGTGAAACTATTTGCGGGTGGTAACAAATAAGCAAAAAATGAAGAATAAAAGAGATTTAGTCAAAATAAATATATTTTTTATTTCATTACAAAAGCTTTCGCTTACAATACAGGGGCCTCGCCCCTGGCATGGGTTACAACAAAAAAGGAAAAGTGCGAGAAAAAGAAAGCAAAAGATCTTCATGGGGAGTCGTCGGACTTCTTGCTGGAGGACCCGCTGCTTTCGCCTGGAGGATGGATGATGCCGCTCTCACATTGAAGATCGGCCTCACCCTCCAGCACGTCCAGCCGGACGAAGAGCTCAGGCAAAACATTGCGGGCGGTGTGCTTCTCGCCTCCTTCCTTCAAAAGCCCGACATCCCTCAGCACCTGCAGCGCATGCTTCACTGCTCCTTGAGCGTTATCCTGCATTACCACCTCAATCTCATAGTTGGTGTAATGATGCTGATTGCTCTTCTCCCCGGGAGGTGGTGGGGCAGCGACATCTCACAGACGTTGATTCTTGGCCTGCAGCTCCTTAACCTGTTCCTCGAGGATGGCCACCCGCACGCGCAGGATATCAGCGCTTGATGTGTCCTGGGAGAGGAAAATGATAAAGGTTATAGCAAGAAAGCAAAAGGAGGGCGCGAAAGCACAAGCGTCTATGAAGGGCCGTACTTACCACTCGGACTGGGCGGCTGGCGAGAAGAGACTCGGTGGCCTCCAACTTGTGCTTTAAGGCCATGACTTCAGAGGAGGTAAGGGCTCGCGTTCTCTCGACCTCGGCAAGGTTCCGCGCGAGGTTGATACCGCGGGGCGAGGACATGTGCGTAAGCTCGAGAGCACGCAGCTGGGCTCGCGCGGCCTCATGCGCAAGCGCTCGGGTGGTTTCGGCATCGAAGATGGTTAACGTCCTCCTGACTGTAGAGTGCGAAAGAGAGGGCGTATGCCTCGCCGCTGGTGGTGTCCTGCTCCATCCAGGATGGTAGGAGCGTGGAAATTGAGGCCCAGTTGGCCTTTCGATCCCACTGAAGCAGGGGTTCGCCTACTTCATCGACGTACTTCTCGCCCATGGCAAAGTTCCGGTGCCCTCTCGGCGACGGTCTCGCGGAGGTCTCCGCCGGTGCGTTCGAGGTTCCGACAGCCGCATCCGCTGCGGAGTCCGCCGTCCCCGTCGGGACCGGGGCACTCGCCCCAGGGGTCTCGGCGGAGACCGCCTTACCCTTGGCGATTGCCGAGGGCTTGGATCGTTTGGAAGGAGACGAGCCGGGAGCCGTTTCAGGCTTCCGCTTCTGGGTGCTGGGCTTGGAGGAGCCCAGATCTTTGTGGCAGGCTTCGACGACGGATCGCGCAAGAGCCTGGGCGGCATTAGATGTTCCCTCATTCGCATGACGCGGATGTAGGGGAAGATCTCGCGCCCCTGCATCAAGTTTGACTAAGTAAGGAGGAGTAGATATAAAGGTAAGCGGGAGCTATGGTTGAAGCAGTTCGCCTTACCATCTCCTGGCGGGACTAGGGAGAGCGAGTCGACGTTCTTTCGCAGATGAACGACGTCCATGCCGTGCTCCACGATGAACTGATGGAGCTTGGCCTCATGATCTCCCAGCGACGGAGGCTTGAAGGTCGATTCGTCCTCCTACACTGGCGCTGGAAGGGTGTTGCCGAAGTTCTCGGTGACGAAGATAAAATGTCGAACCCAGCCATGGTTCTTGTTGGCGGTACCGACGACCTTGAGCGGGTGCTGGCCAGAGAAGAAAGCGACCCCGCACTTCGCCCGGAAGTTGAACAATTTGCGGAAGACGGAGAGGCTGAATTCGATTCTCTCCTCGCGCAGGTAGCAGGCGATGGAGTTGGGGATGAGCTGTGCGGGAACGACGCCGAAGTAGCGGAAGGTCTGGCGCAGCTCCGACCAGAGGGGGAGGCGGAACCCCACCTCGAAGTGCTCCAGGGGAATGGCGAGGGTGTCTGGCGAAAACTGGTTGATTCGGTCGCGGTTTCCAGGGCGGCGCGCAACGAACCATGACGGGACGTAGTCCGCGATCGCCATCGTGAACTCGTTCTCCGACAGATCGCAGGTAGCGAAGTCGTGGTTAGCGAATGCCTAAGCGCAATTAGCCCTGCCATCAAGTTCAACCACCATCGCGCAGGGGTTGAAGTTGGGTCGCTCGAAAAGTCTGGAGAGAGATGCGAGTGCAAGCGCGAGTGCGGGAAGGAGGAGAAGGAAGAAGGAATGAAAGTAATAAATGCGGTGAATGGGCCCGGCTATTTATAGAAAAATCAGTAGATCGAGAAGTTTCCTAGGCGCGAGTGTGCGGGTAGTGACCACACTACCTAGGCGCCTCAGGATTCGAGTCAGCCCCACCTCCGCCACACTCGCCTACAGGTTGCTAGTGTCGCACGCAAAATTCTCCACAGTAAGGTGGGAGCAAGATAGAGCACAGCGAAACCAAAACGTTATGCAAGACATCATTCGACAAAACATGATGAGAATCAGGCAGAATAGACATGGTTAATAACTATGACAACACGATTGTTCATAAAACATGTCCGAGGTCGGCGTTTATTGCAGAATAAGAAAATTCATTAAAGTAAGGGTACAGGGGGCGAGTGCCAGTAAGCTTAGTACTGGACCCACTACCATCGACCCCTACCTCGCCTCCCCGTCCTCGGTGGCACTCGCATGTAGTAGTATGCACTGACAACGGTGAGTTCTTGGTGGACCAAGCGCATTTGGTCCCTTGCCCGAGCGATGTGTCTCCAGAGGGAAGTCTCCTCGCATCCGCCTCCCTGACGCTCCATCTCTCCGACGAGGTGCATGTAATCCCTTTCGAGGGCACCCATCCTGCGATCAAAAGCCGCCCGTTGTCCGTCCACCTGACCGGCGAGGTCTCGCTGCATCCAAATAAGCTTGTCGAGAACCTCCGTCACCCGCTCCCTTCATCTTCTTAGGTTCCGCGGGATCGCCGAGGAAGTCCGAAAGGTCGCTAGGAGAGGGGGGCGGTGAGATCATCTCCTTCTCAAAGTGAGGGTTCATCGGCGAGGCCTCTCGGTAGCCTGCGGGAACGAAAGTTAGATGGTCTTATTTAGCAGCTCATGCAAATTGGGACGAAGCGAATGGAGTGACTAATCTGGTACATGCCCTTTGCCTTGACGCTGGCGAGAGGGGCTAGGTTGCCCTGCGAATAGCTGGCCGGGGGGATGAAGCGATTTTCCCCTTCCAGGGCAAAAGGGTACCTGGTGGGCAGCAGAAGCGGCGGCTAGATTGGCGGCTTAGTTATTAAATGCGCAAGGCGCACCAAGGCGCAAAGGGGTCTTGGAGCCTAGGCGCAAGGCTCAAGGCGCAGGCGCGCGCCTGGCGAAAGCAAGGCGCAACCACATCCATTTTAAATAATCAACATCAAACATCATTTCATCTTCTCAATCAGATTCTTCATCTATTCTACTAATTAGTCATTCATTACTATCATTTATATCTCTTAAAAAATAGAATCAATGTGATCACATGCATCATATCCAAGTCCCCAAAGCACAATTATTTTTCATAAACACTAAATCAACAAAAAATTATTGAGTTCTTATATTATTTCTTTATTTTTTTTGAAAAAAAAAATTACAACAAAAATCTCACTCAAGCGTATCTTTTATGTTCCAAAGGCGCAAATAAGGCGCACGAAGGCGCAAACCTCTGAGCCTGGTGAGCCTTGAGCCTTAGGCGCGCCTGAGGCGTGCCTTTGACAACATAGATTGGCGGTAGGGGAAGTGTGGTTGGGGTCCCGTCCGGCCGAGTGCTCCGGCTCTGGCGCGAGGCAAGGCGAGGTCTCGCGAGCTGGGAGTCTCGCGGGATTAGGGATAGTCCCGTAGCTCCGAAGGTGGGGGCTGCGGGAGACATGGTTTAGCAAAATGGAGAAAGATAGAGAAGCATGCGAGAAGGCAATAAACAGCTTACCAGGACCAAGCAAGGTTCCGCCTGGAGTAGCCGGAAGGCCGGTCCGCTGGGCCGACGAGACATCCTTAGCGGCGGGAGAGAGCGCAGCGGTACCCGTCAGATTGGTCTCGGGGCCGTTCCCCGTCACCGGCGTCTCCTGCGAATGGTCATGTCCATTGAGGTATCGAGTCACCAGAATTATCCGCTAAACAAGAAAGGTCAGACTACCTTGGTTAGGTCGTCAGGAGGATTGCGAGAAGGGGCGGAGTCTTCGACGCGGACTCAGTCACCATCGGGTCCCGCCGAACCGCCTTGGCCTTCTTCGGCTGATAGGGTGAGGTTGGATCCCTCTTCGACGAGAGCCAGGGGGCATATCGAGCAGATTTAGAGGTATTCTTCTCCTGCGCGGCGGCAGCGACCTCATGAACGCCATTAGGACAGCGAGAGCTCAGAGGAGAAAAGAGGAAAAGGCAGTAAGTGGAAAACGGGCACTCTCAACGTTGTGGCCTGAGATATATATAACACGGAGGAGGGGCCCACCAAAAGATTCCCTCCAGGTCAGCAAGTACTCACCGAATACCCGGGGTTGGATTTTTCTTTCCGAGCGTGAAACCCGCTCGCAAAGAGCGGGGATTGTGTACAACTCCGTATTCGTTGAGTGGACCCCAGGCCCCAGACGGTCAAAAGGATGAGCAAAGCTAAGTGGACAGGTCAAGAGGGACATTCGCCCAAGTCAGGAGAGACATGCAAGTTTCGGGGCGAGTGCAAGCCTCACTCGCTAGGCACTCGCCCGCTTAGGTGTGCAGATGCGCGGGGAGTCAGGCGAGTGGGGGGCGGAACCCCACTCGCCCAGAGGATCAAGGATCAAGCAAATGGTGCCTTCACGAACCACTCGCCCAGAAGAACCTGAGGGTGAAATTACCTAGATACCCTTGGGGGACTGCCAATAGCCCTTCAGAACAACGGAGTTTGCCTGTTAGCAGACCGGTTTGGGGTGTGTTTAGTAAAACCAAAAAGCAGAGTTACGCTATTTGCAGACCAGACTAGAGAATCTATAAATAGACCCTTAAGGGCACCTTTGGAAGGGATCCGATCTTTGGGCTCTCTCCTCCTCTGGTTAGTTTTGGTTGGCTCCAAATGCCCTCCAAAGGTGCCCAGTTCTGCTTTGGTTTGAGAGAGGGAGCTCTCTAAGATCTTCCGGGTGTATGGCGGGACCTCCTCACTGTAGCTTTGGGTCTATTCATTTTCTTTCACCAATAGTCAAGTGTGTTTGTGAGAGAGAAGTAGGTGTAGGCTACACCCCCTGTGGGTCTGAACTCCTCAAGAGACCGTTTGACGGTTTCAACAATATGCATGCCTTCTGACGCTTGATGCATGGTCATTCTACTGATCCATCTACTTCATCATCATCCTCTTATGCACAAGATGGAATACCAAGTGCTCTTTTTGCATCCATCCGCTCTTCTATTCAGTGGATGATTGACTCTGGAGCCACTAACCACATGACTTACTCTGCCACAGGTTTTTTGTCCTACTTACCTTTGTCTGGTAGAGACAAAGTGAGATTGCGGTTGGATCATTTTCCTCTATTACAGGAAAAGTATCCATACCCTGTTCCTCGCTCACTCTCTTTTATGTTCTTCATGTTACTTAGCTTATAATCTTCTCTCTATTAGTTACTTAACCAACTCTATGAATTGTTTTGTGATGCTTTTTCCTAACTCATGTCTTTCGGGACTTGAAGACAAGGACAATGATTGGATCTGGTAGACTGTGCGAAGGCCTTTACATGTTTGACCCTTCAAGCTCTGCTTCATCTCTGCAAGCCCTTCATGCGGATCAATCATTTACTTTGGATTCCTGGCACTAGCGCCTAGGACATCATTCTATCTACTATGATTTTTTTTCCTTCTATGTCTAATTTGTTGTCTGAAACTTTTAACTGTGATGTGTGTGAACTTAGTAAACATTGGTGTACTTCATTTAATCATGTTTCCGGCCCTTGTCTTGTTGTATCTCTGGCTATTTTTGGTATGTTACTTTCATAGATTGTTTTTCTCGTTGCACTTGAGTTTACTTAATGAAAAACAAAAATGAAGTATTTCCTCTTTTTCAATTTGAGAGATACCTCAGCGACCTAATTTTTCACCAAACCTCTTTGTGTCCATACTCCCGCTCAGAATGGGGTTACTGAGCGAAAAGAATGGTCATCTCCTTGAAGTAGCCCTCTGCATCTTACTTACGACGCACCTCCCTAATATTACTGGTTGAATGTTGCTCTTATTGTTTCATATCTTATTAATCGCATGCCTACCCATGTTTTTGGACATAAACTCCCTTTACTACTCTCCAGGTTACTCCCACTCAACTTCACTCTCGTATCTTTGAGTGTTTGTGCTTCATTCATGGGCATCACAAATCCAAACTTGACTTCCGAGCCCTAAAGTGTGTCGTCAATGGGTATTATCCGATGCAAAAAGGTTATAAATGCTTTCACCCTGTGACCAAGAAGACCTTTGTTACCATAGACGTCACTTTTTGAGAATCAGAGGCTTACTATAGGGCCTCACTTCAAGGGAAGTCCTTTACAACCAAAGTGAGTTCCACTCCTATTCCTCTACCCATTCCTCCCTCATATCAGTCTCCAATATGTAGTCCTAGTCTTACTCTTACTTCTGGTATTACTCCCAATGGTCAGGAGATATCTCCTCCTCACCCTTTGCAGGTTTATACTTGGAGGGACAAGGGAATAAACAAACAAGCTTCTCCCATGATATTAGAACCGACACCAGATCCATCTTCAGAGACTAAAGGTAATCGTATTTCTACTCATCATCCTCTATCCTACTTTGGGCATATGATTCTTTATGTGCTTCACATAGAGCCTTTGTCTCCTCCTTTTTCTCTATGCTTATTCCGTCCTCTTGGCAAGAAGTTCTTGACCACCGTAAGTGGAAGGAAAAAATGCTTGGATAAATGCGGGCACTTGAATAAACCTGCACGTCGGATCTGGTGCGTCTTTCTCAAGGGAAGTTTGTAGTTGAGTGTAAGTGGGTCTTCTTGGTCAAACATAGCTCCCAGGGGATTGTTGAAAGATATAAGACAAGATTGGTGATTAAAGGCTATACACAGACAACTGGGATTGATTATTAGGAAAATTTCGCTCCGGTAGCAATGATGAATTCCATAAGAATCCTGCTCTCTTGTTCGGCTTTTTAAAGAATGAAACCTCTGTTAATTAGACGTGAGAATGCTTTCCTCTTGGGGATCTAGAGGAGGAGTTGTATATGTCTCCACCTTCAGATCTTACTCCTGAAGGATCTGAAGGGAAAGTTTGCAGGTTAAAAAAGGCCTTATACGTCCTTAAACAGTCTCCCAGGGCTTGGTTTGGGAGGTTCCATAGGTCTATGACGGCGTTTGGTTACACGCAGAGCAATGTTGAGCTCACACTGTTTATCAAGCACAAAGCAGGTAAATAGATCGCTCTCACCGTCTGTGTGGACGATATTGTTATACCATGGTATGATATGCATGAGATCCAAACTCCGAAGGGAAGATTGCCAAGGGAATTTGAGATGAAAGACCTAGGAATCTCAAGTATTTCCTGGGTATTGAAGTTGTCAGATCTAGGCATGCGATCATCTCTTAGAGAAAATACTTCCTCGATGTACTCGAAACATCAAGGATATGTGTGTGTAGACATGGGATCTTCATCTCTCAGAGAAAATACATTCTCGATTTGCTCGATATATCAAGGATTAGTTGGTGTAGACATGCTGACACCTTTATTGAAGTCAACCATAAATTAGGAAGGGATGCCAGAGAAGTTGTTGTAGACGTCACCAGATTTCAAATGTTGGTGGGAGGCTTATCTATTTGTCTCATACTCATCCAGATATCCCGTATACGGTTGGAATAATCAGTCAATACATGCATTCGTCAAAGTCTCGTCACTTGGATGCTTCCCTCCAAATCTTATAATACCTCAAGTCCTTCCCAGGAAGGAGTATTATGTTCTCACCCAGTGAAGAATTAACAATTGATGTTTACACAGATGTAAATTGGGTTGGATCTGTTGATGACCGAAGATCCACCTCTGTCTATTGTTCTCTGGTTTGCGGGATCATGGTAACCTGGAGAAGCAAAAACATGTGGCAGTCAGTTCAAGTGCTGAAACAAAGTTTAGAGTTGTTAGAATATATGAAATGGAAATAGGAGGTGCATTTTACTCATCCTCAAAGGGGAAATAAATAACATTACAACAAGACACCAAACATCGATAAGCGGTGGGGACTAAACCTTAAATACTTAAATATAATAACTCTGACACTCCCCCTCAAGCTGGAGGTGAAACCTTCAGCTTGAACACAATAAAAAGAGAGGTAAATGGTGGTTGGAAATGTGGGACAACAACAACAGTCACCGGGGCCCAACCGCGTGTCACCGGGGATACTCCAACCGGGCATAAGCCACACGACGTTGGTCCACAAACCGACCATGATCACGCTGGATACTCCCGGTGTTGAAACCAAGTCAATCAACAAAGGCCAAACCACCCTACCTAACATTGAAGAAAAAGATGGGGAGGCACAAACAACATACGAAATATGCCTGGAGGTCGTGCGTGACTAAGGCAGTAGTCGGGAAAGAGGCATCCAAGTCGCCTTTATCACAAACACTCCCCCTCACGTTGAATACATGCATGAAGGCATAGACTACGCCTGGAGGCCGTGACGTACACTCCCCCTCACGTAGAACACGTGCATGAAGGCATAGGTTGCATGGAGACACAAACGAAGACAACTACAACAACACACAAAAAAACATAACATAAAAACAACTATGGATAACGGCTGTCGGCAAGACCACGATCCAAGATGCAGCGAGCAAAGCACAAGCCAGCGGCGAGCAGAAGGCTCAAGCAGCTGCGAGCAGAGTGCTCAAGCAGTGGCGAGCGAGAAGGGAGCCCAACAAGGAAGAGAAGCATCGACCAAGAGGGCAGCAGCACGGGAAGCCATCGTCCATAGCAACAAGCGACTGGAAGCACAGTAACATGAAAGTAAACCATGCAAAGCAGCCAGCATAATCTTCGTCCAGATCTGAAGTCGTCGAAGGCGAGACCACAGCGGAGGCGGGATCCATAAAGGAGGCAACAAGGAGAATCTATCGGGAGAAGAGGCTCCATTGGAAATGGCAGAGAAGCATTCCCACGGGATCGACAGAGGAGAAGATCCACGAGATCGGTAGAGGAGAAGATGCGGCAGACGCACTGTCGACGAAATCACGAGACGGAGTCGTCGATGAAGAGGGAAGCGGGATCTGCGATGTAGGGCGCAGGAGCATCGACGGGATCGCGGGAAACATGGGCTCGACGGGATCAGCAGGGAAAGAACTAATCGCCGAGGGACACGCGCAGCAGTGGAGCTCGACGGGATCGTCGACAGCAGCTGTGGACGGGAACGGAGCAGGATGAAGGCAACGACGAGCGAAGAGGCAGCATCGGGTCCATCGATGGAAGCGAAGATGGAAGCCATCGTCGTCGATGGAATCAAATGCCGCTCCCTCCGTCGAGGGGAATAAAGACCGCTCCCGTCGATGGAATCAAACGACGATTTCGTCGACGGGAGCAGGAACGAAGCTGCTCGATGGGTGCTTTAGCAGTGTAGGGGATGGGCGAGAGGAAGAGGTGGAAATTAGAGAGAGGAAGCCACCGAGAAATTAGGTTGCCAACAATTAGGGCGACGAAATTTCAGGGAGGAGTCAATTCCTGCTCTGATACCATGCTAGAATATATGAAATGGAAATAGGAGGTGCATTTTACTCATCCTCAAAGGGGAAATAAATAACATTACAGCAAGACACCAAACACCGATAAGCGGTGTGAGACTAAACCTCAAATACTTAAATACTTAAATATAATAACTCTAACAAGAGCTATGACACATACAATTTTTGAAGGTCTGCAATTCTACTCCATTATAAGTGACCTTGACCTTGAAAAAAAGGGACCTATCAAACTTTACTGTGACAACAAGGCAACCATCAACATGTGGTAGTCAGTTCAAGTGCTGAAACAGAGTTTAGAGCTATGACACAATTTCTGAAGGTCTGCAAATCTACTCCGTTATAAGTGACCTTGACATTGAAAAAAGGGACCTATCAGACTTTACTGTGACAGCAAAGCAACCATCAACATTTTGCACACAATCCCGTTCAATATGACCGCACCAAGCATGTTGAAGTGGACAGATATTTCATCAAAGAGAATATTGTAAGGAGTTGTGAGTACACCATTTGTTCCCTCCGACTAACAATTGACTGATGTTCTCACTAAAGAATTGTCTCTAAGTGGCTTTGAAAAAATTATGGTGTTAGCCATTATAGATATTACACCCTCAACTTGAGGAGTGTCAGGATGGGGTGCTATTATATGTACTTTAATTTTACTCTTTTGCCCCTTTTGTAATTCCTCACTCCTATATATATAGGAGTGTTACTCTTATTTATGTAATTAATTAAACTCCTAATTTCAAACTTTATATAATCACTAATGAATAATTCACGCCAAATTATATATTGGAGTGTTACTCTTATTTATGTAATTAATTAAAATCCTAATTTCAAACTATATATAATCATTAATCCTACAAAGAATAATTCACGGCAAACTTAAAATCAAACAAGTATAAAGTAAAAGGCTGGGTGGATTTTCCGGACATTGAGATTGAAGTTGGCGCTGAATTCTGGGCTCCCAATAGTGTTGCGGGCTGCTGGACAGCACTAACCCAGGCTGAAAATATGCTTTCAGAGTGCTGGAATTTGATACTGCAGCTGATGGAAAAAGTGATGCTGTGGAAAATAATGGTGGAGACCGACAGAGGACAAGAGGGGCTCTGGATTGCACAGAATTAATGAAAACTATGCTGGGAAGGGTGCTGTTAGGTGGCTGAAACGTCAAGCAGTAGCTAGGAGGAGTTCGGGTGGGGGGGTGGGGGGGGGGGGGATAAGGGAACTTTTTGGTACCAGCAGAGGTGTGAGACAGGGAAGAGTGAAGGGATGCTGGGAGGGCTTTGTTGGAGATCAGGGGGGCTGGGGAGTAGAAAACTACAGGTTGGAAGTTGATTCCAGCAGCTGGAAGAAATTCCTACCTCTCTCTGGACAGGTTTCCGGGAGGAGTTTGTGGCCTTGAGGAACCGGCTGAAGGAGAGAGTGGAGTGGCTCAGTTGAGGAGGTGGTGGTGGATCAACGTGAGAGGGGGTTAAGGATTTAGTGGGGAAGAAATTTAGGGAGTGGCCTAAATTTTATGAAAGTAGTTATAGTGGGGAGTTGTCTAGGGAGTTGGGATGGTGGTTGGAGGGAGGTGGCCGGAGGAGATCACCAGAGGTGGTGTTGGTGGTCGGAGGTGGTTTCAAGTGATCGATGGAAAATTGAAAATTAAAAGAAAATTGAAGTGGTAGTGGTGTCTTGACGGAGGTGGACAAAGGTGGTTTTCGGTGATCATCAGAAAACTGAAAACGTAAGGAAATGAGAGGGGTGTAAAGGCCGGTTGGGAGGAGTGTGTAGAAGGTTTTTTGAGTGTAACACGACTAGTGGTTTTGTGGGGAAGGGTGGAGGTGGCCGACTGTTTGAGGGTATGGGGGTGATGGAAATGGCCGACAAGTGGTGGTGGAGGCAATGGGGAGAAGTGGCCGGCCAAGTGCGAAAGGAAGGAGAGGGGTGTCCGACTGTTGGGGAAAGAGGGAGGGGAAGGAAAATACCAAGCTTTACACTTGAATTCGGCTTCGGCACCGGGCGATCAAAATGCGATATTCTTGCTCAATCTTTCAATAGCCATCCATGGAGCCCCCTCTACCCTTATTTATAGACTAGAGAAGGGACAACGAACGATCATGATACTATGTTCGTTGTAACCTTCAAACACAAAAAAATAAAATGAAAGTAAAAATACAAAGAACATACAATATTTCGATCGTTGGTCCGCTCGTGATAAGCAATTCGGATCGTCACTGGTTCGTGGTTTGCGCGAGTAGACCCTCACAGGTCGTGTGGCATGATCCCCCATCAACTCTCCCCGCTCAAAGGCATTCATCTCCGATGAATAAAGATGATCGCACTGTCGTCGTAAGGCCGGGGCGAGTCTCTCGAGCTCTACTGCGGAGATCCATGTGTTGTCGATAATAGTGCGGACACGATCTCAGTGATGACGTCGAGCGACCCAGTGGTTGTGGATGGTAATGTCTGTGTCGGAGAATGTGGTGCCGCTGTGGAAGAAGTCGGGATTGCAGTTGGATGATCAATCGATGTCGAAGGCTCGGTCTGTGGTGAAGTAGTAGGCGAAGGCTGAGACTGTGCAGAAGTAGTCGGCGAAGGTTGGGGTTGCAGTGAAGCTGTAGACGATGGTTGGGGCTGTAATGTAGTAGGCGAAAGCTGGGGCTGCAATGAAATAATAGAAGGTTGTGGCTGAGGAAATGAGGTGGCGGGTGGCGAAGGGTACATATAATTGTGTGACTCTTAGAATGCAGTCAAATATTCAACGCTAAATATGGTGAAATTCTTATACTCTGTAGAATATCTAGTTCGTAAGCATTTGTTCCAATCATTTTGATAATCGTGTGAATGACTCATTTGCTTGACATTAAATTTTCGAGCAATTCCCTTGGGGAACCTCAATACGTATACGGATCATCACATGTTCTTTTTTGAAACTTTGCAATCTCATGTGACTATCAACATAATCTTTATAAATATCATTATTGCAAGTAATCCTGCGTCGGATAAACTCATACATACTATGAAGGTCTCTAACAAAGGACTCATCAGACTCGCTAGGATGAAGACTCTATGGGTAAAGGAATATGATCTTTGAACTTCCTAGGTTCATAACCTAAGACCACATGGAATGGTGTCAACTATGTCATTATATTTATCGAGCTATTAAATGCGAACTCTGCTACGGGTAACACTGAATCCCAAGAGGTGTGGTCATCTACGAGACATCACAATATATTTCCTAGGATTTTGTTTACTACTTCAGTTTGACCATCCGTCAGTGGGTGGTAAGTGTATGGGAATTGTAGCGTAGAGTCTGTCTTCTTCCAAAATTTTTTTCCAGAAATTGCTCATGAATCAGACATTGCGATTAGATACAATAGTCTTGTGTAAACCGTGAAGTTGAAAGATGTCCTGAAGAAATAGGGTTGCAATGTGTGACACATCGACAGTCTTGCTATATGCAATAAAACAAGTCATTTTGGAAAATCTATCGACAATGCCAATGATAGAATTGTGATTGCGCATGATGCGAGAGCACAAAATCCATATTGATGTCCACTCACGACTGGTGTGGTACTGGAAGTGGTGGAATAGACTCGTGTTTTGTTGCGACCCTTTGGTCGTCTGGCAGATGTAGCAATGTCAGACCCCGCCTACATGCAACTTTCAAATTAGGGGTTTATTTGGGACAGCTGTTGCGGATTGAAAAGCTGCTGATTAAGGGCGCGTTTGGTTCAGCTTATTTGCTCCGGTGCGGAATGGACAAAACGGAGGTTGGACAATAAGCAGCGTTTGGGTCGGTTTTTGTCTAAAACGGAGGTTGGATAATAACCGGCGTTTCTTCTTATGAGCCAGACGTGGGATTAGGCTCCAGTTCACCGCACGAAATCACGTCTCCCTCTCGATGCCCTAACCCATCCCGCGAGCGACGCTTCATCGTCGTCGATTCTTCTGCTTCCAGCGATTCGTCCTCACCGATCCCGCGAGCTTCCAACGATTCCTCCTCGTTAGTTCCTCGCTTGCGGCGATTCCTCCTCACTGGTTCTTCGCGCCTCCTCCTTGCCGGTCTCCTCTTCACCGATCCAGATCTCCTAGCCGGCGGTTTCCTGTTGAGCTTCACTTTGGCGGTGAGCTTCCACTGTGACGACGAGCTTCCAGTTCGATATTCCCGCTCTCGATCCACCGCCTACTGCTGTGACAGGTACTAGTTTCATTATCTCGTTACCCCTTCATCCATTGATCCATCATTTACAGCTTCTAGTTTTAAAAAATCAGATCGATTTGCATTAGGGAAGTTTTTTTTTTGCTGATCGATCTCTATGTGAGTAGTTTTGAAAAATCAGATTGGTATGATTTGTGTTTTGAGAGTTTGATTTGATTTCTGACTTTTTTTCAGCAAACACAAAGAAGAGTGTTGTATGAATGCATTTGTGTGTGGGTATGTGTTTTTTTGTTACCAAACAATATTTCAATAAGCACTGAAAACTCCATTTGACCCAAACAGTTTATATGACAAAACTCCATTTCTCAGAAACAGCTCTTTTTCAAAACTCCATTTCTGATCAGCAGCTTTTCATCAGCAACAGCCCAACCAAACGCACCCTAAACAGAGCTCTTTAAACAGAGCTCTTTTAGAAGCTGTTTTGAGAAGCTGCAGACTGTTTGGGGAGTCTGGGAAGAACTGCTGATTGAACAGAGCTTTTTCAATTGAGCTGTTTGGAAGAACAGCTGTTGAGAGCTGTTTTTTAACTTCCAAAATTAAAAAATTCAAATTAAAATACTTAAATATGTAAACATAGCACAACAAATGCAAATTGTTCTCTAACTTTTTAACCAAAATAGTACAAGTTTTCAAACTGTTCATTAATAAACGTACAAGATCATTGCCCAATAAACAGAAATATGTTTCCTCGTCATCTTCCTTTTCTTCAATCTTTCTTCACCTGCGTAAGAAATACATTTGATATCAATACGAATTTCAATCTCTTTTCTTTTTCAAATTTGAAATGTGATATTAACAAATTAATACCTGCGAGCATTGTAACCAAAATTGGAGGCAACCAAATACACAATCACATAGATCTGTAACCAAATACACAATCACATAGATCTGTACACAAAATCGAAGCATTCACACTGAAGAAGAGGGCTGAATATGGAAGTTTACCTGAAACTGGAGGAAGATCGAGGAGGAAGACGGCTTATTTGCAGGTCTCGGTCGAGGATGAAGAGGACTGGGGTGTTAGGGCTAGTCGACGAGGAGGAAGAAGACGGATCTGCGTTGAGGAAGAGAAGGCTTGTCGAGGATCTGCTATGGAGAAGATGGCCGCTGTGGGGAAGACGCGTCGAGGAGGAAGAATCTGGCGTTGTCGGGGTGGAGAAGGCCCGTCGAGGAGGGATCGTTGTAGAGGAGGAGAAGGCGCGTCAAGGGATCTGCGTCGAGGATCGCTGTCGAGGATCGGCGTCGACGAGAGGGATCACGAGAAGAGGCGGGACTTTTTTCTCTAGACGGGAGCGATTTTGGGAGCCGAGAGCGGGATTGTTGCGGCTTCCCAAAATAGGGAAAATGCTGGACAGGTCGAATACTCTGTGATCAAATGCTCGAATCTTGTGGTCTGAGTGGAAAGGGTGTGAAGTTGGCTCACTCTGTGGATAAGTGCGTCAACGAGATTGTTCTCAACACCGACTCGATGTTTGGGAACATAATGGAAGTCTTGTAAGTACTCAACCCACTTTGCATGATGATGACTCAATTTCTTCCTGGAATCCAAATAGAGTAAGGCCTGGGTCTTATGCTATTTGGACTCCCAGAAGAAATGAAGTCATCGTCATGCAAGTATTTACAAGACCTGGTGATCTGAATAAAGCACGAATTCGCTAGAGAGGAGATAGTGTATTCAATATTGTGGAGACAAAACAATCGCGTAAGACTCCCGATCGTAGTTGAAATATCTCTATCAGGCGTTGTTTAGTTTCTCGCTGAAGTAAGAGACTGGATGACCTTCCTGACTGAGTACTCCCCTTATATTTACGGTGAAAGCGTCGCAAGCTACCTCAAATGCTCAGCTGAAATCGAGTAATCGAAGAACTGGGGCCTAGGTCAATTTAGCTTTAATATCCTAAAATGCTTGGGTGGTGGCAGGTTCCACTGAAAATCTCCCTTTCGAAGACAAATTTGGGAGGGAAACATAATGGTGATAAAACCTCTGACAAAGCGTCTGTAGAAGGTGGCTAATCCAGGAAAACTATGAGCTTCATGTATATTTGTGGGGCGGGGGGGGGGGGGGGGGGGGGGGGGGGGGGGGTGGATTCTCAAATGGACTTGACTTTGTCAGGATCTACGGACACTCCCAATGCATAGATGCTAAACCCTAGGAAGTGTATTGGCTCTGATAAGAAGGTGCACTTTTTCAGGTGGATATAAAAATGCTCCTTACTGAGGGTGTCGAAGAGCAGCCACAAGTGTGTGAGGTGCTCTTCGTGAGTCTGGCTATAGACTAGGATATCATCAAAATAGGCCACGTGGAATTTGCCCATATACATGCGTAATATCTGAGTCAACGCACACATAAATGTATTGGGGGTGTTGGATAGCCCGAAGGGTGTAACCAACCACTCGTACAAAGCATATTTTGTCTTAAATGTGGTCTTCCACTCATCACCTTCTCTGACCATGATCTGGTTGTACCCGCTCTGAAGGTCTAGCTTGGAAAAGATTTGTGCACCTGACATAGTGTCTAGGAGGCCGTCGAGTCAGGGAATGGGTAACTGGTACTTGATCGTAATCTTGTTGGTAACATTGTTATCTACGCACATATGACATGACAACTACCATCCTTCTTAGGGGCAAGGGATCAGGCGATCTGAGTTCTTAGTTTTTCATGTTCATCGGGATTTATCCGATGGTGTGGAAGATTCAGCAAAGATGACCCCGACACAAGATCATTTGTGTGTTTTTTGGATGTCCTGTAGTGGGGGTAGCTCATCCGGGAGCTCATCTGGCATAATATCGCTGAACTCGTCTAGGAGGTGTCGTACATTAGGGTGAACAAAGTCTACCTCCATAATGTCTTTTGTAGCCTGCGAGGTAGAAACTATATAAATGATGTATGTGTCTTGGCTCTCCCGAGTGAACCCAGTATGCCGTAAGATGTGGATAGGCCTCAGGGCACATGTAGTAACTAAAGGCTCAACCCTCCCCTTAGGGGAGTCCTTGGGTTGGGTCGGGGACAATATGATCTTGTGGCCCTTATCGAAGAATACGCATTTGTTGGACCATCCGTAACAAGTCGGGTCCTTATCATATAGTCAGGGCCCATAATAGGACATGTGTTACGTCCATGGGAATGACATCACACCATACTTTGTCCTCGAAGAAAGCTAGTCCGATGGGTACTTGGCACCTCTGAGTGACCTGGATTCCCGTCTTATCTACCCCGACTACTCAATATGGGTGTAGGCAGGGTTCTACTTTAATCTTCATTCATTCGAGCCCCTTTTGGGCAATAATATTTACGCAGCTGCCATTATTTATGGCGAGTTTGCAGGCTCTGCCTGCGCTCGAAAAATAAGTATATAAGATGGTTGTGTGCCTCCATTCCTCATCAGTGCAACGAGTATGTAGTAGGTGGCGGATAATACCCATCTCAAGTGCATGATTTGCTTCTTCTTCCCAACCCTCTTCTATGGTCATGACAATGTCTTCTTTGGGCGGCTCTACCTACTTGGTACTGGGGTCGGGGCCCTCCTCAATAAGTAGATTCCGTGTGGGGCACTGTGCCGCTACATGGCCTCTACCCCATTATCCATAGCACTGATTCCTTGAGGCTTGGGGGCCCAATGGCAGTGGATGCACCTTTTGTGTCAACAGGAGCACGAGTAGGCATGGATGAACTGGGTGCCTACTGGGGAGTCCTCCTAGGTACAGAACTATCAGAATGCGGATTAGGTCGTCTTGGATCTGAAGTACATAAGTATTGTTCGTATTCTAATGTGAGCTGGAAGATCCGCTCGACCGACTTTAGGTGGTGGGGAATGAGTTCTCTACGAATGTCCGCCCTTGATTCGGCCTGAAACCGGGAGGCTGTCAAGATGTGCTTCTTAGTAATATCGCTTCTAATGACAAGCACATCAAACCGAGTCATATACTCGCTATAGAAAGGGTCCCTTATCGTAAGGCTTGGAGTTGATCTAGAAGATGACTTTGATTTGAAGCGAGGAGGTATTTTTCTTCGAGATTTTGCTTCATGTCGTCCCATCGTGTGATGGGATAATAACACTCTCTATCTAAGTAGCGATCAAGACCCATCCGATATATCTTAGCTTGCCTATGCAATTTCATCTTGCCAAACCGAACTTGTCTTTTGTCAGACATCTTGTACCAGTCAAAATAACTGTGTCTAAAAGCAATTCACTAAAAGCCTTGGGATCTAACTGTCAATTCTAGGATGGGGGCATCGATACGAATGCGGCGTGTAATATCATTCTCACCAACATATGATGGGGCGTCGAGATGAATGCGATGCGTAATATCATCCTCACCAACATGACCTCTCCAGGGCTCATGATTACCCATATAGTCGTATCTACCTTGGTCGAACCATGCATGTGGAACAGGGCGATCTCTATGAAATGGATATCAGGGTTGAGATCGTTCTTCTTGTGGAAGGTGGTGTCGACCAACAGTGGGATATCTAAGACATTCATAACCTAGCTTCGGGCCCCCCTTGGAATGGTAGAGGAATCTGGGCAAGAGGATTGATGAACATATGGTCGGGAGGTCCCTCAATATCACGATGACCTTCAAAGTGGATAAGTTGTGGCCTGATGGCTTCTCGTGGACGAGGGTTCCTAAGGGTATCTAGACCATCTACTTTAGTGGTGAGGATTCCAAATTTCTCTCTAAGGTCAACAAACTGTGTGTTTATTTGATCGAAGTGATTAGCGAGATTTTTTGGAAATCGGACATTGATATCTCGGAATTAGAACTGGTAGTTGCTTGGTTATCCAAAGGAATAGATCGTGTCATGGTATGCCTACACACTTTACCGCTACGAAGCATTCAAATGGCCTTAACTTGGGGTTTTGACACTAATATTGATGCAGGGTAATGTCATATTGAGACTTAGGTTGATTTCTAAATGCAAATACTAATCCAACGATATTTTTTACTTGCAGTAATGAAGATTTATAAAAACAAAGCAAAAAATTTACAATAGAAGAAAAGCTCACAAAATAGAGAGCATGAGATGTATTAATGAGAGATGATGTGACCCCGCCTAGGGTACTCTAGCTCTATTTTAGTTTCATGTCATTTTATTTTTATGTCGCAACCTTGTAGTTTTATTTTCTCGTCATTTTGCTAACTCATGTTTTAGTAGGCCGACACGTGAGATTGGCCACCTCGCGTTACCCTGAATAAATTGGTTCGGGAGTGAGTAAGCAGAGCGGGATGGTGCTCTTTTATTTTATTTTTTGCTGGTTGAAATTAAGAAATTAATGGAATTTAATTATGGGAGAGGGAAGACCTATAAATGGGGCCTTTGAAACATTAGGGCTCAGTTTTTGGTTGGAATAGTGAAAGAAACTTTTCTTTCTCTCCTAATCCAGCCGCCAGGACCCTCACAGGAACGCACTCGCTCCTGCGACGGAAGTCTCGAGCCTGCCAACCCTCATCGTTGAAGCCTTGTCGATGATTCCACCGCCAGCTTGCCACCGCCGCCTGCTTGCAACCGCCGCCTGCCTGCAACCGACGCCGACTACCTGTACTACCGCCACGTCTCACCGCCTGCTTTCATCCAGCCATTCCCCGTTACCTCTACTCCCTCAGTCCACTGCCACCCCCTCATTCTCCGTTACTTCTACTCCCTCAGTCCACCGCCACCCCCTCTCTCATCCGAATGCCACCACCATTTCGACAAACTGTTACTTCTCCACCACCCCTCCGGCCTCCATCTGCCACCCGCCAAACTGCCACCTCTCCACCCCTCTCGCTCCCGACCTGCTACAACCGTTCGCTCCGCCGTGACTGCATCGTGAAGGGGATCTTCCCTTTCTCTCCGCTCAATCCATTACAAGAGTTTATTTAAAAAAAATAGTTTCAGCAAGCGTTGTGTCCGAGAGTAGAGCACGTTCCATTCTTATTATTCCTTGTCGTTATTTTCTTTGATATAGTGCTCTTTCTTGTTGTTGGGTTTGCTAATCCGCTGCTTTTCTTAAATTCGCCGAATGCTTGTGTGACGCAAGTTTGTTCTTCGTTGTGGAACTGCGTAGTTGTTACACTTAGTAATTTTAACTTGTGCCTGAGCCCCTAAATTAAAGTTAAGGTTTCACGAAGCGCGGTTTGCCTCAAGAGAGTGCACGAATTATAAATAAGCAAGCAAATGAATATCAACACCAGCCACAAACGGTGTGGAAACAAAGCTTACAAATGAGATATGATCCAAGCAAGGTTTTAAATGTCGGATGTCGGAGACATGTCGGATTGAGTTTTTAGATGTCGGATGTCGGATGTCGGAGACATGTCGGGGACATTTCAATATGTCGGATTTCTAAAAAATATTTATATTTCTATCGACCACCCAAATTTATCACCATAATCCTCATCTATACTGAGCATTTTACTCTAGTTAAGTAAAACTTTATTATGGGAACCTGAAAAGGAGCCTTCTTTATGGCTAAACATTGAGCTGCAAAGTAGAAATAAGAAACGAAATCTACAAAGATATAACACCAGCTCAAAATTTTATTTTCACACATCTATAACTTCTGAAATAACATTTTATCAGAACTTAGAAGAAGTATAGAAAAATCCTAAACAGCGATGGACAACGCTAAACAACGGTTCACTTTAATTTAATTCAATTTAGGCGACATTTCAAAATGTCGGGCTATAATGATTATTGCGTGTCGGCCGAAATGTCGGGTTTTATACAAAAAGTCGGCCGACATTTTCGAAAACGCCATAACCTATATATTTTGATTATGCAAGTCGTTTTCTTATCAAACAGGACATGTCGGCCGACATGTCGGACATGTCGGCCGACATGTCGGACATGTCGGCCGACATTTAAAACCTTGGATCATCCAAGTATAGAAATAATCACTATTTCAACAAAGATTAATTCACGGCAAACTTAAAACTTACACAACTATAAAGTAGAAGGCTGGCTGGACTTTCCTGATTGAAGTTGGCGCTGAATTTTTGGCTCCCAATTGTGCTGCGGGCTGCGGGACATTAGTAACCAAGGCTGGAAATATGCTTTAAGAGGGCTGGAATTTACTGACTGCAGCTGATGGAAGAAGTGGGGTTGCGGGAAATATTGGTGGAGGCCGATAGAGGACAGGGGGGGCTCTGGATTGCACAAAATTAATGGAAATTGTGCTGGGAAGGGTGCTGGCAGGTGACTGAAACGTCAGGTAGTTGCTGGTAGGAGTTCGGGTGGGGATGGATGAGGGAACTTTGTGGTCCCGGTGGAGGTGAGATACAGGGAAGAGTGAAGGGAGGCTAGGAGGGCTTTGTTGGAGATGGGGGGAGAGCAGAAAACTGCAGGTTGGGAGTTGATTCCAGCAGCTGGGAGAAATTCTGACCTCTCTCAGGACAGATTCCGGTGAGGATTTTGTGGCCTGAAGGATTGTTAGGAGCAACCAGCTGAAGGAGAGAGTGGAGGGGCTCTGTTGAGGGTGTTGAGGGGGTGGGTGGTGGATCCACGTGAGAGGGGGTTAAGGATTTAGTCGGGAAATGGGAGAAGGGGAGGAAATTTAAGGGAGTGACCTAAATTTTAGGAAAATGGTTGTGGAGTAGTGGGGACAAAGCTTGCAGATGTCGGATGTCGGGGACACGTCGGTTTGAGTTTTTTATGTCTGTTTTAATATGTCGGGGGATATATCAAGGATATTTCATATATCTGGTTTCGATATTTAAATATTTATATATATAATTATTTATACGTATAATCATTTTTTTAATTTTATTTATGTTGATATATTAATAATTTAACATTTATTGAAATTATAAATCTATCAAATTAGTATAAACATTATGTTACATAAGTAATAACGATATACTATGAGAAAGAAAGTCAGAACAAGCAGGAAATTCGAAAGTCGTCGACAACAATCGAAGATAAGGAATATCCAGTCCAAAATCCAAAGGTCAAGCAGAATCAACATCGACGACGTACGTGCATATGAAGAAAGTTAGAGGAAGCAGAAAGTGGTCACCCAATAACCTAGGCGACAAAATAATTTCTTTTCGTTGTCTACTAAACCATTTACGCTAAATATAATAAATTAAAAAAGCGGGATATATTGGCCCAAATATCGGTCGATAGCTGATATATCCATCGATATATATTCCAAAAGGATATTTTGCAAAAAAATGTATGAAACCCGTCATTTTGTCTATGAAACCTTTATATCGGCCAACATGTCAGACATGTCGAACAATTTCAACCACACTAAGTGGGGATGGTGGTGAGAGGGAGGTGTCCAGGCGGAGGTGGTAGTGGTGGTGGCTGGAGGTGGTTTTCGGTGATTGTTGGAAAACTGAAAAGTAAAAGGAAATTTAAGTGGTGGCGGTGGGGAAGGGAGATGGCAGGTTGTTGGTGGTTGTGGGGTAAAGAATATGGCCGGCAGTTGGAGGCTGTGGGGGTGATGGAAATGGCCGGCAGTTGGTGGTGAAGGGAGTGGGGAAAAGTAGCCGGCCAAGGGAGGGGAAGGAGAGGCGCAGCCGGCTGTTGGGGAAAGAGGGAGGGGAAGAAAATACCAAGCTTCACACTTGGATTCGGCTTCCGCACCGGGTGATCAAAAAGCGGCTTTCTTGCTCAATTTTTCAATTGCCATCCACGGAGCCCTCTACCCTTATTTATAGTCTAGAGAAGGGACACGAACAGTCACGATCTTCCATTCGTTGTAACCCCCAAAACAAAAAACAAAAAAAATTAAAATTAAAAAATACAAAGAACATAAAATATTTCGATCGGCGAACAGCTCGTGATGAGAACATAAAATATTTTGATCTTCGTGTGGCATTATCCCCATCAAATAGCTTCTTTTACTGTGTTTGATTTACTCTTGATTTAGCATCTTTAATGATGAAAACAAAGCACAACAAAGCACATTTGTACTGATCGTGAAATATATTCTTATGCCTTGAAATTATTAAACTACAAGAAAATGCTGGTATTTATGAACCATCCTTACTATCCATTTGTTTGCTATTTCAGGATGACGAAGTATTTGTTCAACTTGAAAATGCTGATATTGAGCACTCAAAAGCTGTGGACTCGGCTGTTCTAGGGAAATACAACTTATGGAGGCGAGAATATGATAACGAGCATACTGATACTAAAGTAAAGTTCATGCGAGACCAAATGATCATGGCAAGAGTTTATATGGTCCTTGCTAAATCAAAGAACATGTTGGATATGTATGAAGAATTACTGAATCAACTCAAGGAAAGTCAGCGTGTAGTTGGAAAGGCAACTGCAGATGCCGACCTTCCAAAAAGGTAATGTCCTCCTGTTTTTCTAAGTTTTTGATTAAGATATTAATGATTTGTAATGTTTCCAGTGCCCCAGGGACAATTAACGCGATGAATCAACTTTTGTCAAAAGTTAAAGGACAGATGTATGATTGCAAGACATTTATTCAAAATCTTAGAGGGATGCTTCAATCTGCAGATGAGCAGGCTAGAGGCTTGAAGAAACAAAGCACATTCCTGAGTCAATTGGCTGCAAAGACAATTCCAAATGCCATTCACTGTTTATCGATGCGACTCAGCATAGACTATTACCTCCTTCCCTCGGAGCAAAGAAAATTTCCCAGGAGCGAAAATCTGGAAAACCCTAACCTCTATCATTATGCTCTCTTCTCTGACAATGTGTTAGCTGCCTCAGTTGTTGTGAACTCGACTATAATGAATGCTAAGGTAATTGATAATTTGCTTTGTTTTTTGGTCTTGTAAATACACTGTTTACTCTATAACATTTGACTAGAAGATGTAGCAACTAATACTTAGTCGAATTTGAAGGAGCCCGAGAAACACGTCTTCCATCTTGTTACGGATAAACTAAACTTTGGAGCGATGAATATGTGGTTTCTGTTGAATCCACCAGGGGATGCCACAATCCATGTGGAGAATGTGGACGACTTTAAGTGGTTGAATTCTTCTTACTGCCCAGTCCTTCGTCAGCTTGAGTCTTCCGCCATGAAAGAATACTATTTCACAGCTGCTCATCCTACAACCCTCTCAACTGGTTCATCCAATTTGAAGTATCGGAATCCAAAGTACCTGTCTATGCTGAATCATTTAAGATTTTATCTACCGCAGGTTTATCCCAAGTTAAACAAAATTTTGTTCCTCGATGATGATATTGTTGTCCAGAAGGATTTAACGCCTTTGTGGTACGAAGATCTTAAGGGAAATGTAAATGGTGCTGTTGAGACTTGTGGTGAGAGTTTCCACAGGTTTGACAAATACCTCAATTTCTCAAATCCTCACATTGCCCAGAATTTTGATTCTAATGCATGTGGATGGGCCTATGGCATGAATATGTTTGACCTAGATACATGGAAGAAGAAAGATATTACTGGTATCTACCATAAATGGCAGACATTGGTAAGTCTATCAAAACCTTGCTCTGTTACAACTCATAGAAGTTCTCTTAATTTATTATATTTAGTTCTGCACATGCTTTAAGTTTGTTACTAGTTGAAGTTTGCATGTTTTGTACATTTTTTGTTCAACTCATTATGGTTTATTTCACTTATGATCTAAAGAAGTATCTCCAATTAGCACCAGTTGTGTTCTTGATATTCCAAATATGTGCCACTGTATATTGGTGAATACATGACATTATAATTTAAATCTAAGAGCAAAACTAATTCTTAAATTTATGGTAACTGGAGAATTTAAGCTATTCAAGGATTTAATCCTGAGAAAATCCAATTAACGGTGAACCAGCTAACTTAGTCAAAGAGTTTGGTTAATTTTTATATTTATCTCGTATCTTTGTAACTTCTATTGTAAACTCTTTTTCTTCATCTTTTTGGAAAATTATGTTTGACCTCCGTTTCTTCTTCTGCTGCCCATGCATGAAGTTTTGAGTAGAGCGGAAAGATTGTGTTGTATTCTTATTTCCATACATTCTTGCCATGCAAAGTGGTAGCCTTGATGTCCATAGGATTTTGGATAAATGATGATATGGATTCACATTGTCAGGGAAATTAATTTTCCATTTGGAAGTCGAAAGCCAAACTTAATAGTCTTTTCAGTGTAATGATAATTCATCACCGTCATTAGCTTTATCACAATAAGTGGAGTTGGCTTTATAAATCCCAATTCTTTCTTTGCTCTGTTATGTGTTGTATGAGATGTTAAATCTATTTTGCAAAAATGTTTTTTTTTTCATAACCTATGCCAGAATTCATGATAACTCTTTGTCAATTATGAAAGGAAAAAAAACTGGACAACGATAGCACAATATGGTTCGGCATTCATATTTTGTAGGAATAATTACGAAAAACTCCCCTCTAACTTTATATAATTGCACGGATCTCTCTCCTCCATCTTTCCAAATGAGGCTTGGCCTAGTTGGCTAAGTTGAGGCCCCATGACATGGAGGTCATGGGCTCGATTCTTACCGGGGTGTGAACTTTGTCTATTTATGTAATAGTTTGTTGATTGGTTATTGAAGGTAATGCTCTTTATAGTTATTGATGCTTAATATTCCTCATGTAATAGTGTTTGTACATTTATTCAAAAAAAATATACATTCTTAACTTACATCTATTATTAAAAAACCCTGAAGACCTCTCGGGTGGTTTTTTTTGTTTTGTTTTTGTACATGTTTCTTAACACTGCAAATTCTGAGAGGAGGTTTTGATAATTTTGAAAGATGGAGGCGGTGTCCCCATAGTTATGCAAAGTTAGAGGGGGGGTCCTAGTAAATGACCCTATTTTTATGTTGATTTTTGTAAATTATGAAATTGTATAATCGATGGCATAAACAATTGAACCGTTGATTGCCTGTTTTCTCTTGTTACTAACTGGCTTTTATCTTGTTATTAACTGGCTTTTATCTTTACCAGAATGAGGATAGAGCCCTCTGGAAGCTTGGAACATTGCCACCTGGTTTGTTGACATTTTATAAGTTGACTCATCCGTTGAACAAATCATGGCATGTTCTTGGTTTGGGCTACAATCCAAGTATCGATCGGTCAGAAGTAGAAAATGCTGCTGTCGTACATTATAATGGTAACATGAAACCTTGGTTGGAGCTGGCAATGACCAAGTACAGACCGCTCTGGACCAGATATATCAACTACGACCATTCTTACATTCGAAACTGCAAGTTGAGAACATAATCGGTGCTGAACAAAAAGGCATGATTGCTCTCACTTGCTTCCTGTTGTTTTATGTCATGCCTTTTTTTCTGTTTAATTCTTTGTTTATTGTTGCAAGATTTTCAGTCTAGTTGTGTTGTTGAAGTTCATGCTTTCTTCAGGTCAATTCTTATTCTTCTCATCCTACTATCTTCATGTAAAATTTTTCACCCCCATAGTGACAAGTGCTTTTTATGATTCATACGAGCACGTCAAACATTCATAACAACTTATAAGTGACATATAACTGTATATATTTGAACCATGATGTTTCTGATAACTACTGTTGCAGGATTTACATATTCCTTGATGCTTGTCAGTTTTCAAATGGACAGGTTGGAAAGAGTTTGCTTGAGAGTGATAATAATGCTCAATTAATTACACAAGGGGGCTAGTGGTTTTTCGTGGATAATATTTTAGGAAATGACAATTTATTAAATTCACCATTGTTGTTATGTAATTAGACATCAACATAGCTTTGAATTTCACAGCTCCTTCATGTGAATGAGTTAAGAATATAATTTAGCGAAATTCGATTCACATTTATTCTAGTTGGCCTCACGCATGCTCTTTTGAACCAGAAGAAGTCAACATTTGAGTTGTGCTTGTACACCTCAAAGTTGTAAACCGGTCAAGTGTGTCACCTAACACAATTAATTGACCCGAATTAGGTCAATAAGTGGAAGATTGACCAAATGGTGAACTGACCCAATAAAAGCCCAATTGGGTCATAGTAGTTCACTAGAGGCTGATAAGGTCATATCTGAGACCAATTAAACCCTACAAAAATCAAATCAGTAAAATTGATCAAACATGTCGTTATGCCCCGTTAAGCTGTCTAATGACCTGAGTCAACTGCACCGATCTAAACCAACACATGCTTAGCTAGAGCGAGCTTGGATCCACCGGGTCTAGTTGGTTGCTCCAAATTGGCACCACCAGCTCGTAATTAGGGTTGGCCAAGTCCAATTGGGCTCGACCATGACTTATTGATGCCTTGTGCACTAGACCATTTCGATCCCACCCAATCCTATTGGCTCAGGTCAGCTATTTGAGCCACGTGAGACCATTTGGCTCAGCTCAGCAGGATCCAAGTTCAATTGAACCTGGGCCCAACTTAACTTGAAAATCCCACAACCCAATTTAAGGTGTAATTGGCTAATTGGCATATATGGAACTGTACGTGGGCTCTGTCGAGTGCGCCTGAGTTGGTCCTAAGGCTCTCTTTATGGACCTCCCTAAGTGATCTCCTCCGTCCTGTTTAGTTCAAAGCCCGTCGGGCCAAGTTTTGGGGAACTTGACTATGTGGGCCCAGGGCAGGTCACGCTAGGTCAAGGGTGTTGAATTTAAAGTGAACGTGGATGTATATAGTTGTTCCAGATCCCTGACCTGTTGAAATTGGCTTACGTCGAGATCTTCCTCTTTGCTTGCGTCGACATCTCTCTTAGGTCTATGCTAGTTTTTGTTGCTGCCTCGACATACATCGACTTATTTAGGCTCTGTTTGACTCAGCTGCAGCGACTGGAGAAGCAACTGATTTGCAGAGTGGTGGGAAAATCAGTTGTTTTGCAGAGTGGTGAGAGAAGCAGTGAAACTATTTGGAAGATCTGCTTTTACAGTGTTGTTTGAATAGAGAAGCAGACTATACTGTTTGGCAGAGTAGCTGTGTGGTGGCTTATTAAAATCTAAAGTAATTATAAATGATTATTAAAATTTAAATATTTTGTCAAATATTAATATTACATAATCAGAGTTTGTGGACATCATAAAATTAAACTGCATCAAAGTTTCCTTATGCAACTGCGTCATTGGGTCCCCACACGTTTGCACCCAAGATGTTCAACTGCATAATGAAGAAAAATATAATCACTAATTCTGATAAAAAATATTTATTATTTTTAATTACTAAAAAATATTATACCTGCGATCATTTTGTAACTGGTCGGCTATAAAATCTCGTAATGCAGACATTTCATTTGCTCCAGTTCCTTCAATTGTAACATTGTCAATGTTTGGATTTGCATTAATTGTGGTTCTGTTACGAGTTGCTCTATGCTCATGTCTGTGGGTGCACAAAGTTAGCATCCAAATCACATGCAATAACTCTCGATCCACACGTGAGGGGTGCCTCCGAATAAAATTATGCATTGTCATTGTCGCCACAACAATGACGCATTGTTTTGAAAATGTGTATTGTGGCATCTTTCTCAGTATGTCCCTCTTCTTCTTCTACACACCAAAGGTTCTCTCAATCACACTACGAAGTGATGAGTGAGCTTTATTGAAAATCTCACGCCGGCCTGAAACTGGTCGATCACCCCGCGCAAAATCAGGTAAGTGATATCTAGTATCTGGATAAGGTTTCAAAATACCTCTTTGAAGTGGATATCCAGCATCTACAAATTAATATTTACCTATGCAATCAAATTATTAGTTTACGAAATGAAATGTAAAATTAATAAAATTTAAATAGTAATAAACTTATGCACCTGGAGGTGGGTGGGGAAATTTACAACTTGGATCATTAACTGCACGTTGGAAGATGCGACTATCATGAGCTGAACCTTCCCAACCTGGCACCACATAAGTAAAGCACATATCAAAGTCGCATATGGCCATTATATTCTGAGTTGGGGTACCATGACGTCCAATAAACTGCACTTGATCATCCACCGGAACGCATGCATCCACATGAGTTCCGTCTATGGCTCCAATACAATTTTTGAAGTAAGGCATGTATCGCTCATCATTTAAGATTTTTGCAGGTATATTCATAAATTGCGCGTCAAGTGGTTTTATCATTTCAACTGAAAGCAGGGACAATGCATGCAGACCTTTTGTAAAAAATCTACTTATAGTTTCAGTGGAATGTTGAAAACGCTCACTCGTTAACCTCATTGTCCCTTTATGTGCTAAACTGTATATGGTAATAGCTAATACCTCTCTCGCAGTTGTTCTTTGTGAGCCTTGCAATCCATAAGATGTCTGAAGTACAGATAGCAAATCTGTAAATATTTGTGGTGACATCCTGAACGCAATGTGGAACCTTACCGGATGACCAACTAACAACTCACCGACCCAGTTATCTCCAGTTTGTGTAGACGCCATGCATGGTATTTTGTCACTGTATTTAGACATGTAATCACCAATCACAAGCACTGTCGAGGTGAGTAAGTTGTTGTACAACACAAAACGTCGTCGTCGATCAAATTCGGCAGCTGAAATTAATTCATCATCATCAAGAAAATACTCTTCGTTATCATCTGCCATTACAAAGTACTTGTAATCAAAGCAAACATAAGCATGTATAACAGTTTAAGAAGCTCAAACATATAAGGTGCTACAACATAAGATCGCACATAGAAACAACTATAGCAGAAGCTAAAACATATAAGTTGGTACAACAGAAGCTCAAATACATATAAGGTGCAACATCATAGTTTTGCACATAGAAAGTGCTACAACATAAGTTCAAACATAGAAAATGCTACAAAAGAAGCTCAAACATATATGGTACTACAACAGAAGCTCAGACATACATAATACTGCAACAAAACAATAAGACAAGGTAATTAGGAGTTGCTATGCATGTAACGATTTTTCAACCACTCAAGCCTTTTATCACATGGTATGCCCAAAAATGTAGCTCTATTAATCATCGTCGTTAGGAAAACTGTTGCCCAATCATAGAAGCGTGAATCTTCATATATTTCTGAATATTTTTCAAGCTCCTCTAAAGCTTCATTCACCAAATGCTCTTCATATATCACCGGTTGTTCAACATGTAATTCCATAACTTACTTTTTACCCTTCTCCTTGGGTTTCCCTTGCGTGATCTCTTCGAACCTTGTGAACTTGTTGCACTACTGTTGGGGTATTTTGGGCCACTAGAACCGATATCATCAGCTGCGAATGTCTGTGTGTTTATATTCTCTACCATATATGTTCATCACTGGAACCAATATCATTAGAAATATGGTCATGTTGATCAAATGCAGGTGGCATAGATCCTGTGGAAGGGATCCAAACATTCTCACCGTTAGCTACAACCTGGCTAAACATCCGGTCAAGTTTCTCTTCTAGCTCAGGAGCAATTCCTGCGTATCGAAATTTTTTGGCGGCGGGCAACATCTAAGAGAAACGATAAAAGTTAATATTAAAAAGTTGAAAACAAAACAATAATAAACTTAACAAATGGTTTCTAACCTCTATTCTTTCTTTCCACCATTCATCTGATGCGTCAATAGTTTTTTTAGTAGGATTCCACCCTAATCCAGTCTCCCCTTTTTTAAGATCTCGCCATAGCTTCCAATCTCTCTTTAACTGGTCTCATTTATTTTTTAACTGAGCCCAATCATATGTTAATCTCGTGCGTTCTTTGAAATTATCTATTAAGTTTTTCCAACCCTCCTTACTAATATGAGTGGTTGGTCGATTTCCCAACTCAATTTCTCGAATACATATATCACAGAAAATATGAACTTGAGCATTCTCCCATGAAGCTGAAATTCCAACTGTTTTTTGTTTACCCATCTAATAACACGGAGCAAATTGAAGAAGAAACTATCACAATCTTTTTTTTTTGGAAAATAACAACCAGATAATGACTTGTATTGACTTGCATATCTAGAGAAAAAAAAGCAAATCACAAAATTCCTATAAGATCCGGAAGAGAAAAGGATTTTTGAAACAATTTTTTTGGTCATGGAAAAGAACTGGAATAGAAAACTAAAATCATGGAAATATTTGATCCCAAACAGCAAAAAAAATTTAAGTATTCAGCTTATTGTCATATTTTCTGTCTAAAATTAGAAGGAAATCAAAGATCTGTTGGAGAACTGGAATATATATTCTAGAAACCAAAGATCTAAAAAACCAGAGCACAAAAAAAAAACAGAGGCGAGTTCGGATAAAAATGGAGTTCATCAGCTTATTGCGCCAAAAAAACAGCAAAAAGAAATCATATCCTAAAATAGGAAAAACCAGACCACAAAAAAAAATAATGCAACACATCTGCATATATGAAGGAGGAGGAGAACAATTACCTGAGCGAAAACGATGAACAAGGATGGATGACTAGAAGCCTGGAGGCAAAAATCCAAGACAGGAGGTGGAGAACTGATCAGCGAAGGAGGTGTTAACCCTATCAGATCGTGCGCAAGAGAGAGGCCGCCAGAAATCGCTTCTCAGCGGTTCACCGTGGACCCCCAGGTGCTGTGCGAAAAGTGCTTTAAAAGCCCTAATATGCGGTCGGCAGTGGGAATAGAGGTGCGCAGATATTCCTGTTTGGTGCGGATTTTCCAAAATCGGCGGTGTGCAGCTCGAAATAAGCTGAGCCAAATGGACCCTTAATCATGCGTCGACTACTCATCTCGACGCAGAGTTTCGAGTATATATATACTTTTTTTCTGCTTGTCGCAAACTGAACTTCCTTCTCGTGAAGCAGCAACAAGAGAAACACTCAAGTGGGAGAAGGTTTTCTAGAGAGAGAATAGGATCAAAACTTCTCTCTAAAACCATCGTCGTCTCCGACGTCCGTTTCTCTTCGTTCTTGGTTCTATCTTGTAACCGTCGTCAAGGGTTACATCGTTGTGTAGTCGGTCTGTCGTGGTGATACTTGGTGGAGGTCGTAGAAGGCGTTGAAAGTTTCATGCGAGGTTTAGTCTATCTTGCTTTTCCAGATTTCAGTTTTCATTTCTGTTGGAGTTTATACAGTATCATACAACTGTGTATATCTCGGTGTATGTTTGTATGGTTGTCTGTATGATTGTGGTTGTTATTGTAGCAAACTATTATTCTCTATTTCATGCATATTCTGCATTTCATCTCGGGTGTTTTCTCCGGTTCCTGAATATTTCCCATGGTATCAGAGTCAGGTTTCGATTCTTTGTGATTGTTTAGCGGTGTTGTTAAGTTCCTGTGGTGGAGAAGATCAGTATACCGGAATGGAAGGTGCAGGTGGTTATGCTCGTGGTATAGATTGAGTTGCTTACACAGACTAACTACAAGAAATGGAAATCATGATGAGAGTTATCTGCTAGGAGAAGACTTGTGGAAGGTTGTTAGCGGTGATGCGCAAGAAGAGGTAGTGGCTACCGGGGGCAACGATCTGACGGTGAAAGCATGGAAGAAGACAAATGTGAAAACCGAGTTCACGCTCAAACGAGAAATATCTCCAGATTTGTTTGATCATATCATCGGAGGCAGATCGGCTTCGCCGATTTGGACATCTTTGGATGGATTGTTCAACAAGAAGAATGCTACAAGGTTGCAGTTCTTGGAGAATGAGTTGGCGAAAGTCAATCAAAGAGAGCTGTCGATTTCAGTCTTCTTTTTGAAGATGAAGAACCATTGTGCGGAGATATCGGCTTTGGATTCGTATGAGCCGATTTCGGAAGCCAAGTTAAAGCGGCGTATTATTCAGGGATGAGCCGTTCAACCGTCCTTGTTGGAGTTGGAAAATGTGTTGGGTTCGCAGGAGAGCTTAGCAAGGTAAATGCCTGGTTGCTCTATCTCTGGGGGAGAGAGTGATGTGTTGTACTCAGGGAAGAAGAGTTGGGATAGAAGAAAGAAGAACACAGGAGAGGGGTCTTCTACCTCATCACAAAGAGATGGAGGCAAGTTTCCTCCAAAGGTTGATGGAGGGCAGAAGGGGCCCAAGTGTTTTAGATGCAACAAACCGGGTCACTTCAAGAGAGACTGCATGGTGAATATAAAGTCGGGGCATGTGGTAGAGAAAGTAGAGGGATCCAAGGATGAAGAAGAATGGGGATTTATTTCTTGGCAGAGATAACGGCGACGCTGGTGGATGTATTGGCCTCCATAAACTTCAGGATGATTGGATTGTTGACTCTGAATATGGTCATCACCTCACCGTCGTTGAGTCGAAGTTCTCCCTTCATTCTTACGAGGGGCACGATGTTATTGTGACGGTAGATTATTCCATACATGCTGTGGAGAAGGAATGGACTATTACGTTAAGCAGTGATGAGAGTGCACTCAAGCTGAAGAGTGTTTATCACGTGTCAGGGATGAAGAAGAGCCTTTTCTCTGTGACTAATGCGGTGGATACAGGTTATCATGTTCTCTTTGGGCCAAAAGAAGTGAAGTTCTTGAGGAATCTTTCCTCTGTGAAGGCGGATTTTACTCACACCGGGCAGCATGTGAAGGATTTGTTTGTACTTTCTACAAACTCTTATGTGAACAAAATGAAGACCAATGACTGTGCGGTGATCTGACATGAGAGGTTGGGTCATGTGTGGATGGAGAAGTTGAAGGCTATGACGGTGAAGAGTCTGGTGAGAAGTTTGCCTAGCCTGTCTTCTTTTGGAGACGACCATGTTTGTGTGGTTATCAATTTGGGAAAGCACATTGCCTCCCATTTGACAAGTCCCTTTCCAGGTGCAAGGCATTGTTTGAGTGTATCTATAGCGACTTGATGGGTCTGTGTGCCATACTCACCTACTCAGGGAACAAGTATATGCTTGTACTTGTGGTTGATTTCTCATGATACGCGTGGGTGTATTTCATGAAGGAGAAGTCGGAGGTGTAACGGCCCCACTATTTGGCTACCGCTACAATTTACATATTCATTATCTTTTAACATTTAAACATCAGAGGCGCCAGGTAGAAACATTCAGTGAATTAAATATCATGCTAGAGTACCAAAAGAAAATGCTGGATAATTAAAACATTTCATTTCATTACAAACTGATGAAGTACAAAGATAGCCCAACATATACATACAAAAGAAGGGTTTATCACAAAAGCGTAGCATAATATACAGGCTGACTCAGCCCAAAAACTCCTCGGAGTATCACTACCATATACATATATATCTACACTACTAACTACATAAAGTAAAACTGGAATTCTTCATGAGGGCACTCGGGGTCTCTGCATCTCTCCCGATGAGCGTTCAGGATCTCGAAGACTGCGGTAGACACTTCTACCCAGAGACAATACTTCTTGTGTTGGCGAGGAGAACATGACGGACGGGGATTACTGGTTGCTGGGGTGGCTTCTTCCTTGACCTGTTTAGTTACATTATTTAAGTAGTCAAAATGACTAAGCGAATTCTTATTGTCCCCCCCCCCCCCCCCTTTTATTCTTATTTTTATGATAAATTTATAGGTTTCATTTGTATCATATCATTGATCGTTCACTTTACTTTGCATATTTCCTTTCTAACTACATACGATTTAATTGATGTCGTATGTCGTTACATATTCCTTTGACATGTTGGACATATTATCACATTTCATTTCTTTATTGAGCACTGTTAAGGATACATTGTTCTATTTATATAGCGCGCTTTATTTATCTGTGTGCCTTTTCATATTCGCACACATATAAATCATTTACGTGCCTTGTCATATTCGCACGTTTATTTTTCATTTCATTTCATATTGGGAGGACATTCACCCCACCTCCACTAATTGGGTACATCCTTAACATAGCCCATTATAGTTTGCTTTGCATTGACATATTGTGCATTTCTAAGATTTAATTCATGTTTATTTCTAGTTGCATTATTGTAATCGAACAATAATACTAAGAACTAAGCAACTGAAATTAGGGAAATAAAAACTCACCGCGGCTTTCCCTTTCCTCGGATCCCTTCCGGAATCATCATTGCGTTTCCCGCCTCCTTGAGATGCCATCACCTATAAGAGGAGTCATCTACTATTTTCCATACTAGGTGACTTTCACTTGACCTAATTAGGTCAAATAAGACTCTTAAGTCCGCTGCCCTAATTTAACATAAGGGGTTTTCCACCAATTTAATGAGGGAACATCACCCTCAAGCCTAACCTTACTTTATATGGAGAAAAAGATATCAAATCCCAACTACAAATTGCTGCCCTAATTTCTGAGGAAGGGGGTTTTGCTCCAAATGAGGGATAGAATACACTAGGAGCATTTTCCCAATCTTAGGAATGCTTAAAATTTCTGAAATAGCATAAGAACAACTAGGGTTTCACATAGAACTACTTGAAATCATGAACTAACGCCTCTAAATGCTTAATAATCCCTTTCAGAAACTTTTAACGTGAAAAGGAATTGAAAAACTCCAAAAATAGAAAACCCTAGATTTCTGCCCCTCTCAAACCAAGCAAAATTTTCACGTAAGACTGAAGAGGAGTAGAGAGGAAGGGATTACCTCTCTAAAGAAGGAGAAATCGAAGAAATCAGAGGAGATTTGGGCTCTCGATAGCGTGCGGCGTCGATCGACTCTTCCACCTGTCGTCTGCTTCTCGTCGAGCGCTGGGGGAGAAAATGAGGTATCGGGCGTGTATTATCCCCTTATCGAGATCTGGCTGCCTCCTGATTGACACGCACGCACCTATGATCGTGAGTCACGGTTTATTTGACCCGTAAAAGCTGATTAAAGCCAATTCTGCTAATCGCAGCCCCCAAACTCCTATTCATTTTTGTTTAATTTCTCTTATTCAAGCCAATTTTACAGTCCGTATGTCGCATATTTCGTTTCTATTATTGTCGTTTCGATGCGGACATTTCGTACATAATAGAACATTAGTAATAAATATTCGTACCTCGTCGTCGGCGTCACACGAGGTCTTTGGAAAGTTCATGGAGTTCAATGAGAGAGTTGAATGGGTGCTGAAGTTGAGGATAAAAAAGTTGAGAACGAACAATGGACGGGAGTTTACCTCCACAGGTTTTTTCCACTTTTTGCAGGAAGCATGAGATTAAGAGGGAGCTATCTTGTGTCCACACCCTGCAACAAAATGTAGTGGCGGAGAGGAAGATCCGACACTTGGCGGAAACGGGCAAGTGTTGGTTACATGCAAAGGGCATACCGATGGCCTTATGGGTGGAGGGCATGGCTTGCGCTACATATGTGATTAACAGGTTGTCGCTTAGTCCAAATGAGATGAAGTCTCCACATGAGTTGATGTTTGGAGAAGTGTTGAGTGTGAAACACCTGCGGATGTTTGGTGCTACTTGCTTTGTGCACGTTCCTGATGCTCTCAGAACCAAGTTGGATGCGTAGGCGCGAAAGTGCATATTCATTGGTTATGCCGAGCGAAAGAAAGGGTGGAAGTGCATGGATCCGCAGACACATCGGTTCATTGTTTCTCATGATGTGGTGTTTGACAAGCTATCGTATTAGAGTGTTTCTAGCATTACTCTGGAGGAGAGCGAAGGAGGAGGAAAAGATGAGAGAGTTGTTGGTGACTCTTTGGTGGAGCTACCTATGTCTCCAGGTGCTCCGTCTCCATCAAGCTCCAGTTCACGCGCTTCGGATCTTAGAAGTTGGGGGAGTGATGCCAAGTTACACTGGCGGGAAAGATGATGTTGAGGATGTTGTTGGAACGGTGGAGAGTGGTTCGACCTTGCGGAGGTCGAAGAGTAATATCGTCCAACTGGCTCGCTATAGGGAAGGTAATCTTGTAAGTATGTGTTCGTGTTTCTTTGCAGGACATGTTGACAAGCTGGAGTTGTCATGTTTTGAGGAAGCCACTTGTGTAAAGGAGTTGGAAAATGTCATGGATGAGGAGATGGAAGCTCTCAGGAAGAATGAGACTTGAGATCTTGTGCCTAAGTTGGATAGTACTACTCCTATCACTTGCAAGTGGGTTTATAAGATCAAGAAAATGGCGGATGGCAACGTGGAGTGGTACAAGGCTCGCCTTGTTGCTCGGGGATTCTGACAACAATACGGGGAGGGCTATGAGGAGACATTCAGCCCGGTGGAGAAAATGACTTCGGTGCAGGTGGTGATTGCATTGGCGGCTTGCCAAGATTGGAGGTTTTGGCAACTCGACGTGAAGAGCGCTTTTCTTTACGACGAGATTAACAAATATATTTTCATGGTGCAACCACCGGGTTATGTATCGAAGGCACATCCATGGCATGTATGCAAGATGAAGAAGGCCCCATATGACATGAAACAAGCGTCTCAAGCTTGTTATGGAAAGATTGCGGAGTATTTGCAGTTTTGCGGATATTTTGCTTCATATTCTGACTCGAGCCTGTTTGTGAAGAAGAAGGGTGAATTTTATGTCCTTTTGTTGTTGTATGTTGACGACATGATTGTTATGGGGAATGACGACGAAGAGGTGACCATGCTTAGGGCGGGGCTATCCATTCATTTTGAGATGAAGGATTTGGGTGAACTGCACCATTTGGCAATTCGATGTGAAGAGCGCTTTTCTTTACGGCGAGATTGACAAAGATATTTTCATAGTGCAGCCACCGGGTTATGTATCGAAGGCACATCCATGGCATGTATGAAGATGAAGAAGGCCATGTATGATATGAAGCAAGCGCCTCGAGCTTGTAATGGAAAGATTGCGGAGTATTTGCAGTTTTGCGGATATTTTGCTTAATATTCTGACTCGAGACTGTTTGTGAAGAAGAAGGGTGAATTTTATGTCCTCTTGTTGTTGTATGTTGACGACATGATTGTGATGGGGAATGACGACGAAAAGGTGACAATGCTTAGGGCGAAGCTATCCATTCGTTTTGAGATGAAGGATTTGGGTGAGCTGCACCGTTTCATTGGCTTGGAAGTGGAGAGGAATGAGAGAGGCTTGTTTGTTTACCAGAAGGGCTATGTTGAAAGAATCATAGATCGATTTGGCATGAAAAAAGAGAAGAGCATCTCTACTCCATTTTAGATTGGGCTGAAGCTTCGTCGGGATGTTGGTGTGATTCTCTCGGATTTCAAATCTTTTCTGGCACTGATGGGCAGTTTGATCTACTTGACTATTACAAGACCGGATATTGCATTTGTGGTTGACCTTGTTAGCAGATATATGCAGGAGCCTAGGAAACCTCATTTGGAGGCGGCGAAGAAGATTTTAAAATATGTTAGCTCAACCCTTGATTTTGGGTTGTTGTATGAAAGGGGCACTTGCTTCAGTCTACATGGGTTCATGGATGCTGATTGTGGTGGAGATGTTGATTATCGGAAGTTGACGTCAAGGCATGTCTTTATGTGTGGATCGGCGGCTATTTCATTATGTAGTAAGAAGCAGGACTCGTTCATCTCCACCACTAAGGCGGAGTACAAGGTCTTGTCCTTAGCGGCTTAGGAGTGTGTGTGGTTGCGCAGGTTAGTGGATGTTTTTGAGAAGGTTCAGAAGCCTACTTTGCTCCGCGGCGACAACGAAAGTGCACTGAAGCTTGTTACAAATCTTGTTTGTCACACGCGGACAAAACATATTGAGATTGAGCACCACTTTATTCGGGAGAAAGTTCTTGGTGGATCTCTTGTCGTGGAGTATGTTCGGAGCTAGGACAACGTCGTCGACATCTTCACAAAGCCTCTGTCTAAGGGGTCGTTTGAGCGTCTTCGCGGATTGCTCGGACTGGTATCCCAAGTTCACTTTAAGGGGGAGTGTGAAATTTAAAGTGAGAGTGGATGCATATAGTTGTTCCAGATCCTTGACCTGTCGACGCACGAACTGGCTTACGTCGAGATCTTCTTGCTTGCGTCGACATCTCTCTTAGGTCTATGCCGACTTTTGTTGCTGCCTCGACATACGTCGACTTATCTATTCATGTGTCGACTACTCATCTCGACGCACATGTTCGAGTATAAATATACTTTTTTTTTCTGCTTGTCACAAACTGAACTTCCTTCCTGTGAAGCAGCCGCAAGAGAAACACACAAGCAGCATAAGGTTTTCTAGATAGATAATAAGATCAAAACTTCTCTCTAAAACCGTTGTCTCCGACGTCCGTTTCTCGCCGTTCTTGGTTCTATCATGTAGCCATCGTCAAGGGCTACATCGCTGTGTAGTCGGTCTGTCGTGGTGATATTGGTGGAGGTTGTAGAAGGCGTTGAAGTTTGTATGCGAGGTTTAGTCTGTCTTGCTTTTCCAGATTTCCGTTTTCATTTTTGTTGGAGTTTATACAGTATCATACAACTGTGTATGTCTCGGCGTATGTCTGTATGGTTGTCTGTGTGATTGTGGTTGTTATTGTAGCAAACTTCTATTCTTGATTTCAAGCATATTCTGCATTTTATCTCTGGTGTTTTCTCCGGTTCCTGGAAATTTCACAAAGGGCACCAATTTGGTTAAATTTGGTCAAAGTTTTTCTCTCATCTTCCAAAACTTCCCGCGCGTTCTCCTTTCTCAAATCCTTACATTTTCCCTCCCATCTTTGTTCTATAACCGGAGAAGAGGTCTCGGTTGGTCGAGGCACCCTAGAAGGGCAGGTCTACTCAACGGATTTTTTTTGTACGGGTAGCGTACAAAAGGAAGGTGCTGGTCGGATGGCTGTCATCCGTTCGATCGGCTAACAGCCGTCCGATCGGAACGCTGTTTTTTTTTTAAGTCCTTTTTGGCTGGTCGTCCGATGGCACATCGGATGGTCAAGATCACACCCGCACCATTCTCCCATACGCTACCATCCATACGAAAAAAATCTCTCCTACTCTAACATAGCTAGAAGCAAACAAAGACCTTTCTGTCATATGCCATAAGCAGGTGGGATCCAGATAAGCCGGTACTTGCTTCTGTAACAGTTCCCAGGTTGTCAGCAATCATAGAAACAAAAAAAAACGCCCATTGTTTGCTGTTTTAAGAAAGAGAACACCAGCATTTTTGTCTATATTTAGCAATTGATGCAAACAGCTATGCTTATGCTAGACCTGCACTGCCTGTATGAGAGCACATGAATATGGGAAAGGAAGAATGCATTGTTTAGTGATGTAGAGGGCCACTTACATTATTCCCTCCTAATGAAAACAAACCTGCCACCCATTATTGATTTAGAAATAGAACTGGACCGCTATGCTGGCCTAAATAACATGGCCATTGAAGGAGGATATTGAGGAATTATTAGACCAATCGAATTCGCCAACAGTTTTCTCGCATTCACGAATGTATTGTGATATACATTTTTCGTGTATTGTGATATATCCTAATACCAAATAGTTTAGGTCAATGCCTTTTATGGTTTGGGTTAATTTTTTTTATTGTATGTAGTTTTCATCATGCTTACGAGATTATGTTTTGTTTTAGGGTAATAAGCTTTACAGGGTTATTTGGGCTGCTGTGCATTCAAATCATTTATTTGTCGTAGTGCGCTATATGATATGTAGGGTAAGTTGTAATCTTAGAAAATAGAGGGGTGAGTTTTGCAAATTCACAGTGGAGGATCCGACAAATCATTTTGTTAAACATGTTTCTATCTACAATCGAACAAATAATGCTTATTTTTTCAGTAGAATTCTAGTTGCATTTTCAGTATAAAAAACAATATGGTGAAACTTTTTGTGTGCTAAAAATGTTGTGCGACGAATCATGTCTATTCTTTTAAAAATTTGCGTCTGTTCATATTTTAGATATAAATAAAATGCATTTAGGCTCCGTGTGGCACGGCGGTGGCATTTTTGTCCATCAAATGGATAGTATTCATTTCACTGTGAAGATTATTTCTTACCTCATCCAAAGGGTTAAATAATCCCAATCTTTTTTTAGTTTTCCTATATTCAAAAGCTTCTGCAGCTTCCATAAAGGAAGATTGCATCTCCACCATTAAATGGATCAAATGGAGGGTTTTCAAATGAAGAGGATGTTAATCCCATTATATGACGGTGGCATTTTTGTCCAGACTCACCGGAGCAAAAACAGAGGCTGGAAAATTTACCAAGTAAATTTTATCTACACAGGCTCTAATTCCTAAACGCCTAACATATAGCAAGCATTTCGTCTCTTTCTATCCCTTCAAACGGGACAGCATTGGTTAAATATTTTTAGAATATTCTCTTACAACGCTGTATATTCTATATAAAGCCATCCCTCCATACATAATTTTTATATTAGATCCGAAATAATTAAGAATATATTTAAGATAGCTATCATATCAACGGACTCTAATTGTTTTTTTTTTGCCTTTATAAATGTCCGCAGTGGGAATTTATTCCCCCTATACTGGAGTGGAGATGATGCCAAATCCCCTATAATGGATATTACAATTGAAAGTTAAATATTATTCACAAATTATTAATTTAATGATGCCGCCATCCCTCGAAAAAAAAAAGGAAAAGCGAAAGCGATTTGCGCACTCATCGGGTGTTTTACGCTAATGACAAATTAGTGAAATAGTTTAAGGTCATGATTGGCAGCCAACTGGGCAGCTAAATTACGAAAGCTACAGGTCTCGGCGTCTTTTGTGCTGGAGTTTTGCTGGATATCAGCCCTTCGTTTTGATTCCTCATGCATAAGTTTATTCTTGAATTTGAGCACCTACAGAACTATGACACCTGTACATGAATTATCCAGGTGCCGCTAAATGCACTGGCAAGTTGATGAGAGGAAACCATCTTGATCTACTTTATGGATGGAGTTAAGCTAGCTGTTTTGCGATCTCAAAATTCACATCGGCGGGCTGAAGGATAGATGCAGTAGAAATATTAGTGCGGTGGAAAGTCACGAAATTGTAGGCAGTGGATTGGAGGTCCAAGAATAATGTGGTGAATGATGGAATGATGCGCCGGAGGATTCGTGAACTACTTAGGGGTTGACTGATAAAAGAGTCGACATTTAGACAGCTTCTAGTCGACAAATTGTCACGCTTCTAGTCAATATTTTGGCGTTGTCGGCAGGTAGTCTTGCCGATATTTTTGGTTTGTCGACTGGAGGTCTCACCGATAGTTTCGCATAATTTCTAGCCGATATTTGACATTGGTTCTAGTGACTTTGGCGGTGTTTTTTTCTCGGAGACAAATGTCTGCTCTCATCCAGCAGGAGGAGTGAACTTATCTCTGGATTGGATCTGAAGTGGATTGACCCGTCTCTACTCGGATCATGTGACACTTTTTCAGTTTTTCTACTTAAGTTCAAGATGTCAAAGTGAAGCGCATACGACATTGTTAAGTTGCAGTCTTTTGACGTCACTGACTTCCACGGTTGGAAATTGCATGTCGAACTGGGAATGAAAGAATGTGAGATCTTCTACACCGTTCTTAGTGATTTCGCCACGACTTGTGAAGACGTGGATGTCGAACTGGGAATGAAAGAATGTGAGATCTTCTACACCGTTCTTAGTGATTTCGCCATGATTTGTGAAGACGTGGACGAATATTAGTAAAGCAAAGACGAGGATATTTGCAGGGATTATCTGCTGAATTTTCTGAATCCTCGTATTGCCATGACCTGCAGTGCTTTTAAGACCGCGAAAAGAGATATGTAATCGCTTGAACTCACACTTCTAGAAGGAAGAGAGACTATCAAAAACACTCCTTTGGGAGAAGTTTTTCAACTTTAAGATTAATATGAACTCGTCAGTCACCTCTCAGCTTATAGAACTGGAAAATATGTGTCTCAAGATGGAAGACGAACGGTCTGAAATGTCCGATAATCTTTTTGTGAATCTGATTCTGAGCAAGCTGCCTGATGAGTGAATCACCTTCAAGATTGAAATGCACAAACTGAAGGAGCGGATCACACTGGATGAACTCAAAGGTTCATCCATAATGAGGATTAAAATGTTGATGGTAAGAGCTTGGAGCAAGTTGGTCAATCCACACAAGTTGCCAACTTCGTTTCTCGATCCAGCAAATCCCATCGGAAGCCACCGACACCTAAAGGTGAAGCATCTGCACAGTTATCGGCCAGAGCCTTCTTTCAAAAGGAAGAAGAACAGGTGTCATGACTGCGACAAGTGGGGTCACTGGACCGTAGAATGCAAGCTTTCGAAGAAGGATGAAGCCCCACAAAATGTTGCAAACATGTTGGTAGACAACTCTGATCTCAAGTCCTTTGTGGTCATAATTGCGAGTAGTCACCGCAGTGCATATCTTCCTAGTGGTGGCTGGACAACGATGTTACTTGTCATGTGCAAATGACAAAGATCTTCTCATTGAGGTCATGGAGGTCAAAGATAAAGTGGAGAACTACAATAGAGGAGAGACCGATGTGACTCGTGCTAGGACAGTAGAGTTGGTCCTCTCTTCAGGTAAAACTTTAACTCTAAAGCATGTTAGAGTAGTTCCTAGCTTAACAAAGAATCTAATTTCAATGAGTTTGTTATACAAGACTGGATGACTTTCACAACCTTCAACGTAGAATAACTTTAATAGTTAATTCACAGTACTTTGGTTGTGCCTAAACAATGATAACATTAACCAAGTTAGTTCAACTCTAATTGATCCAAAGTTGCTACACAACAAACTTAGAAATGTGAACTACTGGAAAATGTGAGATCTAGCTAAGAGTCATAACATACATTTAGATCTTTCTATTCGATTTGATAAATGTGAAGTGTGTGTACAAACTAAGATCACTAGAAAATCTTTCAAATCGGTTTCTAGAAGCACGCAACTTCTTGAATTGATACATTCTGACCTCTGTGACTTTTTGGAGTCATGTCACTAGAGGGGGGAAGGAAGTATCTCATTACATTCATAAAAGATTATTCCAGATATTGTCATGTGTATCTACTAAAATCGAAAGATAAGGCGTTTGAGATCTTTAAGATCTTCAAATCTCGTGTGGAAAACTAGTTAAATTTAAAGATCAAGAGATTTAGAAGTGATCGAGGAGGAGAATACACTATGACTAGTTTCACGGAATTTTGTGTCTCTGAAGGTATAATCTTTGAAACCATAGCTCCTTACTCACCTCAGTCAAATGGTATTGCTGAGTGCATGAATAGAACTTTAATAGAAATGTTAAATTTTATGCTACTCAGAGCTGACGTGCCTAATTCTTTTTGGGGAGAAGCAATTCTCACTGCAAATCACATTCTGAATAAATTGTCTCATTCTAAGCTCACTTCTACTCTTTATGAGTTGTGACATAGTCATCCTTGTAGATTTGATACTCTAAAGACTTAGAGTTGTATCACTTATGCTAGGATACAAGACCTTAAGAGACATAAGGTGGGACCTAGAACAACAACTTGTGTTTATCTAGGCAATGTAGAAGATAGTGTAGCAGATAGGTTTTTAGATCTGTCCACTAATTCAGTGAAAGAGTCTAGAGATGTCGTATTATTTGAAAATAAGTTTGTCAAAGATCAAGGCTTAACCGTATAAAGTTCTACTGATATGATTTTAGAATCTACTGTAGAACTTAAAGCTGGCCCATCTGGCACTGCTCCCCAACCTTTAGAGCTTGAACCAATTCCAGTTAGAGCGTCTACAAGGGATATAATTTCTAAGAACTTTGGTGAAAATTGTCACCTATCACTTAGAAGATGATTCATTCTCTTACCAGGAAGCAATGAGATTAAGAGATTCGTTGATGTAGGCAGAAGTCATTAATGATTAAATGGACTCGTTGTTATAGAACAATACTTAGCATCTAGTTGACCTGCCTAAATGAGCTAAAGTCCTAGGATACAAGTGTGCGTTGAAGAAAAAATTACATAGTGATGAGTCTATATCTAGATATAAAGCACGCTTAGTAGCTAAAAGTTATAAATAACATGTAGAATGGACTATTTTAATGTTTATTCACATATGTGTCACATATCGACTATAAGAATTCTTCTAGCTTTGACATCTATTGAAAACTTTATAGTTCATCAGATGGATGTAAAGATAACATTCTTAAATGGAGAGCTTGATAAGAGATCTACATGACACACCCTGAATATTATGTACATAAGGATCTAAAAGATAAAGTGTGCAGATTAGACAAATTAATCTATTGGCTTAAACAAGTGCCTAAGATGTGACACATCAAATCTAACTAAGTGGTAAAGAGCTTTGGATTTCAGTTCAGTCTCTCTAATAATCCTTTATCACCGCTCAGTGTCAAATAAGACAGTCATCATATGTCTATACGTGGATGACAAATTGATTCTGGGGTGGAATCTTGCTGTAGTGAGAGATATTAAATTCACTCTTGCAAAAGAATTTGACATGAATGACCTCGGTCCTGTTGATACTATGTTATGTATGAAAGTCAGAATGGACAATGGCCAAGTTACTCTTAGTCAAGCTCATTATATATAGCAACTTCTTTCTACTTAGGGATATAAGAGTGTCGGCCTGTCAAGACACCTTTTAATCATTGTTAAGTTGAGTCTTAATGTAGAGGTCATCGTTAATCAAGTGAAATACTCAAGGATAATTGATTGTCTCACGTATCTCACAAGTTGTACAAGACCAGTCATTGCCTTTTCTATTGGCATGTTGAGCCGCTTTATCAGTAGTCCAGGTAAAGAGCATTGAGATGTCCTAGATAGACTAATGAGATACCTGAGAGGTACTGAAAATCATATTTTGTGCTACACTGGTCATCTTCCTACTGTGGATTGATACTCTGATGTCTCGTGGTGTTCATAAGTTAGTAATAATAAGTCTACCAGTGAATATATGTTCACTTTGGGTGGAGTTGTTATTACTTGGAAATCCAAAAGACAGACTTGTATAGTTTTATCGTCTATGAAAGCATAGTTGTTTGTCTTAGCTTCGACTGGTGAAGTGGCAGACTGGATCAGAAATTTGATTCTAGATATTCTCTTGTCTAGGTTACAAGTCAGTTCTTTGAGCTTGTATTGTGATAATCAAATAGCAGTTCAAGTCGTTAAGAATGTTCTTTATAATACTAAGAGGAGACATGTACGACTGAGACATGCTTTGCTGAATTATCTGAAAGAACAAAGAATTGTCACTTTGATCGATGTGCGCTCGAAGGATAACCTAGCTGATCCATTGACGAAAGGAATGCTCAAAGATCGACTAATCAAAACAGTGGGGGAAATGAGGCTAAAGACAATTTAGATCAGTCTAGTCCAAGTCAATGTTTTGATTTTTCTGATTTCCTTTGTCATATCAAGCATGTTGTGCTCCATTGATGCTCTTGATTGCTGAGCACGAATCTGGTGAGTTGTTTCATTCCAAATTTAATGTTAATAACTTCACTTAGATCTGTCGTTCTTACCTTCAAAGAGAGTGTTATTTCAAATCTGATAACACAATCTGACTCAGTTTGACTCTTCTTCTGTTAATTGGTTTCATTTCAAACTTGATATTTTTCATTTAACTTTAGAAGAACAGTAGTCGTAACATTCCATATTGGAACACAGATATAGCTGCGGTCTCTAGAAGTTCATAAGATCGTTTTGTTGGATACAGATAATGAATTCTGAGGTAAAAACTATAATACTCTGAGTAGGTGTGCTCTTAGCTAATTATAACGTACTACGTTTTTACAGTAGAACTAGATTCATGTAAATTTTCAAATGTCTAAATTCATTTTTAAATGAAATTCTCTATTGAACATTACATGAGATGTTGGACATGGATGAGCATTTACTAATGAGATCCTGAACAGGACGACCTGTTGTACATCTGAGAATGATGATAACATCTTGAGTATTATTTGTTTATTGTTTTATCTCTATTTAGAGTATTGTTTAGCTCTTGTTACACTTGTTGTTTGGACTATTTGCTCTTTTGTTGATCATTATACACTAGGTGTGTTGATCCTATGCTATGATCGTACTTTAGACTGATGTGTGATCATGCTGAGATTTATGATTTTCTTATGCTTGCATGCACTTTTATTTTAGTCTAACTTGTTTAACATGTGTGAGACGAGGTTGTGAATGATTCATGATTTGGTTGAACATTGTACAAACCACCCATTCCAAAGTCGGGTTTGCGACGAACATAGGAAATGATTCATGATTTTTTTTAGCTTATAAAGTATCTATATTCTTTTACTATTTTAGAATCACTCTTATTATCTATACTATATATATAAGGAAAAAACATTTTTGATGAAGCATTCATCTATCAAAATTTACCTTTTTTATCAAAAAAAATTCATTTTTTTTTTCTTTTTTTGATTAGCGAATTAAATTTTTATATTTTTATTAAATTTAAAATATATTCCTCATACTCTCGATTTTTGTTTTTTTTTATTCTGAGTGCCACGTCACGGGGAGTCGGGTCCCGAACGCCACCTGGCACATAAGATTGATAGTTGGCGGCGATAGAAGATTTTGAGATCTGAAAGCCTTGTGGAGTTGTGGGCTTGGCAACCTATAGAGCGATGACAAATGGCACAAAGTAGATTCGCCATTTTTCGGCTGGTGGTGGGGCCAGCCACTTGTCGCAATGCTAGGCGCCCCTGGCCTAAACAACATCGTCCTGTCGAGCCTGTGAGCTCATCAACATTTGATTGGATGGCCGGGATGAAGCTGCACGGAGTACTTTGACAACGGATTGGAGAAGAATAGCAGCTGGTGTGAGCCCCAGCGCCATAACTTCGTGCACACAAAAATCCCCAGCATGATCGCGTGCGCCTTTCCTGGAAAAAAAGATCCTTCCAAATTGCCCATGTATATTTCACTGTCCTCTGAGAATGACACCTGTCACCCATCCGCCGCCCTCCCATCCCCCCTGATGGCACGGAGAAATACTCTATTTCCTATTTTGTCTTTTTTTTATAGATATTTTGATATTTTCGTGCTTCCAATCGAATAAAAAAAATATTTGTAGTAAATAGATTTATGAAAATACCAGAGAGAGAGAAATTTGAAGTGCATGGGACACTTAGGGTCCGCTTGACATGGTGGTGACTGTCGTGAATGTGGTGGTTATGAATTGTCGTTTGTGAACACCCGACCACAGCTAAGGAACTTTTTTTGTGGCGGTCATGACAGTTGTGATGCAAAACATATATAAACTCCATTACATGTCTGATCCTCATTTACAACTACTAATTACATGTATCTTTATAAAGCATCTTCTTAGCTCGTGTTCAATTAGAATCGGCCCGATTTATTAGCCGAATCATAGATTTTGACTTAAAATGTAATGCATGCATATCAAAATCCGATCTAAATTCCAAGCTAACCGCAATCTAATGATAATCCAACGACTACTAATTAAACATATCTTCACATAATGACGTTTGACTCAGATCTTAAACCGATCCATTAGTCGACTCCCGATCTAACTATCAAGTGATCCTCAATCTAACGAGAGTTTGTGAACAACATTTTACTGCTTCTAATTGAATGTATCTTCACAAACTGACATCTAACTCAGTTTTTGTCGACCAGATCAGCCCTAAGCTGGCTAATTGGTTGACACAATGATTTTGATCCGGACATAATGTAAATCAATAATTTATCTAACTTTCAATTGTTCTTCAATCTAATGAGAATCTATGAAAAAGAACTCGGTAAACATGATCGCTTTTTTCTTTGCAGCACTACTAGATGAGCAGGAGCCATCTTGCATTAAGATGTCATAGGCAAGATAGAATGAGAGGATGTCATGAATGATGAGAAGAGTGCTCTCATGAAATCAAGATCTTTGTTCGTATGATGGATGGAGTTACTCATGTTACTTGAAAAGTGGGTTTATAAAGTGAGAAGAGGGCAAATGGAAAGGTCAAACAGTACAAGAATCGGCTTATTGCCCGCGAGTTCTCGCAAAAATATGGTGAAGTCTGCGAAAGGACATTTATCCCCGTGACTAAAATGATGTCAGTTCGTATGGTGATTGCATTGCCAACGTGTCAAGGATTGAAGATTTGGTAACTCGACGTGAAGAATGTCTTTCTTTATGAAGAGATTGACAAAGATATCTTCGCGGTGCAACCACTGAGTTATGTTTCTAGCAACTATTCAAAGCACGTTTGCAAGTTGAAAACACTTTATGGTTTGAAACAAGTACTGAGGGCGGTCTGGTGTGGTGAGATTGCCAAGTATCTTCACTTTTGTGGGTATCTCTCCTCTCACTTGGATTCTAATTTGTTCGTCAAGAGGCAAGGAAATCTTTATGTGTTGGTGTTATTGTATGCAGATAACACGATGGTAACCATTAACAACAATGAAGAAGTTGTAAAGGTTCACTAGGAGCTGTTTATTCATTTTGCAGATGAAGGATTTGAGTGAACATCATCACTTCCTTGGCTTAGAATTAAAGTGGAGAACAGCTTACTTGTATCTCAAAATGGGTATGTTGAGAAGAACGTGGAGTGATTCGACATGAAGGAGGGCAAATATTGGTTCACTCCACCTGGCACCAACATGAAAAATCATCATGATAAAGGGAGGGTACATTATTTGGATTCTACATTATATTGTGTGTAAGTGGGGATAGATTAAAGTGAAATCATAGGTTTGTATCGTGTTTTTACCTGCACCAGTCGACATTCGCCTATTTTCGTCGATTGACATTTCCCCCTCCCTATCGACGACTGTCGTTTTTCCTGCATTCGACTATCGTCGATGGCGTCTAGGTTATAAGGCACATATATAAGGGTCATGCATGTTGCATATCTCTCGTGTGCGGAACTCTTCTCAAGCCGAAACCTTCGAAGCTCCTTTGGCCGGATATCTTCACCTGATATACATCAGTGCCGAGATCTCGGATCCAATTCATCTTCTACCTATACCGATAGCAAGCAAATCTCATGCATCTCCCTCCCTCACTGCATCGGGTTCTTTATCAGAGGAATAGCAAAGAGAGACAGTCGTCTGAATTTTGCAAAGTTCGAAGCCGCCTATTCTTTAGGCATAGATTTGCTTCAAGCTTTTGTGTATCGAGGTGATATTACTGCAAGTCATCTCTTATATATTTTCCTGCATGTGTGTGTTCAATGAAGAGCATGTACATCCATGAATGTGAAAAATCTTTACAAGGAAGGCAGAGAGGTGGTGGGTGTTATTTAAAAAAAACATATAAATTGAGTTTTACATTTAAAAATTATAAAATATGTAATTAAGAATGAATAAAATAGAATAGATGAATATTTAGCGATTTTTATTTTATTTTATTATAAAAATATAGATATTAACAAATTAAGCTTTTAAGTTAGCTAATAAACTGTACCCAAAGGGAGGGATTTTTGGTTCAGAACTCCGTTTTCAAATTTGGACTAAGGGTGAGGAGCAAAAACCGAAAACCGATCGAACCGACCGAACCGCGCCGATTGTGAAACCGAGCCGCCCGGTTCGGTGTCGGTTCGGTTTGGGGCTAGTGAAAACCAAAGTCATTCGGCTCGGGTCGGTTTTCAAGCTGTAAAAACCGATCAAACCGAACCGAACCGACTAATATTATAATAATTTTACGTCTCATTTCCACTTAATAAATATAAGATGTGCCTCATTTCGACTTAATATAAATATATAATTTTAAGTGACTAAACCAAAATAACAAATGACTAAATGAGTTAACTTTAAAATTATGTATTCAAGTCAGCTGACCTAGCTTCTATTTGCACTTAGCCACTTAATAAATATATATAAAAAGCTATTATTTCATGCAAGCCTCATTTTCGTGAAGCAGTGAAGGACAACTATGGTATTGTTGCATGTTTATAATTTCTATGGTTATAATATACAAGAGTGTCAATGTGTAATTAGGGAAGTACAAAAACCGACATCGAACAGCCAAAAACGAACCGACCGGGTTTGGTTCGGTTCGGTTTGGACCATTCGAAAACCGAAGCATGTTGGTTCGGTTTCGATTTGGGTACAAACCGACCCAAACTGAACTGCTTGCAGGCCTAATCTGGATCCGGGATTTAAGAAAACTACGATACGTTTTTGTGCGGAGATTCGGGCTGTCCACTTGGCATGATTGGAGTGGTCCGGGCTCTTCTCTCTTACCGCCCAAACGACGTTGTGGAGGTGACTGTTTGTCCAGGATTCAGAAATCCAACACGCTTGGGAAAGCATGTGAAGGTTTTCTTGAACCGGGTACAAATTTTCTATTTATTTATTTATTTATTTTTATGAGAACAAAAATGGACAGAATAGATTTATCGATAAAGTTAATTCATAAGACATTAGGCATGTGAAGCTTTTCTTTAAAACACATCGATATCATCAATATCTATACAACAATAAATAAATAAATAAAATTAAAATAAATATGATTCGCTTGTAAGTTTGATCTCCATTGAACTGTTTAATATTCTGTATTGGTGGATTTAATCTGATTTTTCTTTACATGACCTATACATATATTTAAATATGAAAAAAAAGGAAATTATCAAAATAATGGCTCCATTTGCACGGCGGTGGCTGTCGTGAGCGTGATGGTTATGAATTGTCGTTCGTGAACATCTGATCCTGATCATCTAAGGAACTTCATCAAATTTTATGTTCGAAATTAGTTTGCTTTTCTTGAACGTGGGGGTAAAATCGTCATTCGTGAACGGGCATTTAAGGAACTTCATCCACTTTTATGTTCAAGTGGATGAAGTTCATGAGGTGGGCGTTCAAAAATGACGATTTTATCACCGCGTTCATGACCGCCGCCACTGTACCAAACGAAGCCTAAGTGTCTAAACTAAGTCAATATTGATGGATATATAAATTAACTTTTAGATAGGAATGATTTCTTCTTCGAAATTTTCTTCATCGTTTTCAAAACATTTGTAAGAGTTTTGACTCACTATTATTGTTTAATGTTATGCTATTAAATAATCAATCTAATAGTTTATATTAACTTATAAAAAATATTATATTTTAAGCCAATCAAATTATAATATATATATATATATATAGATAGAGAGAGACAAGGAGAGAGAGTGAGAGAATTATAGATAGATTTTTCACTTTTTGAAATTTGTAGACAGCCTTAAGTTTGACTAAATATATTGCAATATATAGGCACATTATATATAGGAATATTTTTATTCATCAATTAAATATTAAATTGTTCATATTCTACATCATTTTAAGTTTAGAAATTAATTTTAAATTTATTAATTAATGTCATTATTAATTGAAGAAAAATTCAAAGAAATATATTAAAAAGTGAGGTCTATGGGGAAGGCCAGGTACGTAGAAACTCTTGAAACAAAATTTATCGTTAGCTACAGAAATTCGAATTTTTTTTTATATTGTGCTTTGTTATTATCAAATATAATGAAGACAAAATATTAGAGATCTATGCTGCAAAATTACTTAAAACGACTAAGACAATATTTTCTCCCTAAATTATGAACTTTTGCAAAACATTAATAAATGAGAAAGTTCTGTTTTCAATACAAAGTAAATACTCTTTAATTTCCCCTTAATATAGAGTAACATTAGAAGCACACCAATTCTCGTTATTGACAGTCAAACTATATTTACACATCAAAAGATTTTATTTTCACACCAATGCGTTATTGTCACACCAGATTTTAAAATCGATATTAACACACCGAAAATGCATTTTTCTCTTTACTTAGGGAATATCTTAGATGGGAGAGGGGAAAAGTGGTGCTTTCGATTTCCTGTTCAGGCGCAAGCCTTAGGGAAGCTTGTGTTTCTCTTCTCTTTTCCCCTTCCCTTGTTTGAAGCCTTTCTTCTACGAGCAGAGACATCACCCTCACCTTCTTGTTCGAGCGAAATAGGGAAGGGGGCGTTCTTCCGGCGAAACTCGCCGGCGATCTCCTCCAAGGGCGGCGACCTGGTGCGACGGGGGTAGTGCGGGCGGGCTGCTGGGAATCGTGAAAGAGCGGAAGAAAGAAGCTGGGTGTGCACTTAAAGAATGTAGAGTTAGGGTTTTTGTGTTTTTTTTTATAGAATATTGGTGTGTTAATAGCGTATATTGATGTGCTTATAACATTGCTCTTAATTTATCCAGCTTTTAACAAGATAGCAACAATTTTAGGATAATGGTGGGTCATTTAAGCATTGCATCTCATACTTCTAGGTATTCTGGGACCCACGTACCATGTGGGGCCCAATTCCTATTAAAATTAAACGTGTTCAAATGTGGGTTTAGTTGGAGCAAGGAGGTGTGCCAAAGAGAGTTGGTGCGACTCATTCGAGGCTCCTAAAGTCGTTGAGATTAAACCGTCTTAGTTCGGGAGCGGTCGAGCGCGCAATTAGTCACTGATAAAATGAGACGGCTGGCAAGAGATATTTTTTACCGTGAAAAATCCCGGAAAGAGGGGAAAAACCACGTGGTCGGTTCGGTGCCGATCAAACTTCACTAAATTGTTGTTGCTTTTACAGGACTCTGGAGAGAAATCGAGGGCGACATGCCGCTCCTCGTTACAATTTGTAAGGGGAAGAGAGAGAGAGAGAGAGTTGCGTTCGGAGGGTGACATGCCACCGCACTCGAAGCTAAGTCTTTTTCCTGGTTGCGGTGGGGAGCACCGCGCTCTGGGGCATGGACAGCCTTCTACTTACGCTTGGGATCTTTAGTGGCGCCGTGGCGCGATCTGTGTGTCTGGATGTTTGTGGAGGTGTCTGGAGCGCGGAGCTTGCCGTTAAATTGAAGGCGATGAGCACTGAGTGGTCTGCGCTCGGAAGGAAGCTTGAATGCGGATGGAGATTTTCGAACGGTCTTCGAAGTGCTTGAAGAATCTTCAAGGGCATCTTCGAAGGCGATGGAGACTCTCAAGGAACTCCCTTGCACATAGAAGGAGAAGTCAGAGCAGAAATGATGGAAATGAAGAAAAGGCTGGGTCCTATTTATAGGCATATGCGTGGTTACAGTGGTTATGCGGTTATTCGCAGACCTTAACCACCTTAATTGTTATTTGGAGACCGATTTTATATAATTTAGGACGCACATTATTTAAATATATTCCTATGCGTAAACCGATATATTTTCGGATATTTACATTCACCCATAATGGGTGGTTACGTCGGTGATTACGCGGATGGTTATCCGTTCATCGGAGGGTGGAGATCGCGTGGGGACGATCTGACAGCGGAGACAGGACGACCGGTGACGGCGGCAGGAAGCCGTCCGTGAAGAAGGGAGGTGGGCGGTCGAGGGCGAGCCTCGGCAGCCGGCCGCTGGCCGTGCGGCCACACGGCGCGGATGCATCCGTTCGCGAGGCCGGCCGCACAGCGCGGCTGTGGACGACCGCGGGCCGGGAGGCCGCATGCGGGCGGCTGGGCAGAGCGGCGGCAGCTGGCGAGGCCGGCCTCGTGGTGCGATGTGAACGATGGTTGGGTGAGCGGATCGCGCGCGCGGTGATTTTTCCCATAACCTCCCACTAAATTAGTGGGGGTCATGAGATTCTGGCTTATCGCACCTCGAAATTCCTATATATTGAAGGAGACCCATCAAAAGTCATATGGAATTTGTGTGAAGATTATCATAAAAGTTTTAATTAAATGAATAAAAATGATTGATTATTAATGAAAGCCATAGCAAATTTGTATGAATGTGAAAATTTGAAAATGAAAAGGGAAAAAGTTAGCATGTTCCTTATACATTCTAAGTGAAAAAAATGTGAAAAACGATGATTATAGAATACCAAATTTGGTGAATCATCTCTTAGACGGTGGCGACGAGCGAAAGTCGGCTTAAACCTCAACCGCCCACTGAGCAGCGGCAGAGGGTAGAGCCGCTATCTCTTCACGGAAGCTAGAGCACGACGATAACAATCATGCCAATATTTTTTTTGGGGGGGGGGGGGGGGGGGGGGGTACTTTGATGAGAATTATGTACACCGCTTCATCTCTATTACGGTATCGGTAACCTTGCATTTCTCTTGGTTCATTACTAGGTCTTTGTTTAGTAACGATGATGCTTATCCAGACAGTGACAAAATTGTGTAGAAAGCAGTTGCACATTTTTATTCTTAGCGATGTATTTTGGTTTGCATTCTAATAATCGCATAATTTTTACTCTTATTTTAAGATTTTTCATATAAAAAATCAGTGTGCATATTAATATTTTGTGTGATTCTTATATGGTCAGCGCATATATATTTATTTAATCCTCAAAGGTGCTCAGTAGTAAGTAGTAACTAGTAGGGGGATCAAATTTCAAATAATTTTGTTGTATTTAAATAAAAAAAAATTAGTTTTGTTGATGAATTGATAAGATCTATCATTTGAGTACTTTTTAATATAAAAAAACAAATTACTATTTTATAAAGTGGGCTACTTCTTCTGTTGTGACCCACTTCTTTATTTAATGCATATATATTTGTGTATATCTATCGGGACTTCTCTCAAAATTTGTATAACTACAACTTGTATTTCTCTAATTTTCAAAATTATAATTATCTCGCTCAATATTTAAGTTTCGCACAAGTGACTCCCCTGAAGATTTACTCCAAATTTGTACTTTTGTGTATGAATGTTATGAAATGTAAATATTGAGGGGAGGTTTTTGAAATTTCGAAAGTTGGAGGTCAGAGTGCAAGCTGTAATTGCGCAAACTTTGAGGGGAGGTCCCGGTAAATAAACCTTCATTGTAATTTATATAAATTAATGTCGTGTAGGAGGGATGGAAAGAGTCAAGTTCACCGAAATTCTATATCGCATATTAGATATAGCGTATAATATCGATCAGAATATATAACATACCTCTATGTGCGCACGCGCACCAGAAAATCTCTCCATCCTGAGCCATACATGGTGAACTCCGAACATATACATAAATTCCCAAAATTCGTCTCTCACAATAAAAGTAAACACTTCCTTGAGAGCTCTAAACTTCTACCTCGAAAAAAACTGAATCATGGATCCAACCATATTCGATTTCAAAGATATAAGCACCCTAAACCTATTTGGACAATTTTGTTTGAGACGGCTATGGTGGGTAGTGAGATTAGGGGTCTGTTTGGCACGGTAGTGGCAGTCATGAACGCAGTGGTTACGAACCGCCGTTCATGAACGTCCTAAGAAACTCCATCCATTTTATGTTCATAATTTGTTTTTCTTGATGGCGGACATAATCGCTGTCATGTCAAACACATATTCATGACCGTGACGTTTTTGTCCAAACTCAGCAGAGCAAAAATGCCACACCAAAAGCATAACGGTTACCGTGTTCACTACCGCCACCGCCGTGCCAAATAAACCCTTGAGCTGTCATAAAAAGCCGTTGTAGAAAAACGGTATGTGATGAGAATGAAGATGCCGAGCTACGAGAAGAGAAGCATGAAAATATCGATAACTCCTTTATGTTTTTCTGAAAGTTGGAGATTTCACGACTTAATTTCCAATTAAAAAGTTCTTAAATCTTTTTGACATAAACACTTTTTCCACCACCAAAAAACAAAGCCTCCATTTGGCACGGCGGTAGCCCTGGTTATCAACCATCGTTGATGAACCCCCGACCTCACCTAAGCAATTTCATTCTCTTTTATGTTCAAAACTTATTTTTTTTCGTTTTCTTGATTGCGGTCATAATTGTTGTCCTGTGAAACTTACATTCCATGACGGTGTTGTTTTTGCACGAACTCACCGGAGCAAAAAACGTCAGGCCAAACGGAGGCCAAATGTCTGCAAAACACTAGTGATCGTGGGGGAAAAAAATTTCACCCCCACCCCCTCCCAACAAGAGCTAATTAATGGGACTAGCCCTATTAACAAATGCACTCTCTTTGCTTTTCAAGTCAGTTTTTCATCAAGCTCAACTCTGAAAATTTTCATTTGCATTGTGGACCCCTCCTTATAGAGATGACACTCCAACACCTCGGCCCCGCTCCATTAGCGTTCAGGGTGGCCATTTTTGTCGTTCCGCCTACAACTTCGTGCTGGAATTCCGAGCTCGGGCCCGGCATTCCGGCTCTCCGTCGGTGGAGCCGAGTACCCAAATAGCCCCCTTATTGGGTATCCCCTCTAAAAATCCCCACACACAAAAATCCAAGTTCTTATTAATTACACCACAGTCTACAGCCAATGTATTAGACACAAATTATCATAAAAATCAACATCTATAGAGCATTGGCAAAAAAAAGTCTAGTGAAATTATTACGCGCGTAATATTCGAGCTATATAATACTTTATGAATTATTAGACTTTAATTTAGTCCTCCAACTAATCATTTGTGCGCAAAGCACTAATTGCTTCCACGACTTATGCGCGGGGATTAATATAATCACTCTATAAATCACTAATCGCTACATATACACTCATTAATGATATATACATAATAATTAAGAATTACTTAAACATTCTAATGTCTTGCACAAATTAATAATTAGCTTTCTTGGATGTTGGGCATATTTGGTCGCGGACAATTTGGCGTACGTAGGATGAAGTTTACGGACCAGATGGTAGTATTCATTTGATGGTCAAGATACTTATTTCTCAGGAGATCCGACGGGTTAACTAATATCATTAATTCATATTTTTTATATATACAAACAAAATTTACACTTTTTGATAAGGAGAGGATCTTGAGCATCAAATGTATACTATCCATTTTTGGTACGTATAACACATCATGTTTACGAACAACAAAAAAGCGAAAAACTGCAACTTGCATTTCAAAACTATTTCCCCCAAAAAATAAAGTATAGCTAAGAATGGAAGTAGAGCTCGTTAATTTAAGGACATTGTTATTAGCAAACCCGGTTACGCTATTAGCAAATCATATATTTTGAAAATGGCTATTAGCAAATATTTTTGTTATTAGCAAATAATCAAAAAAATCTACCTGATTGGCCATGCCTGCAAATGCATTGATCTTTGCTGCATTTCTCCAAGATCACTGTCCGGGCAAGTACCTGGTGCATCACCAGGATTCCTACTATAGGCATTCAAGAACAAAATTTCAGGGTTAGAGATGTTTGGCATTCGTTTCTGCCTTCTAATGGGAATTTTTCTAACAACTCTGAACCGCCTTAAATGCTGCGGCGTGTCCTCGGTGCACACTGATCATAGAAAGCCATAGTGTCAATGATCTTCTCTCCCTGTTCAGTCTCCATATCTCCTGATGGTTGAACAAGTGTTTGAGACGCATAATTTTGAACCTTCTTCTCAATATTGTGATTTTCATCAGCCTTCTGGAGAGAAGAATCCACTTTAATAATACGCAAAGACAAGTCCGGGTCACTCGAGTGCTTTGTATTTTTAGTTATTCGTACATTTGCAGTCCTGAAACCTACAGCCCGTCGTCGGACACGAAGAAGAAGGTAGGCACGAGAGCGAGGAAGCAGCGTCGTCGATGGGAGCGAGGAAGCAGCGTAAGAGGTTGAGGGAGTGGCGTCGTCGGACGAGAGCGAGGAAGCGGCGTAGGAGGGCGAGGGAGTGGCGTCGGAACAGGGCGAGGAAACCCTAGCGTGCACGATAGACGGGAGCTGTTTCGGGAGAAACGGAAATTTAAGAGGGGTTTGCTAATAGAGGGTTTGTAGACTTGAAAAGAAGACTAAAAAGACTTGAACCCGGGTTTTTTTGGTTTGCTAATAGCGAATCTCGATTTGCTATTAACAACGTCCTAATTTAAAGTCACATGACCTGGGAATCATAACCTCTCGTTCTATTAAAAAAAATACTAATTATTGAATTTTCCTTTAAGCTTATCATATAAAACACAAAAATTAAAATTAAAATTAAAATTAAAATATACATCAAGCATCATTAAAAATAAAATTATTTAACTTACTCGGATCATTTCCTTAAGAATTTAATCCTTATGATAGCCCCTAACGTACACTTCTAAATTTTATCCCAAATATATTTTTATTTCATTTATGCCTTGTCATGACTCGTGACTCATGACGGAAATCTTACATGCCCATGCTTATTCGTCTTATTGATCCCCATTTCCTGTAGGGATCACGATCCTCTTCATTCACTTGTTCACTTTATCAAAAGACGTTAATCTTTTTTGGAAGATAGGAAAAACAAGAAAGAATGAAATTTTTGGACCTATCGGGTCAACTTACATAAAATCTTGACCGCAAAATAAATACTTCCATTCTATTTTTAAATAAGAGTATATTTCATAATATTCATGCACAGAAAAAAAATATGGGTATTTCTAACATGCATGAGACATGCTATGAAATTTAAAACTTATTGAACATTTTTTTGTAATTTTAAAAATCAAAGAGGTGCAACCTTTAATTCATATAAATAAATATATATATATACACCGTATATAAAGAAATGATTAAACTCATTGAAATGATTAATACCGTCGAATCTGATATAATATTTCATCAGCCGTAGGATCAAATCGCTCCTTCTCGATCTCTCCACTTTTTCGTAGGCCTCCTAAACCTACTAGGGATGACCTAAACTATGAAGGTGCATGGTACACTACAACATGAAATTACAATTTTACCACTAAATTTATTGAAAAAAGAGGGTGATATGACTCATTTTTTAATCTCACAAAAATTGTCAACGATGAGAATTAAACCTAGGTGTCCACTATGTCAAACAAAAAATGACAACCATCAAACCATATGGTTTATGCTGAATAATATTGAATTAGGTTTTATATATACATATATAAAATATAGACCGCCCATGCCGAATGTCGCCCCCGCCGAATATCGTCGGTCCTGCTGAATGTCTCCCCCGCCGAATGTCGGCGTCCCCGCCAAATATCGTCAACCTCATAGAATGTCGCCACCAGCACGGAGGGCCCTGTGCCCTATCACTCGTATATATGGATATATATATATATATATATATCGATACCTTCTCTCCTAAGTTTGCGTAATTATATCTTACACCCCTCTAACTTTCAAAATTATAATTATGCCCTTTAAATATTTTCACAATTTACATTTGGTCCCCTAGCTTTGCAAACTTCCCAGAAAAAAACAGGAGTTGATAAGATTGAAACAGTTCTGGTGAACAGTTAAATGGAGCCGAAGAGGACGCAGGTGGTGAGGAGGAAGAAGATAAATTAAAGCTGGCGGCTTGCGGGCACTGACATGTGAGGTGGGGCGGCAGGCTCCGCTTAGAAGGTAGCGGCTGCAACGGGCCGGCCGGTGGAGGCGGCCCACATTTGTCGTCTCTGGCGGCGGCTCCGCTCATCGCGCCCGCTGCCGGGCGGCCACCACACGCTTGCATGATGATGCTGTCTGCGCTCCCGCGCCGCGGCCACCATCGATCGCCAACTCATCGCGTTTTCTTTTCTTTTTTTATTCCTTCGGAGCCTGTAAATTAATATATTAATTATATTTTGTTTATAAATGATGGAGATAATTAATCATCACCTTATGAGGAAGATATAAATTTATAAACGGATAAATCATCAATGCACTTTGCCTGTGTATGATGAAAAGTTTATTAGAATATTTTTTTTATTAATTTAATTCAACATATTTATATTACTAAATGTTTATTCATTTGGAGATATAATTACTTATTACTTTTACTTTTTATTTCTAGATCGATATAGATTAAGGCTCTGTTTGGGACAGCTCTGGCGGCTGGAGAAGCTCTTTCCCAGCCGCCAGAGCTGTTATTACATTCGTTTGGGATAGCTCCCTAAAGAAATCGCTCTTCAAAGAGCTGCTCCCAGCGCTCTTATCCGGAAGCCCCCCTCCCCCCGCGTTCCTCTCTGCAGGAAGCGCGCTGGAAGCCGCGATTCGCGATTCCTTTCTCCCGACGCACGCACGTCCCCACCTCCTCTCGCGGAAACACCCCGACATCCGCTCCCGAGCCCTCTCCTGCACGCCGGCGAACCGCTCCAACTCCGGCGAACCCCCCTCCATCTTGGTGGTTGCCGCTTGCCCTACCCCTGCTCGGTGGTCGCGTGAAGCTTCCCGCCCGTCCACTGATTTACAGTTGTTCGATTGATCAATCTAATACACCCGCCGCACTCATTTATCGCGCTCCTCACCTAGGGCTTCTGCGAGTACTCCTCTTTCCACCTCTTTTCTCCTCCTCTTTTCTACTCATTCACAGACTGGGGCATCCTGCAGGTGAGGCCTCATCCTCTTCTCTCCTCCTCTTTTCTCATCTTTCCTCATTATCCTCTGCCTTCATTTGGTATAGCTCTTGTTAACGCATTAACTATTATGTCCGCGTGTCCGAACCGACACGATTTGTCTTAACGGGTTGCGTGTCGACCTAGGGCTCCGCCCTAAGCTGGAGATACTATAAATACGCATTCCAAACTCGATGTCGTATTGTAGAATATCTTGAGCGCCTCAAACCCTAACATTCTCAAGATAGTTTCGTTTAGGTTTTCGCTCTCCGTACGGTGTTCTTCCGAGATCCGCCGCTCTCGATTTTTCTACCGCTCGCGAGTTCATCTTCCCGTCGCTGCCCTCGCTGCTTCCGTCGCTCTCGTTCTTTGAGCCGCTGGGAGTAAAGCTTTTGATCGCAAGGTATTGCCGATCGGAAGAGGGGGAAAAAGGAAGATTTTCGCACTCTTCCGATCTGAAGAAGAGGGAGATCGTGCTTTTCTGTCGTCGTCAATCGCTGGAAGGGACTGCTCGCCTGAAGGAAGTCCAAAACCCGTCACCGTTGATGGTCTTGGAGATTCTTGCGTCGTCTTCCTCTTTCTAAGTCCAGATCGCTCCTGTGCTTGGATCTGTCGCTGGATCTGCCGCTGCTCACAGAAACTGTAGATCCGACCGCCGCTGGTGCAGATCCGCCGCTGCTGCTGCTCTTTTTCCCTTCTGATCTTGCTGCGGTTGAGAACTTCTTCTCCAGATCTGAAAAAAAAAGGAGAAGGAATATCAGATCTAAATCAGATAGTGGATTGGAAACCTGCCATTGCCATTCCCGTGATTGAATAATCCTGCTAGCTTTTTTTTGGTATGGTCAACAGTCAACCATCAAACCAATATTGTTTGGCTGCAAGCATTCCAAAGGTCATATTAAATCTATTTCCAGATCCAGCTTCATATATAGCAGGAGCAACAAATCTAGGCAAGGATCTTTGGAGGAACCTTTGTGCTGCTTGGAGAAGAATTTTTTTTTCTTCTTCTCGGAATTGGCTCTGAAGTTTTCTGGATTGGATCCGAAGTACCCGACGCGTCCTCGCACGGATCAGGTGACATCTGACTTATTTATTTTTCCTGTGTGAAAATGTCGAAGCGTAGTTCCTACGACATCGTGAAGTTGCAATGTTTCGACGCTACGGATTTCCATGTCTGGAAAATCCATGTCCAATTGGGCATGAAAGAGCGCGAAATTTTCTATACCGTCCTCAGTGACTTCGCTACGACGCGCGAAGACGTGGACGAGTACCAGTGGAGCAAGGACGAGGATTTCTGCAGAGACTATCTCCTGAATTCCCTGAACCCTCGCCTCGCGATGACCTACGGTGCATACAAAACTGCGAAGGAAATCTGTGATCGCCTAAACGCACAATTCCAGAAAGAAGAGGGACTGTCGAAGACTCTCCTTGGCGAGAAGTTTTTCAACTTCAAATTTAATGCAAATTCGTCAGTCACCTCCCAACTGATTGATCTGGAAAACCTGCGTCTCAAGCTGGAAGACGAACAGTCTGACATGTCCGATAATTTATTCGTCAGTCTGATCCTAAGCAAGCTGCCTCCTGAATGGAATACTTTCAAGACTGAAATGCACAGACTGAAGGAGAGGATCGCATTGGATGAACTCAAAAGGTTCATCCACATCGAAGATCAAAACGCTGCTGGCAAAAACCTAGAACAAGCTGGCCAATCCTCACAGGTTGCCAACTTCGTTTCACGACCCAGCAAGCCTCCTCGGAAGCCCGCAGCTCCCAAAAGTGATGCCTCTTCACAGGTACAGGCCAAAAAGCCATCTCTCAAAAGGAAAAGAGGCAAGTGCCATAACTGCGGCAAGTGGGGTCACTGGGCAGCTGAATGCAAAGGACCGAAGAAGAAGGAGGAAGCCCCACAGAATGCTACAAACATGTTGGTCGACATCTCCGGTCCTTCGTCCTTCGTGGCCATGATTGGAAGTAGTCACCGCACTTCGTCTTCAGAGTGGTGGCTGGACAGTGGTGCAACCTGTCATGTGATGAATGACAGAGCTCTTCTCACTGACGTTACTGAGGTCAGAGATAAAGTAGAAAACTGCAGTGGAGGAGAGACTGAAGTCAAGCATGCTGGGACAGCACATCTGGTCCTCTCTTCAGGTAAAACTTTAACTTTATTACATGTTAGAGTAGTTCCTAGTTTAACTAAAAACTTAATTTCTATTAGTTTGTTAGATAAAGCAGGAATGTCCTTCACAACCTCTAGCGGTTGAATAACTTTAACTGTTAATTCTCATTACTATGGTTGTGCGTATTTGATCAACGGAATGTATAGACTTAGCCTTAATAATGATAACATAAACCAAGTGAGTTCAAACTTAGTAGATCTTAAATTGTTACATAACAGACTAGGATATGTGAACTACAGGAAATGCGAGATCTAGCTAACAGTCATAACATCCCCTTAGATCTTTCTATTCGATTTGATAAATGTGAGGTGTGTGCACAAACCAAGATCACTAGAAAACCGTTTAAGTCTGTTTCTAGGAGTACACAACTTCTTGATTTAATAGATTCAGACCTCTGTGATTTTAAGAGTCACGCCACTAGAGGGGGAAAGAAGTATCTCATCACGTTCATCGACGATTATTCCAGATACTGTCATGTCTATTTATTGAAATCGAAAGATGAAGCTTTTGAGATCTTCAAGATCTTCAAATCCCGGGTTGAAAATCAATTAAATCTGAAGATTAAGCGTTTTAGAAGTGATCGAGGAGGAGAGTACACTGCAACAGGGTTTCAAGACTTTTGTGCCTCTGCGGGTATAATCCTAGAAACCACTGCTCCTTACTCACCCCAGTCTAATGGTATTGCTGAGCGAAAGAATAGAACATTAACAGAAATGCTGAATTCTATGCTCCTTACTGCTGGCATGCCTAATTCCTTTTGGGGAGAAGCAGTCCGAACTGCTAATCATATTCTGAATAGATTGCCTCATGCTAAGCTCACTTCCACTCCGTATGAGCTGTGGCATGGCCATCCTTGTAGATTTGACACTCTAAAGACTTGGGGTTGTATTGCTTACGTTAGGATACAAGACCTTAAGAGACCTAAGGTGGGACCTAGAACAACAACTTGTGTATATCTAGGTAGTGCAGAAGATAGTGCAACAGATATGTTTCTAGATCTGTCCACCAATACTGTGATAGAATCTATGGATGCTATTTTCTTTGAAAATAAATTTATCAAAGATCATGGTTTAACCGTCTCCGGGTCTACTGAGATGATTTCCGAATCTCCTGTAGCACCTGAAGTTGGCCCCTCTGGCACTGCTTCCCAACCTGTAGAGGATAATCTTATCCCAGTAAGAGTATCGACAAGAGATAGAGTCCCTAAGAATTTTGGTGAAAATTTTGTCACCTATCACTTAGAGGATGATCCATTTTCCTACCAGGAAGCAATGCGATCTAGAGATTCTTTAATATGGGCAGAAGCCATAGATGATGAAATGGACTCGCTGCTACGGAATAACACCTGACATCTAGTGGACCTCCCTAAAAGAGCCAAAGTACTTGGATGCAAGTGGGTGCTGAAGAATAAATTGCACAGTGATGGGTCTATAGCTAGATATAAAGCACGTCTGGTCGCTAAAGGCTATAAGCAACAGGGGGGAATTGACTACTTTGACGTCTATTCACCAGTGTGTCACCTATCCACTATTAGAATTCTTCTCGCCTTGGCCTCTATCGAGAACTTCATAGTTCATCAGATGGATGTCAAGACAGCCTTCTTGAATGGAGAGCTCGATGAAGAGATCTACATGGCACAACCTGAAGGTTATGTCCATCCAAATCTAAAAGACAATTAAAAAAATCCATCTATGGGCTTAAACAAGCGCCCAAGATGTGGCACATGAAGTTTGACCAAGTGGTAAAAAGTTTTTTCTTTCAGTCTTGTCTTTCAGACAAATGCCTTTACCACCGCTCTATGTCAAATAAAACAGTCACCATATGTCTATATGTGGATGACATGTTGATCATGGGTTCAGATCTTGTTGCAGTAAAAGATATCAAATCCACACTCGCAAAAGAATTTGATATGAAGGACCTCGGTCCAGTCGATACCCTGTTAGGTATGAAGGTTTGAGTTGATAAGGGTAGAGTTACTCTTAGTCAAGCTCATTATATTGAGCAACTTCTTTCGACACGGGGATACAAAAACTGTAGGGCTGTAGAGACACCTTTCGATCATAATGTCAAATTGAGTCCAAATGTTGGAACAAGCATTGATCAAGTCAAATATTCCAAAATTATTGGTAGTCTCATGTACGCCACAAGCTGTACTCGACCAGACATTGCCTTCTCTGTTAGCATACTGAGTCGTTTTACCAGTAGTCCGAGCAAAGAGCATTGGGATGCTCTCGATAGGCTGATGAAATGCATGTCAGGTACTAAGAATCACGCCCTGTGCTACACTGGTTACCCACCTACTGTGGATGGATATTCTGATGCCTCGTGGTGTTCAGAAATCAGTAACAGCAAATCTACCAGTGTTGAAACCGACTACTCGGTCTCTGTGGAGTTCGGGGCCCTCAACGAGGCTGAGGGGTGACCAACCCTTACTTCCCCCAAGGGAGAGCTCTAGGTTGAAGGTGTCGGAACTAAGAGCTGGACCAAGGGCTTAGCGGGGAGGTCCCGCCACGTACCCGGAAGTCCCCTTGGAACTGCCCCTCCCAAGCCACTACTAAGCTTGGGCACCACTGGAGCCTCTCCTCACCCCCCAGAGAGACTTGGGGAGGGAGAGGGAGAAGGAGAGAGCTAGCCTAGGATGAGAGGTCCCTCCAAATGGTGCCCCCTTGGTCCTATTTATAGGATTTTTGAAGTTGGGCTGCTAATAGCCAAAAACTGGTCAGCCAGATTACCAAAATACCCATGAATTGGGCTGCGGATAGCTGAATCCCGCTGTTCTGAAACGCTAAATGCAGACCACTGGACTGTGAATAGCCAGACTAGACTGCGAATAGTAAACTGGACGAGGGGGGCCTCCCCTGGGAGAGAGGGGGGGCGAACCGCCCCTCCCCCTCTCTGCTCCTACCTGCTGGGCGAGAGAGGGAGGGGCGAAACCCCCCTCCCCCCTCTCCGCCCCTACTTGCTGGGCGAGAGAGGGAGGGGCGAGACCCCCCTCCCCCCTCTCCGCCCCTACTTGCTGGGCGAGAGAGGGAGGGGCGAGACCCCCCTCCCCCCTCTCTGCCCCTACTTGCTGGGCGAGAGAGGGAGGGGCGAGACCTCCCTCCCCCCTCTCCACCCCTACTTGCTGGGCGAGAGAGGGAGGGGCGAGACCCCCTCCCCCCTCTCCGCCCCAACCTCCTGGGCGAGAGGGGGGGCGAGACCCCCTCCCCCTCTCCGCCCCGACCTCTTGGGCGAGAGGGGGGGCGAGACCCCCTCCCCGCCCCAACCTCCTGGGCGAGAGGGGGGGGGCAAGACCCCCTCCCCCTCTCCGCCCCGACCTCTTGGGCGAGAGGGGGGGCGAGACCCCCTCCCCCTCTCCGCCCCAACCTCCTGGGCGAGAGGGGGGGGGGGGGGGGGGGGGGGGGGGGGGGGGGGGGCGAGACCCCCTCCCCCTCTCCGCCCCAACCTCTTGGGCGAGAGGGGGGGCGAGACCCCCTCCCCTCTCTCCGCCTCTTCCTGCTGGGCGAGAGAGGGAGGGGCGAGACCCCCCCTCTCCTCTCTCCGCCTCTTCCTGCTGGGTGAGCGGGAGGTTTCTGCCTCTACCGCTCTCCCTCCTTTCTCTCTGTCTTGGATCATACTACAAACGAGGCACAAATGAGCTCTTGGGTCCCGGCAACCTACTCAGCGAATATAGGGTTGTACACAATCCCTGCTCTTTTCGAGCGAGGTACACGCTCGGAAAGAAATGTCCAACCCTGTGTATTCGACGAGTGTTGCTGGAAACCCGACTAACAGTGCTATCTTGAAAAAATATATAGCATCTCCGAGAGTTCCTCCAACCCTGCCGGCTAGCGAGAGCCCGACTAGCGGAACCACCTCGGGGGAAAAACATAACCTCTCCGAGAGACCTTCTTATCCTGTCAGCTAACGAGGGGAACTAATCATTTAACCTCCCTGGGAGGTCAGCCTACCCTGCCGTCTAGTGAGAGCCCGGTCAGCGGAACCATCCATGGGGAACATCACATATCCTCCCTAGGAGGTCAACCTGCCCTGCCGTCTAGTGAGAGCCCGGTCAGCGGAACCATCCAAGGGGAACATCACATATCCCCCTTAGGAGGTCAACCTGCCCTGCCGTCTAGTGAGAGCCCGGTCAGCGGAACCATCCAAGGGGAACATCACTTAACCTCCCTAGGAGGTCAACCTGCCCTGCCGTCTAGTGAGAGCCCGGTCAGCGGAACCATCTAAGGGGAACATCACTTATCTTCCCTAGGAGGTCAACCTGCCCTGCCGTCTAGTGAGAGCCCGGTCAGTGGAATCATCCAAGGGGAACATCTCTTATCCTCCCTGGGAGGTCAACCTGTCCTGCCGTCTAGTGAGAGCCCGGTCAGCGGAACCATCCAAGGGGAACATCTCTTATCCTCCCTAGGAGGTCAACCTATCCTGTCGTTTAGTGAGAGCCCGGTCAGCGGAACCATCCAAGGGGAACATCTCTTATCCTCCCTAGGAGGTCAACCTGTCCTGCCGTCTAGTGAGAGCCCGGTCAGTGGAACCATCCAAGGGGAACATCTCTTATCCTCCCTAGGAGGTCAACCTATCCTGCCGTCTAGTGAGAGCCCGGTCAGCGGAACCATCCAAGGGGAACATCTCTTATCCTCCATAGGAGGTCAACCTGTCCTGCCGTCTAGTGAGAGCCCGGTCAGCGGAACCATCCAAGGGGAACATCTCTTATCCTCCCTAGGAGGTCAACCTGTCCTGCCGTCTAGTGAGAGCCCGGTCAGCGGAACCATCCAAGGGGAACATCTCTTATCCTCCCTAGGAGGTCAACCTGTCCTGCCGTCTAGTGAGAGCCCGGTCAGTGGAACCATCCAAGGGGAACATCTCTTATCCTTCCTAGGAGGTCAACCTGCCCTGCCGTCTAGTGAGAGCCCGGTCCGCGGAACCATCCAAGGGGAACATCTCTTATCCTCCCTGGGAGGTCAACCTGTCCTGCCGTCTAGTGAGAGCCCGGTCAGCGGAACCATCCAAGGGGAACAAATACCTTGAAAAGAACTTTTATTACATTAGTCCTTCGGTTACATGCAAGAAAAACTAAGTATGAAAACACTCCCTCCTACTACATGGACTTAAGGAAAAAACAAAGCACGGAGACCAGGACTCGGACTTCTACTCCCAGGCATGGTCCTCCTCGACCTCCTCTGGTTGTTGACGCTGCGGCCTCGGGCCCCTCGCCTCCCTCATTTCCAAGAACTCGGGGCAGGCGGATGTCGCGTGGCCTTCCTCCTGATGGAAGTCACAGTAAGGCAACTCCACTCGGACGCCCCTCCTTCCTCCCCTACGATTTCTTCTTCTTCTGTGGTCGATCACCATGGCTTGTTGGGGTGGTGGAGAGGGTGCTTTCGGTCCCTGCCTCCATCCTGGGAGGTCGGTCCCCTCTTCTTGGAAGCTGTCTTCCTCCTGGTCGAATTTCCTCTTGGGGGACTTTGCTCTTCCCCCTGCTGCCTAGCCTCCGGCTCACTCAGCTTGGCCAGCCTTCTTGTGAACTCCGGGTTGGCCTCTTCACTTTCAACTTCTTCGGCCACCCTTTCCATCAACTCCTCAAAAGACAAAGGAGCCCTCCTCTTGAGGTCCGCCTTGAAGAAGCCCTCCCGCAGCCCCAACGTGAATGCAAGCTTGAGGGTGTACCCGGACACCTCTTCGACGAGGTGAACCTCTTCCCTGAACCGTTCCAGATATTGAGCCAGTGGCTCCTCTGGCTCTTGCTTGACCTTGAAAAGTGCTTCGGCATCTTTCTTCCTCTTCCTTGACGTCGAGAAGCGCAGCAGGAAACCTCGACGTAAGTCTTCGAAGGCATAGATGGATCCCGCAGGGAGCTGGTGGAACCACTCTCTAGCCTTTTCCTTCAGGGTTGTCGCAAAGAGTCGACACCTGAAAGCGTCCGACATGGGCATGATGGAGACCATGTCCTCAAACCACTGCAGGTGCAGGACGGGGTCATCCTTGCCAAAGTAGTGAGACATCTCTGCTCCCTTGAACCCCCCCCCCCCGGAATCGGGGCTGAGAGGATCATCTCAGAAAAAGGACCTCCTTTGCTCGCCCCCCTTTGGGGCTGGGCGAGTGGGGAGGGTGCCCCTCTACTGAGCTCGCCCCCTTGGGGCTGGGCGAGTGGGGGCCTGGCGCCTCCCCACTCGCCCCCTTGGGGCTGGGCGAGTGGGGGTCTGGCACCTCCCCACTCCCCCCTCCTGGTACCTCCTCTCTGGCTGGTTGGTCGAGAGGGATCTCACCCTCCTGTTGAGGCGAGACCTCTGAACCACTTCCTCTCCTGCCTTCGCCTATCGAGGCGAGAGTCACATGTAAGGTCTGCAGGACCTCTTGCCTGAAATTTTCGAACATCTCCAACATCACCCCATCTACCGGGGGCTGCGAGTGACCCGGGTCGGAACTTCCTCCACCTCCGCCCATGGAGCTCATCTTGAGGATTTCTTGAATCAGTCACTCTCCACGCTCACCGCACCATAAATGTTGAAACCGACTACTCGGTCTCTGTGGAGTTCGGGGCCCTCAACGAGGCTGAGGGGTGACCAACCCTTACTTCCCCCAAGGGAGAGCTCTAGGTTGAAGGTGTCGGAACTAAGAGCTGGACCAAGGGCTTAGCGGGGAGGTCCCGCCACGTACCCGGAAGTCTCCTTGAAACTTCCCCTCCCAAGTCACTACTAAGCTTGGGCACCACTGGAGCCTCTCCTCACCCCCTTGAGAGACTTGGGGAGGGAGAGGGAGAAGGAGAGAGCTAGCCTAGGATGAGAGGTCCCTCCAAATGGTGCCCCCTTGGTCCTATTTATAGGATTTTTGAAGTTGGGCTGCTAATAGCCAAAAACTGGTCAGCCAGATTACCAAAATACCCCTGAATTGGGTTGCGGATAGCAGAATCCTGCTGTTCTGAAACGCTAAATGCAGACCACTGGACTGCGAATAGTAAACTGGACGAGGGAGGCCTCCCCTGGGCGAGAGGGGGGGCGAACCGCCCCTCCCCCTCTCTGCTCCTACCTGCTGGGCGAGAGAGGGAGGGGCGAGACCCCTCTCCGCCCCTACTTGCTGGGCGAGAGAGGGAGGGGCGAGAGAGGGAGGGGCGAGACCCCCCTCCCCCCTCTCCGCCCCTACTTGCTGGGCGAGAGAGGGAGGGGCGAGACCCCCCTCCCCCCTCTCTGCCCCTACTTGCTGGGCGAGAGAGGTTGGGGCGAGACCCCCCTCCCCCCTCTCCGCCCCTACTTGGTGGGCGAGAGAGGGAGGGGCGAGACCCCCCTCCCCCCTCTCCGCCCCAACCTCCTGGGCGAGAGGGGGGGCGAGACCCCCTCCCCCTCTCCGCCCCGACCTCTTGGGCGAGAGGGGGGGCGAGACCCCCTCCCCGCCCCAACCTCCTGGGCGAGAGGGGGGGCGAGACCCCCTCCCCCTCTCCGCCCCGACCTCTTGGGCGAGAGGGGGGGCGAGACCCCCCCCCCCCTCTCCGCCCCAACCTCCTGGGCGAGAGGGGGGCGAGACCCCCTCCCCCTCTCCGCCCCGACCTCTTGGGCGAGAGGGGGGGGGGGGGGCGAGACCCCCTCCCCTCTCTCCGCCTCTTCCTGCTGGGCGAGAGAGGGAGGGGCGAGACCCCCCCTCTCCTCTCTCCGCCTCTTCCTGCTGGGCGAGCGGGAGGTTTCTGCCTCTACCGCTCTCCCTCCTTTCTCTCTGTCTTGGATCATACTACAAACGAGGCACAAATGAGCTCTTGGGTCCCGGCAACCTACTCGGCGAATATAGGGTTGTACAACCAGTGGATACATATTCACTCTAGGTGGAGCTGCTATCACTTGGAAATCCAAAAGACAGACCTGTATAGCATTGTCTTCTATGAAAGCCGAGTTGTTTGCCTTAGCTTCGGCTAGTGAAGAGGCAGATTGGATCAGGAATCTGATACTAGATATTCCCTTGTCTAGGTTACAAGTCAACTCACTGAGCTTGTATTGCGATAACCAAGCAGCAGCCCAAGTTGTTAAAAAAGCCCTCTACAATACTAAGAGGAGACATGTACGACTGAGACACGCTCTGCTAAACTATCTGAAAGAACAAGGAATTATCTCTTTGGTCGACGTGCGATCAAAAGATAATCTAGCTGATCCATTAACGAAAGGAATGCCCAAAGACCGGTTAATCAAAACTGTGGGGGAAATGTGACTACAGGCGATTTAGATCACCTTAGTCTACATCGATGTTTTGATTTCTCCCGATTTCCTTTGTCAAAGCAAGCATGTTGTGCTCCGTTGATGTTTTGGTTGCTGAGTACGAATCTGGTGAGTTATTTCATTCCAAATCTGATGTTAACAATTTTACCTGAATTTGTCTTCTCTTACCTTGGAGGAGAGTGTTATTCCAAATTTGATAATACAATCTGACTCGGTTTGACTCTTCTTTAGTTAAGGGGTCTTCATTCCAAACTTGATGATCTCCACTTAGCTTTAGAAGAACAGTAACCCGGACATTCCATATTGGAACACAGATATCGCTGCGGTGTCCAGAAGTCTATAAATCGTCTCGTTGGAAACCGATATTAGATTCTGAGGTTGAACCTATAATACTCTAAATACTCCTTCAAACTTAATTATTAAGTACTACGTTCCCTTTGTTGAACTAGATTCTTGTACATTTTCAAAGCATGAATTCATTTCTAATGACATTCCATGTTGGAAATTACAGGAGTTGTTGTTAATGGAGGAGCACTGGCAGGATGAGATCCTGAGCAGGATGATTTGCTGGACGTCTGAGGCCGACGACAGTTAGAGTGTTATTTGCTTTCTTTTGTTTTATCTCTGCTTAGAGCATTGTTTAGCTCTCTTTGATACACTTGCTTTTTAGACTTTTGCTCTTTGTGTTGATTCTAGTCACTACGTTTGTTGGACTTGTGCTATGATCGTACTTTAGACTGTTTTGTAGTGCATCTGAGATTTATTGTTTATCTTTATGCGTGCATACTATTTTCTTTGAGTCTAATCAGTTTTTGCAGGTGTTGGACACGGTTGTGTATTGTTCACGATCCGGTTGAACCTACACAAACCACCATCATCGTCGTCGGGTTTACCGCGGACATATGAGGAGATTGTTAACGCATTAACTATTATGTCCGCGTGTCCGAACCGACACGATATGTCTTAACGGGTTGCGTGTTGACCTAGGGCTCCGCCCTAAGCTGGAGATACTATAAATACGCATTCCAAACTCGATGTCGTATTGTAGAATATCTTGAGCGTCTCTAACCCTAACAGCTCTTACCCTTGGTTGCATGGCAGTGGCGTTCTTCAATCCAGCAATAACAATAGTTCTTCATATGGGATCTGGTGGTCATGGAGTACCCCCTTTAGGGAGTCCTGATGGTGATTGACTAATTTATTACCATATATCTATCGAAATTTTGTATGATGATTATGCAATTTTGGATTCTCATACCTCTTCACTATAGTGAGTCGTGTGATTGCTGAAATGATTTTGAGTTGGCAAATGCAATTATTTTAATCCTTTTCCTGTATTTGCATTTGTATTTTACCATTTTGAAGGATGTTATTTGGATTTCTCATTTAGAGGTTTGTGATGGTTTATAAAAGTCCTCACTCATTTCAGTAGTTGCAGTTTGTAGCTACCTGTATAATGGTTGCAAACTTGCAATTCTACATCCATATGCTTGTTCAAACCACTTTATTGCTAGTGAATACTCCTGTGATGTGTATGTGAATGTGTGTGTGTGTGTGTGTGTGTGTGGATCTAATGTGTGTGTTTTTTATTTGTGGATGTGTGTTTGTTTTCTATTTGTGGATGTGTGTTTGTTTTTTATTTGTGGATGTGTATGTGGATGTGTATGTGGATTTGTGTGTGGATGTGTGTGGATGTGTATGTGAATGTGTATGTGGATGTGTGTGAATGTGTATGTGGATGTGTGTGTTTGTTTTTTTATTTGTGGATGTGTATGTGAATGTGTATGTGGATGTGTGTGGTGTGTGTGTGGTGTGTGGTGTGTTTAAAACTTTATGTATTTTAAGTTCTAAAAAAACAGCTTCCAAAAGTTATTTCTCCAAATAGCTAAATTAGAAAATCGCTCTTCAAAGCGCACTTCTGCACAGAACACCCAAACACTCTGCAGCTTTTCAAAACTGCTCCCCAGAGAGCTCTTTTAAAACAGCTCTACCCGGACAGCAGCTTTTCAATCCGCCAGAGCTGTCTCAAACAGACCCTAAGACTCTCCTTCGCACAGCGGTGGCGGTCGTAAATATAGTGGTTATGAACTGTCTTTCGTGAACGCCCAATCTCGCCCTGAGAAATTTCATTTATTTTTATGTTCAAAATAAATTTTCTTTTCGTGCATGCATGGTCGCGATCATAATCATTGTCTTGTCAAACGTGCATACCATGATGATGTCGGTTCTATTCAAACCAATTCAGGTTCACAAAAGTATCATTATAATTACAGTACTAGTAAACAATACATAATACATAATTATTTATTTTTCTAATATATTTAAAATTAAATAATTGACATGAATTATCATTTTAAATCTGAATATAAGTCTATGATTGCATGTTTGGGAATAATTATACGATTATTTTTAGATTAAGTAATAAGTTTGATAGGGTTCTCACAAAATACGTTCGATCGAGCCAAATATTCTTTAAGCACAATCGTCGAAGATACGTGCGTCCGAACACGCGTCCCTAGTCGTGTCACGCATGAGGCCCCGCCTGGCCACGTTCACGCTCGTGCGCGGCCCCAGCTGCGCGCACAAGCAAACGTGCGGCCCCACCTGCGCGCACAAGCCAACGCGCGGCCCCAAGTGTGCGCACCTACGCAGCCCCGCTTGGTCGCGCGGCCCTGGCCGCGCGAGGGCCGCGCACACTCCTGACCGCCCGCACCTGCGCACCGCCCCTCCTGGCCGCGTGCTAACTTACGCGCGACCCTGGATGTGTGCTCCCGCACACAGCCTCGAGTGGCCCCTTGGCCGCCCGGCCCTCCGGCCTCCCGGATCGGACGACCTCTAGGCCTCCCAGATCAGGCGCGCGCCCCCTTGGCCGCCCGGCCCTCCGGCCGCCCAGATCGGGGTGCCCATTGGATGCCCAACCCTCCGGCCGCCAAGATCAGGCGGCCTCTTGGCAGCCCAGATCGGGCTGCCCCCTTTGCCGCCCTGGTAGGGCGACCCATTGGCCGCACGGCTTCCCGCAGACGACCGACCAGGGCCATCCTCGTCGGGTGCCCCGACCGTTCTCTCCACTGGCCGGCCTCGCCGACCGGGTCTCGCCGTCGGTCGGTTCCCTCACTGACTAGCCCTCCACCGCGTGGTCTCCACTGTCCAATGTGCGGGTAACCGCCCACGTAAACACCCATTATGGGTGGGTGCACATAGCCGAAATCATATCGGCCTGCTCGTGGCAAATTATTATAAAATATGCGTATTAATCTATATTAAATCAGCCTACAAATGGTAAAAAAAAGGTTGGTTATGACTTGCGGATAACCGTGTAACCAACATAACCACCCTTGGGACCAATAAATAAGAATCATGGCACTCCTTCATTCGGATCTACTTCTCCTCCCTCCACTTCTCCTCCTACGTATGAGAGAGCTCCTTAAGGAACACCTTGAAGATCTCACTCGCCTTCGAAGACTCCTTCGAAGATCTTCGAGCGCCTTGAAGATTTTTCGAAGGCCTTCTTTCGCTCCAACGTACGCCACCTTGTACTCCGCTCTCAAGACCGCTCCAAAGTGCGGCTCCGCGCACTCCGCTCTCCAACACCGCTCCAAAGTGCGCCTATGCGCGCTCCGCTCTCTAAGACCGCTGCAGATTCCTCCGTGCACAGCAGGAGATAAGCCGTAGACACCAAGGCGCGCAGAACATGCCGCCCAAGCCATCAAACTGCAACCATCGAATCCAGAGCGCGAAATACTTAGCTCCGCGAGCGGTGGTCTGTCACCCTCCGAGCACATTTTCTCCTCTCCCCCAACAATTGTAACAAGGAGCGGCCCGTTGCCTTCGCCTTCCTCAGAAGCATTATAAAGCAACAACAAGTAGTGAAGTTTGGTCGGCACCGAATCGGCCACGTGTTTTTTAACCTATTTTCGGGGTTTTCCACGGTAAAAATGGTCGTTTGCCAGTCGTCTCATTCACATTAACTGTTTGTGCGCTCGACTGCTCTCGGGCTAAGACGGTGCAATTTAGACCGATCTACAGGAGCCTCGAGTGAGCCGCAACTGTTTGACGCCGTTTGTGAGAAAGTGTTCTCAGTATTCCCAGAAGATTCCGAAGACAGTATCCCCTTCACAGCGATACTCGAAGACTGACATCAATGGCAAGAAGAGCTACCAGCGCTGCTGAAAGATCATCCCCTGGGGGGAACGTCGATCCGGTTCCCTCCCACTGATCACATGTCAACACATCTCTCCCGGAAGAGGCCATGCACGCACCCCGTTGACATTGGAGGGACGCGTATGCCCAATTGAAGAGTACCTCGCAAACAGAAAAGCGTCTCGAGCTCATAATCCTTCTGCCGCTCGCAAACCCCCGACCTCTATACTCTGCCCGTCGCTCAATTTTTTCGTGTGCACGTGAGTTTGTGAGCGATGAGAAGATCACATATTTACTGTAGGTAAGTGACTTTGCCTGTATGAGAGCACAATTTTTAAAATTAAAGAAAAAATATGTAAATTAAAGAAATTAATTGTTTTTGTAATAAATAAGAGTAAAATAAAAAAATTGAATATTTCCTGAATTTTTTTATTTATTTTTAATATTGGATATATATATATATATATTCAATGAATATAAAAGAAGCTGAGTTAAATAAAAAAAAACATATATATTCTACCACCATCTTTATTTAGTAGTGATGTGAAGTACAATCCGAGCTCTCCTATCAAGAACTACATGTAGGGTTGTATCTTTTGAATTGAAGAGTGAGAGATCTTCTTTGGCATTACCTACCTAAGGTAGCTTCATCATTAAACCACCTTTTTTCATCCTGTGAATACGGTGGTTACGGACCGTCATCTAATTAACACGACTTTTTTTTACGCTCCGGAGAGTTTGGACAAAACTGCAATGCACCGTCAAGAACAAGTGTTCGGCATAATAACGGTCATGACTGCTACGAATAAAAAATAATAACTTAATACTGCATGTAGAAAGTCCATGTCTTTGATAAATTTTGAAAAATATGAAATTGACTATTTCAAAAAATTATTGACATATATACTGCATCAACTTTAACAACAATATCTACAAATATTTGACTTTTTGCTTATAAATGTTCACACCTTTTGATGGCCAGTCATAAACCCAAGAGCTGTTTATGTTGAAAAGAAGGATTATATGGATGGTGAAATTTTTATGTCGGTTAGAGATTGCGGTCCGGAATTTATGAAATGTTGACACGTGGCGTTATATTCTAATTAAATATGAATGTTCTTTATTCAGTTTCCCGCTGTATTCCCCCCCCCCCCCCCCCCCCCCTCCCCCCAATCTCTCTCCAGCCATTTCTAGCTCCATGTTAGTTTTTTTCTTTGTTCACCCACCACATTTGCTTCCGGCGACATCGGTTTAGAAGGCGACACATTTGTTTACCAATTGGAGACGAAGAAGAAGATGCCTCTTTACATGTTCTTGTTGAAAGATGGAAAATATAATTTTCATTACAAACGTGTGAACCTTCTGCATTGATCATATTGAATGGGAGTGCGCGCTATTATACGCAGTTCTTCCATAAGTTTATTACTGAGATATCCATTCTGAAATTTGAGATAAATAGAATGACATAAGATGTCGTATTTGACATCGCATATTTTATCTTTGACATCTCAGATGTCATTTCTGAGTTTTGATATATGGAGTGTTCTTGACATTCACTTGTGAATTATAGGAAGCTGTGAAAGATAAATATGCATTTCAATTTGCTCAAAGTGAAAAGGGGGTTTATCAAATGTGTTCTGAGTGTTGAACTTGAAAATCACGGTTTAAGAGGAGTTCATGCCTATTGATTGTAGCTTGCATTTACTTCTCATGAGATTTCACAAATAACTTCTAGAATGTCAAAATTGACATCTGAGCTGTCATATTGTATAACAACAGAGATTAATCAAATGACATTTGAGATATTTCAGAGGGCATCTCCGATGTCAAAAATGATATCTGAAGTATCGAAGGAATATCTCTGATGCCCTAAAATGTTGAAAGCACCCTATACGAAGAAATCAGAGATGGTGGAAGATGTCGGAAACTAAAATGACGGAAACTGATGGAAAATGCAGAAATACCTAGGTTGTCGTAAATGATGGGGGGGAGAAGTTTCAAGGTGGCCGGAAATTTGCGAGGACAAACAATAGTCAGGAAGAAAAACTCCAGCGACGCCCTATGGTATCTAAGAGATTGGTAGAGAGGTCCGCGAAAGGAGCAATTAAACACAAGCCAACAAGCTATTCAAATATAACGCCACGTGTCAACATCCCGTAAATCCCGGACCGCGATCTCTAACCAGAGTAGTCCAGGCACAAAAAATTCACCTTTAATTCTCTGCAGAAGGTGATCATTATCCACGTATAACTCTCGATAGGGTCATAGCTCTTGAATATATATATATAAATAAATTGTCTTTGGTTAAAAATTTTACAAATTCAAAAATATCTTTTATCTTCTAATACATTCAAAATTATATAATCTAAGGTAAAATGTTCATAAAATAATGATAAAAATCTATATAATTCAAAAAGTTTTTTTTTGTAGAATTTCTACACCCACTATATATGGGTAGTCATTCAAAAAAGCTAAATATTAAAAGTAACGATGAAAATCAGTCTGCGAAGGGCGGGCTCTCAGTTGGGAGCAGATGTATCCCGCTGTCAAGCAAAACCCGTCATTGCACTAACATAGGTTGAAGGTACGTGTCGTTCGACTCGCGTGTAATATATATAGAGAGGTCGAAAGAGAGATAGAGAGAGAGAGAGAGAGAGAGAGAGAGAGTAAAATACGTGCACGGTGCTCACGGTAGATGGAGCAGCGGAGGAGCAGGGGGGAGGATGAGGAGTAGAAAAATCCAAGGGAAAAAAAAAGAGAAGAATCTAGGAGTTGGGGGGGGCAATGGCGGGCGGGCCTACAATACTCGCCCGGCGACGAAACTGGGAAAGGAGAAACCGGTTTAATTTGTTTGAAGCTGGGGGAGGAAGATGACAAGCGCAGCTGCTGCTGCAGGCCCACGAGGTGTAGAGAGAGAAACCTAGAGAGCGAGAGAGAGATGAGAGAAAGATGATATTTCATATTTGATTCGATCCCTGTTTCAGCCCCAGGCTTCCTTCCAAATCCCTTATTTCCTTTATTCCTTCATCAAATCGCATCCCCACCCCCCTCCCTCGTCTCATCCATTCCACACTTTTTTTGTTTCATCCCCTCTCTCTCTCCCCCCTCTCTCTCTCTCTCTCTCTCTCTCTCTCTCTCTCTCTCTCTCTTCAGGCCACCGTTTGGTGGTTGAACGGTTCGGATCTGGTTGGTCGTGGATCCCGTCTTCGAACCGGCTTGATGGGATCTTTAATTCCGAGCAGTTAGATCGGTTCTGAACTCTTAGATGTAAGCCGAACCGATTCCATTTTGGAGCAAAACCGTAAACCGAACCACCCTTACATAATTCAAGAACTATATATGAAACCGAACCAAACCGCTCTTTTTCGTATATTTATATAATTAATAATTCTATAATATCATTTTATTATAAAACCCAAATAGCACCACCCATGATGGGGGGGGGGGGGGGGGGGGGGGGGGGGGGTAACAACGGCAGTCGGAAGGCGACAACGGCGGTCGAAAGGCGACGATGGCAGTCGAGAGTGAGATCGGCTATCAGGAGTGAGCGCGGCGCTGGTGCGCGCGAGAGGCAAATCGCTCGATTGGAAATCCTGGAAGAAAACTGTGCCGGATTGACGGACTCGGTGGCTGCCATCGAGGAGGAGATGAGGGCTTTTACGCGGCGATTGGAAGAACGGATCGACGCCCGGCTAGATGAAATCAAGGCGCTATTAGCACAGAATCTGAAGGGGAAGACGACGATGCACGAAGATGCCGGCGGATTGCAAAATCAGGCCGCCGGAACGAACAGATCGCGACATCCCGACCCACAAGCGGGGGAAATAGTCGGATCGTCCGATCCCGTGCGTACAAGTGCTGGATTGAGCGGATCGGGAGCCGACGTGATTGGAGGCACCGCAGCGACGTGGGGAACCCGCGGGGCTTCACCCGGGGCCGGATCGATCCCGATTTGGGCGGCGGACAAAGGCACGGGTCTCCCACCATGGGGACGATACAACGGCGAGCAGGGAGACCTCGGCGGGGGCCATCCACCCTGGACGCGGCTCGGCGGTGAGTATGGTGAATCCAGGAGGGCGCACTCCAGGCAGGCCAATAGGGGAACGGGGGGCATCTTGCCTCCTCCGCATGGTGTCGGGCCCCCGGGCGGCTACAGACTCAACGGTCCTTGGAGCGGCCAGCCATTTCAGGGCTTTCCGGGCGCAACACCGGTCCGATGGAGCTGAGACGACCATTTGCACCAGAACAAGAGGTAGGGGAACACAGACGTGGAAACCAGCGGACCTACATGCAACCAAAAAGGACCCGGATGAACTTTCCAAGGTTCAGAGGGGACGGGGACGCGTTGGAATGGGTGCAAAAGGCCGAATTATTCTTCAATTACCAGGGGATTCCCGAGGGGCGGTGGGTACAGCTGGCAGCCTTCCTTCTGGAAGAATACGCATATCAGTGGACCAAATGGTTCCAATGTGGTCGTGCTTACGCCCCATGGACGGAGTTCGTGGAAGCTTTCTCCGCACATTTCGGACCACTGGAGTATGAAGACGTCGAGGCAACGCTGCAGAAGCTTCGACAGAAGGGAACGATGACTGAGTACCGCACTGAGTTTGAGAAGCTGGCCAATCGGGTCAGTTGGGAGGAGAAGACTCTCCTCAGTTGCTTCATATCAGGGCTGAAGGACTATTTGAGAGATGAGGTCCATGCTTACCTGCCTCGTAGTTTGAGTCATGCCAGCAGCCTGACACAGATACAGGAGGAGCGCTTCAACCGCCAGTGAAACCGCGCCACGGCGAGAGCCCCAACGACCCCAGTGATGGGTCGAAGGGAACCACCGCCGGCAGCTAAACCGACAGTGACGAGACTTACTTGGCCAGATTTGCAGGCAAGGAAGGAGAAGGGCATGTGTTTCAACTGTGATGAGAAGTACGCGCCAGGTCACCGGTGCCAGAAGGTCCAAGTTTTTATGCTAAGGGAGGAGGACGAGGAGGAAGGCTCTGCAGACATTGAGGGGGAGGACGGATTGGACCTAGCGGAGTTTGGAGTCTCTCTCCAGGCTATGGAGGGATGCTCAGTGCCTCTTACTTTGCGCATCGCGAGAAGATTGACCAGGAGCGGGTGACTATTCTAATTGATAGTGGGAGTACCCACAACTTCATCAACCCCGCGATGGCCCTAAAGGTGGGACATGCAGTTGACAGAGAGGTCGCCTTTCAGGTCATGGTGGACGAAAGAAGCAAGTTGAGGTGTGAGGGGTGCTTAAAGGGGTGGAGATGCGGATGCAGGGATACGTATGACATACCGACGTCTACCTGCTACCGATTAGGGGGTCTGATATGGTCCTTGGGGTTCAGTGGCTCAGACAGTTGCGACGGGTGACCACGGATTGGGATCAGATAACATTGGAGTTTACTCAGCGGGGGACAGATCATTGCCTGCACAACATACGATCATCCCCACTCAAAGAGATCTCTATACGGAGCAGAGGTTGGAGGAGCAGGGCAGCACGATGGCCATGGTACTAGGAGTGACGGCCATGTACCAGTCACCCATGAGGAGCCCGAGCAGATGCAGGCCTTACTGGCACAGTACGAGGACGTTTTCCAGGAGCCACACACTCTTCCTCCCTCGAGATTTCGTGACCACCAGATTCAGTTGAAAACGAGGGCGGATCCCACCAATATCCGGCCCTACCGCTATCCTCATATTCAAAAGGCGGAGAGAGAGCACAGTGTCCGAGAGATGCTCGTCACCGGCATCATACGGCCCAGTACCAGTGCTTTCTCTTCACCGATCATACTGGTGAAGGAAAAGGATGGTTCATGGAGATTCTGGGTCGACTACTATAGGTTGAACAGCTCAACCATCAAGGACAAGTTTCCCATCCTGATGATTGGAGAGTTGTTGGATGAACTGCATGGAGCGAGCCTTTTCACCAAACTGGATCTACGGTCCGGTTACCACCAGATTCAGATGAAGGAGGACATACACAAGACGACTTTTCGTAACCATGACAGTCACTACGAATTCTTGGTGATGTCATTCGGATTAGCAAACGCCCCATCTACCTTTCAGGAGGTGATGAACGAGATTTTTAGGCCACTTCTACGCCGATGTGCGCTGGTTTATTTCGACGACATCTTGATCTACATCAGGAATTGGGAGGACCATCTGGATCACATTCGGCACGTGCTAACTATACTGAGGGAGCACCGGCTCTATGCCAAGCATTCCAAATGCTCATTCGAGCAAGCAGAGGTTGAGTACTTGGGCCATCTGTTGTCCGCTCATGGGGTCCAGGCCAACCCAAAGAAGATTGCTGGCATGGTGACATGGTCTCAACCCACGACGATCTGAGCCTTACGGGGCTTTCTCGGGCTCACTGGATACTTCGCCGTTTTGTGAAGGACTACGATAAGATTGCACGACCCCTCACTCAGTTGCTCCAGAAGGAGGCTTTTTAGTGGCATGAAGAGGCGGAGGATGCTTTCCAGGCCTTGAAAAAGGCAATGACCACCACTCCGGTTTTGACACTTCCAGAATTCTCCAACGAGTTCGTGGTCGAGACAAATGCATCGGGGGTCGGAATTGGAGCAGTGCTGATGCAGAAGGGTCGACCCTTGGCCTTCTTCAGCAAGGCACTGGCACCAAAGACGCTGGGACTTTCCACGTATGAAAAGGAGATGTTGTCCATACTCCACGCGGTTGTCATGTGGCGGTCTTATCTTCTAGGGCGACACTTCTAGGTCTGCACGGACCATCAGAGCTTAAAGCACTTCCTCGAGCAACGATTGGCATCTCCATTGCAACAGAAGTGGTTGGCAAATTTGATGGGATACGACTATGAGATCGTCTACAAACAAGGGAAAGAAAATGTGGTGGTCGACGCACTATCACGCATACCGGAGAGCTCCCTCTCCCACATTTTGGGACTAGTGATTGAGTCCTTGGATGAGATACAGGGGGAGGTGAACCAAGACACAGAGCTCCGAGCCATTGTGGAGGCACTTCAGCAGGGGCACACCATAGTGCCCGGGTACCACTTGCAGGGTGAGAGACTTTACTACCACGGTCGGGTGGTCATTCCCGCCACATCTACATGGCGTACTATTATGAGGCAGGAGTTCCATGCATACCCGACTGGCGGCCATGTCGGTATTCTTCGTACGCTGCAGCGAGTCCGCGCGAATGTCTTTTGGAAGGGCATGCGATGACATGTCTAACAGTTCATGCGGGAGTGTGAGGTTTGCCAGCAACAAAAGTACGAGACCACATCACCCGATGGATTGCTTACCCCGCTAGAGATTCCACATCATATTTGGGACACGGTCTCCATGGACTTCATAGACAGCCTGCCCAAATCTTAGGGCAAGTCCGTCATTCACGTGGTGGTCGACAAGCTGTCCAAGTATGGGCATTTTCTAGCCTTGAGCCATCCATACACTGGGGAGACCGTTGCTGAGCTGTTCGCCCGGGAGATCGTGAAACTCCATGGTATTCCACATTCTATCATCTCAGACAGAGACCCAGTTTTTGTGAGCAAATTCTGGAAGGAGCTTTTCCGGCTGTAGGACACCACACTACACATGAGCACGACCAACCATCCCCAAATTGACGGGCAGACGGAGGTTCTCAACAGGGGATTCGATACTTATTTACAGTGCTTTGTGATGGATGAACCACGCACGTGGACCCGTTGGTTACATTGGGATGAGTACTGCTACAACACATCCTTTCATATGGCAAGCAAGCTCACTCCTTTCGAAGTTGTGTGCGACAGGCCACCACCCACGTTGGGTTCTTATGAGCCAGATAGCACTGCTCTTCCGTCCGTCGATCGGACGCTACAAGATTGGGATTGTACCCTACTATTACTTTGGGACAACTTACGGGCCTCATGGGATCGCATGAAGGTCCAGGCAGACAAATAACATACTGAACGAGAATTTGCGGTGGGCGATGAGGTTTTCCTCAAGCTCCAACCGTATAGGCAGAGGTGCTCGTCAAATGGAAGCATGTGGCGGAGGTTCATAATTCCTAGGTCGACTTGCTGGAGTTCCGCGAGAGGTTTCCAGACTTCCACCTCGAGGACAAGTTGGTTCTTGATGGGGAGGGGAATGTTATGCCTCCGCATGCGTTACGATTCTCAGGGCATAAATATTCTCGGCGACTAAAGGAGCACGCGCAAAGCAACGGGGCTGAACCATCCGGTTCAGCCCCCAACCATTAAAAAGGACAAAGAGGGGCTGAACCACCCCGGTTCAACCCCTACATTGGGGGGGGGGGGGGGGGGGGGGCTCCTCCAAGACGGTTAGAAAAGTATTATTCTTCAGGTATTCTCTTCTCCCTCTCCCAAACCCTAATTTCTCTTTTTCTCCCGTAGTTTCTCTCTAGATCTCTCTTATCTCTTACAAGTTCATATCATCCCACGTGTTGGTGCACATGGAGGGCCTTTCCCGCGCGTTGATGCACACGGGAGGGATGCCCCCACCCGCTGGTGCGCACGGAAGATGATCCTGCGTGTTGGTGCACGTGGAGGGCCGCTCCCGCGCGCTGATGCACGCAGGAGGGATCCCCCGCCCACTGGTGCGTGGGAGGCCGCTCCTGCACGTGGGTGGGGGGGGGGGGGGGGGGGGGGGGGGCTCCCGCACGCAGGGGCACGCTAGTGCATGGGGGTGGGGCGCTCCCGCGCGCTGGTGGGGGCCGCTCCGACCTGCCTCTCTCATTTAACCGTAATCAACATGCTGGAGTTCTAATCAGGCAGCGACATGCTAGAGTTCTAATCAGGCATCTACATATCAGGTATATATATCATTTAACCATAATGATTTCATTGTACTTAATATTATCCTTTGAATATTGATACTATGTTTGCAAATTGTTGTTTTAGATTTCTAGCTTTTTTAGCATGATACAATATATATAAAAATTGTGAGCCACAGTTTCATTTTCCCCCGCCCCACGGTTTATCGTAATGAACTGAGGACCACGATCCTAATAAACTCTCCCTCGAGTTATCTATTCATAACTGAAGCCCTAATTCCTCTCCCTCGTGGATGCTCGCAACGGCACGATCGTTCCCCTTTTAGCAGTCGATCGTCGTTCTCGGTTCTAGTTGACGTTGTTGAAGGATCTGGTGACTTTTGCTTCCTCACCAGCAGCCATCAACAAATTTAAAGAGTGGACTCTCTTTTTTTATGTGCTGGACTGTCGGCTGGAGTCATTATTTTTCTTTTCTTCTCTTCCAACAAAGTGGGATCCCTCCTTAATTCCTCCTCTTTATTTAATTGATCCCTCGTTAATCTATGTTTTTCCTCCCTATATCTAAGCGTGAGACATTAAACTCTACGATTCTTCTCTTGCAGAAATTTCAGTGACTTGATAACTCTTCAAGTCGAATTCTTTTTTGAGGGTTGTTATGTTGTTTCCAGCCCTCAGCCAACTCCTTCAAGCAATATCGAGCAGGTAGTCCTCAATGCCTCCCTTGAAATTTCATTGTGAAAGGTTTATTTTCTATTTCCAAACTTTCTCAAGCATTTTGATCATGCAAACCCTAAAATGAAGAGGTGACCCCTAGACCTCTACTTCTATCTCTTCAGACTTATGATTTCCCTTGTTATTTTAGGTGTTGATTAATAGTTGGTGCTCAGTGTTGAATCGGAGAGGACTCCCTAAATTTTATTGAATCAACATTGTCGCGAGATAATCACGATTGTTAAGGGTTAAAGTCAATCCATTATGCAGTACAACTATTTATAAAGTCAACTCCCTCGGGCATGTGACATTGAGAGATAGCTACAGTAGGTAGCAGTAGAAGGTAGTTGCGGTAGGCGATATTTAGGAGATAGTTACGGTGTTTGCGAGTTTAAAAGTTGGCTTGACTTTTTCACTCGGGAAGAAAAATCCTCAACTTTATGGGTTATAAGACTTAGGCTTCGTTTGGGGGGACTTATTTTCACCGGTCAAGCAGTTACGACCGCATGAACCGGACCTTAATTAAGGTCCGGTTCATGCGGTCGTAACCGCTTAACCGCTGAAAATAAGCCCCCCCAAACAGAGCCTTAGTGTCAATAAAAGAACTCTAGTCCCAAATGTATTACTCCATGTCCAAATGGCACAAGTGTATTGCATTCAAATCTATGCTCCAAATTATTTATTTTTTATCCTATGGGTTAAATAAAAACAAAAAAAATTCAAATCCTAAAACGTAGTCTTTCACCTCTTTTCATGAGCAATATTTATGCTTACTTTATACATTATGGCTTCGTTTGTCGCGGTTTATTTGTTTCGGTGAGTTTGGTCAAAAACATTATTATCATAGAATGTTTATTCACGAACGAAGGTTCACGACCGCCGCGTTCATGACCGCCACCGTTGCCCCAGACAAAGGCTATACATACTAAGAGGGGGAAATGATAAAATGTGGCGTCACCTCACAACCATAAGTAGTATAGTAATCAAATTCAATTTTAAAAAAAAACTATTTGAAAATTGAACAATTATGCTGGTCTCAATGCGCACTTACGACACCCCGCATATGCGGTGCAAATTCTGAGTCTCGGTGCTTCCCCTACTTAGGGTCAGTTTGGCACAGCGATGGCGGTCATGAATGAGGGTGGTTATGAACCGTCATTGATGCGTCCGACCTCACCTAAGGAATTTCATACACGGTCGGTTTTTTTCTTGGTCGCATTCAACATATATTTTATGACAGTCAGCTTTTGTCCAAACTCACCGGAGCAAAAAAGTCGCGCCAAACGGAACCGTCCTATATTTTGCTTTAACCAATGTGTTCATCAAAGCCTCTTCAATCTATTTTGAAGCAATATATTAAAACCGTACATACGAGCCTTGTGATCACCATGCCAGACTGCTGGTGCATTTGTGTGTGCTCGCACGTGCCTTTTTTTTAATTAATTTATTATTATGATAAAAAAAACTGCCTGGACAAAGCTTAACAAACAAGTACTTCTTCCATATGAGCGTGTGTTTTAATTATAGTATTTTATTGTTTATTATTATGATCAACAAATTGAGATGGATAGGTGGTTGAGTGTGGCCGAAGTGGTGCACCTGAATTTGGGGCGGACGCGGTTGAACCACCGTCGTCGATGCAAATGAAAATGATGTGTTAATATAAGCTTTGAAGGGAATTAGCGAAGGGAATTGGCGCATAGGGATGCGAATGGAAGTAGCGTATATTGGTGCATTTGGAAATGGCGCACGGGGCTGGGGATGGAAGTGGTGCACGTCCGAATTCAATGAGGGCTGTGAGTGTCTTTGGGTTGGTGAAATATAGAGAAAGACAGCTTCTGATATGGATGACAGGCTTATGGGTAAATGGATGTGCATGAATGAACCCGCTATCCACCAGGATTCTTCTAACGAGGTAACAGGGATTGTCAATCCTGGCACTTATCACCAGCGGGTCTTGATGTGGAGCTTGTACTTCTCATAGGTCTTCTTCACCAAAGGTGATGGTCGTATTTGGTGTGAACCTTTTATTTTTATGCTTTCCTTCGAGCTCCTCGACGTAGAGCACCCGAGTTGCTTGGTTGGGGGATTCAGCGATGGTGCCCACTCTTTTTGTCATGGTCTCTGGTCACGTTTATCGTTGTGTAGAGGATACTGCATGTCTTCAGCATCTTTTGAACTTTGGAAACCTTCTTCCCACAGACAACGTTAAACTATTGCGGTTTACTCGAGGCTCCTAGAACTGGTCTAAAATGACCGCCTAAGCTCGGGAGCGGACAAGCGCGCAATCAGTCACAGAAATTCGAGACGGTTGACAATATATCTTTTTATCGTGGAAAACTCCAGAAAGAGGTGAAAAACCACGCCGTTGTTTCGGAGCTAACATAACTTCACTATCAGTTGCTTCTTTACAAGGCTTTTGTGAGAGGTCAAGGGAGACAGGTCGCTCCTTGTTACAATTGGGGGAGAGATCGAGATGGAGAGAGGCGTTCGGAGGATGACAGGTCACCGCTCTCGAAGCTAAGTCTTCTTCTTTGCCACGGTGGGGAGCACCACCCTTCGAATTAAGTTTGTACGACCTTCTGCTTGCGTTTGGGAGATCAAGGGGTGCACGTCGGACTCTTGGTGCACTTCGGAGGTTGATGGTGGTGTCTGGAGTGAAGAGCTCTCTGTTGCCTTGGAGGTGACGATCTCAAGGCATTCTGTGCTTGGAACGAAGCTTTGAGGAGAAGGACGAAGCTCTCTGAATCGTCTTCAAGGCGTTCGAAGATTCTTCCAACTTTTCATCGAAGATGATGAAGATCTTCAAGGAGTGCTCTCTCTCTCTCTCTTGCACTTAGGAGGAAAGGAGAGTGAAGAGACAGATGGAAATGAGAGGTGGTAATGGTAGTTATGCGGTTATTTGCAGGCCGTAACCACCATAATTGCTATTTGCAGCCCGGATTTATATAGTTTAAGACGCGTATTATTTGGGTATTTTTCTATACGCAACCCCATTGTGTTTTCGGATAAACGCACCCACCCATGATTGGTGGTTACACGGGTGGTTACCCGCCAATCGGAGGGTGGAGGCTTCGCGGAATGATCGTGCGATCATGGTTGAGGGCCCGACCGGCAACGAGGGAACCGGTCGGCGGTGAGGAGGCCAACCGGCGGCGGAAGCCGCTTGACGAGGGAGGGGCGGACGGGAGGATGACCGACCGAGGTGTGGCCGGCCGCGGGAGCCTTGCGGTCGCGGCTACTCGGCCAAGGAAAGTCGGTCGCACGGCTAGGCAGTCGCGCGGCCCATGGCCGCACACGGAGGGCGCGCGGCCGCGCGCCTCGCGGCGGTGCGAGGCCACTGTCGGCCATGGGGCCGGCCGCGTGGTCTTGAGGTCGCGTGTCCCTCGGTCGAGACTGGCCGTGTGGCTGCCCGCGGACGGCGCGCGGCCGCGACCGGCCGCGAGGCTGACCGTGCGGCCTCGAGCGCGGTCGCGCGTCACGTGGCCGTGCGCAGTGGGCGTGCGGCCATGGCCAGCCAAGCGGTCGTGCGGTCGTGCGCCACACGGGCTGTCGGCCGCAGGGCCGCCCCCCGTGGGTGTGCGGCTAAGGGTAGGATCGGACTGCGCGCGGTGATCGTGTGCGTGGTGGTTTTTCTCCTAACTCCCCACTAAGAGAGTTGGGGTTATGGAATTCCGGCTATTCACATCCCGAAAGTCCTATATAATGAGGGTGACCCCATCACCCATAATTGTCATAGGCGTTTTTATCGATTAAGTAGTGTAGTTATGTTAGAAAGTCCATTATTCAGCACGCTAACCTTCTCTGACGTAGTCGTAAATCACATATGAAAAACTATAAAACTATGAGGTTGAACTTAGTTTGAGATGTTGTTAACCAAAACGAACAATAGCTGGATCTGATATTGTGGCATGAGTTGGGTTGTTACAACACGCGTCGATGTAAATGAAAAGACGTGTATAAAGCATATGGGAGTAGTGGGAGCCTGGATGGAAGTGTCTCGGGTGGTGGGGGTGCGATTGAGGTGACAAGCATAACACAGATTAATGCGGTGAGCCATGGGGATCCTCTCCATTTGGAGTGAAATGGATAGTATCCATTTGACGGTCCGGATCTATTTCTTGCTGATCCGACGAGTTCACTAATCTCATCCTTTTATATTTTCTTTTTAATCAAAAATTCTTATCAAGCGAGAATACATCCACACCACGAAATGGATACTATCATTTTCACCCAAATGAAGAGAATCCTGATCCTGTGGTGAGAGGGTCGCACTAGAATGTGATTCTTGATCAATTGTTACCATCTCTCTCTCTCTCTCTCTCTCTCTCTCTCTCTCTCTCTCTCTCTCTCTCTCTCTCTCTCTCTCTCTCTCTCTCTCTCTCTCTCTCTCTCTCTCTCTCTCGTTACTAAGTCTTTTTTGAGTAATTGGTTCAATAGAGCTTCTTAAAACCGTTTTCTCAGCTACCAGTTTTGCTATTTTAATTGAGGTTTTACCAAAGTCATGTCCCGATCATTCCCGATCTGTCTTTCTTCCTTCTCGCCACTGAAAATATTTTCTTCTCACTTTCGTGATTCTTCACTCATTCGATATCTTTACTTCTCATCTCTGACCTTTTGTAATCTACTTATTTAAATTTTCATAAATGATTAGCATAAAAATCTTTGTATTGTTAAACAACTAAACATTTATTATTAAAAAAAGTTATTCTTTCAAACAAAAAAAGTGCAAAACAATTTTTTGAAAAACACTTAAATAAAGTTTTCCAAAATAGTCTGCAAATTTTTCAAAATAATTTTTTGGACAACTCTAATACTGTTATTTGTTTCTCGTCACTGTTTTTTTTTTACCAACACCGTTGCCCCCAAAGAACCTAAATTAGAAATAAATATTTTTTTTGCTAAAATTTACTTAATAATTAGCACCAAATTTTTGTTGGTAACTATAAATAAATTTAGCAACAAAAATAAATCTTGCAGAAATACATCATTAAATATTTAATGACAAAATAGTTCTTATAAAGCATAGCTACAAATTGAACTATATATGACTTTAATCGAAATCTTAACTTTAATGTAATATTCCGTCTTTTTTTTTAAGTCTTAATAAATAAAATAAAAAAGAATATAAATTCGAAGGATATATATATATTTATTTATATATTTACATATAAATATACCTATACGTAATTACGTATATATATTTATTTATTTTTGATATAGTTATATTTATATGTATAAATATAAAGGATATATTTACACACAAAAATAAATTCAATATTTTGAAATATAATTATGTTTCACCATGCATAATTATTTTATAGTAAAGTAGTGTTGGCATAATAATTTTAGCTTTATATGAAAGTCATAGACATTGAGTCGAAGGTGTAACTTGTAAGGCTCAATTCCTCATGGCAACAAAGTAGAAATAGAATTATGAGAATTGTTCAAAGTTCTTTAGTATACAAAAGTTATTTATTCATAAGTTAAAATCAAGAAAAAATCAGCTATTAATTTGAAATTATTTGCTAATTAGAAAGCGCAATGAAATTTATTGCTGAGAATTACTTGCAAATTGATAAGAAAAAACCATTTTTGCTAAGTTTATTTATGTCCGATTTAACTACAAAATGATTTTTTTTTTTCTTAAATCTCTTTCTAATTTCAATTAGTAAAAAATTATATACTAATTCACATATTCCCTATTTGAAGAAATATATTATTTAGCAAAGAATTGAATTCTCATAATGTGAGAAGGATGTTGCTTTCAAGAAGTAGTAGTCATTTTTAATGAAGCTAAGGACCACCATTTTATAGTCTAACTGTGGTAAGGTGAGAATATTTTTTTGCTTATCCATTCTTTGACGTTGCAATCGCCTGATATGAACTAAATCGACCGTTGAGTTTAGCCAAAACGTAATTTTGTCCTTCGCACCAAATTTGGTTGTGCCAAACTTAAATTTTCCAGTACACTTGAAAAATAGTAGTCGTAAGCTTAATCATCGTCTTCAATTTGTCAAGAAAGCTTTCTCCTCGTCAATACAAGGCTGTTGTGAGTGATTGATTTTCACTAGGACCGACAAATACCGACTAAGAACTCTCAACTTGCGTGTTTTTTCAAGAGAAACACACCGTACTTTTGAATTTTGATTTGGTGGAGCGATTCAGGTGATACTAATTTCTGAAATTCCAATCTTTGTAAAGCCGGCGGGTGCTGCCGGCGGGTGCTGCCGGCGGGGAGAGAATGAAAGGGCCTCTGTCGGCCATGGAAAGCCGCCCGCTGATATGCTAAAGATGTGAACGAACCAGAAATAAAATGTCTATGTAAAATATTGTTGGATAGTAGTAATAAAGATTAATTTCCAAAGAGGCGTTTGCTGATTCCACTTTTACTGAATTCAATAGCCAGGCATTGGGCAGCCTTGCAATGCGAGCGCAGGGGAACCGAAGGAGCGCAGACATCCCTCCGATGGACGCTGCTGCATCCGCGTTCATGCGTGCAGGCAGCTGCGTTCATGCGCGCAGGGGGCTGACTACAACCTGCGCTCCGGCGAAGAGTTGCTGATGGCAACCGGCGCGGCGACGATCCAAGTGTAGAGGAGAGGAGGCTGGAATCGACTTGGTTTGGAGACAAATTTGGGAACACCAACATTTACCAAAGTAGATGCATATATAAATCTTATGTATATCTTTTGTTTTACAGTGTTTCGTGCTCCTGCTTGATCACATTTACCCGACTTTTTCTTACACATTTTTTCCTCATTTGATCCAGAGTAATAAATCGGAAATTTCGTCTGGGCAGAGGGCAGTTAATGAGTTTTTTGACCACCATTGCCATACATCCCTTTTAAAAGATATATTATTGCTAAAAAAGCTTGAATCTTTTAGGCTTTTGTAGACATGCGACAGGCTGCAGAGCATGAAATAGAGTATGTGGCAGAGAGAAGAAGAAGAAGAAGCAGCAGCAGCAGCAACAGCTTATATAGCCCAAAAAGAGAAGGGGGAAATGAGTTAATTAACAAAATCCGGATGGCCCGGGGAGGTGAAGAGTGAAAAAAGAGTAAAAAAAACAGGAGATTAGGCGGCAAGGGGGCCCTGAATCCACTGAGAGAAGGCGTCCAGTGTTTTAATGTCGGCTCTGTAATGCTTCTGTGTAAACTCAAGCAAAGCCGACCACGTGAAGTCCGGGTATACCCGCGGGTGGTCCCGGTCGACCAAACCCCCTGGCGGCCGAACCACCTTCTCCATCTCCGGGCACAGGAAGAAAGCTAGCGACTTCCTCGGCACCTCTCTGTTCACCACCGCCCGGTGAAGACAGCTCTTGTACCTTCCGTTCGACAGAGCCTGCGCCGGACAAACAAGCAAACAAACCAGATAATAAGCAAATCGAATCGATGAAGAAGCAGGGGAAGAAGAGATGGAAGGTTTGTGGGGAAAAAACATGCCATGAAAGTATCCCCAATGTTGACGACAAAGGCATCGGCTTTGGGGACGATGGTGCGCCACCGATCATCGGAGAACACTTGGAGACCGCCGACATCGTCCTGGTGGAGGATGGTGAGGGATGTGGGGTCGCAGTGCGGCCCTGTTCCTAACGTGAGGTCCGGCTTCTGACATGGCGGATAGTAGTTGAGTCTCATTATGGAGTCATTGCCGTGGAAGAAGTCGCGGAAATGGGCGCGGTCGACGCCGAGGCTAATGCCGAGCACCTCCATTATATCCAACGACAGCTTGTTCATTGCGTCGCAGTAGTCCTGGTACACTTCCCTGAAACGTCAAATTCCCAATAATATTAAAAAAGCAGCAGTGGGGGAGAAGATGAAGCCAGGTGTTCGACGAAATGCAAACCCGAAATGGCGGTACTCCTCGCCCAGAGTGCCGAGAAGGTAGTCGAGGACGACGGGGGAGGACGGGGAGGAACGGAAGGAGAGAGTTTCCTTCCACGGGAGCTTGGATGAGAAGCGACCGGTGAAGCTGCTGGCGTAACCGCAGCTCTCGCCGGGCTTTCTCAGCGCCCTCTGTTTCTCCCGGAGCGGCATGGAGAAGAAGAATTCGACGGAACGGTGGGCGTCGGATAGGAGTTGCGTCGGGATGCCGTGGTTCACAACCTGGAAGAAGCCGTGCGTCGTGCAGGCCTCGCCGATGAGGAGCGCCACCTCGGCGGCGGCTTCCGGCTTTCCGGATAGGAACCCGCCGAGGTCGATGAGGGGAACGGGGAGCTCCTCGCAGGCCTCCGGCGTTGGCTTTTCTCCTTCCGGCCAGATGAACTGGGCGGGTATCTCCAGCTGTCGGCTGAGCACCGCCGCGTCGAACACCGGCAACGGCGGCGGCGGAGGAGACTCTTCAGGGTTGGTAGCGGGGATGCGGCAAACCATGGCAGGTATTGGGATTGAGGTGAAAGAGACGAAGTTGGGGGGTGGAAGAAGAGCAGAAGATTGAGGAGAAGAGAGTTAAAAGAGGGAGAGGGGAGTTGGGATTAATGGAAAAGCCAATGCCGCCCAATGGTGAACTCTGCGTACAAAATATATGGAATCTCAGAACTGAGAGTCCGAAAATTTATATAGAATTTTCTTATGAGCTCTTTATTATTATTATTATTATTATTATTATTATTATTATTATTATCATGAATTTTTCTTATTTTATATTTGGATATACTTTATTTATCTAGAATATATATAAGTTATATTCTCTATCAATTATAAACACAACTCAGTGTAAAATTCACTTGAGATTATTTTTATGGGGCCAATGTTGTGGATTGAGTTCCCTCACGCATTTATCTCTCTCATGGATCCGAATAAAGAATTATTAGCATTAATTATTTATAATTATGTATATTAGACATTAGAGAGACGGGGACATTAAAGAAGGATTATTTGGATTAATTATTTAATATAAGTAAATTAAATAGAGGGAGAAAGGGGAAGGGAAATTGAAGAAGAATCGGTGCTTCTTTAGGGCCGGTTCTGGTGGATGAAATTAGAGCCATGAATCTGGGTTAGTTCTCGTCGAACTTTTAATTTTGGCAATCGGTTACGAAGGAGGTATCTCGATCCGCATTTTTGTAACAGATTACGCGTTTCTTATTAAACGCAAGTTTTCTTGTTATTCTTGTTTTTACGCATCTCCAAGAACACACTAAAATAGCGGGGATGTCTTTTTTTTGGAAAACACGGCCGTTCCAAAAACTTCATCCCAGCTAGGCCCAGAGTTGGCATGTAGGTAATTTTTGTCATGTCGAGGTATAATGAATTCTTCGTCGTCGTTGTTGTGGATTTATCATTTCCCGTCAAAACAATGAAATAGGAAGAGGTCCCTCGATGCGCCATTGAAAATGGCAAGCAGGCTGATACGGGGTTTCGCTTTGCCTCGGCAATGACAGTGCTCGTCATCGCCTGTCCCAATTCGTACGTAATTTACAACGATAATACTGTTAGAAATTTTAATTAAAAATATTTATTTCATACTGTTTAATGAAGTCTTGTATGGTGTTTGATATTTGGGCTCAACATCATTGATAGAAAAACTAAAAACAAAAATTAGGTGAGGAAACTCTGAAATAGGCCGTGAAATTCTTTCATATGAAATCATAAGAGTTTAGTCTCATCTTGTCAATATAACTTAAAGAAGTGAGTATATATATTATTTCACTCATTCTTATTTATTTAAAAAAATATAAGGAGAATCTATGAATCACGCACGCGAGCGGACCGCTCCGGATATAGATTCCAGATTTCAGATTCGGGATTTAAGGAATAATTAATTGAATTGTATTTAAAAAAATAGTTTTGATACTGTGAAAATATTAAATTCCTCAAATCCATACATCGAATAGTATTTGACGTACGTCAAGTCTGTGCGTCGAATGCCTTTTTGACGTTTTCTATCCCACAAAGAAATCGACCTACGTCGAATTCCACTCTGCGTCTTCAATTCAATTTTGCTCTTTGCGGTTTTGCTTCTGCTTTCTAGACGTTTGTTTCATCAAGTGCGAGTTCGAGAGCTCTATGCTTCTTCGATGTCCGCGCACATCAGAGTTTTCGGGATCTAGCCGAGTGTCGTACCTTAGAGAAGTGAGCATCGGTTGAAAGCATTGTCGGAGGATGGTGCAACTTTTTTAAGGCAGTGTTCACACGCCTTACCCAGTCTCAATTCTAAACTATATATTATTCCAACAATACCGGATCACTGCTTAATGCCCAGTTTACGGCAACAATGCCAAATTTTCGCTGGCCATTTTTTCGTTGCCACACACTGAGGGCATTACGCAACGTCCCTTTGATTGTCACATTACATTTCGCACCGCGACGACGTCCATTGTTGTTCCCTGGGAACAGGGGAACCCACATGCTAAATTGGTCATATGACTAGTATCAAAGTAATCAAAATATAAGTGTACATAATTTAAAAATAAATAAATAATTAGTTGCTTCTATTTAATTAAAAAAAAAACTAAACCTCGTGTGACACTGTTCACATTAAACTAATCCAAGTATTAATTAGACTTTAATAATCCATCAATCAATTGCCTCTATTTTACTTAATTATAAATCATAATTATGCCCCCAATGCTAACTAATTACCAACCGTCTTATGGATGATGTATATATATATACAAGTGACAGTACCCACGTGCCTCTTCTGCGGTTGCGACAGTGTCACGGTCTGGCGATATTTTCGGCAGTCGTGGCTGCCAGTCTCATGCATGACTGAAGTTGTCACGGTTCCGGTTCGATTCCAGTTCTACTAAAACTGTGAACCGAACCGCTAATTAGAACCAAAACCGTATTTGGTTTGACTGGTTCCGGTTCCAGTATAATTTTTGGAACCATCGTGTTAACGGTTCCGGTTACGGTTCAACAAGAACCAAAACCAAACCGACACTAACGGTTCGGTCCGGTTCTATGCGGTTCGGTCCGGTTCCAATCGGTTCCAACTAGAACCAAAACCAAACTTGACGGAATGAATGAGGGAGGTCAAAAATAAAAAACCAGAGGGGAAAAGTATACCCATTTGTTTTTTTTTTGCAAGAGGGACTTCGAAGTCTGAGGCCCGGGAGCTGGAATTTCGTGTTACACCAAGGGAGAGTACTTTTTGTATAATATATAGTAAGTCAGGCTGAAGGTTAAAAATTGAAACCGCAAAATCACAAAATTGCACCAGCCCGTGCCGATTTTAAAAATTCAATGATCACGATCGTTTAATGCTGATGCAATGTTCATGTTGCTGAAGATCGCGACTCAACATAGGATAAAGAACTTTGAATTGTTGCTCTTGAAATTTTATTTTACAATTCCAAATCGCACCAATGTCAAACCACACGGCATGGATTTGGTGTGGTGTGATTTTGTTCAGTCTAAAATCGACCCCCTTTGTTGTGAATGCGGTTTGTGTTCAAATCGCACCAGTTTTACCCATAATAGTAAGTATAGATATTATAGATATATTATAAAAAATTACAATATTATAATAATAATAAACAGGTTGCGGTTCGGTTCTTCTTCGGTCCGTTTCGGATCGGTTCTAAAAATCTTGAAACCGCTTGAGACTTATATATAGCGGTTCCGGTTCCGGTTCCGGTCCGGATAATAAAATGAAAGAACCATACCTGGACCATTGTTGTTCACGGTTCCAAAATTCAAACCGGAACCTAAATAATTCGCGAACGGTTCGGTCTGGTTCTTTGCGGTTCTGGTTCGGTTCTGGTTCGGATTACGGTTTTCGATTTTAAGTGACAGCTTTATGCATGACATCCTCTCCTCTCTCTCTCTCTCTCTCTCTCTTCCCTCTTTTCTCCACTCTTCTTTGAAAGTATGTTTATTTATTTTATTTGATAGTCATGATTAAATAATATAATAATTAAGAAAACTTGAAACTTGATTTTGATAATTTAACTTCGTCAACTTAATTTTGTACTTTTGGGGATGCATAATTACGTAGATAGAAGATAAACATTATAATTTAAATTATTTTGAAATAAATAAAATAATTTGATGACATTAGATTAAAAAAGCAGGGATAGTGTTGTCATTATGTATGTTTTATCAAAAGAGACTTTTGAATAGTATTGGCATTATGAATGTTTTATATTTATATATATAGCTATGTTATTAGCAGTCCTGCAACGACTATTCGTAGTCCTAAAAACATTTAAAATGGCTATTTGCAGTCTTAAAAGCACTTAATTAAATTTATTGGACTGCAAATATGAATGGACTGTGTTTAGCCGTTATAGAACTACTTATAACATTGCCCTATATGTATTAAAAGTAAACATGTAAAGTAACTTCAGATGAGTCTTTCGGAATAAGATAAATGAAAGATCAAAAAAGTGATTAGTTCGGTTGCCGTTCAAGTAGAAAAGAATGTCATTGTCTTAGAAAGAGTGTTAGGAATTGAACACTCTTATATACTATATATTATACGTTCATCAATTTTCCAAACTCCAAACGTGCGACATAAGATCTTTGTAGGCATATTGGAAGAAACTCATTGTCACGAAGGAAAGGGGATCAAAATAAGCTCTAATATATACCACATGATGCGGGTACGTCATAGATCGAACGAGTATAATCGATGCGCGGCTACGGCAGATGCTGAGCTTCCGTATGATTGTCAAAGCGGCAATGATCTGAATCCACGAACGAGTCATAGAGAAACTCATTGTTGAAGCTAAATTCTTCATCGATGGTCAAGCAAACTACTTGTCATGCTGGAGGATTGAGCACTTCATTAATTTAAACCCAACCAACTCGACAAGAAAATTGACTTTTAATGAAAAAAAATTGTGCAAATTTTTGTCACTAATGATACGTCCCTTATGACAAAATTAACTTTGCTGACTAAATACAATATGTGAAGCATAATCAACGACTGAAAAAGTAATTTATTCACTAAATTGATACATTTGGTGCACAATTATTTTGTCAATGAAAGTAATTTTTTGTGACGATCATTTTATATGATCATAAAATAATTTTTCAGTGAACAAAAAATATTTAATCACAATTTTTTTCAAAATATATATATATATATATATATATATATATATCTTTAACTACTAGAAGAACTTGTGTTTGGTGCAATATTCAAAATTGTCAAATATATCACCATTCTTTTACTCCAACGAGTTAACATATATTATAAAAAAATGAAAATTATAAAATATAATGACTATTTGTATAATTATATCATATCCTTATAATAAAAATAGAGCAAATACAGGTCGGTTTTGGCTATATGCAGCCGCGAATATATGCAGGCCAAAAAATTATTCATGCAGGTCAAATTTCATATTTACATACCATATTCAAAAATCAAATTAATATTTTTCTAAATAAATCACCAAGCAAAATAACATTCATAAAATAAGTAAGTAAAACATCATGCGTGGGAGGTTACGTTGAATGTCACTGTTTCGTCAGTAAATCTGGGAGAGATATTGATGGAGTATCCCTAAAGGCGCTAACCGCACCCCATCCATGGGGGTGCGGTTATCCAAAGAACCTTCACTAGCGAACTACCCGAAGTATAACCATGGCCGCCATCACCGCCATCGCCGTCATCGCCGTCATCGCCGCCATCGCCGACGACGTCGCGATCGTCGTCATCGCCGTCGTCGTCATCGCCGCCGTCGCCATCGCCGTAGCAAATACCCATGAATAGCTTTAGGCCAGTTGTAATTTAAAAACACATCGGACTCGGACAAGCGAGTAAACTCATTGGGGACACGGTTGCATGGAAGGAAAAAACACATAATACATGAAGTATTAAGCTACTCGAATCATTTTTCCTAAAGTTTTAAAAGGAAAAATGATATTTTCTTTAAAAAAAACTGTGGTATGCATATAGCTAAAATCGGCCTGCGTTTAACATCGCTCTTGATAGGGGCTCATATCCAGGAATCAATTTATAAGGAGCCTCGGCGACGATTATTTACAAAAGGCAACAAATATTTCCAAAGACGACGATTATTTCCAAAAGCGGAGTTGATTTCCAAAATCGCTTCTCCGTCAATTTGGCGGGAAAAATAAACGAACAAGGCCGCGGAGAGCGCAACGGCGGCTCACCCTCCCGTCGCGGGAACGATCCCCGCCACCGCGCCCGAGCCGCGCGCCCCGGAGAGCAGCCGGGCCGCACCCCTTCGGGGTGCGGCCAAGCCGCACCCCACGCGGGGTGCGGCCATGGCCGCGCCCCACGCAGGGTGCGGCCTCGGCCGCACCCCCTTGGGGTGCGGCTTGCGGGGCGCGGCCAACCTGCGCCCCGCGCGGGGTGCGGCCTTGGCCGCACCCCCTTGGGGAGCGGCCGGGCCGCACCCCCTCGGGATACGGCCGCGCCGCACTCCCTTGAGGCGCGCCCGCCTACCCCTCTCTCTTTCTCAGCAGGGGGGCTTGCGAGAAGACCCCCCGGGCGTGCTTTTCATCAGAGGCATCAAGCCCCGATTTCTCTTTAAGGGCGCAGCTTCCCGTCCCTCCATCCGCCCAGAGCGCTTTGCAGCCCGACCAGGACGCCACCACGATTCGTTACGCGCATGGAGTGCTTCAGCGCTAGCACGCGCTCAGAACGCTTCTGAGCGCTGTCAGGGAGCATTCTCACTTTTTATCTTTCAGGCTTCTCACTTTTTGTCTTTCCGACCTTCTCACTTTTTGTCTTTCCGACATTCTCACTTTTTGTCTTTCCGACCTCACTTTTTGTCTTTCTGGTCGTTTCACTTTTTGTCTTTCCGACTTTCTCACCTTTTGTCTTTCCAGTTTCTCAGATTTCAGGAACAACCTGTCGCCTTTTTCGCCTCCAACAGAACTGCCCGAACTGCCCGAACTACCCGAACTGCCCGAAGGGTAGGGTGGTCATTTATGAAAAATGGCGATCCGTGTGCCCCGAAACGGAAAATATGATTCGTCCACCGAGCATTTATGGAAACTGCAAACGGCAAAATTACCGGACTGCCCTCGGCCAAAGCTATAAAAGGAGCCCGAGGGCTTCATTTGAAAGGACCTTGACCTCTTGACCCGGGAGATCTCCTTGCAGACTTTTGCGGAATTCTCCTTCGGCGCTTGAAGATCTCCTTTGTGGACTTGAAGATTTCCTTCGTCACGAAAGGCGACTCGGCTTCTCACTTTCGTTCCCGAAAGGCGACTCGGCTTCTCGCTTTCGTTCCTGAAAGGCGACTCGGCTTCTCGCTTTCGTCTCTGAAAGGCGACTCAGCTTCTCGCTGTCACTCCGGGAAGGCGACTCAGCTTCTCACTGTCATTCCGGAAAGGCGACTCAGCTTCTTACTTTTGTTCCCGAAAGACGATTCAGCTTCTCGCTTTCGTTCCCGAAAGGCGACTCAGCTTCTCGCTTTCGTTCCCGAAAGGCGACTCAGCTTCTCACTTCAGTCCTCCAGAATTCTCAGAAGGGAAAAGTACTTAGTTTTTCCGAGAGGTGGCCTGTCACCCTCGGAGCTCTCTCTCTCTCTCTTGTTATAACGAGTAGCGGCCTGTCGCGCTCGAGTTTCTACCTACCAAGTTGTAACCCCCAGAAGATAGTGAAGTTTGGTCGGCACAGCTCCGACCGCGTGGTTTTTTTACCCTTTCCGGGTTTTCCACGTTAAAAAGTCCCAGTGCACTCAGCAAATCTCGAATTAACTGTTTGCGCGCTTAGATCGCTCACGAGCTAAGGTGGTTCAATTGGACCGGTCTACTAAGAGCCTTAAGCGTTCCACAACAGTTTGGCGCCGTCTGTGGGAATGAATTCCCAATTTTCAAACAAAAGATCCTCAAACACAGTGCCCGCTTCACCTGAGTTCGCGGAACCAGCAAGGGTGGACACCTCCCCCGAACTGTCCGACGCATGCAGTTCCTCAATTCCTGAAGGCTCGACGAAAAGAGCGCCTATCGCCGCACCAATCCAGCCCCAGTGGGACGGACAGACTAGCAAGCCGGCCCCTCTCACGGCGGGATAGGATCCGAACGATAACGCACCAGCAAGGGCGATCCCCCCTGTCAGAGTCAATTCTGGCACACCCAGTCCCGTCATGGATAAAGCTCCCGCATATCAAGGAGTTCCACGGAACAGAAGACTCGTACGTGCACGTTAATCACTTCTTGGTGACGGTGCGGACGTTCGGGCTTCCCGACCAAATCAGCTGCAAAATCTTCACCAAGACACTGCGTGGGAGTGCCCTCCGCTGGTATCAATCCCTGCCAAATGGAGCGATTCACAACTTCACCGAGTTTTCTCAGCTGTTCGTTGAATGGCACGAGGCGCGCACACCAATGGTCCAAGAGCAGGAGCGGGAAAAGCCTGGCGCCGACGAACCACCCCGCCTATGGGAGGCAGAGCGGAGCACGCATCAATAGAAGATCCGCGCAAATTTCCACCAGGAACGTCCCTGTGCACGGATGGACTTCGCCCTGGACGCAAGCATAGGCAGTCCACCCTGCGAGCTAAGGAGGGCGTTGGTGACTCACCGCATCTCTTTCAACATCTTATTCATGACTGCCGTAGTACGGCTCAAACTCCTAAGCGGGAACCTCAAGCTCAGGGCCAGCGACGCAGAATTCCCAGACGGAACTACGGTGCCCACAGTAGGAACCATCACCCTCCCCGTCCAAGTGGGGGCGCACGCTGAACCAGTTCAATACGACGTTCAGTTCGTCGTCGCCGAGGCAGACTCCCCCTACGACGCAATATTTGGGAGCCTCTTGCTAGACGCCCTGGACCACGACGTTTCCATGTCCGGGCGCATGGCCGACAAAGGGAGTATCCTCAGGAATGCGATTCACAGTTTCGACACGCCCGGCTCCATGCTCCCTTGGATCAACAACGACCCATCGCCGAAACCAATGTCTGAGAAGCAAGGCGCGCGAGAGGACCGCGCAACCCCCACGTTGGCTGAAAAAGCAAAATCGCAGGCATCAGCAAATCTGCGGCAGTTCGATACCTGCCGCAAGAGAAAGGGACAGCAACAACAATTCAAGAAGGCTGAACCGCTCACTCAGAACCGAGCGGACCGTTCCCAAGGGCTAGCAAATCAAGACTCCCGGAGCTTCACCCCGCTGAATACCCCCCGCGAGCATATACAGTCTATAATCTACAACAGCAAAATCATTAACTGGCCCAGGGCACTCTCCCAGCATTGCGGATGTACAACCCTCATTCTCCGAGGTAGGCCCATTCAAAGCCACGTAGGCTGAAGTCAAGGTCAAAGGGTCAGCACAGGAGCCTGCAGTCCAAGACACAAGGCAACTCAGCCAGCAGGAGCAAGAGGCGAGCTGGGCGAGCAAGGGGCGAGTATGGCGAGCAAGGGGCGAGTATGGCGAGCAAGGGGCGAGTATTGCGAGCAAGGGGCGAGTACGGCGAGCAAGAGGCGAGCTGGGCGAGTAAGAGGCGAGTATGGCGAGCAAGGGGCGAGTATGGCGAGCAAGGGGCGAGCAGAGGCGAGTATGGGCGAGTATCTCGCGAGTATGGGCGAGTATCTCGCGAGTATGGGCGAGTAGCCCTTGTAACTCGCGAGCAGAGGCAGTATACTCGTCTGTACCCCCCCCCCTAAGATTTCTCTATAAATAGACCCCCAGGGATACTAGAAATGGCACTTTTGGAAGTGGTCGAGGTCCCCCCAAGTTGGATACTCGCCAAATCCATGCCCGTCTAGTACCTCGCCCAGCTTTTGGTTGCGGAGGGGAAGTTTCTCCCAAACTTCCGGGTATGTGGTGGGACCTCCCTGCTGGAGCACCTGGGGTGTGCTTAGTCATTTTCTCTCTCCTATTTTAGCTATCAGAGCCGTGGAGTTGGACCGCAGGATCAGTAACCTCGGGCTGCATTGATCCGAATCTTGAGGTCAGGATTTTCCTGGCGTCAACACTTTGGTGCGGTGAGCGTGGATCGTAGTCGGAGGAAGAAATTTTTGCGAGAAGGCTTCATGGCTTAAAGTGGCGAGATGGAGGCCACAGGCAGCAACTCGCGAGCATTCGACAAGTTGGGCGAGTTCCAGAGGCGACATCCTGAAGGCGAGTTCCAGATGGCGAGATCCCTACTCGCTCATAGGCGAGTTCCCTACTCGTCATAGGCGAGTTCCTGCAGGCGAGATCCAGAGATAAGTTCAGACCATCGACTTTACTCGGAAGAGAGGCGAACTTCCTGGATAGTGGCGAACCCTCTGCGTAGGGGGTCTTATGTAAAAAGGGACACTCCTCCCCTCAGTTTCCTCCTTCTTCAATGTCAATGATTTCCACACATGATCATACTGACGGGTGCTTTGGTAAAGCCCGTGAGTGCTTTTGTCTGACTAACAAACAGGATGATTCATGACGAGTTCGCCACCCAGGGAAAGCACATAAATCTACTCGCGAGGTCTCCAAGTTGATGCTCGGTGACCTCCTAATCGCGATGATCTTCATCAAGGGCGTATATTCCACAAGGATGCTGACTCGTGACGTCTCAAAGCTGGTGTTCCGCGAGCTTCTACTCGCGATGATCTTCATGAAGGACTTATGTTCCATGAGAATGCTTACTCATGACGTCTCCAAGCTTGGTATTCTGCAAGCTTCTTATCACCGATGATCTCCTTCCGTCGGCTATGATCCATGAGGGGTCTTACTCATAAGGTGAAACAGGTTGGGTCGGCATTCAACACCCAAGTGGGATGGAGACCTGGGGATGGTGTGTTCCTTTGGAACCTCCCCGACTGTCAGTCCCCTTCATGGTGTGTTCTATGAGATGAAGAACTGCTCAGAAGTACCTAAAGACTCAACAAGGAGATCACTTGTCATCGAGAAGCTCGAACTGAACTAGGAGGGATCTTTCATCGTTCAAGAGGCATTCGAGACTGGCAGAGACCGCCTGTAGAATCATGAAGGGGAATCGCTTGGGAATACCTGGAGCGGCAATGACCTGAAAAGGTTCTATCCCTGAGCGGGAAGGTCTATTCTCCCCCTCCTTGTGTTTATTCCATTTAAATAAAAATTCCTCGCCCCCTGAAACATGGGCCGCGAGAGTTGTTTTTCTCTTCTGGCAAGAGCTTTTTGAAGTAGGTGAAACCGATCTCCACGACAGGTTGGGAAACGAGCCTCCGACTTGATTCTCGTAAAACCCAGAACGGGTGATGGGACAATGCCTCGGTATACGTCCCCCTAAGTCCAAGCCTCTGCAATGACGGCCGAGATCAGCTCCCCCCTTGCACGTTGGCCGCGGTTCCCACCGACTGCATTTCTCATCCGACTGGTGAGATTATCAGGAGAAAGTCTGGACGCCGACCTCCCAACTCGTCGAAGCGATGATCGATTTACCTGACTGAGGGACCCTTGTATAAAGGTGTCATTTGACCTCTTGCGCCAAACCCTAATATCTCTTGTAGTTTATTCCAATCATATGGGTTGGTGCGGTTAATCCCCTCTGATTGTTGAGTGATAGTATGAAGACTCTTCCGCAACCTGGTGACCGATTGGGGGATAGGTCTCCGACTCGACTCTCGTAAAAACCCAAGTCGGGTGGTGGGATAGCGCCTCGGGAGAGAGTACTCCTAAGACCAAGCCTCTGCATTGACGGTCGAGATCAGCTCCCCCCTTGCACGTTGGCCGAGTTACCCCCCGACTGCACATCCCATCCGGCTGGAGAGGTTATCAGAGGAGAGTCCGGACGCCAACCCCCCAGCTTGACGAAGAGATGATCGATTTGACCGATCAGCATTTAGCAAACGCAATAGGATGGAGGCCTCGGGATGGTTTGTCCCCTTGGACCTCTCCGCCTCTAGTTGAGCTCGGCTCCTAGAAGGTGTCGACCTTGTATCCACCTCTAGTTGAGCTCGGCTCCTAGAAGGTGTCGACCTTCTCTGCACCTCTCGTTGAGCTCGGCTCCTAGAAGGTGTCGACCTTGTATCCACCCCCAGTTGAGCTCGGCTCCTGCGAGGTGTCGACCTTCTCTCCACCTCTAGTTGAGCTCGGCTCCTAGAAGGTGTCGACCTTGTATCCGCCTCCTGTTGAGCTCGGCTCCTGTGAGGTGTCGACCTTTTCTCGCCAGAAAGACAGCTCGTCGAATAAGGGTTGGATGATTCTTTTCGAGCAACTACGTTACTCGCAAAGAGCGGGGATTGTGTACAACCCTCATTCTCCGAGGTAGGCCCATTCAAAGCCACGTAGGCTGAAGTCAAGGTCAAAGGGTCAGCACAGGAGCCTGCAGTCCAAGACACAAGGCAACTCAGCCAGCAGGAGCAAGAGGCGAGCTGGGCGAGCAAGGGGCGAGTATGGCGAGCAAGGGGCGAGTATGGCGAGCAAGGGGCGAGTATTGCGAGCAAGGGGCGAGTACGGCGAGCAAGAGGCGAGCTGGGCGAGTAAGAGGCGAGTATGGCGAGCAAGGGGCGAGTATGGCGAGCAAGGGGCGAGCAGAGGCGAGTATGGGCGAGTATCTCGCGAGTATGGGCGAGTATCTCGCGAGTATGGGCGAGTAGCCCTTGTAACTCGCGAGCAGAGGCAGTATACTCGTCTGTACCCCCCCCCCCCCCCTAAGATTTCTCTATAAATAGACCCCCAGGGATACTAGAAATGGCACTTTTGGAAGTGGTCGAGGTCCCCCCAAGTTGGATACTCGCCAAATCCATGCCCGTCTAGTACCTCGCCCAGCTTTTGGTTGCGGAGGGGAAGTTTCTCCCAAACTTCCGGGTATGTGGTGGGACCTCCCTGCTGGAGCACCTGGGGTGTGCTTAGTCATTTTCTCTCTCCTATTTTAGCTATCAGAGCCGTGGAGTTGGACCGCAGGATCAGTAACCTCGGGCTGCATTGATCCGAATCTTGAGGTCAGGATTTTCCTGGCGTCAACAGCGGAGATCAATCTCAGTTCTGCAATTTCCACAAAGGACGAGGGCACCGCACGGAACACTGTTCCAGGCTGAAAGATGAAATTGAACGCCTTGTCCAATTGGGACACCTGGAGGCCTTCCGTGAAGAGGTACGGGAGAAGGCTAACGCAGGTCAGCCACTGGGCCATCGCCGCCCACCAAGCTGAACGACCGAAGAGGCTCAAGCAAGCCTAGCGCAAAGGGATCTTAAGGATTACCTTCTCTATAAACAAAACTTGTATCAGAAACTCACCAACTCAGGGATCGCAAGACTGCACTTGCGCATGTATCAGTATTTATTTTCTAATTGAATTCTACCAGTTCTAAACTATTCTACTGCAGGAACCGCTTTGGGGCCTTGCCCCAGGGACTTTGCACCGGCGTCGATTGAAGGTTCGCCCTTCTCCTCCGCCGTCGAGTCCCGGTGTCGTGGGGGCCTGCCCCCCTGCGATCACCCCCGGTTTGAATACACCCGCTATTCACCGGCCAAGCCGCGAGCACATACTCGTGCACCAAAGCCACGAGCACAGACTCGTGCACCAAAGCCGCGAGCACAGACTCGTGCACCAAAGCCGCGAGCACAGACTCGTGCACCAAAGCCGCGAGCGCAGACTCATGCAAAAAGCCGCAAACACAGACTTGCGCGAGCTAATTTTTTATATATATAATTTGAAAGCCGCGGGCTCAGTCCCACGCAAAACTCATCTTGAAAACAATCAAACCATGCAGGTACCAACAACCAAATCAACAGGATCGCGCAAAGAAATAAACACGATAAACTCAATAAGGGAATACAACCACTTCGGCTAAACACTGCACGCAAGTCATACGATAATACAAAAAACAGAAAGACAAAATACAATCAAACCAGCCCAGTACGACGCTCAAGCAAACGATAGTGCGGAAAGCGGGAAAATGAAAGATAGTCAACATCAGTCTTCGGCCACGTCCGAGCATTCATCCTCTGAAAGATCCCTGGCTCTGAGACCAGCGGTGTCACATCCAAACTTCTTCCCCATCATGCGAAGAGTCTTCTGAATACCGCGCTGGAAGGCGACTTCGCGCTCATCCTCTATCAGAGGCTCAACCTCCTTCGTCATGATCTCGGCACGAATCTCCTCCGCCATCTGAAACCGCTCCTCAACGAAGGCAAGGGAGTCTTTATACTCGGTCACTCCAGCCGCCTTGGCCTCCTCAAGGCTGCGCTCTATCGATGACAGCAGGTCCGCCTCGCTCCTCAGAAAGCCCAGCTCCCCCTCCATGCGGAACATCTCCCCATGAGCCTCCGACAGCTGACGAAGCGCGTCCTGGGCAAGCGCCTTGTCCCATCCATACTCCTCCCGCAACTTCTCGACCTCAGATCGGGAAGAAGAAATATCGGCCTCCAGCTGCTTGATACGGGATAAATCGCGATCCCTCTTCCTCTGCAGTACGGACATATCGCACTTCGCCACGCGCAGCTCCTCCTGAAGAGAGATATAGCTATCTTTGAGGCCCACGTAGTAATCATTCCACGTAAGAGCAACATTAGTCAGAACATTCGCCTGCAAACACAAAGGAGGCAGACAAGGAGCATAAGCAATGATAGCAAAGACGAGCCATCACCCGGAAAGAAAAACCCCACTTACCGCAGAAGTCATCGCCTGAAGAGAAGAAGAAACTCACCTCGGCGGTGGGAATGGGGGAGGCGGCGGCAAATCTCCCTGTGTAACCCGATCGACAGTAGGAGATGCCAGAATATCGACCTCCGGATCGGGCGAAATCGGCTCCCCCCAGCGGCGGCTCGGGCCAGCCTCATGATCGTGGCTCCTGGACCTTGGCGGAGCGGAGCCCGAGCCAGAATCTCCAATCTTAAAAAAACCTTCCTCTTTTTTTCGTGCTCTATGGGAACAGCGGCCTCTCGCTCCGCATCCCAGGAAAGCCCCATCGAGAGCAGACGGCTCTCCTCCACGCAGTTGAAAACGCTGAACAAAGCCTCCGACAGCCCTTCCCGGCCAGGAAAACCGGGAATAGGAAGGAACTCGTCTTCCCGTCCGGTCAGCCGGCGACAACGTCCAGGGAGCGCTCTCCAAAGCTCCGGAAGCTCCCAGCGATTCCGGACGTACCCGTAGAGGGTGTTCCCATGGCGATAGTCTGTTTTCTCGCCAAAGCGAAACCAGCTCTTGTTGCTCCGAACCTCAATCCGACCACCCGAGTCAGTGGAGACCTCACACCAGTCCTTGGAGAGCTCGAGAGAAAAGCGCGCGCTATGCTCCCGAAAGAACACCACCAGCCCCATAATGTTTGACATCCCGACAGGAGTGAACTGGGTAATCGGGACGCCACAGAACCGGAATATCTCAATAGCCTCCTCAGATGGAGGAAGGCGAAACCCAGACTTCAGACAGCTCTCAGAAAGCGTCACGAAGCCTGTGGGCGGATTCTGAACACGCTCCTCCACCCCCGGGATTTTAACCTCGACATTCGAAGGAAACCCGAATCTTTTGCGCCATATCTCGATTCGAGCACCATCAAGTGAAGAACGCAGGCGCATCGGCCTCGACTGACCGCCTTTCTTCGAAGCCGGAAAGGAAAGAAAACACACATGTGCACGGACGTTAAAAATAATATTAAAAGTCCAAAGGGACGCAAATCAGATATAAGCCGCGCTTCCGACCAAAAATGCGCGAGGACGCGTGCCCTTCTCCGCAAGTAACGGCGCACGGGCACCGGACGCCTGGCCGTGCGCGGATGGTTCCCGCGCGCAAGACGCGCAAGTACGAGCCCGCGCGCGGGCGCGCAGGCACCGGCCGCGCACGGGGGCGCGCGGGCGTCGGCCTCCCGCGCCCCCACCCGCTCACGGCCACGCGCAAGGCCCCACACGCGTCGACCGCGCACAAGGTCCCACGCGCGTCGGCCGCGCGCGGGGCGCGCGGACGTCGCTCCCGGACCGCGCGCGGGGGCGCGCGAGCGACCACCGCGCGCGGGGCGCGCGATCGACCACCGCACGCGGAGGCGTGGAGGCGCCGGACGGCCGCACCCTCCACCGCCACCAACCGCGCGTAGCGACCCGCGCGCTCCTCCGCCGGTTCCGGCCGCGCGCGAGGGCGCGCGGGCGCCGGCCGCCCGCGTGAACGCCCAGGCGCCGGCCGCCCGCTCTCCTATCCGTCTCCAACCGTTTTCCCTCCGCTTTGTTTTTTCAAAAATTAAAAACAACTTACCCCAGTCATCGTTCGGCGCGCCGTGCAGAGATGACGGCCAGATCCGCTGCCAACTGTTCAAAACCTTCACACTCCTTCGCGAGGTTCGGACTCCGAAGGTTTGTGGGGCTTATGATAGGGGCTCATATCCAGGAATCGAATTTATAAGGAGCCTCAGCGACGATTATTTACAAAAGGCAACAAATATTTCCAAAGACGACGATTATTTACAAAAGCGGAGTTAATTTTCAAAATCGTTTCTCCGTCAATTTGGCGGGAAAAATAAACGAACGAGGCCGCGACGAGCGCAACGGCGGCTCCTCCTCCCATCGCGGGAGCGATCCCCGCCACCGCGCCCGAGCCGCGCGCCCCGGAGAGCAGTCGGGCCGCACCCCACGCGCGGTGTGGCCATGGCCGCGCCCCACGCAGGGCGCGGCCTTGGCCGCACCTCCTTGGGGGGCGGCTTGCGGGGCGCGGCCAATCCGCGCCCTGCGCGGGGTGCGTCATTGGCCGCACCCCCTTGGGGCGCGGCCGGGCCGCACCCCCTCGGGATACGGCCACGCCGCCCTCCCTTGAGGCGCGCCCGCCTACCCCTCTCTCTTTCTCGGCAGGGTGGCTTGCGAGAAGCACCCCCGGGCGTGCTTTTCATCAGAGGCATCAGGCCCCGATTTCTCTTTAAGGGCGCAGCTTCCCGTCCCGCCATCCGCCCAGAGCGCTTTGCAGCCCGACCAGGACGCCACCACGATTTGTTACGCGCATTGACATCTTCAGCGCTAGCACGCGCTCAGAACGCTTCTGAGCGCTGTCAGGGAGCATTCTCACTTTTTATCTTTCAGGCTTCTCACTTTTTGTGTTTCCGACCTTCTCACTTTTTGTCTTTCCGACCTTCTCACTTTTTGTCTTTCCGACCTTCTCTCTTTTTGTCTTTCTGGTCGTCTCACTTTTTGTCTTTCCGACTTTCTCACCTTTTGTCTCTCCAGTTTCTCAGATTTCAGGAACAACCTGTCGCATTTTTCGCCTCCAACAGAAATGCCCGAACTGCCCGAACTACCCGAACTGCCCGAAGGGTAGGGTGGTCATTTATGAAAACTGGCGATCCGTGTGCCCCGAACCGGAAAATATGATTCGTCCACCGAGCATTTATGGAAACTGCAAACGGCGAAATTACCGGACTGCCCTCGGCCAAAGCTATAAAAGGAGCCCCAGGGCTTCATTTGAAAGGACCTTGACCTCTGGACCTGGGAGAGCTCCTTGCAGACTTTTGCGGAATTCTCCTTCGGCGCTTGAAGATCTCCTTTGTGGACTTGAAGCTTTCCTTCGTCACGAAAGGCGACTCGGCTTCTCACTTTCGTTCCCGAAAGGCGACTCGGCTTCTCGCTTTCGTTCCCGAAAGGCGACTCGGCTTCTCGCTTTCGTCTCCGAAAGTCGACTCAGCTTCTCGCTGTCATTCCGGGAAGGCGACTCAGCTTCTCCCTGTCATTCCGGAAAGGCGACTCAGCTTCTTACTTTCGTTCCCGAAAGGCGATTCAGCTTCTCGCTTTCGTTCCCGAAAGGCGACTCAGCTTGTCGCTTTCGTTCCCGAAAGGCGACTCAGCTTCTCGCTTTCGTTCCCGAAAGGCGACTCAGCTTCTCACTTCGGTCCTCCAGAATTCTCAGAAGGGAAAAGTACTTAGTTTTTCCGAGAGGTGGCCTGTCACCCTCGGAGCTCTCTCTCTCTCTCTCTCTCTCTCTCTCTCTCTCTCTCTCTCTCTCTCTCTCTCTCTCTCTCTCTCTTGTTATAACAAGTAGCGGCCTGTCGCGCTCGAGTTTCTACCTACCAAGTTGTAACTCCCAGAAGATAGTGAAGTTTGGTCAGCACAGCTCCGGCCGCGTGGTTTTTTACCCTTTCCGGGTTTTCCACGTTAAAAAGTCACAGTGTACTCAGCAAATCTCGAATTGACTGTTTGCGCGCTTAGATCGCTCACGAGCTAAGGTGGTTCAATTGGACCGGTCTACCAAGAGCCCTAAGCGTTCCACAACAGTTCTTTTTAAAAAATTGTGGCCTGCATATAGCCAAAATTAGCCTGCGTTTAACATTGCTCTAAAAATAATGATGAAAATTCAAAAAATCAAAAAGTTTTTAGTAGACCTACCATGGTAAGTTATCATTAAGCCTACAAAAACTAATTTCAAAATATAATGGCTTATTTTAAAATATTTTTTTTGTTAAAATATAAATGTTTTTGAGAAAAATAAATATAAAATATTGATGCATATTTTTTTACGATCATTTTGAGTACTCAAATGTATATATTGCGGGCGAAGCCCGCCATCGCCGGTCGGGTACTGTCGAATGCGTGTGCTTTCCTCTCGAATGTGGGCGTAGCCCGCTAAGAGTCAGCGAGCACGGGCGAAGCCTGTGCGGAGCCGCTCGTGTGTGTGCCTATATATATATATATGTATACATGGTATGCGAGTGCCCGACACGGGGCTCGATCCGCCCCTACGGCTCAGCGCGACAGTACCCGGCCGGCGACTGCGGGCTTCGCCCACCTCCGGCGCGATGCTATCGGACGGCTTTCGGCCGCACCCAGGCGGGCTTCGCTCGTCTTAGCACGAGTTTCGTGTAAGACCCCAATTTTCAAGTGCACTGAATTCAAAAGGTTTTGAAGTCTTGGAGCTAGCACCAGGCGCTGGTGCTAGCGTCGACGGTAGCTCGAAAGGACTTATGCGTGTCGTCGACGAGTTGACGAGTCGACGGGATCAGGAGTCGATCGACGGGTTCAGGGCCCGATCGACGGGAGCTAGCGCCAGGCGCTAGTGCTAGCGCCGACAGTAACTCTTATCGTCGAAATTATAGTAGCTCGTCGACGAAGGGACTTGTGTGTATCGTCGAAAACATCAAGACGCCTCGTCGAAAGCTAGCGTCGGCAGTAGCGTTAGCGCTAACGGTAGCTTTTCGACGAATGTGGCCCGATCGACGAATGTATTCCGACAAACCGTGTTGAACGCAAGTGAATTCGTCGACGATTGATAGCGCAAGCGGTAGCACTAGCGCTAGCGGTAGTGTCCCAAAGCGGTACCGACTCTGGGCTAGCGCTAGGCGCTTGTAGCTAGTGCCGACGGTAGCGGAAAAGTATATCTAGGCTGGTTTTCAGATTTCCTTCTCATTTTCTGAAGAATCCTCTACCTCTCCAAGAGAAGAAGCTGAGGGCTGGAGGAGGGAAACCAGTTGGGTCGAATCCGCGAAGGAGATCCTGCGTGCTTGTGCCATCGTCGACCCCGTGAAAAGAAAGCTATTTCAGCAAGTTCCCTCCGGATCAAGCGCAGATATATGCCACTGAAACGAGCGCCGAGGGTAACGATTCTCCTCCCTACATCTTTGGACATGTGCGTCCTTGGATTTGCATGATTTGGAAGACTTCTACTAATTAGTAGATGGGTTCTTCCGGTGGGTTGATGTTATCCCCACAAGAATTTGCATATAGAGTCCGGAATCGAAGTACGAACATAGGCATGCTGTGTAAAGCCCATCTGGACAGGTTGGTCTGGATTGGTGATGTTGTTTGTTGCGTGCTGGAGAAGACTCCGTGATATATGCTGTGTTTTTGGGGTTCTGAGTACCGAGACGTGCTACGAGGAGCTCTGGAGGGGTTTCCCAGACAATACCCAAAAAAAGGTAGCAGAACTGGGTTCTGTTACTAGCGTCGGGCGCTAGCGTTAGTGCCAGCGGTAGTGCCAGTGATCCTTGAGATCGCGCGGTTTGATGGTCAGTGGCCCTGGGGGCCAGGGCGATGACCCTGTGAGGTCGTCTATGTAATCGGGCCAAGGTGAAAGCTTACCCGCATCGTGCAGAGTTGATCGCGATGATTGAGCACGGCCCTAGCTGATCCGAACCCGTCCATAGTGGTGGTTAGGAGGTCGCCCCTCAGTGCATCGGACTATGGAAGAATGCCGGAAAACGTTGGTGTGTACGGCTTAACTCAAATGATCGTCCAAGTTGAAAAAGGACTTGTGGATGGAGTGTGCTTTGAGAGCACAATACGTACGGTCGAGAGTCGACGTATTTGGTGATTGTTTCTATGCAGTGCTTAGACGCACCTGTGAAATATATACTGTTATTGCTTGCTTACAGGGAAGGAGTACCACCGCCCCGGGCATGGGGTGGGGTCATTATATCCGGGTCAGCTAAAGCTGACCGGTTACCTGTTTTCCCACCCTTCTAGTGGATTTGTTTTGTACAGGTCCTGGCGAGACTAACGAGAAATAGCGGGCAGAAGCCCATGCTGCTGTGTTGTGCTAGCCCATGAAGGCCAAGTTGATATGTTTACTGTTTTTCATGTGTGGCCGGCCTACGTGCCGATGTTTGTAAGCCACCTAGTAGTTGTAAACATTTTAATATGCAAACCTTATTGTATTTTCATTCCCTGTAGATAAGTGGACATGTTGTGAACTGGTTTTACCTTAATAAATGAAATGCTTTCGTTGTATGACTCTGTGTGCTGAGATGGTTATGTTCTTAACTATTTAAAACTAATTCAGTAACACACTCTTCTGTTTATTTAATATGGCGTGGGGTCCCGGCCGGACCTACTGCTATATTCTATATAACAGGGCGGTTGTTACAAATTGGTATCAGCTACGTGTCTCGATCCCTTTCCGTCTGAATTCGTGGTCGAATTCTTTTAAGGGGTGGTGAGCACGTGTGTGCATCGCCATTAAGACGTGTAAATAACCAGTAACTGTCCACTTTAGGAATGAATCACAAGTATAATTGTAGCGTTGTGATGGAACTTGTGTGTTCCTTTGTTGATCCATGTTATCTCTTAGTCGCTAATTGTGTTGTGTGCACATGTATAGGCGGCTGGGAGTGGAGCGGGGCCGTCTCAACCCCCGCGTTCGACTGCGAGCAGTGCACCAGCTGAGGTGCCTACTCCTCCTTCTGCTGAGCCGGTGAGGATGGCAGCTGAAGCGGTGTTCGTTATGTTCACTGCACAACCAGGAGGGCATGTCCCTGGACAGCCTCCTACCCTCGGGGTGGCTCCGGTGCCGGTTGTGGCAGCTGAACCTGTCGTTGAAAGACCAGTGTCGGTGAGGGCACGAAGAGCTCCGGACCAACAACTACAGTACTTTCTGAGTTTCCACCCTCCGACGTTCACAGGAGCAGGAACCCCGACTCAAGCTAAGGATTGGCTATCGAAAGTGAGAAAAACCTTGAAGGCCACTAATACGGAGGAAGGTCAGAAGGTTACATTGGCAACCTTCCTTTTTGATGGGGAGGCACATAGGTGGTGGGACGAGTTGGAGATGCATCAGCTTGCAGGAAGGCAGCTGGCGGACATCTCGTTTGACGAGTTTTCGAGATTGTTCTTGGCGCAGTATCTCCCACCTGCTCAACAGATTGAGATGTAGAACCAGTTCAACCGTCTAACTGAAGGTGATAGTATGATTGATGACTATCTGCATGAGTTTACCCGGTTAGGGAGGTGCGCTGGCGCGACGTTTGCAGATGAAGCTCATAAGACTAATCGGTTGTACGAAGGTCAATGGGAAGAATTGCGGTTCCTTCTGTCGGGGCCAATGATGCAAGGGTTTATGACCCTGGTCAATACGGCTCATTCCTTGGAGAACGACATGAAGCAGTCCCAAAGCAGGAAGGATTTAGCTATGGTAAAGCCAGAGTTCAAATTACCGAGCTCTGCGAGGTCTGGGCAAGGCAGATGGAGGAAAAGAGCGAGACCTTCGGGGTCAGCCCAATCTGCTGCATCGGGACTGACAACTGTGCGAGGCCCACTGATCTGTTATAACTGTGGCAAGCCAGGACATTATGCTTGTGACTGTCGCAGTGACAAGAAGGCAGTTGCGGCATATGCAACAGAGAAAGGAAAGGCAGTGGAATCAACTGCATCCCATGCTGCTCCAGCCCAGTTTAGGGTGTACAACCTTGGCCAGCAGGAGGTCATAAAGCAAAGCGATGTGGTGACAGGTATGCGTTAGTATACAACTTTTGTTGTGTTTTATACTTCATACTCTGTGCATTGCTTGTTAACCTTGTGTGTATTAGGCTTTGTCCTAATATTTAACATTCCGGTGAGAGCATTGTTTGATACGGGAGCTTCGCATTCCTTTCTCTCGGAGGCCTTCATACGACAACTTGAAGTGCCTTCGACAATGATAAAGGAAAGGTTTGATGTGATGCTACCTAATGGGTGTTCTATGTGTGCGGATCAAGGCTGCGTGGTAAAGGTACGCATCAGAAGTCAAGATTTTGATTTGGAAGCACTGATACTGCCGCTTTCGGAGTTCGATGTGATCTTTGGTATGGACTAGCTGTCAGCGAGCATGCCTACATTGATTGCACTTCTAAGGAAGCCACTTTGGGCGGAATACCGAGCGTGCGACTACGTTTGCTGGCTTGCGTGGATCGAGCAAGACGTTGATGTCTGCTGTCCAAGTAGTCAAGGCAGTTCGGCAGGGCGAAGAATTATGTGTTGTGCTAGTTGGGGATGCAAAGCTTCAGCCCAGTCTGAGTGACGTTCCTGTTATCTCGGAGTATCCAGATGTATTTTCGAAAGATCTCCCTGGGGCGCCACCTCAGCGAGAGATTGACTTCAGAATATAGTTGGTGTCAGGTGCCAAGCTTGTAACACGCTCTCCGTACCAGATTCCGCCAAAGGAGATGGCGGAATTGAAGGTTCAGTTACAGGAGTTGCTAGAGCAAGGCTATATACGCCCAAGTTCATCCCCTTGGGTTGCTCTGGTCCTCTTTGTGAAAAAGAAGGATGGAAGTCTGCGTCTCTGTATCGACTACCGTGAATTGAATAAGCTGACCGAGAAGAACAAGTATCTGATTCCTTGAATCGATGACTTGTTTGATCAGCTAGTTGGATCAATGGTGTATTCGAAGCTGGATCTTAAATCTGGCTACTACCAGTTGCGGATTTGGGAGTGCGACATTCCCATGACGACATTTAGTACGCGCTACGGGCACTATGAATTTACCGTTATGTCGTTTGGACTGATGAATGTGCCATCAGTGTTCATGGACCTGATGAATAGGACCTTTAGAGAGTGTCTTGACTGGTTTGTGATCGTATTTATTGACGATATTCTAGTATACTCTCAATCTGAAGAAGAACATGCGATTCATTTACGCGTAGTTTTGGAGACCCTGCGACGGAGTCAGCTGTATGCCAAGTTCTCCAAGTGCGAGTTTTGGTTAGCCTCGGTGGCGTTCCTTGGTCATGTGGTTAGTGGTGAGGGTATCGCAGTGGATCCGACAAAAATAATTGTTATCCAGGAGTGGCCCATTTTGACGACAATAGCAGAAGTCAGGAGTTTCCTTGGACTAGCTGGCTACTATCGGCGCTTCGTGGAGAACTTTTCGCGGATTGCTCTTCCTCTCACGACCTTGACAAGGAAGGATCATAAGTTCGTTTTGTTAAATTTTTTGATTTGAATCGTTTAGAAGTAAGCAGGAGTTGCATCAACAGAGTTATAGCCAAACAACCACAATATGCCACACAACAACACAAAGCTTTATTGAATCACAATACTTGATTACAGTGCGAGACATATATGACGAGACATGATTCATAAGAATCACGAAGAAGAGAAGAACAAAACACACCAAAAACAAATCTGGCGTCTTGACAAGCAGAGACCGCACAGACCGCTCAACTCCAGAGATCACCCGGCTTGACCTGAGACCGCACGAACAGAAAATAGCCAAGCTGACTTCAGACTGCCACCTCAGACAGCACTGCAAGACGCCACCTCAGACCGCACGAACTGGAGCTTATTGAACAAAGAACAGAAGTTGTCGCCAGACCGTAACTCAGATCGCCTAACCGCTGAAGGTCGCCTGATCGCTGAGCTCGCTGCGAACAAACGAGATACAGTTACCACCCGCCAGATCGCCATCGATCTCACAAAGCAGACCGCGCGATCACACCACTTGGACATCATCCTGTCCAAGACCGCAGATCAGCAGCAGACCGCGCACAAGCCGTGCGAACACAAGAAACCTCCTTCCTTAGATCACCAAGAGCAAGCCAAGAACATCTGACCGACTTCAGACAAGTCGCCAGATCGCCCTGCAAAAGCCGCCCGGTCACAGCGGTTACACAGAACAGACCGCCCGGTCTTCCAACAAAGAAGACAGGCCAACCAAGCAGAACAACTCGGGAACAGACCGCAGCAAATAAGAACAGACCAGTCGGTCACACCAGATCGCCAGGGACAGACCGGCAGAGCACCAGCGCAGACCGCGCGGTCTCTGCGGTCTCCAATAATCAGACCGCCGGCCACCTTCGACTCCACTTCAATAATTTCAACACGTTTGATCACCAGCGTGTGAACGAACTTTTTAGGAGTTAAAGAGTCGTCTGACCACGGCACCAATCTTGTGTTTGCCATGTGGTACAGAAGGCTATGAAATATACAGCGATGCGTCAGGGAGCGGCTTGTAACGCCCCAAATGTTTTGGTGTGCGTCTAGTGGGTTTTGGTGTGCGTTTAGATGGATTGTCTGCGAATATCCTTGGTCTAGGGTTTATTAAAACCCCCAATTTCCCACTCCCCCTCTCATTCCACCGATCTCCCCTCAACCTAATTTCCCGATCCCCTCTCTCTCTCGTTCGCACCGGGCGCCGCACTCCCCCCGATCTCTCTCTCGCTCTCGGTTGGCGTGGAGCAGCCGCAACCTTCATCTCCCTCCTCCCGTTTCCTCTCTCCCGACGGCAAGTAGTCGAGCTCCTCTCGCGTGGAGAAGCCGCCTGGAGTAACTCCCTCACCCGAGCTCTCTTCTACCTTTTCCCTCTTCCTCGTCAACCCGGAGCAAGGGCAGCAATCTTTGTTGGCTTTTGTGGTCGTTTAGAGTTCAAATCGACACGTGGAGAGCAGATACGTGCGTGGACAGCCGCTACATACGCTAGCCGTCAAATCCGGGCACATTTTCATGGCTTCGAAGCGCACGTCAAGGGTAACGACTTTTCTTCTTGGGCAGGTGAAGCCCTTAAGTAGCATATTTGCATGGAATCCCCTCTCCACCGATAGGTGGGGAAGAGTGTACTCCGACGGGTCGATGTTTACATCCCTGCGTTTAACTGCATTAGTATCCGGAAGCGTGAGTACGGATTAGGCATGCTGTGTGAAGCCCATCCAGACATGTTGGTCTGGATTGGTGATGTTCTGGGGTTCCCGAAGAAGACTTCGTGGAATGTGCTTGTTTGGATCGTAGACGTTAGTTCCCGGGGAACTTTTGTTGCGTTTGTGTGAAGCCCGTCTCTCGGAGACTGTTGGGCTAGCGTGTGGAGTTGTGCGCCTTGGGTGCCCAACTTAGGTGGCCGCGAGTGCCGCCTTGGTTACATAACAAGCGGTTATGTAGGCGATAACAGGCAAGGGAAGGCTGACCCGCGTCATGCGTGTTGGGTACGACGACTTGATCAACATGCTTAGCTGAACTGTACCTGCCCTATGTGGTGTAGTACGACTGCCTAAGGTATTTGGCATGTTGCTACAGGCATAGGAGAGAGCCGTGGACATTGGGTCTCGGTTAGCGAATGCTCAACTTTGGGCCATCCAGTCTGGGACTGAGGATGGTGGTGGGATCGGGAAAATCCGGTACACCGTTAAGGTGCCCTGAGTGCACGAGACGTTGGGCCGATCGAGCCAACGTTTGTGATGTTTGGTGCTTTTACGGCACACTCTAGCTCTATGTGATTATGCTAACTTGCTTGCAGGGAAGAAGCTCCGCCACCCCGAGAAAGGGGTGGGGTCGTTATAATTTGGTCAGCTGTGTTGACCGTTGCTTTGTTTGCCACCGCTTGGTGGAATGTTCTTATGCAGGAGCAGGTGAGCCGAGCGGAAAGTAGCGGGCTGAAGCCCTTGTGCTGAGCCGGCCCTCGAAGGCCCGAATGTTTTGTTTAGTCTTTTTCATGTGTTGTCGGTCTGCGTGCCGATGTATGCAAAACACATCTTTTTGATTAAACAATAGTGATGTAAGGCCTTAAGGCCAAACTTTGATCATGTGTCTTTTCATTCCGGTTTTTCTATGTTTAGTGGACATTCCTCGTTTGGTGGTTATTTCATCTCTTCAAAAAGCTTCCGTTAGAATGCAACTCTGTGTTATGGTGCGTTTTGAAAATAAAAGAATTATTTGGTTTCATTTAGTAATGCGTCCGTCTGTCCGTATAGTATAACGTGGGCCCCCAGCCGGACCTTCTGTTATATTATTTGTGACAGATGGGGGTGTTACAATTTGGTATCAGACTCTGGTATCGTTTCTTTCTTCGAATTCGTGGTCGAATTCTTTTAAGGGGTGGTGAGCGCACACGTGCGTTGCCGGTTTAACGTGAAAAGAACCCATGAATGTCCACTTAGGAATGAGAAACACACATGAAACATACAAAAAAAAACAGTATTTGCGGAACCTAAGTGTTCCCTTGTTTGTTGTTTGCTATGTGTATTAGTCGCTAAATTGCGTGTTACATAATTATATGTGACTAGAAGTGGTGTGGGGCAGTCCGAACCCCGACCCACTGCTGAGAGTAGTGCATCCGCTGAGATGCCTACACCTCCTCCTTCTGTTGAAACGATAAGACTGATTGCCGAAGCTGTGTTTGCTATGATCAATGCGCAGCCAGGAAGGCCTGTATAGTCTCCTGCCCTTGCGGTGGCCCCAGAGCCGGTTGCCGCAGTTGAGCCCGTTGTGGAAAGACCAGTACCTGCAGTACCGATCGAGGCGATACGAATGACGAGTCATCACCTAAAGCATTTCTCAAGCTTCCGCCCTCTTACGTTTGAAGGAGTGGGAACGCCAACGCAAGCAGAATATTGGCTATCTCAGATAAAGAGAACCCTGACAGCTACAGAGATGGAGGAAAAAGCAGAAGGTAACCCTAGCTACCTACCTGTTGGTTGGAGAGGCTAGGCTGTGGTGGGAACAGTTGGAAAGACATCAGTATGCAGGCAGATAGCTGACAGACATCTCGATTGACGAGTTCTCAAGAGTGTTCTTGGCCAGGTATCTCTCTTCTGCTCAACGCATCGAAATGGAGATTCAGTTTCAAAGGTTAACTCAAGGGGATAAAATGGTGGATGAGTACCTCCATGAGTTTACACGACTTGGACGGTATGCGGGCTCTTCCTTTGATGATGAAGAGCGAAAGACCAACCGATTTTATGTAGGTCTGCGTGATGAATTGCGACTGCTTCTGTCAGGCCCGATGGCGCAGGGCTTTCTGACGTTGGTAGATACCGCCAGATCCCTTGAGAAGGATATGAAGAGAGTCCAAGCTAATAAGGACCGAGCTGTGACAAAGACGGAGTTCAAGGTACCGAGTTCTGCAAAGTCGGGTTCCCAAAGGTATAAAAAGAAGTCTAGGTTTTCGGAACCGGCTTCCTCTTCTGTTTCGGGAGCAACTACTGGACGAGGTCCATTCACATGTTTTAATTGTGGCAAGGTGGGCCACTTTGCTCAGGAGTGTCGCGACGGCAAAAAAGCAGTTGCGGCTTATGCGGCGGAGAAAGGGAAGGCAGCAGAGTCGTCTGCATCCCACTACACTCCAGCTCAACCGCGGGTATATAACCTTGGCCAGCAGGAGGCAATAAAACAAAGTGACGTGGTGACAGGTACGACATAGTATACAGTTTTTACCGCTTCATATACTTGCTACCTTGTACTTCTCTTAATTTGTTCGAATCAGGTTTTATCTTAATTTTGCATCATCCAGCGAGAGCACTATTCGATACAGGCGCTTCTCATTCCTTTCTATATAGAGACTTCGTGTTGCATGTCGGAGTGCCTTTCATTTTAGCAACGAATAGATTGGATGTCTCGCTGCCTAACGGATGCTTGATGAGTGCGGATAGGACCTGTTGTGTTCAGGTGCAAATAGGGAATCATGAGTTTAGGCTGGAAGGTTCTGTACTGCCCATATCTGAGTTCGACGTGATCTTTGGCATGGACTGGCTCTCGGAGCAGCGTGCTTGTTTTGGTGTGCGTTTAGAGGGATGGTCTGCGGATATCCTTGGTCTAGGGTTTATTAAAACCCCCAATTTCCTACTCCCCCTCTCATTCCCCTGATCTCCCCCTCAACCTAATTTCCCTATCCCCTCTCGCTCTCGTTCGCACGGGGCGCCGCACTCCCCCCGATCTCTCTCTCTCTCGCTCTCAGTTGGCGTGGAGCAGTCGCAACCTTCATCTCCCTCCTCCCATTTCCTCTCTCCCGACGGCAAGGAGCCGAGCTCCTCTCGCGTGGAGAAGCCGCCTGGAGGAACTCCCTCACCCGAGCTCTCTTCTCCCTTTCCCCTCTTCCTCATCAACCCGGAGCAAGGGCATCAGTCTTTGTGGGCTTTTGTGGTCGTTTAGAGTTCAAAGCGACACGTGGAGAGCAGATCCGTGCGTGGACAGCCGCTACATACGCTAGCCGTCAAATCCGGGCACATTTCCATGGCTCTGAAGCGCACGTCAAGGGTAACGACTTTTCTTCTTGGGCAGGTGAAGCCCTTAATTAGCATATTTGCATGGAAGCCCATCTCCACCGACAGGTGGGGAAGAGTGTGCTCCGATGGGTCGATGTTTACATCCCTGCGTTTAACTGCATTAGTATCCGGAAGCGTGAGTACGGATTAGGCATGATGTGTGAAGCCCATCCGGACATGTTGGTCTGAATTGGTGATGTTCTGGGGTTCCCGAAGAAGACTTCGTAGAATGTGCTTATTTGGATCGTAGACGTTAGTTCCCGGGGAACTTTTGTTGCGTTTGTGCGAAGCCCGTCTCTCGGAGACCGTTGGGCTAGCATGTGGAGTTGTGCGCCTTGGGTGCCCAACTTAGGTGGCCGCGAGTGCCGCCTTGGTTACATAACAAGCGGGTATGTAGGCGATAATAGGCAAGGGGAGGCTGACCCGCGTCGTGCGTGTTGGGTACGATGACTTGAGCAACGGGATTAGCTGAACTGCACCTGCCCTATGTGGTGTAGTTCGACTACCTAAGGTATTTGGCATGTTGCTATAGGCATAGGAGAGAGCCGTGGACATTGGGTCTCGGTTAGCGAATGCTCAACTTTGGGCCATCCAGTCTGGGACTGAGGATGGTGATGGGACCGGGAAAATCCGGTACACCGTTAAGGTGCCCTGAGTGCACGAGACGTTGGGCCGATCGAGCCAATGCTTGTGATGTTTGGTGCTTTTACGGCACACTCTGGCTCTATGTGATTATGCTAACTTGTTTGCAGGGAAGAAGCTCCGCCACCCCGAGAAAGGGGTGGGGGGGTCGTTATAATTTGCTCAGCTGTGCTGACCGTTGATTTGTTTGCCACCGCTTGGTGGAATGTTCTTATGCAGGAGCAGGTGAGCCGAGCGGGAAGTAGCGGGCTGAAGCCCTTGTGCTGAGCCGGCCCTCGAAGGCCCGAATGTTTTGTGTAGTCTTTTTCATGTGTTGCCGGCCTGCGTGCCGATGTATGCAAAACACATCTTTTTGATTAAACAATAGTGATGTAAGGCCTTAAAGCCAAACTTTGATCGTGCGTCTTTTCATTCCGGTTTTTCTATGTTTAGTGGACATTCCTCGTTGGGTGGTTATTTCATCTCTTTAAAAAGCTTCCGTTTGAATGCAACTCTGTGTTAGGGTGCGTTTTGAAAATAAAAGAATTATTTGGTTTCATTTAGTAATGCGTACGTCTGTCCGTATAGTATAGCGTGGGGCCCCGACCGACCTTCTGTTATATTATTTGTGACGGATGGGGGTGTTACACGGCTTAGGCTGCGTACTTCTTTAGAATGGTCAGGTGATAGCTTATGGCTCTCGCCAGTTGAAAGTGCATGAGCGGAATTACCCGGCCCACGACTTGGAGTTGGCGGCCGTGATCTTCGCGCTGAAATTATGACAGCATTACTTGTATGGTGTGAAGGTTGATATCTTTACCGACCATAAGAGCCTAAAGTATCTGTTAAACCAGAAATAGCTCAATATGCGACAGCGAAGGTGGATGGAGTTCCTGGGGGACTACACTTTCGAGATACACTATACTCCCAGGAAGGGAAATGTCGTCGCAGATGCTTTGAGCCGGAGGGCTTCTGCGCAGGCCAGCTGGATTCAGATGCATGATTCGCATCTGATCAGGGACCTGGAAGCCTTAGAGATCTCCTGTGTGAAGAGGAGTTCTAGTGCAAGTGTGTTCTTAAACTGGATGGAGGTGCAATACGACCTCGCGGACAGAATATGACAGGCCCTGGAGCTTGATTCGAGCATGCAACACTACTTGGCAGAGACTGGGGATGGGTCTGCTGCAGAGTTTGTGTTTGACGACGGTCTTATGTGGAAAGACGGTCGGTTGTGCGTCCCAAGTGTGGGCAAATTGAGGGATGAATTGATGTACGAGGCACATTTCACAAAATACTCAATTCACCCAGGGAGCACAAAAATGTACCAAGACATGAAAATGTTGTTTTGGTGGCCAGGTTTGAAGAAGGACATCGCCCTTTATATGGCAAAGTGTAAAACTTGCGCACTGGTGAAGGCCGAATGTCAGAAACCTGATGGGTTTCTGAAGTCGTTGCCCGTGCCGGAATGGAAATTTGATTATATTTTGATGGATTTCGTGCACGGTTTGCCGAGATCGCAGAGTGGGAATGATGCTATTCGGGTGATCGTGGATCGCTTGACAAAGGTAGCCCACTTTATTCCGAACCGGCGGGACGATTCAGTGGAACGTTTAGCAAAGCTATATGTTGATAGCATTGTACGATTGCACGGGGTGCCCCGTAGCATTGTCAGTGACCGAGATGGGCGCTTTATGTCGACAGATTGGAGGCTAATCCATTAGTTATTGAGTACAAAGTTCAAGTTTAGTACTGCCTTCCACCCTCAAACGGATTGACAGACTGAACGTACTAACAGAACGTTGGAGGATATGCTCCGCATGTGCGTCCTGGACTTCGATAAAAAGTGGAAGATCATTTATTCATGATCGAATTCGCATACAATAACAGTTATCAAGCAAGTATAAAGATGTCGTCCTTCGAGGCCCTCTATGGTAGAGCTTGTCGTACACCCTTGTCCTGGGCGGAGACAAGCGAGATGAAGTTGTTTAAGCGGAAGGAAGTCGAAGATGCTAATTCGACTATCCGAACAATTCAGGATCGACTGTTGGTAGCGCAAGATAGACAGGCAAAATACTACAATGCCAAACACAAAAATGTAGAGTTCGCAGTGGGCGACTGAGTGTATCTCAAGATCAAGCCTTTCAAAGGTGTGTCAAGGATTCGACGCTTGAAAAAGCTGAGTCCGAGATAGCTTGAACCGTTCGGGATACTGGACCGTGTTGGTGAAGCTGCCTATCGGCTCGCTCTTTCGACAGAGCTGAGCGGTTTGCACAATGTGTTTCACATCTCTGTGCTGAGGAAACCTGTGCCAGAGCCTAGCCAGGTGTTGGTGGCGAATCAAGTGTCGGTCGATGATGGGATGAAGGCAATGGTCACGCCTGTTTGCATCGAAGACGCTGATGTCAAGCAACTGCGGAATAAACTGATCAAGATGGTCAAAGTCCGCTGGAACAACTTCGGTCGTGAGGAGCTTACATGGGAGAGCGAGCAAACCATGCGTGAGGAGTTCCCCGAGCTATTCCTTTGAGATACAAGTTATGTTTTGTATCTTTATGTTTCATTGCACTGTGCAAATTTCGGGACGAAATTTCTTTAAGAGGGGAGAGTACTGTAAGACCCCAATTTTCAAGTGCATTAAATTCAAAAGGTTTTGAAGTCTTGGAGCTAGCGCCAGGCGCTAGTGCTAGCACCGACGGTAGCTCGAAAGGACTTACGTGTGTTGTCGACGAGTCGACGGGATCAGGAGTCAATTGACGGGTTCAGGGCCTGATCGACGGGAGCTAGCGCCAGGCGCCTGTGCTAGCGCCGGCGGTAACTCCAATCATCGAAATTATAGTAGCACATCGACGAAGGGACTTGTGTGTATCGTCGAAAACATCAAGACGCCTCGTCGAATGCTAGCGTCGGCGGTAGCGCTAGTGCTCGCGGTAGCTTCTCGACGAATGTGTCCCGACGAATGTATTTCGACGAACCGTGTTGAACGCAAGTGAATTCATCGATGAATGATAGCGCAGACGGTAGCGCTAGCGCTAGCGGTAGTGTCCTTAAAGCGGTACCGACTCTGGGCTAGCGTCAGGAGCTAGTAGCTAGCGTCGGCGGTAGCGGAAAAGTATATCTAGGCTGGTTTTCAGATTTCCTTCTCATTTTCTGAAAAATCATCTACCTCTCCAAGAGAAGAAGCTGAGGGCTGGAGGAGGGAAACCAGTTGGGTCGAACCCGCGAAGGAGATCCTGCGTGCTTGTGCCATCGTCGACTCCGTGAAAAGAAAGCTATTTCAGCAAGTTCCCTCCGGATCAAGCGCAGATATATGGCACCGAAATGAGCGCCGAGGGTAGCGATTCTCCTCCCTACATCTTTGGACATGTGCGTCCTTGGATTTGCATGATTTGGAAGACTTCTACTAATTAGTAGATGAGTTCTTACGGTGGGTTGATGTTATCCCCACAAAAATTTGCATATAGAGTCCGGAATCGAAGTACGGACATAGGCATGCTGTGTGAAGCCCATCTGAACAGGTTGGTCTGGATTGGTAATGTTGCTTGTTGCGTGCCGGAGAAGACTCCGTGATATATGCTGTGTTTTTCGGGTTCTGAGTACTGAGACGTGCTGCGAGGAGCTCTGGAGGGATTTCCCAGACAATACCCGGAAAAAGGTAGCAGAACTGGGTTCTGTTACTAGCGCCGTGCGCTAGTGTTAGCGCCGACGGTAGTGCCAGTGATCCTTGAGATTGCGCGGTTTGATGGTCAGTGGCCCTGGGGGCCGGGGCGATGACCCTGTGAGGTCGTCTATGTGATCGGGCCAAAGTGAAAGCTTACCCGCATCGTGCAGAGTTGATCACGATGATTGAGCACGGGCCTAGCTGATCCGAACCCGTTCATAGTGGTGGTGAAGAGGTCGCCCCTCAGTGCACCAGACTATGGAAGAATGCCGGAAAACGTTGGTGTGTGCGACTTAGCTCAAATGATCATCCAAGTTGAAAAAGGACTTGTGGATGGAGTGTGCTTTGAGAGCACAATACGTGCGGCCGAGAGTCGACTTATTTGGTGATTATTTCTATGCGATGCTTAGACGCGCCTGTGAAATATATATTGTTATTGCTTGCTTGCAGGGAAGGAGTATCACCGCCCCGGGCATGGGGAGGGGTTGTTATATTTGGGTCAGCTAAAGCTGTCTGGTTACCTGTTTTCCCACCCTTCTAGTGGATTTGTTTGTACAGGTCCTAGCGAGACTAGCATGAAATAGCAGGTTGAATCCCCTGTTGTTGTGCTGTGCTGGCCCATGAAGGTCAAGTTGATATGTTTACTATTTTTCATGTGTGGCCGGCCTGCGTGCCGATGTTTGTAAACCACCTAGTAGTTGTAAACATTTTAATAAGCAAACCTTGTTGTATTTTCATTCCATGTAGATAAGTGGACATGTTGTGAACTGGTTTTACCTTAATAAATGAAATGCTTCCATTGTACGACTCTGTGTACTGAGATGGTTATGTTCTTAACTATTTAAAACTAATTCAGTAACGCGCTCTTCTGTTCGTTTAATATGACGTGGGGTCCCGGTCGGACCTACTGCTATATTCTATGTAATAGGGTGGGTGTTACACTTCGTCCGTGCTCGATGTGTCTGCGGGCTGCGCCCGCAACATATACATATGAGTACTCGAAATGACCGTCAAAAATATACATTAATATTACAATATTTATTTTGTAAAAAAAAAAGTAAAAGCATGTACTCTCTCCCCCTCCGCCGCACTCTTTCCCCCTCTCTCCTCTCTTTCTCTCTCTCTCCAACTCTCTCTCTCCCAGAAAATTTATTTTTATTTTTTATATTAAAGATATTATGGATAAAACATGTGAAAGATCCAACGGTGAAAAATAAAAGCACGGTAAAAACATGGAGAATGCTATATTCACTTATACAAGGCCGAGTGAGTGTGTGTCGTTCCTCCTGTTTGGATGTGGGTGTGTGTCGTTTGACGCCCGCTTCAGCAATCGCCACTCGTTGTCAAGGCCGAGTGTTGGCCTTCGATCATGGTGCGGAGGATTGCTTGCCCCCTTGCCTCGATGAGGGGGAAGGACTCGAGGCCCGTTCCAGTTGGAACCCGGAGGAGGGTTCAGAGCTTGATATTCTTTGGGGGATTAAAGGGGCTCGTGGCCCGTTCTCTGATGGTGCAGATGGACATTTGTCCATTCTCTCCCAAGTAGAAGGACACGGGGTCCGTTTGCTTAAGAAGTGTCGAAGGACCTTTGTTCGTCCTCGCCTAAGTAGAAGGACACGAGTCCATTCGTTTAAGAGTTGCAGAAAAACTTTTGCCCATTCTCTGACGGTGCAAAGGTACCTTTGTTCGTTCTCACTTAAGTAGAAAGACACGAGGTTCGTTCGTTTAAGAAGTGCAGAAGGACTTTTGTCCGTTCTCGCCTAAGTAGAAGGACACAGGGTCAGTTCATTTAAGAGGTGCGGAAGGAGCTTTGTTCGTTCTCGCCTAAGTAGAAAGACACAAGGTCCGTTCGTTTAAGAGGTGCAGGAGGACCTTTGTTCGTTCCCGCCTAAGTAGAAGGACACAAGGTCTGTTCGTTTAAGAGGTGCAGAAGGACCTTTGTCCGTTATCGCCCAAGTAGAAAGACATGCGATCTGTTCTTTCGGGTGGTGAAGAAGGACATTTTTCCATTCTCGCCTTGACAGTATACGCATTTGTCGTAGATGGATCCGGAAATCATTTATGTTATTGCTGAAAAAGAAGATACAGGTGGGCGTCGGCCCTGTCGTGCAGCTTATTATTCGATGAAAAGAGTCTGAAATACATGGGAAAGTTAACTGTTGATAGTGGCGGAGTTCTACCCCTCTTCTCTGAGTTCCACACGTCATGCTCCTCCGGTATCTTTGGGAGTCGCGCCCCGCGAATAAACTTCTATTGCAATGCCTTGCACAAGAGCGTCAGCCCGGAGCGTTCGGAGTAGCGGTTCCGATTACGGTTCAACAAGAACCAAAACCAAACCGACCACTAACGGTTCGGTCCGGTTCGGTCCGGTTCCAATCGGTTCCAACTAGAACCAAAACCAAACTTGGCGTAATGAATGAGTGAGGTCAAAAATAAAAAAACCGGAGGGAAAAAGTATACTCGTTTGGTTTTTTGCAAGAGGGACTTCGAAGTCCCAGGCCTGGGCCGGCGCAGGAATTTCGTGTCACACCAAGGGGAAGTACTTTTTGTATAATATATAGTAAGTCGAGCTGAAAGTTAAAAATTGAAACCGCAAAACCACAAAATTGTATCAGACCATCCGATTTTAGAAATTCAATGATCGCGATCGTTTAATGCTGATGCAATGTTCATGTTGCTGAAGATCACGACTCAACATAGGGTAAAGAACTTTGAATTGTTGCTCTTGAAATCTTATTTTACAATTAAAATTTTGTTTGAAAAATATATTAGTTAATTCAATTTGACTAATTTATCAGCTACAATTAGATTTGTTTTTCATGATTACTATTAAATAATAGTTGTATATTCTGTATATTTTTAAAACAAAATATTTCAGAAAAATATGTGAGTAAAATTGAAAATGCATTATATGACTGTATGAAAACCGAAAGTACACCACAAAAACAAATTCTAAATCGCACCAATGTCAAACCACACGACACGGATTTGGTGTGGTGCGATTTTGTTCAGTCCAAAATCGATCCCCTTTATTGCGAATGCAGTTTAGATTCAAACCACACAAGTTTCACCCACAATAGTAAGTATAGATATATTATAAAAAATGACAATATTATAATATTAATAATAATAATAATAATAATAAAGAGGTTGTGATTCGGTTTTGTTTCGGTACGGTTCAGATCGGTTCTAAAAATCTTGAAACCGCTTGAGACTTATATATTGTGGTTTCGGTTCAGATTCCGGTTCCGGTCCGGATAATAAAATGAAAGAATCACACCCGGACTATTGTTGTTCACGGTTCAAAAATTCAAACCGGAACCCAAATAATTTGTGAACGGTTCGGTCCGGTTCTTTGCGGTTCCGGTTCGTTTCCGGTTCGGATTACGATTTTCGGTTTTAAGTGACAGCTCTACGTGAGACAAGGTGATAAGAAGCTAGAGAGCATAAAAACAATTTTGAAGTGCCTATAAACAAGACTCGCGTGCTGCAGCGAGGAGGTCCCGCCACATACCCAGAAGTCTATAGGAACTTCCCCTCCTAAAGCCAAAGCTGAGCTCGGCACAAGAGAGGCAGACAGTGTACTCACCCACCATATGTGGGGGGGGGGGGGGGGGGGGGGGGGGAGGTGAATGTGTCTTCTACTTGTGCATTGGGGTCTTATTTATAGGCAAATCCAAAATGGATTGCAAATAGCTGCTCCCGCCTTCTGAAATGTACTCGCCCAAGGTGGGCGAGTTCTTCTGCACTCGCCCCAGGTGGGAGAGTTCTTCTGCACTCGCCCCAGGTGGGCGAGTTCTTCTGCACCCACCCAAGGTGGAAGAGTTCTTCTGCACCCTCCCCAGGTGGACGAGTTCTTCTGCACCCGCCCAAGGTGGAAGAGTTCTTCTGCACCCCCCCCCCCCCAGGTGGGCGAGTTCTTCTGCACTCGCCCCAGGTGGGAGAGTTCTTCTGCACTCGCCCCAGGTGGGCAAGGTCTTCTGTACTCGCCCCAGGTGGGCGAGGTCTTCTGTACTCGCCCCAGGTGGGCGAGTTCTTCTGTACTCGCCCTAGGTGGGCGAGGTCTTCTGTACTCGCCCTAGATGGGCGAGTTCTTCTGTACTCTCCCCATATGGGCGAGGTCTTCTATACTCGCCCCAGGTGGGCGAGTTCTTCTCTACTCCCCCCAGTTGGGCGAGTTCTTATGTACTCGCCCCAGGTGGGCGAGTTCTTCTGTACTCGCCCCAGGTGGTCGAGGTCTTCTGTACTCGCCCCAGGTGGGCGAGGTCTTCTGTACTCGCCCCAGGTGGGCGAGGTCTGATCTCGACGAATTATGGGTTATACAAATATCCCGCCTACCCTTACCGGGGGATCTTTAATGATTGTGTTAATGCGCCAATGATCTCGTAAGGATTCCTGCATCTTTGGGGATTTTGATTTGGTTGTTGTTGGTTGAGGTTTGGGGGAAACTTCCACGTGTTCCTGCCCTCCAACGGAATCGGCCGGGGCCTTCTGTCATGTCCTTTTCCTTTTAAACCTCTTGAGGAGTCTGAGGTACACAAATCATTCGATTTCGTCCGTTAGGTGCCGGCAGCCCTCAATGTCATGTCCATGGCTTCGATGGTAATGGCATAATTGGGATCGATCTCTCCTTCCCGGGGGTAGGGTCATGGGTCTCCGAAGTGATGGATGATCGAGAATGACTTGTGGGACTTCTGTGCGAGAAGCGTTGAGAGGAGTGAAACACTGCTCTTATTGTTGCCACAGACGACGCCAAACTGTTGTGTGTCGCCCGATTTTCCCCTAGTCCGGAGAATCAGACCATCTTAGCTCCAAGTTGGACCAGCCGCGCAAACAGTCAAAAGTTGTCCAAGCCGCATTGACAAGAGGCATTTTAGCGTAGAAAATCCGAAAAGGGTAAAAAACCACGTGACCGGTACAGTGTCGGACCTAAATCCACCATATACATTGAGGTTACAAATGTTTGTGTTCTCTGGAGGGTGACAGGTCACCTCTCTGTAAATGCAGAACAAGGAGGAAAAATGACTAAGTCCCCTGAGCTTTGACGAGTCTACAAAAGTGTGTTCTTCCAAGTCTTTTCCTGCATCTGTTGATGCGTCCACTTGAGCGCTGAGCGCGAACAGGCTTGTGAGCGAGCATAGAGAATTCAAAGCGAAAGAACGATCAAAGTCCCACGTTCTCGTCGGAAAACCCCAAAGCTTTCTCTTGTCTCTTTGATCGCTTTCTCTTAATTGAAGGTCTGAGGGGTCCTTTTTATAGTTCTCCTGAAAGAGCGCGCTGGTTTGCGTCCGACTGAATCTGGAGTGGACGAATGACGCTGCTCGATTATGGTCACCTGGATCACCAAATTTCCAAAAATGACGAGCATGCCCCCCAGGCAGTTCGGGCGGCGAAGGCAGTCGGACGTGCCAGGGCGGCCAGAGCGGCGGGGGCGGCTGGACCGGCGGCGACGACGACAGACTGAGCCAGCGGCTCTCCAGCGTGTCGGCGGTCTGTGCGACGCTGGCCCGTCAGCACGCCGACGGTGCACGAGCGTGCGTGCGTGCTTGATTCGCGAGTGCTTGCAGGATACGCGCGTGCTGTGTGTGCCCACGCATGCTGCCCGTGAGGAGCGCTCCCCCTGCCCATGAGGAGTGCGCGAGGTGCGCACGCGTGCGCGCCGTGCACGGCGCCGGCTGCTCGTTCGCATGGTGTGTGTGTGTGTGTGTGTGTGTGTATTTGTGCACGCTTGGCGCCTACGCATGGGCGGCACGCAGGTGCCCAAGTCCTCTGCGCGAGCGCTTGGTCCTTTCGGAGCGGTTTTTGGGGCACACCCGATCGGGTTGCTCTACGTGACCGCTTTGATCTGAGGGCGTTCTTATTCGTCCGTTGAATTGACAAGAGGATGTAATTACCAGTGCTCCCCTAGAAAGCTATAAAAAGACCTTGTTAGTGCGCTCGAAGCATCCGCGTGACTGTCAAGTTTGGAACATCCTACTCGTTGCCCCTAGCAGGGTATTTATAGGCGAACCCTAAAACCCCAATGGGTAAGTGGATTCCAATCGGATCTTAACCAAACCACCAAGTATCCGCTGCCCGTTATATCGATATACCTCAACAGACCTCACATGCCTTCATTTGCAAGGAGAGGGAGAAAAGGAGAAGACAAAACTCTGAGATTTTCCGGCGGAGGATTGACTCTCCGTTCATCCTCCCGCTCAATGTTTGTTCCACTTGTGACTTACCGCTCCGACGATTGCTCCCGCAAGCGCATCTCAAGATTTAGCTTTTTTTCTCGAAAGACTTGTAAAGAAGCGGTGACCTGCCACACTCCTAAAAAACTCTAACTCATGTACTCAACTACGACTATTGAGTTTCGTCAAAACTGGGCATGACCCCGAGGTTTTTTCCATTTCCGGATTTTACACGTAAAATCTTGTTGTCTGCTGTTGATTTCCAATTTTAACAGTTTGCGCGCTTGACTCACTCTCGTGCGAACGCCAGACCCGCAACAATGCTTTTATATATTTTTATATACATATATTGGAAAATAAATAGTATTGGGATGATATGATATTAAAATAAGACTATTAGATGAATCTGTGCCTTTCAATTTAAATATTATTGATATTGTGGAAATTTTTGTTTGTTTTATACGTATACTGTATACATAGAATAAATTAAAGAAATGTATTTATTATTAATAGGTATAAGCGGGTTTGCCGGGCATATTATTCTGTAGCATCCACTAATCTAATTGCTTGCTTATCTTCCATTTGATGAAAAGAGTATGAGCACGAATAAGCGGGTTTGCCAACGCCAAACCAAACGCCAAACAAGCCGAGGAAAAAAACGTCAGATAATTATCATTGAGTTAACCTTTTTGTCTTGCATATAGGTTTGTATATTATCAGCTTGTTTGCGAGGAAAAAACGCATATTTAAGGCATCGTTCGTAGTGGCATATTTACTCCGATGAGTCTGGACAAAAACTCAATTATCATAGAATGTATGTTTGTATGATGACAAAGGTTATGACTGCTATCAAGAAAATGCAGGGAACTTTTTGTGTGTGAAGAAAATGGCCTCTCCGTTCTCCGTAGTCATGGCATGTCCGCTCGACGGTGAAAGATGTCATTCTAGCTTGAAGATGAAGAAAAGCACATCTAACGACGCCCAATGTCATTGAGGAAAAGGCAACATAATAATAGTGATGAGTGTGAAATTTACTTTTGTGTCTGTTTGTTTGCGGTAGAGACAGAGGGAGAGATTAAGTGGTTTATGTAAATGCAATCTATCGTCTAATTCGTTATTGCAAAGGTTGGAATGCTGATTTTGTGTGGGTTTTTAAGATCGATGGAACACTGAGACAAGCATGTCAAGAATGAACAAAAACACATCTTTATTGTTTTGACAAATAGTTACAACAATTATAAGAGATAAGACTGAATACAAGTTGCATACAACATGGTTTACAACAGCCAAATACAAAGAAAAACAACTGGTCGCGAAAAAGAGTCTGTTTATCCTCTTCTCACTAGCGTCGGCGGTATCGCTAGCGCCCGCGCTAGCTCGCGGTCTCACGAGCTCGCTGCTCGCACACTTCACAGACGAGACCGCCAGTTGCAGACCGCCAGACCGCTTCTCCACTACCGTCTGCGCTACCTCCTAGCGCCCGCGCTAGCTCGCGGTCTCCCACACTCAAGAAATCTGCTCTAGGTCGCTTGTCGAACTCACTCCGAGTTCGCTCTAATTGAGACCGCCAAATTGAGACCGCTCAAGCCTCTATTTCTCTCTGATGATCTCTGCAGGGGGATTGACGCCCTATTTATAGATCCGGGTGGCGCCACCTGGGAGTTGAGCTAGCGCCGGCGCTAGCGCTAACGCCTGCACAAGCTCACTTCACAAATTCAACAGATTTTGGGATGCAGGTTGCGGCTCTAGGCATACGAACTCTGACCGAAGCCCACGAGCAGTCAAAAAGGGAAATTTGGAGAGATCATACGACACATTTTCATCTTGCAATCTGTCTAAACAGGTTTCAATTATCAAATTTATATCGAAATTAACCCAACCATGCTTGCTAATATGTTTGATTGTTGAAATTAACTCAACCATGCTTGCTAATATGTTCAACCCAAGCTGATTTTGCTCGACTCTGTCGTTAGTTTTATTTGGAAAAAAAAACTCTTCTGCGTTGGATTTTAATTTTTGTTTTCTAATTTTTGCATCTTCAAATGTATCAGGTTTAAAATGCTATATAAAGCTCTTTAAGAGGTGGAATGACAGTAATAACAAATCCTAAACAAATCTTCATACACACTCAAGAGCCTTCTAAAGGTGTAGTTTTCAATTTCTATGAGCTTTTAAATTTCATGGCTATTCTACGTATCAAATCTTCAATTTTATGAACTTTTAAATTTTAAAGTTATTTTACATATTAAATCTTCATTCCTCTGTGCCCACAATCCCACATTATATATGTTTGAGTTTATGATAAAAAAAATATGTTTATATTGTACAACCTTGTATTCGTCGAGTGGATCCCCGGGGTCCAGGGTGTCGCTAGGCCCAGTATTTTTAAGAGGCACTGCCCCAGAAAAGGGGGGGGGGGGGACGGGCTCAAGGTTATTCCCAGCAGTAGGGGCGAGTCGGGGAGGTCGGCGGCCTCCCGCTCGCCCGGCCCTGTTAGAGGGGCGAGCCGGGGAGGCGCGCGGCCTCCCGCTCGCCCGACCCTGTTAAGGGGGCGAGCCGGGGAGGCGGGCGGCCTCCCGCTCGCCCGACCCTGTTAGAGGGGCGAGCCGGGGAGGCGGGCGGCCTCCCGCTCGCCCGGCCCTGTTAGGGGGGCGAGTCGGGGAGGCGGGCGGCCTCCCGCTCGCCCAACCCTGTTAGAGGGGCGAGTCGGGGAGGCAGGCGGCCTCCCGCTCGCCCGGCCCTGTTAGCGAGGCGACGCGGGGAAGCGGGCGGTCTCCCGCTCGCCCGACCCTGTTAGCGGGGCGAGCCGGGGAGGCGGGCGACCTCCCGCTCGCCCGGCCCTGTTAGGGGGGCGAGCTGGGGAGGCGGGCGGCCTCCCGCTCGCCCGGCCCTGTTAGCGGGGCGAGCCGGGGAGGCGGGCGGCCTCCCGCTCGCCCGACCCTATTAGGGGGGTGAGCCGGGGAGGCTGGTGGCCTCCCGCTCGCCCGGCCCTGTTAGGGGGGCCAGCCGAAGAGGCGGGCGGCCTCCCGCTCGCCCGGCCCTGTTAGAGGGGCGATCTGGGGAAGCGGGCGGCCTCCCGCTCGCCCAGCCCCAGTAGGGGGGAGCAAGGGAGGCGGCCTGCCCCCTCTCGCCCAGCCCCAAGAAGAGGGGGTGGTCTGCGTTTAGCGCCTCAGAATGGCGGGATTTGGTTGTTGACAGGCCAAACCTGGGGGTATTTTAGTAATCTCTTAGGCCAGAGTCTGGCTATTGGCAGACCAAGTTTAGAAATCTATAAATAGGACCAAGGAGGAACCATTTGGAGGAGACTTCTCTTTTGGCTACTCTCTTGTAAGACTCCATTTTTTTTTTCAAACATCCGGGTCTTAGGCCCAGAACCGCCGCTTTGCGGTGACACCTTCGCTCGGGAAGGTCGCCACTACAAAACGCCGATCCTGCCGGCCAATTCGATCACGAAGAAGAAGGTATACATGAACAAATAAGAAGCTCAAGTCCACAATCACATGAATTATAAAGGTAAATGTCCACAGATAATAACTGAATAAAAATAACAAAGGTACAATAATAAAGGGCTCGTGCCTTGTACATCATGTCCTCACTACAAGATCACTCATAAGGTAAAACTAAAGCTAATCGCCACCGTCACTGAAACGGAAGCACCCAAACTAGTCTGACCCATCCCTGCAGACTCTGTGCTCCACTGGTGCTGTAACACTTAATGCTTCTTCTCCTTTGGCCTGCGGTCGCTGCCTGGTGGGGTTCCACTCATCATGGGACAACTGACCCGAGTATGTCCCGGTTGTTGACAATGGTAGCATGGCCATGGGGCCCACCCTGTCGGATCCTGCTGCACTTGTTTCTCTCCCATTCGGTACGCCTAAAATATGGTGGTCAAACTACCGTCAGTCAAACTAGACTCAGTCAACAATTCCCCACCCCTAAACCCGTGGCTCCTAGGCACCGGGCGGAGAGGAGTGAAGAGGAGGACCAAGGGCAGAGTGGAAACAAGCAGGTGACAACTATCCTAAAGAAAGTACAGTAAAAGATTCGCAAGATTTATAAATTTAACTAACAAGAGTAGTAGAGTGTAACATGATTATAGCTAAAGTAAGCATGAGTACATGGTGTAACAAGGTAAGAAGTAACGTGTATAAAGTAAGCACGACAGTAAGTAAGTAAGTAAGAAAAGAAACCATTGATTTATAGGGATTACCCCTATAGACCAAGGGGTCGTTTTGCAGGGCCTACCGTATAAGAAGTCCCATAACCGACTTATACGTTAGGGGTAGGTTGAATGCAATGTTTATGCTATAACATGCAAAGTATATTGTTATGCTATGTTCATACAAGTGCAACTCACTCACTACGACTCTATGCGCATAGACCTTTAGTTCCCCCTTTTTGGAGCGAGCTAGACTCCCAGGATACTCCCGTAGTGGCAAACGGAAGCGGTGGGTTGGGCCTCGCCCACCTCTAGGTTGGTATTCACACTACCTAACCTAGACCTATCGTACGCCTCAACGCAAACCCGCGGAGCATCTGCGTACTCTTACTGACTGGACCGCCAGACTTTTAAGGCTAAGTGTAAGTACCACACTTGCCGAGCCAACGTATTGACGTCGGTGTGAACGATCGTCCAATAGCGAAGACCCACCACCTTCAGTGCACATGCAGCATGTTCTACTTCCTATCTCTGAGCCATGAGCTCCCCGGGCTAACCTGTCCGCCATCAATAACCTTCCGAGTCATCGGCTCGCCGAACCAACCCGTCCATACCTACAAACACTACTGAGTCACAAGCTCTCCTGACTCAGCAATCCGCACCTTCAACCACCGAGCCTACTGCTCGTAAGACCAAACCAACTAACTTCTCGAAACCACGGGTTGTGGATGAGTGTGTTATTAGTTAATCTTATACATCGTCTTACTCCTATAAGTTAGGGTTAGTCCTGGACTTCCCGAGGGTTACCCCGTAAGGGGCTCGCTACGGTACTAGGAACTACGATGGGATGACACCCCAAGGTTCCCTTTCTCAAGTCACTTAGTGTTATTGATATCTACCCATAAGAACCCCCTCCTTGTTATTACAATTGAATTAACCCTAGGTGGCTTACGACTTTCCAAGACAATCCTTCGTCAATCTCGAGCACCACTTTACCCTCAACTCACCAAGCACACTTTACCATCTATAATCCTCCTTGTTGACCATCATACATTCTCAACTAAATTAGGTAAACCACATGTACAACCCTCATTCTCCGAGGGTGGACCCCCCCAAGGCCACATAGGCAGAAGTCAAAGTCAAAGAGGTCAACACGGCAGACAAGCGTAAGAGCAGAAGACAGCCTAGGCGAGTAGGGGTGCACTCGTGCGAGTAGCCCGGATACTCGCCAAAAGGTGGGCGACCATATGTGATGCTCGCCCATTTGCCCGGGGAGATCGCCTCAATGTCGCTAGTCGCCGGGCAGGGGCTGGGCTATAAAACCCCCCCTACCCCTTGGTTTTCCTATAAATAGGACCCCAGGGGTACTTGGATTGGCACCTGGACTTGAGCTTTCGAAACCCTGCTCTTGCATTCTAGCATCTGTCGCACTTGGTCGCTACTCCCGGTACTAGCCAAGTCGGTGCCTTCGTCGTACCTTGCTCGGCCATTCTTTGGTCTTGGAGGGGAAGTCTCTTCGGAGCTTCTGGGTACGTGGTGGGACCTCCCTGCCGCAGCACCTGGGGTCTTGTGTGTTGCTCTTCTATCTATTCAGTAGTCGCCAGCTTAGTCGTCTCGTTGGACTGTTGGGCGAGTAGCCTCCGGCTGCATCGGTCCGAATCTTGAGGTCGGGATTTTCCTGGCGTCAACACTTTGGTGCGGTGAGCGTGGATCGTAGTCGGAAAAGGAAAGTTCAGCAGGAAGTCGAGATGGTCGTAGGTGGCGACCATGAGGGGGTAGTCGGCAACTCGGCCGCGAGTGGCGAGTTCGTGACACTAGCGGTTCTCGAAGCCTTCGCACAGCGTATGGAGGGAGCCTTCGCGCAGCGCATGGAGGGGATCTTGCAAACAGCGCTTCAGCCGCGCGCCGAGGTCACGGCGACCTCGCCGCATCGTCCAGTTCCGTCCGAGGGAGGGAGTCCCCCTCGGCGAGCAGGAAAGGAGCCCATGGAGGATGAAACCGAGCGACCAAGGAGGTCGCAATTCTACCAGCCAACCTCGCAAGGTATTCGCTTCCGCGAGCCGGGCGAGCAGGCAAGGTACCAGGATACTCGCCCATTTGGCGAGTATGGAGGTGATACTCGCCAGGTTGAGGATCGTCGCCGGGCAGGAGGGAGGAGCCCCTTCTGCGAGGAGATCCTTGCCGCGCCAGTGCCAGAGGGGTTCAGGGACCCCGCCTTGAACTACTATTCGGGGAAGGAGGACCCCGTCAGGCACATCCAATGGTTCGAGGATATTGTCTCTATCCGAACCATGTCGGACGCCTTCAAGTGCAGGTTGTTTGCCATTACCTTCCGCGCAAAGGCCTGGGACTGGTTCCACCAGTTGCCCGCAGGCTCAATCTATTGCTTCGAAGACCTGTGTCGTGGGCTGACGACCCGGTTCGACACGGCACGGAAGCTAAAGAAGGAGGCCACGGCCCTGTTCTACCTCGTGCAAGGGCCAGATGAGGCACTGAGACCTTACATCGAGCGCTTCCAGGAGGAGGTTCTGCAAATCCAGGAGGTGGATAGCAACATCCTGTTGCTGGCCCTGACATTCGGCATCAGTCAAGGCCTCTTCAAGTTGGAGCTCAGTGAGAACCCACCCTACTCCTACGACAACCTCATTCAGAGGGCCAATAAATTTGTCCGGGGAGAAGCCTCCAACCCCGACTTCTTGGCAAGGTTGGCACGGGTGACCAGAGGCGACCGTGGAGAGAGGGATGAGATCCCTGGAAAAAGGAAGAGGGAGGAGCCCCGAAGGGAGGAAAGGAAGTGGCCGGAGCGGCAAGAGGAGAAGAAGAAGGAGGAGCTCAGGAGGAAGGAAACCGGGAGGATCGTGGAGAGAAGGCCCGTCGAGTCCCCTGAGCGTCATGAGGAGGGAAGACGCTTCCAGGTCCCCGTCAACCGGCCACCATGGAGGCCGGCTGGACGGCACCAGCGTCAGGACCAAAGGGGGAGATCCCCAGAAAGAAGGCCCTTTCGCCAACCAGAGAGGCGTCAGGAGAGGAGGAGAGATGAAGCAATGGCGGTAGCCGGGCGAGGCCGCCGTCAAGGAAGGAAGAAGCCGAAGCCTAGGAGGCGTCAAGCAGAAGAGGTTCCTCTCTACTGCGACTTCCACCAGGTGGGGGGACATGCCATGGCTGCCTGCCCAGACTTTTGGGAAGCCCGGAGGAGGTTGGCAGCAGGAGAAGCTGGAGGAGAGCAGAGGAGGATGGAGGCCCCTGCCGAGCTGCAGGCAGGGCAGGCTGCAGTCGTTCGTCGGAGGAACGAGGATCGGGTCGACCAGGGAGGTCGGGGAGACCTGGGCCAGGGAGGTCGAGTTGGAGTAATCCATGGGGGTGCAGGGCTGGAAGCTTCCCGCAAGGGAAGCCTCCATCAGATCTACCGCAGGAGTGTCGCCTCGACCTCACAAGCACCGCCCCCGATGGAGGAGATTACCTTTTCCGAGGAGGACATGTTAGGGAACGCGAATCCCTTCCATGATGCCCTCGTGATTCAAGCCGCGGTGGAGGACTTCACCGTTGATCGAATTCTGATCGACAACGGTAGCTCTGTAAACGTCATCTTCAAGGGGACGTTTGACGGACTGGGAGTCGAAGCTGCCAGAGTTCGAGCATCAGATGGTCCCCTTTTCGGCTTCTCCGGAGAGAAGAAGGAGGTGGAAGGAGGAGCAGATCTCCTGGTAACACTCGGTGGCACCTCCATCAGCTGTCGATTTGTTATCGTCGACGCCCCGAGCTGCTACAGGGCTATCTTTGGGAGGCCGCTTCTCAACGCCTTCAAAGCCGTCCCATCCTCCTACCATCAGTGCTTGAAGTACTGTAAGGGAGACGTCCAGGTGAGGATCAGGAGCGATCCAAGAGCCGCTAGGGAGTGCTATCTTAGCGCCGTCAGTACCATCAGCTGGATGGCTGACGCGGAAGAGTTCGGAAGAGTGCTGGAGAGCCCGGCCAGGCTGGAAGTGGCTGAAGAGGTCGAGGAGATCGAGGTACTCTCTGCAGCGGGAGTGCCGGGGCTGCTGAAGATTGGCGGGTCGCTGAAGACCGAAGAGAAGATCGAGATGGCGGCGTGTCTGCAAAAGAACGTCGACATCTTTGCTTGGAGCGCAGCCGAGATGCCAGGAGTCGACCCTGAGGTTGCGTGTCATCGCCTCAACCTGGATCCCACTGTCCAGCCCGTCCGCCAGAAGAAAAGGAGAACCGCCACCATCCTCGCCAAGCCAATTAGGGAGGAGGTTAAAAAACTGCTCGATGCAGGTTTTGTGTCAGAGATCCAGTATCCAGGCTGGGTCTCCAATGTTGTAATGGTGACAAAGGCGGGGGGAAGCTGGAGAATGTGTGTGGATTTTTCCTTAATGAATAAAAGCTGCCCGAAGGATTGTTATCCCTTGCCTCGAATCGACGCGCTGGTTGATTCAGCCGTCGGTTTTTCTGTGATGAGCTTTCTTGATGCGTTTTCAGGATACCACCAGATCCGAATGCATCCCCCCGATTGCCGCGATGTCTCCTTCATCACCGACGATGACTGCTACAGCTTCAAGATGATGCCCTTCGGTTTGAAGAATGCAGGAGCCACCTATCAACGGATGATGGACCATGTTTTCAAAGAGCAAAAGGGGAGGAACCTGGAAGTGTATGTGGACGATCTCTTGATCAAAAGCAAGAGTGTCCAGAAACACATAACCGATCTGGTAGAGACCTTCGCGACGCTAAGAAGATTCAAGATGAGGCTCAATCCGACGAAGTGCGTCTTCGGAGCAGGCAGGGGAAAGTTCCTGGGACATCTCCTTACCTCGGAGGGAGTAGAGCCTAACCCCGACAAGGTTAAGGCGATCCTGGAGATGCCATCCCCGAAGACGATGAAGGAAGTCCAAAGGTTGACAGGAAGGCTGGCGGGTCTTAGCCGCTTCCTCTCGAAGGCTGGAGAGAAATGCTCTCCATTCTTCAAGACACTCCGCAAAGCGGAAAGCTTCGAGTGGTCCGAAGGATGTGAGATGGCGTTCGGGAAGCTGAAGGAGCAGTTGACTCAGACACCTCTCCTCCAGAGCCCGAAAGAAGGCGAAGACCTGCTCGTCTACCTGGGAGTAGGAGCAGAGGCGGTGAGCTCCGTTTTGGTCCGGGAGGAAGGAAGGAAGCAGTTACCCGTCTACTATGTCAGCCGGGTACTGAAGAAGGCGGAGCTGAAGTATCCAATCCTGGAGAAGCTTGCCTTCGCCTTGGTAGTGTCGGCACGAAAACTCCGGCCTTATTTTCAGGCTCACTCCATCAGAGTGGTAACTGATCATCCTCTCCGCAATGTCCTAGAGGGAGTGGAGCATTCAGGGAGGTTGGCGAAATGGTCGGTAGAACTCAGCGAGTTCGACATTTCCTTCTCTCCCCGCGTAGCGATCAAGGCTCAGGCAGTAGCAGACTTCTTGGCTGACTTCTCGGTGGAAGCAGAGCCAGGAGAAGAGGTGCTCAATCCCATTCCTTGGAAGTTGTTTGTTGATGGAGCTTCGGGCAAAAGCTCTGTAGGGGTGGGCATCGTGCTCGTCAGCCCGCAGGGAACAAGAATCGAGCAAGCCGTCGAGATCCTCTTCCCCGTCACAAACAACCAGGCAGAATATGAGGCCATAGTGGCAGGCTTGCGCCTTGCCAAGGAGCTGGGGATCCGTGATGTCCGGGCTTTCACGGACTCAATGGTGGTCGCGTCGCAGATTCGAGGCGAGTTCGAGGTGCGTTACACCATCCTGCAGAAGTACCTGGTAAAAGTAAAAGGACTGATTGGAGGCTTCCAGTCTTTCTTCGTCGAACATGTGCCAAGAGAGGAGAACTCGGCAGCAGATCGCCTCGCCAAGTACGGGCCGAGGGCTGGAGGAACTATCACCGAGCTATTCCACCCATCCATTGAAGAGGGAGAGATAATGGAGATCGAGCAACGCCCCTCGTGGATGGATCCCTTTGTAACCTTCCTGACCAGCGGCCAGCTTCCGGCGAACGGAGGGGATCAGCGAAGATTTCGGTACAAAGCGGCATACTACCTCCTGCAAGATGGGGAGCTGTACCGCAAGACCATCTCGGGCCCCCTGGCCAGATGTGTTTCCGAAGACCAAGTACCCCGAGTGTTGGAGGAGATCCACTCGGGAGAGTGTGGAAGTCATTCTGGGACTCGCACTTTGGAGCAAAGGGTATTGAGGCATGGTTACTTCTGGCCTACTATCCGGAAGGATGCGGAGATCTTCTCAAAGAAGTGCCAGAAGTGCCAGCTCTTCGCCCCCCTTCAGTTGCAGCCGGCCCAGCAGCTCCGATCGATCATCTCCCCATGGCCGTTCGCCATCTGGGGGATGGACTTGATCGGCCCTTTCCCCCAAACCAGTGGACAACGAAAGTTCGTTCTCGTCATGATCGACTACTTCTCCAAGTGGATCGAGGCCAAAGCCCTGGCCAAGACCACCTCTCAATTCGTGAAGAACTTCATCTGGGGAGAGATCGTCTGCAGATTCGGGATCCCTCTTGCCATCATCACCGACAATGGTCCCCAGTTCGCCAGCTTAGAACTGGAAGACTTTTGCAGGCAGCTAGGAACCGACCTTCAGTTCGCCTCCGTACATCACCCAAGGAGCAATGGCCAAGTGGAGGCCGCCAACAAACTGATCATCAACCTACTGAAGAAGAAGGTGGAGAACCTAAGAGGTAACTGGGCGGACCAGCTCCCCTCGGTCCTGTGGGCTCTGAGGACCACTCCTAGCTCAGCCACAGGGGAAACGCCGTTCAAACTCTCTCACGGGTCGGAAGCTCTCATTCCAGTAGAGTTCGAAGTCAGAAGCCCAAGGGTGGTAGCTGCGGAGGACGGAAGCGAAGAATGGCGACTAGAGAATGAAGAGGTTCAAAAGTTATCTCTCGACTACATCGAGGAACTCCGAGATTTAGCTTCAGCCAGGCAAGAGGAGATCAAGCGCCGGATGGCGAAACATTTTGACAAAAATGTTCGCCTCAAACAATTCCAAGCAGGTGATCTGGTCCTGAAAAAGGTGGACGCAGCAGGAAGGTCTGCGACCGTCGGGAAGCTCAACCCGAACTGGGAAGGACCTTTCATCATCCAGGAAGCACTCCTAACAGGAGGATACCGCTTGCAGAACCAGGAAGGCGAGCTGCTAGGGAGCACCTGGAGCGGCGATGACCTGAAAAAGTTTTATCCCTGAGGGGGAATGTGTATACCCCATCCTTGTAAATTCATTTCTTCGAATAAAATCTGCATCTCCCTGAAACATGGGACGAGATAGCTTCTTTCGCATCAACAAAGTTTTCATAATAAAGAAGTCAGGTGAAGTCAATCTCCACGCTAGGTTGGAAAATGAGCCTCCGACTTAACCCTCGTAAAAACTCAGAACGGATGATGGGACAGTGCCTCGGGTGTGCGTTCCCTTAAGACCAAGCCTCTGCAATGACGGCCGAGATCAGCTCCCCCCTTGCATGTTGGCCGCGGTTCCCACCGACTGCATTTCTCGTCCAACTGTAGAGATTACCAGGAAGAAGTCTGGACGCCGACCTTCCGATTCGGCGAAGGGATGATCGATTTCACTAGCTCAGGGAACCCTTGAAAAAAGGCGTCGTGTACCCTCGAGAGCTAAAAAGCTCGCAGCAAAGCATTTCATTTTCTAAATTATTGTGTTAGATCATATGAGTTATTGTGCCTAAAGTGTGCTTAACTCCCTGCTAAACTCATTGAGCAACAGGAAGCAGGTCCGATCCACATCCAGCATCCAAGTAGGATGGAGGCCTCGGGATGGTGTGTCCCCTTGGATCTCCCCGACTGCCACTCCCTGCTTGACGTCGTCCTACATCAACATTCGCCGCCGCAGGTTGGAAGACGAGCCTCCGACTTGACCCTTGTAAAAACTCAGAACGGATGATGGGACAGTGCCTCGGATGTGCGTTCCCTTAAGACCAAGCCTCTGCAATGACGGTCGAGATCAGCTCCCCCCTTGCATGTTGGCCGCGGTTCCCACCGACTGCATTTCTCGTCCGGCTGTAGAGATTACTTGGGTAAAGTCTGGAAGCCGATACTCCAACTTGAGAAGGGGAGCGATCGATTCGACCGGCCAAAGGATGGAGACCTCGGGAGGGTGTATCCCCTTGGATCTCCCCGACCGTCATTCCCTACTTAACGACACTCTTCGTCGACATCCGACATCCAAGTAGGATGGAGGCCTCGGGAAGATGTGCCCCTCCAGGCCTCCCCGACTGCCGTTTCCTATCTCTTTCCCCTTCAAAATTTATTAAAAGAGTCTGATGAACTCTGCACCAGGTTCCAGGCAAGACCTTGAGAGCATGTGTCTCACGGTGCCCTCAAAGTAGCCTCCATTGAAGAAAGCGAGTATGTATGCGCGAGCACCTAGGCGAGTATGCAGGTGCAAGCATCTAGGCGGTGCGAGCATCTAGGCGAGTATACATGTGCGAGCATGGATGTGCGAGTATACAGGGGCGGGCATGAAGGAGCACTCAATCTCGCTGTGACCCTAAGAGCCGAGCGAGCACTCAACCTCGCCCCGAGCCTATGAGCCTAAGCGACATTCAAAAAAGAAAGGGATGCGAGCATCAAAGAAAAAGGCGAGCAAAATGATTATATTCATTTACTGACGTAAATACATACACAAAAATGATTGTACAGATTTGCAAAAAGAAGACAGGCGACTATGCATCCTCGCCACCATCATCGGCGTCGGGATCGAGATCTTCCACATCATCAACCTCGTCCTCAGAATCGTCATCGTCAGAATCGGTGGATGAGGATGGGAGATCTCGCATGGGGGAAGTGGACTCTTCGGCGAGTAATGCCGGGATGATGTCCATGACCGTCAGATGCATTGCCTCCGGCTTCAAGAAGCCATCAGCCTTCAAGCTGCTCAGGACCACCTTCCCGGTTGCTCGAGCGATCTCCCGGCGGATATGCGCCATATCATCGCCGACTATCCGGATCTGCTTGCCCACCCTGGAGGGGCCCGCCGACGAAGGCTGTTGCTCGGCAGGCCGAGTTTCCAACTCAGCGATTCGCACTTGGGCGGCCTCCAAGGTTTGCCGAGTATCCTCCAGCTCCTTCTCGGCCTGGGACAGCCTCTTTGCCGACTCCAGCTCGGCGGCCTGCAGCGAGCGAGAAGAAGAAGGTTAGTTTAAATAAGTTTGCAAGGTAGCGAGTATCCCAAAACGCGAGTAAAGTCGCATCGGTGAGTACCTCGAACTCCTTGATTCTGTTCGCCATGGCGATCATCTTCGGGCCCTGCACCTTGATCATCTGCTCATATTCGAGCAGTTTCCTCGCCGTCGCGTGCCCAAGCTCGACAGCCCGCAGGTTGGCTCGCGAGCTCTGATGGGCAAGATATTCGGCCGAGACCTCTTGCAAGGATTCGGCGTCCGCGCGACCATAGAGGGCGAACGAAACGTCGAACGCCTCGCCCGCATCCTCCCAATCCTCCGACCAGGCGGGGAGGTTGGTGCTCAAGGTCACTTCATGGGCTCGCTCAGCCCAGGACACCAAAGGGCGACCATAAGCATCCTCGCTGCCCCCACCTTCGCCGAAGAGAGGATGGCCGCTAGGCTCGCCCGCCTCCGATGGATCGGCCCTCGCTTTCAGATCCCTCCTAGCGACCTCCTTCTTCCTCCCAGGCTCGACGGATTTTGCCTTGGCTTTCCTCTTCTTCGAAGGCCCAACATCATCGCCGGCGACCTCCTGATCATCGCCGCCGGGCGACAAATCAACCAAGGCAGGAGTCCCCGCCTTCGGCGCCAAGGGAAGAAGCTCGCTCGGCAAAGAGCGAGTAGCTACAACAAAATATAAAGAGAAAAACGTTAGACACCGGGTGAAGACGAATTGGCGAGTATGACCTAATGCTCGTTTAGGTGACTACCTTCACCAGGGAACACCTCCGCAAACTCATCTACTCGCCTCCTCCAGAAGACGACATCCAGCCGGCGACCTCGGAAGCTGTCGAGTAGCTTCTCCCGGCTTTCCTCCAGGTAAGGAGGGAAGAACGCACTCTCGGCCGGCTGGAAAGAGGAAGTCGGCACGACGCCAAAGTCGCCCTTAATGACGACTATGCGCTCCGTCCAGCGATGGTTCTTGTTCGTCGTACCGACCAGGGTGCAGACATGGCTGCACAAAAAGACAACGCCTTCGCCAGTGGCGCCAAAGTGGAATACTCGCCGGAAGACGGAGAGATCAAAGGCGATCCCCTGATCGCGCAAGTAGCAGAGGAACCCCACAATCATCACCACTCCGTTTGGATTGATTTGCGCTGGGACTATCCCGTGGTAGCGGAGGATCTGGCAAACCTCCGACCACAAGGGTAGTCGCAGACCGACTTCAAAATGCCGGATGGGGAAGACCAGCTCGGTCGCCGAGAAGGAATTCAGGCGTTCATCCTCACGAGAAAGCCTGGCGACATATCCCGGCGACAAGTACTTGGCGGAGAACTCCTTCAAGTCGCTCGGCCGAGTAATCGGCTTCTTGAAGGAATTTGCCTCAAAGTTCTTCGCGTGACTTGCACGGCGAATCGCTGCCTCATCAGCCATCCAAGAGTGGAAAGATTGAAGAAGCGAGTAGCGAAGTGGCGAGGAGAGAAGCAATCGAGAGATAATCGCTAGAAGAAAGGGAAGCTCGTCATGAGAGTAACAAATACGTATCCCCCCCTATTTATAGTACTCGACAAAGCTTGGCTTCCCGCATACGCCACCGCAAGCGCGAGTAGGAGGTGGCGCGTATCGAGGAAAAGTCGCCAAAACCTGTGATGCGCGTCAAATCGCTGATGTCGAATGAGCGAGCACCTGCATCGAATGTTTAGGCTACTCGCAACATCAACGCGACATTTAACAAATACTCGCGAAAACAAAAGACAAAAGAGAAAATCAAGACATCACAGCAAGCAAGAAAGACAACAAAGGCGATAATCATACTCGCCAAATATCAATTTTCTTAGAAGAAGTCAAATAGTTCAGAATTACAAACATTCGCCAAAAGGCTACAAGCGACTATACAGAAAAAAGGGGGCAGGATCCTAGGGGTTCGGCTGAGCATCGGGAAGTTGTGGTTGTCGCCCAACCCAACCCAAACCACGAGCTCTCTTGAAATGCTCGAAGGCCACGGACATCGCATCCTCGCCTTGTCGCAGCTGTTCCTCCATCCTCGCCAGGCGACCTACGGAGCCCATGCTCGCGCGCATCCCCACCAGCTCGTCATGATGCAGCTGCTGGCGATGATCCATCCTGCCCACCCGGCGCTCCAGCTCGCCGACAGACTGAAGGCGAGATTCTACACTAGCCAGGCGAGTTTCTAACTCTTCCAGCCGTAATGCTCAGACCTCCAGCTCGGTCAGACGACGCTGGGAGTCAGCAGCCGCCAAGAGCTCTATTCGCGCTTCAACCGCGGTCAGACGCCGATGAGACTCGCTGATCGCCAGCCGCCAACTTCGCCTCCAAATCCAGGATGGCGCGCGTAGCCCTCTCCTGATACTCGCGAGAAGGAAGCCCGACGGCGTCGACCAGAGCCCCGATAGGGGTAGGGGCGCGAGCTGCAGGAAAAGACATGGAAGCAAAATCTTAATGACGAGTAGCGAGAAGACTCTTCTTAGAAGATACTCGAAAAAGCAGCGACTCCACTTACCAGGCCGATAGGCCTCACTCCGCGAATCGCGGCGAGGACTCCGAGATGGTCGGCGAGGAGAGCTCCTTCCCCGATGCGGGGACGGACTGCGACGGATGCCATCTCGCCGGTTCGAATGTGAACCGCCGATGTGCTCCCTGCTGGAGGGCACATCACCCCGACCGCGACCATCCACTGGTCGCCCTCCCCCTCTGGGAGCGAAGAAACCAGAAGATCCCGCCATCCCACCTCGACGCGAGGATCCAGCCGGATGAGCGGTAGGAGCCGAAGAAGACAGGAGGCGGCGATCATCTTGCATGTCGGCCGGAGGAGGAAACGGAGGAGGTGGAGGAAGTTGGTCCGCAGGTAGTTGCGAGCTACTCGCCACCTCAGGTCGCTGCAAAGGCGGTGGCGGCGGAAGAGGATTGCTCGCTGAAAGAGTCCTCTGCTCGCTCATCGGCCTCTTATCTACCGCAGAGCTATGAAGGATTCGCACCGATCCGCCCTGGCGAGTTCCTCCCCCAGCCGTGTTCAGGACCATAGGCGAGGATCGTAGGGGAATGACGCTCAGAGGCTCCTGCCGAGCATCGGCGAGAAGCGTATCTGCGAAATAATACAGAAAACGTCAGAGACCAGCCGACATTTGAGCGACTAATAAAAGTGGCGAGTAGGTAACTCTCACTTTGCGCAGGAGTAACTTCAACCGGATCTTGAGCCGAGATCCTCGCAGTGCTCGCCTCTGGAGTAGTATTCGGCGAAGGAGGATCAGGAGCAGGCGAGCCACCTGACTGGCCGAGACCCAAGTCGGCGAGTACCTGCTGAGTAGTGCCGACCTGGGAATCAGCGACATTCTCGGAGGCGTCGGTAGTCTTCTTCTTCTTCTTGCTCTTCTTTTCCTTCTTCTTCTCCAGGCGCTTCCTCTTCCGGGAAGCGAGGAAGTCTTTGAGCTCAACGTCGCGAGCAGGCTTCCGAAACGGAGGCAACAAACTGGCAAGCTCGGCCAAATCCGCAGCAGCTTCCTCGGCAATACTCATCGACATCTTGAAGCGAGAACCAAAGAAACCTTGGCGTCAGAGACCCCTCCCCCTCTATATATAAGGCTGGGGAGTCAAGACAGCGGGATGCCGACTACACACTGATACTCGCCCAGAAGACAGCTCGTCAAATAAGGGTTGGATGATTCTTTCCGAGCAACTACGTTACTCGCAAAGAGCGGGGATTGTGTACAACCCTCATTCTCCGAGGGTGGACCCCCCAAGGCCACATAGGCAGAAGTCAAAGTCAAAGAGGTCAACACGGCAGACAAGCGTAAGAGCAGAAGACAGCCTAGGCGAGTAGGGGTGCACTCGTGCGAGTAGCCCGGATACTCGCCAAAAGGTGGGCGACCATAGGTGATGCTCGCCCATTTGCCCGGGGAGATCGCCTCAATGTCGCTAGTCGCCGGGCAGGGGCTGGGCTATAAAAACCCCCCCTACCCCTTGGTTTTCCTATAAATAGGACCCCAGGGGTACTTGGATTGGCACCTGGACTTGAGCTTTCGAAACCCTGCTCTTGCATTCTAGCATCTGTCGCACTTGGTCGATACTCCCGGTACTAGCCAAGTCGGTGCCTTCCTCGTACCTTGCTCGGCCATTCTTTGGTCTTGGAGGGGAAGTCTCTTCGGAGCTTCTGGGTACGTGGTGGGACCTCCCTGCCGCAGCACCTGGGGTCTTGTGTGTTGCTCTTCTATCTATTCAGTAGTCGCCAGCTTAGTCGTCTCGTTGGACTGTTGGGCGAGTAGCCTCCGGCTGCATCGGTCCGAATCTTGAGGTCGGGATTTTCCTGGCTTCAACACCACATACCTCCCATCCCTCCTAAGGATCCACTTGATTCTCAAATTTCACGATTTTACTATACGCAGACCAAACTAATTATATGAAGCTCACAACTATAGGTGCTCCAAATATTCATCCAACTGACCCAAGCTATTTACTGGAGGTCTATCATGATGTTATAAGATTAATTCGAGAGAATCGTATTTTTCCCAACATTATTAATATTTAAAGCAATTTTTCAAAAATACAACCTCCTAAGGTTTGAACTACAAGTGCACTTTTCTGACTTCCATTGCCTACCAAACTTTTTACATAAATCAAGGGTACCTATAATTTAGTACATATGAATTTGTAGGAAGTTCCAGCAAGGTTTACTATTATTAAAAATTCCAAAACCCATTAACTTTCAATTATTTCCAAAGGAGGTACCCTCATATGAACTCCAAACCTTATGCAACTTTATACAGAGATGTTTCATACTAAAATATTCAGCCCTACAAAATTTGACTATATTCCATAGAGGTTACATTTGTAATTTCCACCAAGGACATATTTGCAATTAATTCCAAATTGAACTAAGAGTACCAAAAATATCAATCCAAAAATTAAGAGAAAATCACTGTGGGTTCATAATGGTATGAAATGACATCCAGCAAAGTTTCATGAAATTACAAAAAACTATCACCCTATAATTAATCATCCCAATAATTGCCAACAATATGAATAATTACAATTTGGACCTCCAAAAGTCTTCCAATGGTTCTAATAGAATCTCCAGGGATTAATAACATCAAAACTAAGTTGGTGACAGAAGATGGTTAATCACTAAGTATTATTTCTTCCTAAATCCCCAAAACCTAAATATTTACAAATCTACCCAAGGATTTATTACCTAGGGTTGGCAACTCCAACTCCCACCAAGTTTTCATAGGAGGGCTCTCTGGTCACCAAGACCATCACCCCAAAATTCTAGGCCAAACCATAAAGGTTTGATCCCTCTTCCTTCATTGACCTCTAAATGCACCCCTTAGGGTTTAGCCTAGGGTTTGGGTCCATACTTCCCCAAATCCACCCAAACTTCTTGTGAGGGTGTTTAAACACTCATAGAACTTAGAGGAGTCCATTACACATCTCTGCAAGGACAAACACTCCTATGTCCTTCTTAACCCCAATTTCCACTCCATAGGGATCAACCCTATGGCCTTGGGCAAATCAACTCCAAAGCTCACCATCTTCCTCATGGGGTCTCAAATTGATCCCACTGACCTTCCCAAGAATACTTAAGTCTCTAAGGGCCCACTTGGCCAATGGATCTCTACTTGGCTAAATGCACCCCAAGGGGCTCCAACTCCATGTCCTAGGGCAATCCAATTCCCCATGACCCCAAAACTCACCTGGAGGTGATTTGGGTGATGCTAGGGCAGTGGCCAAAATTCCACTCCAATTGGAGGTGGTTTGACCATGAAAAACCCCAAATAACTCCTAATCACAATTTTCCCCTTATTGGGCAAATTTTTGGCCCAATGAATACCTAATCAAATGAACCCCAAATGAGTTGAAATTTTAACCAGGGGCGTATCATGACCCTAATAACACCCCACCAAACTTTGGTGGAGATTTGAGGTAATTTGACCCTCCAAATAATTTATGCAAAGATTATTAAATTTTTACATAAACTTTAGGAAAAAATTCTCCAAAAATTTCCATTTTTGGATATGATGCAGTCCTAGGCATGACTCATTCCTAGTCCAAATTTCAAGTCATTTGGACTAGTGGTTTGGTGTGGGCACCCATTCAAAGTTCAGTCAAACTTTGCACTAAAATGGGTGCTGAGGTCAAACCAAGACTCCTAATTGGGCGAGGTCAATTTTGTATGATCCTAGGGGTCAAGGCCTACAACTTTCATGTTGGGCACTTTTAAGTAGGGGACCCTACATATTTTTAAAATTTAAAACCATTCACTACAAAATAATAAGAATAAAATAATTAAATAAAACATTAAAATAAATGAGATGTGCTGTTCATCTTCTCAAAGTGCCCGAACTCAGCCAAAATTTTGCCATTTCCTGTAGCTATTCCAGGGCCATTTCCCGGCCACCCGGCCACCTCCCTGGCCGGCCACCACCGCCACCACCTCCGTTGAGGTGGGGGCTATCGCCGGGCGGCGGCACGGCCGCCGGAGGGGCGGTTTCCGGCGAACTCAAGAGGGCGATTTTCCATGGAAAATCTGAAGTTTTAACTCTCCGATCGGGCTCTTTTGAGCCCGATTTCTCACCTAATTTGATCTAAGATGCTAGCACAAGTAAGGAGGAGGAGGATCGGACCTTGTTTGGGGGTTTTTGTGGCTCCAATCATCAGCCACCATTTTTCCTTCTCCAAGCTTTGGGTGCCATGGCTTCTTGTGCATAGGGGGCTCTAAACTTTCGGGAAAAAGAGGGGTTTCACTCCTCTGATGGTTGTGAAGATGAAGGGAGGTTCAATTGAGGGGGAGGGAGGCTTTAACCAAGAGAGCCATTAATGGCCTCTTGGTCTCCCTCCCTTGGCCGACCCTATTCACTCTCCCACCCCCAATAACTCATGGAAACTGCTGGAAACTCCTCAAATTCATCAGAGAAGATGAATGGAAGAGTAAAGGAGGGATACCAAGGGGTGTATCACCTTAATGGCCATGAATGGCCTCTTTCTCTCTCCTTAAAATAGGGGAAAACCCCCATTTTCTCTCTCCTAATCACCATGGCCGATTTTTCTCTCTCTCTTATGTTAATTATCAGCCTACTAGGCTGGTTGACCACCCACATGAGCTAGCCCAAAAGGATTGGGCTAGGTTTAAGAGATTTGACCTAATTTGGGCAAGTTTGACTTTTGGTCAAATTGACCAATTGGGTGACCCTAGGATGGGGCTTTTGGGTCCATTGGACTCCAAATTAAATTTAGAAACTACTGGTGGGTTCAATTTGGTCACATGAGCCTTAGTTAACCCAATATAAGTTGATTTGACAAAAACAGGCTAAGTTGACTTTGGTCAAATTGAGCCCTAGGGTTGACCCAGTTGTTGAAACCGACTACTCGGACTCCGTGGAGTTCGGGGTCACAAAAAAAGGGTGGTCTCACACCTACTTCTCTCGAGCCAACTCTCTAGGCAAGAGCACTTGGACTTGGAAACGAACCCTAGGCTACAGCGAGGAGGTCCCACCTCACACCCGGAAGACCTGAGAGATCTTCCCCTCCCTAGCCAATGCTGAACCAGAAGCACCAAAGGAGAGCTCTAAGGGAAGGAGAAGATCCAAAATTTGGAAATCTAGAAGTCCTCTCCCCTTTGGTGCCCCTTAGGGTCTATTTATAGGTTTTCCAAGTTGGGCTGCAAATAGCCAAAAACTGATCTGCCAGATTACCAAAATACCCCCGGATCTGGACTGCGAATAGCCAAAACTGGACTGCAAATAGCCAAATCCCGCTGTTCTGGGATACTAAACGCAGACCAACCCCCCTCCTCTGGAACTGGGCGAGAGGGTTTACCTCGCGGAGCTCGGCGAGCCTCCTTGCTGGGGTGGGGCGAGACCAAGGATCTTCCCCCTTACCAGGGTAGAGGGCGAGAGAGGGGGTCGCCGCCCCCCCTCCACTCGCCCCTAGATGGGCGTGGGCGAGAGGGGGGCACCCGCCCCTCCCCTCTCGCCCCTAGCTGGGCGCGGGCGAGAGGGGGGGCACCCGCCCCTCCCCTCTCGTCCCTACTTGGGCGCGGGCGAGAGGGGGGCACCCGCCCCTCCCCTCTCGCCCCTACCTGGGCGCGGGCGAGAGGGGGGGCACCCGCCCCTCCCCTCTCGCCCCTACTTGGGCGCGGGCGAGAGGGGGGCACCCGCCCCTCCCCTCTCGCCCCTACTTGGGCGCGGGCGAGAGGGGGGGCACCCGCCCCTCCCCTCTCGCCCCTACCTGGGCGCGGGCGAGAGGGGGGGCACCCGCCCCTCCCCTCTCGCCCCTACCGGGGCGCGGGCGAGAGGGGGGGCACCCGCCCCTCCCCTCTCGCCCCTACTTGGGCGCGAGCGAGAGGGGGGGCACCCGCCCCTCCCCTCTCGCCCCTACTTGGGCGCGGGCGAGAGGGGGGGCACCCGCCCCTCCCCTCTCGCCCCTACCGGGGCGCGGGCGAGAGGGGGGGCACCCGCCCCTCCCCTCTCGCCCCTACTTGGGCGCGGGCGAGAGGGGGGGCACCCGCCCCTCCCCTCTCGCCCCTACGTGGGCGCGGGCGAGAGGGGGGGCACCCGCCCCTCCCCTCTCGCCCCTACCTGGGCGCGGGCGAGAGGGGGGGCACCCGCCCCTCCCCTCTCGCCCCTATCGGGGCGCGGGTGAGAGGGGGGCACCCGCCCCTCCCCTCTCGCCCCTACTTGGGCGCGGGCGAGAGGGGGGGCACCCGCCCCTCCCCTCTCGCCCCTACTTGGGCGCGGGCGAGAGGGGGGGCACCCGCCCCTCCCCTCTCGCCCCTACCGGGGCGCGGGCGAGAGGGGGGGAACCCGCCCCTCCCCCTCTCGCCTCTTACTCTTCTTCTGGTGAGAGCTACGGGGGTTCGTCAGGCGATACCCAAAGGTCTTAAGACCCCTTGGGTCTAGTCGACACGTCTCGGCGGCCCTCCACGCTGGGCCTCACTCGATGGATATGGGGGTTGTACACAATCCCCGCTCTTTGCGAGGTTGGCACAACCTCGGAAAGAAAAGTCCAAGCCCAAATATCCATCGAGGGGGGGCAGAACCTCGCTCCCGAGGATCATTCGACCCACCCAGCTAGTGAGAGCCTGGAGTGAGAAGGACATCTCGGCGTTGAACTTACCCATCTGAGGGTCATTCGACCCACCCAGCTAGTGAGAGCCTGGAGTGAGGAGGACATCTCGGCGTTGAACTTACCCATCCGAGGATCATTCGACCCACCCAGCTAGTGAGAGCCTGGAGTGAGGAGGACATCTCGATGGCAAGCTCTTCCTTCCGAGGATCATTCGACCCACCCAGCTAGTGAGTGCCTGGAGTGAGGAGGACATCTCGGCGTTAAACTTACCCATCCGAGGATCATTCGACCCACCCAGCTAGTGAGAGCCTAGAGTGAGGAGGACATCTCGATGGCAAGCTCTTCCTTCCGAGGATCATTCGACCCACCCAGCTAGTGAGAGCCTGGAGTGAGGAGGACATCTCGGCGTTGAACTTACCCATCCGAGGATCATTCGACCCACCCAGCTAGTGAGAGCCTGGAGTGAGGAGGACATCTCGATGGCAAGCTCTTCCTTCCGAGGATAATTCGACCCACCCAGCTAGTGAGAGCCTGGAGTGAGGAGGACATCTCGGCGTTGAACTTACCCATCCGAGGATCATTCGACCCACCCAGCTAGTGAGAGCCTGGAGTGAGGAGGACATCTCGGCGTTGAACTTACCCATCCGAGGATCATTTGACCCACCCAGCTAGTGAGAGCCTGGAGTGAGGAGGACATCTCGATGGCAAGCTCTTCCTTCCGAGGATCATTCGACCCACCCAGCTAGTGAGAGCCTGGAGTGAGGAGGACATCTTGGCGTTGAACTTACCCATCCGAGGGTCATTCGACCCACCAAGCTAGTGAGAGCCTGGAGTGAGGAGGATATCTCGGCGTTGAACTTACCCATCCGAGGATCATTCGATCCACCCAGCTAGTGAGAGCCTGGAGTGAGGAGGACATCTCGATGGCAAGCTCTTCCTTCCGAGGATCATTCGACCCACCCAGCTAGTGAGAGCCTGGAGTGAGGAGGACATCTCGGCGTTGAACTTACCCATCCGAGGATCATTCGACCCACCCAGCTAGTGAGAGCCTGGAGTGAGGAGGACATCTCGATGGCAAGCTCTTCCTTCCGAGGATCATTTGACCCACCCAGCTAGTGAGAGTCTGGAGTGAGGAGGACATCTCGGCGTTGAACTTACCCATCCGAGGGTCATTCGACCCACCCAGCTAGTGAGAGCCTGGAGTGAGGAGGACATCTCGGCGTTGAACTTACCCATCCGAGGATCATTCGACCCACCCAGCTAGTGAGAGCCTGGAGTGAGGAGGACATCTCGATGGCAAGCTCTTCCTTCCGAGGATCATTCGACCCACCCAGCTAGAGAGAGCCTGGAGTGAGGAGGACATCTCGGCGTTGAACTTACCCATCCGAGGATCATTCGACCCACCCAGCTAGTGAGAGCCTGTAGTGAGGAGGACATCTCGATGGCAAGCTCTTCCTTCCGAGGATCATTCGACCCACCCAACTAGTGAGAGCCTGGAGTGAGGAGGACATCTCGGCGTTGAACTTACCCATCCGAGGATCATTCGACCCACCCAGCTAGTGAGAGCCTGGAGTGAGGAGGACATCTCGATGGCAAGCTCTTCCTTCCGAGGATCATTCGACCCACCCAGCTAGTGAGAGCCTGGAGTGAGGAGGACATCTCGGTGTCTAACTTACCCATCCGAGGATCATTCGACCCACCCAGCTAGTGAGAGCCTGGAGTGAGAAGGACATCTCGGCGTTGAACTTACCCATCTGAGGATCATTCGACCCACCCAGCTAGTGAGAGCCTGGAGTGAGGAGGACATCTCGATGGCAAGCTCTTCCTTCCGAGGATCATTCGACCCACCCAGCTAGTGAGAGCCTGGAGTGAGGAGGACATCTCGGCGTTGAACTTACCCATCCGAGGATCATTCGACCCACCCAGCTAGTGAGAGCCTGGAGTGAGGAGGACATCTCGATGGCAAGCTCTTCCTTCCGAGGATCATTCGACCCACCCAGCTAGTGAGAGCCTGGAGTGAGGAGGACATCTCGGCGTTGAACTTACCCATCCGAGGATCATTCGACCCACCCAGCTAGTGAGAGCCTGGAGTGAGGAGGACATCTCGGCGTTGAACTTACCCATCCGAGGATCATTCGACCCACCCAGCTAGTGAGAGCCTGGAGTGAGGAGGACATCTCGATGGCAAGCTCTTCCTTCCGAGGATCATTCGACCCACCCAGCTAGTGAGAGCCTGGAGTGAGGAGGACATCTCGGCGTTGAACTTACCCATCCGAGGATCATTCGACCCACCCAGCTAGTGAGATCCTGGAGTGAGGAGGACATCTCGATGGCAAGCTCTTCCTTCCGAGGATCATTCGACCCACCCCGCTAGTGAGAGCCTGGAGTGAGGAGGACATCTCGGCATTGAACTTACCCATCCGAGGATCATTCGACCCACCCAACTAGTGAGAGCCTGGAGTGAGGAGGACATCTCGGCGTTGAACTTACCCATCCGAGGATCATTCGACCCACCCAGCTAGTGAGAGCCTGGAGTGAGGAGGACATCTCGATGGCAAGCTCTTCCTTCCGAGGATCATTCGACCCACCCAGCTAGTGAGAGCCTGGAGTGAGGAGGACATCTCGATGGCAAGCTCTTCCTTCCGAGGATCATTCGACCCACCCAGCTAGTGAGAGCCTGGAGTGAGAAGGACATCTCGCCGTTGAACTTACCCATCCGAGGATCATTCGACCCACCCAGCTAGTGAGAGCCTGGAGTGAGGAGGACATCTCGATGGCAAGCTCTTCCTTCCGAGGATCATTCGACCCACCCAGCTAGTGAGAGCCTGGAGTGAGGACGACATCTCGGCGTTGAACTTACCCATCCGAGGATCATTCGACCCACCCAGCTAGTGAGAGCCTGGAGTGAGGAGGACATCTCGGCGTTGAACTTACCCATCCGAGGATCATTCGACCCACCCAGCTAGTGAGAGCCTGGAGTGAGGAGGACATCTCGATGGCAAGCTCTTCCTTCCGAGGATCATTCGACCCACCCAGCTAGTGAGAGCCTGGAGTGAGGAGGACATCTCGGCGTTGAACTTACCCATCCGAGGATCATTCGACCCACCCAGCTAGTGAGAGTCTGGAGTGAGGAGGACATCTCGATGGCAAGCTCTTCTTTCCGAGGATCATTCGACCCACCCCGCTAATGAGAGCCTGGAGTGAGGAGGACATCTCGGCGTTGAACTTACCCATCCGAGGATCATTCGACCCACCCAGCTAGTGAGAGCCTGGAGTGAGGAGGACATCTCGGCGTTGAACTTACCCATCCGAGGATCATTCGACCCACCCAGCTAGTGAGAGCCTGGAGTGAGGAGGACATCTCGATGGCAAGCTCTTCCTTCCGAGGATCATTCGACCCACCCAGCTAGTGAGAGCCTGGAGTGAGGAGGACATCTCGGCGTTGAACTTACCCATCCGAGGATCATTCGACCCACCCAGCTAGTGAGAGCCTGGAGTGAGGAGGACATCTCGATGGCAAGCTCTTCCTTCCGAGGATCATTCGACCCACCCAGCTAGTGAGAGCCTGGAGTGAGGAGGACATCTCGGCGTTGAACTTATTTCTTATATAAGCAAAATAACTTCATCCATCTAATGGGGGGATTTCCCTTGTCAAAACCTCCTTCCCAACCAGCGAGGGGTAGAATTTGCTACAAAGGAAAGCGACAAAAAACAAAAAACAAAAATAAACACAACATACCCCCCCCCCCTCATGGCACTCGCTTCTCAGGCTGCTTGCGCGAGATGATCATTCCTCTGCTTCTCCTGCCACTCTCATCCTGCTCATGCTCTCCATGATCTTCTCCATCTCCTCCGCCCCTGCTTGCCAAGAGATGCTGTTGACGGCTGTGACGTAGCAGTGCCTCGCCATCCTGGGGTCTCCGCGGATCCTGACTTGGATTCCTCCAGTGTTGAACTTGAGGCACTGGTGGAAGGACGATGGTACACATCGGAAGGCGTTGATGAGGGGTCTTCCGAAGATGGCATTATAACTGCTAGGAGCGTCAACTATGACGAACCGACAGTTCCTTGAGCCTCCCCCCATCGTCACTTGGAGTCCAACTCCACCCTCCACCTCTTTCCTTTCTCCGGAGAATCCGAACAAGGGCCCATCTGAGGCCAGCACCCTCCTTGACTCCACCTTCAACTCGTCAAATGCCTTCTTGAAAATGACGTTGACAGAGCTCCCGTTGTCAACGAGGATCCAAGAGACAGTGTAACCTTCGATGGCTGTCTGAATGACTAGCGCATCACAGAATGGATCCTCGTGATCTGGCATGTCCCTTCTTGAGAAAGTGATTTTCTCCTCGGGAGGTGGGTCCTGTGACGTTGAAGCGACGCTGCGTCGAAATACGACGTGGAGGCTTGCTTTACGAGTGGCCTCGATCCCTACCCCCCCCCCCCCCCCCCCCCCCCCCCGTGGATCACCGCGACCCGCCCTTTGGCTCCTATGTCAGTTCGGTCCTCGCAGATGTCGTCGTCCACTACTTCTCCAGGTGGAACTTCTTCAATCCACACCGGCGGCTGCTGTTGTGTCTGACCTCTTGCCTCTCTCACCTCCAAGAATTCTGGGCAGGTAGTTGTTGCATGCCCCTCTGCTTGGTGGTAGTCGCAGTACGGCACCGCCCTCCCCCCCTTCTCCTACGGGCTGGGATGTCTCTTGCTTCGACTCCTCCTCCTCTTCGAATCGCCATAGCTTGAGCTGGTGGGGGTAGGAGCTGCCTAGGAACCTGCCTCCAAGGAGGAGGGTTGGGCCTCCCTTGGCCTCCGTAGAAGTTTCCCCCTCCTTGGGCGAGACCCCTCCCTTGCTCCTGACCCCCCTGGGGTCCCTGGTACCCTTGACCCCTCTGCTCTTCCCTCCTCCTTCCTTCCTGCTGCCTGAGGCCACCTTGCTCTCTTGGCTCGGCCTCCACCAACTTCGCCAATTTCTTTGCCAGCCCCGGGTTCGCCGCCTCGGTGGCTATCTCCTTTGCAGCTTTTTCCATCAGGTCCTCAAAGGACAAGGGAGGCTTCCTAGTTAGGCGCATCTTGAAGAGGCTCTCTCGTAGCCCTATGGTGAAAGCCATCTGGAGGGCATACCCTGGCACCTCCTGGATGTTCAAGATCTCCTCCTGGAATCTGTCCATGTACTGGGCCAATGTCTCCTCGTGCCTCTGCTTGATCAGGAAAATGGACTCAGCATTCTTCTTCCTCTTCTTGGATGTGGAGAAGCGTAGCTGGAAGCTTCGGCCTAAGTCCTCGAAGCTGTAAATGGAGCCAACCGGGAGCTGGTGGAACCAGTCCCTAGCTTTGTCTCTCAGGGTGGTGGCGAAGAGACGACACTTGAACGCGTCCGTCATGGGCCTGATGGAAACGGTATCCTCGAACCACTGTAGGTGCTGGACGGGATCATCCTTCCCGGTATAAAAAGTCATGTTGGGCTTCTTGAAGCCTTCCGGGATGGGAGCCGAGATGATCAGCTCGCTAAAGGGTGACCCCCCACTCGCTGGCTTCGCGAGCTCCACTTGCGTGACTCCTGCTCCGAGCGAGACCCCACTCACCGGGCTAGGAAAAAGCACTCGCCCGGCGAGGTCCCGCTCGCCACTCTCAGTCACCGGTTCCTTGCCTGACCGACCCCCTGGGGCAACCTCTCCTGACCCCCCCTGGGCGAGCACTCCTTGCGACCCAGAAGGCGGTGTCTGGGGGGAGGGAGCCGAGCAGTCACCTTCCCTGGTGATGCCTTGGAGCAGCTCCATGATACCCTTGATGGCCGCCATGAATTCTCCCCTTCCTACCACCTCACTTGGGATGTGAGACCCCTCATCGTCTCCTCCTCCGAGGTCTCCTGCCATGAGATTTGGTTCAAGAACTTCTGTGCTGACCACTCTCCACGCTCACCGCACCAAAAATGTTGAAGCCGACTACTCGGTCTCCTTGGAGTTCGGGGTCCCAAAAAAGGGGTGGTCTCACACCTACTTCTCTCGAGCCAACTCTCTAGGCAAGAGCACTTGGACTTGGAAACGAACCCTAGGCTGCAGCGAGGAGGTCCCACCTCACACCCAGAAGACCTGAGAGATCTTCCCCTCCCTAGCCAATGCTGAACCAGAAGCACCAAAGGAGAGCTCTAAGGGAAGGAGAAGATCCGAAATTTGGAAATCTAGAAGTCCTCTCCCCTTTGGTGCCCCTTAGGGTCTATTTATAGGTTTTCCAAGTTGGGCTGCAAATAGCCAAAAACTGATCTGCCAGATTACCAAAATACCCCCGGATCTGGACTGCGAATAGCCAAAACTGGACTGCAAATAGCCAAATCCCGCTGTTCTGGGATACTAAACGCAGACCAACCCCCCCTCCTCTGGAACTGGGCGAGAGGGTTTACCTCGCGGAGCTCGGCGAGCCTCCTTGCTGGGGTGGGGCGAGACCAAGGATCTTCCCCCTTACCAGGGTAGAGGGCGAGAGAGGGGGTCGCCGCCCCCCCTCCACTCGCCCCTAGCTGGGCGCGGGCGAGAGGGGGGGCACCCGCCCCTCCCCTCTCGCCCCTAGCTGGGCGAGGGCGAGAGGGGGGCACCCGCCCCTCCCCTCTCGCCCCTAGCAGGGCGCAGGTGAGAGGGGGGCACCCGCCCCTTCCCTCTCGCCCCTACTTGGGGGCGGGCGAGAGGGGGGGCACCCGCCCCTCCCCTCTCGCCCCTACCTGGGCGCGGGCGAGAGGGGGGGCACCCGCCCCTCCCCTCTCGCCCCTACTTGGGCGCGGGCGAGAGGGGGGGCACCCGCCCCTCCCCTCTCGCCCCTACCTGGGCGCGGGCGAGAGGGGGGGCACCCGCCCCTCCCCTCTCGCCCCTACCGGGGCGCGGGCGAGAGGGGGGGCACCCCCCTCCCCTCTCGCCGCTACTTGGGCGCGGGCGAGAGGGGGGGCACCCGCCCCTCCCCTCTCGCCCCTACTTGGGAGCGGGCGAGAGGGGGGGGGGCACCCTCCCCTCCCCTCTCGCCCCTACCGGGGCGCGGGCGAGAGGGGGGGCACCCGCCCCTCCCCTCTCGCCCCTACTTGGGCGCGGGCGAGAGGGGGGGCACCCGCCCCTCCCCTCTCGCCCCTACTTGGGCGCGGGCGAGAGGGGGGCACCCGCCCCTCCCCTCTCGCCCCTACCTGGGCGCGGGCGAGAGGGGGGGCACCCGCCCTTCCCCTCTCGCCCCTACCGGGGCGCGGGTGAGAGGGGGGCACCCTCCCCTCCCCTCTCGCCCCTACTTGGGCCCGGGCGAGGGGGGTGGCACCCGCCCCTCCCCTCTCGCCCCTACTTGGGCGCGGGTGAGAGGGGGGCACCCGCCCCTCCCCTCTCGCCCCTACCGGGGCGCGGGCGAGAGGGGGTGCACCAGCCCCTCCCCCTCTCGCCTCTTACTCTTCTTCTGGTGAGAGCTACGGGGGCTCGCCGGGCGATACCCAAAGGTCTTAAGACCCCTTGGGTCTAGTCGACACGTCTCGGCGGCCCTCCACGTTGGGCCTCACTCGATGGATATGGGGGTTGTACACCAGTCATGGGGCTTTTTGATCCACTGAGTCCCCTATGATATTGTAACACTATGGGTAGGGTCAATTTAATATGGTGGTGGTCAATTAGGGCACTTAGTGAAGAATTGTCATTTTGACCTAAAAGGGCATTTTGGTCAATTTGCACCACTGGGGGTCCCATGATGGGGCTTTTAGGTCTACTAGATTTCTTATGATATTTTAGACCTAGATGTGTGGTCAATTTGGCATGGTGGAGGTCAATTGACTCTAAATAGGCTACTTTGACCAATTTGGGGTTATGGTTGACATTGGTCAATTTGGCCTCTTTGGTTGACCCCAATGGGCCCTTGGTGCCCTAAGGGGACCCCTAATGGGTTAGGGATACTATGGTGGGGTCAAATGGTCAAGTTGAGGCCCTAAAGTCCAACCCTAATTTTGGTCACTGGAAATTGCTATTTGCAGTCCAATGCACTTTCAACCCTAATCTTGCCTAAGCTAAAGGGATTTCTACACTACCAAGGCCTTGTCATGACCTTGCCAAGACAGATTCACCTGGGGGGTCTAGCTGTCTGGGGGATGTTACATCTCTCCCTAAGTTTCTTTGGTGGGTGAAGAGAGCCTCCAAAGGTGTCCAAGCTTAGCATTGGCTTGGGAGGGGAAGCGCTCTAAGATCTTCCGGTTGTGCGGTGGGACCTCCTCGTTGAGCCCTTGGTCTTGTTTCTAGTTCCTTAAGCCTTCAACCTAGCGCTCTCCCTTGGGAGAAGTAAGTGTGAGGTCACCCCCCAACTTGTTGAGGGCCCGAACTCCACAAGAGACTAAGTTTTGGTTTCAACAAAAATATATTCACGCACATATATATAGCACATATAACACACACACACACACACACACACACATATATATATATATTCCAGTTTAATATAACACATACTCCCTTAGTGGGGAGTTAGGAGAAAACCACCACGCACCCGATCACCGCACGCGATCCCCGCGCACGATCATCGTCAAACTGCCCCGCTAGCGCCGTCCCGGTCGGCTCCATCCCCGGCCGGCCATCCTTCGCGGCCAAGGGGCGGCAACCGGTCGCCACTACCGCCCCGTGAGGGACGGCGGCGGGCCACCACTCCTTGGGCAGCGGCCGATCGGCTCCCCCAGTGAGCGACAGCGGCCGGCCGGCCCTCGACATGAGGGGAGGCCGCCGACCGCCCCTCCCTTTGAGGAGCGGCGGGCAGCCGCCCCTCTCCTCAAGGGGTGGCGGTCTACCGCCCTCCTCCTCGAGGGGAGGCGGTCGGCCGGCCCTCCCCGTGAGGGGCGGCGGTCGGCCGGCCCTCCCCGTGAGGGGCGGCGGTCGGCCGGCCCTCCCCGTGAGGGGCGGCGCTCAATCGGACTCCCTTTGAGGGGCGACGACCGGCCGCCCCTCTCCTTGAGGGGAGGCGGGCAGCCGCCCCCTCCTCAAGGGGCGGCGGCCGGCCAGCCCCCCCCCCCCCCCCCCCCCGTAAGGGGAGGCGACCGGACGCCCTTCTCTTTAAGGGGTGGCGGTCGGCCGCCCCTCCCCTTTATGGGTGGCGGCGGCTGGCCGCCCCTCTCCTCGAGGGGAGGCGCCCGGCCGCCCATCCCCTCGCTGGCGAGGAAGAGCAGGCCGGCCTCCCCCGTCGGCCGCCCGACCGGTCTCTCGTCGGTTGGTCACACGGCGGTGAGATTCTAACCGTCTGTTTCCCTCTGCGCGATCTCTATCGTTCAAGGTGCGGATAATCACTTGCGTAACCACCCGAAGTGGGAGTGCAATTATCTTCTAAAACCTCTTAATATTTGATATAAAAATTAATTAGATATTATCTGATGGTTACAGACTGCAAATAACCACGTAACCACCCTAACTTCCCATGGAACCTATAAATAGGGCCCAAGAGATTTCTTATTTTTAATCTTCTCTCCTCAGGATTTCTTCCTACGCCTCAGAGCTCTCCGGAATCCCCTTTGAGATCTCCATCTCTTTCAAAGATGCCCTCGAAGATCTTCGAGCACCTTGAAGATTCTTCGAACGCCCCATCTCCTTCAAAGACGCCTTCAAAGATCTTCGAGCACTTTGAAGACTCTTCGAACGCCTCCACCACGAGAAGACGAGCGCGCTCCGCGCGCCTCACCAACGCATTCCGCACATACTCAACAAGTTCCCCGCAAGCAAAGCGGCCAAAGGCAAGATCAAGTCAACTTCAAAGCGCCAAAAATATTTAAGATTTTTTATGCGTTGAGCGCATATGGAGCATGGTGCGTTGGGGATAAATTTTTTTTGGAAAAATAAATTTATTTATTAATTTTTTTTAAAGAAATAATTAACGGAATATTAATCCGTGTATTTTTACGGTCATTTTAAGTACTCATATGCATATATTTTTTGGTGAAAATGTGTGGAAATACAGTTGTAGAAAATAGTGTATATTTTTAAACTATTTTACAACTGTATTTTTGAGGCAAAAGTAAGTGCGCAAATACAGTCCATTACAACTTTATATGACATTATAACTGTATTTTTGCAAGAAAATACAGTTGCGCGGGATGCTCATTAAGTGTTGAGCGCACAAAATATTCTCCCTCTAGATAGTATTTTGATCTCGTCTTTTCCTACACCTGCCTCTATTTAGTTGTATGTGAAAATATTTTAATTTGATTTTTTTCTACTTTTTATTCATTTGTTTTTAAAAATCATAGTTAATTAAGGTCCGGTTCATGCGGTCGTGACCGTTTGACCGGTAAAAATAAGTCCCCCCAAACGAAGCCTATAGGCTCCATCTGGCGTGAATGCTGTGGTTATGAAGTGTCGTTCGTGAACGTCCAATCTCACTTAAGGAACTTCAACTACTTTTATGTCCAAAGATAGTATTTTTTTTTGGTGGCGGCCATAATCATTGTCATCTCTTACATGCATTCTATGACTGTGGAGTTTTTCTCCAAACTCATTGGAGCAAAAATGTCGCGCCAAACGAGTCTATATAGACTGCGTAGGTCCGTTCAGTGTCATCACAGAGGCCGGGCATCAGAGCTGCGTAGGTCCGTTCAGTGGCCCTCAACTCATTGGCTCTCATGTCCTCAAATAACTGGATTCCATCATCTACATTTCCGCAGGACATGTGGCCCTTAATCATGAGGTTGTAGGTAATGGAGTTGGGAACAAGACCAGATCTCCACGAGATCTCCTCGCTTGAGTCCCGATAAGAGATTATTGGGCGTGTTCCTCTTCCCTCTTCCGCCTTCCAGTTGATCGCAACCCATCAGCATAGCCCAGATCTCCACGAGATCTCCTCTTGGTGTTCGCAATCCCTCGCTTGCAATCATTCCCGACCTAACAGATTTCCCCTATCACGTCGATTTGCTCGTTCCTCGCATCCAGCCACCGGAATCCAGCTGCTCTGTAGAAGTAATTACACTAAAAATGTGAAGAGAGTGGAGAGAAAGGGGATATTCAAGATTTGGAGGGAATACCTGAGTATATAGAGGATAGATTTTCGGGAGAGGTGAGAGGGTGGAGTGCGATTCAGGGATGAGGAGAACGGGGGGTGGAGGACACGATCTGTCGAGGTGAAGACGCGATCTGTGGAAGGGAAGACACGATCTATGGAAGGGAAGACGCGATGTCAAGGGGAAGACGCAATGTCGAGGGGAAATGTGATCTGTCGAGAGGAAGACGGGGATATGTTACACAGTGTGCGCGGCTAATGCTAAGTATTTGGCCACGAATTATAATTTTTCGTGGCTAATACTTTAGTATTAGCCACGGATTGTAATTTATCGTGGCTAATACTTCATTATTAGCCACGATTTATCTATCCCTGGCTAAAATATAGCTATTAGCCACAGTTTTCTTTGTCGTGACTAATGCATTAGTATTAGCCACGATTTTTACTCCGTGGCTAATAAAAGTGTAGCTAAAACTCAACTTTCTTGTAGTGTATCTAAAAAGAATTAGAAAACTCAATTAATCTTTTTATTAAATAATCCCGAAATATTGTATTATGAACTTCACATGAAAGATAAAATAGGGAATATCAACTTTGGTGTCCACGTATGACTTCTTCTACATTATATTTATGAATTTCTATTTTTTTTTTATGATATATGTTAAGTCTTGGAGTAAAATAATGAGGATATATTTGGCAAATTGAATGTTGCATCAAAGGCAATTTCTTCCTATATGGTAGTTTTAAAGATATATATATATATATCTCCGAGTGACAGGCACGAGGCTCCGCCCCTACTGTCAAGTGCGACAGTACCTGGCCGGTGACGGCGGGCCTCGCCCTCCCCCGGTGGGCTTCGCGCGGGCGGGCTTCGCTCGCACTTGCGCCCACAACATATACATATGAGTACTCAAAATTACCTCACAAAAATTTTAATTAATATTTTATAATTGATTTTTTTTTCAAAAATATTTATATTTTAACAAAAAATTATTTTAAAGTTGGTCTAAGAGGTCTAATGATTACCTACCATAGTAGTAGTCTACTAATTTTTTTTTTATGAATTTTCATCATTAATTTTATTATAAGAATATAGTGTAATTACACAAATAGCCATTATATTTTATGAATTTAAATTTTTTTCATAATATATGTTAAGTCATTGGAGCAAAAGAATGAGACTATATTTGGCATTTTTCAATGTTGCACCAAAATACAACTACTTGCATATAGTAGTTAAAGATATATATAAATATATCATTGCTTTACATTATGACTTTTTTTATACACACTTTTATTTCACTTTTATTTCACAGCTAGGGGTGCCAGCGAATCAATTAATTCGGGAATCGATTCGTGAAGATTTGACTATGATTCAGATTTTTCAAATTCGAATCTTAATCCAAATAATATTATCTCTATTGGCATGATTGTGATTTCCGACCAGTGGCCAGATCCGGCCAGATGTGGGCCTCGCGGTCAATGGCAAGATTTCCGACCAGTGGCCAGAACTGGGCCTCACGACTAGCGGCCAGATCTGGCCCTGCTGGATCCCCGACGGACTACCCCCGGCGGGTTCGCCGGGGTCCGACAAACATGCTAGTGAGCTCACGGCGGATAGCCGGCGGCGGCCGGCTCCGCCGGCGGCGACAACCCAAAATGAGCTACTTTTTAGTTTTTTTTAAATGCTTTATTTCTTTTTTTTTCCTACAAAAAATTTATTAAAAATAAAAAAAATAATTCAACGTTAAATAAATAAATAAAATTAGATAATATATAAATTCATATATATTAAGAACATTATGTGGCGGGCGAATCCCGCCGGTGGCGGGCGAATCCGGCCGGTGACGGGCGAATCCCGCCGGTGGCGGGCGAATCTCGCCGGTGGCGGGCGAATCCCGCTGGTTGCACTCACGTAGGGATGAAGACCCGTGCCGTTCGACTCGCGCGCGTGCGTGTCTGTGTGTTGATGGGGTCACCGTTATTATATAGGAATTTCGGGTTGCGATTAGCAAGAATTTCAAGACCGTCACTACCTTAGTGAGGGGTTATGGTGGAAACCGACACACGCGATCCGCGCGCCCAACCGCCGCAATAATGGCCCGAGACCCGCCAACCGGCCGTCGCCGCACCATCCACCAACGCGCGGTCGCCAGACCCCCGTAGCCGGCCACCTCCGGATGACGGCCCTTGGCCGCGTGTCCGCGAGGCCTCCGCGACCAGCCATCCCAGGCCGACCGCCCTTGGTCGTGCGCCCACGTCGCCCGGTCGTGAGGTCCCCGCGGTTTGCCATCCACGACCAACCGCCCTTGGTCGCGCGGCCGCAAGGCCCCCGCAGCAGGGCACCCCCGACCAGCATCCCTTGGTCGCGTAGCCCCAAGGCCTCCACGGTAGGCCACCCCTGGCAGGTCGCCCTTGGCCGCGCGCCCACAGCGCGCAACAGCGAGGTCCTCGTGGCCAATCACCCCCGGTCGGCCGCAAGGCCTCCACGGTCGGCCGCAAGGCCTCCGCGGTCGGCCGCCCTTTGCCACACGCCCACGACACGCAGCCGTGAGGTCCCCGCGGTCGGCCGACCACGATCGGCCGCCAGTGGCCGCGCGCCCACGACGCACAGTCGTGAGGCCCCCGTAGCTGGCCTCTCCCGGCCGGTCTCCCTCCCACGACGCGGGCCGGCCTCTCTCGCCTGACCAGTCGGACATCCCCTGCGCAATCTCCACCCTCCGGTGAGCGAGTAACCACCGGCGTAACCACCCATGGGTGGGTGCAAAAATCCGAAAATATATCGGTATGCGCATAAGAAAATACTTAAATAATGCGCATCCTAAACTATATAAAATCATCTACAAATAACAATTATGGTGGTTACGTCCTGTGAATAACCGCATAACTACTATAACCACTCATGGGGCATATAAATAAGACATCAGTCTCTCCTTCATTTCCATCCTTTTAGCCATGACATTCTCCTCGTACGTGCAGGAGAGCTCCTTGAGAACCCCCATCTCCTTCGAAGACGCCCTTAAAGAATCTTCAAGTATCTTCGAAGGTCATTCGAAGATCTCCATCCGCATCCAAGCTTCCTTCCGAGCACAGAATGTTCAGTGCTCACCGCCATCAAGTCAACGACAAGCTCTGCACTCCAGACACCGCCACGAATTGCAAGATACACTTGAAAGATCCAAACCCGTAGATTGTGCCACTCAAGATCCCAAGCAAAAGCAGAAGGCCATTCAGGCCTCAGAGCGCGGTGTTCCCCACCGCAACAAGCGAAAAGACTTAGCTTCGAGAGCAGTGGTTTGTCACCCTCTGAGCGTCTCTCTCTCTCTCCCCACAAGTTGTAATGAGGAGCGACATGTCGCCCCACCTTCTTTTAAAAAACTATGTACAACGCCAACAAATAGTGAAGTTTGATGCGTGTGTGTGTGCCACTCGTGTCAGTCGTGTGGGTGTGTGTCACTCGTGTATGTGTGTGTGTGTGTGTGTGTGTCACTCGTGTGTGTGTGTGTTACTCGTGTGTGTATGTGTCACTCGTGTGTGTGTTACTCATGTGTGTGTGCGTGCCACTCGTGTGTCTGTGTGTGTGTTACTTATGTGTGTGTCACTCGTGTGTGTGTGTGTGTGTGTGTGTGTGTCACTCGTGTGTGAGTGTGTGTGTGTCACTCGTGTGTGTGTGTGTGTCACTCGTGTGCTTGTGTGTGTGTGTGTCACTCGCGTGTGTGTGTGTGTGTGCCACTCGTGTGTGTGTGTCACTCGTGTGTGTTTGCGTGTGTGTGTCACTCATGCGTGTGTGTGTCACTCGTGTGTGCGTGTGTGTGTCACTCGTGTGAGTGTGTCACTCTTGTGTGTGTCTCACTCGTGTGTGTGTGTGTGTGTGTGTGTCACTCGTGTGTGTGTGTGTGTCACTCGTGTGTGTGTGTATGTGTCACTCGTGTGGGTGTGTGGGTGTCACTCGTGTGTGTATGTGTGTGTGTCACTCATGTGTGTGTGTGTGTGTCACTCGTATGCGTGTGCGTGTGTGCATGGAGAGAGTGAGCCACATAGATTCTTCACCTTCAGGAAGAATGTGGAAATCGACAACTCTCCTTGAGTTGACCGCGCCAACTTATTCTCCAGAAACTGTAGCCGCGCTAAATTCTTCTTGTTGAATAGCCCATTGAGGGCTTTCCAGATATCAGACGCTGACTTGCAACTTATGATGTGGTTGAACAAGTCAGGTGAAATTTCTCTCTTCAGAGTGAACTCCGCCTTGGCGTTAGTCTTCCTCCAAGCTTTCACAGCTGGACCATTGTCTCCGGCAGCTACGACTTCCTCTTGCTCATCTCCTCCAATGACCTCCCATAGGTCCTCTCCAAGTAGGTAACTTTCCATACAAGACTTCCACTTCTTGTAATTTGTTTGAGTAAGTAACTCAATGTCAAGGCCTCTCGCATAGCCTCCTCCGTCGTCCATCTTGGTTGCTCAGTACTTGTAACTCAGTGCTTGTTCCAACCTACCTCTGATACCATGTGAAGTTTTCAAGATCAATGGAACACTGAGACAAGTACACCAAGAATGAACAAAAAACACTTCTTTATTGCTTGACAAGCAGTTACAACAGTTACAAGAGAATGGGCTGAATACAAGTCGCATACAACTTGATTCACAACAGGCGAAAGTAAAGAATAACAACTGGTCGCATACATAGTCTGCTTCTCCACAACTCGCTAGCGCCCGGCGCTAGCACTAGCGCCAACGCTATCTCAGACTGCACGAGCTCGCTGCTTTGCACACTCCCCTGATCAGCCCACAGATGCAGACCGCCAGACCACAACAAGCCGCTAGCATCTGCGCTAGCCGCTACCGCCGGCGCTATCTCAGCGAACTCACACAACTCGTGCGCCTTGCTCTAGGTCGCTCCGAACTCACTCCGAGTTCACTCCAATTGAGACCGCCCAAACTCTCCTGCCGGACTTACTCCAAGTTCGCTCTGACTTAGACCGCCCATAGAGAACGCCAAGTCGACCTCTTTCTCTGATATGTTTTGTAGGGGGATTGCGCCCCTTTTATAGATTCCGGAGCTGCCACCTAGAAGTTGGGCTAGCGCCGGCGCTAGCGCCTGACGCTAGCTCACTTCACAAATCTTAACACAGCTAAGGGCCTCGACCGAGATTTTGGGGAAGGGGACATTCAGAACGACGTACAATGCGGTGCTTGAGACCGGATCGGTGATGGCGGTGGAGGGGCTTAGGGATGGTAATATGCCTGAGAAGCACCCCGCTCAACTGGGAGAGATGGGTGTTGGTTTAGGAGGGGTGGAGCATGTCGGCGGCGGCTTCTTCTTCCTCATCCATGTGCAAATGAACAGCTGATGGTGGGATTTGGCGGCGGACGGCGGTCTCCGCCGAGATCGAGTAAGTTAGAAAGGGGATGCAAATAGAGGATTTATTTTAAATTATAAAATATTAGTCAATAATTAATTATTTAGGGTTACATATATATCCATATAGGGCCTGCAAATATATGCGCCCATAATAAATTGTTCAAGGAGATGGACCTACACCTCCTGTCGCGAAGCTTGGCGTTGAGATAAGGCTAAACCTTCCCCCGAGCGCGTATCTTGAGAGCACGCCATGACACTCTGCGATTATGCGGCCATGAGCACCCACAATCCTTTTAGACGATGAAGTGCTAGACTCGTATGATGATGTGTTAGGGGTTGCGGCGAGTCTTCTTAAGACCCCCAACCAACATTCATGATATTTATAAATCTTAATTTCCATAACTTGAAAAAGCATAAGATCCGATTCAGCAGCAACTTGGTTCTTACACGTATGCGACTGGGCGTACTGAAGGAAAGCTGTTCCGGTGTTCTGTGCAGTACAGCAAAATAAACAGGGAGAGAGGAGCAACATAGTTCTATGAGCCCCCACGGCAGCACGCCCGTCCAGAAACGGCGTCACCCGTCCGGGCCCCGCATCGGATAGGGGCTGCGCTCTAAAGAACAGCATGTATGTCGATAAATAACATCAGCATAAAGTTTTATAAAATATCGCCTCACCCTAATAATGCAAATAATGCCTCCAAAATAAGTTCCATAACTGTATTATAGCTCGTCGTCCCCTTTGAACTATCAAGGGGATAACGCAATCAGAGGGGAATCTGATGTGGCATGCCGGGCCCACCCCGCTCCTCGGCGGGCGGCTTATATCACGATCCGATCTCCATTTCACAATTTAGATTTATTCGGGCCTGATCCGACGGTTCCACTAATCTCATCTTTTTAAGAAAAAAAAAATCTTTAATCAAAAATTGTGCATCTATACTATATTAAAAGGGAAAAGACGTCTTTGGTTAAACAATAGTACTTCTCAAATTAATTTTTCAATAAAAAAAATATTATTTAAAGGCGAGGGTTACTATATATATTATTTTGAAAATGGCATGAATCCTGTCTCAATGAATAACGATGGTTACTATGTAAATATTGTTCATAGCTTCATCTAATTAGCTTATTATATTTATATATTTATTAATTAATAAATAACTATGGACTAGTAGTCCTCACAATAAGATGAGGTGATAAAAATTAATAAAAAAAATAAAAGAATCTCCACAGTTTTATAAAAGCATGTACTACAATTTTATGGAAAGCATAGCGGCTTATGGACCAGTTTTGATAAGCCCGACCCAATGACGAATTGGTCTAATGAGAGATTATTAGGTTCGGATATATAGCGGACGGATAATTGCCTCTGCAAAGCAATAAACTTCGTCGTGTGTGTGGCAACGAGCGGTCCAACCACATGGCATGATTTTTTTTTGTCCAGCGCTCGGTCCCACCACACAAATTGTTGTGATTGATGGAACTGATAAACAGATCTATATAATTTAATATTTGTCAATATCCTAGGTATCGACAAGAGCGAGCGTGAAATAAAGATTTCTACAATAATCCTAAATAATTATGACGAAGAAATTCACGATGATAGGTGAATGTTTATAAAAAAGCAAGAGCTACTACGTCTACGTACCCTTGATGGTGAATAAAAGATTCTAATTTGTATTTGTTGCGGAAATACGAGAAGAATGAAGAACGAAATCGAAATCAAATAATCACAGAAGACACATATTTACGTGGTTCACCCCAAAATGGGATTCGGATCTTCACTATCAAAAACATAGACGGTTACGTCACAGAGAGAAGTTTTCAGAATTCAGATTTCTCAATTACACAAAACCCAGAACGACCATGAGTTTATATAACACTGGAAGCAGGATTGATGACACGCGGGCAGGGGCACACGCCCGTGTGCCTCAACAGTCAGATCTGTTGCGGCGACTCCGTTCGGAGATGGGAACAGTGGCGTGGGGTTCCCTCTCCCACCATAGAGGAAGAGGTCACTACTAAAAAAAGCATGTGATTACATTTTGGAAATAGTAAGTAGGTAGAGGTGACTATAAACAACACTATGGCAATCATTAAAGGGAGAGTCCAAAATCAACATAGCTAGGCTGATGAACAATAGCCAATATTCATACTCTAATTATATACCTAATATAGAGTGGAGGTAGGGTTTGTTTATTTAATTAATTATGGATGGATGGATGGACGGATGAGAACATTCTAGATGGAAGCATGCATGTTAAATTGGTGTGTTTCTCTTTTGGTGATGAGTGAGCCACGATGCAACATAAAGTGATCAACAAACTTTCACTAAACTCCGCTCTATAAATGCGACGTTGTGTGTATTGCACGCAATTGTTATTATAATATAGGGTTAATTATCGGGATCTTCTCTGGGAGTTTGCATAATTACAGATTGCATCTCTCTGTCTTTTGAAATTACATTTACCTCCCCTCTAAATTTCTGTAGTTTACAAAGTTCTCCTTTCGTTTGAGATACGGGTGGAAAGTGATAAAATCTGCCAAATTATGTTATGATATTCAATTGTACCCTTTATAATGACTCTGCGTTGAAATGTGTGACCTTTTTCTTTAGAAATATAGATGGAAAGTGATAAAATATGCCAAATTATTATTATTATATTCTAGTTTTACATCTTTTTTTAATAACTCTACATTGAAAGAGGTGGGTTACATTTTATCCTTTGTAATGAATCTAGAATCATTATAAAATGACAAAATTGAAATATCATACAAAGATTTAGATCATGATTTTATCATTTTCCATCCATATTTCTAACGAAAGTTTTTTTTTTTTTGTAAACTGAGAAAACTTAGAGGAGAGGTAAGTATAATTTCAAAAGATAGGGGGGTTGATAAGATTATCAAAAGCATAAGGGATGTCTGATCTTTACATGAGATCGATATGGGTCGAGAGGAAGAAATGTTGTGAGAGGAAAAGTTTTTTTTTCTCGATCTCTTAAACCTATGCAAATAGTTAAGGCCTAGGGGGTGTATTTTTACGGACATTTTAATTAGTCATATGTATATATTTTGGGATAAATATACACTTATAAAAAGTGAAAATTTTGAACTAAATTATAACTGTAATTTATACTGAAAATGCAGTCCATTTACAACTGTAATTGAAAATACTGTTAGAGTTTTGAAGTGAGCTAACGTCCAGCGTTAGAGCTAACGTCGGCGTTAGCTCAGCTTCTAGAAGACTTCACTTTTTCCTATAAATAGGAGGGGCACCCCCCTTCAAAGATGATGCATTCAGAGTGGTGAGCATCATCACCTAGCGAGCATCGAACCCGGAGTCAGTTCGGCAAGCGGCCTAGGGAGAGTTTCTTGATCGCAAGATAACGCGGGGCGTTAGGAGCTAACGCGGGGCATTAAGTTGGCGAGTAGCGAGCTTCGTCTAGTAGCGACTAGCGAGCTTGCGAGTAGCGTCTTGAAAGCTAACGCTGGGCGTTAGGAGTTAACGTCGGCGGTAGCGAGCAACGAGTATCACCTACATTGTGTGCTCCGGAGGAGAAGCGGACACTGTCCGTGACCAGTTCCTTTACTACTATTGGCTGTTGTGAATCAAGTTGGATGCAACTTGTTTTCAGCCCCGTTCATTTGTAACTAGCTGCCTAGGGTTATTATTTGTGAACGTTTGTGTTCATCTTTTGGTGTCCTTATTTTCTTGGTGGTTGACGTGTTCATCCGACTTTAAATATTTCACATGATATCAGAGGGATAGTGGGAACAAGGACTGAGCAACCAAGATGGACGGCGGATGAGGGTATGCTAGGGGACTTGGCATTGAGCTGCTTACTCAAACCAACTACAAGAAGTGGAAGTTGTGTATGGAGAGCTACCTTCTTGGAGAGGACCTCTGGGAGGTCGTTGGTGGTGGGGAGCAAGAGGAAGTAGTAGCTGCCAGAGATAATGGTCCAGCTATGAGAGCTTGGAGGAAGACTAACGCCAAAGTGGAGTTCACTCTGAAGAGAGCCATATCACCTGACTTGTCCGACCACATCATAGGTTGCAAGTCAGCGTCTGAGATCTGGAAAGCCCTCGACGGGCTATTCAACAAGAAGAATGTAGCGCAGCTACAATTCCTGGAGAATGAGTTGGCGAGGTCCACTCAAGGCGAGATGACGATATCCACCTTCTTCCTGAAGGTGAAGAACCTGTATGGGGAGATCTCGGTCTTAGACCCTGAAGAGCCGATCTCAGAGGAGAAGTTGAAGGGGCACATACTCCGAGGTTTGAGGAAGGAGTATTTCCCCTTAGTTACTTCTGTGCAAGGATGGGCTACTCAGCCCTCCTTATTGGAGCTAGAGAACTTGTTGTCGTCACAGGAGAGCTTGGCGAAGCAGATGACGGGAATATCCATCTCAGGGGGAGATGGCGAGGCTTTGTTCTCAGGAAAGAGGAGGTCCTGGGACAAGAGAAAGAAGAACTCCGGAGATGGACCTTCAACGTCCTCTCAGGGAGATGGGAGGAAGTTCCTCCCTGCGCGCGATGAGATGGGGAGATCCCTTTGCTATGCCTGTAAGAAGTATGGGCACATGGCAAAGGACTGTCGGTCCAATCTGAAGGTCGGTCATGTTGCTAACAAGGAGGGAGATCACCAGAGAGGTGGAGACCATCAGAGAGGTGGTGGAAGAGGTGGAGGTAACCAGGGCGGTGAGAGGGGAGACAATTGTTTCCTAGCAGAGTTGACTGCAACGTCAGTCGATGTCTTAGCCTCCATCAACCTCGAGAATGACTGGATAGTGGATTCTGGTTGCGGGCATCATCTCACTGGAGATATGTCGAAGCTCGACTCCTTGGAAGCATATGAAGGAACGGATGCTATCATCACTGCGGATGATATAGTACATCCCGTGGAGGGAGAAGGGAAGGTGTCCCTTCGGAGTAAAGAGAAGCCCGTGACACTGAAGAGTGTGTATCATGTTCCGGGTATGAAGAAGAATCTCTTCTCGGTTGCCAACGCAGTGGATGCTGGATACCACGTGTTGTTTGGACCGAAGGAGGTGAAGTTACTGAAGAACCTATCGTCGGTCGATGCTGATGTCACGCTCACCGGGAGAAGGGTGAAGGATTTGTATGTTCTGTCTGCAAATGCCTACGTGGACAAGCTGAAGATAAATGACAGCGCATACTTATTGCCTCATCTCTCTTCCTACGGCGACGACCATGTGTGTGATGGCTGCCAATATGGAAATTTACATCGACTTCCATTTGACAAGTCGGAGACCAGGTGTAAGGCACCTCTTGAATGTGTACATGCTGATGTTATGGGGCTGTGCGCCACCCTTACTTATGGAGGCAATAAGTATGCGCTGGTTATGGTGGATGACTACACCCGCTATCCGTGGGTATACTTTCTGAGAGAGAAGTCAGAAGTATTCGAGAAGTTCCAAGAGTGGAAGGAACTTGTGGAAGGAAGGCTGAACCGCACAGTGAAGAAGCTGAGAAGCGACAATGGATGAGAGTTTACCTCCAATGAGTTTGCTTCTTTCTGCAGGAGGTTCGGCATTCGGCGGGAGCTCTCATGTGCTCACACCCCTCAGCAGAATGGGGTGGCAGAGAGGAAGATCCGCCATCTGGTGGAGACTACAAGGAGTTGGCTACATGCCAAGAGCATTCCCAAGGCCTTATGGGTGGAGGGAATGGCGTGTGCTACCCATGTGATCAATCGGCTACCACTGAGTCCTAACAGGATGGTGTCTCCACACTTCGAAGAGAAGTTTAATGTGGGTCACATGAAAGTTTTTGGTTCTACCTGCTTCGTGCACGTCCCGGACGCTCAGAGAACCAAGTTGGAGCCGAAAACAAGGAAGTGTGTCTTCATCAGCTACAATGAGCGGAAGAAGGGGTGGAAGTGCATGGATCCGCAGACCCTCAAGTTCACCGTCTCGCGCTACGTAGTGTTTGACGAACTGATCTCGTATCAGGGTGTCTCTTCTGTGGTGCTGTCATAGAGTGGAGATTCTAGCAGGGGAGAAGAGAGAGTCACAGAGGACTCTACTGTGGAGTTGGAGGTATCTCCCAGTGCCCCATCGCCTTCTGGCTCAGGGGGAGCTTCGAACTCTAGAAGCAGGGAGAGCACTGCTTCAAGAGGAGTTCAGAGAAGAGCTCAAGCAGAGGAGTCTACTGGAGTGGTAGATAATGGCCAAGCCTTGAGGAGGTCGAAGAGGACCATCGTCCCGCCTGCTCGCTATAAGGAGGGGAACTTCGTGAGTTTGGTTTCCTGCTTCTTTGCAGGACCACTCGATGAGAGGGAACCTGCCTGCTTTGAGGATGCAGCTGGCATCAAGGAGTGGGACGCGGCCATGATCGAGGAGATGGAGGCCCTAGAGAAGAATGAGACATGGGACCTGGTTCCCATGGTGGAGGGCATCAAACCTGTCACCTGTAAATGAGTGTACAAGGTTAAGAAGAGAGCTGATGGAGAAGTGGAGCGGTACAAGGCGAGGCTTGGCGCTCGGGGCTTCTCGCAAACCTACGGAGAGGACTACAAGGAGACATTTAGTCCTGTCACAAAGATGACGTCGATGAGGACGATCATCGCTCTGGCGGCGTGCCGAGGTTGGAAGCTGTGGCAACTTGATGTGAAGAATGCGTTCCTATACGGAGAGATAGACAAGGACATATTCATGGTGCAACCACCTAGATACGTGTCCAAGTCTCTTCCACGTCATGTCTGCAAGCTGAAGAAGGCCCTCTATGGGTTGAAACAGGCGCCGAGAGCCTGGTATGGGAAGATTGCGGAGTACTTGCAGTTCTGCGGCTACGATGCCTCAGACTCAGGCTCCAGCATGTTCGTGAAGAAGAGTGGAGGTCTTCACGTGCTGGTGCTGCTATACGTCGATGACATGATCGTGACAGGGAACAACCATGAGGAGGTCGCGGCGCTGAGACAGCAACTTTCCATACGATTCGAGATGAAGGATCTTGGTGAACTGCACCATTTCCTTGGCCTCCAAGTTGAGAAGAGAAGAGGCGGGCTGTATGTTTCCCAGAGGGCGTATGCCGAGAGGATCGTCGAAAGATTCGGCATGAAGGAGGGGAAGAGCAGTTCCGTTCCTCTGGTGGCTGGGCTGAAGCTTCAGAAGGAAGAAGGGAGGATTCTTCCTGACCGAAGATCTTTCAGGCACTGATGGGGAGTCTTATCTACCTGACTATCACGAGGCCGTACATCGCCTTTGCTGTCGGCCGAGTTAGTCGGTATATGCAGGAGCCGCGGAAGCCTCATCTGGAGGCATCCAAAAGGATACTGAAGTACGTGAAGGGCACCCTTGAGATGGGGTTGTCCTATGAAGAGAAGTCTGACTTCAAGCTGCATGGGTACACGGATGCAGATTACGGTGGTGACACTGATGATCGCAAGTCGACATCAGGTTACGTGTTCTTGTGTGGAGCAGCTGCTATCTCGTGGTGTAGCAAGAAGCAGGACTCTATTTCCCTTTCTACCACGGAGGCCGAGTACAAGGCGTCGTCCTTAGCAGCTCAGGAGTGTGTCTGGCTAAGGAGACTAGTGGAGGATGTGGACGAGGAGGTCAGCGGACCTACTGTGCTACGTGGGGACAACGAGAGTGCCTTGAAACTGGTAACCAATCTAGTGTGTCATGCAAGGACCAAGCACATTGAGATCGAGCATCACTTCATCAGAGAGAAGGTGCTGAGTGGCATGATCGCAGTGGAGCATGTGCGGAGCGAAGACAACCTTGAGGATATATTCACAAAACCCCTATCTGCGGGGCCATTCCGGAGGCTTCGCTCGTTGCTTGGAGTTGTTCCCGGAGCTCACTTCAAGGGGGAGTGTTAGAGTTTTGAAGTGAGCTAACGCCCAGCGTTAGAGCTAACGCCGACGTTAGCTCAGCTTCTAGAAGACTTCACTTTTTCCTATAAATAGGAGGGGCACCCCCCCCCCCCCTTCAAAGAGGATGCATTCAGAGTGGCGAGCATCATCACCTAGCGAGCATCGAGCCCGGAGTCAGTTCGGCAAGCGACCTAGCGAGAGTTTCTTGATCGCGAGATTACGCGGGGCGTTAGGAGCTAACGCGGGGCGTTAAGTTGACGAGTAGCGAGCTTCTTCTAATAGCGATTAGCGAGCTTGCGAGTGCGAGCAACGAGCTTGCGAGTAGCGTCTTGAGAGTTAACGCTGGGCTTTAGGAGTTAACGCCGGCGGTAGCGTGTAACGAGTATCACCTACGTGGTGTGCTCCGAAGGAGAAGCGGACACTGTCTGTGACCAGTTCCTTTACTACTATTGGCTGTTGTGAATCAAGTTGGATGCAACTTGTTTTCAGCCCTGTTCATTTGTAACTAGCTGCCTAGGGTTATTATTTGTGAAAGTTTGTTTTCATCTTTTGATGTCCTTATTCTCTTGGTGGTTGACGTGTTCTTCCGACTTTAAATATTTCACAAATACGACTGTAATTTGACAAGAAAATATGGTCCCCTATTCTCTCAGGGGAGAGGATGGGGACCGGATGATAGAGCATGTTTTTTATTTTCTTTTTTTAGACTTTTTATTCTTCTATTTTTATCTTTAAGATGTTGTTATCCGCACGGGTGGATCCTGTATCGCATTTGGATGGAGCCTGTTAGCAACTACTTTGGGTGCACATGAGCTCCGGCCCGTGCGCACCCAAAGCTTCCACGGCCGTGCGGAGCCCTTGCACACCCAAAGCTTCTATAGACGGGCGGAGTCCGTTCTCAACCGAGAGCAGTCTTGGATAGGTATAGACTCGTGCACGCTTATTGCTAATGTGTGTAGTTATCATTCTAAAATAAGACTTTCAATTTAATCTGAGCCCTTAAATTTCAACATCGTCAGTCACTAGTCCGTGGCATAAGGGAGAACTTAGTGCACGAAGACTAGTACATATATATAATAAAAGACAATTAAATGAATATTACTATTCAATTTCAGTACACGTGATCATACATTTATGTGTCAAAAATTAACTTTAGATGTGGATAAATGACTTCTTAGTAATTTGAAATATCGTATTTTGATTTAATATAGTCTTCCTACTTATGTGGGGACAAGCTCATTTCATCGAGAGACTTCGGCCGTATTTTAATCCCCGGGTTATTGAGATCTACTAATGAGAAGGAGAATTTGTAATATCATTGTTATTTATTAATGTAGATTTTGTGAGAGAAGTAGGGGTGCGAGCGGTTCGGTTTGGACTCAAATCGAAACTGGACCGATAACGTTCGCTTTTTGGTAGTTCAAAACCTGCCTGAACTGAACTCGATCGGTTCGATTTTTGATCAATTTTTTGCTATTCGGTGTCGATTTTTTGTATGCTTTTCACAAAAAAAATCTATGGAAGTACATTTGAATCTTGAAAACCATGTAAAACCATCTCGCGTTTTATTTTGTTCTTTGATGGATTTTTATATTCAAATTCTATATCATGTATACATACTGCTGATCTTATATTGTGCTAGATCAATCTTATATTGTAACTAGATCACATAATTAAAGTAATGAGAAATCACAAGGATCTCCAAATTAAAGGAACACAAGGTAGCATTCTTCCTCAAATACACCAAATCTCACAACAAAATAAAATTCACATAAACTCATGGAATTAAAAATCCTCAGTAAAAATGGAGTGTTTGGTAGAAACGTGGAGTTTGGCAGCAGAAACGCAGATTAAGGCTTCGTTTGGGAGGACTTATTTTCACCGGTCAAGCGGTTACGATCGCATGAACCGGACCTTAATTAAGGTCCGGTTCATGCGGTCGTAACCGCTTGACCGGTGAATAGAAGTCCCCCCAAACAGAGCCTAAGTAACCCTTAAAATGCAAAAATCTCGAGCGAAGTGCTGGAGCACCAATTAGTGGAGCGCTGGAGCCTGGAGGTATCTTGAGAGGAAGCTTAGGTCGATGTCGATGTACAGCGGTGCAGCGTGATGATGCAGGAGAGCGAGGAATGAGGACTATCAAGAGCGAGAGAAGCGGTAGGGGAAACTGATCGCATGGATGGGGACTGGAGGTTTAGCGGTGCGGTTGTGCAGCGTGAGACTTATTCCGCTGGAGTGTGGGCTGACAAGGGGAAAAGAAAGAACTAGCTAGGTTATTTACTGGCGAGTGGCGAGTCGAGCGTGAGACGTGAGGCGTGAGTTGAAAAAGAAAGAATATCGAAGAATTGAATCTTGACCGAACGTCTGAACCGTGTCCGGGCCACGAATGACATAGCCGTTTGAACCGCTTATGTACAGTGATTCTAATTCCTGATCACTGACTAATTAACTTTGTGAAATATTTTGAAGTCGGAAGAACACGTCAACCAACGGGAGAATAAAGACACCAAATAGATGAACACTAACTTTCACAATAATAATAACTCTGGTAGCTAGTTACAACTGAACAAGGCTAAATACAAGTTGCATCCAACTTGAATCACAACAGCCAATAGTAGGTAAGAACTTGGTCACGGACAAGGTCCGCTTCTCCTCCGGAGCACACCGCACAGGTGATACTCGCTCCTCGCTACCGCCGGCGGTATCGCTAGCGCCAGACGTTAGCTCTCCAGCTCGCAAGCTCGCTGCTCGCACTCCCAGCTACTCGCACGCTCGTCACGCGCCGCTTCCTCCAGTACTCGCTATCGCGAGCGCTTTCGCTAGCGCCGGGCGGTATCTCCAATACTCGCTACTCGCTCAAGGGAGCTGACCGAACTTACTCCAAGTCCGATGCTCGCCAGGTAGCACTCTGGTATCTCAAACTCGCTCAAAGTTGAGGATACTCGCCACTTTCAGTGCAATACTCGCCACTCTCTGAAAGCATTACTCTTTAGAGGGGGTTCCCCTCTATTTATAGGCAAAACAAGGGGGGTGGCGAGTATGAGCTAGCGCTAGCGCTAGCTCACTTCAATTCTAACACTCCCCCTTGAAGTGAGCTCCGGGAACAACTCCAAGCAACGAGCGAAGCCTCCGGAACGGCCCCGCAGATAGGGGCTTCGTGAATATATCTGCAAGGTTGTCTTCACTCCGCACATGCTTCACAGCGATCAAGCCACCCAACACCTTCTCTATGATGAAGTGATGCTCGATCTCAATGTGCTTGGTCCTTGCATGACATACTGGATTGGTTACCAGTTTCAATGCACTCTCGTTGTCCCCACGTAGCACAGTAGGTCCGCTGACCTCCTCGTCCACATCCTCCACTAGTCTCCTTAGCCAGACACACTCCTGAGCTGCTAAGGACGACGCCTTGTACTCGACCTCCGTGGTAGAAAGGGAAATAGAGTCCTGCTTCTTGCTACACCACGAGATAGCAGCTGCTCCACACAAGAACACGTAACCTGATGTCGACTTGCGATCATCAGTGTCACCACCGTAATCTGCATCCGTGTACCTATGCAGCTTGAAGTCAGACTTCTCTTCATAGGACAACCCCATCTCAAGGGTGCCCTTCACGTACTTCAGTATCCCTTTGGCTGCCTCCAGATGAGGCTTCCGCGGCTCCTGCATATACCGACTAACTCGGCCGACAGCAAAGACGATGTCCGGCCTCGTGATAGTCAGGTAGATAAGACTCCCCATCAGTGCCCGAAAGATCTTCGGATCAGGAAGAATCCTCCTTTCTTCCTTCTGAAGCTTCAGCCCAGCCTCCAGAGGAACGGAACTGCTCTTCCCCTCCTTCATGCCGAATCTTTCGACGATCCTCTCGGCATACGCCCTCTGGGAAACATACAGCCTGTCTCTTCTCTTCTCAACTTGGAGGCTAAGGAAATGGTGCAGTTCACCAAGATCCTTCATCTCAAAACGTATGGAAAGTTGCTGTCTCAGCGCCGCGACCTCCTCAAGGTTGTTTCCTGTCACGATCATGTCATCGACGTATAGCAACACCAGCACGTGAAGACCTTCACTCTTCTTCACGAACATGCTGGAGTTTGAGTCTGAGGCATCGTAGCCGCAGAACTGCAAGTACTCCGCAATCTTCCCATACCAGGCTCTCGGCGCCTGTTTCAACCCATAGAGGGCCTTCTTCAGCTTGCAGACATGATGTGGAAGAGACTTGGACACGTATCCAGGTGGTTGCACCATGAATATGTCCTTGTCTATCTCTCCGTATAGGAACGCATTCTTCACATCAAGTTGCCACAACTTCCAACCTCGGCACGCCGCCAGAGCGATGATCGTCCTCACCGACGTCATCTTTGTGACAGGACTAAATGTCTCATCGTAGTCCTCTCCGTAGGTTTGCGAGAAGCCCCGAGCGACAAGCCTCGCCTTGTACCGCTCCACTTCTCCATCAGCTCTCTTCTTAACCTTGTACACTCATTTATAGGTGACAGGTTTGATGCCCTCCACCATGGGAACCAGGTCACATGTCTCATTCTTCTCTAGGGCCTCCATCTCCTCGATCATGGACGCGTCCCACTCCTTGATGCCAGCTGCATCCTCAAAGCAGGCAGGTTCCCTCTCATCGAGTGGTCCTGCGAAGAAGCAGGAAACCAAACTCACGAAGTTCCCCTCCTTATAGCGAGCTGGCGGGACGATGGTCCTCTTCGACCTCCTCAAGGCTTGGCCACTATCTACCACTCTGGTAGACTCCTCTGGTTGAGCTCCTCTCTGAACTCCTCTCTGAACTCCTCCTGAAGCGGTGCTCTCCCTGCTTCTTGAGTTCGTAGCTCCCCCTGATCCAGAAGCTCTTCCCGAGCCAGATGCTCCTCCCGAGCCAGATGCTCCTCCTGAGCCAGATGGCGATGGAGCACTTGTAGATAACTCCAACTTCACAGTAGGGTCCTCAGTGACCCACTCCTCTTCCCTGCTCGATTCTCCACTCTCCGGCAGCTCCACTGAAGAGACTCCCTGGTATGAGACCAGTTCGTCAAACACTACGTCGTGCGAGATGACGAACTTGTGGGTCTGCGGATCCATGCACTTCCACCCCTTCTTCCACTCATCGTAGCCGATGAAGATACACTTCCTCGCTTTCGTCTCCAACTTGGTTCTCTGAGCGTCCGGGACGTGCACGAAGCAGGTAGAACCGAACACCTTCATGTGACCCACATTAGGCTTCTCCCCCAACATGAGCTGGTGTGGAGACACCATCCTGTTAGGACTCAGAGGTAGCCTGTTGATCACATGAGTAGCACACGCCATTCCCTCCGCCCATAAGGCCTTGGGAATACTCTTGGCATGTAGCCAACTCCTGGAAGTCTCCACCAGATGGCGGATCTTCCTCTCTGCCACCCCATTTTGTTGCGGGGTGTGAGCGCAGGAGAGCTCCCGCCGAATGCCGAACCTCCTGCAGAAAGAAGCAAACTCATTGGAGGTAAACTCCCCTCCATTGTCGCTTCTCAGCTTCTATACTCTGCGGTTCAGCCTCCCCTCCACAAGCTCCTTCCACTCGAGGAACTTGTTGAATACTTCTGATTTCTCTCTCAGAAAATACACCCACGTATAGCGGGTGTAGTCATCCACCAGAACCAACGCATACTTATTGCCTCCATAAGTAAGGGTAGCACACGGCATCATAACGTCAGCATGTACGCACTCAAGAGGTGCCTTACACCTGGTCTCCGACTTGTCAAATGGAAGTCGATGTGACTTTCCATATTGGCATCCGTCGCACACATGGCCGTCGTCGTAGGAAGAGAGATGAGGCAGGTCACTCACTAGGCCCTTTGCCGCCATCATCTTTAGCTTGTCCATCCCCACATGACCCGGCCTCTCATGCCAGATCACAGCGCTGTCGTTTGTCTTCAGCTTGTCCACGTAGGCATTTGCAGATAGGACATACAAATCCTTCACCCTTCTCCCGGTGAGCGTGACGTCAGCATCGACAGACGATAGGTTCTTCAGGAACTTCACCTCCTTTGGTCCAAACAGCACGTGGTATCCAGCATCCACGGCGTTAGCCACCGAGAAGAGGTTCTTCTTCATGCCAGGTACGTGATACACACTCTTCAGTGTCACTGGCTTCTCTCTACTCCCAAGGGACACCTTCCCTTCTCGCTCCACGGGATGTACCGTATCATCCGCAGTGATGATAGCATTCGTTCCTTCATACGCTTCCAAGGAGTCGAACTTGGACATATCTCCAGTGAGATGATGCCCGCAACCGGAATCCACTATCCAGTCGTTCTCGAGGTTGATGGAGGCTAAGACATCGACAGACGTTGCCGTCATCTCTGTCAGGAAACAATTGTCCCCCCTCTCACCACCCTGGTGACCTCCACCTCGATCTTCCTCCACCTCTCTGGTGATCTCCCTCCTTGTTAGCAGCATGACCGACCTTTAGATTGGACCGGCAGTCCTTTGCCATATGCCCGTACTTCTTACAGGCAAAGCAAAGGGATCTCCCCTTCTCATCGCGCTCAAGGAGGAACTTCCTCCCATCTCCCTGAGAGGACGTTGAAGGTCCATCTCCGGAGTTCTTCTTTCTCTTGTCACAGGATCTCCTCTTTCCTGAGAACAAGGCCTCGTCATCTCCACCTGAGAAGGATACTCCCGCCATCTGCTTCGCTAAGCTCTCCTGTGACGATAGCAGGTTCTCTAGCTCCAGAAGGGAGGGCTGAGTAGCCCATCCTTGCACGGAAGTAACGAAGGGGACATACTCCCTCCTCAAGCCTCGGAGTATGTGCCGCTTCAACTTCGCCTCTGAGATTGGCTCTTCAGGATCCAAGGCCGAGATCTCCCCACATAAGTTCTTCACCTTCAGGAAGAAGGTGGATATCGCCATCTCGCCTTGAGTCGACTTTGCCAACTCATTCTCCAGGAATTGTAGCCGCGCCACATTCTTCTTGTTGAATAACCCATCGAGGGCTATCCAGATCGCAGACGCTAACTTGCAACCTATGATGTGGTCGAACAAGACAGGTGATATGGCTCTTTTCAAGGTGAACTCTGTCTTGGCGTTGGTCTTCCTCCAAGCTCTCACAGTTGGACCATTATCTCCGGCAGCTACTACTTCCTCTTGCTCCCCACCACCAACAACCTCCCAGAGATCCTCTCCAAGAAGGTAGCTCTCCATACAAGACATCCACTTCTTGCAGTTGGTTTGAGTAAGCAGCTCAATGCCAAGTCCCCTAGCATACCCTCCTCCGTCGTCCATCTTGGTTGCTTCGTCCTTGTTCCCACTATCGCTCTGATACCATGTGAAATATTTTGAAGTCGGAAGAACACGTCAACCAACGGGAGAATAAGGACACCAAATTGATGAACACTATCTTTCACAATAATAATAACTCTGGTAGCTAGTTACAACTGAACAAGGCTGAATACAAGTTGCATCCAACTTGAATCACAACAGCCAATAGTAGGTAAGAACTTGGTCACGGACAAGGTCCGCTTCTCCTCAGGAGCACACCGCACAGGTGATACTCGCTCCTCGCTACCGCCGGCGGTATCGCTAGCGCCAGGCGTTAGCTCTCTAGCTCGCAAGCTCGCTGCTCGCACTCCCAGCTACTCGCACGCTCGTCACGCGCCGCTTCCTCCAATACTCGCTATCGCGAGCGCTATCGCTAGCACCGGGCGGTATCTCCAATACTCGCTACTCGCTCAAGGGAGCTGGCCGAACTTACTCCAAGTCCGATGCTCGTCAGGTAGCACTCTGGTATCTCAAACTCGCTCAAAGTTGAGGATACTCGCCACTTTCAGTGCAATACTCGCCACTCTCTGAAAGCATTACTCTTTAGAGGGGGGTATCCCTCTATTTATAGGCAAAACAAGGGGGGGTGGTGAGTATGAGCTAGCGCTGGCGCTAGCGCTAGCGTTGGCGCTAGCTCACTTCAATTCTAACAAACTTCTAAAAATTTAATTACAGAGACTCCAAGTCAGTTTGGTTCGGTTTCAACACATTGAAAACCGAACCGATATGGACTCGGTTTTCACAAACTCCAGATCAAACCGACACTGAACCGATCGATCTGGTTTCAAAATCGGTGTGGTTCGGTCGGTTTGATCAATTTTTGGTTTTCAGTTTTCTATCCTCGCCCCTAGTGAGGAGCAATATTTCTCGAGTTCTCGTCCCTTCCCTCATCTCGATAAGACTTGATCAAATCATGCTTCTATTCATATGTCTGTATATTTATATTATTCTCTATCGTGACATTTGTTTATATTCATGTGAATTAATCATACTCCATGCTCATTGGAAACTATTCTTAAAAAAAATGATTGACCACTCCTACCATGTAACAACACGTACAAGTATCGCAATTTAAGTCAGTAGGATAAATACGTTCAAAAACAACTCAAACTTCTTGTTAATTTGAAATTTCACATTTGATTTACTATAATCCTTTGATTCATGTGGATCCTAATTTCATTTCATCCAGAGACTCAGTCATAATTTAATTCACATGATATGGAGATAGAATGAGAAGGAGAATTGGTATAATGTAGATTTTGTGAGAGAAGCTATATTTCCCCGTACCTTCCCTCCTCATCTCAACAAGTTAAGTTGGCGTGATCTCAACCGGCTCGTTGATACAATTTCAACGGGTCCATTCTTGTGCAATTTCGAGTCTGTTTGGTCTTCCAAACGAACGCCGGAACGCACCATTGAGTGCGAATAGTAAAAATCCCCCACCATGGGGGCGAATAGTAAAATCCTCATCATGGGGGTGCGGGTAGTAAAATCCCTCATCATGGGATTGCGAAGTAAAATCCTCCATCATGAGGGTGCGCATAGTAAAATCTCTCACCATTAGGTGTAAATAGTAAAATCCTCCATCATGGAGTGTGAATAGTAAAATACACATCATATGGGTGCGAATAGTAAAATTCATCATCATGAGGGTGCGAATAGTAAAATTCATCATCATGAGGGTGTCAATAGTAAAATCCCATCATGGGGGTGTGAATCGTAAAATCCCTCATCATGAGGTGTGCATAGTAAAATCTCTCATCATGGAGGTGTGCATAGTTAAATCCCCATCATGGGGGTGCACATAGTAAAATCTCTCATCATGGGGTTGCCCATAGTAAAATCTCTCATCACGGGGGCGCACATAGTCAAATCCTACATCATGGGGTGCGCATAGTCAAATCTCTCATCATGGGGTACGGATAGTAAATCATTTTATCATGAGTGTGCGGATAGCCACACCGCCTAGCGGCATAATTACCAAAATGCTCATCTCAAACAATTATAAAAGGGACCCAGAGTCCTCATTTGAAAGGATATTGTCTTCTGCTCCTGAGAGAGCGCCAGAGTCTTCCTTCGAAGATCTCTCAGAGTTCTCCTTCGGCGCTTGAAAATCCATTCGAAGATCTCTTTCGGCGCTCGAAGATCTCCTTCAGAACTTGAAGATCCCTTCGAAGATCTCATTCAGAGTTTGAAGATCATCTGAAGATTGCTCGAAGACCTCCTTCATTGTTCGAAGATCCTTTGAAGTTTGCTCAAAGATCTCCTCCGACATTTGAAGATTCCATCGGAGCCTTGAAGATCTCCTTGGCTCCTCGAAGGTCCCCTCGAAGACAGCTCGAAAACCTCATCCAACTCTGTCCTTCGAGCCCAGATCCCTGTTACAGCATTTATCATTCAAGTTTGCTTCTGAGCACGCTCATCAGCACTCCACTCCAAGCGAGCTCCGAGACCCAGGAGAATCATTGTAACGAGCGGTGACTTGTCACCATCGAGAGAACTTTTGTAGCATCCCAAGGAATAGTGGAACTTGGTCGGCACAGATCCGGCCCCGTGATTTTTTCCCCTTTTCGGGGTTTTTCCACATCAAAAGATTTTTTGTCAGTTGTTGGTCTTCACTGTGACTGTTTGCGCGGCGCTCGACTCACTCTGGAGCTGAGACGGTTCAATTCGACTGGTCCGTAAGAGTGTCAAGCGACCTGCAATAGTTTGGCGCCGTATGTGAGATAAATATTCCCAAACTTTGCAAAGACTCTCTGAAGACAGTATTGACCTCATAACAATACTCGTGACAAACAACAATGACGAGGAAGGATAACCGTACTACTTAGGGGTCAATCCCTGGGGGGTACACTGATTCAGCTCCCTCTCATTCCCTAATCAACGTCTCTCTCGCAGAAGAGGTTATGATCGCACCCACAACTGCACTAGAAGGGAGCGTGCGCCAGATGGAACAACGTGTAACACCCAACCCGTTTCAAGGAATATAACAGTAGGTCCGGTCGGGACGTCACACCATATTAAGTGAACAAGCTAAAGAGTTACGCATTTATAATAACCAATCAAAGATATTTCAGGGTTACACATAAGCGGAAGCATAATTTATTAATCTTAAACCAAAATGTATGTCCACAACACTAAATAAGAATGACTGATATATATATAAATAAAAGAGTTTGACACTACGACCATACATAACAAAGTGTATATCTTATTACATGGTTTACAAGCATCGACGCGCAGGCCGGCAATACATGAAATAAAACATTCAAAAAGACCTTTGAGGGCCAGCTAGCAAAAAAACTCCACCTAACTACTTCCCGCTCGGCTCGTCACGACCTGTATAAACAAAATTCACAAAGCAGTGAGAAAACAGGTAACCGGTCAGCTTTAGCTGACCAAGACTTATATCGACCTCACCTCATTCCCGGAGCGGTGGTACTCCTTCCCTGCAAACAAGCATTAGCACCATATATATATATATATATATATATATATATATATATATATATATATATATATATATATATATATATTCCACAATTGCATCAAAGCACTGCATATATACAATCATCACAAACATCGGCATGCAAGGTCACACGTATCGTGCTCTCACGACACACTTTCAGTGTACTCCCCGGGTCCACTTCCATCCTCAGTTTAACAACTTAGATGACAATTGAGCAACTGTCGGTTGTGCCATCACGCTTCTCGGACTTTCTTTCCATAAGACGGTGCACCGAGAGGCGACCTCTTCACCGACCACTATGGACGGGTTCAGATCCACCTTGCCCGGCTCAATCATCGCGAACAACCAGCACGATGCGGGTACAGTTTCACCTCATCCCGATAATGAGACAACCACACTGGGTCATCAACACAGCCTCACATGCAATTCCAATCAAACCACGCGACATCGAGTGTCACTGACACTAACGCCGGCATTGGCACTAACGCCGGCGTTAGCATTAACGTCGTGCGTTAGCTAACAGAACACAATTCTGTCATCTGTTTCGAGTATTTTCTGGAGATTGCCTCCAGAACACCTTGTAGCACATAACAACACCTAGAACCCGAAAACACGCACACATACTCGAAGTCTTCTCCAAAACGCAATAAAGCGATATCAACATCACCAATCCAGACCAACCTGTCCAGATGAGCTTCACACAGCATGCCTATGTCCGTACAGCGATCCAGACTCTATATGCAATTTCTACGGGGATATGTCATAGTCGGAAGAAATCTATCCACTAATGAGTGGAAATCTTCCTGCTACTATGCAAATCAAAGGACAATCGTTTTCAAAGATTCAGGAGGAGAATCGTTACCCTTGACGATCTCTTTGGCGCCATGATTCTGAAAGCAATCTGGATAGAGAGGTTCACAACACGCTCTCCTACACATATCCGAACTCGGCGCGTCGAACGGCTAGCCAAAAGGGGTCTTCTTCTTCCTTGCCTTTGGAGAGAGAACCACAATGAGAAATGAGAAGAGAAATCCATGTTTGCTGCCTTATATATATAAAGAGCTAACGCCAGCATTAACTCTTAACGTCAGGCGTTAGCCCAAAGGCGGTACAGTCGGTCTTATCTAGAACCGCTTACTCCAGTTGGTTGGACGACCTAACTCCGACATTAGCTCTTAACGCCAGGCGTTAGCCATCTCGACGATCGACGAGACCTCTCGTCGATAAAGGAGCTTCACGACGATAAGTTAAAGTCGTCACGTCGAACAACTATCGCCAGCGTTAGCTATTAACGCCAGGCGTTAGCTTGACAATCGACGAAACCTCTCGATGACAATAGGAGCCTCACGATGACACGACAGTCATCTCGTCGATATCACTACCATTGACGTTAACTCTAACACCCAACGTTAGCTCTCTAGTCGAATCGTCAAGACTTCTCGATGACAACAGGACCTTCATGACGACAAGGGAAAGTCGTCAAGTCGATATCGACCTAACGCCCGGCGTTAGCTCATGCTACCAGAAACTTTTCTTCTGCTGGGGAAATCTGGGGTGTTACAATCCCCCTCCTCTTAAAGAAAGTTCATCCCGAACTTACAGAAATAAGAAAGAAAACAACAGTACAAAATATATAGTTTGTACCTCAACGGAATAATTCGGGGAACTCCTCAAGCATGGTCTTCTCTCGCTCTCATGAAAGCTCCTCACAACCGCAATTGTCCCAGCGGGCTTTGACCATTCTGATCATTTTGTTCCGCAATTGCTTGACTTCAGTGTCTTCAATATGAATGAGCTTGACCTTTGTCTTTAGCTCACCATCAATCGACACTTGAACATCAGCAACAACATGAGTAGGCTCTTGCAACGCCTTTCTCAATACGGATATATGAAAGACATCGTGCAATCCGCTTAATTTTGTTAAAAGAGCAAGCCGGTAGGCAGCTTCACCAACACGCTCCAAGACCTCAAACGGTCCAAGGTATCTCGGACTTAGCTTTTTCATGCATCGAATCTTTGACACACCCTTGAATGGTTTGATCTTCAGGGACACCCAGTCGCCAACAACGAACTCGATATTGCGATGCTTGGTGTTATAATATTTCGCCTTCCTATCCTGAGCAATCAACAATCACTCCTAGATTGTTCGAATTGTCGATTTTGCATCATCGATATCCTTCCACTTAAATAACTTTGTATCGCATGTTTCGGCCCAAGTCAAGGGAGTACGAAATTTTCTACCATAAAGGTCTCAAAAGCCGCCATTTGTATACTCACTTGGTAGCTATTGTTGTAGGCAAACTCGATCATATAGAGATGGTCCTCCCACCTCTTGCCGAAATCCAAGGCCCGCATTCGGAGCATATCCTCCAATGTTCTATTGGTCCGTTCAGTCTGCCCATCAGTTTGAGGGTGAAAGGCAATGCTAAACTTCAGTTTGGTACCCAATAGTTGGTAGATTAGCCTCCAATCATTTGAAGTGAAGCGCTCAGCTCGGTCACTTACGATGCTACAGGGCATACCGTGCAATCGTACTATCCACGTATAACATTGCTAGCTCTTCCGCTGAATCGTCTCGTCGGTTTGGAATGAAGTGTGTAACTTTCGTCAATCGGTCCACGATCACCCAAATGGCAGCGTTCCTGGGTTGCGATCTCGGTAAACCATACACGAAATCCATAGAGATGTCATCAAACTTTCATTCCGAAATTGGTAACGACTTCAAGAAACCACCAGTTTTTTGACATTCTGTCTTCACGAGCGCGCAGGTGTAACACTTCGCCACGTATAGAGTTATGTCTTTCCTTAAACCCGGCCACCAGAATAGCTTCTTCATGTCTTTGTATATTTTTGTGCTCCCCGGGTGGATTGAGTACTTAGTAAAATGTACCTCGTACATCAACTCCTCTCGTAACTTACCAACATTTGGGACGCACAATCGTCTGTCTTTGCATAGAAGACCGCCTTCGAAGGAGAACTCGACATTAGACCCATCAACGGTCTCTGCCTTATACCGTTTCATGCTTTGATCAAGATCCAATGTCAATCATATTCTGTCTGCAAGGTTATAATGCACCTCCGTCCAGTTCAAACATGCACTGACACTTGTTCTCTTGTCAACACAAGTGATGTCTAAGGTCTCCAAGTCACTAATTAGACGCTCATCGTGCATCTGAATCCAGTTCGCTTGAGCAGACACCCTCTGACTCAAAGTATCAGCGACAACATTTTCCTTCCCAGGAGTATAGTGAATCTTGAAAGTGTAGTCCCCAAGGAACTCCATCCACCTTCGTTGTCGCATATTAAACTCCTTCTGATCTAATAGGTATTTCAGGCTCTTATGGTCCGTAAAGATGTCGATTTTCACGTCATATAAATAATGCCACCAAAGCTTAAGAGTGAATATCACGGCTGCTAGCTCCAAGTCATGTGTACAACCCTCATTCTCCGAGGATGGACCCACCCAAGGCCACGTAGACAAAAGTCAAAGGTTAAAGGGTCAACACAGAGACCAGCAGTCCAAGACAGAAGCAGAAAAGACCCTGGCGAGTATGCAGGTAATACTCGCTAGATAGGCGAGTATTGACCAGAGGAGTTCGTCGCGCGCAGGAAAGCAGCAGAAGACCTAGGCGAGTATTGGCCCGGCGTGTGCGAGCAGAACCCAATACTCGCCAGATGGGCGACTATGGCATAAGTACTCGCCGAGTATCCCATAGTTGCCGGGTTGGGGGCTGGGCTATAAAAATCCCCCCTACCCTTTGGTTTTCCTATAAATAGGACCCTAGGGGTACTTGGATTGGCACCTGGACTTGAGCTTTTGGATCCCGATTTCCGAACTCTCGAGCCCGTCACCCTTGCTTCTAGCCAAGTCGGTGCCTTCCCTGTACCAAGCTCGGCCACTTTGGTTTTGGAGGGGAAGACTCTCTTGAGCTTCTGGGTACGTGGTGGGACCTCCCTGCCGCAGCACCCGGGGTCTTGTTTGTTGCTCTTCTAGCTTCTTCGTCGTTGCCAACCAAGCCATCTCGTTGGGCTGCTGGGCGAGTAGCCTCCGGCTGCATCGGTCCGAATTTTGAGGTCAGGATTTTCCTGGCGTCAACACTTTGGTGCGGTGAGCGTGGACCGTAGTCAGAGAAGGAAAGTTCAGTAAGAAGGCGAGATGGTCATAGTTGGCGACCATGAGGAGGTAGTCGGCAACTCGTCCGCGAACGGCGAGTTCGTGACGTTGGCAGTTTTCGAGGCCTTCGCGCAGCACATGGAAGGGACCATGCGAGCAGCGCTTCAGCCGCGCGCCGAGGTCACGGCGACCTCGCCGCATCGCCCGGTTCTGACCGAGGGAGGGAGTCCCCCTCGGCGAGCAGGAAAGGAGCATGTAGAGGAGGAGACCGAGCAACCCAGGAGGTCGCAGTTCTACCAGCCGACCTCGCAAGGGATCCGTTTCCGCGAGACGGAGGAGCAGGCGAGGTATCAGGATACTCGCCCCTATGGCGAGTATGGTTATGATACTCGCCAAGTAGAGGATCGTCGCCGGGCCGGAGGGAGGAGCCCCTTCTGCGAGGATATCCTTGCCGCGCCCGTGCCAGAAGGGTTCAGGGACCCCGTGCTGAATTATTATTCAGGGAGGGATGACCCTGTCCGGCACATCCAGTGGTTCGAGGATATTGTCTCTATCCAAACCATGTCGGATGCCTTTAAGTGCAGACTGTTTGCCATCACCTTCCGGGCAAAGGTCTGGGACTGGTTCCACCAGTTGCCCATCGGCTCGATTTATTGCTTTGAAGACCTGTGCCGTGGAGTGACGACCCGGTTCGCCACGACCCGGAAGCTGAAGAAGGAAGCAACAACCCTGTTCTATCTGGTACAGAAGCCGGATGAGGCGTTGGGAGCCTACATCGAGCGCTTTCAAGAGGAGGGTACCGCTTGCAGAACCAGGAAGGCGAGCTGCTTGGAAACACCTGGAGCGGCGATGACCTGAAAAGGTTTTATCCCTAAGAGGGAATGTACATGCCCCCCCTTGTAAATTCATTTATGTATAAATAAAAATTTACATCTCCCTGAAACATGGGACGAGGCAGTCCTTCTTATCCCAGAGAAGTATTTAAAGAAAGGAGGCCAGTGAAGTCGATCTCCACGCTATGTTGGGAAATGAGCCTCCAACTTAACCCTCGTAAAAACTCAGAATGGATGATGGGACAGTGCCTCGGGTGTGTGTGCCCTTAAGTCCAAACCTCTACAATGGCGGCCGAGATCAGCTCCCACCTCGCACGTTGGTCACGGTTCCCACCGACCGCACTTCTCGTTCGACTGGAGAGATTACCAGGAAAAAGTCTGGACGTCGACCTCCCGTTTCGGCGAAGAGATGATCGATTTAACTAGCTCAGGGGACCCTTGAATAAAGGTGTCGTGTACCCTCGAGAGCTGAAAGCTCGCAGCAAAGCAATCCGTTTCCTAAATTGTTGTGTCCGATCATGCGAGTTGGTGTGCTTAAGTGTGCTTAACTCCCTGCTAAATTATTGAGCAACAAGAAGCAGGTTTGATCCACATCCAACATCCAAGTAGGATGAAGGCATCGGGATGGTGTCCCCTTGGACCTCCCCGACTGCCACTCCCTGCTTGACGTCGTCCTGCATCAACATTCGACGCCGCAAGTTGGAAAACGAGCCTCCGACTTAACCATCGTAAAAACTCAGAACGGATGATGGGACAGTGCCTCGGGTGTGCGTTCCCTTAAGTCCAAACCTCTGCAATGACGACCGAGATCATCTCCCCCCTTGCACATTGGCCGCGGTTCCCACCGACCGCACTTCTCGTCCGACTAGAGAGATTACCTGGGGAAAGTCTGGAAGCCGACATTCCAACTTGGGAAAGGGCAAGACCGATTCGACTGACCAAAGAATGGAGACATTCTAGCATCCAAGTAGGATAGAGACCTCGGGACGATGTGTCCCCTTGGACCTCCCCGACCGCCATTCCCTACTTGACGTCATTCTTCGTCGACATCCGACATCCAAGTAGGATGAAGGCCTCGGGATGATATGTCCCTCCGGACCTCCCCGACTGTCATTCCCTATCTCTTTTTCCTTACAAACCCCATTATTATTGAGTGATCCTAATGAACTCTTCACCAGGTGCAAGGCAAGGCCTTGAGAGCATGTGTCCCTCGGGACCCTCCAAGTGCCCTTCACAGCTCGACTCTATCAAAAGGTACCTTTGAAAAAAGGCGAGTATGCATGTGCGAGTACTTAGGCGAGTATACCCGTGCGAGCATGCAGGTGCGAGTACATGGGCGAGTATATATGTGCGAGCATGCAAGTACGAGTATGCAGGTGCGAGTACATGGGCGAGTATATATGTGCGAGCATGCAAGTACGAGTATGCAGGAGCGAGTATCCACATGCGAGCACTAACAAAAAGCGAGCACTCAATCTCGCCTCGAGCCTAGGAGCCTAAGCGACATTCAAGAAAGGAAGCAAGTACAGAAGAAACAGGCGAGCAAAAAACCTTGTCCTTTCATCTATATGTATGGTATAAATTACAAAAAATCTTCAGACGGTTTACAAAAGGTCGTCGGGCGAGCAAAAAGGGTGCCCAGGCGATTAGACGTCATCCTCGCCATCAATGTCTCCATCTGCATCATCGCCACCATCATCATCATTCTCGTCCTCAGAATCATCGTCCTCGGAGTCACTGGACAGCTGGGGAGATACTCGCAAGGGGGAGGTGGACTCCTCGGCGAGCAGCGCCGGGATGAGGTCCACCATTGTCAACTCCATCACCGCCGGCTTCAGAAGATCATCTACCTTCAGTTGGCTCAGGATGACAGTCCCAGTGGCTCGTGCGATCTCCCGACGAATGCGAGGCATATCGTCGCCATACATCCTAATCTGCTTGCCGACCCTGGAGGGGCCCGCCGCCGTTGGTCGTTGCTCGGCAGGCCGAGTTTCCAGCTCGGCAATACGAACTTGGGCGGCCTCCAAAGCCAGCCGGGTGTCGTCCAACTCCTTCTCCAGCTGGGATGCCTTCTTCGCCATCTCCACCTCGGCGGCCTGCTAAAGCGAGAAGACGCGGAAAGTAAGCAAAATATTCGGCAAAATGGCGAGTATCCCAGAAGCGAGTAAAGGAGCGAAGCGAGTACCTCATGCTCCTTCTCTTTGAGCCCCATGGCGATCATTTTCTTGCACTGGTCCGGATCACCCCCTCATATTCAAGCAATCGTCTTGTTGTCGAATGAGCCATCTCGGCAGATCGCAGCAGAGATCGAGAGGTCTGGTGAGCCAGATACTCGGAAGACTCCTCCTGCAGTCTCTCAGCATCCTTGCGACCATAGATGGCGTGGAGCAGGTCAAAGCCCTCGCCCTTGTCCTCCCAGTCCTCCGACCACGGCGGGAGGTTGGTGCTTAGAGATACCACGTGGGCACTCTCCGACCAGGTCACCAAGGGGCGACCATAGGCGTCCTCGCCACGCCCGCCGAGGTTGAAATTCGGGTGGGCGTAAGGCTCGCCAGCCTCAGAAGCGTCCGCCTTCTTGCCGAGGTCCCTATGAGCGACCTCCTTCTTCTTCCGCGAGGGGTCGGAGGGCTCGCCCCTCTCCTTCCGCTTCTTGGAAGGCCCGAAACCGTCGCCGTCGTTCAAGGGCTCATCGCCTCCTGGCGACAAATCAATGGGCGAGGAAACCCCATCCCCACGAGCGGAGATCCCCGCACCTCCTTGTATGGAAGTCGCCGCCTTCACCGCCATAGGGAGAAGCTCGCGTGGCAGAATGTGGACTGCTGCAGCAAAAAGAAAGACATCTCCAGTTAGTCACCAGATTGAAGATGAAGAACGAGTATAACGAATACTCGCGCGGTAGGTTACCTTCGCCCGGGAACACCTCAGCGAGTTCGTCTACTCGCTTCCTCCAGAACACCACGTCAAGACCGCGATTCTTGAAGGACACGAGCAGTTTCTCGCCGCTCTCACTTAGGAGAGAAGCCCCGAAGACGCTCTCCGGCGGCTGGAAGGACTTGTCGGGAATGGCTTAGAAGTCACCACTGATGACAACTAATCGCTCTCCCCAGCGATGATTCTTCTTCGCCGTACCGACCAGCGTGCATACATGGCTGCATAGGAAGACGATGCCCTCGCCAGTCGCCATGAAGTGGAATACCCGTCTGAAGACGGAGAGGTCGAAGGCGATCCCCTGGTCGCACAGATAGCAGAGGAACCCCACGATCATCGCCACTTCGTTGGGGTTGATCTGGGCAGGGACTATCCCAAAGTAGCGGAGTATCTGGCAGAACTCCGTCCACAATGGTAGTCGCAAGCCCACCTCAAAGTGGCGAGTAGGGAACACCCTCTCGGTGGTTAAGACGGTGTTTAGTCGCTCGCCCTGGCGAGGAAGTCGAGCGACAAACCACGGCGGGATGTACTTCGCCGAGAATGTCTCCAGATCTTTCTCGGTTGTGATCGATTTCTTGAAAGTGGTCTCCGCGAAGTTCTTGGCGTGATTCGCACGCCGAATGGTCGCCTCGTCAGTCATCTTCGAGGAAAGAAGGAAAGAAGGGCGAGTATCGGAGAATGCGAGAAGAAGAGAAGAGGATGGAGGATACTCGTGTGTGAGCTAGAAGATCGCCAAAAGCGTAATTAATACTCACCCACCCCACCCCCCCACCCCCCCCCCCCCCCCCCCCCCTTATTTATAGTAGTCAGGTAGCTTGGCTTATCAAGCACGACGGCGCGATTAAGAATAAGGGGGTGGCGAGTATTAAGTCAAGGTCGCCAATCCAACAGCGTGCGTCAGAAAGGTGCTGACTTCCAAAGCGCGAAGGCCTACAAGAAGAAGCACGAAAGAAGTTCGCAGGTGCGTGCGACATTCAGACATTACTCGCCGAAACAAAGGAGATAACAGAAATTTCAGCAGAAACTCGTCACAGAAAAAGAAGGCAAAAAACAAGTAATAAGGGGCGAGGTTAATACTCGCCAAATAATATTACATCAGGTAAAGTTAAGTGTTCAGAATTACAGGGATGCTCGCCCAAAGGCGATCAAGCGACTACAAAGAAAAAAAGAGAAAAGAAGACAGCAACTAGGGAGGCCCCTGGAGATTCTCCTGAGGATCCTGAGGCTGAGGATGTGGCCCGACCCAGCCCAAGCTGCGAGCTCGCTTGAAATGCTCGAACGCTACGGTCATCGCGTCCTCGCCCTGCCGCAGCTGGTCTTCAATCCTCGCCAGCCGACCAACCGAGCTCATGCTCGCGCGCATCCCTACCATCTCATCATGGTGCAGCTGCTGGCGATGTTCGAGCCTCGCAACTCGACGCTCCAAGTAGCTGATAGTCTGAAGGCGAGATTCTGCACCAGCCAGGCGAGTATCAAACTCTTCCAGCCATGATACTCGCACCTCCAACTCGGTCAAGCAACGATGAGCGTCGCTGCTCGCCAGGCGCTCAACCCGCGACTCCATCTCAGTCAGGCGGCGATGAGGCTCACTGACCGCTATGCGCTCTAACTTCGCCTCCAAATCCAGGATCGCGGGAGTAGCCCTCTCCTAGTACTCACGAGAAGGAAGCCTGACAGCGTCGATCAAGGCTCCTATGGGAGTGCGAGCTGATACGAACAAAATAGAGCTTGAAAACGCAAGTATACGTGTCGTACAAGTAATACAGAGTGAGTGAGATCGTTCCCACGGAGAAGTGACTAGTTTAGTGCTTACAATTACTAGCTACACCGTTTCTATGAATCCAAGCAAAATGGTGTAGTTGATTTTATGAAAATAGATTAAAACTTTTAGATAAATATTAGACTAATTTAACTAGATCTTAAAGTACTTTTTAGCAATTAGAGAAAGTAGTCTTGCATTTCCGATTTCATATGTATACTATGATGATGATAAAATAAATATTTCATTCGATTGAGTTTTGAATTATCTTGCGATGATTTTAAAAGAAGATACCTTTATCTCTCGATACAAGGAGTCTTAATATCTACGCAACCCTAGTTATCTCTAACTTAGGTGAAACGAAAATATTATGAAGTGCAAAAATCAAGTTCGCTAGCATGAAAAGGAAATCTCTTTCACTTTTCGAAACTAAAGAGATCTTGTGATACATGTACGTTTCTCCTCTCTCGATTCTCGAAACGCGGTAAAAATATAGAAATGTTGGTTAATGATTCACACTGCTCATCTCTCGATTCTCGCACTGCGATAAACTAGCCTTTAAATTAATATTACGACGCTCATCTCTCGATTCTCGCAACGCAATATAATAAAAAGACAAGATCCAACAATTTCACCATAAAAATCACAAGATCTATAAAGATAATCACAAAACAAATTCGAAATCAAAGATGTTCATCATCAAAATACACATACTACTCTCATCATGCAAGACTAGAGAGTTTTAGTTCATGGTTGAGGGAAAATAACACAAAACTGAAGAGATCTTACTAAACATTTCGAAAGAAATGCGAATCTTCCCTTCTCCAGCGACGTAGAAATGTTTCCTTCAGCCCAAATGCCAGATCTGGACTGGTTTCTCCCTTAGCAGAATTTCTCCTCAGATTTTCTCCTCCTCTCTAATGGCCAAAAATGCTAGAAGATCATTCAAATGGCCGAAAATCCTCTTTTGAAACTGCCCTCTCTCTCCTGTGCGTGGGCCCCACTTGTTGGCATAATTAATTGCTGAATGGATGCCAAAAAACTAGATTGCAACCATTGAAAACTTGATAAATTCGGGTTTAAATTTCCGTAACCGTCAGATTTGTTATGAAAATGTTGCAACATTTTTCTGGATCTGCATTTCTGCACAATTTGACCTGCCAGCTTTGTTGAGAACATGTTGCAACATTTTTCCCAGATTTTGCACAATACTTAGCCTTCAATACTTGACTTATATTCTCTCTGAATCATATCATAAAAAGATATAGAAATGAGAGTAACAACCATTTTGACTTCAAATCATGCGGCAATTGGATTTTTAACTAATTTTCATATAAAAATATCATATAACGAGACTAAAAGGATAAAAATAGAGATAAAGATAACTTCTTTTTGCGAAGTTATCACACCCCCATGCTTAGTTCTTTGCTAGTCCCTAGCAAAGATAGATCGATGCACTCCATTGAGTGGGCGAGCATTTATCGATGTAAGTTTTCTGAAATGTCCTTACTCATAGATTATAACCATCATGCTCACAATATTGAAATATTAATTGGTGTAAAATGTCAATCAACATAAAAAATTTTCAAACATGACCATTGATTAGTTTGATAATAGTTAAAGCTCCATGTCACTTTCATGATGATGTGTGTGCGTATTCCTTGGAACTATCTATTCCCAAATAACACAATTTCTTAACTCACTACATAGCTAGGGGATGATGACGAATATACTAAGTCATGAGCTCACTTTCACAAAGGATTAAGTAGTGCAAGGAATATCATGAGGATAAGCAAAGAGATGAATTTTGACATGGTAGATAATTTCAGAATTCAAGGTAACAATAGGACTCTCTAGTCAATGCTTTTAAGTCTTCTTCCTACCGTGGGGTTTACCTCCCAAGTTCATATAAAATTTGAATGTCCATAGTAGGGATCATTCCGAGTGGGTATATACACACTTGGGCCACATATCACTATGACTTTAACACTTTGTTCTTTTCCCCCTTTTTTTTATGCCCATAGTTGGGATCATTCCAGAATATGCATATGCATACCTAGGCCGCATATCACTATGACATTCTTGCAAATAAATCTATTTTTTTTTTGGTCAATAGTAGGGATCGTTCCGAGTGGGTATATACACACTCAGGCCACATATCACTACGACATTTTTACACAATTATTTTTCTTTTAAAGATAAGTAAAACACTCAAGGTAAGAAAAGTCGTTAAGAATTGACTAGAAAGTGAGGAAAAACAAATTTTTGTGGTGGTCACTTTGAATCGGCAGAGACAAAATTCAAAACAATAGACTAAGGGTAAGCATATTGAATAACTAAATAATCTCAAAGTGTTGGCAAACAACAAAAGCTCAGTTAACGTTCATCTCTCCCCCTCTATGTTTTAAGCAGTTAATGAAATATCTTGTAGGAAATAAAGAAAAATTCAGGAATACAGTGCAAGAGGAAATTCGACATGGAGTGCTACTACATCGTACTAACATCAAGGTAAAGTCAGAAATTTTGTGATAGACACTTCGTACCAAATAAAAAGATTTTAGATGCTAACAAGAAATAGTAAGGAATTGATATTAATATTTTAATAAGATGCTCGCCACTCAAATGATGAAGAAACTTAGCATTGCACTTCGCATTGCTATCACCCCCACACCAAGTTCTTTGCTAGACCCGAGCAAATTTATAAAATAAAATTGATTCATGAACTCGGAGTATTCGAAAATGAAAATGTTTAAATGTTAAATGAAAAGAAGAATACTCCCCTATACGTTGTGGTCATGTTGCAGAAATTCACAGTTTCTTTTAATTCTTCATACAGCAGCAGGAACAAGTGTTTCAGAAGTGACGTGCAAGAACTTAAGCAATTGAAAGCACACAGTTAAGCCAACAGCAGTTGACAACATCACATAACAACTCAGAATCAAAAGGAAAATAGAACTTTCATCAGCATAATAAGTAATTCCAAATTAATTTCCAAATCATAGTTCAAATTTATAAGTTCTTCAGATCACAACTTATACCTCATAATTCGCAATAAGATATAACTTAGAGAGCATGATATATGAATTAAGCAAACATAAATGCCTAGCATCAACATGAAATCAATCAAATATTTTTAGGTAGCAGTAGTTAAAGAAGCATCTATATGTTAATAGCAGTTCAGTTGTAAGAGTAAGAGTAAATCCATAGAGTTCAGTAAGATTAAAAGTAAGTCACCATAGAGTTCAATAAGAGTAAGATTAAGTCCACAAACAATTAGCAGTAAAAGTACACAATTTAGAATGTGTCGCTCTCGTCGGAATCGTCCTCGGCTAAAAATTCTTCTAAATCGTCGTCCATGGCTGCATCGTCCATGGCTGCGTCCGCTTGAGCTGGTGGTGCCGGAGAAGTTGCCGCCTCCCTTGCATTAGAGCTAGACGGTGGGGGGTCAAACTGAGCGGGATTCACTTCCCGCACAGCTATTCTATCTTCCGGTACATTCAAATGATGGAGAAGCTCGACTTGATTATGATATAAAACATCTAAATAAGAGATGACGTGACGATGTTGTTGACGCTGAATTTTGACGCTGGTTTGCAAGTATTTAAATATGGTCGGCCATACCGGAGGATTAGGGGAAAGTGGCGGAGGATTCGGAACTTGGGTGGTTTTGCTCGGCGATGGGGGAGGTTGTTGTTTCTTACCGGCTTTGGGGGAAGGCTTCTCTAATGGTACCTTAACATAAGAGGTAATAACCGAACATGTTATTGGCTTACCTACAATGGTGGTAGTGTCCGAGTCGGCGATTAGTACCCCGGCGTAACGACATAATGAGGTGATGAGTGTAGGAAACCATAACTGATTGCCTCCATCCGTTTTAACCTTCTTTTGAATTTGACTCGAGATGATATACCCAATGTCAATTGGAATCCCTTTTAGAATACTATAAATGGTGCAAGCCCTATCAAAAGAGACATGGTTTGGGTGTTTGGTTGGCATGATGCTTGAGTTGACAAAAAGAAGCCAAACCTTAGCTTCACGAGTAAAAAGGGCTGCATTCAGAACATGGGAGGATTCATGGACCCAGGTTATGTCTCTAGTTAGGCACAATGTTGTGGCAATATCGAATGGGTTTGTAGTCCGAACTGATTCGTACACATCTTTGTCCAAATTTGTTAAATCAAAATAGGAATTTATACCTTCCGGAGAGAAATCGACCTCCCGCCCTCGTATACGAATTTTTCCATTCCTATGGAACTTGGCGTTAGCGTAGAATTCGTAGACCCATTGTTGGACGGCCTCAGTGCGGGGGTGACAGAAGGAACTCCAGCCGAGTTTCTCCATTTGCTGTACATATGCGCGACTCCAACCGCGAATTTCGAGTTCAAACCCTCGTTCGTTGATGAAGGGCTTTGCCTTCAGCAGTTCGTAACGAGCTTCGGCGTCTTCGTTGAGGAAGGGTTTATGTGCCACCTCCTTTTGTCGATTTTTCTTTGGAGCCATGTCTGAGGAGAGGAGAGTTGGAGTAAGTGGCGGAGGGAGATCTCGCAAATGCGCGAAGGATGAGGGCTAGGATAATACTTACCACTTCCAGACGCTTAAGGAGGGTAAACGTCGGCCGCCTGTTGTTTGTTTCGACCGGCGGATGAATGGAAATGGTGCGGTAGGGTTTTGAGCGGAGGGTCGGCGAGGAAGGGTTTCGAGAGATCGGGATTTTGGGGAGGGATGAGGGTTGGCAGTTCTATTTTTATTGTTTACGTCATAAATCGCGGTTCACTCCAGGCGTGGTCTACCTTAGGCGCGGTTCAGGTGCACTCCAGGTGTAAAGAAATAGCTGGTTCAAGTGAACCGGCCAGTTTCTTAATAAATGAACTTTTGCAGTGTTAAAAGACAGAGAAAATATTGTTGCAACATTTCAAGGAAATGTTGTAACATTTTTTTCTGAACCTATTTTAGCCTATGCCTGAATCGAACAAAGGGAAAATTAAAATTTTAAGTGCTTAAGATGATGAGATTTCAGTCATGCATCGTTTTGAGAGAAAAACAAACAAACAAAACAATGAAAAACAAGAAAAATAACAATAATAGAAAAATCATCATTGAAAAGTGGGGTTGCCTCCCCCAAAGCGCCTTAGTTAATGTCCCGGCTGGACATTTAGCGGCTTGAAAATGTTTATTTCAAGTGTATGAACGATATTACTCGTTCATTTTCGTTTCCTAAATAAGCCTTAAGACGTCCGCCATTGACCTTGAACTCCGAATGATCTTTTTCATTGATGATCGTAACAACCCCATAAGAAAGCACTTCCTTAACCCGAAACGGTCCCGACCACCTAGACTTTAATTTGCCAGGAAAAATTTTAAGTCGTGAGTTGAATAATAAAACTAGTTGCCCTGTTGCAAATGTTTCTCCGTAAGATGGCGGTCGTGCCACATTTTAGTGCGGTCCTTGTAAACCCTTGCGCTTTCATATGCTTGCGTCCGGATCTCTTCCAATTCATTTAACTGTAGTAATCTAGATTTACCGGCTTTTTGAAAATCAAAATTGATTTTCTTAACGGCCCAGTATGCCCGATACTCCAACTCTAACGGTAAGTGACAAGCCTTTCCATAAACTAAACGATATGGGGTAACACCAATCGGGGTCTTGAAAGCGGTTCTATATGCCCATAAGGCATCGTTAAGCTTTTGAGACCAATCCTTGCAATTTACACTAACCGTTTTAGCCAAGATTTTCTTGATCTCTCTATTAGATACTTCCGCTAACCCATTTGTTTGGGGGTGGTATGCCAATGCTACCTTATGCCTAACCCCGTACTTTTTCAGCAACGCGGCAAATTGGTGATTACAGAAATGACTTCCACCATCGCTTATAATAGCCTTGGGTGTTCCAAATCGACTAAATATAAATTTTTTCAAAAAGTATAACACCACCTTTGCATCATTTTTGGTCGTGGCTATGGCTTCAACCCATTTCGATACATAATCTACAGCTAAGAGGATATATAAATTACCATTCGAATTAACGAATGGTCCCATGAAGTCTATACCCCAGACATCAAAAAGCTCAACTTCTAGAATTGGGTTCATAGGCATAGCTTCGTTCTTCTTAATATTTTCTTCCTTTTGACATCGGTCACACCTTTTTACATGTTCCCGAGAATCATGAAATAATGTAGGCCAAAAGAAACCGGCCTCTAAAACTTTCATAGCTGTCTTATCCCCCTTAAAGTGTCCTCCGTAGGGAGAACTATGACAACTTTCTAAAATAGGGTGCATTTCTACTTCCGGGATACATCTCCTTACAACTCCATCTGCACCAATTTTAAATAGATAAGGTGGGTCCCAAAGATAAGACCGCACTTGGTGTAAAAACCTCTTTCGTTGTTGGTAATTAAAATCTGAAGGTAAGATGTTACTAACAAGGTAATTGACGTAATCGGCATACCATGGCAAGGAATTATCAGAAATAGCCAAAATACGTTCATCCGGGAATCTTTCATTAATCTCGGACGGGACTAGTGCACTTGGGGATTCAATCCTAGAAAGATGGTCGGCAACTGGATTATCAACACCCTTTCTATCTTTGATTTCTAACTCAAATTCTTGTAGTAGTAAAACCCAACGAATTAGCCTAGGTTTAGCATCTTTCTTTTCCATTAGATAACGGATAGCTGCATGATCGGTAAATACGATAACTCTTGTGCATAGAAGATAAGATCTAAATTTTTCAAATGCAAAAACCACAGCGAGTAATTCCTTTTCAGTCGTGGTATAATTAATTTGGGCTTCAATTAGAGTTTTACTAGCATATGCAATGGTATGAAAGACCTTCTCTCGCTTTTGTCCTAGAACTACTCCAACAGCGTAATCGCTAGCATCACACATGAGAACAAACGACTCTTCCCAATCAGGGGCTACTACAATAGGTGCTGTAATTAATCGGGTTTTCAATTCATTAAATGCCTCTAAACAAATTTCATCAAAATAAAACTTTATGTCCTTCTCAAGCAAACTACTCAAAGGCTTTGCAATCTTTGCAAAATCTTTGATGAATCTCCTATAAAATCCTGCATGCCCCAAGAAACTACGCAATGCTTTTACATTTTTAGGAGGAGATAATTTCTCAATCACCTCTATTTTTGCCTTATCTACCTCTAACCCATTTTTTGATACATGATGCCCAAGTACTATGCCTTCCCGTACCATGAAGTGACATTTTTCCCAATTTAAAATGAGGTTAGTTTCAATACATCGTAAAAGCACTCTTTCTAAACACCTCAAACATTCATCAAACGATTTCCCAAAAATGGAAAAATCATCCATGAAGATTTCTATGCCATAATCCATAATATCCGAAAATATAGCAATCATACAACGTTGAAAAGTGGCAGGTGCATTGCATAAGCCGAACAGCATTCTCCTAAAAGCAAATGTTCCGTAAGGACACGTGAACGTTGTCTTTTCTTGGTCCTCCGGATCTACCGTAATTTGATTATAACCCGAATACCCATCAAGGAAACAAAAGAAATCATTTCCGGATAATTTATCTAAGACTTGATCTATAAAAGGCAAAGGAAAGTGATCTTTCCTTGTGGCCTTATTCAATTTCCGATAGTCCATACAAATACGCCATCCCGTGACCGTTCTAGTAGAAATTAATTCATTTTTGTCATTCTTTACTACGGTCATCCCCCCTTTCTTAGGAACACATTGGACCGGAGAGACCCATGAACTATCCGAGATGGGGTAAATTATTCCTGCATCTAGCCATTTAATAATCTCTTTTTTTACTACCTCTTTCATAGGTGGACTAAGACGTCGTTGATGCTCTATAGACCCCTTGAAGGTTTCCTCTAAAAGGATTTTGTGCATACAAAGTGAAGGACTAATTCTCTTAATGTCCGCAATAGTCCATCCTATGGCAAGTTTATGTCTCTTTAAAAGATTTAATAATCCTTCATGTTGTTCCGGTATCAATTTAGAATTAACTATGACCGGCAACGTATCATTCTCTCCTAGGTATGCATATGATAAGTGCTCAGGAAGTGGCTTTAACTCAAGAACGGGTGGATTAATAATAGAAGGTTTCAGCACACAAGACCTCTCTTGCATATCTAATGGTTCAGGATTACGGATAAATGCGGTTTGAAATGTAAATGCTTCCAAACAATCCTGGATTTCATTGTCGTGTACAGATTTTTCTTCATCGGTTGATATATCCGTTAATGCATCATCTTCAAAATCAGTATTTTTGCTAAGGCCGTAGTCATAAAAAGTAATGCATTTTGCTTCTTCCATAACATCCTCTTCTCTATGCGGGAATTTCATCGCCTTAAGTACATTAAATGTAACTTGCTCGTCGTTAACTCTCATGGTTAACTCTCCCTTATGAACATCAATCAAAGTTTTCCCAGTTGCTAAGAAAGGTCTCCCTACAATTATAGGTACCTCTTTGTCTTCTTCCATATCCAAAACTACGAAGTCCGCGGGAAAAATGAACTTTTCTACCTTGACCAAGACGTCTTCTACAATTCCTTTTGGAAAGGTAAGAGATTTGTCGGCCAATTGTAATGTAAGCGATGTTTTGGAGATCTCTCCCAAACCCAACTTTTTATAAATTGATAAGGGCATGAGATTTATGCTTGCCCCTAGATCGCACAAAGCCTTTCCCTCAAATTGATACCCAATAGAACACGGAATTGTGAAACTTCCGGGATCTTTCAATTTTGGCGGTAATTTCTTTTGGAGGATCGCACTACACTCATGTGTGAGAACTACCGTCTCATTTGCGCCAAATTTTCTTTTCTTGTTTAAGATATCTTTCATGAATTTAACATAGCTTGGCATTTGTTCTAAAGCTTCGGCAAATGGTATATTAATTTGCAACTTCTTAAAAATTTCTAAGAATTTCTGAAACTGTTGATCTAGTTTGCTTTTTTTTAATCTTTGGGGAAACGGTGGTGGTGGATAAGTTCTTGGGTTCTCCTTCCTTCTTTCCTCTTTTTCTCTTTCTATGTCCTTATCAGTTCTTCTTATTATTACTTCTTCCTCTTCACTCTTATCACCCTCATCTCTTCCCATTATTACTTGATCACTAGGATTCTTGGCCTCTTCTTGGTCTTGACTTTTATTTTGTTCATATGGATTAGTGTCTTGACCAACTATTAACTCACGCCCACTTCGTAATGTGACGGCCTTACAATGATGATTATCTCCTTTGGGATTAGGTGTGGTGTCCGCAGGGAGTGTGCCTTGCGGTCGAATACTTAACGCGTTGGCAATTTGTCCTAGTTGCGATTCAATCATTCTCATTGACCCTTCCAAACTAGAGAAACGAGCTTCATTCTTTTGCATTGATTCTATGATGAAGTCGTCCGTTACCTTTCTAGATGATCCTGCTTGGTTGGAATTATTGTTTTGATGATGAGAATTAGCATTAGAATTAAATAAGTGTGGTGGAGTAGGACCGGGGTTGTTCTTCCAAGAGAAATTAGGGTGGTTTCTCCATTCGGGGTTATAGTGGTTCGGATAAGGGTTCGTATTTTGTTTATAATGCCCTCCTAAATAATTAACTTCTTCATTACCCCCTACGAGTTGTTCAATTGTTAAGGCGGGGTTAGGAGGAACCATGGGAGTAATAATGCTATTAACTTGAGGATTCATTTGATTTTGGTTCAACGTCAAAGCATCTAACCTCTTGTTAATGGTATTAAATTGGGACGTCATTTGGGCTGCAAATGACGTTAATTGGTCAACTTGGTACAATCCTGTCGTAGTGGGAGGATGTACTTGACGTTCAATCGTGTGATAATTATTAGAAGATAGATCTTCTAAAATACCGTAGGCATCTTCAGGATACTTGTTCATCAGTGAACCTCCTGCAGCTCCATCTACTTGGATCATTGTAGATGTCTGAAGGCCGTTATAAAACGTCCATACTTGTTGGTGAATGGCTAACCCATGGTGGGGACATCTACGTAACAATTCCTTAAATCGTTCCCACGCATCGTATAAGGTTTCTCCATTTACTTGCATGAATGTAGAGATATCTCGCATTAACTTAGCAGTTTTAGATGGAGGGAAATATTTGGATAAAAATTTTTCGGTTAAAATAGCCCAAGTAGTAATGGACTCATGAGGTAATGAGTTCAACCAGTCTGTAGCTTTCCCTTCTAAAGAGAAAGGAAATAAGCGTAGCTTAATGGCTTCATCAGATGCACCGTTAACCTTAAACGTGTCACAAATCTCTATGAAAGTTCTAAGGTGAGAGTTAGGGTCTTCATGATTAAGACCCCCAAACTTGTTGTTTTGAACAAGTTGCATTGCCATAGAATCTATCTTAAAGTTATTGGCCTCTATCGCGGGTCTAGCAATACTAAACTGTACCCCTCCCCTAAAAGGCATATTATAATCCCGGCAAGTTCGTCTTGGTTCATTTGGGTGTCCATTTTGTTCTACTTGACCACCTAAATCCTGCCCATTCTGGTGAGGTTCATCGTCTTGATTCTGATTATCCATTGCTAGTTGACTAAGTTGTTCTAGCCTAGTTGACTTTCGATTTTGTCTACAGGTTCGTTCGATTTCAGAATTTAGAGGAATTAATTCAACGGATCGATACCTGGACATACACTATCAGTTAATAAAGATGATAACACAAATACAATAAACTAACAAGTGAAGATAAAACTTGACCTCCAAGTACTAAGGTTCACTAATATTGTAAGAAAAACACTAAATCCGTTGCACCTCCCCGACAACGGCGCCAAAAACTTGATACGCACAAAATAGAGCTTGAAAACGCAAGTATACGTGTCGTACAAGTAATACAGAGTGAGTGAGATCGTTCCCACGGAGAAGTGACTAGTTTAGTGCTTACAATTACTAGCTACACCGTTTCTATGAATCCAAGCAAAATGGTGTAGTTGATTTTATGAAAATAGATTAAAACTTTTAGATAAATATTAGACTAATTTAACTAGATCTTAAAGTACTTTTTAGCAATTAGAGAAAGTAGTCTTGCATTTTCGATTTCATATGTATACTATGATGATGATAAAATAAATATTTCATTCGATTGAGTTTTGAATTATCTTGCGATGATTTTAAAAGAAGATACATTTATCTCTCGATACAAGGAGTCTTAATATCTACGCAACCCTAGTTATCTCTAACTTAGGTGAAACGAAAATATTATGAAGTGCAAAAATCAAGTTCGCTAGCATGAAAAGGAAATCTCTTTCACTTTTCGAAACTAAAGAGATCTTGTGATACATGTACGTTTCTCCTCTCTCGATTCTCGAAACGCGGTAAAAATATAGAAATGTTGGTTAATGATTCACACTGCTCATCTCTCGATTCTCGCACTACGATAAACTAGCCTTTAAATTAATTTTACGACGCTCATCTCTCGATTCTCGCAACGCAATATAATAAAAAGACAAGATCCAACAATTTCACCATAAAAATCACAAGATCTATAAAGATAATCACAAAACAAATTCGAAATCAAAGATGTTCATCATCAAAATACACATACTACTCTCATCATGCAAGACTAGAGAGTTTTAGTTCATGGTTGAGGGAAAATAACACAAAACTGAAGAGATCTTACTAAACATTTCGAAAGAAATGCGAATCTTCCCTTCTCCAGCGACGTAGAAATGTTTCCTTCAGCCCAAATGCCAGATCTGGACTGGTTTCTCCCTTAGCAGAATTTCTCCTCAGATTTTCTCCTCCTCTCTAATGGCCAAAAATGCTAGAAGATCATTCAAATGGCCGAAAATCCTCTTTTGAAACTGCCCTCTCTCTCCTGTGCGTGGGCCCCACTTGTTGGCATAATTAATTGCTGAATGGATGCCAAAAAACTAGATTGCAACCGTTGAAAACTTGATAAATTCGGGTTTAAATTTCTGTAACCGTCATATTTGTTATGAAAATGTTGCAACATTTTTCTGGATCCGCATTTCTGCACAATTTGACCTGCCAGCTTTGTTGAGAACATGTTGCAACATTTTTCCCAGATTTTGCACAATACTTAGCCTTCAATACTTGACTTATATTCTCTCTGAATCCTATCATAAAAAGATATAGAAATGAGAGTAACAACCATTTTGACTTCAAATCATGCGGCAATTGGATTTTTAACTAATTTTCATATAAAAATATCATATAACGAGACTAAAAGGATAAAAATAGAGATAAAGATAACTTCTTTTTGCGAAGTTATCACGAGCGCGAGCTGCAAAAAAGGTAAGAGTGTCAGGGCTTTGACGACGAAAGGAACAGAGTGAAGACAATGGCGACTATCGAAGACAGCGACCAAGTACCTGGCCGAGGACTGTGAGAGTGACGGCGAGGAGTGCCCCTTCCTCGTTGAGGAGACGCTCTGCGATGATGATCACCTCGCCGAGCAGAATGGGACCCAGCGGTCTGACCCCGGCTAGGAGGCGCGTTCCCTCGACCGCGACTATCGAATGGTCGCCCTCCCCCCTTGGGGGAAAGAAGCCCGAAGGGCCCTTAGTCTCGCCACGGCGCGAGGATTCTCCCTGCTGGGTTGAGGGAGCAGTAGAAGTCGAAGGGAGCTGCTCGCCCTGAGTAGTGGCAAAAGGGGGGAAAAGGAGGAGGTGGCGGAAGCCCACCCGCGGGCAGCTGCGAACTGCTCGCCAGCCCCAAGGATTGAAGAGGTGGTAGTGGAGGAAGCACGCTGCCCGCCAGAGGAGCCCGTTGCTCGCTCATCGGCCTCTTCTCCAGCAAAGAGCTGTGGAGAATTCGCGTCGAGCGCCCACCACCCCTAGGCGATATCATGGGCGACGATCTCAGAGGAGGTACGACCAGAGGGTCCTCCTGAGCACCGATGGTAGACGAATCTGCGAGCATAGAAGGGGCATTTAGCATTACAAACCAAGTTGAGACTAATCAAGGAGGTGGCGAGTAGGTAGCTCCCACCTCGTGCAGGAGCGAGATTCTCCGGTTGATTCTGGGCCGAGGTCCCAGGCATGCTCGCCCCCTCGGCGACATTTGGAGCAGGAGGATCAGCGGTCGGCGAGTCGTCCTCGTTAGACAGCCCCATCTCGTCCAGCAGCTGCTGGTGTTGGTCGCCCAAAGGGGCGGCGACATCCTCTTCAGCGGCTTTCTTCTTCTCCTGCTTCTTCTTCTTCTTCGCAAGCCTCTTCCTCTTCTTGGTAGCGAGGAAGTCCTCAACCTCGGGACATAGGCGTGGAGGGATCGAGGGAACATCGATCAGGCCCACAAGACCAGCCATGGCCACATTAGCTTCTGCAACATAGTCGCGCGCCATCTTGAGCGAGTTCAGAAAAATCGTGCCACCAGAGACCCCTGCCCCTCTATTTATAGAGTTCGAGCGTCAGCCAGCAAGATGGCGAGTATAAGCCAATAGTCGCCAGTAGGGAATCTCATCGAATGAAGGTTGGATGATTCTTTCCAAGCAACTACATTACTCGCAAAGAGCGGGGATTGTGTACAACCCTCATTCTCCGAGGATGGACCCACCCAAGGCCACGTAGACAGAAGTCAAAGGTCAAAGGGTCAACACAGAGACCAGCAGTCCAAGACAGAAGCAGAAAAGACCCTGGCGAGTATGCAGGTAATACTCGCCAGATAGGCGAGTATTGACCAGAGGAGTTCGTCGCGCGCAGGAAAGCAGCAGAAGACCTAGGCGAGTATTGGCCCGGCGTGTGCGAGCAGCACCCAATACTCGCCAGATGGGCGACTATGGCATAAGTACTCGCCGAGTATCCCATAGTCGTCGGGTTGGGGGCTGGGCTATAAAAAGCCCCCTACCCTTTGATTTTCCTATAAATAGGACCCCAGGGGTACTTGGATTGACACCTGGACTTGAGCTTTTGGATCCCGATTTCCGAACTCTCGAGCCCGTCACCCTTTCTTCTAGCCAAGTCGGTGCCTTCCCTGTACCAAGCTCGGCCACTTTGGTTTTGGAGAGGAAGACTCTCTTGAGCTTCTGGGTACGTGGTGGGACCTCCCTGCCGCAGCACCCGGGGTCCTGTTTGTTGCTCTTCTAGATTCTTCGTCGTTGCCATCCAAGCCATCTCGTTGGGCTGCTGGGCGAGTAGCCTCTGGCTGCATCGGTCCGAATCTTGAGGTCATGATTTTCCTGGCGTCAACATCATGGACCGGATAATTCCTCTCACGCACTTTCAGTTGGCGAGAGCCATAAACAATAACCTGACCATTCTGAAGAAGAACTCAGCCTAAGCCGCTCCCTGACACGTCACTGTAGATTTCAAAGCCTTTTGTACCACATGGCGAACACAGAATTGGCATCTTGGTCAGACAACTCTTCAGCTCTTCAAAAGCTCGCACTCACTTTGGCGACCTATCGAATTTTTGATCTTTCCTAGTTAATGTGGTGAGAGGCAAAGCTATCCTCGAGAAGTTCTCTACGAAGCGCCTATAATAGCCAGCAAGTTCTAAGAAACTTCGGACTTCTGCCACTGTAGTCAACACAGGCCACTCCCGTAACGCAACTATCCTCGCAGGATCCACTATAATGCTCTCTCCACTTACCGCATGCCCTAGGAACGCCACAGAGGATATCCAAAACTCACATTTAGAGAACTTGGCATACAACTGACTTCGCCTCAGGGTATCCTATACAATGTGCAAGTGAATCACATGCTCTTCTTCTGACTGAGAGTATACAAGTATATCATCTATAAAGACAATAACAACCCGGTCCAGAAACTCTCGAAATGTTCTGTTCATCAAATCCATGAATATCGATGGTGCATTCATCAAGCCAAACGATGTCACTGTGAACTCATAGTGCCCATAACGGGTATAAAACGCCATTTTGGGAATATCACAATCCCTAATCTGCAACTGATAGTAGTCAGGCTTCAAATCCAACTTCGAGTACACGGTCGATCCAACTAGATGATCGAACAAGTCATCGATTCTCGGAATCGGATACTTATTCTTCTGTCAGCTTATTCAACTCACGATAGTTTATACATAGATGTAAGCTTTTGTCCTTTTTCACAAAGAGGACCGGTGCACTCCAAGGAGATGTACTTGGACATACATAACCTTGCTCCAGCAATTCCTGTAACTGGACTTTTTTTTCCGCCATCTCTTTTGGCGCAATCCGGTACGGTAAGCGCACCACCGGTTTGGCACCCTGACAATAACTCAATAGTGAAGTCAATCTCTCGCTGAGGTAGAGCCCCAGGAAGATCTATAGGGAAAACATCAGCATACTCTGATACGATTGGGACATCACATATACTGGGCTTTGGTGCTGCAGCCTCCAACAGCGTGAAGAACAACTCCTCGCCTTTTCGAACCGCCTTGACTACTTGGAGAGCATACATCAACATCTTGCTCGATTCTCGCATGCCGGTAAACATAGTCTCCCATTCAGTATTTTTCCCAAGTGTAACCTCCTTCAAATTGCAATCAATGCATGCACACTGCTTCGCAAGCCAGTCCATTCCAAAGATTACATTAAACTCAGATATCGGGAGCATTGATGCTTCCAAGTCAAACTCCCGACTTCCTATTCGCACCTGAACACGACAAACTCTGTCTGCGTGCATTCGACACCCGTTTGGTAGCAAGACCTCAAATCTATCCTTTGCAATGAAAGAAGGCACTCCAATACGCACTATGAAGTCCTCTGACAGAAAGGAGCGGGATGCTCTAGTGTCAAACAATACCCTCGCCGGACAGTTCTGAATTAGAACAACGCCTAATACAAACATGGTATACAAGCAATCACACACAAGGTATTAAGTACATATGGCAATAAATGATATATACTAAATCATACTTGTTACGACGTCGCTTTGCTTGATGGCCTCCTGATGGCCAAGATTATAGACTCGGGGCTGAGTGGGAGTGTAATGGGATGCAGACGACTCTGTTGCTTTCCCTTTCTCCACATAAGACGCCCCCGCCTTTTTCTCTTATTTCTGTGGACCGCTGTGACATTCTCGGGCTATGTGTCCCAGCTTGCCGCAAGTGTAGCAAATCTCCGGATCTTGCTCAGTCGTCGCTGCTGAAGCAGAAGAGGAAGCCAGTTCCGAAAACCTGGACTTCTTTCTGTATCGTCAGGACCCAAACTTTGCAGAGCTCGATACTTTGAACTCTGTCTTTGACACAACTCGGTCCTTGTTAGCTTAGACCATCTTCATATCTTTCTCAAGGGATCTGGCGGTATTCACTAACGTCAAAAAACCTTGCGTCATCGGGCCTGACAGAAGCAGACGCAAATCATCGTGTAGACCTTCATAGAATATGTTAGTCTTTTGCTCTTCATCATCAAAGGAAGAGCTCGCATACCTTCCAAGTCGTGTAAACTCATGGAGGTAATCATCTACCATCTCATCCTCTTGGGTTAACCTTTGAAAATGGTTCTCCATTTCTATGCGTTGAGCAGAAGAGAGATATCGCGCCAAGAACACTCTCGAGAACTCTTCGATCAAGATGTCTGTCAGTTGCATGTCGGAATACTGATGCACTTCCAATTCTTCCCACCACAGCCTTGCCTTTCCATCCAATAGAAAGGTAGCTAGGGTCACCTTTTGGATTTTCTCCACCTTTGAAGTTGTTAGGGTTCTCTTTACCCGAGACAACCAATCTTCCGCCTGAGTTGGAGTTCCTACCCCCCTCAAACGTCGGAGGGTGAAAGCTCAGAAAATGCTTCAAATGTTGGTTTATCGCTCGTGTCGCCACAACCGGTACTGCAGGTACTGGTCTCTCCACAATAGGCTCAACTGCGGCAACCGACACAGGGGCCACCCCAAGTGTAGGAGGTTGCGCATGTCTTCCTGGTTGCGCATTTATCATGGTAAACACAGCTTCAACTACCAACCTTATTGTTTCAGCAGAAGGAGGAGGTGTAGGCACCTCAGCAGATGCACTACTCTCAACAGTGTGTCGGGGTTGGGATTGCCCCGCACCACTTCTAGTCACCTATAAAAATGATGGGCACAATTTAGTGACTAAAAGCACAACAAACTAGCAATTAAGGAACACGCAGGTTCCACAACCATGCTAAAACTATATATATAATGTATTTCTAAGTGGACATTCTGATTATTTAAATGAGTTAAACGGTGATGCACATGCGTGCTCACCACCCCTGAAAAGATATCGACCACAAATTCATGCGGGAAGGGAACAAGACCCGTAGTTGATACCAAATTATAACACTCTGCCCGTTCCAAGGAATATAACAGTAGGTTCGGTCGCGACCCCACGCCATATTAAGTGAACAAGCTAAAGAGTTACGCATTTATAATAACCAACCAAAGATATCTCAGAGTTACACAAAAGCGGAAGCATAATTTATTAATCATAAACCAGAATGTATGTCCACAACATCAAATAGGAATGACTGATATATATACATAAAAGAGTTTGACACTACGGTCATACATAACAAAGTGTATATCTTATTACGTGGTTTACAAGCATCGACACGCAGACCAGCAATACATGAAATAAAACACTCAAAAAGGCCTTCGAGGGCAAGCTAGCAAAAGAGCTCCACCCAGCTACTCTCGCTCGACTCGCCAGGACCTGTATAAATAAAATCCACCAAGCAGTGGGAAAACAAGTAATTGGTTAGCTTTAGCTGACCAAGACTTATAACAACCCCACCTCATTCTCAGGGCGGTGGTACTCCTTCCCTACAAGCAAGCATTAGCAATCAATATATATTCCACAAGTGCATTAAGCACGCATATATACAATCATCACAAACATCGACACGCAAGGTCACATGTCTCGTGCTTTCACGACACACTTTCAGTGTACTCTCCGAGTCCACTTCCATCCTCAGTTTAACAACTTAGATGACAATTGAGCTACAGTCGGTCGTGTCATCACGCTTTTCAGACTTTCTTTCCATAAGACGGTGCACCGAGGGGCGATCTCTTCACCTACCACTATGGACGGGTTCGGATCCACATTGCCCGTCTCAATCATCGCGAATAACCAGCACGATGCGGGTGCAGTTTCACCTCATCCTTATAACATGACAACCACACTGGGTCATCAGCACAGCCTCACAGGCAATTCCAATAAAACCATGCGACATTGAGTGTCACTGGCCCTAACACCGGCGTTAGCACATCACAGCACCAAGAACCTGAAAACACGCATACATACTCCGAGTCTTCTCTGAAACGCAATAAAGTGATATCAACATCACCAATCCAGAGCAACCTATCCATATGGGCTTCACACAACATGCATATGTCTGTACAGCGATCCAGACTCTATATGCAATTTCTACGGGGATATGCCATATCAACTCGTCGGAATAAACCTATCCATTAATGAGTGGAAATCTTACTGCTACTATGAAAATCAAAGGACAAACGTGTCCAAAGATTCAGGAGGAGAATCGTTACCCTTGACGATCTCTTTGGCACCATGATTCTGAAAGCAATCCAGATGGAGAGGTTCGCAGCATGCTCTCCTACACGTATCCGAACTCGGCGCGTCGAACGACTAGCCAAAAGGGGTCTTCTTCTTCCTGCCCTCTTCCTCCTTGCCTTTGGAGAGAGAGAACCACAACGAGAAATGAAAAGAGAAAACCATGTTTGATGCCTTATATATATAAAGAGCTAACGTCGGCGTTAACTCTTAACGTCAGGCGTTAGCCCAAAGGCGGTATAGTTGATCTTATCTAGAACTGCTTGTAAGATCCCTCTCCCGCACCAGGAGAGTTCCGGGATCTTATGGCCAGAACCGCCGCCTTACGGAGATGCTAGCACACAAGTTAGCCACCTCCGCAAGACGCCGATCCTGCCGGCAAGAATGATTAACCAGGCCAACAAGAGATAAGAAGAAAAACTAGTACACAAGTCCACAATCACACGCATCTGTATATATATATATCCAAAAGTAAACTGTCCATCATGAGTACCATAAATGAAAGAGTAAAAGGGGCTTAATCCCGGTACATATCCAAGCGAAGTACAAAAATCTCTCACTCTACATCTGTGCGGAAGCTAAACAAACTCTCAACTCTCGAACACCTGTCTTATAGTAGAAGTAATGCGCGGTTTAAGCTCCTCAGGTCATGTCTCCTCCTCTAGCTGGGGCTCCATCACCTCGGGTACCTACAGTCACCACCGACCGTTAGTCATAAAGACTAAGCCGATTTTGTCCCCGCCTCCCCTCGCGACTCCTAGGCACCGTGCGGGAGGAAGAAGCGGAGGACAACAAAGTGGAGTAAACAAAAAGCAGGTGACAAATATTCTACGCTAACAAGAGTATGTCCATATAATTTCTATGCTAGCAGTATAAGCAAGTAAACAGTAATAAGTGCAGTAAGGTAATATCGCAGCAGTAAAAGAAGTAAGCATAGAGAAGCAGTGCGACGCAAGTAAAGTAATTTAAAAGTAACCATTGATTTATAGGAATGCCCATACAAACCTATAGACCAAGGGGTCGTTTAGCAGGGCCTATCATATAAAAAGTCCCATACCAATTTATACGATAGGGGTAGGGGTTGAAATGCAATGTTCATGCTATGACATGCAAGGTATGCTGTTATGCGTTGTTCATACAAGTGCAACTCACTCACTACGACTCTATGCGCATAGACCTTTAGTTCCCCCTTTTTGGAGCTAGCAAGACTCCCAGGATACTCCCGTAGTGGCAAACAGAAGCGGTGGGTTGGGCCTCGCCCACCTCTAGGTTGGTATTCACACTACCTAACCTAGACCTATCGTACGCCTCAACACAAAACCGCAGAGCGTCTGCGTACTCTTGCTGACTAGACCGCCAGACTTTCATGGCTAAGTGTAATTACCACACTTGCCGAGTCAACGTATTGACGTCGGTGTGAACGACCATCCAATACCAAAGACCCACCACCTTCGTGCACATGCAACATGTTCTACTATCTACCTCCGAGCCATAAGCTCCCTGGGCTAACCTGCCCGAGAATAATAACCTTCCGAGCCACCGGCTCACCGGACCAACCCGTCCGTTCCAACATACACTACTGAGTCACAAGCTCACCTGACTTGTCAATCCGCTCTTACAAACACGGAGCTTACTGCTCGTAGCACCAAACCGACTAAGCTCCTGTAACCACGGGGTGTGGGTGAGTGTGTTATTAAATTATTCTTGTATAACATCTTATCCCTACGGTTTACGGTTAATCTTGGACTCCCCGAGGATTACCCTGTAAGGGGCTCGCTACGGTACTAGGAGCTACAATGGGATGACACCCCAAAGTTCCCTTTTTCAAGACACTTAGTATTATTGGTATCTATCCATAAGATTACCCTCTTATCATTCCACTTAAATTAAACCTCAGCGCTTTATGACCCTCTAAGGGGAAGGACGATCTTTCGTCAATCCCGAGCACAGCCTTACCCATAGCTCATCAAGCACTCTCATCGTCTAAACTCTTATTTAGACTACCCTTGTTTAGTTGTTATTATTATACTAGGAAGTTTAGGGTGGATCCTGGACTTCCAGAGGGCTACCCAGTGAAGGGTTCACAAGGTACTAGGGTATGTGATGGGATGATGCCCAACCCCTTTCCAGGGCAATTAACATTCTTGGTGACTACCCTGACCTAACATTCCACCCTCTCATTACTCTTTATATCTTAAGTGTTTTCACGCCTTATGTTTCATCCCGCTCCTGAGCAATCGTTCTTTTGGATTCAACTCTAATAACTTTTAGTCCTCTAAGTGGTCTATACTCATCTCTTGTTATAATCAAATTCTCACCGATTTCCTTGTGATTATATTGACCTATTCATCATAATGAGTTTTCACTATCCGCAGACCACGATATATAACTACTTAGATTCCTATGATGGAACCTTGGTCAAATTACTTTCAAATGACTTCTAATTTTTATCATAGGTTCATAGTGGATAAAATAAGGGGTGATCAAAATCCAAACATGTTTCATATAATTTTGCCCTCTATAAAAATTCATTAATTATTAATCTGAATCTAAAATGTGAAGGAAGTATCATGCTAGTGAATTCAAACTTGTTAAATATCCTTCCAGAGATGAAATGTGACATGATAAAAAGATTTCCAATATTTCATATTTTTCCAGCAATTAAATAACCATGATCCCTAATTTTCAATGAATGAATGGAAAAATAATTTTACACATCAAGTACAAGATTTTGACTTTCTAAAATTCTGGAAAAATTACAGTAGCTTCATATGAACATAAAAACACTATTTCCAGAAGATCATATTTTTTCAAATATTTTAAACCCACAATTTCTATTTATCTTTAAAGGGGTGCAAATAGGGATTTACACAACAACTAATATGTCTCTATAAATTCTGAGAAAATTATCCTAGTATAATAATCATCTAGAAACACCAAATCCGAAGTTTCATAATTTACCGGAGAGTATTTATCCATAATTGCTATTTATTACAAATGGTGTGCCAATAAGGGTTTACACTACAACTACCATTAATATGTCTCTATAAATTCTGATAAAATTATCCTAGTACAATAATCATCTAGAAACACTAAATCCAAAGTTTCATAATTTACCAGAGAGTATTTATCCATAATTGCTATTTATTACAAATGGTGTGCCAATAAGGGTTTACACTACAAGTGCTATGTTAAGACTTCAATAAATTCTGGGAAAATTACTATAGTACAATATTGGTCTAAAAACACCAGATCCTAAGTTTCATATTAATCCAAGGAGTATTTACCCTTATTTAACATTTATTACATTTGATGTGCTAATAAGGGGTTATATAACAAGTACTATATAATGACCTAAAATTCATCTAAAAATTATGTTAAAATTTACAGAGCTATATGATCACCAAGGAAACCTACTAGAATAATTTCATAATTCTCCAAGTGCATATGAGACCTAAATATCATATTTGAATAAATTTGACCTAACCAAATAAATCAAATTCAGAGAAATAAATGAGGTCCAAAAATTCCAACAAAATTCCTAAATGTGATTTTCCAGTCAAAGATCCATTTCCCAGAGTTTTGGATTTATCTCTAAGTTTTTTATTCAAATTATTTCATTAATTTAAAAGTGTGACAATTTTCATTTAATTAAAAACTTTAGGAAAATAACTTCCAAAAATCATGAAACTTATGTCGATGATGTATATCCTCATGACATACACTAACCCCAAGGTTTCAGAGGCATGCAAGGTGATTCCCACCTTCAATTCCATCAAAAAACTCAAAAGCTCAAATTGACTATTAGCACCCCAATTTTCCTCTTAAGACCCAAACTTCATTTTGAAGTTCAGAGAAATTTACTCATGCACATGTGATGAAATTTTAACCAGTGATCAAGATATATATAAATAGCTTACCACCCAAATTTGGGGGTGTTTGGAGTTACACAACTCCATAAATACCAATTATTTACTATTGCTAATAACTGAAATATCTCAATGAATATGCCTCCATAAATTCTCAAATTTAAACCCTAGGTGTATCATCATACCATGCATGCATGGTAGAAAAATGAAGGGATTTGGTTAAGCCATTTAAAAGTTATAGCCTTTTTTAATTTCTGCCCTACACTAGGACCAGTCCTAGGAAAATGGGTGCTGTAGGTGCTACAGTGCTCCAAATGACTTAATTTAAGTTTCTGTTGAAAGGTAACATCATGGGCAACAAAAGTTATCTTAGACAACTTTTCATGAAAAGGCCTCTAAGTGGACTAATTTTTACATGCAAAGTCTGTTAAAAACTTAAGTAATTGAGGGGTGGTCTGCCTATAGCCGATCCTTGATCAAATCAAAGGCCATGATTATCTCTTCTTCCTAGAGCCAAAGGCCACGGTTTGCCCGACCTGGAGCAGGTGTTTTGGCCTCACTACAGCAATCTAAGCCCTCCCATTGCCGGCCAACCACACCAACTCCTTCCTCTCGGCAAGAGCCATCGATGGGTGGTGGTCCGGCGACTTGGGGTGGCCAGAGTAGTGTTTTCCGGCGAGATCTAAAATCAGCCATTTCTTCATGGTTGTCCATGGCATCAAGCTCAAATGAGCTTGGATTCATTCCTATTTGATCTATGAAGCTAGCACCGAGGGAGGGGGGAGAAATCGTACCTTAATGAAGCTTGACGGAGGCGGCGGCGGCGGTTGGCCATGAATCTTCTCCTCTCCGGCGAGCTTGCTCAAAACTTCATTCCTCCACCATTTGCAGTGATTCAAAGGTCGATTTCATATGCTTTCCTCGTTCTAAAGCTAATGGTGGTGTCTATTTGGCCTGAGGAGGGCTCTAACCATTCCAGCCATTAAAGGGGAGCTCGGCCTACACCTTGGATGCTTCACCAAGGTGACACTTGGCATGGGGACAACAGGAATTCAGCTGGGAATTACTGAGGGAGCTCAGTGGAATGCTTTGGGAGGAGAATTGAGTGCCAATTGGCACTCAATCCATGAATTCCAATTTGTCTCTTCTCCAAATTGGGGGAAAATTCAATTTTGCCCCCTTGCATGTCAATCCCTCTTCAAATCTGAGGGCATGCATGGTCAAGTGCCATTGGGTTGCAGGATGGGCCTCCTATTGAGGCCTTAGCCCATTGGGTTTGGTTTAATTGATCCAAAATTCCCATTTAGCCCAATTTTGACTTATGTTGACTTTAGTGGTTGACTTGGTCAACTAATGGGTTGACTAGTCCAAATTGTTGGTCTTGAGTCCCTTGACACCATCCAATGTTGATTGGGCCGTGGTGATGCCCTAATTGGGCCAATTTAGCCAATAAGTGTGATTTTGACCAAAATTGGGGAAAGTTTGACTTTGGTCAAATTGGCCAAATTGAAGACTCCAAGATGGGGCTTTTGAGTCAATTAGGTCCCCCATGATGTTCTAAGACTAGGGGTGAAGTAAATTTCATGCTTTGGGGTTCAATTGAACTTATTGGGGAAGGATTGGCTTATGTTGACCTAAGTTTGACTTTGGTCAAATTGGGTCAATTGGTGACCCCATGATGGGGCTTTTGGGTCTATTGCATTCCTTGGAGTGTTTATCATCTATTGGAGGAGTCAATTTGCAAGTGTGAGTTCATGTTGAGCTAGTTTGACATAGGTTGATTTGAGCCTTATAGTAGACCACATGTGAGTTCACTTAACCCTATGTGTCCTAAGGCTGCAATCTAGCTCAAACTCACCACACTCACCACTTGTCTCACCCTAAATTGGAGTTAGGGGGTCTAGTAGGAAATGGGATGTTACACTGCTTACTCCAATTGGTTGGACGACCTAATGTCGGCGTTAGCTCTTAACTTCAGACGTTAGCCATCTCAACGATCGACGAGACCTCTCGTCGATAAAGGAGCTTCACGACGATAAGTTAAAGCTGTCACGTCAAACAGCTACCGCCAGCGTTAGCTATTAACGCCAATCATTAGCTTGGAAGTCAACGAGACCTCTCGACGACAACAGGAGCCTCACGACGACACGACTGTCATCTTGCCGATATCACTACCGCCGGTGTTAACTCTAACTCCCAGCATTAGCTCTTTAGTTGAATCGTCGAGACTTCTCGACGACAACAGGACCTTCACGATGACGAGGGAAAATCGTCAAGTCGATATCGACCTAATGCCCGGCGTTAGCACTAATGCCTGGCGTTAGCTCCTGCTACCATAAACCTTCTTTCTTCTGCTGGGGGAAATCTGGGGTGTTACACAATGACAGGACGAGATGCTGGCCCTCCTGAGAAATGTAGGATCTCCTCGAGCTCCAATCCCCCCTCGCGTCAGTCAATCAGCCTCAACCGGCTCTGAATCATGCTCCGTCCAAAGACGTCGCTCGCGAGAACAACGCCTTTGAAGAAGAGTTCTCTGACGAAATCAACTCCACGCATCCTGTCGGACCGACCATATACCCCGAAGCCAACCATCTTCATCACTACCCAGGGGAAGCAGGCTTCAGGCAAGTTATGGGGAGGCACACTTGCGATGAGATACGTGATGTGATTGTTGAAGAGTACAACCAAGTAGGTCGACGGACCGTTATTGCCCGCATGCCTCTCCTCCACGGCTCCCCGTTGGCACCTCAAGTTCTGGCGCATCCAATCTTGCATGGCGTCAAGCTCCCAAACATCGAGATGTTCGACGGGATGGACGATCTGCTGGAGCATGTCAATCACTTCACCACCATCATAAGAATCTACAACGCTCTTAACCAAATATTATGTCAAGTATTCCCGATGACTCTGAAGGGACAGGATCACACCTGGTTCCATTCCCTGAGGGAAATAGTCATTGATAGTTTTGCGGAGCTAACTTAGCAGTTCACAAACCAATTCAATGTCAACCACATAATCGTCCAAGACCCCTCTCACCTTTCGGGGATCCGCCAGAATGAGGTGGAAACACTTGAGGATTTCTTTCAGCGCTCACTATCGAGATGCGGCAAATTTCGGGAGTCGATCCCGAGCTTTTGAGGTGAGTTTTTCTCTGAGTACTCTGTCCTGGTGGCTTCTACTCCACACTGATGCTGGAGACCATGCCCAGCTATCTCGACCTCGTTCACCGGGTTGAGACCCAGATCGCAGCGGACAAGACAATCAAGGTGCACCGCCAACAATTTAAGGGGAGGTTGACGATAATGAGGGGGCAGGAACCGCCACCGTCACCCAGGAGGATCAACAGGCATCACGCGACCTCCTCAGAGATCAGGAACCTCACCAGCACTAGGATTACACTCCCCTGAATACAACTCGGACGAACATGCTCATGGCAATCCATGACAACGACGCACTTCGCCGACCCACACCGCTGCTCCCAAATTGAGGTGACCAAACGTAGTATTGCGACTATCATCGCGGGCATGACCACAACACTGAAGATTACACTTAGCTGAAAGAAGAGATTGAGCACCTTTTTCGGCAAGGACTCCTCGGAAGGTTCCTATATAACCAAGTTCCAAGGCAACCGGCACCGCCCCATCCTGGAAGGTATCAACCTCCCACGCTCCAGGGTGCATAGGGAGGCAGGAAAATGATCGGGGAAGTGGAGACTATAGTTGGGTTTCCCTTCCTCCCCGCTCAGGTCTACTTCATTGCCCAACCCCAGAAGGGCTCTAAAGAGAAGAAGGCGCGAAAGAACACTACAATCAGCTTCTGGGATGAAGAATTGGAAGGACTGCGTCTGCCACACCAAGACCCCCTCATCATCAGCGACGGGATCGGCGACCCATGCTTCAATGTCAACAGGATATTGATCGACAGTGGAAACTCAGTAGATGTCTTGTTTATGTTTACCCTCTACAACATGAAGATCGCAAAGGAGCATCTCAATCCAGTCGTAGGACTGACGTACGACTTCGAAAACAGCCATGTCCAGGTACAAGGGACGATCACTCTCCCGGTCACCCTTGGAAAATTTTCGAAGCAAGTTATGCACAATGATCAGTTCGTGGTCATTGAATCTGACTATGCATACAACACCATCTTTGGCACCCCTCCCTCCCCCCCCCCCCCCCCCCCCCCTGACCCCGTTTGAGGCGATTCCTTCCATCCCACATCTATCGATGAAATTTATTACTCTTGGAGGGATAGGAATCATATGAGGGGATCAAAAAGCAGCACGACTCTGTTTCCTACAATAGTCGCACCATGGGAAAGGCACAATTCACATGGGCCTTGCGGAAGTCAGACACAGGAGAACTAAGGGAAGCAAAGCAGAGAGGTTCTCTCCCCTATCAAATGTTTCCTTTTTCTGTGTTTCTAAGTTTTTCCTATTGTAAAAAGCCGCAAGACTAAACTTGCGCGCACGTGTATCTGCTTATCCTAAAATATTGCAACTGCTTTTTGATTCCATCAGCTGGATAAGCCCCTTAAATAGGGAAACAGGTAAGAACAGACTCTGGTCCATCTACGCCCTTCGGTATGAACGGACTCCGGTCCTTCTGCACCCTCCAGTAAGAACGAACTATGGTCCTTCTACGCCTCCGTTAAGAACGTACACCGATCATTCTACGCCCTATGGTAAGAACGGAAAAAGGTCATTATACGCCCTCTGGTATGAACGGATGTCGGTCCTTCTACGCCCTCTGGTAAGAACAGACTCTGGTCATTCTATGTCCTCTAGTAAGAATGGACTCCAGTCCTTCTACACCCTCCAGTAAGAACAGACTCTAGTCCTTCTATGCCCTCCAGTAATTACAGACAAAGGTCCTTATACGCCCTCTGGTAAGAAAGAACAAAGGTCCTTTTACGCCCTATGGTAAGAACAGACCCTGATCCTTATACCCCCTCTGGTAAGAACGGACTTCAGTCCTTCTACGTCCTCCAGTAAAAAGGACTCTGGACCTTCTATGTCTTCCGATAAGAACGGACAAAGGTCCTTCTATGCCCTCTGGTAAAAATGGACTTCGGTCCTTCTACGCCCTCTGATAAGAACGGACTCTGGTCCTTCTACGCCCTTCGGTAAGAACAGACAAAGGTCTTTTTATGCCCTCCTGTAAGAACGGACAAAGGTCCTTTTATGCTCTCCGGTAAGAACGGACAAATGTCCTTCTACACTATCCAGTAAGAACGGACGCTGGTCCTTCTACGCCCTCCGGTAAGAACGGACAAAGGTCCTACTACGTCCTCTGGTAAGAACAAACCCCTGTCCTTCTACACCCCCGGGTGTACAACCCTCATTCTCTGAGGGTGGGCCCCACTAAAGGCCACGTAGGCAGAGGTCAAGGTCAAAAGGTCAAGGCAGAAGTCAACAATCCAGAAGACGAAGGAAGATCAAGGTCTTTTGTTGTGCGAGAAGGTACTTGCTCGCCCCATGACGAGCAGGAAAGCCCTGCCCGGCGTTCCCTACCCGGCCAGGCGAGGAAGCCGTGAAGTCGGACCTACTCGCCTATAGGCGACTTAGCCAACCAACTCGCCAGTTAGGTCTGAGGTCCTTACCTGCTCGCCCATATATTGCCTTGTCTAAAAAACCTACTCTGGGGGGTCAGGGATAGTCATCTGCTCCCCCCCCCCCCCAGGATTTGTCTATAAATAGACCCCCGGGGGTACTAGAAATGGCACTTGTACAAAGTTAGAGTTGCACCCCTCCCCCTTTGACAATCAAGAATCTTCCTTAACAAGTGCCTACCTAGTACCGAGCTCGGCCATTCGTGGTTTTGGAGGAGAAGACTCTTTAGAGCTTCTGGGTACGTGGTGGGACCTCCCTGCCGCAGCACCTGGGGTTGTGTCCCTTATTTATCCGTTTCATCCGTAGTGGCTAACCCAAACCTTCTCGCTGAACCGCTGGGCAAGTAGTCTCAGGCCGCATTGATTCGAATTTTGGGGCCAGGATTTTCCAGGCGTCAACACTTTGGTGCGGTGAGCGTGGATCGCGGCCAGAGGAATAAAGTCTGGTAGAAAAGTGAGATGGTAGCAGCTAGCAACCACGAGGAGGTGGCGGGAAACTCGGCTCGAGGCGGCGAGTTCGTATCGTTGGCTGTCTTTGAAGAATTCGCGCAAAGGATGGAAGGCACCATGTGAGCGGCTCTTCTACCTCGCACGGAAGGAACGGCGACCTCGCCTTATCGCCCGGGCCCGTCCGAGGAAGGTGCTCGCACTCAGCGAGCAGGGAAGGCGCACGCCGAGGAGTTCGAGCGACCGAGGAAGTCGCAGTTTGGTGTGCAATCGTCTCAAGGACCTGGCGGAACTCGGTTCCGCGAGGAGGATGAGCAGGTGAGATTCTATCATACTCGCCAGGTGAGCGGGTATGGGGGAGATACTCGGCCAGATGATGATCGTCGCCAGATAGGGGGGAGGAGCCCATTCTGCGAGGAGATCCTCGCCGCGCCAGTGCCGGAGGGGTTCAGGGATCCTCGATGAATTACTACTCGGGGAGAGAGGACCCTATCCGTCATATCCAGTGGTTCGAGGATGTCGCTTCCCTTCGGACCATGTCGGACGCCTTCAAGTGTAGGCTGTTCGCAATTTCCCTCCGAGGGAAGGCAAGGGACTGGTTTCACCAGTTGCCGGAAGGCTCCATCTACTGCTTTGAAGACCTTTGTCGGGGGTTAAACATGCGGTTCGCCACGGCAAAGAAGTTGAAGAAGGAGGCTACGACCCTTTTCCATCTGACGCAGGGGCCAAAAGAAACGCTGGGGGACTACATCGATCGCTTTCAGGAAGAGGTGCTACACATCCAGGAGGTGGATGGTCGCACCCTGCGGTTGGCCCTAACCTTCGGCCTCCGCGCGGGCCTCTTTAAGTTGGAGATAGGTAGGAATCCTCCCTACTCCTACGCCAACCTCATCGAAAGGGCCAACCAGTTCGTCCAGGGTGAAGCTTCCAACCGCGACTTCCTAGCCAGGCTCACCCGAGTGACCAAGGAAGACGAGGAAGAGGAGGAGGAGGAAAGTCCCCCCGAGAAGAGGAAGAAGGAAGAGCCCAGGAGGGCGGAGAAGTGGAAGCCAGAAGGAAGAGGCAGAGAGGAGAGAAGAGAAAGAGAACCCAGGAGGGAGGAGCCGAGAAGGAACGAGGAGAGGAGGCTCATCGTGGCCCCAGAGCGTCGGGAGGAAGAAAGACGCTACCAAGTCCCCGCTGACCGGCCACCGTGGAAGCCGGCCAGGGGACCTCAATGTCAGGAGCAGGGAAGGAGATCCACGGATAGAAGGCGTTACGACAGGCCAGAGGGGCGCCAGGAGAGAAGAAGGGAGGAAGCAATGGCGGTTGCCAGGCGCGGCAACCGCCAGGGCCGGAAGAATAAGAAGCAGAGGAGGCCACCGGTAGAGGAGGTTCCACTCTACTGTGAACTCCACCAGGTGGAAGGGCATGACACGATGGCCTGCCCGGACTTTTGGGAAGCCAGAAGAAGGCTGGCAGCAGGAGAGGCAGGAGAGCAGCGGAGAATAGAAGCTCCGGTCGAGCAGCCGGCGGTTCAGGACGCCGGCCGAAGAAGGAACGAGGACCGAGTCGACCACGGAGGTCGAGGAGAAGTGGCCCCAGGAGGTAGAGGAGTAGGGGTGATCCACGGGGGTGCGGGGATAGGAGCTTCCCGCAAAGGAAGTCTCCATCAAATCTATCGGAGGAGCGTCGCTTCGACCTCGCAGGCACCACCCCCGTTGGAGGAGATCACCTTCTATGAAGAAGACATGCTAGGGAATGAGAACCCCTTTCATGACGCCCTCGTAATCCAGGCCGCCGTAGAAGACTTTACCGTTGATCGAATCCTGATCGATAACGGTAGTTCCGTAAACGTCATCTTCAAGAAGACGTTTGACGGGCTGGGAGTTGGCGCAGGAAGGGTCCGAAAGCCGGATGGTCCCCTCTTTGGCTTCTTCGGAGAGAAGCAAGAGGTGGAGGGAGGATATCTCCTCGTAACACTCGGGGCACCCCTCTCCAGTGTCGTTTCGTCATCGTGGACGCCCCGAGCTGCTACAAAGCCATCTTCGGGAGGCCGCTTCTTAACACCATCAAGGCCATCCCATCCTCCTACCACCAGTGCCTTAAGTATTGCCAAGGGGACGTCCAGGTGAGGATCAGGAGCGATCCAAGAGCCGCCCGCCAGTGCTACCTCAGCTCGGTTAGCACCATCAGTTGGATGGCTGACGCGGAGGAGTTCAAGAGGGTTACTGGAGGCACGGCCCGGCTGGAGGCATCCGAGGAGGTGGAGGAGATCGAGGTACTCTCCGCAGTGGGAGTATCGGGGCTGCTGAAGATCGGTGGATCACTGAAGGTCACCGAGAAGGTGGAGATGGCAACGTGCCTGCAGGATAACGTTGACGTCTTCGCCTGGAGTGCTGCTGAGATGCCCAGGATCGACCCAGAGGTTGCCTGCCACCACCTCAACCTCGACCCCACGGTGAAGCCCGTCCACCAGAAGAAGAGGTCCACCGCCACCATGTTGGTCGGACCTATCCGTGAAGAGGTGAAGAAGTTGCTGGACACAGGTTTTGTGTCGGAGATTCAGTACCCTGGCTGGGTCTCCAATGTTGTAATGGTTAAGAAGGTTGTAGGCAGCTGGAGAATGTGTGTGGACTTCTCTTTATTAAATAAAAGCTGCCCCAAGGATTGTTATCCCTTGCCTCGAATCGACGCGCTGGTTGATTCAGCCGTCGGTTTCCCTGTAATGAGTTTTCTTGATGCGTTTTCGGGATACCTACAGATCCGGATGTATCCCCCCGATTGCCGCGATGTTTCCTTCATCACTGGGGACGGATGTTATAACTATAAAATGATGCCCTTTGGGCTAAAAAATGCAGGAGCAACCTACCAGCGGATGATGGACCTTGTCTTCAAAGAACAGAAGGGAAGGAACCTGGAGGTGTACGTGGACGACCTCTTGATCAAGAGCAAGAACGTCTCGGAGCATATAGCAGATCTGGTGGAGACCTTCGCGACGCTTAGGAAGTTCAAGATGCGGCTCAATCCGGCGAAGTGCGTGTTCGGAGCTGGAAGGGGGAAGTTTCTTGGACATGTCATCACCCCAGGAGGGGTGGAGTCGAACCCTGACAAGGTTAAGGCAATCCTAGAGATGGCCTCACCGAAGACCATGAAGGAAGTTCAGAGGCTGACAGGAAGGTTGGCAGGTCTCAGCCGCTTTCTATCCAAGGCCGGGGAGAAGTGCTCTCCATTCTTCAAGACACTCCGCAAAACTGAGAATTTTGCATGGTCCGACGAATGCGAAAAGGCGATCGGAAGGCTGAAGGAGCAGTTGACTCAGATACCTCTCCTTCAGAGCCCGAAAGAAGGTGAAGACCTACTCCTTTATTTGGGAGTAGGGGTGAAGCGGTAAGTTCCGTGTTGGTCCGGGAAGAAGGAAAGAAGCAGCTCCCAATCTACTATGTTAGCCAGGTGCTCAAGAAGGCGGAGTTGAAATATCCAATCTTGGAGAAGCTCGCCTTCGCCTTGGTGGTGTCGACACGAAAGTTGCGGCCTTATTTTCAAGCTCACTCCATCCGGGTCATAACTGATCATCCTCTCTGAAATATCCTGGAAGGGGTGGAGCATTCGAGAAGGCTGGAGAAATGGTCGGTAGAACTCAGTGAGTTCGACATTTCCTTCTCGCCCCGGGTGGCGATCAAAGCACAGGCGGTAGCAGATTTCTTGGTCGACTTCTCGGTGGAAGCGGAACCGGGAGAGGAGGCTTCTACCCCCATCCCTTGGAAGATGTTCGTGGATGGAGCCTCAGGCAGGAGCTCTGTGGGGGTGGGCATCGTTCTTGTCAGCCCACAGGGAACTAGGATCGAGCAAGCAGTCGAGATCCTCTTTCCCGTAACGAACCATCAAGCCGAGTACGAAGCCATCGTAGCAGGTTTGCGCCTCGCAAAGGAGCTGGGCATCTAAGACGTCATGGCTTTCACCGATTCAATGGTGGTCGCGTCTCAGATTCGGGGAGAGTTCGAGGTACGTGACACCATTCTGCAAAAGTACCTCTTGAAGGTGAAAGGATTGATTGGAAGCTTTCAATCCTTCTTCGTCGAGCACGTACCGAGGGAGGAGAACTCGGCAGCAGATCGTCTGGCCAAGTACGGGCCAAGAGCAGGAGGGACAATCACGGAGTTGTTTCGACCATCCATTGAGGAAGGAGAGATGATGGAGATCGATCATCGTCCCTCGTGGATGGATCTGTTCATTTCCTTTCTAAGTTCTGGGCAACTTCCAGCAGAAGAAGGGGATCAAAGGAGGTTTCGGTACAAGGTGGCCTATTACTTATTGCAAGATGGGGAGCTATATCGCATGACCATCTCGGGCCCTCTGGCTAGATGTGTCTTTGAAGAAAAAGTACCTCGAGTGTTGGAGGAGATCCACTCGGGAGAGTGTGGAAGCCATTCTGGGACTCGCACTTTGGAGCAAATGATCCTGAGACATGGCTACTTCTGGCCAACTATTCGCAAAGATGCGGAAGCCTTCTCGAAAAAGTGCTAGAAGTGCCAACTGTTCGCCCCCCTTCATCTGCAGCCGGCCCAGCATCTTCGTTCGATCACCGCCCCATGGTCATTCGCTATCTGGGGAATGGATTTGATAGGTCCCTTTCCTCCAGTTAGCGGCCAGAGGAGGTTCGTCCTCGTCATGATCGACTACTTCTCTAAGTGGATTGAGGCCAAGGCTCTGGCCAAAACCACATCTCAAGTCGTGAAGAACTTCATTTGGGGAGAAATCGCCTGCAGATTCGGGATTCCCCTCACCATCGTCACCGACAACGGTCCACAGTTCGCCAGTTTAGAGCTGGAGGATTTTTGCAGACAGCTCGGAACTGATCTCAGGTTCGTGTCAGTACATCATCCCAGGAGCAATGGACAAGTGGAGGTCGCTAACAAGTTAATTATCAACCTACTAAAGAAGAAAGTCGAGAACCTAAGAGGTAATTGGGCGGAGCAGCTCCCCTTGGTGTTGTGGGCTTTGAGAACCACTCCTAGCTCAGCCACAGGGGAAACCCCGTTCAAACTCTCTCAGGGGTCCGAAGCTCTCATCCCAGTAGAGTTCGAGGTCAGAAGTCCTAGGGTGATTGCGGCAGAAGACGGAGATGAAGAATGGCGACTAGAGAATGAAAAAGCCCAGAAGCTGTCCCTCGACTACATCGAAGAGCTTCGAGATCTAGCCTCGGCTAGGCAGGAGGAGATCAAGCGTCGCATGGCAAGACACTTCGATAAGCACGTTCGTCTCAAGCACTTCCAAGCAGGTGACCTAGTCCTGAAGAAAGTGGACGCAGCTGGGAGATCGGCGGCCGTAGGAAAGCTCAACACTAATTGGGAGGGACCTTTCATCGTCCACAAAGCACTCGCAACAGGAGGGTATCACCTACAGAATCAGGAGGGGGAGCTCTTGGGGAACACATGGAACGGCGATGATCTAAAGAGGTTTTATCCCTAAGCAAGGGTGTATGCCCTTCTCTTCTGTAAATTGATTACTTGAAATATGAAACCCCCTGAAACAAGGGATGAGGAAGATTTTCCAGAATAGCAAGCCTTAAAATAAGAAAGCAAGTGAAGTTGACCTCCTAGTCAGGTTGGGAAACTGGCCTCCGACTTGATTCTCGTAAAACCCAGAACGGATGATGGGACGGTGCCTCGGTAGTGCGTTCTCCTAATACCAAGCCTCTGCACTAACGGTCGAGATCTGCTCCCCCCTTGCACATTGGACGAGTTACCCTCTGACCGCATCTCTCATCCGACTGGGGAGATTATCAGGAAGAAGTCTGGACGCCGACATCCCCATTTGACAAAGAGATGATCGAATTAACCCATCAGGGGACCCTTGAATAAAGGTGTCGTGTACCCTCGAAGGCTGAGAGCCCGTAACAAGCAATTTGTCTCTAATTACTTTCTCCAATCGTATGAGTTAATGTACTTAAGTGTGCTTAACTCCCCGTTTAATTGTTGAGCAACAGGGAACAGGTAGGGTCGGCATCCAGCATCCGAGTAGGATGGAGACCTTGGGATGTTGTGTTCCCTTGGAAGGTGCTCCTCTGGAACCTACCCGACAGTCATTCCCTACTGTGTCGACCCCTTCAACAGCAGGATGGAGACCTTGGGATGTTGTGTTCCCATGGAAGGTGCTCCTCTGGAACCTCCCCGACAGTCATTCCCTACTGTGTCGACCCCTTCAACAGCAGGATGGAGACCTTGGGATGTTGTGTTCCCTTGGAAGGTGCTCCTCTGGAACCTCCCCGACATTCATTCCCTACTGTGTCGACCCCTTCAACGGCAGGATGGAGACCTTGGTATGGTGTGTTCCCTTGGAAGGTGCTCCTCTGGAACCTCCCCGACAGTCATTCCCTACTAAGTTGTCCTCTTCAATGGCACCAGCTTCACACTAGAAGGAAGACTATCAGGGATATCCCCTTGGCCCCGACCGCTTTTTACTATCTAACGTCTTTTTCAGAAGTCAGGGTGCGAGTAGGATGCCAGCTCGCAAGGGTTAGTGCGAGTAGCCCTATGGGCGAGAAGCAAAAATGAAAACGAGCAGGTCAAAGAAGCGAGTAAGGTAGATGGTCCTCAGGTCCGATTTCATCCTAAGTCGTTCTGACAAGAAAGACAAGAAAACGTGCGAGCCTAGGAGCCTAGCGAGATCATATCAGCACAAGGAAGATTCACCAAGAAAATAAATATATACTATCGAATGAATATCTACCAAAAAATATATACTCGCAGAGCCGCGAGAAGCACAAGAAATGTCAAAAAATAAATAGTTCACTTCGACGGCGGAGCGTAGTCGGCCGAATCGGACTCGTTCTCCTCCTCGTCGTCTTCCTCGTCGTTGGCGTTCAAGATATCTGACAGAAGCCCCTCCGTCTTCAAGCTATCCGCCCCAGGAACCAGCAAGCTGGCCACCGAAAGTTTCGCGAAAACCAGGTCCCCGACGGCTAGGGCGATCTCTCGGCGAAGAGACGAGAGCTCCTGCGACGTCATGAACGATCCAGGAGTTTGGCGAGAAGGTCCGACTTCCGAGAAGGAAAGCGCAGCCATCCTCGATTCCAGCTCGGCGTTTCGAACCTGCGACGCCTCCAGCAAGACTTGACTCGTGCGCAGGTCGCACTCGAGCTTGGAGATCGTCTCCGCCGCCACCAACTGCTCTTCCTATACATGCGAGAAGGACAGGTTAGAAGATGCGAAGAGAAGACAGCGGGTTTCAATCCAAGCTCGCGTAAAGTACCAAGATCACCTCGAAGCTCCGACTGGACTCGGCTTTATCCTCGGCCGCCTTGGCGCGCCTTAGAGCCTCGTTCTCCCGCTTCTCGGCCTCCATCGTCAGCTTCCGATGAAGCGTGAGCACTAATTCAGAGCCAAGAAGATTCCGCGCTGTCTGATGGAATAACTCAGAAGCTCGCAGCATTGCTCGCGACCCCTGGTCGGCGAGAAAGCGAGGAGAAGCCTCCTGCAGAACCTTCGCATCATCGCGACCATAAAGGCCGTACAAGACGCTGGAGGCATCATCATTCGGGACCTCATCATCGCTCCACGAAGGCAGGCGAGTGCTTAAGGACACCTCGTTGCGCTCCCGGCTCCAGGTGATCAGCGGCTCGCCGTCCAAGCCCCTGTTCAGCGAACCCTGCCCAAAAATGGGATGGTTCTCAGGGACGCTATCTTCCTCCTCGCGAGCACGCTGCTCCGAGATGCGCCAGGCAACTTCCTTTCTCTTCCTTTTCTTGATCGCAGGAGGTTCGTCCTCGGCCGGCCATCCAGCTGCGCGAAGGATCTCAGCCTCGGCGCCCACCCCAGGATTGATCTCCGCGACAGGAGACCCGTGCTCGCCATCTTCCTCCTCGCCTTGTTGCATTGTCGCCGGTTCGACCGCAGGAGACCGAGGAGGTGGGGTCTGACCCCCCACAGGTAGAACCGTGGAGGGAAGATGCCGACAAGCTGAAGACGATCGTTAGACCGAGAAACAAAGGTAAAAATTATTAATTAACAGTGACTAAGGAAGGTTACCCTCGGCAGGCTGCACGAAGGCGAGGTGATCCACGTCCCTTCGCCAGAACTCGATATCGAGTATCTTGTTCTTCAGGGCGCGGAAGAGTTCCTCGCGTTGACCTCTCAGAGCTGGAGTGGAGAGCGCCGTGGCCGGTCTCTGCTGAGGGCGATTTGGTATATGCGAGAAGTCACCCGTGACGAAGATGAACTTCTCTCTCCACCGGTGGACCTTGTTCGAAGTCCCGACCACCTTACAGTGATGGCTGCCGAAGAAGATCACCCCATCCTTGGTCGCTCCCATGTAGAAGATCTTGCGGAAGACGTCCAAGTCGAAAGCGATCTTCTCGCTCCGAAGGAAGCAGAGGTAGTCGATGATCATCGCTACCCCATTCGTATTAATCTGGGTGGGGACCCAGCCATAGTACCGGAGGATCTGGCAGAACTCGGGCCAGAGAGGAAGGCGCAGGCCGACCTCGAAATGCGACAGGGAGAAGGCAAGCTTGCCCTCTGAAAAGGTATTGATCCGCTCGTGGGGAGCGGGAAGGCCGACCCGGAAGCCTTGCGTGAGGTGTTGATGGACGAATCTCTCCAGATCGTCCGCGCGAGTGATGGGTTTCTTGAACTTATGCGCGATGAAGTTCTCGGCATAAGTTAAGCGGCGGGTCTCAGCTTCCAAAGAAGGCGTCATCGTAGCGAGTAGGCAGAAGGAGGAGAGAAGGCAAGACAATTGAAGAAGTCCGAGAAAGCGCGCCGATTTTGGACCCCTACCCCCCTATTTATAGAAATCGGCAAAAGGGAAGGGGGAAGGGGGGGGGGGGGGGGTCGCGACGATAATACGTGCGAGGTTTCTACCTACTCGCCAACATGGAAATCGATCAACCTACCTATGCACGGAGTGCTAACTACCCTTCTCGCGTCGAGGCGACGATCTACAAAAAACGCAAGAAAACCCTGCAGAAGACAAAGTCAACATAAACGCGATCAAGCGATATGGTTTAAAGTTGCAGCACACAGTCAAGTCTAGATTATTACAATACTCGCAGAATAATGTTCTAAAAGTACAAATCAACAAGCAATCTTAATTGACGAGAGGGTCGCCGCGCCTGTCCGAGGTCGCACCAAACCGCCCGTTGAATCCCAGCTGTCGCGCAAGCCCATCTGCTCATTCGCTCTCGCCATGAATTCCTCGCCAAGCCGGATGTGCTCCTCCATACGATTCAACGTCCCAAGGGACCCCATACTCGCCTGAAGGCTGCGCTCTTCCGCCTTCAGCGCCTCATAGCGATGTTCTATGCCGACCATCCGACTGTCCAGCTCGGTGACGAGATAATGATTTCCCTCTGCCATCTCTAGCCGATGCTCGAATCCCTCGATGTTCGAGACACGTCCTTCAAGCGAGGTTATTCGCCGATGAACCTCGTAGGCCAGCAACCTCTCTACCTATCTCCAGGTCGAGGAAGGTGGAGGCCATCTTCGTCCTGTACTCGCGAGTAGGAAGTCCGAGCGCCTCGATAAAAGCAGACCCCGGAGACGTGGCACGAGCTGAAAGATGGCGAGTTAGAAAAAGAACCACCTAAAAGATAGCACTCCACGAAGATTATACATGCCCGCACAGGTGCCGCTCTCGGTTGATGCCGAGGAGGAGAAAGTGACCGCCGAGGAGCGTCCCGGCGGGGGGAGAGGCAACCCGACGGGGAGATGGAGTCTGTCGAGGACTGGGCCTTCGCCGAGGAGATTGGCGAGAAGAAGGCGAGCGCCGAGGAGTATGCCGGCCCCCTGAGCGCCCACCCCGTCCGTTATGGGACGACGGCCCGCTGTCAGGGCGCCGAGGAAGCTGAGCCGTGGGGACAACCGAGGAATATCCTCCCTCTCCCCTTCCTCCAGCAATAGTGACCCGGGAGTTCTTTAGCAGTATCCGATTCCCGCCAATCACGCGCTCAGGAATGGGGGATGGTGGCCGAAGGGGCTCTCGCTCGGGGACGACCCCTGCGGGAAGGACCGGTGGAGGCGGTAGGTGCTCAGAACCTACACGCTCTACCACCGGGGATGTCTGCGTATTCGCCCCCGCGGGAGGTTCACCTGCAAAAGAACGTCGGCATCAACGAAAAGTCCGCACAAGGATCGCAGTATCTCGACAAGGCGCTTACCTTCTCGGAGAGGGTCCGGGTTAACGTTCTGGGGTTCTTCCTCGATAGCAGTTAGAGTAACTTCGTCCCCCAACCTCTCAGTAGTCGACGGCGCAAGGGAGGGCTCAGGCGCGGAGGTCGCCGGATTCGCCCGAGGAACCTCCTCGGCCAAGGGGCTAAGGCGACGATCGGAGGCTCCTCTTTTTCTCTTACGAGTATCTGAGCTTTTCATCTTCTTCATTAATTTCATCAACAGCTCGGTCTTCGCGAGCATCTGCTCGGCAGACAACATCTCGTCGATTCTAAAAAAGTGGCGTGCCAAGGAAGGATCACCCCCCTCTATTTATAGACTTACATGGGTCCTAGGCCTGCCAAGTAGGTAGGTTTCCCGCCAGAAGAAGCTCGTCGAATAAGGTTTGGATGATTCTTTCCGACCAACTACGTTGCTCGCAAAGAGCGGGGATTGTGTACAACCCTCATTCTCCGAGGGTGGGCCCCACTAAAGGCCACGTAGGCGGTCAAGGTCAAAAGGTCAAGGCAGAAGTCAACAATCCAGAAGACGAAGGAAGATCAAGGTCTTTTGTTGTGCGAGAAGGTACTTGCTCGCCCCATGACGAGCAGGAAAGCCCTGCCCGGCGCTCCCTACCCGGCCAGGCGAGGAAGCCGTGAAGTCAGACCTACTCGCCTATAGGCGACTTAGCCAACCAACTCGCCAGTTAGGTCTGAGGTCCTTACCTGCTCGCCCACATATTGCCTTGTCTAAAAAACCTACTCTAGGGGGTCAGGGATAGTCATCTGCTCCCCCCCCCCCCCAGGATTTGTCTATAAATAGACCCCCAGGGGTACTAGAAATGGCACTTGTAAAAAGTTAGAGCTACACCCCTCCCCCTTTGACAATCAAGAATCTTCCTTAACAAGTGCCTACTTAGTACCGAGCTCGGTCATTCGTGGTTTTGGAGGAGAAGACTCTTTAGAGCTTCTGGGTACGTGGTGGGACCTCCCTACCGCAGCACCTGGGGTTGTGTCCCTTATCTCTCTGTTTCATCCGTAGTGGCTAACCCAAACCTTCTCGCTGAACCGCTGGGCAAGTAGCCTCAGGCCGCATTGATTCGAATTTTGGGGCCAGGATTTTCCAGGCGTCAACATCGGGTAAGAACGGATAAAGGTCCTTCTATGTCCTCCGGTAAGAACGGACAAAGGTACGTCCTTCTACGCCTTCCGGTAAGAATGGACTCTGGTCCTTTACCACCTCCGGTAAGAACGGACTCCGGTCCTTCTACGCCCTCCGGTAAGAATAGACAAAGGGCCTTTTATGCCCTCCGGTAAGAACGGACTTTAGTCCTTCTACGCCTCTGGTAAGAACAGACAAAGGTCCTTCTACGCCCTGTGGTAAGAATGAAACCCAGTCATTCTACGCCCTCTGGTAAGAACGAACAAAGGTCCATCTATGCCTTCTGGTAAGAACAGATAAAGGTACTTCTACACCGTATGGTAAGAACAGACAAAGGTCCTTCTATGCCCTCTCGTAAAAGCGGAAAAACTCCCTCTACGCCTCAACGGAGCGTCAACCTCCGGTGCCAAAGACGAGCGACAACTTTAGTACCCGCACTAAGCAACAAGCTTACACCAACCGAGCATTGACCTCCGACATTAGAGCCAGGAGACGACTCTGATACCTGCGCCAAGCAACAAGCCTACGCTAACCGAGCGTCAACCTCCGGCACTGACGTCGAGCGACGACCTCAGGTGCCAACTCTAACTGACAAGCTCAGCGGTCACCCATAAGGGCAAACAAAGGCCCCCTACGCCAGAACCGAGCGACGCCCACCAGCGCCAACGCCAAGCGTCAACCTCCGGCGCTGATGCCAAGAAAAAAATCTCGGTACATGCATGGACCGGCAAGCTCGTAATCGCACGAGTCGCGACAATTCACCGAAATAAGCTCACGCACACGAAAATATACGGCCGATAAGAAAAAATCGGGCTCATTTTCTACGAAAGCGACTTCCGAAAATTGGGGGCATTTGATGGGGTTCCCCAATCATAGGTTCGGTCGAAACAGAGATTTTCTGCCGCGACCTCAACCGGCTCGCTGATAGAATACCAACGGGTCCATTCTTGCGCAATTCTGAGTCCGTTTGATCTTGCAAACAGAAGTCGAAACGCACCATGGAGTGTGAATAGTAAAACCCACAGCATGGTGCGTGAATAGTAAAATCCCCATCATGGGGGCGTGAATAGTAAAATCTCTCATCGTGGGGGTGCGCTAGTAAAATTCTTCATTATGGGGGGTGCACATAGGAACCCCCCCCCCCCCCCAATCATGGGGTGCGAATAGTAAAACTCTATCATGGTGGGCATGAATAGTAAAATCTCTATCATGAGGGTGCGAATAGTAAAATCTTCATCATGAGGTGCAAATAGTAAATTCTTTTCACATGGTGCGAATAGTAAAATCCCTGATCATGGAGGTGCGCATAATAAAATCTCTCATTATGGGGGCGCACATAGTAAAACCCTCCATCATGGGGGCATACATAGTAAAATCCTCTATCATGTGGGCGCAGATAGTAAAACCTTATATCATGTGTGTGCAGATAGCCCCACTGCCTAGCAGCATAATTACCAAAACGCCCCTCTCATAAGCTATAAAGGAGACACAGAACCCTCATTTGAAAGGATCTTGTCTTCTACGCCCGAGAGAGCTCCAGAGTCTTCCTTCGACGATCTCCCTGAGTTCTCTTTCGACGCTTGAAGATCTCCTTCGGTGCTTGAAGACCTCATCCACTCTCTCCTTCATGCCCAGAGTCATGTTGTCGCATTCATCATTCCAAATTGCTTCTGAGCACGTTAAACACCACTCCACTCCAAGCGACTTCCGCGGCCCAGATGAATCATTGTAACGAGCGGTACGTGTCACTCTCCAGAGATAACTTTTGTAACACCCCAAGGAATAGTGGCACTTGGTCGGCACCGATCCGTCCTCGTTGTTTTTGCCCCTTTTTCGGGGGTTTCCACGTCAAAAGATTCTTTGTTATCTGTTGATCTTCTCTGTGACTGTTTGCGCGCTCGGCTCACTCTCGAGCTGAGACAGTTCAATTCGATCGGTCCTCAAGAGCATCGACCGACCCGCAACAATATATATATATATATATATATATATATATATATATATATATATAATTCTCTATCATGATCTTTGATTTATATTCAGGTGCATTGACCACGGAAAAATGTATAATTTAAGTCCAAAGGGCGTAGAGAACATAGAAGCCTAGAAGGCAAAGACAACAACTCAGACTTCTTAGTAATTTTAAATATCATTTAGATTTAGATTTAATATAATCTTCTTATTCTTGTGGATAAGCACATTTCATCCAGAAACTTCGCTCCTAATTTTAATCCCCATGATTTCGAGATTGAATGAGAAGGAGAATTGGTAATCTCTTTGTTCTTTATTAACGTAGATTTTGTGAGAGCAGCTATCTTCCCTACTCATCATATAAGTTAAACTGATTTGACTATATATATTTTTATTATATAAGTGAATATAATATTCTTCGTGTTTTCACCGTTATATCTTTCACATGTTTTATTCGAAAAATATTTAATATAAAAAAATAAATTTATCGAGAGAGTGAGAGAGAGAGAAAGAGAGGAGAGAGGGGGAGAGAGTGAGGCATAGAGGGAAAAATAATCTTTTTAAGTATATGCGTATTTTTTCTTACAAAATAAATATTGTAATATTGATGTATAATTTTTACGGTCATTTCGAGTACTCATATGTATATGTTACGGGCGCAGCCCGCAGATGCATCGAGCACGAGCGAAGCCCGTCTAGATGCGGCCGAAGGCCAACCGACAACATCGGGCCAGGGGTGGGCGAAGCCCGCCGTCGCCGGCCAGGTACTGTCGCGTTTGGCCGTAGGGGAGGAGCCCCGTGTCGTGCACTCGTGTGTGTGTGTGGGGGGGGGGGGGGGGGGGGGGGGGGGGGGGGGGGGGGGGCGCGTGCGCGCGTGCGTGCGTGTGCGTGCGTGCTTGTGTGTGTGTGTGTGTGAGTGACAGGCACGGGGCTACGCCCCTAAGGCCAAGTGCGACAGTACCCGGCCGGCAACGGCGGTCTTCGCCCGCCTCTCGGCGGGCTTCGCTCGCTCCCGGCAGAACATATACATATGAGTACTCAAAATGACCGCACAAAAATTTTAATTAATATTTTATTATCATTTTTTTTTTAAAATATTTATATTTTAACAAAAAATCATCTTAAAGCTGGTTTAATGATAACCTAGGTCTAATGATAACCTACCATAGTAGGTGTAGGAAGTCTACTAAAAAGCTTTTGTATTTTATGAATTTCCATCATTATTTTTACTATAGGGATATAGTATATTTACACAAATAGTCATTATATTTTATAAATTTTCATTTTTTTCATAATACATGTTAAGTCATTGGAATAAAAGAATGAGGTTATATTTGGCAATTTTGAATGTTGCACCAAAGGCAACTTCTTGTATATAGTAGTTAAATATATATATATAATGTGCATCCGTAGAGATGACGTCCATCCATGGATTTGTAAGAGTCTTGGGGTGCGTTTAGAGAAAGCTCAACTAAGGGAAAGTGGAGTTAGTGAGGTCAAAGTCCAATCCATGACCGCGAGAGTGGAGAAATCCGCTACGGACAGTTCATGCTCCAGCGTCGCCAGGCGCGACCAAGACCGCGCCCCCACCTCGGCCGAGCGCGGTCTAAACACACCCCCCAAAATGGGGGGTGCAGCCTAACCGCACCCCTCATCATGGGGGTGCGGCCTACACGCACCCTCATTGGGGTGCAACCACGCCGCACCCCAGAGGTGGTGCGGCCAATCCACACCCCATGCGGGGTGCGGCCAAGCCGCACCCCTTGTAGGGCGCGGCCAGGCCGTACCCCATATGGGGTGCAGCCACGTCGCACCCCCAAGGGGCGCGGTCAAGCCGCACCCCTCTCCGCAACGGGGTGCGACTAGGCCTCCTCCCCCCTTCCACAGGAGGGCTCTCAGAGGACCCGGCCGAAGTCACGCCCCTCGTCGGGTGCGACCGGAGGCCGGAGCCCAATTCCCCTTTGGGGGGTGCGACTCCTCATCTCTCCGTTTGTCGCGCGCTCAGAACGCTCCCGTGTTCATTGCACGCCCAGAGTGCCCCCGTGTTCACTGAGCGCTCATAACGTTCTCGTGTTCGTTGCGCGCTCAGAACGCCTCCTGCATGCTCAGAGCGCTCTCGTGTTTGTTGCGCGCTTAGAGCGCCCTCGTGTTTGTTGCGCGCTTATAACGCTCTCGTGTTCGTTGCGCGCTCAGAACGCCTCCTGACACGCTCAGAGCGCTCCCGTGTTCGTGTTGCGCGCTCAGAACGTTTCCACGTTCCCGACACGCGCGCAATTAACGTTTCCAAATTTCTTAGGTTGCAGGACTCATTCGTCGCCTTCATCACCATCAACGAAGCTGACCGAATTGCCCGAACTTCCCGAAGGGCAAGACGGTCATTTATGAAAAATGGCTGACATCACTTCATTTAGAAGTGATCTTGCTCCTTATTTTGTTATAATATTGGATTTAAATGAGAGAAAATTGCGTTATTTGAATAAAAAATACTCTTAATTTATATTTATGTTCAACACTGATTTATATTGACAATTTCCATTGTTTCTTGCTAATTTTATCGAAGGAACTGAATCAGTGGTAATCTGGGACGTGATATGCAGTTTTGCTGGATTTTGACAAAGGTGTTGCAACACCTAAAATTGGGTGTTGCAACACATCTGCGAATTTTAAAGTCCGAATTACAGATTCGTAACCGCCGAAATTTTGAATGATGGGACACGTCTTTTCAGTTTTGGGGGCAGTTATTTTGGACGAATTTGAGGCTGGAAAGAGAAGGAAAAGGGGGCTTTTGGAGGATTATTGGAGTTAGAGTTTTGGAGAAGAAGAGGGGAGATTTTCACCATTTTTGAAGGAGGCTTCTTCGAGACGGATCGGTCGGACATCAAAGGAGAAGAACGCATCTGAAGCGGATCCCTTCAGCGCTCATATTTATCTAAAGATGGCTAGTAAGATCTTTCTGTTTGTGTGGTTAAACATTTCCTCCATAAACTAATTTTCTAATGTCTTGTATGATGTGAGTACCGTGTTTATTGTGATGAATTTATGTTAATTTCCTCTTCATGGTTGAATGATTTTCTTTCTTTATTGGATTTATGTTCATTGTTGTGGATATTTTGAGCAAGTATTCTTCTTCTATTTAGCGTGATGAGATTCGAGAGAGGAGTTACGCTAATTTAGGGTTGAATCCTTTATTCTACGTGGCGAGATTCGAGAGAGGAGTCACGTATTTCATAAATCAAAATTCCATCTTTTTACTACGGTGCAAGATGTAAGGTCTCTTTTTCCAAAACCCGTTCGGGTACTTGAAAACTCGAACCTCTCCCGTATCGCACGGTTGAGGTGGACCTTTGCCCAGAATCGCTGCCTTGCGGTGTCACCAACACTCGGGTTGACTAACACCGCTCAGCACCAACCCTGCCTGTTATACGATCATAAGTAAAATATGCCAAAAAGTAAGTACAAAAAGAAGGCATGTCCACAATCACAGCATCATATATAATGAAAACAGAAAGTCCATAAGAGAAGTACAACTAAAGGGGCTTAAACCCGATACATATGCAAAGTAATGTACTATCTCTCTCTCTATATAACATGCGGAAGTGTACAACAAAAGCTCTCAGGAAGCGGAAATCTAACTATCTAATCATCAACCTGTGGCGTCGTGGTAGTGCGCTGCATCTGCTGCTCAGGTCCTGCCATCTCGTCCTGCTGCGCGCGGGACAACTCTGCCTCCTCGGACTCCTGCGGTCACACCGACCGTTAGTCATAAAGACTAAGCCGTTTTGTCCTCGCCTCCCTCCACGACTCCTAGGCACCGAGCGGGAGGAAGAAGCGGAGGACAAACAAGGGGTAAACAAGAAGGTGGTGACATGGCACTATTCTAGCAGGTATAAGTAAAGCAATAAAATCTAGCTAGCAGTATAGTGCAGGTATAAGGCAGTAAAGTAGAGCAATGAAATAAGCAGTAAATAGGAAGAAAATGCAGTGCAGTAAGTAAATCTAAGCTACCATCACAGATTCGTACCTTAACTTATATGAACGCCCATACGATATATAAGTTAAGATGTGCAGGTAACCCATCATATAAAAGAGCTCATACTAATTTATATGATGGGGTTATGCTATGTGTATGTTATGGTATGCTATGGTTATGATGTTTTAATGAATTTATGCAATGTGACTAACCCACACGACTCTATGCTCACAGACCTTTACAGTTCCCAATTTGTTTGAAAGGAAGCCAACCTTTCGGGTACCGACCGTCGTGGCTCACGGTGGCAGTGGATCGGGCACTCCACATCCTAGGCGGGTATGGTCACTACCAAGCCTAGACCTCATGTATGCCTCAACGCTAATAACACAACAGCGGAGCTCCTGCGTACTCTTGCTGGAATCCACCAGACTTTAAGGTCGGGGTGGGTTATTCGGGATTGTCCTCCAGACCGCGGTACTCAAACTTATCGTCCCTCTAATCCTCACCCTCACCTGAGTCAACGTACTACCGTCGGTGACACGACTAGCCTAGTACCGAAGATTCGCCACTATTTGAATAAGTGAAAGGTGTTAACATGTCCACCCGAGCTACCGGCTCAGGGACTAACACACAAGCTGATCCAACCCATCTCCTTCCCAGAGGAGATCCATACCAGTCTGCATACCCACTTAGGCTACTCTTGCCTACAATTTAGTTCGTGTTACACTTAGGGTGAATCTTGGACTTCCCGCGGTGTACTCCGTAAAGGGGCCCCTAACGGTACTACAGATCAATGGGCTCAACCCCACAATCCTCTTCAAGACAATTACTTTAGTTGGTGATTAATGGTTGGTTCACCCTTCATCATTACATATAGTTAAAGTGACTTAGCTCATCCCCCGTCCCACCCAATCGGGTTGGACGTACCTTCATTCCTTCTACGTTAACTCTAGCACAACCCCACTACTATCCCTAGGATTGACCCTCCTTGAATCATGGTGTGCTACATCTCATTTACTGATTGGATATAACTCCCAAACACTACTTAGGGGTCTGAATTGTCTAAAACTCAAAATTCTGTTTTTATTAAACGTAGACCACCAAGTTGAACTATCCATCAACCTCATAAGGGAACCCTCCTAAATACTCATCACCAAGGTCTCTAATAATTATCCAAGGTTTCTACTGACCTTAATAGGGTATGATCCAATTTCCGTAATTTTCCATATTAAATTGGTATTTAATATAATTTAAAGTAGCTAAGGCCTTAAGCCAAATTACACATGAACTACCCTCAAAAAAACTCATCATGCTACATGAGATTTATCAGTAAGGTGATATCTCATATCAAGGTGGTTCACTGAGTAACATGACCCTAGGATGTCATCTGGTCTACTAAATCATCATAATTGTATAATTACCAAAATGCCACTATAATTAGGAAAAATAGTATTTCACTTCTGAAAATTCTCCAAAAATTACCAAGTGTCCAAATGGGGACCTAGAGTCCTCTGCCAAATTATTGTGTCATTACCATGTGATTTAATATTTTACAATGATTAAACATTCAAAGATAGCAATTACCAATTTCTACTTGAAGTACTTGAAATATAATTCAACCAGCCTCCACATAATTATCATGGGCATATATTAACCTACAACTACAGATAACCAAGTATCACATCAATGCCCCATGATTTGATATTTTAAAAAGATTAAATACTCATAAGAATGTAAAATCCACTTTCTACATGAGGTACATGAAATATAATTCTACAAGCCTCCAAATAATTATCATGGGCATATATTAACCTAAAACTACAGGTAACCAAGTATCACATCAATGCCCAATGATTTGATATTTTAAAAAGATTAAATACTCATAAGGATGTAAAATCCACTTTCTACATGAGGTATAAGAAAAATAATTCCACAAGCCTCCAATTAATTATCATGGGCATATATTAACATAAAACCACAGTTAACCCAATATCATAACATTGCCCTATGATTTGGTATTTTAAAAAGATTTAATACTCAAGTCTTGAAAATTCCAATTTCTACATGAGGTACAAGAAATAAAATTCAACAAACTTCCAAACATTTATCATGGGCACATATTATCATAAAATGACAGATTCCCAAGTATCATAACATTGCCCTATGATTTGATATTTTAAATGGATTAAATATTCTTAAGCTAGCAAGCGCTTAAGCTTCACATACAAAGAATAATGCTTCAACAAATCATAACAAAATTACTATAGTCTACTTTCATCACTAACCAGCCACTGAAAGAGTTACAACACCATACAAGGTCCTATGACTATGAATTTCATTTTAATAAGGAAGGGTGGCAAGTTCATTTATTAGGAAGAAATACACTTAAATACCCCTAAAAATTCTCATTAAATTTACTAAGTCATTTTATATTCCCACAAACATATCTACAAAGTCCTAAGCCATGAAGAACATTTGATCATATGTTCTTCACAAATCCCACTTTGCACCCTTAAGGATTCACCCTTAGGGTTTTAGGTCACACCACCCTAATGGCTCCAAATGGACCATTAGGGTGTGACACTAGCATTTGTATATACATACCCACATAACAACATGATAGAAGGAGGCTAACACACTCAACTCCTCAAAATGACCTAAGCCTAATTTGACCCTTAAAGGCCCTCATTAGGGTTTCCAATTTTCCATATCAAATCAACTCCAAATAGCGTGATATTTTAGGTAGGCACTACTCATGTACAAAAGAGTATGCCACCAAAGTTTGGTGTCATTTGGACATCATATGCTCCAAAAATCAACTTAATTTAAATAATCTAATTACCACAAAAACCCTATGTGAAATTGTCCACCAAGGGCTGCCCCTTTGGCAGGGGGTGCCCCTAGGGTATACCAACCCATGGTTAAAAGCACAGCTCCAAAGATAGAGGGGTTTGACCTAGGAAATTTTTCTAATGGACTGACCTAGTGTAGGACCAGTCCTAGTAAAACAGCTCCCTAGGGAGCTGTAGGTAACCAAATGACCTAAACTCAAGGCCAAATAAAAGATAAGACCAAGGCCTACAACTTTTATGTTGAGCACTTTTTCTAAATCGGCCATTAAGAGACCTTAATTAATTATTGAAGTGGACTGATGTATAGAGACAGAAAAAACCAAGCTATTGAATTAATTAATACAAGGAAAAATAAGATCTGCACGGATCTTAAAGCAGATCCGACCCTCCCCCTTCATCTTCTTCCTCCAGCCAACGGCTGGGATTTGCCTGAGCTAGGCCAACTTGCCCTCCTATTTCCCGTCCACCTGGTGGCCACCACGGCCGGCCACCACCTCCACCACCTTCGTGGTGGTCGGGGCTACTACTTCCCGGCAACAAGGCGGCCGGAGGAGGTGTTTTCCGGCGAACTAGCATGGCCGAAAATCAGCCAAAAACCATGATTTTGAGAGTTTGATTCCGACCCAATTGAGCCTGAACCTTCAAATAAAATAGATGGGAAGCTAGCATAGAGGGAGAGGAGGAGAAACGAACCTAACATGGAGCTTGGCAGTGGCGGCGACGGCGGTTGGCCATGGAAATGCTCCTCTCCGGCGACCTTGCCCATTTCCTCCATTCTCCACCAAAAGCTTGGATCCAAAGGTCGATTTCGACTGCTTGCCAGCTTCTGAAGCTAATGAGATGGTCAAATGGGAGTGGGGAGGAGAGTATAAGGGAGTTTGAACTAAGAGGCCCACGTTTTTGGTGTTTTGTCCAACCAATCAGCTGTACACCTGCCCCTCTGCCCTATTCTCAGGTGCCCAGCAATCACCCAAGGCCCTAGGCTGATTGAGATGGAGTGTGGGGGGGGCAAAGCTTTATCAATCCTCTTTTTGTCCCCTCTTTCTCTCTCCTCCTTTGCTTTTTAATGAATCATGCACACATGTGACATTTGCCCTTCATAACCAGGTGTCATAGGGTATTAATTTGATGAAGATATTTGGTGTGGTCACTTGGTTTGAGCTTGGTTCAAGTGTATTTAGGCTAGGTCACTTAATTTGGGCTATGTTGACCATGATTGACCTAGGGTTGACTTTGGTCAACAAGGTGAGTGGGTTGACCCCACTTGGGGGTCATGGGTCCCTTAACATCACCCAACATTGGTTGGTCCATGGTGGGGACCCAATTGGTTCAATTTAATCAAAGGGTGTAGATTTGACCAAAATTGGGTAAAGTTTGACTTTGGTCAATTGGGGTCAATTGGTCCCACCATGATGGGGCTTTTTGGTCAATTGGGTTCCTTAAGGTGTTTAGGGTGTGGTGGTAAGGTCAATTTGAACATTTGAGGGTCAATTGAACCCTAATTGACTTAGTTTGGTTAATGTTGACCTATTGTTGACTTTGGTCAATTTCATGCAATTGGGTCCCACCCAAGTGCAATTTCCATGGTTATGGTCTTCCTTAGTGGTTAGGGTGGTATGGGGGAGGTCAATTTGGTGAATTGAGGGTCAATTGGCCTAAGGGAGTGGTATTGGGCTATGTTGATTTTGTGTCCTTGGTGTGCACTTAGCACACTCCACTTGGCCCAAGGGCCTTAGTGGCCATTCTGCACACCACTCATGCCCTAACACCATCTAGGGGTCTAGAAGGATTGGGGATGTTACAAATCCCAATAAACAAAAGAAATATTTCGTCCTCGAAATTTAGGTTTTGGTCTACCGGTTGCAAGTACTTATAAGAGTAAAGGATTTCAAAGACGATTAATTTGCACCTGAGGTGAAGAGTTTCGGGGAAACATTGTTGTATGAAGTCCAAGGGCACCCAGCTGTGCTCCTCTTGCCCATGATTGAACTATAATGATCGGACATCAGAATCTCCTTCCACTGAAGAACTCGGACCTCTACTATTTGAGAACTCAAACCGGAGCAACATTCTTTACCAAAATTTCTCATTGCACTTCTACTATTACTCGCTAAGATTATCGGCAATATTCCCACTGGGTTTAAATGAAGTTTTAACCCGCCGCTCAGATCATCGTGCCATTAATCACAATGCGGGTTCTACTTGCTCCATCCCAGTAATAAATAGGAAATAGACACTTCAAAGAAACCAAAACAAGCTAACCAGGCGCAGGTGTTATCAAAATCACTACACTCCCCGAAGGGGGATCTACCTGAAATACATATGAACTTATCGAGTTAATCTATACTATCATGCCGCGCTAGATGGCACCAAAAACCTTCGAGTTCAACTTAACTTCATAAGGTTACATTCACGAACCATGATTATTTAATACTCTGCTCATAAATCGATTAGCCAGGACGTGACCATTTAACCAACCGTCATTGTCTATGTTGATTCTTCACTATATGATTCCCTTACACGTAGGTGTTCAACACCACCTACACCAAGAGGCCTTATCCCTTAACATATGAGGTCTCTGCTGATAAACCGTTTCCGACTCCGCGGATACAAGGTCAGGTTTATTAGCTACAGAATAATAACATAAACATTGATTACACTTGGACCAGAGTCTCTTATGTCCTACGAAAGTTACACGAGGTTAACGCTTCCACACGTTAAATAAATGTAGATATCTTCCAAGTTTTTCTTGAGGAACATACGTCTGTAGTTTAAAATGATGTTCGCGAAATGACTCCCATCTACTTTCCATATCCATTGGTTCATAACTCACGAGGGTAAAACCCCTTTTTCATGACAAGTTTTGGCACAATTTGATTTCAACATGAAGGGTGACTCATTAAAACCCATTAATCCTCGAGAAATTCCACCATTTATATCTGAAGGTCAAACTTGTCTCCCTCATTCTTGAATCTTCCTAACTGAGGTTATAAATTTTGGAGAAATCGTAACTTTCTGGTTCTTAAGATCAGAGGATTGTATGTAGATTATATATCTTCAATATATCAATCGACATATTTTCACTTTAGATTTCCAATAACGGGTGGGCTATACTTTCAAAGACAAGAGGTCTCATCTCACTTATGCTATAAAATATGAATTAAAGATTTCATCATAACGACCCTTCTCATAGTTATGTCATCCAAAAATTACGTCGCTATGTATCATCAAGTAAAGTTAACAATCCTAAGCGGGAGTTGATAGTAACGGCACTAATCAATCGTTTTAACTCCCCATTCCTCAACGTTTCAACACATGACGGTCGTTGTCATCTTTCCCGAGATCCGAACATAGTAAGATTCTCCATCTTAGCCCTAATAGATTAAACCATCGCATTATAAGATCCAAGGAGTCACCTTCCTAAGCTCTCTGGTGGTGTATAAACTAACTCTAAGAGTAAAATGATCTTAACTAAATTTTCACCAAGGAGAGGGCTTGAATTTTAATTAAAAATGCTATCCGAAAATTACCCTTGAAAGCCCTGGAGTGCAAGAAACTCCAGTTGTAATCCTTACTTGCGAAGACTTGACTCCAAACTTCAAAATTCCATGATGTGACACATTTATCCTAAGCTACTAAACCTGGCATTCTTTCTTGTTTTCAATACTTGACTAAAGCGAGACATTTGTTCGGACGCCAATGATTATTAATTGTTTGGATAACTCTACAAATCGATGTCTCGAGGTTAAGAAGGTGTATCTATAACAATACACTTGCAAGTTTGCTACGATAAACTGATTATTTCAGATGGTCATGTGGACTTATAACCCAGTCTTACTTCTATCCATTCTAAATTTACTTGGTCTTGCACTGGATTCGTCGTTTATGACGTTCTTCCCTTGTGACCGGTAAGAGCTTGATGACCAAACGTCCTTATAAACGACAAGACCACACTGCTTGGACCAGGAAGTTAGTAAAATTCCCTAAACTCATAACCTGACTTTCTTGATTCTGAGAGTCTTACGCCCATACACTGGACAACCCTTTAAGTATAATCAACTGATTAACAAGTTAATCACTTTTGTCTACTCAGCTTCAGCCTTGGAGCAATAAGATGAGTATCCGCTCATGCTTGAAGTGCACTATTCACCTAACTTGCCAGCGAAACTATAGCGGTCACAACTTGGTATAGACAATCCCCGCTATTTAAGGTGAAGTAACTCTCCAAGGGTCTCAAACTTCTAATGGGGGTTGGTCCACAAACCAAAAGGTGTATGAAAAAAAGATCTCGTCATTACCCGAGTATCATTGAATGCTCCAAACCTCGAGATTACTATGAAAATGTCACAACCTTTTCTAAACAAAGTCTAGGGGGCAATCCAAGTCGGTATTTTATTGGCCCAATAAACAAAAGGATAAGCCCCTACCGATTTGGGCTAGGTCTCTTCAATACTTCTACGGTATATTCATCATTCATATGAGCATAAACTTTAGGGCATATAATTTCTGACTTGGTGTTCCACCCTGAGACATATTATTATGATGAGACTTAGGCTCCCAATGTTATAAATTATGCTAACATTTCCGAGTTCCCTATGTGATTAACTAGGAAAGGGGCCTTCTCAAAACAGAATATTCAAATTCCAATTCGACCTCTGGTATTTTATGGTGGTTGCCTCAACGTACTATAATGGGAAGTATCAAGTTATGGTAAGGGGGTTATGCTTATGGGTCTTCTAGTATTCTAAAGAAGACTACAAACACCCGATCTCCTCGAGATGGTCCTACCACTTGATGGTAAAGCGTAACCCTCAGCGTGAAAGTCTCCACGTCAAGACTTATAATAACTTCCTCCCTTAGCTACGTTGGGTATCCTTAACCTTCAATCAAATCTAGACCCGAGGTCGCTCCTTAGACTAGGGTGCGTCACTAAATTGTCTAAGTAAGTCAAAATTTGACCTAACTTGCTGCTTAATGGACTATTTTATGTGATTTCATACATGGGCACACCACAGCTTCCGCTGCATAGTTTGTCCGCAAACTACACTCGAGCGGGGTGACCCAGTATGTTGTGGACTGTTCTCTTATGATCGTTCGTTCAGTGATACCATTTGTAAGGTCTCTTTTTCCAAAACCCGTTCGGGTACTTGAAAACTCGAACCTCTCCCGTATCGCACGGTTGAGGTGGACCTTCGCCCAGAATCGCTGCCTTGCGGTGTCACCAACACTCGGGTTGACTAACACCGCTCAACACCAACCCTGCCGCCTATACGATCATAAGTAAAATATGCCAAAAAGTAAGTACAAAAAGAAGACATGTCCACAATCACAGCATCATATATAATGAAAACAGAAAGTCCATAAGAGAAGTACAACTAAAGGGGCTTAAACCCGATACATATGCAAAGTAATGTACTATCTCTCTCTCTATAACATGCGGAAGTCTACAACAAAAGCTCTCAAGAAGCGGAAATCTAACTATCTAATCATCAACCTGTGGCGTCGTGGTAGTGCGCTGCATCTGCTGCTCAGGTCCTGCCATCTCGTTCTGCTGCGCGCGGGACAACTCTGCCTCCTCAGACTCCTGCGGTCACACCGACCGTTAGTCATAAAGACTAAGCCGTTTTGTCCTCGCCTCCCTCCACGACTCCTAGGCACCGAGCGGGAGGAAGAAGCGGAGGACAAACAAGGGGTAAACAAGAAGGTGGTGACATGGCACTATTCTAGCAGGTATAAGTAAAGCAATAAAATCTAGCTAGCAGTATAGTGCAGGTATAATGCAGTAAAGTAGAGCAATGAAATAAGCAGTAAATAGGAAGAAAATGCAGTGCGGTAAGTAAATCTAAGCTACCATCACAGATTCGTACCTTAACTTATATGAACGCCCATACGACATATAAGTTAAGATGTCCAGGTAACCCATCATATAAAAGAGCCCATACTAATTAATATGATGGGGGTATGCTATGTGTATGTTATGTTATGCTATGGTTATGATGTTTTAATGAATTTATGCAATGTGACTCACCCACACGACTCTATGCGCACAGACCTTTACAGTTCCCAATTTTTTTGAAAGGAAGCCAACCTTTCGGGTACCGACCGTCGTGGCTCACGGTGGAAATGGATCGGGCACTCCACATCTTAGGCGGGTATGGTCACTACCAAGCCTAGACCTCATGTATGCCTCAACGCTAATAACACAACAGCGGAGCTCCTGCGTACTCTTGCTGGAATCTATCAGACTTTAAGGTCGGGGTGGGTTATTCGGGATTGTCCTCCAGACCGCGGTACTCAAACTTACCGGCCCTCTAAACCTCACCCTCACCTGAGTCAACGTACTACCGTCGGTGACACGACTAGCCTAGTACCGAAGACTCGCCACTATTTGAATAAGTGATAGGTGTTAATATGTCCACCCGAGCTACCGGCTCAGGGACTAACACACAAGCTGATCCAACCCATATCCTTCCCAGAGGAGATCCATACCAGTTTGCATACCCACTTAGGCTACTCTTGCCTACAATTTAGTTCGTGTTATACTTAGGGTGAATCTTGGACTTCCCGCGGTGTACTCCGTAAAGGGGCCCCTAACGGTACTACAGATCAATGGGCTCAACCCCACAATCCTCTTCAAGACAATTACTTTAGTTGGTGATTAATGTTTGGTTCACCCTTCATCATTACATATAGTTAAAGTGACTTAGCTCATCCCCCGTCCCACCCAATCGGGTTGGACGTACCTTCATTCCTTTTACGTTAACTCTAGCACAACCTCACTACTATCCCTAGGATTGACCCTCCTTGAATCATGGTGTGCTACATCTCATTTACTGATTGGATATAACTCCCAAACACTACTTAGGGGTCTGAATTGTCTAAAACTCAAAATTCTGTTTTTACTAAACGTAGACCACCAAGTTGAACTATCCATCAACCCCATAAGGGAACCCTCCTAAATACTCATCACCAAGGTATCTAATAATTATCCAAGGTTTCTACTGACCTTAATAGGGTATTATCCAATTTCCGTAATTTTCCATATTAAATTGGTATTTAATATAATTTAAAGTAGTTAAGGCCTTAAGCCAAATTACACATGAACTACCCTCAAAAAGACTCATCATACTACATGAGATTTATCAGTAAGGTGATATCTCATATCAAGGTGGTTCACTGAGTAACATGACCCTAGGATGTCATCTGGTCTACTAAATCATCATAATTGTATAATTACCAAAATGCCACTATAATTAGGAAAAATAGTATTTCACTTCTGAAAATTCTCCAAAAATTACCAAGTGTCCAAATGGGGACCTAGAGTCCTCTGCCAAATTATTGTGTCATTACCATGTGATTTAATATTTTACAATGATTAAACATTCAAAGATAGCAATTACCAATTTCTACTTGAAGTACTTGAAATATAATTCAACCAGCCTCCACATAATTATCATGGGCATATATTAACCTACAACTACAGATAACCAAGTATCACATCAATGCCCCATGATTTGATATTTTAAAAAGATTAAATACTCATAAGGATGTAAAATCCACTTTCTACATGAGGTACATGAAATATAATTCTACAAGCCTCCAAATAATTATCATGGGCATATATTAACCTAAAACTACAGGTAACCAAGTATCACATCAATGCCCCATGATTTGATATTTTAAAAAGATTAAATACTCATAAGGATGTAAAATCCACTTTCTACATGAGGTATAAGAAAAATAATTCCACAAGCCTCCAATTAATTATCATGGGTATATATTAACATAAAACCACAGTTAACCCAATATCATAACATTGCCCCATGATTTGGTATTTTAAAAAGATTTAATACTCAAGTCTTGAAAATTCCAATTTCTACATGAGGTACAAGAAATAGAATTCAACAAACTTCCAAACATTTATCATGGGCACATATTATCATAAAATGACAGATTCCCAAGTATCATAACATTGCCCTATGATTTGATATTTTAAATGGATTAAATATTCTTAAGCTAGCAAGCGCTTAAGCTTCACATACAAAGAATAATGCTTCAACAAATCATAACAAAATTACTATAGTCTAATTTCATCACTAACCACCCACTGAAAGAGTTACAACACCATACAAGGTCCTATGACTATGAATTTCATTTTAATAAGGAAGGGTGGCAAGTTCATTTATTAGGAAGAAATACACTTAAATACCCCTAAAAATTCTCATTAAATTTACTAAGTCATTTTATATTCCCACAAACATATCTACAAAGTCCTAAGCCATGGCAAGAACATTTGATACTATGTTCTTCACAAATCCCCACTTTGCACCCTTAAGGATTCACCCTTAGGGTTTTAGGTCACACCACCCTAATGGCTCCAAATGGACCATTAGGGTGTGACACTAGCATTTGTATATACATACCCACATAGCAACATGATAGGAGGGCTACTACTTCCCGGCGACAAGGCGTCCGGAGGAGGTGTTTTCCGGCGAACTAGCATGGCCGAAAATCAGCCAAAAACCATGATTTTGAGAGTTTGATTCCGACCCAATTGAGCCCGAACCTTCAAATAAAATAGATGGGAAGCTAGCATAGAGGGAGAGGAGGAGAAACGAACCTAACATGGAGCTTGGCGGTGGCGGCGATGGCGGTTGGCCATGGAAATGCTCCTCTCCGACGACCTTGCCCATTTCCTCCATTCTCCACCAAAAGCTTGGATCCAAAGGTCGATTTCGACTGCTTGCCAGCTTCTGAAGCTAATGAGATGGTCAAATGGGAGTGGGGAGGAGAGTATAAGGGAGTTTGAACTAAGAGGCCCACGTTTTTGGTGTTTTGTCCAACCAATCAGCTGTACACCTGCCCCTCTGCCCTATTCTCAGGTGCCCAGCAATCACCCAAGGACCTAGGCTGATTGAGATGGAGTGTGGGGGGGAGGGGGGGGCAAAGCTTTATCAATCATCTTTTTGTCCCCTCTTTCTCTCTCCTCCTTTGCTTTTTAATGAATCATGCACACATGTGACATTTGCCCTTCATAACCAGGTGTCATAGGGTATTAATTTGATGAAGATATTTGGTGGGGTCACTTGGTTTGAGCTTGGTTCAAGTGTATTTAGGTTAGGTCACTTAATTTGGGCTATGTTGACCATGATTGACCTAGGGTTGACTTTGGTCAACAAGGTGAGTGGGTTGACCCCACTTGGGGGTCATGGGTCCCTTAACATCACCCAATATTGGTTGGTCTATGGTGGGGCCCCAATTGGTTCAATTTAATCAAAGGGTGTAGATTTGACCAAAATTGGGTAAAGTTTGACTTTGGTCAATTGGGGTCAATTGGTCCCACCATGATGGGGCTTTTCGGTCCATTGGGTTCCTTAAGGTGTTTAGGGTGTGGTGGTAAGGTCAATTTGAACATTTGAGGGTCAATTGAACCCTAATTGACTTAGTTTGGTTAATGTTGACCTATTGTTGACTTTGGTCAATTTCATGCAATTGGGTCCCACCCAAGTGCAATTTCCATGGTTATGGTCTTCCTTAGTGGTTAGGGTGGTATGGGGGAGGTCAATTTGGTGAATTGAGGGTCAATTGGTCTAAGGGAGTGGTATTGGGCTATGTTGATTTTGTGCCCTTGGTGTGCACTTAGCACACTCCACTTGGCCCAAGGGCCTTAGTGGCCATTCTGCACACCACCCATGCCCTAACACCATCTAGGGGTCTAGAAGGATTGGTATTGGGCTATGTTGATTTCAATGTCTTGTATGATGTGAGTATCGTGTTTATTGTGATGAATTGATGTTAATTTCCTCTTCATGGTCGAATGATTTTCTTTCTTTATTGGATTTATGTTCATTGTTGTGGATATTTTGAGCAAGTATTCTTCTTCTATTTAGCGTGACGAGATTCGAGAGAGGAGTTGCGCTAATTTAGGGTTGAATCCTTTATTCTACGTGGCGAGATTCGAGAGAGGAGTCACGTATTTCTTAAATCAAAACTCCATCTTTTTACTACGCTGCAAGATTCGAGAGAGGAGTGGCGTAAGTGTAGCATAAATTCTAATTTAGTTTCAAGAGAGAAAGAGATTTCCTCGTTGGCTAACGACCGTGATTTTACACCTAAATGTTGTTTTATTTCGTCCTAAGTTAGAGATGACTAGGGGGATTTGGAAGGGCAGATATCAAAGATCGAGAGATGACGATATCCAATTAAAAATCGTTGTAGGAAAGGGATTAATCAATTCATGAGGATTATGTTTGAGATTTCATTATAATAGACACGGGAAAACATAATACAAGACTATTTTCCCAAAATCTGAACCAAAGGTCTAGTAATAGTAATTAAATAGTTTTATTTTCTCGTTGTAGTCTGATAATTATTATCGAAATTCACCTTAAAATTGTCACTTGGATTTAGAGAAAAGAACGATCTAGTAATTGCAAGCACTAATTCACTCACTTCCTCGAGGGAACGATCACTTCTCACTCTTTATTACTTGGTCCGGCACGTGCACTTGCGTAATACTATTCACCGCGTATCAATGGTGATCTGTGTGCTCTGAATCGGAAAACATGATTCGTCCGTCAGGTGGTTACGGTGGTTACAACGCAGAAATTATAGGGCTACCCCCGACCAACGCTATAAAAGAAGCACAGATCCTTCATTTCAGGACATCTTGTCTTCTATGCCCGAGAGAGCTTGTTTGAAGATTTCCTTGGAATTCTCCTTTGGCGCTTGAAGATCTCATTCGGCTCATAAAGATCTCATTCGAATCTTCAAAGATCTCCTTCGAGCCTTCAAAGGTTGCGAAAGACGACTCAACATTCTCACTTTTGTTCTCACTACCGTTCTCAGAAGAAGCACTTAGTTTTCCGAGAGGTGGTCTGTCACCCTCGGAGTTCTCTCTCTCTCTATCATTGTAACGAGCAGCGATCTATCGCACTCGAGTTCTCAATCTCCAGTTGTAACCTCCAAGAAGATAGTGGAAGTTGGTCGGCACAGCTCCGGCCGCGTGGTTTTTCACCCTTTCCGGGTTTTCCACGTTAAAAGTACTTTTGTCACTTACTAATTCACTCATTGACTGTTTGCTCGCTCGGTTCGCTTTCGAGCTAAGGTGGTTCAATTCGACCGGTCTACCAGAGCACCCGAGCGATCCACAACAATATATAGCAACTTCCCACTTAATTAAAAACACATAAAAGAATTATAATTTAAGTCAAAAGGGCTACGTTGACAACTTAGATAAATATGTTCTTGGTAGGAAACTCTTGATGTCGCCTGCCTCTATGACATATCCAACTTCGTTACTTTTCTTCTTTTAAGGGTCTATTTGGGAGAATTGCAGACCGTGACAAAGGGAGCTCTCAGAAATAGAAATTGTGAATGAAAATGTCGGTGAGAAATGGAGGTTACGGATAAAAATTATTTGGATTAAGCTCCATTTGCGGTGCTAGACGAAATAGGGTGTATTACCCGTAATTCGTTGAGACCAAATCAGAAATTAAGGTGACCGAGACAAAGTGTAGCGACCGCTCAGAAGCAACTGGAGACCACTCACCCGGGAAGAAAGTAAATGTACAACCCCCATATTTGCCGAGCGCGTGTAGCGCAGCGTGTACATGGTCGCAATGATGAAAATGACTGTAACAGGGTAAAATGACCGCTCGAACGCATTCAAAATGACCGTAATCAGAAAAGGCGGAGACCCACACTCGCCCCTTGGGGCGAGTAGGAGGAGATCCCCCTCCCCACTCGCCCTCCCCCTTGGGGGCGAGTGGGGGAGATCCCACTCGCCCCTTGGGGTGGGTAGGGGGGATCCCACTCACCCACCCGCCCCCTTGGGGGCGAGTGGGGGAGACCCCCACTCGCCCCTTGGGGCGGGTAGGGGGAGGTCCCCCTCCCCACTCGCCCCTTTGGGGGCGGGTGGGGGGAGACCCCCACTCGCCCCTTTGGGGGCGGGTGGGGGGAGACACCCCTCCCCACTCGCCCGCCCCCTTGGGGCGAGTGGGAGGAAGCCCCCACTCGCCCTTCTTGGGCGAGTGGGGTCTCGTGTAATCTCGTTTGGACCTCCGGCAAGGGCGGGAGTGGACGTTTCAGGTCCCACTCGCCCTCCTCGCCTACCTTGGTGGCGATCGCAGGGTTGCAAGGTCGCATGGTTGCAGGGTTGCAAGGTCGCAGGGTTGCCAGGGAAGACTCAAGAAGTAATGTTTCGGCCCGCGTTTAGCCTTTTCAAACAGTGGAAGTCGGCTATCCGCAGACCATTTCGATTATCCGCAGACCATTTCGATTATCCGCAGACCATTTTTTAGGAAGTCTATAAATAGACCCCCATGGGCACCTTGAGGAGGGTTGGCATCTCTCTACCCCCCCCCCCCCTAGTGTGTTGTCAGTTAGCAGGCGTCCCTGTCTTCTGCTCGCCAAGTCCCTTAGGTGAGCGGTCAGGTGTTTGCTAGTGTTCTCCATGGTGCACAGGCTCGGCATTGGCTTGGGAGGGAAGATCTTCGGATCTTTCGGGTTAGTGGTGGGACCTCCTCGTTGTAGCTCGCGGGGTCTATCTTCATCTAAGTCCACAAGTAGAGAGATTTTGCTAGGCTCCAAGTCTCCGGTCGTAGGACTTCACCTGAGAGGAGTAAGGGCAAGCTGTCTACCCCAATTTCGAACTGTTTGAATCCCAATTTTTGGGTTTCAACATAGGGCTAGTAAAATTACGGCTTCGTTTGGTGCAGTGGTGGAGATCGTGAACACGATAGTCATGGATCGTCGTTCGTAAACGCCCGACCACACCTAAAACAATTTATGCATTTTATGCTCAAAACTAGTTAATTTGCTTGGCAGCGGTCTTAACCTTTGTCTTGCTGAACATACATTCTATGATAAAAAGGCGTTTTGACCAAACTTATCGGAGCAAGTAAGCCGCGACAAACAAAGTCTAAATCTTCCGGTAAAACAGAGTTAATTTTTGTCCAAACTCACCGGAGCAAAAACGCTGCATCAAACGGAGCTTAGTGGAGTGGCACACCGGAAAGTCTTCCCTTAAATTTATTATTTTATTATATATAATAATATAATATATTATAGTGCTAAAAAAATCATGGAATCAAACAAAATCTCTGTGTATGTACGAGTGACAGTGCACGGGGTGCTCTGCGCGACAGTATCCTGCCCGCCCCCAGCACGCACCCAATTTTTTTTTAATTTTGTAAATTACTTATATTATTTATTATTATACATTTTTAGATTTTTTTAAAACAATATGTAATTTTTTAAAAGTTTAAAAATATATGTTTTATATATGTATAAATGTATAATTATATTAAAAATTTATATATATATATTATATATCTATATTATATAAAGAAAAACTTAATATATTATAGCAAATTATATATATATATATTATAATACAAATTTTTTTACGGATTTAAATATATAATATAATATATATTATAAAATTTAAATTTTAAAAATTTAAAAATAAAATACAAGAATTTTTAATTTTTTAAATTTCTAAAAAAAGGGAAATAAAAGTAATATAAATAAATATAACTGGGGAAAGCAGGGTCATGCGGGGCACGAGGGGCCCCCAGTGCAGTGTCACTCGTATTATATATATAATTTTAAGTAATTTAATATATTATATTTTTACTACTATATACAAGAAGGTGGCTTTGGTGCAACCTTCAAAATTGTCAAATATAGTATCATTCTTTTACCCCAATTACTTAAACACATATTATGAAAAAATGAAAATACATAAAATATAATGGCTATTTGTGTAATTACACTATATCCCTATAATAAAAATAATGATAAAATTTCATAAAATTTAAAAGCTTTTTAGTAGACCTTTACACCTACTATGATAGGTTATCATTAGACATTCTAGATTTACTTTAAAATTATTTTTTGTTAAAATATAAATGTTTTTGAAAAAAATAATTATAAAATATTAATTAAAATTTTTGTGCGGTTATTTTGAGTACTCATATGTATCATTAGACCCCCTAGATCTACTATCGCGTTTGGCAGTAGGGGAATGCGGGCGCAGCCCGCTCGAATGCGGGCGAAGCCCGCCAAGAGTCAGCGAGCACGGGCTCGCCCGTGCGGAGCTGCTCGTAATAATATAAACAAAAAAAATGTGTATTAATATAAACAAAAAATATGTTGATTCCCTTCCCCGCCGCCGGCCTGATCGGAGCCCACCAGAGAGGTCGACGGACCCCGGCGAACCTACCGGGGTAGTCCGGCGGCGCTCCGACAAGGCCACCGCTGGCGGTGGCCCTGACCGTGAGGTCCAGGTTTGGGCCTCCTGGTCAAGGCCACCGCCGGCCGGCGGTGGCCCTGCCGGAGCGCCGCCGGACTACCCCCGACAGGTTTGCCGGGGTCCGACGACCTAGCCGGTGGGCTCCGGTCAGGCCGGCGGCGGCTCCGCCGGCGGCATGGAAGGGAAACGAGAAGGGAAACTTCGGTGAACAGTGATGTCGGGATTTGGCTATTTGCAGCCTAGATCTACATGATCCAACGGCTATGATTCAATTAATGGTTGTAATCTGGCTTCAAAATGGGCTTGAAAGTACTGTTTTATAAAATATTGATATAGGATGAATAGTTATGGGCTCTGCCACAATTAAGGGATGAATAAAAAGCCATTTTAAAGATCTACTCGCAGACTGCAGCACAGCAGGCCAATGCTAAAGGCCGAAAAGCCAGGCCGTTCCAGGACACCTGTTAGGCAGCACTCAAATTCTATTCGCGCTTAATTATTATTATTATTTGTTTATTTAAATACACTGCAAAAAACAATAGTTGTGTAAAAATAAAAATAAAATATTATTAGGGTGTATCCAAATTCCATGCCCGGTATTAATTAAAAATAGGCAAATAATAAACCCGCAGACACGTGGAATGCCATGGATATGACTGTACTGTAGTGATTAGACGGCACATTCAGGTGATATTCTTTTAGTTTCTTGTGCCGGAGAATATTTATTATTCCTAATTCCAAGTTCCAACCGCCTTTTATGCTTTTACACATTATATATAGAGTAATTTTTGGGTACGTTTGTTTACGTGTGGGTGCCATCAGAGCCCTCCAAATAAAGATCAAATCACGCGCACTATTTTTAAAGTAATTTTGGGCGGCTGGCAATGCACGCACACGGCACTGTGCAGGTACGTATACGTACATAAAAAATTTCGTTATATATAAGAGTGAGAGGGGCTCCGCCCCTACTGCCAAGTGCGATAGTACTCGGTCGGTGACGGCGGGCTTCGTCCGCTCCCGACTGAACATATATATATATATGAGTATTAAAATGTCCGCACAAAAATTTTAATTAATATTTTATAATTGTTTTTTTCAAAAACATTTATATTTTAACAAGAAATTATTTTAAAGTTGGTCTTAGAGGTCTAATGATAACCTACCATAGTAGGTTTAGGAGGTCTACTAAAAAGCTTTTGTATTTTATGAATTTCCATCATTATTTTATTATAGGGATATTGTGTAATTACATAAATAGACATTATATTTTATGAATTTTCATTTTTACATAATATATGTTAAGTCATTTGAGTAAAAGAATGAAGTTATATTTGACAATTTTTTAATGTTGCACCAAAGGCAACTTCTTGTATATAGTAGTTAAAGATATACACACATGAGCATCTTCACATGCGTTACGTCCGCACTCGATGCTCTCGGGCAGTCTTCGGTCGCATCAATGCGGGCTTTGCCCACATAAAGCCGTGATGCGCCCATCATCACTGCTCTTGATTGCACGGGCTTCGCCTGTGAACGTCACGAATGTCTCGCCGCTCGCACCCCAGCACCGTGAAACCCCCATTGATGCTTTGAGTTCAGGGGTAAGAGCCCTTGGCTTCTGAAGAGATGGATGATCGCAAATGACGAGCAATATTTTTGTCCGTGAGGTATTGAGAGGAGTGAAGATCTGATGCTGGTGGTGCCCCCGACTCGGCTGGAGTCGTCGTGACGTCCATCATTCCTCTTAGGTGTCATAGATGAGTCCTGCTCCTTTCTTGGTAGACTTTTGAATTATTGTTGTTGCGGGTCGTCCAACGCTCTCCTAGACAGGTCGAGCTGAACTGTCTTAGCTCGAGAGTGAGCCGAACGCGCAAACAGTCAAAAGTGAGAACCAACAACAGACAGCAGGATTTTTACGTGGAAAACCCCCAAAGGGAAAAAGCCACGGGGCCTAGCCCAGTTCTGAATGATCCACTAGTTTTGTGAGTTGCAGTGAGGATTGTTTTTCGAGGGTGACAGGTCATCGCTCGTTCAAATATTTTGTTAAGTCCTTTCCGCTTTTAAGAGTCGCTTTTGATGGAGTGCCCTTGTGGATCCCCTTCAACGCGGAACTCGGTGATGCTACCTCAAACAGAGCGTCGCGGAGCGGCTTTGACGAAGAACGTTGGGAAGGGGCCTGGAGCTGAACGTTCTAGAGCAGTCTCGTTCCACCTCACTGAGGTCCTCCAAAAGTACTTGGAGTAAAGCTGGGAAGCTGAGGGAGATCTCCAAGAGGGGCTTGAATGTCGATGAAGATCTTCCAAAAATCTTCGCCGGAAAACTCAAGAGCTTCTTCTTCTCCCCATGTGAAAAGTCCCCTCCAATGGAGGCCTGGCTCCCCTTTATAGTTTTTGAGGAGGAAGTTCTGGAGTAGTCTCTGCAGAGCGGGAGCACAGGAGCGCCTCCCGCGGAGCAGGAGCACTCTTGCGGAGCAGGCGGGAGCGGAAGCGATAACTTGAGGTCGCTTAGCTACAAGATTTAAACCGGGCACCAGAGCCAGAGCCGCCTTACGGGTCCGGACGAGGCTGCGATGAGAAACATTCGGTCTGACTCAACCCGAGCCCTTTTAGGGGAACCCCATCAATTGCCCCTCAGTTTTCGGAGGCCGAGACTTACGGTTGATAGTCCGAAAATTTCTATCGTTCGTTACGAGCCCGCGAGAGTGTGTCTCGCCACGGAGGCCCTCGCATTTTGCAGCGGGAAACTTCCGCCTCACAATCAGGCTAACCAGGTGCTTACTCAGACGCGATCCCCTCGGCTTACTTGAGTGTGTTCGGGAAATTACTTGAGTGTGTTCGGGAATATTAAGTCTTTAATGACGATTCATTTATTTAAAGCAGAGAATAATGGATATATTCCTTAATGAAAATTTGACATTAATGAGAATATATTATTCCTCCTTAATGGGATTTAAACATTAATGAGAATGTTTGATTCCTCTTTAATGGTATCCGGAGACAAATGAAAATACTTGATTTTTTTCATTCTCACACTTGCTAAACTTTTAAAAGACGGAACTGCGCGGGAACACTCGCGACAAAACACGCGCAAGGGGCGCACACCCGAGCCCGCTGCAACTCAGAAAAGGCGCGACACTGCAGCGCTTGTAGCGCCGCTGCGCTCGAGGAGCACACCCCGCCACACACAGGGCGTGACACTTCCTGCGCCCGGGCAGCACGACACTGCCCCGAGCAGGGGCAGCGCCGCCCTGCCGCGCGCAGGGACAGCGCCGCACTGTCGCCCCCAGAGGCAGCACCAGACTACCGCGCGCGGGCAGGGCAGCCTGCTGCGCGGCACTGCTAGCATCTCCGACGAGGAGGCGTTCGACCTCACTACCATCTCCCTCCTCCTCACCATCGCCGTCTCTGACCGTCACAACTCCTCCCCTGTCATCAAGTCGCAACCCTGGGAGCGTGACAGTTCCCCGGGCAGGGCAGCACCTCCCCCGAGCGCAGCAGGTCGCACTGGCCGAGCGCCGCAAGACCGCGCGCAGTAGAAGCGCCGCCCGCGCGCAGCGGTTGCGCAGGCCGCGCGCGGCAGTTGAGATAACTCTGCAAAGTTGTCTATCACACCTTCCCTCAGAAGTGGAACCAGGTGCGGGCTTGTCCTTTTAGTGTTGTCGGGAACACTTGACACGAAAGCTAGTCAGAGGCATTATAGATCCTCATGATGGTGGCGAAATGGATGACGTGCTCCAGCGAATCGTCTGTTCCATCGTAAGCCTCGATGCTCGGTAGTTTAAGACCGTGCGGGATGGGGTGTGCTAGTACTTGCGGAGTTGGCAGAGAGACATGTTGAATGGGTCGTCGTGCAACTACAGCCCATCGCCTCTCGACACCATATTCCTCCTCGATCATCTCGCGCACCCCTTCGCGAGTGATCCTTACATTTGCATGCTCTCTGTTTGCTTCCCCCGCTAGGGGACTGTGCTGCCTTCCCTCTAGATGCCCCCCGGGTTGCACCGGGTGGGAAGAACTGTCAGCATTGGAAAATTTGCCCTCAGCATTGGCTTCCGCGCGAGCGACGTTTTCAAGTCGAGCCTGGTCGGGGATTGTCGGAGGCCGAGCAATTTGGGCATCAACGAGAATGTGGGCGCGGGTGACCCCGAGATTCCTCATTAGAGCTTGCATCTCGGCCTGCCGCTATTCTATCACGCGCATGCGTTCCTCAGCGCAACTACCATCGCCACCCTAACTCCATCGAGTGGCGGCACGCCACAGACGTGCGAGTTGTTAGGAGCGTGTTTGGCGTGCATCCCCGGAGCTGCTCCGTCGGCAGCGCAAGTGCTTCTTCTGGTCATCATTGTTGGTCAAGAGTATTGCTGATGAGCACTATCTTCATAGAATCTTTGGATAGTTGAGAACTTTGTTCCCACAGACGGTGTCAAACTGTTGCGGGTCGTCCAACACTCTCCTAGACCGGTCGAGCTGAACCCTCTTAGCTTGAGAGTGAGCCGAACGCGCAAACAATCAAAAGTAAGAACCAACAGCAGACAACAGGATTTTTACGTGGAAAACCCCAAAAGGGAAAAAACCACGGGGCCTACCCCAGTTCTGAACGATCCACTAGTTTTGTGAGTTACAATGATAATTGTTTTTCGATGGTGACAGACCACCGCTCGTTACAAAGATTTTGCTAAGTCATTTCCACTCTTAAGAGTCGTTTTCGATGGAGTGCCATCGTGGATCCCCTTCAGCGCGGAACTCGTTGATGTTACCTCAAACAGAGCGTCGCGGAGCAACTTTGGAGAAGAACGATGAGAAGCGGCCTGGAGCTGAACGTTCTGGAGCAGTCTCGTTCCACCCCACTGAGGTCCTCCCAAAGTACTTGATGTAAAGCTGGGAAGCTGAGGGAGATCTCCAAGAGGGGCTTGAATGTCGATGAAGATCTTCCAAAAATCCTCGCCGGAAAACTCAAGAGCTCCTTCTTCTCCCCATGTCAAAAGTTCCCTCCAATGGAGGCCTGAATCCGCTTTTATAGTTTTTGAGGAGGGCGTTCCGGTAACTGCGACATGCTGATTCTCAGACGAGCAAATAAGGATGCTTGATCCGGGGCACGCGGATTGTCAACTTTGTGATTATGATGAGTTTGCCCCCTCAGTCATGCTGGGCATCTTGGGCAGCCCGGGCAGCCTCGCTGGTGCTGGTGGTGGCCGGCGATCGCCGCCGGCGATGGACAATAGCGGTGCGCTCCGCGGAACAATCATAAGCGAGAGCGCTTCTTGTGGACCACAAGAGAGTGGGAGCGCTTCCCGTGGAGCAGGAGCGGAAGAGTGCTTTCTGTGGAGCAGGAGCGAGCAGAAGCACTCTTGTGGAGCAGGCGAGAGCGGATGCGCTCTCTGCGGAGCGGGAGCACTTTCTGCGGAGCAGGAGCGAGCGGGAGCACATGAGCACCTCCCGCGGAGCAGGAGCGAGCAGAATCACTCTTGCGGAGTAGGCGGGAGCGGAAGCGATAACTCGAGGTTGCTTAGCTGCAGGATTTAGACCGGGCACCAGAGCCAGAGCCACCTTACGGGTTCGGACGAGGCTGCGATGAGAAACATTCGGTCTGACCCAACCTGAGCCCTTTTAGGGGAACCCCATCAATTGTCGATGAGCTTATGTTTCCTCGTTTGCCGCTATATGGGCCTCGACGCGGTGAACAAGTCGGGATAGTTGGACGGTGTTTCCCTCATCGATGCTGAATAGAAGCCGCCGGGTTGAAGCCACTACAACAAATTAGACCTATAACGACGTTTATTTTGCGACGCTTTTGTAAACGTCGCCGTAGGTTTTTGTATTTCGCGGCGTTTATTTTTATAAAACGTTACTAATATTATTAGCGGCGTTTATTCTGGTAAACGTGACGAGAAACACACGTTTTTGCGACGCTTTTACATTAAAACGCCACTAAAATAAACAGCTAAACCCTTTATTCCCTTTGTGCTTTTAAATCTAGGGTTCTCCCACTTATTTCGATCCCCTGCTCTTTCTCGCGACCGCCAGGAGCTTGCCCTAATATCGCCGATAGAGAACTCCGGTCATCGCTGCTAGAATCGATCATTCCTCTACTCTTTCTCGCGGCGCCATAAGGTATCGAATCACGCCTATACTTTACGGTTCGTTTGTTCCTCGACTGCTAGAATCGATTTCGGGATTTGCAGTCCTCGATGTAGGTGTGACTCTCCAATTCTTTTAACGCATTTAATTTTATTTGCTAAAGACATCCAGATTATTGCATGCCTCCAAATATATTCGGCGTTGTATACACTCATGTTCTCGTACTTTTTTCCTTTGCAACCATGACTGGTTAATTTCTATATTTCAGCGAGTCTGAAGGTTCATGTTTTTGGGTTGGTTAATTCATTATGACTGTCTTTATCCTGGTTTAACAGGCATCGGATTGCTGTAGGCTAGGCTTGGGGATGAAGTTCGGAAGAAAGAACAATGCAATAAGGAGCATGGCTTTCAAAAGCGCCAATTCCTGGTAATGAATCTTGCCGCTTGAACTTAGAGAACATAGATTCCATTATGTTTTCTATGTATGATCACTAAATAGAGAGCTATGGACTTGTCTTTGTGAAGGGAGGTGACACACGAGCATCAAAAAAGTAGTGTGGTGCTAATAATCCTAATAATTTTCAGAGAGACAAGTTTTGGTTCAATGTAAAGCACATAAATATGCACACGAATACATGAATTTTCTGATTTCCCAGAAAACATCATCATATTCATAAATAATTTCATGTTTATTAATTTGGTAACCATGTTAGAGAAAGCCATCAGCTATGTGAAGTTTCTTCAATTGCAAGTGAAGGCATTGGGCAAAAGATGAGTTCTCGCCGGCCCAAGGAGGAAAAGCTCCGGAAGATCCACGTGAAATCCTATCAGATTTAGAAAGTTTTGGTTCTGTTTTTCTGTTGCTATCAATGTTGTGATTTCATTTCACATGCTTCATTTTTACTATTTGCACTCGAATTTATCCATTCGTATAGAAATTGCATGATTAGAATGTCTTCAGCTGGGAACATTTTTATTGTGATGATTTGATACAAGTTGAGCATATATGCTTAATTTATTTTACTTGCATAAGATTATTAAAGAAATTGCCTCAATCACTTGAATTCATCTATATATGCTTTATTGATTCAAGCTTACATCTACATAGTTGCGTATGCTAGTATTACGTTGATCTTAGTTCTTAAAATTAATAGTTAGATTTAGAAAGCTGCTTCAATATTAGATTTGGTTGATTTCAATGTTAGAAAGCAATACAAAATAATTTTTTTTAAAACAAATCAATAATAATTCCCGGCATTTTTATAAAAAAGCGTGACCACAGAGGTCCTTTTTTTTATTTACACTAAAGAGCTATTACAGTGCTTTCCAGAAAAGCGTTGCAATAGGTCTTGCCTATTGCGGCGCTTTCCAGAAAAGCGCCGCAATAGGTTTTGATCTACGGCGACGTTTTATCAAAAAAAAAACGCCACAAAATGCTACAGCGCCGACGGCAACCGAGACGACGCCGAGCAGAAGCTCGAGGCCGACCCTTAGAATTTGTCGTGCTTCAGTAGTGAAACGACAGAAGTAGCCCTTGAGTGCTTCCCCCTCGTTCCGACGGACCCTAGTAAGATGGGAGGGGTCTCGGATTGTCCGGCGATTGGCAATGAACAGTTCGACGAATAGCTGAGTCAATTATGTGAAATTGTCAATTTCTCCTTCCCTTAGAGAATAAAATCAAGTACGAGCTTGTCCTTTCAAAGTTGTCGGGAACACCTGACACAACAGTTGGTCAGAGTCGCTGCAAATCCGCATGATTGTCACGAAGTGATTGATATGCTCCAATGGGTCGTATGACCCATCATATGCCGGAAAAGGTGGGTGTGCAGTACTGCACCGTGCAGTGCGGGAATCGCACCGTTCACACACATGCTTTGAGATGTGTGCGATCATCGCACACATCTCAAAGTTTATTGAACGGTGCGATTCCCGCACTGCACGGTGCAGTGCGGGAAACGCACGGCAGCTTGAATCCACACGGGATGGGGTGCGCTAGAATTTGCGGAGTTAGCGGGGAGCTGTGGCGAAAATGGTGTTGTCAGTAGGGATGTTCACGGATAATATAGTTCGTGAATAATTCAAGATTCGATTAAAATTCGTATTTTTCGAATTCAAATCTGAATTCGGATTCGAATATTTTTGAAACTGAATGCGAATAATTTTATTCCTCTTCGAAAGATTCGTAAATAGTTCTCGAATACTAAAATATATAGCTAAATTATAAGATTTATATGTGTAATTAAATATTATATATAATTATATTTTAACATTATATATAATTAAATATTATAAAATTCGGTTTTGAATTTGAATCCATGTTCGAATCCGAATTTGAATCTGAATTCGAACCCAAATTTGAATCCAAGATTTCATGACGAATCTGAATTCGACACTGAATATTCGAATGAATCTGAATCTCTGCATTCTATGTCAAATTTGGATTCGATTGAAAAGTTTTTCAAATCAGTTCGTGAACACCCATAGTTGTGAGTGCGCAACACGCCCCCCCCCCCCCCCCCCCCCCCCCCTCGTGTTTGTACTCTTCCTCAATCAAGTTGCGCACTTCTTCACAATTAGTAGGCATCCTTTCGGTCTGTCCGCCAACTGCCTCCCCCGGAAGTGGACTATGCTGCGCAAGTTTGGGGATCTTGTCAGGCAGTGGCGGATGGGTAGATCTTGCGACGTCAGATAAGTCGTCCGTAACAGGGTCTTTGAAGCGGGCAACACCCTCGGGTAAGGCGTGATTTAGAAGCAGCGACAGTCGGTCGCCTAGTGCGAGGACTAGGTTAGGGGACTTGATCGATGAATTCCTCATAAATTGCCCTGCTGGTTGTGCAAGCACCTCTTCCTGTCATTGGTGTTGGTCAGGAGCACTTGTGCAGAGCAAGCACGGTCTTAAGAAATCCTTCAGAGTTTTGGGAACACTTTCCCACAGACTGCGCCAAATTGCTGAGGGTCATTCGGTTTTCCCTCGGTTCGGAGAATCGGACCGCCTTAGCTCGAGAGAGAGCTGAGCACATAAACAGTCAAATGAAATCCAAGCAAAAATGACACGCGACATTTTTGCGTGGAAAATCCGAAAAGAGTGAAAAACACGTAGTCGGATTTGTGTCGGACCGAAATCCACTAATTTCTTTGAGGTTACACGAGTTTGAGATTCTCGGTGTTAGTTTTTTGAAGTGAGCTGTCGCCCGGCGACAGTGGCTATCGCCGGCGACAGTGTGCGAGTATCGGCGACATCGAGCGAGTATCGGCGACAGTGTGCGAGTATCGGCGTCAGCGTGCGAGTATCGGCGATCTCGCCGCGGCGGTTGCTCCTACTCGCCCCCCTTGAGTTTGCCTATAAATAGAGGGGTACCCCCCCCCCCCCCCCTAAAGAGATACACTTTCTGACAGTGACGAGTATATACTCTGAGAGTGACGAGTATAGCCATCAGAAGTGGCGAGTATCCTCAACTCTGAGCGAGTTAGAGATACCAGAGTGCTACCCGGCGAGCATCGGACTTGGAGTAAGTTCGGCAGGCGAGCATCGGACTTGGAGCGAGTTCGGCGAGCTCCTTGAGCGAGTAGCGAGTAGAGGAGATATCGCCGGCGATAGTGGATATCGCCCAGGCGACAGCGAGGAGGAGAGGAAGCGCGCGCGTCGAGCGTGCGAGTATCCTGGAGTGCGAGCAGTGAGCTTGCGAGTATCTGGAGTGCGAGCAGCGAGCTTGCGAGGATCCGAGCTATCGCCCAGGCGACAGTCAATATCGCCCGGCGACAGCGAGAAGCGAGCTTCTGTGGCGAGGAGCGAGTATTGGAGCGAGTATCACCATCCTGGTGTGCTCAGGAGGAGAAGCGAACCTTGTCCGTGACCAAAGTCTTACTTTCTTTAGGCTGTTGTGATTCAAGTTGGATGCAACTTGTATTCAGCCGTGTGTATTTGTAATTGATTGCCTAGTTGAGATATAAAACCTTCTTTATCCATTGTTGGTTCTCTTGATCGATAGCACCCCCAAAAAAAATTCAACATGGTATCAGAGGGAGGTTGCTGAAGCAGCGCATGCTATCGTAGTTCAAGGTTGTCATCCAAGATGGACAGTGGAGGAGGTTTTGCGAGAGGACTAGGCATTGAGCTGCTTACTCAAACCAACTACAAGAAGTGGATGTCTTGTATGGAGAGCTACCTTCTTGGAGAGGATCTCTGGGAGGTTGTTGGTGGTGGGGAGCAAGAGGAAGTTGTAGCTGCCGGCGATAATGGTCCAGCTGTGAGAGCTTGGAGGAAGACCAACGCCAAGGCGGAGTTCACCTTGAAGAGAGTCATATCACCTGACTTGTTCGACCACATCATTGGTTGCAAGTCAGCGTCTGCGACCTGGATAGCCCTCGATGGGTTATTCAACAAGAAGAATGTGGCGCGGCTACAATTCCTGGAGAATGAGTTGGCGAAGTCGACTCAAGGCGAGATGGCGATATCCACCTTCTTCCTGAAGGTGAAGAACCTATGCGGGGAGATCTCGGCCTTGGATCCTGAAGAGCCAATCTCAGAGGCGAAGTTGAAGCGGCACATACTCCGAGGCTTGAGGAGGGAGTATGTCCCCTTCGTTACTTCCTTGCAAGGATGGCTATTCAGCCCTCCCTTCTGGAGCTAGAGAACCTGCTATCGTCACAGGAGAGCCTGGCGAAGCAGATGGCGGGAGTATCCATCTCAGGAGGAGATGGCGAGGCCTTGTTCTCAGGAAAGAGGAGATCCTGGGACAAGAGGAAGAAGAACCCCCGAGAGGGACCTTCAACGTCCTCTCAGGGAGATGGGGGAAAGTTCCTTCCTGCCCGTGATGAGAAGGGGAGATACCTTTGCTTTGCCTGTAAGAAGTATGGGCATATGGCAAAGGATTGCCGGTCTAATCTCCAGGCTGGTCATGTTGCTGAGAAAGGTGGAGACCTTCAGAGAGGTGGAGACCATCGAAGAGGTGGAGGTCACCAGGGCGGTGAGAGGGGGGACAATTGTTTCTTGGCAGAGATGACGGCAACGTCAGTCGATGTCTTAGCCTCCATCAACCTCGAGGACGACTGGATAGTGGATTCCGGTTGCGGGCATCATCTCACTGGAGATATGTCGAAGTTTGCCTCCTCGGCAGCATATGAAGGATCGGATGCTATCATCACTACGGATGATACGGTGCATCCAGTGGAGCGAGAAGGGAAGGTGTCCCTTGGGAGTAGAGAGAAGCCAGTGACACTGAAGAGTGTCTATCACGTGCCTGGCATGAAGAAGAACCTCTTCTCAGTGGCGAACGTCGTGGATGCTGGATACCACGTGCTGTTTGGACCAAAGGAGGTAAAGTTCTTGAAGAACCTATCGTCTGTCGATGCTGACGTCACGCTCACCGGGAGAAGGATGAAGGACTTGTATGTTCTGTCTGCAAGTGCCTACGTGGACAAGCTGAAGACAAACGACAGCGCTGTGATCTGGCATGAGAGGCTGGGTCATGTGGGGATGGACAAGTTGAAGATGATGGCGGCAAAGGGCCTAGTGAGTGGCCTGCCTCATCTCTCTTCCTACGACGACGGTCATGTGTGCGACGGATGCCAATATGGAAAGTCACATCGACTTCCATTTGACAAGTCGGAGACCAGGTGTAGGGCACCTCTTGAGTGCATACAAGTTGATGTTATGGGGCCGTGCGCCACCCTTACTTATGGAGGCAATAAGTATGCGTTGGTTCTGGTGGATGACTACACCCGCTATACGTGGGTATACTTTCTGAGAGAGAAGTCAGAAGTATTCAACAAGTTCCTCGAGTGGAAGGAACTTGTGGAGGGGAGGCTGAACCGCAGAGTCAAGAAGCTGAGGAGCGACAATGGAGGGGAGTTTACCTCCAATGAGTTTGCTTCTTTCTGCAGGAGGTTCGGCATTCGGCGGGAGCTCTCTTGCGCTCACACCCCTCAGCAGAATGGGGTGGCAGAGAGGAAGATCCGCCATCTGGTGGAGACTACCAGGAGTTGGCTACATGCCAAGAGCATTCCCAAGGCCTTATGGGCAGAGGGAATGGCGTGTGCCACTCATATGATCAACAGGCTGCCTCTGAGTCCTAACAGGATGGTGTCTCCACACCAGCTCATGTTCGGGGAGAAGCCCAATGTGGGTCACATGAAGGTGTTCGGTTCTACCTGCTTAGTGCACGTCCCGGACGCTCAGAGAACAAAGTTGGAGCCGAAGGCGAGGAAGTGTATCTTCATCGGCTACGATGAGCGAAAGAATGGGTGGAAGTGCATGGATCCGCAGACTCACAGGTTCGTCGTCTCGCGCGACGTTGTGTTTGACGAACTGGTCTCATACCAGGGAGTCTCTTCTGTGGAGCTGCCGGAGAGTGGAGAAGCTAGCAGGGAAGAGGAGTGGGTCGCTGAGGACCCTACTGTGGAGTTGGAGTTATCTTTAATTGCTCCATTGCCATCTGGCTCAGGAGGAGCTTCTGGCTCAGGGGGAGCTACGAACTCAAGTAGCAGGGAGAGCACCGCTACAGGAGGAGTTCTGAGAGGAGCTCAAGCAGAGGAGTCTACCGGAGTGGTAGATAGTGGCCAAGCCTTGAGGAGGTCGAAGAGGACCATCGTCCCGCCTGCTCGCTATAAGGAGGGGAACTTCGTGAGTCTGGTTTCCTGCTTCTTCGCAGGACCACTCGATGAGAGGGAACCTGCCTGCTTTGAGGATGCAGCTGGCATCAAGGAGTGGGACGAGGCCATGGAGGAAGAGATGGAGGCCCTGAAGAAGAACGAGACATGGGACCTGGTTCCCATGGTGGAGGGCATCAAACCTGTCACCTGCAAGTGGGTGTACAAGGTGAAGAAGAGGGCTGATGGAGAAGTGGAGCGGTACAAGGCGAGGCTTGTCGCTCGAGGCTTCTCACAGACCTACGGAGAGGACTACGAGGAGACCTTCAGTCATGTAACGAAGATGACGTCGGTGAGGACGATCATTGCTTTGGCAGCGTGCCGAGGTTGGAAGCTATGACAGCTGGACGTGAAGAACGCGTTCTTATATGGAGAGATCGACAAAGACATATTCATGGTGCAACCACCTGGATACGTGTCCAAGTCCCATCCACGTCACGTCTGCAAGCTGAAGAAGGCCCTCTATGGTCTGAAACAGGCGCCGAGAGCCTGGTATGGGAAGATTGCGGAGTACTTGCAGTTCTGCGGCTACGATGCCTCAGACTCGGACTCCAGCATGTTCGTGAAGAAGGATGGAGGTCTTCACGTGCTAGTGTTGCTATACGTCGACGACATGATCGTGACAGGGAACAACCCTGAGGAGGTCGCGGCGCTGAGAGAGCAGCTTTCCATACGCTTCGAGATGAAGGATCTTGGTGAACTGCACCATTTCCTTGGTCTCCAAGTAGAGAAGAGAAGAGGCGGACTGGATGTTTCCCAGAGGGCATATGCCGAGAAGATCGTCGAAAGATTCGGCATGAAGGAGGGGAAGAGCAGTTCCGTTCCTCTGGAGGCGAGGCTGAAGCTTCGGAAGGAAGAAGGAAGGATTCTTCCTGATCCGAAGATCTTTCGGGCTCTGGTAGGGAGTCCTATATACTTAACTATCACAAGGCCGGACATCGTCTTTGCTGTCGGCCGAGTTAGTCGATATATGCAGGATCCGCGGAAGCCTCATCTGGAGGCAGCCAAGGGGATTCTGAAGTATGTGAAGGGCACCCTTGAGATGGGATTGTCCTATGAAGAGAAGTCTAACTTCAAGCTGCACGGGTACACGGATGCAGACTACGGAGGTGACGCTGATGATCGCAAGTCGACATCAGGTTACGTGTTCTTGTGTGGAGCTGCTGCTATCTCGTGGTGTAGCAAGAAGCAGGACTCTATTTCCCTTTCTACCACAGAGGCCGAGTACAAGGCGTCGTCCTTAGCAGCTCAGGAGTGTGTCTGGCTAAGGAGACTAGTGGAGGATGTGGATGAGGAGGTCAGCGGACCTACTGTGCTTCGCGGGGACAATGAGAGTGCATTGAAACTGGTAACCAATCCAGTGTGTCATGCGAGGACCAAGCACATTGAGATCGAGCATCACTTCATCAGAGAGAAGGTGCTGGGTGGCTTGATCACGGAGCGAAGACAACCTTGCGGACATATTCACAAAGCCCCTATCTGCGGGGCCGTTCCGGAGGCTTCGCTCATTGCTTGGAGTTGTTCCCGGAGCTCACTTCAAGGGGGAGTGTTAGTTTTTTGAAGTGAGCTGTCGCCCGGCGACAGTGGCTATCGCCGGCGACAGTGTGCGAGTATCGGCGACATCGAGCGAGTATCGGCGACAGTGTGCGAGTATCGGCGTCAGCGTGCGAGTATCGGCGATCTCGCCGCGGCGGTTGCTCCTACTCGCCCCCCTTGAGTTTGCCTATAAATAGAGGGGTACCCCCCCCCCCCCCCCCCCCCCCCTAAAGAGATACACTTTCTGACAGTGACGAGTATATACTCTGAGAGTGACGAGTATAGCCATCAGAAGTGGCGAGTATCCTCAACTCTGAGCGAGTTAGAGATACCAGAGTGCTACCCGGCGAGCATCGGACTTGGATTAAGTTCGGCAGGCGAGCATCGGACTTGGAGCGAGTTCGGCGAGCTCCTTGAGCGAGTAGCGAGTAGCGAGTATAGCCATCAGAAGTGGCGAGTATCCTCAACTCTGAGCGAGTTAGAGATACCAGAGTGCTACCCGGCGAGCATCGGACTTGGATTAAGTTCGGCAGGCGAGCATCGGACTTGGAGCGAGTTCGGCGAGCTCCTTGAGCGAGTAGCGAGTAGAGGAGATATCGCCGACGATAGTGGATATCGCCCAGGCGACAGCGAGGAGGAGAGGAAGCGTGCGCGTCGAGCGTGCGAGTATCCTGGAGTGCGAGCAGTGAGCTTGCGAGTATCTGGAGTGCGAGCAACGAGCTTGCGAGGATCCGAGCTATCGCCCAGGCGACAGTCAATATCGCCCGGCGACAGCGAGAAGCGAGCTTCTGTGGCGAGGAGCGAGTATTGGAGCGAGTATCACCATCCTGGTGTGCTCAGGAGGAGAAGCGGACCTTGTCCGTGACCAAAGTCTTACTTTCTTTAGGCTGTTGTGATTCAAGTTGGATGCAACTTGTATTCAGCCGTGTGTATTTGTAATTGATTGCCTAGTTGAGATATAAAACCTTCTTTATCCATTGTTGGTTCTCTTGATCGATAGCACCCCCCAAAAAAATTCAACACTCGGAGGGTGACATGCCACCTATACGTTACAAGCCTTGAAGGCAGAGAAGGGAAGAAAAAAGGACTAAGTCCCAGAGCGTCCACGAGAGCGTTCTTTAATTTCTTTGTCGGTGCTTGCGAGAGTCCTCACTAGAGCCTTGAGCGTGAGCAGACTTGGGAGAGGACAGAGCAGATTCAGAGCGAGGGAACGAGCAGAGTCCCACGTTCTTGTTGGATAACCTCGGAGCTCTCTCTTGTCTCTTGGCATGTGTTGGCCGTGCGGGCGCGCTGGCCGTGTTTCCGCACTGGTTGTGCGCCCTGGCCGTGTTTCCGCACTGGATGTGCGCGCTTGGTGCATGTGCATGGGTGCGCGCTTTGTGCGGCGCACAACCACGTCGTCCCATGCGACGCTAGACGAGCTTTCGCTTGGGCATGCACAAGCGTCGTTCTGTGTCTCCTTTTAGGCTGTTTTGAGACCCTTCGAGCGAGCGCGGCTCACTCGGTTGGGTCGGTTGGCTTGATCGCTTCGGTCGAAGTCCTATCGATTTGACTCAGAAATCTTTCGGGAAACCCCATAAATTGTGATTATTCATGAACATTAAAATATTATTTTATGTCAATCGGATTTACATATCTCGGATAATTACTCATCAATAAATAGCAAATTATATTTTTGATACTCTATATTATGGAAAACAATATAATTTTCAATGTAATGTAAGATAGTATCTCATAAATGCATGTGAAATTTTAGTAATATTATCAAAAGTATTATTTAACTTTAATTGTATAGATAATCTAACAGTCTCAAATGTTACATTACGATAACCAAAGTAATAATTTGAGCTACATTACGATAATCTAAGTAATAATTATGGGTAACTTGAGTCACATTACAATAATTGAAGTAATAATGCAACATTCAATAATAATTATACTTGTTGCAGTTTTCCCACGATTCGGCGGACTGCCTTAGTTCGAGAGTAATTAAGCCGACAGCCAAAAGTGAACCAACAACGATGACAACAAGACGTTTTAGCGTGGAAAACCCGGAAAGGATGAAAAATCATTTGGTTGGATCTGTGTCGGCCAAATTCCACTAGTTCTTTAGCGGTTACAAGTTTTTGAGATCCTCGAATGGTGACATGTCACCTCTCCGTTTACAAGTCTTGAATACAAATAAATGGTGAAAAAAGATTAACTCTTAGAGCGTTCTTCAGTTCTTTTGTCGATGCTTGCGAGAGCGTCCACTGAAGCCTTGAGCTTGAGCAGACTTGAGAGCGAGTGGAGCGAATTCAAAGCGAAGGAGCGAGCATGGAGCTAAGTGGTGCAGGCCTACGTGCCGAGGCGAGTGAGGCGGTAAGGCGATGGTTCGCTCTAGACTTTTACGATCAAGCACACGCGCACACGAGCTCGTTGCCACTTCAATAAGTTAATTTATGTAATCGCATCACACGCATAACACAAGCCAAAACGGCGATTCGGAAAGAGGTCGAGTTTGCTCCCAAACAAAGAACGAAAGGATTACCCCAATCCTTTTGAGCGTCAAACAAAGAGTAGTTACCCACTCCAACCAACGTCGCAATAAGGATTTACCCAATCCTTTAACTCACAAGAATGATCGGAAAACAACACGAACAAAATAAATAACCGCGACAAATTCAATGGATTCGAAGGCAACGCCGGCCCTATTCACCACACAAAAATCACGTAAGAAGAATCACACACAGAAGTGGAGGAGTTCGTTACCCCAGGCTCATTGGGAGTTTCGGTGGAAAGCCTCTCTTTCACGAATCTATTGGAGTCACATCGAGTGGAAAGTAACACGCGGCCACACTTCACGGAGATGTTACGGGAGTTCCGCCAGCGGTTCGACCACCTTCACAGCCACGACACGGATCGACGACGGGAGGCACAGTCGCAGCGGAGGAAGATGGGAGATGTGAATCGCACACCGGGTGCGACGGGGAGAGGCAGTTGTGGCAGTTGTGCACTGCCAGGCAGGGGGGGCGGCGACGAGTCTCACACCGGACGGATGAGGGGTGGCGGCTGCGTCGCACCCGGGAGAAATAAAGCTCACGGGACTCTTTTTTTGTTCTCAAACGGCAATAATAATTTTCATCTCATTACTCCTCAAATCCTTTTATAGAGTTTTACAAACAAGCCATTAAACTAAAACCTTTAAACCCAAATTAAAACATTAAACTAAAAAACTGAAAATAAAAACCATGTAACTAATTTAATGTAAACATTATATTAAACTAAGTGGTCGTATGTGGTCGTGCGCGGGGGTCGAAGCGGCGGGTATCTTTAATAACTTGAGTGTTGCGGCGATGCGGCCGCGAGCGGAAGTTGTAGCGGCGAACATCTTCATGCAAGGGTGGGTCGGCGCTATCACTAAGTCCTCGCCGGAAAACTTTAGAGCTTTCTCTTGTCTCATGGACTGCCTATCTTCAAATGAAGGTTTGAGTGTCTTTTTGTAGCTTTTCTGAAAGGATATATTGGTAATTGCGCTTGGCTGGATCTGAAGTTGACAAATGACGTTACTCAGTTCCGATCACATTGATCACCAAATTTTCGAAAATAACAAACATGCATCCCGGGCGGTCCGAAGGCGGCGGCGGCGGCCGGAGTAGGCAGGGTACTACCGGTGCGCCCGCACGCGCAGGAAGAGGCCGCACACACACGGTCAGGCTCATGAGCACGGTAGACTCGGTCGGATTTACTTGAATGCTTTGGTCTGATTTGAAAGCAATGCTCAATTATTAAAAAGCAATGCTCAAGAAATTTATTAACCGTTTTCAATAATAGCACTATCACAATTTCAAGAATATTGCTTATTTTCATAAATAAGATACCAAAACTAATTAAATGTTAGTCTTTCGTGCTTTCATATATCTTTTGTGCCATTAAATTGCAAAAGATAACAAACATTAAATTTGTTTTCCAAAATAAATGTAACAAGCAATTTATATCATAGGATATTAAATAAAATTGGAAGTTTAATATGCTCGTATAATTTGTTTTGAAAATAATGTCCGCATATGCAGACAACTTACCAAAAGAATAACTATGACTACATGCAATCTTCTTTAATGCTTTCCTTTTAGCCATATGTAATTGCATATTACCCAAATTTCAGCAATTATGGAGGAACATTGGTGGCAAAATATTTTTCCTTCCCCGCTGGTGAAGGAGGATTTCATGGAAGGAATCTTTGATCTCCTTTCATTGTTGTGCAACCCGTTTTGGAGATGGATCCAAATTTGACATCTGATCCTCATTTTTTCGATATTGATGGAGGATTTTTTTTTGGAAAGAATTGATCTAACATTCGGCCATCGCCTAGTCGGCTTCCTCTTCGGAGTTCTTCTTCCAGTCGGCTTCTTCTCTCGCCGCCGAAACTGTTTTCTCGTCGTAACGTGTACGACCGAACCTTGGAGGACTCGAGATTTCCATCATATTCTCGATCTATTCTGCTCCTCCATTTTAGTCGTATTGTATGTTTGAGAAATTAATAGTAAATTTTGTAATTGCTCTCCGCTCAAGATAGTCCACAATACCTCATCAACATGTGGAATGAGTATTTATATTATCTCCAGCGTAAAGCAAATCCCTAGTGACACGGAACCCGGCAGATCGTTTCGAGTCGGTCCTGACCGCGCGGACATATTATTAAATTAACCTAACAATCTTCTCCTATGTCCGCGGTATACCGACGTTGGAAAAAAGAGTTGGTGTGTGTAGTGTTCAACTAGTTCGACTCATTACACAACCGTGTCCACAAGTACCTGTTATAATATATTGGACTGAAAGAAACAGGAGTATGTATGCACACATAAGCATAGAACATAAGCTAAGCAGCATCACATCAGAATCAAAGTACAATCAAAGAGATAGGTACCAGAAGACCTAATGTCTCATGACTAACAAAGAGTAGAAAATAGTCTAAACCAAACAGGTAAAGAGAGTTAAACAGTGCTCTAAGTCAGAGAAAGAGAACCAAACAGATACTCTAGAAACCATCATCCAGCAGATCATCCTTTTCAGGATCTCAGTTTGCATGTGCTCCTCCTACTACAACATTTTCTGTAATTTCCAACAGAGAACTTCATCAAGAATGAATTCAACTATGGAAAATGTACATGTATCTAGTTCTGTATATAAGAATGTAGTACTTTAATTATGCTTAGAGGATATAGGTAGAGTATTTAAGGTTTAACCGTAGAATCTATTAATTGTTTTCAAGCGAAACGATTTCAGACTTCTGGACAACGCAGCTATATCCGTGTTCATATGTGTGATATCCTGGTTACTGTTCTTCTAGGGTTAATTGGAACTCATCAAATGTGGAATGGAACCAATCAACAGGAGAAGGTCCAAAACAAGTCAGATCGTGTTATCAAATGTGGAATAACACTCTCCTCATAGTTAAGGAAGACGAATCTGGATGAGGTTGTTATAATCAAATGTGGAATGAAACAACCAACCAGAAATTTGTACTCAGCAACCAAAACAACAACGGAGCACAATATGCTAGATTTGACAAAGGAAGGAATCAAAACATTCGGACTAAAATTGGTGTCAAACTGCTTTGAGTCTCATTTCCCCCACTGTTTTGATTGAACGGTGACGGGGCATTCCTTTCGTCAATGGATCAGCTAAATTATCCTTCGACCGCACATCGACCAAAGTAATAATGCCTTGTTCTTTAAGATAATTCAAAAGAGCGTGTTTCAGTCGTACATGTCGTCTCTGTACAACTCTCATATTTACCGAGTCGGTGTGACCCGACCCGGATGAGAGCAAGACAGTGAAGGTGGCCGAGACGGGCAAAACGACCGCGCTGAAACGGCCGAAACCGATCAAGGCAACAAGAGGCCGCGGGAGAGACGGAGGGAGCACCCACTTCCCCGACTCTCTTCGGGCGAGTGGGAGGAACCCTCCCACTCGCCCGACACTCTTGGGGCGAGTAGGAGGAACCTCCCACTCACCAAACACCTATGGGCGAGTGGGAGGTGTCCTCCCACTCGTCGGCCCTATGTGGGAAGAGTGGGAGGAGCCCTCCCACTCGCCGGGCGAGTGGGAGAGGCACTCCCACTCGCCGGCCCCCCTTAAGGGCGCGTGGGAGAGCCTCTCCCACTCGCCGCCCCCTTTGGGCGAGTGGGAGGGATCCTCCCACTCGCCCAGCATCCGTGGGGGAGGCCGGTATGACCTTCCGTGAGGGGGGGAGTGGGCACCTTGAGTCCCACTCTCCCCCCCCCCCTCCCCCCCCCTCCTGCATTGATCATTCAGGGTCATGATCGAGCTGCGGATAGAGAAATTTCGGTTATCCGCAGCCAGATTTTGAGAAGTCTATAAATAGACCCCCATGGGCACCTTGAGAGGGGTTGGTCACTACCCCCCCTGCGTGTGTCTTGTGCGCAAGCACCCCCTCCCTTGTCACCCTTCAGCTGACAGTGAGGTGGTTCTTAGTGCCCTCCAAGGTGCCCAGGCTCAGCATTGACTTGGGAGGGGAAGTTCCGAGTGGGCTTCCGGGTGTGCGGTGGGACCTCCACGCTGAAGCTTAAGGGGTCTGTCCCTAGACTCCAGTTGTTATCAAGTCTGAGTCTCTTAGTTCTTAGTGACCAGTCAAGAGTCAAGGCTTAGGTCAAGTAAGAGTTAGTCGCAACCCCCTTTCGAACGCTGAAACCGGGAAACTGGTTTCAACATTCTGGTGCGGTGAGCGTGGAAGCGACTAGTTCAGAAAACTCTGAGCCAAGTCTCATGGCTGGAAGCGACGAGTTGGGAGACCCGCCTCCGCCTTGCGAGTATGTGAAGAAAAACGACTTCGACGAATTCAGCAAGAAGATCCTGGAGTTCATGCAGGCCGCACCCTCCACTCGCGGCGAGTGCTCGACACAACCTGCACCTAGGATCGCCTCACCACCTCTGATGGAAGTAGAGAGAACCTGTCAGCAAGGGAGAGAGCCAGTCTCAGAGGAGGGTTTGAACCTCCAGGCACGAGTGCTCTTCAACAGCTCGCCCAGGACCAGCTACCCTGGCAGGGAGGTGATAGGAACACCCCCGTCCAACCAAGGGGGAGTAACTTCACCTGGAAAGACCAAGAAGAAATTGAGGAGACGGAGGAAGTGGTGAAGAAGACGACCAAGGAGCATGCGGCCGAGTGAAGTGCCCAGGAAGGGCGAGATGTAAGTGAAGTGCCCAGGAAGGGCGAGATGTAAGTGAAGTGACCAGGAAGGGCGAGATGTAAGTGAAGTGCCCAAGAAGGGCGAGGTGTAATGAAGTGCCCTGGAGGGGCGTAGGGTAGTGAAGTTGTAATAGACGAACTAGGAATGAAAAAAGGGTTCTGGGGTAATACCCCGATCTAAGATCACCGACTAGAGACCATTCTCCGGGCTTAGTCATGCCGGTAGATGGGGGACTCGTCGGGTCGACTCGCTACTTGGTAATTGGACTGGGAAGGCGTTGAGTTCCTCCACCTCCAGGTGCGCTAAGCACCAAGGACGTGGACGGGTACTTCCACCTCCAGTCAGATTGGGAAGGCGTTGAGTTCCTCTGCCGCCAGGTGAAGGTAAGCACCTAGGACGCGGACGGGCACTTCCACCTCCAATCGGTAAGGGGACTGGGAAGGCGTTGAGTTCCTCCACCTCCAGGTGCGCTAAGCACCAAGGACGTGGACGGGTACTTCCACCTCCAGTCAGATTGGGAAGGCGTTGAGTTCCTCTGCCTCCAGGTGAAGGTAAGCACCTAGGACGCGGACGGGCACTTCCACCTCCAATCGGTAAGGGGACTGGGAAGGCGTTGAGTTCCTCCACCTCCAGGTGCGCTAAGCACCAAGGACGTGGACGGGTAATTCCACCTCCAGTCAGATTGGGAAGGCGTTGAGTTCCTCTGCCTGCAGGTGAAGGTAAGCACCTAGGACGCGGACGGGTACTTCCACCTCCAATCGGTAAGGGGACTGGGAAGGCGTTGAGTTCCTCCACCTCCAGGTGCGCTAAGCACCAAGGACGTGGACGGGTACTTCCACCTCCAGTCAGATTGGGAAGGCGTTGAGTTCCTCTGCCTCCAGGTGAAGGTAAGCACCTAGGACGCGGACGGGTACTTCCACCTCCAATCGGTAAGGGGACTGGGAAGGCGTTGAGTTCCTCCACCTCCAGGTCCGCTAAGCACCAAGGACGTGGATGAGTATTTCCACCTCCAGTCAGATTGGGAAGGCATTGAGTTCCTCTGCCTCCAGGTGAAGGTAAGCACCAAGGACGCGGATGTGTACTTCCACCTTCAATCGATAAGGGGACTGGGAAGGCGTTGAGTTCCTCCACCTCTAGGTGCGCTAAGCACCAAGGACACGGACGGGTACTTCGACCTCCAGTCAGGCTAGGAAGGCGTTGAGTTCCTCTGCCTCTAGGCAAGCTAAGCCCCTAGGACATGGATGGGTACTTCCGCCTCCAATGAGATTGGGAAGGCGTTGAGTTCCTCTGTCTCCAGGTGAGCTAAGCACCTAGGACGTGGATGGGTACTTCCACCTCCAGTCAGGCTGGGAAGGCGTTGAGTTCCTCTGCCTCCAAGTGAGCTAAGCACCTAAGACGTGGATGGGTACTTCCACCTCCAGTCAGATTGGAAAGGCGTTTGAGTTCCTCTGCCTCCGGGTGAAGGTAAGCACTCAGGGTGCAGGCGGGAACTTCCACCTCCAATCGGTAAGATCCCTGACTACAGACCGTTCCCCGGGCTCAGTCATGTCGGCAGATGGGAGGCTCATCGGATCGATTAACTACCCAATGATCGGTTCAAGTAAGGTATCAAATCCTCAAGCAGTAAAGGGAGAAAGTAAGCTAAGAAACTCATTACAATGGTAACTGGTTCAGTGATAACATATGTTACATTAGTCATTACTTCACCCCTATTGGTGCATGCAGGATTAAAGGAAACATGTATGCATGAGATACATGGCTCCTACAAGGATCCAAAGAAGAGAAGAAGTCCCTGGCCACCCTCACGTTCAGGGGGAATAGCCACCGCTGCAAGGGGACGAGTCGGGTCGCGCAGGAGAAGAGGATAACTCATGCAGGATGTCGTCGACAGAGACTCCCCTCCAGCTGTCTCGGAGAGCATCCGCCTCATGAAGGCAGCTCCCAGGGCTTGGGTCGTTGACGTCACAATCCTCCTGCGAGTACACTCGGCTTCAGCAGGGCAAGGTGGGGCAGCCGTCGCTGCCCTCGAAGGTTCACCTCTTTCTCTCTCCTTTCTCCCTTAGCTGTCTTTGGGCTTCAGCAGGCGAGAAGAGAAACCGGCGCGCGGGCTCTTGTTGAGCTGTCTCCACTTCCAATTGAGCTCTACTCCCTGGAAAACGTTGAGTTCCCTTCATCTCAGGTCAAGTTCAACTCGACTAGAGATGTTGAGTTCCCTCCATCTCAGGTTGAGTTCGACTCGACTAGAGATGTTGAGTTCCCTCCATCTTAGGTTGAGTTCGACTCGACTAGAGATGTTGAGTTCCCTCCATCTCAGGTTGAGTTTGACTCGACTAGAGATGTTGAGTTCCCTCCATCTGAGGTTGAGTTCGACTCGACTAGAGATGTTGAGTTCCCTCCATCTCAGGTTGAGTTCGACTTGACTAGAGATGTTGAGTTCCCTCCATCTCAAGTTGAGATCGACTCGACTAGAGATGTTGAGTTCCCTCCATCTCAGGTCAAGTTCGACTCGACTAGAGATGTTGAGTTCCCTTCATCTTAGGTTGAGTTCGACTCAACTAGAGATGTTGAGTTCCCTCCATCTCAGGTTGAGTTTGACTCGAATAGAGATGTTGAGTTCCCTCCATCTCAGGTTGAGTTTGACTCGAATAGAGATGTTGAGTTCCCTCCATCTCAGGTTGAGTTCGACTCGACTAGAGATGTTGAGTTCCCTCCATCTCAGGTCATGTTCGATTGGACTAGAGATGTTGAGTTCCCTCCATCTTAGGTTGAGTTCGACTCGACTAGAGATGTTGAGTTACCTCCATCTCAGGTTGAGATCGGCTCGACTAGAGATGTTGAGTCCCCTCCATCTCAGGTCAAGTTCGACTCGACTAGAGATGTTGAGTTCCCTCCATCTGAGGTTGAGTTCGACTCGACTAGAGATGTTGAGTTCCCTCCATCTCAGGTTGAGTTCGACTCGACTAGAGATGTTGAGTTCCCTCCATCTTATGTTGAGTTCGACTCGACTAGAGATGTTGAGTTCCCTCCATCTCAGGTTGAGATCGATTCGACTAGAGATGTTGAGTCCCCTCCATATCAGGTCAAGTTCGACTCGACTAGAGATGTTGAGTTCCCTCTATCTCAGGTTGAGTTCGACTCGACTAGATATGTTGAGTTCCCTCCATCTCAAGTTGAGATCGACTCGACTAGAGAGGTTGAGTTCCCTCCATCTCAGGTCAAGTTCGACTCGACTAGAGATGTTGAGTTCCCTCCATCTTAGGTTGAGTTTGACTCAACTAGAGATGTTGAGTTCACTCCATCTCAGGTCGAGTTCGACTCGACTAGAGATGTTGAGTTCCCTCCATCTCAGGTCATGTTCGACACGACTAGAGATGTTGAGTTCCCTCCATCTTAGGTTGAGTTCGACTCGACTAGAGATGTTGAGTTCCCTCCATCTCAGGTTGAGTTCAACTCGACTAGAGATGTTGAGTTCCCTCCATCTCAGGTTGAGATCGACTCGACTAGAGATGTTGAGTTCCCTCCATCTCAGGTCAAGTTCGACTCGACTAGAGATGTTGAGTTCCCTCCATCTTAGGTTGGGTTCGACTCGACTAGAGGTGCTGAGTTCTTCCTCCACCTAAGGTCGAGTTCAATTCGACCTAAGGTGTTGAGCTTTCCCCACCTCCAGTCGAGCTCGGCTCGCCGGAGGGGTGTTTAGTGGAGAAAGGTTTGCCTCCCACCTCAGGTCGAGCTCGGCTCGACTAGAGGTGCTGAGTTCTTCCTCCACCTCAGGTCGAGTTCAATTCGACCTAAGGTGTTGGGATTTCTCCACCTCCAGTCGAGCTCGGCTCGCCGGCGGGGTATTTAGTGGAGAAAGGTTTGCCTCCCACCTCAGGTCAAGCTCGGCTCGACCAGAAGTGCTGAGTTTTTCCTCCACCTTAGGTCGAGTTCAATTCGACCTAAGGTGTTGAGCTTTCTCCACCTCCAGTCGAGCTCGGCTCGCCGGAGGGGTGTTTAGTGGAGAAAGGTTTGCCTCCCACCTCAGGTCGAGCTCGGCTCGACCAGAAGTGCTGAGTTTTTCCTCCACCTCAGGTCGAGTTCAATTCGACCTAAGGTGTTGAGCTTTCTCCACCTCCAGTCGAGCTCGGCTCGCCGGAGGGGTGTTTAGTGGAGAAAGGTTTGCCTCACACCTCAGGTCGAGCTCGGCTCGACCAGAAGTGCTGAGTTCTTCCTCCACCTCAGGTCGAGTTCAATTCGACTTAAGGTGTTGAGCTTTCTCCACCTCCAGTCGAGCTCGGCTCGCCGGAGGGGTGTTTAGTGGAGAAAGGTTTGCCTCTCATCTCAGGTCGAGCTCGGCTCGACCAGAAGTGCTGAGTTTTTCCTCCACCTCAGGCCGAGTTCAGCTCGGTTAGAGGTGTCAAGTTTCCCTCCACCTTCGGTTGGGCTTAGTCCGACCTCAGGTGTTAAGCTTTCTCTACCTCCTGTCGAGCTCGGCTCGCCGGATGAGTGTTTAGTGGAGAAAGGTTCATTCCCCACCTCGGGTCGAGTTCAGCTCGACTAGAGGTATCGGGTTTTCGTCCACCTTCGGTTGGGCTTAGTCCGACCTCAGGTGTTGAGCTTTCTCCACCTCCTGTCGAGCTCGGCTCGCCGGAGGGGTGTTTACTGGGGAAGGGTTCACCCTTCGTCTCAAGATGGCTTCAGCCGAAAGGCTTGGCAGAGGTTCCCCGATGACAGATCCCTTCGTGGATTCCCCTAAGGTTCCACCTACTCGTCAAATAGGTGGGTTGGACTTTCTTTCGAGCTTGGGACAAGCTCGCAAAGAGCGGGGATTGTGTACAACCCTCATATTTCCCGAGTCGGTGTGATCCGACCCGGATGAGACCAAGACAGTGAAGGTGGCCGAGACGGGCAAAACGACCGCGCTGAAACGGCCGAAACCGATCAAGGCAACAAGAGGCTGCGGGAGAGACGGATGGAGCACCCACTTTCCCGACTCTCTTCGGGCGAGTGGGAGGAACCCTCCCACTCGCTCGACACTCTTGAGGCGAGTAGGAGGAACCTCCCACTCGCCAAACACCTATGGGCGAGTGGGAGGTGTCCTCCCACTCGCCGGCCCTATGTGGGAAGAGTGGGAGGAGCCCTCCCACTCGCCGGGCGAGTGGGAGAGGCACTCCCACTCGCCGGCCCCCCTTATGGGCGAGTGGGAGAGCCTCTCCCACTCGCCGCCCCCTTTGGGCGAGTGGGAGGGATCCTCCCACTCGCCCAACATCCGTGGGGGAGGCCGGTATGACCTCCCATGAGGGGGGGCGGGGGGAGTGGGCACCTTGAGTCCCACTCGCCCCCCCCCCCCCCCCCCCCCCCCCCTCCTGCATTGATCATTCAGGGTCATGATCGAGCTGCGGATAGTGAAATTTCGGCTATCCGCAGCCCGATTTTGAGAAGTCTATAAATAGACCCCCATGGGCACCTTGGGAGGGGTTGGTCACTACCCCCCTCCCCCTTGCGTGTGTCTTGTGAGCAAGCACCCCCCCTCCCTTGTCACCCTTCAGCTGACAGTGAGGTGGTTCTTAGTGTCCTCCAAGGTGCCAGGCTCAGCATTGGCTTGAGAGGGGAAGTTCCGAGTGGGCTTCCGGGTGTGCGGTGGGACCTCCATGCTGAAGCTTAAGGGGTCTGTCCTTAGACTCCAGTTGTTATCAAGTCCGAGTCTCTTAGTTCTTAGTGACCGGTCAAGAGTCAAGGCTTAGGTCAAGTAAGAGTTAGTTGCAACCCCCTTTCGAATGCTGAAACCAGGAAACTGGTTTCAACAGTCTCTTAGTGTTAAAGAAGACATTCTTAACAACTTGGACTGCTGCCTGATTATCACAATAAAGGCTTAAAGAATTTATTTGAACTCTAGACAAGAGAATGTCTAAGATCAAATTTCTGATCCAGCCTGCCTCTTCACCAGCTGAAGCTAAGGCAAACAACTCGGCTTCCATAGACGACAAAGCTATGCAAGTCTGTCTCTTGGACTTCCAAGTAAATGTAGCACCACCCAATGTGAATATAAATCCACTTGTGGACTTGCTGTTTGAAACTTCTGAACACCAGGAGGCATCAGAATAACCTTCCAAAGTAGGAGGGTGACCAGTGTAGCACAGAGCGTGGTCTTTAGTACCTTTGAGATACTTCATCAGCCTATCTAGGGCATCCCAATGCTCTTTGCCTGGACTACTGGTAAAGCGACTTAGCATGCTTACGGAGAAAGCAATGTCAGGTATAGTGCAGCTTGTGGCGTACATGAGACTTTCAATGATCTTTGAGTACTTGACTTGATCAACGCTTATCCCTTCATTCGGACTCAGCTTGACGTTCAGATCAGTGGGTGTTTCAACATACCTACAATCTTTATAACCCCAGGTATTAAGAATCTGCTCTATGTAGTGAGCTTGACTCAGAGTGACACATCCCTTGTCTACTCTTACTTTCATACCTAGTATGGTATCGATGGGACCAAGGTCCTTCATATCAAACGCTTTGGCGAGAGCGGACTTAATATCCCTCACGACAGCTAGGTCTGACCCCAGGATCAACATGTCATCCACATATAAGCATATGATGACTGTTTGGTTTGACATCGAGCGGTAATAGAGACACTTGTCTGAGAGACTGGACTGAAATCCAAAGCTCTTTACCACTTGATCAAACTTCATGTGCCACATCTTAGGTGCTTGTTTAAGCCCATAGATGGATTTATCTAGCTTGCACACTTTATCCTTTAAATCTTTATGGACATAACCTTCAGGTTGTGCCATGTAGATCTCTTCATTTAGCTCTCCATTCAAAAAGGCTGTTTTCACGTCCATCTGATGGACGATGAAATTCTCGATAGAGGCTAAGGATAAAAGAATTCTAATAGTAGATAGGTGACAGACAGGTGAATAGACATCAAAATAGTCAATTCCCCCTGTTGTTTATAACCCTTAGCGACTAGACGTGCTTTGTATCTGGCTATAGACCCATCACTATGTAACTTCTTCTTCAGTACCCACTTGCATCCCAGGACTTTAGCTCCTTTCGGTAGGTCCACTAGATGCCAGATATTATTTTATAGCAGCGAGTTCATCTCATCGTCGATGGCTTCTGCCCACATTAACGCATCTCTCGATCTCATCGCTTCCTGATAGGAAAATGGATCATCCTCTAAGTGGTAGGTGACGAAGTTCTCACCACAATCCTTAGGGATTCTATCTCTTGTAGATACTCTAAGAGGAATAGGTTTGACCTCTAGAGGTTGGGGAGCAGTGCCAGATGGGCCAGCTTCGGTTTCTACCGTAGACTCTGAGATCATGTCAGTAGATCCAGGAACGGTCAGGCCATGATCTTTGATAAATTTATGCTCAAAGAAGATAACATCTCTAGACTCTATCACTGAATTAGTGAATAGATCCAAAAATCGGTCAGCTGCACTGTCTTCTGCACTGCCTAGATAGACGCAGGTTATCGTTCTAGGTCCCACCTTAGGTCTTTTAAGGTCTTGTATACGCACATAGGCGATACAACCCCAAGTCTTAAGAGTGTCATATCTGCAAGGATGACCGTGCCACAGCTCATAAGGAGTATAACTGAGCTTTGAGTGAGACACTCTATTCAGAATGTGATTTGCAGTAAGGACTGCTTCCCCCCAAAAGGAATTGTGCATGCCAACGGTCAGGAGCATAGAATTTAACATCTCTGTCAGCGTTCTATTCTTACGCTCAGCAACGCCATTTGATTGGTGTGAGTAAGGAGCTGTAGTTTTAAGAATTATGCCCTCAGTGGTACAAAACTCCATAAACCTAGTTGCAGTGTATTCTCCTCCTCGATCACTTCTAAGTTTCTTAATCTTCAGATTTAACTGGTTTTCTACCTTAGATTTGAAGATTTTGAAGGTCTCGAATGTCTCGTCTTTCGATTTCAATAGGTAGACATGACAAAATCTGGAGAAATCGTCAATGAAGGTAATTAGATACTTCCTTCCCCCTCTAGTGGCATGACTCCGAAAGTCACAGAGGTCGGAATGAATCAATTCAAAAGTTGTGTGCTCCTAGAAACGGTCTTGAAAGGGTTTCTAGTTATTTTAGTATGGGCACAAACCTCGCACCTATCTAATCGAATAGAGAAATCTAACGGAATGTTTTGACTCTTAGCTAGATCGCGCATCTTCTTGTAGTGAACGTGTCCAAGTCTATTTGTGAAGTAGCTTTGGATCTAACAGAGACGAACTCACTTGATTTATGCACTCATTTTTTAGGCTAAGTCTATACATTCCATTGATTAAGTAAGCGCAACCAAAATAATGTGAATTAACAGACGGTGTTATTCTACCGCTAATGGTTGTGAAGGACATTCCGGACTTATCTAACAGTTCATAGAAATTAAATTTTTGATTAAATTAGGAACTAATTTAACATTTTGCAAAAATAAAATTTTACCTGAAGAGAGGACGAGCTTTGCCGTCCCAGCATGAGTGACGACTGTGGCTCCTCCATTGCAATTCTCAACTCTGTCTCGGACTGCTCTGACGTCAGTGAGAAGACCTCTGTCATTTGTGACGTGACAGGTAGCACCGCTGTCCAGTCACCACTCAGAAGACGCACTGCGGTGATTGCTCCCGATCATAGCCACAAAGGACTTGGGATCGAAAGTATCGACCACCATGTTTGCCGTATTCTGTTTGGGAGGCAGCTTGCTCAAAATTAGACTCGCAAATTGATTTTCGACCGTTTCAGTCTGTTCGTCTTTTAGCTTGTGACGCATAATTTCAAGTTCTAGGAACTGAAAGTGAGCGTTCACGCGGTCCCAAATCTCTTTCGCGGTCTTACATGCTCTGAAGGTCAAGGCAAGGCGATAATTTAGGGAATTTAGAAGGTAATTCCTACAAGAATTCTCGTCTTTACTCCACTGATATTCATCCACATTCTCACGGGTAGTGGCGAAATTGCTAAGAACAGTGTAGAAAATTCCACGTTCTTTCATTCCTAGTTGGACATACATTTTTCAACTGAGGAGATCAGTTGCGTCGAAAGACTGCCAAAAAACGACGTCGAGCGCGCTTTTCATCGTCATTGCACTAGATTTAAAACATAAATAAATTCTAGAACGAGGTCACCTGATCCGTACGGAGATGATCCAGTGTCTTCAGAACCAATCCAGAGATTGTTTATTTGCTCCTCCTTCCCGACTGAGGATAATCACCGAAGACTAGATCCTTGGTGAAATTTTCTCCTTTCTTGACTTGAGATCACAGTCAGAACTTTGAGTCCGCAAGCCTAGATCTTCCTTTGTCCAAATCCAAATGCTATTCCTCTGTCCAAAAACTAATGATATTCCTTCTTCATTGGATTGAGGCAACACCCAAAACATATGACTGGATCATAGGCGGTGGCTTCACGATCTGCAAGTAGCAGAGGCGGCGACTTCCCGATCTTGATCTTCCTTCAGGAATTCGAAGAAGAACTCAGAAAAAAAAATGGAGCAGATCTCCTTCTTCGGATCTGGTAAGAACGAGCACAAGATCGGCAACAAGCGAAAAAAATGGAAAAACCAGATCGGCAACAGGCAGATCGGCGAGTCTGGAGGAAACGGCCGGATCTGGAGGGGATCTCCTTCCTTGCGATCTGCGACGACAGAGGAACGACACAGAGAAACACGATCGATCCTCTTGCGATCCTGGACGGAAGGCGATCTTCTTTGCGATCTGGCGACGGGAAGACTCCCTCCCTGCGAACTTGCTTCTTACCAGCGAACAGGAACAGGGAGATCCCTTCCAAACGACGGCGAGCAGAGCCAGCGACGGCGACCGGATCAGATGTCTCGATCTGCGACAAGAGATGGATCGAAGGACCTCTTTTGCGATCTGAGATTTTTGGAGAAGAACGGCTCCAGGAATCGCAAAAAAACGGGAGCTGCGCGTTATGAGAGACGGGAGAGCGGAAACCTAAAAAATATCTTGAGAATGTAATTGCTCTTCGCTCAAGATAGTCCACAATACCTCATCAACATGTGGAATGAGTATTTATAGTATCTCCAGCGTAGAGCAAATCCCTAGTGACACGGAACCCGGCAGGTCGTTCCGAGTCGGTCCTGACACGCGCGGACATATTATTAAATTAACCTAACAAATTTATCTCTGCATGCACAGTAGACGTACCCAATTTCGGGGAATCACTTTACATCTGGTGTTCTTGATTGCGGTGCTTGCTTTGATTTTTTTCTCTAATTTTTGTGCTTACCGCTCTTCGTTATTTTGGCCGTTAGAAAAATAGTTTGGAACATAATTTTTCATCTGCACTCGGATCCGATTTTCATAACATAAAAGGCCAATCAACTCATCTACCATCCACCTGGAAAAACTCGTCATGTCTATCCTAATACAGCTATTATTAGCAAACATTATTTGATTTGATGTTTCGTTCCATTCGTCATATGAAATGCATGCAGTCTTCACTTATAGCTTGCACTAGTGCAAAACGAAATGTAACCATGGATTTCTCATTGTTTATCCTATATATCTATCTTGCAATTAGTCATCTCTAATAAAATACTGACTTAAAGCATTTCTGAATGTATTCACACCAGCTAACTCCGTGCCCTTTTGACAACACTGTAGATTCATTTATGTATTTACAACATGATATTATACACACAATTCCATCGTTATGAGATTTGCTAACCTCTCGATAAGATAATTCAAGATCTCATTGACCGTTTCAGTCATAATTTGACAATAGTGAGCGATGATCACTATCTTCGGCTTCTTCGTATTCATGAGCCATGCCTTCTAAACCATCTCTAGTGTTGAAGCCAGGAAAATTCTGGCTCCAAAATTCGGATCAATGCAGCCGGAGGATACCGATCCTGCGATCAAACTCCACGGCTCAGATAGCTAAAACAAGAGAGAGAAAATAACTATAAGCACACCCCAAGTGCTCCAGCAAGGAGGTCCCACCATACACCTGAAAGTTTGGGAGAAACTTCCCCTCCGCAACCAAAAGCTGGGCGAGGTACTAGACGGGCATGAACTTGACGTGTATCCAGCTTGGGGGGACCTCGACCACTTCCAAAAGTGTCATTTCCAGTACCCCTGAGGGTCTATTTATAGAGAAATCCTGGAAGGGAGGGGATCTAGGCGAGTATACTGCCTCTGCTCGCGAGTTACAAGGGCTACTCGCCCATACTCGCGAGGTACTCGCCCAAGATCGCCTCTGCTCGCCCTTTGCTCGCCTCTGCTCGCCCTTTGCTCGCCTCTTGCTCGCCTCTGCTCGCCCCTTGCTCGCCTCTGCTCGCTCCTTGCTCGCCTAGCGAGGTCTTTAAATAGGCGTCTCCTCAGGCCTTTCTGATCTCGACGAATTACGTGTGATACACCTAGCAACTACTTCAAACTCATCACAAATATCAACTGCTTCAAACTTATCACGCATACGAACATTTTCGGCATATATATTGCTTGTCTTCATATCTACCAAACTTAAGAAATATAGCAACGAGGCTTACTAAAAAAACAGTGTACAAGTGTATAAACAAACAGAGCACAAACAATGTTCTTCACAAACACAACTATTTAATTAAAAAATTTGGTATTTCCTAATGCTAATACCCTAAAAATATAGTCGTGTTCAAAAGGCCTTACAGAGCCAGGCTAGGCTCAGGCTGTCGGGCCCGGCCTTTTCATTAGACGGGTTCGGGCCTGTATTTTGTCACTGACTGTAGGGGACAAACAAAAAAACTACCTAATAAGAGGAGAAATGCCCCCTATGACCATATTTGTTAAGGAATGGGGGTAATTGTAAATCTGGATAACTTAGAGGCAGACAATTACAATTTAAGAAATAGATGAATGCATGCATTAATTATGCAAACTTTCATAGGAGGTTCAATAATTAATCCTATATTTTTTATAATGATTCTACACAGAAGACGACGAGCAATGAAGGATACTATTGTTGTTGCATGTTCGAGCAAATGTCTGCTCCATGAAAGACGGCGAGTGACATGAGAGTATGTTACAATTTACAAATGACAATTATGTAATGACCTGTGCACAATGGCTGGTATGCTTATAATGAATATTGAATATTTACCTTGTCTTCAACAATTTGAGCAAGTTTGGTGTTGCGGAATTGTGAGGGGAAAATCTCGCTGATGGTTGCCACCTGTTCGCACCTCTGTCAAATGGGTTGCGGCTGTAGACGAGCATTAAGCTCCGTTTGGTGTGGTGTTTTTGCTTCGGCGAGTTTCGACAAAAATGCCACCGTCGGTTTGCCACAGAACGTATGTTACGGCTACTACCAAAAAAATAAACCTACTTTTGAACATAAAAAAACCGAAGTTATGGTTCATAACCACCGCGTTCATGACCGCAACCGTCGGCTCTAAACCTGCCTTTATCAAAATTAACCGTGGTATGGCTAGTCTGAATTTCGAAGAGTGAGAACTTTATCGACGGCGGACAGACGCCTCGATGCCCTAATCTCTTCCTACCTCACCGCTATACGTGATGGCGGAAGGAGACAACTCCTTCTACGAACACTCGTCCGGTAAGCGTCCCTCCATCTCATCCTCCGGCGACCAACCGATCCTTGATGGTTCCTTCCTTCTCCAGCTTCTCCAAAGAAAGCCTCATGGAACTTCAGTTACTTCATCCTCCTCACAATCTCTTCGACCGTACCAAGAGTCTGCCGATGCTGGGTTTCCTCTTCTTCCACATAGCTTATTATCTCCTCCCAAGCTCTCGCCGGCTTCAAGTCAGCCTGGATTGCATTTTGGAGAATCACTGCCCCTTTCCCCGCCTTCCTGGGCACCCCATCACTTCTCTCCTCCTGATGGTGGAAACCAGCATCTCCCTGGAGGGCAGAAGTTCTTCCATATGGACCATACGAGGTTAGGATTTCCACAGAGTGGAGTCAGTCCTCCCAATTTCCCCCCACCGAACAGTAGTCTCGGTCGGATATTTCCTAGATCCCATCATGATGGGGTTTTGTCATCAAATCAGGTTGGTAACCTAGGTGGGAAGGTGTCTGATCATCGAGCCCAGGAAGGTAGGGCTTCTATGAGGCCTCCTCCTGGATTCGGGAAGGACGTATTTGATGGTCCAGCGGAATTTAACAGAAAAGTCGAAGGCGGTGCCAATAGTCAAATTGGTTCTAATGGGTATCACAAACAATGGAGATCACACAGTCGTCCTGAGTGGAGACCATCTCACTATGAATCACATTTACATAATGCTATAGCTGAGAGACACAATGAGAAGCATAATTCAGGGAAGATCTTAGATGGCGACCCACAATATCGAAGATCAGATGGTTTTACTAATTATAAGGAAAAGCAGACGTACTCTGATTTCTCTGGTATTCCTATTTTGAACAAATGCGATTTCATGGGAGAAAAGGTTGATGAGAAATTTGATAGAAATTTGGAGGATTATGATGTTGAAAAACAGGCAAATCGGATTTTGGAAGAGGTGCTTCGTGTTGACATTGGGGAAGTTTCTTCTACAAAGGTTACTAGCATTGAAGAAGATTTACTTTGTAAACACCTTACATCAGTTCTTAGAGATAGTTTGGAATGTAGCAAGGTGACCAAACTCATCATTTCACGGGATAAGGTAATTAAATTTTCAATCTTTGGTTTCTCTCATGTTTATTTTGTATTCATTTTGACAATTAATTATTTGTGGTTGTTTAATTGACATTATTAGTTCCATGCGACTATAACAATGTATTTAAATTATTTGGGTGGAGCTAGAACTTGTTTTACTCTACTTTAGCACCTCTAGTTGCTGTTGCTCCTATTAAAAATGTTAATTTTAACAAAAAACAACTTTCTTACATCTAGGTAGGAGGTATCTTGATGTCTAAATGAAAGAAGGAAAACAAATTTGGAGAAGCAACATTGCTGGAAATTTGATAGAACCTCCATATATCTTTTGGTAATATAAAGGGTAGGACTTAACGCTTTGTCTATTCATGCACATGCGGATCTACTCCAACTTTAGGAGTTGTAACTTAGGAAAGTTTCACTTTTTTGCTTCAATATATCTATTTGTAGTATAGTTTATTGGTTGTAGGGATGCAATCTTATTAACAATAAAACTCATCCAAGCAAAAAATTGATAGAATGCATTGATTTTCAAATAATTCTCCAATTTTGTAATCTTGCAATCTTGATCAATGTGAATCAAGAAGCTACTTTATACTTAGCTCATTACTTGTTTACTTTGGTTGACAACAGAATGGTAGTCCTTGGAAATAATTTATTCATATACTACCAACTGAATCTATCAGATTACTTGATGAAGTTGGCTACTATTACTCTCTTCCTTTCTACTGAATGCATAGTTATTTTTCAATCGAGAATTTCCTAAAAAGTGATCTTGTTAGAGGTGATACTGATTTGAGTTCATATGAGTTGTCCTTGATTTCATGTTCAGCAAAATTTTTGATCTAAATTGATATTTTGAGTTGTCTCAAGCCAAGCCCATAAAAATTGAAATTGAGATTACCATATATGTATATTAAACAAGTAGGCACACAAAATCACACTCTCAATATAGTTTATACTAAAATCCAGACAAATAATATAGGCTACCAATTGAACTAGTCAAATGTTAGGGTCCCACGTAGGGGGTGTCAACGCTTGGCCGTGGACGGCGTGCATCTTCCTTTTTTGCATAGTATCCTCATTTTTGGCATATTTATCTTGAAAGTGCACAGTTAACCTCACTAGAATTCTCTAGAGGGAGGGTGAATAGAGATTTAAAAAATGTTTTGTGCAAAGTTAATAAATATATATGTATATGTGTAATATTCACAGATTTAAGCTTCCCACACACCAACAAGAATTAAGCAAATAAATAAAGAAATAGCAAAAAGAAAATCACAGCACAACACAAAGAAATATAGTGGTTCCCCAAACTTTGGGTAGTCCACTCTTCTACCCCCTTGGTAGGAATTCACTATCTTGCACTGAGTCTTTTGATAAGGAGACTCTTAGAACCAGCCTGAGTCTTTTGATAAGGAGACTCTTAGAACCACTACAACTGAATTTTTTGAAGAGAGATTCTAAAAACTCTTTTACACAATTTGAAAATGAAATAAGAATAAGAAGAAGAAGTAGAAGAAAAACAATTGAAGTAAGAAAGAATCTTCTTCCTAGCAAGAAGATTAGAAACACAAATATAGTGAATGAAATCTCTCTTCTATAGTGAGAAGGAGATTGTAGGCATTTTTCTCTTTCAGTGAGAGCTTTCAGAAATGGCAGCAGTATGGCTTTAGAAGGAGAAGAAGAAGTTTTTTTTTTGCTGCAGCACTCTTTCACTTTTCTCAGCTTTCTCACTTTTAACTTGGGAGCTTTTCCTCTTTTTCAAATGGATGGAGTGGATCACTTCTGCTTTTTCTTTGCCGACCTCCTTCTGTATTTATAGCTCTGTTTATTCAAAAATATTGCTATAGGAGGATAATTAATTAGCAGTCAGAGAAATAGTAAGAAAGAAAAGTTTCCATAATCATTATTTCTGTAGAAGGAAAGAGATCATTCTATTTTCAAATAATGATCATAATAATCTTAATCAAATTAGCCAAGAATCATTTAGAAGGAAAGATTGATTCAGAACGGCTAGAAAAGAATAATATAATTCCATAAAATTCAGATCTACAGAAAGAAGGAAAGAGATCTGGATTGTTTTTGAATCTGTCACAGAAATCGTCGTGCGTCGATTACTATTCGACGTAAGCGTCGATTTCAGCCTGGCTAGACGTCGAGAAGAAAATATGGAAAGAGCGTCGACAGAGGTGCGTCGACTTTACTGGGTGCGTCGACTAGAAATCAGAGTTACGTCGACTTTGGTTACATCGAATTCTGTTTAGAATTACTTCGACTCAGTATGGGAGATACGTCAACTACACTTCGACGTTGCGTCGATTACTATTCGACGCATATTTACTTAAACTAATTTTTCACTCTGAGAATACATATTCTACTCATTTCTAGGGGTTAAGATAAATCATTTCCCCAACAATCTCCCTCAATTTGTCTTAACCCTATTCAGAGAGAAATTTTATCAGCTTGTAATCAACACATCAAAGCATATTTATAGAAAAGAGATATATTAGGTAATCAGAAGATAATGGAAAAAGAAATCATATAACAGACTTTTGTACAGATCAAACAGTACTTAAGTATTAAAAATAGAGCTCTGCTCAAAATTGTTCAACATATCATTCAGGAGGAGTAGGAGGAGTTTTTCTCTTCCTAGAGAATACTAAAGGGAGATCAGGTCTTTTTATAGAGGTGAGTTGTTCCTTCTCAGTAGCAAGATGTTCATTCAGCTCCCCCTGAGTCAAAGCAGTCTGCTCCCCCTGAGATAGAACTTCCTTTAAACAGAATTCTTTTTCTGCTTCTTCAGCTTCTTTCTCAGCTCCAGCTTCAGCTATGACAGCATCTGGCTCCCCCTGAACTTCAGCTTTTTTTTTTCACTTTCAGCCAAACCTTCAGCCTCAGCTTCCTTTTCAACTTCTTTCTCTACTCTACTTGCCTCCCCTTGAAAGAGAGCTACTTGTTGTTCAGCTTCTCTTGCTATAGAAAGTACATCTGTTAGCTGTTCTGTAGTATGTAGCTCAGGTATTATTTCATTCCCAATGGTCTTAAGCGGAGCAAGACTATCATATTTTGATGTTGGAGAGGATTTGTGTGAGTGAGATTTGTGGCTGGAGAGCTGTTCTTCATCTAACTTCTCCCCCTTCTTGACCTTCTTAGCCAAGGAGGTTAAGAATGATTTAGTAACCTTAGATGAAGACACAGAGGTTTTGAGTACTTGCACAGAGGCATTTACCCCATCCAACTGGGTTTGCATGTGCCTGATAGAGGAGTGAATTTGAAGGCAGTGTCCATCCAGCATTTCTTGAAATCTTTGGGCTGCTGACTGGATACACTGAGTGATGAGAGTTTCAGTGGATGGAGATGGTTCAGGGTGTGTTGGTGAAGGAGATAATGGTGGAGGGGATAAAGGTGGAGAAGTGATTGTTGATATATGAAGTATGTGAGATGATGTAGGTAGAGAGGATATGATAGTAGGAGGAGGAAGAGGTGGTGATTGAATTGGTGTATGTGAAGATGTAGTTAAGGTAGGAGGTGTGAGGGTAGTGGAGACTATTGGTGTGGATGATGTTGGTAGGGAAAATATGTCTGTATGTTGAGGAGGAGGTGAAGATGGATGCACATGAGAATTATGAGGAGAGGGAGTCCTTTCAGGAATGGACCAGGCTTGGGGATTTGCCTGGTCCATTTTGAGAAGAGGGCTATGGACATCCTTTTTCCAGGAGGAATGAGAATTCTTTTTGACCTACATAGGTCAGGGAAGGAGTGAAGGAGTACCTGACTCATGATCCTCATGTAGGCATTCTCTTTGTGAGAATATTTGTGGCCTATCATCTTCAGTAAGCAGCTGCCCCAGTCTATCTTCTTTTTCAGCACAAGGGCCCCCATAATGTTCAGTTGCTGCTTGGGCACTGCATCATGGGCAGAGATTTTGCATAGTAGTATTTATCCTACTATGTCTGCCAAGAGCCTATATTCATCAGAGAAGTCTATTTTCTTCAGGTTGATTGGTCTATCTCTGGAGAATTTCATGGTGATTAATAAATTTTTGATTTCCTCAGGAGTGAGTTCCACATGTTCATTACCTGATAAGGGAATGATGATGGAGATTCATTTAGCTATTATTAGAAAATAATTTGTTTTCCCTTTGATTTGAACAAGGATAGTGTTGGTGTGTACCTGATGGAAGATCAAAGGTATCCCTAAGATGTTCTGCAGAGATTGAGACAGATGTTTCATCGATTGTTCCTGTAATCTCTCCTTGTTCAGATATCTGAACATGATTCATCAACTCAGTGGGTTCTATTTCCAGGAGTTTGCATCTTGTTGAAATGAGTTTGTTTAGACCGGCTTCAGTGAAAAGGGCTATGATGCTCTTGTAGTTTTCGGCGGCGGCTTGGAAAGAGTCAAGATCAATATCGAAACCAGAGTTGATCTTGAGAGCCATTTTGGTCAGTGAGAGAGAGAGAGGAAGTGATGGCTGGACTGAGAAGTTAGAAGGATGAGAGATGCAGAGAGTGTGCAGATTTTTAACTGAAGAGTTTATTTAAGTCAGGTGAAACGTCGAGACGAAACACAACTCGAGGTTTATTCGGTACTACAGTAGATGTGACCGAAAATATTTTAGTATTGCCGCTCTTTTTCATGAAGTTGACGTTGCGTCGAGTGGAAGTCGATGTATGCGTCGGTACAGTCTGAATTGAGAGGTTAGGGTTTCCTATCGACGATGCGTCGATTTAGAAATCGACTTGACTTTTATTTTGTCTTGAAAATTCTAAGTTTTTCTTGAGAGATTATTTCTTCCTAATCCTAAGGTTTTCTAAGTCAGCCTTGGACTAATTTTATAGACAATTGGATTGATTGTGCCAACATTGTTTGACAATGTGGCCAGTTTTATTACAGATATAACACCTGATTGTCTTTAGATTATGAGAATTTGAGTTTAGAGAGGGATAGAGATGTTGATTAGGATAAAAGTTTTGATTAGGATAGAAATTTTGATTAAGATAAAAGTTTTGATTAGGATAGAAATTTTGATTAGGATAAAAGTTTTGATTAGGATAGAGATTTTGATCAGGATGAATGGGTCCTGAATGAGGTTTAAGATAGAAAATTTTTGAAGGATAGATATGTCCTGTATTTAAGTTGTTCTGAGGTTTTATGCGTCGATATCTATTCGACGTATGTTGAGAGTTGCGTCGATATGTATTCGGCGCTTTCTCTAAATTGCGTTGATCTGGAATCGATGCATGAAAGTAGTTGCGTCGATTGTAAGTCGACGTAATTTTATTCATGCGTCGATTTGAGGTCGAAGCATCTGAGAGATTGCGTCGAGTAGAATTCGACGTACTATCATTCATACGTCGATATGAAGTCGACGCAATTGTGTCTTCACAGATTTTATTCTTCCCTTTTTCTGGTTGGAGATTTATTTCTTTATGAGTTGTTTCTTTTGGCCTAGTAGTCTTCTTATGAGGAGTTTGAGAGTCTTCATCTGAATAGTATGATGTTTCATCAAAATGGTCTATCTCCTTGAAGGTGAATTCTTCTTCTTTATTCTGTGAGTCTTCTTCTAAGTTTGTTGATTTTATGGGTTTAGTAAATTTAACAGGGCTCATCCAATCAGGTTTGGTAGATGGTATTGAACTGGTTGAAGGATCAGCCCCTAGCCCCAGATTCTTATGTCTGATTGTTTGTTTTTCAGTGATTTCTTTAAGTGTTTGGCTTCTAACTTTTATAGATTCTTCAAAAGCTTTTGCCTGGGAAACCTTATTCTTAAGGAGTTGATTTTCTATTTTAGCACTTTGTATTTCCTTTTCTGTTTTATAGATTTTCACACCTTAGTTCATAATTTTTTGAACATGTATCCTCTATTTTTCTCATATTGATTTGTTCTTTTAGATCCTTAATTTCTTGTTTAGCTTTTAGTTGATCTAAACAGAGTCCTTTAAAATCATTTTTGAAATCATCACATAGAAAATCTATTTCATCAAAAATGCTTACCTCATCCTTATCCTCAGATTCCTCTATGAGAATAAGACTATCTTTTTTTTCATTTTCAGAAGAGATGCTTCCTTCGGAATCTGTTTCACTCCATGATTCAGCAACACATTCTTTTTCTGAGCTTCCAAGAGCCATTAAGCATAGGTCTTCTTGCTTAGACTCTTCATTGTCACTTTTAGATGAGGTGCTGTCTTCAGAGTCTGTTTCACTCCAAGCTTCTGCAATGAAGCCTCTTTCTTTTTTCTTCTCCTTCATCTTGAGATCTTTCTTTTTCAGATCTTTCTTTTTCTCAGTATTTTCTGGGCATTCTGGAGCAATATGTCCAGTTTTTCTGCAGGAGTAACAAATAATTTCTTTAGTAGGAGTCTTACCATACCTTGGTTTTGACTTTCTCCTTCTAGACCCATCTTTCCTGACCCATTTCTTGAATCTTCTGGCCAGGAGGCTGAATAATTTTTCTTCAGTAACAGGGGTTTCCTCTTCTGTTGCTTTTAATGCAATGTTTCTATCTTTTGAGGAGGTTGGATGTTTTCCCTTATTTCCTTCTCTTCTCTGGTTTTCAATAGCTGCTCATAGGATTTTGTTTTCCTAAGAGGGCATCTGTTGAGATTTCCTTTTGTCCTCTAGTATCTCTTATTGCCCATATTCTTGAGTCCCATGAACTTGGGAGACTCATTAATAATTTGTCATTGATCTTTGTGAGAGAGATCTCTCTATCCAAGCTCCTTAATTGATTGATGATCAGACTGAATCTGTCATACATCTCAGATATGCTTTCTTCATGCTTCTTTTGAAAGTTCTCATATTGGGAGATCAATAGAGCCTTTCTATCTTTCCTTTCATCAGCACTTCCTTCTACTATCTTTGTAAGAGCCTCCCAGATTTCTTTGGCTGATTCACAGTCAACAACCTTTTGAAAGATTTCATCTGAGAGAGTTGAGACAAGAATGTTCACAGCTTTTGCATCACTTGTTCCTGTCTTCTTCTCATCAACTGTCCACTCAGCCCTTGGGACAAGTGTTTGAGTCACTTTACCACTTGAGTCCTTTCTATAGGGCTTGGGAGGACTTGTCAAAATAACATTAAACAATTCTTCATTAATAGAGTTCATATAGATCCTAATTCTTGTTTTCCAAAGTGCAAACTTTTCAAGGTTGCAAATTGGTGGTCTGGTGGAAGCATAATCTTTGATTTGTGCCATAAATTTTTTTTTAGAAATATATATATATATATATATATATATATGAGGTAGGATCTTTTTGATCAAGGAGTTACCCCTTTTTGATCAACCTAGCTCTGATACCAATTGAAAGTGCACAGTTAACCTCACTAGAATTCTCTAGAGGGGGGTGAATAGAGATTTAAAAAATATTTTGTGCAAAGTTAATAAATATATATGTATATGTGTAATATTCACAGATTTAAGCTTACCACACACCAACAAGAATTAAGCAAATAAATAAAGAAATAGCAAAAAGAAAATCACAGCACAACACAAAGAAATATAGTGGTTCCCCAAACTTTGGGTAGTCCACTCTTCTACCCCCTTGGTAGGAATTCACCATCTTGTACTGAGTCTTTTGATAAGGAGACTCTTAGAACCAGCCTGAGTCATTTGATAAGGAGACTCTTAGAACCACTACAACTGAATTTTTTGAAGAGAGATTCTAAAAACTCTTTTACACAATTTGAAAATGAAATAAGAATAAGAACAAGAAGTAGAAGAAAAACAATTGAAGTAAGAAAGAATCTTCTTCCTAGCAAGAAGATTAGAAGCACAAGTATAGTGAATGAAATCTCTCTTCTATAGTGAGAAGGAGATTGTAGGCCTTTTTCTCTTTCAGTGAGAGCTTTCAGAAATGACAACAGTATGACTTTAGAAGGAGAAGAAGAAGTTTTTTTTTTGCTGCAGCACTCTTTCACTTTTCTCAGCTTTCTCACTTTTCACTTGAGAGCTTTTCCTCTTTTTCAAATGGATGGAGTGGATCACTTCTGCTTTTTCTTGCCGACCTCCTGTATTTATAGCTCTGTTTATTCAAAAATATTGCTATAGGAGGATAATTAATTAGCAGTCAGAGAAATAGTAAGAAAGAAAAGTTTCTATAATCATTATTTCTGTAGAAGGAAATAGATCATTATATTTTCAAATAATGTCCATAATAATCTTAATCAAATTAGCCAAGAATCATTTAGAAGGAAAGATTGATTCAGAACGGCTAGAAAAGAATAATATAATTCCATAAAATTCAGATCTACAGAAAGAAGGAAAGAGATCTGGATTGTTTTTGAATCTGTCACAGAAATCGTCGTGCGTCGATTATATTCGACGTAAGCGTCGATTTCAGCCTGGCTAGACGTCGAGAAGAAAATATGGAAAGAGCGTCGACAGAGGTGCGTCTACTTTACTGGGTGCGTCGACTAGAAATCAGAGTTACGTCGACTTTGGTTACATCAAATTCTGTTTAGAATTACTTCGACTCAGTATGAGAGATACGTCAACTACACTTCGACGTTGCGTCGATTACTATTCGACGCATATTTACTTAAACTAATTTTTCACTCCGAAAATACATATTCTACTCATTTCTAGGGGTTAAGATAAATCATTTCCCCAACATATCTTTTTGCGCACATTAATTTACTCACACATCATGTAGCACGAGTGAGTGCATACTAGAAATATTTTGAAACTTTTCTATCTCACTATATATGTGAGTGAGAGGGCCTTGGATTGTAGCATGAATGAAACTCTAATTTTCTCCTCTTAAGTTTCTCTTACCCCTCTCATCTTCTCAAGCTAGGGCTAGGGTTGAGCAAGCCTTCTCTCTCTCCTCCTCTCTCGGTTGAGCTCAACTCCAGTTGTATCGTTTTCCATTGCGAAGGCTAGGTCAAGGAAGGGTCAAAACGATCCTCTCTGAGAGTTCTCCCTCTCAATACCGCACACATGCTTGCAATCTGGAGACTGTAACAACTTGGTATCAGAGTAGAACTCCGATCCTGTCTTCACACTTCTTCTGTTAGCTGACTCCTACATGGAGTTCACTCTTCCGCTGACTCTGATCGCTAGACCGACACTTCCTATCTAGTAGCTGGACCTCTCTTCCCCAACTGCAAACGATGGGCCCATCGACGATAGTAGCCATCAACGGTCTCGTCGACCCCATTTGCAATGCCAATCCATTCCAGATAGCTGTTTCGACTTTCCCCCGCTCCGGATCGATCCCAACATGTCACCGATCGTGCGCTAGGTTCTTCGTCGTCCCTCTCCACACTCCAGATCGCTTCCCGCCGCTCGACTGAGGCTCAACGACATTTCCAGCACCCGATCCTCACTCCAGCAATACTTATGTAGCTACAATTGCACTTCCAGCGGGTCGACCGACCAATACTTCCTTCGTGAAATCCAAATCAGTGTCGAAAATCAACTTCAGTGGTAGAAATGTTTCAATGATATCGCCCAGAGCCTGATTCATCCGCTTTACACTTCGAGTGGTCTTGATTACTTGTGAACTTAAGATTTTTGAAGTTCTCTTATTGAATATTTTGTTGGAAACTATATTATTTGCTAGAGATCTTAGTTCGTGTAAATTTGCCTAATTACCATTTTATTTGAAAGTTATATTCGCCAAGCATTTCGTGGAAGCACTCTTGGTTTTCATTCATCTAGCACTTGTTTATTTATCTACTGCGTTGCTTTCCATTGTTGGTGTCTATAATTTCTTTTATTAATTTCAGTACTCATTGCTAATTTTACTTGTCGCCTTGTCGGATCCTTGCATTTGCTTTGCATCATTCTAGGTCTCCCGTCCTTACTACACGTGCATACATTTATTAGAATTCTGTTAGTGGCTTAGTGCATAATCACACCACGACTTTCACTTTATTCTAAGTCAAGTTGAGGTAGGTAACATGGATGAAAATGGTTCAAGTTGGTTTTTGCACTTCAGGATTAACTCCTCAGGTGATGATCAACAGGAACAAATGGAAAATAATGGTTCATAAATCAAACCCCAAATAGTTAGGTTAAGGCTACTGACGATGATGGTGGTGATAATGATATTTATCTTTGTACGTTTTGAATGCCATTTTTCATGAGTTCATTTTAATTTATTTTCCAGGATGTCAGATCGGATTCCTCTAGAGGTCATCAAGTATCAAGCCAACGAGTCAGGATCCGCAGAAGAGAATTAAGGCGCCGCTCCAACTTAGACAATTTTTCTTCCAGTTTCCTTCATATATTTAAATATCTCGTACCTTCAGAGGATGAAATAACTAAGCAAGAGCAACTCTTATTCTCTCTGAAGAAACTAGTAAATAAAGAATGGCCTGATGCTGAACTTCATCTCTATGGTTCCTGTGCTAATTCATTTGGGGTCTCAAATAGTGACATTGATATTTGTCTTGCGATCAAGGATTATGAGATAAGCAAGCTTGATATTCTATTGAAATTGGCAGATATTTTAGAGTCCAGCAATCTTCTAAACGTGCAGGTAGGTTAGAATTGCATTATTACATGCAGTGCTGCAATATTACTTGTTATAGTTGGTGCTAAATTTCATTTCCTTTTCCAAGACAGGTTCATCTCATTACAATATTCCTTTTCAACTTGTCCCACTTCTTACACATCCCATTCACACTTCAAAAACACAACCCGCTCTTGATGAATTATTACTATATTTTTTGTTTCGCAGAATTGCTTTCTCCACAATTTTCTTATTGATTTTTTTGTCTATAAAATATTCAACCACTCATTTTTTATAAGTTTCATTCTTATGTTTCATTGATTGTCGGTGCAATCTTTAGTATTATTTTTTAATGCCTTGAGCATTATAATTTGTTTACTAGTGATAGTTTTTGAGCAGTTTCATTCCATATCTTTTAAATATGGTTTGTCCGTCGTAATCATGGCATTAACTTTTTTCATTCAACTTCTTTCATACATTTTATATTCTTTTTGACATCAAGCTATGAATTATGGACATGATAAAGGCATGACGATATGAGTTATATAGTACAGATATGTTGATCATAATAATGCTATACATTTTTCTGTGAGGTGTCCTGGAGCAGTTGCATTCCATGAGGTGTTCAACTTTATTTTAAGATATGCTCGATTTTTGTTTATGGTCCATAGCGCTTCATTTCATATTTTAATAAATGATTCATTATGCCTAAGTTTGTTAATTTACTTCACATTTTGCACTATGGCTGACATTCTGTTGTACTTTTGAAGACTTCACTCTGATTTATTTTGATGTACTGAATGATAATAGGCACTTACCCGTGCTAGAGTTCCTATTGTAAAGATGATGGATCCTGTAACAGGAATTTCATGTGACATCTGCATAAATAATCTTTTGGCTGTTGTTAACACCAAGCTTCTCAAGGATTATGCTCAAATTGATGAGAGATTAAGGCAGTTGGCCTTTATTGTGAAGCATTGGGCCAAGTCTCGTCGAGTGAATGAGACATATCAAGGAACCCTTTCTAGCTATGCGTGAGTAGCAAAGGACTTTGCTTTTGTATTCATTCAAGTTAAATGTGCATTGGAAGCTGTTATTTTCTGTTATTTCTGATGTCCAATATTTACAGCTATGTGTTGATGTGCATCCACTTCTTACAAACACGGGACCCAGCTATTCTTCCTTGTTTGCAGGTGTGAGATTCTGTTTAAAATATTTTCTTGTGTGTTTCCTGACATTTACGGAATAGGAGCTAATCATAATAAGGGTTTATTATTATGTATATTGGTATTATATATATATTTGTAATATATCTCCCTAATATTAGATAATTTCCATATTATGTACTTATAATATAGATATGTACGAATTGTTAACAAATTTCCTTTCTACATATATCTTGTAAAAGTTTATTAAAGAAATACAAGAATTTTAAAATTGAAGACGATAGGACCTAAGTAAGGAAGAAGACGACAATGAGAGATAAAATTAATAATTTGAGAAGTTATTAAATGAAAGATTTAAGGAAGCAAATATTTCATAAGAGGTAAAATAAATAGAATAAGAAGAAATATAATAGATTATTCCAAAAATAGAAGCTAAATTGCTTTTGAAAAAGATGCATAATCTAAATGACATAATGAATTTGGATAGTTAGAGGAATATTGCAGCGGATTGATTGCTAATTCTTGTCAAGGTAATTTTGGAAATTAAAAAGACGACAAATTATTATGGAAGAGGCATCTTGATGTCACTATTTAAGAAATGATATTTTCAAGATTGTATTAAGTATATAAGAATCAAACTTATAAATCAAGCAATTAAGTAATGAGAAAAGGTTGTGGAGCATATACTTTGTGGCGGACCTAGGAATTCTATTATGTGTGGGCGAAGTACAAAATTATTAATATCACATAATTCTTTATTATAGTTGTTCAATTTGGGAGAAATGACATCATTTATACTCTTCTATGATATTTCATCTTCTGAGAGCATTTCATGATAACCTCATTGTTGTTGGTAAAATATTTTTTTATATGAGTCATCAAATAAGCATTCATTCATCTCTCTCTAATTACGTAACGAGGTTTTGATAAGATGAATTGAATACAACTCCCACCTATAGTGAAATCACACGAAAAAATCAATCATGTCATGCAAACTTCCTAGTGATCCTCTCTCTCACTTTTGTTATGTCTTTTTCATAAACATGAATCGATCATCAATAATAAAGAATGGAATTTTGGATTTTTTAGGATTAAAATGAGCTAAAACAAAATTTTGAGATTGATTTTATAAAATAGTTTAAGTTAAGAGACCAGTTTACTTATTGCACCAACTTTTTTGCACTCAAGATTTTTTTATTCTTCGTTATAGTACTTTAAATAATTACTACTTAATACCAATTTCCTAATTCAATTTTGTATACTTTTATGAACTAACAAAAGTTCCAAACTTTTAAGAATATAATAATTAAAATAATGAAATTTGCAAATATTAATGTAAACATAATTCAAATAATAAATTAAAACCCAATTGATTGTCATTTATGGACTATTTGAATACCATCGCCCCTTTAAATATCTACGATATTTTGACACAACAACACAACGACGAACTTGTTTATAATAAAAACTTTAAATAACAACATAACAACGAACTTGTTTATCTAAATTTTTTTAAACAACAACATAACAACGGATTTGTTTATAAAAAAGAACTTTAAATGTGGCCATCTGTAGGAATTGGACCCAAGACCACATGGTTAAAAGTCACGCACTCCACCAGCTGAGCTAATAAGGCTATTTCTCTATTAATATTTGCAATATAATATATTTGTAGGTAACATATTTGCCATGGCAAGTAACATGCTTTCTATTATTGAAAAATAATATTTTTAAAATCCAGTGTGAGCAGCTGCCTATATTGGGACCTATGTGGTTCCGCACCTGCATATACTCAGAGAAATTACATCAATTTCAGATTTCTTGTTAGGAATGAAATGATTTTTGTGTTAAGATACCTAGATGGAAAAGTATAAGAGTCAAGAAAAGATCCTCATATGTTCTGTTTATTTTGAAAAGTCAAATGCTTGAGTACCTAGAGATTTGATTTGGTACACATTAAAGAAGAAATGTGTCAGAGGTATGCTGTTAGCAAAAATATTCATGATGGAGCATTATCTAGTATTAGAAATAGATGTGGAGTGACCAAAGATTTCTGTCATCACAATTGATTTAGATTATTGATCAATATATTTTTATAATAGTTATGGAGATGCTTACAAATTATATCCAAAGTTAGGTGTCTTGGTGTATGATTTTCTAGCTGACATAGTTTAAGATCAATGAGATATATACCGAGTTAAGTGAAAAGTTTGAATAATGGAGATATTGTCTATAGAAGATAAGTGGCTTTGATTTGGCAAAACAAAGATTGTGTATATGATATACAATTTTAGTTAGAGTGTTATTAGCAATTATCAGTATATGTTGAGGATACAGATCTCTCTCTCTCTATATATATATAGGTGCAATAGATTTTAAATACCTTGAATCGATTATGTAGAAAATGAGGATATAACATTTAGAGTTAAAGCCCTGCGGTTAAAATGGAGAAGGGCATCAGGAGTACTATGCAATAAGAGGATATCATGAAGACTTAAATGTAAATTTTATAGCAATCACTGTCATGTTGATGATGTTATATGGATCTAAGTATTGTGTGTAAACAAGTGAGAATATAAAGATGTATATTTTGAAAGATTAGAGAAGATAATTTAATGAGTGATTATTTTAGAGGAACGATAAGATAATAAATAATATGCATATGTGGTTTAAGCATTTACAATGAGGTTAGAAAATGCGCTAGTTGGACAAATGAATAAAGCTAGTATCTGAAGATTAGGCAGGAGACTGGGCAGACTCAAGATAACATGGTTACAATATTATTTGTGTTGTATAGGTTTAAAACCTTAACTAAGTAAGCATGTGACATAAACAAAATGGAAAATGAGTATTCATAGAGCCAATTCAAATATTTAGGATAAGGACGATGACGAAGCTGATGACGAAGCTGATGACGAAGATGATGACGATGATGATGACGATGATAATAATGATGACGATGAGTTGTACATTAAAAATAAAACACCCCGCATAATAAACTCCTGTGTTTATTAAAAAAAGCTTCTTATATGTCACATTTCAATGCATAGAGCTTGCTATATCCTCATTTTCCGGATTCTAATTATATCTATATAATAGCAAAGTATCAATATCAGTTTAATTTCCATCCTATATTTAACTAATCCTGAAGCTGCTTTCCTGGTTGATATTTTACAGATTTTGACTGAAGTTTTGCTAATAATTGACTAATAAAGAGGTAGAAAGAAATTTCTGCAGTTTTTCTAATTATTGTAAAGTCCCTTTTTTGTTAGCTTATATTGGATTTCTATTTTATTCTTTGGACTAAAAAATCTTTTAGAGCTCCATTGTTTTTTCTACTAAGTAAGATGCATTGTAGAGCGAAATATAGATTACTTAGATCTTAAATTGGATTTTCCTACTAGGATACATATCAGCAATTTAGCTTCCCAATGATAGTTGTCACCATTCGAGCAGTACTGTTGGATTTAGAAATATTGCGACTGTCTGCTTGGCCTTTTCTTGTTTACATCAGCTAAAAATGTGCAACAAGGAGTCAAGGAATGTGGCCACCTAGTATCGAGGGTTCTCATTTTACAACAAAAGGTACCAAAATCATGTTATGGGCCACGGGTGACGGGCCTAGTTATTGTACTTTAGTGTCTTTTATTATTATTGGTTGTGCTTAGTTGTTAGATGATTAAGGTTTGCATTTAAAATAGTCTTGTTGCCTATTTAAGGCAAGTGGGGTTTGTATGAAGGTATCAAAGAAGTTATTTCCTATTCCCTTATCTTGAGTAAGAGATTTTGGTAGCTCTCTCCTTCCGAGCACGGCCCGCCTAGGCAGCCACGGTTGCGGATCCAAAGTATCCCCTTCGTCTCCGGCCACTACTCCGGAGAGCACACAACAACTTGGTTATAGAGCATTTCGATCCACCTCTTCCGCCGAAGCCTGCTCCCACACGGGACGTCACCTTCAGACGTCGCCGCTTGCACTCTGGTGTCGAGCCCAGACGCCAGACGTTAGCCTTCGAGCCTAGTGATTGTTACAACTACGAAATTTATGCGCAGTCGAGAACGCACGAATGGACGCAGAAGTATAATTGCATTGATTGAAAACAGACACACAAGATACAATCCGAAGCAAGCTCCGACCAAGCTCCCGGAGGCTGGGTCCTCCGATGAACCTTCTCTCAAATGAGAGCCAAAATGACTAGTGATCCAATATAACCCCAACACACATACCCCTCCCCCTTATATAGACGAGGGGGGGGGGCACTTAATAATAATGATAATAACAACAATAATAAATTGATTATTAATTAATATAATTAATTAATGATCATTATATTTACCAATCAAATTCATACAAATAATGACAAATTATTTTATTCCACCAAATTTATCATGGCGGCTTCCATACGCGATCTTCGGTGGTTCCAACGATTCACGAGGGTAACATTATACCTGCCTTGAAAATTGACTTTGCCCTCAAGGTCGAGTTTTAATAGTTTGTCGGGGTCGTTGAGAACTGTGACGCAAAAAAAGTTATGGATAACAGGTGGTGGCTGCTTGTGTAATGAGGAAAATAAAAGAAGAGGTACTAAAAAAGAAAGAAAAAGTATGGGTGAATTTTTAAGGTAGGGGACAATTAAAGTGGGTGTGGAGGTGAAGGCTGGAGGTGTTAAAGGGAAATGGGAAAGAGAGTGGGCGTGGCAGCTAGGGAAAAGAAAAGGAATGATTGTAGGTATGGGAGAAATTAAATGAAGAGGATGTGACAGGAGAGTGACGCAGACGGGCCGTGTGACATGGGTGTGTTTACGCTAATGCAATCCTAAGTGGATGTGTGGGATGAGCATGGACAGCCCCAATCAAATGATGCGTGTATGATTCGTTTAATCCAGATATAAAGTGTTTAGCAAATTAAATTATATAAATTTAGCAATATCTACACAAAGTGAACTTTGAATTTTCGGAGCACAACCAAAATCACACTCGTCTTCGCACGAGATGCTATTCACCACAATTTACACGAATAAATTTTATAGAGTACAAGAAATAGAACAATAACACTAGTAATCACAATACCCAAGCAAACATATAATATTTTCCAATATTTAACTTAGAAAATAAAACAACACATTAAATTAATACTCACAACAATGGAGACTCGGCTGTGGTCAAATGATGGTGAACGGCTGCCCTTGGGGGAAGGGAATCGGCTGCAGGAATGCTGGCCTGGAAGTGGGGCTTGCTGTTGGGGTAAAGGAAATAGCAAGGAAAACTCAGAGAAACTTGGGCAGTGGAATTGGATGGCTGGAGTTTTGGGGGTGTAACAGGTGATGGTTTTGACTGATATGGAAGTTGGGTAATGGTAGACAATACAGTTGTGGGGGGAGGAAGAAGGTGGTCAAAAATGGCGTGGCTGCTGTGTATGGAGGAGGCGGAGCCGGACTAGGGTGGTTGGAGGAGTACTTTGGTGGATGGGTGTGACGAGAGGGAGGTGTGCAGGGGGGTTGGCGGGTCAGATCGACGGAGCAGAACAGGGAAGAGGCGGTTTGCGGCTTTGCAGGTGGTTCCACGACAGAGAAAGAGGTGAGGAGATGAACGTGAGAGGATACAGTGAGATGTGGCATGGCTTACAGATCACCGGCGAGTAGGAGAAGAAGTGACTGGAGGTTGTCGTCCCTTCCGTTGTCGTGGAATAAGGAGATGAACAATAACGATAGGGGCGCTGGGAGATGAATAGTAACGATAAGGGCGCTGGGAGATGAACTGTAACGATAAGGGCGCTGGGAGATGCTTAGCGGTAGAGGGGGGAAGAAGATGGTACTGGAGCTTTCGATCCGTCGAGGAAGAATGAAGTGAACAGGACATTGGCGGGTTTCTCCTTCAGAATAATGGGAATCATGGAGTGGGATGCGTGGACTTGCGGTTATACGTATACAAGGACATAACTGGCAACATGAAGTAATCAAAAGAGTCGTGGGCGGGGAAAACAAATATGTTTGGAAAAAAAGGAAAGGGAACTGGAAAATAAAACAGATAACTGAAATTAGTCGGGACGTCGCACCTCGAATTTCACGGCGCCGCACCGCGAATGATTGTTGGATCTGGATTCACTCACAAATTCAACAATGACTGAAAATGAGAACATCCGCCCCTATTTATAACGAGAGGGGCGGTTGGGCACTCAGCGTGAACGAATATGATTGTCTGTTATGCCCGCTTAAATTGCAGTTTAGTAGCGACTCCTTTTGGGATCCCCTCCTTGCAAAGTCTGACCATGACATGCTCGCCCGCCCAAAAATACTGCTCACGTCTGTGCATATCTGCTCGTACCTTATATAATTCAATATTGCTAGGAGTTTTTTTTCGGATTAATTCATACATTTCATGCAAATGATGCAAAACATACAAAAGGTGTGAACCATGCAACACATATGAGTTATGCACTAAATGTAAATGAACAAACAACAAATGTAAAAGATCAACAACTAACACGACTAATTCCGTAAACCGGGAGTTTTAGGTATTATAAGAAACTCCTAAGATAGGTACATGATCATGGTGCATAAAAGAATTCGTCGTGGGTGCGATGAACACCTAAATGAATATCAGAGACATCAATAATAACATGTGCCAATGTAGTATGCGGATAGTAAGACATAAGATCAGCGAGTCATTGAGTGCACTCTCAAACTCGATTGTCCTACTAATGATAAATACATCCCAGATGAGCGGTGGCTCAACATGTGGCTCATCAGGGGGTTCACCGGGAGGGGTATAATGAAATTCGTCGCAAATGCGATGAGTACCAACGCAGGTTCCAGAAATAGCTGGAGTGCTCTCATATAAACGTTAATGCAAATAAAATGCAACAAACGTGGCATGATCTCTAGAGGAACGTGACATGCTCTCTTTATGAGGTATGCATGAAAAGTCATCGCGAATGTGACGACAACCTAAGTGAAAATCATAGATATCGATAATAAGATTTGACTCTAGAGTGTGGCGAGTGTTCCTCACAAGAAAGAACTCATCTGGTGGGTCAGCAGGTGGTTTGTCCCAAAACTCATCAAGAGTGTGAGCGACTAGATGAGAAACTATCAAAACATCAGAGGTATGCTTAAGTGTTCTTAAGGAGAACCCTACGCACTGGATGGTATACACAAGATCCACTCTCTAGGACACTATCGATATCAGGGGCGATAATGAAAGAGATGTCAATAACTCAATATTCATAAATGAGTCACTCACCTGAATCTCATCCTCACAAGGACGAGGTGGCTCAACTGGAGGCTCAACAAGATGGTTGCCAAAGAACCTGTCATCAGGGTTATGGTCCTCCAGAAGCAAACTATCATATGGGGTAGTGTTCCAAAAAATGGGTGAGGCGGCCACCACGAGATCAACGCTAGGCTTTCGACTCCCGGTCGTAATATGGCTCGGGACGACATCAGGTGAAGTGTGGGAAAAACCTATACTCAATAGTGGGCCAATAGATACAGTGTCGAGGACAAGCTCTCTAGCCGAAAGGCTAGGTCTAAGTGTGGTGTGGAGGATGGACATACCATCACAGTGTCACTGAGCCACCCGTCCTCATTCTTGTGGCCTTAGTTATTAAAGGCGCACCAAGGCGCAAAGGAGTCTTGGAGCCTTGGCGCAAGGCTCAAGGCGCAGGGCGCGCCTGACGATGGCAAGGTGCAACCACATCCATTTAAAATAATCAACATCAAACATCATTTCAGCTTCTCGATCAAATTCTTCATCTAGTCTACTAATTAATCATTCATTACTTTTGTTTATATCTCTTAAAAAAGAATTAATGTGGTCACTTACATCATATCTAAGTCCCAACGCACAATTATCTTTTACAAACACTAAATCAATATAAAATTATTAAGTTCTTACATTATTATTTTTCTTTATTTTTGAAAAAAAAATTACAACAAAAATCTCACTCAGACGTGCATTTTATGTTCCAAAGGCGCAAACCTCTGAGCCTGGTGAGCCTTGAGCCTTAGGCGCGCCTTTAACAATAGAGCTCGTGGCCACACTCACTAATCATACTAGTGTCGCTTCCCATATTATCATACGATCAAGGTTGAAGTCAACTCAAAAATCAAGTGGGCACTGAGTTTCTTCAAGGTGAGATGAATCAAACTCTGGTGTCGGTTCTCTCATATCAGTGGGAGCACTATTCGACGCATCGGTGGCTCGACCTAAATCCTTTGGCTTTCTTTTTAAGGCATTCAATATGTGAGCCAAGTGATCAAATTGTTCAAGAACCCATCGTTGAAATTCGACTTCCGTCATACCAGTTTTCGGAACACTAGGAAGACTACTACATTAGATGTTATCTTGATGAGGGTGACCTCTATAGGATTCTTGAGGATCATCGAGATGGTCGTCCATAACATAATCAGGTCGTGCTCGTGGGTGTATGTGAGCCCTACGAACGTGCGGTGGTGGTCGAGCATATACAGACTCGTGTTCCTCAAATAGAGGAGATGCGTAGCGACAATAACCTGAATGATACTCAACTCTACCATCATAAAATCGTGTCGAAGGATCAATATGATCCGCTCGAGCGCGAGGATAGGGACGACGATAATCATCATAATAATGTGAATATCTCTCCGAAGGCACTATATGGGATTGAGCGTAGACAGATTGTCGTTCCTCTATTTGACGTGGGTGTGTGGGATGGGCACGAACAAGCCTAATCAAATGATGCGTGTATGATTTCGTTTAATCCGGATATAAAGTGTTTAGCAAATTAAATTATATAAATTTAGGAATATCTACACAAAGTAAACTTTCAATTTTCAGAGCACAACCAAAATCACAGTCGTCTCCGCACGAGATGCTATCCACCACAATTTACACGAATAAGTATTATAGAGTACAAGAAATAGAACAATAGCACTATCAATCATAATACTCAAGCAAACATATAATATCTCCAATATTTAACTTAGAAAATAAAACAACACATTAAATGATGGTCGACGGCTGCTCTTGGGGGATGGGACTCAGCTGCAGGAATGCTGGCCTGGAAGTGGGGCTTGTTGGGATGGAGGAAATAGCAAGGAAAACTTTGAGAGACTTGTGGCAGGGGGATTGGAGGGCTGGAGTTTTGGGGGTGTAACAACCTAACAGGTGATGGTCTTGACTGATTTGGAAGCTGGGTAATGGCAGACGGGGAGGAAGAAGGTGGTTGGAAATGGCGTGGTTGCTGTATATGGAGGAGGCGGAGCCAGACTAGGGTAGTTGCAGGAGTACTTTGGCGGATGGTGTGACGAGAGGGAGGTGTGAATGGGGGTTGGATGGTCAGATCGACGGAGCAGGACATGGAAGAGGCGGTTTGCGCCTTTGTAAGTGGTTCCACGACAGAGAAAGGGGCGAGGAGATGAACGTGAGACGATATACTGGGAGATGTGGCGTGGCTTACAGATCACCGACGAGTAGGAGAAGAAGCGCCTGGAGGTTGTCGTCCCTTCCGTCGTCGAGAAATAAGGAGATGAACAGTAACGATAGGGCACTGGGAGATGCTCAACTGCAGAGGGGGGAAGAAGATGCGACTGGAGCTTTCGATTCGTCGAGGAAGAATGAAGTGAACAAGACAATCGTGTTTTTCTCCTTCACGATAATGGGAATCGTGGAGTGAGATGCGTGGATTTGCGGCTATACGCATACAAGGACATACATAATTGGCGACAAGAAGTAATCAAAGGAGTCGTGGGTGGGGAAAACAGAAATATTTGAAAAATAAAGGAAAGGGAACCAGAAAAAAAGAATAACTGAAATTGTTCGGGACGTCGCACGCCGGATTTCACGGTGTCGCACCACGAATGATTGCCGGATCTGGATTTGCTCACAAATTCATCAATGACTGAAAATGAGAACGTCCACCCCTATTTATAGCGAGAGGGGCGGTTTGGCCTCCGACGTGAATGGTTATGATTGTCCGTTACGCCCGGTGTCCTAAAACACTAAATACAAGTCCAAATAAAAAAGAACAAAATCCATATAACAGTAAAATGACGCTCCAGACGCGCTCGTGATCTCGGATCGCCGATCCGATCAATGTATCCCATTCAAATATGCAAAAACGGGTCCCGCCGAGTGCTGGCCAGATCTCCTCCATCGATCACGATCGCGCGTCTGATCCCCATCATAGCCGGAAGGTCCCGCGGGAGAGCTAGCGGGAGGTAACGGTGTGTCGTAGGGCGGGAAGATCGCAGGCGCGACGGCGAGGAGGGGTCGACGAACCCGACGTGCGAGTCCCTGGAGTTCGTCGTCCGATCGGAGGGAAAGGCCGGGAAGTAGATCCGACAGAGAAGGCTGCGACGTCAAAACCGTTACTGGGAGGTCCGGGAGGTGGTGACGTGGATCGACGCAGTTGCGGAAAAGCTGGAGACATCAGTGTTGGTGAGGAGCGTCGAAGACCTCATCACACAGTGTAAAAGTGGTGAGTGGCTGACATCTAGGGCGTCGGGCTGGGTGTCGATTGCTGTGGAAGGCGGAGTCACTAGTTAGGGGTTGTCCAAACGAGCCTCGAGACGTTGGAAACTCGCTTGGAGAAAAGTGAGGATGATGGCCTGGTCGTTGAGGCGGCGTTCGACGTTGTCAAAGCAGAGGTGTGGGGGTGGCTCGTCGAAGCAAACTCCCTGAGTCTGGGTCCTCCGATGAACCTTCTCTCAAATGAGAACCAAGATGACTAGTGATCCAAGACCCCAACACACATACCCCTCCCCCTTAGATAGATCATAGATGAGGGAGGACACATAATAGTAATAATAACAATAACAATAAACCGATTATTAATGAATATAATTAATAAATCAATATTAGTTAATATTATTAACCAATCAATATTAATTAATATAATTAATCAATCAATATTAATTAATATAATTAATCAATCAATATTAATTAATATAATTAATCAATCAATATAAATAATGATCATTAATTAATATTAACTAATCAAATTCATACTAATTAATAACAAATTATTTTATTCCACCAAATTTATCATGGTAGCTACCATAAGCGAGCTCCGGTGGTTCTGACAAGGGGTGGCTCCTTCGGCAAATGCGGGAGGGTAACAACGACGTCCAACCAGAAACGAACCCCGCATCTCTAAACGAGTCGCCGCTCCTTCCAGCCGAATCGATGCCGTCTTTGTCGAGCCCCGTGACGTCTGTCGCCCGTCTCTTCCGCTGAATCGCCGTCGTCTTCGTCGAGCCCTGCGACGTCCAACCTCTAGCGCTCTGCATCCAACGCTCTGCCCACACCTTCAACATTCCAGGACACTGCAGTCTCCAACGCGCCTACTGATCACGCATGCAACTTCAACCTGCCCCTTTGCACAACAAATAGAAACCCTCAAGCTCCTTCGTCGAGCGGAGAGCAGTCTACAAGCCTTTCTTCGTTCTGTTTCGACCTCACAGTCCTGCGCCTGCTAGCTCTGCATCGACGATTCTGCCCGCACGCCTTCAATCGAGCACCCACACGATCTTCATCGACCACGCTATCTTCGGATTGCTCTAGTTGTTTCAAGCCCCACGTCGGTTCCGATCACCAGATTGCTCTTGTTGTTTCGAGCCCTGCGCCGGTTGTTTCGAGCCCTGCGTGATCTTCGGCCAGCCGTCTGTCTTCCTTGCAGATTAAATTTTCAATTAAATAATCACTTCATTAATTTATATGCTGAATTATGGGGGACTCGTCCTATCAAATGATTTCACTAAGGAACATGATGCAAACATTCCTGACATCCCTAAAAGCACGCTTTCAAGAAGCCGACGCACGTCGCTGGGAAGACATTGTCACCCTCTCCAATAAGCTCAATGATCTTATAACTGCCATTGGTCTAATCCATGGCCAAGCAAGTAGCAGTCAAACACGTCCACCACCACTTATACGCATCGATCCACCGAACCCAGCTGATGTCTTGGCCAGTCCAGCAGTCCTCCAGCAATCGACGCCTAGTGTGGTGCTCTTTCAGACGGACTTCCCACTGCCATGCATTGACTGTACAAAGATTGTTGCGGACACTTCTCTCACCCACATGAAATTTGCGGCGATTCAGAATTGTTCTCGGGCATATAGGAATTATTCTCCACCACTACTTTAATCATTTCAAGATCATGTTGCGGGCTACTCTTTGGTCCTATCTCCACCCACGTTACGACCTATCGACACCATCACCATCATCCTAGACGTCGATGAGTACGAAGAAGGCTTGTATCTCTCTCTCTATAGCCCCTGCTACAACGACGCACTACAAGGAGCTATTTTGGCGCGAAATAAAGGAGCCTGATAATCATTTTGGTCGATCTTCGTTCGAGCTTGAAGACAAGGTCAATTTGAAGGTCGGGGAGATGTTACGGGCCACGGGTGACCGGCCTAGTTATTGTATCTTTAGTGTCTTTTTATTATTATTGGTTGTGCTTAGTTGTTATATGGTTAGAGTTTGCATTTAAAATAGTCGTGTAGCCTATTTAAAGGCAAGTGGGTTTGTATGAAGGCATCAAAGAAGTTATTTCCTATTTCCTCGTCTTGTGTAAGAGATTTTGGTAGCTCTCTCCTCCTGAGCAAGCCCCGCCTAGGCAGCCGCGGTTCCGGCTCCAAAGTTTCCCCTCCGCCTCCGGCCACCACGCCGGCGAGCACACAACAAATTATGTGTAAGTTTAATGAAGCAGCTTCTAGTAACATTTGGTTTTTAATCATAGATAACTCCTAAAACACTTCTCAGATATGAAAATTTGTTCACCAGAGCTGTCTTAAACATTACATTCTTTATACTTAATGATTAAAGTTGTTTCTCTGTCGCCATGCTAATAACTTCAAGCATAAAAAAAGATACATCTTTCCAAGTCTTTTTGGTGATATGGATCCGCCGCAGTGCGGATCTGGTGACATGCCACTGCTGCTCGGTGGTTCCTTGACTTTGTTGTGATTGGTCGTTTCTTCAACACCATGAAATCGCTGGATTTCCGTGAGTGCGGGACCTCAATTGCAGTTTTTGTTTTGGCACGGTCACCAACATCAGCCCAAGTAGAGCCTTAAATGGTTGGCATCACTCTCTGTTTTTGGCCTGAGGCACGGGAACGTGCAGTGCCATTTCAGACCGCCATTGTGAAACGTGATAGCCCGGTCGTGTTTGGAAATGGTATTCTCATGGCATTCTAGGCGTGGAACGCCGACATGAAACATCTCTCCCTCAAACTGGCCTAGTACTCGATCACTGTTGGATCCGAATGTTGTCGCACCCTCGCCGTTGTGCCAAACAAAGTCTTTACTCCTACCATTATACAAACCCTAAGGACATGTTATACAGTAATTGAAATTCTAACTGTTTTTTATTGTTAGGGTATGGAGGTGACTCACAAGGTGATTGTGGATGACACTGAATGTGCCTACTTCGATCAGGTTGAAAAACTCCGCAACTTTGGTGCCCGAAACAAAGAAAGCATCGCACAACTAATTTGGGCTTTCTTCCATTACTGGGCATACTGTCACGATTATACAAATAATGTTATATCTGTGCGAACTGGAAGCATTATTAGGTAACCTTTCTGTGCTCTTTTTTTATTTAAAATTAGTGATTTAGCATATACAATTTTCTGCACTTTAAATTGATGTACTGTTCAAACTTGATAAAAGTCACAGGGCTTTCTATTTCAATTAAATGTCTATAATCCACATAATGGAAAGGGATCTCCATTTATGCTTATTTTGTTTTATACTGACAAGGCCAAATGATTGAGAGATCATGTCACACCCATTCCTGTAAGCTCTGAATCCAAAGGCCTGTACAGAATACAATGATGATAGGAGTCAATTATCTATCTACTTTATTTACACAATTTGCATCATCATCATTAATAGCTTTATCCTAATAATTGGGGTCAACTTTATGAATCTTCATTTTTCATTCATTTATGTTTGAGTGTTGCCTATGGTACGTGTCTGAGTCTAAATTCTATATCCTCTAAATTAGACAGGTGAATTTAGACATTGTGCTCATTGATGCTCATAAAGCCAGGTGAATTTAGACTCAAACATAAATGAATGAAGTTGCTCAATGATGCTCATCAATGAATTTAGACTCAAACATAAATGAATGAAGTGGCTTTATGGTGGGGTCTACTGTACTCATTGATGAGCAACGCAATTTGCACTAACAATATCTGATGTTGGAATAAGTGGTCATAGACACGGTATAAGATACTTCCGTTTCATCGGTAACATGTCTTTCTGACTCAGAGCATTGTTGTGTTTTCAGTACTCATGCTTATCTAATCCACCATACATCACACATCAGTTTTTGTTAATTTCTTTCTCATTTCAATAACCTCATGTCATGGTGATGGGGATTACGGGTCGCTAGTGGGTCGACCCTTATCGGAACTCATACGGGTCTACTTATGTAGGATACAGAGTTAGGATCGTCGTGTGGATGATTCGAGCTTGTGGTCTCACTCAGACCTACGACAAGATATTTTTATATATTTGTATTATTTTTTTGTAATTTTATTTCATGTATTATTGTGGGTTGAAGTTCCGAACGATCTTGATCATCCATAGTGACCTCTATATCTATAAATAGAGTTCAAGGGGCTGATTTCTGGGTATTGCAGAATTTGGACAGAGTTTCGGGTTCTTGCGATTTCTCCGCGGCGCTGATTTCCTCTATAACTGCTGGTAACTTTCAACATAGGCAGTTTTCTGCTTGCTGTCCAGTCCCTTAGTGAAGAAATCCACACACCCTGCCATTTCCCCTGTTTCCCAGCCACATCTCTTAGGAGACTGCTGTCTAGGACTCACCCAACCTCCCATCATAGCCCTGAATCATCACAACATCCAATTCCCTTGAGAAAATCCCGGGCCGACTCACAGCTGAAGCCCCAGGAATGCTGTAACTGTCCAGAACTGCCAGCAAACCCCCTAAAACTGCAATATCTGTTGCTTCCAACCCAATTCCAGCCTCCTTACATCCCACCCAACCACTCCAACTCCTCCCCTCACATCCCCATTGTCCTTCAATCACCACAGCAGCCACAAATTCTCTAGATGCTCCCATTTACAGCAGAAATCAGCAGCAGAACTCCGAATTTACAGAAGGAATTGTGGTTATAGTGCTGTCCAGCCCCCGAATTAGTCCCCTTCCACCTCCCTGGACTCCTTATGTATAAGTTCTTGTATCTTTATTTTTGAATATTTGGGTGAACAAATCATGCTATTTTGGATGTTTATTCGTCCCTGTGTCCAAAGCTTGTCCTATTTGTGGGGTGTATTCTCTTAGTGCTTAATTGAAGCATTTTTAACATTAATTTTACTAGCAATTACTCGTTTATTTAATACTCTATATCAATTGTTGTTGTTTGCAGATTTCTTTATTAAATTCAGAATTTATTGTAATTAATCGTTGGACAATTGCATGTGCTTCACATTATTCTAGATTCCTACGATACTTTATGAACACTCACTCATTAGATTACCTTAGAACACAATTACACTCATTACATCCGTCCCGCGTCACATTGTTAGCCCATCTAGATGTTCACCATATCTTCAAATGATGAAAAGATAATATTAGCTGACGGTCAATTTTGTTCTTATCAATCTCAATGTATCTTTTGAGGTGTTTGTCTAAATTGTCTTGTTTGATCAAATTGTAAACAGTGCTTGTGATTATTTGTAGTGTTTATTGTCTAAATTATTGTAGTGTTTAAAAATGGTATAATACTAGAAATTCCAATGGATAAGTTGGTCAATTTATTGGGAAAATATTTACTATGAACGCGATGCGTATGCACCTTCTGGTCAAGTGATATGCGCGTTCAGACGGACGACCTCACTTCGCGAGAGTTCTCTCATAGACGAGTTTACACTTATGAATATATCATATTCATAATGTGTTGTCTTTTATTATGTTTGTCTTGTAGTGGGATCTTCATCCTATATAAGGAGCCCTAATTGGAGTATTATGATCATTTTGGAGTTTAGTGATGTTTTGGCTCTCTTAGGACAGAAAAGTTCTTAGAGGGAACCTGCCCTCAAAAGTTGGGTGTGACTTCTTTCGTTTTCTACGCAATATTACAAGTTCTTGTTCGTGTTCAATCAATGTTGTGGATATCTTCCGATATGGCCGACATGTCGGCCGACATAAAGGTTTCATGAACAAAACGACACGTTTCCGGTATTTATTTACAAAATATCATTTTGGAATATATCATCCAATATATCCACTATCAATCGATATATTCGCCGATATATCGACCGATATATCCCAACGTTATATCTACTGACTTATTTCAATTTATTTTATTTAGTGTCTATGGTCTAATAGACAATAAACTGAAATTGTCTCGTTGCTAGGTTGTTTTGTATCCTTCCTCTGACTTTTTTCTCTACCCTCGTCCGTCATTGACTTCAATCCTGTTTGGCCATCGGATTTTAGAATAGAATGAACGAAGCTTGACCAGAATAAAATAACAAATTAATGACAAAAGTCCATATAGATAACAAATTAACGTCAAAAGGGACTAAGGTTAATTTTGGCAGCAAACTCTGAAATTATAAAATGGTCATATGCATTCATGAAAGTTGTTTTAGAGTAAACGAGATACAAACTGAGGTGAGAATCACACCAACATCGTGTGCAAACGATGTAGTCCATCTGTGTAGTGATGGATAAAAAGGGCAGCGTCCACCTGGCCAGATCAGGAACAGTGGAGGAAGGCTCGGTGGAAAGTCACGACCACTAACTGGCTTAGGTGAGGGCAGGAAATGGTGGGGCTCTGGTTGCCAGCAGCCAGAAGATGTACTATGGCCAGGAAAACAGGAGAAGTAAGATATGGTGGCAGTCGCTGGGCAGGATGCAAGCATCCAGCGGCAGTTGGCGACCAAAACTGAGGTGGGACGACTCTGACCTCATCGAAGGGACCAGCGACAGGCGGAGACTAGGTCATCGGGAACGGAGGGGGCCGCTGATGGCGTCGTCGTGGCGTGGGAATCAGTCGTCAGGCTTAAAGACGAGGTTTTGGCGAGGGTGTTGCGGGTATTACCGAGCGGAGGAGAAGAAAACCTTGCTCGATTCCAATCCCGTGCCCCTCTTTCACGGGAATATGGGCTTATAAAAGTATTTAGGGCTTTTAATGTCCTTAATTGGCATGGGTTACAAAATGGTTATAAAATAAAGGAGTTGGGCTTGAAAGGGCCGACAGTTTTGGTTATTTAAAAGGTAAGCTATTAAATGGGAATGAAAAATGGGTCCAAGGAGTTTTGAGATTCCCCAAAGGAAAATTAATTATGAAATTAATTGAAGTGAATTTCAAAATTAATAATATTTAATAATTTTACAATTTTAATTACTTGCATGCCCAAAGTAACTCTAGTCCTAATTTGACGGACCTCTTTATTCATGCTCACACCAATAAGCCACACAATCATTGCGCAAGCGTGGTACAAAACACACATATGCTAATAACATGCACAAAAAATAAAAGGCAAACTTGCGCAAATACATATGCTACAACATAGTAATAAAAATGCAAAAAATAAAATAACGATGCAATTCAGGTTGCATCAGTCACCTTCTCCACTACCCGCCTCTGTCTACTCCGCTTTCCCTCTCTCCTGGTCTTATTCCTCCTTCCCAATCTCCTATCTTAAAACAATTCGTTCGTCATGGGGTTACCACTTTAGCCCCGCAAACTCCCAATGATACTCTTGCGGTCGAGGATCTTCTCCTTGCTCTTTGCAAAGGGTACTCGCTTATGCATTGCTACCCCTTATCATTTTTTGTTTCATTTCATCGCTTGACCCCCCAACCCCCAAAAATATAAATTTGCTACGTCTCTTTCTGCGGCTACCGTTCCAGGTTCGTTTCAAGAGGTCCTACAACATCTGGCATGGCGCACTGCAATGGATAAAGAAATCCAAGATTTATGGGCAAATCACACCCAAGACGTTGTTCCCCTAGGACCCCTACCCTCGGGCCACACTTGTGTCAGTTGTCTGTGGATCTTCGTCGTCAAACACAATCCAGATTGCTCAGTTGACTGATGGAAAGCACGACTTGTCTCTATAGGTTTTACTTTGGAACAGGGCATCCAGACGAACCGCTTAGCATTTTCCTCGATTATTTTGGTAAGGGGATCAACTTCTACCCACTTGGTGAAGTAGTCGATGACCATGATGATGAATTTTCTTTGCCCTGATGCTACGGGGAGAGGTCCCAAAAGATCAATTCTCCATTGTGCGAACGACCAAGGGCTTTGGAGCGTGGTGAGCGCAACTGGTGGCTTATGGGGTGTACTAGCGTGAAGCTGGCAGCTTTTGCACTTTTGGACGAATTCCGTCACGTCCTTTTTCATGGTTGGCCAATAAAATCCTTCGGAGAATCTTCCGTGCCAAGGCCTTTCTGCCCAATTGTTCGCCGCAGAGTCCCCCGTGTACTTCGTGCAAGGCGTATTAGGCCTCTACTTCTGGTAAGCACTTCAGATAGGGCCCGAAGAAAGCCCACTTGTAGAGCTCTCCGTCAATGATGGCTAACATCGCTGCTCGTATTCGAAGTCGCCGTGCTTCCAGACGGTCTTCAGGGAGGTGTCCGTGCTCGAGGTAGGCTCGCTAGGGAGCCATCCAGGGAGATTCTTCGTTGCTGATTGCGGCAGCCTCCCATGGTCCTTGGATGCTTGGGACCATGATATCCTCGACTCTTCGCCTTCTGGATTGGTAGGCGGTTGGTGATGTGGCGAGTTTGGAAAGTGTATCAGCTATGATGTTTTGCTCTCGGGGAATGTGGAGGATTTGATGCGACAGTATTTTCTGCAACAAGGACCTGGCAAGCGCAAGATATCGTGACAGCTGATCGTTTCTTGCCTCATAGTCTTCCTCGATTTGCGAGGCAACTAACTTAGAATCGGTGTAGATTGTCAGGGTTTTACCTTGCGGTCGATAGCGAGCCGAAGGCCAGCGATCAGGGCCTCATACTCTGCAATATTGTTGGTGGTTGGGAACTTCAGCCGGAGGTCGTACTCTAGAGTGATTTCTTCCGGACTTATCAGGAGTAGCCCTACCCCGGCGCCTTCTGCTCCTGAGGCACCGTCGACATAGATAGTCCAGCGGGTGATAGATAAACCTTCTCTTGGAGCTGGATCCGGAGGGATGGTGTTCTCTACGATAAAGTCGGCAAGCACCTGAGACTTTATGTCTGGTCAAGGAATTGGATGTCGAATTCTCCAAGCTCGACTGCCCACTTAACTAACCTCCCAGATACCTCAAGTTTTTGGAGAATGGCCCGCAATAGTAATTGTGTCAACTTTTTTATCGCATGGGCTTGGAAGTATGGTCGGAGCTTCCTTGCGGAGAAGACGAGGGTCAAAGCCGTTTTATCTGCCGTCGGGTATCTGGTCTCGGTGTCCGTGAGGATTTTGCTGAGTTAATAGATTGGTCGTTGAATTCCTCCTTCGTCCTTTACAAGCACTGAACTGAGAGCTGCGTGGGATACTGCCAAATATAGAAACAAGACTTCTCTGGGAATAGACTTTGACAGGAGCGGGGGTGTAGCCAAGTACTGCTTGAGATGTTGAAATGCCCCCTGACACTCATATGTCCACTGGAAGCCTGTGCTGCGGGCCCCCCGGAGGACCTTGAAGAAGGGGAGGAATTTGTCTCCCGGTCGTGCCAAGAAACGCGAGAGCGCAACAATCCTGCCGTCCAAACGATGCACTTCCTTGATGGAGCGTGGGGGCGCCATGTCTTCTAGTGCCTTAATCTTCTCGGGATTTGCTTCAATTCCCCGGTGGGTTACTAGGAAGCCTAGGAACTTTCCTACCGTAACGCCGAATGCACACTTGCTAGGGTTGAGCCGCATTTTGAAGTGGCAGAGAAGTTGGAAATATTTCTCTAAGTCCTTTCAGTGGTTATGTCGGTGGATGCTCTTCACCAACATATCGTCGACATAAACCTTCATTGTCTTTCGGATGAGGTCCTTGAATATTTTGTTCATCAACCTTTGGTATGTTGCTCCAGTGCTTTTGAGGCCAAAGGGCATCACCTTGTAGCAGTAGACTCCTTTATCCGTTCGGAAGGCCGTGTGCTCTTCATCGGTTGGGTTCATCCGTATCTGATTGTATCCGGAATAGGTATCCATGAAGCTGAGGAGTTCATGCTCGGTTGTAGCGTCCACGAGTTGATCGAGCCTTGGGAGCGGGAAGCTGACTTTTGTGCACGCTTGGTTGAGATTGCTATAGTCAACGCACATCCTCCATTTCCCAGAGGCTTTCTTTACCATGACTACGTTTGCTAGCCACGTTGGGTATTCGGCTTCGCGGATGAACTTTGCATCAAGAAGCTTGGCCACCTCTTCTTCGATGGGCTGCAGTCGCTCGGGGGCGAAATTTCTCTTCTTCTGGATGACTGGTCGACAAGAAGGATTAATATTTAGAGAGTGGAAAATCACTTCCGGGTCCACTCCTGGCATGTCCTCTGGACTCCAAGCGAAGATATCTTCGTTTGCGCGAAGTAGGGCCATGTATTGCTCTACTTCTTCCGGGGATATGAGAGATCCAACACGTACCATCCGGGAAGGGTTTTGTGAAGAAAGGGCTATATCCACTAGGCCTTCAACGGGGGCCCCTCGCTGCAACGTGGCTTCGTCATCTCGCAGGTCGAAGTTATCAATGTTGTGAGTGGTAGCCTGTGCTGTCCGAGCTTGCTCCAGGTGGTATGCCCTGTCTTTCTCTTGATTGCCCCGAGCGATCCCTATCCAGCAAGCAGTTGGGAATTTCAGAGCCAGAGATCGCTCCGAAGATTGATTGAAGTGGCCTTCCAAATACGGCGTTGTAGGCCGGGCTGGAGTCTATGACCATAAACTGAACATGATGCGTGGCTTGTCTTGGGAGCTCGCCCAACGTGACCTGGAGAGATCAATCCTAGGACCGGAACTGGGTGATTATCAATGTCGTAGATTGGTCTTCCCGCGGGATTGAGATGCTCCTCGGCGAGCTTGATACCATGCAGTGCGGAGAGAGATAAGATATCGGCTGAGCTCCCGCTATCCACCAGGATCCTTCTAACGAGGTAACAGGGATTGCCAATCCTGGCACTTATTACTAGCGGATCCTGATGCGGAGTTTGCACTCATCGCAGGTCTTCTTCCCCAAAGGTGATAGTTGTGTCTTGCGTGAACCTTTTATTGTCGTGCTTTCCTTCAGGCTCCTCGACGGGATTCAGCGATGGTCCCCATTCTTTTTTCCATGGTCTCTAGTCACGAGTATCGCTGGACAGACGATATTGTCTTCCGGATCTTCAAAGCTTTGTGAACTTGTTCTCACAGATGACGCCAAACTGTTGCGGCCTACTCGAGGCTCCTAAAATCGGTCTAAATGGACCGTCTTAGCCCGGGTGCGATCGAGCGCGCAATCAGTCATAAATAATGGAGATGGTTGGCAGGACATCTTTTTTACAGTGGAAAATCCCGGAAAGAGGTAAAAAACCACGTGGTCGGTTCGGTGCCGACCTAACTTCACTATCAGTTGTTTCGTTATAGGGCTTTGGAGAGAAATTGAGGGCGTCATGCCACTCCTCATTACAACTTGTGAGGGAGAGAGAGACGTTCGGAGGGTGACAGGCCACCGCTCTCGAAACTAAGTCTTTTTCATAGTCGCGGTGGGGAGCTTCGCGCTCTGGGGCCTGGACGGCCTTCTTCTTTCGCTTGGGATCTCGAGGGGCGCGTCCTGCGCGTTCAGATGTCTTCGCATTTTGTCTTGCAGTTTGTGGCGATGTCTGAAGCATGGAGCTTGCTGTTGACTTGAAGGTGACAACCCCTGAGCGTTTTGTGCTCGGATGGAAGCTTGAAGACGGATGGAGGTCTTTGAACGGTCTTCGAAGTGCTTGTAGAGTCTTCAAGGGCGTCTTCGAAGGCGATGAGGATCTCAAGGAGCTCTCTTGCACGTAGGAGGAGAAGTCCGAGGAGAAAAATATGGAAATGAAGGAAGGCCTAAATAGGACCCCAATGGTGGTTACGGTAGTTATGCGGTTATTCGCAGGTCGTAACCACCATAATTGTTATTTGCAGGCGGTTGGAAGTGCGGATCGTGTGCGGTGATCGCGCGCGTGGTGGTTTTTCCCATAACCCCCCACCAAGGTAGTGGGGGTTATGGAATTTCGGCTAATCGCAGTCCCGAATTCCTATATAATGAGTGTGATCCCATCAAACCTAATATACTCAAAACCCCCTCTCCCGTCTTCTCCTGTTTCGCAATCCTCACCTGGCCGCCGGTGAATTTGGATTCATGTTCATTTGGTGAGTTTTTTGGTATGTTGTCCATCTCTCAAATGATGATGGTATACCTATATCAATCATGTCAGGCGAGTGTCTCCAGGAATCCACAATGGACTCGGTGGCGCTTTTGGCTGGAATGTGGCTGTCAAATCTCTTTCCGCAGCCGAACATCTGGCCAACGAAAGAGGCTTCGATGCAGTGGAGAGCTAGCCATTACACTTTGGAAGAATGCCCGGTGACTGTAGCGGGTTACTACCCATATTAGTGGTTAATACCCATATTAGGGGTATGGTTGTAATTAGATGATTGATTAAATATTTTATATTGTACGCAGGCTATAAATAGGGTCTTATGCTTGTAATCTGGATAAGGAAAAATTAATAAAGTTTTTAGCCTTCATCACTTATTAACACAAGATCTACACACTCCCGAGCAACAGACTTTCCTGACCAAACTAATAGGTTATGATTATGCTATAAAATATAAAGCAAGAAAATTAAATAAGGTAGCCGACCCCTTATCCAGAGTAACCTTAACTCCAGGACACGATACCACAACCAACCTACACATGTGTTCATCACCAGTTTCCATACTTCTGGACGGGCTGCCGCTGGATTACGCCAGTGACCCATTCTCCTCCACCTTGCTAGAAACTCGGGACACAAACCCTATGACTAAATCATACTGGACTAAGAGAGGGGAATATATATTACAAACATCGAATTTACATTCCAGCAAACTCAGGAATAAAAAAAAGTTATTACATGAAGCACATAATAGCCCATAACATCATTCGTGAACTTAATACCCAGGCACAAAGCCCATAACATCTCTCCCGCCGTTCAGAAAGATCTTGACCTCAAGCTCAAGGGAGAATAATGACGATGTCAATTGTCATCTGATGCCTTCCTCATCAGAGCCCTCCACGTGCAGATAAAAGTGTCTTTTGCACCTGTGTCCGTAAGTAAATTGTTTATCACAGGTAAAGCATAATCCTTGTGCGCGATGGTCAGACATTTTTGCACGAGACAATCAACGGATCTTAGGAGTTTGGTGTCTTTGGCCTGTCCCTCTTGAGTCCCTGTGCCAATGGTGAAGTAGGCTTCCCGAGTCAACTGAAGTCGACGGGCGCACAATATGGCTAGACTCATAGCAGTCACCAAGTCCTTGTGAGCCTCGAATTTGACATCCAAACGCTGTCGATCGTGAAGCCCAACAGTGAAGATGGCGGACCTACATCTCGCTGGGGATCGTGACGTGAGCTAGAAGAATCTAAAATTGTTCCAGATATTCAATGGACCCAGTCGGACGTAATGTCGTGAGGGCCCCAAGAGGGTTGCTGCGAATCGGGGGACCAAAACGCAGGTTGCAGGCTCGCTTAAAGTTGTGCCAGATCATCCCAAGGTTGTCGACTTGTAGGTCGCCGAACCATAGCTGAGCGATATCAAGCATGTGGGAAAATGCCAGACTGATCCATTCCGTCACCGGTGTCTGCTGATGGCGAAAACAATTGTTCGCATCGGGTGAGCCACCCTAAGGGATCGTCCCTCCCATCATAAGTTGGGAATGCCAACTTGGTGTAACGAGGCACGAAGTTGACTTCAGGTGGTAGCACGGTCGGGAATCCGGTCGAAGAAGCAGTGGCGGTGGCGCCTGACTGCTGCCAGCTTGCTTATGTGTGGGAATGGTGGGGGTTGGCATAGCGGCTGTGAGATCATTGCGCCGCTTGGAGAGGGCAACAATGATCTCATGATTACATGCCTCCACAATAGTTTGGTGTGTCTTGAGAGCTTGCGTCATGGTGATAAGCTGGCTGAACGGATCCAATGAGTCGCTCATGTTGCGTGCGGAGTAAGAGATGGAGCGTGTTTTGGGTCGACTGGATTCAGCGAAGCGAGCGGAATGGATTCACTCGAACTGGATGTACCTCATAAACCGCGGCGCTTCCCTATAGTGAACCCAAAGGAGACCCCCAATAGCCTTTGGAATTAGTCAAATAAGGGAATGTCGCAGTGGTGCCCACTCCGAAAGAAAATAAGAACAGATGGTTGGCTCGTCTGCGGCACGGAAGACAGATGACTGGCAGAAAAATCACGCAGGGCTTGCAGGGGATCGATCGAAGACGTGCATGCGGAATCGTCGATGCAGAGATTTTTTGTTTGTTGCGCGAGGGGAATGGGTTGAAGCATTGCAGCAGAGCGCTCGAGGCTGCGGTGTGTGTTGGATGTCGCTGGAGGCTGCAACAGAGCGCGTGCAGACAACGTCCAGGATGTCGAGATCTTCTGGCGAGTGCGGCCTCTGGAAGGAGAGGACGCGGAGGCGTCGTGACTTCTGCTGGAGATGAATCCCGTTGGCTTGCAGGGGATCAAGCGTCGTGGATCGTAGAAAGGCGAGCAATCGACGTCGTTGTGCTCGACGAAATGTGCGTCGATCGACGGCGGGCAGAAGAAGGCGACACGAAACGGCCGTGGCTCGGGGGTTTCTGCTTAAGTAGGGCTTGATTTGGAAGAAGGCGAATCGAATTAGCTCTGCTACGAAGTTGTTGTGTGCTCGCCGGAGGAGTGAACAGAGGCGGAGCGGATACTGTGGAGCCGGAATCGCGGCTGCCTAGGCGGGGCTTGCTCGGGAGGAGAGAGCTACCAAAATCTCACACAAGACATTCTTGAAGGGCAAACCAACTTGTTAGGTGCAGACCATCAAAAAAATTAAAGTGCTTCCATCTTTCAAATCATGACAATTAATACAAAACATGAGCATTAATCCAAAAGATTTGTACAACAAAATCCTCCGTAGAAAGTGATTTCATCATTTTCGGTATCCAAAACGTCATTGTGGGGTTACAGGCAACCTGCATCAAAATATAAATTGATGTGAGATGACTGAATAGTCATATCACATTATACTTCAAGTTAAATAATTTCTTGTATCCCTAGAACAAGCTTCTAATATTTGAACGTGATAAATTAGGTACAAAAATTCACATCATGAAATACATTCGATCTGCATGTTGAAATGTAATCATGTTAGTAAATATGTAATAAACTTTACAACTTTTTTGAATACGATTTTAGCAAGAGAAAGTTAGCAGTATCTTAAAATCATTTTTTTATCAAATTAACCGTCTTGCTTTCATTAGGTTTGTCTCATTGCTCCGCATTTTCTTCCCGATATCTTCTCCAAAGTGATATTATTGGAGGTAATGAAAAATCTTCACACATTTGCAATTGAACGAAATGGTTCTCATTTATAAATCCGATGTATACTATCTTGCGAGAAGCTGAAGGCGGTGAATGCAATGGTAATAGTGTGAATGACTGATAATTAGACAAGTGAACAAAAAATATATTGTAGCAAGAAGCAATCACCAATCCAATATCAGGCATTGACATCCACTTGTCAAAAGGAGCAGGAGTAACAGTATAATCTAGTGATCTAAGTAACTCTGATCTTCTTTCCTTCTCAAATATGTTATCATATAAGCTCTCCTTGTTTTGTAGTTCCATAGATAACTCAATATGTACCTTTAACCAGTTATTACCCATGCCAACTACATTACTAACAACTCTGTACCCACAATGTCCATCTCGCAATACATCAATCACACCTATAATATATTCTGAAACACATGGAGACATTTCCTCACGTACGTAGCCTTTAATATCATCTTTCGTGTGAATCGTATTGTAGTTGTTGTCGTTGACACTTGCTCATCCATCAAGACATGCTCAAATAGGGAAGGATTGCGCTTTGTGGATTTTGCATCATCCCTAAACTTCTTGTACCTGCCCCTTGGTCGACCCTTCAATGTTTTTGGTAACAAAGACTCTAATGTTTGAGTTGATGAGGGATCCATTATTTCACGTAATTTTTTTTTTATTTTTTCTTCTGTAAAGTAGAAGTGCTATTATATCTCTTCAAAATATATGCCATTTCAATATCAATTTCATTGTACAGTTCATCTTCAACCTTTTACGCTCTCATTAATTTTGATGTCTTGTAGAACCAATTGCTTCCTATGGCTATCGATCATCCAAAGTGGAAAAGAGTTGGATTGTGACATATAAGGAAGTAAGTCATGTGCACATGGTAAACTCAATGCATGTGTACATTTATGTGTGCACTCACCAACATCTTCGAGTTAGATTTTCTCAAAAAAGTTTGAAAGCCCTAAAAAACTCAAACAAATATGTGCATAACATACTCAGAACGAAAGGAAGTTCCAACAATAGTAACAACCCCTAAGAGTTCACGGGCAGAAAAATCCAACAATCAATTAGTAACAATAATCATAATAATAACTCAGAGAGAGTTATAATAACATTGTTCCACCATAACCATAACAATAACTCACTATGTAGTAGAAAGCTAACATGCACAACGTATCAATAACTTAGTAACAGTATAATAGAGTGAAGAACAGAAAGAAGAGCTAGCAAAATCCACTAGAGAGAGAGAGATTGCAAAATTTAGCTGCTACCTAAGGCAAAACTGCAAAATCTAGCAGCCAGCTATGACAAAAACGCAAATCTATTCACTAATAAATATTAATGAGAGGATTAGAGGGTGATAGAGGGAAATAAAAACCCTAAAAAAAGTTTGGGCAAGAAGCGAACCGGTGGAATGTTAAACAGAGGAAGAATAGGTGGGCTACCGTAGGGGGGTGGAGAGGCTTGGGGCCGATACCTGCATCTGTGGGATTTGAGGATGGTAAGCAGCTATCGTAGCCTGCTATCGTCGGCGGGGTGGAGAGGCTTGGGGGCTATGCAACATTGACACCATTGTCGTCGGCGAGAGAGTAGATCGCCAAGGGCTTGAGAGAGGCGGTCGCGAAGGGCTTGCTCACCGAATACTCCATCGCAGGCACTGGACTATCGAGGCGGATGGGAGATGAGTTCGTGAATTCGGCGGAAGCAGCGGAAGAACTATATGGCTAGGTTTTCTGGTTTCGGTACTTTGGGGGGAGAGTAGTTATTAGGTCTGCACCTAAAGGTTTTTAGGTTTAAATAAATTACCATTTTCTTTATTTTTTTCAGGTTTGCACGTATCCATATTTGATTTACACTTAACAATGCTCATGATTAATCATGATGAAAAAGTACTCCAAAAGCAAGAACACAAATTTTAAACTAAAAATCATTTATTACAACATTCTAACCGTGATTAGGAACGACATATTTGTAAGGGCACGCGATATAGGGTATATCGACCCCCATTGCACTTTCCCTCTGTTGTTGTCAAGATGTTTTTTTCATGAAAATACATATAAACTATTGGATTCAGATTAATTAGGCGAAACAAAGATGGATTTCATATATGCCATGTAAAAAGGGGAGTTGTTTCATGTCAACTACGACAAATATGATTCCATATTTGCTCTTCAGCCTGTTTGCTTCCCACCTCCCCTGAACCCACTTTCTGATCATCGATCTGCCAGGTGATCGTCGAGCAGCTAGCTATCGTCGAGTGACTGGTCCGACGATCGTTGTGCCAGCTGCTCAGCGAACGTCGAGCAACTTTTTGTGTGTAAAATCTGCTCGATGATTGCTCGACTGCTTGGGGATCCGCCTGCACGCTTGGCGATTGTCGAGCATCTTTCACTTTTTTTTAATCAAAGCAATTGGTTATTTATTTATTTATTCATAAATTATAAATATTGTAATTTTAAATAATGCAATTATTAATCATATCTTGAGAGTTTATCTATACTCTAAAATTTGTGTACTTTTCAATAATATGAGCAAGCCGTGCTGGGGTTTCCCCATGCCCTGGCTGTGATAGTACACCCGCACAATTCGCTGTCCCCCATGCAAATTCTACTTTGCGGAATACAAAATGGGGGACGGCGAGCTTCTGCGGTATTCTAAATGTCGGGGAATGGAGAGCCCGTGCGTGAATGCTCATTGATTTTGAGCCAAGAGGCATAAATTATAGAAAGATTGACTATTTTATGAAGCAGAAGCACTTGCATGGAGATTGTTCTTATCCACTCAACCTCAAAATTATTCTCTTGCAGCAAGCAAGCAAAAGATTGGACGAGACGCATCGGCAACGATCGTCATCTGATATGCATCGAGGACCCTTTCGAAGTCTCGCATGACCTCGGCCGTGTGGTCGACAAGTTCAGCATCAAGATTCTGAGGGAGGAGTTCGAAAGGGCCGCGGATATATTGCAGTACGATCCAAACCCGACAGTCGCCCTTTTCGAGCCCTATGTACCTCCAGCTTCATCGACTTAGCCTCATTAGCTCCTGCGCACGAACTTAAGACGTTTTTGTCTTTGTATTATGCCACCCATTTCAGAGGACTTATGGTGAAACATATTTTATGCAGATTCCGGGTTATATGCTTTTAGTCGTCTCGAGTTCTAGGCTTGTACCGAACGGCTATATTGTGGGTACCCGTTTCTGGCTAGGTTTATCCATATTGTATAGATTGCATCAGTAATTAAGTATACTTTTCATGCAAATATATGCCATCTCAGCGTATCTGCTTCGGTTTGATCGTGTCCGTTGGATGTTTTTCATGGCAGATCGTGTTTGCTGTATTTTTTATCGGCAGAATTATTGCGCCGGTCCTTCAATCTGACCCTTGGCGCATTTGTTTGTTTGAAATTGGTGAGTTTATAACTGATTTGAAGTTAATCTCCACCTGGCATTCTGCCATGAATACTAATGGAAAATGATTGCATGATGAGATTTACATAATAAAAATGTATTATAAAAATGTTTTTTGCTTGGGAGGCTTTTGTGCTTCTTTTATATTGTTAGTAACGGTAAGACAATGTTAGATATAGAGATTTATTTCAAACTGAGGAACATTTGGTATTAGTTCTAAACATACAAAAAATGTTGAACACTTTGTTTAAAATTGAAGGCAAAAGTTTTGATTTGCGTGCAATGTCTTCTCTATTTGCCCTTGCTCTGCGCCTGACGGCCGAGCGTTAATCAAGCATTTAAACTCTCAAGAAACACAGTATGAAAATGAGCAGAATTTTATTGCATTCATGGGGAAAACGCTATGAAATTTTATTTGATTCATGAGAGGAAAGTGAATGTTCACAGAATTAGGGTAACTTATTGATTGGATTCATGAGAATGCAGAACCAGCCTATATTCATGGCTGTAACATGCTCTATCAGAGATTATACAAAAAATTGTAAAACGATCAATTCTAGTGTAAAGTGTTCACAATCCCCTATATTTTGATTAGGGAGCTTAAATAATAATCAAAAGTTTGATGTCTGTTGTAATCTTTCTCCCAACAGGCAGTTTTGTCGGCGCTAATCTTCCTCTAACTGGGAAATAATGCTCAGGAACACTTGGAAGCCCTGGCACATGTCTGAGAAGAGGCAGTATTCGTTCTTCGCATGGTAGGTAGCCATTATGCCTGTAAATTGTTGAGCATTTGAGGTATCAGCAAAACACAAACCAACGTAACTAGTAACCAGAAATTTATTTGCTCATAGGAAATGATACAAGAACTTAAAAAAAACAAGGTAATTAATTACTTTTTAAGGAACATTGCCCCTAAAACTCACCCCCAAGTTTACACCACAGATCATCCTGATCAATAGCCACATAATCCAATCTTATAGTAAAAGGAGTTATAGAAGTAAAATGGTCCATGCCATTGCACAATGCGCCATAGCACACCATATGTGCCACGCGCGAGTCATTTTTCTTCTTCGTAAAGCACTATGAACAAACCACATCATGCCCACACTTAATTAGAGTTTCCTAATTGAAATCTAAACATTGGACTCAAAAGGCGGCTCATGTATCGAGTCTACGCTTTTGCTTATAAGGCTCATCTACTTTTTCTCCTTTTACATAGATCATCAACTTTTTCTCCTTTCAGAATGTGAAATTTAATTCATTATTGCACTTCTTTCCTCCTAGGACCATTTCAGGAACCACTCCTTGCCAGAGCTCACTAGCCAGACATCAGGTTTATCTCAGAATCACATATCATATTGTAGGAGGAACCAACTTTGATACCAAATTGCAATGTTCCATATATTGGATGTCGGGGACATGTCCGAGTAGGTTTTTTCATGCCGATTTAAATATATTGGAGGATATATCGAAGGTATTTCATATATATATCAGGTTTCAATATTAATTATTTATATACATAATTATATATATAATCATTATTTTATTTATATATATTAATATATTAACAATTTAATATATTGAACTTCTAAATCTACCAAACTATGATAAATATTCTATGGTACATAAGTAATAATAGTAATGCAAGAAAGAAAATTAGAGAAAGTAGGAAGCCAAAAAGTCGTTGACGCCGATGAAATATAAGGAACCTTAAGTCCAAAATCCAAAGGCCAAAGAGAATGAAAGTCAATATTGGACGGACATATGGAAGAAAGTCAGAGGAAGCAAGAAGATAGTCGATAGCTAGAACACAAAATAACATAAACAACGAAACAATTTTGTTTTGTCGTCTATTAAACCAAATACTAAATTAAAAAAAAAGGCAGTCGACATACCGTCGGGATACATAGGCCGATAAATCGGTAGATATAACAGCCGATAGATGATGTATTGATCGATATATTCCAAAAGGATATTTCGCAAAAAAATTATTGGTAACATGTCATTTTGTCCATGAAACTTTTATGTCGGCTATGTTGGATGATATCCACAACACTGTCTACTTGTATCAACTTGACCCATAATATATGAGTTATTCTGCTATGTGGATCATCTTATCCTACACTAAGTTCAATATCAACTTGACCATTTTAGAGGTACTACACGAGCACCCATCTTGGTAATCCTCCCACCTGCGTACGATAATTAGAATTCCAAGTGAAATTCTTCCATTGCACTCAAAATATGTCTTCCATATTGTGGGTCAGTTGAGATGTTACAATTGGTATCGGAGTTGGATCTACAATAGACTTTGTTCATCAAATACAAATCAAGTGAAAGTTGGCAAGCTTATGACATCTAGAATTCAATGAGCAGTTCAGTGATATCATGGTAACGACCCTAGGACAAAGAGGGTCTCTTGGCAGTCTTATAGAATGATAAATTTTTAGAAGAAAAAAGGGATAAGAATAAACTAAATTCCATATCGAACAAAGTAGGAAAGACATACGGGCTTTATAAATAAAAGCCTACAGAAAATATATGAGATACATTTTGAGTTCGTAGGCCGCAGTTGAATTATGAACTCCAATTATGTGTGTTTAGTTTGGAGCACCACCGGGATTATGACAACTCTCCTAGTCTCCCTGAGAAATCCTCATGTAACACCTCAAAATAGGTAAAACCTATGGTTCTTAGTATGACTTGGGCCAAGTTAAAACAAACAATACCTAACACATTTCAGGTAAGTTCAACTCAAATCCATCTTGATAAAAGTATTAGACAAGCTAACCTAGATCGTAAACTAATCCAAATCTACATTTTTATTCCCACCCCACCCCCGAGCCAAACTCCTTGCCCAACCATCAATTGACCGAACCTAAACCACAGAATTGTCCAATACCAACGCAATAAGCTCACCAATTTTCCAATTGTACAGTCTCCCTACCTCCCACTCGAGGATTCAATCTCAGCCATTTATGTACCATTCACCTGCTAATTCTCTTCTTGATGAGTTACATGCCAGAATCACTTTTAAGTGGCATCCTGAATTTGGTTTTGATGACTCCATCCGGATTGATTCTTTTAGATCCACCCGGTTCAGCGCTCCTTTATTCTGCATGAATTTGTGTTCGCTCCTAACGAACCATTTAATCCCTCGACCCACCCGACCACATCCTATTTGAACCTCCTCTACCCAATCGACATCAATATACGATCTCCAGCTGAATTGATTTGGATTAAATGGTTAGCTTTTGGTTCAGTGTATTGGTTTACATTCATTAATAATAGAACAGAGATTTCACAAGCCTATAATTTTAAGGCCAGTGCATTATTATTTTTAATTAAGTTAACATAAAATAGAAGATTGGTTTAGTTGGTTGTTTGAGTGCAGAAACCCCAAACCAAAATCAAACCATGGCAATCAGTTGACAAAATATTACATAAGATATTGAGCCAACCATTTCTTTTTCTTGCTTGGTTCAGTTTTCGATTACGCAATTTTTAAACCACAGCTGTTTTTCTTAAATTTCTCATTAGAACTTTGATTTTATCAACATGAGTTAATCCACAGAAGGCTAACATAATCCCAGACACAAAGGGCATATATCTATGACAAGTATCAAACGTCTGATCCAGTGTACGCAAGTTAAGACACATCAGTCAGAAAGGAAATAAAAGAGCATCTGCTAAAAAAACTGCTACAGAAAAAGAACTACGTTTTTTGCCTAATATACTCAATTTTGCTTTTAGAAAATTTTAATGTGCACAATAGAAGGTCAGTTGCAAAAGATAGTGCTACAATTAAGTATAAAAGAAAAGTTTACCATATCCTGAAGTCTGAACATCAAAGCCTTCATCCTGGCATAATAAAACAATCATCATATAGTTGTGATTCAGTTCCAAGAAAAAGAAGAAAAGAATTTGAAATTTCATCAAGATACAATTTAAACCTGCAATTCACGAATCAAAGGCAAACTTCCAGTTATGGAATATGGTTTTACATATCCAACTACTTCTTCAGTTGCTTTGCACAATACATGAAATCCGCGGGAGTTGAGATTGCATGCAATTCCAGTCATTGCAGCCTCATCAAAACTAATAGTAAGCCTGAATAAGAAGTATCAATTATTGAAACATGAAAAAGCAAATAAAAAAAAATTCAGAGAAAAGAACAAAAATGAATCACATTAAGAATATTGACTGCGAATGAATAATGATTGTAAGTAAATTTCATTATATTGTGTACTTAGTCATGTGGGATAGAAATAAGATTTCAAATAATTGCATTTCCTTTATTCTCCATCATATAGATACTATATCTAAGAAAGAGAGCTACACCTTCCACTCAAATTTTCATCCGGAAGAACATATTTTGACACCGGTCCACGTGTGCCAAGATTTTCTATGCCTGCATTAATGTCATCAACATACTCCTGTAGTTTCTTGATTACGTCTGCTGGACTGCATTGGACATGACAAAAAAATTTGCTTGCTCTTTATGTTTAAACTGTAATGGAAAAAACATAAGGTTTTAAACTTACTTGTAGAAAGGAGTTAACCTGCGCCAAGAAAAAAGTGTCAGATGTATCTTACAAATATTAGCTCAAATCACATATACAGCTGAGAACTAAACATAATTTGCTCAATGGTAAACTATTAAATACACATCAAATTGCATGATAATGATGTTGCTGCAGTAATACAGATGATATGACATCTCTAATAGCTCTAGTGCAGGCGATTCTGCCATTGCGCACAAATACTTGTAGAAGGCAGTTCATCAAGGACGTGGCAGAGGAAATAAAGGTTGATGAAGAGAAAAAGAAGAGCTTAGTATACAAGACGACCGAAGGGCTGGAGAGACTAAAAGAGCCAATGAAAGACGAAAGAGCGTCTTAACGGAAGGGAGAGGAGCGAGAGAGAAAAATATCTCATAAAGGTTACGAGATAGAAAGAAGAAGACCAGGATGATTAGAAAGAAGGTAAAGATCATCTCAATATTCAATTCAATAATCTATCATATATATCCATAAGCCAAGGTTTATTTATATAGGAATAGAGACCTACAGGATAATTACAATACTAAATTCATTAAAATAATCTCTCTCACTCTCTCTCTCAATCTTACCTCTCTTATATTATCTTACTCTCTTTAACTCCTCTGTGTGTCAGTCTATCTATCCCTCTCTTCTTTCTTTGCCTAACTATCTCACAAATATAAATACTAAGATGAATATATGGTAAAGCTACAAAAAATAAATTAAGCGAATGATTATAATGTGGGAATTACATCTATCAAAGAGAAGATGATATACAATAAATTTAGATAGTTTGGGGACAAGTATAGCAATAGTTCACAAATGCATCAATTAAGCGAGTAGATTGAGTTAATGTCAGAGGATTAGATAGACCCAAGACAACATAGATAATGTTATTAAAGATGATTTGTATAGGCTAGGTTTAACGCATCAAGTAGCACTCAAGAAGAACAAATAAAAAATGAGAATTCATAAAGACAATCCTAAATAGTTTGGATAAAATTATTGATGATAGTAATCAACATCATATAATCATCCAAGCTATATCATGTCATATTCTGCGATATTCTTGTCCCATGTCAGTGTAAGTGCTTCATAGACCATGTGCTATCCTCACAGTTAAACACTTAATAGACACTGGTTGGTCATATCTTACACATATTCCTAGGAAAATACTTGCAAAATAATTATATGAACAATGCAAAGTAACTTGTTACACAATACTTGTTGTTCCCACTATCTGCATATGGTGTTTTGTCCATTGGGATGATTTCGGCCATCGCACCCACCACCCCGCGACCCATGGCGACCTCCACGATTCCCAGTAGATTGAGGGCGAATTTTAGCAGAGTGTTGAAGTAGGCAGGAGAGCGAGTCTTGAAGACATTTGTAGGCGGAATCATCTTCAAAATCATGAAACAAACATCTGATAGAGAGGGAATAGTGGGAGCGGATAAGATGTTGGTGCGAGCATTGTATAGATGAGAAGTTATCCGCGCTATCATCAGTTCTATGCCAACAACCTCCTTCTAAGCCCGTTGGGTGGCGAAATCCAAAGTCGGAGGTTGGTGTTGAATCCAAGCCTCGACAAGAGTCTTGCACTGCGCCACGAACGATGTAAGGTCACCGTCCGAACACGGTTCAACGGTCTGGAAGTCCCGAAAGAGATCGAACATATGTTCAAGGCTATCTTTCCCAGAGTAGAGAGACTTTAGTTCATCCAACAAGGCCTTTACAGTTTTGTGGTGCATAGCCATGCGAAATGACTTACTATCCATGAAACTCAAGATCTGGGACTGAACTTGGCCATCATTCCATAGTCATTGCTCGGTAGGCTCAATAGGCGGATCGCGAGTCAGATGATGAATAAAACCCTTAGTCTAGAGTACTCGGCACACCAGTGGGCCCACTCAACAAAATTGTCTTCTCAGTAAAGGATATAATGGTAATTCTCATTTTCGGACTTTATAGATGGGAGCCGGAGCAAGTGTGGTCGGAATGGGTGACGAGGAGGACGCAACATTGGCTCTCATTGCATAAAAAGAAACGTAAGGACCGACGAGTTCTAGATTGCAGGCTCAAGCTGGTGGTGGACAAGTAGCGAACAAGTCCAGGGGCCAAACAACGAGCGGCAGGGAACGACAAGAGAGTGGGTTCGGCAAGCACTGACGAGCTCAAGAAGGGCTCGACGAGCACTAGCGAGCTCAAGAAGGGCCCGGCGAGCTCAAGCAAGAGCCGTTGAGCTCAGGAGATCGGAGAGTTGCTAATTTTTGGCGAACTCTCGTAAGGCTTGGCGAGCACAGGCGAGCAAGGAGATTCGCGAGCAAGTGGAGCAAACAATGAGTATCAGAAGGTGAACACACAACATGTCCAAGTTCCTGTCGGCAGATAGAGCGCACACCAGGGGCGAGCTCAAGACACGAGCAGGAAGTGACGAGCTCAAGATACGAGAAGGAAGCGACGAGCTCAAGACATGAGCAGGAAGCGGAGAGCTCAAGACACGAGCAAGAAGCGGCGGGCTCAAGCAAGATTCGATGAGCAGAGGTTGTCGAGCCGAAACAGTGACTTGGAAGCTGCGATCTCGAGGGTTGTTGCGTCTATAAATAAAGAGGGGGTTGCACTCGGGAGATGGAAGCAAGCTGCGCGCGAGGTGATCGAGCTGGGTGCGAGGCAAGGTGTTGTGTGCGCAGAGAGGTGAGCTATACGTGAGGGGTTCAGGCCAGCAACGAGAGCTCAATCCAAGTAGCGATATCAGTCGGTCGGATCGCGATGCGCTGGAAGCGAAAGGGGAAGCATAATCAGTGAGAGCGAGAGCTCAATCGTCGAGAGCGTTCTCCAGAAGTCATATTCGCTCTGATACCATGTGAGAAAGCGAAATATAAAGAGCTATAATTTTATTACTTGTCATAAAAACATATACAAATACATGAACACACACACACACACACACATATATATATATATATATATATATTTGGGAGAAGTGACACCTTCGCTCCAAACCATGGTGTGAGATTAATCTATACATGATGGTGATTTCCTAATGGGCAGAAGTGGGATTTTACATTGGGCTATAAAAACATATTTCTTCTATAATGTCAAAGGATTAGATAGACCCAAGACAACAAGGATGACATTATTAAAGATGATTTGTATAGTCTAGCTTTAACGCATCAAGTAGCACTCAAGAAGAACAAATAAAAAAATAATTCATAAAGACAGCCCTAAATTGTTTGGACAAAAATATTGATGATAATAATCAACATGACAACATCATATAATCACCCAAGCAATATCATGGCATACATAATATATACATATATATATATATATTCCTAATGGGCCAAAGAAGTGGGATTTTACATTGGGCTATAAAAACATATTTCTTCTATAATGTCAAAGGATTAGATAGACCCAAGACAACAAGGATGACATTATTAAAGATGATTTGTATAGTCTAGCTTTAACGCATCAAGTAGCACTCAAGAAGAACAAATAAAAAAATAATTCATAAAGACAGCCCTAAATTGTTTGGACAAAATTATTGATGATAATAATCAACATGACAACATCATATAATCACCCAAGCAATATCATGGCATACATAATATATACATATATATATATATATATATTCTTCTGCGCCGTATTCTTGTCCCATATCAATGTAAGAGCTTCATAGACCATGTGATATCCTCCCATTTGAGTACTTAATAGACACTGATTGGTCATATCTTACAAAATACTTGAAAAATAATCATATGAACTAAGAAGTGCAACTTGCTACACAATACTATGTTGTTTCCACTCTCTGCATATGGTACTTTTTTAAAATCACAGATAGTTTCCACAATATCAATAATCATCCAAAGCTCCATTTATTCATCATCACATTTCAACCTCACAGTTGCTAACTAAAGAATAATTTGTTCTGTCCACTCTGACACTAGCAAGAAGGGCTGTGTAGAAAATAGAGATGCAATAATTTGTTGCGAGTAGATGTTACTTCATATTTTTCATGTTCTCTTTAAGCAAGAGGAAGATTTGGAAGATTGGATGCTAAATTCAAAAAAAAAAGTGTGCACATGTTCCAAAAATCATTTTTTCTTACTGATGATTTTCAAAGTTTGTGTTGAACAATGTATAAGCGTGTGCACATGAATATCTCTTTCCTTAATGATAGTTTGTAATGTTTACGTTCTGTTCAAAAGATATGAGTGCATGTATAGTTGATCTATCAGGAATTGAATGAGCTGTAAAAATAACAAATTGAGCATAAAGTTGATTCTATCAGAAAGAGTAAAACTTCTTTCCCAAAGTAAGACCATAGAGCAGTGAGCAGGAGCATCATTTAAGCAAATTACATTCCAAAAATTATAAAATACACAAGCTGAACCAGTACATAACATAACACTACCTTACATCTCCTGATATTGTGCATTCCCCTGGAATCTGATTTATACCACCCCCTGGGTCTGCAAAATTCATCAGCAAAAACAAGTAGGGGAATTACTTCAATGAAATTGACAAGAACTGGTATTTGTATTTTAAAAAAGTCAAAAGGACTTACAGCTCCATTGCGTTGGTTTCAAAGTTGATGGTGTTGCAAAGGCATATACCGCCTCCTGAGGATGTGGAGGAAAGTCTTGATAAAAGCGAGATTGGATCTCCTTGAGTGCTTCCATGGCCAACTCCAAAGGATTTATAGCCTGTAACATGAAATTACCCTGTAAGCTACTCCATTTTACTTTTGGACTTCATTTTATTTTATTTTTTTTACTGATATCACATTCATTGAATAACATCAAAATAAATAAAAAAACAGGATAAAAAATAGGGCTATGAGAAGTATAGTATTATTTCCTCCTTAGGTAGTATTCATCATAAAGAGCGAGCCCACACTGGGTTTGCTTTGTTAATAAAATTTATTATTTGATATATTAAATAATTGCAAAAATTAATTATTTGTTATGGTAAATAATTTCTCATTAAGTGATAACTACCCACTAAAGGCCCGTTTGGCATGGCGGTGGCGGTCGTGAACGCGGCGGTTACGAACCGTTATCCGTTTGGCACTGACATTTTTGCTCCAGTGAGTTTGGACCAAAACACCACCACATGAAATTTGTGTTTGACATAACAATGATTATAACCGCCACCAAGAAAAAAACTAATTTTGAACATAAAAATGGATGAAATTTACTAGGTGAGTTCGGGAGTTCACGAACGACGTCTTTTAACCGCCGCGGAAGTGAAAACCATGAAATCCGCGGATCCGCCCTGCCTAAGGAAATCCGCGGATTTCCGTCGCGAGGAGGCCTCCGCGCGGATGACTTCCACGGGAAATCCGTGCGGCCAAACGAGGCCTAAGTCTAATCACTCATACGGTTCTACAACATCTAGAGATAGTCTAGAGATAGTCTAGAGATAGTGAGTGAGGGATTGGAAGCACTGGAAATCCAAGTAGACTGTGGAATTTCTACATTCAAAAGAGACAATGGTCGGAGGTTTGCGATTCTTTTTCCGCATTCAATTTTTTGCATTTTTTCTATGTGACTATGCATGCTGTCTCAATAGATTTCTATTACATGAGTCTCTTCAAAAACCAAGAACATCACTATTCATTGGAGAGATTAAATGAGAAATCAGATTCCTTATGATACAAAATGTAAAAACAGCTCACAGGAATGATCAGAAATCCTGAAAAAGCAAACAATTACTTATGATTCCCCTAAAATCTACTTGATAATAACTATTAGAACATATATAACACACATTCAGAAAGATTTACCTTGTGGGCGAGCCCACTGTGAAAAAGCTTTCCAGTAGCTCGGAGCCTCCATGCAATCATCCCACCAGTACCGATGCAAGGCTGCTTGTCAGCTGTATCAATCCAAAACCTTCCATCGACCAACATTAAACCAACACAATTAGGGCAAAGTTATATATAAAAAAAACATTCGACAAACAGATAAACATTCAACAATTGATAGGCGACTCACAATGGGCCTTGCTTGAGCTTATCAAGCAGGCCATCCTTCACCAGTGCATCTATACCGACCCCAAGCACCGAGGAATTCTCCTCATTGGCAATAAACACAGCCACCACTGTGTTCTTGAGCGGCGGTCTGGCTTCGCCTAGCTTCCTCATGAGCTCCGTCACTAGGGCGACATGCCCCAAACAGTCCGTTGTTCCCCGGCCCCTCAGCTTGTCACCATCCACACTCAAAGAGAAGGGATCGAAATCCTAGATTAACCAAAAAGTTAAAAAAAAAAGATGAAAACGCGAGCAATCGATCCGATTTGATGTATGTTGGCATAGTGAAAATGGGGGCAAACCCAGTCAGTGGGATCGGCGGTGACGACGTCCATGTGGCAACCAACGAAGGATATAATCTTCCCTGGGGTGGAGCCCGGGTACTCAACGATGATATTTCCGCGGCCCTCGGTGTAACTGATGTGGGAGACGACGAGGGGGCCGCCGGAATTGGACGTGCTGAGTGGTAGCAGAACATCGAGGACATGGCGGGCGACGCGGTCCTCCTTGGGAATGAGATCGGGCGGGTTGTTCTGCACGTGGCGGGCCTCGCCGATGATCTTCGAGAGGAGGGGGACGAAGGACTCGCGGTCGAGAGAACCCAACAAGTCCTTAATCAAAGGGAGGGAAGAAGTCATATGGGCGGCCGCGGCGGAGGACGTTAGAGCGGCAGGGAGCTGTGAATGCAAGTACGAAGCGAAGATGATCGGAGATGATCAGAGAAGATCGCTAATTGCGGCAACGGATGGAAAACATATATAAGCCTAAATGATATATATATAGAGAGAGAGAGCTATGTTAAACGCAGACCAATTTTGGCTATATGCGCAGTGAACAATTTTTTAAAAATAGCGATGTTATGTTAAACGCGGGCCGATTAGTTTAATACTTCATGTATTATGTGTGTGTTTTTTCTTCCATGCAACCGTATCCCCAAGGAGTTTACTCGTTTGTCTGAGCCCGATGTGTTTTTAAATTACAAGTGGCCTAAAGCTATTCATGTGTATTTGTTACAACGATGGCGACGGCGGCGATGGCGGCGGCGGCCATGGCGGCCATGATTATACTTCGGGTAGTTACGTCGCTAGCGGGGGTTCTTTGGATAACCGCACCCCCATGAATGAGGTGTAGTTAGCGCCTTTAGGGATACTCCATCAATAGCTCTCTCAGATTTACTGACGAAACAGTGACATTCAACATAACCTCGCACGCGTGATATTTTACTTACTTATTTTATAAATGCTATTTTGCTTAGTGATTTATTTAGGAAAATATTAATTTGATTTTTGAATATGGTATGTAAATATGAAATTTGACCTGCATGAATAATTTTTTGGCCTGCATATATCCGCGGCCTGCATATAGCCAAAACCGGCCTGCATTTAACATCGCTATATATATATCAACAGTATTGTTATTAGCACTCTTAAATTGGCTATTAGCACTCAAAAAACATTTTTTGAGTGATGTCTAAAAACCTATCCGCACTCACGCTCAGCCGACGCCCTGTCCCTTCCATTTTCGCTGGATATTCGCCGGATCGCCTACCCTTCTTAACAAAAACATGTGTATGTTTATCTTATGTGCTAGCTTCTGTATTCGTTTGAGCTTCTCCAGTTTGCGCTCTCGCTTCTCTTCTTCGGTGAATTAAGTAGCTTGTGCTGGCCTGAGATTCTCTAACCTCAGATGCAGCCCTGCTTCGCCTCTACTTTTTTTATTATTGTGCTCCACAACTTGTCCCTATACTAATTTTAACAATCCGCAAGGCCGTAGAGTGTGAATTCGGCTGTTACGATAGCTAGGTGATCCCTCGGAATTAAGTCCGCTCAAGTTTTGGGTCGATGACAAGCATTACATATTATCGTGTTAACTATTTTTACGTTCACTAAAATATTTAAAAGTAGTTAACTTTTGTTAGTATTTTGAAATGTTAATCCATAGCCATCAAATTATAGCGCTTTATTTACTGTGTTCAATATTTTTTTTCTTTCTAATTTTGAGTGCGGATAGCTTTTGTGTTTGCGGATAGCAATTTCTGAAATATCTATTTGCGGATAGTCAAAAGTACGGTGCTAATAACAAAGTCTCATTGAACTTAAATTTTTTAATAGTTTTTATTTTTATAATTTATAATAAAAAAAATGCCTACAATATGATCGTCAAACAAACATCATTGATCCTGTCAAATGACTTATCCAACTTCAACACTAATACTAGAGACACAATCTCATGCCTTCTTGGTTCGCGATGAACTATCGTCATCATAGTCACACTAATTGGTGAAACTAGAATAGTGGGCACTTGCAAACAATGGAAAATCAAAGACGAAATTTTATTAACTTCGCTTTCAGGACATGAAAAACTCCGGCGAGGCAGAGTACAGATGGAAGAAGATCGTCATGCGATGACGGAGTCAAATCTCCAACTGGGGTTCTCTGTGAAATATTTTGAAGTCGGAAGAACACGTCAACCAACCGGAGAATAAGGACACCAAAGATGAACACAAGCTTTCACAATACTAATTTTGGTAGCTACTTACAACTGAACACAGTTGAATACAAGTTGCATCCAACTTGAATCACAACAGCCAATAGAAGGTAAGAACTTGGTCACGGACAAGGTCCGCTTCTCCTCCGGAGCACACCGCGCAGGTGATACTCGCTCCAATACTCGCTCCTCGCTACAGAAGCTCGCTCCTCGCTACCGCCGGCGGTATCGCTAGCGCCAGGCGTTAGCTCTGCTACTCGCAAGCTCGCTGCTCGCACTTCAAGCTTCTCGCACGCTCGCCACGCGCCGCTTCCTCCAATACTCGCTAGCGTGAGCGCTATCACTAGCGCCGGGCGCTATCTCCCGAGTAGATACTCGCAAGCTCGCTGCTCGCCTCTTCGCCTCTTGTCGCTACCGCGCGCGCTAGCACTAGCGTCGACGGTATCTCCACTACTCGCTACTCGCTCAAGGGAGCTGACCGAACTTACTCCAAGTCCGATGCTCGCCTGCCGAACTTACTCCAAGTCCGATGCTCGCCTGGTGGCGCTCTGGTATCTCTAACTCGCTCAAAGTTGATGATACTCGCCAGTTCCAGAATCTCTCTCTTTAGAGGGTGGTACCCCTCTATTTATAGGCAAAACAAGGGGGTGGCGAGTATGAGCTAGCGCGGGCGCTAGCGCTAGAGCTGGCGCTAGCTCACTTCAAATCTAACACTCCCCCTTGAAGTGAGCTCCAGGAACAACTCCAAGCAATGTGCGAAGCCTCCGGAACGACCCCGCAGATAGGGGCTTCGTGAATATATCCGCAAGGTTCTCTTCACTCCGCACATGCTCCACAGCGATCAAGCCACCCAGCACCTTCTCTCTGATGAAGTGATGCTCGATCTCTATGTGCTTGGTTCTTGCATGACAAACTGGATTGGTTACCAGTTGCAATGCACTCTCGTTGTCCCCACGTAGCACAGTAGGTCCGCTGACCTCCTCGTCCACATCCTCCACTAGTCTCCTTAGCCAGACACACTCCTGAGCTGCTAAGGACGACGCCTTGTACTCGGCCTCCGTGGTAGAAAGGGAAATAGAGTCCTGCTTCTTGCTACACCACGAGATAGCAGCTGCTCCACACAAGAACACGTAACCTGATGTCGACTTGCGATCATCAGCGTCACCTCCGTAATCTGCATCCGTGTACCCGTGCAGCTTGAAGTCAGACTTCTCGTCATAGGACAACCCCATCTCAAGGGTGCCCTTTACGTACTTCAGTATCCCTTTGGCTGCCTCCAGATGAGGCTTCCGTGGCTCCTGCATATACCGACTAACTCGGCCGACAGCAAAGGCGATGTCCGGCCTTGTGATAGTCAAGTATATAAGACTCCCCACCAGTGCCCGAAAGATCTTCGGATCAGGAAGAATCCTCTCTTCTTCCTTCCGAAGCTTCAGCCCAGCCTCCAGAGGAACGGAGCTGCTCTTCCCCTCCTTCATGCCGAATCTTTCGACGATTCTCTAGGCATACGCCCTCTGGGAAACATCCAGTCCGCCTCTTCTCTTCTCTACTTGGAGACCAAGGAAATGGTGCAGTTAACCAAGATCCTTCATCTCGAAGCGTATGGAAAGCTGCTGCCTCAGCGCCGCGACCTCCTCAGGGTTGTTCCTTGTCACGATCATGTCATCGACGTATAGCAGTACCAGCACGTGAAGACCTCCACTCTTCTTCACGAACATGCTGGAGTCCGAGTCTGAGGCATCGTAGCCGCAGAACTACAGGTACTCCGCAATCTTCCCATACCAGGCTCTCGGCGCCTGTTTCAGACCATAGATGTACAACCCGTATTCGCCGAGTGGGCCCCCCCCCCCAGCCAACTGGCAAAACCTGGGTCGTCCGGAACATTCGCCGGGTCACTCGCCCAGGCCAAGGAAGGTAAAAATGCCCCCGGATTGGTGGGGGTAAGCTGTAGGAGAGAAGGCGCTAGGCGAGTGGTGCCCTCACGGACCATTCGCCCAGAAGCGTGGGCATTCGCACAGCCAGGCGGATGCCCAGCGAATGGTGCCCTCACGGACCATTCGCCCAAATGGGTGTGAGGGGAAAATGACCATAATACCCCTGGTGGGCTGCAAATAGCCCTTCGGAACAGCGGAGTTAGGCTATTAGCAGACCAATTTGGGGTGCGGTTAGTAAAATTAAAAGGCGGATTCAGGCTATTTACAGACCAGCCTAGGAAAACTATAAATAGACCCTTAAGGGCACCTTGGAGGAGATCCGATTTTAGAGAATCCTCTCCTCTAGGCTAGTTTTGGTTGGCAGCCAGTGCCCTCCAAGGTGCCCGGTTGAGCTTTGGTTTGAGAGGGGAAGCTCTCTAAGATCTTCCGGGTGTGTGGCGGGACCTCCTCGCTTCAGCATTGGGTCTATTCCGTTTCCAGCATCCACCGTCAAGAGAGTCTAGTGAGGGAGAAATAAGCATCGGCTACACCCCCAGTGGGTCCGAACTCAAGAGACCAGTTGCTGGTTTCAACATTTTTGGTGCGGTGAGCGTGGACCGTAGCCGGAGAAAGAAAATCCCAAGCTAGTTTCGATGACGGGAGATGGAGGAAATGGTTCTGACTCAGGTCACTCGCAGCCACCAACAGCAGGGGAGTGGCTGGAGATGTTTGAGAAGTTCAAGCGAGAGGTCCTGCAGACAGTTCTCGCGGCAAGGAGCGAGTGCGAGACCCCGGCGGTCCCAGTGGTCCCGCCTTTGCAGATTGGCGAGAACGCACCGGGGCAGCGGCCGGGGAAGGAGGTGCCAGCAGAAGGAAGCGCGCGAGATCTCCCCGGACGGCAGCTGTTCAGCAGTCCGGCGAGTGCTGAGGTGTGTGAGTTGGTCCCGCGCGAGAGGACCACTCGCCGAGCAGGGGAAGGGAGTCCCTTTTGCGAGATGATCCTCTCGGCCCCAGTGCCAGAAGGGTTTCGTGGGCCGGAGATGTCCTACTACACCGACAAGGAGGATCCGGTTGTGCACCTGCAGTGGTTCGAAGACATGACTTCAATCCTTCCCATGTCGGATTCTTTCCAATGCCGACTCTTCGCGACCACCCTGAAGGAGAAAGCAAGGGACTGGTTCCACCAGCTTCCCACAGGTTCCATCTACGCGTTCGATGATCTGCGCCGAAGCTTCCGACTGCGGTTCTCGACTTCAAAAAAGAGGAAGAAGGATGCGGAGGCTCTCTTCAAGATCAGACAAAGGGAGGGGGAATCCCTGGCCAAGTATGTGGACAGGTTCCAGGAGGAGATACACATAGTGCAGGAGGTGCCGGGATTCGCCCTCCAGATGGCATTCATCGTAGGGCTGCGAGAGGGGTTCTTCAAGATGGACCTGAAGAGAAGACCTCCTGTATCCTTCGAGGAGTTGATGGAGAGAGCCGCGGAGGAGATTGAAGGGGAGGCAGCCAACCCCGAATTCTACAAAAGGTTGGCAAAGATGAGCGAGCCCGAGGCGAGGCAGCCAGAGGGAAGAAGGCGAGAGGAGCCCAGGGGTCAGGGGTTCGAAAGACCACCTCGGGTTTGGAGGAACCAAGAACCCAACAACAGGTTGGGCTGGAGGAACTAGGAAGGACCAGCGCGAGGTCAGGATGAAAGGTACCAAGGAAGGGAGGCAGGAGGAGTGAACCAGGGGTGGAGGCAGGGTCCCAGACCCCCTCACCCCCCGAGGGAGCAAGCCATGGCGGTAGGCCGAGGGAGAAGAGGTAGAGGAGCAAGAGGAGGAAGAGGAAGAGCGGGAAGAGAGGACAGGGTGGCGTTGCCTTACTGTGACTTTCATCAGGAAGAAGGTCACGCGATCGCCACCTGCCCGGAGTTCTTGGAGATGAGGGAAAGAGGACAGCCACGGCGGCAGCAGGCCAGAATTGAGGAAGTGCTCCCAGAGGCAGAAGAGGACCGGTGTGAGGATAGGGCAGATACAGGAACCAGGGGGGAATCGGGGTGATTCACGGTGGGGTTGGGATAGAGGCCTCTCGCAAGAGAAGCTTCCAGGCCATGTTCCGAAGGGACGTCGCGTCGACTTCCCAGACCCCACCCCCCTCTGAGAAGCTCACCTTCTCCTCAGAAGATATGCCAGATTACGAAGACCCATTCTGCGACGCCCTGGTGATCCAGACGGCGATAGAAAACTTCACGGTCTCCCGGATCCTGGTGGACAACGGGAGCTCGGTGAATGTGATCTTCAAAAAAGCTTTCGACGCGATGGAGGTAGAAAAGAAGAGGGTGCAGGCCTCCGACGGACCACTGTTTGGTTTCTCGGGGGAGCGGAAGGAGGTCGAGGGAGGCGTAGGTCTCCAGGTGACGCTAGGAGGAGTCCCAAGAAACAGCCGGTTCGTCATTGTGGACGCTCCGAGCAGCTATAACGCCATCTTCGGACGACGCCTCATCAGCGCCTTCCGGTGCGTGCCCTCATCGTACCATCAGTGCTTAAAGCTCCATAGTGGAGGAGTCCAGATCCGCGTCCGAGGAGATGCTAAGGTGGCGAGGCAGTGCTACGTGACTGTCGTCAACACCATTTCATGGATGGCGGATGCCGAGAAGATGGATGAAGAGATGGCGAGGCCGGAGGGGCCAGGAGAAGAGGTGGAGAAGAGAGAAGTAGGGGGAGAGGGCGATGCCCGAGAGGTCGAGTTGTTGGAGGTCGCTCGTGAGGAGCAGGAGGTCGGGCCGGTGAAGGCGGAAGGAGCTGCAGAGGAAAAGGCCCAGGAAGAGAGGCGAGAAGCAAAAGGCCAGTGGGAAGAGCCAACCCGGCTCGAGGCGGCAGAAGAGGTGATAGAGATGGAGGTTACCACCCAGGCAGGAAGGGTGGAGAAGGTGCGGATCAGCGGGGGCCTCGGCCTGGAAGTCCAGAGAAGGATGCTGGAGTGCATCCAGAAGAACGTGGACATCTTCGCATGGAGCGCAGCGGACATGCCAGGCATCGAGGCGGACGTGGCTTGCCATCGTCTCAATCTCGATCCAGAAGCCCGCCCCATCCGGCAGAAGAGAAGGACTATAGCTGCCAAGCTCGAAGGACCGATCCGCGAGGAGGTGGCGAAACTCCTCGAAGCAGGTTTTGTAACGGAGATCCAGTATCTAGGGTGGGTCTCCAATGTTGTAATGGTAAAAAAGGTCGATGGCCGCTGGCGTATGTGTGTGGACTTTTCATTGTTAAATAAGGCCTGCCCTAAGGATTGTTATCCCTTGCCTCGGATCGACGCGCTGGTTGACTCAGCCGTCGGTTTTTCTGTGATGAGTTTTTTGGATGCTTTTTCAGGTTATCACCAAAAAGAATGCACCCCCCGGACGTCAGAGATGTCTCATTCATCACCAGGGAGGGATGCTACTGCTATAAGATGATGCCCTTCGGGCTGAAAAATGCAGGAGCAACCTACCAGAAGATGATGGATCGGGTATTTAAGAAGCAGAGGGGAAGGAACCTGGAGGTCTACGTGGATGACCTTATGATAAAGAGCAAGTGTGTGAGCTCTCACATCCGGGACCTCGAGGAGACCTTCGCCACCCTACGCAAGTACAAGATGCGCCTGAACCCCCTGAAGTGTGTGTTCGGGGCCAGCAAAGGGAAGTTCCTGGGGCACCTTCTCACCCCCTGGGGGGTAGAACCTAACCCGGACAAGGTTAGGGCTATAATGGAGCTGGGGTCGCCACGAAACGCCAAGGAAGTTCAGCGCTTGACCGGAAGACTCGCCGGGCTGAACAGGTTTCTCTCCCGGGCCGGGGAAAGATGCTCCCCCTTCTTCAAAGCGCTACGAGGCAACCAGAAGATTGAGTGGACAAAGGAATGCGAGGAGGCCTTTCAGGCCTTGAAGAGCCAACTCACCAAGGCTCCGCTACTACAAAGTCCCAAAGAGGGGGAGGATCTACATCTATATCTCGGGGTCGGGGCGGAGGCCGTAAGCTCCGTCCTGGTTCGGGAGGAAGGCAAGAAGCAGCTGTCAGTCTACTACGTAAGCAGGGTCCTGAGGGAAGCGGAGCTCAGGTACCCAATTTTAGAGAAGTTGGCCTTTGCCCTGGTCATCGCAGCAAGGAAGCTTAGGCCATACTTCCAGGCCCATTCGATCCAAGTAGTGACGGATCATCCTCTCCGCCAGATCTTCGAAGGAGTGGAACACTCAGGAAGACTCGCAAAATGGTCAATAGAGCTAAGTGAATTCAACATCACCTTTGTCCCTCGATTATCTATGAAGGCGCAGGTGGTGGCTGATTTCATGACAGATTTCGTGGCCGAGATGAAAGAAGACGGAGCCCCTCGTCACGTTCCGTGGAAGCTGCTGGTGGATGGGGCTTCGGGCAAGAATTCTCTCGGAGGAGGGGTGGTGCTGGAGAGTCCCCACGGAGCAAAGATAGAGCAGACGCTAGTGATACACTTCGCAATCACCAACAACCAGGCGGAGTATGAGGCTGTAATCGCCGGCCTGCGGTTGGCCCGGGAGCTCGGGGTCCATGACGTGGAGGTCCTCACCGACTCCATGATAATAACTTCTCAGATAAGGGGAGAGTTCGAAACAAGGGAACCTGTGCTCATGAGGTACTTAGCAAAAGTCAAAGGTCTCGTGGGGACGTTCAAAATTTTCTCCATCCGGCACGTCCCTCGAGAGGAAAGCACCCCGGCAGATCGGTTGGCAAAATCTGGTCCACGAGCCGGGGGGACCCTGACGGACCTATTCCGTCCTTCGATTGAGGAGGGAGAGCTCATGGAACTCGAACAGCGGCCCTCCTGGAAGGATCCATTCGTCACCTTCCTTGCAACGGGAAAATTTCCGGAAGAAGTTCCGGACCAGAGGCGCTTCCGGTATAAGTCCGCCTACTATGTGCTCCAGGAGGGTGACTTGTATCGGAAGACCCTCTCGGGCCTCCTGGCCCGATGCATCTTGGAGGAAGAGGTCCCAAGGATCTTGGAAGAAGTTCACTCCGGCGAGTGTGGCAGCCACTCGGGGAGCAGGATGCTGGAAGCAAGGATAATAAGGCAGGGGTACTTCTGGCCAACCCTAAATAAAGACGCGGCAGCCTTCGCCAAGAGATGCCAGAAGTGCCAAATGTTCGCCCCGCTTCAGCTCATGCCAGCTCAGAGGCTAAAGAGTATCACGGCGCCCTGGCCATTCGCCATATGGGGAATGGATCTGGTAGGACCCTTCCCCCAGGCTAGTGGACAGAGGAGATTTCTCCTAGTCATGATTGACTACTTCACAAAGTGGTTGGAGGTCAAGGCGTTGGCTAAGGTCACCTCCCAGGTAATCCGCAACTTCGTATGGGGGGAGATCATTTGTCGACACGGACTTCCGCAGGCCATAGTCACGGATAATGGACCGCAGTTCGCAAGCGAGGAATTCACCGGCTTCTGTGGCCAGTTGGGGATAGACCTTAGGTTTGCGTCCGTTCACCATCCCAGGAGCAATGGGCAGGTGGAGGCGGCGAACAAGGTCATCGTGAACTTGCTCAAGAAGAAGGTGGAAAATCTCAAGGGCAATTGGGTGGAGCAGCTCCCCTCGGTCCTTTGGGCTTTAAGAACCACCCCCAACACCACCACGGGAGAGACCCCTTTCAAGCTCTCTCACGGCTGCGAGTCCGTCATCCCCATAGAGTTCGAGGTTATGACACCACGGGTAAAGGTCGCCACAAATGGTGAGGAAGATTGGAGAGCCGAGAACGAGGAGGAGTTGCGGCTCTCCCTCGACCTCATCGAAGAAGCTCAGGATCGAGCAGCCATCCATCAAGAAGAGGTCAAGCGGCGGATGGCCAAGTATTTCGACAGGCACGTCAGGATCAAGCAGTTCGAGAAGGGAGATCTGGTACTCAAGAAGGTCGACGCGGCTGGGAGGTCCGCCGCGGTGGGAAAACTTAACCCCAACTGGGAAGGCCCCTATGTCGTGGAAGAGGCACTAAAGTCTGGGGGGTATCGCCTTCAGAACGTGGAGGGCCAACCCCTCAGCCACACATGGAGTGGCGACGACCTTAAACGTTTTTATCCTTAATACCATGTAGTAACAGTGATTTTTGAATGAAAACATTTTGTTTAAATTGTGTGTATAAAAATGATGCTACAGCTCGCAGGAGAGATCCTAAAAGTTCCAGAGGTTGGCCCCGAGCAGACCCGCTGTCCAGGCTCTCATCTAGCTGGCAGGTCCGAAGGCTCACTCGGTGGCAGGTTCTACGTTCCAGAGGTTGGCCCCGAGCAGACCCGCTGTCCAGGCTCTCATCTAGCTGGCCGGTCCGAAGGCTCACTCGGTGGCAGGTTCTATGTTCAAGAGGTTGGCCCCGAGCAGACCCGCTGTCCAGGCTCTCATCTAGCTGGCAGGTCCGAAGGCTCACTCGGTGGCAGGTTCTATGTTCAAGAGGTTGGCCCCGAGCAGACCCGTTGTCCAGGCTCTCATCTAGCTGGCAGGTCCGAAGGCTCACTCGGTGGCAGGTTCTACGTTCCAGAGGTTGGCCCCGAGCAGACCCGCTGTCCAGGCTCTCATCTAGCTGGCAGGTTCGAAGGCTCACTCGGTGGCAGGTTCTATGTTCAAGAGGTTGGCCCCGAGCAGACCCGCTGTCCAGGCTCTCATCTAGCTGGCAGGTCCGAAGGCTCACTCGGTGGCAGGTTCTACGTTCCAGAGGTTGGCCCCGAGTAGACCCGCTGTCCAGGCTCTCATCTAGCTGGCAGGTCCGAAGGCTCACTCGGTGGCAGGTTCTACGTTCCAGAGGTTGGCCCCGAGCAGACCCGCTGTCCAGGCTCTCATCTAGCTGGCAGGTCCGAAGGCTCACTCGGTGGCAGGTTCTATGTTCAAGAGGTTGGCCCCGAGCAGACCCGCTGTCCAGGCTCTCATTTAGCTGGCAGGTCCGAAGGCTCACTCGGTGGCAGGTTCTATGTTCAAGAGGTTGGCCCCGAGCAGACCCGCTGTCCAGGCTCTCATCTAGCTGGCAGGTCCGAAGGCTCACTCGGTGGCAGGTTCTACGTTCCAGAGGTTGGCCCCGAGCAGACCCGCTGTCCAGGCTCTCATCTAGCTGGGAAGTCCGAAGGCTCACTCGGTGGCAGGTTCTACGTTCCAGAGGTTGGCCCCGAGCAGACCCGCTGTCCAGGCTCTCATCTAGGTGGCAGGTCCGAAGGCTCACTCGGTGGCAGGTTCTATGTTCAAGAGGTTGGCCCCGAGCAGACCCGCTGTCCAGGCTCTCATCTAGCTGGCAGGTCCGAAGGCTCACTCGGTGGCAGGTTCTATGTTCAAGAGGTTGGCCCCGAGCAGACCCGCTGTCCAGGCTCTCATCTAGCTGACTGGTCCGAAGGCTCACTCGGTGGCAGGTTCTATGTTCAAGAGGTTGGCCCCGAGCAGACCCGCTGTCCAGGCTCTCATCTAGCTGGCAGGTCCGAAGGCTCACTCGGTGGCAGGTTCTATGTTCAAGAGGTTGGCCCCGAGCAGACCCGCTGTCCAGGCTCTCATCTAGCTGGCAGGTCCGAAGGCTCACTCGGTGGCAGGTTCTATGTTCAAGAGGTTGGCCCCGAGCAGACCCGCTGTCCAGGCTCTCATCTAGCTGGCAGGTCCGAAGGCTCACTCGGTGGCAGGTCCTATGTTCAAGAGGTTGGCCCCGAGCAGACCCGCTGTCCAGGCTCCCATCTAGCTGGCAGGTCCGAAGGCTCACCCGGTGGCAGGTTCTAAGTTCTCAAGAGATGATCTCAGGAGCATTCGCATAGACCACGCGCCGGAGAGAGGATCACACCCCACTCTCTTGACTACCTAAGCGAAACCCCGTGATGCGCGAATGGTAAGGTTCACTTGGTAGCAAGAGGTCGAAGGGGAACGACCGACCTAAGTCGTCTTCGAGCATTCGCGGGGTGGCCAAGACAGTCGCATCACGACCTAACGTCCTAATGAGCCTAACGAGGTATAGCGGCGAATGAGAGGAAAGCTCAGAATAACACAAATTGTAGTCAATAAATACATCTTTTAAAGACACTCGCCCGTTCAAGATTACAGTCAAAATGATAAATGCAAAGAAAAAAAATACGAGAGGCCCTTCTCAAGGATCAGCAGATTTCTCGCTTAAGGATCCGTCGCTCTCGCCAGAGTCTGGGATGAGGGCGTCTTCTCGCGGCTCGACGTGGTCGTCCTCAGGAAAGGGGATTGGAATGTAAAGCTCGGGGACGACTTGGCGAGCGGAAAGGCGTTCGGTTTCCGCCTTCAGGTATCCCGCTCGCCGCAACACCTGCAGCGCATGCTTGACGGCATTCTGCGCGTTCTCTTGCATCAGCTGCTCCAACTCGTGATGGGGATAAAAATGGCCCCCGCTCCCCGGGTCGAGTGCTGACGCACCAGCCTCTCGCAATCGCTGGACTTCGGCTTTGGCCAGACGGATTTCATCCTCAAGGCCGGCCACCCGAGCGCGGAGCATCTCGGCAACCGTGGTATCCTGAAATTAATAACAAGGGTAGTAAGAATAAAGTTGTCAATCGGCAACAAGTCACTCGCGGGAAAGGAGAAAACATACCTCTGCGACAGGGCGGTTGGCGAGAAGAGTCTCCGCAGCCGCCAGCTTAGTCCTAAGCTCCATCGCCTCAGTAGAAGCAACGGATCGGGACTCCTCAACCGCCGCCAAGTCCCGCGCCAGTTTGATGCTCCGGCGCGAAGACATGTGCGCGAGCTCGAGCGCCCGCAGCATGGCCCTGGCACTCTCATGAGCGAGAACCTGGGTCATCTCGGCATCATAGACTTCGGCGTCTTCTCGGCCGTAGAGGGCATACGCGATGGCGTAAGCCTCACCGCTGGCGAGATCGCTCTCTATCCACGACAGATGGAGGGTGGAGAGCGAGACCCGGTTAGCATTCCTGTCCCACTTCACCAGGGGAGCCCCCGAGGGGTCCCTGCACTTCTCGCCGCTTGGGAAGTTGCGATGGTCCCTGGGAAGTGGGGGCGGCGGCAACGACAGTCCCGCGCGAGGGGTGGTCTCTCCTGGCGCACTCGTCCCCAGGGCTTGGATCTGAGCATCCGCCCCGAGGGTCTCGTCCAGGACCCCCTTCCCCTTGGCGGAGGGGGGGTTTTCGGGCTTCTTGGAAGAGGAAGAGGTCAGCACCGCTGGCTTGCGCTTCTTTCCGCCAGGCTTGGAGGAAGAAGTTTCCTCCCGACAGGCATCCGCGGCGGCCTGTGCGAGAGAGAGGGTAGACCCGGAGGGACGCGGTGGATGAAGGGGAAAGTGGCGCACACCTGCATAATATAACCAATGGTTCTAGCGAATGATGTAAAAATCACAAAGCGAAAGCGAATGAAGTCTCGAACACTTACCTTCGCCCTGCGGAATGGGTGGAAGCGAGTTGACGTTTCGCCGGAGATGGACGAGATCCATCCCGTGCTCCAGGATGTATTGGTGAAGTTTGGCCTCGTGCCCCCCTAGGGTCGGGGGGCGGAAGGTTGACTCCTCCTCCTGCACCGGCGCGAGAAGAGTGTTCCCCAGGCTCCCGCTTACAAAAATAAAGCGGCGAACCCAGTCATGGTTCTTGTTCGGGAGCCCGTAGTGCTTTAGGGGGCTCATTCCCGAGAAGAACGAGATACCATGGGTGCAGCGAAAGGTATAGAGCTTGTGGAAGACGGGCAGCGAGAACTCGATTCCCTCCTCTCGCAGGTAGCTCGCGTACCCAACCAACATAGCGATGGAGTTGGGGTTGAGCTGGCCAGGCACGACCCCGTAGTACCTGAAGGTCTGGCGGAGTTCCGGCCAGATCGGGAGGCGAAACCCCACCTCGAAATGCTCTAGCGGGATCGCAAGAGCACAAGGCGAGAGGGAATTCAGGCGCTCATCCGGCCTGGGCTTTCGCGCCTCGAAACCCGGCGGGACGTAGTCGGCGACGGCAGTCAGGTAGGCCTCCTCAGAGAGGTCGCAGGAATCAAAGACGTGGTTGGCGAATGCGCTGGCGCACTTGGCCCGGCCTTCCGCATCGCCACCCATTTTTGCGAGTAAAGAAGGAAAGAGGGGCAACAGATAAGGAAGAAGCGCGAGTGCTAGCGCAAGGAAAGAGAGCGGATGGTTAGGTATTTAATACGGTGGTTGAAAGACCTATTTATAGAGGGACTAAACGGCGTTTGGACTTTCGAGACCTCGGGTGTGCGGATAGCCATCGCGCCCTCCCGACACCTCGACGCCCGAGCCGGTCCCTCTCGCCCATTAATGGCAAATGCCCTATGTCTATTCATTCCGCGGCTACGCAACGAGGTTGGAAGAGCATCCGGCTATAAGTTATCACTCGGCAATACCCAAGCAAAGCTATGAGATACGAAAAACGAATAAAGAAGCATTCGCAAAGCATAGAGAAATTATTACAGAAAAATAACGTTCAACATTCGCAGCATAAAGTAAGAAAAGAAAACAATAAGAGGGGTGGACGTTGGGTAGGTCAGGTCTCCTCCCAGATCCACCGACCTCGCTTTCGCAATCCAGCTTCCATGGGCATTCGCGGGCGGTAATAAGCGAGTATATTGGTGATCTCATGGGAAGCCAGTTGAAGTTGGTCCCGGGCTCGCGCGGCGTGTGTTCCGGGAGACAACTCCCCTCCCTCACCCCCTAGCCGCTCCACCTCCGCGAGAAGATGCGAGTGACTTCGTCGAAGGTCCTTCAACTCACGCGCGACTCTCAGCCGCACGTCGTCCACCTGGCTGGCCACGTTTCGCTGGATGTGGATGAGCTTCCCCAGGACCTCCGAGATCCGATCCTTCAGGGTCGCGTGATCCGAGGAATCACCCAGGAAGTCAGCAAGATCCCCAGGGGAAGGGAGAGGCGAGAGCATTCCCTCTCCCCCCTCGTAGTAGGAGTCGAAGGGGGAGGCTTCTCGATAGCCTGCGGAGTCACAATTAGGATTAGCGGTGATAAAGTATTCGAGTACAATAGAGGCGGGTGAGTGAACTGACCTGGGATGGGATCCGGGTGACCCGAAGGACGAGACGAATGGGGGTGCGTCCCAAACAGCCAGGCGGGAGGTAAGACCTTTCCCTTTCCTGGACGGTAAGGCTGTGAAGAAGGAGCCGGAGCATCCGCACGGTCATCAGCACGGAGAGGCTGATCCATCTCTCGCTCAGGGGAGACCCTCCGTTCATTCGCGGTAACAGCGGGGTTCACCTGAGCAGGGGGACTGGGAGGAATGGAGTCCCGCAGCGGGACGTCAGGGTTGAGGGCTGCGAAAAGGTAATGATTAGTAGCCGACGACATAAAAGGAAAAAGCGAGAAGGTTCGCAACTCACGGGGTTGGGGTACAGTCTCCCCAGGAGGAGGCGGAGGAGCAAGATCCAGATCGGGAGGAGGTACCTCGTCCGCGGGAGGTGGCACCACCGCACTGCTCAAAACGGCCCCATGGCCGTCCTCAGGTACCAAAGCCCCCTGCGAATGGTCGGAATAAGCGCAGGGTAAGGGACAAGAACTAAATGGAGACAGGAAGAATCCTCATACCAGCACCGCGGAGTCCGGAAGGGCATCCGCCAGCATGTTCGCCGGTGGAGTATCCGCCGGAGACTCCGAGGCAGTCTCGCCTCTCTGACGATTCAGCCGAATCGTCTTGGCTCGACGCGAGACATAGGGGGCGCTCGGATCCCGTTTAGACATCAGCCAGGGAGCAAATTTGGATGCCCTGGGGGCCGTTGCAGCTTGAGCCGCAGCCAGGCGGTCGATCATCTCTCGCGAGAGGGGTTTCGCAGAAGGTTTGTGGAAAGACATTAGGAAGTGGAGAACTCCAAGCCAAGATGAGAGAGTGGTCCAGAGAAACCTGACATGAGGGTATATATATAAGGTGGCGGTGGGACCCACGGAATCTTGTGGATCCAGTCAGCAAGCACTCACCGAATACAGGGTTGGACTGTTCTTTACGACCGTAGGAACCGCTCGTAAAGAGCGGGGATTGTGTACAACCCGTATTCGCCGAGTGGGCCCCCCCAGCCAACTGGCGAAACCTGGGTCGTCCGGATCATTCGCCGGGTCACTCGCCCAGGCCAAGGAAGGTAAAAATGCCCCCGGATTGGTGGGGGTAAGCTGTAGGAGAGAAGGCGCTAGGCGAGTGGTGCCCTCACGGACCATTCGCCCAGAAGCATGGGCATTCACACAGCCAGGCGGATGCCCAGCGAATGGTGCCCTCACGGACCATTCGCCCAAATGGGTGTGAGGGGAAAATGACCATAATACCCCTGGTGGGCTGCAAATAGCCCTTCGGAACAGCGGAGTTAGGCTATTAGCAGACCAATTTGGGGTGCGGTTAGTAAAATTAAAAGGCGAATTCAGGCTATTTACAGACCAGCCTAGGAAAACTATAAATAGACCCTTAAGGGCACCTTGGAGGAGATCCGATTTTAGAGAATCCTCTCCTCTAGGCTAGTTTTGGTTGGCAGCCAGTGCCCTCCAAGGTGCCCGGTTGAGCTTTGGTTTGGGAGGGGAAGCTCTCTAAGATCTTCCGGGTGTGTGGCGGGACCTCCTCGCTTCAGCCTTGGGTCTATTCCGTTTCCAGCATCCACCGTCAAGAGAGTCTAGTGAGGGAGAAATAAGCATCGGCTACACCCCCAGTGGGTCCGAACTCAAGAGACCAGTTGCTGGTTTCAACAATAGAGGGCCTTCTTCAGCTTGCAGACGTGACGCGGCTGGGACTTGGACACGTATCTAGGTGGTTGCACCATGAATATGTCTTTGTCGATCTCTCCGTATAAGAACGCGTTCTTCACATCCAGCTGCCATAGCTTCCAACCTCGGCACGCCGCCAAAGCGATGATCGTCCTCACCGACGTCATCTTCGCTACAGGATTGAAGGTCTCCTCGTAGTCCTCTCCGTAGGTCTGTGAGAAGCCTCGAGCGACAAGCCTCGCCTTGTACCGCTCCACTTCTCCTTCAGCCCTCTTCTTAACCTTGTACACTCATTTACAGGTGACAGGTTTGATGCCCTCCACCATGGGAACCAGTTCCCATGTCTCGTTCTTCTCTAGGGCCTCCATCTCCTCGATCATGGCCGCGTCCCACTCCTTGATATCAGCAGCATCCTCAAAGCAGGCAGGTTCCCTCTCATCGAGTGGTCCTGCGAAGAAGCAGGAAACCAAACTCACGATGTTCCCCTCCTCATAGCGAGCAGGCGGGACGATGGTCCTCTTCGACCTCCTCAAGGCTTGGCCACTATCTACCACTTCGGTAGACTCCTCTGCTTGAGCTCCTCTCTGAGCTCCTCTGTGAACTCCTCCTGAAGCGGTGCTCTCCCTGCTTCTTGAGATCGTAGCTCCCCCTGAGCCAGAAGCTCCTCCTGAGCCAGATGGCGATGGAGCACTTGGAGATAACTCCAACTCCACAGTAGGGTCCTCAGTGACCCACTCCTCTTCCCTGCTAGCTTCTCCACTCTCCGGCAGCTCCACTGAAGAGACTCCCTGGTATGAGACCAGTTCGTCAAACACTACGTCACGCGAGACGACGAACTTGTGGGTCTGCGGATCCATGCACTTCCACCCCTTCTTCCGCTCATCGTAGCCGATGAAGATACACTTCCTCGCTTTCGGCTCCAACTTTGTTCTCTGAGCGTCCGGGACGTGCACGAAGCAGGTAGAACCGAACACCTTCATGTGACCCACATTGGGCTTCTCCCCGAACATGAGCTGGTGTGGAGACACCATCCTGTTAGGACTCAGAGGTAGCCTGTTGATCACATGAGTAGCGCACGCCATTCCCTCCGCCCATAAGGCCTTGGGAATGCTCTTGGCATGTAGCCAACTCCTGGTAGTCTCCACCAGATGGCGGATCTTCCTCTCTGCCACCCCATTCTGCTGCGGGGAGTGAGCGCAGGAGAGCTCCCGCCGAATGCCGAACCTCCTGCAGAGAGAAGCAAACTCATTGGAGGTAAACTCCCCTCCATTGTCGCTTCTCAGCTTCTTCACTATGCGGTTCAGTCTCCCCTCCACAAGATCCTTCCACTCGAGGAACTTGCTGAATACTTCTGATTTCTCTCTCAGAAAGTATACCCACGTATAGCGGGTGTAGTCATCCACCAGAACCAGCGCATACTTATTGCCTCCATAAGTAAGGGTGGCGCACGACCCCATAACATCAGCATGTACGCACTCAAGAGGTGCCTTACACCTGGTCTCTGACTTGTCAAATGGAAGTCGATGTGACTTTCCATATTGGCATCCGTCGCACACATGGCCGTCGTCGTAGGAAGTGAGATGAGGCAGGCCACTCACTAGGCCCTTTGCCGCCATCATCTTCAGTTTGTCCATCCCCACATGACCCAGCCTCTCATGCCAGATCACATCGCTGTCGTTTGTCTTCAGCTTGTCCACGTAGGCATTTGCAGACAAAACATACAAATCCTTCACCCTTCTCCTGGTGAGCGTGACGTCAGCATCGACAGACGAAAGGTTCTTCAAGAACTTCACCTCCTTCGGTCCAAACAGCACGTGGTATCCAGCATCCACGGCGTTAGCCACCGAGAAGAGGTTCTTCTTCATGCCAGGCACGTGATACACACTTTTCAGTGTAATTGGCTTCTCTCTACTTCCAAGGGACACCTTCCCTTCCCGCTCCACAGGATGTACCGTATCATCCGCAGTGATGATAGCATCCGTCCCTTCATACGCTTCCAAGGAGTCGAACTTGGACATATATCCTGTGAGATGATGCCCGCAACCGGAATCCACTATCCAGTCGTTCTCGAGGTTGATGGAGGCTAAGACATCGACTGACGTTGCCGTCATCTCTGCCAGGAAATAATTATCCCCCCTCTCACCGCCCTGGTGACCTCCACCTCTTCCTCCACCTCTCTGGTGATCTCCCTCCTTGTTAGCAGCATGACCGGCCTTCAGATTAGACCGACAGTCCTTTGCCATATGCCCATACTTCTTACAGGCAAAGCAAAGGGTTCTCCCCTTCTTATCGCGCGTAGGGAGGAACTTCCCCCCATCTCCCTGAGAGGACGTTGAAGGTCCATCTCCGGAGTTCTTCTTTCTCTTGTCCCAGGATCTCCTCTTTCCTGAGAACAAGGCCTCGCCATCTCCTCCTGAGATGGATACTCCCGCCATCTGCTTCGCCAAGCTCTCCTGTGACGATATCAGGTTCTCTAGCTCCATAAGGAAGGGCTGAGTAGCCCATCCTTGCACAGAGGTAACGAATGGGGCATACTCCCTCCTCAAGCCTCGGAGTATGTGTCGCTTCAACTTCGCCTCTGAGATTGGCTCTTCAGGATCCAAGACCGAGATCTCCCCACATAGGTTCTTCACCTTCAGGAAGAAGGTGGATATCGCCATCTCGCCATGAGTCGACTTCGCCAACTCATTCTCTAGGAATTGTAGCCGCGCCACATTCTTCTTGTTGAATAACTCATCGAGGGCTATCCAGATCGCAGACGCTGACTTGCAACCTATGATGTGGTCGAACAAGTCAGGTGATATGGCTCTATTCAAGGTGAACTCCGCCTTGGCGTTGGTCTTCCTCCAAGCTCTCACAGCGGGACCATTATCACCGGCAGCTACTACTTCCTCTTGCTCCCCACCACCAACAACCTCTCAGAGATCCTCTCCAAGAAGGTAGCTCTCCATACAAGACATCCACTTCTTGTAGTTGGTTTGAGTAAGCAGTTCAATGCCAAGTCCCCTAGCATACCCTCCTCTGCCGTCCATCTTGGTTGCTTCGTCCTTGTTCCCACTATCCCTCTGATACCATGTGAAATATTTTGAAGTCGGAAGAACACGTCAACCAACCGAAGAATAAGGACACCAAAGATGAACACAAGCTTTCACAATACTAATTTTGGTAGCTAGTTACAACTGAACACGGCTGAATACAAGTTGCATCCAACTTGAATCACAACAGCCAATAGAAGCTAAGAACTTGGTCACGGACAAGGTCCGCTTCTCCTCCGGAGCACACCGCGTAGGTGATACTCGCTCCAATACTCGCTCCTCGCTACAGAAGCTCGCTCCTCGCTACCGCCGGCGGTATCGCTAGCGCCAGGCGTTAGCTCTGCTACTCGCAAGCTCGCTGCTCGCACTCCAAGCTTCTCGCACGCTCGCCACGCGCCGCTTCCTCCAATACTCGCTAGCGCGAGCGCTATCACTAGCGCCGGACGCTATCTCCCGAGTAGATACTCGCAAGCTCGCTGCTCGCCTCTTCGCCTCTTGTCGCTACCCGCGCGCGCTAGCACTAGCGCCGGCGGTATCTCCACTACTCGCTACTCGCTCAAGGGAGCTGGCCGAACTTACTCCAAGTCCGATGCTCGCCTGGTGGCGCTCTGGTATCTCTAACTCGCTCAAAGTTGATGATACTCGCCAGTTCCAGAATCTCTCGCTTTAGAGGGTGGTACCCCTCTATTTATAGGCAAAACAAGGGGGTGGCGAGTATGAGCTAGCGCTGGCGCTAGCGCTAGCGTTGACGCTAGCTCACTTCAAATCTAACATTCTCAAGCTCTGCCGACGCCAAGTTCAGTACATCTCCAAAATCCTCCCCTCTTCCTCCTCGTCCTCTCCAACGCTAATCAAATGAAAAGAGAAAAAAAAGGTGAAGGATTTAGTTTCACATTCAGGACCTAATACCTTCAGAAAAACATCTAGACCTTTCACCTTCAAACCCTCACGATCCACACCTCAAAATAGGGCCAATTAAAATGAAATGTTTATGCCACGCGCACAGCCTGGACGCTCAAGTGTGCGCCTGTCGAGACAAAGCGGTCGCTCGAGAGCAGTGCGCATGAACCCTGCACATGGGTCAAGTGCACGGGCATACACATGATGTCTCCTAAACATGCATGCATGTGCTTGGGCTTGCTCCAGAGCTCACACAACAAAGGAAACTCACATGCTACATGACAGCCACATGCTTGGCCACCCGCCGAGTGACGCATAGGCGCGCGCCGAGCTATTAAGAAAATCACAAAAAGGGCTCCTGAGCTCGTAACAACAAGACTTATGCTTTGGGGAGTTACATAAATAATGTACACGTATGACACGGTTATGACCAAATAAATGATAACTGGGTCAAAGGTAAGTGAGAGTACATACATGTAAGCATTTATAAAAGACTAGCCATAAATTCATTTCTCATGAGCTCATAATACATCATATCAAATCAACCTTTCTGTACACCACATGTACAATATAAATAACCACTTTGTTGTGGATAGCTAACCATGCATGCCTCACAAATCATGGACATTATTAGACATCAATAATTGATCGGTAATCGTCACCTTTATGACTGTGTCACACAACAATCATATAAATTATCGTATAGTAGAAGGAATGTACTCAAATCATCGCCCCACGTAAGGATATAATTAATGTCAGTAGATATAATAGTAACTAAGGACCATGGGTCCAATGCTAGACCTTCTGAGTGGTTAACACATAGGAAACATGGTCCTAATATAGAGCTCCCTTAGTAGTCTATTCAATAGCATGACCTAGTCAAGTAAGAGCATGCATCCAATCTCCCCATCAGGGTGAATTCAGTGGAGTAGGCATGATCTACAACATAATCAACATACAATATTGCATTCACATTTCATTTCATAGCATTCTATATCATAAAATGATGCCTCTGTTGTAAACACCGCAAACCAGGTAGTGTGTGACCGCTATGTGACTTGGGGGGATAAGATGCCTCAGGTTAGTCTCATATTGCTCAAAGAGAATATGATCCTAGTAGTTAAGAGCGGGTCTTCACTTTCACATAATGAGGTGCCTTTTCAGGACAAAATCATGCAGAACAAGGCCCAGAGGGGATAATACCTCATTGTTGGATCTAGGCCTAGTTTTCTGATCCAGCTCTTGTAATTTTTGGAGCTCAGTACCCAACAGTTGAGGATCCTCCTTTGGTCCGCAGTGAGAGTCGGAAGATATGTGTTAGTGTAGTGTGTAACATCTTGCCTACAATGAGCACGGACCTTACACTGGTTGTTGGTAGTAATAGTTTTTCCTATTCTGCTAATTTCGATTACCAAAATGTTAGTCATTCGATTTTATATGTCAAAGTGATTTTGAGCAAACGGACTTGGAATAACCATAATGATCAGCTGCATTTGACTCATGAGGTCAATATGAATACACACCATTGATGAACTCTGGCAAATATTGGAGAAGTACAGATCAAATCGACTTATACGTACATCGACTAAAAATGTGAGATTGAGAAACGATCTTCGATTTGACCATGAAAAATTGTGTTGGACATGTGGAGTCAATATGAATACAATGAGACCTCTCAGGATCAATTCTGAGAATATTCGACAAGTTTCAATCAAAATCACAACTTATAATGTATAGCGTTCTTGGTTTTCAAACAAGGGCAATTTGGTAATTCACTTGGAACTTTGGAGGAATCCAATGTTTGAATGAGATGGATGACTTGAGAAGACAACGATCTTGAGTTAGATGGCTCATGTTATGACCATGAAAGAAATCCAATAGTCCATCACCCACCCATTTCTCTCTATCTCTCTCTCATAATTACTCCTCCCTCACTACTCCTAAGAGCAAGAATCTAGCACCTCTAACTCTACAAATAAGAAGAGGGAGGAAGACCGCCATGAAAGAGATCGATCAGTATACACCCCTACTCACCTCGTCTCCCCCGTCATTTCCAATTAAGACAGAAGAGGACCAACCACCAGAAACAGAGATCTAACAAACACTGTTAGCACAAATTGTAATTTTGGAGCTCGGGTCCACCACTCTAGTCATCTCCTCCACTACAGGTGACATCACTACCTATCCTAGGCATTTATCTACGGTCTTGGCCAAGAAATCACCTATATGGCCATTTTGAGGCGGAGATGCCGCTTGGAACGAGTTCCGGGCGGTGGTTCACTCCTATATCATGATTTATTGTTTGTCGATGATTTGACAACCGATCAACCATCGGATTGCCACACAATCCGTCACCGGACTTCGGTGAACCAAGCTGGCAGTGTAGTGTCCCTCCTAATAACCTCACAACAGTCAGCATCCTCAACCGAGAGGAAGAAGAAGAACCATTGATGCTTATTCATGACTGTCCGATCTAGGGTATTTTATGCTAGTTGTGTAACATCCCATCTTTTCAAAGCCCTGGAAGTTTGGTGTCTCCTCTAGATGGCCTAGTGGGACATATGAGGACTCAGTGCACCCATAAGACCCAGAGTACTAGACTGGTGTGACCTCAAGCCTATCATAGCTAGGGGATGCATGTAACCTAATTGCATCCACTGAGCTCTAATTGAGTTAATTATGGGTAGGGTATAACTCACCTCTTAAGGCTTGGTCTAGCTCAAATCGAAAACTAATAAGCTCCCCTTACCCCAGGGGTTTAGACCAACCCTATTGTAGTACTTGGTCTGACGATCCTAAGCTATTTTCATACACTCCTGGATGAGCTTGACTCGATCGAGTTGTGGTCTTGTCAATCCATGATTACGAGCTATTTTCATACGCTCCTGGAGAACTCAACTAGAGTGATATACTTCTCTCACTTACCTCCAAAATCTAAAATAATGCACATTATGAGCATATCTTCCGTAGTTCTATTTGTGTGTTCTGTCTGCCCATCTGTCTGGGAATGAAAAGTTATACTGAAATTTAACTTAGTGCCACTTAAAATCATCAGTGATTATTATTATTATTATTATACAATTGTATTCCTCTTATTTTTAAATTCCCTCCAAAATTTTCCCCTTAATTTCCACAGAAAAAATTGATAGTCGTAAAATATATTTAACAAGATTTTCAAATCAATCCAGCAACTTAAAAAAAATATGAAAAAATAAATCATAATTGAGAACTTAAAAATGTACTACTCATCACAACTAGCTCCCAATTAATTCCTCTGCTAGCTCTATTGTTTTCACTTGATATTGTTTTGGCTGATCACCATCCGAGACGGAGCTCCAAATCCGGCTCCTCATGACACGCAGGCAGCTGATCGTCTTCCTCTTTACTGCTTGTTCTGGACGATCCAAGCTTAAGAAGACACGACGAATCCTGGTAGAAGGAATCCGACGACGGAGCAAAGTAATTAATGGTACGACTGTTTTTACACCCTGACAAAGGGAAGAAGCTGGTAGACGGTGCGGCCAAGGAGGCCGCCGGTACTGTCTTCGGCGCCGGAGAAGGTGGTGGTTGGTTGGGCGGAATCTGCATCCGAGCACGGTCGCGGCGGTGGACGTTCATGTGGCCGCCGAGAGCCTGGGCGGAGCGGAACTCCCGGCGGCAGAAGGTGCAGTGGTAGAACCGCGGGGGCCACGTGGTTCCCATGGCGCCGCTCGTGTCCTCGGCGAAGGCCCTCACCTCCCATGAGTCGTCGCAGTCCACGGCGAGTGCCGGAGGAGGAGGAGAAGGACGGCTGCCGGCCGCATGGCTCCTCATGTTGTGATCAAAGCTAGAGACGTACAAGAGGCGGTTGATCTGTTTGCATGGAGATGGAGTTAAGTTCGTGGAGTTTAATGAAGAAGCTAGTGAGGAGGAGGAGGAGGAGGAGGAGGAGGAAGTCTTCTGTGGATTTTTAGGCGAGACTGGGTCGTGATACAGAGAGAGGAGAGGTAAGTCGATGTAGGGAAGTGGCGGCCGTACTAGTAAGTAGAGTATAAAGACAGGTAACCAATACAGAGAATTATTAATTATTATTATTATTATTATTATTATTATTATTATTATTATTATTATATATTATAAATGAAAAGAATGCATGCATCATTAATTCTGTGGGTTTTAATTGGCAAGTAAATAGAGAGTTATAGCTTTCTAGGTAGTTAGACTTTTCGTTTAATATTTTGAAATAAACAAAAAACTAACTTATATACTTCGAAAGAAAGGAAATGTATTTTGTTATTGTTGATTTTGGGTTAATGACATTAAATTAAACAATAAAAAAACTCAATGAATATACATATATATAACAATTAAAAAACGCATTGATTTTGGCTTAGAGTCAAAGGGCACGGGCTACACCTGCTCCCAACCGAGAGCCCGCCGTCACAGACCGTGCCCGCCGTCGGTTTTCAAAAGTACTTGTAAAATTAGTTCAACTGCAGATAACCCCCAGAATGTGGTCTGCGAATAGCGGCCAGCGTAAAACTGATTGACTATTCGCAGACCAACGTGATATGCGAATAACGGTCAGCGCAAAACTGATTGACTATTCGCAGATCAACATGATCTGCGAATATCAGACAACGCAAAACTATATTCCCAGACCAGCGTTGTCTGCGAATAGCGGCCATCACAAAACTGTTTGGCTATCTGCAGACCAGCGCGGTCTACGAATAGCGATAGATGTATAAGAGAAAAATACCTTTTTTCGTAAGACATTCATTATTCCAATTTTATCCTTCGTCATTTCAAATTTAACAGCTTATTGTTATTTAATTTTTTTTATTATAAATTATGTCATTATTCTTTCGATTTTTATTATGTTTTGCATTTTGCGAGACAAAAAATTTCTTGAGATAACCAATGACAATTGAATTGTCGCAATGGGACACGGGAGGCTACGAGCGGTGAGAATGTCGTCACGTCAGGATACTCTTATGAACGAGGTACTTTTGTGACCGTATGGTGGGGCCCAATGCACTGTCTTTTGTGTATATATTAATATATGTATGTTAAGAATGAGTCTATATTTGACATTTTTGAATGTTGCATCAAAGGCAACTTCTTGTATATAGTAGTTAAAGATATGTATGTATAAACACCAACACAAACAAAATAACAGGGCACAAAATCACATGAATAATTAATTAACCACACCACTTCAATCACCTCTATCAATATAACCTCGAATATTTTTATGTTATTAAAAAGGCCTTGTTCTAAAAAAATAAAAAAGCTATTTATAAAATATTCAAGTATTCAATAGAGAGATCAATATAAAATTCATGATGCTTAATCAACCTTAATTGTAACATTAGGCTCTCATTGGTTTCCTGCTACCGTTCTGCTTAGGATGGTTGTGACTTGTTGCGGTCTACTCAAGACTCCTAACGTCGGTTCAGAATGAATCGTCTTAGCCCGGGAGCGATCGAGCGCGCAATTAATTACTGAGAGACGAGACGGATGGCGAAGAGTCTTTTTAGCATGAAAAACCCCGAAAAGGGATAAAAAATCACGTGGACGGGACGGTGCCGACCAAACTTCAATATTTGCAGCTTCTTTACAGGACTTTCTTGAGAGACCGAGGGCGACAGACCGTTCATCGTTACAACTTTGAGGGTGAGAGAGAGGCGTTCGGAGCGTGACATGTCACCACTCTCGAAGCTTCGACTTCTTCTTTTGCAGCGGTGGGGAGCACCGTGCTCTGGGACTTGCGCGCGGTCTGAAACTTGGCGCTCAGGAACTTGTGTGCGCTCTGGAACTCGGCGCGCTCTGGAACTTGGGCGTTCTTCGAAATACTTGAAGAGGGAAGTAGATCTTCTTCTGTTTTCGAGGTGCTTGAAGATTCGTTCAAGCACGACTTTGAAGAGGAGGGAGATCTTCAAGAGCTCTCTCTCTCTCTCTCTTAAACTTAGGAGGAAAAAAGAGGAGAATATAGTAGAAAAGGAAGAGGAGCACGAGGTCTATTTATAGGCCTCAGTGGTGGTTATGGTGGTTATGTGGATAATCGCAGGTCATAACCACCATAATCACTAAAGTACGTAGACCGATCTTATAAGAAATGTACCGCGTATTAATTAGGAATATCCCTATACGCAGACCAAGTCCGTCTTAGATGCTAGCACCCACCCACTACGGGCGGTTACGAGGGTAGTTACGCGGGAGGTTACGCTCCGATCGGAGGGTTGAGATACTGTGGAGCGATCGCGCAACCACGACGGAGAATTCGGTCGACGGCGAACGTCGGCCGGCGAGGAGGGGCGGCCGACCGGGAGGGAGACCGGTCGGGGGAGGTCGGTCGGGAAGGCGGTCGGCCCCGAGCGGCCAGCTGCAAGGCCCCTTGCGGCCTTTCGGCCGCGCGGCCGAAGCCGGCCTACCGGGTGGCAAGGCGGCCGGCGGGCGCACGGCCACGGGCGGCCGGCCGGGAGGCCGGTCGCGAAGCCGTGCGCCAGTCGGCCGACGGGTTGGCCGGACGGCCTAGCCGTGCGGCTACGCCGCATCGACCGCAAGGCTGCAAGCTAAGGTCCCTTGCGGCCTTTCGGTCGCGCGGCCGAAGCCGGCCGACCGGGTGGTCGGCTGGGTGGCGAGGCGGCCGGCGGGCGCACGGCCACGACGGCGAGCGGTCGGCCATACGCCGGCGGCGTGCGGATGGCCCTCGGCCGACCGAGTGGCCGGCCACGGCGGCGAGCGGGCGCGGGCACGGCGGTTGGTGCATCTCGGACGGCGGTTTAATCGTTGATCGCGCAGGGGATCGCGTGCGGTGATCGGGGTGCGCAGTGGTTTTTCTCCTTGCTCCTCACTAAGGGAGTGAAGGTCATGGGATTCCGGCTATTCGCAGCTCAGAATTCCTATAAAATGGGCGAGACCCCATCATGACTTATAAAAAACATTGGTGATATTACAGCTGTCCCAAAAACTGCAATGAAAAAGCTATAGATTGTTTTTTGGAAGGGCAATTTTGTAATAATAATTGCTCAAATAATTTATGTAAATTTCTAAAGGTCAATTGCTCTATAAGAATACACTCCAAAGTGAATAATGAACTATATTTTAGAGTAGTTGAGAATGATTTTAACAACATTCTGGATGCAAGGTGCAGGTAATTTGTGGCAGCTAGATCATTAAAATCTTATGTTCATGGGTATTTTGTCTTAGACTTGAAGGGATTTTCGTCCAGAAAGCTATAAGTGACGAAATTAAAAACATTGTAAGGACATTTTTGTCATGTATGATGTATCAAGCAGATTTCTTATAATCTTCTGCCAAAAGTTTTTTGTAGAAGATGAACGGTGCGAGAAGAGCACAGATCTCGAGGACAGAGAGGAATACGCTCAGGGTTATAGTTTTTCTCCTCTTCCCGTAGGTGGTCTGTGTGGAGTGCTCGATTTTCGGAGAGCTTCCAGGCTGTGAAAATGATGAAGTTAAACTGTGAGGAAGAAGTAACGAGGAGAAGTCGACGAGCTTTGTGGTCGATAATCCCTTCTTCCCCGATACGCGGAGCAGATCGAGCATCACACAGATCGGGGATAGTGTAAACCCACAAAAATAGAAGAAGAAATCACTTTTTACGAGAAAGCGGTTTTCGAAAAACTTCTTTGGCGACCCCACGCGTGAGCTTGCATTATTGCAATTTGCACCTATCTTTTGAAATTATAAAATCTACCCTCTAAATTTACATCTAATAGCATGCTCCCTGATAAATAACATTGTATAAATATGATATTGCTCCTTAAGAATATTTCAAAGAATTATTATTTTTAGTACTTTACTGCCAAAAACTCTGGCAGAGACATGAAACCTCATAAGAAGGAAAAAGTCTTTAACACAGAATATGAATACACAAACCTTGTAAATATCTCTCAAAGTCATCGTAGTTATCATCCACAGCAATATATTATTCTATGAGTTTGTATGGATTTTAATAACTCCCTTAAGTTGAGTCTTTTATCTATATCTTCTATCTATACTATTTATTACAAAAGAGAGTAGTTGTAGAGATACACAATACAATGTAATTTTAAAACCTATGTGTAAATGATTGTCATTTTGCCGGGGTATAGTGAAAATTACGCTCTTTTTAAGTCGATAAAAGAGTGCATGATCCGCAAGTTAATTAGTATCTTACATATTTTATATTTTATATTAATTAGTCAAGTTAGTATCTCGCCGACGAACCTGCCCGGGCCGCTCAGGGGGCATGGTACTCATTTTTCGGAAATTGATGATACAGGTGACCGAAACCGTTCTCATTCGCTTGTTCAAATCCAGAAGGGGCTCAAATATGAGTGCGCTCCAAAAAAAACTATAAAAAAGCGTTCATGTCTTCATTCGCAAGGACACCGAAACAAGAGGAGAAAACAGAGCTCGGGGGTCACCCTCCCGGAAATTCTAACTCTAGTAACCGCCTGCACCTAGTAGATTTTGTCAGAGCTTGTCATCCTGTCCAATGGTTTTTCCTCTTTTCGGGTTTTCCACGTAAAACGTCTTATTGTTGGTTAATTCTATTTGACTGTTTGCGCGTTTGACTCACTCTCATCATATCCGCAGGAGCGCTGAGCGACCCGCAACACTATTATTAATCCAGTTTGTGCATACTATAAGCTATTCATGTCAACTATTATAACCTCATAGGGTGATGAGACATCATAATTGACGAGGTGGGACCAAGTCAAATTTCTGCAGGGACCTAGTAAATTTGATTTTTCATCGTGTAAAATAGTTTTTCCGCACATATTACGAGTGACATCAAGCAACCGCTAAGTACTATTGTCACCGCACACTTCGTACAAAATACCATGCACACGAGTTTGAATATTAATTAATCTTTAAGAATAAGTTTCTTGGTATGAGTCAAAAATATGCCTCCCTTCAATCACTATTGGATTATAAATATCACAGGTCTCTTTGGGTGGAATTGGAGCCCTATAATTTGAATTGTAGATCATTTTCAATTCTGAATTAGAGTTAGTGGTGTAATGCTGCCATATACTGAGGTAATTAAACAATAAAAAGTTAGCAGTTAAAAGGTGAACAGAATTACTGATAACATTGAGCCACACAACATAAGATTACATAGATATGCTAATGTCACAGTTTATAACTTTAATACTCTTCCTTAAAATGGAAATTTTACTATTTAAGTTGGGCTCTGAGATCGGCAAACGTCCAGCGACTAAACTAGACATTTTACTATTTTAAATAGGGCGCTGATATTCGCACTGCAGTTTTGGCTATCCACACTTTATTTGTATGAGTTATTACGCGCTTTTTGGAAATACTCCTTGTATGAGTTATTACGCTCATGTTTTAATCAGGGCGGCAATACGTCTTTTGCGTGTATTTTTAGGAAAAGTGTTCAACACGAAAGTTGTAGATCACAACGAGATCTACAACTTTCGTGTTGAACATTTTTCCTAAAAATGCATGTACAAGGCGTATTTCTAAAATGCACGTAATAACTTATACAAATAAAGTGCGGATAGCCAAAACTGCAGTGCGGATATCAGCGCCCTTTAAATATGGCTCTGAGATAATCGGCTTAATCATTAAGGCTTCGTTTGGAACGGTGGTGGCGGTCATGAACGCGGTGATTAATTATGAACCGTCGTTCGTGAACGTTCGACCTCACCTAAGGAACTTCATCCACGTTTATGTTCAAAACTAATTTTCTTTTCTTGGTGGTGATCGTAACCGCTGTCATGCCAAACATGCATTCTATGATGGTGGTGCTTTTGTCCAAACTCAATGTTAGTTTGATTTGATTTTTTTTTAAATCTATACCTAAACCCCCACTCGGCAGCCCAAGTGAAAAACTATAAAAAAAAAGAGAGGAGCTGCCACATTTGAATTCTCCTTCATGCTGTCACGAACTTTGTGCGTCCAATGTGTTAGCAGATTGCAGTCAAGATTATTCTCTCTCCCACGGATCGAGCGAGTCCGGCTTCTCTGCAGCATTTTCTGTAACGGGCGTTGGTATACTTCTTCGTATATTGAATATTACAGTTATATATTTTATACATGTTTTGCACATAGTTCAAAAATTTTGTGCGTTTTTTGTGTCACCCTGTATTAATTTGATTGTGCATGGAGAAGAAATTTTGCGTTATCCCCAACACTCACCGGAGCAAAAACGTCGTGCCAAATTAAACAGGGCCTAAGTCGGTAAGGTGGTCTTCCGTCTTGCAGTGTTCTACCCGGATAATCCCCTTGTCGATTTCTTCACGAATGAAATGAAATCTCTGGTCAATATACTTACTTTTCTTGTGAAAAAGAAGATTCTTGGATTGATTGATTGTAGAAGTATTAACGCACTTTTAGGCAGAAGTTTTTTCTTCCTTACCCCCTTCAGTTCCTTTAAAATCTGTTGAACCCAAATAGCTTTACAACTTGAGTCACTAAGGGCCGAATGTTCGGCCTTTATGATTGAGAGAGTAATAATTTATTGTTTGCAAGAGGAACATGATGCGAGATTTGTACATACACGAAAGATGTGTTGTAATATTAAATGGATGTATGTTATATAAAGCCATGGATTGCCCTAATGAATTTTTTTTTCTTTCGTAACTTGGTATCAGAGGAGAGAGAGGAAACCGTCGACGAAACCGCCGAACGAACCCTACCATGACACAGTCGCTCGGTGCTCGCTTGATCCAATCGATCGTCGCTCGCCCAATCGATCGTCGCTCGCCCAGTCGATCGTCGCTCGCCCGTCTCATTCGGGTTCGTCTTCCTCCACCCTAGCGACTCCTAACCAGTCGATCATCTTTGGTCCGCTACCAGCCGCAATTGGCGGACGCTTCCAGAGGCTGTCGCAGCCTTGGCTGCTGGCGGGCAGCGGACATCCTCCTCTGCCACCCGCTGTGTTGCTTCTCGTCCGGCCTGCTCTGGTCTCAGGATGCGGTGATCAGCTCTAGGGCAGAAGGAAGCATTGCTTGATATGGTACCTGATGTGGTGATCGGTGTGAAAACTGATCCATGGCGCCGAAGGAGGGTACGATGGAGGATGTCTTCAAGATGCTAGGCCCTGATGAGTTGGTCACATTGTTTGAGGGTGTTGGGTTCATCGCACCGACCTGTGAAGTTGGAACTTCCATCGATTAATCAGAAGTTTGATGGACCGACCACCTATCTGAGTTGGTCACGCCTTGTGAATAAAACCCTTGCAACGAAACAGCCTGGGGGCTTCCTGACATGGGCGTTGAAAAAACCAGAGAACTCGGCTGGAGGAGATGAGTGGGAGTCGCCCCACATGATGGTGTTTATGTGATTTCTCAGCTCGGTTATCTCATCGATTCCCGCCACGGTAAATGGCCTGGAGACGGTCATGGAGGTTTGGGACAAGCTGAAGAATACATATGATGGTGTGAGGAACACGCTATGGGTTTTCCAGGTGAAGGGAGAAATTGATGACACTGTTCAGGGAGAGAAGACGGTGCAGGAGTATGCCTCCTAGTTGGAACGCCTATGGGTGGACTACGATCATGCCTCTAACAGGATGTATTGCAGCGACTCACAGTGTCGGGTTTCCAAGATCATCGTGGAGGAGAGGACGATGAAATTCTTGAAGGGATTAGATGACAAGTTTGATCAGCGGAGAGCCCTACTGCTATCTTGTAGGAAGATTCCTACGCTTACCGAGACCATGTATACCATGATCCCGGTGAGACACATGTCAAACTTCAGGCAGGGACAGGAGGGTCCACTACTATGAAGTCAGCACTAGTAGTTGTTGGCCCTAGTGTTACAGGACAGAGGGAAGAAACATGACAGTGCTACAACTGTGGGGAGGTGGGCCATGTGAGGCAAGCATGTCCCAAGCCGCCCAAGGAGAGAGATTCAGGTGGTGGACAGGGACGCCATGGACATGGTCGGGCTCGTGGTGGCCGAGGAGGCTATCGAGCCAATTTGAGCATTACTGACATCAAGAGGAAACAAATGGGCGAGGGGAGCCTGAATGGAGCTATATATGCCCACCCAACTGATGTATATCTTGCTCTTGCATCAATATCCTCATCCTCTTAGGCATCAGATTAGATCATTGACTCAGGGGAATCAGATTGGATCATTGACTCGGGAGCATCACGCCACGTGACAAGGAATGCAGGCGAGTTCTCCTCCTACACTCACCTAGCTACTACAGATAACATCCAGACGGTGGATGGAACGTTCCAACCAATGGTCGATAAGAGTACTGTTAATTGTACAGGTTCAGTAAAACTATCCAAAGTCTTGCATGCTCCTTCCTTTCCAGTTAGTCTCTTATCTATTTGTTCCATAGTCATTCAACTGAGATGTGTTGTTTCTTTTGATATTCCCAAATTGACTTTTTAGGAGAAAAGGATGAGGCAGATACTTGGGACTGGGACATGGCATGACGGGCTATGGTATCTGGATCGGGAAGGATTGGATGCAACTCTTATATTTATGGCAAAGAAGGCAGGATTTGGAGGGAAGCAGATGAGCACAGAGGATAGGCTGATACTCTATCACCAGCGATTAGGGCACTCTTCAGTTAGCACATTAAGTACACTATTTTCTGTTATTTTTGAGAAAGCAAATAAAAACAAACTTGTATGTGATGTTTGTGACTTAGGCAAGCTCACTATAAGTTCTTATATTAGTACGGGCCGGAGGAGCTCTTCCATTTTTAATGTAGTGCATTATGATGTATGAGGACCTTGTGATGTAAGTTTTCTGAATGGTTATAAATATTTTGTGACTTTTATTGATTGTGCATCTCATGTCACTTGGTTATATCTGATGAAACATAAGAGTGAGGTATTTTTCCTATTTTTGGGACTTCCACAAACATGTCCAAACATAATACGCAACAGTGGTGAAAGTACTAAGGTCGGATAATCGGACAGAGTATACTAATAGGGCAATGGAAGAATATATTTCAACCCATGGGATACTGCATCAGACCAGCTGCGCATACACTCGAAATTGTATATTGAGCATATGTTCGTTGAATCGACTTCCATCAGTTGCGTTAGACTCGTATAGTCGATATGAGTGAAACGAAACTCATTTCGTTTCGATCCGAGGTCATTTAGAGAAAATGAGCATTTTGGGTATCGTTGCACGTCACGACGATGTAGAGTTAGTATATTCATACGTGCTCCGAATCGACTTCCGTCAGTTGCATTAAACTTATATAGTCGATACGAATGCAACGAAACTCGTTTTGTTTCAATCTGATGTCATTTAGAGAAAATGGCCATTTTGAGTTCGTTACGCATCACGACGACGCCGAGTTAGTATATTGAGCATACGTGCTCTGAATCGACTTACGTCATTTGCATTAAACTCGTATAGTCGATACGAGTGCAATGGAACTTATTTCGTTCTGATCCAAGGTCATTTAGAGAAAATGACCATTTTTAGTATCGTTGTGCGTCACGACAATGCCGAGTTAGTATATTGAGCATATGTACTCTGAATTGACTTCCGTCAGTTGCATTAGACTCGTATAGTCGATACGAGTGCAATGGAACTCGTGTAGTTTCAATCTGAGGCCATTTAGAGAAAAATGACTATTTTGAGTATCGTTGCGCGTTGCGACGATGTTGAGTTAGTATACTGAGCATACATACTCTGAATTGACTTCCATCAGTTACATTAAACACGTGTAGTCGATATGAGTGCAATGGAACTCGTTTCGCTTCAATTCGAGGTTATTTAGAGAAAATGACCATTTTGAGTATCGTTGTGCATCGCGACAACACCGAGTTAGTATATTTAGCATACTTGCTCCGAATCGACTTTAGTCAATTGCATTAAACTCGTATTGCTGATACGAGTGTAATGAAACTCGTTTCGTTCCAATCCGAGATCATTTAGAGAAAATAACTATTTTGAGTATCGTTGTGAGTTACGGCGATGTCAAGTTAGTATATTGAGCATACATGCTCTGAATTGACTTCCATCAATTGCATTAGACTTGTATAGTCAATACAAGTGCAATGGAATTCGTTTCATTCCGATCTAAGATCATTTGTAGAAAATGATCATTTTGAGAATCGTTGTGCGACACCACGACGCCAAGTTAGTATATTGAACATACGTGCTCCGAATCGACTTCCGTTAGTTGCATTAGACTCGTATAGTCGATACGAGTGCAAAAGAACTCGTTTCATTTTAATCCGAGGCCATCTAGAGATATTGACAATTTTGAGTAACATTGCGCGTCTCGCCGCCGCCGAATTAGTATATTGAGCACACACGCTCAGAATTGACCCTCGTCAGTTGCATTGGACTCGTATGGTCAATACAAGAGCAACGAAATTCATTATGCTCAATTCTGACATCTTTTGGTCAATTTGGTCAAATCGGGTCCCGTCAAGCTTTATAGTGCACCAAAAGCGTGCACACACCCATATTACTCCAACACACCGACATTGGCTCATCACTCGATGACTTGGACCTACGTTGATCTTGACCCCACATGGGGGACCCACCATAGGGTTTACTTTGGTCAAACTCTCCAAAATCACAATTTTTGAATTAATATAAGTGCACCACCACACCTCCACTTGGATCCACTTATCTAGGGTCATCATGGGCCCACTCCCCAGCCCTAAATGGGCTCTGATCTCTAGCAAGACATCTAGGAGGTTGGGTTTTGGGCCAAATCAAGAAATCATTTTTTCTCTCCTTCCCCAAGCCCAAGACCAAACTCACCCAAGCTCCAAGCCACCATGATCCTTACACCCGGAAGTACTGCCTTCCCAGATGGGTTGTCAGCTGCCCTAACCCTTGTTGGGTTAAGTCAAACCCTAAAACTTAAGGGAATTAATCCCACACCGAGAGATAAGGAGGGAAGGGCTCCTCCCAGCCCTATAAATAAGTCCCTACTCCCTCCAGAACAACTCACACCAAAGCCCAACTTAGGACGAACCCAACCACCCCATGCCGGTGCTCTGACTCGCCGAAAAATCCCTACCCAAACCCCTCCTCTTCCGCCACCTCTAATGGCAAATCAGTCGGAGAGCTCCCGGAGGCCCTCCACGCAGGTGGATCCTTCTCCTCCCCTCCCTCCCCATCCTCTGGATGTCGTGCATGCGGGCTCTGGCTGCCGGAGCGCCACCACCAAGCTCTGTCGAGCTTTGGAGGATGGCCGAGTAGGTGTGAGGCTCCCCAGCGCCTCTTGCTCGCTGGGGAGCAACAACTCGTCGGAGAGGGCTCAAAGGCCCTCTCTGGGAGGCCCCAAGGTGGTGGCGTTGCCGAAGGAGGAAGCTCCGGCGGAGTCTCTTAAAGATCTGTGCTATCCGCAAACCATATTAATTAGAGGGATTTGATTTCCTAAGGCTAAACCAGGGCTCAAATAAGAAAGTTTTCAACATGAAAGATGTGCACAACATACATGTCTATCTCCATACAAATGGTGAGATTTTTCTGGCATGATTTATTATTTTTTAATAATTAAAATGGTGGATAATTCCCTATTTTGATTTATTAGAGGGTTTTAAACCAATCAAAAGAATCTGAGAAAATGCATAGAGGTTTTCAGAGCCTACTTACATCCTCTGCAATTAATTGGGGATTTTTGATAATCATTTGACATTTTTAATGATTTAAATAATTTATCTCTTTCCACTTTAAAATTTCCGGAGGGTATTCAGCTCGATTAAAACTGTTGAATATTTTCTTTAGTGTTGGTTGGAGGAAGACACCATCCGTGGAAAATTTAAAGAATTTGATAAGCATTAATGATATTTCTAAATATTTAAGTTCAGTAGAAATCACTGTATTAAAAATAGTAGAGGCCCATAATTTCAGTGGAAAAATTTGAAAAAAAATCTCTGCATGAAGATGGGACTGGTATAGGCCAACAGAAAACATTAGTGATTTATTAAAAGGTCTAATTATTTTTAATGAATTAATCTCTGGTCTCTTTTCTATTTTAAAGTTTACAGAGAGCTACTAATTGGTAAAATAATTCTGATAAAATTATGGAAGGCTTTTAATATCTGTATAAATCTTCAGTTAAAATTTGGGGTTCCACTCCGGTATGAGGGGGAAAAAAGGAGGAGGGGGAGGGAGGAGAAAGAAAAAGAGGGGGAGGAGAAGAAAAGGGGGGGGGGGGGGGGGGGGGGGGAGAATGAGAGAAGGAAGAAAAAAGAAAGGGAGGGAGGGAGAGAGGAAGAAAATAACAAAAATAAATTCATGGAGCAAATTGGTAGTATAGTGGGGCTAAGATAGTCATATTTTTTCATGAGTGCGTGGTGTCGTGAAATAAATTCACCTCCTCATGTATCATGGAGCTAAGACAACCATAAATTTTTATTAAAACTTATAAAAATGTAATTCATTGAGCTAATTGGTAGCTCTACGCGGACAAACTATATATATTTTTCAAAGTTCGGCTGTATCCACAATACTCACTCCCGTGTATTATTCCTCCTGCTAATATATCAAAGCAGGTTGGGCTCAACATCACAATCTCAGAGCCAGTCAATTGAAAAATCACGTGCAATCTCAAAATCTTTTATTCTTCAATCACTTGGACCTCTTCCTCGCCTTAAACGGTCGGCCGCCTCCTACGCTTAGAAGACACAGTTTGCAGATTAGAGAAAGTTTAAGCAAAGGTAGTTTACCTGCAACCGCTATTTTCTTGTGGCTATATGCAAAGTTGTGTTCCCCTTCTTGTACTCACATGAATTTTAAAATATAATCTCACGATATTAACTATACAACTTACATTTAAATGATAAAATTTCACAAAAATTGGAACGTCTATTGAGAATGAGTATAACTTTTGAGAAAATAGCATCCTTGTCGACAACTTTATTTCGATTATTTAGGATCGGCTTTATGAGACCTCATTTTTAATTTGTCCCAAGCAAGGCTTGTATGAGGCGTTAAACATAAACAATGGAAATCATCTCGAGCAATTTACATCCATACTACTGTCTAGCTCTTTTCCTACCCAATAATTTTCCAGGAAAGAAAATAACTTCACTACATTTCACAAAGCTTCAAGCTTATACCGTGAAGTCCAAACCACAAAACATAAAGATCATCCAGTTCAGCACAAGAAATCACAATTTTTAAGAATACATAGGTTCATTTAAACAACATAAACAAGAATAGCGTGGGATATTCATCAATTTCCTGGAATCTTACAGCACTATTTTAAGACATAATAAAGAATCTGTGCGGGTTATCATACAATAAAATAGTTAGATCCATCTTCTCTCAGCACACTGATTACCATCTTCCTCACCACAGGCCAAGAGGCTGAGTATGCTCCTGGAGCATTCCCTCTCCAGCATCGACCTCTCATTGCTCGTTGGCGCAAAACTATCTTCTAACATCTCGAAGAACTTGCCGTAAAACCTCAAGCATTCTTCAAAGCAGCCAAAGAAGTCCTCTCTGTTGCTCGAAAAATCGGCTTCCTCTTCGACCACGGTGGCCACTCTTGGCCGGAGCGATCTATCATTTGAACAAACTCTTCCCTCCTTCGGAACCCCACTCTTCTAAAAGCTCCCACGCAATTGACGGCGCTGGCCGACCGCCTCGTCTTCCCTAACCCCGAATTCCTCCTCTAAGGAGACTGCAAATGAATTATTGATGGTTAATATATGGTAGAAAGGTATGAATCAAAAGAAGAAAACAAAAACTTAAGCAAGGGTAGAAAACTGTCCAGGTACGAATAAAAAGTTTAGTTTTTTAATAAATTATCCTTATAATGAGGTAAACATTTTTTCCTGGTAAATCAACTCATGGAGATGTAAATCACCACAATGCACTAGAATATTCAATTAGCAGATATTCCATAATAATTGTATTTTGTTATCACAGAATGGGAAAATAAAACATTGAGCAAAATCAGGCATGTTGTTGGTAAATATAACATTTGTAAACGACATTGTGATCACAGAAGAGGAACCCTAAACCCTAAAGAACAATGTGTCAAATGCATTACAATATCAGAAGAAACAGGCGTAATTCTGTATCCAAATCCGGGCAACTGCGAGGAATCCATAGAATCGAAGAGAAGATACATATCTAGTGGAAGCAAACACTGCCGTAAAATCACACAGAGATTGGAGAAGAGCGCACCTCGACCTCCTCCCCAGGAAGAAGAAGAAAAAATGGACATAAGAAAACCTGGAGAGGGGAGATACTAGATACTTCAACATACAAAAATTGTGCATTTATATATGTACAGACATTTCCCACTAGCTAAGAACATGTGCGGTTAAAATGTTTGAAAGAGAAGAATAAAACAAGCATAGGAGTTGGGGTGTAGAGAAACAAACAAGGTATTGTTTAATTGCTCAACTACTGGCTCTTCAAACCGCTTTTAGCATAAAAGAAAAATGGGATATGTGTGAAATATTTAGTAGTCGGAAGAACACGTCAACCAACCGGAGAATAAGGACACCAAAGATGAACACAAGCTTTCACAATACTAAATTTGGTAGCTAGTTACAACTGAACACGGCTGAATACAAGTTGCATCCAACTTGAATTACAACAGCTAATAGAAAGTAAGACTTGATCACGGACAAGGTCCGCTTCTTCTCTGGAGCACACCGCGCAGGTGATACTCGCTCCAATACTCGCTACCGCCGGCGGTATCGCTAGCGCCGGGCGTTAGCTCTGCTACTCGCAAGCTCGTTGCTCGCACTCCAAGCTTCTCGCGTACTCGCCACGCGTCGCTTCCTCCAATACTCGCTTCGGGCGCTATCTCCCGAGTAGATACTCGCTGCTCGCTGCTCGTCTCTTCGCCTCTTGTCGCTACCGCGCGCGCTAGCACTAGCGGCGGCGGTATCTCCACTACCCGCTACTCGCTCAAGGGAGCTGGCCGAACTTACTCCAAGTCCGATGCTCGCCTGCCGAACTTACTCCAAGTCCGATGCTCGCCTGGTGGCGCTCTGGTATCTCTAACTCGCTCAAAGTTGATGATACTCGCCAGATCCAAAATCGATTATCTTTAGAGGGGGGTACCCCTCTATTTATAGGCAAAACAAGGGGGGTGGCGAGTATGAGCTAGCGCTGGCGCTAGCTCACTTCAATTCTAACACTCCCCCTTGAAGTGAGCTCCAGGAACAACTCCAAGCAATGTACGAAGCCTCCGGAACGGCCCCGCAGATAGGGGCTTCGTGAATATATCCGCAAGGTTCTCTTCACTCCGCACATACTCCACAGCGATCAAGCCACCCAGCACCTTCTCTCTGATGAAGTGATGCTCGATCTCTATGTGCTTGGTCCTTGCATGACAAACTGGATTGGTTACCAATTTTAATGCACTCTCGTTGTCCCCACGTAGCACAGTAGGTCCGCTGACCTCCTCGTCCACATCCTCCACTAGTCTCCTTAGCCAGACACACTCCTGAGCTGTTAAGGACGACGCCTTGTACTCGGCCTCCGTGGTAGAAAGGGAAATGGAGTCCTGCTTCTTGCTACACCACGAGATAGCAGCTGCTCCACACAAGAACACGTAACTTGATGTCGACTTGCGATCATCAGCATCACCTCCGTAGTCTGCATCCGTGTACCCGTGCAGCTTGAAGTCAGACTTCTCCTCATAGGACAATCCCATCTCAAGGGTGCCCTTCACATACTTCAGAATCCCCTTGGCTGCCTCCAGATGAGGCTTCCGCGGCTCCTGCATATACCGACTAACTCGGCCGACAGCAAAGGCGATGTCCGGCCTTGTGATAGTCAAGTATATAAGACTCCCTACCAGTGCCCGAAAGATCTTCGGATCAGGAAGAATCCTCATTTCTTCCTTCCGAAGCTTCAGCCCCGCCTCCAGAGGAACGGAACTGCTCTTCCCCTCCTTCATGCCGAATCTTTCGACGATTCTCTCGGCATACGCCCTCTGGGAAACATTCAGACCGCCTCTTCTCTTCTCTACTTGGAGGCCAAGGAAATGGTGCAGTTCACCAAGATCCTTCATCTCGAAGCGTATGGAAAGCTGCTGCCTCAGCGCCGCGACCTCCTCAGGGTTGTTCCCTGTCACGATCATGTCGTCGACGTATAGCAGCACCAGCACGTGAAGACCTCCACTCTTCTTCACGAACATGCTGGAGTCCGAGTCTGAGGCATCGTAGCCGTAGAACTGCAAGTACTCCGCAATCTTCCCATACCAGGCTCTCGGCGCCTGTTTCAGCCCGTAGAAGGCCTTCTTCAGCTTGCAGACATGATGTGGCTGAGACTTGGACACATATCCAGGCGGTTGCACCATGAATATGTCATTGTCAATCTCTCCATACAGGAACGCATTCTTCACATCAAGCTGCCACAGCTTCCAACCTCGGCACGCCGCCAGAGCGATGATCGTCCTCACCGACGTCATCTTTGCGACAGGACTAAATGTCTCCTCGTAGTCCTCTCCGTAGGTTTACGAGAAGCCCCGAGCGACAAGCCTTGCCTTGTACCGCTCCACTTCTCCATCAGCTCTCTTCTTAACCTTGTACACCCATTTGCAGGTGACAGGTTTGATGCCCTCCACCATGGGAACCAGGTCCCATGTCTCATTCTTCTCAAGGGCCTCCATCTCCTCGATCATGGCCGCGTCCCACTCCTTGATGCCAGCAGCATCCTCAAAGCAGGTAGGTTCCCTCTCATCGAGTGGTCCTGCGAAGAAGCAGGAAACCAAACTCACGAAGTTCCCCTCCTTATAGCGAGCAGGCGGGACGATGGTCCTCTTCGACCTCCTCAAGGCTTGGCCACTATCTACCACTCCGGTAGACTCCTCTGGTTGAGCTCCTCTCTGAGCTCCTCTCTGAACTCCTCCTGAAGCGGTGCTCTCCCTGCTTCTTGAGTTCGTAGCTCCCCCTGAGCCAGAAGCTCCTCCCGAGCCAGATGCTCCTCCTGAGCCAGATGGCGATGGAGCACTTGGAGATAACTCCAACTCCACAGTAGGGTCCTCAGTGACCCACTCCTCTTCCCTGCTAGCTTCTCCACTCTCCGGCAGCTCCACTGAAGAGACTCCCTGGTATGAGACCAGTTCGTCAAACACAACGTCGCGCGAGACGACGAACTTGTGGGTCTGCGAATCCATGCACTTCCACCCCTTCTTCCGCTCATCGTAGCTGATGAAGATACACTTCCTCGCTTTCGGCTCCAACTTTGTTCTCTGAGCGTCCGGGACGTGCACGAAGCAGGTAGAACCGAACACCTTCATTTGACCCACATTGGGCTTCTCCCCGAACATGAGCTGGTGTGGAGACAGCATCCTGTTAGGACTCAGAGGCAGCCTGTTGATCACATGAGTAGCGCACGCCATTCCCTCCGCCCATAAGGCCTTGGGAATGCTCTTGGCATGTAGCCAACTCTTGGTAGTCTCCACCAGATGGCAGATCTTCCTCTCTGCCACCCCATTCTGCTGCGGGGTGTGAGCGCAGGAGAGCTCCCGCCGAATGCTGAACCTCCTGCAGAAAGAAGCAAACTCATTAGAGGTAAACTCCCCTCCATTGTCGCTTCTCAGCTTCTTTACTCTGCGGTTCAGCCTCCCCTCCACAAGCTCCTTCCACTCGAGGAACTTGCTGAATACTTCTGATTTCTCTCTCAGAAAGTATACCCACGTATAGCGGGTGTAGTCATCCACCAGAACCAACGCATACTTATTGCCTCCATAAGTAAGGGTGGCGCACGGCCCCATAACATCAGCATGTACGCACTCAAGAGGTGACTTACACCTGGTCTCCGACTTGTCAAATGGAAGTCGATGTGACTTTCCATATTGGCATCCGTCGCACACATGGCCATCGCCGTAGGAAGAGAGATGAGGCAAGCCACTCACTAGGCCATTTGCCGCCATCATTTTCAGCTTGTCCATCCCCACATGACCCAGCCTCTCATACCAGATCACAGCGCTGTCGTTTGTCTTCAGCTTGTCCACGTAGGCATTTGCAGATAGGACATACAAATCCTTCACCCTTCTCCGGGTGAGCGTGACGTCAGCATCGACAGACGAAAGGTTCTTCAAGAACTTCACCTCCTTTGGTCCAAACAGCACGTGGTATCAAGCATCCACGGCGTTCGCCACGGAGAAGAGGTTCTTCTTCATGCCAGGCACGTGATACATACTCTTCAGTGTCACTGGCTTCTCTCTACTCCCAAGGGACACCTTCCCTTCTCGCTCCACAGGATGCACCGTATCATCCGCAATGATGATAGCATCTGTCCCTTCATACGCTTCCAAGGAGTCGAACTTGGACATATCTCCTGTGAGATGATGCCCGCAACCGGAATCCACTATCCAGTCGTTCTCGAGGTTGATGGAGGCTAAGACATCGACTGACGTTGCCGTCATCTCTGCCAGGAAACAATTGTCCCCCCTCTCACCGCCCTGGTGACCTCCACCTCTTCCTCCACCTCTCTGGTGATCTCCCTCCTTGTTAGCAACATGACCGGCCTTCAGATTAGACCGGCAGTCCTTTGCCATATGCTCATACTTCTTACAGGCAAAGCAAAGGGTTCTCCCCTTCTCATCGCGCGCAGGGAGGAACTTCCCCCCATCTCCCTGAGAGGACGTTGAAGGTCCATCTCCGGAGTTCTTCTTTCTCTTATCCCAGGATCTCCTCTTTCCTGCGAACAAGGCCTCGCCATCTCCTCCTGAGATGGATACTCCCGCCATCTGCTTCGCCAAGCTCTCCTGTGACGATAGCAGGTTCTCTAGCTCCAGAAGGGAGGGCTGAGTAGCCCATCCTTGCACGGAGGTAACGAAGGGGACATACTCCCTCCTCAAGCCTCGGAGTATGTGCCGCTTCAACTTCGCCTCTGAGATTGGCTCTTCAGGATCCAAGGCCGAGATCTCCCCACATAGGTTCTTCACCTTCAGGAAGAAGGTGGATATCGCCATCTCGCCTTGAGTCGACTTCGCCAACTCATTCTCCAGGAATTGTAGCCGCGCCACATTCTTCTTGTTGAATAACCCATCGAGGGCTATCAAGATCGCAGACGCTGACTTGCAACCTATGATGTGGTCGAACAAGTCAGGTGATATGGCTCTCTTCAAGGTGAACTCCGCCTTGGCGTTGGTCTTCCTCCAAGCTCTCACAGCTGGACCATTATCACCGGCAGCTACTACTTCCTCTTGCTCCCCACCACCAACAACCTCCCAGAGATCCTCTCCAAGAAGGTAGCTCTCCATACAAGACATCCACTTCTTGTAGTTGGTTTGAGTAAGCAGCTCAATGCCAAGTCCCCTAGCATACTCTCCTCCGCCGTCCATCTTGGTTGCTTCGTCCTTGTTCCCACTATCCCTCTGATACCATGTGAAATATTTAGTAGTCGGAAGAACACGTCAACCAACCGGAGAATAAGGACACCAAAGATGAACACAAGCTTTCACAATACTAAATTTGGTAGCTAGTTACAACTGAACACGGCTGAATACAAGTTGCATCCAATTTGAATCACAACAGCCAATAGAAAGTAAGACTTGATCACAGACAAGGTCCGCTTCTCCTCTGGAGCACACCGCGCAGGTGATACTCGCTCCAATGCTCGCTCCTCGCTATAGAAGCTCGCTCCTCGCTACCGCCGGCGGTATCGCTAGCGCCGGGCGTTAGCTCTGCTACTCGCAAGCTCGCTGCTCGCACTCCAAGCTTCTCGCGTACTCGCCACGCGTCGCTTCCTCCAATACTCGCTAGCGCGAGCGCTATAACTAGCGTCGGGCGCTATCTCCCGAGTAGATACTCGCAAGCTCGATGCTCGCCTCTTCGCCTCTTGTCGCTACCGCGCGCGCTAGCACTAGCGCCGACGGTATCTCCACTACTCGCTACTCGCTCAAGGGAGCTGGCCGAACTTACTCCAAGTCTGATGCTCGCCTGCCGAACTTACTCCAAGTCCGATGCTCGCCTGGTGGCGCTCTGGTATCTCTAACTCGCTCAAAGTTGATGATTTTCGCCAGATCCAGAATCGATTATCTTTAGAGGGGGGTACCCCTCTATTTATAGGCAAAACAAGGGGGTGTGGAGTATGAGCTAGCGATGGCGCTAGCGCTAGCGCTGACGCTAGCTCACTTCAATTCTAACAATATGATCCAATTTTACTGTTATTTCATTGTAGTTTACATTTAGCAATGCGTTTAAAATGACTAGAGTTAACATTTCTTACTGTCTTTGCATTTCCAAAGGCCCAGAGAATTGGATTAGTTTGTTAAATTGCATGCTCCATCCCAGTGCCTCCAAGAGAATCCAATCCAAATATTACATTGTGATCTATAATGTTTCAGTTTTTTATGCTCCACTCTTGCCACTAAAAAACAAGAATATACTTAGCAAATTTGTGGAATCTAATTCAATATAAGAGGACATATGAATAAACCTCAAAATTAAATTAAGATATAAAGAGGATAAAAGTATTCATGTTTCCATATAAATGGCAATCAATCCATTTGCCACCAACACATAATTGTATAAACAAAACTTTTCTGCAGGGTCGTATTGAAATTTTTATAAAATAGAGTTCTCAAATGCATGCAATGCTAGTCCATGTTATATGAGAGTCTAGCATGATGCAACTAAAAAGGATGATCGAATATCGATCAAGCAAGAGAATGTTATCTGTCCGCAGTTCACAAAGAGTGTTGCAAGTACTTTTTCTTGTTATCATCCTTGACCTTTTGCCTAAGCTGCCCATCGGATCGGGCCCGAAAATGGTTCATCCCCAATACCCGCACGACTAGCGCCCAGTACAAGAAATGCTTTGCCAACCTCTTCCAAGACGTTTGATCACAATAAATAAATTGAGTGGTTTAGATCCCAATAAATTGAGTGGTTCGTGATGGGAGGGTGCAGCGATGACTTGAGGAAGATGGTGTGAGCGGAATGGGGTTGCAGATTGAGTTGCAAAAATGAATGAGAAATTAGATATTGGAGAAAATAAACCGAAATGCTCTGCTCCACTCTCTGAATACCTATAAATCCTCATTTTCCCAATTACTTCATGCACAAATGAAGAAGGTAGATGAAGGAGAAATTAGATGATGCATGAAGAAAAGAATCCAAAATCGTAAATCAGAAAGCTTTTAGATGGAAATACCATGGTCGACTTGATCTATATGAACAACACCACTATTTTCATATGTTCTATATGAGCAACATAATTTTTTCATTAAAAGGTTTACTAAACATGATTTGAATGGTTCCTAAGCAAGACTCATTTTAAGAAACAGATGATGTCCTTGAAAATTTGCAACCAAGTAAATGTTGACATAGTTGAATATTCAGTTGAGTTCATGCCTAATTGCTTTATTAGGTTCTAGATTTCATTGAATACTCCCAGAAGAGCTTTACAAATACAGAAATCCTAAGCCTCTAAAAACACAATCAAGGTCTTCAAAAATATGCAGTTCATGTTGAAACTGCTTACATAAATTCTAAAACTAGGAATGCTCATGGCCAGTGGACTTTTGAAAGAAAGGGCATAGATGAACAACAATTTATTACAAAAATATCATGCTATCACAACTTACCTCGTGTGTTTTTCCAGCTGGAACAACTGTTTCTTTGTAATCATCACTCTTCCTGCAGAGTTCACAGTGGACAAACCGTCAGAATTAAGAGTGTCATTTACATATTCATGCTCAGGAGCTTAATCCATGAAACTAGATGAAGCTAAACACAAGAAGAGCAGAATTAGGTGGAATGAAAAGAGAACGTGCCTAGATTCTGCAGCACAGGCATCCTCAACAGATATAAAGAAGGGAGAATTCTCAAAGACTACACTGCATTAGACAACCAATCATCATATAATGGCCACCGGACCTTAAAAACTGCAGGAAGAGTGATGCTTACAGTCTTGAATAGGAATAGAAGCAGTAGTCTTTATAAACTTGAGTTCAGATGATTGCATATGGTTCACAAATGTTGATAATTTAAGTCCCTGAATTCCAAGGGTACACAAACTTGAGTTCAGTTACTGGTTCTATTCCTATTCAGATACTTGAGTCCCTGAATTCAGTTATTGGCAAGAGAACTCATCAGAACTAGTGTTAGAAACAGTAACTTAACGAAGATGTTCATTGGGAGTAAGAGAAACTTGTTAGAACCCTTGGAATGCCAGAGAGAAGCTGCGGAAAGATGAGAGCCGGTTGTGTGTGAGGAGGAGGAAAAAAGTTGAGGGGGAAATCAGCTCACCTTTTGCCGGCGTACCCTTGGAATGCGGCCGACAGGTGGAGATAAGCACGAAGATGCTAGCAGAGAAGAGACTTTTCTGCGGAAGGACGGGCGGCCGCCGTTCTCCTTGTAGGCGGCGCGGAAGCGGACGATGAGGGCGCCGAGGCTGCTCCAGGCTTGACGGAGCGGGCAGTGGCAGGGGCGGGCGGAATCGGGTAGCCGTAGAAGGGGCAAAAGATCGGAGTCGGCAAGGAAGAGAGGGGTGCGAGTCGGTGTGGGGAAGAGGAGAGAACCGCCGGAGTCGAAGGTGCGAAACATGGATGGCGAGCCAGGGCGGCGGGGAATTCAGGTAATTTTTCTATACACTGCGGGGCATTTTCGGGAGAGCCAAATTTCAGTCATATTAAGTCATACCAGAGTGAGGGGCGACCGGGGGCCGCCGGGTTCCACTCTGGTATGAGGGGGAAAAAAGGGGGGAGGGGGGGAGAAAAAAGAAAAAGAGGGGGAGGAGAAAAAAGAGGGGGAGGAGAGGGAAAGGGGGAGGGAGGAAGAAAAAAGAGGGAAAGGAAGAAAAAATGAAGGGAGGGAGGGAGAACGCGGCCACAATTTGCGAAAGATAGGCATTTGGCTCTCCGCGGAGATCCAAATGGCTCTCCGCGGAGATCCAAATGGCTCTCCGCGGAGAGCCAAATGGCTCTCCGCGGATATCTAAATGGATCTCCGCGGAGAACTTTTTGCTCTCCGCGGAGAACTTTTTGCTCTCCGCGGAGAGCCTTCTGGATCTCCGCGGAGAACCCTTTAGATCTCCGCGGAGAGCCTTTTGGATCTCCGCGGAGAGCCTTCTGTATCTCCACTGATTTCATTTAAAGCTATAATTTTAACCCATTTGAAAACGTTATTCATCCATGAAACAATTGATATTATAGACAAACATTTCAAATGTACACGAATAATGTTTCTTAATTTACATCAATCAACCACAAAATTTCTAAAGATGTCTGCACAGATCTGGGCTCTAAACATAGGCATACTTTTCTGCCAGTCTACGCAACTCTCCCAGCTCATCAGCCCTTCCTTCGCTATGTGCTCCATATACTTCATAACGAAGACACCGCAGTCCACGGAGTTCTCCTGCTGTGGTATACCAGCAGTCAAGTCGAGTTTCCAATTGGAAAATCCTGCGTGGACTTTTTTAACTGTCGCCTTTTGGAGCGCAGAAATCTGCATTAACATAAATTTGTTCGTACATTAGTAACTCGTAATGTACAATACTACATTGCATGTCAACGAACTGTACTTACAGCTTCTTTAGCGGAAACTTTCCGTTGGGCGTTACGCAGAGAGTCATGTATAAGCCACTTCTTCTCTTTAACCATACCCACCAATAAATACCAGTGTTGACTATAACATACTGGCATTAGAATCATTTTGATATAGGCGAGATTCTCCTTGGTAATGCCCTCAAGGAATGCAGATACAAGCTTAGATTCTCCGTCATTAGACCGTGGGAAGTGCAACTACATAATTTGTAACATTTTTTAGCAATGCAAACAGAATTATTAATGTACAAAGCACAGATAGGGAGATCATACCAAAAAGTTAGGACTGATATACATAAACGGATGATACGCTTCTTTATCCCGATCTCTACGCAAAGTCAAGATCTTTGCGTATGCATCAATGTGACAATCTTCAACGTATTTGTCCGTCAGAAGAGCATCCATGCCATCTCGAAATCCGACTATATTCCATTTATTGAATGCTTGGTCGTTCCTGAAACATTAGAAAGCCATCGTCAATATCAATGTGCATAGATCAAAATTTTGAAAATATAAAAGTGTATAATGTCAAAGGGCACCTCGATGGTATGGCGCTCATACGTCGATGGATGATATCTCTATCTTCTTCAGCTATTAGCGGTCTCCCCGGATAATCAACGGGATAGACATCAAGTTCATCCGCCTTTGTAGTTTTAATGTCTGTTTCACCTAATGGGGAGTCTCTAATATGAGTAATGGAAGTATCGTGAGGGGTAGTGAGGGTGGTAGCGTTTTGGTGGGTGGGGGATCTAGAGATACTCGGGCTAGATGATGGCGAGGAATGATGAATGAGTGTGTCTATATTGGCACTCATGGAATCAAGACGTTCACCTACACTGTGACTAAAACTAATTAAATCATTATGTACTCTATCTATTTTTTGTCTAATCTATTTACAGAACTATCTATCTTGCTATCTAATAATGCAAATTGATCTAACATCCTATGCTGGAAATCAATCCAAAACTGTACAGGAGGGATAGATGGTGTGCTAGGTGGTGGGGGAGGTGATGATGTGCTGGGTGATGGAGGAGGTGATGATGATGAGGGAGGTGGTAATGATGTGGGAGGTGGTGGTGCAAACTTCATTTTCTTTACTACCCTAGATGGCGAGACTATTGGTTTTCTCTTAGATGTGGGAGGTGGTGGTGTCCACTGTGTTGTCACGTCTGAACATAACAACTTCTCTGCCGGTGATATTTCATCTAGTACTTCCAACACCTAAAAAGAAGAAATACAACTATTGTATTGGATAGTTCAAAAGTGGTTGTTAATCAAATAAACTAAATTATTTACCTGCTCATCCAAGAGTTTTGCAACAGTCCCCATCTCTTTCATTGAAAATGAGACCTTCTCCGACCATCTTAATATTCGTGGCCTCAATGACGGATAGTGCGGAGCGTAGGTCGTGGTGTGCTCGAGGAACCAAATCTATATCAAACATTGCAATAGTTTAGAACATATTAAACAAATTTCATTTTAGGAATTAGAAATATAGATACTTACAACGAGAACATGGGTGCATCCATAGATGTATCCCATTGAAGACTCTGGCCAATGTTCAGTTGGCCTTCTTCTGCAACAGGTGGCAGCTTCTCCACCATCGACCTGAACGACCTCATAACGAAGGTATAGATCGCTTCTGGCCAATTGAACTTTTGAAATTTCTCCAAGCTGGAGACCTCCTCGAAGAACATTGGCATCCTCTCCGTGCTCGAGGGGAAGAAGAAATTGCACAGAAGGTGCAAAATCAATATCTTCATCGTCACAGGGGACGACCCTTTCTCCATCGATTGAAGTTCCGTCTTCAAATCGGACTTCGTTAGCGGTCCAAATGGCTTGGTAGTCAGGGTGACTTCCTCCTCATGGTTCGGCAGACCCAATATCAATGCCACGTCATTAGGGGAGAAGGTTAGCTCCCTCGATCCAATGACGAAGACATCCTTCTCTATATCATATAAGTTTAGTAGACCGTAAAGAAGGGGAGTGTTCTGCGGTACCTTCGGTGCATGGAAGATATGCCAGATGTTGGCATCCATCAACATCTTCTTCTGATCCTCCTCCAATCGTTCTAGTATTGCTGAAGTTAGGCCAACAAATGAGTTTAAATAGCACCTCGAGCTCAAAAAATGGATCTTTTTCTGCCCCATTTATCTGCAAAATTTATAAACAGATGTTACAATAGAGGGACAAGAAGAATAAATTGGAGGGAGAAAGAGAGGAAGCAAATGGCTCTCCGAGGAGAGCTACTTGGCTCTCCGCGGAGAGCTACTTGTCTCTCCGCGGAGAGCTACTTGGCTCTCCGCGGAGAGCTACATGGCTGTTTGGCTCTCCGCGGAGAGCTATGTAGCTCTCCGTGGAGAGCCACATGGCTCTCCGCGGAGAGCCATTTGGATCTCTGTTGAGATCCAATTGGCTCTCCGTGGAGAGCCATTTGGCTCTCCGTGGAGTGCCATTTGGCTCTCCGTTTAGATCCAATTGGCTCTCTATGGAGAGCCATTTGGCTCTCCGTTTAGATCCAATTGGCTCTCCATGGAGAGCCATTTGGCTCTCCGTTTAGATCCAATTGGCTCTCCATGGAGATCCAATTGGGTAATGGCCTAAATGAGATACAATTGTATCATGGAATATTAAGTGCAAATTATTGTGTTATCTCCAAATCATTTTTTGTACTATAATACATATAAAAAGCATACCTTTTAGGGTTTCACACAGACTGTTGCAAGCTCTTTTTTTGTTAATATCCTTAACCTTTTGCTTGAGCTGCACATCGGATTTAACCCGAAATTGGTTCATCCCCAACACCCGTGCGACTCGCCCCCAGTACAAGAAACGCTTGGCTAGGCTCTTCCAAGACATTTGATCACCAGTCGATGATTTCGCATGTGAGCGCTCTGCTGGACTAGTTAGCAAGTAATTGAGCAGCTCCTTCTCCGATTGGGAGAACGGCTCTCCTGTAGCTGGGGCGGGGACGATGGCCTCCATTATCTGATTGAAAGTCGACAATTGTTGATTGACCATGAATGGCGGACAGGAACCAATCTCGCTGACAGCGGACGAGATGCCCGCATTAGGTTCCTCCGTCGTCGTGATGACTGCAGAAGACGCTGGTTGAGTTAAATTATTTGTGGACGGAGTTTCGGCGGGCAATGAATGTATAACAATCGGCGATGGTTGAATGTAGATGGCGTCTTGATCACCGAGCTCCTTTTGCGCTTCGGTATGCGACTACAAACTGTTTGATGTCCTTTTCCTTTTGAGACGTCTAAGATAATCCCAACGATTTTGAATCTACTTGTGGGTCATCTGAACCAAATCCTCACGACGTGCAGCAATGCGGGCGTAAGCTGGGGCGACCACTTTGGTCCAGTGAATGTTGCCGGCATGCCCAGCATCAATCTCGATTTGAACAAGTCGATCAATGATATCGTCCGCTGATCCTTCAATTACTAGATCGGGTGGGGACGATTGCAGATCTGTTGCAAGGGGCTGACTTGAACTGTGACTTGGGGCGCCGGTGGTAAAAGTGACGCTTCGAGTTACTGTTGTGGTGACGGTCTCTTCTAACTGGATGAAACTATCATCACGGCCCGCCTGCGTTGGAGCAATCAATGACGCGGCTAGATTTAGTGCACTAATGATGCTGAGTTTGGGCGCTGCTCGTTGAATGGGCAATCTGAAACGAGACTGGGCAACCATATCCTCCAAGTGCTGTTTAAGAACCTTTTCTGATTTTGGCCGAATGAATCGTTTGAAAGCGTAATTGGTGCTATGTAAAGCCGAGACAAGAACAGACCAAATTCGATGCAATTGTGGAATATGCAAGGATTCAATGGGAAAATCTTTCAGATCAAGCAGTTCATCGGGTTGAAGAAATTTGAGAGCCACCATTCTGAGTAAGCGCCGTTCGAAGGGGTTGATCATTGGTGAAGTGCTCATCACTTTTTCCCAGAGATTAAGTCCTTCTAATGCCGATTGACGTTCATTGCCCAATGTGTTGAGACTGCGAGATTTTTTATGGTGATTTGATGAAGAGCTTTGCCCATGCGATGTTGGTCCGGGTTTTCTGCGCTTGCGACTGGACTGAATAGAATGGGGCGTGTTGCTTATATCGATGACTTCGGTCTGGTTCAGATCAGTATGGTTTAGCGGTAGTGCTTCGTCTTCTCCAACGCAGTGATGATCATCGTTCGGAGTCCTCTCCACAGCAGTTGCGGCAACCTCAAGTGCATCATTCACAATCGCATCGAACGTGTGGCTCGACCAAATTGCATTATCAGCTATTGATTCGGCAATCATTCCAACGGATTCTAGCTGCCCTGCTGGAATTTCTGGAAGTTGAGGAAGGGATTGTCCAAATGCCGTCGTTAATCCAAACTCGCCGTCGCAATCCTCAATCGAGAGAGGCAACATATGAAACATTGTCGACAGAGACGTTTGTGAGGGAGTTATGCCATCGGTCGAAAGAGCTGCGAGATATTGAGTGAGAATGATATGCATACCCAAGATTGGCAAATATGTCCAGCGAGGATCAAATTGGAGTTCGCCGCGAAAGTTGATTTGAGCGACCACGGCATGGAGCAGCAAGATCCCTCCATCCAGGGACATAGTCTCCGGGAAAATGGCTCGTCCTTGACGCCATAAGTTTTCGTTCTTCCCCGATCCACGACGTAGAGTCGAACGAAAGAAGCGATCCACGACGGTGTTTGACGCCCCTACAGGCGGTGTTAAGCAATTTCTGATGTGCTTTTTCTGCGTCTCGTGGCAAGATAGAAGTTTGGTCGTCACAATGCGCTTCGACGGTGGCACATCATTCTCGTTTTCCCAGTTTTTAATTCGATCCAACAATGCATCAAGTTCAGCCTCAATGATGGAGCCTTCCCGCATTGAAGCATGTCCATTGCCAACAATGATTTCGGCCACGCCAGCCATAAATAGTTCCTGCCGAGCTCGATCCGTGCTGTTCGAATTGTCCCTATACATCGTGATCAGGTGATGATTGTCTAGGAGAACAATGATGTTGTCGAAACCTTGTAGCCATTCTCGGTCATCGCAGCACTTGTCATGGTACATAATGAGCAGAGAAGTATCAATATTGTAAGCATTGTACCGGTTCTGCAAACTCTGACCAACAAATCGACGCTCTGCATTGCCCGTAGTCGATGTGAATTGATGGGAGAGAATTTGTTGGCGCTCGTTCATGACGGAGTGCAATCCTTCAACAGGGGAAAATTTCCTACCATTGAACTCGTCCGTCAATTTCATGCGTCCCGACACGTTGTGATGATGGTCAGCAGAGAGATGAGTCCCGGTTATGGGGCCTTCCATTCGGTTGAAGAACGAAAGTTGGCGAGCAATGCAGTCATTGATTAGGCGTGATAGCGTTGATTCCACTGGACCAAGAGTGTCAATGTACCTGTTACAATGCTGAAAAAATGATGGGAAATCAGGGAACACTGCCGGATCCTTCTGCCATGACGTTTGCCCAAGTGCTGCATCCCATAAGCGCATATCCAAATACCACGACACGTGACCACGATATAGTGCGGCTTGACGCATGTATCGAGTCGTTCGGGCACAATGAATCACCTTGGCTGCATCAGCAATGCCGGAACGGGACGTGTACAAGTCGTATGCCATTTGAATAAGACCGACGTCGTGTGCGCTCTGTTCGAAAAGCTGCACAGGATAGTTAAGGATGATGGGTGCCGGGATCAACTTCTCATTTTTGGCCTCGTCCATGACATGGAACGTGGCACCACAGCCGCCGGAGGTGTTCGACTTCTTGCACATGTATCTAGCACTGATAGAGAATGCAGTGGTGTCGATGCAATCGACAACTCGCGGGGCACTTAATTGCTTGCGGGAAAGAAAGCCGACTTTGTTGCAAGATGGGCATGCACCCGCTGTCACATTGACGTCGTACTGCCGTTCCGGATCGATCACGAACAACGGTTTCAAAAGATACGCATTCAGGTCAGGTCGCTTGTTCCACAGTGGCACGGGCGGATCGATTCGAATGGTGGGGCGAATGTCATCCTCCATCATTTTCACTTGGATCTTGATCCAATCCTCCTGAATTTTGTTCAACGTGCCTGATTGCTTCCCACAAATGCACGGCTCAGTAGTGGGGCGGTCGAAGGCTGACGAATAGAATGAAGGCTTTTGCGTCGGAATCGATTCAGGTAGAATTTCAGGGCAGCGATGAACGAGGGTCTCTACTGATCGTTGTGTTTTCGCAATGTCCCGCAGCACAATGTCAATACCATTCATTGACGATAAAGACAAATAGTCAAATAATCTAGTCACCCAAAGCCAAAATTTAGATTAGTAGCCATAATACTAGGATCCGATTTTGAGTAACTATAATTGGTTATAGTAGCTTGCTTAGTAAAATTCCTACCTCACCTTCCAAATTATATGCTAATTATAATTTATTTCCAAGGATTGTCAAAAAAGAATGAACAAACCTTGAGATCCAATTTTGGGCTCTCCGGCTCTCCGGTTCTCCGCGGAGAGCAATTCGGCTCTCCTCGGAGAGCCAATGGTTCTCAGCGGAAAGCCATGTGGATCTCCGCTGAGAGCCAGTGGCTCTCCTAGGAGAGCCGAATGGCTCTCCGGGGAGAGTCGTTTAGCTCTACGCGGAGAGCCATTCTTTGGCTTCGAACATGATAATGGCGGAAACTAGATACATACCTTGCGGAGAGGATGGGTAGGCTGCGCCGGAGAGCTCTTGTGTAGACTGAATCGGGTTGGAGAAGGAGCGCCGGAGAGCTGTGTGATTACTGCCGGAGACGATGGGGGAGGCTTCGCCGGAATCAAACGTTCTAGGGTTTGATTGCGAGAGAGCGAGGAGAAATCGCGAGGAAGCTGTGCGAGGAGAGCTGAGTACGGAGAGGAGAAATGAAGAGGCGCGGGATTGAAGAGGCGCGGATTCGTGTTTTCTTATGTTGCGCTGAATAAAATAATATTATTCAGTCGGATTCAGTCTATCAGAGTGAGGCCCGACCGGGGGGGGGGAGGGGGGTCAAATCAAGCTCAAAATAATCTGAAGAAATCATGGGGATTTAGATAGGATAAATTCAACCTCTGATTCAAGTTTCGAAATTTTCCAACTCTTTTTGGTATTTATTGATTAAAAGAGGTTTAAAAATCAGAAGAACTATCGGTCATACAATACGAGCTCGAACCACTCCAATGAGATTGATTGAGGTCTAAGGGCTTTATGTTAAACCCATTGCGGAGATTTGGATTCTCGATAATTAAATCGAGTGATTATAATAAAAATGCTCGGAATTATAATAAGGCTCTAACAGATCAACGCAAGTCCGATAAGTCACCATAAAAGGTGCAACTAAAGTAATTATCAGACTCAAATAAACCAGCTGACCCTAATACGATAAAATACGAAGAACTCGCCGCAATATTGTAAAACTCGCCTCTAATAAATGGAGAAAGCCTCCTTGGGATGGAGATATCTCTTTGGAATGGAGAAGCCTCCTTGAAACGGAGATGCCTCATTGGAACGGAGAAGCCTCATTAAGAGGAGATTGCGGATAGAAGAACCTTATTACTTGTTTACAGTTCTTTTACTTTTGCATTTATTACTGCTCTTTATTTCTCCATTTTATTTGTGTACTTTACTTACAACATTTCCTTTACTGCACTTTATTTACTGTATTTTACTAATGCTTTCATTTACATAACTTCATTTTTGGGTCCCGCTCGGATAACGGTTTAACTTGTGAAGACATTAGTTAGGGTTAACTTGGAGACGAGGCATTCCTCCTAGGCTAATCCTAAATAATGAGATCGCTTGTTCGCACTCTCCTTGGCTAAGGTTGAGGGGTACGATCAAGCCACATGTAAGATGGTCGCTTACCTGAATTATTTTATGTCAAGTAGGGCAAGTCACCGCAGACCCGAAAGGTGCCAACTGTTTACCTTATTGAAATGCTTGTGAATAGCTTTGTGGTAAAAGTGTCGGGTTGATCATGCTCGTAGACTGTTAGTACCGGTACGAAAAGATTGACAACTCTAGGCACTAAGGAGAAGTGTACCCCGAGAGCTTGACCATGTTGTATGCCTCGATGGGTCCCTCCGTTGGTTAGACATAATTCGTTATCGCTGAATGTTGCTCACATCTAGGAGTACACCTTGTTGTATATTGGGGTTGGGGTAGTGCGATACGACTACACCCAGAAGTGGTAGGACCGGCCAATGTCATTGATTGTCACATCGGTGAGGCCCGCAGGGTTTGCTTGTGACGACCCAGGATTTACCCTGCCTTCACACAAGACTATTGCTGGCTTCCTGAGCTTTACCTAACACCGTCACCGGGCTGCAGCCCAAACACCCAATCCCTCTCCGGCCTACTTTCGGGCACAGCGGGTTGTTGGAGGCATCTGCCCTCCTTTTTAATGAGCAAACTTCATAGTTCAGCGTGCATACGGGGACTTCCCAAGAGGTCACCCATCCCGAAATTTCTCTAGCCTGAGCACGCTTAACTATGGAGCTCAATTGGCGATGAGAAGTGAAAGAACTCCATAGTTAAGCGTGCTCAGGCTAGAGAAATTTCAGGATAGGTGACCTCCTGGGAAGTCCCCGTAGGCATGCTGAACTATAGAATTTACTCATCAAAAGGGGGGCAGAGGCTTCCAACAACCCGATGTTTCCGGAAGTAGGCCAGAGAGGGGTTGAGTGTTTGAGTTGCATCCCAGTGACGGTGCTAGGTAAAGCCCAGGAAGCCAGGAATAGTCCTGTGCGAAGGCAGAGTAAATCCTCGGTCGTCACATTGCTACCCCGCAGGAATGAAAATGGTCAAACTATGTCGATATAGGGTGTTGTTGCAGGTTATAAACACCTGCGTGATTGCACACTAGCTAGTAGAGCTTATTCGAATAATTACTTATATAATTACTGTCTTCAGTTATTTGTCATTGTATTCAGCTTGCTCCTAGCTTATTTTCCTATATATATTGCTGCTAATATTAATTGTTTCGACAATTGTTTTTATAGAGGCTCACTCTCGTCCCCAAGCCATAGGGATATTGGGGAAGAGGTGTGTATCCACTAGTCTTATGACTAATATGTCGTTGTACACTCTTTTTAGGAGATGGAGCAGTGAGAGGCCCTTCCACATTGTGAAAGAGTACCCACTATAGAGGCTGCTCGAGCTAATGCACCAGTCTCGTCCCCCGACTTTAAAGATGTAAGCCTATAGTGTATAGATGGAGTGAGCATTTTGTAGTTTTATTTAGCCTAGTGGGGCCTATGTATAAACAGTTGACTATGACCTTGATTATATATATATGTTGGTTTCTGATTTGCTTTCACATTACTGATTTGATGTGATGATTGTCCAAAGCCTGACAAGGCGATCATCCTATGCTTGGAAGGTGGGCACATTTCCGCTTGGAGAGCGTACGGTGGCCGTCTTGGGCAGCAAGGTCGTTCTTCGACCCAAGCCACTGTTTGGGGGGAGGGGGTCCTACATTAGGCATACGACTCAGAGGGAGTTACTTATATATAGTAGGAGATGGAAGCTGATTGTAGTGCCACTTCCATTACCTTCACTGCCTAGTACGGCTCCCAGTCTCTTGGTTATGCTGGTCCCTACTCCTGGAGCACCTACAATATTCTTCCTCCTACTCCACCTTCCCCAACTCGCAATAATACGAGAAATCCTCCTGATAGATACAATTGGGATCTTGCTTATTTTGTCTCTTATGATAATATTTCTTCTTCGCATAGAACATTCATCGCATCTTTGGATAGTATTGTTATACCTAACAATTGGCAGGTTGCCAAATACGATCCAAAGTGGAAAGCAACAATGAAGGAGGAAATGAGAGCCCTTGAGAAGAACAAGACTTGACAGCTGGCACAGCTGCTAAAGGATAAGAAGGCCGTCAGATGCAAATGCGTTTTCACCATAAAGTAGAACCCATATGGACAGGCTGAGCGCTACAGTGCTCGATTGGTTGCAAAGGGGTGCAACCAGAGATATGACATCGATTACCACAAGACATTTACACCTGTGGAAAAGATGAGCACCGTCAGGACTCTGATTAGCTTGGCGGTAAATGGTGGATGGAAGTTGCACCAACTAGATGTTAAGAATGCATTTATTCATGGATATCTAGCTGAGGAGGTGTACATAGAGATACCACCAGGGTTTGGCATGACCAAGATAGAAGGCAGAGTTTGCAGATTGAAGAAGTCCCTCTATGTGCTGAAGCAGTCACCTCGAACGTGGTTCGATAGGTTTAGGAAGACGATGATTGAGATGCGATATCAGCAGATAAATGTTGATCACACAATGTTTTTCAGGCAGAATAAATGTCACATCACCATGCTTGCGGTGTATGTGGACGACGTGGTCATCACAAGGGATGACGAGCAAGAGATTGGCCGCCTCAAGGGGGCTTTGGGGAAGGAGTTTAAGGTGAAGGATTTGGGTCCTCTTAGGTATTTCCTTGGGATTGAGATTGCTTACGAGGCAGAGGGGGTAGTCCTTTCCCAAAGGAAATACGCTTTGAATCTCCTCACAAAAATGAGGATGTTGTAAACCTGCTGCGACACCAATTGATCAAAAGTGCAAACTGGGTGCTGAGGCATGAGAACTAATGGATCGTGAGATGTATCAAAGGCTAGTTGGGAAGTTGATTTACTTGAGTCACACTCGACCATGCATCTACTTTGATGTGAGCGTGGTAAGCCGCTACATGCATGACCCAAGAATGGGTCATATGGATACAATGTACCAAATTTCACGGTACTTGAAGAATGCCCTTGGAAAGGGCTAATGATCAGAAGGAACAAACACGTGAAGATTGTGGGCAATTGCGACTCTGATTGGGCAAGTTTTGCGGATGACAGGAGGTCCACTTCAGACTATTGCATATTTGTGGGAGGCAACCTGGTCTCCTGGAGGAGCAAGAAATAATCAGTAGTGGCTAGATCGACAACATTGCAGAGTATAGAGCCATGACATTAGGGGTCACAGAGCTTTTGTGGCTGAAAGGTATGTTTGTGGAGCTGAAGTTGGATCAATGAGATAAGATGAAGCTGTGGTGTGACAGTCAGTCAGCCATTAGTATTGTGAATAATCCAGTCCAACACGATCAAATCAGACATATAGATTGATATGTTTTTCATAAAGGAAAAACTTGATAGTGGGCTATTGGAGTTGAGTCACGTCTGAACTAAGGGTCAGGTAGCATATTGCTTGACCAATGGACTCAATTCAGAGGATATGATCAGAGGTTGGGACAAGATGGATTTATTGAATATCTTTCGTCAATCTTGAGGGGGAGTGTTGTAATATTAAATGGATGTAGGATATATTAAGCCATGGATTACCCTAGTGAATTAATTTTTCCTTTCTTTCTAACTAGATGCCCCCTCCCCCCCACCCAATTGAGTACTTAAAATCCTTTAGATTGGAATTTTGTTCTGTTTTTGATTGGAATTTTGGTCGGATAATTCAATATTGGCGGAGGCGTCATCAATGAAGTAGGTCTCATCGAAATCAATCGCTAAGTGAAAAAGTACTGGAGTGGCCCTCAATGTATAATAATCAGAGATACTAAATAATTACTATTTAATTGCCACTTAAGCATGTCTTTCCATTAGGGATAATCGTTTGATGAAGTCAGAGACTAAAATTTTAAAGGTATTAAATCTTTGCGATCATAATCGTAAAATTTATAGTATTTGTAAAGTCCCAAACTTTAGGGATCGAATTCATGATTTTGCCAAAATTTAATAAAAGTTAGTCTAAAGACTTATTTTAAACTAAATTGTTGTGTTAAATACTTTTGAAAACCGGACAGGACCGGGCGGTCCGACTGCTGACCAGACGCCCAGCTGGTCCGGTCCAGGTAATCAACCCGCTTCTTTCGCGGACCGTCTGGGAACCACGGACCAGTGAACCAGAGCGGGTTTTGGAAACCCGTCAAGTTGGAGAATAGTAGTTTAAATTTTTTTTTTTTAAATGTGGCTGTCAGGTTTTGAACCCGTGACCTCAAAGATAAGAGGAAAAACTTAAACCAACCAGCGAAAAAAGCATTTATGATATCAACTCAAATAGTTTTTACTTATACATAATAGTTGTGATGTCTTATGTATTTTTATAAAAGTATTTATATAAATATATGTATAATATATATAACATATTATATTTATTATATTTATTTGTGGGTATAATTTTATATTGTATTTATATGTAAAAAATTAAATACATACAACTATAAAACTAAATATATATAACTATTAAATTAAATATATATACAACTATAAAATTAAATACTCATGTATAAAAGTATATATACAACTATAAAAATATGTATACAATTATACAACTTAGTATTATTATATAGTTATGCATAATTTTTATATGTTTTTATTATTTATTATAATATTACGGTTCAACCTCAATCCCCCCGGTCCAACCGATTGGACCTTGAACATTTGGTCTCACCGATTCGATCTCCGGTCCAATTATTAAAATCTTGGTTTAATATGAGAAAAAAAAATTATTTAAGTTTGGAATTGAATTATACTCAAAATTGAAAATTCACCAGATGTGCGAACTTATGGGCACGTACGAAGGAACTCAAATGGAGTCCGTCTCCATCGAAGTTGAATTGGAAAAATGAACACTGGACCGAGGCATAGACTCAAAGGAAAAGGTCCGCTGGCCGCTTCTCACCTCCTTTCTCATCTGCTCTCCCGATCTGCTGCTCAGAAACCCTCGCTAGATCTGCAGAAACCCAGATCTTATGTCTAAGATCGATAGCTAATCGATAGAGCGATTCATTTCCTATTCCGAGCAGCAATCTCGTCCATTTCTCCTTGCTATCGAAAGCTAGGGTTTTTCGAAGGATCCTGAAGCTGCATCTTTGTTCAGCGCATCCAATCGCTGCGGCGAAAGAGATGCCGGTTGCAGCATCTGCTATATATTTTCTCAATCTCCGAGGAGATATTCTCATCAATCGCCTCTATCGCGATGATGTTGGGTAAGAGCCATTTCCCCTTCGTCTTTTAAGATCCGGAACGGTATGGATGTGGATGCTTCTCTCACTCTGTTGACCTGAAATACCTGATATGGATGTGTGATAACTTTTCATGTTTGGTATAGGAAGTTGCCAATGTAGCTGGACTGTTTTTCATTTTAAGTCCTATGAATTTTGGAATCAAATTGAGTTATCAGGTCTGGCAAACTGAGACATGAGTTGGAAGTTACTGTTATCCTGTGGTTCTTGCTTGCTGGTTCTGCTGGATATGCTAGTTAGAGTCGTAGTTATTTCCTATAGTGTAAGACAGCTGTAGTGCTAATATTTCATACTTCTGATATGTAATTTGTGTAATTATCTTTTCTCCAAAGTCTGTTAGCACTTGTAAATGTAAACTGAACCCAATCCACTTTGTTCAACTGCTGTTTCGATCCAATTTTCTGGTGTATGGAAGTTTTGCAAGATGGTAGGTGTGTTGGGTTCCTTTTGGTCCGGTTTAGCCTTGGGATCGATGCATATGGATCACAGTGATAGACTCCTTTTCCGAGAATTTCATTCCCGCAGCCTCTCCATCAAGGTCCACTCCTACTCGCTCGATATTTTTGTCTCCTCTCATCCGAAGTCTCTCTGTAAGTACACGAGATGAAGTCTTTGGTGTCGAGATCCCTAGCAGTAGAGGAGTAGCGAAGTTGTCCTTTGCAGCTACATGTATCATGCTCCCTTCCTTTTGATGATATAACAATCCAAAAGGGTAGCAATTGCCGCAAAACTGAACTCTAACATCAATTCGAAGAAGTCCTAGCCATCTGCTCCTCTTCTCCCTTGCGTTCCTTGCTCTTATCTCCACATCCCTTCAATTGGATCAAGGATTTCCACCAATAGTAAGGAGATCCTAAACTGTAGTGAAGAAGTTTCCCCGGTGCAACTCTACATTCATGTGAGCCTACCTTTATTGTATATTTGAAGAGGTAGAAGGACGTGGACGTGTTCTTGAGAGAGATTGTTAATGCATGTAATGTATATATTGCATATTAGAAGGACATGGACGTGCACCAATTCGAAGATACTTGATTTCATGATTCTAATGGATTGTTCCCTAGCAAACCCATTGTTCATTTAATTCTTGTTTAAGGTTCCAATGTAAATCTTTGTGTTTGTATTTTTTTTAATGTTCAGCGCAACATACTCCGTGCTATTTTTTTGATAAAAAATGAAATATCTTTTTTATGCTAGAGGGCATTTGTAGGACTAATGAAGAATATGTTGACATGAACAATTCTATGGATTCACTTGGCAATTCATTGATGATTGTGTTCTTAATCACGTGTCTGAGGATATACATGATAGAACCATTACAAGCTACAACCATGTGGAGTAAACAAAGTTATATACCAAGAATACTGAATATAATAAAATGTAATCATCAAAAAGTTGATATCTATTAGGTACAAACAAGTTTTTTTTAATATATGATTTCCTCAATGAGTACCAGCCTACCAGGGTATTGTCTAGGATATTTCGGGCATGCGAATAAACTTCGATGACGAGATACTTGGCTCATATTTACTTGGTTCTTTACCAGATTCTTTGGAGACATTTTGATTGTCTCGTTGCAATTCAACACCCAATGACATGCATCTTTAGAACTCGCAAGGTGTAATAAATGATGAGGTAAGAGGAAATTCACAAAGGTATCATCATGATCTAATGTTCTATTCACTCAAAACGCGAGAAAAACCGGAGCAGAGGTCCAAATAACACGAGCAATTTTTAGAGGAGTTCAGGGGTAGATTTTCTAATATAAAATTTCATCATTATACTAAAAGGGCATATCTGAAAATTTAATGAACTGTTTAAAAAAGGAACAACAAAGTGAAAAGTAGACTTTGACTAAGGGTGATGGTGGAAAGGATCACCACGTTGCTACTACCATTGTTGATGATTTCATGGTTTTCTACGATGGTGATGTTATGAACCTGTTTGCGATGAGTCGAGTTGGGTAATTGATAGTGGTGCTTTAGAATCCGACTAAGGGTGATGGTGGAAATGATCACCATGTTGCTACCACCACTTTTGATGACTTCATGGTTTTCTACGATGGTGATGTTATGAACTTGTTTGCGATGAGTCAAGAGGGCTACTTCACGTCTCATACTTCTAATAAATTTGAGGCTGTCAAGATGGGGATTGATGGTTTATTTAAAGTTTTTGGTGTTGAAGAGATTTGGTTGGAGACGGAGAATGACATGAGATTAGTCTTAAAAGATGTAAAACATGTTCCAAACATAAGATTGAATCTAATCTTGATAGACATACTTGATAATGATTTACTTCTGCAAAAAAATGGAAATGGACAATGGAAGCTTACTCGTGGATATATGAGTGTAGCAAGTGTCAAATTTTTTTTTACCACGTATTTGATGTAGGCAAAACTCTCAAAGGGCATTAACAATTGAGAATGAAGATAGGTGGAGTTGTAATACAAGGGCTTGGCCACGAGTGGAAATGGGGATGATAGTGCCATCCAAGAAGTTCTAGACTTGTAGCACAAGGGCTTAGCCATATGAGTGAAAATGGGGATGTTAGTGTTATCCAAGAAGAAGCTGTTTGAAACTCTTGAAGAGGCCTTCTCAGTTTCTCACTTCTTGGCAAGAAAGCATAACAATGTTTTCTTTAGGAGTATAAGGAGAACATACTTGATTGGTGCACTCTGATGTTTGTGGACCTATGAAGATTAGAATACTTGGTGGTCCATTTATTTTGTTGCATTCATCGATGACCAATGAAGAAAATTGTGGGGTGCATACCTTTGGAAATCAAGGATCAAGCAGTGGATGTGTTCAAGTAATTAAAGACATCGATTGAATTAAAAATTGGGAGGAAGCTTAAATGTATAAGAACAAATAATAGTGGGAGTATTCAAGAATTTTTGATGTATACATTCAAGAGCAAGGTATTTTGACATAAAACACCACCAAAAATAACTAAGTTGCATGATTTGGTGGAAAGGATAAACAAGACTTTGGTAGAGAGAGTTAGATGTTTGTGGAAACTTTTCAAGGGTCAGACTTTGATTATTGTGGTCTCTCACTAAATTTCTCACTATGTTCCCTTATAATGTGGAGTTCTAGATAGGTTTTGGACCGGCAAATATGTTCCAGATATGTTTTTGATTACGTTCCCAAATATGAGAGAACAACGCAATCAATGCATATTCCTAGATGAGTTTGGCCCATTCAAAAGAAATTTGTCATAAGTCATTGAATTGTGTTTGCTGAGGTCCATACCTCTAAAAATACTATTAAAGAAGGATAATTCTTCGATATAATGATGGTCTTATTGTCTTGGTTTCATTCAGGTGACGCTAGGTAATGAGGATATTGACAATGTACATTTTCCTGTAGATACTGAGATGCGTGATGACAAAGAGCATGTTTAGTCACCAGAGCCAACGAGTCCTCGAAAATTACAACAACGTCTCCATTTAGAACTGCTTGAGATGGACATTTTATCACAAAATATCTCCAGAAAATATCTAGTGATTTGTGATGGAGTTCCTGAATTTTTTATAGGAAATAGTTAAAGACGAGTATCCTGGAAGCCGCCTCTTGCAAAAATGCAGGGTAAGGTCTGCCTACATTTCATCCTGGTGGTGGGACCCTTCCCCGGACCCACGTTGTGCGGGGATGCTTTGTGCACCGGGCTGCCCTTTTAGTTAGACGAGTATATGGGTATGTTTAGGCCATGGAAGATAGGATAAAATATCTGTATGTCAATGGCAGTTTTGAGCTTGTTTGATTGCACAAGGGAAAAAGAGATTTCAAGAACTGATGGGTTTATTGGTTGATGCAAGATTGTACCTCGCTTCCTCATATTTATAGCTAGATTATTTCTCAAGGGATTCGGTCTGAGAAGGAAATTGATTTTGAAGAAATATTTTCTCTTATTGTGAAGATTTCATCCGCTCTAGTGGTTCTTAATCTAACTATTTGTCTTGATTTGGAAGTTGAATAAATGGATATAAAAATGCATTTTTATTGGTTACCTTGAAGAAGAGATTACATGAATTAATCACAAGGTCTTGAAATTAAAGGTAATGAAGACTTTGTGTGCAAGCGGAAGAGAAGTTGATATGGGCCTCCCGCTGGGACCTCGTAATCGGCGGAGGCGCAATGGCGGCGGAGGAGACGGGCGTCGATCGGGAGGAACGATTCCGCGGCTAGGGCATGGCACGACCTTTTCCCGTGGGTTAGAGAGAGAGAGAGAGAGAATTAAGAGAGAGATTCTATTTTTCATTTGATACCTTCACCCAAACCCAACGTGCACTATTTAAGTTCACAAAATACGCCCCCCCAAATGGGCTTACGACAATGGGCATAATATTTAAAAACACAACAGAAATGCAAGGATAACTAGCGTCGTCACGCCACATAACATCGCCGCCCCCGTCCGAAGACAGCTTGTCCTCAAGCTGGATCGAAGGGTCTTCCAGATTCTTCACCGCTCGTCGTGTCACTATCGGGAGGATCATCTACCTCGAGCCAGAATAAACGTTTGCATCGATGTCCCGACGTGAAATGTTCATCGCAATTGTAGCACAAGCCTTTCTCGCGCCGCGCGGCCATCTCGGGGAGGGACAGACGGCGACGAACAGCAGGCCGCGGTGGATCGTCCTGGAATGGAGTCTTGTCCGGCAAGCTGGGTAGAGAGTAAGTGCCCTGATAGTCCCAACGTCCCAAGGGCGGACGATCTAGTAGCAATCTGCGTTCACAAGCCCTGGCTAGGCTCATAGCTGTGTTGAGATCACGTGGTAGAAGGAATTCCACATCCCATCGTAATCGCTCGTGAAGGCCTGCGGTGAAGAGGGGAACTTGCCGCTCCGGTAAGACGGGCGTCGCCCTAGACAGAAGAATTTGGAATTGCTCTAGATAGGTGTCGATGGAGCCGTTCTGTTTGAGGTTGACAAGATCGCCGAGCGGGTTTCCCTGCAGGGCCGGACCAAACCTCAGGGTACAAGCCGTACTAAATTCTGCCCACGAAATGTTGGGGTGTTGTCCGCCATCTGTAGTAGGGCTGGTCGGCACACCGTTGGGGTTGGAAGCAGGTCGGCGGGGCTGGGGGAAGAGCCGGCGAGGGTGCAGGGACGTTGGGTTGTTACCGCGAGGCTGGGAGGGGAAACGGGTGGTTGCCGCGAGTCGGAGGGAGATCTGCGCTGGGCGGGGCGAGCGGAAGATGGTCCGGAGGAGGGGCCGGAGAGGACGCCGGTGGCTAGCTCTGATACCAGTTTGATATGGGCCTCCCGCTGGGACCTCGTAATCGGCGGAGGCGCAATGGCGGCGGAGGAGACGGGCGTCGATCGGGAGGAACGATTCCGCGGCTAGGGCATGGCATGGCCTTTTCCCGTGGGTTAGAGAGAGAGAGAGAGAGAGAGAGAGAGAGAGAGAGAGAGAATTAAGAGAGAGATTCTATTTTTCATTTGATACCTTCACCCAAACCCAACGTGCACTATTTAAGTTCACAAAATACGCCCCCCCATATGGGCTTACGACAATGGCCATAATATTTAAAAACACAACAGAAATGCAAGGATAACTAGCGTCGTCACGCCACATAACAGAAGTCTTTATGGTTTGACACAGGGACTTAGACTATGATGGAAGAAGTTCGAATAAGTTATGAGTAAAGCTACAATGCCCTTATGCCGATTGAGAGAACAAATACATGAAAAGAGTTCCTTATGCTTCAGCTCTGGTAAGCTTGAGACATGCAAACCAGGCATAGCTCAACCCTTGTCAAATCTAGGAGGAGATCATTGGGATGCAGTGAAATGGATTATGAGATATCTCTGCGACACTTATGGCTAAAGCTTACTTTTGGTTGAAAGACACTTTTTTTAATAATCGATACAGATGTTGGTGTGACAAGATAAATTGATTATTGTAAGTCCATCTTGGGCTACTTGATTGTGTTTCTTATAGAAATTGTGACATGATAATCAAAGCGACAAGAATGTGTTCCACTTTCAAACATAAAGGCAAAATTCATTTCAGAAATATGTGTGCGCAAAGAGTTACTGTGTATGAGGAAATATCTTGAGGATTTAAATTCAAACATGATCAATAGGCATTGTTTTGTGATAGCAGGAGCATGATTCACCCCAATAAGAATTCTTCATTAAATATAAATTCGAAGCATATTGACATGAGGTATTATTGGATAAGATACGTTGTGAATTTGAAGTTGTTGGAGCTACATAAAGTTCACACAAATCACATTGGCTCAATTATGCCTAGGAAATTGTTTTCAAGGGAGAAACTTGAAACTTGTTGTTTGATCGTTGGGCTGACTATACCCTTATAAAAAGGGGGGGGGGGGTTGTTAGGTCCTTTTGCGTAACAACTTAGCCAAATCAATTGGTCTGCCAGTGCTATGAGCGTTGCTTGGAGCTCGCAACAACAACCTCCTTTTTCGAGGACTTCATTTGCGCAACTACTCAGTCAAGGTCCTCTCCCAATTGTGAAATACTACTATCTTCGCTCAACCGAAATGCAAGATGAAGCTGTCGATGTTGCGATCCCTTGCACCCCATGAGTAGTGAGGTTGTCTTTGGCAGTTGTACGTATTTACCTTCTTTTTGATGATATAAAATTTTGTGAAAGGACAACTTTCACTCGATTGGGTAAAACCCCAAGAGAACTCTAATGTGCACATCAATTTCGAAGAATAATCCTAGCAACAGTTCGTTGAAGTCCATGTTGTTCGCTACCCTCTCCCCTTTTGCGTTCCTTGCTTGCATCTCCACATCTCTTCGATTGAATCAGAGTACCGTCATTGGCGAAGTAGATTTAAATTGTAGCGAAGAAGAGCATGCGTTGCAAATCATCAGCCATGGTTGTGGACACATGAACCTATCTCTACATATTTGAAGTGGTGGATCGCTAGACGCTAACAATGTTTCTGAGGGAGATTGTCAAGGTTTAGATATTCACCCAAAATAGGTAATTTATATATTAGAACGTCTCTCTTGGTATTGTAATCCTCAAGGTTGGGAAGAACTTAAGATGATTCTTGATCTCATCACTGCAATGAATTATTCGTCGGCGGACCGCGGACCATAATTTCCCCCTTTGTTTAGGGTTTCTGTAGAGATATAGTATGTTAGGATATGAAACCCAAATAAGGGTATTTGATGTAATTATCTTTGGGCATTAAATGTAAAAGACTAAATAAAGCCTTTTGGATTGTAATTGAGGATATGAAATGAATTTTAAGTATTTTAATCCTCTTAGTTCCGCTTTCTCTTCCCTTCATCTTCCTTAAGATTCTCTTCTTCTAGTCTCTCCCCAATGGGCTCCCCCTCATGACCCTTTTTCACTATTAGTCTCCTTCACATAGGATTCCACCCATCTTGATCATTACATTACCATGGCTCATGAGGTATTGGAGTTGCAGTTATCATTTTACCATTGAATTATTATTAAAAGCCAACTTCAGGGTTCTTATTGTTTCATGGTACTTCATTTCCTGGTTTTCAGGCCAAGTTTTTCTTTTATTGTTTATTTAAAGACTTAGTAATAAATCATGTGATCATTTCACTATAAGTAATCATGACATAATATGTATTCTCTAGAAGTATTAACCCTAATGGAGTCCAAATGGGAGGAAATACTTTATTATACTGTTTATATTTTGGCTGACATGAATGGAAATTCACACACGTGATGCCATGAGCATGTGTGAAAAATGCGCATCAGTGTGGTTTTATTACTCTGAGAGTTTGCTCTCTTGCTTCATATATCTCACATTTATATGCTTTATATTTCCAACAATGTGCTATTTTACAGTGGCAACATGGTGGATGCATTCCGAATGCATATAATGCAGACAAAGGAACTTGGTACATGTCCTGTTCGTCAAATTGGAGGATGCTCTTTCTTTTACATGAGAATCAGCAATGTTTATATTGTGATTGTTGTCAGCAGCAATGCTAATGTTGCTTGTGCTTTCAAATTTGTTGTTGAGGTACGATTTGTATTCTCTCTTTCCATTTTTACCAGTTCCCATGTTGCCATTTCTTCCATCGTAGAAAGTTATGCTTAATTGCTGTGTACATTGTACTGTCCATATGCAAATATTTATCTCTTGTTAAGATAATCTGAAGTCATATTTTTGATCCCCTACATAGTTGGAGCTTCTTCATTGTAGTGGGAGAACTAGAGTCATTAAGAACATCAACATAATCTCAAGTCACAGCTCTAAAGTTATTTGCATGCGACTTATGAATTAAACATTGATTAGTATCCCTTCAATGCTTTAGACTCAAGTTTTTTCATAGATTATGGTAGGCCTTAACTTATTCATAGTTGAGCCATTTATCTTCTAGTAGGAAAGGGGGTATCCTATGTGTAGAGCTCCCACTAATTTAGTGCTTGTGGAAGGGTTGATGTATGCAACCTTACCCCTAAATTTGCAGAGAGATTTTTTTTCTTGGCTTGAACCTAAACTCTAGAAAGCACTAGATACAACTTAACGACTGCTCTAGGACTGTCCTCTACCTGTTATCCTATGCTTGCATAGATTTTGTATATTTTTTAATTGATGGTTGTTATTGACATATTGTTCACAAGAGCAGATTCTCTTGGTTGTTGAAGTTGAGTATTGGGGTTAGAGAGTGATGACTGATTTCATCTTTTGAATTATCTGAAGACAATGCAATACAAAAAACCCCGTGTCAACTAAATTTTGTTATGAGAAAAATTTCTTCAAATACTTGAATTTTTTGTTGATGCAGGCTGTGGCACTGTTCAAATCTTATTTTGGTGGGGCATTCGATGAAGATGCTATAAGGAATAACTTTGTTCTGATATATGAGCTTCTTGATGGTATGTATTGCGTTCTCAAACCTTATGATTTATTCTTTATTGCTAGCATAATTCTTTTAGTATTACCGGTGTAGATCATCATCAGATACGTCTTCAGTGACTATAATGTAGATAGATATGATCGATGTTAGGAGAAAACTAGAGAGAAGGGATTTGGGCGAGAGCTAGAGAGAAATTAGGGTTAGAGAGGAGGGAGGGAAATACCTTACTATACTCAAGCCTGCCTCCAAGAGAGGGAGTCCCGGGTATAAATATACCTGGGCCCAAGAGGGGCCGGCTTGCCCCTCCCACGGGGTTGAACCGGTGTGGTTCAGCCCCAATCCGTCAGATTTAGAGAATGGGGGCTGAACCGGATGGTTCAGCCCCGCTGCCGCCTGTCTCCGCCTTTCGTCGTAGGGCGTATGTATGCCCAAAGAACTGTGTCATGTTCGGGGGCGTAACATTCCCCTCTCCATCAAGAACCAGCTTGTCCCCAAGGTGGCAGTCCGAGTAGAGCTCCCTGAATTCCAACAAATCCATCCAAGTATTGAGTGCCTCTGACACGTGTTTCCATTTGACAAGGAGCTCAGGGCGGTACTCGATACCCCGCTGTTTTCATTTGAGCATCAAGATCTCCTCGGGTATCGGTCGCAGCTCGCCGGATACTGTCGCTTCGGGAAGGAAAGGGCTGGCCTGAATTGTGTTGCCTATCTTTGGTTTAAGTAAGGACACATGGAATGTCGGATGAATGCGCGACCCCTCAGGAAGAGCTAAGGTGTAAGCGATAGGACCCACACGACGGACAATCCGAAAGGGCCCATAGTAGAGAGGGGCCAATTTCTGGTTCGTCCTGCGGCCTACGGACACAAGCCGGTATGGTCGGAGTTTGAGGAAGACTTCATCGCCGACTGCGAACTCCCATTCCTTGCGATGTTTGTCAGCTTGGGCCTTCATGCGATCTTGTGCAGTACGGAGATTCTCACGCAAAGTGGCGATAGTACGGTCCCGGTCGCGGAGCGCCCGATCCACGACCGGTAATGCTGTGCTGCCCGGTTCATAGCTGCTCAAGGAAGGAGGAAGACAGCCATAAACGACCTCGAACGGGGTCAGTTTGCTGGCGGAATGGTAGGAGGTGTTGTAGCAATATTCGGCCCAGTGTAGCCAACTGGTCCATGTCCTCGGCTCGTCCATCACAAAGCAGCGGAGGTATCTTTCCACCCCTCGATTGAGAACCTTTGTCTGGCCATCCGTCTGGCCATCCGTCTGGGGGTGATTTGCCGTGCTGAAGCGCATGCAGGTCCCCTGTAATCGAAATAGTTCCCGCCAGAATTTGCCCACAAATGTCGGTTCCTAGCCGGAGATGATGGCGCGCGGGATGCCGTGAAGTCGGACAATTTCACGAACAAAGAGATCAAAGACGGACTCGCCGGTGTACGGGTGGCTCAAAGCCAAGAAATGTCCATATTTGGAGAGCTTGTCGACCACGACCAATATAACTGTTTTGCCCTGAGATTTGGGTAACCCGTCAATGAAATCCATGGACACTGTGTCCCAAATGTGGTGGGGGATCTCCAGAGGTGTAAGTAGGCCGGCTGGCGAGGTCGTCTCGTACTTCTGTCACTAGCGTGTCATACACTGCTGCACAAACTGTTGGATGTCGCGCCGTAATCCTGTCCAAAACACGTTCGCCCTGGCCCGTTGAAGAGTCCGTAGTATGTCCGCGTGACCGACGGTCGGGGAGGAGTGGAATTCGTGCATCATAACTGTCTTCTAAGAAGAATTTGGTGGGACGACCACTCGGTTCTGATAATAAAGTCTGTCATTCAGCAGCTGGTAGCCCGGGGTAGTGGTCTCCCCCCGACGAATAGCCTCCACAATGGCTCGCAGTGCGGGATCCCGCATGATCTCCTGAATATCATCTAATGAGTCGAGCAGGGGACCGAAAAGTTGTGCGAGGGAGCTCGCCGGTAAGCGGGATAAGGCGTCAACAACCACGTTCTCTTTGCCCTACCTGTAAAGAATCTCATAATCATATCCCAGCAATTTCTTCACCCATTTCTGCTGAAGTGGGGAGGAAACCCGTTGTTCCAAGAAGTGCTTCAAGCTTTGATGGTCAGTACGGATTTTTAAATGTCGCCCCAACAAGTAAGGCCGCCACATAGCCACCGCGTGAATGGTTGCCAGCATCTCCTTCTCGTACGTGGAAATCCCCAGAGTACGGGGGGCCAACGCCTTGCTGTAAAAGGCTAGTGGCATGTTCTCTTGCATCAATACTGCGCCTATGCCCACACCAGACGCGTCGGTTTCCAGCACAAACTCCTTGTTGAAATCAGGGAGCGCGAGAACCGGAGTGGTCGTCATGGCCCCCTTAAGGGCCTGGAACGCCGCTTCCGCCTCATCCGACCAATTGAAAGCGTCCTTCTGTAACAATTGAGTCAGCGGGCGAGCGATCTTGCCGCAATCCTTGACAAATCGCCTGTAATATCCGGTAAGTCCCAGGAAGCCCCGTAATGCTCGAACTGTGTGAGGACGAGGCCAGGATAACATGCTCTCGATCTTCTTGGGATCAGCTAGACGCCGCAATCGGAGACCAAATGTCCCAGGTACTCCACTTCTTCTTGCCCGAACGAACACTTAGATTGCTTGGCGTAGAGCTGATGTTGGCGGAGGATGGTGAAAACGTGCTCGACGTGGGCCAAGTGCTCCTCCCAACTGGTGCTATATATAAGGATATCATAAAAAAATCAGTACTGATCGGTGGAGCAGAGGGCGAAATATCTCATTCATTATGGCTTGGAACATGGACGGGGCGTTGGTGAGCCCGAATGACATCACCAGGAACTCATAGTGTCCATCATGTGTACGGAAAGCTGTCTTGTATATGTCTTCCTCGCGCATCCGAATCTGATGGTAGCCCGACCGAAGGTCGAGCTTGGTAAAGAGGCGAGCGTCGTGCAGTTCGTCTAACAGTTCTTCTATCAGAGGGATGGGGAACTTGTCATTAATAGTTGAGTTGTTCAGGCCGCGGTAATCCACACAAAATCGCCACGTCCCGTCCTTCTTCTTGACCAAAATGATGGGGGATGAAAATGAACTAGTACTGGGGCGTATGATTCCGGCGGTAAGCATTTCCTTGACGCTGCGCTCTATTTCTGCCTTCTGGATGTACGGGTAGTGGTACAGTCGGATGTTGGTGGGTTCCGCACCCGTCTTGGGCTGAATCTGAGGATCTCTGAACCGCGGTGGTGGAAGTGCGCGGGGTGTCTTAAATATATCGACATACTGGGCCAGAAGCGCCTGCATCTGCACTGGAACAAGGAGGAGCGGTAGGGATCGGTGTAATCTCCATAATCACTGCCATCGTGATGCCCTGACTCTCTAATCGTTCTAAACTCCGAAGGAAAGTTTCCTTCATCGGGGCGGATTTTAGGCCCCCCAGACAGTACTGCTTCCCGTGCTATAGGAACTCCATCGTCATCTGGTCCCAGTCAAAGGTAACCCTTCTCAGCTGCTGTAACCACTGAACCCCAAGCACCATGTCGGAGCCTCAAATAGGTAGAAGATAGACGTCCGTGCGCCCTAAGTACCCCTGTATCCGTAGCTCCACCCCCTTCATAACTCCTTCGCACTGAAGTTTGCTCCCATCTGCCACCATAACGTGAAAGGCGGCTCCCTTATCAATCACATGCCTCACCCGTTGTGCCACATCGGGGTGGATGAAGTTGTGGGTACTCCTACTGTCCACCAAAATCGTCACTTTCTCCTGAAGAATCTTCCTTGCCATCCTCATCGTGAGGGGAGCGTTGCATCCTGTCATCACCTGTATGGACACACCGAACTCGGTCAAATCCAAGTACCCAACCCACTCTGATTCCGGGGAGGGCTCATCTCCCACATCCTCCACATCTTCATGCAACATATACACCTGCATCTTTTGACATTTGTGCCCCGGCGTGAACTTGTCGTCACAGTTGAAGCATAACCCTTTCTCTTTCCTCGCTTGCAGCTCGACCCATGATAATCGTGTCACAGTCGGCTTGTCGGCCGCCGGCTGCTCCCTCCTGACGGTCGTCGGGGTAGTCGTGGGTCTCCCCATGGTGCGGCCTCGTTGCCTGTTGAAGCGCTCCTCGTGAATGCGGGCCAGGCTAATGACATGGTTCAGGCTGCGGGGCATATAGGCGTGAACCTCATCACATAAGTGGTCCTTCAATCCCGATACAAAGCAGCTGAGCAACGTCTAGTGTACCCGATTAGCCAATTTTTCGAACTCTGTCCGATACTCCATCACTGTTCCCTTCTGACGCAACTTCTGCAGAAGGGCCTCAAAATCCTCGTACTCCAGGGGCCCAAATCTGGCGGTGAAGCCTTCCACAAAATTAGCCTAGGGCACATAGTCCTTGCCCCTCAGGAACCACTGCGTCTACTGAAATGCGTCATCCTCCAAGTGAAAAGATGCTAGCTGCACTCATTGGCCCTCCAGAACCTCTTGATAACTGAAAAAAAGCTCGACTTTCTGCACCCACTCTAAAGCGTCCCCTCCGTTGAACCTTGGAAAGTTCATGCACGTCAATTTAGGAGGCATGTACGTTCGCGGGGCGGCTTGACCTTGCCAACCTGGACCTTGCCCATTCCATGCCGGTCTTCACGGCTCCATAGGGCCGATGTTTGCGCCCGGGCAGCCTTGAGGAGGCTGGCCGACCCAAGGAGCAGCGACTCCGTAGCTCCCTGGAGGACCGATGCCACGCGGATGGGGTAAAAGACCCCCTGCACCTCCTGCCGGCACGCCTGGAGCCCGCCCGGTTCCTCCCTGCTCGTCGCTGAGTCGCGCCCATGGCGGGCGTCCAATATTGAAGTCCGCCGCCCTGATCTGGACGGATCCGGCCCCTGGTGAAACCCGTGGAATTCCTAGCCCGCTGCTACGCCGTTGCCTGCGTCGGATCCCGACCCGCTGGAACCCGCAGCTGCGCGCGCCGGATCGGCCGATCCGGCCGTTTCTCCCGCTTGCGATGCCTGGTCCTGCGACACGTAAGTATCGGCAGTCGGGTTTTTCAAACCGCCGGCCTTTTCGTGCGTCGTCGCCTTCCCTTTTAGATTTTGCGATAATAAGGCCTTGAGTTCTTCCATGCGGGCATCGATCCGTTCTTCCAGCCGTTGTGTGGATGCCCTCATCTCTTCCTCGATGTCGGCAACCGAATCCGTCAATCCGACGTAGTTTTCCTCTAGGGTTTCCAATCGGTTGATCTCTTCTTGCGAGCGGGTGTTCACTATGGCCGAAGGACGAGTGCTCTGATACCAATTGTTAGGAGAAAACTAGAGAGAAGGGATTTGGGAGAGAGCTAGAGAGAAATTAGGGTTAGAGAGGAGGGGAGGGAAATACCTGACTATACTCAAGCCTGCCTCCAAGAGCCCCGGGTATAAATATACCCGAGCCCAAGAGGGTCCGGCCGGCCCCTCCCATGGGGCTGAACTGGATGGTTCAGCCCCACTGCCGCCTGTCTCCGCCTTTCGTCGTCGGGCGTATGTATGCCCAAAGAACTGTGTCATGTTCGGGGGCATAACAATCAATGTAACAGTGTTTCAATCATCGTTTGCCTTATCCCAAGTACTCAGTATGGGCTTTATGACATGTAAATGTGTTGTACTCTTTTTACAGTATTCTGGCTTCGGAGTTTGATTTTAAATGAGAATAGTTTTTTAGCTTTACTACCACCTTATTATCTTTCTGCAATACATAATATCAGAATGTCTGCAACATTTGATATCCAAATGTACAAGTAATTGAATTGATTAAAATATTACATATGCAATTGCTATATTGGTAAAATCATAGAATACTCGCACTCAGCTTATGTAATTAAAATACTTCTGTGCAGCAAAATAAGTAACAGATATCCAAGCCGGCTAAGGAATGACTTGAACAGTTTGCTACCAGTTACTTCTGCAGCTTTTCTTGTGACCCCTTCTCCTTCTGAAATTTGTTTCTTGTGACCCCTTCTCCTTCTGAAATGATCCATGATGTTTTAGACATTATAAATTAGTTTTGGGGATATCTTAATGATCAGTGGGGCAAGATTTAACGTACTGAGGAGGAATTCATGTCAAACTTTAAATACTTTCTTTACTGTTTGAAACTATATGAGGCTAAACAACAGCAATAGCTAAGCACTCTTTCAGCAACCAGTGTGCTTTTCTTGCCATTTCAGTTTTCCTTTATTTATTCCGGTTCCAACTTGTGCATTTTAGGGACATGATTTTATCAAAATATTCACATATTGTTGTTTCCCTTCATTTTCATCGAATATGCACCTAAGGGTATGCTTTGGTTGTTGTTGGTAGTAGTAGAGGGCAACCATATTTTTAAGTCCAATCTATTGGAGTTTACTGCTTGACCCTTTTATGCATTAGTCATTTTCTGAAATCAAATAGGTTTATTTTATGGAGATGTTACCGGTCGATATTATGGTCTTATTATATTATTTATTTCTTAATAATTGCTTTCATATCGCATTCCTATTTCGTCGTATGTCCAAGTATGTCGTTATTTCCTTTAACGTTAGTTCCTTGTAGCTCTTTCCTTTTTGTGTCGATTGCAAGTGCTATTTAAAGGACTCAGTGGGTCTTGTATTGGTATGAATAAAGAAGTCTATTTCCCCAAACCCTAAAGAGATCTTGAAAGCTCTCTCTCTCGAGCACGCCCCGCTTAGGTAGCCGTGGTCAAGGCTCTGTAGTATTTCCGCCACCATTATCTCCACTTCCGGCCACTCCTCCGGCAACGTCCGAGTAGGCCCCTAACATCTTGGTATCAGAGGCCTCGGTCCTCTTCCGCCGACAGCCAACGCTGGGATCCACGACAACACCACAACAACCGCATCATCGCGCATCGTCCATCATCATCAACCATCGTCGCAGCCGCCGCAGTTTGCGACTTCCTCCTGTCGCGTGAAGCCCGTCGACAGCCCCGATAGATGCCAATTCTCAGTTTGCGGTGTTTCCGGTGTGTCGTACACACGCCTACGACCAGCCCGTCGTTCCTCTTATCCGTTCCCGACTTCCCGTCGACATCGGACGACGGACCGCACGTGTCGCAAACGACAATAACACACCCGTCGTTCCTCTGATCTGTTCTTGTCGACATCCGACGACGGACCGCACGCATCGCAAACGACAACAACACCCCGTCTCCGCCTTTTCCAGCAACACACGCCGCCTTCCTCTGGTCCGAGCAGCCCGCCCCTTCGCCAGACAACAACGGCCTCCTCTGGTCCGGCACCGCGACTTGTCGCTTCCGTCGCTTCCGTCGCCATCGACGTTCCCGCTAAGTGACGACCGTGCCGCGTCCCGCATAGGCCGTTGATTGCTCTCCTTCCAGCGACGGGCAGCACACACACGTTCCTTCTAGTTTTGGCCAGCACTCACACGCGGGGATATATAGGAATTAATTCATTCATATTCTACATTCATGATTTAATTTCTTTTAATTCTTAATTGAATTAATTAAGTAATCAAATTTGCGCCGCCATCATTGGGAGACAATGCGGCACTCGTGGCAACACAAATTTAGCCGCCTCCGACGATTCTAGGCGTCCAGTCACCTGCTCCTTCTCTCGGCAAGCAAGTCAACCGATGGGGGACTCACAAGATTTTATGGCTGTTCTCCAGGACGTGTTGCAGACTGTCGTGACCGCCATGGAAGCACACTTTCGAGACACTGAAACCCGGCACCGGGACAACATGACCACTATCACTGCCATGCTTAATGAGCTGACCGCCTCCCTTCCCGTTGTTACTACGCCTCCCACAGATCACGTCAGCAGCAGTCAAGTTCCGCTACTACCGCTCATCCGCCATGAGCCGCCACCGCAGACCCTCTTACGCCCTGAGGCTGCTATTCTGCCACGCTATACCCGGTTGGAATTCCCCACCTATGATGGTAAGACAGATCCTTTGGGCTGGCTCACCAGGTGCGAACAATTCTTTGGTCATCAACAAACTCCGTCAGTTGAATGACTTCCTCTGGCCTCCTTCCACCTTCTCGACTCGGCCTTGCTCTGGGCTACTCGTCTCCTCAATGATCAGTCGGGTTTGATGTGGGACGACTTCAAGCGATTTTGCAACCTGCGTTTCGGGCCTCCAATCCACAACAACCCCCTCGGTGCCCTCACGACACTCCGCCAGACAGGCTGGACGATTATCTGGACCAGTTTCAACTTCTGGAACACGCCACACTTTCCCCAAAGATGCAGGTCGCCATCTTCACCGCCGGACTTCGCGAACGCTTGCGATTTGATGTCGAATTTGAGGCTCCTCCAGACTTAGTGACTGCTATAAGTCTGGCCAGGCTATGTGACCGTCGCCTTCAACTAACACAGGAGGTCTATGTGCCCACCGCCACGGGCATTCAGCAAGGCCGTTCCGAGGGTCATCCAGCCCCACCAGTCCGTAAACTATCTCGGGATGAGATGATAGAACGACGCGCACATGGCTTATGTTTCAACTGCGACGAGCAGTACACTCGCGGCCACAGGTGCAGACGACTTTTCTATCTGCACGTCGAGGACTCTGATGATGAGGGTGTCAGATAACGTGGGACATCATTGATCTCCCTCGAGCTTGAGGACAAACTCGTTTTGCAAGGCGGGAGAGATGTTACAGGTCGATATTATGGTCTTATTATATTATTTATTTCTTAATAATTGCTTTCATATCGCATTCCTATTTCGTCGTTTGTCCAAGTCTGTCGTTATTTCCTTTAGCGTTATTTCCTTGCAGCTCTTTCCTTTTTGTGTCGATTGTAAGTCCTATTTAAATGATCAATGGGTCTTGTATTGGTATGAATAAAGAAAGTCTATTTTCCCAAACCCTAAAGAGATTTTGGAAGCTCTCTCTCTCTCTCTCTCTCTCTCTCGAACACGCCCCGCTTAGGCAGCCGCGGTCAAGGCTCCGTAGTATTTCCGCCACCATTATCTCCACCTCCGGCCACTCCTCAGGCAACGTCCGAGTAGGCCTCTAACAGGATAGTTGGTTCACGTCATACTTGTCACGACCCGTCTCGACAAGAGTCAGAGTGCGCTTCGGGGCGGGCCGTGATGCCACAGGCATGGGCGAAAAGAAATCCATGTCTTCTAAGGCGGAGACAGAAATACTAAAAATAGTTTTAAAAACAATTAATCTGAAGAAAAACGGTTTGTTTTGTTGCGGAAGCCTTAAAATATGATAGTTGAAACAGGTGCTCATGCATTTTAGTCAAAGCTTAAGATATAAGTTTTGGAACAGAAATTTATGTAGTGATCATTGCAGATGAATGAGCATGCAAAACATGACAAATTCTAGTACATATAATATTTAGCCTAACAGTTGTCCATGAAACAAGAGAAAATGGCTGATCGTAATTACTACATAACAGAAATATCCGACAGTAAAAGAAATGAAACATAAACACAAAACCTGAAGTTTGACGCATATCGGCTCAGGAAGCAGGCGGCGCAGGCACGAAAGCTAAAGCAAATCCAAACAGAAGGAAAAGTCTCAGAACATCGAAATACACAAGAGCAAGCAAAATAAAATACGAGCAGGAGCAACAGAATATTTGTGTACCGTTTTTCATGAAGCAGAGCTAACAAGACAGGCAAGCACGTGAGACAAGTAGGAATATCTAGAATTATTAGACTACGCTGAAGTATAGCATACAAAGATGATCATGTAATAACATAAGTTGTAACAAGTGAAAGTGTAGGTGTTTTTGTTTGACGCGCAGGATTCATGATTCAGACAGATTCAAGCACCGATTCAGGAGATTCAGAAATTTATGCTCGCTATGACCGGTCCTTTGTTCCCATTAGGGATTCAAGAGGGAACCCAAGTCCAGGAGTTGCGTCAGATAAACCTTACCTTTCAATGTTAACTTACGTTATTAATGACTTAGTACATAATGACTTAGTACATGATTTCGCGGATTCTAGTGTACTGAAACAAGTTATCAAATCGAGGATTCATGTATTTGACAGAAGAATTTACAATATAAGGAAATATGTCGCAAGCTAAAACAATCTTGCAACGACATAAGCTGTAATCTTTGAAATGCGTAGGTGTTTACAGTGGGTGCGCATGGTTTACACTCAAGTTCAAGTGTAAGGCTTACTAGAATAAGAGTATTTCTTGCTTACCGTGACCATGCAATCAAGACGATGCACCACCTAAACCCTAGCTTCCAGGATTTGCTTATGACACGCAGGACCTAAGTGATTCATAGATTGATGATTCTAATTGAAACAGACTCACGCTGAAGAAAACATCAGATCAAGAGAAATTGACTCTATCCAAGTCTTTCAACCAAGCAGGCATAAGGAACAGAATTTGATGACTCAAGAACTCGAAAGAGAGTTATGAAATTTGCGGTTTCAAGTATTCACGAGTAATAAGATTACTATAGATCATTATCTAGGATATCAGGTATTCCTTTAGATTTAGTCATTCCAAAACACGAATATCTTCTAAGTAGACACGTGTACGACCCAAACATTTCATATCGAACACATTTCGTCTAATTGCTAGCAAGGAATCTTAACATTTGCCAATATACCAATTAATGTTCATGCTCAAAAAGAACTTCTAATTCCTCCAATTAAAATCATCATTTCACATTTTATAACTCGTGTTATTTCAAATGCGTGAAACCTCAAACTACTATCAAGTCAAATCAAGCAATCAAAACTAAACTTATTTGATGACACGTGTATTCAAGAGTGAAGCATAAAATCATAAGAACAGGTCATGCTAAACAAAATTCAATGCTTGCAAGAGAGAGAGATCTCTACTTGCCTTAAATGAAGCTGAATCTGATGGCGGCGGCTAAGCGGCGCAAGCAAAAGCAGAAATCACATTTTGAACCTGATCAAACACAACGAAAGCGAAGCTGCATAATTTACTATGCTAACTCAAGCATTCTACGACGCGGAAATTAAACAAAGAGGGATTAGCAGATTTACCTCCCTCAAAAGTGAGGGGAGAAGAGATTACCACAAGAAAACAGAGACTTGACGGCGCTTAGGATGCGGGAAACCCTAAATCGGAAGGGTCTTTAAGAGATCCCGCCAATTGGAGCGACGAACGACGCCGGGGAGCGGTAAAACCTAGAAATTAGACGGTTATAAGAGGGCAAAAATGTTGGATCACAAATATCTGCAACTTAGGGCACGAAAAATGCAAAGGATTCAAGAGAAATCTGAATAAAGGGGGTAGGATAGAGATTCTTACCCAAGGAAGTCGAATCCGAGCCCAAGGAGGAGAGGGAAGGGGAACCCTAGTCGTCCCTCTCGCAAATCCCTGGTCAAAACGAGGAGGAAGGGGGCTGCCAGTCCCTTGGTGGAGAGGGAGGGTTGCTGACCCCTTGGAGGATAGGAGGACTGTCGACCCCTGAAAGAAAGGTTGCTGCAGTTGCCGGCCTAGGGAACAGAGGGAAAATCGTCGGCCTGATGAGGTAGAGGCGCTGCTGTCGATGGCCTAAGGAAGAGGAGGAGGCGACGTCGGCCAAGGCAGGAGGAGCAGCAGGCGGCGGCGGCTTGCGCGCGGGAGACGGGAGCAGAGGGCGAGCGGGAGATCGGCGCATTCGGGAGGCGGGATCGGGAGACCTAGCAGAGCGGTTTGCGGGAGATTTTATCGGGGGGAAACCGGGTTGCGGCTAAGATAAAAAGGGGGGGGTGGGCTGGGGTGCGGATAGCCTTTTCTATAAATTTATTTTATTTTTAGGGTTGTTACAATACTTTTGTAGAGCTTAGAAATGTACTCGACATTCGTTACAATAGCCATGAACTAGGCAATTAATCTTCTCACATTTTGAGCTTTACATGGAAATCAAGGCATTTTTCTGTATGTGATGCATCAAAGTGGATAATTAGGTCAACCTGTTTAAGGTTCATCCTTCTAATTATTATTGAAACTCCGCAAATGTTAAATTGTTGTTGAACCATTCTTGGGCAGATATTTTTTTTTAATTAGGTACACCTGTTAAGATGCATCCTTTTAATTGTTACTGGAACTCCAGTACTCCACAAATGTTGAATTGTTGTTGAACCAAGCTTGAGGTAGAATTTTTTGGTTGTCCCAGTATGCGGTTTATTATGGATAAATAAGTTATCTGGTCATATTATCGGAGATGGATAAATAATTAGGTACACCTGTTAAGATTCATCCTTCTAATTGTTACTGGAACTCCAGTACTCCACAAATGTTGAATTGTTGTTGAACCAAGAGTCCAAGCTTGAGGGTAGAATTTTTTGGTTGTCCCAGCATGCGGTTTATTATGGATAAATAAATTATCTGGTCATATTATCGGAGATGGCCTATTTTTTGTTACACAGCTATGCTTGAATTGCTTAAGTTGAGCATAAAATAATCCCAATGTCAATTTGTCAACCTTATCTACCTAGTAAACATCCAATCATACATATTGAGGATGGTCTCAAGCATGCATAGTTCATAATATTTAATTTCATTTACTACTGTGAAAACGTGAACACAAAAATAATAATATTTATTAGTTTTATATTAAGTTAAATACAAACACAATATACACATTTATAGACATGAGGAGTGACATCTCAACTCCAAACCATAATGTGAAACTAAGCTATACAAGATGAACAACACTCCTAATGGGCCATAAAAGTGAGCCTTTAGCATTTGAGCTTCTTATATAACATTTTCTATACTCTCCCACAAGTTGGAGCGTAGATATCGTTGGCCCAAAGCTTGAAAATTATTTGTCGATAAAGTGACCGAAGAAAGGTCTTTGTGAAGATATTGGAGAGTTGGTCTGCAGTGGGAACATGTTAAAGATCAATTTTGCGGAGATGGATTTTTTCTCTGATGAAAAGACAGTGTACTTCAATGTGTTTGGTTCGTTCATGAAATACGAGATTTTGTGCTATATGGATAACAACTTTACTATCGCAGTAGAGAACTGCAGGAGATGTAAGAGATGCACCAAGATCAGTAAGACTCTCCAACCAAGGAAGCTCTGGAACGGCAAAGGCCATCGAATGATACTCAACTTCGTCAGATGAGTGTGCAACACTCGCTTGTTTCTTGCTTCACCAAGTAATCAGATGCCCTCCAAAAAACATGTAGTACCCATTTGTAGATCGGTGATCATCAATGGAGCCTGCGTTGGATGCATCTGAGTAGACAATTAGCGAGATGGGAGATAAGGACTTATACACAAGCCCTTGACCTAAAGCATTCTTTAGATACTAAATGATTCACTCAACCGCTTGAAGGTCGGATGTACAAGGAGCATGCATGTGTCAACTAACCACGCCGACAACGAATGTATTATCTGACCGAATTACGGTCAAATAAATATGCTTGCTAACCATGCGACGATAATACTCTGGATTTACTAGAAGAAGATCAAAACAGACCCGTGAGCACAAAACTTGTGATTTGCATTCATGGGTGTGTCAGCTAACTTACAACCCATGTAGCTGACATCTTGTAAAGATCAGTGATGTACTTCCGTTGAGATAATACAAGCCCATCATGTTATCGGGCTACCTTAGTACCTAAGAAATATTTGAGATGCCCCAAATATTTGGTATGGAAGTGAGAGACCAAGTCCTCGTTGATCATAAGGATACCATTCAGATCATCGCCCGTGATTATGATATCAACTCACACAAGGAGGATCACAATACCCACTTTGCGACGATGCGCAAATAAGGAGAAGTCCACCAAGCTCCCAGCGAAGCCAATTGCTTGAACCACTTGACTAAAATTTTCAAACCATGCTTAAGGAGACTGCTTCAAGCCATATATAAATTTTCTTAGACGACGTACAAGAGACTCTATCGTGGCCTCATATCTAGGAGGTTGTTACATGTAGATTGTAGGCAGTCTTAGTCAGATCGCCATTAAGGAATGCATTTTTAATATCAAGTTGATGCAACCGCTAGTGGCGATGAGCTGCCAAGGAGATCAATACCTGAACAATTTTAAGCTTGGTCACTTGTGAGAACGTTTCTTCATAGTCAATGCCATATTTTTTAGAAAATCTTCTAGACACAGCGTGTTTTTAAGCGCTCAACCGACCAATCTGGTTTGTGTTTAATTGTGAACACCCATTTACATCCTACTTGGGATTGTTTAGGGGGAAGGGGCACCAAGTCCTCCTTGGTCCCATTGGACCATAGAGCCTTCATTTCATCATCCATTGATGCCCGCCACCTAGGATGCTGGAAAACCTCTTGTATAGAAGAAGGGGTGGAGATAGAAAACAAGGAGCATGCAAACCTATGAAGTTCAAGAGATAACCAGTGAAAGGAGGCATAATGAGAGAGCGGGTCAGCAATGGAGCAGCATGTGTCCTCGTGGAGAGCTGAGCCGATCAGTTGTACCATAGGCGTCATCAGTAGAGGCGATTGATTCGGAACAGACTGGCGAGAACGACGACGAGTATAAATGTTTAGTGGAGGAGGGGGCGAAGGCATCACAGTGATCGGTGGACAATCCATAAGGACGTTGAAACAAGGGGGTGTATGTGGTGTTTCGCCAGGGGAGGAATAAAATGGTTGATTTTTTAGGATGGTAACATCAGTGGATGTCACAGTTTCTTGATTGATGGGAGAAAAACATACATATGTTTTCTGAATTCGAGAGTACCAAACAAAGATATATTTGTGTCTCGTAGTGCCTGTTTTTCTAAAGGAGGGCCAAAAAGATGAACAAAACAAACGCCCGAAAACTCGAGGGGCTACAAGGAAGGGAGGTGTGGACAAAAATAGGATAGAGAAAGGGGACTCAAAGTTCAGGATAGTTGATGATATTCGATTAATTAAATAACATCAATGGTTATTACGAAGTTCCAATAAGTCTTTGGAACTTGCATTTGAAACATGAGAAATCTGACTACCTCCAATAGGTGTCGGTTCTTCCGCTCGGCCACACCATTTTGTTGTGGTGTATATGCACATGACGTTTGCTGAATATTACTCAAGGTATTGCAGGTTTCTTGAAATTTGTGACTAATGCACTCACGAGCATTATCTATCCGAATAATTTTGATATTAGTAGAAAATCGAGTTTATGCAATAAATGGGTGAAAGACATGTTTTATCTCGGATCGATCACGAAGTAAATATAACGCCACGTGCGAATGATCATCTATAAAAGTCGCAAAATAACAATATCCAGATAAACTACCAGTTTTATATGGTTCTCAAATGTCTGAATGAACTAAAGAGAATGGAGCATCACTCCTAGTACAACGAAGGGGGAAAGTCGAACAATGTTGTTTTCCATAGATACACGATTTGCATGGGAAAAAAATTCGGAAGCGCCTTTTGTAAGATTGGGAGAGGTGCATGGCCAAGAAGCTGATGTCAATCGACTGAAGTGATGGAAAAGAGAGCGGAGGAGGGTAGATCCAGAATGTAGAGCCCTTTCAACAATCATCCCCTACTAATGATACTCCGCGTCCGTCGATCCTGCACCACAAAGGAAGATACAAAAAAAGTTATGGAGTGGTCATGATGATGAGTGAGACTACTAACAGAGAGGAGATTAAATTGTGTACCGGGAACACGAAGTACATATTTTATAGACAGAGGAGGTGAGAGGCACGTATCCAGATAAGTTAACAAATGCGATTTCCCCATTTGCAACAACGGTAAACTTGGGGTAAATACTGACCATCAGACCATGTACCACAAGCGTTCCTGCAAAGTAGTGTGATTTGTGACCACAGAGTTTATTATCCAAGTGGGGCTATGGGAAAGACATGATGTATCTTCGTTTGATGCCGAGGCAAAGGATCCAGATATTTGAGTAACTAACCCCAAAGACTCTGGAGTTTCTCCCGCAAGGTGTTAATTTCAGATCAGGACATGCTAGGAGTGTCCGTCACAGAAGAAGCTTGGTGAGGAGGGATTTGCTGTTGACTGTTGTTGTGGGGAGTCATGTTTTCTATAGCAAGCTGTCTCAATGTGATTGTCCCTACCATGATAGGTGCACATGCAAGTGCTTTGTAACTGAAAATATAGTGAGAAACCCTAGTGCTTCCGTGGACATAGGTAGATTGTCGAACCACGTAAATCTCTATGTTTTTTTACTTGTTTTCTTGGCATTTTTTTTTCGTTGCTTTCGATCTTCGTTCCTAAGAACATTAGCACGGACACTGTAAAGATGTGGTATTCTAGTCATCATCATTGCTATACCCATTGCTTTTTTTTGCGCTCTCTGGGTTGCCCGATCAAGAGTACGAGGTTGATTTTGAATCCACACTTTGATGAGAATCTTATATTGCGTCACAAATGACGTCAGATCACCAACCGACCAGGTTCATCAGTCTGGTGGTCCTGAGATAGATCAAATAAATTGTGAAGGCTATCTTTCCCAGAGTAAAGGGACTTTAGTTCATCGACGTAGTCTTCACAGTTTCATTGTTTATAGAATTTAATATCCAGAACTGAACTCGACCATCATCTTGAAACCATTGCTCAGTAGGCTCAGTCGAGGGTCTCTAGCAGATGATGAAGATGACCCTTAATCTGGAGTATTTGGTGCACTGAGTGGACCCACTCAACAAAGTTCTTCTACCCAGCAAGAGAAATAGTGGTGATTTTCAGCTCGTCTCAGATTTCATATACGAGAGCAGAAGCGGGGGTGATCGGAATGGTGGACGAGGCTGAAGCAACATTTGTCCCCATCTTATAAATTCAAGGAGAGACTTGATTAAGCCAAGAGACTCGCACAAGAATCTGCGGGCAAGGTCCTCCAAAATTCTGCAAGCCTTGGTGAGCTTAAGCAAGTATAAGCGAGCTCCAGGTACTGGAGGTTTTGTCGACCTCTCGGTGAGTTCCAGTCGGTGAAGACCAAATAATTGTCTGCTAGTACAAAAGATCTTGTCGACCTCTCGGCGAGCTCCTTGCAAGTCTCTGCGAGTACAGGAGGTCTCGTCGAGTTCTAGTCGGCGAGTTTTAAGCAAGTGTCTGCAAGTACATGAGATTTCATCCACCTATTAACGAGCGCATCCTAGTTTTTGTGAGTACAAGAACGATCGTTGGGTTTTTGACGAGCTTCGACGTGTGTTGGTTCCTGCGATGAATTCCTCAGAGTATCTGTGAGCAAGAAGATCCGACACATATTTACTAGCTCTGGCGAGCTCTAGTGCTCGTCGTGTTCTTTGGATGGTGAGCTCCAGTAATCGGTGAGTTCCGGTCTTCTGTTGGCGAGTTCTAGTTGGTGAGTGAGGTTTTCTTATGCGAAGAGTAGCGAAATGGGGAGCTGGATCAACGCAAGCGAGCTTAGGCGAGAGGAGCCTTCTGGACTGGAGTCGCTCTAATACCATTTGAAAGCGTGAACGCAAAATTAATAATATTTATTACTTCTATATTACGTACAAACACAATGTACACATATTTATAGCCTTGATGAGTTTCATTTCAACTCTAAACCACAATGTGGGACTAAGCTATACAAGGTGAACAACACTCCTAATGGGCCATAAAAATGGGCATTTAGCATTTGATTTCGTATACAACATTTCTTCTTTAATTACTATGCGATTTACTGGTCTCACCAATTTCTTTTCATCACCAATTAAAAAAAACCCTAGTCCATCTATTTGGTGTGCTTTACAAATTCTCCCTTTTGTTTTTTTATAGATAGAACTGAATTTGATGATAGTTCAAGCTTGACTATGTTTCACTTACCTAAACCGTGCTTGTGGCCATTAAAGTTTCCCTTTTTTCACAAATTCCAAAGAATTCTCGAAGAGCAAGAATGTGCCTAATATAGGAATAGGCTGTTTATAAGTTGCTGGACTTTTTGAATAATAGTAGTTTCTTTATGTCTCACGCTATAATTCTTTGTAACTCATTCTGGATAAAGCAGATTTTTAATATTTATGTCTACACTGCACGTTAACAACTGTCAAACTTGTGGAGATGGAGGGTCTTCAATAAGTTGTTTTTTAGTTGGAATTTTTGATGCCTCTTTAATACATCAATGAGAAAGGAAAAAAGCAATGATTCATCTCCATAAAGTAATCGATGTGCAGTTACAATGCCGAAGAAAACACAAGATGCTAAAAATGCCTTGTTGGAATGTTACCCTCTAGCATCTTTGTAGCAGTATGCGGATTATTTGCAATGAGGATGTCTGAAAAATATTAAAACTGAAATTCCATTTAGTCTTGTTGCTCTCTCCGTTCTCTATTTTCGCATAAATGACATGATTGAAGGAATTGGGTATCCTGATTCGCTACCTTCACCCTGTGTAATTAGAAGCTGAAATATCAATATACAAGAGACATGCAATGTAAGCGATGTAATTGATGGGTGCATGTGAATATAATCCTTTCCATTACCCTGCTTTAAGTTAAGAACTTACTAGTAACATATCCTTTTGTTTACCTTACAATTACCTGTTCATATTAATATCCTTGCTCTACTAAGTATTAAACTTATCTTTCATTGACACTTGCCATATTATGCAGAAATCATGGACTTTGGTTACCCCCAGAATCTTTCACCTGAAATTTTGAAGCTCTACATCACTCAAGAAGGAGTTCGTTCGCCCTTCTCGTCAAAGGTTAGGCTCCATTAAGGCAACTTTTTAGATGTGTATGTTAGTGAGCTATGCTTGCCAGTTCAATGTTTTTCCGGTTGCCAATTTATTTGATGCTTTTTCAAAAGTGTCACTACTTAAAAGAATGCAAGTAGATGCATGCATGGTCATTTGAAGTGAGAACTAGAAATGAAATCAAGTAGGTTTTTTTGTTCAACTTTATTTCCATATTTATACTTGCACTTGCAATTGGTTTTTTAAGCATATGCTTTTGGACGGTGCTAGCTATAAGTCTACAATCTTCCATCTCCCTCTCTTTTTTTCCCTAGGTGATTATTTTGTTTTTCTGTTCTTATTCAATTGTAGACTTCGGACAAGGCAGTTCCAAATGCAACTTTACAAGTTACAGGTGCTGTTGGTTGGAGGCGTGAGGGTCTTGCATACAAGAAGAACGAGGTGTGTTTTTTTCCTTTATCATCTTCTACCCCTTAAAAAAATCTTCAACTTTTTTCTTTACACTATGAATGATATACTTATCCTAGTTCTTTTTCAGGTTTTTTTGGATATTGTGGAAAGTGTCAACCTCCTTATGTCTTCCAAAGGTATATACCACTTTGGTTTGCTTGTTAAAAAATAATACTCATTAAAAAAAATATGGTCGTCAAAAAATTATATGCTATACACAATGTTTCATTGCTCTCTCTCTCTTTATTGGTTTAGGTAGTGTACTACGTTGTGATGTGACCGGCAAGATTCTCATGAAATGTTTCCTCTCGGGCATGCCTGATTTGAAGTTAGGCTTAAATGACAAAATTGGTCTGGAGAAGGAATCACAGCTTAAATCCAGGCCTATGAAAAGGTACGTATGGAATGCCCTTTTTTTGAGGAACTTCAGAAAACATCATTCAGTTCCATGCTTCTAGTTTATTTTTAATATGATGGTTTTCATGATTGAACTGAAACCAATATCTTTATCTTTTTTAGTATCATTTTTCCTACTCATCTCTCTTGAGCCCGCCATCATGTTTTGTTAAGCAAGATCTTGGGTGCATAAAATTATACACAATCTGTTTGTTTTGAGGATGATATTTATGTCGATTGCAAAATGTCAAAAAAGTGTTTGCTTCTATTCAAGTTTATGGGCTACGAGGCAATTGGCACCATATATTTTTAAAAAATATAAGATTAGAGTGTCGACATCTTACATACAAAGTTGGCAATATATATATATATATAATATTAGAGTGCTGACACCTCACATAAAAAAGTGGCATAGAAAAATAATAAAGCTTTGTTGAGGGAAAAAGAGACAAAGGTGCAGATATTTTATTGAATAGATAAATCCTATATATATAATAGAGTTATAATGGTACAATCCTTGTGAGAAGAACTAGTTGACTAAGATGATAATCTACAAGATATAATTTGGTGGTTATAATAGAACTTTTATAATGATATATTGATATTATATGCTAGCATTCATTAGTAAATCTCAAGGAGACACAAAGTGTGCCAACTTGAGTTTGGACTCATGACTAATAGAAATGTTTGTATGCCAACTGAGTTTGGAGTTGTAGCTAGTAAAAAAGATAGTCTGCAGTAAGTAGAGATTATTGGCTAAGAGGTTGCAGCTTGGGAAAATAAATTTGAAAGTAAGAAGGTTTAGCCACCCGTGGTTGAGATTCATCAATTGAGTTTTGTCCACTTGAGTGAGGTTCAAAAACTTAGCTATATGGTTGTCAACTTGAGAGAATGAGAGTAGGTTCGATTACCTGATAGAAGTTGAAATCACCGAGACAGGGTCCATGTTGGCGAGGAACGTTTTTCAGTGAAGACATTATAGGATTTCTTCTGTATGTCCCAATGTCGCTACACGCGAGGGACATGGGGACGGACAAACACATTTAGCATAGTACGCCTCTCAAGAAGGCCCACACGACGAATTATTAGCTCAATGGTAGAGCGTGCCCTTGATAATTGTGTCATTGTGCCTGGACTGTGAGGGATCTCAGCTACATGTATAGTTCAATGTGCTCATCGACGTCTAACCCGAAGATGCAGATCATCCAACGCATATTAGCATGGCGTACTCTTCCTGTTTGAATTAGAGGTTGAAACTAAACTTCTCCTCAAGAAGATAGATTGGGCGATTTAGGATCGAACTTTCTATACACTCGTGGGATCCGGGGGGGTCAAGGTGTGTGTGTGATGGGGGGGGGGGGATCTAACGGTTTCCCCCTTCTCAATAATCCATACAACCCTTGTCGGTGTATGCATAGATATCTCTCAAGCACATATTGAGTTTGACCTTAGGGTTTAGGATCGATTAGGGCCTCTCGGCGGTACTCTGGTTGGACAGTGGCACTGATACCGACTGTGGTATTAACATACATGATACAACAACAATGATGACTTAGTCGTGGAAGTGGAAGGAAGATTGACGTGCTATCAACAATGAGGCATTTGTGGAAGGTGATGCAAATGTAGAGGTCGAGGATACTATCAGATTCAAGGAGTGCAAGACCTTACCCATGTAGAGCGAGCCATCCAACTTGTCGTTGCCACTTCTGATTTCCAATCACAATTAGTGGATTCGAGATTGGTGATGACCATGCGACTATGACGTATAAAGAGATGATGACGAGTTTAGAAAAGCTTTGAAATGAGGAAGACAATCTCATTGTACCTATCGAACACATTTGAAGGCGTTCTTAATGGGAGGGCTATGACAATGACAACTACTCTAATAAATAGTATGACAAATAGGGCAAGGACCGACGAGGCGACTTGTTAGGATGAATGATATTGTGGTGATGGTAGTGGTATGCCACGCAGAGATTATCGTAATTGGCTCTGTGCCGAGGGACCCATGTTTTGATTAATTTGTAGAGTTGAGCTGACAAACCTCAACCCCAGCATGAGATGGGTGGTGTTAGAGAAATTTGTTATTGAAACCTAAAGCTTTAATACCATACTAAGGGGAAACAAGAGATAAACATGTTCAAATATCTTATTCAATAAAGAAATCATTTATATATTATTTAGGCAATTCATGTGACCAAGAAATGAACGACAAAGAATAATTCGTGGGAAGTAATCTCACATATAGGTTATGGCTAGAGGGCTATGGTAGCATAGGCAGTCCCAATGTAGGCCACTACTATGGGAACAATGATGAATGAGATGACCTTCAGGGATTGATGATGCTAGGGCTGAGGCAGTGTCACATCCCACTGGGAGCTGATTGTGATCAGTTTTGAGCTGGGGGATGAGGTTCTCATCTTTTGAGGAGTTGAGTAACAAACCTCAGCCCCACCAATAGAAGAGCTGGGTAAGAGAAATCGAGTAATAAATTTAAATTTATAATACCATGTTAAGAGAACAAGATGGATAAATATGTTTCCTCTCAGGCATGCCCAAAATTTGATTAGGTCTTTCCAAGCTTTAGTTCTGATTTACTTAAAGATTCAGTTGTTCACTTGAACCCAATTTTTTATTAGGTCTGGCCCACATTGTCTTTTGTTGCCTAAACCTGTCTCAAAAATATAGCTGAGCTAAGTCGGGTATGATCAATTTAGGCTGAAATTGTTGCCCAAATTTGAAAAATGCTCATTATGGCGGGCCCCTATTTGTTCTAAGAGATTGTTGGCCTATCGGTTTTGGTGGGCCTTGTTCTCGTTCATAGCTTTTGTGACCTTAGAAATAACAGTCTTATCTTTTTGCAAATTTGTATTTGCTAATATGAGAGGTTGGATTTGCTCAACTGCTTAGAAATTTTGTTTTATCTGATGACATTGGTTTGATGTAGAAAGGTGAACATGGCATCCTTTTATAAAATTCAGTTATTCTTAAGGGGCTTATAATGCTTCAGTAGAATAATAGGATATGCTATAATGCAGTTTTCATAATGATACCTAGGAGGGCTATTTACCCTTCCCAAGTTTCTTGTAAAGCCGGATTTATCTTCTCCGTTCAAGCTGATATTTCCATGGGAAAAGAGGGGGATGCCCTTTCTATGCATGGAGTCCTGGTCATTATTTCCATTCAATCAATTAGTTTCCATGCATAAAAAGATTTTATATGCAATCTTTCACAGTATTCGGTCATGTTTCTATTTCTTCAATGCATCATTTGTTAGTGCCTAACATTACCAATAGTCTGTAGAATTGTATAATCTGTGAACTGTTTTGTTCAACTGCCTTCTAAAAAAATATTTAGTATTGTTTTGCAGTGGAAAGACAATTGAGCTGGATGATGTCACATTTCATCAATGTGTGAACCTGACGAGGTTTAACTCAGAAAAAACAGTCAGTTTTGTGCCACCTGATGGAGAATTTGAACTGATGAAGTAATTAATCACTCCTTAACCCTTACTAGAAGTGAACATATTGTAATTTTTTTCGTTGAAATGCACTATTTGTAGGTTTGGTCTTTTAATGGTTAGTTAAGCTCATTTCATGCATGGATGCTCTATTAGTTTATGCTAAATTTAATTTTTTGGGATTTATACCAAAAACCATTAGATTGTGATGAACCAATGGGGAGCAAAGTTAGGCTCGATGCACTGAAGATCAAACCCATTTTACTCTCGTAAGGTTTAAGCCATGTGCCAACGGCTTGGTGTTTCTACAACATATTTTTCACTTTCTCGACATGAAATTAAACTCAACTTTCCTCTCACAGGCCTTATCAGTAACATTAGATATATAAAGTGCATGCATAAAATGAGTAGTTAGTGGAACTAACACAGAACCAACTGAATTTGGAAATTCTGTAGTCATGGAATTTGTGGTATTGAATGTAGTTTATCATTGAAGACAGTGCAACTCGTTCTTCATCTATTTGATCTCTCTAAGTGACATCTTAATTTTTGAAAATAGCGAGGTATTATTTTATTTGTAATTTGTTTTATTTGGGTAGTGATTTACTTGTTATGCTAATTCTAGGAAGACATATTGAGTGCTGGAAGAAAAGAAAACCTTCGAGTGAATGCTCGTTTGACGATTTGATTGCATTTTCTAGACTCTCCTTATTAATCTTCCGGGAGTAGAACACAACCTTTTATATCAAACCCTAGCTCCAATTAATTAATCCATTGAGTTATTTGGGGTATTGCTGCCACACCCTAGTCTTCTCAGTTCATTAATATGAGCTTGAATTTTAACACCCTCCCTCAATCAAATACCGTAAATATCTAACATCCCCAAGTGTAAAGAGCTTTTATGAAGATTTTGTCCAGACACAACTTTATTAAACATGCCACCCGATTGAGCATTTGAAGGAACATAATCTGTGAAAATAACTTTAGCTTGGATTTTCTCTCTGATAAAGTGACAATCAATTTCAATATGCTTAGTCCGCCCATGGAAGATATGATTAGATGCTATGTGAAAAACAACCTGGTTGTCACAATAAAATAGCATAGATCCTTGAACAATAAAATTCAATTATCCAATAATAGCTTTTAGTCACATGAGTTCACACATTGCCAGGGTCATGGCTCTATATTCAACCTCAATAGATGATTGGGAAACCATGTCTGTTTCCTGCTTTTCCAAGGCACAAGATTTCTATCCATGAATATAGTATTACCATTAGTACATCTTCTATCAACATCAGATCTAGCCCAATCAACATTACAAAAGCTCAACACATCTAGAGGTCTATTGTTCTTGTACAGGATCCCTTCCCAGAAGCCTATATAAGATACTTAAGGATTCTCAAATCAACTTCATAATGGACTTTAGAGATATTAGGGCGATATGGTTAAGTAAATTAACTTTTCCACCAACCAGGAGAGTCATCTTTATGAATTTTGTAGTTGGGATCAATGGGACTTTCCACCGGTTTGACACCAAGATACCCAACTTCTTCAAGGTCCACCACCTACTTCTCTGAGAAATAAAAAACTGTTTAGCAGATCTAGCCACCTCAATTCCAAGAAAATACTTTAGTACTCTGAGATCTTTAATATCGAAGGCAGATGTCATATCCCTCTTAACATCAACAATATGCTGTTCATCGTTTCCTGTGATAATAAGGTCATTGACATACGCGATAAGAGTAATAATATGCTTGGCAGCTCGATGAATGAACATAAAGTGATCACAATTGCTCCTGGAGAATTGCATATCAAGAAGTTTAGAACACAACTTTTTGAACCAAGCCCAAGGAGATGTTTGAGACCGTAAATAGATTTCTTCAATCGACAAACATGTTTTTTTTTTGGGGGGGGGGGCATTTAATCCAGGAGGAAGAGCCATATAAATCTCTTCAGAAAGGTCCCCATGAAGAAACACATTCTTCACATCAAGTTGATGAAGAGTCCATGACTGGTTAGCAACAATATAAAAGAATATCCTTACATAGATAAGTTTAACAATGGGGGCTAATGTCTCATGAAAATCTACACCATCAATTTGAGCAAAACCCTTAGAGACAAGTTTGCCCATGTATCGATCAAGAGTGTCATCTTGTTGATATTTGGTAGTATACTGTGTATACACTCATCTGCATCCAACAATGTGTCTGTCGTTCGGCACATGAACAATCTCCGTGTGTTCTGCATTTTTAAGGCTTGCATTTCGATATCCATGACATCCCTCCAAAGAGGATTGATAACCACTTCATAAAATTTATTAGGAATGGAAATAGTTAGTATAGAAGCAAGATATGATTGTAGCGAGGGAGAGATAGAGTGGTACCTAACTTATTGATTAATATGATACCTAGTCCCCACTTTTAAGGACCGGGAAAGCATGTGCAACAATAGAGATAGACTCAACCTTTGGATCAGGTGGAGAACACATAAGTGGTGGACAATGAGTACTGGTCTTATGTACCTCAGTGTCAACTAATTTCCTAGTATGATAGACTTGAAGCTTTTTGCGTCTCTGATATGGTCGAATTTAAACACCTTGCCACTTCCTCCTTTCCTGAGGGGTCAAAATTTATTTAAAAACCTCTCCTTTAGAGACACATCCCTTTGGCTTCTCTTGATGAATATCTACAAGAATAGGAAGAGGAGCAAAATCATAAGAGATTTGAGTTTCTCTATGGATAGTGAATTGTTTGCTTTGTTCAGAGTAATACATAATTTCAAAAAAGGTAACATACTAACATCTTTCGATATGAACCTCTTATGCATCTAAGGAGAACAACATTTATACCCCTTTTGGTTGGCCACATATCCAAAAATAATAATACATTTGACAGCTTTTGGTCCAAGTTTATCCTTGTTAGGCCCCACAATATGAACAAATTCAACAGAGCCAAATGCTTTAGGAGGAAGTCTAAATATAGGGGAGTTGATTTATAAGATTTGTAACGGGTACCTTCCTCCCAAGTGTCCAAATGCATTTGATTAATCATGAAGATTGCTGTGAGAACTCCTTCATCCCATATCCCCTTATGAACATGCATTTCTTTTAGTACATACATAGTAGTATCCAATATATGTTTGTTCTTTCTTTCAGTAACTCAATTTTGTTGGGGGGTTTGCATGACAAGATGTTTGAAACACAATCCTTTTTTTTAATTCATTAAGTTTTCTAGATATGAATTCTCCCTCATTATCCCTCCTGAGCACTTTTACATAGCATCAAACTGAGTTTCTAGATAATTATAAAACAATTTAAATATTTGTCGGGCTTTATTTTTCTTTTCATTAGATATATCTAAAGTAAAATGAAGTAAAATGAGAAAAATCATCAATGAAAGATACAAAATAATGGAAACCATTGACATAATTGAAGGGGTGTGGTCCACACATCTTAATTTCTCATATCAAAGCATTTAGATCTCACACTAAAACATACGGGTAAGTAGTACGACAATATTTTTTAAATTCACAGCTTGAAACTAAATACATTTATTACAATGTAGAATAAATGCAGGAAAATTGATTTAAAGATTTTCAAATTGACATGCCCTAATCTACAATGCCTAAGAGCGAGCTGATCATCCTTACAAACTTTCCCTATTTTATAGGCCTACCCAATATCCATAATGTAGACCGCACCAGACTCACATCTATCACCAATCGTTTTCCTTCTCACCAGATCCTGAAAAAAAAAGTGAGAGAGCAATTCAAGTTGTTTGATAAGAGAGCTTACAAATAATAAGTTAATATAAAATGAGGGAACAAGCTACACTGATATTTGAGGATAAAATCAGGAGAGATATGAAGGGTTCCTTTACCAGATAAAAAGGCAGATGACCCATCAACAAAGTCTAATATTGCCAAAAAAAAGGAACAAGAGTGGTAACCTGATTTGGAGACCCTATCATATGGTCAGATGCTCCAATGTCCATGGAGCACTAAACCTTCATAAGGTGGAAGCTTGAGCGGCGGTACATGTAATTTCCTGCAATGAGGATCTTTCAAAAGTAGTCTTCAAGGCGGTAAATTCTATGACAAGACTTTTCTTTTCAGATGTGAGTCTCTCTTTGGTATCAAGGGTGCTATACAATGCATTCTAAGGTCGAACATACGTCCCATCAATACCTTGGAGCCTACCGTTAAGAACTAAATTGGGATGAAGCTCTCAAAATTTGTCCTTGTGCTTTTTATTTACACAATGAGAACATTTCAGCTTGCCCTTTCATCCTGACCTTTGGGTTCAGTGCCATGATTGGAAGTTCTATAGCCCTATCTCTTTGATCAACAACTAAGGCTGATTTCTCATTTCCCAACTCTACTTAAGCAAGAAGAGTTGATCTGACTGGTTTCTCCCCTTATATAATAAGGCGCAAAATCTAAGTCGGGGAAAATGCCTCTGTCTAATAACTGAACTCTCTAAAATTCAAGTTCAAGAGGTAAACCTAAAGGCATCTCAAACACCCATCTCTGCGTGAGGTCTTTCCTATACTCTTCAACCAACGAAAGTTAGAATACTTATCGATCTTTGCACATGTATGTTAACTTACTATAATAGTTTTTGAAGTGTTGCATGTGGTCCATAGAAACCCGTTTGAAGTGCAATTGATATACCTTAGCCAAATACTTTTTGAGATCTTTTTTCAATAAGATTCCACATCTCTTTGACAGTTTGACAGAATAGAAAATGGTTGGAGATATTCAGTTCCATAGAATTTAGACGTCAATCCATTACTATTAGATTCTCCCCCTCTCATTCCTCATAGGAGACATCAGATGTAGAAGGAGGAGGTCTTGAGCCATAATGAAACAGAGTGTCTTGTAGCTTTCAATAAAAATACGAAATGAGTGAGCCTATGAAAATAATTTCGGCCATTAAATTTGATTTGCGTAACGCCATGTGAATACAATGGTTGAATTCAATGAGAATAAAAGTTCGGTGACTTGCTTATCTTCGTTAGCTATCTCAAATCAACAACTAAGCAAGGACCTCCTTAAAAATTAAACCCTTCTTCATAGTACCTTGCGAGATGATCAGCGGTAGCTGAAACCAATAATAGACTCCGGGATCTCAAATCTCAGTGACCCTATGAGTGCCCGCCCTATGTGCGTCGAGCAAAAGGATCAAAGCTACCGTCTGCGTGCGTGTCGGAGATCAGGTTCCAGTCCTGGTGTCGAGTAGAACCACGGATCGAAGCTTCAGTCAGGATCTCCCATCTTTGCGTCAAGCAGATCGACAGATCAAAGTTTGAAGGAGATCAGATTGATGGATCGAAGCTCCAATCAGGATTAATTCCAGTCGAAATCTCCAATCTCAGCGTCGAACAATGAATCAAAGTCTCCAACATGCATACAATGAGCAGACAATGATAACCTCCTTCATTGGCGTGCTCCAGTCTCTGATACTGTGAATAATGAAAGAAAAGAATACCTTCGAGTGCCTGGGTGCCGATTTGATTACATTTCCAACAGTCTCTTTCTTATTAATCTTCTGGGAGTAGAACACAACCTTATATATCAAACCCTAGCTCCAATTAATTAATGTGAGTTTGAATTTTAACATATATTACTTGCAGAAAAAAATCTGGTAACCTTGTAAATTTTCTTTTGACTGGCCTCAGTTCTTCATTTATTTCTGATAGAAATGGAACACATTTTTCTAGGTACCGGATCACCGAGGGTGTGAATCTTCCTTTTCGAGTGCTGCCAACAATCAAGGAATTAGGCCGGACACGGTTGGAAGTAAATGTGAAGGTATGCACGCTGCAGGTGGATGAGTGCTGACAGTTAATATGCAGAAAATCGCCAATACAACTCTTATATATTTTGTAGGTTAAGAGTGTTTTTGGTGCAAAAATGTTTGCACTTGGAGTAGTGGTCAAGGTTCCAGTTCCAAAGCAAACTGCCAAGACAAGCTTTCAAGTAACATCTGGTCGAGCAAAGTACAATGCTTCTATTGATTGCTTGGTGTGGAAGTAAGATTTGACAATACTTTTCGCCTGTATCTTCCTAATTTTTTATCATCTTAAATCTTAATCCATTCTATTCTGTATGTTGTGATGGAATTGAAGTGGTGGATATCCATTTTAGTCTTTATATTGATTTAGTTTACTGAGATATATGCACATGTTTCATTATGAGCATCTGCCTTTTGTTTTGTGCTAGTTTGTTTCAAACAGTATATGACATTATAACTTTCAGGATAAGAAAATTTCCTGGACAAACAGAAGCAACAATGAGTGCAGAAGTTGAACTTATTTCTACAATGGCAGAGAAGAAACCTTGGACCAGGCCTCCAATCCAGATGGAATTTCAGGTTTAATTTATTTTTGCTGTCTATATTATTTATCTCAACATATTCACTTACAACTTATGATATATCGGATTTGAGGCACTTCTTTAGAATGTGCTATCTATTTATTTGATTAGTAAGAGAAAATGGTAGAGTTTTACCATTCTTAAAAGCATGAAATGAGATTGCTCCCTGTTGAAATAAGGTCTCTAATTTTTTATTTTTAATATGTAATATTATAGGGATAAGAGATGTAATGGTTTATTGAGAAAAAAGTAGAGTGAGAGACTCTTAAAGTTCTTAATAATTCTACCATCGTCTCTCCTTAACTCATCTTATTACCAAGTCATCTATATATCCATGCCTATACTTATTTTCTAATATTTAATAATGGTAAACTAATCATTATATTAGTTTAGATTTCTATTTGCAATTGTTAATTTGATAATTATTGTTTAAGCTATTCAACAAACTTGGTACTCAGGAATAGGAAAATGAGATATATAAATAACTAATATAAGATATAAAATATCTAAGCCTTGATTAAGTTAGATGCATTAAGTAAAGAGGAAGATCTTGATTAAAGAGAAGAACTTGAAAGAGGGATGAAAAGTCTACAATGAGAAGTTATGAGATGTGAGTATTTAAGAAAGAAATGTTTTTGAAGAACACATTGAATAAAATTATTGATTGATCCAAGAAGGTAAATTGAAACTAGTTTCAAAGAAAATGCATAGAGATAAAGAAATTTGAAAAGTTATGTGAGATATTGTAGTGGTTTCGTTGATGAGTCTTCTCTATTAAAATTTGAAGATCGAGAAGATGCCAAATTTCTAAAGCAGCAATTGTTGCTAGTATACAAGAACAAAGCAAATGTTTTCCATTGCATTAATTATAAGAGAATCAAACTTACGAGTATGCTGTCATAGAACCATGTAGCAAATAAACTTAGGAAATTTACTTCAATTTCAGGTAATCATATCTATTATGGAAATAATGTGTTCAAGGCGATTAAGGATAATCATAAAGAGCAAATAAACTACATGTAATCAGGTACCATGAGATTTGATATGATGTGAATTATGAAATATGTCTGTAAATTTTCACTGAAGTTTGTGAATATTTAAATAGAACAATAATTAGTATTTGAAGTAGTTGTGGAGTGACTACAAAATTTCTAATCACAATAGATTTACATTAAGAATCATCATCGAGTCCATATCGTTTTGTAGTTATGCTTATCTTATTCAATTAGGTGGTATGCTTTACATTATTTCTCAGACATAAATAATTTTGCATGTGGACTTTATTTCAAATAAATATTTTACTGTTTATGGATTCTGTAAGTGATATTCAGTTCTTTCAATGTCAGGTTCCCATGTTCACAGCATCAGGCTTGCGTGTCAGATTTCTAAAGGTATGGCTTTTGTTTAATTATCTCTAAAAATTGTTGGGTAAATCAGCTTTTAATCCTTATCATTTAGTTCTGGTTCCACTTTTTTTCTTAATATTTTAATTATCTTAATCACATTCTTACAATCTTAATTAATCATTTCTTAATTTTCTTAATCACATGAAAAATCCTCAATTAATATACTGCTCCTATTTTCTTAATTGAAGTTTTCCTCCCAAAAAGACTGAACTAACCTGGATAAAAGAAGTAATCTTGCGGGTGAGGTCACCTTTCTATGGTTTGGAAAGAAATTGGTTTATTCTATTACCTAATTTGAGTTTTGAGTTCTTTTGTAATGACTTTAAACTATAGAGATTCAATTGAGATAAATGAAATTAATTTTAAGGGACGCGCACTGATTTAGTAACCAGATTGACTAGGAAATATATATCTTGGTGTAGAAATATCTAACGGTTGGCCCGTGTTTAGGCTTTTGGGTTGAATATGACCTTAACCACTAGTGAATCTCGTTTAAATCATGGTTGCTGCTGCCTAATAGGTGGTCTTAGAGCCATTATTTTTTATGAGATCAGATATGTTAGTGTGGTCTGTGGCTCTGATAGATTTTAACTACTTCAACCATAGTTAAGCAAGCAAGGTTCAAGAGCTGGTTACACCTCGTCTAAATCTGGATGGCTGAGTGTACTCGTCGCTCATGATAAGTTGATAATATTGAAAAAAAATCTTTTAGAGACTAGTGACCGATGTGAAGCTCTCATGTGAGCGGGCAATTTTGATGGAACCCCAGAGCAGTGGTTCTGTGCTGTATTGATTACTGTCCAACTTCGATTTCTTCTTGATTTTCGCTCCATAAACAATTATAAGGAACAAAGTGGAACCAAAGCTAAACAAATTCATCAAATTTGATATGCTGCGATTGGGAATGTTATGCAGGTATGGGAAAAGAGCGGATACAATACGGTGGAATGGGTTCGGTACATCACAAAGGCTGGATCATATGAGATCAGATGTTAGCAGTTGGTATTTCATATAGTAGCAGATTCACAATTGGAGAAGGAAGAGCTGTGAGAATCCAAATGCAATGGAGGAGAGGCAGCAGCATTATATTTATTAAATATATTAAAATATATTCTTCTATGCAGTCTTGCAGCTTGCAGCAAACTGAACCAGCAACACACCAGTGTTAGAGAGTGTTAGAGAGTGGCCTTGTGATTTTCTCCACAGATTAGCTGCCGAACTTCATCCGCCGCTTTGGTTTGTTCTTTTGGTTTTTGTTGTTATAGCGACATTTGATTGTACTATTTTTATTTTTTAATATTTTTTGCTCTCTAGAATGTTCTTGTCTTCAGGTTTTGTTCAATGTTGATTTGTAAATGTGATATATATTCTCTTGGTTGTGATGCGAATATGATTGTGTATTTGTAGTTCTGTTGTTTTGTGCGTGTAGATGGCTTCCATGTTTTGAATCCAAATTGGCAATGCTACACTCAATGAATTTTATCAGTTTCATGTTATTATATATATTTACCGGGACCTCCTACAGCTTGCACCCCTCTAACTTTCAAAATTACAATTATCCCATTCAATGTTTATTCCAGGGGGGTACTTTTGTACATGTATGTTATGAAATGTTAGATTTTTGTAATTTTGAAAGTTAGAGGTGCAAGCTGTAATTGCACAAACTTCAAGGGGAGGTTTGAAAAATTACAGATTGCACCCCTCTAATTATTGAAATTACAAAAACCTCCTCTGAATGTTACAAAACATAATATTTACTTCCCCTGAAGTTCACATTTCATAACTTCATGGGAGGTAAATGTTATATTTTGTAAGATCACGGGAGGTTTTTGTAATTTCAATATAAGAGGGGTGCTATCTGTAATTATGCTAGCTTTCAGGGGAAGTTTTGGTAATTATTCGTGCGTGTCTATATATATATATATACAGTATAATCATTATCCCAGCTCACTGGAGCAAAACACCGCGACATCCATCGCAAATGTTAATGTTTTGATCTTTATGAATAAACTCTGATTTCATAATAAAGTCTTGCTAATTCTGAAGAATTAAATTTAAAGAAAATTTAATTAGCATATTTAATTTATTATAAAATACAGTGCATTTTAAAAATAAAATAATATGCGGCAAAATGACAGATAATGTGAACAAGTCAACAAAGACAGGATGTATTTTCTTAAATTAAAAAATTATCCTCAGGCAAATTTAAGGTTTAAATATTTTAATTTGTTATAATTTAGTGTATTGGGCTGGATATGGCTGTAATATTGGAGGGATTGTTGCGTCCGAAGAGCGTTTCGAAATCGCTGTCCGAGATCGCTGTCCGTGTGCCGCGTGCAAGATCGAAGGGAGGCAATTAAATCTAAAAAATCATCAGGATTGGTGAACCCGTTCACATATTCGAGCAAAGAACAAATCGGAATCCGCTTGTCGGATCCAAAAATTTCGCATAATATTGACCATCACCTCAATTTTAATTAAAAAAAATAGTGGATTTCAACTTTCAAGCGGTATATATAACCAAAAGTCCAAAAGTCAACTTTTATGGTGACATGTAAGATGAACTTTTTGTTATACACACATATTTAGGGTCCGTGTCGCGGCGGTTGTAATCAAAATTATTATGAACCGTGCCCGACCTCATCTAAGGAACTTCATCTATTTTTAAATCCAAAATTGGGGGCAATTTTTTTGTGCGCCGTTCCCATCTCTAGGTGCGGAACTGTATTTTTCTCTAAGAATACAGATGTATCAGAAAATACTTTTATAAATTTCAAATCAATTTTGATATATTTTTATAATCCACATGTATTTTTACAAATGAATACTTACCGTAAAAAAAATATAAATCAATATTTCGATTTATATTTTGTAAAAAAAATGTACATTTTAGCGGAAAAAAATAATTTCGCACCCTCCTCTAGGAACAATACTCGTATCTACAAATTTTCCCAAAAGTGATTCCTTTTTTCTTGGCAACGATCATATTTGTTGTCGTGTCAAACACATTTTATGACGCCGCAAAAACTAACCCTTAGTGTTGAGGCATGGGTACCCCTCGTGCATAACAATATCCCTCAAGAATAAATTTTATATTATTTTTAATTATATTATTTATTTTTAATTCTAGAATAAAAATCCCAAATTATGACAAAATAATTGGTTGCTAGCTGAATTTTTAATGGTATCACCTATTCGACTAAAATATGAGAATATATGTGTATTAAATACAGAATATAAATAAATTGTAGTAGTTACGTGGATCTGTAAAAGTGATTATTAAAAAGTGCTTTCAATTAAAGATTGACTAAAACATCATTCTGAATCTAGATAATTATTGTCCTACAATTACGTTGTTAATTCCCAATTAAATAGAGCAGAAGCACATTTACATAATCAACTGTAATCTCTGTAGAGCTGCAATCAAATCTACGTCGGAATCGCCGAGAAGAATCTCTTGGGCAAGGTCTCCTCTTTTATTAGGTTTGATTCTCGCTTACGCCCTCTCGGTGGACCGGAGGAGGATTCAATGGGATTCTTCCGCAGGATAGGCACAATTCTAGGGTTCTCAAAGGACGACGGTCACGCCGTTGTGGAAGAGGTCGAGGGCAAGGTCAGCGAGAGCACGCAGCCTTTACCGGCGCGACGATTTAGCGTGCAGGTTCCTGTCGCCGCCGAGAAACCCAGCCTCGGCCCCATCGTTGTCCCCTGCAGCCTAGGCGAAGGCGGAGTTCAGGTACGGCCCTTCTCCTTCTATTTCCTCTTCGGATGGCGAGGGAATGCGGACCCTTTCTCCTACCCGGCTTCTTTTCTGCGATGCGTAGTCCCGGGTTTAGGCTGTGTATATGAACCTCACTTGTCACTCATAGGCATGATCTGTTGGTTTCTTCTTGTTTTCCTTAAATAATCTTGCTATGGCTGTAAAACATGATGTTGTTTATGTTCTTGGGTCCATACAGACCTGAGCTCCGTAGATTGATTTAGCAATTTTCAGAAGGAAGCAGCTCAGAGAGATGCATCACGTCATTGCCCATGGATGCAGTGATGGCATCTAGCAAACACATTACTCTAAGGCCCCATTAGTTTTGGTCCAAAACCAAAAACAGAACTCACAGTAGTTTTATTAGCAATTGGGAAATCCGCATACAACAAGATTGGATAAACCTCTACGCAGAAAGAATCGACTTACTGTCTTAAGGAGGATTCTCCTGAACAGACAGTTACAGGGAGGGAGAGCCAGGAAGCTCGCCGTCAATGGCAACTCACAAGCGGAAATGGATAGAACGACATAAGCCAAAGCGTAAACAACCACAGACTCCTCTTGTCTATTTATAGACTACAACAGAGAAGGGAAAGTACTACAATACCCCCATTTATTCAATAACCGAATAGTACTTGCACGCTAATCTTCTGCCACGTCTCGACGCCTCCCTGATTGGTCCGTGACTTCTCTGCAGCTTCCTGATTGGTCCGCATCAATGCTGTCCCCTACGACGTGTTCCTTGTCCCCAAGGAACATATGTGGATAACGAAGTTGAAACGGCTGTAAATCTTCCCAAGTTGGAGTGGGCTCATCCAACCATTGTACCAGCAACTGTGTGATAACTCTCCCCTGTTTTGGTACAATGCGTCGATCCAGGATAGCTGTAGGTTCCACTAGCAAATTCCCCTCAATATTAACTGCCGATGGAAGGGGAATTGTTTGACCTGGTAACGGCCCTCGGTGCTCACGAAGCTGAGAAATATGGAACGTGGAGTGTATCTTAGCATCCAACGGTAAAGCCACCCGATAAGCTACCGACCCGATCTTCTCGACTACCTGGTATGGCCCAAAGAACCTTGGAGCTAGTTTATGGGAACCCTGGCCCCGAACACTAATTTGTTTGTAAGGTTGGAGACGTATGTATACCCAGGCTCCAAGAGGTAGGGATCTTTCCCGACGATTCCTATCAGCCAACATCTTCATACGATTCTGAGCCTGAGATAAATTGAATTTCAGGATAGAAATAACCTTCTCCCTTGCCGTTAAGGACCTGTCCACCGATTCAGACATTGCAGAGCCCGGAAGATAAGGAGAATGGAGCGTGGGTTCTTGTCCATAAACCACCTCAAACGGTGTCATTTTAGTGGCGCTATGGTACGTGGTGTTGTACCACCATTCCGCTAACGGCAACCAATGTACCCATCGCCGTGGTCTTTCAAAACACATGCAACGAAGGTAGTTCTCAAGACAACGATTCACCACTTCGGTTTGGCCGTCGGTTTGAGGATGGTAGGCCGTTGACAACTTGATCTCTACCTGCAGAAGATGAAAAAGTTCCTTCCAAAAGGAGCTTATAAAAATTGCGTCCCGATCACTGATGATCGAAGCTGGAAGTCCATGCAGGCGGAAAATGGAATCCAGAAAAATCTGAGCGATGGATTCAGCTGTGTAGGGATGAGCCACCTCCACAAAGTGAGCTTGTTTACTAAGCCTATCCACTACTACCAGCACGGTCGACTTGCCCTCACTCTTAGGCAGCCCATCTATAAAATCCAGTGAAATCTCCTGCCATATTCTATTCGGAATTGGTAACGGCTGCAGCAACCCCATAGAACGTTGGTTGTCCGCCTTGCATTGCTGGCAGACGGAGCAGTTTTGGATGTAGGCGTAAATGTCCGGCTTCATTTTCCTCCAATAGAACATACTCTTCAATCTTTGATAGGTGGCGGTAATGCCCGAGTGACCCCCAACTGCCCCGTCGTGATAAAGTTGGAGTAACTTGATTTTGACAGTAGATTCATTCCCGACCACTAGCCGCCCTTTGCGCCTGAGAAGGCCATTGATCCACTGATATTTTGGATAGGACTGCTCACCGTCCTCCTTTGTTTTAATAATTTTCTGCAGGTGCTTATCACCTTCCCAGGAGTGCTTGATGAATTGGAGAATGTCTGAAGATATTGTTACCATCATACGAATTTCTGCCGAATCTGATTCGAACTGCCGTGATGAGGCATCCGCGCAAGTATTCTCCTTTCCTGGTTTGTACTGAATCTCATAGTCATACCCCAAGAGTTTAAACAAATATTTTTGTTGCGCCATGGTGGATAATTTCTGCTCCAGCAGGAATTTCAAACTCCGTTGATCTGTGCGGATAATAAAATGGCCTCCGATCAGGTAATGTCTCCAACGCTGCACCGCCAAAACGATGGCCAACAGTTCTTTTTCATATGTCGATAGTAATGAATTTCGTTTACCCAGAGCTTTACTAAAATATGCCACCGGACGACCGCCTTGCAATAGAACAGCCCCCACTCCATTCTCCGCCGCATCCGTTTCTACGACAAAAGGCTGATCAAAATTTGGTAAACACAGAACTGGGGGCTGAGAGACAGCTCTTTTTAAAGTAACAAACGCCTCTTCCGCTGCTGGAGACCAGTAGAACTTCCCAGGTTTGAGAAGCTCAGTAAGCGGACGAGCTATCCATCCATATCTGGCTATGAATCTGCGGTAGTATCCAGTCAATCCTAAGAACCCGCGCAATTTCTTCAAAGACGTTGGCCTAGCCCATTCCAACATTGTCCGAATTTTCTCTGGATCTGTAGCTACCCCGTGCTGTGATATCACATGACCGAGGTAATAAACCTGGGACAACCCAAACCCGCATTTCGATTTCTTCAAGAATAGCCGCTGCTCCCGTAGCAACTGGAAGGTAGCAGCCAAATGCTCCAAATGCAATGTCCAAGATTTACTGAACACTAGAATATCATCGAAAAAGACTAGAATATACTTGCGAAGTTGATGTTGGAAAAGCCGATTCATCATCCCTTGAAATGTTGCCGGAGCATTGGTAAGCCCAAATGGCATTACCACGAACTCGTAGTGGCCTTGATGAGTCCGAAATGCCGTTTTATGAATGTCCTCCTCCGCCATTCGAACTTGGTGGTAGCCGGCTCGGAGATCTAATTTGGAGAAGAATCGTGCCCCATAAAGATCCTCAATGAGTTCTTCTATGACAGGTATAGGAAATTTAGCTTTAATCGTATGAGAATTTAGCACACGATAATCAATGCAGAATCTCCACGATCCGTCTTGTTTCCGAACCAAGACTACCGGGGCCGCAAAAGAACTGTGGCTATCCCGGATAATTCCTGTCTCTAACATCTCGTGTACCAACTTTTCCATAGCGCTCTTTTGTAAGGGAGGATATCGATAAGGCCTTAGATCGATTCCCTCCACCCCCGGTTTGAGCGGAATTCGATGTTCCTCATTCCGAATCGGAGGTAGCTCCGTAGGTTCTTCAAATAAATCTTGAAATGTATCTATCAGCTGCGCCAGCTGACCCTGTTCCAGATCTGTCAACCTTTCCTCCGCCTTGGAATCCAGAACAACAGATGGTGGATGGCCCTGCCGAGGAGACTCCAACCCTGCTTGGACAGAACACCAAGCAATCATATTAAGTTAACCCTCCTTGGATAACAGTTTATGCATGTTGTGTTGCGTTATGCTTGATCCGGACGTATTCTTAGACCCCCGCAGTGAGATTTTTTTTCCCTTGGCTAAAGAATTCCATCTTCAGGTTGTTAAAATCCCAACTCACTACGCCCAATGTCACCAACCATTGTACCCCCAACACTACGTCACAACCTCCCAATGGCAAGACCAGCATTTCTGAGATAAAAAATACCCCTTGCATTCGCCATTTAAAATTCTCCACCTTACTAGAACTTGAAAGACGCTTACCATCCGCTATAGCCACTGTAAATAGCGGAATGTGAGCTGGCAATGTAATCGAAGAGCGGCTTTTTCATCAAGAAAGTTATGCGTGCTGCCTGAATCGATTAGAACATTAATCGGTTGATCTTGATAGGAGGCCGTTACCCGCATCGTGTGGTAAGTTGTGATCCCTGTCAAGGCATGCACCGATACGTGCGGAGAGGTATGGTCATCCATTCCTATCCTCATTTGACAGAGCACCTCCTCATCCACCACCCCCTCCTGGACAGTGTCCTCCAAATCATCCTCTGGAATGAGCTCTAAAGCATAAGATTGGCGTCGGTTGATACACCTATGTCCTGGAGTAAACTTGTCGTCACACCAAAAACATAATCTCTTACTTCGTTTGATATCCATTTCCGTGGAAGTAAGACGACGGCCACCGGTGACCGGGTTGGAGGACGTAGAAACAGGTGGTGACGAATTAATAGATTTTCCAGCTTTACTGTCCTCCGGTTTGTACAGCACCGGCGACTTCTTTTGACGAAGAAGCATTTTGTGTTCCTGAAGCCGCGCCAGAGAAAAGACTTCATGTAAAGATTTGGGTTGGAACATCCGCACCGCGAAACTGATTTCTTCCCGGAGCCCCGCTAAGCAGAAGCTCACCGCATACTCGTCGGAAATCTGCACTCGGTGACGCAGGGCATCGAACTCATCGAGATATTGCTGCACAGAACTCCTCTGTTTCAAATTTTTAAGCTCGCCCATAGGGTCGTCGAAAAGAATGGAGCCAAACCGACAGTGCAGGGCCTGAACATACTCCTCCCAGCCCAGGACTGTACGACTGAGGCGAGACTTCACAAATGCCTGATGCCAGTATAACGCTCTACCGTCCAGATGCATAGAAGCCAATCTAACCTTCATATTCGCTGCTGTATTGTCCACGTCAAAGAACTGCTCGCACTTATACAGCCAATCCGCCAGATTGTCCCCGGCAAACTTTGGAAAATCAATCCGCGCCAGACGCGTAAGAAGCTGGGACGACGGAGGCCCGCCTGAAGTAGCGCGTTCAGTGGACGAAGAAGCCACGCCGCTGACGTCGACCGAATGATCATGCCGAAGGCTTACAAACATTTCTCTAACCTCTTCTAAGGTGCGAGATTGTTTATCCTCCAGGGACTGAAGAGCTTGACCCAGGAGCTCCTGAGTTTTCTTAACCATGTCCAATTCCTGCTGTAAATCTCTGGAACGGGTGCCATCAGCCACCGGCGCCATAACAAGGAGAATCGAAATGCTTTGATACCAATGATACGATCAAACCCAAATCAAGAACAGAACTCACAGTAGTTTTATTAGCAATTGGGAAATCCGCATACAACAAGATTGGATAAACCTCTACGCAGAAAGAATCGACTTACTGTCTTAAGGAGGATTCTCCTGAACAGACAGTTACAGGGAGGGAGAGCCAGGAAGCTCGCCGTCAATGGCAACTCACAAGCGGAAATGGATAGAACGACATAAGCCAAAGCGTAAACAACCACAGACTCCTCTTGTCTATTTATAGACTACAACAGAGAAGGGAAAGTACTACAATACCCCCATTTATTCAATAACCGAATAGTACTTGCACGCTAATCTTCTGCCACGTCTCGACGCCTCCCTGATTGGTCCGTGACTTCTCTGCAGCTTCCTGATTGGTCCGCATCAGCGTAGTCCCGGGTTTAGGCTGTGTATATGAACCTCACTTGTCACTCATAGGCATGATATGTTGGTTTCTTCTTGTTTTCCTTAAATAATCTTGCTATGGCTGTAAAACATGATGTTGTTTATGTTCTTGGGTCCATACAGACCTGAGCTCCGTAGATTGATTTAGCAATTTTCAGAAGGAAGCAGCTCAGAGAGATGCATCACGTCATTGCCCATGGATGCAGTGATGGCATCTAGCAAACACATTACTCTAAGGCCCCATTAGTTTTGGTCCAAAACCAAAAACTTATAGTTTTGGAACTGGGCCAAAACTCATTTCCCTTGTTCGTTTGCAAGATGGTTTTGAGGCAGATGAATTGAATCTGTCAATTATTCTGTTCGACTATATGATGGAATTCAAATGTAGGAATTGAATTAGTCTAAAGAAAGTTTGGCTTTCACTCTAAAGAGCAAGAATTCAAAAGAAAGTTCAAGATAAGTAAGAACAATCAATTGAAATCATATTCAAAGCGGTTTAGATGGAGTTGCAACACAGGAAGGAAATCAATAAACATCACACCTTTCTTTGCATCCCGGAGGGAAAGAAACAAGATAACCTAACTATCATAAAAAAAAAGTTCATGCTTTACTGCTCTAAGGGTTATGGATGGGAAAAAATAAGAAAGTAAATAAAAGGTGGACAAGTTGAAAAATAAAAATAGGGCATGAAAATAAAAATGAAATGATAGTTGATGTATGCTGATATTTATTTTTCTTAAGTGTATCATTATGATCAAAAGGGTTGGGCAACTTCCGGTATCAAATGCATCAAAATAGCTCTGTTGAATGCATTGCCTAAGAAATTTAATCTCACTTCAGATTACAATTCAAAAAAGATAAATAAAATGTATATAGTACAACTATAACCATTCCCAAGTAATGAAGCCGATCTGGAATGAAAAATAAAATAAATGAGAAAAATATACCTGTGGATGCTTCATACCTGGTATGCAAAAAACGGATCGGGAAGCGGGTCTGGAATGCGACAGGGACGACGATGACTTCAGAGGCTTCATACCCGGATCTGTGAAGGAGCACTCGCCGGCTTCAATGGGAACAACGATGACATAGATGGTGTCGTCGGAAGCTTATGTTGTGAGAAGTCGCAAAGACGGGGGCTCGCTGGAAGCAAAGATTGGATAGCGAAGAAGAACCGTGAAGAAGAAGAAGAATGGAAGAAGCAACAACGGAAGAACGAATCGCCGAAACCGTGAAAAATGACCTAAAGAGGTGGGGTTTTGGAACTGACTATTTTACAAATGCCCAAAACCCATGGGTTTTCATCAAAAGACAATTCTGTCCGCTAAAACGCCGAAACGAACGCAGGAATTGTAATTGGGATACCTAATTCCAATTCCCTCCGAAAACCCGCAAAATGAACGGGGCCTAAGATTTTATGGAGTTATATCATGCTAGTGTGGTTCACTTGATTTTGTGGATTCACAAAATGCCCTCAGGTTGATTAAAGGGATGTTTAGTTCACAATTTCTATCTCAGTTATAGTGTTGCTAACATTTAAGTGAAACCTGTCACTTGTGTTATGATTGGTTCAGTGTTATTTTATTTAAGGAAAGTTCCCTTTGATGGCATACATAAGGCAGGGGGACTCCCAATGAGAATTCCTTTGTAACTCCTTAGATAAGATAATGCTTTCAATTAAAGCTCTACAAGGGAAAAAAAGTTCAGTTTGCACTGGATCAATCAATTACAAATGCTTGCTAGCTAGATTGGCTATCACTATGTCTCTATATGTTAGAGCAAACATCCCCAATATAAAATGTTGAACTGAATATTCTGGTCATGTTATAGATTTATGTAGTCACTTATGTATTTTGTTGGATTTGAAATTAAGTACATTGATGAAATCCATTGCTCCAAGTCCTTATACTTGGATTTGAAATTCATTGATGAAATTCTTTCCACTTCTACTGTTCCACACTTTCATCTATAGCTCACTAGGAAAAATCTATATTAACATTAAGTGTTCTCCTCATTTATCTACCGTAAGTTGTATCATGTATGTCCTCTTCATTGGTAAAATCAATGACTCGTGCATCACACCATTGCTAAGTCCAACATAGAGCTTCATTTAGGGAGCAATAAAGTTTGTGTTATTGCCAATTGATATGGTAATACTCTTTTGGCCGAGATGTAATTAAGTACATCATTTTCATGTAATCAAATAATTTAGAAACCAAGTAATGTATCTATAGATTTTCCATTTCACATGTAGCTTCTATGATTCAATATTCCATATCAACCAAATTCAATTCTAAGGATGAGAATTTAAGTCAAATCGAGGAAAAGAGTGCAGTTATGGATCAAAGCCGTGAATAATTGAGAGACGTTAAAATTATATTTTTGAGATTTGTTTGATCATCTCCTCTAGATAAATTTCATAGTCCTAGTATAAAATTGATGCAGAGAGTTACACGTAGATCACCTTTTGAACCTACTATTTTGAAAGGCATGGTTTGGAGATGCTCATCATCATTGTCTATAGCCATATCCCAACTATTTGAATTTTATAATTTTATTTATGAGTTTTAATTTTTTAATTCATACTTGTTGAGTGTTACCTGCCTCTTGCAAAAATGCAGGGTAAGGTTTGCCTACATTTCACCCTTGTGGTCCGTGGGACCCTTCCCCGGACCCTCGCTGCGTGGGGATGCTTTGTGCACCGGGTTGCCCCTTGTTGAGTGTTACCTAAGATATTAAACAGAAACTACTCAAATCATTTTGAATAACTTTACTTCAATTAACTTTAGGTTTACTCCTTGTTCTTCATAATCATTCAACAATAACTATCTATTTGTCTACTTGGTGCATTTTCTTCCCTTAGTTGTACATATCCAAACCATCTAAGTCTTTTTTCTATTATTTTATTTTTTGATGTCACTACTATTGTTCCTGTAGTATAATTATTCCGTAATTTATTCTTCCTATTTTTTACATGCATTCATCTTAAGCATTAGCGACCCCATTATAGTGAGATAAAGGCTTGAGTGTTGTTGTATTCATCTTAAACATTCTCATTTTTGCCTTCCTCGGCTTTAATGTCATTGATTTTTTTACTACCCAACTCTCAGCCTAATCACAATTAAATAAAGTTTACTGTTAAGTTTCCATGATATGTTTTTTTCTGCATAATCCTCATGTGACACTTCACCATCGTAACTATTCAGTCTATAAGTCATAGAAGTTATATCCTTGTCTATACTCATTCTTTGGAAAAATAGATCCATTAAACTAAAACATTCACAACCAATTTTTTTTCTTCTTTTAATAAGATAAACTGCTAATTGATAATATAACCAAACCAAAATTGCATATAATATACTTAAGTCTTTGCCTACTACTTTATGCCCTTTATATTTTAAAAATATCTCCAAGTTTAAATTTTCACTTATCGTAATGGATGCAGCATTATTGGTTAGATCATGCACAAGTAAACCTCATTTTGGATATTTTTGTTTATAAACATCTTCAAATCAAAATAAAAGATATGAACTTGATGTGCTTGATGCAAACCTTATTGTGATTGAAAACTCTTTGGTCATTGAACTACTAATAAATGCCTCATAGTATGTATCTTTAATAGTTTCAACATACATTTGTCATACATTTTTCTTGCTTAATTAGCATCAAATTAATCTTATTGTATGCCGGACAAGAGCCTTTTTAAGATCATTAAAAATCATATGCAAATATTTTTCTATTCTTTATACTTTTTTCTTTAATTGTCTCCGCATAAAATTTGTTTTGATATTAGTTGCTGAAATGAAACCAAATTAGTTCTCTAATGTTGGCATAAATTTTTTAAGCCAACTTTTAATAACTCTTTTCGGAGCTTCATTGTCTAGCTCATAAGTTTAATTCATTATAATTAGCATAATCATTAGTATCCTATTTGTTTGATAATTGCTACTAAAATTTCTTCTCTAATCACTTGATATCCTCTTAGCCTTCAAAATTTAATAGATATATTTGTCAACCAAATTATTTTTAATCCCATAACTTTCCAAGTCTCAATAACTACCTCATTGGGGATAGATGTAAGTTCTAGGGCTTAATGTTTTGTTTTGGGGGTTTTACAGAGAAGGACAGAGGAGAAGTATACGGGATTCAAAAAGTACTGCAGATATATCATTTCATTAAGATGAGTTACATATATATAGCCATACAGTGCATTTATAACACTTAACCGGATACAGATGGAATGCATAATTAAGACTAATTAATGATATTACATTTACGATAAGCTAATTACTCCTTTATATTTCCCAGACAGAGGCCCGTCGAGACTGGCGCTGGAGAACCGCTGGGAAGCTTTCATGGCAATTAATTCAACCATGGGGGCGGATATCTGGTTTCAACACCCCCTCTAAATCTGCTCCGTCTCTTACTCCTAACATGTTCCTGAGTTCCACGAATCGGCTTCGATGAAGGGGCTTGGTCATGATGTCGGCGATCTACACTTGTGTAGGGCAGAACTTTAGCTCGATTAAGTTCTTCTCCACGGCTTCACGGATGAAGTAAAATTTTATCTCAATGTGTTTGCTCCTTGCGTGATAAACGAGATTCTTTGCCAGAGCGATGGCGGAAGTGTTGTCGCACAGCAGGGTTACTGCTGTCGCATCTTCTTCTTCGTCGCTCTCTCTGATTAAATCCTTGAGGAGTCTCTGTATCCAGACCACCTCGCAAGCGGCAGAGCTTAAAGCCATGAACTCTGCCTCAGTTGTAGAAAGGGCTACGGTATGTTGTTTTCTGGAACTCTAGGAAATGATGATGGATCCAAGGAAAAAGGTATATCCTCCAGTGCTCTTGCAGTCATCAAGGCTTCCAGCCCAATCAGAATCAGTGTAGCCAATTAATTTCGTATCTTCTTCTTCTTTGAATATAAGCCCGTAGGCTTTGGTTCCCTTCAAATAGCGTAAAACCCGTTTTGCAGCAGCGAGATGAATTCTAGAGGGGTTGCATACAAACCTGGCGAGTATGTTGACGACATTTTCAATCTCTGGCCTGGTATTTGTGAGGTAGATGAGGGACCCGATCAGACTTCTGTATTCTTCGATGTTGGCTTGTGCTTCATCTTCCTTTCTTGCAGTAAGCTTTTGATTTGCACACATAGGGCTTGCAGTGGGGTTGCATTCTTCCATCTGAAATTTCTTTAAAAGAGAGCAGGTATAGAATTCTTGGGATAGAAAAATTCCGTCTGCAAGGTGTTTGATATGAAGCCCAAGAAAGAATTTAAGGGCACCCAGACCAGTCATTTCATATTTTGTTTTCATCTGTCTCCTAAATTCATCTATCAGCTCTGGATTTGTCCCTGTTACAATCAAATCATCTACATAGAGGCTGACTAGAATGCTACCTTGCTTTTCATGTTTGACATACAATGTTGGTTCACTTGGGCCGCGGGTGAATCCTTCAGATAGGAAGTATGCATCTATGTTTTGATGCCAGGCACGGGGAGCTTGTTTTAGCCCATATAGGGCTTTGTGTAGCTTATACACTTTCTCTTTTTCTTCTTTAATCTCATACCCAGGTGGTTGTGAAACAAATACTTCTTCTGAGAGCTTCCTGTTCAGGAATGCGGATTTTACATCAAGCTGAAAGATTGGGAGATGTTATTGAGCTGCAATTGCCAATATAAGTCTTATTGTTGTCATCCTTGCTACTGGGGCAAACGTTTCGTCGTAGTCTGCGCCAGGTTTCTGTGTGAAGCCTTTAGCTACTAGCCTTGCCTTAAATTTCTGTATGCTTCCATCATCATTTTGTTTTATTTTGAAGATCCATTTAAGTCCAATTATGGTGCGGTTAGGAGGTCTGTCTACTAGGGACCATGTCCCATTCTTCTCAATGGCTGCTAACTCTTCATCCATTGCAGTTTTCCACACTTCTGATTTTGTTGCTTCTTTGTAGTCAAATGGAGTTGTAGTGAGGAGGGCAACTTCAGATGTTTTATATATATCACTTAGCAATTTCAGTTTTACGGGTGATGATGAATCTGAATCCTCTTCATCCAGCTCATTTTGAGGAGAGGCAGGCTCTGCATAGTCTTGCAGAAGAGCTGCAGGAGGGTCTTCACTGCATTGGATGGAACTAGGAGGTGCTACCAGTTCAACCGGCAGTGAAGGGCCATGAGGAGGTGAAACAAAGACTGATGCCCAAGGATATTTGCTCTGCTCATGGAATACTACATCTCTAGATATTATTATCTTATTGGTTTTAGGTTCCAGCAATCTATATCCTTTACTTTCACTGATGTATCCAATCAGCACACACATTACATTGTTCTCTGTTAATTTGTCTTTCCCAGGTTTATTTGAATGGGCAAAGGCAACACAACCAAACACCCTAAGATGTGCAACAGTGGGTTTTTGATGATAAAGACTTTCATAGGGTGTTGAGTTGTGTAAGGCTTTGGTAGGGACACGATTCGAGATGTATATGGCTGCGGCTGAGGCTTCTCCCCATAAGTTCTTGGGACAGGAAGAGTGAAGCATCATGGTTTTTGTCATCTCCACCACGGTTCGGTTGCGCCTTTCTACAACCCCATTTTGTTGGGGAGTGTAGGGGGTGGTGAGCTCTCTACGAATTCCTGTATCTTTGAAGAGTTGGTTGAATTGTTGTGACGAACTCTCCCCCTCTATCTGTTCTTACTGCTTTTATCTGTCTTTCTCGCTGGTTTTCTATCTGTCTCTGGAAGGTTTTGAAGTGGTTGTAGGCTTCAGATTTGTGGGCAAGGTGATACATCCACATGAAACGACTGCAGTCATCAACAATGAGAAGGTAATAGAGTTTGGCACCCAGGGAGGGTGTGCTTGCAGGTCCCCAGAGGTCCATATGGAGAAGATCAAGGGGGGCACTTGCCCTCCTATGGGCTATTTGAGGAAAAACTTGTCTATGAGATTTGGATTGGGCACAAGACACACAATCATGGGAGATGGTTTTACATTCAGGCAATCCTTCAACAAGTTTTTCTGTTTGTATCGTTTTTATGGCTGCAAAACATAGGTGTCCTAGCCTATGATGCCAAAGGAGAGTTGGGGTGGAGCAACCCTCTACACAGGAGAGGGCTTGCATCCCGGCAGGCTCAAGGCATAAGGTAAAGATGTTGCTTGAGTTCATAATGGCTGAGGCTACAATGACTTGTCTCTTGATGTCAACAATATCACAAGAGGTGTGTTTGAACTCTACTTTATACCCTTTGTTTAATAATTGTCCTGCACTAAGGAGATTTTGGGTGAGTGTAGGAACATATTGAACATTTGTTATTACTTTGGTGAGTCCATTTGGTGCCTTGACAGCAATAGTCCCCTTACCTTCAATTGTTTTCCTCTTACCATCTCCAAGTGTTACTTCTGATTTCCAACTGTCATCTAGGGAGATAAAATAGTTTTTGTTATTTGCCATATGATTTGAGCAGCCGCTGTCTATGAACCAGGTGTTGGAGGTGTCAGTCATGCTGGGTGTGTTACAGGTGAACAAAAATTGGTCAGATGATTCAATTTCTGTAACTTTAGCTTCTTCTTTGGTTTTGTGCCAGCATTTGTCTGCCGAGTGATTTGGTATCTTGCAGTTTTTACATCTCCAGTAGCATTCTTTGGATTCATGGTTTGTTTTCTTGCAAATAATGCACCGTGAGTCATTATTGCTATTGGGGTTTTGTTTATGGACTGTTTTATCTGTGGTTTGTGGCTTGTAGTTTTTGTAGTTTCCCTTTTTAACTGGATCTTCATATTTCTTCTTCTCTGTGTTTTTGTTCTGAAAGGTCATCTGAGTATGGAAAGCTTTTTCTAGTGTGTGTTCTTCATGGCTGAGTAGATCTTCTTGGGTTTGCAAGGAAGCCATGAGATCATTCACAAAGAGTGTGTCCAGCCTCCAAGATGGCTGAGACAATATGTTTGTGGGTGTGTGGCAGAGATCTTAGGATTTTTTTCTACGATTTGTTGTTCCTCTATTATGCCTCCAAGGGTTCTAATTTGGTTTACAATGGTGATGACTTTAGCAAAGAAAGCTTGAACTGAGTCTACTTCTGCCATAGTAATTGTATCAAAATTGCGCCGGAGTGAATATAGTTTGAGTTTGATTACCTTTCATGATCCTTTGTACTCGGCTTCCAATCTCTGCCATGCTTCTTAAGAGGTTTTGGAACCCATTATCCTGGGATAAATAGCAGGTGCAATGCCTTGTTGGATTAGATGGAGAGCAAGTGCATCTTTTTTCAGTTCCTCTTTGGTGTATTTGGCAGTGTCTCCTTCTGCAGTTTTGCCGTCAGGTTGACGCCCTTCTTTGACGATGTCCCATAAGTCTTGGGACCTTAGTAAGGTCTCCATTTTGTCACTCCAAAAGTCATAAAGCTCTCCATTGAATATTGGTATGGATGAATGGGTATATGGAGGTGGATGGATGGTAGATGATGAGGCCATGGATGGTTATTAAACAAGAAGATGAACAGATCCCAGAGAAATGGTGCTCTGATACCACTGTAAGTTCTAGGGCTTAATGTTTTGTTTTGGGGGTTTTACAGAGAAGGACAGAGGAGAAGTATACGGGATTCAAAAAGTACTGCAGATATATCATTTCATTAAGATGAGTTACATATATATAGCCATACAGTGCATTTATAACACTTAACCAGATACAGATGGAATGCATAATTAAGACTAATTAATGATATTACATTTATGATAAGCTAATTACTCCTTTATATTTCCCAGACAGAGGCCCGTCGAGACTGGCGCTGGAGAACCGTTGGGAAGCTTTCATGGCAATTAATTCAACCATGGGGGCGGATTTCTGGTTTCAACAATAGAGTCTTACATTGGTTTATCTCTTTCAAAATTAATTATATTTTACTCTTCTGATCATTATGCTCTTCCAAAAAAAAATCTTTAACTTTTATTTAATAACCTCTCACTACCTTCCATTTTAATGCATTTAATTTGATCAGTCTTTATATCTCTTATATCTTACCTTAATTTTTCAATTTCTCATTTTTCTCTTCCTTCATAATTCATTTCTGCATTGGTGAAATTTAACCCTACTTGAATAATCTACGGTTTATACGGCAAATAATTACTCGTTGGTGATACTCTGAAAATTTTTAGGGTCATATGATTTTAGTAGAGTGTATGATATTATTTATTGTTGGACATCGATTTGTCTAAGATTTGTTTACCGAGATATTACTTGAGTACTGGATACCAATGCGACCTAGAGAGGCCGACCGAGGGAGGGAGAAAGAGTACAAAAAGAGATATGAGCTTTTTTTTATGGAAGGCTCTCCAACTCCTTATCAAAGAACCAAATGCTAAATGCAGGCGAGACAATCTAACTTAGGACGGGTTTTGGAGTTAGCTCAGTCTTGTGGGATTGCGACCCTTTCTCTCGAACATTGTAGTACGTGTGTCACATGGCGTAAAGGGCACAATGACTTGACGTTCCCCACCTTCCTCTGGTTTATCATATATATATATATATAAAGAGAGAGAGAGAGAGTTTCCAGGTGAGGCCTAGGCTTGGGTTTCCTCGAAAAGCGAGCCTTCAATGATTACATTAGCAAAGACCACAATCCTTAACATCATACTGTGTATGCATTAAATGTGCATGCGCCTGAGCTGGTTGGCGTTGTCTGTATTTCCTAACAAAGAGTGGTTTGTTTTGAGTGTCTTTGCCTTGATGATGACAGCCCGCCTGAGATGGGAATTGCTTGGTTGATCTTATTGGAGGAGCCTTCTTGGGATGAGATTCTTTGGAGAGGTTGTCTGAGTCAATCTTCTCGATAAATGATCCTCCAGAAGGACATCATGTCTAGAATCTTCCCAGCACCGATATCTTATCGGTGAACAAATTGCCTAAAACATCTTCGACACTGTCAGGTATTGCGATTTTGTCCATTGAGCTGTTAGGTGTACAAATCTATCTGCATTCCTATGACATAGGGACGTGGATGAGGATGTACACTAGAGATACCGTGGTGATTCCATGAATCACCACGAATCACGTACTCAAATTGTTACAAACCAAGTTCGTAATGTGGAGGGGATGAAGATGGACTTATGAGATATTGCGGAGCCAGGACTGACCCGCTGACTGCTTAATTCGAGGGGATGTGAGAAGGTAGTCATCAAAACCTCTAGGGTTTGGGAAGGACTTTCTTTTCTTCGATTCCAAAATACAACTCATGCGACAAAGTTGCAAAAAGGTCCAAACAACCAGACGAATTAAAAAAAACAAATGTGAAACAAAGGACTAAATGCAATAATAAATCTAAACATGACTAAATAAACATACAATAAAAATAACCCTAAATGATGGGCATAACATTAGACACTGGTTATAGTTACAAGATAGATGGTTGGGTATTGGCTTAACTATTATAAGAAGGATGGAATTGGTGTTGGGAAAAAAACAAGATATGGATGTTGTGAGTTGTGACTAAGGTTAACAGAAGCATGAGATGTAACCCGTAGCCATTATTATGACATAAGTAATGCCATGTTCCACTGTAATCCATGTCAATGTGCCTGTTTTGTAGTCTTTCTCATGACCTGGCATTGGCTCATACGTTAGGGCATGCTCATGATGCCAAGTTCATATCATATACTTTGTTTTTCATGTCTAATTCTTTGATATGCCCTGCATAGTTTTATCTTGGCGCAAGTTTAGATTTTCAGTCTCACTTTGGCGAGATTGAGATGATGGATTATGCATTTGTGGTAAAGTTAGAAAATGTTAAATGCAATTAAAAGAAACTGAAAAGTTCCTTGAATTCTTTATGCAAATTTGATAATATATATATATATATGAAAAATCATGTTTTATTATGATTAAAAAAATTAATAAAAAAAAGGGTAGCTCGGTGCACAAAGCATCCCCGCGCAACGAGGGCCCGGGGAAGGGTCCCACCGCAAGGGTGAAATGTAGGCAAACCTTACCTTGCATTTTTGCAAGAGGCTGCTTCCGGGACTCGAACCCGTGACCTCAAGGTCACACGGCGACACGTTAACCAGCGCGCCAAAGCTCCCCTTCTGATTAAAAAATTTAATATGGGATAAAAATATAAAATGAAAAAATCTTTTAATTATAGATGTCAATTTACTGGATCTCTATCTCTGCATAGAAGGAATACATTATACACTATGTAAAACTACGTGTTTGTCTTGTTAGGAGTGAAATTGAAGATATATGATGGTATGACTAACACATTGGTAGGCCTCATAAAGAATTTGTTGTCCTTGAGTGTTTTCAATCAAGCAAGATTCATGTTCTCAGGAGATGTTGAAGTCCATAAACTTGCAAGGGTGAATGAGCTGTAGGGTGCAACTTCAAGAGGAGATGTCTCTTTTTCATCTTCTTATGTCTTGGAGGTCCATGATTTGGACAAGTAGAAAAAATTCTTGTTTTCTGGCTGCAGGTGAGTTTCTAGAACAAGGACGGCATCACGGCATTAGTTTAGGTGAAGAATTGGAGATGATTAGATGGATCATTCTGATGTTGTACAATTTGTTCTGATACTAGATAGTATCATTTCAATATATAAGGAAACGACCAAAGATTTAATGGAAGATTCATGTTACTTATCGATGGAACCATCTGAGTTTGCAATCCATATGTTTTGAAGAACTCTTGTTGGTGTTATGTTCTTGCATCATTTGGGCATTTTGTGATTGCAGAATATTCAACTTTGGGAACTTGAAGAGCAAAGTTTGGAGAGGGGGAATTTTGTTAGGATTTGACTCAGTAATTTTCCTCGGATAAGCACAAAATCAACATTGATTGTTTTAGGGATAAAAATAATAATTATCTAAATTATCTTGCTTTCATATGCTTAAAACTCTTATAAATAGGAGATCGAAGAAATGCATGAGGATTATGTCTCCTTTCGTTACTATTGTATTGGGCCTATTGGCCGAACCAATTAATTGTTAGGGTCTTTCTGATCTTTTTGCTATTAGTTTGCATGATCACGATGCTCATTCCTATTAGGCTCTTAATATTTAAAAAAAGTTTTCCTAACAAGCCAGTGAGCTTGATTTAACCTTGTTTGGTGATAGATTGATAGTTCAGTTCAATAAAATTAAGTGACCAATATGCAACCTAAATCAGTTCTAACAACATAGGTTGGCTTATCCCAGTTATTTCAGCTTAATTTTGTAAATCTTCCATTTACTAAAAGTGGGTGCATTGGGTATTTGCTCTAATTTGAAGTCATTGCACAACTTCTACTCATATTTACCGTTCTACTTTCTTTACTTTCTAATTCTTTATGTTGTTTTTATTTACTCACTTCTGGTTGCATCGTTTGCTCTTTGTTGATTGTGCACTAACAATCATAACCCTATTTTTTAAAATTAGCTTATGTTCAGTTTGTATGTCTCCTACCCTCTATAGGATAGTAATTTATCACTATCTTTTCTATTTTGTCCATAAATTTATGTTAACAATGTGTTATTCACCTCTCAACTTGGCTCTTTGCGACTCTTTTACTGCCTAACTCTCAAATTCATATAAATATCTGATGTAGTTGCAAGTTTGTAAAATAGGTATAAGTTTCCATGGTTTTCTATTATAACATATACTCATGAGGCAAATATATATCTTAACCTCTGTTAGAACTTAGAAAAACTATTTTTGTATTTTAGTCCAATATTGTAAATTTAGAGGATTGTTATATGTGGGCCTATAAACGCTATATGCAGACCACTGATATATGCATACAATAGTTTACATGCATGCCATTTTGTTATATGCATACCAAATACAAATTTTCTCAATTAAAATAGCTCTTGCATCTTTGAAATCATGAGATAATATATGGAATCGTAATGGCATCTCCCAATAATAAGATTAAACTTAAATTTAAGCTCATAAAATTATAAATAACCCAAAAACCAAAATATCCAAAACTACATGGCGATGGTCTCGATGTGACCTTCATAGAATTGAGAATATGAAAATTATCTTTGAGATTGAGTCTAAACAATATTAAGTAAGAAATGTTAATTATTTACCATGAAAGTTCTTGATAAAATAGACCATCGGATCATGTTGTATGCACCCCTCGGAGATACAAAGTTGTGTTCTGCACGAGTAAAGTTGTTAATAAATTTAAAATGAGAAATAAGCTTTTTAAATGAGCCAAATAATTAGTAAGATACCCTGCATTTTATGGATCTGCCAAATTGACGATCTCAGTTTCAAGCTCTTTAGACTCTGAAAGTGCTACCCATGACATATATTGTAAATCTCAATCTTCTGCAATCGATTCATGATACATCATCCATATGGAGAAAACAAGTGGCATTGGACAATCTTCCCTCATTAGCAATCGAATGAAGTGATTATCATTCACAAAACCAATAAAAATAACCTTTCGGCTCTCCGGAGGCGCAGAATGCAAAGGTAGAAATGTGAAAGACTATAATCTAAAGTAATGAACGACTATCACGTTATAGCAAGATGTGACTACTATGCACATGTGTGGCATTGACATCTATTTGTCAATCGGAACAGGAACTACACTGCAATCCAGAGATTGCCTTAATTCACACAAATATGGTTTTATATTATCTACATGATACAACATAAATGCGCCAAGTAGAGACGATATACCTAAATGACAGTGAAGTAGTTCAAGAATACTTCAATGGTAGAGCTCGTCTAACGCAAGAAAAAAATTGCAAGCCACCTGTAGAAGAAGACAAGCAAATGGAAATCGACCACTTTACCTTTTGCTATGCCCCAATATTAGAAATAGCTTAACACAAAACTATGAACCTAAACTAAAATTTTATCCAATGTTACAGAGTAAACCGCCCTGGACCGGATAAGAACTATGCATGTAATGTTGGACTGTTGTATACATATTATTTATTATCCAGTAAATGCTAGGTGTCACGAGCATAGTCATCCCTGCTGTAATGCATATCCACTGTAATAGCGTGTATGTAGAAGTTGAAGTTGTGAAATAAACTGAAGCTTTCATATGAAAATTGTGTGTGCATACAAAACTCATCACATACCAACTTCCAAAACTTATAATTTCTTGATCTCAAAATTCTGAAAGTAATCTAATCCATCATAACTTAAAACCCTCTTAAATATTAAAATTCTCAAGCAAGAAGACCATCAAAATCTCTCCAAAAAATCTCTATAAAAAATGAAATTGTAAACAAAGATCACAAGATGGTATAACTAATCTTCACAAACTAAAATCATAGACATTAAAATCAAGAAAATGAAATAGATTAAGGAGAAATCATGCCTTAAGAGTCGATTTCGGGAATGGAGAACTCCTAGGCTTCGACATCGGGACTGGCGAACGGCGAGGGCGTCGAGGTAGGGGATCGCTTTTCCGGCGGAAGGCGAAGGCGTCGACGTTGGGAATGATGAATGGAGGTTTTGACGAGAGGAAGGGGATGGGTTTTCGATGGCCTGGGCATAGCTAGGATTCACAAATTATAAAATAGGATTTTATTTTAACTTTTTGGTGTGCCGATTGCCTATTACGGTCTGCATTTAACAATCCTCTAAATTCATAGTTATGTTTGGCCCCTATAATAACGAGGTCTCTTTCTATTGCAAGCTCAAGGATTCTATGTCTTCTACATGATATTAGAGCCTGACGTTTCCTGCATTAGCTAATTTGAACTGCAATCCCTCTTTCACTTGTAGCACTCGATCCCTCCGCTCTTGTCATCCGCTCACAGCCCACGCACCTGAAGTCAACGAGCACAAGTTTTTGTTTGTCACAACGCTTGACCCCGCCACTCTTATCAGCGCACACACCTTTGTCCGCCCTCATCAGCCACTCAAACGCTCAGAATGCTCGATCCATCCACTCACAACGCTTGCTTTGTTATCGCTATAGGTCGACCTTCATCATCTCGTTCGTCTCTTCAACTCTTCGAACATGGATTAATACATCCTGATACATGTGCATGGCTATCCTCTTGTTGTCCGTGGTGTGTGCCTAGTAGGTTTCCATTCTTCTTCCACGTGTTTATGACCTTATTGTAGAGGGATTCTTGTGTCAATTGCTAGTTCTTTGCATGTATGCTCATGATGATGCATCCCATGCCTACTTCAACAACCACGGTGTCATTGCCCGCTACCTTTCAGGTTTTTGGAAATCTCAGGATTGTGTCCAATTTGAGTGACCCTAACTATGATTATTAGAATGTTTCTTTCTCCTTTCTGGTTAGATACTAATGAAGTAGACATCATCTCACTGAGATTGCTCCACCCGCTAATCCCAACTATATTAGGATGCTTTTCTGCATATCATCTGCCATGATGTTACTCTTAAAATATCATGTGACCATTTAACAATGCTCTACTCTAAGTGTTCTAAGAATTAAATGGATTTATTAACTCCACTTTGATATATTTGCATGGGTGACACTATAAGGGCTACATACTTAGAAGGTTTAATCTTTGGGAGCTGAACTCCTATAGCATCGTATTTTTTCTGCTTACATTGCAACTCAATAGAAACACTTTGAAGAATTGTTGGTTGTCTACCACCCCCAACATTTAACGAACACCTATGAGATGACCTGACAACAGATTATGCAGAGTCTAGTATTCCCACATTGGATGCTACTGCTATTAGTGTCTCCGTTGTGACTCATCTGCCGAGTCCTTTCGCTCTTGTTGTTGCTACACCTTTGGAGATCTTTGCCTATATTGTTGTCCGAGGAGGACGTGGCCGAGGTGGCTGGTTGGGGACATGGTGATCTTCACCCCACTTGTACTCATTATGGAAATATCAATCACTTTGTTAATTGGTGCTTTCCAAGTATCCACACCTTCATTCACATGCGTATGTTGGAGATGTTGATTTGTTATGGTCATATGTTTGTTTACTTTCCCATGCGCCCTCTCTTCATACAATTTTATTTTTCTCATTTATTTGCATGGCAACTTATTATGTATATGCCCTTTGCTGGACTCCACCACCCAACAAGTCATTGAACCCCACCGCTCATATTATGGGTATTTCGACATTAATGTCTTTATTTTAACTAATGTATTTTATATTTCATAGTTAGAGAGCCTAGGAGTCTATGTAAGGAGGCCATGATTGAGGGAATCATCTATCTCCTTTTATCCCTTTAAGAGGATTCAGCCTTGCGCTGGGCTAGGGAATCAACCCTCGAATGCTGTTTGGTGAGAATATGTCTCTTGAAATGTTAGTGTAATCGTTCGTTCTTCGTGCAATTTCTTCTCCCTCCTACACACTACGTACAGGTCTGGGAACAATTTATTTAGATTTGTATTATTCAGAATAAGCTTGGTTGTAACATATTCCAAGTAAAAATCAATTTTATGAGACCAATGACCATTTTGGAAGAAATCAGAATAATTTGTCCGGCTCTTCTTTGGAGTCCAGTCAACACATTCTCAAGGTAATTTTCCTTTAAGCAAATTTTCTCAGTTCCCCTGTTTGAAAAGTTGTAGGATTAATTAAGTGAAAAAAAGTAGAACAAAGATTACTATTTGAAAGAACATTCTCAAGAATTTAAGGAATAAAGTTTGGATTTGAAGAACTGATGCAACCTGAATTGCATCTATATTTATTTTACTGCATTTATTTAAATATTTTGTAGCGCATGTCATCGCGCCAGTTTGTCTTTTTTTTTTTCCATGTTTTTTGTTTGTTTTGTACGCGCTTGCGCAAATGTTCGTACGATTTATTGGTGTGACCGCCCAATAAAATCCTGAATAAATTGGTCCGTCAAATTAGGACTAGGATTACTTTAGGCGACAAGAATTGAAATTATTAAATATAATAATTTTCTTAAAATTTCAGATGTTTATTATCAAAACTCTTGACATTCCTCCTTTATTCCCATTTGATTAACGAAACTGCCAGCCTTTGATTATCTTGGTCTTTATCAAAACTGCCCCCCATCTTTTAAAACAAACCATTCAGCTCCCCTTGACTGTCGGCTGATTATCTTTTGAGGCCCCCTCTATTTACTTAGTCTTTTGAAACCCCTACCATTAAGCCCTAATTAAATAAGGCTAAAGTAACCTCCTTCCCTGTTATGATTTAAAGCCCACTGTCGGTTCAGGAATGGGGGGATGGGACAGGAAACGAGCAGAGAGTACTTCTCCTCTGCTCGTTATTGCCCGCAAACCTCGCCGGATCCTCCTCCTGACGGGCTGACGCCGACGACCGTCTTCCTCGAGCCATCGGCGTCGCAAGTGAACTCCTTCGACCCAGGCGTCCTCGGCTGGGTCTGACGTCGGACTCGTCGACCAGACCAGTTCTGACTCTTCTCCAATTTTCCGACGCCAACAAACGCTGGAACCGTGCGACTAGTCCAACGACTACCTCTTGAGCTTTCTCCACTTGTTTTCCCGACCTGGTATCACCTATAGGCCTCCGACAGCCATTCTCCGCACTTCTCCAGTACACGCTCGGGTTCCTCACCAAGCCGAGCCACTCTCAAGAAGTGTTTTTCCCCTCAGTCCCAGCTGGAACTCATCGTTGCACACGATGTTGGTATAACCCTCACCTCATTTTGCATTTCGATTACTCTTAGTTCACTTTTCATGAATGCATGCGGATGATTAATATTTTCAGAGCTTGTTGCCCAACTTATTCTTACTTCTATTTTGTCGTTAACTAGTTTTCATCTAATATCGTTTCCTCTCTCATTGTGACGCCTGTGGATGAATTGATTTTATTGTTGAAAGCGGACAAGTGTTAGTCGCCTTATGCGAGTTTGCAAATCTTTGGTTAATTTCACACTTGTTAAAACTCGAGACATCTAGCTATGTCACTAAGTTTTAAAGTTGAACACAAAACAATATCTTTTAAAATCAATTTCAGATTTTAGAATACATCAAGAACTAATCTGAAATAGAGATAGCTTCAACCATGCCTATTAATACAATATAGTGCAGAAATGTCTTGCCAAAGTTTGGTCACTATTTCCAGATTTTGTCTGTTTGAAGGACATCACACTTTGTTCACATTATACTTTCTTTTTATATAAACTGTTAGGCTTTTTTCCGTCATACTAAAATTATTAAATGGCCTCATGGTTTCTCTGTCGAAATTAGATCTCTCTCTTAGAATTCTTTCTACTCCACGTCCCATTCTCTTTTCATCACAACTCTCTCCTACGGCAAGGAAAGTTATCAAAAAGCTAGGTCGATGTGGTTGCTTTAGCTTGGTATCAGTAGGAATTTAGTTCGGAGCATATCTTAAACACAAGTCCTAAAATAGTTTTACCTTCTCTCTCTCCACTCCCACTTTTCTCCCCCCTCTTTCCCTGTATCTCTATCTCTCTTTTTTCTATTTGTACCCATCATCTCTCCATTTCGATTTCGACCCCTTCCTCATGTCTTGCGTCATACATCTTTCTCTCTTCCGAGATTTATACCAATCACCCTCAAGGAAATCCATTGCAATTCCTTTCCACCTTTTATGCTCAAACTTCAATTCACCATATGTTGATTTAAACAACCTAGTTCCACCTCCCTGAAATCCTTAATAAAATCCTAAAACAACCTCCACTGTACCATAACAGCTCGTATTAAAACTCGATTCTAACCCATTTAGATGCGTGTAAGATATTATATTACCCTCAACCCAGCTAACCTTCACCATTCTATCATATCTTATTCCTTAAGCATAAGTGATCCCTTCCATTTGTTTCTCTCGAGGAATTGCTGCATCAATCCTATCATAATTTCTCTCTACCTTCATTTGACTCAGCAGTCATGTTTCGATATTTTACATGTTTTTGTTTTATTTTTTTAGTGCTTTATTTAATGAGATCGGAAACGGCCAATCATAGCCATCCAAGATGGTTGCCCTAGTCATATTTTATTATAAATTAGTAGGCATTGCAGATTTTGGAGAGACTTTCTCCCCCGGAATCTCTCAATCTCTCGTGGTGCCGACTCCACGAAACCCTAAGGTGTTGACTCCTTAAGTTTGTATCTTGTTCTCCTTGCTTGCTAATCTTGCCGACGCCCCACCGCCTCCTACATCAGCTGGATCCTAAATCCCCCTTCCAAACAGCAATCGCCCACCCCTTAACCCACACCAAAACAGCAGCAGGTGGCTGTTTCACCCATCCGCCTCTTGCTACAGCCCACATCCCGCCCATCCGATTACTCCCAGGCCACTCCCAAGCCAGCCAATCAACTCACCTATTCCATGCATCCTTTCACCTCTTCTCCCCTAAAAAGATCTCCATGGATCCTCCTGCTTTTTACATCATCCTGAACCCCACCTAGCCACCATACAACCACCAAACAACACACTCCCCTCTCCTTTCCACAAAGACCTCACTGGACCCTCTTCCTGCGGCCGCACATCATTCTGAACCCCACCCAGCCACCATACAGCCACTAAACAGCATGTCCAGTCCATCCTAGCCTGACAAAACTCTACTCCAGCCCCCCTAGAACCTAACAGCCCTCACCCATCCTTCATTCAGCTGTGTTAACTCCTCCAAATAGCCACCATGACTCCTACGACCATCGGATCGCCTTCTCCTTCGCCCACGGCTCCTATACTTGTGAATTCTTAGTTTGGTTTCATTGTTCTTCAATATTGTTGTACGAATCTGATTTCTTATATTCTTATGCTTTCATTCTATGCTAGTGTATTCGTTCTTGTGGCTGATCATGATTTGTAGGATATAGTCTAACCCATGGCTCTCTAATCGAAGGAAAGCCCATTTTACTCGCTTAATAAAATTATTTGCAATTTGTCTATTATAATTGTGCCGAATTTGTGTTTTCATTATTAACTGCAATCTGTTGTTGGATTATCTTTCGCATGTATATACCATCCTAGGTTAGATAGGAGTTATTTCACCAACACTACACCTAGAGTTTGCATTGTTTAGAATCCACTTAAACAACCTACCCTGCATCACTATTTTTCTCATTGAACAGTAATAGCAAGGACTATTTCCTAAACTCTAATTATCATTTTATGTGGAACATATGATACATCAAAACAAATGCGAATTAATAAGTCATGGCTAAAGCATTTAAACCATTTAATGTTAGATTTCAGGGAATTGATTGCAATTATGATTCTTTCTAGCAAAATTTTCTTCCTGCCCCGCCTAAACTTTCTCCCTCACCAATGCTAAATATATTTCCCCTCCAGTAACTTGATCTGTCATCGTAGATAAACCATAGATGAAATATCAATCCACTGCCTTTCAGTCAACTTTTTTTATATTTGGTCCAGTTGAAAATTATGAAAATAACAATAGCGATTATTTGATGAAAAATTTGATCTCAAGAGAAAACTTTCGGTCTTTTTAAGACAACTCTATCGTTTGAGTGGTGGCGGTGTTAAACTATTGGTTGTGGTTTACATGTATTTGGAACTTCCATGACAATTTTGACCCAATTTTTTATTTTCCGTGGGTTTGGACGTTCATGACCACTAAATCTTGGGACACTTGCATGTCTGCAATGACCTTTTGGGCTAAAACATTGTTTTTGAAAAATAGCGCATATCTACATTTTTCATAAGTGCATTCACAAATCACAACTGCCGCCACTCCAACCGCTCTCCCAAACCAGGGCTTGTTGGAGATATACTTTCGCCACCTTACCAGTTGTTGATTGCATAAAGTTAATTCCACAACTGATACTGCCATACCACGGTTTTTAGTACTTGCCCAATCTACTCAGATGATATAGATGCATGTTGGTTGGAGAAGTCCATCAAAGCGTCCAGATTTATTTGCACTCACAAGAGTTTTTTTTATTCTCGAAGTCCTGTAGATTTGTGAGTATTCATGTTTGCTTCTTATGATATGATTAGTTTCTTACATGAAATCATGGTTTCTCTCTGGGTGTGCCTTGTTTTAAAGAAATTTGACTGTTTAAATTGTATGACATATATATCAAATTATACTAATATGCCCTTGTTTTATATCATCTTGAAGGATATATTTTGCTGTTAATAGCTTTTTTTTATTAAAACTTGATATTAGCTGCATTAGCACTCATCAACCAGTAGTATTAATGCCAATGTCTGTGTTTCATGCAAGTCCCAACCATCCATAATGTTAGAAACTTAAAACTCAATTGATTTATTAGACTCTGGGCTTGTTGGTTTATTAGACATTGGGCTTCTCAATTGACATCAGAGCGGCTTGACACGTGCTCCTCTCTCTAATTCTCCCCATGGCTCACGTGTTCCGTGTTGTGAAAGGGTGTGTTGGGAAATTTTAGTCTAACATTAGGAATCCCATGTTTCCTCGAGTTCTTTATTGGACCTAAGGTCTCCCCTAGGGCAGTTCACAAATCGAATAGTTTTGAATAGTTTGAGAATTGATGGGTGAATAATTGATTTGAATTCGGTTTTTTCGAATACGGAATTTGGATTTGATAAGTTGTCAAATCTGAATCCGAATATTAATATATGTATTCCTAGGATTTGTGAATAATTCACGAATTATTAATATATTTAAATATTTTATCAATGTAAGTACGGCATTTTAAGTAATAAATTTTTTTGAATTGTGCCGAACCCGAATTCAAACGATACATTTTAACACGAATCCGAATCTGAATATCAATACAAATATCTGAACAAATCTGAATCTGAATACCTGCAATACCTGAGAGATTTGGATTTGGATTCGGATTCGATTGAAGTAATATCCGAATCGTTTCGATTTATGAACACCCTTAGATCACTCTCTCCACTTTGAACCGGAAGTTGGATGTAGGCAGCCCCACCCCTGCAATTAACCTATTATTCTGCGCAAACCAACCTCTTAACACATCAACTCTGTTTGTTACAGGGATTCAGGTGGTACAGCAGGAGACTAAGAATAGACGAAGATGGAGACGTCGCCGACGAATTCCTCGACGAGATTCTGCCGCCCGCGCCCTCCGGTGACCCGAACCGGGGAGTGCACCCGAGGTTCGAGGTCAAGTACACGACCAGGCCGGCGCCGGTGAGGAAGCAGGTCGTCGCCATCGACGGCAATGTTCATCCTTGCGTGGACTACCCCGGAATGTCCGACGGAGAGCCTGCGTCTTCTTTTCATCCGTCGGTGTACAGGCAATGACATGTCAGCAAGGCCACGGGACCGGCAAATCTCAAGCATTCGGCAGAGGCAGATACAGGATTCTTGTTCGACCGTGAGCTGGAGATAGGTGTTTGGAATCACGTCGAAATTAAGTGCCTACAACTCCCAGGTGATGACTAAAGCCTGATGTAATTTTGAATTGTAGCTTGTTATTTGGAAAAATTTGCACGCTGGAATGAAAGTAATGAGATGTTTTGAAGGAGCTCGCAATTATTGTCTACTCTATTATATTCTATTTTGATTTTGTTTGTTTGGAGATTGAAAATTTGTTTTACAAAAAAGTACAATTTCATTTTCAAGAGTTTGTATTTTACAAACTAATTAGTGAAGTAATTTCTTTCTATAAATTTTGTTAATATTTACATTTTAAGCGATCAAATGAACTCTAGTAGATGTATATGGAATAATGTAATAAGATTTCAACTTTGTTTTTTTAACAAAATATTTTTAATAAGATTTCAAATAATTTTTTAAGTTTTTTTTATTTGTATTTTAAAGTTTATTTAGCGCATTTATACTATGATTTTAACTTTCATTCACTAAAATAATAATAATCATAATATACCACTTGTATCATCAAACACAATCAACTGTCGCAAAATCTCAAACTCATGGGAAGAGCATTATTTTTTCTTTAAGGAAATAGGTAAAACGCTACGGGTCAAGTGAAGGAACGTTGGATCAGACAATAATGATAGTAGAGCTTTAATGTGAATGATGAATAAAAATAAAAGATTTACTATAAGACTCAGAGAGTATTAAATTTGGGTAAAGAGGAGATACCGTAAAATAAAAGCCACAAAACCACTAAAACCCTAAACCACTAATACTACATTTCACTTATATATACATTTAAAAATGAAAAAAATTATTTTGTGCAGATAAATAATGTTTATGAAACACTCTTAATCTAAAGTTCAAATCTAACCATATTTCATACATAATTAGTTGTATATTTTTATTAAAATATTATTTAAATAAATAATTTATTTGTAATTTAAAAATATATCTAATAATTGATATTAACCTAGGGTTCTCCCCATTACACCATGGTACCTCTAAATTTTTCTTTTTATAAAGAAAAAACAAAGTTTAAAATAAGTATTAAGGAATTTTAATTCCAAAAATAAGAAGGAAAGTCCTACAACTTTAGCATGGCTTTCACATTCTGAAGAGATGATGTAATTTAAGCTTTTCAGTAAAATTTGGAACTTTTGGTGATATACTCAAGTTTGAAACTTTGGTGACAGTTTTTTTTATTTGCCAAAATTCCACTTTATGAGATCTGAGCTTCACCACCGCTAAAGCTTGACCGCACCTACATGATTGTAGTGACAATTTGAAATAAAACATAGTTTTTTGAAACACAGTCTGTGACCGCAACTATCCAAACGGCACCTTCAATTTTCATAACTGTGTTCAAAACCGCCGCCGTGCTCCGAAACAGAAACTTTAGTCTGACTCAAGTTTCCATGATAATCTCACAAGCAGTTCTTGGAACAAGATCTAACGTACAACGACCAAGCCTACCGGTTCGATATAGATTCAGCAACTTGGATGCGGCAGCATCATATCTCTCTTCTTCTGATCTGCCTGAAACTCTTAAAGACTCGCACAATGCGGCAAACACAGAATCAATCAGTCTTTCCATTTCTTCCTCTTGTACCAGGTGCAGCTCAGATGATGATATAAATTTGAAAAGTGTTTGGCGAACATTCCGGACGACAAAATCCTGCATAAAGAGCCAATGAGTTTTTTAGTTCGAGATACAGCTGACATTTGGATATCCCCTCTAATTTCGCATAATTACATAGACATCTCTTATATCTTTCAAAATGACCAAAATCTCCTTCTAATTTTACATTGTAAGCATAAATGTATAAAAAAAGGCTAGAGGGGTCTTCCATGGGAGTTTTTCTTGTACATTTATGTTAACAAAGTAAATTTAGAGGGGAGATTTTGATAATTTTGAAAAAATAGAGGGGAGGCCCCTGTAATTATGCAAAGTTAAAGAAGAGTTTTTCGTAATTATTCCTGTCTCATAATAAAGGCTTTGATCATTCTGGATACTGAGACTATCCTACCTAAATTTTGACTTAACAAAATTTATTTCCAATCAGAAAAAAAAATGCAAACTGAAAGTCAAATAGTCATTAAAGTTTCTCACCTGTGTATGATCTGAAGGATACTGCCTTTTTCTCTTCTGGTTGGAGCCAAAAGAATTTCCCTTTTGGGAGTCTGATGATGAAATCTGATCCAATGGACCACTCAAGCCCTCCCAGCCTTTATATACCTCTGAAGAGCTGAGGAAAGCTAGTAAATACCTAGCGAGAATATACTCGCCTATCAGCAAATCCTTGATGGCGCCTGAAAAACACGGGAAATGTGGCATAGATCGGAGTTGAATTTATTAAGTGATGTTAATTACATGTGCAAAGGTACGAACCGGTCAAGGCGAGTTTAGAACCGGACGTGTAATCGGAAATTTCAGAAGACAGAACACCTGGGGTGTCGAATACATATATGTTGGGATGGCTGGCAATCTGGAGAAAACTAGACAAGTAGATTAATAAGGAGGAGCGAATTGTCACATGTGATGGTTCTCATGAGCAGTTGACTTCAATTCCTATGTCATGAAACAATAGTGAAATAATTTGGAATCAGGTTGGGCAGTGACAATAAGTAGATTCAGTTTATATATGTGACCCCGTCAATAATACAGGTATGATTAATGACGTATCTACGGTGTACAAAATTTTGTAGCTATGTAAAATCTGTTTTACAAAATTAAATAAGTAAATAAATTTATATTATTGGTAAACCAAGGGGGAGAGGCTGGATAAGGACTAGACCGGTCCAATTGAGTTACTATTGGTGCGTGTCACGTAAACCAAGGGGGGGGGAGGCGGTGCTCACGGTTAAGAGGAGAAGCATTAAACCCGACCTCATTCCTTCCCCGTTACGCCGAGAAAGCTCAAAGGCAGGCAGAAGAGCCGATTGACGCCGCACCCTCCAGAAGTCCCAAATCTCCTCCGTTTTCCATGATTTTTCTTCCTAAAGCAAGATAATCTCTTCCTCTCAATTCCTCTTGAGTTTTGTAGGGATTGGAGACTTCGTTTCCTAGTTTTAAAAACCCTAACCTTACCCTAAAAGCTTTATGTTCAATATTTCTCCTCCTCTTGAGTTTCAGAGAAGATTTATAACTCGTTTTATGCAAAGAATCCGAAAACCCCAGATGGGTAGGTAATGATTTCAGTCCTATTTTCAGTTACCTAAGTCATCTAAAGCATGATTGGAGTAGAGATGTTGAACCCTTACAAAATTAGGGTTATTTGGAAGTAGGACAAACAAACTCCGACTCATTTACTCTTCCTTTTGCATTATTTTGCATTATTAGGAAGGGGAATAGTGAAGATGTGAGTAAAGGCAGTAATAATAGGGCTTACATGCAAGGATTTACACATGTGAGTAATGAATTTGGAAGTCCTTACACTAAGGAACTTTAAGTAAAATTCATATGTTATTACATGTAGCGGTTACGATATGCTCGTCTAATAATGATAATTTATGTAGGACATGACTTCTCACGGTAGAGGAAGGGGAGATGAACAAAACAAGGATAAAGGCAAAGTTGGAGTGGGTTCTTATTTCATGTCTTTTCATTTTTATGTTTTTCATATTATTATATAATGATATATGATAGCAATCCTATGTATGTAATGAAATTCAACATAAAAAGAAGAATGTAAAATGAGACAAATTCTAAACATGTTGAATAACGACAGAATAAGAGAAAGAACACATCTATGCAATGGACACTATTAAGGGTTAACCCGAATTGGGAGGTGGGGAGAATAACCTTCCGACATGTATATAAAGAAATATCATTCGTGCGAGTCAAGGGTACGAAATGATATTTGGCAATATAAAAGTGCGAGTCAAGGGTACGTGTTGTCATATTAACGTGCGAATCAAGGGCACATAGCATATACATGAACTATTAATTTACCTTTAAAATTGCCCATAATTAAGGAAAGTCCAAGGTATCAATCACTTAATGATTATGTAAGAGAATTAAGAATTATAAAAGATTTATGAAAGGAAAATGAGCATAAGATAATAAACACAACACATGGTACAAATTAAAAATTTAGTCTTTTGACTAATTAAAAATAACACTAAACAGGTCGAGGACGAGGTCGCTCCAATTACAGTTAGTTCTCCTCGTCAGGCGAAGAGGTGTCGTCTCTGGGTGGAGGTTTCTACCGCAGTTTTTTGAAGTTCTGGACGCGCACAGGGAGAGATGCAGAGACCCGGAGTGCCCTCATGATGAGTCTGTAGTCCCAGTACATGATGTATGTTTGTACATATTGATTTTAGAGTTTGAGTCAGTCTAGCAGTTATGTTGCACTTTTGGTAAGCCCCATTTTAGATGCATATAGGGCTAACTGTTGTACTGTTGTACAATATTACCAGAACTTTAATGAAATGAAATGGCTCTATTTTGTCATTACACTACTTTTTGTACTCTATAATATACTGTTTTACTCTGGATGTTCTTGCCTTGCTCTCTGATGTAAATTATGAAATTAATATGTTAAATTATAGTGGTAGCCGTTAAGGGGTTGTTACAATTATGTAAAACTATCATGCAACTTTGCATAGCTATAGGGGACCTCTCATATGCTTTTAAAAATTACCACAAAAAAACTCCAGAGGTTTTCTTTGTACATATATGTTAACAATGTAAAGAGAGGAGGTGTTGGTACTTTTAAAAAGTAGAGGAAAGTCCTTGTAAACCACCCTATATGATCACCTTGTAAATGGCCCTATATCTATCTATACCTATATATATTAAAACATTTGGCATTGGACTAGAACCATCAGAGCAATTTCGGCCATATCCAAGACACAAATTAATCTCAGAAAGGCTCAGGACGAAGCCCTCGCTCCTCTCCGTGCAACCCTCCTACCCAGTCCCATCCCAACCCCACGAAACCCTCGCGCCTCCTCCCTATCGTCAATCACCCGTCGCCTCCTCCACCGAATCTCGTCGTTGCCTCTGCAAAAGCCTGGCACCGCCCGTTGCTACCTTTCTTGGCCATCGAAGGCCCATCGACGGCGAGGTCCTCGACGGCTTCGATAGGGCAACATTACCTCGCCCTAAAATCTCTCTTTCAGCCTAGGACCTCTCTCTGTATATCTACGCCTTTCCTTCTTCACTCCTACTTTCATAACAGAGGTATTTTACTCTCTCTTCATCCCACTCTCCCTCTCTTTGATTTTCCCAAAATTTCTTTACTCAGGGCATCACTTTTCCACGGTTGTGACTGGAAGGTTATCTCTCTCCCTCTCTTTCAGTTTCTCATGAATGTGAATGTTCTTCTTCCGGCGACTATTACCATCCTTTTTTAATTAATTGCGTAATCTAGATTACTTCTGCCTGACACTCTCCCTTAATATAGAATCACATAGCTTGCTATCGCCTTTTATCTCTCAACGGTATCCCAGACCTACAAGGAATTCCACCTCTTTCCTTTTTCATTACTCCTCTCATTTTCATGAAACCTTCATTTTCATTGGGTGAAGTGCGAATCAGAGTTTTTTTTACATCCTATCTTGGTTTGTTGTGCTTGGTGAATATGAATGGGGTTTGTGTCGAAGGAAATAAGAGTGGTTGTCACCATTACTGCTTTCTCGGACTGCAACTGGTCTTCAACAAAATTTGGTGCATTGATTGATGTCTAACTGGAATGGTTTGGTGTAGCTTTTCAAGATTCTTATTTTTGTGCTACCAATATTTTACTGAGTGGTTTCTCGAATTCGTGACTGATAAATTTTGTTAAAAATTTCGGATTCCAGATTCATCTCAAAAATTGAGTGGATTTATCATTGTTGGGTAACAAAATGTGCCAAATCTTTCCTAAATTCAGACCCTGCTTATATCCAGTTCCATATAGTTTATCAACTTCTATATTGTTGAATGTTAATTATGCACCAAAGAATGGCAATAATATGCTACTTCTTTCCACAATTCAGCTTAAGGCAAGTTGTCACCATCGCTACTTTTTCTTTCCCTCGCCCACCAAGATCGCCATCACAGTTTATCAACTTCTATTTTGCGGCGGTTTGTTGTGGCAGCAGGGGTCGGGGAGGGGAATACAGTGAATGTGAACTACAAGATGTGCGATGGGGAGGAGAAAGAAGATGCTTGCAGTAGAGGGCTGTCGATGTGGGAGGGAGACGGTGAGTGTGGGACTGGAGGAAGTAGACGCATGTAATCGGATGGGGAGGGGAAGTCACGATCGGTAGGTCGTGGCCGAAAGGGATGTGAACGGGAGGTTACGACTGAATTGAGGCTAGATCGTGTGGCAGAGGGAATTTACGGGAAAAGAAAGCAATGAAAGGAAAATTGGAATAATAAACCGGGACGTCGCACCCTGGAGTCTTGCGGCGTCACACCACGATTTGATTGCTGACTTTGGAATCTCACAAGGCAAACAATATTTTAAACTGACAGCCCTCCCTCTTATTTATAGCGAAAAGGGGTCTAGGGCACCCGGCGTTAAAGGCTATGAATGGCCGCTACGCTCGATGCCCAAATAACACTAAAAAGTCCAAAATACATAAAATTTGTAGAAACGGCACTCCGGACGCGCTCATGACGTCGGATCGGCGATCCGATCAGCACCTCCTGCGCGAGTACATAAATGCGGGCCCCGCTGAGTGGTGGACCGAAATCCAATGTCGATCTTGTGACTGATCCCCATCAATTTCACATATGATTTTTTATTTCTTTACATATATTTAATTCATATGTAGTTACTGGGATGAACATTACTTTGTTCATGTATTTGGTTGAGTCTATTAGCACGGGCAGGCGAAGCCCATTCGCAGCCCACAGACATCTGAAACATGTTCGCAAGAGTAGTCGAGCACGGGCGTAGCCCATGCGAACCCCATGTACGACCGTTGCGACCGGTGTAATGTTACGTCGGGGCACGGAGGAACCCCAAGTGAGACTGTCACGGCCACACCCTTTCGTGCACTGATACTCGTGTGTGTGTGTGTGTGTGTATTATTTTCAAATTTTTATGGCATTTTACGTCAAATATGTGTTAACTACACTAAAATGAATCAGGCATACAAGAAACTAAAGGACCAACAACAACGACAAAAGGTTTAGAAAGAAGGGGGAGAGGACAAAAATTGGGAGGATTGTTACCTATCTTATTGTTGCTAAGCCAATTTCCTTATGTTAAAGTAATACACTGACATTACATTTATTGAAACATATTATGGTTTTCTGCAAAAATTTGACCGCAATAGCATGATTCTTGTAGATTAATTCTTAACTGATGAATGTTTAAATACTAAGATAAATATACAAACCAATGAGAAAGATAGTTTCTAAAAAAGATAAATAAAACCTAATAGTCATGGAATATTTTAACAATTCAATTTTATTCAGAACTTATAAAGCGGAAGTAGTTTTATGAATTCATCATTTTTCTGAATAATTCTTGAGATCACATACCTTAAAACTGACAATATCTTTAGTCTCTCCAGGCTGTGGACTCACAACCGCATGCTTCAGTTTTCCCTTCTCTTCAAATGTTCAACAAACTCATTTAAATCAAAAATATATACGCTTTACAAAGAGATAAAGTCTCTATTTAAGGAAGTGATTTCAGTGTGGTGGCGTTTGAGACAAAACGAAAGTTTCAAACGCAGAAAAACTGTCATCACTGTGTTTATTATCACAGTTTCACACCGCCACTATTCAAACACTACAACTATCCCAAATAGAGCCAAAGATGGCGAGCTGTTACGAAAGAAAACATATGACAACTACCTTCTGCATCTATCCTGCCAATGAGATGCATAGAATTGACAATGGCTGATTTCCCAACATTTGGGATCCCCACCAATAATACTGTTGCAGTATCATGTATACTGCCTACTCTCAGGTCCTTAGTTCTTTTCCTTACAATATTTAAGAGCTGCAAAATGTAAGCACATAAATAGCATATCTAAGAGAAACCTTTATATATTGAAGAACCATATCCAATATGATCTCATCTTTCAAAATTGGAAAAATGATCTTCAAAATGGAAAACATGATAGTTTATAGTAATATGCTTATCCGAATAAAATGTGGGAAAGAAGGAAACTATTTTTACCTGCTTGATATTATCGTTGTTGTGGGAATTCACTCCAAGACATGAATAATTTTGCTTCTGAAAATGTGTAATCCAGTCCTACATAAACACCAGTAGGAGAATTAAAATGGAGATATTTGACAAGGATAAGTTGGTAAATATATGAGAAGCACTTGCATCACTTGAGGGATGTTCATAAAAAACTAAAAAACGATCGAACCGCCCCAAACTGCTCAAACAACCAATTTTATATGGACTCGGGAGGTTCAGGTCGGTTTCGATTTTTCTACATGAAAAACTGAAGTGCCCCGATTAGTAATACATATAAAAAAATCTACCAAGGATGATCCTTCGACTGCTGTTGTTAACTGTATAATGCATTGCAAGTTATTATCATCTGAGAGGTTTCAGAATGATTTGAATCTATATTAATCTTTCAATGTATATGTTTTACGCATCGAGTAAACAAGGTATTGAGTTGATATTTATTTTTATTTTTAACACGGTTTCACAATAAAAACATGCAGCTAGCTATGTTTTGTTGCATGCACTATGATCTCTTAACTGTAATATATTAAATGTAATAAATGTAGGAAGGCTCAATTACATTTTTTTCTCTAATTTACACAATATTTCTAATTTCATGGTATTATGCTAAGTGTTTTATGTTCCTCGGTGGTTCATCATTACTGAGATTTAGACTAAATTTTCAGTGCAGAAGCTATGACATGAGAGAAATTCAAGAATGTAATGGTTGAAAGAAGATGTTTTCTTAAATTCTTGAGCCCTTTTAAGCTCAAAATTATTAAACCAGTTAAACCTAACCAACTATACCGACCAAAAACCAAACCAAAACTGATACTCAACGGTTCAGTTTCAGTTTGGATCCAAACCGAACCGCCTGCACTAGTTCGTCATGATGCATGTCATTTATATAACATTTTAAACTTGCATGCCAACTTCAAATTTAACAGATCAAAACTATAACCCAGAATAATGAGTATACCTCCGTCAGAGAAGAATCTGCTAGATCCAACTTGTTTAGAACAATCACGTGCTTACTGGGATGTATGCCATGCCTAGCTGGTTCAAAAACAGATGAGTAGGGGATCTGCACATATATTGGGTGTAAAATTACAAAAAAAATCTACAAAAAAAAATAGAACAACCTAAAGATAGGAAAAGTTAAAAAGTAATCAGCAAGAAAAAACTACTTTGTGAGAAATGTTTTCAATACAAGGAGCAGGAAAACACATCTATGGAAAATGATCAATATTACAAGTTTGTCAATGGAACTATGACTCTGTTTGGGATAATTGTAGTTTTTTAGCGGTGGTAATGGTGTGAATCTGTGATAGTTAACACAATGGTGAAAGTTTACCTGCCTTTGAAACTTTCGTGAGAACTTTTCTTTTTACCCAAATTTTACTTTTGGGAGTCTATACGTTCCTGACTGCTAACGCTTGACCAAACCTTCATACCTACCCAAACATTACTCCATAACGAAGTTTACAACCACCATTACTCTCCCACCTCTTTCCCAAACAGGCCATAAAAGAGAACACTTCATTGAACTAAAAGGCAATTGTGCGTTGAAATGGTTTTCCTTGGGAGTTAAAATGAGGCTTCCCACCATGACAAGCAGGCAAGCAAGGACATTAACACTTGTAAATGTGTGCATAAACAATATCCAAGTTCAAATATTACATCTGTAAAAAGCTCATTCCATATTGAATCAACATAGGTAAAATGCCCATTTCAGGTTTTTATGAAGCAAGAAGAAAGCCCATGTAAGGAGGGGGAGAGAGCATACCCTGGCATCACGGACCTCGACAACAAGATCTACCATGGGGATTCTCTCCCGGATCGCATTCTCGGCAGCAGCCATGTGTGGCTCGTACCAGCCACCATAGCCTTTCTTTCGCCCAATCTCCCCCACGATGGAACCCAGACGCTTGGAGAAGGAGCCGATTATTGACATTGGAAGGCATAGATGTGGAAAAGAGGAGGATCTTGAAATTCTTTTGGAGGCTCACTACCTATATAAAAACCTCGCTATGGATGCAAACCAGAAAAATAGACGCAGAAACCGAAATCTCCATGTGATTCTAATAGTGAGAGGAGGAGGAAGCGCCGTCAATACTTGGTTCCGGCGTCTTCCCGCCGCTCGCATGAGCCTTGTCCGAGCCACTGGCGTCGCCCTTGTCGCCAGCGAGGAGGAGATACAGCGGAGTGAAGAAATAGGATACTCATTTGACTGAGACAGAACTGAGCGCGTGGATATATAGTTATTTTGTAAAATACTGAAATTATTATTATTTATAAATACAGAAGTATTTAGGAAAAATATAATCGTATGATCTGTGATCAACGGCTTAGATGGGCTCCTCTCACCATGATCTTAGGTGAGAGTAACTCACCTACAGATTTTTCATAAATAAATGGAGACCCAGACATAATCGATCACGGTACTTAGCAAATTCAGTCTATGATTTGTCTGGTTTGAACGGTGTGGGGGATTGTTTGTGAAAATATATAGTTATTTTTATGTAATGCGATCTTATTAATAAATGATTGTATTTTAGATCAATCATGCGCAAAAATTACCGGCAAAAATATACGGCAGGATCGAGGGTCGCGCACGACGATCTAAGATGTGTTACACGTACCAACATTTTTTTTCAAAATAAATGGGGAACCGTTCAATCTCGATGGAGATCATTTTCGATCTCCACAGAGTTCTCCAATGAGTGTACTCGAGCATATTAGAAAAATCATAAATGAACCTAAAACTAAGGGTCTGTTTGGGACAGCTCCAGTGGATTGAAAAGCTGTTGTCAGGATAGAGCTGTTTTAAAAGAGCTCTCTGGGGAGCAGTTTTGAAAAGCTGCAGAATGTTTGTGCGTTCTGTGCAGAAGTGCGCTTTGAAGAGCGATTTTCTAATTTAGCTGTTTGGAGAAACACACACAAGAACAACACACACACACACACACAAGAATACGCACATCACATACATATACAAATCAAAATCTGAGGCAAAATCAGAAATCAAACCCAAAATCGAAACAAAGCTCACCAGCGCCAAATCAACGCCGATGAAGCTAGGGCTCTGGAGTCGGGCTCGGGGAGGAAGAACGCTATGCAAATGGTTGGATCTGGGAGGAAGAAGATCGACGAAGGTCCGTCGTCGGCGTCGGAATGCTAGGGCACGACTGGATCGGGAGAAGGCCCGTCGTCGGCGTCGGAAATGGAGGGGGAAGCGGCGGAGGAGGGAGCGGCGATGGGCACTGATAAGAGATCGGGTCGCGGGATCGGGATAAATCAACAGAGAGGGGCGTCAGAATGGTAGGTCGGAAAAGAATCGCGGGCTTCCAGCGCGGATAAGAGCGTTGGGAGCGGCTCTTTGAAACGCGATTTCTTTAGGGAGCTGTCCCAAACGACTGTAATAACAGCTCTGGCGGCTGGGAAAGAGCTTCTCCAGCCGCCAGAGCTCTCCCAAACAGACCCGAATTCCTCTCCTGATTCGCCTTCCCTCTTCTTTGTCCTTCGAGATACATCGATCTCCCAGTCTTCAGCGTCGGAAACCACCTCCTTGTTGTACATGTAACAATCGACACACTCCTTAGCCTTCTCTCATTACTAGAAATGATTTTTAGCCACACTTTTTTTGTCATGAGTTAAAAATCATAGCTAATAAATAAGTATTGGTCGTGGTAGTCCAATCCGTGGCTACGATTGAATAAGAGTAATTGTAAGTGCAAATCAATTTTGACTACGTGCAAACCATTGTTATGTGCAAAACCACAAATCTTTTACGTGCAAACCAACATATTAAGTGCAAACCAATTGAAATTTTAAAAAAAATACATAACATTTTCATCTTTGAAATCATGATCATCCGGAGGTTGTGAGATTGAAGCTCCAACGAACGAAGATCCAAATAGCGGCGTTTTCATGACCTACGACAAAGGAATTAAAGGAAGAAAATATGGGAAATCGGAGCATGTGATTGGTTTGCAAGCCAAATCAGAAACTACAAAATCTGGAAAAAAAAAGTTATTATAAGCCAAATCAGCAATGAAACCCGAAATCTGAGAGCAAGGGGAAGAAATCTGAGCATAGGACTGATCAAGATATACGAAATGTAGAGAAACCCGAAATCTGAGCCGGAAAATGCAGAGAAGGAGAAGAAGGTAAAGGTGAAAAAAGGAAAAAAACTTTGAGAGAAAGATTGATCGGGCAGGTCTTTATCTCGACGGAGAGTCACCGACTGCAGGAGAAGGTTCACCGTCGGGAGAGCATGCAAAAACTGGTGGCTGGGGATCCATTCCTCGGAGGGAATATCAGTGCGGGGGAGCAGCCGTCGCAAGGGAGAACGGGAGTAGGGATCCATTCGTCGGCGGAGCGGCAGCACGCCAGTGTGTCGCTGATTTCGCTGCCGCCCCGCCAAACAAAAATATACGAGCAGCAGTGGGAACATCCACTGTTGCTCAATCGCAAAAATTTAGCGATTTTCAGTCGTGGTTTCGAAACCGCGATTGGCCAATCGTGGTTTCGAAACCACGATTGTAATCTTGGTTTCGAGGTTCCTGCCTCCAGTCGTCTTCAACAGAGCATAGAATACTCACTTCATCTTTGACTGTGCGAGAGCAAAGCATGGTCTTGTGCTTCATCTTCCTCATTTCGTAGGCCATTTTCAGGGCATAAATGATTTCACGGATAGGCTTTCCATGGCAGAAATGATTTTCATGGCAAAAATGATTTCCATGGCATTCTTCAACAACAGAACTGATTTCACGACATTCTTCAACACCAAATTTTATCGCATATTTGGATGTTCACAACATTCTTCAATAGCAGAGGACCCGCTGTTGATGCTTTTCCCTCAAACTTTTCCTGTAGGCATAGAATTGACTCAAGTAATAAAGAAGTTGTTTTAGAAATTATTTTGAGAATGATTTGAGAATCAAGTAATTTCATTGTGTTAAAAAAAGTAAAGAAATTTTAATTTCACGGTATTCAGTTTCTTCGAGCACATATCTAGTTATTTTGTGAGAAACAACACTACAAACGCTATTCTTCCAAGCATTTTCGCAGATTCTGCCACCACTCTGCAAAACAGCTGATTATTTAGCTATCGCTTCTCCAATCGTTGCAGCTGAGCCAAACAAAATCGAAGACTCGGAAGAGTTCTAACATTTCCGATGAGGATTCTTTGGTGCATCATCTTCTTCAGTTTGTTATTCATTTCGATGAGGTATCGTTCATTCCATGAATCAAATTATGCAGGATGACTTACGTGATTTCATTCCAAAAATACTTAAGAAAATCCTGAAACCGTGGATTTTTTTTTTTGGATTCTGCAAATCCATTTGCTGTAAAACTCTTTTAATAGTCTTTTTTTAATAATATCGAATAGTATTTTTCACTTGTTAAAATTGTGGCAACAGATCTCAATATTAGCCACCGTAATATTTTGTGCGCAGGTAATATTTTTTGCCACGATCAGTTCATGGCTAATTACCTTTTTCCACGTGAACTTTTAGCTATATTTTTTTTATCATGTCTAGACCGTGGTAAAAAAGACTTTTAGCCAAGGTTTTAGACTATTAAAAAAGTCATGATGAAAAAATGCAGAAAAAATATTGCGTTATTGACAAACGAAAAAAATAAATTAAATAAAGCAGCGGACAGTTTTCTTTTGAAAAGGTGATTTTTTTCTCCTCTATTAAATAAAAATAATAATTAATGTCCAAAAAGTGCAGAGTGATTTTTCTTTCCTGTTTTAAAACAAAAAGTGCAAAGGAGTTTCTTTTCTTCCTTCCCAGTTCGTGAAAAGAGAGCAGACCATAGAACCGCGTGAAGGGCTTTTCTTTCCTTGTTTTGTGAAAGAACTTGGGCTACTTTTTGCCTAATTTTTTTGTTGTCATTTTAAAGTTTTCAAAGGAAGAAAGGGGTTGTCTCTTCCACGGTGAAAGTATTTTTCCAAAGTTTTGTTTTTTCGTTGTTGTTTTCTCTTCGGTTGTAAGTAAACTTTAAACATTGTTTTTAAATTTGATTTGCGTAGAGTTTATCCTGGTTGGGTTTATCATTGTTGGATTTCATTGCGATTGAGAACGGATTTTTTGCAAGTGGTGAAGTGTTCTTGGGCACATAAATTTTCGACATGATATCAGAGCAACGAAATTTTTAGCGGGGCTAAGTTCTTTCGTATTGCAAATATCCGGATTTCTCATCAATGGGAGGCAGTGGTAGTTCTCGAGGTTTGGGGATCGATATGCTCACACACACATATTTCAAAAAATGGAAGTCATGCTTGGAGAGTTACTTATTGGAAGAATATTTTATGGGACGCTGTTGGTGGAGACGCACAGACAGAGGTAGTGGCGACCGCGACGAATGCTCGAGAGGTCAGGGTCTGGAAGAAGATGAACGCGAAAGCAGAGTTCACTCTGAAAAGAGCTATCTCACCGGACTTGTTTGATCACATCATAGGGTGCAAATCGGCGTCGGAAATTTGGGCGGCCCTTGATGGTTTGTTCAACAAAAAGAATATGGCATGACTGCAGTTTCTGGAAAACGAGTTGGCGAAAGCAAATCAGGGAGAGCTTTCCATCTCGGTTTATTTCCTGAAGATGAAGAATCTATGTGCAGATATTACCGCATTGGATCCGGAAGAGCCAATTTCTGAGGCGAAGTTGAAGAGACGCATTATCAGGGAGTTGCAGAAGGAGTATTTATCTTTTGTCACCGCAGTGCAAGGATGGGCTACCCAACCGTCTTTGATGGAGTTGGAGAATCTCTTGGCGTCTCAGGAGAGTTTGGATAGACAGATGGCGGGGGTGTCTATCCCTAGTGAATGGAGCGATGTTTTGTACACCGGGAAGAAGAAACACTGGGATAGGAAGAAGAAGCAGAATGACGGAGAAGGTTCTTCTACCTCATTTTGGGAGGGTGGTGCGCGTTTCCCTCCCATGAATGATGGAGGAAAGAAGAATGTCGGATGCTTCAGATGCAACAAGGTTGGACACTACAAGCATGATTGTAGAGTCAATCTCACACCGGGTCACGAAGCAGAGAAGGAGGAAGGTACAAAGGAAGACGAAGGTTGGGGGAGGTGTTGCCTTGCAGAGAAAGTCTCCAATGTGGACGCCTTAGCCTCGGTGAACTTCGAAGATGATTGGAACGTCGATTCCGGATGTGGACATCACCTTACTGGTGACGGGTCCAAGTTCTCATCTCTGCGGAAGTATGATGGATGTGATGTTATCGTGACCGCGGATAACACAGTTCATCCAGTAGAGCAAGAGGGGATTGTGATAGTTGGTAGTGATAAGAGTGCACTTACATTGAAGAGTGTGTATCATGTGCCGAGCATAAAGAAGAACCTGTTTTCAGTGACGAATGCAGTTGATGCTGGGTACTACGTGTTATTTGGGCCGAAGGAGGTGAAGTTCCTACGGAACTTAGATTCGGTGAAGGCGAAGGTGACTCATACTGGAAGGCGGGTTCGTGATCTGTATGTTCTCTTCACAAAATCTTATGTGGACAAGATGAAGGTCAACGATAGTGCTGTGATTTGGCATGAAAGGTTGGGGCATGTTGGCATGGAGAAGCTGAGAGCGATGGTGGCGAAGAGTCTTGTTAGAGACTTACCTCACTTGTCTTCTTTTTGTGATGGACATGTATGTGAAAAATGTCAGTTTGGAAAGGCACATCGTCTTCCATTTGACACGTCTCTCTCGAGGTGCACGAGACCACTAGAGTGCATTCATAGCGATGTGATGGGGCCGACTGCTACCCCAAGTTTTTCAGGAAAAAGGTACATGTTGTTCATGGATGATTTCTCACGCTACACGTGAGTGTATTTTTAGAAGGAGAAGTCAGAGGTGTTTGGCAAGTTCCTGGAGTTCAAGGAACGAGTTGAAGGAGTGTTGAATCTGCAGATCAAAAAGTTGAGGACAAACAATGAAGGGGATTTAACTTCCATGGAGTTCTCTTCTTTCTACAAGAAGAATGGGATCAGGGGAGAGTTATCCCGTGCTTATACACCGCAGCAGAACGGAGTTGTTGAGAGAAATATCTGGCATATTTCTGAGACTTGCATGCGTTGGTTGCATGCTAAGGGTATTCCTAAGGCCTTATGTGCGGAGGGAATGATGTGTGCAACTTATGTGATCAACAGGTTGTCATTGAGCCCGAACAACCAAAAGTCTCCATATGAACTCATGTTTGGAGAGGTACCGAGCGCGAAACATTTGTGAGTGTTTGGAGCAGTTTGCTATGTTCATGTGTCCATATGCACAGAGGGCGAAGCTTGATGTCAAAGCTATGAAGTGTGCCTTCATCGGATATGATGACGCGCAAAAATGGTTGGAAGTGTATGGACCCTCATACTCAAAGGTTCATCGTCTCTCATGACGTTATGTTTGACGAGTTGACATCTTATGGTGGAGGTCCTAGCATAATGTTGGAAGAGAACATGGGAGAAGCAAGCCATGAAGAAGAAGCTGATGAAAGATCAGTTGAATTACCTATGTTTCCAGGAGCTCCATGCTCTTCGGGTTCGACGTCGGTGGAGACGGAGTCACGAAGAAGGGGGAGCAGTGCTTCAAGTCATGGTGACGGGGGAGCATGTGCGGAGGCAAGGGTCGGAGAGGTGGAGAACAGTTCTTCTCTTAGAAGATCGAAAAGGACCATCGTGTCACCGGCTCGCTATAAGGAAGGTAATATGGTAACCATAGTTTCATGTTACTTTGCAGGTCCACTTGATGAGCGGGAGTCGTCATGCTATGACGACGCCGCGGGCGTGAAGGAGTGGAAAAATGTCATAGATGAGGAGATGAGTGCCCTAAAAAAGAATGAGACTTGGGATCTTGTACCCAAGGTGGATGGCGTTACTCCAGTCACATGCAAGTGGGTTTACAAAATCAAGAAAAAAGCAGATGATAGTGTGGAGCGGTACAAGGCTCGTCTTGTAGCTCGAGGTTTCTCATAGCAGTACGGGGATGACTACGATGAGACGTTCAGTCCCGTGGCAAAAATGACTTCAGTACGGATGGTGATTGCATTTGCGGCTTTCCAAGGTTTAAGGTTGTGGCATATCGATGTGAAGAACGTTTATCTTTATGGCGAGATTGACAAGGACATCTTTATGGTGCAACCATCGGGGTACGTATCTGAATCTCATCCTAATTATGATTGCAAATTGAAAAAGGCATTGTATGGCTTGAAGCAAGCACCTCGGGCTTGGTATGGAAAAATTGCAGAGTATTTACAGTTTTGTGGGGTACTATGCATCTGACTCGGACTCGAGTTTGTTTGTGAAGAAGAATGATAGTCTACATGTCCTCGTATTATTGTATGTCGACGATATGATTGTGACAGGAAACGATAACGAAGATGTGATAATGCTTAGAGCGGAGCTATCTATTCATTTCGAGTTGAAGGATTTGAGAGAGTTACATCATTTCCTTGGTTTGGAGGTAGAGAGGAAGAAGAACGGGTTGCTTGTGTCCCAGAAGGCCTATGCGGAGCGAATCGTTGGTAGATTCGACATGAAGGAAGGGAAGAGCAGTTCTACTCCACTTGAAGTTGGGTTGAAGCTTCGTCGAGATGAAGGGTAGGGTCTTCTCGGAACCTAAGTTTTTCCGGGCTCTTGTGGGAAGTTTGATATATTTGACGATTATAAGGCCGGATATCTCATACGTGGTTGGCCGAGTAAGTCATTATATGCAGAAACCGAGGAAGCCTCATCTGGAGATGGCGAAGGGAATTATATTCTAAAATATGTTCGAGCGACCTTGGACATAGGGTTGTTGTATGAACGAGACATATTCTTCAATCTACAAGGATTCACAGATGCTGATTATGGTGGAGATTCCGGTGATCGGAGGTCGATGTCGGGGTATGTTTTCATGTGTGGTTCAACAACAGTGTCATGTTGTAGTAAGAAGCAGGACTCGGTGTCCCTTTCCACTACCGAAGCAGAGTATAAAGTGTCATCTTTGACGGCACATGAGTGTATATAGCTTCGTAGACTAGTGGAGAATGTGTTTTTGAAAATTGGAAAGGCTTTAGTGCTTCGCGGCGACAACGAGAGTGCTTTGAAGCTCGTGTCGAATCCAGTGTTTCATGCTCGAACGAAACACATAGAAATTGAGCACTATTTCATTCGGGAGAAAGTGCTTGACGTTGCTATCGTGGTGGACTTTGTTCGTAGCCATGATAATGCGACGGATATTTTCACTCAACCTTTACCAAAAGGATCATTTGAGCGTCTTCGTGGTTTGCTCGTAATGGTATCAGGAGCTCATCTTGAGGGGGAGTATTAAAAAAATCAAGATGAGGAAGTGCAAGAAAAAATGTTGCGACTTTTTTTTATTGTTGTTTGTCAAGAGAGACAAACGGAAAAAAAATTTAAATAAAGCAGCGGACAGTTTTCTTTTGAAAATGTGCTTTTTTCTTCTCCATTAAATAAAAAAAAATAACTACTGACCAAAAATTGTCGAGTGGTTTTTCTTCCCTGTTTTAAAACAAAAAGTGCAGAGGAGTTTCTTTTCTTCCTTCCCAGTTCGTGAAAGAGAGCAGACCAAAGAACCGCGTGAATGGCTTTTCTTTCCTTGTTTTGTGAAAGAACGTAGACTACTTTTTGCCTAGTTTTGTGAAATTTTTCGAATCTTTATGAAGTGAGCAGGAGTTAGTCAACTTAGAGTTACAAGCCAAACAACCAGAAGCAAATAGAGGCAAACAACTGATCTTTATTGAAAGCAACTTCAAATTACAAGGCAAGACATGCTTGGCGAGACATGATTTCGCCAGCACAAACACCAAAGAGAAAAAAACAAAGTTGAAGATAACACGAGACCTCGCGGTCTCCCCTTGCGACCTCAGCAACTCGCCAACCCGCAAACCGCAGCCGACCTCAGAACAACACCAGACCGCTGATCAGTCCGCACCCTTCCTTTCGAACTCCTGATTCTCCCGAACTCCAGCACCACAACTCCAAGCCGCAGACCGCCCGAACACTTTCAGAGGAAGAGGTGATCGCTGCTGCCCGCACTATCCGCAGAAGCTGCACAAGAAGAGTTCAATCAGCAGACCGCCCGGTCAGATAATCTCAGACCGCAGGAAAGAAGAAAGTTCAGCTTACACTTGGTGTGTGTTTATTGTTGCTGATGAGTCCTATTTATAGGCGTGAGACCTGATCCAGTCACCACCCTATGAGATTGGATCACCACCCTTCAGACCGCGCGACCTGACCGGTCACACCGCGCGATCAGCAATAGTAATCATGCTTCATTTTGGTGAACTCGCCAGCTTCAACATCAACCATGAGAGACCGCCACTCTCACAGCAGATCGCGACTCCAAAAGGAGATCGCCAGACCGCCTGAAGCTGTTCACCCCCTGTGTTCGCCAGAGACCGCGAACACAGCCAGTTCGCCATCAGACCGCGAACTTCTGTCCGCATGCCGGTCTCCACCTGAGACCGCGAACAGCGACCAGCTCGCATACCAGCCTCCTCCTGAGACCGTGAACTGAGACCGCGCGACTAAGACCCTTAGTCCACGACTACCACCAGAAAGCCCGGTCAGCCACCAGACCGCATTCTGGAGAAAACCTGGAACAAGCTGTGCGGTCACACCAGACCGCCACAGCCTTGAAGAGGACAGCACGTCATGCGGTCACGCACAGACCGCGCACACCTGAAGACGAACAGCCCGCCATGCGATCAGAGACAGACCGCACGACCTTCACCTTCAGCCGCCTTGGACCAGAAACCAGCGGCCAAACCAGAGGACCGCAGCTAGGCTTAGACAAGCCAGACCGCAGAGACAGACTGCCAAGTCGTGCGGTCACGCCAGACCGCCCGACCTCCTCCCTGACCGCCCAGGTCCAAAAACTCTCCAAACTTCCACTTCAACAGTTTCAACACTCCCCCTTGAAGTGAGAAGTTGAAACTAGCCCTAGTAAGCTCCTTAGCCGTGTGAACGGCCTCTTTGCCAGCGCCTTTGTGAAGATGTCTGCGACATTGTCTGCACTCCGCACATGCCCGACCGAAAGAGATCCCTCCAGCACCTTCTCCCGTATGAAGTAATGCTCGATCTCGATATGCTTGGTCCTCGCGTGACAAACTGGATTGGTAACCAGTTTGAGAGCACTCTCGTTGTCACCGCGTAGCAAAGTCGGCTCCTGAACCTCCTTGTGGACGTCTCCCACCAACCTCCTAAGCCAGATGGCTTCCTGAGCTGCCAAGGCCGAAGCCTTGTATTCCGCTTCCGTGGTGGAGACCGACACGGAATCCTGCGCGCTTCTTGCTGCACCATGATATAGCTGTAGGGCCCGCCATGAAGATGAATCCAGACGTCGACTTCCGATCATCCGAATCTCCCCCGTAATCAGCATCCATGAACCCGTGCACCTCGAAGCCCGCATCCCTCCTGTACAGGAGACCCATGTCCGAGGTCGCCTTGACATACTTCAAAATGTTCTTGGCCGCTAGCAGATGAGGTACCCGTGGCTCCGCCATATATCGACTCACTCTGCCAACTGCATATGCAATATCCGGCCCCGTGATCGTCAGATAGATCAAGCTCCCAACCAGAGCTCGGAACACCAACGGATCTTGCATAATCCTCCCCTCATCCTTCCGAAGCTTCATAGCCTTCTCCAGCGGTGTGGAGGTGCACTTCCCTTCCTTCATGCCGAATCGCTCCACGATCCGCTCCGCATAACCGGCCTGGGTCACCAGCACTCCACCTTCCTTCCTCTGCACCTCGAGTCCAAGGAAGTGGTGAAGCTCACCTAAGTCCTTCATCTCGAACCTGATAGACAGCTCGGCCCGAAGCTGCGCTACCTCCTCCTTCGAGTTCTCCGTCACGATCATATCGTCGACGTATAGCAGCACGATGACTTGAAGCTCCCCGCTCTTCTTGACGAACAAGCTTGAGTCTGAGTCTGAAGCAACAAATCTATAGAATAGGAGATATTCTGCGATCTTCCCGTACCACGCCCTCGCCGCTTGCTTCAACCCATACAGGGCCTTCTTCAGCTTGCAGACATGCTCCGGAAACCCCGTTCTGCTGTGGAGTATGTGCACAAGTGAGCTCCCTCCGGATGCCCGCCTTCCTGCAAAAATTAGAGAACTCACTGGAGGTGAACTCCCCTCCGTTGTCAGTCCTCAGATTCTTCACCCGCAGTCTTAGCCGACCCTCCACGAGCTCCTTGAACTCCACAAACTTGGCAAACGCCTCCGCCTTCTCCTTCAGGAAATAAACCCAGACATATCTGGTGTAATCATCGATTAACACCAGCATATATCTGCTGTCTCTGAGGCTTGGGGTAGCAGTTGGTCCCATCAAGTCACCATGGATGCATTCCAACGGCACACTACTCCTTGTCTGCAACTTGTCAAACGGTAGCCGATGAGACTTGCCGAACTGACATCCCGCGCAAACATGACCTTCACCGTAGGAAGATAGACTTAGCAGGCCCTTGACCAGACCTCTCACCGTCATAGCTTTCAGCTTGTCCATCCCCACGTGCCCCAACCTCTCATGCCATATAACGGCACCATCATTCATCTTCATCTTGTCGACGTAAGAACTTGTTGATAAAACAAACAATTCCTTTGCCCGTCTCCCGACATGGACGACCTCGGCCTTTACAGCCTCAAAATTGCGTAAAAACTTTACTTCTGTTGGGCCGAACAGAACGTGATACCCAGCGTCTACAGCGTTGGTCACGGAGAAGAGGTTTTTCCTCATACCAGGCACGTGATAGACACTCTTCAAAGTAAGTGGCCCTCTATCACTGCCCAAGGAAACAACCCCCACCTTCTCTACTGGATGCACAGTATTATCAGCAGTAATGATTGCATTGTTACCTGTATAGGGTTGTGCAGAAGAAAGCTTGGTCTCGTCTCCGGTAAGGTGATGACCACACCCCGAGTCCACGATCCAGTCTTCCAGATAGTTGATAGGAGCAGAAGCTCCAACAGAAGCCGAGAAGGCTCCTCCCCAACCTCCTTCAAAGTGTCTGACCTCAGCTTCCTCCTTCTCCGCAGTATGCCCAGCTTGGGTGACCATCTTGCAATCCTTCTTGATGTGGCCATACTTGCCACACTTGAAGCATTTCGGACCTTCCCCCTTCTCCTTTCTGTCAGCCTTGGGAGCATACCTCCTTTCCTGCTGCCCAGAAGTTGAAGGCCCATAGCCTCCTCCAGCGGTCTTCTTCTTATCCCACTTCTTCTTCTTCCCTGAGAAGAGCACTTCGCCATCTCCCCCAGCCACCGACATCCCCGCCATCTGCCTTGCCAAACTTTCTTGCGATGCAAGCAAGTTCTCCAGCTCCAACAGAGATGGCTGATTTGCCCACCCCTGCACCGACGTCACAAAGGCAACATATTCCTTCCGCAAGCCGCGGATGATGTGCCTCTTCAGCTTCGCCTCAGAGATAGGCTCATCAGGATCTAATGCTGAGATTTCAGCGCACAAGTTCTTCATCTTCAGAAAGAAAGTGGAGATAGAAAGATCTCCCTGAGCCGACCTTGCCAGCTCATTCTCCAAGAACTGTAGCCTTGCTACATTCTTCTTGTTAAACAGCGCATCCAGGGCTCTCCAGATCTCTGCAGACGATCCACATCCCAGAATGTGATCAAACAGATCAGGTGAGGTTGCCCTCTTCAGAGAGAACTCTGCCTTCACATTCGTCCTCCTCCAAGTTCTCACCTCAGCCCCATTATCTCCTTCCGGGATAACTTCCTGCGTCTGATCTCCTCCAACTACCTCCCAAAGGTCCTCACCTAGAAGATAGCTCTGCATACACGACTTCCACTTCTTGAAGTTAGTCGATGTAAACATTTCAATTCCAAGACCCCTTGCTTCCATTGCTCTACCACTGGTTCCTTCTTCACAAAGGCGATGACTACTCTAAGTCACTCACTGCTCAACCACTCCAACCTGGCTCTGATACCATGTGAAATTTTTCGAATCTTTATGAAGTGAGCAGGAGTTAGTCAACTTAGAGTTACAAGCCAAACAACCAGAAGCAAATGGAGGCAAACAACTGATCTTTATTGAAAGCAACTTCAAATTACAAGGCAAGGCATGCTTGGCGAGACATGATTTCGCCAGCACAAACACCAAAGAGAAAAAAACAAAGTTGAAGATAACACGAGAACGCGCGGTCTCCCCTTGCGACCTCAGCAACTCGCCAACCCGCAGACCGCAGTCGACCTCAGAACAACACCAGACCGCTGATCAGTCCGCACCCTTCCTTTCGAACTCCTGATTCTCCCGAACTCCAGCACCACAACTCCAAGCCGCAGACCGCCCGAACACTTTCAGAGGAAGAGGTGATCGCTGCTGCCCGCACTATCCGCAGAAGCTGCACAAGAAGAGTTCAATCAGCAGACCGCCCGGTCAGATAATCTCAGACCGCAGGAAAGAAGAAAGTTCAGCTTACACTTGGTGTGTGTTTATTGTTGCCGATGAGTCCTATTTATAGGCGTGAGACCTGATCCAGTCACCACCCTATGAGATAGGATCACCACCCTTCAGACCGCGCGACCTGACCGGTCACACCGCGCGATCAGCAATAGTACTCCTGCTTCATTTTGGTGAACTCGCCAGCTTCAACATCAACCATGAGAGACCGCCACTCTCACAGCAGATCGCGACTCCAAAAGGAGATCGCCAGACCGCCTGAAGCTGATCACCCCCTGTGTTCGCCAGAGACCGCGAACACAACCAGTTCGCCATCAGACCGCGAACTTCTGTCCGCATGCCAGTCTCCACCTGAGACCGCGAACAGCGACCAGCTCGCATACCAGCCTCCTCCTGAGACCGCGAACTGAGACCGCGCGACTAAGACCCTTAGTCCGCGACTACCACCAGAAAGCCCGGTCAGCCACCAGACCGCATTCTGGAGAAAACCTGGAACAAGCTGTGCGGTCACACCAGACCGCCACAGCCTTGAAGAGGACAGCACGTCATGCGGTCACGCACAGACCGCGCACACCTGAAGACGAACAGCCCGCCATGCGATCAGAGACAGACCACACGGCCTTCACCTTCAGCCGCCTTGGACCAGAAACCAGCGGCCAAACCAGAGGACCGCAACTAGGCTTAGACAAGCCAGACCGCAGAGACAGACCGCCAAGTCGTGCGGTCACGCCAGACCGCCCGACCTCCTCCCAGACCGCCCAGGTCCAAAAACCCTCCAAACTTCCACTTCAACTGTTTCAACAGTTTTTTTGTGTCATTTTAAAGTTTCCAAAGGAAGAAAGGGGCTGTCTCCTCCACGGTGAAAGTGTTTTTCCAAAGTTTTGTTTTTTCGTTGTTGTTTCTCTCCGGTTGTAAACAAACTTTAAACCTTATTTTTAAATTTGATTTGCGTAGAGTTTATCTCGATTGAGTTTATCATTGTTAGATTTCATTGCGATTGAGAACAGATTTTGTGCAAGTGGTGAAGTGTTCTTGGGCATGTAAATTTTCTACAGACCGTCAGGGCAAACTGTCCTAGCTAAAACTCAATTTTCTTGTAGTGTCTTATCCATCACCTACATCCTTGAGGGAAAATAATGAGAGAATCAATGTTTGCGGTGTTGTATGTGTTCATGCTCTCGAGCCAGGTGCTCTTGGAAGGGCGATGTTCTTACAACAGTTCTCCCCATCGATCCAGACTTTTTTGTTGGTCATCTTCAATGCCATGAGGATTCTTACAATAATCGACCGGCGACTAATGAGGTGTGGAAGGAAACAGTGTTCGATGACTAACAATGGTTGGAACTGAGATTGCTCGCTAGACGGATACTAGTCATGACGATTCTGGTATTTTGGCCGTTTAATTTGCTTGGGTTTCTCTTGTCGATTCATTTTCCCAGCAGAACTTCTCTCATGCAATGCTCGGAGCGACGCACTCTGCATGCCATAAATAACGCGGTGCACCACGCCGAGCTTTGCACACGAGAGGTACTGATGCGCCTTGCACGAATAGTCCATGCCACTATGTGGGAAAAGGTCCCATAGAAGTCACGCACAGGACTACCGCTAGTGTACACAAAACACGAGATTTAAGTTTGGTTCAAATTCTGTTGCATTAAGGTAGGAAGCTCTAAAACTGAACCGATCATCTCCTGCTCTCTTAAGACATGAATCATAAACAATTAGAAGAGTTAATGAGGATGAATACATAAACTAATATATTATTTTTGTACTTCTGGATTGAGTGGTTTGAGTAACTCCGTCATATATTCCCACTTTTCTTCGCTGCCTCCTTCTTTTAAGAAGATCAAAGCATCTCCATCCAACGTTTTTGTATTGCATTTGATGATTAATCTACAAGAAGAGAAACACTTAAACTCGAAAAAGCTTCTTTTAATTTTTTTTTTGAAAGTGAGAGAGTTCAATGCTTTTTAAAGTCCTCCAAACGTCTTTTTGGTACAAGCACATTTCACACCACCGAAAAACCAACCATCTACAAAACAATGGTGATTTTGGGAAAATAACTTTTTATCCACAGCCACCAGATTATTCCGTCCGGGTCATAAATGGTTTGGGTGATCTCCCCAACATCATTTTTGATCTCCCCAGAGATCACTTTTGATCTCCCCAGAGACCCTGTTCCAATAATTTTGCCACCAAGAGAGCGAAGAGACCCCTATGTGAAAACATTACTGTGCGACCATCCTTTATGTGCGGAAGTTAAAATCCGACCGTAAATATTCGTAATCCCACGGTTGAATTAGAGGCGTGCACAGAAAACCGAAACTGACCGACCCGAACCGAACCAAATTTGGACCGAACCGATCGGTTCGGTTCGGTTTCGATGTAGGGGGGGGGGGGGGGCTGAAAACCGAGCTTATTCGGTTCGGTTTCGATTTATAGTGTCGGTAAACCGAGAAAACTGAACCGATTCTGAGTTTGAACTTGAAGTTTGTCGCATCGAATTAAAACATGAAGTTGTGAGCATTGAGTTTGAAGTTGAACCTAAAACAACGAGATTATGTAATATCTCGTATCTTCTCTTATCATAAGTTTGTAACAACTATCCGAGCGTGAATGCGTAAATTAAATATGTTGTGTACTTATTGATTTTATTTTAAACTAATACTTGAACTTATTGTTTTAATTCCACTAGTTAATCTAAATGTTATTGTGATTTTTATTAATTTCCCTTCAATGTTAATGAACCGATTTCTAGATTTACGATTAGAAAAGCACTTGGACAAACATTAATTTTTTTTTCAAATCATGAAAATGATCAATATCAACATTTTGAGGGATAATATGTTTTAGGTTTACCGAAAAACGAGCCGATGTTAAAAAATCGAACCAAACCGAACCGATCTATTTCGGTTCGATTTCAATTTTGAATGTGTAAAAACCAAGACTATTTGATTCGATTTTACCTAAAATCAAACTGAACCGAACTCGCAGACCTACTTGAAATTCAACGTGAAAATCCAATTGAAAAATCCCGTATTTAAATTTTTTTTTCGAGACCAAAATGGTTGCATCCTAAACTCCATCGTGCTGTTGTGGAGAAGCCCGTGGCACAAAAGCAATCCTCAACTCCATCGTGATATTTGCGCAGAAGCCCGTGGCGCAGAAGCTTGAGAGGAGAAACTGGGACAAAGGGAAGGGATCAAGAAAAATGGAGCCACAGTGGACGGAGAAGGATTTCCTCAGCTGCAGCGGGAGCACCAAGCTTGCGAAGGAGATGGCCGCTGCCGCTCCCTTCACCGATGTCGATCACGCCATCCAATACGCCAGAGACATCTGGTTTAATAAGGTATACCTTCTTCTCCTCCTCCATGAAGCAAACATGCTGCTTCGCTAATGTTTTCCTTCTCCCCCATTCTCCATCTCCAGGTCAATGTCAAAGGTTGGCTCGAAGCCTTCGCCGCCCATCCCGAGATCGGAACCACTTCCAAACCCATATCCCAGTTGCGATCCGTTCTTCTGAATCCATTTCTGTACGTTTTTTTTTTAAATCTTATAACTGATTTTTGATTGTTTGGGTCAATGTGTTGCTAATGGGTCAGGTGGAGTACGGAGGAGCAGTCCACTGCGATGGCGACGGCCGGTGGCTCCACCATGCAGGTAATTCTCGTAATCGTTGATTGCACTTAAGTAAGCCTTGGAATGATAATTTGATTTGGTTTTGTAGGAACTGATCGAGTGGAACTCTCGTTATAAGGAGAAATTTGGATTTGTGTTTCTGATATGCGCTTCTGGAAGGGGCTCTCCGGAAATTCTAGCTGAATTAAAGGTGAGTTACTGTGCTATTTTTTATCCAGATTTATAGAGGGACTAGTTTGTTTGCATACTCCTTTAATTAGGATTGTTAGGAGAAAACTTGAGAATATAATAGAAAAAAGATCTTTGCTAACTTCTTTTCACGGGGCACGCTATATGCGTGAGTGTTCGCCTTTAGTGATTTGGTGAAAATAACAGCAATTTCATGATGAATTTTGCCACACATTATAACGATCTTCTTGTTAATGATAGCAAGTGTGGGTGTATGCTTGCATCTTCCTTAAAAAGCTAGATTTTTTTGATGTTGATTATTGTGATGATGATGATGAAAGGTTTTAGAAATTAGTATTATGAGTCTTAACCTTTACATTTTGTGTGATGTAACTTTTCTTGCTGCGGACATGGAGTTCACATATAGGTAGGTGGTTCATGCGACTCGAGTAAACTAATGGAATTAAAAGTAAGAGATATCAACACATTAATAACTCATTTAGCCAATCCACAAAAAATTTGGATAAGTGTAGCGATGTTGATGTGAAGTTTGCCAACCTAAATCTGTTTTATTTTCATGAATTTCCAGCATACATTTGCTTTTTCATGAATTGCTAACTTTTCAGCTACTATACTAGTGAATTATGCAATAATGATGTGATTCATCATAATATCTTCTCATAGCTTGCTTGCTAATTTCTCTAATTCTAGCGTTGATATCTGAAATTATGTTATTAGAAGCGTTCTAAATTCAATGTAGGATCAATAAGGCTGGGACTCGATCTTAGTTGTTTACTTCAACTGGGACACATAATCATTCAAAGCTAATGTAGATGATCTCATCAACAACTTTTGTTGGTTTAGATATTGTAGGTTCTGTTTGAATAATGAAGTTGTAGATTGTATTCAAAGCTATTCTTTTTAAAAAATATGTGGCTATAGTAATGCTTCCTGAGAAGTGTGTAAAAGAAATATGCCTGCATGCCATTTGGCTGGTCATCTTAAGATGCTTGTTGATAGAGTTAGAGGCAAGAAATATACTTGCACACAAATTGAGTGGTTTCATTATAATATTGTTATGCTGCTTTTATGTCTATGTGTTCTTGTAATGAGATGAGCTATTCTGGGACTAGTTCTGATGATCTCAGGCTTTAATCCAATGAATATATGCATGTATACTGTCTCTGCACATGATATAGATAGACTGTTGTTTTCAAATTTTAATATTTTTATGCAGTGATTAACTGATTTTGTTTTGTGGCAGAGGCGTTTTGTTAACAGGCCCATAGTTGAGCTTGATACTGCAGCTGGGGAGGAGATGAAAATAATTGAACTTAGGCTTCAAAAACTATTTGATTCTAAGCTGAGAACAGGCCCCTCCCAGACTACACAGCAATCGTCTAGTAGACATGAAGGTATTAGCTAGATTTTTTTTATGTGTTGATAATGATTATATTTAGTGTCTTCCTTTTGTATTACGATGCTCTTATGAGGTATCCCAACATTTTTTCCCTTTTGTATTGAAACCTGTTTTCCTTTCAACCTTTAATCTAAATATTCTGGTCTCTTTGTATGATTAGTAACTACAACTTGAATTTCTCAGATTTGTCAAATGCACATGCTTAGAAGTTTTTTATCAGGCTGTTAGGTGCGTAGAAGGGGAAGAAGGCATATATGCTTGTGCTTGCTTAAGAAAAAAAATAGCATCCCCGTACAATCTAGGGGAGCATCTCACTCTTGCCCGCTCACTTGAATGTTAAAAACCAAGATTCATCCAGGTTTACCTTATGGGATCCAAGATGACTTCATGCTCGAAGGTATATGCAACCTCAATGTTAAGGTCCGTGGGAAGGAAACCTTCGACAAAGTGTGATCCAACGACCTTTTTCAACAGAGGGTGCGAAAGTTAGAGTGAATACGATTTTGGGTTGCGAATTGTAAATGGTAAGGTACAGAGCCGATGCACACGTAATGGTAAAATGCCTATAGAATTGAGCGCAATCAGCTGATTGCCAAGGACTAGTAGTGGGGACAGCGCTTGCCAAAACGACACTACCATGGGCTAAAATAACATCATAGTTGTGCTTGTTCACTTGACGACTCATATGTTACCACAACAAATGGAACTTCAATTAATGAAGTGCCTTTTGTTACGGGCTTCGCTCCCAGTTATTATCGAGTGGGTCATTCGTATTGTTATCTTTATTATTGTTGTCCTTTATTATTATTGTCTTCTATTATGTTGTCTTTTAGTGTTGTCTTTTATTAGTAGTTGGATGTTAGAAGTTAGGAGTTATCATTATGGAGTTTTGTAAGCCTATTTAAAGATATATATTGTATGGAATGAAGACCTTCAAGAAGTTAATTCTATTTCCTTTGTCTTCAAAAGATTGTGGTAGCTCTCTCTCTCTCTCTCTCTCTCTCTCTCTCTCTCTCTCTCCGAGCACACCCCACTTAGGCAGTCGCGGTTCCGGCTCCACAGTATCCTTCGTCACCATCACCCACACCTCCGACCATCCTCCGATAACTCTACCGACGTGACACGATGACCCCATATCAACTTGGTATCAGTGCCCATCCTTCCTCCATCTTCAACACGCTCCACCTGCAAAACCACCAACTTTAGTTCTCCTCTCTTCCGCCGATCCAAGAACATTGCCACAAGAAGTCGATGCCCTCCTTCAAGCTCACGGTCAACCAGATCCGTTCACATTCGCAGAAGAAATCGATCCACTCCATCTCCTTTGTTCGCAGACCGCACATCACCTTCGCACGTGACCTGCATGACTGCGTCGTCTTTGACGAAGCCCATAACAATTGCTCCTCGCCAGTGCACGCCGACTCTACAGGGCTTCTCCCTTCTCAGGCGTGATGAACACCTTCCCGTGCACCCGCAGGCACCGCACGCTCCAAACCACACCTTCCTCACTCGTTCCTTCCTTCCGAGACACACGCCTCCTAATCCTCGAGCCGCCTATCTGCTGCAGGTCTCTGCATCGACGAAACTCGAGCACCTCCTGTCACGTGCGCAGAGACCTCGAGCCCAACGCATATCGACATCGAGCCTCTACGAATTGCACGATTTCGTGCCTTGTCCAACAGGCAGTCACGTTGTTGTTTTAGCCCTGCGCGCATTTTCCTTCGTGACACTTGCTTCCTTCCACAATTATTAAATCAGAGTGGTTGAGTAATTGTTTTATTACAAAGAGAGAGAGAGAGAGAGAGAGAGAGAGAGAGAGAGAGAGATGAGTGTTTATTTTTGTGATCATTATAGGAAAGCGTCGCGACTCTCGCGGCAACTCAAATATTCCCACCGTTTTGGGGGACTCAAGCCAACCCGTCACCCGGTCCTCTCGCTCCACTCACAATATGGGGGACTCCCTAGACCAAATGACTCAGCTTATTGCACGAATGCAGACACTCATCGCAAATCAAACTGGGCAGATAGATGGTACCAAGAAACTCTTGCCGCCATTCAGACCAGGCTCGATGGTCTCGCCCCAGCCGTCCAAGTTATTATAGTGCCTGCACAGAACCAGACCAGTAGCAGTCAGTGGCCTCTACTACCCCCTTTACTCACTGTGCAACCACCTTTTGTACGCCAGGAAGCTCACGTTGTTCCCCGTTACACTAAGTTGGAATTTCCCACTTACGATGGAAAGACAAATCCCTTGGGATGGATCACCCGATGTGAGCGATTTTTTGGACACCAACAAACACCGGCAGTGGAATGAATTCGTCTGACATCATTCCACCTTCTCGACTCAGTCCAACTATGGTTCGCTCGTTTGCGCGTCGAACAACCAGGACTGATATGGGAGGCCTTCAAGAGGCTCTGCAACATACGATTCGGTCCTCCCATTCGCAGCAACCCCCTCAGAGCACTCACGACATTATAACATGAGTCTGTGGATGTATATCTGGAACAATTCCAGATTCACAATTCCAGATTCTTCTGGCTCACGTGACGATATCCCCAGAGATGCAGGTTGCAATCTTTACAGCAAGGTTTCTTGAACGACTGTGACTGGACGTCGAATTTGAGGCTCCTCGAGACTTGGTGACTGCTATGAGTTTAGCCAGATTGTGTGAACGTCAACTTCAGCTGGATCAGGGTACTTATATACTTTCGGAAGCAGAGACTCGGGACGGATGACCCGAGGGTACCCCAACCCCATATATCCGTCAGCTGTCCCGCATCGAAATGTCTGAACGACGTGCACAAGGGTTATGCTATAACTATGACGAGCATTATGCTCACGGACATCGCTGCACGAGGCTCTTTTATCTGTCCATGGAGGACTCTGATGATGAGGGAATTGAGGACGTCGACACCAGTTCCGATCTCCCTTGAACTTGAGGTTATGCTCATTTTGAACGGCGAGAGTGATGTTACGGGCTTCGCACCCAGCTATTATTGTGTGGGCCTTTCTTATTGTTGTCTTTATTAGTGTTGTCCTTTATTATTGTTGTCTTTTATTATGTTGTCTTTTAGTGTTGTCTTTTATTAGTGGTTGGGGGCTAAAAGTTAGGAGTTTTCATTATAGGATTTTGTAAGTCTATTTGAAGTCATATGTTGTATGGAATGGAGGCATCCAAGAAGTTAATTGTATTCCCTTTGTCTTCAAAAGATTGTGGTAGCTCTCTCTCTCTCCGAGCACACCGCGCTTAGGTAGCCGCGGTTTTGGCTCCACAGTATTCTTCGCCACCCTCATCCCCGCCTCCGGCCATCTTCCGGCAACTCTACTGATGTGATATGGCGAGCCCGCATCATCTTCATCACGATTTGTCATACTGGTGGCCAACGCGGCCTCACGACGCTCTCCAAGCTTATAATGCACAATTCGTGATGGTAGGCATCTATAAACGATTTAACGGCATTAAAAGGTGTCATAACAACTTCCCCCTAATATGACGTATTATATGAAAATTCGGTTCAAGGAACCAAGCCGATCAACGGCGAGACTGGTTTGAGACAAAATAATGCAAGTCTCTAGGCTATGGTTGAGGACCTCCGCTTGTCCATCGGCCTAGGGGTGGTAGCTGGAGCTCAAGCGAAGCTTAGTGCCATGAACCTTGAAAACCTCTCTCTAGAACAAATTCATGAAGATGATCCCTTACAATCAAATGTCCGAACTCATGAAAACGAAAGATATTTTGCATAAAACAATGCACATTCAAAATGGCCGTATAAGGGCGGTAAAGGGGAAAAAAGTGAGCGCACTTCAAGAGGTGATCCACAACCAGTAGAGTACAGTCAGAACTGCTAGACTTGGGATGTCCTAGAATGAATTCCATCATGATATCCTCCCAAATGGTCTCAGGAATAAGCAAGGTTGGAGCAATCTTGATGGAGCCATGTTCTCGTATTTGGCCTTTTATCTTCTCAGGTAATGGGCTACAAATTTTTGTACATTCTTCGTCATTTTATGCTAGTAGAGTATAATGGTCAAACGACGAAATTTATTAAGAGCAGTATGACCACCAAATGCAATAGAATGAAACTCATATATCGGGTGGGATGGACTCAACATCAAGCCGTTGTGGGTGTGAAGTAGCGCAAGTCAAACCTTCATCCCGCACCACACACACACACAATAATAATAAAAGACACTAAAAATACAATAATGAGATTGTGACCATAACATTCCATCCCTCCATGAAATTGAGCTTGCCCTCAAGCTCAAGCGTGACACGATCGTTGTGGTCCTCGGGTTCCTTAACTTCACGCCAGAATTGCTCCTTGTAGTGCGTCATTATAGCGGGGGTTGCAGAAAGCGACAAGCCTTCTTCATACTCACCGGCGTGAAGGATGATAGTGATGGCGTCGACAGGTCGTAACGTGGGTGGAGATGGGACCGAAGAATAGCCTGCAACATGATCTCAAAATGATTGACATAATGGTGGAGAATAATTTGCAGATGCCCGAGAACTACTCTGAATTGTCGCAAATTTCATGCGAGTGAGAGGAGTGTCCGCAACGATCTTTGCACAGTCAATGTACGACAACGGGGAGTTCGTCTGAATGAGCACCACACTAGGCATCGGTTACTAGAGGACTGCTGGACTAGCCAGGATATCAGCTGAGTTCAGTGGATCTATGCGTATAAGTAGTGGTGGAGGTGCTTGACTGCTACTAGCTTGGACATGGATTAGAACAATGGCGGTTGTAAGATCATTGAGCTTATTGGAGAGGATGACAATGTCTTCCCGGCGACGTGCGTCGATTTCTTGAAATTGTGCTTCCAGGGATGTCAGGAACGTTTGCATCGTGTCCCTTAGTGTACTCATTTGAGCGGATAAGCCCCCATAATGCATCATATTAATTAATCAAGTGACTATTTGATGGCATCACAGTTGATTAATCAATTAGGATTAAGTTGCACAGGCTCCCAACCAAATGAGCGTAGGGCTCAATATGGGGACATAAGGGGCAGCTGGTTCGCAGGTGATTTTGCTGGAGACGGCTGAATATGACAAGGCAGCGCAAGTGATTTTGGTGGATGTGTGCTCGATGAAGGGAAAGGATTACAGAGCTCGGGTGGACTCAGGGAACGCAGAGATTGGCACAGATCGGCGGAATCAGCGATGCAGGTGATTTTGCTAAAGGTGAGGCGAGACCGACGAAAGAGACGACGGGAAGAAAACGTTGTTGGAGCTGACGAGAGAACACTTCACGTCGATGGAGTATGGGCTTCATGTCGGGCTGGATCGTCGATAGAGAATGGTGCGGAATCGACGGGATCGGGTCCTGGTCGCTGAAAGCCGCAGAAAGGCTTCAGAGGCAGATGAATCTAGGATTTCGGCGGCGGAGGAATTGTCCTGGACTGTCGAAGGCGTAGGCGAACCAAGAGGCATCTTGGTTTCTGGCATTAGCTAGGTTGATGACAGTGACTTGCTTTGGCGGAAGAGGATTGAAGTCCTTCTGATACCAAGTTGTTGTGTGCTCGTCGGAGTGGTGGCCGGAGGCGGAGGGGATGGCGCAGAGCCGAAACTGCATCTGCCTAGGCGGGGCTTGCTCGGGAGGAGAGAGCTATCAATATCTCATGCACAAGACAAAGGAATAAAAAATAGTTCTTGGATGCTCTCATTCATGGCCCATGGGGTCTATATATAGACTTACATGACTCATACTAATTACCTAAAGACCCGACATGAAATAAAGGACACGACGTTCAGAATAACATTTAAGAACGACATCTACTAATAATAACACCTAATAATAAGGACACCTAATAATAACGAAAGACACTAAAAATACAATAACGGGATTGTGACCATAACATTCCATCCCTCCATGAAATTGAGCTTGCCCTCAAGCTCGAGCTTGGCACGATCGCTGTGGTCTTCGGGTTCCTTAACTTCACTCCAGAATTACTCCTTGTAGTGCGTCGTTATAGCGGGGGTTGCAGAAAGCGACAAACCTTCTTCGTACTCACCGGCGCGAAGGATGATGGTGATGGTGTTGACAGGTCGTAACGTGGGTGGAGATGGGACCGAAGAGTAGCCCGCAACATGATCTCAAAATGATTGACGTAATGGTGGAGAATAATTTGCAGATGCCCGAAAACTACTCCGAATTGTCGCAGATTTCATGTGAGTGAGAGGAGTGTCCGCAACGATCTTTGCACAGTCAATGTACGACAACGGAGAGTTCGTCTGAATGAGCACCACACTAGGCATCGGTTACTAGAGGACTGCTGGACTAGCTAGGATATCAACTGAGTTCGGTGGATCTATGTGTATAAGTAGCGGTGGAGGCGTTTGACTGCTACTAGCTTGGCCATGGATTAGAACAATGGCGGTTGTAAGATCATTGAGACTATTGGAGAGGGTGACAATGTCTTCCCGGCGAGATGCGTCGACTTCTTGAAATTGCGCTTCCATGGATGTCAGGAACGTTTGCATCGTGTTCCTTAGTGTACTCATTTGAGCGGATGAGTCCCCCATAATGCAACATATAAATTAATCAAGTGCCTATTTGATGGCATCACAATTGATTAATCAATTAGGATTAAGTTGCACAGGCTCCCAACCAAATGAGTGCAGGGCTCGATATGGGGACAGAAGGGGCGGCTGGTTCGCAGGTGATTTTCCTGGAGACGGCTGAATATGACAAGGCAACGCAAGTGATTTTGTTGGATGCGTGCTCGATGAAGGGAAAGGATGGCAGAGCTCGGGTGGCCTCAGGGAACACAGAGATTGGCACAGATCGGCGGAATCAGCGATGCATGTGATTTTGCTGAAGGTGAGGCGAGACCGACGAAAGAGACGACTGGAAGAGAACGTTGCTGGAGCTGACAAGAGAACACTTCACGTCGCTGGAGTCTGGGCTTCATGTCAGGTTGGATAGAGAAGGGCGCAGAATCGACGGGATCGGGTCCTGGTCATTGAAAGCCGCAGAAACGCTTCAGAGTCAGATGAATCTAGGATTTCGCCGGAGGAGGAATCGTCCTTGACTGTAGAAGGCGTAGGCGAACCATGAGGCGGCTTGGTTTCTGGCAGCAGCTAGGTTGATGACAATGACTTGCTTTGGCGGAAGAGGAGGATTGAAGTCCTTCTGATACCAAGTTGTTGTGTGCTCGCCAGAGTGGTGGCCGGAGACGGAGGGGATAGCGCAGAGCCGAAACCGTAGCTGCCTAGGCGGGGTTTGCTCAACTACCAATATCTCATGCACAAGACAAGGGAATAAAAATTACTTCTTGGTTGCTCTCATTCATGACCGATGTGGTCTATATATAGACTTACATAACTCAGACTAATTACCAAAAGACCCGACATGAAATAAAGGACACAACGTTCATAATAACATTTAAGAACGACATCTAATAATAATAACAACTAATAATAACGACACCTAATAATAACGAAAGACACAAAAAATACAATAATGGGATTGTGACCATAACAGTCATAAGCTTATGTTAGTTGTGGACCAAGCCTTACTGAAATAAGCTATGGGGCACCCATCCTGTATCAATATTGTCCTCATCCCTTACATAAAAGCATTGAGACCTGCTGAAATCTGGAGAAAGCGGTTTGGGAAATAGATTTCCAACGAAAAGTTGTGAGTGAGCCCTTCCAAAGCTAGGGGTGAACAGATAGAAAATATTGTCACAATGGTCGATGAACCATCGATAGTATTCCACAAGGTCTAGGAAGCCACATATTTCGCTTGCCAAGGTGGGAGTTAGCCAATTCAAACCCGTTGAGACCTTGGAGGGCCAATGTCAACCTCGTCCCTTGAGATTTTGTGACTCAGGCAGTCCAGTTTCCACTAACCATAGAGGCGTTTCTTCTAATTGACACATCATTTGTGAAGAGCCAACAAATCGAGGACTGTGCACAAGTGATCGCGGTGGTCCTGTCAAGAATAATTACAGACAAGGATGTCATAAATAAAATCAACACGAACGTACATAAATGGGAGCAGAAGACATCATTCATAATGTATTGGAAGGTTGCAGGAGAGTTGTTCAACCCGAAGGGCATGACCAAGAACTCATTATGGACATCATGTTTGAAATGTGGTCTTGTCCACAACATTTGGAACATGAATCTAGTGATACCCATGTGGACGTTCAAGTTTGGAGAAATTTTGCGCCCCTCACAGTTCGTCCAACAACTCATGTATAACCGGAATTGTATATTTATAACCTACTCATTCAACTTCTCGCAATTGATGCAGAAATGCTAACAATCATTCTTCTTGCATACCAATAGCATTGGGCTCGAGAAAGGGCTCGCACCCCATTTTTTTCATACCAAATGTATGATCTCGTCTTTCTGAGCATGGTTGTAGCGATGTGACTGAACTGCAATAGTCATCGTCCCCATTGGAGGTGAATGTGGATGATATGCATGTCACGACAGAGTAACGATCTTGAGATTCACTGAAGTAGTGTGGTAATTCTGAAGGTCAGAAAGATAGTGTGAAAGTCCGTGGGGGAGTGAAATAGAGACGCCTCGCCTACTAGGTAGTGAGAGACCCCTTGATCTGAGAATGACATGGTAAAAGTCGCTCAATTGTCATACTTGTTGTCCAACATTCGGAGCCAAGCAATGCCCAAGACGGAGTCAATAACATCCAAGACAAACACATGGAAGTTTATTGTGAATGAGAGCGAGCCCGGGGTGACAGGGATGAGTTCACAACGACCCATCATAGTGGTGTATAGAATAGATCATCGCCTAAGCAAAGCGGTATGCCCACGTGACCGTGTCAGAGACATAAAAGTGACAAAATTACGAGAAATTATGTTGTTACTTGCGTTACCGTCAATCATAACAATAACGCTCGATAAAAGATGACGTCATGGAGCTTCATTATAGAGGGTTTGGGATCCTTGGTGAGAAAATTGGTATATCCAATTGAGTAAGGGATGTTCTTGATGCATCCTCAAGGGGGTTCTAGTCCATTAATGCATTAAATTCACAATGATTTCCTCCTCGGCACAACAAAGCATGCAAAGTTCCTTGTGGGACGCCGTGTATGGGAGAATAAGGCTGCTTGCAGTTGGAGCATTGTCTTCTGCTTCGTAACTCAACATACTCTTGGTGGTGAGTCACTGCATGAGTGGTTTATGTTTCACCCTTAGAGGCATTGGTGGCGTAGGACATAGAGGTGACCGATAAGGAGCTGGTACGGGTCAGAGCTAGCGAAACAAGCAGACGAAGTGCCCTATCGAGTGGGAGAGATAATATCAAGGTTGTAAATATCGGTTTTTGGCATATGTCAGATTGAGTTTTTAAATGTCTGATGTCGGAAGTCAGAAATATGTATGGTATTTTAAAATTACGGATTTTCATTTCTTATAAATAAAAAATTATTTTAATCTATATTAATTATAATTATATGTTTTAAAAATTACAAAAAAAATTTAATACAGTGGATCAAGTGGAGGAGCTTCCACAATGGTAGTAATTTTCACCTCAACGAAGCAGGCTTGTTGGATAGCATGAGTGAGAGAGGAGGAACTAAGGGTTCAGAGCCGTGCATGAATATGAGGTAAGAGGTCATCCATGAAATAGCCCAAATAATATATTGCTCACAGGCCCGACACATAATTAACAAGCTATATGAAGTCATCCACGAGGTTGTCAGTATGATCAACCTTCTGCATGACACACAATCACTCAAAGACATTGCCTGTTCTACCGAGAATTATAAGTTTATAACTAAGGATAAGCTTCTCATTCAATGTCTCCCATGCTGTGATAGGGATCAATTGGCTGAGCCAACACATTCAGTATAATGCAAAATCCGCCATAAACATCATCGTGAGAGGGACTTTGTAGCTTCAGAGGTGGCTTGGTGTTAGAAGCATTGTTCGGTGCAAGAAATCCGCACTAAGGGATTGATTCCATTGAACAGGGGAATATCCATGCGGTGAAAAGGCGTCCATGGAGTCATGACAGGAGCTGAAAGATCAGATGGTGATCGGCGAGGGCAGAGATTGACAAACGCAACTTCAAGGGCCAACTGGAAGGTCACCTTAAGCATAGGAACCCATGCCCCATGGTCGTTCGAACGGCTGGCAGAGATGGCAGAAATTAGATACAATCGAGCGGAGCATCTCACTGTCGCCTGCACACTTAAGCTAAAATACCCTAAATCTCAATGCCTTAACCCAAGCTTTCATGATTTACAGCTTGTGTGTTATATGGGAAGCTGTTGTTGATCACCAAACAATTTAACTTAGTCTTTCCCTGTTATTTAAAAGTAATCCACTTCAAATTATTTGAAGTTAATAATGTTTTAAAGCATATTCTTATAAGTATCAAAGTTCCTTTTGAAAAAAATCTGGAGACATAAAATCAAACGAAGCCTTCTTTTTATTTGTATTGTTGTATTATTTAACCTAGAATGGCCTAGTTATGACATTTGGTTCTAACATCTTACAGTGGATTTAGAGAGAAAATAACATCAAAGTGCTTTTGCTATTTACATTCAAAAGATGAAAATAAAATTCCTCATGTAGCTAGAATGTTAGTGGTCTATTTAATATTACTTTTTATCATGTATTATCCCTTGTATTTGTTAGATGTATTATACTATATATTATGGTGGTAGAACCTCTTAGGCTCACCTCTATGTGTTTTGGGAATCCCTCTTGTGTATATATATATATTGTATCCTGAAGTGTGAATAGACAAGGAATTCATTTCTCTTATCCATAAGCCATTTGTATGGATTTGGGTGTTAGGCAGAAAAGAAGTCATTACGAGACCAGTTATTTGTGACAAAATGAAAATAAAAGAAAAGATTTTGTGCAAAACTAGAAAGTGTTGATTAAGAAATGATTATAAGGAAGCCAAAGTAGAAAAGTGGACATAAATTATTTTGGTTTACAATTAAGGGTGATTAAGGTTGAAATAAGACAACTGATGATGATAATGACGATAATCAGGGAAGATGGGAGTTTACTCAAGCAATTTAGTTCACCTCGTATGGTACCTATGGATGTGTTCAGTGCATGCGTTCCCTCTTTTAACACCAATTATTTTAATTATGTATGTTTAAATTATGTGACATTATATTTTGTCCCAAATATTCTCACATTTCTTCCCTTAACATCTCAAGTATGATTTTGTTGAATTCAGCTAGTTCTCTTCTTTCTCTAGCACGGTTTCGCCAAATTCAGTTAGCTTCGCATAAATCTTGCTTGAAAAAATAGCAAACTAATTTATGCATGCCCGACTGCCTTAGCACACATTGAGATATCTTCAATATTTTCATTTCACATTTTCTGACTCCGGTTTTGATTAATTCAAAAAGATCGATTAGGCATAATTGGAGGGCATCTTATGGCTGCATCTAAGCTCCCTTCAGAAAAAATCCGTGAAACTGCAGGTTGCGCACAGCGTACTCGCCCTCCCATCACCACGCACGTCTTAGACGTCACCCGTGGCTCTCCAGCACAAGGCCTCGAGGTATGCCTTGAGATGTGGAGGGGCGGCTCCCCTACATTTTCCTCCAGAGATTCGAGAAGCTGGTCTTTGCTGGGCTCATCGGTCACAAACTCTGATGGTCGCAGCGGTCATCTGATGGCGATAACCGACGAAACCGAACCCGGATTTTACAGAATAAGCTTCAACACTGGTAGTTATAACTCATCTGGCTTCTTCCCGTATGTCAGCATTGTGTTTGAGATCAAGGAGTCACAGAAATCTGAGCATTTTCACGTCCCTTTGCTGCTTTCACCATTCTCGTTCTCAACTTATCGCGGCAGTTAGAGAATGAAGGAGTATTCGTACGAGGGAGGTAATATGAACATGTTGTATGATCGGGGATAAAATTGTAGCAATGTCATAATAATTAGGGGGCAAAGTTCATGTTTTTATTTGAGATGCATGCTTGTAACTTTATTAATTTGTTTCAGCTGCTTGTGTTTCTGATGGGATGCAGTCATTCAGGTAAACCATTTCTATCCACCTTACTTTCAGGTTTACGAGAGAGGTTTACTCTTGATTCTTGTTATCGACACCTCTTCCGGGATTTTTATAATTCAGGATCTCCTCTCTATTTTTTTGTAATTACAAGTATCTCCCCTCCGAGTTTACATTGTTAATTTGTAGTATAACAAACTTCTGCTCTATGAGGGGTTCACTCATAATATATGTTAACTGAGAAACAGAGAGCATCTTGTACCGTTGCAAACTGAGAGGGGAGGTTTTTGTAGTTTAAAAAAAATAGAGAAGAGGTCCATGTAATTATGCACATTGTTGGATTGGAAGTTAATTTTTCTTAAAAATTGTTGATGGCTGCAAGCTTTATGATGCAGGACGAATCTATATGCGACGGATAAACTGTGACCTAACCCTACATGCTATGCAAATCCGACGGTTAAGCCACAGTTAGATAATAATTTAAACATCGCACGCAGTTAATTCACAGCAAGAAACAATAATTAATTAGGGCGAAACAAGCTTAGGCTTCCCTCCGCGTGGAGGGCCAAAGCAAGAGCGCGCGGCGAATAATTCCTTCCTGCAGTTAGAGATTTTCCAGGCACAAATAACTAGAATAAAGTTAACTTCCAAACAAGCATAAGATTACCACAAAGTGCACAATGTTTTACAACCAACAACAACTAGCTTCACACATAACAAGTAATATAAAATCTGAAATAAAACTATGGCCACAATAATCCAAGCAAAACTGAAATTATGGAGGTGAAAACGTGGTTTCCGGGTGGTGTGGGACTAGATCGGGCAAGGGGGAGGTGGATCCACGGAAGGGAAAGGGGTTGGCTGCGGGTACGGGCGAATTAGGGGCTGGATCGGGGTCCGGGACTGGATCTGGACAAATCTGTCCAGATTTGGACAGATTTTGGCCGGCGGAAACGGGGAGAAGGGGGCTGGGACAGGGGCGGCTGAGGGCGGCTGTTGGGGAGCTGCTGGCGGGTGAAAGGGGTTGGCGGCGTGGGGCTGCAGGGAGCAAGTGGGGGGGGGGGGGGGCAGTGGACCGAGAAGGAGGCGGCTGGAGCTTGGGAGAAGGGCTGGCGGGAAACAGACGGAGTGGCCGGCAGCAGGTGGATGGCTAGGAGGGGTGGCAGAGAAACTATATTGATGAATAGGACATTTAATTTTTGAACAGTACAGAGGTTGGAAAGGTAGGGGAGTTCTGAACAGCAGAAACTTGGAGGGGGGGACTGGCGGCAAGGAGGTTGGAGGGTGGCTGTTTGGTAGAGGAGAAGGGGAATAAAGGGAAATGAGATACTTACCCAAGGAGTCGTCACCAAGGGGGCTCCACGGAGTCGGCACCGCGGAGGAGATCACCGGAAATGAGGAAGAAGACTCTCCAAATTTCAGCAATGAAAATACAGCAGCCCTACATATCCTATTTATAAGAAATGAAGATTAGGGCAACCAAGATGGACGACTATGATTGGCCGTCGATCTCGGCGCCAAAACAGCACTAAATAATATTCAAAATACAACATGCTATATATGAAAATTCATCAGAACGACGAGCCGGACGCAACCGCGGTGGCGGATCGACGAGCCGGTCACGCCATATATGGTAAGTCGCCAAATCAGCTCCGAATGGGCCCAAAGCTCGTCCTCGCCTACGCTCCGCATCAATCTCCCCAGCTTGAAAGAATTCATCTCCCGATGAATAAGGGTCAGAATTCTCTCGCCGCATGCCAGGTAAAACTCGAAGAAGCCCGTCATAGGTCGTCCAAGTGTCGTCGCTGAAAAGTGGCCTCGCCAATCAACTCCTCCGGACTGAAAAATTTCCATCCCCGATGAGTGGAGACGGACGTACTGAAGTCGAAGTCCGGGGGCGAATCGATCAAGCTCATCTCTCAACACACTAGTAGAAGGATCCGGTGGGGTCTGAGGTGTCAATGGTGAAACCGTTGGGGACAACATCCCGGGTAAATAAGGGTCAGAGGTGGGCTGAGAGCGGGGCAATGAATGTGGTGGCAATGGCTCGGGGGTAGACTGAGTGATGGGTGGTAAAAATGGTGGTAAAGGCTCGGGAGGGCCGGCAAGATGTGGGCCCAAATACTCGTGAGGTGCAAAGGATGGCGTCAGGTCCTCGACATTGAACACAGTATGGGTACCCATGCTTGCGGGGATGTCCAACTCATAAGCATTTGTCCAGATGCATCTCAGGCCTAAGTAGGGACCCATTCGCCTAACGCTCAAACTTTTAGCAAGCCTCGCACGGAGCCTCACAACGCAGATTCTCACCATCACCTACTCGCCTTCATGAAGTACCTGCACTTGCCAGTGAACACCCGCATGTGAATTACAAGATTTATTACCAATATGGATAATTCGTCGGACCGACTTATGACACACATGCAAACGAGAAACAGACGACACAACAGACTCATGCAAATGATGACGAAACGACTCGACAGACTTATGCAAATGATGTAAATGAAACATGACTGACACAACATGCTCTCTATGAGAGAATCTAATAATGACCGGGGTGTCTCTAAAATGTGGTGGCCGATCAGGTGGTTCCCTCGGTGGAGTGTAGAAAAATTCATCCCGTGTGCGCCGAGTGCTCAGGTGACCGTGCGAAACATCTACACTCAAGGGCGAGCTCATGAAGAGCAACATGACTCTCAGGGAGCGTAACGCATCAGGGGGCTCACCAGGAGGTGTGTAAGAAAAGTCATCGCGAATGCGACGACCGCCTGAGTGAAAATCATGTGCACCGACTAGAAAACGTGGCGCTATAGTGTGGTGAGTGTCCCCGACAACAAAGAACTCATCGGGTGGGTCCGCGGGTGGTGTGTCCCAAAACTCATCACTAGTGTGATGTGTCATAAAGTAGGTCCTCAAAATATGAGTAGGCTCTAGTGTGCTCAAGGTAGGCCCTACATACGTCTTACTCCACTCACGACCCAACCTCTGGGGCAAGGCCAGAGATGATAGGGAAAGAGACGCCAATAACTCAAAACTCATAAACAAGCGCCTCACCTGAATCTCTTCACTAGGATGTGGTGGGTCATCAGGAGGTTCAACTGGGGGTTCGTCATGGAACTCGTCACTAGGTTTAAGGTCCTCCAGATGAGTACCAACATAAGGGGCAGTGTCCCCGTGAATGGATGACATGGCCACTACGAGATCAACAATAGGCTCTGGGCTCTCGATCGTGATGTGACTGAGGGTAATGACAATGGGAGAGCTACATAGATCTACGCTCAAGAATGGGTCTGTGGGTACGGTGTCAAGATGTGAGTCCAGGGTAGGGATGCTAATCAACCCATGACATGCCAGAGATAGTGGTGTGGGTGAGGGGCACGACACCATAGGCTCAAGAGGTCGCTCAGGCTCACTCTCAGTCGAGGTCACGAGAGACGGGTCAGAATCAAGAGATAGGTCACTCACTGGGCTAAGCACCTCACTGGGGTGAGAGCAATCTGTATCAGGTATCACTTCTGCCATGTCTGACGGAACAATGGTAGGCAAAGTGGTGTCCTCGGTGTGGGAGGAGCTCGTACTGCGGAGGTCAGAGTGAGGTTCCAACCGACCAGCTCTTGCGGATCTCAAAGACTGTTCGTAACGAAGGGCAAGCTGATATGTCTGCTCGAGGGACTTCGAGCTATGATAAACCACCTCAGTACGAATGTCTGATCGAAGGTCAGACCGAAATCTGCAAGAGGTCATGGCTGGGTCCTCTCGGATATCGCTCCTCACAACTAACTCATCAAAGCGATCCCTGTACTCAGCGACGGACATGGATCCTTGCTGAAGGGAAAATAATTGGTCGAGCAAGCGACTCCGATACGATGAAGGCAGATACCTCTGACACAATGTACGCTTCATGTCCACCCAACTAGTGACGCGATGTAGACGGTCTCGCTCGCGTGTCCTCTCAATGCTAGCCCAATATGCCCTCGCCTGATCTAGAAGTCTAAGTTTCGCAAACTTGACGCGACGCTCACCGAATAACTCAAAATGATCAAGATAATACTCCATATCCACGAGCCAATAACTGAAAGACTCGGGACTCGATGAGCCGTCAAAGGAAGGGGCAGCAGTACGAAACTGACTCTCAAGATCTCTCTCGAAACGACGATCCTCATAATAATCATTCCTAAGGTAACCGAGTCGTGTCGAAGGATCAACACGATCAGCTCGCGTGTACGGATAAGAACGACGACAATCATCATACTGATCGTCTCTAGCATAGTGGGGTCGTGTCGGTGGGTCAACACGATCTCTAAAAGTGGTGTATTGCGATCGCGAATAATTATCGTGGTGTCGTGAGGGTCTCCCTGAAGGGGATCTATGAGGGCTGGTGCAAGTGGACTCGAGACCTCCAAAGTGAGGAGAGGAATAATTGTGACACCTAGACATAATGAAAAACCTATAGACTCTACGACTGCGTATCGAAAAGTGCGCGTAACCTACCTCTGATACCAATTGACACAGGACGAATCTATATGCGACGGATAAACCGTGACCTAACCCTACATGCTATGCAAATCCGACGGTTAAGCCACAGTTAGATAATAATTTAAACATCGCACGCAGTTAATTCACAGCAAGAAACAATAATTAATTAGGGCGAAACAAGCTTAGGCTTCCCTCCGCGTGGAGGGCCAAAGCAAGAGCGCGCGGCGAATAATTCCTTCCTGCAGTTAGAGATTTTCCAGGCACAAATAACTAGAATAAAGTTAACTTCCAAACAAGCATAAGATTACCACAAAGTGCACAATGTTTTACAACCAACAACAACTAGCTTCACACATAACAAGTAATATAAAATCTGAAATAAAACTATGGCCACAATAATCCAAGCAAAACTGAAATTATGGAGGTGAAAACGTGGTTTCCGGGTGGTGTGGGACTAGATCGGGCAAGGGGGAGGTGGATCCACGGAAGGGAAAGGGGTTGGCTGCGGGTACGGGCGAATTAGGGGCTGGATCGGGGTCCGGGACTGGATCTGGACAAATCTGTCCAGATGTGGACAGATTTTGGCCGGCGGAAACGGGGAGAAGGGGGCTGGGACAGGGGCGGCTGAGGGCGGCTGTTGGGGAGCTGCTGGCGGGTGAAAGGGGTTGGCGGCGTGGGGCTGCAGGGAGCAAGTGGGGGGGGGGGGCAGTGGACCGAGAAGGAGGCGGCTGGAGCTTGGGAGAAGGGCTGGCGGGAAACAGACGGAGTGGCCGGCAGCAGGTGGATGGCTAGGAGGGGTGGCAGAGAAACTATATTGATGAATAGGACATTTAATTTTTGAACAGTACAGAGGTTGGAAAGGTAGGGGAGTTCTGAACAGCAGAAACTTGGAGGGGGGGACTGGCGGCAAGGAGGTTGGAGGGTGGCTGTTTGGTAGAGGAGAAGGGGAATCAAGGGAAATGAGATACTTACCCAAGGAGTCGTCACCAAGGGGGCTCCACGGAGTCGGCACCGCGGAGGAGATCACCGGAAATGAGGAAGAAGACTCTCCAAATTTCAGCAATGAAAATACAGCAGCCCTACATATCCTATTTATAAGAAATGAAGATTAGGGCAACCAAGATGGACGACTATGATTGGCCGTCGATCTCGGCTCCAAAACAGCACTAAATAATATTCAAAATACAACATGCTATATATGAAAATTCATCAGAACGACGAGCCGGACGCAACCGCGGTGGCGGATCGACGAGCCGGTCACGCCATATATGGTAAGTCGCCAAATCAGCTCCGAATGGGCCCAAAGCTCGTCCTCGCCTACGCTCCGCATCAATCTCCCCAGCTTGAAAGAATTCATCTCCCGATGAATAAGGGTCAGAATTCTCTCGACGCATGCCAGGTAAAACTCGAAGAAGCCCGTCATAGGTCGTCCAAGTGTCGTCGCTGAAAAGTGGCCTCGCCAATCAACTCCTCCGGACTGAAAAATTTCCATCCCCGATGAGTGGAGACGGACGTACTGAAGTCGAAGTCCGGGGGCGAATCGATCAAGCTCATCTCTCAACACACTAGTAGAAGGATCCGGTGGGGTCTGAGGTGTCAATGGTGAAACCGTTGGGGACAACATCCCGGGTAAATAAGGGTCAGAGGTGGGCTGAGAGCGGGGCAATGAATGTGGTGGCAATGGCTCGGGGGTAGACTGAGTGATGGGTGGTAAAAATGGTGGTAAAGGCTCGGGAGGGCCGGCAAGATGTGGGCCCAAATACTCGTGAGGTGCAAAGGATGGCGTCAGGTCCTCGACATTGAACACAGTATGGGTACCCATGCTTGCGGGGATGTCCAACTCATAAGCATTTGTCCAGATGCATCTCAGGCCTAAGTAGGGACCCATTCGCCTAACGCTCAAACTTTTAGCAAGCCTCGCACGGAGCCTCACAACGCAGATTCTCACCATCACCTACTCACCTTCATGAAGTACCTGCACTTGCCAGTGAACACCCGCATGTGAATTACAAGATTTATTACCAATATGGATAATTCGTCGGACCGACTTATGACACACATGCAAACGAGAAACAGACGACACAACAGACTCATGCAAATGATGACGAAACGACTCGACAGACTTATGCAAATGATGTAAATGAAACATGACTGACACAACATGCTCTCTATGAGAGAATCTAATAATGACCGGGGTGTCTCTAAAATGTGGTGGCCGATCAGGTGGTTCCCTCGGTGGAGTGTAGAAAAATTCATCCCGTGTGCGCCGAGTGCTCAGGTGACCGTGCGAAACATCTACACTCAAGGGCGAGCTCATGAAGAGCAACATGACTCTCAGGGAGCGTAACGCATCAGGGGGCTCACCAGGAGGTGTGTAAGAAAAGTCATCGCGAATGCGACGACCGCCTGAGTGAAAATCATGTGCACCGACTAGAAAACGTGGCGCTATAGTGTGGTGAGTGTCCCCGACAACAAAGAACTCATCGGGTGGGTCCGCGGGTGGTGTGTCCCAAAACTCATCACTAGTGTGATGTGTCATAAAGTAGGTCCTCAAAATATGAGTAGGCTCTAGTGTGCTCAAGGTAGGCCCTACATACGTCTTACTCCACTCACGACCCAACCTCTGGGGCAAGGCCAGAGATGATAGGGAAAGAGACGCCAATAACTCAAAACTCATAAACAAGCGCCTCACCTGAATCTCTTCACTAGGATGTGGTGGGTCATCAGGAGGTTCAACTGGGGGTTCGTCATGGAACTCGTCACTAGGTTTAAGGTCCTCCAGATGAGTACCAACATAAGGGGCAGTGTCCCTGTGAATGGATGACATGGCCACTACGAGATCAACAATAGGCTCTGGGCTCTCGATCGTGATGTGACTGAGGGTAATGACAATGGGAGAGCTACATAGATCTACGCTCAAGAATGGGTCTGTGGGTACGGTGTCAAGATGTGAGTCCAGGGTAGGGATGCTAATCAACCCATGACATGCCAGAGATAGTGGTGTGGGTGAGGGGCACGACACCATAGGCTCAAGAGGTCGCTCAGGCTCACTCTCAGTCGAGGTCACGAGAGACGGGTCAGAATCAAGAGATAGGTCACTCACTGGGCTAAGCACCTCACTGGGGGTGAGAGCAATCTGTATCAGGTATCACTTCTGCCATGTCTGACGGAACAATGGTAGGCAAAGTGGTGTCCTCGGTGTGGGAGGAGCTCGTACTGCGGAGGTCAGAGTGAGGTTCCAACCGACCAGCTCTTGCGGATCTCAAAGACTATTCGTAACGAAGGGCAAGCTGATATGTCTGCTCGAGGGACTTCGAGCTATGATAAACCACCTCAGTACGAATGTCTGATCGAAGGTCAGACCGAAATCTGCAAGAGGTCATGGCTGGGTCCTCTCGGATATCGCTCCTCACAACTAACTCATCAAAGCGATCCCTGTACTCAGCGACGGACATGGATCCTTGCTGAAGGGAAAATAATTGGTCGAGCAAGCGACTCCGATACGATGAAGGCAGATACCTCTGACACAATGTACGCTTCATGTCCACCCAACTAGTGACGCGATGTAGACGGTCTCGCTCGCGTGTCCTCTCAATGCTAGCCCAATATGCCCTCGCCTGATCTAAAAGTCTAAGTTTCGCAAACTTGACGCGCCGCTCACCGAATAACTCAAAATGATCAAGATAATACTCCATATCCACGAGCCAATAACTGAAAGACTCGGGACTCGATGAGCCGTCAAAGGAAGGGGCAGCAGTACGAAACTGACTCTCAAGATCTCTCTCGAAACGACGATCCTCATAATAATCATTCCTAAGGTAACCGAGTCGTGTCGAAGGATCAACACGATTAGCTCGCGTGTACGGATAAGAACGACGACAATCATCATACTGATCGTCTCTAGCATAGTGGGGTCGTGTCGGTGGGTCAACACGATCTCTAAAAGTGGTGTATTGCGATCGCGAATAATTATCGTGGTGTCGTGAGGGTCTCCCTGAAGGGGATCTATGAGGGCTGGTGCAAGTGGACTCGAGACCTCCAAAGTGAGGAGAGGAATAATTGTGACACCTAGACATAATGAAAAACCTATAGACTCTACGACTGCGTATCGAAAAGTGCGCGTAACCTACCTCTGATACCAATTGACACAGGACGAATCTATATGCGACGGATAAACCGTGACCTAACCCTACATGCTATGCAAATCCGACGGTTAAGCCACAGTTAGATAATAATTTAAACATCGCACGCAGTTAATTCACAGCAAGAAACAATAATTAATTAGGGCGAAACAAGCTTAGGCTTCCCTCCGCGTGGAGGGCCAAAGCAAGAGCGCGCGGCGAATAATTCTTTCCTGCAGTTAGAGATTTTCCAGGCACAAATAACTAGAATAAAGTTAACTTCCAAACAAGCATAAGATTACCACAAAGTGCACAATGTTTTACAACCAACAACAACTAGCTTCACACATAACAAGTAATATAAAATCTGAAATAAAACTATGGCCACAATAATCCAAGCAAAACTGAAATTATGGAGGTGAAAACGTGGTTTCCGGGTGGTGTGGGACTAGATCGGGCAAGGGGGAGGTGGATCCACGGAAGGGAAAGGGGTTGGCTGCGGGTACGGGCGAATTAGGGGCTGGATCGGGGTCCGGGACTGGATCTGGACAAATCTGTCCAGATCTGGACAGATTTTGGCCGGCGGAAACGGGGAGAAGGGGGCTGGGACAGGGGCGGCTGAGGGCGGCTGTTGGGGAGCTGCTGGCGGGTGAAAGGGGTTGGCGGCGTGGGGCTGCATGGAGCAAGTGGGGGGGGGGGGGGGGGCAGTGGACGAGAAGGAGGCGGCTGGAGCTTGGGAGAAGGGCTGGCGGGAAACAGACGGAGTGGCCGGCAGCAGGTGGATGGCTAGGAGGGGTGGCAGAGAAACTATATTGATGAATAGGACATTTAGTTTTTGAACAGTACAGAGGTTGGAAAGGTAGGGGAGTTCTGAACAGCAGAAACTTGGAGGGGGGGACTGGCGGCAAGGAGGTTGGAGGGTGGCTGTTTGGTAGAGGAGAAGGGGAATAAAGGGAAATGAGATACTTACCCAAGGAGTCGTCACCAAGGGGGCTCCACGGAGTCGGCACCGCGGAGGAGATCACCGGAAATGAGGAAGAAGACTCTCCAAATTTCAGCAATGAAAATACAGCAGCCCTACATATCCTATTTATAAGAAATGAAGATTAAGGCAACCAAGATGGACGGCTATGATTGACCGTCGATCTCGGCGCCAAAACAGCACTAAATAATATTCAAAATACAACATGCTATATATGAAAATTCATCAGAACGACGAGCCGGACGCAACCGCGGTGGCGGATCGACGAGCCGGTCACGCCATATATGGTAAGTCGCCAAATCAGCTCCGAATGGGCCCAAAGCTCGTCCTCGCCTACGCTCCGCATCAGTATATATAATGATTTAAAAAAACACAGAATCCGGCGCCAAAGTACAGTTGGGCATGGCCGAAGCCTCATGCACGACCGCTAATATATATCTAAATCTTTCCTGGGACTTTGGGTAACTACATGGATCCCACCTCTCTCCCAGAGGGAAGCTTTATCATATTAAAAATTAGCAATGTAATTTTGGAGTGGAGGTGATTATAATTTCAAACTATAGATGAGAGATTCTTGTAATTATGCAACGTCAAAAAGGTCCTGCTAATTAACTACATATATACATATATGTCTATACTATATATAAGGGAGAAAGCACACTTTGGTGAAACATTCATCTTTCCAATTTTATCCTTTTTTTTTTTACAAATTTTCAACTTTTTATAAGTGAATTTAATTTGTATGTTTTTTATTTAATATTAAATGTGTGTCCTCATCTCCTCAATTTATGTTCTGTATTTTGCATGACAAATTTTTACGAGGACGATGAACAAAAGATGTACTCTCACACAGGAGCACGGGAGAGCCTCGTGTATGACTATTTTGTGTGTGTGTGTGTGCGTGTGCGTGCGCGCGCGCGTGTGTGTATAGTGGGAGTTTGCATAACTACAAGTTGCACTCATTTATCTTTTGAAATTACAAAAAACCCTTTTGTAAGTTTACATTTAATAACATGTATGCATAAAAATTCCAGGCTGAAGCAGGTGAGATCCTCATAAATGGTTATATATATATATAGTAAAAATGCTATACAAATCAAAGAAACTGCTCACTCATATATAATAATAGTTTAACATAATACAATACACAAATTACATTCCCTTAATAAGAGAGACTTAGGAGAGAGTTGGAACTATTTCGTCAGTCACGACATATCCAAGAACAAGCTTAAAACGAGTTGCCCTGGAGATGTTAATTTATTCTCATTAACAACAAGTACTTATATTAATTGTTCCCTGACCGCATTCGGTAAAATATGCTGCCTCAGAAACTAATCTCTACCCCTTCCAACTGTATTGCTTCATCATCGCATTTCTAACATTCTTCATCATAATCCGATGCATAAACCTTCATATCACAAACATCATGCTCTCTTCCTGTGTCCACAAGTTCTGATCTTCGCTGCTTGCCTGCCGGCACAATGGAGTAGATAACATAGCATTCCACGGCTCAGTAATTCCTGCACCCCAGTTATTCAGCCAGCATCAGTGATTTTCATATGAATTTCTTCCTGCATTATATTTATGAAAATTTCTCACCGTTGCCTCGGGGAAGCATGCATCTTTCTGCAGCCCACTCCAGGTTCTGAAATGGCAAGGTTTCCTCGTCGTAGTACGGATTCATGGAGTTCAGCGGGCTCGGGAAGGTCAAAGAGAAACAATTATTATCAAACCGCACGACCGAAAAAATCTCGTCATCGAGGCTCGAAAAAGATGAAACCGGAGAAATTCCGTTAATCGGGCATGATTCTGCAAAATATTGAGGAAATTGAGATTGGAGCATTTGCTCAGATGTGTCCTCTTCAGGAGTAATACCCTGAAATAGATTGTGGATAGAGCAATGTTAATTATACTTCATTTACATTTCTACGATTATTCTTCAAGTTGTATGAATCTAAGCAGTAGAAGAAAAAAAATATTGATAGCTAAGTTAAGATGAATGCAAGATAAAATTAGGAAGTTATGTGAAGAATTTAGCATACGATGGGAGCTGTAAGAGAAGGTTTGTTGAAGTTCAGGTTGAAGAATCACTATTATAGAAAGAAAAAACTTCAAATAATGCAATGGTGTAAGGCTAACATGTTGAGCACTTTGTTGATGGACCAACTGTTGTAAGAATATGCCTATAGAGAGAACCGCTACGACCGCGAAGCTAAAGAGGATGATACGAAACGTTAACTCGGTGATGAGGCATGTTGGCTCCGATATCTCTGTCGATGAAGTTTGGATGGGCAGTTGGGAAATAGACAATCTGGTCGACACGTGACGCGGGATCGACGTCTAGTATAGATGCACCAAAGGTATTTCAATAGGTACATCTCTCTTACTCCTTTTTTTTTTGCCAAGCAATTTTTTTTACAAGAATCTTACCATGGAGGCATCTGAGTGAGCATGTGGTGACTGGTATTGAGTTTGGAAACCATCTTCCTCAAAATTCATGTCATTGAAAAAACTTGCATGAATTGGATCTTTGCTCACATCCAAATGCTTTATCATCCCAGAAGGATTTGCTTCTAAGCTACTGAGAACATTGCTACTATATTTCTTTGTGTCACTTTCAGCTGTGATAGAATTGAGAACCTTCTTAGCTTTACTCTCCCCTTTATGCCCTTGATCTGTTCTCTTTATTACGCGGCACAAAGCAAAAGCTCCCTGCAAAAAACAAAACTTTATGCTAATAAGCCACTGATGCCAGTCTCTATTTACCCCTTATTTTATGTCTTTTTATCTGCTTTGCCTTCACATGAGAAAGAGAGGGGTGAGTGAGAGATGAGCATAGTTCTACATACCAGGAAGGAAATAGTTTCTTGAGGAAGATCTTCGTAGAGACGATACTCGTGCATTACCCAATCAGTTCTTTCTCCTCCCGGAGCTCTTCCCCGGTAGAAAACAAGAGTTTTTCTCAATCCTTTTGCGGAAGATTCGCGGCAAACTATTTTTCGATCTTTGCCGGTGGCTTTCCAGTAGCCCGACCTCGTCGCCCTGTTCGTTCGAGATCCATTCGGGTACTTTCGATCCCGAGGGCAGAAGAAGAACCACTCCATGTCTCTTTTCATCAAGAATGATTTCACTGCAATCATCAAACATGACCGATTATTTGTGATCCTCGTTCAGGGAAAAAAAGAGAGTATAAAATGTATTGGGCAGCAGCAGTACCTGGTAGCTCCCATGGATCGAACTTGTACAGGTCTACCACCGGAATTACTTCAAGCTCAATCTTTTCACCATGAACTTTCCTCTTCAGGTAATATCCAACCAGTTCATCGTCAGTGGGGTGGAATCGGAAACCAGGAGGCAAAGACATGTTGACCAATCCTTCTTCTGTATCTGATTACCGTGTAGAGAGAGAAGCAGGAATTTGGTGAGAAAAACTACATAACAGAGTCTCCATATCTATGTGGCAACGCTGTATCTGTTGAAGATTTGAAATATCCAGAAGTAGAAGCTTTTATTAACGCTCAGCTTTTCAAGAATCGGGTAGAATTTGTTGGAGGATACAGTTTCGGGCACAATCATTATTCTGAGAACAGAGCTCAAAATATATATGAACTAAGGAGAAGGCTACAGCAGATTAGCTTCTTTTTTTCAAAAACTTCAAATTTACAGGCGGAGGAAGAGATTTTGTAGTGGGATTTTGGTCGAAGGACCAAAGAAGTAGAGGTATAGATTACAGTCCGGAGCCTTTTTATAGAGGAAGAAGACGCCGCCAGCCACAAAAAGCCCGGAGAAGTTCACACACTGAACCGTTTTCCCGCCACTTTTTCTTTCTTGCTCTCTTTTTTTTTATTACCGTTAATATATTCGTTGCTGCAATTCGGTCCTTTCTGATCTGTAGACTGTAGGTATATACTCAACTTTGATCGTCCATGCGATCTCCTGATGATCTTTTTTCGCACGCTCGCACGAAATGTAATACACTTGGCCGAAATTGATTGGGGCGGGACGGGACGGAAATTTGAAAATGTACTCCGGACGAAATTTTTCTTTTTGTTTGGGCGTTTTGGCTTATCTCCGGTGGAAAAAACGCAATTTGTGATAGACGTGTTTGGTAAATCTATCTCAGCACCGGTGGTTAAAGACAAATCTCTCTCTCACTCATTCTCACCGTTCAAACAAACAAAATCTTATTTATTTTTTATAGCGAAATAAAAAAAAAGGCTTAAGGCTCCGTTTGAAACGGGGTGGTGGTCATGAACTTGGTAGTTACGAACCGTCGTTCGTGAACATCCGACCTCACCTAAGGAACTTTAAAACCGTTGTCATGCCAAATATACATTCTATGATGGTTTGGCGACGATTTTACCCAAACTCATTGGGGCAAAAACGCCGTGTCAAACGGAGCCCAGGTCTCTAATTAAGAGGTTTATTGAAAATTCATGACGGTGATTTCACTCCAGATTTGAATCCGCTCCCATGATTCGACTTGAGTATAGATCAGTCCCATTTTTGAACAGATGGATCGAAATTAGGTCATGGTCTACCCGACCTGATTAATTAAGAGCTCCATTAGTTAACGTAGAAATGCAATTTAAGTTTATGTCTAAGGCAACGTTTGACATGGCGGTGGCGGTCATGAATGAGGTGGTTATGAACCGTGGTTCGTGAACGCCCGACCACACCTAAGGAACTTCAACCACTTTTATGTTCAAAACAAGTTCTCTTTTCTTGGCGGCGGTCATAACCATTGTCTTGCCAAATATGCATTCTATAACTGTGACATTTTTATCAAAACTCACAGGAGCAAAAATGTCGTGCCAAACAGAGTCTAGACCTAATTTACTTAAATGTCATTAATCATGAGGTGGTATAGCAAGAACTATGTTGATATTTCTGTTTATTGATTCGTTATCCTTCGACGATGCTAAAATTGTAAGTTTGTATTGTCGTTGCTGGTTTGTCCCGTATGACCTCAATTTTGCGTGTTATTTTTTGTGATATAATAGATATGAAAATTATAATATAACTTAGGTTCAAGTTAAAGTGATATGTGAAGATTAAGGTGTGATTCTTAGCTCTCGTTATTATTAGTATAATAATTAAGAAATGAGGTTTATTATTCTCAGCTCTCATTATTAAAGTCTTGGATCCATGCACCATTGAGTGTATATATATATATATATATATAATAAAGATGGTTTGTATATAATTAATTAGTGTCAAATGATTCCTTTGGCACTAACCGAGTGTTAAACCTTTTTGAGGACACAAGTTTCTTCTTTTGTGCTTTTAATGAGAGGAAGTGAGCGCATAATAGCATTAAGTGAGGACAAGTTTAAACTTTTTAGCAGTATTCTCTATGCGGGAAAATGTTTGGGGTTCAAACCCTGACCGTTTATTTGTTTATTCCTTATATATCGACTCACAAATTCATGTGTGACACCCCTCTTTCTCACTCCTCTCTTTCTTATTTATTTTCTTCTTTCAAAATTATATTTATTTATTTGATTTAACGGTCACACTTAAATAATATAATAATTACAACACTTTAAAAATATGATTTTGATAAATTTTTTTTAACAACTAACCTCTTTTATTTTTTTGGTTGAATAATTATATAGATAAACATTATAATTTAAATTATTTTAAAATAAATAAAAGAATTTGATAGCATAAAATTTAAAAAGAATGAATAATATTATTATTATGAATTTGATTATTATTGCACAGCTTTTTTGCTCCGATTAGTTTGGACAAAAACGTCACGATCATAGAATGCATGTTATGCAACAATGGTTATGACCTCTGCCAAGAAAATATATCTAGTTTTGAACGTAAAAGCGGATGAAAATACTTAGGTGAGGTCGGGCGCTCACGAACGACGGTTCATAACCACCACGTTTGTCCGCCACCACCGCGGCAAACAGAGTCTAAATGTGAAATATAAGATGAAAAGACTATCTTCAGCCAAATGCATATTTTTATTTTTATACACTTTAAGAAAATCACTATTTGCTTATATATTAAGAGCGATGTTAAACGCAGGCCGGTTTTGGCTATATGTAGGTTACAGTGTTTTAAAAAGAACGATGTTAAACGCAGGCCGGTTTTGGCTATATGCAGGCCACAATTTAAAAAAAAATGTATAATTTTTCATTTTCAACCTGCAGGCCAGAGAACTAGACTTATACGCACCGTCATCGCCCACGACCCGTGCAGCCGCCGGACGAGATTGAGCTTCCTCTCTGATCTCCTCTCCCTCCTCCGGTGACTCCGGCCGGTGATCCTCTCCGGTCGACCACCTCCTTCCCTTCTCCGGCCGACAAGCTCCTCTCTCTTCCTCTATAACTTATTTTTTTATTTTCGAAAAGACTCCATTTATCCAAAATGCTGTAAATTGTGCTATGCATCTGAATTTAATTAAAGGATCGTGTTTTGTGCATAAATAAAGCTAGGTGTTTTTGTGATTTAACACGTATTTTATTAATTGAAGTCTTGAAAGGAGTGACCACAAACATATTTTTTGTTATATATAAAATCAAAATGATTATAATGTATTTTGTTGGACTATTATTGTGGGTCAAATAGACTGCAAAACTGTATTTATTTGAATTTTATGAATGCTATATTTTACTTGGTGATTTACTTAAGAAAATATTTTTGTAAGTATGAAATTTGGCCTACAAGAATAATTTGTTGGCATACATATATCCACAGCCTGCATAAAATAAAAAATAGACTGCATATTAATTATAAAAATTATTATTGTAACCTTTAATCAAAATAGCCCGTATCTTGCTTTTGGGAACAAATCTTCTACTGTACGTGACTCAAGTGTGTGAACTAATAATCATAAAAAGGTGGCGGAAGTTTATTATATCACCATTTAATAGCGTGTTCTGAGAATATATTTTCATTCATAGTAATAAAAAATCATATAATTTTATATTATTTATTCTAACTAATTTCTATAAATACATATACAACAACAACACTTAAGTTATTATCCCACTGGGGTCAGATTTATGGATGCTTTGTCGCCATTGTGCCCTATCTTTAGTCATAATCTTACTAATGCTTAAGTACGTCATGTCTTTCCTTATATTTTTATTCCAAGTCTTTTTTTGATCTACTCACCTGTTTAATATGCTTAGTGGCTAAACTCTCACAACGCCTAATATGTGTCGCTAATAATCTTTTTTGTATAGTACGTGTCATTTTATGGTCAAGCATCTTCCATTTGAGTATCCATGCAAAAATTAAATATAAATATATATATATATATATATATATATATATATATTAAAAAACTGACATGATTTTATAATGAATTAATTTTAAATAGCATAGTGGTGTCAGGTTTAGTTTGTCGTGATAAAGCTAGGCCTCGTGCATCTGACTGAGTCTCTTTTAAGCTTTTCTAATTAAAACTTTCATGGTTTCATACCATAAAAGCAAATTCCTTATATATATACACACACACATATACGAGTGACGGTGCACGAGAGGCCCTCCGTGCCCCTCACGACAGTACCCGGCCCGTGGAGGCGGGCTTCGCCCCCCTGACGCTTTGTTGTCAGGCGGCCTTCGACTGCATCCAGACTTTTATAACATGAGTCTTGTTTTTTATTATTTTGAGCTCGATTTGTATCTTATTTGAAAATGTGATGAAGATGAAAGTTGTAGATCTCATCGAGAAGAATAACTTTCATGTTGATCACTCTTTGATTTGAAGCCGTTTAGGGCCCCGATTTAAGCTTTGAAAAAGATCACGCAGAATCGGGAGAATAAACGGCTTCAAATCAAAAAGTGATAAACATGAAAGTTATTCGTCTCAATGAGATCTACAACTTTCATGCTGATCATTTTTTCAAATAAGATAAAAATCAAGCTCAAATTGTAAAAAAACGCGTCTCATAGATCATAGAAAGTCACATACCGCCTATTTTTGTTTGCAGTTTTGAATATATAAGCAGCCCCGATGACTATTTGTTGAAGTGTTGTTGTTATCGGGCTTGTAGCGGGCTTATTTTGGGCTCAATTTTGGGCTAGTAGTGAGAGAGTGTCAGGTAACCCAAGTTTAAAATATTTTATGCCTTATGAATGGGCAAAAATGTAATTTTGCATAGGTTTAGGATACCCAAGTAGTATGTTTAGGAGACCTGGTAAAATGTGGAGAGAGGGTGTGATTTGATTGAGCTCGATCGGACGACAGCAAAATTATGAATCCGTAATCAGACAGATATTCTAATTTCGAAGGAATGAGTTTATATTTTCTTTTATAGTAGTTAAGATACACACACACAAGTGATAGGTACAGGGCTCCGCCCCTATAACAAATCATGATAATACTCCGGTAGCGACAGTGGTGGACGCAAAATTTTTTTCTGTGTGGGCGAAGTACAGAATTATTTGAAAAAAATAAATTCATAAATATAACTATATAAGAGTAAATTATTATTAACCCTCCGTATCTTTTACACCATACTCAATATATAACCCTCATATCTTTAATAATAGGTGTATAACTTCTCTTATCTTGCTTACCAAAGTCAATAATCCCCTAAATATTTAGAAAAATATTTAAAAATGAGTGTATAAATCTCTCTTATCTTTTTTTTCATAGTCAATTATTTTATAATCTTTACAAATAATTATTTTAAATTAAAATTACAAATTTATCTTATACTAATTTGAAAGATAAAAAATTTAATATTACAAAATTTATAACCCCTTATATTTGAATAACACTATTTACTTAATATTTAAGCAAAAAATTGTATTTATTAAATAAAATTTAAAATGTAACCTCTTAGAAATTGAACCCATGACTTACCTATAAGTTAAAATATAAGCACTCAAGCAACTAAGCTAACAGCAATATACTTCTAACTCGATTTAGGATACAATATATGGATAAGTAACAAGTTCACCGTGACAAAGAGCTCATTTTAATTTATCGAAAATATATTGTTTTCTTCTTCCTCCGATGATTATTTTCCTGTTTATCTTTACCCTATCAATTAATTAATGCAGCTTAAAATAAACATTTATTAATTAATTACAAAATATTAATTATAAGAAAGCACAACTAATAATATAATTAATTAAATCAATATCAAATTAATAGATGTTTAATAATATAATTAATTAAAGCTTTTTGGTCGAAGGAAGGGTGATTTATAACGCGCTTGAATCACGGCCGTTCATCTTAGAAGAAAAGGTTGAAGATTCCCCACACGGGTGGGTTGCCCTAGCGCGTACCCGCGCGCGATCAAAGAAGAACTAAAAAACGCACTTTTTTGCTGAGGCGAAAAAGAGCGAGCAGGTGTCGGCATTGATGATTGAGAGGGGATGGAGAGAATTGAAGGAGAAGCAGGAGGAGGAGGAGGAAGAAGAAGACAAGAGAGGGAAAGTGACGCCGGACTCTTATCCGATGACTTGCCGCCGCCCAACTTTCGGTGGGTTTTTTTTTTGTCGATGGTTTGATGGAATCACCAACGACGCCCAATCGTCGTCGCCTCCGCCTGGGGCCCTGCATATTTCCTTCTCCAGCTGCTCTGCTTTTTCTCACTTTGAAAAATTATTATGCGTGCGCGCAGGAGAAACAGGAAAAGTCAAATAGCTGCCAACATTATTGAATGCCTTCCACAATTATCATGCTTTTTTATTGGGCGTTGTTAAAGGCAAACCAGAATTGGCTATTGGCAAACCACTTTATATGAGTTATAACGCGCCTTTTGAAAATACTCTTTGTACATGCATTTTTAGGAAAAGTGTTCAACACGAAAATTGTAGATCTCGTCGAGATCTACAACTTTCGTGTTGAACACCTTTCCTAAAAATGCGCGCACAAGGCGTATTGTCGCCATGATCGTAGCTATAGTGAATTTTTGAAAATAACAAGAAAATACTTCTTGTACATGCATTTTTAGGAAAAGTGTTCAACACGAAAGTTGTAAATCTCGACTAGATCTACAATTTTCGTGTTGAACACTTTTTCTAAAAATGCATATACAAAGTGTATTTTCAAAAGGCGCGTAATAACTCATAGAAATTGGTTTGCCAATAGCCAATTCTGGTTTGCCTTTAACAACGCCCTTAGAGTAATGTTTTGGCTTTATGCAGTTCCTGAATGTATGCAGGTAAAAAAATTATTCACGCATGCCAAATTTAGTATATATAGGTCAATTTGTTTTAGCGCCGTTAAAAGATTTTAAAAGCACCAACTTCCCCCTTGCCTCGCACATGAACTAGCCCCGCCACCGCCCTCCCTCGGTCGCCGCCCCGCCTCCGACGCCTCCTTATCCGGCCTCATCCTCCAAGATTATCTCGCCGGAGCATTCGGAAAACCACCGCAACACCATCAGGACTTGCTGGAACAGCTCCAACTTCCCCATGACCTACTATAGGATTCGAAGGAGCAACGGAGGCAAAAGCAGCGACCGGAGTCTAGAACCGGAGCTGAGTCTTTGGAAAAAAAAAAAAAAGAGGGTGTGAGGGCGGCATGCATTTATCTTGAGAAAAAAACATTTTAATTGATATTTGCGGCCGGCATAATGCTAAAAACAGCGTACATATAACATCATTATTTATTTATTTTTAAAACAATTTTTAAGAGAGTTTTAAGGGGAGTTAGCTAGCTGCATGTGCCTTCGCTATGATATGCATTCTTAGGCTCAGTTTGGCATGATTTTTTTGCTCCGGTGAGTTTGGATAAAAACGCCGTCATCATAGAATGTATGTTTGGCATGGCAACCGTTATGACCGCCATTAAAAAAGAAAACTAGCTTTGAACATAAGAGTTGATGAAATTCCTTAGGTGAGGTCGGGCGTTCACGAACGACGATTCATAACCATCATGTTCATGACCGTCACCACCACGCAAAACGGAGTCTTAGTGTGTGCATAATTGTATATATGTATAAAAGTTAGCATAATTACAAATTATGCTCTTATTTTTGAAATTACAGAAATCTCCCCTATAAGTTTACATATGATAACATCAATGCACAAAAATATTCCATTGGAGTGAATTTTGAGAGGGGGCTATCTGTAATTTAGCAAACTTAAGAGAGAGTCTCCATAAATGACCATGTATATTTGTGTGTGTGTGAATAATTACTAAAACTTCCCTTGAAGTTAGCATAATTACAGATTGCACCCATCTTATTTTTGAAATTATAAAAATCTCCTTATATGTTTACATTTCATAACATCTATGCACAAAATATTCCTTTGGAGTAAATCTTTAGGGATCTTTTTGTGAAAGAAGAAGCATAAACTATGAAATAGGTCACGGAGTCGGTGTGGGAGAAGAAACATAAAAGAAAGATGAGGGAGGCTCTCTACTCGTGGTGGGAAGCTCGGTTACTTGGCAGCCCAATCCACGCCCACCGTCGCCGCTCAGGGATATCATCGGCGACCAATCCGGCGGCATGGAGTTCATCTACGTCGGTTGCCTCCGCAACCAACAAAAAAAAAAGACGAAGTGTCGCACCTTCTCAACCTCTTTTCCACAAACAAAAGTTTTAGGATTTTGGTGATCAAAACTACAATGACCCATGGCTCAGTTTGGCGCTGCGGTGGCCGTAGTTAACATGGTGGTTATGAATCTTGGTTGTGAAGCTTGAGTTATCGTTGTTCCACCTATTTCTTGGATAATCTACTATTTGGTCATATAATTTACCCCCAATGTTTTGGTAGATTTTTTTCCCGATGAAACGCTTGATTATGTTGAAATTTGAGTAAACAACAATGTAAATCTAACAATGTTACTTGTTGCAGGTCACACTGCGCTCTTATGGGCCGGTCGAATGAACAGTCTAAGTTTGAGAGTGAGCCGAGCGCGCAAACAGTCACAGAGAAGATCAATGGCTGACAAAGAATCCTTTGACGTGGAAAAGCCCTGGAAAGGGGAAAAAATCACGGGCGTTACAAAAATTTATCAGACCACTGCTCGTTACAACAATTCTTCTTGACCAATGAGGTCGCTTGTAGTGGGATGGTGATGAGCGTGCTCGGGACCGATCTGGAAGGTTGAATGCGACAACGGAGCCTCTGAACTGGGGGCTGGATGAGGTCTTCGAGTAGTCTTTAGAGGAACCTTCAAGGAGCGAAGGAGGTCTTCGAGGCTCCGAAGGGATTTTCAAAGGACAAAAGAGATCATCGAGGTGTCTTCAAAGGCCGAAGGAGATCTTCGAACCGTCTTCAAAACATCTTCGAACTCTGGAGGTGATCTTCGAGCGTCGACGGAGGTCTTCGAAGGAATCTTTAAGTGCTCAAGGAGAACTTAAGGAGACCTTTGAAAGAAGACTCTTGAGCAAAGCGTAGAAAACAAGGTACTTCCAAATGAGAGAGCTTTGGGTCACTTTTATAGATTTTGAGAATAGCACTTTGGTAATTAAGCTGCTAGGGAATCCGGTTATCCGCACACCCGTTACCAAATATTCTACTATGTGCACCTCCATGACAGAGTATTTTACTATCCGCACACTCATAATCATATGTTTTGCTATGCGCACTTTCTTGATGAAGTATTTTACTATGCGCACACCCATAACCATATGTTTGACTATGCGCACCCCCTTGATGGGGTATTTTACTATGCACACCCTCATAACCATATGATTGGCTATGCACACCCCCTTGATGGGAGGATTTTACTATGCGCGCACCCCTGATGGGTGGTTTTGCGGACTGTGCACCATGACGACGACGACATGGAGGCGGTTGCGGGGAAGTGCGACGGTGGTCATGCAGGGTTGCCCGTCTGGGCGGCCGGGCGGCGCGGCCTGCACGGGTCAGCACGGCCGGGAGGCCGGGCACCGGTGGGCGCCTGGTCGGGCGGTCGGCGAGGGGGCACGCGGCCGGCGAGGGGCCGCGCGACATAGTGGCCAAGGGGTCGCGCGGCCTTGCGGCTGAGGGGCCGCGCGTCAGTGCGACGGAGGGGTCGAGCCAGCAGTGTCTCTTTTCATTTCTGTGAGTTCTCTTTCCCATCAAGCTATGCATGCTTACCGCTCCGTGGGAGCCCTTGCCCTTCTTTCTTGAAAGGCGCGAGCGTGGGGCAGCGACGCAGCGTGGCCGAGCAGTCGGGCGGCTGACCGGACGGCGACGGCGTTCCCCCGCCCGGGGTGGTTTGGCTCGTGTGCGTAGTAGTGGGCTGTTTTGGGTACTCCCAACTCTCCCTAATAATTGGCACTGCCTAAGTTAGTGGGGAGGTGATGCTATTGGCACCCCTTTTTGCTATTCACAGCCAATTTTTCATTATAAGTTTAGGGGATCCCTATCATTATTTTTTGGTCAAATCTTATCATCATGCATTCCCATTTTGACTTAACTAAAACAACAAATTTTTAGTCGCCAACAACTAATTTCCTCGGACAAGCGAGTGAGTAGCAACACTTCATAGACAATAATTGTGGCTTGAAACAAATGTTAGCAAATAATGGTTTTTAGCTATTATATTAGAGAGAAACTTAGGTGCGTTTCTCTCACCTAGAACTAGGTGAGAGAGAAATATAACCGTATGATCTCAGATCGGACGGTATATAAAATACTGACATTATTATTAATTTTGAATACAAGAGTATTTCGGAAAAATACAACCGTATGATATGTGATCAACGGCTTAGATGGGCTCCTCTCACCATAATTTTAGGTGAGAGTAACTCACCTACAAATTTTTCATTATATTAAGAGCACAACACGATTGAAATATTGTCGTGAACACAAATAAGAAAAATAAATATTTTTAATTTAATTCAAGAGACTATATGTAAAAGGAGAGTGAAGTAAAATGCATATACTCCACTATTTCACAACAATCCAATACTTTTTAGTGCCTTTGGGCCGTGTCTCGGACCTAAAAATGACTTTATTGCTTTGCTTTTGTGATAAAGATTGTATATTCGATCATAAACTATTGAACGCACCCTTATGTACACTACTGAGCACAAACCTCTCTGACAATTCCTTCGTCTCTTCGAACCACAAGAATGTCATAATCGCATTTACTTCACCTATTTGTTTTGTGATGCAACGGTGAAACATTCTAAACCACAACTAAAAATTCTATCTTTACAAAATTGCATCGCCAATATTAGCAGTGTGGAGAATTGGTGCTTTAATTCTACTTACCCAAGCATGATTACTCAAAATGAGACACCACCTTTGCCTTAAGCCATTACCATATCTTTAAGGTTTCTAAAATATATATATAGTGAAAGTGAATGAAGAAGAAGAAACTCCACTAATATAGGACATTAACAAAAGAGGTGCTTTGCTCTCGACTAACATATCCTTGCAAAATTTCGAAGAAGAAGAAGAAGAAAAAGAAGCTCCGTCAATAACTATACTCTCATGCCCGGGCTCTATGGCCTCCCTTTTGTCCATCCGCCTCTTCTGTATGTCGAAGTTAATTGGTTGCGGATCTCCTCCGCAATTTCTCACGAGCATGACAACAAAATCGTCGGAAAACCATGCGTGTAGTGGAGAAAGGGCAAGCTCTTCGGGGTTATGCACTATCAGATCGTTGCTTTCTGCAACCACGCTCTCATCGAAAATACTACGAATCAAATAATATTTCCCAAACAACCCTTTTGCAGAAGCTAACAAATCACGGGCACCATGTGAATTATTAACGGCGTGACAAGTAAATATTTCCTTTCAAATAATTCCATTTAGAGAGAAACATAGGTGCGCAACTCTTACCTAGAATTAGGTGGGAGAGAAATACAACCGTATGATCTCAGATCGGACGGTATATAAAATACTGACATTATTATCACTTATAAATACAGGAGTATTTAGGAAAAAATACAACCGTATGATCTGTGATCAACGACTTAGATGGACTTCTCTCACCATAATCTTAAGTGAGAGTTTCTCACCTAAAGTTTTTTCTTCCATTTATCCAAACCGACTCGACTGGATATTTCTCCACCATCTTCCTCTATCTCTAAGCAGCAAGCAGCAGCTGCAGCCTCAAGTAAAAAAAAAAAACTGTAGCTAGTTCCATGGCATTTCCCACCTCGCCCTCTCTTTCCTCCATAACCACCTCCTTCTCTCCCCCATCCTCTTCCTCCTCCCGAGCCTTCTTCCTCTGCCGCTCCGCCGCCGAGCCACCTTCCGTCCAAACTCATATCCCCTCCTTATCCGACCAACTCCGCCCGCTCTCTCTCACCCTCCTCACACAAACTCCCGCCGTCCTTCCCCCGTCCAAGCCCAACCCCACCTGGACCAATCCATCCAAACCCAAACCCCGCGTCCTCCTTCCACACCGCCACCCCCGCCCTCCCCACTCCCACAACCCCGACGCTCGCCGTCTCTCACTACTCTCCCGCTCCCTCTCCTCCGACGACGACTTCGACGCCGCCTTCCCCGACCCCCCGCCTCCCGCCGACGCCCTCCTCCTCCTCAACTCCCTCCGCCCCTGGCAAAAAGCCCACCGGTTTTTCCTCTGGCTCCAGTCCAAGTCCCCCGCTTCCCCTCTCGACACCATCTTCTACAACGTCGTCCTCAAGTCTCTCCGCGCCGGCCTTCGGTACGACCTCGCCGACTCCCTCGCCGTCGAAATGATCAACCTCGGCGTTCCCTTGGACAATATCACCTACTCCACCCTCATCACTTGCGCCAAGCGCTGCCGCCGCTTCGACCGCGCTCTGCACTGGTTCGATCGGGTTTACCGCACCGGCCTAATGCCTGACGAGATCACCTACTCCGCCGTCCTCGATGTTTACGCCGAGCTCGGCCGACGTGAAGATGCGATCGCGCTGTACGAGCGCGCCCGCGCCGGCGGCTGGACGCCCGACTCCGTCGCCTTCTCCGTCCTCGCCAAGATGTTCGGCGAGGCCGGGGACTACGACGGGATTCAGTACGTGCTTAGAGAGGTGAAGACCCTCGGCGTGAAGCCTAATGTGGTGGTCTACAATACTCTGCTGGACGCGCTGGGCAAGGCCGGGAAACCCGGGCTTGCGCGCAACCTGTTCAACGAAATGCTCGCCGCAGAACTGCCGCCGGACGAGAAGACGCTTACAGCCATGATTAAGATCTACGGAAGAGCGAGGTGGGGGAGGGACGCTCTGGACCTGTGGGAGAAGATGAAGGCAAACAAATGGCCGATGGATTTTATCCTCTACAATACCCTGCTGACCATGTGCGCGGATCTCGGGCTGGAGGAGGATGCCGAGAAGCTGTTCGACGAAATGCAGCACTCAGCTAAAGGCCCCCGTCCAGATAACTTCAGCTACACCGCCATGATCAAAATATACGCCAGCGGAGGCAAGCCCGACAGAGCACTAAAGATGTTCCATGAAATGCTCGACGGAGGAGTGGAACCAAATGTGATGGGATGCACCTGTTTGATTCAATGCCTGGGAAAAGCCACGAGGATCGACGACGCCGTGAGAATTTTCAAGATCTCGATAGAAAGAGGGATAAAGCCCGACGACCGACTCTGCGGGTGTCTGCTCTCGCTCGTCGCTCTGTGCGGGGACACCGAGACGAGCAAGGTGGCTGCTTGCCTGGAGAAGGCTAACCCAAGGTTGGCCCGGTTCCTGCAGATGCTGCCCGGCGACGGAATTCCGTTCGACGAAGTTAGAGACGAGCTGAGGGGAATTCTGAACGGAGCCGCCGTGGATGTTCGGAGGCCGTTCTGCAATTGCCTGATAGATATATGCAGGAACAGAGGATATCCCGCCAGGCGGGCTCACGAGCTTCTGAGCTTGGGGATGATGTATGGATTGTATCCCGGGCTGCACGCGAAGGGCTCCGAAGAATGGTGTCTGAATCTTAGGTCTCTATCGGTGGGCGCGGCGAATACTGCGTTCGAACAGTGGATGGAGACTTTATCCGATTCGATCGAGCGCGGGGAAGAAACACCCGGGAGTTTCTGCGTTCAAACGGGCTCCGGATCTCACAGATTCTCACAGGGGCTGGGCTCTGCGTTCAGCTCTTATTTGGAGAATTTAGCTGCTCCGTTCAAACAGATTGGTGAAACTGGTTGTTTTGTTGCCGGGAAGGAGCAGCTCATACCATGGCTGCGTTCTGCAGATTCAGATGTGGCTGTTGCCAGATGAGATTGGGCTGTAAAGGCACCTTTTTTTTGTCATGGTTTGATATTTTAGCCTTTTTATGATTATTTTCGTATTATATATAGAGCAATGTTAATGGCAGATCACTTTTGACTAGGTGCAAATCACTGTTATGTTATGCGCAGACCTAGAAAATTTACAATATTATGTGCAGTCCAATAAAATAAAATTGAATCAATCGAATTGATACTCAGTTTTGTGGCATCTAGCATGTTCCGAGTAGCGATAATTTATGGGCAAATTCACGGAGTCGCTCTCCAGTTATGTGAAGGTGATCATGGTGCTCGGCGTGAAAGGCGAGCTTCAGAAAGTGCAGCAGCAGAGGAAATTTGACGACTCGACGGTCCGCTACTGGCTCGATGGTCAAAAGCCCGAATCCAAACCCTCTCCGGCATGCTGCGGTATGTCCTCCCTTCCCCTGCTTCGGAATGTTCCTCTGTGCCAAGAGATTGGAAGTCGACAATTGCTCAAATTTGAGCAAACATTCACCCGTCAAATTTCTTCCATGGTTGACGAATTTGTCGTGGGTAGATAGAGATGTTGAATTTGAGGGAAATGGTGACATCATGTATAGAGAGCAGCTGAGATATGCTTTGGAGGAGATTTTTCTCGGATACACAAGAGATGGCAAATAGCTTGAAGCAGATTGAATTACAGATAGTGGAAAGATGCGGAGGTCTTTCTCTATCAAAGTCATTGTCAATGTTCTTGCCAGACCGGAAAAGAGTGGGAGGGAGTTTTTAGAAACGATGTCTGATCCACTACCGAACTTCTCGAGGCACTTAGAGGTGCAAAACTGGAGGATCGGAATGCGATGCGGACTTCGACCAGACGGAGGAGTCCTCGAGGAGGCGATTAACCCAGACGGAGCGGCGTTTTGATTAGGATTAGCATTCATCTTCTGAAATATTGGAGGGTGTTTCTAGCATTAGCATTAGGATTACGATCAAAAACTACACAAAAATCCCAACAAATGTACATGATCGACAAACGGAAGGAGAAGGGAATCACCTAAGTGAACATATGAATGGAAGAAAATGGCGAAGTGACCAGAAAAACGGAGGAAAATGGCTATCAACGAGGGAAGAAATTGAAGACTATTACCTGATCGACGCCTGAAATCGAGCAGCCGACGGTGATGGGAGGGGGGATCCGACACCGGCGAGGGCGAGATTTGAGGGATTAGGGTTTGGCGACGGGTAGAGGAAGGAGTGCAAGTAATCTGATTTCAGGTTACCGTGAAATATTAACAGAAAGGGAGAAAAAGGACTTATTTGAAATCGGGTGAAAGTTAGAGGACCTATTCGAACCAAATGAAAGTTATATGACCAATTTGAAACAATACTTATAGTTAAGGGACCATTTTGGCTATTTTGCCTATAAAATTTGGGCAAAATTTAAGGCCTAGTTTGGAAGGCGACCCCGCGGTTATAGGCAGGGACTCGTGAACCACCCCAAACCGGTGTGCATTGTCCCAGTGCGCCGCCGCTTTCTGCAGTGTGCCAATCCCAGCTTTTAATTTCCAATCATTTTTTTTATGGCCAAGACCAAAGGTATGTTTGTTTGAGCTTTATGGGGCTGCGTTTTTAGAAGTTAATGCATCACTATTTTACCACACAACTGTTAAGACTATTATTCTAACCAAAGAGTTTATCCAATGAACACTACTCATCTTCACCTTCCAATTCACTGGAATGCTTCAGAAGTTTTACAGCATATAATGCAGCCCAGAAGCTCTGCCATCATTTTCCCCTCCAATTACACATGTAAAAAAAAACCACAAACCGCAAATTGTAAAAAACAATATTCCCCCCAACTTCTATGCATCCACCAAAACCACAAAAAAAAAGAATAAACCAATATGATCCCCGCCAAAAGGAAGCAGCATGCTCTGCTTCTCTACTCAAGATGATCTCTGTTCGTTGTAGATAAGAAACAGCAGGCAAAATCGTCGTCCTCGAAGCTCCGAGCGTTGGTTCCCCTCAGGAATTGATCCGTAAGATGGGCGAGATATATTACTTTTCATAAATTCCAATTCTTCGGCCGGAGAGTCACACGTATTTTCCGGAGGATTTCCATATTCTTCCTTCGAGCGATATGACCATGACAGACACATCATCGTGGTATTTTCTACGGTCGCCCTGAGGTATGTCCAACAGTTCATGGAAGTCCATTCCTGCGAGCAGCGGCAATAAGAAAGAACATTCAGAAATTGTGCAGAATGAACTGGGGAGATGAATACAGGGGAATTGAAAAATATTTAGAAATTTTGCAGAATAAATTGGGGAAATGTAGAAGGGAAGACACTAATCGCTGTCCATTAGGTATGAAGAGTATGCTGTATTTCGTTCAAGAGCAATTTTTTCGTTCGCCCAGCATATGAACATCTATCCGTGTGCCACGATTGATCTTGCCCACATTTTCTTTAAACAAAATTCATGCAACATGATAGACAATTTTGCACGCATCTTGATGATAGTACGTGTGACCAAGATCAATCATGGCGTAGAGACATACTAAGTAAGCCGAGCGCATATAAAAGATTTCCTTTGTTCAAAATGTACCAAAAGTTTCTGCTGCGGAAACGAGGATAGAAAGATCAAACAAGCAGAAAATCACAACACGGAAGACACAAATTTACGTGGTTCACCCAAAAATGAGCTACGTCTACGGGTAGCAGCAACCTGTTTTTTCACAAGATCAAGAACAGAGGCAGTTACAGAAAGCGGGTGGATTTTCGAATTTCAGAATCATCCAAACCCTAGAACGACAAGGAGTTTATATAACACTCTCCATACATTTACAAAATACCCAAAATACCCCTCATAACTATACCAAAAAATCACAATCATCTAGAAAGTGGACGGATTTCACATGAACTTGACAATTTTTTTGTTGTGAAATCAAGGATACTTTATTGCAGATATCTTTCATAAATATCTCGAAACTAATGCAAAATAACATAAACTTGATGAAGATCCTTACGCAAATTTACGGTGATCGAAAATTTACGGTAATTATTTCGAGTACTAGTCAATTATCCAGCATGACTAAACTTTCACAACTTCGTCATAGCTTTGGCACTCATATATCTTCCTTAGTATGCATCAAAATAAATATCATGGAATTTGATCATGTCTTTTTAAGAGTAATATAAAAACATATAAAGATTTTTAAGTTTCTCTCTATACTTTTGGATTAATTATCATATTGCAAAGATCACTTTCACAATAAATCTTCAAAGCATGAATGAAATCAAAATAATTATCAGAAATTGACATATATTTTTTAAAATCTATCTATGCTTCATAATTCCTTTCGCATAGCTCATTCCTTGACTCGTGCGTTTCATTCTTCTGTAATTGACACAAATTGGATCTTCTTTGTTCTTAACTGTGGATACCAAAATATTTTTTCTCCAATCATTTGGATGTTGAAATAGCTTGTCTAATTAGGGCTCTGTTTGGTATAGTGGTGGCGGTCATGAACGCGGTGGTAAAATCGTCATTCATGAACGTCAACCTAAGGAACTTCATCAACTTGAACATAAAGGTGGATGAAGTTCCTTAGGTGTCCGTTCACGAATGACGATTTTACCACCGCGTTCACGACCGCCGTCGTCGTGCCAAACAGAGCCTAGATTAACACACATCTTGAGATGAATGAGATTATTTTGCTCATTCTTTACTTCTCTCTTCCAACATTGTATAGAATTAGATTACCATCTTCTCAGAATTAAAGCAATCTTCCTCTCAGACTTTTGGTGTTGAGTTTTGAAGTGAGCTAACGCCCGGCGTTAGAGCTAACGCCGGCGTTAGCTCCTTCTCGCTGAGCTAACGCCAGCGTTACAAGCTAACGCCCGCGTTAGCTCCTTCTCGCACCTCCCCCCCCCTGTTTTGCCTATAAATAGAGGGGTACCCCCCCCCCCCCCCCCCCCCCCCCCCCCTCTAAGAGTATCAATTCTGAAAGTGGCGAGTATCCTCTACTTTGAGCGAGTTAGAGATACCAGAGTGCTTCCAGGCGAGCATCGAACTTGGAGTAAGTTCGGCAAGAGAGTTACCTACTCGCGAGTTAACGCGGGGCGTTAGGAGCTAACGCGGGGCGTTGAGTGTGGCGAGTAGCGAGCTTCGTCTAGTGGCGACTAGGGAGCTGAGGAGTGCGAGCTTGCAAGGAGCAGAGCTAACGCTGGGCGTTAGCGTTAACACCGGCGGTAGCGAGGAGCGAGTATCACCTGCGCGGTGTGCTCCGGAGGAGAAGCGGACCCTGTCCGTGACCAAGTTCTTTTCTACTTTTGGCCATCGTGAATCAAGTTGGATGCCACTTGTATCAGCCCTGTCCATTTGTAACTAGCTGCCGAGTATTATTTGTTGTGAAAGCTTGTGTTCATCTATTGGTGTCCTTATTCTCCTATTGGTTGACGTGTTCTTCCGACTTCAAAATATTTCACATGGTATCAGAGGGATAGTGGGAACAAGGACTGAGCAACCAAGATGGACGGCGGAGGAGGGTATGCTAGGGGACTTGGCATCGAGCTGCTCACCTAGACCAACTACAAGAAGTGGAAGTCCTACATGAAAAGTTACCTGCTTGGAGAGGACCAATGGGAGGTCGTTGGAGGAGAAGAGCAGGCAGAAGTCTTTCCAATCGAAGACAATGGTCAAGCTGTGAGAGCTTGGAGGAAGACCAATGCCAAGGCGGAGTTCACCTTGAAAAGAGCCATTTAACCTGACTTGTTTGACCACATCATAGGTTGCAAGTCAGCGTCTGAGATCTGGATAGCCCTCGATGGGTTATTCAACAAGAAGAATGTAGCGCGACTGTACAACCCCCATATTTGCCGAGCTGGTCTGATCAGCCCGGACTCAGGCAGATCAAGGTGAACAAGGAAAGTGCCCGCTCGGGAGCGCCCGAAATCAGCCAAGGCACAAACGGATCCGGACGAGAGGAAAAGGGTGCGGCAGGACCGAAAGGGGAGCACCCACTCGCCCGTTGGGGGCGAGTGGGGAAGCGCCCACTCGCCCCTTACGGACGAGTGGGGGAACGCCCACTCGCCCCATAGGGGCGAGTGGCCACTCGCCCCTTAGGGGGCGAGTGGGGGAGTGCCCACTCGTCCCTTGGGGGCGAGTGGGGGAACGCCCACTCGCCCCATAGGGGCGAGTGGCCACTCGCCCCATAGGGGCGAGTGGCCACTCGCCCCTTAGGGGGCGAGTGGGGGAGTGCCCACTCGCCCCTTGGGGGCGAGTGGGGGAGCACTCCATAAGGGCGAGTGCCCACTCGCCCCCTTGCGAGCGAGTGGGGTGAGCACCCGCTCCCCTCTCCTCTTTTCCCTGCGCGTGAGTGGGAGTAGTGCCCACTCGCCCCCCCCCTATTTTTGGGTAAAGACCCTTCTCACCTCTCTCTTCACCTGCCCGAATGTTTTCGCAGGGGTGCGGATAGTATTTTCAAACAGCAGGATTGCGCTATCCGCAGACCATTTCCAGGAATTATATAAATAGACCCCCATGGGCACCTTGGGGAGGGTGGACATCTCCTTACCCCCACCCCCTTAGTGTGTTCGGTTAGCTAGTGACCCTGTCTTCCGTTCGCCAAGTCCTTTAGGCCAACGCTCAGGTGTTGCGAGTGCTCTCCGAGGTGCCCAGGCTCAGCATTGGCTTGGGAGGGGAAGATCTTCGGATCTTTCGGGTTAGTGGCGGGACCTCCTCGCTGCAGCTCGCGGGGTCTATTCTCATCCAAGTACACAAGTAGAGAGGTTCCTAGGCTCTAAGTGACCGGTCGTGGGACTTCACCCGAGAGGAGTAAGGGCGAACTGCATACCCCTATTTCGAACTGTTTGAACCCCAAGTTTTGGGTTTCAACAGCGGCTACAATTCCTGGAGAATGAGTTGGCTATGTCAACTCAAGGCGAGATGGCTATATCCACCTTCTTCCTGAAGGTGAAGAACCTGTGTGGGGAGATCTCGACCTTGGACCATGAAGAGCCAATCTCAGAGGCGAAGTTGAAGCGGCACATACTCCAAGGCTTGAGGAAGGAGTATGTCCCCTTCGTTACTTCCGTGCAAGGGTGGGCTACTCAGCCCTCCTTATTGGAGCTAGAGAACCTGCTGTCGTCTCAAGAGAGCTTGGCGAAGCAGATGACGGGAGTATCCATCTCAGGAGGAGATGGCGAGGCCTTGTTCTCAGGAAAGAGGAGATCCTGGGACAAGAAAAAGAAGAACTCCGGAGATGGACCTTCAACGTCCTCTCAGGGAGATGGGAGGAAGTTCCTCACTGCGCGCGATGAGATGGGGAGATCCCTTTGCTTTGCCAGTAGGAAGTACGGGCACATGGCGAAGGACTGCCGGTCCAATCTGAAGGCCGGTCATGCTGCTAACAAGGAGGGAGATCACCAGAGAGGTGAAGACCATCAGAGAGGTGGAGGAAGAGGTGGAGGTCACCAGGGCGGTGAGAGGGGAGACAATTGTTTCCTGGCAGAGATGACGGCAACGTCAGTCGATGTCTTAGCCTCCATCAACCTCGAGAACGACTGGATAGTGGATTCCGGTTGCGGGCATCATCTCACAGGAGATATGTCCAAGTTCGACTCCTTGGAAGCATATGAAGGAACGGATGTTATCATCACTGCGGATGATACGGTACATCCCGTGGAGCGAGAAGGGAAGGTGTCCCTTGGGAGTAGAGAGACGCCAGTGACACTGAAGAGTGTGTATCACGTGCCTGGCATGAAGAAGAACCTCTTCTCGATGGCTAACGCAGTGGATGCTGGATACCACGTGCTGTTTGGACCGAAGGAGGTGAAGTTCCTGAAGAACCTTTCGTCTGTCGATGCTGACGTCACGCTCACCGGGAGAAGGGTGAACGATTTGTATGTTCTGTCTGCAAATGCCTACGTGGACAAGCTGAAGACAAACGACAGCGCTGTGAACTGGCATGAGAGGCTGGGTCATGTGGGGATGGACAAGCTGAAGATGATGGCGTCAAAGTGATGGTGAGGCCCCTCCTACACTACTTGATGATGATTCGGTTGCCGAGGCACAACAGCATAAGGATTTTAGGCGCCATGTTGATGCTAACGGAAGGCCGCTACAACCTCCGCCCGCGGCATGCTAAGTCCGCTTGAAGACCAAGTTATCTATTTATTATGCATTTTATTTCATATTTGTGAAATATAAAATTATTACATGTTTGGGTAATAATTTTATATTTTATTTGAGTATTTTTATTTGTTTATTTCTCGCATTTAAAACAATTGGTGTGTATTTAACCGTGCGGATGGTTGAGATTACATCGCCATCTTAAACGGTTGTTTGTTGTTTGTAACTCCTATATATAAGGAGGCTATTATGAGGATTGAATAGAATAGAAAGAAATTAACCCTAAATCTCTCATTGAGAATTTCGGCCAAGAGGATTCTCCTCCTTGCCCCCCCCCTGTTGGTGTGACTCCAACAATTGCTTCCTCCATCCCTCTTCGGTGCGACTCCAGCGTGGAATCCTTCGGTGCGACTCCAGCGTGGAATCCTTCGGTGCGACTCCAAGGAAGAAGGTTGCAGCCCCATTCGGTGTGACGCTGGTGGATCCGTGGAGAGAGTTATTTTCCCACCATATCTTGTGCGATTACTAGATCCGGGTTGGGTAACTTCTCCCCTCCATCTTGTGTTTTCTTTCTTTAGATTTGTGGAGAACGAGCAACCGTCTTATCCGCGATTTTAAATACTCCTTGTGCAATTTCTGAAAGTGATTTCATTGTTATCGAATTTCTTTATTCCGGATCGGGTAGGTCCAATTTGCTTGAGCGAATCTTGGCCTATAGCCTTGATTTTGCTCTAAACAAGGATTGACAACCTTTATGTTAATTTTGGGGAATAATCCGACTCTCTTCCGATCGTTACTTTAGAGTCGATCATTCCTCCCCTTGTGGTGAATGTGCTGCGTTAGATGCGAAACATATTGTGACGATAGATGCTTGTGTAGGTGCGGCAGATCTAGGTGTGAAAGGCGTAGTGAGGCGTTTTGTTCGTGGTAGTCTCTTTAGCGACGTACGCTACATCAATTTGGTATCAGAGGGAGATCGTGTCAATTTTCCAATTGATACACCCTCAATATTCAATTCCGTGGCGCAAACTAATCAAAAAAAAAAAAAACGGTGGTCTGCGAATAGCGGGCTAAAATCTTTATTTTTCGTCAAAATTCAAAAAAAAAAAAATGGAAGTTCTCACTGTTAGTCACATCCCGAAAATATTTTTCTGCCAAAATATTTCTTTTTGATCCGCACTACAAAAATTCACTAATTATAATTTTGTCCAACCTTGTATGCGCACTAGGCTAGGAACAGAATATAACACACCTTCAACGTCTAGGATGGCAGCGAATGAGCACGGGGATCGTAACGCTGAGGTTATAGAGGGGTTACGTAACGAGATGACCGAACTTAGGACTATGTTAGCACAAATCCTTCTGAATCAAGGAGGACCGCCACCACCACCCATTAATGTTGAGCAGCCTAACCGGCACCAACAGGCCCACGATTCGGATTCCGATGGGAACTCTCCCCAAGTGCCCCCTCGAGAACACCTCCACGAGCGTGGCTTTGATATTACTAGGGCCGTTAAGATCGACGCCCCCACTTACGACGGTTTGGGAGATCCCCAGGTCTTCCTTACTTGGGTAGTGGACATGGAATGCTACTTCGAATGGCACAACCTGACGGACCCTCAAAAGGTCCAAGTTGCCAGGATGAAGTTAACGGGTCGTGCGAAAACTTTTTGGCTGAATGAGGAGCGGAGATTAGGAGCCGGGCAGGAAGTCTCACCTATAGGTTGACCTATGATGAAAAATTTGCTGACCGATCAGTACGTCCCAGCGTACCACCGAACACAGATGTTCGATGAGCTTGCCACCCTGCGGCAGGGCTCAAATTCAGTAGCTGAATATATGGGAGAGCGGAAGGACCGTATGGTGCGTTGTGATCTTAGGGAGATTCCCGAAGTCACCCTATCTAGATTTCGTAAGGGGCTTCAACCCGATATTCAAAGGAAGCTCCTGCGCTATGGTCACACGGACCTGAACACGACTTTCAATGCCGCCCTTGACATTGAAAAGCATCTTGCCTCGAAGGCCCACTCTCGTTATTCCCACACGAAGAACAAGTCCACGGTTGCAGCGTCTTCCTCCACGTATCTGGATAAGGGTAAGTTTAGGTCTTCCGAGTCGAAGTCTGTAGTGATCACTGCTAGAAACAATAGGAATCCCGCGAGTGAGCGTGTCCCCGTAGGGAAGGTTAGCAAGGCCAACACTACATGTTATTCTTGCGGCATTCAAGGTCACTATGCCTTCGAATGCCCAACGAAGACTAAGGCCATAACCCTATTAGATTCGTCCACTGACCCCGTTGATTACGTATATGAGGCTGAAGAGGAGTGACCCAGATGGGGTCCCAAGTGATTTAGAGGACGATCACCGCCTTATGGTGATGCGTTGTATCTTGACCACTCCTCGTCCGTTAGATGATTGGAAGAGGACGAGCATATTTTCTCTGATTTTTAAGAGTGGTGAGAAGCTTTGCAAGCTGATTATTGATAGTGGTAGTTCAGATGATCTCTCTCTTTCAGTCCCCACAGGTATATCATCGGATGGTGAGTTGCATTCTTTTATTCCTACTGCTGACATGTTTCCCAGGTTTCCCAAGACATTTCTCACTCCAGATACGATACTTGCTGCTGAGCCACTTGCTACTGCGGATGGTGCTACTTACCGCTTCCTCATCCGTTGGCGTGACCGCCCCCCTTCGGACGACTCATGGGTACTCGAGACGGAGCTTCGACGCTTGGATGCCGACCTTCTCCACCGCTATCTTTCGGACCACGCATCAGTGATACGTGATTTTGAGACGGGGAGGATTGATGGCGAGGCCCCTCCTACACTACTTGATGATGATCCGGTTGCCGAGGCACAACGACATAAGGATTTTAGGCGCCATGTTGATGCTAACGGAAGGCAGCGCTACAACCTCCGCCCGCGGCATGCTAAGTCCGCTTGAAGACCAAGTTATCTATTTATTATGCATTTTATTTCATATTTGTGAAATATAAAATTATTACATGTTTGGGTAATAATTTTATATTTTATTTGAGTATTTTTATTTGTTTATTTCCTGCATTTAAAATAATTGGTGTGTATTTAACCGTGCGGATGGTTGAGATTACATCGCCATCTTAAACGGTTGTTTGTTGTTTGTAACTCCTATATATAAGGAGGCTATTATGAGGATTGAATAGAATAGAAAGATATTAACCCTAAATCTCTCATTGAGAATTTCGGCCAAGAGGATTCTCCTCCTTGCCGCTGCCCCCCCCCCCCCCCCCCCGTGTTGGTGTGACTCCAACGATTGCTTCCTCCATCCCTCTTCGGTGCGACTCCGGCGTGGAATCCTTCGGTGCGACTCCAATGAAGAAGGTTGCAGCCCCATTCGGTGTGACGCTGGTGGATCCATGGAGAGAGTGATTCTCCCACCATATCTTGTGCGATTACTAGATCCGGGTTGGGTAACTTCTCCCCTCCATCTTGTGTTTTCTTTCTTTAGATTTGTGGAGAACGAGCAACCGTCTTATCCGCGATTTTAAATACTCCGTGTGCAATTTCTGAAAGTGACTTCATTGTTATCGAATTTCTTTATTCCGGATCGGGTAGGTCCAATTTACTTGAGCGGATCTTGGCCTATAGCCTTGATTTTGCTCTCAAAAATGATTGGCAACCTTTACGTTAAGTTTGGGGAATAATCCAACTCTCTTCCGATCGTTACTTTAGAGTCGAGCATTCCTCCCCTTGTGGTGAATGTGCTGCGTTAGATGCGAATCATATTGCGACGATAGATGCTTGTGTAGGTGCGGTAGATCTAGGTGTGAAAGGCGTAGTGAGGCGTTTGTTCGTGGTAGTCTCTTTAGCGACGTACGCTACATCACAAAGGGCCTAGTGAGTGCCCTGCCTCATCTCTCTTCCTACGGCGACGACCATGTGTGCGACGGATGCCAATATGGAAAGTCACATCGATTTCCATTTGACAAGTCGGAGACCAAGTGTAAGGCACCTCTTGAGTGCGTACATGCTGACGTTATGGGACCGTGCGCCACCCTTACTTATGGAGGCAATAAGTATGCGTTGGTTCTGGTGGATGATTACACCCGCTATACGTGGGTAGACTTTCTGAGAGAGAAGTCAGAAGTATTCGAGAAGTTCCTAGAGTGGAAGGAGCTTGTGGAAGGGAGGCTGAACCGCAGAGTGAAGAAGCTGAGAAGCGACAACGGAGGGGAGTTTACCTCCAATGAGTTTGCTTCTTTCTGCAGGAGGTTCGGCATTCGGCGGAAGCTCTCCTGCGCTCACACCCCTCAGCAGAATGGGGTGGCAGAGAGGAAGATCCGCCATCTGGTGGAGACTACCATGAGTTGGCTACATGCCAAGAGCATTCCCAAGGCCTTATGGGCGGAGGGAATGTCGTGTGCTACTCATGTGATCAACGAGCTACCTCTGAGTCCTAACAAGATGGTGTCTCCACACCAGCTCATGTTCGGAGAGAAGCCAAATGTGGGTCACATGAAAGTGTTTGGTTCTACCTGCTTCGTGGACGTCCCGGACGCTCAGAGAACCAAGTTGGAGCCGAAAGCGAGGAAGTGTATCTTCATCGGCTACGATGAGCGGAAGAAGGGGTGGAAATGCATGGATCCGCAGAACCACAAGCTCGTCGTCTCGCGCGACGTAGTGTTTGACGAACTGGTCTCATACCAAGGAGTCTCTTCTGTGGTGCTGCCGGAGAGTGGAGAATCTAGCAAGGAAGAGAGGGTCACTGAGGACCCTACTGTGGAGTTAGAGCTATCTCCCAGTGCTCCATCGCCATCTGGCTCAGGAGGAGCATCTGGCTCAGGAGGAGCTTCTGGCTCAGGAGGACCTTCTGGCTCAGGGGGAGCTTCGAACTCAAGAAGCAGGGAGAGCACCGCTTCAGGAGGAGTTCAGAGAGGAGCTCAAGCAGAGGAGTCAACCGGAGTGGTAGATAGTGGCCAAGCCTTGAGGAGGTCGAAGCGGACCATCGTCCCGCCTGCTCGCTATAAGGAGAGGAACTTCATGAGTTTGGTCTCCTGCTTCTTCGCAGGACCACTCGATGAGAGGGAACCTGCCTGCTTTGAGGATGCAGCTGACATCAAGGAGTGGGACGCGGCTATGATCGAGGAGATGGAGGCCCTAGAGAAGAACGAGACATGAGACCTGGTTCCCATGGTGGAGGGCATCAAACCTGTCACCTGCAAATGGGTGTACAAGGTTAAGAAGAGAGCGGATGGAGAAGTAGAGCGGTACAAGGCGATGCTTGTCGCTCGGGGCTTCTCGCAAACCTACGGAGAGGACTACGAGGAGACATTTAGTCCTGTCGCGAAGATGACGTCGGTGAGGACGGTCATCGCTCTGGCGGCGTGCCAAGGTTGGAAGCTGTGGCAGCTTGATGTGAAGAACGCGTTCCTGTATGGAGAGATTGACAAAGACATATTCATGGTGCAACCACCTGAATACGTGTCCAAGTCACTTCCACATCACGTCTGCAAGCTGAAGAAGCGGGTTGAAACAGGCGCCGAGAGCCTGATATGGAAAGATTGCGGAGTACTTGCAGTTCTGCGGCTATGATGCCTCAGACTCAGACTCTAGCATGTTCGTGAAGAAGAGTGGAGGTCTTCACGTGCTGGTGCTGCTGTACGTCGACGACGTGATCGTGACAGGGAACAACCTTGATGAGGTCGCGGCGCTGAGACAACAGCTTTCCATACGATTCGAGATGAAGGATCTTGGTGAGCTGCACCATTTCCTTGCCTCCAAGTTGAGAAGAGAAGAGGCGGGCTGTATGTTTCCCAGAGGGCGTATGCCGAGAGAATCGTCGAAAGATTCAGCATGAAGGAGGGGAAGAGCAGTTCCGTTCCTCTGGAGGCTGGGCTGAAGCTTCGGAAGGAAGAAGGGAGGATTCTTCCTGATCCGAAGATCTTTCGGGCACTGATGGGGAGTCTTATCTACCTGACTATCACAAGGCCGGACATTGTCTTTGTTGTCGCCCGAGTTAGTCGGTATATGCAGGAGCCGCGGAAGCCTCATCTGGAGGCAGCCAAAGGGATATTAAAGTACGTGAAGGGAACCCTTGAGATGGGGTTGTCCTATGGAGAGGAGTCTGACTTCAAGCTGCATGGGTACACGGATGCAGACTACGGAGGTGACGCTGATGATCGCAAGTCGACATCAGGTTACGTGTTTTTGTGTGGAGCTGCTGCTATCTCGTGGTGTAGCAAGAAGCAGGACTCTATTTCCCTTTCTACCACGGAGGCCGAGTATAAGGCGTCGTCCTTAGCAGCTCAGGAGTGTGTCTGGCTAAGGAGACTAGTGGAGGATGCCGACGAGGAGGTCAGCGGACCTACTGTGCTACGCGGGGACAATGAGAGTGCATTGAAACTGGTTACCAATCCAGTGTGTCATGCAAGGACCAAACACATAGAGATCGAGCATCACTTCATCAGAGAGAAGGTGTTGGCTGGCTTGATCGCAGTGGAGCATGTGCGGAGCGAAGACAACCTTGCGGATATATTCACGAAGCCCCTATCTGCGGGGCCTTTCTGGAGGCTTCGCTCGTTGCTTGGAGTTGTTCCCGGAGCTCACTTCAAGGGGGAGTGTTGAGTTTTGAAGTGAGCTAACGCCCGACGTTAGAGCTAACGTCGGCGTTAGCTCCTTCTCGCTGAGCTAACGCCAGCGTTACAAGCTAACGCCCGCGTTAGCTCCTTCTCCCCCCTATTTTGCCTATAAATAGAGGGGTACCCCCCCCCCCCCCCCCCCTCTAAGAGCATCGATTCTGAAAGTGGCGAGTATCATCTACTTTGAGCGAGTTAGAGATACCAGAGTGCTTCCAGGCGAGCATCAAACTTGGAGTAAGTTCGGCAAGAGAGTTACCTACTCGCGAGTTAACGCGGGGCGTTAGGAGCTAACACGGGGCGTTGAGTGTGGCGAGTAGCGAGCTTCGTTTAGTGGCGACTAGGGAGCTGAGGAGTGCGAGCAGCGAGCTTGTGAGGAGCAGAGCTAACGCTGGGCGTTAGCGTTAACGCAGGCGGTAGCGAGGAGCGAGTATCACCTGCGCGGTGTGCTCCGAAGGAGAAGCGGACCCTTTCCGTGACCAAGTTCTTTTCTACTTTTGGCTGTCGTGAATCAAGTTGGATGCAACTTGTATTTAGCCCTGTCCATTTGTAACTAGCTGTCGAGTATTATTTGTTGTGAAAGCTTGTGTTCATCTATTGGTGTCCTTATTCTCCTGTTGGTTGACGTGCTCTTCCGACTTCAAAATATTTAGCTTGTCTAATTAGGGCTCTGTTTGGTATAGTGGTGGCGGTCATGAACGCGGTGGTAAAATCGTCATTCATGAACGCCAACCTAAGGAACTTAATCAACTTGAACATAAAGGTGGATGAAGTTCCTTAGGTGCTCGTTCACGAATGACGATTTTACCACCGCGTTCACGACCGCCACCGTCGTGCCAAACAGAGCCTAGATTAACACACATCTTGAGATGAATGAGATTATTTTGCTCATTCTTTACTTCTCTCTTCCAACATTGTATAGAATTAGATTACCATCTTCTCAGAATTAAAGCAATCTTCCTCTCAGACTTTTGGCACAGAGGTGGTGGTAGTGAACGCGGTGGTTATGAACCATCAAGCGTTTGACGCATCGTTTTTGCTCCGGTGAGTTTGAAAAAAAATGTCACCGTCATGAAATGTGTTTGACATGACAACGGTTACGACCGCCACCAAGAAAAAAAACTAATTTTGAACATAAAATGGATGAAGTTCTTTAAATTGGGTCGTGCATTCACGAACGACGGTTCGTAACCACTACGTTCATGGCCACCATCACCGTGGCAAACAGACCCTTAATAATAAGAAGAAGAATACCAGTGGCCTGTGGCGTGCATGGATGCGAGGAATTATACCGGGAAGCATCGCCCAGCTTGCTCTGAGGCGGAAATAAGAATTTGCAAACAGATCTTTGGTGTGTGGTGGTCTGTTATAAGAAAGAACTAAAGAGAAAAGAGGATATAGAGAAGAACAAAAATCATTAGTCCCGGCGTTGGAATTCGAAATATACTGGAAGCATTACCCGAGTATTAATCAACCAACACCGGCCAAGCAAGCAGAGGGAGGTCGGGGGAAAAGACTGAGTGAGAGTGAGAGTGAGCGTGAAAGAATAAGAGTGCGTTCACAAAGGAGAAAAATCTGTGTTGGCAGAGACCGCTTAATCTCTATCGACATTCTTTGCCATCTGGTTTCTAATTGAAGATACATGAGATATGTTTGGCATTCATGATAAGTCAATATATTTTGAGAGTGAGCGAGTGTTTCAGATGGAATGTGCAAGAAAGACTTTGTGGCTAGGATCTTCCCGGGAAGGACGTCTCTTGGTTGATGATCTGCCCAGACCGTCTGCCCGGGACTAATTGTCAAATGCCTTTTCTCCTATGCGCTGAGCTGGCATGCGCTCCAGATGCGGTGTTGATGAAACATGATAGGTTATATACATGATACAAAAAAATTGAGTGAAAAACGGATCTTTTTTATCTTGTGGATGTGGTTAAGTATCCAGTGCCAGCTTGAAGGTGTTGATAACACCACTCTTGGGCTTAAGAAAGAGCGGTAGTGCCAAAAATTATCTAGCTGTGCTATAAACAAAAAAAAGTACACCTCAATTATTTTTATACCTACTGCTCCAAGTCTCTAATTTGTTGGTTGGTGCTTTATTATACATCAAAATATTCAGGACAGTGTGAAGGAGAAAATTACAATGTTTCATCTCAACAACAAAAAAATCTGTATGCAGCAACAACACATTGTATCTGGTTGAACTAAGTGAACGTTTTGCTTTCATTTTTAGTATTTGCTACCATGTTTCGCCTTACTTTTACTCTTGCAGTTTTTTTCCAACTCTATCTTCTTGCCTAACTCACCTCCGGCGGTACCTATTAAGACCCTGTTTGGGAGGACGGCAAGCAGTAGAGCGTGAATGGTGGAACAACAAATGACGGCTGGAGCTGGGGCTTCCATTCATATTACGCCACCGCACGAGGAGCTTAGCCTTGCGTGGATAGCTGATAACAACTTTTGCGAAAGTTGGAAAAAATGAAAGAAGACGGGGAAGATCTACTAATAGTAATCATCATTTTATAAGACTACTGTAGAGATGCCATACCACTATACTCAAGGTCCCACTTCATATTCTATTTTTGCTCCTTTGATATTCCATTTTTTGCTTCAGTGCCGTATTTGATTCACCTCACTGGAGAAATGAAAGTGTTTGGGTAACTCTATTTTTGAGCTCTTGTGTGGTGGAAAATGTCAAAATACCCATTTTGAGCTTTCTTACCCACCAAAGTGTGGGTGCTCCATTTTTGACCTGAGTCATTGGCACCGCTCGCCCAAATGAGACCTCAAGTTCAAATTTGCAACTAATTTGACGAGGTCAGCTTTCGTGTCCTTTCTCATGTCATCACTGCCTTCAGTTATGACATTGAGAGCCTCTCAGATTTCTTTTGCATAGGAGCAGTTGATAACTCTCTGGTGCGGGTCATCAGAGAGAGTGGATACAAGAATGTTCCTTACTTTTTTTTGTTATAGGCACTCATTTTCTTATCATCTTCTGACCACAGTGTTGAGGATGCCGGATTCGGGCTCTCTAAGCTTTAGGTTTTATTTATTATAAAACCTAGGCTTCCCCTCTCCATACGTGAGTCCTTAGCCACCCAAGAGGTGAAGCCGCCCACCACCTCTCTCTCCCTTAGCCACCCAAGAGGTGAAGCCGCCCACCACCTCTCTCTCCCGTTTCTCTCTCACTCTCTCACTCTCGTGCGCTCGGAGAAACCACCGGCCCCAAGCTTTTTCGCCGGTCTTGGAGAGGAGCCTTGCCGCCGGTCTTGGAGGAGATAGCCGCCGGCATTGGCGGAGAGTGTTGTCGCCGGTCTTGGAGGAGATAGTCGCCGGTGTTGGCGAGAGGTGGAGCGAAGAAGGAGGTGGTGCCGTGGAGAGGAGACGCGTTGTTAGATCCAGCTTGGATTTTCTCTCCGGTGGTGGTGCGGTTGAACGTCGGACTTCGACATTGAAGGTTCCAGTGAACCTTGTGAGTCCGCTAGGCGGATTGCAATCCAGATCAACTATTTCGCCGCGGATCGCGCGTGTTCGGTGCATCCACGACGTACCTTCTGACGGTCATTTATTTCTCCTGCTTTTATTCATGTATTGAAATTTATATTGTTGAATATATAAATTTGTGATGCTCCTCGGTGTTCTTGTTTACCTGCGTTTATTATAGTTGTGTACGTTACATAACAAATTTTACAACAAGTGATATCAGAGGCAGGATCTCGGTAGGCATCTGATTGGACATTCCGATTTAAGTTTGGGTCACGGTAGGTGACAACATTGATCCGCTCCCTATCTTCCCAGATCTGATTCATGAATTAATCAGATTTCCTAGAGGTACTGTGGGCAGTTATGCCAGCGAAGAACACAGTGTTGGCCAGATATTCTGTGGATAAGTTTGACGTTAGCGGGAATTTTCGCCTATGGCAGATTCGGGTCAAAGACATGCTGGTTGAGCAGGGATTGATGTGAATGCTGCGGGGGCGTGAGTCTTTGTCCACTCCGGTGGAGGATTCTGAGTGGACTGAGATGGATGAGCGCGTCACTAGCGCTATCCGGATGTGCGTCGACGACAATGTGCTGTTCAACATCGGTATTGAAGAGTCCGCTGTCACGTTGTGGGAGAAGCTTGAGGGACTCTACATGAGCAAGTCGTTGACCACGAGGTTGTTACTGAAGCAACGACTGTACGACCTGAAGATGCAGGAGGGTGGTAACCTGCAATAACACTTCAACGTGTTCATGGCCTTCTCAGCCAACTGCATGTGGTTGGTGTGAAGGTGGAGGAAGAAGACAATGCATTATTGATTCTTACCTCGCTCCCGTTGTCGTACAAGCATATGCAGACCACTCTATTGTATGGGAAGGACACGGTAGACGTGGAGCAGATCACATCTGCGTTACTGTCTAGTCAGATGTTGTCGGACCCCACTCCTGGGGGTGAGCATGCGTTGATAGTAGATGGACGAGGGAGGCATCTCGAAAAGGGATCTGGGAATGCACGGGTCAGATCCGCTTCGAGGAAGGCAGTGACGTGCTACCACTGCAGGCAGTACGACCATATCAGGAGGCATTGTCCACAGCGTGCTGAGTTCAGGGGACGCCCATAGAGCGGACAAGGCGGTGGTAGTCACAACATAGGATAGTGATGTGTCTCTTACCATCACTGAGAGTCTATGTGACTCTGATAGCTGGATCTAGGATTCCGGTGGTTCACAACACTTTTGCTCAGATGCGTTGATGTTTAGTTCACTAGAGGTGATGACTGGGTCAGTCTTTCTGAGTGACGGCTCAGCATGTGAGGTCACTGGGACAAGGACTATGGACATCCGGACGCATGACGGAGCTGTGCGTAGACTTGAGCGGGTACACCTAGTACCCAAGATGCGTAGGAATTTGATATCGGTGGGTACTGGGTAGATTGGACTCTAGTGGGTGCAGTTTTGCATCGAGAGGTGGAGTTCTGACGGTGATGTGAGGGCGCATCGTGCTTATGTGAGCTATGCAGCACAGTAGTTTGTACCGGCTGATGGGGACCACGATGTGAGGTGGTGCGCCCATGATTTCTGCGGCTGACAGAGTGGATGGTGGTGTAGGGGATCGTCCTTCTGGTAGTCTGACTAAGCGAGTCAGATGCAGTGATCCAGTTACGTCGATATCCGAGGTTGAGCCCGATCAGGGATGAGTCGACCGGAGCAGGTCGGCTGACGCCTCAGGTCCTTGGGGCGATGCTCAGTACAGTGTTGCTTCACACCGTTGATGCCATGTGCAGTTGGTGCTTTGTGAAGGGAGTGCTTCGTGCAGGTAGCGACTCCGAATCCCGAACGTAGGTGGTGGATTGTTGTTTTATTTGTTCGGATACGGATCCGGGTCTCTAAGCTTTAGGTTTTATTTATTATAAAACCTAGGCTTCCCCTCTCCATATGTGAGTCCTTAGCCGCCCAAGAGGTGAAGCCGCCCAAGAGGTGAATCCGCCCACCCCCTCTTTCTCTCCCGTTTCTCTATATCTCTCCCTCTTGCGCTCGGAGAAACCGCCGGCCCCAAGCTTTTTCGTCGGTCTTGGAGAGGAGCGTTGTCGCCGGTCTTGGAGGAGATAGCCGCCAGCGTTGGTGGAGAGTGTTGTCGCCGGTCTTGGAGGAGATAGCCGCCGGTGTTGGCGAGAGTGGAGCGAAGAAGGAGGTGGTGCCGTGGAGAGGAGAAGCGTGGTTAGATCCAGCTTGGATTTTCTTTTCGGTGGTGGCGTTTGCTCTCCGGTGGTGGTGCGGTTGAACGTCGGACTTCGACGTTGAAGGTTCCGGTGAATCTTGTGCGTCCGCTAGGCGGATTGCAGTCCAGATTAACTATTACGCCACAGATCGCGCGTGTCCGGTGCATCCACGGCGTACTCGCCGGACGGTCATTTATTTCTCCTGCTTTTATTCATGTATTGAAATTTATATTGTTGAATATATAAATTTGCGAGACTGCTTTGTGTTCTTATTTACCTACATTTATTATAGTTGTGTCTGTTACGTACCAAATTTTACAACACACAGCTCCCTGGGCTTAAGAGTTCAGACTCATTGAGTGCATTCTAGGAATGAATGGACTTGTGAGAATAAATTCAAATATGTCTTTATTAATAGAATCCATGCACTGCTTGATCCTGGATTTCCGTAGTGCTACTTATTGATGCAGGACAGACTTCAGACCTGCCTGCCACTCTGGAGTCCCACCAGGGGGCCAACCATGGAATTCACCACGGCGGCTTTATCAGGGTTGTAGCCCGTACACCCCAACCAGCTCCCCGCCTGAAATCCAACAGGAAACGGTAGGTTGTTGAAGCCCGAGATCGAACACCCGACCTCCTAGATAAGAAGCTCTCATCACTAACTAAGCTACACTTTTATGATGCAGGACAGGCGTCACACCTATCTGCCACCCTGGAGTCCCACCAAGGGGCCCACCATGGAATTCAGCAGGCCGGCTTTATCAGGGTTGCAACCCGTACACCCCAACCAGCTCTCCGACTGGAATCCACCAGGAAACGGTAGGTTGTTGAGGCCCGGGATCGAACACCCGATCTCCTAGATAAGAATCTCTCAGTAGAACTCTCATCACCAACTGAGTTACTTGTTGTATGCTTTGCACATTACGTTGACCCCCGATCCGACACCTGTTGTATGTTTTGCATCATTTGCATGAAATGCATTAATTAATTCGGAAGAAAACTACTAGCTATATTGAATTATATAAAGTATGGGCAGATATGCATAGCGTAAGCAACATTTTTGGGTGTGCGAGCATGTTATGGTTGTAGAGATTTAAGGCAATAGAAATATGAAAAATAGGGAAAAGAGAAGGGGGAAAGGTAGCCGGTACTACCACTAACTTTTATCTTGTCCCTTAACTCGATGAATGCAGGTATTTTGTTCTAACACCCCCCATAATCCATACAACCACTAACTTTTATCTTGTCCATTAACTCTGCTGCAGGTATTTTGTTCTAACACCCCCCCATAATCCATACAACCACTAACTTTTATCTTGTCCCTTAACTCGATGAATGATGGGGTGGACACGGGTTTGGTGAGGAGATCGGCAATTTGCTCCTTAAATTTGCAATAACTTAGCTCAATCTCATTCTTATTCACTAGGTCTCTGGTATAGTGAAGTTTAATTTCCAGGTACTTTGTCTTCTTGTGGAAGACAGGATTTTTGGCTAGGGCTAGGGCGAAGATATTATCGACAACAATCACTGTTGGGCCTTCTTCTTCTTTCATCATTTCTGCAATTAGACTTCTTAGCCACATTACCTCTCTAGCTGCATCACTTAGGGAAGAGTATTCAACTTCAGTTGAGGAGAGGGATATGGTTTTTTGTTTCATAGAACACCAGGATACTGGATTGGTCCCGATGAAGAAAATGAACCCAGATGTACTCCTTCTGTCGTCAATGCATCCTGCCCAGTCGCTGTCTGAATACCCATTGAGTTTGTTGTTCTCTTCTTTCTCATACTTTAGTCCTAGGGATTGCGTGCTATTTATATATCTCAAAATTCTTTTAGCTGCAGTTAAGTGTTTGATGCTTGGAGATTGCATGAAACGAGAGATGATGCTAACGACAAACTCAATGTCTGTCGAGTATTCATTAGGTAAATCAACGATCCCACCAGACTTCTTCACCATCTTCTTTGCTCAGTTTCTCACTTGTAACCATGGGGGTGGAGGCTAGGTTTGAGTCCTTCATATTAAACTTACATAAGATGCCCTCAGCATACTTTCTTTGAGAAATGTATGTGGCAGAAGGGGTTTGATTAATCTGTAACCCCAAGAAATATCTAGTGAGACCTAAGTCTGTCATCTCAAATCGAGTCTTTATGTATTCCCGAAAGCTTGATATAGCAGTCTCATTTGATCCTGTGATAAGGAGATCGTCCACATATATGCACACAATCAAAATCTCCTCGTTTCCTTTCTTACATACATCCCAGGATCACTAATAATTTTATTGAATCCCATTTGCAGAAGATTGACATCGAGCTTGTGGTTCCATGCCCTTGGGGCCTGTTTCAAGCAATAAAGCGCTTTGTTGAGGCGAAGGACCATAGTTTCTTTGTCGATGATTTCATAACCAGGGGGCTGCTTTACGTAAATCACTTCTTGTATTTCTCCATTTAGAAAAGCTGACATAACATCCATCTGATATATCGGGAAATGATTTTGTGTGGCAATTGCAAGAAAGACCCTGATGGATTCAAATCGAGTTACAGGTGAGAAGGTTTCAAAGTAATCTACTCCTTCCCTTTGTGCTTACCCTTTTGCCACGAGACTGGCTTTGTACTTTTGAATAGATCCTTCTTCATTATACTTGACTTTAAAGAGCCATTTGAGGCCGAGGGCAGACTTGCCTGGTGGTAGTTCAGTGAGCTTCCAGGTTTGATTTTTCTCAATCATGTTGATTTCATCATTCATGGCTTTAATCCACATGTGGTCTTTAGTAGCCTCTTGATAACAAGAGGGTTCCCGGATAAACAGAGCTAATTGGCAATTGTCATATATATATCAGAAACTAATATGTACCTGCGTGGCGATGACGTAGATGATGTATCTGTTGGGAGAGAGGTGTCAACTTCATTGTTGGAAACATCACTACTGGGTACCGGAATGGATGGTTGATACCCTGAATGGGGTTCTTCAGGAATAGTCTCAGCAACCGCCGGTATGTGAACCTGATCCTGAGCCACTTCCCATGTCCAGCATCTTGTTTCATCTATGATAACATTTATGTCAATCATAAACTATTTAGTGGATGGGTTGTAGATTTTGTAGGCTTTGGAGGTGTGGCTATTCCCAAGAAAGATTCCTCTTATCCCTTTCTCAGATAATTTGTCTCTGGATTTGGAATTGTCTAGGTTGTAGGCAATGCTTCCTAATGTCCTTAGGTGAGTAACATCAGGTTTCTTCCCAATCCAAGCTTCATAAGGAGTACAACAAGATATGGCTCTGCAAGGAGCTCTGTTGAGAATGTAAACAGCAGTATTGACTGCTTCCCCCCAGTAGGATTTAGGTAGATCTTTATTTTGCATCATACACCTAGCCATTTCCACTATAGTACGATTTCTTCTCTCGGAAACTCCATTCTGTTCTGGGGTGGCTTTTACAGTGAGTTCATGCTTTATCCCATGTACATGGCAGAAATCTGTGAATGCCTTACTCATGAATTCACCTCCTCTGTCAGTCCTTAAGGATAATAATTTTTGGTTGGCTTCATTCTCAGCAAGAGATTTAAATTGTCTGAATTTACCTAGCGCCTCAAATTTGGTTTCTAGGATTTGAATCCACATCATCCTAGTGAAGTCATCTACAATAAGAAGGTAGTAGTGCTTCCCAGATATAGTAGGAGTCCTTGATGGTCCCCAGATGTTAGCATAGACCAGCTCCAAAGGTTTGGAGGTTTTTCTAGTGGAGATTTGTGGATGAGGAATTTTATGAATCTTGTTCATGGCACATTCATGACACACATTCACTTTATCCTGTATTTTTGGAATACCTACTACAAGTTGTTTCTCCTGGAATTTCTTTAGATCTCTGTGATTTAGGTGGTCATATCTTTGGTGTCATTTAATGGTTTCTGAGCAAACCTTAGCCATCATTCCTCTTTCTTCGTGTGGAAGGGTGAGGGGAAAAACCTTGTTAGGAGATATAGTGATCTGGGCTACAACTTGAGATGAAGTTTTGTCAATAATGGTGCACCAGGGGTCATTAAAAAATAGTTTATAACCTTTTTGTAGGAGTTGTCCTACACTTAGAAGATTTTGAGCTAGTTCAGGAACATACTGAACATCTTTTGTGTCTGCATTGTCCATTCTTGGATTTAACAATTATGGTTCCTTTACCTTTTATCTGTTTGTCCGTCCCCTAGAATAACCTGAGACTTGACATGTTCATCAAGATGGATAAAGGCTTGTTTGTTATTGGTCATATGATTAGAGCACCCACTGTCTAAGTACCAAATATCATCTAATATATTTCCACTCTTATCACAGGTATAGAACACATAATCTTCATCTTGCTCTTGTTCACCATAATTTGCTTCTTTTATTGGAGGAAGAGTTTTTTGAAAAGGGCAGCCCTTGTTGAAATGTGTGGGCTTGGGACACTTCTTACATTTGTAAAAACAATCTACAGCATCATGGTTGTTCCTCCTACAAAGGTTGCAAAACTTTTGGGCACGCTAGGGTGATTTAGTCTGTTTTACTTCTAAAGTGTTGGATTGCATTCTATTCTCAGGTTGGATGAAGAGTTTGCTTTGGAACGCTTGCTCTATGGATTGTTGTTCAAAATTTTTCATCCTCTCTTCATGGGCCTGAAGGGACCCCATGAGATCTGTCATTGAGAGAGAGAGGATGTCTTTGTCCTCCTCTATGGCAGTGACCACATAGGCATATTTTTGGCGAGAGTTTTTAAGATTTTCAACACTATTTTCTTTTCTTCTACACAGTCACCATAGCTTTTAATTTGATTGGTAAGGGTGGTGATCCTTGAGAAATATGAGAGGGTATTATCATCTTCTCTCATATTTAAGGTATCAAACTCTTGCCACAGGTTTTGAAGTTTGAAGGACACTACCTTAGCTGATCCTTGAAAGTCGGTCTTGAGGATGTTCCATGCTTCCTTGGTTGTTTGAGCACTCATGATCCTTGGGAAGATGCTCCTCCCTATTCCTTGTTGGATATATAGGAGGGCTTTGGCATCCCTTTTTAGATTCTCTGAATACTCTTTTTGCCTAGTAGCATCCCAAGCTGCTGCTGGATCATCAGCTGAAGGTTGTGGGTACCCTTCTTGGATTAGGTCCCATAGACCTTGGGGCAAAAATAATGTGCACATCTGAACATGCCAGAAATCATAAGCCTCGCCATCAAATATAGGAACACCACTTGGGGAATAGAGGAAGTTCTGAGCAGGATTGCTACATGAAGGAATAGGAGGAAAAACAGGAAGAAGGGCAGTGAGAGATCAACAAGAACTCACACCAGGTGAAGTGAACTAGCCCCACAAATTTTCTGATGGCTGATAGCACACTAGCACCACACACCCTCTGATACCATGTATAGATTTAAGGCAATAGAAATATGAGAAATAGGGAAAAGAGAAGGGGGAAAGGTAGCCAGTACTACCACTCTTGTATTTCAACCAAAACACACATACACTGCATAACATTCTTAAGAACAACCTTGCACTTCAAAAGACAACATACTAGGGGCTTTATATAAACAACCCTTTACACAAAACAGGAAATACTAAATAAAACAACACAGACGGCATTGGGAGATGAACCAGGATAACTTATCATGGGCTTGGCTGACTTGTGTTTTCCAAAGCAGGGATCTTTCCGTGGTTTGCCTTCTCTGTGGCTTCTTCTTCTACCAACCTTTGTTCTTTCCTCTGATTGCAGTTACTCTTGCTAACTCTGTTGCATGGATTTTGTTATAACAATGGTCAGACTTTGCAAGGAGGGGCTCCTAAAATGAGTCGCTACTAAACTACAACTTATGCGAATGAGTCCTTATAGGGTTATAAAGAAAGTTGGAACAAATGCCTACGAGATCGATTTCCCTACAGATATGGGTATTCATCCTGTATTTAATACGAAATATTTGACACATTACTTTGAGCATTTCGAGCATAGGGACCCATAACTTGTGCCTCTTCTGAAACCCTCCAGTTACAGCTTGACACTTCCCCTGATCACCTTGGACGAGCACCCGCGTACTTGCCTGCACCTCCCATGATTCCACCGGTTCTACTGGATCCACCAACACGAGAGGTAAGAGGTGAGAGCTGAGAGCATTATTTATATTATGACGGACGAGTGCACCACCACCACAGACGGTCCTTCTTGCCGTTACTTAGTGCACCGGAGTGGATGCCCCACCTTTGATGATACTTGGATATCTGCGACGGAGCTTGATAGGCTTGCCCCCGATCTTCGACTACAGCTCGGTCATCTTCATTCCTCGGTGAATGTTTTTCAGTCATCTTCAACCCGGAGGCCGACTTCCGATACACTCTCATCTGGGAGTCTCCCTCCTTCGATATATAGGAGGGCTTTGGCATCCCTTTTTAGATTCTCTGAATACTCTATTTGCCTAGTAGCATCCCAAGCTGCTGCTGGATCATCAGCTGAAGGTTGTGGGTACCCTTCTTGGATTAGGTCCCATAGACCTTGGGGCAGAAATAATGTGCACATCTGAACATGCCAGAAATCATAAGCCTCGCCATCAAATATAGGAACACCACTTGGGGAATAGAGGAAGTTCTGAGCAGGATTGCTACATGAAGGAATAGGAGGAAAAACAGGAAGAAGGGCAGTGAGAGATCAACAAGAACTCACACCAGGTGAAGTGAACTAGCCCCACAAATTTTCTGATGGCTGATAGCACACTAGCACCACACACCCTCTGATACCATGTACAGATTTAAGGCAATAGAAATATGAGAAATAGGGAAAAGATAAGGGGGAAAGGTAGCCAGTACTACCACTCTTGTATTTCAACCAAAAAACACATACACTGCATAAGATTCATAAGAACAAGCTTGCACTTCAAAAGACAACATACTAGGGGCTTTATATAAACAACCCTTTACACAAAACAGGAAATACTAAATAAAACAACACAGACGGCATTGGGAGATGAACCAGGATAACTTATCATGGGCTTGGCTGACTTGTGTTTTCCAAAGCAGGGATCTTTCCGTGGTTTGCCTTCTCTGTGGCTTCTTCTTCTACCAACCTTTGTTCTTTCCTCTGATTGCAGTTACTCTTGCTAACTCTGTTGCATGGATTTTGTTATAACAATGGTCAGACTTTGCAAGGAGGGGCTCCTAAAATGAGTCGCTACTAAACTACAACTTATGCGAATGAGTCCTTATAGGGTTATAAAGAAAGTTGGAACAAATGCCTACGAGATCGATTTCCCTGCAGATATGGGTATTCATCATGTATTTAATACGAAATATTTGACACATTACTTTGAGCCTTTCGAGCATAGGGACCCATAACTTGTGCCTCTTCTGAAACCCTCCAATTACAGCTTGACACTTCCCCTGATCACCTTGGACGAGCACCCGCGTACTTGCCTGCACCTCCCATGATTCCACCGGTTCTACTGGATCCACCAACACGAGAGGTGAGAGGTGAGAGCTGAGAGCATTATTTATATTATGACGGACGAGTGCACCACCACCACAGACGGTCCTTCTTGCCGTTACTTGGTGCACCGGAGTGGATGCCCCACCTTTGATGATACTTGGATATCTGCGACGGAGCTTGATAGGCTTGCCCCCGATCTTCGACTACAGCTCGGTCATCTTCATTCCTCGGTGAATGTTTTTCAGTCGGGGGGAGTTGATGGGGATCAGCTGTGTGATCGTGATCGATGGAGGAGATCGGGTCACCATTCGGCGGGACCAGTTTTGCATATTTGCATTGGACACATTGATCGGATCGGCGATCCGAGACTGCGGGCGCGTCCGGAGCGTCGTTTTACTATTTATATGTATTTTTTTTTATTTGGACTTATATTTAGTGTTTTAGGACACAGTGCGTAACGACCAATCATAGCCGTGCACATCGGGTGCCCAACCGCCCCTCTCGTTATAAATAGAGACAGAGGCTGTCATTTTTATTCATTGTTGAATTTGTGAGCAAATCTAGATCCGGCAATCATTCGCAGTGTGACGCCGCGAGACCTCGGGGTGCGACGTCCCGGTTTATTTTCTGCATTACTATTCTCCTTTGTAATTTCCCGTGAAGCCACTGTTACCTTCCCTATTCCCATGATTTTAGTCTTAACCATCCATTTTCTCTCTGTCGTGGAGCCACCAAAGCGCCTGTAACCGCACGAACCCCATTGTTCATCGTCCTCTTCCCTCGCCAGAAAACTGCAGCCGACCTCCAACTTCATCAGAAGTACCCTCTGTCACCCTCTTCCTCCCTAGTCGCACACGCCAAAGTCTCCCTCCTTCGATTCCGCTACAGTTCAAGCCCCTTATCCGCACGAGAAGCGCTACCCGGTGTTGGATTCGTCGCTTAACCACCACAAAAACTGTCGCCCCCACACATAGCTTTCTTCCACGCCTCCAGCATCCACCGCAAGCCCTCCACTGCCTTGTCCACCATTTCCGACTCCAACAGCCACCAACTCTCCTGTTAGTTCCCCTCCCATCCACAGAATCGCCAGACCACCTCTACTATTCATCTTCTCCCCATCCAGTACCCCTTTTGATCCCGTTCCAACAAGGCGAAGCCTCTCCCAGCCTCATTTCAACCCGGAGGCCGACTTCCGATACACTCTCATCTGGGAAGTTCCGTTCTCCGCCCCCCCCCCCCCTCTCCTTATTGAGTCTCGCCGAGCCCAATACTCACGCCCAGGCAAGCCCGTGAATTCCCAGCAAGAATCTGAACCCCCTGAGGCCCATTGACCGCAGAAATCAGTCCAATTGGTGTAGGATTGAGTTTGATCTTATCCAATCAGCAAGTAAAAAGATTGTCCAGACTATCTTCAGCCCCCTTGCCTTTCCAGCAACAGTTACTTGCCTACACTTGTCGCCACCGGATCCCCGTGATTCTTAGGCTTTGTTTGGGAAACCGGTGCCGGTTTAAAAGGGAGCAGTTTTAAAACTGAGAAATGAGTTTTTAAAACTGTATTTTCAAAACTGAGAGAAGTGTTTGGGTAACTTCCGGCGGTGGCAAATTAATATTAACTAATTAATTAAATGAGGAGTTAATTATTACCAAATTACTGAAAAGATTACTATTCATTAATTATATTATACTATATAAATTAATTATTAATTACTTTTATTATATTATTTATACAGATAAATTAATAGTAACTTCCGGCTTTTCTTTTATTATTATATAAATTAATGATTAATTACTTTTATTATATTAATTTAACTTTTATCACTATTTATCTTCTTCTTCACGACGCACAACGCCGGAGCTTCACCTCCATCCTCGTCCATCTTCCTCCGTCCACGCCGGCAGCAGAATAGATTCTCCGGCGATGATGGCCGGCAGCAGGCCGTCACGAAACATGTATGCGTGAAAGTCGATTAGCCAAAAAATAAATGGCGGAAATAAGGAAATCAGGAAACCCTTATCGCCATTAATGGAGGTTGCGAATGAATTTTTTTCACCATTAATGGCGGAATAAAGGAAACGGCCCTTTTGAAATGGCGACTGGAGGTCTTGGGGACCGGTGGAGAAAGGAGGAGATTTGAATGTTCAAATCGGTCGGTTGAAAACGGCGGGCATCCAAACACCTCTCCGGCGGCCGTTTAGAACGAGATGACGCCAGGCCGGGGTTTGAACGGGATCCCAAACACAGCCTTAGTATTAATTTAATGTGTTGTTTAATTTTTCTATGTTAAATATTGAAAGATATTATATGTTTGCTTGGGTATTGAGAATGCTAGTGCCTTTGTTTAATTTCTTTTAAGTCTATAACACATTCGTGCAAATTTTGGTTGAAGATCCTTCGTGCGAGGAAAACTTGCGATATTGTTTGTACGCTTGAAAATTACAGATTCACATTGTATAGATTTGCGTAACTCTTATAAATATAGTTGCTAGCATTTGATTCCGGATTATTTTAAAACATATATGTATCATTTACATTGGGATCGTTCGTGTCCATTACGCACACTCAAGTAAGTTTGCATTAGCGTCGGCACATCCTTTCACAGCCTGTCCAGCGTCAGAGGATATTGGCAAAAGAAATATCTACAAGAGCGTCTTATATATGGTTTCAAGGCTACAGATGTATTCAGGTGAGGCAAAAAAGAAAAACAACAAAGATATTGAAAGAAGCAACAGAGGTATTGAATGCTTCAAGGCTACAAGAGCAGTTATTTAGTATGAAAGAACCTTTTTTTTATTATTCTCCTTCCAGTCTGCTTAAAAATGCTTCTTTCTGATGATCTGCAAGTTAACATTTTAAAAGCAATGCATATAAACTTATAATTGAGTAGTATGGAGCAGTGATTTGATCTTGCATTACTACTAGCCTCTAAATCATGGTTTCCAATTTCTTTCAAAATCAAACTTCTCGATGACGTTGCAATTATTTATTGTTCTAGGAAACATAAAAATTTATTCTATCTTATGGGTTTAGAAATTAAATTTACCAGCTTTCTTCGCAGCACGAAACAGAAGCTCCTCGATCAGACTTTGTGCAGGATCACCATCTGGGAACCTTTCAATGCATTTTTCAACATGCATAACCACTTCCTCGTTACTAAAATACTGATAAAGACCGTCAGAAGAGAGCACCAAAAAGTGATCGCTCGGTCCCAATTTATGATGACAGAGAGAAGGAACACAGGAGACATATGGTGCAGTGCCAATAAATTCATTTCTGAACATTTCTAGCAACCCATTGTTCCACTTGGGCTGAAATAGAACAAGAAGGGAAGCCGAAAATCATGAGTTGACTTAATGACATAAGAGTTACAAAGAACAAAAGTGCATAAGATAATATAGCTTAGGCACCCAAGTATTCAGAACATTAATTACATATATACCTGTTTGAGGTATCCAGCCCCAAAAGCACGGGTAACTTTGAGGCGCCCCTTCACTCTATCATTTACAATACAGAGGCTATCTTCGGGATGTTCTTCCTTTATCCTTAGAACCTCCTGCAAAAGGCAAAACTCATATATTTATACTGATGAATTCATCATTCCCGTATCTTAAAAGAAATGTCATACAACTAAAAAGAAAATTATCTCTCTCTCTGAGACTACTAATTTTGGTGAATTTATAAAACTTATTCTTCACTTATTCCTCTAAGTGCTGTTTGAAATGTTCAATCTATGCTGTACAATTTCACATCTTCCATCTAGATAGCCGTTGGTCTACCCCGTTTTACTTTGTAATCCATCTATCTTACCTTATCTTCAGTGGCTGCAAACTAGTTAGGATAATGCTATTGACGAAAAATCTTTTATCTTTGTCTACTTATTTGGAGTTGAATTTATAAAGCTAGATGTTAAATCTATTTTGCAACTCTTGCTGAAACCAAATATTTAGGAGAAGGCTACTGAAAGAACATGATGATGATGAATCCACCTTTCTTAGTGTCTGTTTCGCACAACGATGTTCTAGGGGTGAGGTTGACGTTCACGAACGACTACTGCTCATAACTTATGCGTTCACGCTGCTCACATAACATTCCCATTTATTCCACCACACTGAACTTGGTTTTAATGCCTCTTCATCTCTCTCGGATCCATATAACATCCACGGCTGATTACAATTCAAGTCTACGAGATGCAACAAAAGTTTGCTCAATTAAAAGCATAGTTATTTGATTAACCATCTATCTCTAACAAAGAAGTTCCACAAATAGCTTATGAATTCTAATGAGAATCGTCGAACATAAACTTCCTTTTCTATGATTGCATTCTTGCATTATAGCTCTTTTATCACCAAAAGACCTATTTTGACTCAACTATGAGTACTCCATTTACCTCTATCAATGATTTAGTATTGAAACATTGCTGAAAATGATGAAAACAGAACTTTAATCTATAAGAAGTGTGTAAAATCTCACTTCAGGAATGCTGGTATTGTGATCAGTAGAAAGCTGCAAAGCCCCTAAATTCATCCCCTCCCGGACAAATGAATCCTCGATCTCCACTTCGTATACGCCCTCTTCCAAATCCCCAACACTATCCCGCGACATGTACTGAGCCACAATGGCTCTACTGTCACCAACATTCATGACATAAACGTCTTCGTCCCTCATCAGCACCACCAGCAAGCACGAACCCATCAAAGCGAGCTCCGGATTGCACTCCATTGCCCTGTCCGTCATCTCCAAATATGCATTCTCTGTCTCTTTAAGTGCCCTGGAGATAGCCCTGAGTACCAAATCATGATCGGAGACAGGCCCCAACTTTTTCCTGGGGCAACTGCTCCTGGTCAATGGCTCCTGGACTTGCTTCATCTTCTTCCTCCGGCCACTGAACCCACTTCTCAGCTTGGAGACGGAGAATGCAAACCGGCCGGAACCTGAGAACTCCAAGCCGCACTCTTCGTCTAGTTCAGCTAGTAATTCCCTCAAACATCTGGTAGGCTTAACCGGTTCTTCTTCTCTAAATGAGACTCCTTTTTCACTACTTGAATCTTTAGATTCCTCGACATCTTCCCAGAACAAACCGCGGAGCTCATTAAATACGGAGCGGTAGAGATTTCCCACCAGGAATTCCGGGGCCTCCGGCCCGTTGAACCCGTCGTAGATCCCGACGAAGAGCCACTTCTGCTCCTCTGAGATGACCACGTGAACCCGATCCTCGCCGGCTTTGCCGTGGGCCCACTGCACGCTTTCGGACGCCGGTGTTCCGCCGGCTTCCGGATCGCATGCTCGTCCAGGGACGCACCGGAGGGGAACCACTGATGGCCGGTTCTTCTCCGAGAAACTCCGCCGGAAAACCGGTGCTCCGGGGAATCTTCCAGAGAGCGTGCTGCCTCTCCCCTTCCTCTTTTTCTTCATAAACGGCCCGGAGAAGGGTAGACCCGGATCGCCTGAGGCGCTCTCCATCGGACCGGAGAGGAAGAAACCGCGGTCCAGATCGCCGGAACCACTGAGCTGGAGCGGGAGGGCGGAGAATGAGGAGGAGCTCCGGAATCCGGCGTAGTGGAAGCTTCCCTCGGCTGCGGCGGAGTTGTCGTAGATGGGGAGAGTGGTGGAGGAATTCGCCGAGACAGATGCGCCGGAGATGGTCTTGAAGGCAATCTCCACCGCCGAGGAGGCGGACGAAGAGCGGGAGTGCAGAGGGGAGGAGGACCGCACGTAGCAGAACGAGTGCCCAAGGGTCTCATCAAGAGGTCCCGGCTCGAAGACTGGGTTCTCCACACCCGCGCCACCGCATCCGCCGCAAGACGGCGAACGAAGGCACGATCGGAGGTGACGGGATGCGCCGCTTCCCATTAGAAAGAGAGTAATACAGGAAACAGTAGAGCTCTCCTTTTCTATAATAATGCGATGCTTTCTTCACATTTTTCGGATAAAAAACTAAACAAAAACAGAGCTCACAGGAGCAGGAGGCGGAGCAGGAAGAAGAAGAAGAAGGGAGGCGAGAGTGGGAGCTGCGCTCTCTGCTTCACTGCTCCTCTTTCCACCCGCTCGAAAACAAAAAAAATATGGACCGTTCGATGACGTGGCACGTGGAGGGTAAAGCGGTCAACTACACCCGTTATATTCACCCCCCTGTATTGTCAACACTCCACCCTCTCCGCAATCAGGGAGGGAATCCAGCCAGCATCCGAGCTTCGTAGTCGTAGGTAGGGCTACTTCGGTAATTTCTGGCGGATGATGGGAAAGCGTGAGGAGATCCAACGGCCGAGATTCCGCCTGATCAGAGAGTCAAAGGGCGCGCATCCCCACATGAACATCTTTTACACGCACTTGGCGAATATTTCCTGAAATTGACTTTCGGAGCGCAACTCATTTCGCTGCTTTTCCCCCCTCGTTAAAATTTGGGAGAGAGAAAAAGGAGGAGAGAGAAATATAGAGATAGAGAGAGAAGTGGACTCCCAGCCCTGCAAGTCAATTGGAGTTCAGAATCAGAGCCGGCTCAGCTCTGTTTCTTCTTTTCCTTCTGCGCTAGGTAAAGAAAGTTGGGAAAATGACACCAGCGACAGAGAGAGAGAGAGAGAGAGAGAGGAGAGAGAGAGAGAGAGAGATGGAAGAGAGAGATCAAGCGAGAATATGGAAAATGAGTTGCATGAGCGACGACGAGGTTCATCCACGTTGCATTTTCAGATCGGCTTAGTCAAAACCATCTAGCATGTTCATTCTCGTGCAAATCTGAGTTCGTTTATCTCTCAAAAATACGCCGGAACGTGCATGACACAGTTATTAAAGCTACACACGCGTTAGAAGTATACCCGCGAGCCGGGGGCGCGCGAGCATGGGAGCACTTAGATATTGCGCGCATGAGTACGTTTCTGGTGGGCAATGCCCGATAGCAGCATTATTCAAAGGCACTTCGATGTCCATCATAGTAAGTGCACCAAAATTGAACGAATAAAGCACGACTTTGAGGCTCTGTTTGGCATGACGGTGACGGTCATGAACACGGTGGTTATGAACTGTCGTTCGTGAACGCCCGAATTAACTCGTCTAAGGAACTTCGTCCATTTTATATTCTAAGCTAGTTTTATTTTCTTGGTGGTGGTAGTAACCTGTGGCATGCCAAACATACATTCTATGATGATGTCGGTTTGTGTCCAAACTCACCGTAAACGGAGCCTGAGACGGCCGCGTTCGTCCGTTCAAAACCACTCGTTGAATCATTAAAAAAAGGTGAAGTTTTTGTAAGCACGCTTAGGATGTCATAAAAGCAATCAATTAGGGTTTGATTAGAGAAAAAAAAATTAATTAGCCGATGGATTAGTCATCATCAATAATGTGGGAAGGAGACGAAACCAAAAGGGTTGACCGACAGATTCCGGTGGGGTAACAGCCTCTCTCTTGTCCGCCTCCCGGTTACTAATGCGAGAAAGCAACGTATACGGTATATTTGTCAAATTAGAAATATTATTATATAATTATATAATAAAGAGTTTTTGTTTCTGACCGCCATGCTTATCTAGTTTTAAAATTAAATATTTATAATTAAAGTTGAATATAGTCATATACAACAACTGCACGATTTAAAAACTAATAGAAGCGTGTCCCTGGCTTTGTCGCTTTTGGCTTTGAGGTCAAACTAGTTTAAACAATGCCCATTTTTCCACGGATTTGTGCGGCGTGTTGGACTTTAATATATTTACATTATTGTTAATTTCTTATAATTTGAAAATATCTATTTCAAAATTCCAGCTTTCGAAGTTTAATAATCAAGAGCAGTCGAGCACGAGCTTTCTCCATTGATAGCGCTCTATCACTCGCCGCGGATCCCGCTCTTTCATCATTCGCTCGATGTCTTCACGGTTGAAGTCAGAAAAATCCTAGACTTCAAAATTTGGATCAATGCAGCCGGAGGCTACTTGCCCAACAGTCCGACAAGACGACTTGATTGGTTATAACGACGAGAGAACTAGCTAGGAAGATAACAAACACAACCTCAGGTGCTGCGGCAGGGAAGTCTCACCACGTACCCAGAAGCTCAAAGGAGTCTTCTCCTCCACAACCAACGAATGATCGAGCTTGGTACTAGGAAGACACTGGCTAGGGAGGATTCTCGCCTATAGGGGGGATGAAACTCTGATTTCTGACAAGTGTCATTCTTGGTACTTCTGGAGGTCTATTTATAGACAAATCTTGAGGGAGGGGAGGCAAGCGACTATCCCTGGCCCCTTTTGAGATGGTTGAGCAAAAGCTTAAGCGAGCGGGTAGGCGAGGACCTCGGCACAGGCCGGCGAGTTGGTTGATGAAAGTCGCCTATAGGCGAGCAGGTCCAGACCTTTGAACTTCTCGCTCGGCTGTCTTGATAACTCCGAGCGCGCACGCCTTCTCGCCTGTTGGGGGCGAGCAAGGCACTACTCGCACCCAGGGTTGCATGATCCCGGTGCGCTGTCTGATATCTTTGGTTCAACCTTTGACTTTGACTGTTGCCTACGTGGCTCTAGACGGGCCCCACGCTCGGAGAATATTGTGAATTGCGTTGCTTAGACTGAGCATGCAAGGATCATTGGTAGTCTTATGTATCTTATGAATTGTTTGAGACTCGATATTGCTTATGCGGTGAATATATTTAGTCTCTGTTTGAGAATCTTATGCCGATGGAGTTTCATTACACATAATGTGTTGTGCAATAGTGGCAATAATACTTGATATGTCGCGTATCACCCAAAAAATAATTTTACAAAGTATCATCGAGCGGCGACCGAGCACTATTTCTGACTCATTGTACAAATGGCACAAGGGACACCATTTACGATAGCTTGTCACTGTATTATACCAATTTTATTATTCAATTATCAAATTTATTTCACATAATATATTTAAAATATATTTTTTATATTTATTGTGGTTATATTTAATTATATATTTATAACTAATAGCTATATTCAAAAGATATTTCGGAGAATGCCAAGATAAAAGTTGAAAAAAATGATAAAACTTTTTATTATCTATATTATAAAAAATTGAGCAGAGATTTAACTAAAATTTATATACATCTTTAGAATATTAAAGGAAAAAAACTTGACTTTAGTGAAAATTTTAAAATTGTCTCGGGTTGTTTTAGGGCCTGTTTGGGAGGGCTTTTCAGAAAGGAGAAGGAGCAGTGGCAAAAGGATGGTAGAAAAAGGTGCTTTTCGAAAATGTCTATTGCAAAAGGAGATCTGTTTGGGTGAACTCCTTTTGCAGAGATTTTCAAAAATGTGAAGCACTTTATAAACTGTGGCAAATCTCCGTTGCGTTGACTTTTTTATTAACAATGCAAATCCGGGCAGAGAAATGCGCGCCCGGGAGCGACCAAGCGCGAATTTTTACCCGGACGTGCAATTTTCGCCCGGATGAGCATATTACACAAGGGCGCGCATATTACGCCTGGGCGAGCATTTTCTCCCGGGCGCGCATTTTCTCAGGGGTATGCATTTTTTGTCCCGGGCGCGCTTTTTCGCCCCGGGCGCGCATTTTTCGCCCCGGGCGCGCATTTTTCGCCCCGGGCGCGCATTTTTCGCCCGTGCTCACATTTTTCACCGGTGCGCGCATTTTTCGCTCGGGCGCGGATTTTTCACCCGAACGGCCATTTTTCGCTCGGGCTCGTATTTTTTCGCCCGGGCGGGTATTTTTCGTCCAGGGGCGCATTTTTCGCCCGGGCGCGAATTTTTACCCGAACGCGCTTTTTCGCCCGGGAGAAAAATGCGCACCCGAGAGAAAAAAGAGCGCCCGGGCGCTAATTTTTACCTGAACGCGCTTTTTCGCCCGGGAGAAAAATGCGCACCCAGAGAAAAAAGAGCGCCCGGGAGAAAAAATGCGTGCCCGGGCGAAAACTTCTCGCCCGGACGAAAAATGCGCGCCCGTGCGAAAAATGCCCGTTCGGGCAAAAAATGCGTCCGGACGAAAAAATACGCGCTCGGGCGAAAAATGAGCGCCCGGGCGAAAAATGAGCGCCCGGGCGAAAAAAATGCGAGCCCGGGCGAAAAATAGGCGTTCGGGCGAAAAATATGCGTTCGTGCGAAAAATGCGCCCACGAGCGAAAAATGCGCACTCGGGCGAAAAAAATGCGAGCCTGGGCGAAAAATGGGCGTTCAGGCGAAAACTGGGAGCCTGTGCGAAAAATGTGCGTCCGGGCGAAAAATGCGTGCTCGAGCGAAAAATGCACACCTGGGCGAAAAATTGCGAGCCCGGATAAAAAATGGGCGTTCGGGCGAAAAATGGGCTTCCGGGAGAAAAATGCGCACCCGAGCAAAAAATACTCGTCCGGACGAAAAATGAGCTCCCGGGTGAAAAAATGGGCTGTCGGGCGAAAATGCGCATCCGGGCGAAAAATGCACGCTCGGGCAAAAAATGCGCTCTCGGGCGAAAAAAGCGCACCCGAAAAAAAAATGCGCGCACCGGCGAAAACTGAGAGCACGAGCGAAAAATGCGCGCCCGGGGCGAAAAATGCACGTCGGGCGAAAATGCGTGCCCGCGGGAAAAAATGTTCGCCACGCGAAATATTCGCGCCCCGGCGAAAAAATGCGAGTCTGGGCAAAAAATGCGCGTCGGGGCGAAAAATGTGCGCCCGGGCGAAAAATGCGTGTCCGCTCGAAAAATGTGCGCTCGTGTGAAAAATGCGCGCCTGGGCGAAGAATGTGCGACCGAGCAAAAAATTCGGGTTCAGGACTAAAATGCGCCCATCGGCGAAGAAATGCTCGCTCGGGCAGAAAAATGTTCGCACGGGAGAAAAATTTGCGCTCGGGCGGAAATTGCGCTAACCTTGTATCGGGATGAGGAAGGGCTTTTCGAAATGGATGAAAAGTAGGGGCCAAGTGACTTTTCAAAAAGAGGAGAAAAATGAGTTTTCCGCGGTAGCTTTTCCCACCGGCAGACAATCCAAACGATTTTGTAGGTGTGGTGGTGTTTTTCAGAAAACGGAAAGGAGCTAAAAGCCTTCCCAAACAGGCCCTTAATCTAATGGCTTAACATATATTATAATTTATTTTTAAAAAAAAATTAAATATAATGTTCATTTAAATAATTACATCTTGTCCAAAAAATAAAAATAACGGTGGAAATTCATAAATTAGAAAAGTTTTTACAGAGCTCCTGTACCTACTATGTAGACTGTCATTGAGCATATCAGCAGCATTTTCAAGAAAGGCGGGAGCTATCATTGAATTCTTCAACTTTATAAAAGTTCATTTGACATGCATGATGATATATGTATTATGATGAAGATTTTTTAACAAAAATAAAAAAATAATGTACAATTAATTTTCACATTAATTAATTGATAGTGTGTTTACTTTAAGTTGCATTAATTATGACAATTGTTATTCGCAGACCATAAATGTTTATTCGCAAACCAACTTTTTCCCATTTTTCAAGTTTACAAATTGTTATTCGCAGAAAAAATTTTAAACTTGAGCAGTCTACGTATTCGTTTTCCTGAGCAGGGCCCGACAACGAATGAATATTTACGACGACCTTTTGAGCACTTCAATGTGTGCAAGGATTGTGATTCATAAAATGAATGCGCGAATAGAGATCAAGTTGAGGAAGAAAGACGATTTCTTCGCTATTCATGCGATTTCAGTTTTAAGATTTAGATAGCTAGGATTTGTTTGGGAAGATTTAGATAGTTAGGGTTACTCTCTCCTTGTGGTGAGGAAGGCAAAGAGGATGACCAAATTTTTTTCTTTACTAATCTATGGATAACAAAAATATATGCGAATAACAAATTTGACTTCCTTTAGAGTTGCGAATAGACAAACACGATTTGCTAATAACAACCGAGTTAATTAATTGGTAGGGGGAAGTCTCATACCTATCATGGTCGGGGTACTATCACAATTGACTGTAGAGACGAAGGACCCGTCCCTCATAATATATATTCAACAAATTGGGTAGAGCCAATGAGGCTTGACCCAGTTGGGTAAGCTGGGTGTTGGGTATTGTAGCCACAATTACCTTGATTTGAAGAAGTGTCCATTTGAACTAAGTTGAATTGAGTTGTATTTGATGGTATTTTCAGTTATGTGTTTGCAGGTTCTAAATGGTTAAGTACAAATCAATGTCAGGTTTCAATGAGTCACTAAACACAGGCCTATGCAATGTAATTCCTCATTGTATGGACCAAAGTGTTGACTCATGTGGAATCTCTCTATTGGGATGTACTTCATATTCAAACACAAAGGAAGGCTAAGAGAAAGTTGTTGAAGAAAGAAAAAATTTTATCAGAATTTTTCGTTCGACGAATTGTGGTGAATTCGTCGAACGCCGTTCGACAAATTGGTGTTAAATTCGTCGAACGCCGTTCGACAAATTGGTGTTAAATTCGTCGAACGTCGTTCGACAAATTGGTGTTAAATTCGTCGAACGCCGTTCGACAAATTGGTGTTAAATTCGTCGAACGTCGTTCGACAAATTGTGGTGAATTTGTCGAACGCCGTTCGACGAACGGAATGGATGTATTTTCGTCGGTTTGCTGTTAGTTGAAGATAATTCGTCGATCTCTATTTTGCTGAAGATAAAGCCTTTTTCCTATCTCCGTTCGACAAACTCTTATACTTTCGTCGAACACAGTTATTAATTGTTTCCGAAGGAAATTTGGTTTAAGTTTGAGTTCGGCTAATGTAATTAGACGAAATCGACTATTGTTTTTCGGCTAATTCATTTAGTCGAATCCTAAGTGAGTTCGACTAATGGTTTTAACCGAATTCGGCTGTTGATCTTCGACTGTTCTATTTGTCGAATCGGTGATCGCTGTTCTCCGGTTCAGTTCGTCCCGGCTCGCTCTTTTAGGGCTTCCTCCATATCGATACGCGTGGCGTCCATCCCGCAGTCCTCGTTTATAGCCGTTAGAGATGGATTGCTATAAATAGCGAAAGAGTTATTATCCTAAAACCCTAATCGTGAATCCAAGAAGAAAGTCATCGTTCTCTCCGTCCGTCGGCCGACCATTATCGCAAATCATCTGTTATTTGCCGACAAAGTTTTTCACGATTCTTCTTGAAGAAAAGATTCAACTTGGATCTCTGTTCTAAGATTTCATCGAGGTTATTTCAGATCCAGTCGTTTCCTAAGTGTTCAGATCAAGCCTTCAAAGCTAGATTTCTTCTTCCTCTTTTAGATCCAGATTTCTATTTTCAAGGAAGAAGAAGATCTATTTTTTCCAGATCTGATCAAGTTAAATCTCAAGGAGATTTGAAGTAGATTGTTTCTCAATCTAAAGTTTTGTAAGATTTCATTACAATACTCTTGTAGGAAGCTTGCTTCCGAGTTGTAGGAGTTTTACTCCGAGTTGTAGGAGCGTTGTCTCCGAGATTGTAGGAAGTTCACCTTCCGAGTTTGTAGGAGCTTTGTCTCCGAGTTATAGGAGAGTTTGTTCTCCGAGCTTGTAGGAGTTTGACTCCGAGTTGTAGGATTATTCTTAATCCGAGTTCAGTGAAGTAGTCTAGTCTAGCCGATCGTGCTAGATAGGTGAGGTGGAAAGTGGACTACCCAAGATCGGGGAACCACTATAAATCTTTGTGTTGTGTTGTGCTCTTTTGGTTCCTGTGTGTTTTTATTTCTAAGTTTTTTATTCCGCAAAAAGCCGCAGAATCCACCTATTCACCCCCCTCTAGGTGATTTAGGTTGCGACTAGATACTTTCACTGGGACCCCATGACAGGGAGGTCATGAGTTCGATTCTCTCCATGTGTGAGCTTTGTCTACTTATTTAGTAGTTTGTTATTTGATTGACTGTTATTCAATGGTGTAGATTCTGTTTGGTTGGACCGTTGCTAATGGAAAGTTGCCAATTGAATAAAGCTGATGAAAAGTAGTTATTTTTGGAAAACAGAGTTTTGCTATAAAACTGTTTGGATGAAATGAAGTTTGCAGTGCTGTTTGATAAGCTGTTTTGAAAAAACTGTTTGACAAAAACGAAGTAGTCGACCGATTCCCGAGTTAAAATTTTACAACTAGATTGTTCCAGCCTTCTTTATTGAAATATATAGTCGGCCGATTACCGAGTTCAATTTCAATAATACATAGGTCGCAGAAGAGAAAAACATCATTTTGATCTCATATTGCTGACATCCCTTCATCCTTTGGTTTTCTCATATATGCATATTTTTACAAACCTTAAACAAAAAAAAACATAAAACTCACAAGCACACACTCACACACATTCCAACCTCAATCTGTGCATACAATGGATTAGATTTCTCTTTTGTGGATTGTGATGGTTTCCTCTTTGATATCAATGACTCCAGATATGATAATCAAACCCATATCCAATTCATCATGAACAGAAAAAAGAACTAGCAAGAAATGGATCTTAAAAAACTAGCAAGCCCCTCAATAGGATCATCTAGATATGTACATGAGGTTACTACAGATCCGAAAATCGCCGTCGGAATAGAGCGTCTGAAACGGGGAGAGAAACGTCGGCGGAAGCTTGGGTCGTCGGAGATTGTAAGCGTAGAAGAAAGGACGGCGGTGGCGTGGCCGTCGGAAATCAAGAATAGAGAAGAAATGCCGGCGAAAGCTTGGGCCGTTGGAGATATGGAGCAGAGAGGAGTGCGGAATCACGATCGCAATTAGGGCGAAAGCTTGCGCGGCGCGGTCGAACTGGAGCTAAAAACAGCGGATGAGCGAATACCTAAAAACATCTGAAATTATAAAACGTCGTTTCCAGCTTATGGAACCCAAACACAACTTATTATCAAAACATCATCTTTGAGCTACCGCACCGGAGTTGATAAGCTATCCCAAACACTACAGTAGTCATTGATGCTCAATGTTCACCGTAATTTATTACTCAAAAATAAATAAAGGGAAATGTTATTCATACCCCATTAATGGATATTCACACCCATTTTCATCTAAATTCCATTCAATTTAAACCCCATCCAAATTATTATTTGTACCCGTATTTCCCTTCGCTGCTTTCGCTGCTCTCCCGCGATCCCGCAAACCTCTCCGCTCGCCTCGCCATTTCGCTCGCCGGCGCCCCTTCCTCGGCGGGACTGCAACCTCTCCGCTCGCCGGCCTCCCCTCTTCACGTAAGCTAACCCTTCTCCCTCCCCTCTTCACGTAAGCTAACCCTTCTCCCTCCCCTCTTTTGTGGATGTTTGCCCTAACCCTCGCCGACCTCCAGATTTCGCCTATATCTGCTTCTCTTGAAGGCGTCGGGATCTCCTGAGCATTGATGAACGCCGGCCCTAGGTAAACTCCTCTTCTTCCTCTTAGCATTAGGGTTTTTTGCTCCAAGTTAGGGTTTTGATCGCATCCCTTCTCTCGAATGCTCCCAGTTAGGGTTTTTTGCTCTCAATTTTTGCTCTATTACCTGATGGTTTACCAATTTCTGTCTTGAGTGGACATACTAGAGCTATAACTGCGATTGCCTTCAGCCCACACCCAAATTCCTGCTATCAACTGTTATCGTATATTACTTAACTTTTTTGTTTGTTGCATTTAATGTTTATTATGATGTTTCATCAGTATATGAATCCTAAATTTAGAGAAGTGTTTGATTATTTGTTAGCTAGATTGTTTGATATGTGGAAAGTTTTTGTTCAACTATCAACAAAATGTATGAGTTTTTAAGCAGTTACATTAAAAAGATTGTTCCTCATGGTTAGCAGATCCATTTTTGTATGCTCTCATATGTTGCATGATTTCATCACTTGTTTGAATAAACTGTTCCTCCCAGTAATCTTGTTCCTCCCAATAATTTTGGTAATATGATTGCATTTTTTGATACTTTGATACTTGTTTAGATTGCTCCCAGATTAGTTCATATTTTGTGATTTTTCAGATTGTATTTTTTGTCAATCATAATTATTGATATTTTGATACTTGTTCAGATTGAATTCATCACATTTACTTGATGTTGTTGATGTTATGGGCGATGAGCATTGCGGATATAGAGTCATTAGCATTGCTCTAAATATGGGGGATAATTGGATGCAAGTGAGACATGATCTTGCGGGTGAACTACATGAAAAGAAATTATTGTACACTGAAATTTTTGGAACAACAAGGAGATTAGACTTATTAAAATCTCTTGACTGTTGGGTGGTGCCAGCCCCGCTTGATAGATGGATGTCAATGCCCGACATGGGTCTACTTGTTGCATCATGCTACAACGTACAACTTGTTCATTTTTCAAGCAAACAATCATTCACTTTTCTACCGCCTCATTCAAGTACACCGGCTATTCGAAGGACAATTCATATGGGATTTATAAATGACAACCACATCGTTCTATTGCGAATGAAAGAAGAATGTCCACTACCTCCCATGTTTCCAGTCTGGACAACATATCATGAACAAGTAGCAGAACAATGAGACATTCCATATATTACACGTCTAATTTAATTAGTCAGGTATGTAAGTTTAAATAATTTGATTGCCCATTGTTAAAGCTTTGAGTACCTTATCAATTAATTTATTTTGTATTTTGCAGAGTGCAAATTGTTTTATCACTTGGATTCTTCAGGTGACGCATCGCATTAGGTTCCAAAAAAGTAAGATATTTGCTTCGTTATTTATTATTTTAAATTTACAATATTAATTGAAAATATTTTTCCTGTAGGCGGAGTTCATTTTGACAAGGAATGATATGACGAACAAATGACTTTATGTATTTTTTTGGGTGAAATGTTTTTTGATGATAATTAATGCTTCGTTTGGGGGGACTTATTTTCACCGGTCAAGCGGTTACGACCGCATGAATTTGACCTTAATTAGGGTCCGGTTCATACGGTCGTAACCGCTTGACCGGTGAAAATAAGTCCCACCAAACGGAGCCTAAGTGAATGGTTTATGGACTTTTTGGAAACATGAGATTTTTTGGGGTGAAATGTTTTTTGATGATAATTAAGTGAATGGTTATTAAGGTGTGCAAAAAAATGTACGTAAATGTTATTAATGGACAATACAAATTTTTGATGTTGACGCAATTTTCTATGGGTACGATTATCAAGTATGGGTACAAATATCCTAATTGGATACAAATAGCTGTGGGTTACAAATAGTCATTTACGAGGTACCAATAACAATTCCCTAAATAAATTGAGTAGATAAATTTCGAAGGAGAGCTAATATCACCATCCCCTTTTGGCTAGGAGTTGCCTTTTTCAACGCTAATCACCATCCACTTATCCAACTACACCCAAAAAGCCACGTGACTGAGTAGTCACCTGACATATCGAACTCCAGAATCTTCTATTTTAGAAGGTCTCAATCCTTAAAATTGTATTATAAATTAAAATTAATAAATTAATAAAATTAATAAAAAAAATATTCCAACACGCTCTCTTTCACTGTTAGACGGTTAGACCCTAAATATCCAACTTAAAATTAATTTACTGTGGGTAGAAAAGCCGGTGATCTATTTTAAGTGCACTAAATAATATTAATTTTCTGACGTTCTACTATTCTCAATACACCACCCCCTACTATGACTCCGTTTGGCGCGTCTTATTTGCTCCGTTGAGTTTGGTAAAAACCGTCGTTAACATAGAATGTATGTTATAACCGCTACCAAGAAAATAAACTAGTTTTAAGCATAAATTTCATGATTTTTTTTAGGTGAAGGCGACCGTTCACGAATGACTGTTCATGACCGCCGCATTCACGACCAGCGCCGCTGAACCAAACGAGGCCTATATTGTTTAAATTAGGTGATGCAAGGGTGAGTAGTTGAGTCTAATTTGTCTCTAATATCATATTAGAACTCAAGTATTCAACCTAAAACAGAGGATGGGCCTAGAACTCAAGTATTCAATCGTGAACGCAGTGGTTATGAACCGCCGTTTGAGTAACGCCCAACCTCACTTAAGGAACTTAATCCATTTTTATGTTCGAATTTGTTTTTTTTTCTTGGTTGCGGTCATAACCATTGTCACATCAAACACATACTCCAGCACGATGACATTTTTGTCCAAACTCACCGGCTAAAAACATCGCGCCAAACGGATGCGCTCACGACCGCAACCGCCGTGCCAAACAGACCCTTAATATAAAATGCACGAGATTATAAGAGTTTCTCAACTTAAGGATATATTATCAACAATTGTGAGCATCAAATTCCATAGGATGCTACAGTCTGAGGGGATTCTCTCCAATACACAAAAAGCTTATAAACAGCATAATCTGCAACACACTCAGATTCCTAAGCAGTTCATTGTGACTATTATCTTCGTCTTTTTCGCCCGCAACCACACATTCAAATAAAGCCCAAGTTCCGCATCATATTATCGGACAGCGAAAATGTTCTCCAGTCTATAATTAACAGTTTTAAGGGCTGGGATTTACGGATCTGGCGATTCTGTGTAGGCAATGGATATCAGATCAGATCTGTATTCTTCAACAGCACCATCATCTCCCAGTCCCCGTTTCGTAGCAGCAGCAGCAGCAGGTATAATTTCAGGGTGAGGAGGATTTTTGGGGTCAAGTTGGGAGATTTCTATGAGTGAATCCCTAGTGAATTCTTCGGAGGGTTCTTGCTCCGGTGAGGCAGGTTCCATAGAAAATCTACGAGGAATTAGGGAGTGAGTTATCGAGAAATCGAGAAAGAAAAGTCGCATTTGAAGATTATAAATTCATAGATACTATTAATTACCCAAACCTCGACTGGGAGTTAGCATAATTACAGGTTGCGCCCCACTATCTTTTGAAATTACATAAATCTACCCTCCTGAGTTTACATTTCATAACATCCACCATGCACACAAAAAAACCTCCCTGGAGGGGCTGCATGGGGTATTTTTATACATAGATATTATGAAATGTAAACCTCAATGAGAGGTTTTTGTAACTTTAAGAGATAGAAGGGCGGAAACTGTAATTACGCTAACTTACGAGGGAGGTCCAGGTAAATTGAACTTCATAGATATAGATATGTATTAAAGCACAGTGAGCAAGAAAAAGTATCATTCCATGATTGTAAATCCATAGACAAGGAGACAAGCCTCATACTGATTCTCTCAAATTATTGGGATTTTTTCATCAATCTATCTCTATTATTTAATTTAATAATTGCACAATCTTAATACTAAAGATTTGATTAAGAGATAAACTTTTTCCTAGTTATAACAAATTTTTTAATATATATATATATAGGAATAATTACCAAAACTTCCCTGGAAGATAGCATAATTACAGATTGCACCCCTCTTATTATTGAAATTACAAAAACCTCCCCTCAATGTTATAAAACATAATATTTATCTCCCCTGAAGTTCATATTTCATAACATCCATGCACAAAATACCCCCCCCCCCCCCCCCCCCCCCCCCTGAAAATGTACTCCGAAGGGGGTATTTTTGGTCATGAATGTTATGAAATGTGAACTTCAGGGGAGGTAAATGCTATGTTTTGTAACATTGAGGGGAGGTTTTTGTAATTTCAATAATAAGAGGGGTGCAATTTGTAATTTTGCAAACTTAGAGGGGAGGTCCCGGTAATGCCTACAGTTTTCATAGAATGCTTTCTAATTTTAATGTTTAATTTTTCTTAGTAAGTATTATACAAATTTATCACTCCAAAATTAGTGCATAAATATAACATTCAATCCCCAAACTTATTAGAGCTACTAATATATTTTCAATTATTATTTATAATAGTTTTTCTTTAGAATTTCTATAAAAATCATTCTATTTACCATAATAAATATAATTATATAAAAAGCAAAGACTAATATGCATGTTTACTATGTTTAAACAAATGCCTACATACAGAACTTCTAATGCTCCTTAGGTTCATAATAGCATTGGTTAAGAGAATACTAACTCATGATAGACAACTCAAAACCTGTGACATTGATTTTTGGCTGCAGATCATGGTAAGTGTAGTCCATTTTGGATGGTTGGGATTGATTTCAGATAAACTAGAATAGTTCTGTAACATAGTTCCTGGAATCAATCACAGCCATCCAAAGAGTATTGAATGACTAGGATAGGGTAACAACACCTCTACAATTAAAATGATAACTGTAGGGTCTCTGCACCCAACTATAAGAACCATGAACACACAATAATAGTAGCAAAAGTAAATGGACTCAAAAATTGTGACTTCAAAAGAGATTTGGGGACTGCTTCCGCGACAGTGAAACAGTATTGTCTCATTATTTAGCACTCGGAGCAGTGACGCCCGCTTCCCCAAATGACGAACTAAAATCGGTGACAGTCAAAAGGCTCAAAGCGTGCTCTGCCGCACCAAAACCATTACGCCCAAATGGGATCTTAAATAGTTAAAAGTGGGTTAGTAAATTTGACAAATGTAGAGGAACAACAGATCGATTTGGACCCATTTGCTCAAGTACAAGATGGGGTTAACTCACCTAAGCCTGCTAAAACTGGCAAGCATCATCTTAGTGTTCAAGAAGACAATTTAGGCCTGACTTAATCCACCTCGGGGCATAAGATATGCTTATCTATGTTTAAGTGCTCTCTTCTCTTAATCTCTGTTTTTCTCTCCATCACTCCCCTAATCTATTGGGTCATTAAGAGGATAAAACAAAACACCCACAATTATATTTTTTATTTTAGCCCTACTTAATGGTTTTTTAACATCCCAAGGTGAATGTGTGCAGAAAATGAGGGACTAACGGAATGAGTATAAGGATGTCGAGTGTGACAATTATTGAAGATAGGATTGTGGAAGAATAATTTGATGGTTTTGGCATACGGAACGGAGGAGAAAAATATACCATGAAGTCAAGGAGTAAGAATAAACGTGTAAAAAACATGCAAAATAGAGTTAGCGCCTTACGCAAACACTTGAAAAGAATAGATAAGAATAGGGTCCCATTAAGCTGACCACAAATAGTTAGGATAAGAAAAATAATGATCAATTATTGATACGACCCCTTCTCCTGGGTGGGCAACCAGGGGGGCCCACGGCTGGGTCCGCTGCCCCAAACCTGGCCCGACAACTCAGGCCGGATCGCATCAGGTCCTGCACGCCGAACACCCCAACCCCTCTCCGTGCCCAGTATAAGCCCGGCGGGTTGTTGAGGCGGGGATTCAAACCCCCGACCTCCTTGATAAGGAGCCTTAAACAAGGCTCAGTTGGTGATGAGAGCCGTGTTTAAGGCTCCTTATCAAGGAGGTCGGGGGTTTGAATCCATGCCTCAACAACCCGAAGCGCTTATACTGGGCGCGGAGAGGGTTGGGGTGTCCGGCCTGCAGGACCTGATACGATCTGGCCTGAGTTGTGGGGCCAGGGTTGGGGCAGCGGACCCAGTCGTGGGCCCACCTGGTTGCCCACCAAGTCCAATATCATTATTAAATTTGCTATATGGAATTTAGGAACTCTAAATGAAACGACTAATGAATTGGAGGAAACAATGATTTGAATAAGAAAACATTGTTTGTGTATTAGAAAAATCTTATTAGTGGATTGTTAAAAAAGAAACATATTCATATGGGTAAGCTTAGTAATTAGCGATTGTTATCAAAATAGCGATTGATGAGAATATTATGCATGAGGTTAGTACTTCATGAGGGTGGTCTCGACAAATCTCTTTACACATCACGTCATTAATTTAATAGTTTATGTGCATGATATCATTATCATTATCATAGTCTCCCAAATGATATAATCGAGGTGTCTAAGGTCAAATCACACCTAGATTCACATTTTCATACAAAGGATCTTGAACAACTTCGTCATTTCTTCGGTATTGAGGTATTGAGGAATTCTTGACAATTGCAACTCTCTCGGAGATAATATACCCAATGTTTTAAATATCAGATGTCGGCGACATATCGGATTGAGTTTTTAAATGTCGGATGTCGGAAGTCGGAGACATGTCGGGGATATTTTAAAATATCGGATTTTCATGTTTTATAAATAAAAATTTTATTTTTATGTATACTAACTATAATTATATGTTATAAAATAGAAAAATAATATAACAAATTGATAAAAAATGGGTCATTTATATTACAAAATAAAATCGAATAGTATCCAAGATAAAATATTATTAACAAATACAAAATCATACATTGTAAAATATATTTAATAGTATACAATAATTTTATTTTGATAACAATAAGTTTATTGCAAATAAAGAAGACTTAAATATTTTCATATTTTTTGTAATAAATGTATTAAATATTTTCATATTTTTTGTAATATGAAATTTAAAATTTTTGAAACAATTATACAAAATTGGCTGTTGTAAGAATAAAATGTTAAAAAAATCGAAACAATAAATCTAATCGATTTAAACATACATAATATAATATTCATGGGCGATTTAAACATACATAATATAATATTCATAGGCGATTTAAACATATGTTGCTAGTCTGTTAATATAACATAAAATAAAATAGCGGACGATATTTTTAAATGTCGTGTCGGCCGATATATCGGAAAAATCAGACATGTCGGCCTATATTTTACAAAAGGACATAATCTATTTTTTTTAGAAAAACATATCATTTTGCCCTAAAAAATGACATGTCGGGAGACATGTCGGACATGTCGGAGGACATTTAAAACAAATGAATATACCCTTGACATTTTGGATGAGACTGGGCCACCTTGGGTGTAAGCCCAAAGATACACATATGGACTATGTACTCAAAGCTATCCCGACTTTCTCACTTACTGATCCACATCTGTCAAATCTAGGTTGTTATGGATGCCTTGTTGAGCACATCTAATTAGGGTCTTTAAGGTCAAAGCACACCTAGATGAACGAAAAATTAGGCTGATTCCTACGAATTGAATATCTATAAGAGTACAAGAATTCATCTTGTATTCAGCATTGAGAATTTGTGCGTACAACTTGGTATACATATTTATTAAAATTAAAATTATAAATATAGTACTATTTAATTAATTATTAAATATTTATTATATTATCAGGGTTTAACCATTGGTTGGACCGGTCTAACCTGTCCAACCTTGAACCTTTCCATCTTTCGGTTCGACATCCGGTCCGATTTTAAAAACCTCGCTGCATACGTACTTTTCTCTATTTTGGACCATCTAATTAGTAGCAATCTATCTTATTAAAAGATAAACGGATACCTAGGGGTGATACATTTAAGTATATTGGATTGACTATTTGGAAGAACATGAATATAACCGTGGACATAAGCATTAGTTAAAATTGGCTATTAAAATGACTAAGTGCCTCGGCAGAACTATGCAAAAAGATGATACTCTAGAGAGTTAACGAAATTTTTATAAAACTGCAATTAGAAAAAAAAAATTTAAATTAATCAAAGTGTTAGGAAGAAAATAAGTCGTTGATATCCAAGTTGAGTATGGAGGAAAAGATAATGCTAAGATAGTTATGTGGCAAAACTAGAAAAGATATATTAAAAATAAAATTATAGTAGAAAATAATGAGTGACATCTATCGACAACAAAAAATAAGTTTAGGTGGTTAGAAAATATAGAACGATGGATAAAAAACCAATTAAATAGATGCAAAAAAGAGTTAATGTTGAATGATTAAGTAGAAGAAATGAGTATAAATAAAAGTTTATGCCCAATTTTATTCTCAATGATTCCCTGGTAACTGTTCATAGGAGAAAGAATAGGTAGAGATGACAAGATTTGAGCCCGTGACATTTTGTACCCAAAACAAATGCGCTATCAAGTTGCGGCAGCCCTGCCTTCACTCTCTTTGTCGATCGAGCTAACGTTACACTGAGTGAATGCAAGGTGCCTACACAGCCTTTATCCCGTCTTTTCGAGGGAAGCTGACATCAAACCCATCTATAATGGAAATCACATTAGTAGGAATATACGACCGCTACTAACGTTTAAACATCTCTAACCCGAGGAGTACTCTCCAAACTCCAATAAAATGGAGTTGGTGTGCGCGGGTTAGGGAAAAAAAGGATTCCAACAAAAAACTCTTTTGACAGAACCACAAAGGCGAGCAAAGCGAAGTTTTGATTTCCCATTTCATTGATTTGTAGGAAGATGCTAATTTCCTTAATGAATTCTTCTTCTTAGTCTTAGAAAATGAGTATGAGAAAGCAAATATTCGAATTCACATTTGACGTGATTATGAACTAAGAATGGAAAAAGGAAAAAGAAATTATCTACGAATTTCGATACCGATTGAGGTTGCGTTGCTGCGTCAGAAGAAGGATAGCTATACTGATTCGGTAGGCTTTCAAGAAACCTTTGGTACAATATTGACGATCTAACAAAGATTCTTTTTCGGTTGACTTCTCCCATCTTTGAAAGAATCGATCCCGGTACAAGAATATGTGGAGCTCGGCATGTCTTCCAGTACAGGAGAGCACGCTTTTGCTGATATTCTATTCTGACCAGTCTTCAATATTGGGTCATTCATAGCATTACAATACCTTCCCTATTCATTGCAGGTTGTTTATTCGTCAGCACGGGTTTAGCTTACGACGTATTTGGAAGCCCTCGCCCAAATGAAGATTTTACCGAGATATACTCTAGGAAAGAAGAGAGGCAAGGAAAAGGTTCTCCTTTTTCACTGGTCGTTTTGATCCTTTGGAACAACTTGATGAATTTAGTCAATCTTTTTAGGAGGCCCCAATGACCATAGATCGAACCTATCCAATTTTGGCAGTGCGAGGGTTGGCTATTTGTACCTACCCTTTTTGGGTCAATATCAGCAATGCAGTTCATCCAACGAGAAACACCTAATCCGGTGAGTCATATAACAAGCCTTGGTGTGTAGGTTGGAGTCCACTTGTGTGAGTGAGCGGCATATTCTAGCCACGTGAGTGTTGTTGAGTCTCTTGTAGTGTGAGTGCTTGTACTGTACACAAGTGGTTCTTTGGTGAAAGAACTAAAAAAAAAAACTTCAACTCGCTTTCCAATAGCACTCAAACTGGATGGTTTGAACCTACTGATGGGATTGGCACTGAAGAGACTTACCCACTGGAAGACAAGAAGAGCTAGCATCTCTCTTTCCTAAGGCATAAGGCAAAAGAGATGCATCCAGGCCGGTGGACTCAACACTTTGCTGAAGAAGATGCTCTTGACAAAGCTCTTCACCAAGGTACTAGATTATTGGACCGTTCGCCTATCAACTCACCCCTCTTCGCTCGAGCTACTTCGGGGTAGGCGCAAGGGCTTCGCCTATCGGTTGAACCTGAATTCGTTAGTTCTGATCCCTATAAGGGAGGAAAGGTCGAGCTAGGGCATGAAACATAAGCTTCAAGAAACCCAAAGAAGTTGGATAAAACCTGATCTCCAGTACCAGGCATATCAGATATTTTCATAATAGATGGGTATAATGAGTTCACATCATAATAGTCTAAATCTCCCCATGTGTTATATATGAGTCAGTATGGCCTCCATAGTAACGAAAAATCTTCGTTTTTACTTGGTAAATGGATAGGACTAAAGCTAAAGAGTAGTTCGAAAGATTGTAAGAGCTAGCGATGACACTATCAAGATATTCTAAAGAGAAAGAATAGAAGAAAGAGATTGAGAATCTCTTTACAGTACTCATAAGACCACCTAGGAGACGGATATCCTGTTTCGTGTAATCTTTCAATTCTTTACATTTCCTATATATATCTTCTACTTCCAATTCTTTACTTTTCCAATATATATCTTCTACTTCCAATTCTTCATGAGGGATGGATCCTTTCGGACCTCATTCCTGGCATAAAGTTTTCGCAAATGAATCTAGGGAGCCAGGAAAACAATGTCAGGAACATTTGAAAGTGAAGAGAAGTTTTTTACCAACGTATAGAGAGAAATTCTCAAGTTGAAGGTTCCTAAAGAATGGTTTCATACGAGACTTCTTCCCTTTCTTAATGAAATCTTGTCTGAATAGAATACAATCGAATCGTCTGAAATGGGGGTTAATGAAGTATACAGTTTCGTATTCGCTTATTCTCTTTGGCAGTCACCACAGCTTTTAGGCGCTCTCTAAATAGAAAGAACATTTTCTTACTCCTCTTTGATCTGAACTTGCAAGAGAGGGAAGAAAAGTAGAGAACTAAGAAGAAGAAACTAGGGTTAGGAAGAAGAAAGGAATACCTGATGATAATATTTGATAAGCCCCAAAAAGGGGGGGAGTCCGGGTATATATATTACCCGGGCCCAAGGGGCCGGCCGGCCCCACCATAGGGGCTGAACCAGTGTGGTTCAGTCCCACTTCTTCTTAATTATGTTTGCGGGCTGAACCGAATGGTTCAGCCAGATCTCCTTTCCGCCGTCTCCTTTGGCCTTCGCGCCTATTGATATCCTCGGAACCGGATGGCGTCAGGAGGCGTAACATTCCCCTCCCCATCAAGAGTCATCTTGTCCTCAAGATGGAAGTCCGGAAAGAGCTCGCGGAACTCAAGGAGGTCGACCCAGGTGTTGTGCGCAACCGACAGATTCTTCCATTTGACAAGAACTTCAGGACGATACTCGGGACCACGCTTCTTCCATTTGGACAGTAAGATTTCCTCGGGAATGGGGCGTAACTCTCCGGCAGTCGTGGATTCGGGTAGCATGGGACTAACTTGGACAGTATCGCCCAGTTTCTTCTTGAGCAGGGACACATGAAAGGTCGAGTGGATGCGTGAGCCCTCCGACAGAGCGAGGGTGTAGGCGACGGGTCCGACCTGATGAGTGATGCGGAACGGTCGCCCGGCGTGAGACTGATAGCTGGCGGTACGACTGTAGGCGAAGAAAAACCTCATCACCCACCGAAAACTCCCGCTCAATCCGGTGTTTGTCGGCTTGGACCTTCATCCTATCTTGCGCTGCACGGAGATTGGTCCGGAGTAGTGTCAGGGTCCGGTTCCGGTCCCGAAATGTGCGATCCACTGCAGGGAGGGTTGTGCTCCCCGCCTCGTAGGTACCAAGAGAAGGAGGGGGTCGCCCGTAGACGGCCTCAAAAGGAGTGAGTTTGTTGGCCGTGTGATAGAAAGTATTGTAGCAATATTCGGCCCAATGTAACCAACGAGTCCAAGAGCGTGGCTCGTCCATAACGAAACAACGTAGATAAGTCTCCACACCCCGATTGAGCACCTCTGTCTGGCCATCTGTCTAGGGATGATTCTCCGTACTCATGCGTAGATGGGTGCCCTGTAAGCAGAATAATTCCCTCCAGAAGCTGCTGATGAAAACCGGGTCGCGATCCGAGATGATCGACCGAGGGATGCCGTGTAAGCGAACCACCTCCCGAGCAAAGAGATCAGCCACAGTTTCCCCTGAATACGGGTGGCTCGGGGCAATGAAATGCCCATATTTAGACAACTTGTCCACCACAACCAGAATCACTGATTTGCCCTGTGACTTAGGCAGACCATCAATGAAATCCATGGAGATAGTCTCCCAAATGTGTTGCATAATCTCCAACGGTGTAAGTAGGCATGCATGGGAGGTCGTGTCATATTTCTGTCGCTGACAGACCTCACACTGCTGTACGAACTGATGTACGTCTCGTAGTAGCCCCTTCCAAAACACATTGGCCCGTAGTCGCTGAAGGGTGCGGAGCACGCCTGCATGGCCCCCCGTCGGCGAAGAATAGAACTCGTGGAGCATGACTGCCTTCCACGCGGAGGTGGCGGGAATGACGACCCGCCCCTGGTAGTAAAGCTGTCCGCCGTGCAGGTGGTAGCCTGGCTGGGTCGGTCGGCCCTGTAGAAGTGCCTCCCTAATGGGGTATATCTCCGGGTCCGATGTGATATCCTGCTGAATATCATCCAATGACTCAATTAAGGGTCCGAAAGTGTGATAGAGGGCGCTCTCCGGCAAGCACGAGAGAGCGTCAGTGGCCACATTTTCCTTGCCCTGCTTGTACACGATCTCGTAATCGTAGCCCAATAGTTTCGTCAGCCACTTCTGTTGGAGAGGTGAGGCTAGCCGTTGTCCAAGAAGTGCTTCAGACTCTGATGATCAGTTCGGACCTTGAAGTGGTGTCCGAATAAGTATGGCCGAGGTCACAACATGCAGTATCGACAGCATCTCCTTCTCAGACGTAAATAAGCCCAAAGTGCGCGGGGCTAAAGCCTAGCTAAAGTAGGTCAGCGGTCGCCCTTCCTGCATCATGACCGCACCGATACCGACCCCGGAGGCGTCCGTCTCCAAAACGAACTCCTTACTGAAATCTGGGAGGGCGAGGACCGGTGTAGTCGTCATAGCCTGCTTGAGAGCCCGAAATGTCGCCTCGGCTTCCTCATTCCATCCGAAGGCCTCCTTCTGCAGAAGCTGTGTGAGGGGACGGGCCAACTTGCCATAATCCTTCACAAATCGGCGGTAGTAGCCAGTAAGGCCCAAAAACCCTCGTAAGGCCCAAAAACCCTCGTAAGGCCCGCACCGTCGTCGGTCGCGGCCATGTCATACTCTCTATTTTGCTGGGGTCGGCGCGTACTCCCTGGGCCGAAACTAAGTGGCCCAAATACTCCACTTCCGTCTGCCCGAAAGAACATTTGGACATCTTGGCGTAGAGCTGGTGCTGGCGGAGGATAGTGAGGACATGTGTCACGTGCTCCCGATGCTCCATCCAGCTGCGGCTATAGATCAAAATGTCATCGAAGAAGATCAGCACCGAGCGACGTAGGAGTGGCCGAAAAATCTCATTCATCACCGCCTGGAACGTAGACGGAGCATTGGATAACCCAAAGGGCATCACTAGAAACTCATAGTGCCCGTCATGTGTCCGAAAAGCTGTTTTGTGTATGTCCTCCTTCATTCTGATCTGATGGTAGCCGGAACGCAGGTCCAGCTTGGTGAAAAGGCACGCCCCGTGCAGCTCACCCAGTAACTCCTCGATCATGGGTATGGGAAACTTATCTTTGATGGTGGAGTCGTTCAGGTTACGATAATCAACACAGAATCGCCACGAGCCGTCCTTCTTTTTCACCAGAATAATAGGCGAAGAAAAAGAACTAGTGCTCGGTCGTATGATTCCTGTTGCCATCATCTCCCGGACACTCCGATCATCGCCACCGGATTGCCCTGTTCCTCCAACCGATGTAAGCTCCGAAGTGAAATCCCCTTAAGAGGAGATGATCGTAGGCCGTGCAGACAATGATCCTTCCCCTGCTGAGTGAATTCTAAGGTCAGCCTGTCCCAATCGGTGGTGACACGCCGCAACTGACGCAACCACTGCACTCCCAGAACCATGTCGGAGCCCCGAATTGGCAGAAGGTAAACGTCGGTGTAGCAGATGTACCATGCATCCGTAGCTCCACCCCTTTTATCACCCCTTCACACTTCAGTTTACTACCATCTGCCACCATGACCTGGAAGGCAGCCTCCCTATCAACCGTATGTCCCGTCCGTAAGGCCACCGCGGGGTTGATGAAGTTGTGGGTGCTCCCACTATCAATCAGTATGGTTACCCGCTCTGTGTCGACCCTCCCGGCTATGCGTAGAGTCAAAGGTGCGTTGCACCCCTCCATGGCGTGGACGGATACTCCAAACTCAGCGAGATCCAGCTCTTCCTCTTCAACGGCGGTTGTAGGATCTTCCTCCTACTCCTCCCTCAGCATGAACACCTGAACCTTCTGGCAAGTATGTCCACGGGTGTACTTCTCATCACAGTTGAAGCATAAGCCCTTATCCTTCCTGGCATGCAGCTCTGGCCAAGTCAGTTTGGTCACCGTAGGGCGAGTGATCGGCGAGGGATCCCTCAGGGCCGTCACCGGCGCTGCTGGCGCCCTCCCCGTGGGTCGGTTCCGCTGCCTGCTGAAGCTCTCCTCATGTATCCTTGCCAGGCTGATGGCATGGCTCAGACTTCGGGGCATATAAGCATGGACCTCATCTCGCAAATGATCCTTCAAACCGAAGATGAAGCAGCTCAGCATAGTTTTCTCATCCCAGGTGACCCGATTTGCCAATCTCTCGAACTCGGTCTGGTACTCCATCACCGTCCCACGCTGTCACGGCTTTTGCAGAGTAACTTCGACATCTTCATATTCCAAAGGGCCAAAACGTACGGAAAATGCCTCGACGAACTCCACCCAAGGGGCGTAGGTACGACCCCTTAGGAACCACTTGGTCCACTGGTAGGCGTCGTTTTCCAGATGGAAGGCCGCCAATTGCACCCACTGATTCTCGGAGATCTCCTGATAGTTGAAAAATAACTCCACCTTTTGTACCCATTCCAGAGCATCACCGCCCTTGAACTTCGGAAAGTTCATGCGGGTTCGCTTGGGCTGCATGTATGCCCGCTGGTTGGCCATCCCGTACCCTCTTGGATCTTGGTCGGCTGGCCATCGTTGCTCTCCAATATGGTTGGGTGGCCCTGGTGGGGCTGCTACGTACCCCCCCCCCCCCCCCCCCCCCCGCTTGTCCCATTTGAGGAAGTCGTCCTCGTTCTGGTCCGTTATCCAATTGCTGGCCGCCGCCCCATGGATAGGCCATGGGCGGCCTTTCTTGCCACGGGTTGTCGTTCCCGTACCCCGTAGGCGGAGCCAAAGCTGGTGGGGGCGGAAAAATTCCGGTCATGCCTCCAATCGGTGGGCCCTGCGCTCCAGTAGGTCGAAAAAGTCTTGTGCCTTGACCCGACGACCGCCAACTGTGCCCCGGCTGCTGTCTGGCTCCATTCCAGGCCGGTTGGTAGGGTCCAAGACCCGCTATCCCTGCCGCCGTGTCATCCGACCTCCAGGTTCCCGGCCGGCTGCTGCCGCTCTCCATGCGGATTCCCGGAAGAGCCCCAGGCTCGGCGTAATACGTCGGAAGCCCATCCGTCGAACGGGCCTGAAGGTCGACGACCCTGGACGGATCGGAATCGCCTCATGTGCCCGTCGAAGGCCCCGATCCGACGTTTCCCTGCGCAAATGGAGTCCAGCCGTGCGTCTGTCGCAGATTATCAGCCATTCCGCCCCCGATGTGTGGTGCGGGCGGTTGATAGGATGCTTCGGCCTCCGATCCGTCAGCGACAGTGGCTTTCCCTTTTAGATTTTGCATGAGGAGGGCTTTGATCTCCTCCATACGAGCATCCAAGCGTTCCTCCAGATGTTTTTGGGACGTTTTCACTTGTTCTTCGATTGCCGCCATCGTGTCCGTCAAACCCACATAGTTCTCTTCTAGGGATGCTAGCCGCGCGGTCTCCGCTTCGGTGCGTGTTACCATGGTCGCAAGAACGGTGCTTTGATACCAATTGATATGAACTTGCAAGAGAGGGAGGAAAAGTAGAGAACAACTAAGAAGAAGAAACTAGGGTTAGGAAGAAGAAAGGAATACTTGATGATAATATTTGATAAGCCCCAAAAGGGGGGGAGTCCAGGTATATATATTACCTGGACCCAAGGGGCCGGACCCCCCCCCCCTAGGGGCTGAAGCAGTGTGGTTTGATAGAATGAATAGAACTTGTATATTCACACTAAAGGGGTACATATATATTTACACACAAGAGGGGGTCCCAACACCAAGAGGTGAGCCTAAGAGGGTCTACCACCAGAATACACAATATAGACATAATACATCTAACACCCCCCCCCCCCCCCCCCCCCAAACTCACGGGGGTTCATACACCGAGAGTTTGGATAATAGATAAGCATGTTGGGACCGAGTCTGTGGTTTAGTCATCAAGTCTGCAAGCTGCTGCTCAGAACAAACAAAGGAAGGAGCAAGAGTTCCCCGACCATACTGCTCACGAAGGAAGAAAGCATCCACCCTGATGTGCTTAGAAAAAGAATGCTTCACCGGATTCAAGGTGATCTGAATGGCACCGGTGTTATCACAGTGGAGTGGAGTGGGATCCAGAGAAGAGACACCAAGATCCTCAAGGAGCCAGCGGAGCCAAATAATGTCCTCAGTAGTAGTAGTCATGGCACACAGCTCAACCTCAGTACTGGAAGGAGAAACCCCGGTCTGTTTCTTGGACTTCCAGGCAATAAGTGAAGTACCCAAGAATAGACAGAAACCAGTGACAGATCGGCGGTCAACGGGATCACTGGCCCAAGTAGCATCCGAGTAAGCACGAAGTTGCAGAGAACTGCTACTGGAGTAGAAGAGACCACGTGAAGTCGTCGCCCGGAGATAACGCAACAGCCGCAGTAGATGACCATAATGCACAGAGATAGGCGCACCAACAAACTGGCTCAAAACATGAACAACATGTGCAATGTCGGGCCGAGTAATAGTAAGGTAGACGAGGCTCCCGACAATGTGACGATAACGAGTAGGATCAGAGAGTGGAACCCCATCATTCGGTCGTAACTGAAGGTGAAGCTCCATAGGGGTGTCCATGGTGCGAGAATCAGAGAGAGCAGCCCGAGCTAAAAGATATGATGTGTAACGCCGCTGAGAGAGCTGAAACCACGGTCTGTAGAGGTGACCTCAAGGCCCAAGAAATAGCTCAGCTTTCCAAGATCAGTCATCTGAAACTGCTGCTGGAGGTGATGTTTGACGAATGTCACATGAGTAGGGTCATCACCAGTAATGATCATGTTATCCACATAAAGTAATAGAAGAGTCCGGCCACGAGAAGAGGAGTGCACAAACAGGGATGGATCATGCGGGCTCGGCTGAAAACCGGCGGCAGTAATGGTCGAACTGAAACGAGCAAACCGGGGCGCCTGCTTGAGCGAGGCAGGGATCCCTGAGAGAGTTGCTGAGCAATCTGCTGTGCAAGATCAGAAATAGAGAGAGACTGTGCCACAACACAGAAAGGAGCACCATGAGCACGCTGCTGACCAGACTGCTGAGCTCTCTGAAGCTTGCGACACTCAGATTTGACATGACCAAGGAACTATCAGTAGTGACAGCGGACAGATGGGCGACGGGGAGCACCAGATTGAGCCGAAGAGGGCGCCGGAGGACGAGGAACAGGGCACATCGAAGCACTATAACCTGACGAGGGCAGCAGAGGAGCACTGACAAGGGAGGACTGCGATGGAAGCTGGGGAGCAGCCAAAACAGCATGATGCATCGCACCAGGAGAAGTAGCGGAGTCCAAGGAGTGGAGTCGAGTCTCCTCAGCGATCACCAAGGCCAAAGTATCGCTGAGCGACGGCGGGGGATGCCGGCGCAGAAGCTGAGCGCGAATGGACTCGAACTCGGGGCGTAGGCGCATAAGAAACTCAAACAAGCGCTGACAGTCGCGATCCCGAGAGATAGCAACACACTGAGGGCATGTTGTACAGGGAGAAGGAGCCATCTCGTCGCACTGACGCCAGAGATCAAGGAGCTCAGCAAAGAAGGTCTGAACAGATCGATCAAGCTGGTAGCAGACGCCAAGGGTCTGGAACAGAGAGTAGCGCAGGGCCTGACTGGACGGCTGATAGAGACGGCGCAAGTGATCCCACATCGCCTTGGCCGTAGGAAGCTTGTAGACGGCCATCCGAATGGGAAGCTCGCAAAACTGACAGATCACGGCAATCGCGCGAGAGTCGTCGGAGCGCCACCGCGCTAAGTCGGAGCCCTTGGTGGAGGCGGCCGTGCTGAGAGTGGAGGAATCGGTAGCAGCCGGCGGTGCAGGAGCATGCTCGGAGCCGTCAATGTGGCCCCACAAATCTAGGCCACGGAGAATGACGCCGACGGTGGCGGACCAAGCCTTGTAATTCCGTCCGTCTAGGATGACATCGGCCTTCTGGAGGAAGGCAAAGGAGATGTTAGATGATGTCATCGACCTAAAGGAAGACGGAGGAGCCGGAGAAGAAGAAGAAGACAGAGGCTGGAGCAGTCGGGATCAACAGATCGGCAGACGGAACGCTGATTGGATCGTGAGCGGTACCGAGTCCTGCGACTGGAAGCGAGATCTCGACGAAGAAGCAGCGGAGAAGCAGCCGGATCGTGAGCGGAAGAAGCAGCTGGATCGGGAAGGAGCGACAGCAAGCGGAAGAAACAACAGAGATCTCGACGAAGGCCGGGACGCAGAAAGCGAGATTTGCGACTGGGAAAGGTACCGAGTCCTGCGACTGGAAGCGAGATCTCGACGAAGAAGCAGCGGAGAAGCAGCCAGATTGTGGGCGGAAGAAGCAGCCGGATCGGGAAGGAGCGACAGCGAGCGGAAACTTCGGCGGAGACGGGATCGGCAAGAAGCGGAGGCACGGAACAGAAACCTAACTCTTTGATACCATGATAGAATGAATATAACTTGTATATTTACACTAAAGAGGTACATATATATATACACACAAGAGGGGTTCCCAACATCAAGAGGTGAGCCTAAGAGGGTCTACCACCAGAATACACAATATAAACATAATACATCTAACATGGTTCAGCCCCACATCTTCTTAATTAATGTTGGCGGGCTGAACCGGATGGTTCAGCCCGATCTCCTTCCGCCGTCTCCTTTGGCCTTCCCGCGTATTGATATTGTTACCGACATCCAGTCAGACGAGCCGGAATGACAGGTGTACTTGAGGAGGGCTCGCGCGAGACCAAGTGATAACACCGAAGCGGGCGGTTCGGCGAAGGCCGTCTGAAGTGGCCGACCGGCCCATGTGTTTCATTTGCTTTTTTATTTAATTGTTTTATGTCATCTTGTTTGTGAATTTTTAGTAGAGGTGGGTTCCCCCTATATAAGGGATCACCTTAGGGTTTTGACATTATCTTTTGATCAATTAATTTAGGAGGGGCTGCTCCCCTAGTCTTTCTCCTTCTCCCTACTTCTCTCTCTCTCTCTCCGTCTCCCCCGTTCGTTTCACTTCTACCGCCGCCGCTGTCGCCACGCGCCAGCCCGTCCGAGATCCCCCCCTGCCGCTAACGCCCTCACTGTCGCCCGGCGCCAGGCCTTCCGCTACCCCTTCCGCTATTGCCGACTGCTATCGGCGAGCCGATACCCGCAGCGGTATCATTGGTCTGACCTGCCAACTCCGCCCGCGTCCGCTCAGCCGCCGGAAACCTAATGGCCCCCAACACCCGCCTTCATCCCGCCGACTCTTCCACCGCCGACGACGACTCCTCCCTCGCGGCCAACGTGGCGATCCAAGGCTCTCAGATCTCCCGGTTGGAATCGATGATGGAGGCCGTCTTAGCCACTCAATCCTCGATCCTACTGCGCCTCGACGCTATGCAGCCATCGGCGAGTACACCGCCGCCGCCACACTCCCCGGCGGACACGCCTTCGCTGCTCGGCACCCCCCCTTCCCCACTCGCGACCGGCGTCCCAACCGTGCCCAGTCCTTCCGCCGATGGCCGTTGCTCGCCCCACCTTGGCAATGGATGTTCCCCCTTTCTCCGGGACGGACCCTATGGGATGGGTTGCCCGTACGGAACAATATTTCGACCTCAATGGCACACCCCCGGCGGATCGCGTCGGCACCGCTATGGTCGGCATGGACGGTTCGGCCCTCCATTGGGCACGTTGGCTTCACCAAGTGCAACCCCTTATTCCGTGGCATGAATTCAAACAGGAAATGATAAGCCGTTATCATTCGCGCTACACCGGCTCCGCTATCGAGCGGCTTTGCTCCGTCCGGCAATCAACCACGGTGGACGCATATATCGATGACTTCGTTGCCCTGGTCACACAAGTCCCCGGCCTTCCGCCGGACCATTACCTGGGATTCTTCCTGCAAGGGCTCCTCCCCAGCATCCGTTCTCGCATCCGTACTCATCACCCTCGAACGGTTTCCGACGCCCTCGAACTGGCCCGTGCGGTCGAGGCGGACATCGGCCCCCGGCACTCCGGCCCACAACCGTTCCGTCATCCTCCAGTGCGGGATACCGGTCCTCGACCGGCCCCCACGCCCCACGCTCGGCCGGCACGTCCGGACGGTCCCAACCGCCTCTCCACCGTGGACTACAACGACCTTCGGCGCCGCGGGTTATGTTTCCGCTGCCGCCAACCATACTCACCTCAGCATGTTTGTCCAGTCAAAGAATTCCACGCTATCTTTAGCGACAGCGAAGGGTACGCCACCACTGAGGACTCGCCACCGTTGGAGCCACCACCCGACCCACCTTCAGCCGATCTCGAGGACGCCCCTCTCAACGTGTTGGAACTGTCATTCTACTCCGTGGGGGGATTGACGGGGCCCCGCACCATGAAGTTGGCCGGCGAAATCCTCAACCGCCCCGTAATCGTGATGGTGGACAGCGGGGCAAGTCACAACTTCATGTCCGCCCATCTGGCGCAGGAGCTCGCCATACCGGTTGATCCGTCACCAGACTTTTCGGTATGCCTTGGCGATGGCCGCCGCCGACCGACCTTGGGCCAGTGCAGGGATGTGTCCATGACAGTGGGACCGTGCCGGGTCACGGGTGATTTTTACATGTTTGAGTTGGGTGGCCTCGACGCTATCCTCGGCGTTGCTTGGCTCGAGACTCTTGGAGACGTCCGGGTGAATTGGGCTTCGATGACGATGGTCTTTCAACAGCAGGGCCGCCAGTGTCGCTTGGTGGGTGACCCTACCCTTCTCCGTTCACCGCTGTCCTATCGGGCTATGACACGCGTCGCCGACGTGGATTTCTCGGCCTGGTTGTGGCCCCTTCAGGCGACCACTCCCGAGGCGGCCGCACCTATCAAGGCAGACATGGGCGCCATCCTTGCGGATTTCGAGGACATCTTCACCGCCCCCTCGGGCCTTCCACCGCCCCGATCGACTGATCATGCTATCGTTCTCCATCCGGGGTCATCTGCGGTGTCCGTGAGACCCTACCGTTACGGGCACGCCCAAAAGGACGAGATCGAAAGACTCGTTCGCGAGATGTTGTTAGGCGGTATCATCCGAACCATTGCTAGCCCTTTTTCCAGCCCGGTGTTACTAGTCCGCAAGAAAGATGGCAGTTGGAGATTCTGTGTGGACTATCGGGAGCTCAACAAGGCCACGGTACCGGATAAATATCCTATCCCGGTAATTCAGGAGCTCTTGGACGAGCTACACGGCGCGACTTGCTTCACCAAGCTGGACCTCCGGGCCGGCTATCATCAGATTCGTGTTCGGCCGGAAGACGTGCCCAAGACAGCCTTCAGAACGCACGATGGGCACTTCGAGTTTTTGGTCATGCCCTTTGGGCTCACCAACGCCCCCGCGACATTCCAAGCCACCATGAATGAGATCTTTCGACCCGTTCTGCGTAAACATGTCCTTGTTTTTTTTTATGATATCCTTGTCTTCAGTCCCACTTGGCAGGACCACCTCCGTCATGTTCGGGAGACGTTCGCCACTCTCCGCGTACATCAGCTCACGGTCAACCGCAAGAAGTGCACCTTCGGCACGGCTACTGTCAGCTACTTGGGCCATACTATCTCGGCCCACGGCGTGGCCATGGATGAAGACAAAATTCAGGCGGTGCTGCGATGGCCAACTCCTGCCTCCTTACACGACGTCCGGGCTTTCCTCGGCCTGACAGGATACTACCGGAGCTTCATCAGCAATTACGGCGGTTTGGCCCGCCCCCTCACGCAGCTGCTCAAGAAATCCGAGGAGGGGCCTTTCACATGGCCACCGGCGGCCATGGAAGCCTTCACAGCGCTCCAGTCGGCCTTGATCCACGGTCCAGTTTTAGCCATGCCGGACTTCCACCAGACGTTTATCGTCGAGTGCGATGCCTCGGGCACAGGCGTCGGCGCCGTCTTGATGCAGGCCGGCCGGCCAATTGCTTTTTATAGTCGTGCGTTCTCCAATGCGGTCCGCAGCCGCTCGGCGTACGAGAACGAGCTCATGGCGCTAGTTTTGGCGGTCCAACATTGGCGGCCTTATCTCTTGGGGCGGCCCTTCGTCATCCGCACCGATCACCACAGCCTCCGTTATCTTCTTCAACAAAAGATAGCCACGCCAACGCAGCAGGTTTGGGTGGCCAAGTTGCTTGGCTATGATTTCACGGTGGAATTTCGCCCGGGCAAGACTAATCGGGCGGCCGACGCGCTCTCCCGTCGCCCGCACGCGCCAGAGTTGACAGCCATCTCCCGGCCGGTGTGGGACGATGTCGCGGCCATTCAACACGAGGTGGACCGGGACCCCCAACTTCAGGATATTCGGGCCGCATTGTTGGCCGATCCCTCCTCCCGGCCGCCGTTTACCCTGATAGGGGGCCGCCTCTTCCATCGGGACCGCCTCGTTTTATCTGCTTCCTCGGCGATGATTCCGGCTTTGCTAGTGGAGTTCCACTCCACCCCATCAGGCGGCCACGCGGGAGCTTATCGGACATACCGTCGGTTGGCGACCTCGCTTTTCTGGCCTCACATGCTTCGACAGGTGAAAGCATTCGTAGCGGCCTTCCTACCATGTCAGAAGGCCAAATACGAGACGATGTTTCCCAACGGCCTCCTGCAGCCCCTACCTATTCCGGAACATATCTGGGAGGACATAGCCATGGACTTCATCATCTGGTTGCCCCGCTCCAACGGCTTCGATTGCATATTGGTGGTCGTGGACCGCCTAACGAAGTACGCGCATTTCATTCTGCTTCGCCACCCCTACAGGGCGGCGTCTGTGGCCGACTGCTTCGTCGCAGAGATTGTCCGTCTTCATGGGTTTCCCCGTTCGATCGTTAGCGATCGGGACCCACTTTTTCTCAGTAGCTTCTGGACCGAGCTATTCCATCTGCAGGGGACCCAACTCCGGATGAGTACAGCTTATCACCCGCAATCGGATGGCCAATCCGAGGTCCTCAACAGGTGTTTGGAGACTTACTTGCGCTGTTTCATCGGCGAGAGGCCAGGTTCGTGGGCCAAATGGCTTGGTTGGGCGGAGTACTCCTACAATACCGCGTACCACCACGCCGCCAACACCTCGCCATTCGAGACGGTATATGGCCGGCCACCGCCGACCGTGCTCCGCTACTTACCCGGGGAATGCCCGGTGGCTAGCTTGGCGGATCATCTCCACGATCGGGATGTCATCTTGGACAGCTTAAAGCACCATCTTCGACGAGCTCAGGCAAAGATGTCATCTTTTGCCAACAGGAAATGCAGGGACCTTCAATTCCAAGTGGGTGAGCGAGTGTTCATTAAGCTTCATCCCTATCGCCAGCTCACGGTGGCCCGCCGCACTTGCCCCAAGCTCGCTCCGCGCTTCTTTGGACCGTTCGAGATTCTCAGCCGCATCGGCGCCGTGGCATATCGCCTCCGCCTCCCGGACACCGCCCGCATTCATTCCGTATTTCATGTATCACAACTTCGGCGCGTGATAGGCGATCATCCTGTATCCGACCACATTCCGACCGACTTGGACACGCCCAGTTCAGAGCCGCTCTATCCGGAAGCTATTCTTGATCAGCGCAAGCCCACGGCCGGAGCTTCCCAACCGGAGGAGATACGGGTGGCGTGGCGCAACCGCCCCCGTACGTCCGCTACTTGGCTTTTGCGGGATGATTTTCGCCGGCAGTTTCCGGATTACTGCCTTGAGGACAAGGCCAATTTCCCAGATGGCGGTATTGTTACCGACATCCAGTCAGACGAGCCGGAATGGCAGGTGTACTCGAGGAGGGCTCGCGCGAGACCAAGTGATAACACCGAAGCGGGCGGTTCGGCGAAGGCCGTCTGAAGTGGCCGACCGGCCCATGTGTTTCATTTGCTGTTTTATTTAATTGTTTTATGTCATCTTGTTTGTGAATTTTTAGTAGAGGTGGGTTCCCCCTATATAAGGGATCACCTTAGGGTTTTGACATTATCTTTTGATCAATCAATTTAGGAGGGGCTGCTCCCCTAGTCTTTCTCCTTCTCCCTACTTCTCTCTCTCTCCCTCTCCCCCGTTCGTTTCACTTCTACCGCCGCCGCTGTCGCCCAGCGCCAGCCCGTCCGAGATCCCCCCCTGCCGCTAACGCCCTCACTGTCGCCCGGCGCCAGGCCTTCCGCTACCCCTTCCGCTATCGCCGACTGCTATCGGCGAGCCGATACCCGCAGCGGTATCAGATATCCTCGGAACCGGATGGCGTCAGGAGGCGTAACACTCTTCAATGAACATAAGACGGTCTTCCATTAACTAAAAAGATTCATTATCAGACAAAATCAAATCTTCACTGAAAGAAATTTCTACCGAAAAATCAGCCTGAGAAGCTCAATCTTCACCTGGGCTGATCACTTGGAAACCAGCAGCGTAAGGGACATACTCGTCATTAACTAGAACGCGGTTTCTAAATCAGCTACAATGAAGGGCCTCAGTTCAGCTTTCTGCGGCTTGAGGGCTGTTATAGATTTAGGATAACTCTTCCTTCTTACCTCTCTTAATAGGTCAAGCCTTTCTTCATCACTTAATGGGTCCCCATTACCAGAAATTTTTCATTAATGAAAGAATAAAATTCTGTGAGTTAATTATTCGGAGCTCAGCTTCATCTTTGTATATCATCTCACTAGCTTTCAAATCATCTTTGAGATAGATTCGGAGGCACTTGTATATCTCAGATTTTTTTCATAACAGCTTCGAAAATCCGATCATAAAGTTACGATATTTCCTTCCTTATCTGTCAAAGGTATTGCCGATCCTATTAGAAAGGTGATATCTTCTTTAGAATGAATATTCTCGACACCTGCCCACGGAGCGGTATCTTCCCCAGGTATTCTCATATGATATGTGATATCCGATATTCATTTTTCCATAAGTGGCACCTGTATGATATGCGCAACACAATAACGATGACAGCCAATTCTATTACTTCACATTCCACACATCGCACGTAGGGACCTTTAAAGCGAACACCAGCTTCCCGGATAAGGAGCCTTGCCATACTCTCCCTCTATTCTAGGTAGTAATAGACTCCAAAAAGAGAGGAATTCTTCCTTATCAAAAAAGCCGTCTCTTTTAGAAATCATGGTTCTTCCTATATTGAGAAAAAGCAAATGGATTATTCTGAAATCCAAAGAGGGGCCCTCTAGAAAGAAATTGCAAGAATGAATCTCGTCTAACGTATCAACTGGAATCTTTCTTTTAGCTAACGAGACCCTTGTATTCTTATAGAAAGAGTGTTTCATGATATCAACACTTTCCTTTTCGGGTAGGAAGACCTATGAAAAGATCAAAGTCTACTCTAGTACACAAAGAACCAAACTGCCAATAGGTATAGGACTGTTGTCAAAATCAAATTAGTTGAAAAGAAAATCAAAAAGACTCCTAGTGAGAGGGCCCACACGAAGAAGACCTTTTTTAGAATTGAAACCCCGTCAATTGACTGAAGACTCTTGAGATTAAGAAAGAATCTGAAAAGATGGAGAATCTCGGGAGAAGATATATGTTCACCGAGACGAAAAAATAGTCCTATTCTAGGCCTGCCTCCCTTCATTCGTGAAGCATTAGCTTCCACACTGCCTACATAATTGAAAATTGACTTATTCACTGAGGAAAGGATTGAATTGGATTGAGTGGTATTAACTTAATCGAATGCTTACTCCCATCTCTTTCTTATGGAATTAACAGATCAACTTGCTATCGGATATTGAATTTCGATTCAGTACTATTCAAAAAAGGATTTGACAAGCCTTAAGCTAAAAGTTGCAGAAACAACGAAAGAAAGCATATCACCAGAGAAATACGTTGATCAAAGAACAGACACCTAAGAAGGAAGAGAGTGGCTCGATTCGCTTTAGCGGGGCTTGGTAAAGCACATTTTGTGTAGTAAAAGAATCCATGAGCATAGGATAGACAGAAGCGAAGTGAGCCAAGGAGCCTTAAGTAGTAGCAGATGTCGGCTTGACTGCCCTAACCATGGCAGAATATTTTCGGGATGTTAATAAGCAAGACGTACATCTATTCATCGACAATATAATTTGTTTCGTTCAAGCAGGGGAATCTTTTATCAATGAATTCAGGATTCAATCTGCTCTGTATGAGATTAAATGTGAAAATGAAAGGAGAGAGTCTTGCTTTACCCATGCTTCCACTCCGTTCCCATCGAAGCGGAAAATCCTTCTCTATACAAGTTCTCAGAAGTCCGCCCGGCTAAAAGAGACTCGCAGATGGAGTGGACCCGCGTCCACCTTTTGGTTAACCAGGATATTCTTTCTCTGAGATTGCAGTTGGATGCCGCTTCTTTGAGAAAATCTAAAGATAAGATCGAAGAGTAAACAACTTACCTATTTATTTATTTGATTCTTTATTGTTGGAACCATAAGATTAATCATGGATGCTTGGAATTTAATTGGTGGATAATTTGTCCTACTAAAGTAACATGTATACAATTGTTCAGGATGATTTATGCAATTTAAATTTAACACCTCGGTCAACACTAGACATGAATGCATGAAAAATGAGGATTCATAAAGCCGATCTATAATATTTGGTTAGTTTATTGATGATGAGATTATAATTCCTTTTATATGTTTTAAGTCTTTATATGTTTAGTCCTTTTCTATATATTTTTTTCCTTTATTTCATTTTAGAATAATTAAATCAAAACTCTGGTGGATATTTTGGATGCCTCCAAAAGCTGTGCTTTTTCACCTTAGTTGATATGCTCCCTGTGATTCATGCTAAAAGGCAGGATGTATTTATGGCATGTGCTAGCAATTTTCTATTACAAGTTCAAATTTGCCTCCTACCTTATTTCATCTCTTCATCACTGTCTTCCTTTTTTAAGTATATCTTGGTTTGAACTTTTTTTGGTGCTAAGAATTTTCATTCCTACCATTTCGAGTATTATTAGTAACATATCAAATTAAACCATATTTACATGAAAATTGAAAATAACATTTCTGGCATCGCCTCCAACTCTTCACCAAATAAATCATATTCTGGTGGGCCTATTGATCCTTCGATGATCCAAACAAGTTCAGGTTTCATATTAAATACATTACTTTTATCATCATTCTAACCTACAAATTTACCATCATTAGCCCATTCCTAACAAAATCCTCAAACTCTAACCTTTATACCCTCAATAAACTCAAAGTCGAGCACTAAGTCCCAACAAAATGAATCTAAACTTGACCCAATCCTTGACTAGCCATCCTTTCATACTTCCCTCTCCTAAACACAAAGGGAGTCAAATTAAGTAACCCAATCATTAAGTAGCTCTGCATACATTCCCTCTAACAACACTTGCAATTTCCAAGAAGCCGTAACTAGATCACAAAGCAAAAAGGACTCAGCAAAATTTGTCCATCCCTGTTCCCTTGGCTTTGTGCTTATGGTGATGACTTTCATAAGAACTCAAAGATCCAAGCATGGTGCAAGGGGCAATCTGTAAACTAAGTGTAAGTGTTATCTCAAGGTTCTCTTCTTAATCATCTTACTCAACTCAAAAGTAAGTGAAAGAAATAATCTTTAACTAAAGAGCTAAGAACGACTATAGATTTTTAAGGAGACATTTTAATCTTCTATACAAAAATAAAGTTAACATAGATATTATATCATAGAGATTGATTCTAAAACTTATGAGAAGATACTACCTAATTAAGAAAGATACAGAAATTATTGTGATATTCAATATGGATTTCCACGGAAAGTCTTTTGCTGCTTCATCCTTCCAGTTGAACTAGATCTACATGTATAGTCCGCATCATGATGACGTCATTCCTTCGTTGGATATAATTTACCAAGGGTTACACACTCACCCACCCGCCAAGAAGTCCTGTAATTGGAGAAGAAATATTGCAAGGATCTTCACACAATGGTGGAAACAAAAATCACTTCATTTTGCATTCTCATTCTATATGCTATTATACACCACAAAAAGACTAGTTATAGAGGAGAATGATTAGTCCTAGAGTCAAAGGGAAGATGAAGAGTTCTCATCATTGGCATTAGGTGTGTAAAGTAAAGTGCTTGGTGAAATTATAAGATTTTTTATGAAACTTCAAGAAGGGTCGTTAAAGTGGAATATCAATGGTTAGCATGCATGCATTGAGTTACAAAAGGGAAGAGACGGAGAGAGATAGAGAAGAGAATTTGGCCATGCATGAGGAAAAGGGATGAGTTGAAGGTCAAAGTATGTGTGAAGTCAAGAGGAGATGATGTGGAGGTCAATTGGTAATGAGGCAATCAGCAATCGTTAAAACAATTTCAAAAACTTTTAAAATGAAGGGATTTTTAAGTAGGATTGAGTCATTAGAAAAGGATAACATAAACTCTGATAGAGCGCCCGAAGCATCCGAGTGAGCGTCAAGTTTGGAACTACTCTACCCGTTGCCCCCAGCAGGGGTATTTATAGGTGTAACCCTAAATCCTCGACGACCCGTTATGGGTGCTTTAATGGACCCGTTAGGGTTTCGTTAAAGACCTGACATTAATGCACAATATACCTTAACATTCTCCTCCTATATTCTAGCAACTGATTCACATAACGGGTTAAACAAAACATATAAGTTAGATAACGACAGAATGAATTTCAGATTAAAACAACAAGAGTTTTAGAGCAAACGTCTAAACTCAAACAGGTTCCAAACATGCAAAAGCAAGAACAGTAATCTGAAGCAAAACTCAAAAACTGGTGATGGGCCAGTCTACTCAAACAGCAGATCATCTACATCCATGTCGAAATCCACTTTCTCTCCTCCAGACTTCAATTGATCTGCATTTAAACATTAGAATGTCATGAGAACAAAACTCAATGAATCCATACATATGCATATCAAAAGTAAAGTGATTAGTTCTAACAATTTAGAACATAATACTCTAACTAGGAAGAAAGACTCACAGGTCCGCATCTCTATCTAATTTACACAAAATTAGAAAATTTGGTTTCATAGAACCAAGCTATGTTCCTTCGATTATCAGAATTATTATCAAAACATTTCACAAGTGTGTCATACCATCAAGTTTGGAATGATACAACAACTTATGACCATTATATCATCATATTTGGAATGATATGATGAATAATCCTGATATCAGGGCACAAACAGTAACTTCAGTATTCCTTTTTGGAATGATACCCAATTCAGCCTTTGAAAAGAAATAATTGTGTAAGTCATCAAGTTTGGAATGACTAGCAACTAAACAATCTCAGGCTTTCATCAAGTAGCATCTGAAACACTTCAGTGTACTCAGTCTAGATGCGTGAATGTAGTCAGACTCGGTTCTAAAATTTTAAACATAACATAGATATTAAGTCCCACTAAATAGACTTTAATCTCATATCCCTCGATGTTTTAGATGTAAGAATCTTGCATAAGCCCTTGGTAAGGACACCTGCTACCTTATCTTTTGATCTCACGTCCAAGAGGGAAATGATCCCTTGACTGGTGAGATAGGTCAACCAGGCCTGTTTCATCCGTAGTTGCCTTCGCTTACCATTGAACAGAGAATTAGTTGCAATGGTTTTTGTGGCTTGATTGTCACAAAATATTGAGATAGAGTTCATTTTTAGACTCGTCATTAGAATATCCATAACCAAATCTCTAACTCACTCTGCTTCTTCGGCAGCTGAAGCAAGAGCATAGAGTTCGGATTCCATAGAGGATAGTGTTATACACGTTTGTCTCTTAGATTTCCAAGCTACTGCGGCTCCTCCTAGGGTAAACACATAACCACTAGTGGACCTACTATCACCAACGTCTGAGCACCATGAGGCATCAGAGTACCCTTCAAGCACAGGAGGGTGTCCACTGTAACATAAAGCATACTGCTCAGTATACTTTAAGTATCGCATTAGCCTTTCCAAGGCGTCTCAGTGGTCCTTTCCAGGGTTACTAGTGAATCTACTCAACATGCCGATGGTAAAGGCTATATCGGGTCTAGTGCAGGTAGTAACATACATTAGACTACCAATAAGTTTAGAGTAATCCAACTGTCTAATAGGTGAACCGTCGTGAGGTTTCAGTCTATTATTATAGTCGTATGGGGTCTCAATCTTCCTGCACTTATCATAACCCTACTTCTATAGTAGAGTTCTGATGTAGTGACTCTAGCTAAGGGTGATACCTTTATTTGTAAAGTGCACTTCCATTCCTAGGATAGTTTTCACCACACCTAAGTCAGTCATGCTAAATTTTGACTTCAGGGTAACCTTAACGTCTTCCACCTCAGACTGATCAGTACCCAGAATTATCATGGCATCAACATACAAGCAGATTATAGCGACGGAATTTGGACTTGTCCAGTTGTCCGTATGTACAGACATTTATCTGAAAGGCTGGATTTAAAATTCAAGTCTTTTACGCAAGTGTCAAACTTCTCGTGCCATAGCTTAGGTGCTTGCTTCAATCTGTAGAGTAACTTAATCAACTTACAGACCTTGGTTTCTAGACCTTCTACGACGAACCCTTCAGGTTGGTGCATATAGATCTCCTCAGTTAGATCTCCATTTAGAAATGTAGTCTTAACGTCCATCTGATGAACGACGAAGCGTTCAATAGATGCGATAGCGAGAAGAACCCTGATCGTTGCAATGTGACAAACAGGTGAGTATGTATCAATAGATGCGATAGCGAGAAGAACCTTTTAGCAACTAGACGTGTTTTGTACTTAGCGATACTCCCATCTGGATTCAGTTTCTTCTTAAGAGCCCACTTGCTCCCAATAGTTTTAGCTCCTTTGGGCAGGTCAACTAATGTCCAAGTTTGGTTCTCCATGAGAGAGTTCATCTCATCATCAATGGCTTCTCTCCATAACAAGGAATCCCTGGATTGCATCGCTTCCTTATAGGTGGATGGATCAGCTTCAACGTGGTAAGTCACAAAGTCTGTACCGAAGCTTTTAGGAACTCGTTCCCTATTAGATAGCCTAGTGAACTCTAGGGCACTAGTGTGAACTGGCTCAGTGTCAGGGAGTCGTAGTTCCGTCCCAACTAGGGTATCAGAACTGGTGTTTGGCAGACCCGGAAGAGTCAGGTTCTTATCTCTAAGAAACTTGTTCTCAAAGAACACGGCATCTCTAGACTCAATGACCGAGTTGGTAGAGAGATCTAGAAATCGGTCTGCAGCACTATCCACCACACATTCTAAGTATACACAAGTGTTCATCTTAGGTCCTAACTTAGATCTCCTTATGTCAGGTATCATAACAAAGGCGATACAGCCCCAGGTTTTGAGATTATCAAATCTGGGCGGTCTCTTAAACCAAAGTTCATACGGGGTTTGTTTTAATTTAGCATGAGGAACCATATTCAGGATGTGATTCGACGCGAGGACTGCTTCTCCCCAATAAGTCGCAGGCATACCGGCAGTCAACAACATAGAATTCAACATTTCTGTTAAAGTTCTATTTTTCCGCTCGGCAATACCGTTGGACTGGGGCGAATAAGGGGCAGTGGTTTCAGGAATTATGTCATTGCTGGCAAGAAAATCTCTAAACTCACCCGAGACGTACTCGCCTCCTCGATCACTCCTAAGTCTTTTAATTTTCAAATCCAATTGATTCTCAACCTATTTTTGAAAATTTGAAATTTTTCAAAAGCTTCATCTTTGAATTTTAAGAGATAAATGTGAGTATATCTAGAGAAGTCGTCGATAAAAGTTATCAGGTACTTCCGACTACCATGTGTGGCAAAACTTTTATAGTCACAAATGTCGGAGTGTATCAACTCTAGTAAACGTGTACTCCTAGACACCTGACTGAATGGTGTTCTAGTTATCTTAGTTTGAGCACATATCTCACATTTGTCAAATTTGGTTTTAGTGTCTAAGGGGATGTTGTGAGTTTTAGCTAGCAGAAGTAGTTTTTTATAGTTCACGTGTCCTAGTCTGGCATGTAAAGTCTTAGGATCTATCAGATTTGAACTAACCTGATTGACTACTTCGTTTGCTAGACTCAGCCTATACATCCCATTTAGAACGTATGCGCAACCAAAATAATGAGAGTTGACCATAAGAGTCACCCTACCACCACTAATGTTAAAAGATAAGTCCGCATCGCTTAACAGACTAATTGAAATTAAATTAGCAGCTAATGTAGGAATAAATTTAACATCTTTCAAAATTAAATGCGTACCTGACAAGAGTAGAAGATCCACGGTCCCTGTCTGGAGTACCTCAGCAGTGGCTCCATTTGAACTGTAACTGACTCAGAGACTGGAGTGGCATCCTTCAGCAGAGCGGAATTGTTGCAGACGTGGCAGGTCGCCCCCGAATCCAACCACCAATCAGCACTGGCCTGACCGTTCCCAACCATGACAACAAAGTGGGAGGGCGCAGTCTGATGGAGCATATGAGCTCTGTGATCAGGCTTTGGTGGGTTGGCATCGGGCTTCTTGGGTTGCCTGCAGTCAGAAGCGCAGTGACCCCACTTGTTGCAGTTGTAGCACTTGCCCTTGAACTTCTTGATTTTCTTGCTCGTGTGTACTACTGCGGGTGCACTGGAGGGAGGTCGGGTCCGATCAGACTTAGGCTTCCTTTTGGGGTGTGTGATCATGTTAGCAGTAGATTGCAGCTTGCTCACCACCTCCTTCACATGCCTTGTCCGATTCTCGTCCTCAATGCAGATGAGCCGCTTGAGGTCTTTCAGACTGACCTGAGTCTTCTTTCGATACATCTCCGTCTTGAAAGAGTACCACGCTGAGGGGAGCTTGTAAATGATGGCTCCAGCAATGAACCCATCTGGCAGAGGGACACTTTCACTGTTGAGTTTGGCCACCAGATTCTCCAGGTCTGCAATCTGGGGTAGGATTTCACTGTCCTCAGAGAAGGTGAATCCCATGAACTTGTCCACCAGATGCGTCTTGGATATGTTCTCCTCCTCTTTGAACTGATCTTCCAGCGCATTCCAGATCTCCTTCGCTGTCTTCAGCTTCCCAAACGTCTCGGCCAGCGAATTGGAGAGATAGTTGAGAAGATAATCACGACAGAAATCTTCATCGCTGGTCCACTGAGCCTCTTCGTCTCCTCCTTTGAATTCTGTGAAATCAGTCTGCAGTGTATAAAATACATTCAGATATTTCATACTGAACTGGGTGTTCCGCTTCCAGGCACTGAACTCGGAATGGGAGAACTTCTCCAGTTTGATCATCGACACAGGAGAGGAGAGACTGCTGCTCTTCGAAAGCGAGGCCATCTGAAGGTGTCGGCAGAGTCACGGAAGAGGGGACCTTCACCAGCAAAAGGGAAGCTATCGCCTGGCGGGAGCTCTGGCGGAAGCTTTGGCGATAGCGGCAGGGATGGCACAGATCGACGATCTCCTATCGACGAAGAACAAGGGAGATCGACGAACGGCTCCGATCGACGAAGAACACGGGTTGCGAACAACGAACAGGCTTCGATCGACGAACACGAGCTCCGTTCGACGAACACGGGCTCCGATCGACGAACAGGCTTCGATCGACGAACACGGGCTCCGTTCGACGAACAGGCTTCGATCAACAAACACGGGCTCCGTTCGACGAACACGGGCTCCGTTCGACGAACACGGTCTCCGTTCGACGAACACGGGCTCCGTTCGACGAACACGAGCTTCGTTCGACGAACACGGGCTCCGATCGACGAACTGGCGGGAGATCGATGAACGGGCGGCCTCCGATCGACGAACAGTCTTACTCCTCGCACAGGGAGTTCGACGAACGATGGAGGTTGGCTTCCTCCTTCGTCGATGGGGGTCGGCAAAGCAGCGGCGGTTCCTCCTGTGTCGCGGGGAGACGAGCGGTCTGGATGCGTCCGGGAAGAGACGCAAACAGGGACACGGGCGGCGTCGCCTTCCTCGCTGCAGGGACACGGGCGGGCTGCACTCCTCCTTCGGTCGATCGACGGCAGGCGGAGACAGATCCTTGGCTAGCAGCGCACGCACGAAAGCGGTGACGGCTAGGGCTCAACGGCAGGCGTCATTCTTCCTTGCGGGCTATCTCTCGCACAGAGAGATCGACGAGGTGAGATGCGCACAGCGGCGGTTATGACAGCACCGGACAAGGAGAACGGTAGAGAGGCGTAAACGCTCGAGAGCGAGAGGGGGCAAGGGCGCACACGAGAGAAAACACTTCGAGAATGATAGAGCGCTCAAAGCATCCGAGTGAGCGTCAAGTTTGGAACTACTCTACCAGTTGCCCCCAGCAGGGGTATTTATAGGCGTAACCCTAAATCCCCGACGACCCGTTTATGGGTGCTTTAACAGACCCGTTAGGATTCCGTTAAAGACCCGACATTAATGCACAATATACCTTAACAAACTCAACATAACTAATATATGATACATACAAATCATATAACATGACATTTGACACATACCTAAAGGTCAACTTACCAAATACCATACTAAAGGTCAACTTACCAAAATAGATTCATATGATGTTTATTGATCTTTCGAAAGGCGTAGGATTGAGTACGACGAAATTTAAATTGATATGCTTTAAGAAAGAAATGTTTGTGTCTGTTAAAGTTATTGAAGATATATATGAAAAACACTGATTAATATTAGAAGCAGTTGTGAAGCGACTAAAAAATACCTATTATAGTAGGTTTACGTCATGGAGTAGCATTGACTCTAAATTTTAAGGTAATAATAGAGATGCTTATAAAAGGATATCCAAAGTGAAATAACTCGGTGTATGCATTTATGGTGCAACTTGTGTTGATGCACCAGTTGCATTAGACGGATCATCCTATCACAAGGGATTTTTTTTGTCTGTTTCTTTGCAGTTTATTTACTTTGGTATTTTTTTATGCACAACAATTTATTTGTCAATATGGTATTTTTGGTTCATTGGTGAGTCCAACCAATAAGGCCATGTACAACCCGTATTCTGTGAGCAGAAGGAAGGTTCGACCCAATGAACTCCAGCAAGAACTAGCACAACCATTGTGCTTGATGGGCGAGCCCGGCAAGACGACCGGACTCACCACCAGGCTAGAGCGGGTTCAACTCGCATTCTATGGTGCGAGCCCGGGAAGCATAGACGGACTCGCCGCCGTGTAGGCGAGGCCAGTCCGGGTCAGTCCAACCCCTGGGCTCGCCTAGGTCAGTGAGTAGCACTCTAATGAAGGTCAGAATGGTTATTTGCAGACCGTCAGGGGTCTGGGAATAGTATTCTCGCGAAGTCGGAGACTGCTATCTGCAGTTCATCTGGGTCTGTGAATAGCATTTGGTTAAAGTAGAGGCCGCTACCCGCAGACCAATAAGACCAATATACTCTCGAGATGTTTTGCCTATAAATAGGACCCCATAGCACCTCGGAGAAGGCAGACCCAGCCTCCTAGAGCTCACACCTTCCGAGCCTTTTTTCGAGCCATCCGAGGTGCCGAGCACAGTTCTTGGTTCTTAGAGGGGAAATTAACAAGAGAACTTCCGGATGTGTGGCGGGACCTCCTCGCTGCAGCTCGTGGGTCTGTGTGTGGGCATTCTAATTCATCATCGATGAGGGTCAGATCTAGGCTCAGAATACTCAGTCTTGGGTGTCCGACTGTGAGTTAAGTAACTCAAGCTACCCCTCTTGGTCCGAATAAATGAATATTTCTCCATATTCTATATCTTTCGAATTACAAGGTAATAAAATGAGGAAACAAATCAGAATTTTGGAGGATGACAATAGGACTTGAAGAGGAGGAAATTCCCTCTCAAAGCCCGAGATGGCACTAGCATTTCAGTTTACCCCCCCCCCCCCCCCCCCCCCCGCCCCTCTGGCGTCGAGCTATTTTTCCGCAGGGCCCCCCCTACAGTATCGTCACCGCAGTAGAGTTTCACCACCAAGTTCGGGATGGATTGGTGTGGTTCCTCTACGCCTAGGACACCAGAATATCGAACCATGAATGAAGAAAGGCATGAGATAAATATTGTCTAGTGATTGTGAGGCCCCGATTTTTGATTGGAAGGGACGCCAAAGACCTCTGCCCTTCCATCCGATAGAGAGGGAGGGCAGATGCCTTTGGGTTTTTCATGTTGTCAAACAGTTGAACAATGAAAATAGATGGCGAGTGCCTGATCGAATTGATCAGGTCGTGTGGGAACAAGGTTCAAATCTCTCGGTCTGTTAGGATGCCCCCCGTGATAAGATGATACTTTTAAGGATTTAGTAAATTTTGTAAAATAGTTAATAAACAGATGATGTTATACGAATCTAAGTGTTGGCGGGTAAAAAAGAAAATTGTTGATATCTAACTTAAATATGATGAAATTAGAATACTGAAATACATGTGTACAAAAAATAGATTAAGATACGATGATATTAAAAAAATAGCGAAAGTAACATCTCTTAAAGATAAGATAGTAAAAAATAACTATAATCTCCGTACAACTTCCTAGAGAATACATAGATTCATTATAATAGAGAAAAAAAAGGAGTATCTTGAGACCCCAAATGCAGACATAGTTTTAATGCATCCTGGAAACTGAAGTAGCGAAGACTGAAAATGTAGGAAATAGAAAATTCCTTCAAGAAAAGGCTTCATAAAACTGGCACATGCTTCTAAATACAAAAGAGGCATATAATTTCCTCTATCTCTACAAAATGCGTGTGATCGTTCTAGCTATGTAATTCTTACAACTTCAACATGTTTGATTCCTTAAATAAAGCAATTCACAGCATAAGGGTTAAGAAAAAAATCCAAGGCTTTCAGAGTTTCATCACCTATTGGGGATAGAAATTCATTTCTAACACAGGAAAGTCATTTGCAAAATGATTAATTCCTTAGATACGAAGAAAGAATCTGATGGGGATCATGCCACGGGCCCAGTGACGATCGGAACCGCTCGAGCGGATTGCCGATCGTAATATTTTTTTTGTTCTTTGCATTTTTTATTTTTCATTGTAATTTTGTTTATTTCGAGGGAGGCAACGAACGGAGAATCATGATCTCTAGTCTATATATAAGAGTAGAGGGCGCTAAAGAGAGGTATTGAAAGTTAAAGCAAAGAAGCCTTGCTTTTGATCAACTGGTGCTGAAGCCGGAACTCCCAGGTGCGAAGCCTGGACCTCCCCACAAACCCCCTTGCAGTCGCCCAACATTCCCCCCCCCCCCCCTTCCACTCCATACCAAGTCCCCCCCCCCCCCCCCAACCTCCACGAGGCCCCCCAATACATCCCCTACCACCTACAACCGACAACCCTCATTCCCTCACCCCCACCGCCAACCGGCGGCCCAAAATCACCCCTCCAACCACCGTTCGGCCACTCTACATTCCCCTCACCATATACATCCAAAACAGCCCCTTTCCCCCTGCAAATCCCCTCCATTTTCAGTCTCTGACGATCACCAGAAAACATTCCTCAGCCACCTGCGGCGAACCTCCACCATCACCCTTCAAGTCCCCTCCATTTTCAGTTTTTGGCGATCGCCAAAAAACACCTCGGCCACCACCACCACTACTGGCGACCACCTCCGGCCACCACCCCACTACCCCATAACTACCTTAATTACCTCCTCAACTATCCCTCTACCTCCATAACTCCCCACTACCCTAAAATTACTCATAATTACTCATTCTCCCCACTCCCTCCACAAGCCCACTACCCCTCACGTGGAGCCGCATTGCAACCCACAACCGAGCCTCTCCCCTCTCCCTCACAGCAGTCGGCCACCCCTCACATCCAACCCCACCTTTCTCACAAACCGAGTCCCCCTCCCCCCCCCCCCCCCCCCCCCCCCCCCGACCTCTAACTCACGAGGAACCACCTACCCCCTACTCCAACCGAACCCCTCCCATCCTTGCCCTCCGGACTCCTAAGCCACGACTGCAGCCCCTCTCATGGAATCACCTCCAACCGACCCCCCCCCACCCCACCCATTTATTATCCTAAATCCGGCTGCCCCCTACCTTCCTCCATAAGGGCCTCCAACCCCTTGTCGACCCCCACCCCCTTCTTCCCCCTCCGTCCACCCCAATACGTACATAGCAACAACTCTCTATTCCAACCCCAGGGTACTCCATTACAGCCCTGGCACCTGTTGTCCATCAGTCGAAAGATTCAATAGGAGTCCGAATTTCAGTGTCATTACCTGCCCCGACTCCGAGAGATCCTCTCCAATCCATCTACTACTACTATCGTGTGAGTTTATTCGTTTTGAAGTCAATTCTTAGTGTTGAATTAAGTGTTTATTTCCTATTCAAGGATTATGTCTTTTGTAATCGTTGTTTCAAACCTTTGAATCTTTGTGAGTTTTCATTTACTTTGTCATTAGATTTTGAGTGCTCTTACATATATACGATGTCTCGTGTTTCCTTGTTTGTTTGTTTTATCTATTGTGACTCATTTAGCATTTTGATTTATAAACAAAAAATTATTGCAAGAACTATTGCCAGAAAGTGCGTTTGCATATAGAAAATACCCTTAGCCCCTCTAGGACCTTACCCTGCGTCAAAATCAAAGGGGAGTATTAGAACTAAAGTATTCTGCTATTTCAAAGTTGTATGCAGTCACACAACCTGCAACATGTCTCTTTGCATTTGTTTCTGCCTAGAACAATTGGTGTCACTGTGGCAAAATCTTCTGACTAATTGTACTAATTTTACCCCAATCATTGATAATACATGCTTTGTTTAGCCTAATAATTCTAAATTATCCTAATTAATTATCCAAAATTAAAATTTCACCTTTAATAAGTCTTAATTAACCTAATTAATAATAACAACTACAATGGACTAGTGAAAAAAATTAATGGCTACTAGTCATTGGAAATTGTCCTAAGAACTTATTTGTAATGTTATCTGAGATCATCTTTAGGCTCGATTGTGTGTGTTAGGGTGTTTATAAATGATTCATACGTATTCCAAAACTTAAAAATAATGCTATAAATTAAAATAACATTTTCTTAATTTGGGAGTTCATCCTTAGTTGGGGAAGAGAATCGAAGGGGGACTAGAGTTGGACTAGATGCACATGCAATCAAACTTATGTTCAGCCTAAAAATTTAAAATCACAAGTGAGGGTTAATCACATGATGTTTATACAACAACAAATGTTTCATCTATTTGATGTAAGATTAAATCAAAATTTTATCGTTCATTAACAATTCACCCTCAAGCATAAGCACTTCATATCGGTCATCATTACCCTTCAAATATAAGATTCTTTTAGCATCACAGAGTACTATACACCAAGAGCATACTCAACCACGCGATCCGTCATGGGAATCACTTGAATGTTGCTCGGCTATGGTTGAAGGCGCCGAGACTCATGTCAGTCATTAGCATCACGAACATATTTGATTATAGTCAAACCATCAGCTCTAATATCACTTGTTAGTGAGCGAAAACAAAATGAGGGTGGAAGTTGGATCATACCCACAACCAGTCAAACTCATATTCAATAGAATAGCTTAAGTGCATGAGTGGGGATCAATCACATAGTATTTGAGTCAAGATCTCGACCCACAAAGAGTCAGTGTCCCAATTCACAAAGTTCTGTCTATAGTATGACCGAAGGTCTACTAGTTAGCGAGTGATCATGAAAGCAAGAGTTAAAGGAGAAAAAGTCTATTTTATTGCTTGACGAGGTCATTGTGTTACATTATGGAGGCTCCGCCGTATACCCAGGAGTGTATAGGAGCTCTCCCTCCCAAATCAAGTGTTGTGCTAGTTCGGGGGAATGCAGGCGAGGTCGCCAAATCTTCAAATAGGCGACTTAAGTGAAGTGTGAACTGTCTTCTACTCGTTACAATGAAACTATATTTATAGACAAACACAAGGGGAGGTACCTTGTTGTCGGAAGGTGGACCCCATCTCCATACGAGTTCAATGTGAGCTCGACGAGCTGATCTACTGAGGTCACCGAGGTGATATGCTGAGATCGCCGAGCTGATCTACTGAGGACGTCAAGTTAATTTGCTGTGGTCGCGGGGATGAACTGTTGAGGTCGCCGAGCCAATCTGCTGAGGCCGTCGGGTTGATATGGTGTTCATGTTCTCCACATATATTTATGATCTCGATGGATACGGATCATACACATAGTATTTCTGATCTCGTGTATCTATACGGGTCATTCGCATATTATTTCTACAACACTATATTTTTCACCTACACCAAATCAATAATCTCGTTTGAATTAACGCTAAGAGTGGATTTTTTTGGGGGGAAGTAATATATGCAGCCACTCTTTCACTAATCTATCATGAGCGTTCAAAGGAAGCTAGAACTTCATAAACAACAGAAACTAATAAACCATAGGAAACGATAACATCAAAATCAAATTTATTCTATAAACACTTCTCTAAGAAGCTGACACTCCTCACTTCTAACCCAAAACACAAGTATAACTTCTCCTAATTCATTGCAGTAGCTATGCAATCCCTCAAACTTTCAAAAGAGATAGCAGCTCCTCAAGGAACTCGCGAACCTGTCGATCGACAAGCCTTCCATTCGGAGATGTTGAAACCATTAGAAGATGAGAGTATTCACCGAAGAGGTGACGATGTGAGGAGTTATTGTACCTATTTGGAGGCGGCGAAGTGTGGAAGAAGCTGTAGCCGCGCCTTGAACTCTTCTTATGCTCCTCCGTCCTCTCCGCAAACCTTGCTCCAAATCCGGCGCCGTCTCTATCTCAGTACCTCCGCCTAGAAGTCGGCGATGACCCAATTTAGGCAGAAATCAATGAGCTAACTGTAGGCGGAGGCTCCAGATTAGATTGATCACCAAATACAAACACGGCGAGAAAGACAAGATTGCAGTATTAAAATAAGAAACCAAAAAGAATGTCTCTTCGCCTCTGGCGACCCATTGGAGGACTCCGCAACTAGATTTTAACTAAAATTCATGTTTGAAAGAGTGAGATATTTCCTTAAATTTAGGTGATTGTTAAGGATTTTTTGCACTTTGCATTCAGAATTTTTAAAATTGGCATTTTGCACCTCCTCCCTAAATTTCAGATTTCTGGTACTTTGCGCCCCTAATCGAATTTTCATTGGTATTTAGGTCCGGGCAGCAGTAGAAATTTAACATTTTTGGTGTGCAAATATAAATTTGACACAATTCGGTGCAGTGTGCAATAAAAGTTTAGCATTTTTACTGCTGCCCAGACCTAATACCCTTGAAAATTCGGCTAGGGGGTGCAAAATGCCAGAAATATGGAATTGGGGGATGCAAAGTGCCAATTTTAAAAAATTGAGGTGCAAAGTGTCAAAAACCCATATTTCGGAGGTGCAAGTGCCACAACCCGATATTTGGCTTGCCACACCCCGTTGTTAACCTTTACATCATTCTTTTTTTGACACGAAAATTTTTCTCCACATTAAAAATTTGAGCAAACTGGACTTTTCCATCCCATTGAAACCGACGAGGCCATATCTTGTGGAAGAGAGAGAAAGTGGGAGAGAGTGGAAGCGATAGAAAGTGGGAGAGAGAGAGCAAGCAAGAGAAAGTGGGGGGCAAAACTAAAATGAAATGTTTTTTGGGGTGTAAGTTTTGAGTTGCGGTTAAACACAAAAAAAAGTGTGTTTTTAAATTTTGGGTACGAATAGCCATAAATGATTTGCGGTTAATAATCACCTAACTTTAAGCATTTAATCTGAAATAGTGGAATGGAGGACCTGTTTGGGAGGGCGGTGGATGTTGGAGATGGAACGGGATAGACTTGAGATAATGCTTGTAAAAGTGCCCCTTTCTTGCGACTATATAATCATTTTTTGCAGACACGCACACAAACATAATCTTAGTGTCAACCGATGTCGCGCAAAAAATAATTTTGTGCCGCTCTTACTTTATCGATCACATCCTCCACCGCTCTAGAACTAGCGAGTCTTCCTCCTTTATTCATCGATCATTTCCCTTCTTTGATGTCCTCAACGACCATGTGTATATGTATATTATTCTTGCTCCTAATCTTACCATCTTTTGATGATTCTGTTTATATTCTCAATTTACCCTGCTTCTATAACAGTCCTGGCTAGCCAGACCCGGGCCCCTAGCCCAGAACTGCCGGCACCGACGGCCCAGGCCCATTCTGGGACGGTCTGACCAAGCCCATCCGGGTCACTGGCAACCCCAGGAACTGCCGGCACCGACGGCCCAGGACCATTCTGGGAGCGGCCTGACCAAGCCCATCCCGGGTCACTGGCCCCGTCCTAGGACACTGGCACCATCGGTTCAGCCTGACCACAACTGGTCAACAACAAGCCTGCAGGCCGTACACCCCCAACCCCTCTCTGGCCCACCACAGGGCCCAGCGGGTTGTTGGAGACATACAGTCTCCCTTCGGTGAGAAGTGAGCCAGTTAAGCGGCGGCACGTGGACTTCCCAGGAGGTCACCCATCCGGTGACTACTCCAGCCCGAGCACGCTTAACTACGGAATACTTTCACTTCTCATCACCAATTGAGCTGCAGCTCAATTGGTGATGAGAAGTGAAAGTATTCCGTAGTTAAGCGTGCTCGGGCTGGAGTGTGCTCGGGCTGGAGTAATCACGGGATGGGTGACCTCCTGGGAAGTCCACGTGTCGCCGCTTAACTGGCTCACTTCTCACCGAAGGGAGACTGTATGTCTCCAACAACCCGCTGGGCCCTGTGGTGGGCCAGAAAGGGGTTGGGGTGTACGGCCTGCAGGCTTGTTGTTGACCAGTTGTGGTCAGGCTGAACCGATGGTGCCAGTGTCCTAGGACGGGGCCAGTGACTCGGGATGGGCTTGGTCAGGCCGCTCCCAGAATGGTCCTGGGCCGTCGGTGCCGGCAGTTCCTGGGGTTGCCAGTGACCCGGATGGGCTTGGTCAGGCCGTCCCAGAATGGGCCTGGGCCGTCGGTGCCGGCAGTTCTGGGCTAGGGGCCCGGGTCTGGCTAGCCAGGACTGTTATAAAAAGTGCAATTTTTATAACAGTCCTGGCTAGCCAGACCCGGGCCCCTAGCCCAGAACTGCCGGCACCGACGGCCCAGGCCCATTCTGGGACGGCCTGACCAAGCTCATCCGAGTCACTGGCCCCGCCCTAGGACACTGTACCGCCGGTTCAGCCTGACCACAACTGGTCAACAACAAGCCTGCAGGTTGTACACCCCAAACCCTCTCTGGCCCACCACAAGGCACAGCGGGTTGTTGGAGGGGGGGGGGGCACGAACCCACGCCCTCCCTTTGATGAGAATTGAGTCAGTTAAGCGGCAACGCGTGGACTTCCCAGGAGGTCACCTATAACAGTCCTGGCTAGCCAGACCCGGGCCCCTAGCCCAGAACTGCCGGCACCGACGGCCCAGGCCCATTCTGGGAGCGGCCTGACCAAGCCCATCCCTTTGATGAGAATTGAGACAGTTAAGCGGCGCGCTGGAGTAGTCACAGGATGGGTGACCTCCTGGGAAGTCCACGCGCTGCCGCTTAACTGGCTCAATTCTCATCAAAGGGAGGGCGTGGGTTCGTGCCCCCCCCCCCCCCCCCCCCCCTCCAACAACCCGTTGTGCCCTGTGGCAGGCCAGAGAGGGGTTGGGGTGTACGGCCTGCAGGCTTGTTGTTGACCAGTTGTGGTCAGGCTGAACCGATGGTGCCAGTGTCCTAGGACGGGGCCAGTGACCCGGGATGGGCTTGGTCACGCCGCTCCCAGAATGGGCCTGGGCCGTCGGTGCCGGCAGTTCCTGGGGCGCCAGTGACCTGGGGATGGGCTTGGGCCAGGACTGTTACAGCTTCGATCAATAGCAGCGGTCGCATTCTTCGATTTGTCTTCAATTCTTCCCATACGACGAATTCGGATTACAATTTGGGATCAAAATCATCAAGAAAAATCTAGCAAAACAACATAAAAGGCATGTTTGTTTAAATTACTTTGTAATTGTACATTGGAATGGGTACTTTTGTTAGTGATTTTGATCTGTAAGTTGTCAATATATTATTTCCTATTTCTGTTTAGCAGCTTGCATTGATGCTTGTGGAGATGATCTCAGAATTGTATTTGGAGATTTATGCAACTTTCTAAGTATGCTTATATTTTTTATATCGCCCCGCCTTCATTTCCTTGAGGTCTTAGGGTTTAGGGTTTCTCATTGGAAAGAATAAGCAGGCCACAAACCAAATCGGTATTTCGGTAATAATTGTTGGAGATGCGAATATCAGACTGACAATCTATCAGTGCCAACTATCTCGAAACGATAGAGAGAAGCTTTCCCAAATATCAGACCATCAAAGAGTATCATAAATCTGAAGATAGAATTGATCAAATGCCACCGCCAAGAATCATGGATGAATGAGAAGAAGCTTACTTTAAAATTTAATAAGAGCAATGTTATAAGCAGACTGCATTGTGCTATTCGCAGTCCGTTGATACTCACAGTCCAAAAATTCGTAGACCAATTTTTTAATCCATCCTTCACTCTGTTCAAAGCACAGCTAGTCGTCGAAGATGGGGGGAGTATATTGTGTAGCTCGAACGCATAGCCGGAGATGGGACATAGTGGGAGTAATTGGGCCCAAAAATGATTAGCAACTGGCAAGGTTTATGGGAATATTAGTCTTACAAACACCGTCTCAGGAAAAGAAAACTTTAATCTGTAAACCCTAGATCATAAACCCTAAGCAAGCCCGAAAAGATATCATGCATTTCTTCGTCCGGTGATGAAGCCGAGTTATCTAGAGTTAAGGACAGCTGGTTAGCACCTATGTCGGTAACCTTGCCAACTGAGGATTTCTGAGATGAAACAGATGCTCCTATTGAATTGAGCTCATTCATATAAATTAACCTTGGCGAAGATTGACTGTTTGCCCTTTGTTATGCAAAATCGGTCGTCGAGTGCAGATAAAATTCTCCTGTTCAAAATAAATTTTCTAACGGCAAAAGAGCGGTTACAAAAAAAATAACAACGCACAAAAAATAAAGATCAAGCACCACAAGCAAGAACACAGAAATTTAAGTGGTTCCCCGAAAAATTGAAAATGGGTACGTCCACTGTGCAGACAGAGATCAATTATTTAATAGTTTCTCAAACATACAATACGACTAATATGCAAGGGGAAAATTAAATCGAGATAAAGAGATGAAAAATCTCGAACCCTCCAAGATCCGGTCGTACGCGTTGCGACGAGAAACAAATCGGCGGCGGAAGACGAAGTTGGCGGCTTGATGCGAGAAGAAATACGAACTCCGACAAGAGGTCTAGGGATCAGCTACAGAGGGAAACCGAGTGAGATCCGGCCCGGAAAACTGCTTGCCGAAGACGAAGGCCGGTCGGAGGAAGCACTAGCCAAATAACTTCTGATTGCCGAAAGAAAACTGCTACTGCACCTCCCAGATTGTAGATCTCAATAATTGCTTGTCTTATCTCCGGATGGGGGGGGCTGCCTCCTATTTATATGAGAGAAAACGAAATCTCTCAATTATGAGAGAATATCACAAGCCAAATTTGGCTCAGCCCAAAATAGCAAGAGGATTATTCTTCTCATGATATATTTCCATAAGATGAATACGCCTGAATATGGAAACCAATAGGCACGCGGATTGATGAGGTGTCGCGATCTCAATAATCCGGGCACACGGATTCGTGAGGTGTCACAAATCCAACAGCCCTTAACCTCGGCAAATCTCTAGATGATTTATCTTGAATAAGCTGTCTCTGTAAAAAAAAAAAGGAATGAAATGAGTTAAATTGAACTTACCAAAGTCAAAATTAAATTTTCTAAAGGAACTAGCAAGATGTCAATGGGTTGACATTCACTTTCTTCGTGGAAAAGATGTCAATGAGTAGATATTAGGATTGCGATTATATTTATAAATTTTTGATTTTTTTTTTATTAGAACTGCTTATAACATCACTCTGTAATAACTTCTACTTTTATTGTAAGGCGGCCGCTGCCGCTACCCACCTCCTCACAATTTTGTTGGTAGTCTGAATGGATTACTGACTTACTGAATCACAAGAATGTTCTAATTGTAACAAGTATATTTATAATTTAAATTAAGAAAATTGTGTTCATCAATGAAAAGAACTTCCTACATATTTGCTAATGCGGACAATAAAATAATCTGTTTGGGGCAGCTGTGATGGTGGTAAAAGCTCTATTCCCACCGCCGCACCGCCCTAGCTTTTTCGATTGTTTGGATGATGAGTTTCTTCAAGAAAGATGTTTTGTGGGCTTTTTGAGCGACCGGTATAATCTAGCTTTTCAAAACCGTCCCGCTTTGTCTGCTTTCAATTTTTTTTCTTTTATTCGAGAGTTTACGAAAGTCACGCCCCTACCATTCACGATGTCGTCTTTCTTCCTTCTCGCCGCTGCAAATGTTTTGATCTTCTTCCATTCACGACTCTTCACTCATTCACAATCTTTGCTTCTCACCGCCGACTAAAACTAACTAATAGACAGTAAAACACATATTTGTTATTTAAAATTTATTCTTCTAAACAGGAAACCTAAAACATCTTTTGAAAAAACACTTAAATGGAGATATTCCAAACAGTCAACGCATCTTTTTCAAAACAATTTCCTGGGCAGCTCTAATGCCACAACTGGTTTCCCGACACTATTTTTTCCGCCGCCACCCCCAAACAGAGCCCAAGTAACCCCGAATTATTAATTTGGAAAAACACTTAAATTAATGATATGACCAAAAAATTAGCAATCTTCTGCCCATGTGCCAGCTGTAATCAGTGTTGCTGGACAGCAAAATGCTGAACCTTTTCACTAAAATAAATTAAAATTAAAATTTATGAATATTTTACAAGCAATATAACATGTTTTTACAAGATAGCAATAAACTAGTGTTTGATCTTCACCGCAGAATTGAAGCACTTTGCTGGTAGTGGCAGGCAAAGAATGGCCGGGGCAGTAATTAGTTACTCACAGTTGCTCAGCCACTGAACTAAGAATTAGGTAAATCTAGAATGCTTAGGTCAGCAAAAGCATGCCAGCTTAATTAACTTAAATTAATCACCATTTTAATTAAGATGGTAATTAGCTAGGAGGATAGTTTTGTTTTTAAATAATTAATTAGGAGATTGGTGACCTAATTACATTCCTAATAATCTTCCACTACTCAAAGAAGATAGAAAAGGAATAAAAACTGTTGGGGGGAGGAGAGGAAAAGGATTATTCCACCTGGGCATGCATCATTCGTAAAGCAAGCGGCGGCCCGGACGACCAACGATAACCACGGATAGTGCGGATGTAAGTAATCGTTGAGATAAACTTTGCAAAATGATACTAAGGAAGTATACTTATCAGGCATTGGTACGTGTAACGCACGATGGTCATATATAATAGATCACCGTGCGGGAGCAAAGCCCTCCGTATGATCCGTCCGTATTTGTGTAACGGGGTCGTGTTGAAAAGTGATCGTTGTACAACCCTTATTCTCCGAGGGTAGGACCCACTCAAGGCCACGTAGGCAGGTCAAAGTCAAAGAGGCAAGACAAATCAGCCAGCAGGAGCAAAAGAAGGTTGGCGAGTATTGGCTAAATACTCGCCAGAAGGGCGACTATGGTCGAAGATACGTACCGAGTATCCCGTATGTCGCCCCAAAGTGTCCGGCAACCACAGAAGACCTGAGCGAGTATCAGTCAGGCTTGTGCGAGCAGCAGCAGATACTCGCCAGATGGGCGACTATGGTCGAAGATGCTCGCCGAGTATCCCATACGTCGCCAGGTCAGGGCTGGGCTATAAACCCCCCCCCCCCCCCCCCCCTACCCCTTGGTTGCCTATAAATAGGACCCCAGGGGTACTTGGATTGGCACCTGTGCTTGAGCTTCTGGAACCCCATTTCCGAATTCTATATAATATTATACGAGCAGTCTGGCATGTGGGAATCCCATGCCCGAGCGACGAGTTCAGCGTGCGGTGACAATCAGATCTCCATCGTCACCACACGCTGCTAAATGGAAGAAGACGAGCGTCGGAAATAGTGTCGTGCGGGGCACGAAGTTCCCACGTGTCAGACTGCTAGTACTAGAGAACTCGTGTTATCCATTAGCTGCTTGCCTACTTATATATCATAAAGCCTTTCTTTTATAATTAATCAATTATTTTTAGTTCGAACGAATAAATTATTAAATTGTAATATAACAAAGTGCATGTAAAATAAATTAGGCCCATATAATGATATAAATCATCTTAAATTATTTATTTAAATTGATTCAACCTAAAGCAACCCCAAAAGACATGTATTTTAAAGTTGTTTTTACGGTTATAAATAATATTTTAGATTAAATAACTTAAAATTATAATTTATTCATATATTATTTTATTATGTTTTATAAATTTGAATTGTTTAATAAGAAACAATTTTTTTAGATTAAAACAACTTTAAAATATTAAACTATTTTAGTTTTTTTATAAAAATGGACTTTATTCAAGTAAAAATCTGAAATATAAAAAGTTCTATATGGCTGCTGCGGGTCGTTCGGGTGCTCTGGTAGACCGGTCGAATTGAACCACCTTAGCCCGAAAGCAAACTGAGCGCGCAAAGAGTCAATGAATGAATCGATAAGTGACACGAAAACTTTTAACGTGGAAAATCGAAAATGGTGAAAAATCACACGGTCGGAACTGTGCCGGCTAAATTTCACTATATGCTGGGTGTACAACCCTATATTCGCCGAGTACTCCCGAGGATCCGGGGGAGACAGCTTGGTAGCATCGAACCGCGCAGAGGAAGAGAGAGAGAGGCGGAGAGGGGAAGGAGGGGGCTCGCCCCTCCCCCTCTCGCCCAGCAAGGGAGGCGGAGAGGGGAAGGAGGGGCCTCGCCCCTCCCCCTCTCGCCCAACAAGAGAGGCGGAGAGGGGAAGGAGGGGGCTCGCCCCTCCCCCTCTCGCCCAGCAAGGGAGGCGGAGAGGGGAAGGAGGGGCCTCGCCCCTCCCCCTTTCGCCCAGCCAGAGAGGCGGAGAGGGGAGGGAGGGGGCTCGCCCCTCCCCCTCTCGCCCAGCAAGAGAGGCGGAGAGGGGAAGGAGGGGGCTCGCCCCTCCCCCTCTCGCCCAGCAAGAGAGGCGGAGAGGGGAAGGAGGGGGCTCGCCCCTCCCCCTCTCGCCCAAAAAGAGAGGCGGAGAGAGGGGAGGGGGGGTCTCGCCCCTCCCTCTCTCTCGCCCAGGAGAGATCCCCTCTTCCATTTTTACTATTCGCAGACCGGTGGTCTGCGTTTAGCGCTTCAGAACAGCGGGGTTCGGCTATCCGCAGCCCAATTCAGGGGTATTTTGGTAATCTGACAAACCAGTTTTTGGCTATTTGTAGCCCAACTTCAGAAATCCTATAAATAGGACCAAGGGGGCACCATTTGGAGGCAGACTCATCCTAGGCTAGCTCTCTCCTCCCCTCTCCCTTTCCCCAAATCTCTCTAGGGGGTGAGCGAGAGGCTCCAGTGGTGCTCAAGCTTAGTAGTGGCTTGGGAGGGAAAGTTCCAAGGGGACTTCCGGGTATGTGGCGGGACCTCCCCACTAAGCCCTTGGTCCAGTTCTTAGTTCCGACACCTTCAACCTAGAGCTCTCCCTTGGGGGAAGTAAGGGTCGGTCGCCCCTCAGCCTCGTTGAGGGCCCCGAACTCCACAGAGATCGAGTAGTCGGTTTCAACATTTATGGTGCGGTGAGCGTGGAGTGTGACCGATTCAAGAAACTCTCAAGATGAGCTCCATGGGCGGAGGTGGAGGATGTTCCGACCCAGGTCACTCGCAGCCCCCGGTGGCTGAGGTGACGTTGGAGATGTTTGAAAACTTCAAGCGGGAGGTCGCGCAGGTCTTGCAGGTTGCTCTCAGCCAGCAGCCCAGGATGGAGGTGCCAGCGGGGGGAGAGTGGGGAGGTGTCATACCCCCACTCACCCAGCAAAGGGGCGAGATCCGGAGGGGGGCGCCCTCCCATCTCGCCCCGCCCCAGCAAGGGGGCGAGATCCGGAGGGGGCGCCCTCCCATCTCGCCCCGCCCCAGCAAGGGGGCGAGATCCGGAGGGGGGCGCCCTCCCATATCGCCCTGCCCCAGCAAGGGGGCGAGATCTGGAGGGGGCGCCCTCCCATCTCACCCCGTTCCAGCAAGGGGGCGAGATCTGGAGGGGGGCGCCCTCCCATCTCGCCCCGCCCCTTCCGGTCCAGCCCCAAAGGGGGGTGAGCGGGGAGGCATCCGGCCCCCACTCACCCCGCCCCAAAAGGAGTCGAGCAAATGATGGCAGACGAGACCACCCCGGGTGGTGGCCATCCGATAGCCCGACGGGCGCAGAGGCTGGCAAGTTGACTCCGCAAGAGCATGGAAGGGATGACTTCCAAATGAGAAGAGCCAACCGCCCGAAGTGGAGGCAGGGACCAAGGGCACCCCCTCCACCGCCTCTGCAAACCATGGCGGTTGGCGCAGATAGAAGGAGGAGAGTCAGGAAAGCAGAAAGAAGAGGAAGAAGAAAAGATAGGGTGGTGCTACCCTACTGCGACTTCCACGAGGAGGAATGATCATCTCCCTCAAACAGCCTGAGAAGAGAGTGTCATGGGGGGGGGGGGGGTATGTTGTGTTTGTTCTTTCTTTTGTTATTATTGTTTTCCTTTGTAGCAAGTTCTACCCCTCGCTGGTTGGGCCAGGAGGTTTTGACAAGGGAAATCCCCCCATTTGATGGATAAAGTTATTTTGCTTATATGTTTAATAAGTTCAACGCCGAGATGTCCTCCTCACTCCAGGCTCTCACTAGCTGGGTGAGTCGAATGATCCTCAGAAGGAAAGGCTTACCATCGAGATGTCCTCCTCACTCCAGGCTCTCATTAGCTGGGTGGGTCGAATGATCCTCGGATGGGTAAGTTCAACGTCGAGATGTCCTCCTCACTCCAGGCTCTCACTAGCTGGGTGGGTCGAATGATCCTCGAAAGGAAGGGCTTACCATCGAGATGTCCTCCTCACTCCAGGCTCTCACTAGCTGGGTGGGTCGAATGATCCTCGGAAGGAAAGGCTTACCATCGAGATGTCCTCCTCACTCCAGGCTCTCACTAGCTGGGTGGGTCGAATGATCCTCGGATGGGTAAGTTCAACGCCGAGATGTCCTCCTCACTCCAGGCTCTCACTAGCTGGGTGGGTCGAATGATCCTCGGAAGGAAGGGCTTACCATCGAGATGTCCTCCTCACTCCAGGCTCTCACTAGCTGGGTGGGTCGAATGATCCTCGGATGGGTAAGTTCAGCACCGAGATGTCCTCCTCACTCCAGGCTCTCATTAGCTGGGTGGGTCGAATGATCCTCGGAAGGAAGGGCTTACCATCGAGATGTCCTCCTCACTCCAGGCTCTCACTAGCTGGGTGGGTCGAATGATCCTCGGATGGGTAAGTTCAACGCCGAGATGTCCTCCTCACTCCAGGCTCTCACTAGCTGGGTGGGTCGAATGATCCTCGGAATGAAGTGCTTACCATCGAGATGTCCTCCTCACTCCAGGCTCTCACTAGCTGGGTGGGTCGAATGATCCTCGGATGGGTAAGTTCAACGCCGAGATGTCCTCCTCACTCCAGGCTCTCACTAGCTGGGTGGGTCGAATGATCCTCGGAAGGAAAGGCTTACCATCGAGATGTCCTCCTCACTCCAGGCTCTCACTAGCTGGGTGGGTCGAATGATCCTCGGATGGGTAAGTTCAACGCCGAGATGTCCTCCTCACTCCAGGCTCTCACTAGCTGGGTGGGTCGAATGATCCTCGGAAGGAAAGGCTTACCATCGAGATGTCCTCCTCACTCCAGGCTCTCATTAGCTGGGTGGGTCGAATGATCCTCGGATGGGTAAGTTCAACGCCGAGATGTCCTCCTCACTCCAGGATCTCACTAGCTGGGTGGGTCGAATGATCCTCGGAAGGAAGGGCTTACCATCGAGATGTCCTCCTCACTCCAGGCTCTCACTAGCTGGGTGGGTCGAATGATCCTCGGAAGGAAGAGGTGGCTCTCACTAGTAGAGCTCGCTCCTAGGAGTGTGTCGACCCAATGTCGACCACTAGTAGAGCTCGCTCCTAGAACCACTTGGTCCCGAGTAGACTCGCTAGCCGGGCTCTCATTAGCCGGCAAGGTTGGAGGACCTCTTGGGAAGGCAATGTATTTTTCCAAGAAAGCACCGATAATCAGGTTCCCAGCGACACTCGTCGAATATACAGGGTTGGACATTTCTTTCCGAGCGTGAGCCACGCTCGAAAAGAGCGGGGATTGTGTACAACCCTATATTCGCCGAGTACTCCCGAGGATCCGGGGGAGACAGCTTGGTAGCATCGAACCGCGCAGAGGAAGATAGAGAGAGGCGGAGAGGGGAAGGAGGGGCCTCGCCCCTCCCCCTCTCGCCCAACAAGAGAGGCGGAGAGGGGAAGGAGGGGGCTCGCCCCTCCCCCTCTCGCCCAGCAAGGGAGGCAGAGAGGGGAAGGAGGGGGCTCGCCCCTCCCCCTCTCGCCCAGCAAGGGAGGCGGAGAGGGGAAGGAGGGGCCTCGCCCCTCCCCCTCTCGCCCAGCCAGAGAGGCGGAGAGGGGAGGGAGGGGGCTCGCCCCTCCCCCTCTCGCCCAGCAAGAGAGGCGGAGAGGGGAAGGAGGGGGCTCGCCCCTCCCCCTCTCGCCCAGCAAGAGAGGCGGAGAGGGGAAGTAGGGGGCTCGCCCCTCCCCCTCTCGCCCAGCAAGAGAGGCGGAGAGGGGAAGGAGGGGGCTCGCCCCTCCCCCTCTCGCCCAAAAAGAGAGGCGGAGAGAGGGGAGGGGGGGGGGGGTCTCGCCCCTCCCTCTCTCTCGCCCAGGAGAGATCCCCTCTTCCAGTTTTACTATTCGCGGACCGGTGGTCTGCGTTTAGCGCTTCAGAACAGCGGGGTTCGGCTATCCGCAGCCCAATTCAGGGGTATTTTGGTAATCTGGCAAACCAGTTTTTGGCTATTTGCAGCCCAACTTCAGAAATCCTATAAATAGGACCAATGGGGCACCATTTGGAGGCAGACTCATCCTAGGCTAGCTCTCTCCTCCCCTCTCCCTTTCCCCAAATCTCTCTAGGGGGTGAGCGAGAGGCTCCAGTGGTGCCCAAGCTTAGTAGTGGCTTGGGAGGGGAAGTTCCAAGGGGACTTCCGGGTATGTGGCGGGACCTCCCCACTAAGCCCTTGGTCCAGTTCTTAGTTCCGACACCTTCAACCTAGAGCTCTCCCTTGGGGGAAGTAAGGGTCGGTCGCCCCTCAGCCTCGTTGAGGGCCCCGAACTCCACAGAGATCGAGTAGTCGGTTTCAACACTGGGGGTTACAATCGAAAATTAAGAATTCGAGCGCGACAAAACGCGACTCGCTACGAAGGTAGAGAGAGCGAAAGAAAACTTTGAGGGTGACATGCCACCTCTCGGAAAACTAAGTACTACTTCTTCTGGGAACGAAAGTGAGATCACTGAGTCGCCTTTTCGGGACCCGAAGGATTCCCGAATCGCTTAGGAAGATGGTCTTCTGGAGCGAATGAAATCTCCAAGTCCACGAAGGAGATCTTCCAAGCCCGAAGGAGATCTTCGAACGTCGAAGGAGAACTCAGAAGAAATCTTCCACGGAGCTCTCTCGGGTGCAGAAGGCAAAATGTCTTGAAATGAAGGCCATGAGCTCCTTTTATTGCCTTGGGCAGGGGTAGTCCGATAATTTTGTCGTCGTAACCACCGTAACTGCCTGACGGGCGAATCACGTTCGCCGATTTGGAGCACACTGATTGCCATTTTTCGTAAATGACCGTCTCGCCCTTAGGGCAGGTTGGGCAGTTCGGCCAGCTTCGTTGACGGTGATGAAGGCGGCGAACGAGGCCTGCAATATGAGAAATTAAGAAAGGTTAACTGTGCGCGTTTCGAGAACGTTGAAGCATTCTGAACATGCGCGGAAGTGTTCTGAGGGTGCAAGTTGCAACGAACACTGGAGCGTTCTGAGCGCGCAACAAACACAGGAGCGTTCTGAGCGCGCAACGAACACGAGAGCGTTCTGAGCGGGCAACGAACACGGGACCGTTCTGAGCACGCAACGAACACGGGACCATTCTGAGCGGGCAACGAACACGGGAGCGTTCTGAGCGCGCAACGAACACGGGACCATTCTGAGCGCGCACCGAACCCGGGAGCGTTCTCAGCGCGCAATGAACCCGGGAGCGTTCTCAGCGTGCAACGAACACGAGAGCGTTCTGAGCGCACAACGAACACGAGAGATGAGAAACCACGCTCCCCAAGGGGAAAATGAGCTCCGGCCGCACCCGACGAGGGGGTACGGCTTCGGCCGCATCCCCCGCATGGGGGGGGGGGGGGGGGGCGGTTTGGTCGTACCCCTATGGGGGGGGTGCGGGTTGGCCGCACCCCCCATTATGGGGGTGCGGGCTACCCGCACCCCACTAGTGGGGGGCGCGCTGACCGCACCCCAATAGTGGAGTGCGGTCTTGACTGCGCCTGACGCTGATAGAGCGCGAATTGCTAGTGGCGGGTTTCTTCACTCTCATGATCATGGGTTGGACTTGACCCCACTAACTCCACCTCTCCTTAGTGAAGTCTCCTCTAAACGCACTCCGAAAGTGCCTATAAATCTACAGGTGCACATCAATGCCTATTCAAATTATTCTAGAAAGTAAAAACAGCTTATTCTTTAATTATTTTTGTATCACAGTGGCAGTGTGAATTGGAGGTTACCCAAATGTTTTTTCCTCAGGCTCCCTTTGGTGAGAAATATTTAGGTACGTGTAATGCATAGTGATCATAATAGATCACCATGCTGGAGTAAGTCCCGCCGTATGATCTGTGATTTAGACGGTGTAGATTATTTGTGAAAATATATGTCGGTTTTTGTTTAATACGATCGCATATATTGAAAAGTGAAATATATGCCCGTATTCTTGTTGGCGGAAATATACGGCGGGATCGGGGGTCGCGCATGATAATCGAAGGTACGTTACACACACCAACATTTTTTCCCCCTATGTCGCGATGGTGGAGGACATGAACACGGTGATTATGAACCTTTGACCGTCAGACCTCACCTAAGGAACTCCATCCACTTTTATGTTCAAAACTATAAGGCTCCGTTTGGCACAGTTGCGGCGGCCGTGAACACGGTGGTTATAAATTGTCATTCCTGAATGCCCGACCTCACCTAGAGAACTTCATCCACCTCTATTTTCAAAACTAATTTTTTTTCTTGGTGGTGGTCATAACCGTTATCTTGTCAAACATACATTCGATGACGTTTTTGTTCATCGAGCAAAAACACCGTGCAAAACAGAGCCTAGTTTTTTTTTCTTGACGACTGTCGTAATTATTGTCATGTCAAACATACATTATATATAATTACGACGCAAAAGATCACTTTATAGTTTATATTTATCATACCGCCGGCGAAATAAATAATTAATAAAGATATCAAAATAACCATAAAATAATTTTTTTGTCCCTTTAAAATCTGCCCGAATATGATTTTTTGTTTTTTTTTTATTGCGAATTTCACTGACGGTCTAATAACGGATCACAGGATCAGATTTGACACGGACCAGGTTTAAGGTTCAGACTACCGGACCTAAAAATCTCTCCACAGAGAGGGGCAGAGAGCCGCGGCGGTGATGATAGCAATTAAAAACCGGCCGGCAGCCCACCCACAAATATTACTGTTTAGCTTTCGACTCAAGCAGGAAGACGAAGAAGATGGTCCGCCCAATTAATTTTCCGGCGCCCGCTTATATCCATTCATTCTCTCATACTCCGGCCTGCTGATTCATGAAATTAATAAAAGATGCTGCCGGCAGCAGCTTTCTTTTCAGCAGCTCTGCGGCCAGAGAAAATGCTAGCCTTACACTGTAGCCTTACACTGCATGCATAATTAATGCACTGCAGAAGGCATAATTGTTGAACAGTTAGCCAACCACCGGCTGTCGGCGGCGACGGCGAACAACCACCATGCATAATCTCCACGCACAGCGCCGCGAAGCAGACGTATCAGTGAATAAGAATTATGGAAAGCTACAGCGATTCATGATAAGTTGATGGGATCGAGCGCGGGTGTGGCGATCAATTAAAGCTGCAGTGAGGAAGATGACACTATCGATCTTCTTCTCCACTTATATCTTACTACTATATAAGAAAATAGGCTTATCGGTGTAATGCCCTGCCAATCAATACCCACCGTCCGATCTAACAATGAAATTTCTCTATTTAAACTCAGCCGTCCGATCTGATTTCATCACAACATCTCAGCCGTTCGATCAACCTGGAACGTTGATTCAATCTCGACCGTCCATTTTTTTCCCTAGGTCTCCTAAACCTACCTTGATATGGTGTCTTAAACCTATAAATTTTATAGGACCCCTACCTTACAAAGTGAAATTACTATCTTACCCCCGCTATTTTGAAAAAAAACTAGTTGCGGGCGGGGCAGGCCTGTGGGCCCCGCTTATTACAGTTATAGGGTCTTGAGTGGGGTTTAAACCACTTTTTAATTTAAAAATTATAAATTTTTTAAAGAATGCGGCAGCCCGGGATCGAAGTGGCGACCTCCCATACAGGAATGTAAACCTTTACCACTCTGCCTACGATGGAGATGTGAAGATCCCAGAACTATTTTATACATATAATAATAAATTGATATATATATTATGCCCCATGGGTTATGTTTTGTGCAATTTTTTTATATAGCATTAATTTTTTCTTTTTTTCTAATATTTATATATATATATATAACGGTTCAACCCCGGTTAAACCGGTTGGACCGATTCGACCTTGAACCTCTCCCTCTGCCGGTTCGATGCCCGGTCCGATTTTCAAAACCTTGATATTATTTTTTTTAAAACATTTTAAAAAAAACTTGCTTTTTTTTAAAAAACACATTTAGAAATCACATCATCCGTGAATTCATTTTCTTTAAAATGAATTTAAATTTATTAATTAAATTAATCATTATTAATTATGAGTCGGGCACCCCGAAGCCCGTCGGGCGCCCCGATGCCCGCCGGTGCGGGCAAAGCCCGCCGCTGCTGGCCGGGTACTGTCGCGCGGGGCACGGGGGGGCCCCCGTGCACTGTCACTCGTAGTTATATATATATATATGTATATAATTAATATATTTATATATTTTTTATTTCCCTTATAATTAGGTGCACTGTAAATGGAGAGGATCCCCATGGAAGTAATATACGGGCGCTGTGGAAAGATTGGAGAACACGTGGTAATTTTTTTTGCGCAAAGGCCACCGCGATTAATTACTTAGGATTATCTTCATTTTTTGACAAAATGGATAATATTCATTTCACTAAATGTATTTATCTTATCCTTTTATATTTTTTTCTTTTAATAAAAAAAATCTATACTAATAGATGTATTTTAGGATGATCTTGTCCATCAGATCGAGAAATGAATACTATCTATTTCGTCAGAAATGTAGAGGATCCGGATCCTAAATAAGTTGGTACACCACAAGTATCATGCTTATCGTGTGAGGAAGATCTCATCCGTCCGATCTGCTGTCAAATCGCTAGGAAAATTCGGGATAAAAAAAAAACTGATATCTGATCGAACTTTAAAAGTCCCAATATCTCCGCGGATTTTTTTTAATAATTATTTTATTGATAAATAAGATGTTAAATGATTGTAAAAAAACATAATTAATATTCTCTAATTTGTTTTATAATTTTTTTTAATAAAAAATATTTTTATTAGGGCAGTGTACCACGCACCCATATGAAAAAAAATTTGGGCATCTGTGCACTGTCATTCGTACATATTAATAAAAGTTATTTATTGCAGCTGATAAATATTATTTGTTGAACAATAGTACTCTTTGTCTCAGGTTTAAACATCAAATTTTATTAAATTATTAGTTTATATTTTTATTAAAATATAATTTAAATAAATTATTTATATTTGATTTGAAAATAATTTCAATGGCCAAGATTAACTTGATGATCCTCCTCATTAGGGCCGTACCACACACAGATTTTCTTTTTAATATAGCATAGATATTTTTCTTAGAATTATAGTCCCGCGTAACAACGAGAAAGAAAAATACCTGAAGCTTCTCGCGTAAAAGTAGTAAGTCCAGGTGACCGGTAATTTTTTGTTTGATGTGATTTATAGGCTCCGTTTGGCGTGATGGTGGCGGTCACGAGCACGATGGCTATGAAATGTTGTTCGTGAACGCCCGACCTAATCTAAATATTTTCATCCACTTTTATGTTCAAAATTAGGTAGCTTTTCTTGAGAGCAGTCATAACCATTGTCTTGCCAAACATGCATATTATGACGGTGGCGTTTTTGTCCAAACTCATCGGAGCAAAAAAAATCGTGTCTAACGGAGCCCTATACACCAAAGTAAAGCTCAAAATTAAAATTTCTCAGGACACCTGAGCTCAAAAATGGAAGTTACCCAAACACTGCATTCCTTCTGGAAGGAGAATCAAAAATGTCTTCGGGACAAAAATGGAAATTAATGAATCCTGGAATCATTATTGTCACGCCCATTTATATTATGCGATTGTTAACCGCAACTCAATTTTGGTTTGTCGCACCTCAATGTGAACCGCAATATATAAATTTTAAAAAAATTAACCGCAATCCGTTATTTAACTTGCCGCACCCCGCTGTTATCTGAGGAAGGAGGCGTCAGACAACTTTAACGAGAGGAAGGAGGAACCAAAGGGGATATGCGAGGAGTTGGGCGTGACTGAAGACGGTATACGTACGCGAGGGGTTAAGATTTTAAATTTGGGTTAAGATTTTAAATTTTGGGTTGCGGTTAATTAAACAAAAAAAATGAGATGTTATTTAAAATTTTGGGTTGCGGATAGCTAAAGACGAGTTGCGGTTAACAATTGCCTTATATTATTAGTTTTCAAAATTACAAGATTAATGCATTGTTAAAGTGTTTCAACCCGAAATTGTTTTGTCCGGGAACCGGACCGTGAAAACGGTCCGGATATAAAAGCAAAAGTGTTTTCGCGGTTCTCGCGGAAACCTTTTTTCATCCCGCGCATTTCCCCTACTATTCGTTCCACCCGGTGTTCTTCCCCTTTCTCCTAGTTCCGGCCACCACCTTCGTTCCCATTCATCTGTCTTCCGGCGACCCGCGCAGCTTTCTTTTTATCGTTCTTCCGGCTACCTTCGCATCGCTCTCCTTATTCCGACGAAGAGCGACCTCGGCTCCAACTCTGTAATCTCTTCCGGCGAACAGTTAGCTTTCGTTCCTCCGGCCACCTGGAACCAAGCGATTTCGTCATCTACGAGCATGGATGCAAGCACAGAAACTGTAGAGAAGAATATTCCGGCAGATAATGTGAGTGAATATCGACCTAATAATTTTAGTTTCGTATGTATGATAGATCTGTAATGTTCACTTTGTAGTTCCCGTGATAATGTCGAAAAAATTTAAGCATACTGTTGACTAAGGCGATTGTGTTATATCCAGTCAGATTTGTTTTAATTTAAGCATACTGTGTTGTTATCCGGTCGGATATTGTTGACTTTGGCGAATGTGTGTACCATCCAGTCGGATTTTTTTAATGTAAGCTTACTGTATTGTATTCCGGTCGGATAATGTTGACCGGGATTTGACCTTACCAGAAATTAACTTGTCAATTAATTCTTAATGGTAGGTGAATGGCGTTGTTGTTTTTCCGACCGTGCACTCTGATGAGGAAGCCTACAATATGTACAAGGAGTACGCTCGCAAAGTCGGATTCAGTGTGCGCAAAGAACATATCTACTACTGGACACACATTCGGATTGTGAAGGCGAGGGAGTTTACATGCGCGAAAGCTGGTCTTAAACGATTGAATCCGGAGAACGATGCGCAAAGAAAATTCCGCAAACTTGATACTCGTACAGGATGCTTGACTTGCTTACATTTCGCTGCCGATAAAGAAGGAAAGAATTGGGAGGTGGTTAAATTCGTAGAGGAACACAATCACGCCCTCGCTCCAGAAAATGATAGTCATATGCTGAGATCTCATCGGGACATTTCTGATATTCAAAGAGGTCTTTTGAAGAGTATGACCGGTGCTGGTATCAAAACGATTCAAGCATTCAACTACATGGCTGATGAGGTGGGTGGATACGAAAATATCGGTTTTTGTAAAACAGATGCATACAATTATGTATAGCGAGAACGAAGAGCCTTAATAGAAAGTGGGGATGTCAATAGTTTGCTGAAAATTTTTAAGGAAAGACAAACAGAAGATAGCATGTTTTCCTATGATGTCCAAGCAGACGATTTAGGACGTCTGACTAGTTTTTGCTGGATGGATGGTCAGAGCAAGGTTGATTATGATACCTTCGGGGATGTTATTATTTTTGATACCACTTATCGGTTGAATAAATATAACTTGGCTTTCGCTCCGTTTATTGGGATAAACCATCACTGGCAAAATGTCTTTGTTGGTGGAGCCTTTGTTGCGGAGGAAACCATTGAATCGTTCATTTGGGTTTTTGAAACCTTCTTAAGATTTGTCGGTGGCAAGCAACCACAAACTATTTTTACAGATCAAGATCAGGCGATGGCCGTTGCAATTGGGAGGGTTTTTACTAGCACGCGACACCGCCTTTGTCAGTGGCATATTTCCAAGAAAGCTCCTACGAAGGTTCCATCCTTTAACAGTGATAAGGGTGTCAGATCTTTATTCTACCATTGCATGAGCAAATGTGATGATGTGGCCGAGTTTGACTCATGTTGGAGTGGGATGATTTCAAGAGGCAACTTGAAGGACAACAGATGGCTTTCGGATTTGCACAAAATCAGAAATAGATGGTCCACTGCATTTAATAAAGACGTTGTAGACCTTGGAATTCTGTCTACCCAAAGAAGTGAATCTGCAAACAATGTTTTACATGGATGCGCAAAACCAACAAGTTCTCTTGTTGAGTGTTATATGAGAATGGAGAAGATGATTTCATCTTGGCGCAAATCTGAACATGATGAAGATTTCAAGTGCAAACATGGGACAATCACTTTGAAATTCAAAAATTTTCCTTTATTAAGGCAAGCATCCAAAGTATACACAAGAAAAATATTTGCCGTATTCGAACAGATTTTTATGGATGGAGCTATTAGTGTGTGCATTAGTGAAGAAGTTCGATACGAGGATGATAATGTTTTATATGTCACTAGACATTGTGACGCGATTGTGGAGGACAAGCAATGGGTAGTTAAACTTAACTCTAACACATTTGATGCCATGTGCTCTTGCAAGGGTTTTGAGACAAGAGGAATGTTGTGCAAACACATCTTATGTGTCTACAAAGCTAAGAATGTGAAACAAATAAATTCTTGTTATCTACTAAAAAGATTCACTTTAGCGGCCAAAAAAGAATTGTACCTTCCCAAGAACACAATCATGAAAGATGTTCAACCCAGCATGGTGTTTAGAAACCATCTTCTACGGTTCACTTATGACTTAGCTCAAATAGTTGATACGTGTCATCCGGCTCAACAACATGTTTTGGCTGTCTTGACTGAATTGAGGAGAAGCACGGAAGATATTGTTGACATACATGCGGGGTTGAAGAAAGGAGTGAGTAAAGAAAAAGTTCAGAGTACTAGCATATTGAAGGATCCAAAAGGTGCACGTCCTAAAGGAGTGTCAAATGCTCGATTGAAGGGCTTTTTCGAAAAACCAGCAAAGAAGCAAAGTTAGTTACCATTTATACATTTGATTTGTAAGATTATTTTGCATATGCTTCCGACTATGTTTAATATAAATAATGTGCTAACTAATGCAGGAATAAAAAAGGAGCCTAAATCTAACGCAGGACCATTGGATGAAGAACCAATTGAGTTTGACTTTATGGGAATTGCCAAGATCGAGAGAAGCCCCGACCACGTGTCTCTCAATGTAATTAGTGATGAGATTGATGAAGTGTCATTGTCCGCGACATATAATTTCTGTGGGTTGCCCGATGTGCTTCTTAGTTGAACTTTTGGTGGTTTTATCTCGGATGACATATAATGTATTTTTTCATTGCTATGTTCAACAAATTAAGGGAGTAAGGACTATTAAATTGCAGACCGAGAATATTCAAATAAGGTATACATATGATGTAGATATGTTCCCTCCTCAATTGCAGTCTCCAATTGCAGACCGAGAATATTCATATAATTACTACCAACTTGCTAAGTGTAGGACAGGTAATATTATAGACAGTGATGGAAATCTTGTAGTCTCAGTCATTATGACAAAAAACATACAAACTACAAAACCATAGAAATGGTAGAAGGCTTATCTAAAATTACTATGCATCAAAACCCAAACCCTTGAAACAAAAACTAAAAAACCTACAGATTAATAACACAGTCATCTATTGTGTTGCAGTAAAAACTTCGATCATTTCTACGGCAATTTCAGCTCTAAACTTTGGCATATTATTTTGCCAATCATCTAAATTCTCCCAGCTAATTGACTTCTTCCCCTTCGCCGCCACAGCCTCCATGTACTTCAGAACATATACTCCGCAGTCATCGCCTCCTGTTTGAGTGGGTGCTCCCTCCACAATGCGTATGTTCCATTCGTTAATCCCAGCAGGTAGTGCATCACTCCTATCTTCATACAGTCCCGTAATCTGTGAAAAAACATGAGTTAGATAAAATAATTACAAATTAGATGAAATGTCATTTGCAGGAACATATATAAGAAAATATACCAATGATTGCAGTGAAACTTGATGCATCTTGTTCGGCATCGAATCATAAAAAAACCATTCTTTTTCACGTAAATTGCAAATTAACAATGCCCAATGAGCCGGCAGGTGCACAGGCAAGAATATATACTCTGCTGCTGCGACATTTTGGGGTGTAATATGGGATAACAAAGGCTCATAGGGGACATTCCTGCACTTCCAATTCTGCAAGATTACAACGGTTAAAGTATTAAATAGGGAACATTCGACTTAAAAAAAATAAGATAAACAAACATTTCTATGTATGAATGTTACCGGATATGAGGGGGACACATAAATAAATTTCTGCCATGAACGAGGCGATTTGGTCCTTCGATGATGTAATACCACGGCAAACGCATCGATGTGTATGTCCATAAGCCATCCGTTGTGTAGCAGGTCTTCCATCGCCGATCTAGTCAAAGTTGTATTCCCCCTTTCGAATACGTACTCACTAGAGAAGAGAACATAAGAGCAGTTTCAATGAAAATACCAAAGTATAGAAGAAGCAATTTCATGAAAATCATTTTGTTTGGTGCAGTTGGGAGCCTGAAGATTAAAATTGCAAGCAAATGAATATCAACACAATAAAACTATAGTAAAAAAGCAAGCAAATGAATACCTAGCACTGTAGCGGCTTAACGTAGAGTCTATGAGGTCTCTTGACACTATCGTCAAATGAGACCGTCCAGGGAATTTTATTTCTTCTTTCCGATTCCCCACCTCTTCATCGTTAGCACGTCTTCTTTTGCGGTGTTTAGAAATAGGGGTAGATTCACTAACAGTAATTGTTTCTTTGGATGACTTTTTTGGCGTGCAAACGACTGACGTAACAATCGGTGCCGGTGGTGTGGGGGTAGTTGATTGATGATCATGATGTGATGACAACGATTTAATCAAGGCACGAAGGGCATCAAAATTCTCACGGACCTCAGCCATAATTCTTTCCTCAGATCTTTTTATCTCTGCACGAATAAAATTCTTTAATTTTTTTTCTTATTCCTTCTTCTGCGTCTCTTTCTTCATCTTATCTTTCAACAATCTACTTCTCTCCCTATCTACCAACACCTCTTTCATTTTTCCAGCATCTTTCTTCATCGGCCTCATCTTCAACACCTCCTCAAAAGAGGAGTCCGACTCCTCTGGACCAAGCACATGTTGCTCCTCCGCACTTAAAAAAACAAACGACGGTCTCACCTACACATTAAATGGGTTGTTCACAACATCAGCTAATTAGTACTTAAGTCTACACAAAATAAATCAAAGAACAAAAAACTACCTTTTTCTTTAAAAATAACATGGTCGGTATATCTTCACAGAACTTAAACGAAAAACCGGCTTTGGCGGCCCATCGACACAACCGGGGCGTAGCCATCTCATCTACCGGTACTTGGATGTGTGTGTGTTCAAAAAACCAAACCTATACGATTGTAAACCATAAAAGTTATAATAATTATCAAACAACATAAAAGGTATTAAACATGTAAAGAACTTACCACAAGAATAATTGAGCATCCTTCTAGGTAGCCCAAACTGGCAGGTTCTTTTTGGGTACAGCTCTTTCTATACAAATCCTCAAATTGTTTATGCAGAAAAGTATGTACAGCCTTCGGCCAATTATATCTTCTAAACTCAACTACCCCACCAAACTTTTCCAGGCAGACTGGAAGTCTAAGAGACTTCAACGGAAATAAAAATCGGCAAAGTAAATAGTTGACCAGTGCATCAACTCTTTGCATTTCTATATCAGTACTAGGCTCCTCTATATTAGCTAATTCATGCAATTCTGTTTCTACTTCAGCTATAGACACATTAGAGAGTGGAGATCTATTGAAGTCATAGTCTTCTCCGCTATTGGGTAGGCCAAGTATAAGTGCCACCTCATTAACTGACATTTTGATATAATATTGGCCTAGGAGAAAGGCGCTTTTCTCCGGCCTATATAACCTAATGAGACCGTAAAGTAGAGGAATATTCTGGGGGATGTCTGGGAGGGTAAAGAATTGCATTACAGAGCAGTTAATTAATATATCCCTTGATTCCTCTGATAGAACATCCAACAAAGGTTGTGCTCTTTTCTTAAAAGTGGAAATGGCACACCTAGTGTTCAGATAGGTCCCTGTTGGTTGGTCTCCCATCTGCAAATGCAAACACATAAACAAAAACTGTGATCCAGGATATTTCCGGCCGGAAATACGAAAAAATGTAAATGCTAAAGGTTCTGATACAGGATTTATCCGACCGGATCTATAGAAACTGAGGCAAAAAAAATTGCACAAACCGTATTATAATCTACTTTTACAAGCATGACAGCAGATCTTGAGAAATTATAACCGGTTCCAACAATATGGATTTCCAAAATAGCTAACAGTTCTAAGGGGAGTGGGCATTTACAATCAGTGCAACAAAATGGATACTCATAAATGCTATTGTTCACAACCAATATGGAAATAAAGAACCACGTAGGTGCCGTAGAAGATCAGCAAAAACCCTAGCCTTCACGGATGTCAGTCGCCGTCGAAGAAACCCTAGCCCGCGAATGACCCGTCACTGATTTGCGTCCGTCGCCGATCTGCGTCGCCGTCGAAGCCGTCACTGATCGTTGTCGCTGCGCCCAACGAGAGGAAGGAGCAGTTTTCCCTACCCGGAACGTTCGTTGCGCCCGACGAGAGGAAGGAGGAGCAATTTTCGTTACCCGGAGCGTTTTTGAAATGAGGGTTTCGAATTAATAACGACGGGAGGGGTTTTCGAAATAAAGAAAAAAAGCCAAGCTTTTATATCCGGACCGTTTTCACAGTCCGGTTCCCGGACCAAACAATTTTCCTGTTGTGTGGGGCATGATTGGCCTCCATCGTGTGTTTGTGATTGATTTGATGTGACTAATAAATTATGCCTCCGTTTTGCACAACGGTAGCGGTCGTGAATACGGTGATTATGAACCGTCGTTCGTGAACTCCTGACCTCACTTAAAGGAACTTCATCCAATTTTATGTTCAAAACTAGTTTTTCTTTTCTTCGTGCACAACAGTCATAACCATTGTCATGTCGAGCATACATTAAATGACGTGGTGTTTTTGTCGGAAAATACCGGAGCATAAACTCTACGCCAAACGGAGCCTATGGCTCAGTTTGGGACGGCTCTGGAGGATGAAAAATCTATTTTTCAACCGCCATAGCTGTTTTTTAACTGTTTGGGACAGCTCTCTAGTCCAGCTTCTTGAAAAGAATTTCTTCAAATAAGTTATTTTAGAGGCCCTTTGAGAAGCCAGTCCAACATAGATTTCTAAACTGTTTTTTTTTTTCTGTTTTTAGCTTTTTCTCTTTTATTAACTCCACCTCGCTGCATACCACTCCAACATTTTCGTCCGAGCGCGCATTTCCGGTCTGGCACTTGTTTTCGGCCGGGCACTCATTTTTCGCCTGAGCGGCCATTTTCGCCCGGAATCTCGTTATTTTTGCCCAGGCGCACATTTTCGCCAGGGCGCGCATTTTTCGCCCTGGCAGTCATTTTTCGCTCGGACGCGCGTTTTTCGCCAGGGCGCCAGATTTTCGCCCGATCGGCTGTTTTTCGTCTGGGCTGCCATTTTTTGCTCGAGTGCGCGTTTTTTCACTTGCGCCCATTTTTTGCCCGTGCGCGTGTTTTCCAACTTGCGCCCATTTTTTGCCATGGTGGTCGTTTTTCGCCCTGGCGACCATTTTTCGCTCGGGTGCGCGTTTTTCGACCGTGCGACCGTTTTTCGCCCGGGCGGATGTTTTTCGCCCGGATGACCATTTTTCGCCCGGACGCGCGTTATTCGCCTGAGTGGCTATTGTTCTCTCGTGCGGCCGTTTTTGTCCGGGGCGCGTTTTTTCGCCCGAGCGCGCATTTTTCACCCGGGCGCCCTTTTTTCGCCCAAGTGGTCGTTTTTTGCCCGAGCGACCGTTTTTCGACCGATCGGCCGTTTTTTACCCGACCGTCCATTTTTTGCCCGGGCGGCCGTTTTTACCCGAGCAAACATTTTTTTCCCGGACGCGAATGTTTGCATGGGCGCGAGTTTTCACAACTATTATATTTCAATATTTTTGTTTAAAAACAATTTTCAAATAGTTGTTCTACCGAACAATTTAAATGAAAAGGCTATATTCAATCATCACTTATGCAAATACTCTCCAAATAATCCGTAGCTCTCTCATCAGAGTTTTTCTGAAAGCTCTATTCTAAAAGCTCTATTAGATCAGCGGATTTTTCATCCGCTAGAGCTGTCCCAAACAGAGCTTATGTCTGCTAATTAGTTCGATCGTGTCGTCTCAACATCATCCCATGATATATTTTTAGGGAAATTATATTGGCAGCCCCTATTTGGCTATTGGCACACCAATTTCTACGAGTTATTACGCGTCTTCTGAAAATACGTCTTGTACATACATTTTTAGGGAAAGTGTTCAACGCGAAAATTGTAGATCTCGTCGAGATCTACAACTTTCGCGTTGAACACTTTTCCTAAAAATGCATGTACAAAGCATAATTTCAAAAATTCGTCAAAAATTTGCTATAATTACGATCAGGGCGGCATATGCCTTGTGCGTGCATTTTTAGGAAAAGTGTTCAACACGAAAGTTGTAGATCTCGACGAGATCTACAATTTTCATGTTGAACACTTTTCCTAAAAATGCATGTACAAGACGTATTTTCAGAAGGCGCGTAATAACTCGTAGAAATTGGTGTGCCAATAGCCAAATAAGAGCTACCAATATAAAGACCCTATTTTTAACCGGCATTAATTTCTATCTTGGGTATTCTACGTGCTTAGTATTTGACAATGAAAATATTTTTAACCGACATATAATTTTCGCGCATGCTTACATATTTTTTTACTTTATTTTTTCTTCTCATTATATTTATATTATTATATTGTTATTTAATTTTATTCTTAAAACTATTTTAATCAAAAAATATATATATATATTTTTAACTACTATAAACAAGAAGTTGCAAAAGTATCATATATAGGCTTCGTTTGGGGGGACTTATTTTCACCGGTCAAGCGGTCACGACCGCATGAACCGGACCTTAATTAAGGTCCGGTTCATGCGGTCGTGACCGCTTGACCGGTGAAAATAAGTCCTTCCAAACGGAGCCATAGCCTCATTCTTTTACTCCAATGACTTAACATATATTATAAAAAAAATGAAAATTTATAAAATATAATGACTATCTTTGTAATTACACAATATTCCTATAATAAAAAAATAAGATTGCGTTCGTTTCGCGGGTTTTGAGAGGAACGAATTGGGTTTTGGTATATCAAAACCAAATTTTTTTGTTCGTTTAACATTTTTTAGGAAGAAATTGACATTCACAAAAAACCTATGGCTCCGTTCGTTAGTAGGTTTTGAGAGACAGGAATTGATTTTCCTATGGCGCAAAGGTTTTGGAAATGGGCAAAAAATAAATTCATGTGTTCGTTTTGAGAAGATTTTGAGAGAAAATGATGATGAACATTGTCAAAATGATGATGAATTTCGGCCAAAATGATGATTAACTCCGACCACAATGATGATGAACAGTATCAAAACTATCCCAAAATCCATCTAAATAGGTATGTTTTGGGCATAGAAGGATTTTTTAAATAGTAAAACCCATGGGTTTTGGGCCAAAACCTATCCTCTTTTTTAAAATAAGCAAACGAACACTAGAATTAATTTTGGTCAAACACCTTCCTCCAAAACCCATAGGTTTTCTGTGAATGTCAATTCATTCCTAGAAAACGTCAAACGAACAAAAAAATTATTTTTGATATACCCAAAACCAATTCCTTCCTCTCAAAACCCGCGAAACGAACGCAACCTATGAGTTTTGGAGGAAGGTGTTTGACCAAACTCAGTTCTAGTGTTCGTTTGCTTATTTTAAAAGAGGGGGATTGGTTTTGGCCCAAAACTCATGGGTTTTGCTTTTTGAAAAATCCTTCTATTCCCAAAATCTACCTATTTAGATGGATTTTGGGATAGTTTTGACACTGTTCATCATCATTGTGGTCGGAGTTCATCATCATTTTGGCTGGAGCTTATCATCATTTTGACATTGTTCATCATCTTTTTCTCTCAAAATCTTCTCCAAATGAACACAAGAATTTTTTTTGTCATTTCCAAAACTTCTGCGTCATAGGTTTTCGGCCAAAATCAATTCATGTCTCTCAAAACCTACCAAACGAACGGAGCCTAATAGAAATTCATAAAATCCAAAAACTTTTGAGTGGACCTCTTACACATACTATAGTAGGTAATCATTATGCCTCCAAAAATTAATTTTGAAATATAATGCTTACTTTAAAATGATTTTTGGTTAAAATATAAATATTTTTGAAAAAAATAAGTATAAAATATCGATGTATATTTTTTTACGGTCATTTTGAGTACTCATATGTATACGTTGCGGGGAAAGCCCGCCGTCGCCGATCGGGTACTGTCGTATGCAGGCCCGCTTGAATGCGGGCGCAACCCGCTAACAGTCAGCGAGCACGAGTGAAGCCCGTGTTGAGCTGCTCGCGAAGACCGTGGAAGTATGCAAGGTTGCAAAACCACGTAAATCAGTGTGTTTTATGCATTGATTTCTTGTTCTTTCTTCGTTGTTTTTCATCTTCCTTCCTAAGAATATTACAGTTGTGAAAATTTTAGATGTTATTAAAATTTTAGTTGTTTTGAAGTATATTTTATTTTTGCATGATTGCCTACAGTTATGATTTGACTACTTGCACATACTTATAAAAATGATACATTATGACTTCGGGTCATCTCCATTCCCCTAATTATACTAGGATATAATTAATTGGGGGGACTTATTTTCACCGGTCAAGCGGTCATGACCGCATGAACCGGACCTTAATTAAAGTCCGGTTCATGCGGTCGTGAGTGCTTGACCGGTGAAAATAAGTTCCCCCAAACGGAGCCTAAGTGAATGATAAGTTCTTGCAAAAAAATCAATATAAGTTGCAATAAGATAGCTTTTATGTTCGTCTCAACCCCTTCCATAATTCTTTTTAAAATACAAAATCGATCCAATTAAAATGTGAGATGTATAAGCAACAAGTAAAAAAGTTAAAACTCGACAATTCTAGATTTATGTTAATCATATTTTCGATATTTTGATGTGATTATAGAGACGGAATAATCATTTCGAGAACATTGGTTTAGTAATCAAATCTCCATCCCCAATCAAAATCTGATGTATCTTGATGTTTAGCATAATGTTACTTATAAATTTGCTAACTAATATAATAATAATAAACTATTTAACAAAAACCTCCCCTCTAAGTATACATTTCATAACATGCATGCACAAAATTATTCCCGATAGCGGAGGCTTTTGAAATTTCAACAGATAGATGGGTGCAATCTGTAATTTTGCAAACATCGAGGTGAGGTCCCGATAAATGACCCTAATAATATATAGTATGAATTGTTTGGAGTAACCCTAAGCCTTTATTGTCGCTCATATGATTATATATTATTAGAAAGACGTGCATATCTTATAGATAAAAGCGAATTGTCTTCTAAAAAATAACACATTAATAAGTCATCATGTAAATGTATATTGAGTGCCAAAGTGTCTTTAGAATGTAAGGTGTCAATTTGCTTTACTTATCACCATAGGGTATATAAGCACGTGATATTAGGTCCTGCGGGGAAATATTCGGTATCTTGACAAAAATGACAGCTGGTTAATAATGGGTACGGTCGAGCTTATGCATGATGCGCGTGACCTAATTAATTATGAATAAATTTGTGTGGAGTAATTTGAATCTAGGAAGCCATATATCATCATTGTTGAGTACAAAGTTTTTTTTGGGCTTTCTTTATAAATTTTGGTGCATGTGGAGAAATTTAGATATGCACTTAATTAGTAATCACCACTATTTTAAGCATTGGTGCTATTTAATTAAATTCCAAAAAAATTGTTGAATGCTATAAAATATAAGTGCAACATGATATTATTTATAGATAAATTAGAATAAAAATATTATTTTATTTGTTGATCTCATATCTGAAAAAATGTATAAATTAAATTAAATAAGAGTTTTACTTTATGTAATTAGTGCTTGTAGCCCCCTTTGAAGGGGAGCCCACATATCCCAGCTGGGAGGAATCAATAGTTTTGATATTCAATATGGTGATAAAATTGTTATATATCCAAAGTGTTCAATCTTGTATTTTAGCCAATTGTTGAGCTCAAATCGCATTTACCCTAAACCCGGCCTTAATTTGTACCACATGCCACACGGCCGACACATATGGTTATACGCTTTTGGGAACGGTCTGAGGGAATCTCTGCCTTGGGTGCGTGTGGTCTCACCTAGATCGGGTCATAACCACTGTTCATGACCACCGCCGCTGTGAGGCCCCCATTTAGACCCCACATACAGCTGTATCTAAGTTATGTTCATACATGTGTCCCAGGTTGAAGTAAGGCTAATGAATACAAAATAAAGACACATAATAAGAAATGTACTTGCATACCTTGCTTACTTGTTGAAACATTTCTTTTTATCCATAATCAGTTCTTTTGTTTTCGCGTATCCACGTCATGTCCGTTATCTACAAAATTTGACGACGGGCTTAGTCATAAAAATATGACTAAGTGAGGATATACCTCTTTCATTGCTATATACATTTAGAAAAACTTACACCTTTCAAAACATCATTTTCATTTACTAACCGTTTTCTGTCTCAGTAGTAACTTATGCAGCATATAACTATATGAACATGTTAGTACCAGTATAACAGTATGAGCAGTATAGGATCATAATCATACCATGTAACAATATTACAGTAAAGCAGTGTATCCGTATAAACAATAAATCCTTGTATCAGTATATCAGTGTAAGCAATAATTCCATGTATCAGTATGTCTATGAAAGAACATAATGACTGGGGGAAACATTTCAATAATCATAAACAGTATAAGGAGCTATAACATTCATATGAGTTATGGAACATGTAAACAATGCAAGTATCATAATGGTATCTATATCATGGAAGCAATGTACATACATAACTTCATATCAGTTTTCATGTCTATAAACATTTATCCATGTACCATTATAACTCTTTAATTCAGTATTTCCTGAACGTTTCTTTTCTTAGGATATATTAGGGGCGATTCGAATTCTTTTTCCTTTTTCCTTTACCCCGAAGGGTCCTTTACCCCGAAGGGTCCTTAGATACCCCGAAGGGTCCTTAGATACCCCGAAGGGTCCTTTACGTGCATGCATATTCAAGTCGCACGTAATATAACCTCGTGTCGACACGCTTACATAAAGTGAGTTATTCATTTTTAAAATCCCCTCAGAAATATCATTCGCCTGTTTGCCTTTTTCAAGGCCATACAATATAGCGACATTTAGTATCAGTGATATACATTTAACATTCAGTATGATAAGAGTGCGTATGTAAAGGGAACATAAAGCAATAAAGCTTAAATAAAACAGGTAGCTCTCACCATCAGTATCAGTGTTCATAGTATTGTCATGTCTATTTTGAGGTGCCATCCTCCGTGATATCTGTATAAGCATCATATCATTTAGGGTTGTTTGTATCAGGGTTGCACCTCGTTATAGCTATAATATTATCTACTAAGATTACATCATTTGGAAGCTATTTAATTTAACCAACCAGTTATAACAAAACTCATTTATTTTATGCACTAGTATGACTATATTTATCATGTTGACCGGTCATAACGACACAATTAAAATATAACAAAACTTCTTTGGTTCAGTTCAGCCGTCCAACATTTAGATCAAAGCCAAATTTATAACATGAAAGAGGAGCAGCAATTGCCGGTTGCAGCAACAAAATCCCCCCACAAAATTATTAACAACAGGTAATAAGGAAGGACAAATCCCCATAATATCCTACATCAGCTAATTGGAGGAGAATCCCCATTTTAAAGCATGTAGGGAAGCCCAAAACTCAAATCAAAGCACTTTAAATCTTCCCCCATATATCAGTTCTTTGAAGAGAAAGGGAGGCTAGGAAAAAATCAGCCCCATGAATCCAACATCAGCACCCCTAAATTAGAGGAGAAGAGAAAATATGAGGGAAATTCATAACTGCCATATTTGATTCCCCTTTCCCCCAAATGTTCCATCCCTTAACCCAAGTAACAGCCGGTCAAAAGGCAAAACAAAAAGAGATTAACAACAACAATACCTAGTTGTACACAGCAGCTGCCCAAACTCACGCAAATCCCCTCCCTTTTTTGCTAAAATCATTATAAAACAATAACAGAACATAGGGATCCTTTTCATTTCAGGTAACAGGAATCCTCCATAACCAAAGAGGAAAACAATAACGACAACAGAACTCTCTCCCAGCAACATACAAGGGCAGCCACTAACATTAATCATAGTGGAGCATCCATAGCCGTTCACCATTTAAATTCTCCAGAAATCCAACATCAACACAATAACTAAGAGGGGAGGAGATAAGAGGCTTACAATGAAGATAAAAGAAAGGAGACAATGGTTTGCTGACTTTCTCCAAGTCCAAAACCTTTTTCCTGCCAAGAAAATGAGGAATCGATGGAGGAAGGAGAGGAAGCTTGCGACTCCCGTGCCCTAAGCGAAAGCGGCAAGAACGGGAGAGACGACGTGCGAAATTTTTCAGCTAATCGGAGGGGAGGCTCGGCTCAGCATTACTTTTAATTCCTTCCACCGCTTATTTAATTCCTTCCACTGCTGCTCCGTTTGTTTTGGCTGTTGCCGATGAAAAGCTGCTGATCAGAGATGACTGTTGGAAAAGCAGCTGTTTCTGAAAAATTGAGTTTGCAGGAAAAAACTGTTTGTGTAAAATGGAGTTTACAGAGTTGTTCGAAAAGCAGTGCATAAATACCGTTTGTTAAAAACGGAGTTTTGTGAAATATTAATTTTTTTTAAAATACCAAAGTACGACCAGAGTACAAAATAAAACAAAATAACAAAGTTTTTGAAGTTGTACGACATAAAATAACAAAATATTCATCAGTGGCAGGTCTACTGCTTGCGAATCCCGCGCATATGTGTCACCTAAAAAAGTGTAAACGTAATTAGTTTAGATTCATCAATCTCTATCAAAAATAAAAACTTTTTGTACTGAAAATTACCTTCGAGCATCATGCAATTGTTGTGCGATAGACTCACGCATCGCAATCATCTCGTTTACACCTCCATCTGTATCAGTGCATGTATCCAGATGTCCTTGTATGTCATTTTGCTCTTGGTGAACATAATTATCATCGTCATCGAATTCACTGAAATCATGATCTACACGTGAAGGATGCCTCCGAATATAATTATGCACTGCCATTGTTACCATCATAATATCAGTCTGTTTTCGGAAACTATATGGATGCATGTCTCTCAGTATTGCCCATTTTTTTTCATACACCGAAAGTTTGTTATATCACACTTCGCAGTGATGAGTGCGCTTGATTGAAGATCTCCTTTTTTCCTTCGATCGGACGATTACCCCGTGCAAAATCCGGCAGATGATATCGAGTTTCTGAATAAGGTTTTAAATATCCGCGTTGTAGTGGATAACCCGCGTCGACTACGTAATATTTCCCTGCACAAAAATTATATATTGGACAATTTATTTATTTATATCATCATTGAAACAAATGATGCACTAGTTACCTCGAGGTGGATGTGGAAAGTTGTATATGGGATTACTGATTGCAAAGGACCATCTCTTCTTCGGGAGAGCCGCGCATCCTTTTCCTGGCCTGACGTTGCTACCCGACTGTGACTTTGAATAGATTTCGAAATTAAAAATGTGACTATCGTGTGCTGATCCCTCCCATCCAGCCATAACGAAGGTAAAACACATGTTGAAGTCGCAAGCAGCCATAATATTTTGTGTTGGAGTTCCATGTCGCCCAATAAAAGGAATTTGATCTTCAACCGCTATGCATGCCTGTACATGAGTGCCATCAATTGCGCCGATACAGTCTTTGAAGAAAGGCATGTAGCGATCATCATGTAATATTTCTGGCGGAGTACTAGTAAAGTACTGATCTGTTGGCTTTATAACATCTTCAGATAATCGCAGTAGAGCACGAATATCCCGAGTGAAGTACTTGCAGATTGTCTGTGTTGAGTGTTGCATGAAAACGCTCACCAGATTTCCTCATAGTTTCATTGTGTGATAATGTATACAGTGTGATTGCAAGCACCTCTGTAGCTGTGGTTCGCTTAGATCCTTTTAGTCCATAATTTTCTTTCAACGTTTCCAATAGATCAAGAAAGATTTGTTGCGACATCCTGAAAGCAATATAAAATCTAATTGGAGCACCACCTAGAAGCTCTCGCACCCATTTATCACCAGTTTGTTTTGATGTCATACAAGGAACGGGGGAATTCAAAATAGAAGTGTCGGCTTCTAGGACAAATATCGTTGATGTTAATATCTGATGATAAGCTGCACAATAACGTCTTCTTGCATGCTCATATTCATCGCTGGAATAATCTGTATCATCACTTGACATTGTGCTGCTATTAAAAAATAATTATTCAACATGATAGCAACATAAACATGAGCAAGAATAGACATCTCATTTAACACTGGATAAACACGATAACAACATCAACATGAGCAAGAACATAGACATCTCATTTAACACTGGATAAACATGATAACAACATAAACAAAAAGCAAGAACATAGACATTTCGTTCATCATACGAATGATAGCAACAAAAAAACATTAACATGAACTTAAACATCCCTCCTAGCCATGTAACGATTGCGTAGCCATTTGACCTTTTTGTCTTCTCGAAGGGACATAAAAGTCTCTCTATGATGCTTGTCCATCATGAACATTGTAGCAAAATCATATAACTCATCATTATCACAGATTTCACTATATTTTTCAAGCTCTTCTAGTGTCTGTGAAATGGTAAAAGGGCACGTAGATTTGGGCGGCTCCAACAGACAACGACCAATAACCTTCGAAGATTCAACTAATTCTTCTATTGCTGAATGTGAGAGTTTCTTTTTGCCCTTCTTTTGTCTTTTATTAGTGCCTTGAGATGAAGCTATAGGATCAATAGCCCCTGCATTCCCGCTAACTTCGAACACATCGTTGTCACCCTCAGACATAACCCTATCATCAATAGTCACACTCCTGGAGTGAGGGGTGCATGCAAAATCTCCGGTAGCCACCACAGTTCTAAACATTGTGTTCATTTTTTCTTCCAACTCCGGGGGTATTTGTAACATCCCCAATCCTTCTAGACCCCTAGTTGGTGTTAGTGCAGGGGTGCTGTGCAGAGTGGCCACTAAGGCCCTTGGGCAAGTGAGTATGCTAAGTGCACACCAATGACACAAAATCAACATAGCCCAATACCCCTCCCTTAGGTCAATTGACCCTCAATTGTCCAAGATGACCTCACTTATGATGCCCTAACCACCAAGGGAGACCTACAGGATGAGAAGTGCACTTGGATGGGACCCAATTGCATGATTTTGACCCAAGTCAACACTTAACCCAAATGGGTCAAGGTGACCCAATTAGCCCAATTTGACCTAAGTGGGTCCACACCAAGACCTCATGACCCCTCATGTGTGTCATTAGACCCAATTGGACCTAGTGGGGTCCACTCCCAAGCCATGGTTGACCAAGGTCAACATAGAGGGGCAAATTGGTAATTTTACCTCGGAGTGAGCTTAACCCAAATTGAGATTAAATCCTAACCCTAACCTCAATTAATCCAACCCCAAATTAATCCCCTCAGCCTTGGGATGAAGAATCATGATGGATGGCCAAGATTGCATGGTGATGAGGTGGAGAAAAAGACAAGGAAGTGAGGATGTGGAGGGAATTACCCAAAGTGGAAGGAATGCTTTTATCTTTCCCCCAAACCAACTCCTAATCATCATGGAGGAAAGCTTGGGATGCTGGAAGGCCTGAGGAGATGAAGAGGAGCAGGTTGACCCTGCTGATAATGTGGAGTGGTCGGTAAAGCTTGACCCGTGACCTCCCATTTTGTTCCCACCTATACAAGCCCCCTTAGCCAATTCTTTTCAGGGGATCACCTTTAGTGAGTTGAGGAGAGTTGGAATAGCCACCTGGAGTGAAGGAATTGGTGTTGAATCGAGCTTGGAGGCGAGTTCGCCGGAGTTGAAGAAATACATGCCGAACCGCCGCCTGAGCCGCCTTCGGGCACCAATCAAGGTTCGTTTCTTCTCCCCCCTCCTCGTGCTAGCTTTCTAGATCATAAGGACCGCGCTTCGTGCTCAATCGAGCCGAAACCATGGAGTAAAATCCATGATTTTTCCTGGTTTTTGAGAGTGGCGGGATCGCCGGAAAACACCACCTTCGGCGGCCTCACCTCCGCCAATCGAAAGCCCCCACCTCAACGGAGGTGGTGGTGGCGGTGGCTGGCCAGGGAGGTGGCGGGTTGGCCGGGATATGGCTGGAGAAAACGGCCCAGCATGGATCAATATCAGCCGTTGCTCAAGGAGGAAGACGAAATCAGAGGTGTTGAATCTGCGCCAAGATTCGTGCGCCGTCTTGTGGATTAAACTATATATCATATGGATTTAAATAAATGAATAGTGCTGCAAATGTCACACTTATTCAGATAACTTCTAGCCGGATTTTGAAGGCCTTAGAAGCCATAAATCAAAAAGTTGTTTGAGACAACTATTGTAGGGCTTGATGTCCTCTTTAATTTGACACCTTAACCATCTCATTTGGATAAGTGGTCTGACCGCAGCACTCCATTTAGTGAGACTAGTCATTGTGGTTTTCAGAAATTAAAATGGTTGCCCACACAAATTTAGCCATCCAAATGACTTGATATTTGAAACATAGATGTATCTGACCTAGAGATAGGTTATGCCAAAATATCAGAATTTTTGGAGTTACTTTTTCTATAGTTTTTATCTTAATTTAGAAAATGAAATTAATGGTATATAGTTGGCTATATGCACCCAACTGCCCCCAAAATAGGGTGACATGATGGTTAGGCCTTGTGTAGGCTCTGGTAGAAATTTGAGACCCTTAGGAGCTCTGGTCATGGGCGGATTCACCATAGAAGAGCCTAGGGTTGTTGTTCTTGGTGTGCCAACAGCAAAAATGTGCATTTTGTTGATTTGACCCTTCTTGGCTTATTATGGGCCACTGAAATTGTGCATGGTGGTTCACCATGGGGTTTTTCATCATCCTTGGGATGAGAGGGACTTTTGGGAGCAAAAATCCCTAGGGTTTTCATTTAATTAATTTTGGGGCCCATTTGGGTATTAATGAAATTATCAACTCTTCTAACTTTGGAAAATTGGGAAATTTTAACCATAGTTAATTTTGGACATAATGAGCCCCTGAGAAATTTTATGGATTTTATTTCATAGGTTGAACATGAAAAGGAGGGTTTTAATAATTACACCCCTTATGTACTTTTGATGAAAACAACACTTGGGTTATTTGTAAAATTGTGAGTTTAATTGTAGGGCTCTAGAATGATGTTCCAAACCTCGGGAAATTTTAGTGGAATTTTTTTTATATATGTACTTTGGTACTTATGAATTTTTAGGCAAAGATTGCCTTGAGGAAATTAATTGATAATAAATTGTAGATCATCTCGTAAAAATCAATTTGAGGAGTTGAGTGTGATAGCCTCCTCCCCTCATGTTGGCTATGTGGGTATGGATATACAAATGCATGTGACACACCCTATTGGTCCATTTGGAGCCATTAGGGTGGTGTGACCTAAAACCCTAAGGGTAAACCCTTAAGGGTGCAAGGTGAGATTTGAGAGGAACCTAGGATCAAATGTTCTTGCCATGGCTTAAGACTTTGTGGATATGTTTGTGGGGGCATAAAATGTCTTAGGAAATTTAAATGGGAATTTTAGAGGCATTTAAGTATTTGCTACCTAATAAATGAAATAGCCACCCCTTTCCTTAATAAATTGAAATGCATGGTCATAGGACCTTGTATGGTGTTGAAACTCCATCAATGGCTGATTAGGGATGAAATTGTACTATACTAATTTTGTTATAATTTATTGAGGTGTTATTCCTTGTGTAGGAAATTTTAAGTACTTGCTAGCTTAGGTGAATTTAATTTTGAAAAATATCAAATCATGGGGCAAAAATGTGATATTTGGTTAACTGTCATTCAATGATATTATTTACCCATGATAATTGTTTGGAAGCTATTGGAATTGTATTTCATATACTTCATGTAGAAATTGAGATTTACAACACTTGAGTATTTAATCTTTTTAAAATGTCAAATCACTTGGTAATGACACATTCTTTTGGCAGAGGACTCTAGGTCCCCATAAAAAACATTGGGTAATTTCTGTAGAATTTTCAGAAGGGAAATTACTATTTTTCCTATTTATAGTGGCATTTTGGTAATTATACAATTATGATGTTATGGTAGGCCAAATGACATCCTAGGGTCATGATACTCAGTGAACCACCTTTATTTGGGATATTACCTTACTGATAATTTTCATGTAACATGAGGAATCATTTTGAGGGTTGTTCATGTGTAATTTGGCTTAAGTCCTTAATTATTTTGAATTAAAATAAATATCAAATTAATATGGAAAATTATAGAAATTGGACAATAACTTATTAAGGTCAGTGGGAGCCTAGGATAATTATGCCATACCCTGGTGATGATTTTTAGAAGGGTTCCCTTATGGGGTTGATGGATAGTTCAAATTTGTGGTCTGCGTTTAGTAAAAACAGAATTTTGAGTTCTAGACAATTCAGACCCCTAAGTGAGGTTTAGGAGGTATATCCAATCAGTAAATGAGATGTAGCACACCATGATTCAAGGAGGGTCAATCCTAGGGATACTTGTGGGGTGGTGCTGGAGTTAACGTAGAAGGAATGAAGGTACGTCCAACCCGATTGGGTGGGACGGGGGATGAGCTAAATCACTTTACTATATGAAATGATTAAGGGTGAACCAAGTGTTATCCACCAACTAAAATAATTATCTTGAAGAGGATTGTGGGGTTGAGCCCATTGATCTGTAGTACCGTTGGGGGCCCCTTACGGAGTACACCGCGGGAAGTCCAAGATTCACTCTAAATATAACACGAACTAAATTGTAGGCAAGAGTAGCCTAAGTGGATATGTAGACTGGTATGGATCTACTCAGGGAAGGAGGCGGGTTGGATCAGCTGGTGTGTTAGTCCCTGAGCTGGAAGCTTGGGTGGACAGGTTAACACCTATTACTTATTTAAATAGTGGCGAGTCTTCGGTACTAGGCTAGTCATGTCACCGACGGTAGTACGTTGACTCAGGTGAGGGTGAGGTTTAGAGGGCCGGTAAGTTTGAGTACCGCGGTCTGGAGGACAATCCCTAATAACCCACCCCGACCTTAAAGTCTGGTGGATTCCAGCAAGAGTACGCATGAGCTCCGCTGTTGTGTTATTAGCGTTGAGGCGTACATGAGGTCTAGGCTTGGTAGTGACCATACCCGCCTAGGATGTGGAATGCCCGATCCACTGCCACCGTGAGCCACGACGGTCGGTACCCGAAAGGTTGGCTACCTTTCAAACAAATTGGGAACTATAAAGGTCTGTGCGCATAGAGTCGTGTGGGTGAGTCACATGCATAAATTCATTTAAAACATCATAACCATAGCATAACATAACATACACATAGCATACTCCCATCATATAAATTAGTATGGGCTCTTTTATATGATGGGTTACCTGGACATCTTAACTTATATGTCGTATGAGCGTTCATATAAGTTAAGGTACGAATCTGTGATGGTAGTTTAGATTTACTTACTGCACTGCATTTTCTGCCTATTTACTGCTTATTGCTTTGCTCTACTTTACTTATACCTGCACTATACTGCTAGCTAGAGTTTACTGCTTTTCATATACCTGCTAGATTAGTGCTATGTCACCACCATCTTGTGTACCCCTTGTTTGTCCTCCGCTTCTTCCTCCCGCTCGGTGCCTAGGAGTCGCGGGAAGGGGCGAGGACAAAACGACTTAGTCTTTATGACTAACGGTCGGTGTGACCGCAGGAGTCCGAGGAGACGGAGTTGTCCCGCGCGCAGCAGGACGAGATTGCAGGACCTGAGCAGCAGATGCAACGCACTACCACGACGCCACAGGTTGATGATTAGATAGCTAGTCTTCCGCACTTTTGAGAGTTTTGATGTAGTCTTCCGCATGTTGTAGTGAGAGAGAGATAGTACATTATTTTGGTTATGTATCGGGCATAAGCCCCTTTTGCTTGTACTTCTCTTTTGGGACTGCTGTTTTCATTATATATATATATATGATGTTGTGACACTGTGGACATGCCTTTTCTTCTGTTCTTACTTCTTTGGCATATTTTACTTATGATCGTATAGTCGGCAGGGTTGGTGATAAGCGGTGTTGGCCAACCCGAGTGTTGGCGACACCGCGAGGCAGCGATTCTGGGCGAAGATCCACCTCAACCGTGCGATGCGGGAGAGGTTCGAGTTTTCAAGTACCCGATCGGGTTTTGGAAAAAGAGATCTTACAGTATGCCGCCAAATCGAAACTTCTTCGCATTTGGCACCACCTAAGAACAAAAAAAAATTAGGGGCTTATAATAAACTCCAATATTTTTATATAAATAATTTATAACATCTTCACCTTTATCCGCTCATCCCACCACTCGTCAGATGCATCTATAGTTTTTCTCGAAGCATTCCAACCTAGTCCAGTTTCCCCGCGCTTCAACTCTTGCCATAATTTCCATTCTTTTTTTAGGTGATCCCATTTATTTTTCAGTTGAACCTTATCGTAGGACTTTCCTGTCCGCTCTTGGAATTTCACCATCAAATTATTCCATCCATCCCTACTGAAATGCGTCGTTGGCCTATTACCAAGCTCTATCTCTTTGATGCATAAATCACAAAATATCAACACATCATTTGATTCCCAAATGGCAGACACTCCACTTTCTTTTTGTTTTCCCATCTAAAAACCTGCAATCATAATCTAGAGATAATGCAGTCCTATGGATTTGAATGAACACAACCAAAATAAGCTACAAAAATACCTAAAAAAATTGAAAATATATCTACAAAATTGAAAAAAATTCTACATATTGCAAACATGATCTGGAGATGCAAATAGAGGCTCGAAAATGTGCAAATATCGGTGAAAAACAGGGAAGAATACCTGCAAACAAGATCTGGAAATTTTGTAAATTTATGTAAATACCGGGTAGGAAGATCTGCAAGAAAAAGCAGAAAAAAATGCTGTAAAATCTGGAAGAAAACTGGAAGAAAAAAATGCTATAGATCCGATGTCTTGCCGGAGAAGAAGGTGCCGGGGAAGACGATACGCGAGAAGAAGATCTGCGAGGGAGTTACCTTGCCGGAGAAGATGATCCTGTGAGGAAGCCTCGGCGAGAAGAACCCTAGGCGAGATGATCCTATGCAGAAGACGACGATGTCGTTTGAGGAAAGAAGATCGGCGATGCTGCGCGATGCTGCGAGAAGACGACTATAGGGAGAGAAGACGACGATGCTGCGAAGACGAGGATGTCTTTGAGGAAGACGACGTTGCTGCGCGAGAAGATCGGAGATGTCGAACGCATCCGATGTCGGGAGGTCTCAGGTTTTTCGAAACCCTCGCGATAAGCCGCTACCGCCGGATCGAAAAAGCTCCTCTCAACTGCGGTTGAAATATACACTAGGCGCAGATTATTTTAGAAACGGGTATTTGAAAATAAGCTGTCGCAAACGATCAAAAAATCCAAAACTCCGTTTTCGCCAAAACGAAAAGCAACCATCAGCCGAAACAAACGGAGCCTAAACCTTCCTTTACCTCTCTATTGGCACACCAATGTGCCAATAGACAAAAGTATGCCAAATAGCCCACCAAATGCCTGTTAGCACAACCCTTAACAGCTACCAATTTAAACTATTGGCACACCCATTTAGCCTATTAGCACCCCAATTCCATTATATGCACACCAAGGTGCATAACCATACCATTCAATCCTATATTGCCGCTGACGATAATAAAATTACAAGTTCATAAACAAAACTCAGCATATATATATATATATTCCAACTCAACCATCCAGTTGATTATTGAATATATGAACCGCTACACCATGTCGAATGCCGCAACATATTAACGACACTCATATTCACTGTCAAAGCGACGCCTCGTTGACACTGATTTGGTTTTCATCATAGGGGATATAAATACAATTATTTAAATTGAGTTTTATTATCGATTTGCGTCAAGTCACATTTTGAGCCGTTACAAAACTCCTCCCCTCTTATAAACATTTTCGTCCTCGAAAATAGGACACGATGTATAAATTCTCAAATATGACATTAGTTCCTTTCCTCCACATTCAAACTTTTACTTGCTTTCTCGTTTTCTGTATTCTTACTATTATAACGATGAACAAACCGTCACAATGAACTATAAAAGAACATTAGTATTCCATGAAACATATGTCATCATTCAATACCTTATTCCGTAAAACAATGTCGTAACGCACTTAACTAACATGACATGCACAGTGTGAGCTTTCACATTACCTTTTTACCAACGCACATGATCATTCATCAGTATTCTCATTCATTGGATATAAACTTTGATCGTAATCTTTCACCATAGAAACTTTTCTTTAATGTGACGTTATATTCCGTGTAAGAAAATTAACTTTTATCTCCTCTTCTTCGGACACGTTATTAGATCTTCACTTTCGTTTAATAGTTTCACTGACTTCCTATTTCTTAGTCTCTATATTATAACTTTCAGTACTCATTGTCATATTCTGCGTCGGATTCCTATCTCATTAATTCAAAAGGGGATCTCCTAGTTAATTATCCTATCAGTTCCTCATTATAACACTTCTTGCGAAACGACCTACAATATGACAAATATCAATGGACTCATTTTCCTTCACATCATATTCACATACTCATATCGTTATTATCTATATTTCTTACCTCAACCTCAGTTTTATTTTAATATCGAACATTTTATTCCTTTTCACATTCATTGGAGTCATTACCTAGTATTGACATGACACACTTTGTAAACAATGTAGTAGTAATCCTCTTTCGTTTTCCTTTTTACTTCTTTGTATCACACTAAAAAGAAGGTAAATATACAGAGTCCTTTCATTAACGATCGTTATTCGCTCCTTGCAAAATTTTACATTTTCAAGTCTCCTTCCATACCTTATTACATTGATTTATCTCTCGCACCACAGTTCACATATTTTCCATTTTAGTTAACAATTTTCTTTCCTTCCCATGTCGTTTTACTCATCACTCATCGTACAATCATGACTTTTCATTTTCATCGCACTCTCCTTTGTTAAAGTTCTTAAATCGTTGATTTAAATTCGTATCTCATTTTCCTATCATTTTCATAGCAGCGTACTTTCATTTTCATGTTGTTCTCAGTTGCAAATTTCTTTTGTCGTTTATTCTTTATCTCAATCTTGATTTCATTTCGCATATAACGTTTCATTTCATTTCACATTTCTTGAGGCCAGTACATCGGATTGAAACGATATACTGTAGAAACAAGTTACCTTGTAGTTGACTTGTGTGTATTACGTTTTGTTCAATTTTATATAGGACACATAAGACGAAGATAGACTTCAATGCACATTCATTTCCTTATCTATGGTTTGCAAATGGTCTCAAAGCTTTGGCAATAACTATTGTTATGGAATCTTTCTACAGACGTTTAACATTGTCTTCATGGAAAATAACAATTTGTCTCTTATCAAAATTTTAGAGCCTGTTAATTGTACATCTTTCATTACACATTTATCCTAGTCATCTAAACACATTCATTTACTTTATCCTTCTTTCATTGATAAGCACCTCCCTAGTTCAACTACTCCATGTTTATCATATTCGTATAATTTTGAGTTGTGAAATGACTACTTTCTTTTTACACATGTAAGAAATATTTCTTGGAGAAGATAGTTATCTCAAGCATTTGTTAGTGGTCTTTATGACGCAACCGGTCATGTCGGACCTTTATTTTAACTTTAATACTGAATGAAAATATAGGTTAACATTTACTCCATTACTAACTCTTATGATGGAATGTGTCGGGAAACCGATCTCTCGTTTCTTTTCCTTCATTTTTCTAACATTAGTTTTGTAACACCGCTTTCATAACCATATAACGTATCAAAGATTCGGCCGAAATCCGAGATATATTATATAGAGTGAAAGTGAAATTACAAATCATTATAATCTTTACTTTGCTTATTCATTTCCTTCAATGTTACATACCCATCATCATATTCTCATTTTATTCTTGGCAGTGAGTTTTTCATGATTCTTAATTCAAATTCATATAGGCTTTATCACTTTTACCCGAATTTAATTATTTAGACTTACTATGGATATTTAAGAGTGCTTGCATTGAAAACAATCTTGTCTTTTAGGATGGTAAAAACCTTTTATCTGTGCATTCTTCATTGGCTATGATGCAACATAAATATAAGCCTTTTTCATTTAATCAAATCGTTTGAAATTGTTGAATATCTTATACCTCTGCTATCTTGGTTCTAAGTTCATCTGGATGAAAAATATATTTCATACTCATTTGAAGCCTCACGTTAACGTTAGACATCCTAGATATCATCTTTTTGTTCACATATTATTTCGTAACTCCATGTTATGGGTCGAATCATTTTTCTCTAGCATATTTTACGTACTAAATGATACCACAAAAACAGAAACCATTAGTAGCTTTTCCTTCATTTACATGTCCATCTAGTTCTGATTTATATGTTGATACTTGTCATTCCATCTAAATATCCTTTCAATCTGAAATTAACTTACCCAACAATTTCTTGTTTCATTCACCATCCTACATTTCTGAACTTTACGACACCCTTCTCCATCAATATTTTCTTTTCTTCCTCTCATTTTAGATAGCATATTCATTTCATGCCTTTAAGATTACGCATCGTCTTTGTCCTTACTTGTTATAGTCGAATGATTTCATGTCGGACTTTTATTTGAAGCTAAATCCTCTTGTCCATACAAGCACCATAATGATAAACATAATATAACTACTCAACGATGTACATATGATCTTTATTTCCTTTCTAAGTACATTCATCTTTTACCTATTCCATGTTTATCTTATTCCTCTGTCTAACGCAAACAATACGCAGACATTTCGCCTTGAAGACATTTGGATTGACTCATGCAGTAGAAACAATAGTCATTTCTACTTGGATTCATTTTTATATTCATTTACTTTCTAACCCTTTGGTGAACTCCTTCTAATATCCTTTGACGTCATTGGATTTGGGCAGATTCCAAATTCCTAGATTTCTGAGTGATCTGTTTACATCATATCATGTGTGCTTATTCAGTACTCACTACAACCGAACTTCTTGAAAACCTGGCTCTGATACCAAATTGTGAGGCCCCCATTTAGACCCCACATACAGCTGTATCTAAGTTATGTTCATACATGTGTCCCAGGTTGAAGTAAGGCTAGTGAATACAAAATAAAGACACATAATAAGAAATGTACTTGCATACCTTGCTTACTTGTTGAAACATTTCTTTTTATCCATAATCAGTTCTTTTGTTTTCGTGTATCCACGTCATGTCCGTTACCTACAAAATTTGACGACGGGCTTAGTCATAAAAATATGACTAAGTGAGGATATACCTCTTTCATTGCTATATACATTTAGAAAAACTTACACCTTTCAAAACATCATTTTCATTTACTAACCATTTTCTGTCTCAGTAGTAACTTATGCAGCATATAACTATATGAACATGTTAGTACCAGTATAACAGTATGAGCAGTATAGGATCATAATCATACCATGTAACAATATTACAGTAAAGCAGTGTATCCGTATAAGCAATAAATCCTTGTATCAGTATATCAGTGTAAACAATAATTCCATGTATCAGTATGTCTATGAAAGAACATAATGACTGGGGGAAACATTTCAGTAATCATAAGCAGTATAAGGAGCTATAGCATTCATATGAGCTATGGAACATGTAAACAATGCAAGTATCATAACGGTATCTATATCATGGAAGCAATGTACATACATAACTTCATATCAGTTTTCATGTCTATAAACATTTATCCATGTACCATTATAACTCTTTAATTCAGTATTTCCATGAACGTTTCTTTTCTTAGGATATATTAGGGGCGATTCGAATTCTTTTTCCTTTTTCCTTTTACCCTGAAGGGTCCTTAGATACTCGGAAGGGTCCTTTACCCCGAAGGGTCCTTAGATACCCCGAAGGGTTCTTTACGTGCATGCATATTCAAGTCGCCCGTAATATAACCTCGTGTCGACACGCTTACATAAAGTGAGTTATTCATTTTTAAAATCCCCTCAGAAATATCATTCGCCTGTTTGCCTTTTTCAAGGCCATACAATATAGCGACATTTAGTATCAGTGATATACATTTAACATTCAGTATGATAAGAGTGCGTATGTAAAGGGAACATAAAGCAATAAAGCTTAAATAAAACAGGTAGCTCTCACCATCAGTATCAATGTTCATAGTATTGTCATGTCTATTTTGAGGTGTCAGCCTCCGTGATATCTGTATAAGAATCATATCATTTAGGGTCGTTTGTATCAGGGTTGCACCTCGCTATAGCTATAATATTATCTACTATGATTACATCATTTGGAAGCTATTTAATTTAACCAACCAGTTATAACAAAACTCATTTATTTTATGCACTAGTATGACTATATTTATCATGTTGACCGGTCATAACGACACAATTAAAATATAACAAAACTTCTTTGGTTCAGTTCAGCCGGCCAACATTTAGATCAAAGCCAAATTTATAACATGAAAGAGGAGCAGCAATTGCCGGTTGCAGCAACAAAATCCCCCCACAAAATTATTAACAGTAGGTAATAAGGAAGGAAAAATCCCCATAATACCCTACATCAGCTAATTGGAGGAGAATCCCCATTTTAAAGCATGTAGGGAAGCCCAAAACTCAAATCAAAGCACTTTAAATCTTCCCCCATATATCAGTTCTTTGAAGAGAAAGGGAGGCTAGGAAAAAATCAGCCCCATGAATCCAACATCAGCACCCCTAAATTAGAGGAGAAGAGAAAATATGAGGGAAATTCATAACTGCCATATTTGATTCCCCTTTCCCCCAAATGTTCCATCCCTTAACCCAAGTAACAGCCGGTCAAAAGGCAAAACAAAAAGAGATTAACAACATCAATACCTAGCTGTACACAGCAGCTGCCCAAACTCACGCAAATCCCCTCCCTTTTTTGCTAAAATCATTATAAAACGATAACAGAACATAGGGATCCTTTTCATTTCAGGTAACAGGAATCCTCCATAACCAAAGAGGAAAACAATAACGACAACAGAACTCTCTCCCAGCAACATACAGGGACAGCCACTAACATTAATCATAGTGGAGCAGCCATAGCCGTTCACCATTTAAATTCTCCAGAAATCCAACATCAACACAATAACTAAGAGGGGAGGAGATAAGAGGCTTACAATGAAGATAAAAGAAATGAGACAATGGTTTGCTGACTTTCTCCAAGTCCAAAACCTTTTTCCTGCCAAGAAAATGAGGAATCGATGGAGGAAGGAGAGGAAGCTTGCGACTCCCGTGCCCTAAGCGAAAGCGGCAAGAACGGGAGAGACGACGTGCGAAATTTTTCAGCTAATCGGAGGGGAGGCTCGGCTCAGCATTACTTTTAATTCCTTCCACCGCTTATTTAATTCCTTCCACCGCTTAAACCTTCCTTTACCTCTCTATTGGCACATTGCAAAAGTATGCCAAATAGCCCACCAAATGCCTGTTAGCACACCCCTTAACAGCTACCAATTTAAACTATTGGCACACCCATTTAGCCTATTAGCACCCCAATTCCATTATATGCACACCAAGGTGCATAACCATACCATTCAATCCTATATTGCCGCCGACGATAATAAAATTACAAGTTCATAAACAAAACTCAGCATATATATATTCCAACTCAACCATCCAGTTAATTATTGAATATATGAACCGCTACACCATGTCAAATGCTGCAACATATTAACGACACTCATATTCACTGTCAAAGCGACGCTTTGTTGACACTGATTTGGTTTTCATCATAGGGGATATAAATACAATTATTTAAATTAAGTTTTATTATCGATTTGCGTCAAGTCACATTTTGAGCCGTTACAGCCGCAGTCATGCCAAACGGACTTCTCATTCGAATCATACAACTTTCCAAGACTATCAACAATTAACACTCATAAAGATAGTAAAAAGTAACTTTAATTCATAATGAGAGACAAAGGCTCCGTTTGTTTCGGTGTTTTTTCTCCATTGGCGGTGGGGAAAAAACGTGAACGCCGAAATTTTTTTTGGGTCTTTATATTGGCAGCCTCTATTTGGCTATGCACACCAATTTCTATGAGTTATAAGACGCCTTTCGAAAATATGCATTATACATGCATATTTAGGAAAAGTGTTCAACACAAAAATTGTAGATATCGAGATCTACAACTTTCGTGTTGAACATTTTTCCTAAAAATGCATGTACAAAGCGTATTTTCAAAAATTCGTCAAAAATTTGTTATAATTACGATCAGGGCGACAATACGCCTTGTGCGTGCATTTATAAGAAAAGTGTTCAACACGAAAGTTGTAGATCTCGATGAGATCTACAATTTTAGTGTTGAACACTTTTCCTAAATATGCATGTATAATGCATATTTTCAAAAGTCGCGTTATAACTCATAGAAATTGGTGTGCCAATAGCCAAATAGGGCCTGCCAATATAAAGACCCTTTTTTGATAAAGCTCTTTTCCCATTCCCAACGCTCCAAAACGTTATTTTTGACCTTAAACGCCAAATTTACCCTCTGATACAGGACGACGGGGCCCCGCCGCACCCCGTGGCATCACACCAGCTAGCGGACCACGAACCCCCAGCCTCAACAACCCGCTGCGCTGAGAACAGGCTCGGAGACAGGTTGGGATGCCTGGACTGCAGTCCTTCTGGCAGGCGTACTGGTTCGTGATCCGCTAGCTGGTGTGATGCCACAGAATGCAGCGGGCCCCGGCATCCTACATCACCCCCTCCCTCCATTCCGACCGCTCCATGCATTCTCACCGCTCACATTCACAATGCTCAAAAACGCACCGCCGAAACAAAAGGGGCTTAAAGCTTTTGACTTCTAAAATCACAGTATGTTCGTGTATATGAGAGAATTCTGACTATAAATTATAATTATTAATGTTTATTTGTGTAATCAATGAAAATCATTTGGATTTATTATCTGAGAGAATTCTGCCGGCCACTGTATTTTTGTATTTTTATTGTTCTATATTTCTATTTATAAAAAAATATGGTATATATATACTTATATATAAAGAAAAAACACATTTTGGTAAGAAATTATTTTTCCAATTGTATCTTTCTTTATTTCAAATTTTATAACTTCTTGTTTTTAATTTTATTTTAAAAATTACGTCTCCTTATCCTTCAATTTTTATTTATGTATAACCCTCATGCACGACGCCAAGCGCGATAGTATTCGGCTCGCGACGGCGGGCTGCGCCCGCATCAAGACGATTGCGCCCACAATATATACATATGAGTAATTGAGTATTCAAAATGATCGCACAAAAATTTTAATTAATATTTTATAATTGTTTTTTTTACAAAAACATTTAAAGTAGGTTTATAAGGTCTAATAATTACCTATCATAGTAGGTGTAGGAGTTCTACTAAAAATTTTTTGCAGTTTATGAATTTTCATCATTATTTTTATTATAGGGATATAGTGTAATTACACAAATAATCATTATATTTTATGAATTTTCATTTTTTTTATAATATATGTTAAGCCATTGGAGTAAAAGAATGAGACTATATTTGACAATTTTGAATGTGACAACTTTTTGTATATAGTAGTTAAAGATATACAAGCAGAAAGCACCACTATATTATTATTTGCCACGAAGGAATCAGGTGCTAAAATAATTGGAAATATAGGATATATATATATATCTTTATTAAGCAGCACTAAATTATTGAGAACAAAAAATATAAATAATTTTGATCCATGTGAATCAAATTTGCACGAAAGGGCGAAGAGAATAACGAATTCAGTTCCATGTGAATCATTGCACGTCCATTGACCTTAATTATTACGAAATACCCCAGGATTATTCGTATCTTTTTATATATATTATATATATATATATGCTTAATCATATGATCATAGCTTTGGTTCCTTGTAATATTATGTGCTTGCTTAATTATTCGTGAAATTTCTATTAATACTAACAACTTGAGGTCACGGGTTCGAGTTCGGGAAGCAGCCTCTTGCAAAAATGTAGGATAAGGTTTGTCTATATTTCACCTTTGTGATGGGACCCTTCCCAGGACACTTGCTGTGTAGGTATGCCTTGTGCAGAGAAAATGTTGTGTACGTATAACGTACCAACTTAATGGTCCTTAAATAAATAGCGCGGGGCCCGCTTTATTTTTCTCTCCCTTTCCCGCTAGTTGCTTACTTCGAACTTCGGCGTTTCGCTACCCGCGGCAGCTGAGCTCTATTTTCGCCGGCATTTCGCTACCCAGTATCGCCGGCATTTCGCTCCACCGGAAAACCTAGCCGGCCTCACCTTCATCGGTCGACGGGAAGTGGCGGTCGCTTTCTGCCGATTCCGGTCTCAATAATTATCTCCTACAATTGTGCAGCTGAGCTCTATTTTCGCCGGCATTTCGCTACCCAGTTTCGCCGGCATTTCGCTCCACCGGAAAACCTAGCCGGCCTCACCTTCATCGGTCGACGGGAAGCTTTCTTATTGTCTAATGGCGGTCGCTTCCTGCCGATTCCGGTCTCAATAATTATCTCCTACAATTGTGTAGCTTCTTTGGGTGTAGGGATAGTCGCCGTCGTTTTGCACTTTACACCTTCTATTCCTCATGGATTCAGAAAGAACTGTAAGTATTTTTGAACTGTAATTCATTATTTAAGTCATTACTTCATCAGTTCTGAAACTGTAAGTCCAAATGTGAGCCCAGCAGTAACACCAATTGTAATTATAAGTCTTGAACTGCAAGTCGAACTGTAATTATAAGTGTCTTTTGCACTGTAATTAGGGCATGTGAAACCAACTGAAATTCAACAGTACAGTTCATCATTTAACAAAGTAAGAAATTACAGTCCAACTGTAAGGACAATTGTAAGTACAACTGTAAGTCAAACTGTAAGTACAACTGTAAGTTTAAGTGTAATTCTAATTGTAATTGTGATTATGTTTAGACATGTAAGTCAAATTGTAATTATAAGTATTCAACTGTTAGTACAACTGTGAGTTCAAGTGTAATTGTGATTATGTTAAGAACTGTAAGTCAAATTGGCCGCACCCCCAAGGGATCCTTTGGCGAGGAGAGGGCGCCGGACCGCACCCCGAGGAGGGGTGGGCGCGGATTGGCCGCACCCCCAAGGGGGGGGTGCGGATTGGCCGCACCCTCCAAGGGGGTGGGGCTTGGCCGCACCCCCCAAGGGGTGCGGCTTGGCCGCACCCCAAGGAGGGTGCGGCTTGGCCGCACCCCCAATGGGTGCGGCTTGGCCGCACCCCAAGGGGGGTGCGGCTTGGCCGCACCCCCCAACGGGTGCGGCTTGGCCGGACCCCCTTGGGGGGTGCGGCTCGGCCGCACCCCAAGGGGGGTGCGGCTCGGCCGCACCCCAAGGGGGGTGCGGCTCGGCCGCACCCCAAGGGGGGTGCGGCTCGGCCGCACCCCTAAGGGCGGTGCGGTCGGGGGGTGCATCCTGCGTGCTACCGCCCTCTTTGACTGTCGACCCCGCCTCTCTTTTCCGGGGCTTTCCTCAGGTGCGTCCTAAGGCCTTTACGGGTGTACAACATAAGCCCCCCAAACCTTCGGAGTCCGAGTTCCGGAGCGAGGAGTTCGAAGGTTTTTGACTTTTTCTGCGGCGGCTTTACCCATTGTCCTCCGTGCGGCGCTTTTCTGGTAGGAGCTGATGTCGGAGGGTGTTGTTTTTCCGAGGTCGTTGTGGGCTTGCTTCCCGGCTCTGATATCCGTATGGGCTGAGGGATTTCTGCAAAATGACAGATTAGCTTGCGCGGTTCTGAGCCCGCGGCTTTTACACAATAGAGAATTAGTTTGCGCAAGTCTGTGCTTGCGGCTTTTTTGCACGAGTCTGCGCTTGCGGCTTTTTTGCACGAGTCTGTGCTCGCGGCTTGGCCGGTGAATAGCGGGTGTATTCAAACCGTGGGTGAACGTAAGGGGGGCAGGCCCCTACGTCACCGGGACTCGACGGCGGAGGAGAAGGGCGAACCTTCAATCGACGACGGTGCAAAGTCCCCGGGGCAGGGCCCCGAAGTGGCCGGTGAATAGCTGGTGTATTCAAACCGGGGGCGAACGCAAGGGGGGCAGGCCCCTACGACGCTGGCACTCGACGGCGGAGGAGAAGGGCGAACCTTCAATCGACGGCGGTGCAAAGCCCCCGAGGCAGGGCCTCGAAGTGGCCGGTGAATAGCTGGTGTATTCAAACCGGGGGCAGGCCCCTACGACGCTGGGACTCGACGGCGGAGGAGAAGGGCGAACCTTCAATCGACGGCGGTGCAAAGCCCCCGAGGCAAGGCCTCTTTACAAAGTTTTTACTTAAGTGAGTGTAAGTGTCAAAATATGGTTTTACATTATGAAATCATTTGGTGCATAGCTTTATGTAAGATAAGACAGGTGCACGAGTCTGGGCTCGCGGCTTTTACATGAAATATAAGATAGGTGCACGAGTCTGAGCTCGCGGCTTGTACATAAATTGAAGATAAGTTTGCGCGAGCTTGAGCTCGTGGCTTAGTACATGGTAGAGGTCCCTGGATCACTGGTAAAAGCGGCGCAGATTTTGAGCGTTCCAGGTGCGTGGCAAAGTCTTCCCTTCCGCCGTCCTGAGCCTGTATGTTCCGGGTTTCACGACTGTGGTGACTACGTACGGGCCCTCCCAGGCCGGTGAGAGCTTATCTCCTTGGGGGCCTTTACCGGCGGCCTCGATGCTGCGTAAGACGAGATCTCCTACGTTGATTGGTCTGGGCTTCACCCTCCTGTCGTAGGTCTGGGCGACACACATTTGGTAGAGTGCAGCGCGGTGAGCAGCGCTGCCTCGAACTTCTGGGATTAGATCGAGGTTTTCTCGGAGCAGTCCATCATTCTTGCTGGGGTCGAAGGTTAGTACTCGAGCACTCGGAACGCCGATGTCGACGGGGATGATAGCTTCGGTTCCGTAACAGAGGTTATAAGGTGTCTCCCCTGTAGGAGTCCTCTCTGTTGTGCGATACGCCCACAACACATTCGGGAGCGCGTCTACCCACTGTCCCCCGGCTTCTTCCAAGCGTGTTTTCAGTCCTTTGAGGATGGTGCGGTTTGTGACTTCTACTTGTCCGTTGGTTTGCGGATGTGCCACGGCCGTGTGACGCAGGTTGATCTTCAGATCCTCGCACATCTTGGTGAAGGACTTCCCAGTGAATTGAGTGCCGTTGTCGGCAATGATCGAAGTTGGGATGCCGAAGCGGCAGACGATGTTCTTCCAGACGAATTGCTTGGCGTTTTCTTCCGTAATTTTGGCCAGGGGCTCCGCCTCCACCCATTTGGTGAAGTAGTCTATGGCTAGGATGATGAACTTCCTCTGCCCGGATGCTAGAGGTAGGGGACCGAGGAGGTCGATCCCCCACTGCGCAAATGGCCACGCACTCTGCAGCGTGGAAAGTGAGACCGGGGGTTGATGAGGCATGTTGGCGTGCAGCTGACAGCTTTTGCACTTCTGGACAAAGTCGGCTGCGTCCTTCCTCATTGTTGGCCAATAGATGCCTTGTCGCAGTATTTTTCGCGCTAATGCCTTCCCGCCTAGGTGTTCTCCGCAGACTCCTCTGTGTACTTCCCTGAGGGCGTAGTCCGCCTCGCCCGCTGGCAGGCATTTTAGATATGGTCCTGAGAATGCCCGTTTGTAAAGCTCCCCATCTATAATGGTGAACGATGCTGCCCGCATTCGTAGCCTTCGCGCCTCTAGGCGATCTTCGGGAAGGTGCCCTTGCTCGAGGTAAGCTTGTAATGGGGTCATCCAGGATGACTCTTCCTGGTGGATGGCTGCGATTTCTCATGGACCTTGAATGCTTGGGATCACGACTTCTTCGATTCGACGTCTTCGAGACTGGTAGCTGGAGTGTGAGGTGGCGAGCTTGGATAGAGCATCCGCCCTGGAATTCTGCTCTCGGGGGATGTGTAGAATCTGATACGATGAGATCTTCTGGAGAAGTGATTTCGCGAATGCGAGGTACTTTGTCATCTGTTCGCTCTTAGCCTCGTAATCTCCTTCAACCTGTGAGACCACGAGTTGGGAGTCTGTATAGATCGTTAGGCTCTCGGCTTTGCAGTCGATGGCGAGTCGGAGTCCGGCGATCAGTGCTTCGTATTCCGCGATGTTATTTGTTGCGGGGAACTTTAGCCGGAGTCCATAATACAGGGTGATCTCCTCGGGGCTTATGCGGAGCAATCCTGCTCCGGCCCCTTCAGCTCCAGAGGCGCCGTCGACATAGAGGGTCCAACGGGGGCTGGTGGTGTCTTTAATGAGGGTTGTTTCTGGCGGGATGGTGTATTCCACTACGAAGTCGGCGAGCACCTGTGACTTGATGTCGGGCCGAGGCAGGAATTGGATGTCGAACTCGCCGAGTTCCACGGCCCACTTTACAAGTCTCCCCGAGACTTCCGGCTTCTGGAGGATTGCCCGCAATGGGAGTTGCGTGAACACTTTGACCGCATGAGCCTGGAAGTAGGGTCTAAGTTTTCTAGCTGAGAAAACAAGAGCCAAGGCTGTCTTGTCTGCTGCCGGATACCTGGTTTCGGTGTCGGTGAGGACTTTGCTGAGGTAGTAGATTGGTCGCTGCACCCCTCCTTCGTCTTTCACGAGCACTGAGCTAAGAGCCGTAGGCGACACGGCCAGGTACAAGAACAGAGTTTCCCCGGGGGTGGGCTTCGACAGGAGCGGTGGCGAATCCAGGTACTGTTTGAGTAGCTCGAAGGCCACTTGGCACTCGTCCGTCCACTGGAAACCTGAATGGCGCGCTCCCCGGAGGATTTTGAAGAAGGGGAGGTACTTGTCTCCCATTCGTGATAGGAAACGGGACAAAGCGGCGATCCTCCCGTTTAGGCGTTGTACTTCCTTAATTGAGCGAGGTGGCGACATATCCTCCAACGCCTTGATCTTCTCGGGGTTGGCCTCAATTCCCCGATGGGTTACCATGAAACCTAGAAACTTCCCCGTCGTCACACCAAACACACACTTGCTTGGATTGAGCCGCATCTGGAAGCGACGGAGAAGCTGGAAGCACTTTTCCAAGTCTTCCAAGTGGTCGCGCCGGTGGACGCTCTTTACTAGCATGTCGTCCACGTAAACCTCCATCGTTTCTCCGATGAGGTCTTTGAAGACCTTGTTCACCAGCCTTTGGTAGGTGGCTCCGGCATTTTTAAGGCCGAAAGGCATCACCTTGTAGCAGTAGACTCCCCGGTCGGTGCGGAAGGCAGTATGTTCTTCGTCTGCGGGGTTCATCCTTATCTGGTTGTAACCTGAATAAGCGTCCATGAAGCTGAGCAGCTCATGGCCTGCCGTAGCGTCGACGAGCTGGTCAATCCTTGGGAGGGGGAAGCTGTCCTTCGGGCACGCTTGGTTCAAATTGCTGTAGTCAACGCACATCCGCCACTTTCCCGAGGCCTTCTTCACCATGACTACGTTGGCGAGCCATGTGGGGTATTCTGCTTCGCGTATGAATCGTGCCTCTAGGAGTTTAGCTACCTCCTCCTCGATCGCCTTTAAACGCTCGGGGGCAAAGTTCCTCTTCTTTTGAATCACAGGTCTGCAGGCGGGGTTGATGTTTAGCGAATGATAGATAGCGTTAGGATCTACCCCGGGCATGTCTTCCGGGCTCCAAGCGAAAATGTCCTCGTTCTCCTGTAGGAAGGTGGTGAACTCTTCTCGCTCTTTTTGTGTTAAGAGTGACCCGACCTGAACAGTTCGAGTCGGGTCTCGCCGGGAGAGTGGTATTTCTACCAGCCCCTCAACGGGCGCTCCTCGTTGCAAAGTAGCCTCGTCCCGCAGGTCGAAGTTATTGATGTTGAGAGCGGTCGCCCTTGCTGGTTGGGCCTGCTTCAGGTAGCAGGTCCTGGCTGCCTCTTGGTCTCCTCTTACGACTCCTATTCCTGCGGCAGTAGGGAACTTCATAGCTAGGTGTGGGATGGAGGGGATTGCCCCGAAGATCGACTGGAGCGGTCTCCCGAAGATGGCATTGTAGGCGGAGGTGGACTCTACCACCATGAACTGGATGTTGTGCGTTGACTATCTTGGAAATTCGCCCAATGTGACTGGGAGAATGATCATGCCTTGCACCGGGACAGGTCTGTTATCGAAGCCGTAGACGGGCCCGGCTGCAGGACTAAGCTGGTCTTTTGTGAGCTTCATACTTTGCAAAGTGGAGAGAAATAAGACATCGACCGAGCATCCATTGTCGACCAGTATTCTCTTCACCTTGAAGCAGGGATCCCCGATCCCTGCGCTGATCACGAGTGGATCCTGGTGCGGAAGCCGCACCCCTTGCAAGTCTTCATCTCCGAAAGCTATCGTAATATCTTGCTTGAGTTTTTTGTCTTCGTGGCCTCTTACGGGCTGGGCAATTGAGAGGATCTGTGATGCTGAGATGGGGGGTCCGGCAATCGTCTCGATTTCCCGATGGAACTCCCTAGGCTCCCCTGCATCCCTAGGCTGCTGGGGCTGATTGGGAATCTGGCCTTGTAGGAATCTTCCCAGGAGTCCCTGGCGGATGAGGCGCTCGATTTCGTCTTTGAGTCTGGTGCACTCCTCAGTGGTATGCCCAGTTCCCCGATGGAACTCGCAGTACCTGGACTGGTCTCCCCTTGGATTTGGCGGGGGTATTCTGGGCATGCGGAGCTCGGGGTTGTTTTGTATGGCGTAGAGCACATTCGTTCTGGTGGTGTTTAACGGGGTGTAGGTCCTGGGCGGCTGTGGTCCCAGATCCCTCTGGTGGTTACGCCGACGTTCATCGCCGCGACGCTCCCCGCCGTGACGTTCTTCTTGTTCGCGAGGGGCTTGATCTGATCCCCTCTTCCTTCCCTGGCTTCCTTCGAATTGCCGACGGTGTGCTTCGATAGCCTCATCTGCAGCTATCTGTGCTTCAACCCGATGGACGAGGTCGGGATAACTTGAGACGGTTTCTCTCATGAGAGCCGAGTAGAAGCCACTTGGGCGGAGTCCTCCCAGGAAAACTCCTCGCAGGAGCTCGGGGTCGACTCCTGGGATCTGTCGAGCCTCGGTAGTGAAGCGTCGGAAGAAATCTTTGAGTGTCTCTCCATCGTTCTGGCGGATTCCTGAGAGGTGGGAGGGATCCCGGATAATTCGGCGGTTGGCAATGAACTGATCCGCGAACTGCTGCGCCATTTCTGTGAAGTTGTTGATGGCCCCATTCTGCAGGGAATGGAACCAAGTGCGCGCTTGTCCCTTCAAGGTTGCTGGGAACACTTGGCAGAGGAGCTGATCAGGAGCGCTGTAAATCCTCATGACGGTGGTGAAATGATTGACGTGCTCCAGTGGATCGTCCGTCCCGTCGAACGTCTCGATGTTGGGAAGCCTGAAGCCATTAGGAATTGGATGGGCTAAGACTTGAGGTGATAGCGGGGAGTCATGATGCGCGGGACACCGGGTGAGAGCGGCGCGTCATCCTGCTTGGGCATATTCTTCCTCTATCATGTTGCGTATCTCTTCCCGCGTAGCTCTTTCCACTGCTTGCTCAGGGGCAGCTCTTCCGTGGTGGTGGCGGCGGTGATCAGCTTCTGGGCCTCCAGCTGGTGGGCCAAGGTGAGCGGTATTTGCCGCATTGGAGAATCCTTCTGAAGCTTCGTCTTCTTGGACAGCCTCCCCGTTCGGGGCATGATTCAGAGCCGGGGGCGGCGGTGCGTTTAAAGCTGGCGGTTGGTTCGGAACTTGAGGAGCCCCAAGATTCCTCACGAGGGCCAACATCTCCGCTTGATGTTCTTCGATCTGCTGCATGCGCGCCTCCAAATCTGCTGCAGGCGCTGGCAGCGCCTCCTCCACGGGAGGTGCATTGATAAGTGAGTGGGATGGAGCTGGGTCGACGCGTCCTTCCGGCATCGATCCTTCAGTAACGCGAGCACTCTTTCTCGCCATAGCAGTTGGCTCTTGAAGAGTTTTTCGGGAAAGCTTCCCACAGACGGCGCCAAACTGTTGCGGAACGCTTAGGCCTTTTGGTAGACCGGTTCACTTGAACCACCTTAGCTCGTGAGCGAACTAAGCGCGCAAACAGTCAATTAGAGATTCGTTGATTGCACTGGGACTTTTTAGCGTGGAAAACCCGGAAAGGGTAAAAAACCACGTGGACGGAGCTGTGCCGACCAAATTCCACTATCTTCAGGGGGGTTACAAAGTGAGACTTAGAACTCGAGTGCGACAGGCCGCAACTCGTTACAGTAGTAGAGAGATAGAGAGATCTGAAGGCGACAGGCCGCCTCTTGGAAAAAACTAAGTCCTTTTCTCCTTCTGAGAAAAGTGGAGAACAAAAGTGAGCTGCTCCGGGGAACAAAAGTGAGCTGCTCCTGGGAACAAAAGTGAGCTGCTCCGGGGAACAAAAGTGAGCTGCTCCGGGGAACAAAATTGATCAGATGTGTCGCCTTTCGGGATGAAGGAAATCTTCAAGTCCGGAAAGGAAATCTTCAAGCACCGAAGGAGAATTCCGCAAAAGTCTGCAAGGAGATCTCCCAGGTCCAGAAGTCAAGGTCCTCTCAAATGAAGTCCTAGGCCCCTTTTTATAGCTTTGGCCGGGGGTAGTCCGGTAATCTTGTCGTTGCCAGTTTCCATAAATGCTCGGTGGACGAATCATATTTTCCGGTTTGGGGCACACGGATCGCCATTTTTCGTAAATGGCCAACTTGCCCTTCGGGCAGCTTGGGCGGCTCGGGCAGTTCGGGCAGTTCTGTTGGAGACGAAAAAGGCGACCGACTGTTCCTGAAAAGTGAGAAGCCTGAAAGACAAAAAGTGAGAAGCCGGAAACCCAAAAAGTGAGAAGCCGGAAAGACAAAAAGTGAGAAAACTTCCTGATCGCGCTCAGAAACGTTCTGAGCGCGCGCTAGCGCCGAAGCGCTCCAAGTGCGCAACGAACCACGGGGATGCCTCGGGCGGACGGCGGACGGGGAGTTGCCCCCCAAAGGGGGGGACCGGGATCCTTTGGCGAGGAGAGGGCGCCGGACCGCACCCCGAGGAGGGGTGGGCGCTGATTGGCCGCACCCCCAAGGGGGGGGGTGCGGATTGGCCGCACCCTCCAAGGGGGTGTGGCTTGGCCGCACCCCCCAAGGGGGGATGCGGCTTGGCCGCACCCCAAGGGGGGTGCGGCTTGGCCGCACCCCCAAAGGGTGCGGCTTGGCCGGACCCCCTTTGGGGGTGCGGCTTGGCCGCACCCCCTTGGGGGGTGCGACTTGGCCGGCCGCACCCCTAAGGGCGGTGCGGTCGGGGGGTGCAGCCTGCGTGCTACCGCGCTCTTTGACTGTCGACCCCGCCTCTCTTTTCCGGGGCTTTCCTCAGGTGCGTCCTAAGGCCTTTACGGGTGTACAACAGCAGGTATTAAACCTGTTGCGGCATACAACGTTAACTTTATGGTAGACGAAGCTGGAGGTGAAGAAAATATTGGTTTTACAAAGACAGATGCTTTTAATTACATTCAGCGTGAAAGAGCAACATTAATTGAAAGCGGTGACGCTACTGCCTTGCTAGAGATATTGCAGGATAAGCAATCAAAGGATAACATGTTTTCATATCATGTCTGAACAGATGAGCTGAACATGTTAACTGGATTCTTCTGGATGGATGGAAATAGCAAATTAGATTATGACTTTTTTGGTGATGTTTTGATTTTCGATACAACATATCGATTGAATAATACAATCTTGCATGTGCGCCTTTCATTGCCGTGAATCATCATTGGCAGAATATATTTGTAGGCGGAGCTTTCATTGCTGAAGAAACAACTGAGTCATTTATTTGGGTTTTTGAGTCATTATTGAAGTGCGTTGATAAAAAGGAACCAATATCAATATTTACTGATCAGGATCAAGCTATGGCCGCTGCAATTGATCGAGTGTTTACTAAGACCAGACATCGGTTGTGTCAATGGCACATCTCAAAAAAGGCGCCTTCTAAAGTTCCTAGCTTTAACAATGACAGTACTATTCGTGCATTTTTTTTATCAATGTATGTCAAAGTGCGATGGGGAAATTGAGTTTGACAGAAATTGGTATGAGATGATCACTAGAGGCAATTTACAAGAAAATCGATGGTTGAAGGATTTGCACATTGCTAAGAGGAAGTGGTCGACTGCTTTTAACAAGGATTTGTTGGACCTTGGGATTTTATCTACCCAAAGGAGTGAATCAGCTAATAATTCCTTGCATGGTTCTTCAAAGGGTACTAGTTCTTTAGTTGAATGTTTTGTTGGTTTAGATAGGTTTGTTGCATCATGGCGCCGGGGGGAGCATGAGGAGGATTTCAAAAGCAAACATGGTGCGGTTACCTTGAAGCACAGCACATGTGTCTTGCTAAAGCACGCTTCAAAAATATACACTAGAAAAATGTACGGAATATTCGAGAAAGCATACACGGATGGGGCCCTTGGATTATGCATTGTAGATGAAACACGATATGATGATGAGCATACGGTGTTTGTAACAAAAGGCCATGGTGATTCGGCGGATGAGAAAAGATGGTTTGTAAATTTCAACTCAATAACATTTGATTCAGATTGTTCTTGTCGAGGATTTGAAACAAGAGGTCTTCTATGTTAACATATTTTAAGAGTATTCAATTTAAGAAATGTAAAACAAATTCCAATGAAATATGTGCTAAAATGATTCACGTTTGATGCAAAAAAGGGCATGTACCTTCCGAATATACCATCTATTGTAGAGCATGATTCGAACCATATATTCAGGAACCACCTTATGCATTCTAGTTACAATTTAGCAACTCGCATTGAGAACTGCAAAGCGGCCAAAATTCATGTTATGAATGAGTTGTTCAAGTACACTGATGAGATGGTGGATAAAGATGAAAGGCAAAAGAAAGGACTTGTAGAAGAGCAAAATTCTAATAAGACACCAACTCTTCGAGATCCACCTACCAAGAGGCGAAAAGGTGCAAGCAATGCACGTCATAAAGACCATTGGGAACAACAGACAAAGAGTACAATTAATATTTATAACTTTCATTCTAAAGATAAAAGCATTTATTACTATAAATCATTTTTACAAGATGATTTATAAGTTTCATTTATCTAAATGATTTTCGACATGTTGTAGGGAAAAAAACTTCTGGGCGAAAAAGGGATATCATTGTTGGGGAAGAGCCTGGAACGAGGACTGAGTTGAACTTTATGGGAGATTGCAGTTACAACAGACCATCAACGCCACCTGGAGGGTCTAATTATTTGCAAATACAGGATGACTACCTTACCAATCCTACTACATTAGCTTCTTTTTTTAGTTGAATTCTGCAGGAGCAAGGATTTTTGCAATGGATTTCGGGGCGAACTTCACATTCTGAAAAAACAAATTGTCTTTATGTTATTATCTCTCTTAAATCAGTATTGTGGATTTGTGATGTCTCCCATCCTAAAACATACCATGATATCATACCAAAAAAACTGAAAAAGTGACATGAAGGTTTGCTGATTAAAGTTACAGTTCTACATTACATGTTTAATTGCAACTGTAAATGATACTATAAATATAAAGTTATTTGTTCATTACAGTTTGCCAAGCCGGCGGCCCGCGTTCGTCGAACACCGACCCGCGTTCGTCGAACGCGTGAGTGCATCAATTTCAAATACTTTCACTACTCAACTAACTTTAGCAATTGTTGCAATCAAATAAACTGCAATGTACTAATGGAGTTACAGATACACAGAAAATAAATAGCAAGAGCTGAAGAGAAACATGTTAATTTTTGAACTGTCATTTACTTGTAATTCTAGACTGTAAGTTATAACTGTAATTGAAAAGGTATTTACAACTTAAATTATAATCTGTTATTTTTTACCTGGACTTTAAAAGTATTTTGTACAATAATTTAACAAATAAAGGTAGGAAGAAAAGAAGTGACGTGAAGGTTTGCTGATTACAGTTACAGTTCTACATTACATATTTAATTACAACTGTAAATGATACTATAAATATAAAGTTATTTGCTCTTTACAGTTTGCCAAGCCGGCAGCCCGCGTTCGTCGAATGCCGGCCCGCGTTCGTCGAATGCGGGAGTGCAGCAATATACTTTTACTAATCAAGTAACTTTAGCAATTCTTGCAATCAAATAAACTGCAAACTAAGGGAGTTAGAGATACACAGTAAAATGGCAAGAGATGAAGAGAAACATGTTAATTTTTGAACTGTAATTTACTTGTAATTCTAGACTGTAAGTTATAACTGTAATTGAAAAGGTATTTACAACTGAAATTATAGTTCAAAAAAAATGTACCTGTTTGTTGGACTTTAAAAGTATTTTGTACAATAATTTAGCTAAACTTCTACATGGTATGTAGTACACACAAATAAGTTCAGAAATAATTGTGTAAGACTTAGTAAAGTGACAAATAATACATAATTGTATGTAGTACAAACAAATATTTTACTTAAACAGTAAATAATTGTAGCAAATATTTTACGTACACAACATTTTCTCCAAGATAAGAGCATGCACCATGTTCAAATACTTTTACACGTCAAGAAATTTAAACAAATGTTTTAATTAAATCAACAGCAATTTCTGCACGAAATATTGAGGTCTGAGTTGGCCAATCATTGCATTCCTCCCATGACGTTTCTTGTGTTGATACAACTGCCTCCATAAATTTCACAACAAATACTCCGCAGTCATCACCATTTGCCTGTTGAGGCAAGCCAGGAACTTCTACAATTGGCCAATTTGTAATGCCTGCTGGGAGTGCTGTCTTTGCGTCTTCATGGAGTAATTGTACCTGCAACACAACTCTGAATTTAAATAAAAAAAACTACTAATATTAAAATCTATTCAATGTTAAACTGTAAAAAACTTACCAATGATGATAGGCCTGTTAGGTGACGCTTACTTTTCATGGAGTCATAAAACTCCCACTTACATTCCTTTAAGCGACACACCAGCAAAGCCCAATGATTGGTTAGGTGGCATGACATGATAATGAGTTCATGGCTTTTAACACTTGTTGTTGTTAAATGGTTGATTAAGCACTTAGTGTTTTGCGTATTGATTCTCCTATAATACTGTTTTCAATGTTAGAAAACTAAAATGCAAATTGTAATAAAAGTTCTAATTGTTAAATGGTTGACTTACAGCGTAGTCCGACGATATATACATAGAGAAATTTTTTTACACTCCCTTTTGACAGTTTGATTCTGGATTTTAGCTGCAATGCATACGCATTCAAATGTGTATTGTGTAGCCACCGACCTTTCAGTAGGTCATCCATTGCTTCTCGAGTTATCACGATATTTCCACACTTCAACACAGTGTCGCTACTGAAAATAGCAAACAAAAAACATTAGTATGCAAAAATGGCATTTTTAGATAATATTGCGAATGTGTAACGTTCCTACTGGATAGTAGTACGGGACAGTATTTTTTAGTTGAAATAGAGACTGTAAATGTATTCATAGTTTTATTTACAGTCGTAAAAACATATGTACTTTACAACTGTAAGTGTATTAAAAAAATCACTTCTCAAGAAGTTCATCTTAAAATGATCATAAAAGTTAAAGAAAGAAATTATTCTGTAATTTATAATTTAAAAAGCAATGTATTTTGCCTTACAAATACAATCCGTGCACCATCCTATAAAAACGTTACCTTACAAAATACAAGAGCGATATTATCTTTCTGGGAATGTTTTCATCATAATATCTATAACGCCACGCGACGAAGCCGATATATATGCTTTGCCCGGGTAACTATCCTCCTCTCTTACCTCATCTTTGACCTTAACTTTCCCTTTCATAGGGCTATTGGATAGTTTTTTCCTTCTAGAACCTCTGGTCTTTACATTTCTTACCAAACTACTAATAAGAAAATCATCCTTATCATTCTCAGATTCTATTTTGACTATAGATCTAACTTCTTTCGGAGAAGAAATGGGTGTTGGAGGGTGTGTTTCTTGTTGTGGTTGTGGTCCACCATAGGAATTTGCTTCCAATCTTTTAAACCATGATTCACAATAATCTTTTATTGAATCTACACCCCTTTGTACTTTCGCTTTAATAAATGATTGGAGCCGGACCTCTAGTCCCCCCCAACCCTGCTCAAATAATGAGTTCTCAGCTTTCCTCATCTCTTCCTTCTTGACCTTCCTCTTGGTCAATTCTCTCCTAGCTTTCCTCAACATTTGGTTTTGTGTTTTAGCGGTAAGTCTTTGTTCTTCAGTAGTAAAAATATAATCTTTCATCTCCGCTTTTAACTCCAAATTATCTTTACCATTGTCTACCCCACCCTTCTTCTTCTTCTTCACTGTTTCGAAATCAGAATCGTCCTCTGATTCCGCAAGTAAACATTCCTCATTTTTCATAATCTTCTCAAATTTTCGTTTAACCTACAACACAACAACAACATATGTTTACAATACAAAATAACAAATCATATTACTATTACAAGGGATTTACATTTGTAATAACCTCATTTGTTTTCTGTAGTTGACTAAGTGGATTGAAACAAATTTCGCTCTGTAACTTTTTTTATCTGACCACCTACATATCCTAGGTCTCGCCAAATCATTCACAACTATCTGAACGTTAGTGTGCTCATATAGCCACACCTACAACCAAAAAGGGCATTAATACAAAATCATAAATATAAAGAAAAATGCATTTAATTTCATCCTGCTTACCAATAAGACAGTTGCACAACCCTCTAAGTATCCCAGATTTACACCCACATTTTTGACTACACTAGCTTGATTTAAAGAATCAACCTGTGATAGTAAAAAGTTGTGTATTGCCTTCGGCCAGTTGTACTTTTGGAAGTCCGATAAACCATGAATTCTGTACAATGAAGTTGAGATCTTCATCCCTTTCAGCGAAAAAAAGAAAACATTCACCAGATACCTTATCAAAGCATCCACTCTCCTACTCTCCAACGTCGGAGACCAATCATCAATTACGAGATTATTCATCTCCTCTATTAAATCTTTATGTGTTAAATCTGTGCAGGGTAGTCTATAAAAAGTAATGTCTAATTAATCCACGATTTGGTAGACCCAAAATCAAGGCCACCTCGTTAACTGTGAAGTTCAAAGAGTAATTTCCTATCGTAAAGGATTGTCTGTCCCTATTGAAAGCCCTTACTAGAACATAAAGCAAGAGAATGTTTTGAGGCAAACTAGGCATTTTAAATATTGGGAGAACACCTATTTCCCTCAAAATATTCTTAGAATCCTCCTCCAAAACTTCTAACAATTGACGGGCATTAATTTTGAAAGTGGAAACTGCACATCTAGAGTTCAAATAGTTGCTCTCAGGCACTACAACAAAATTTAAGAATTAGCATATATAAATCCAAATAAAATCACATACAATGTGTAATTAAACTTACTTTTCGTCCTTGGAGCAAAGAACAACTTGGAATATTTATAACCTTAGCTGTGAGGTCACCTATTGGCAAAATGTTTTACATAAATACAACCCTAAGAAGCAGATAACCATAAGAAACAAATGATAACATTACCAAACAATGAACCACACTAAACATAAAAGTTAAAAAAGATAAGTTGTAATTACAATTGCAAACAAAAATGTAATTACAACTGTAATTACACATATTTGTAATTACAACTGTAATTAAACCTAAAATTCTGGTTGTAATTAAACACATATTTTCACTAGTAGTAACTAATTTAAATACAACTGAAATTATACCTAAATACACAACAGTAAGTATATACAAAAAAGTAAAAAAAAAAGATGTACATTAAATGACTTACAAATCATAACAAAGGATAAACAATCAACAGTAATTCATCAGTATAGTTCATCATTTAACTAATTAAGCAATTACAGTCCAACTGTAAGTAGAACTGTAAGTCCAAGTGTAATTGCGATTATTTTTAGAACAAAAAGTCAAACTGTAATTATAAGTATTCAACTATAAGTCCAACTGTAATTGTAAATGTAAGCATATATAAATGACATTTATAAGTGTAATTAGGTAAGTGTAAGAAATATTTACAGAGAAAATGTGATCAGCCGGAAGAGGTGATTAGGCCTGGCGGAGAAACAAGCTTGAGTTCCGCACGAAGTTGGAGCTGCAATAGGAAATAATGTAGGTGATGATTAATGTCGCCGGAAAAGGTGGGAGCGTACAGCAATTAGACAATAAAAAAGCTACCGGTCGCCCGTCGGTTCGATTTCCGGCGATGATTCTACTCCAGCGCCAGGCTAGGTTTACGGTCGAGAAGCGAAACGCCAAGGTCGGGGGAGAGGCGAAACGCCAAGGTCTTTGAAGAGGCGAAACGCCAAGGTTGTTGGAGGAGCGAAACGCCAAGGTCGTTGGAGGAGCGAAACGTCGATCGATGAAGGTGAGGCCTGCTAGAATTTCTGGTGGAGCGAAATGCCGGCTAAAGATCGACTCCAGCTGCCGCGGGGAGCGAAACGCCGAAGTTCGAAGTAAGCAACTAGCGGGAAAGGGAGAGAAAAATAAAGCGGGCCCCACGTTATTTATTTAAGGACCATTAAGTTGGTACGCTATACGTACACAACATTTTCTCATCGGGCTGCCCTTAGATGAAGTGCAGCTATTAACTCGAACTAATTATTATAATTAGAGAGAGAGAGTCTCCTTTAAGTAGACGAAAATGCATGAAATTTCTTATTTGGGATTATATTATATTTCCCTCTAAACAATTGATCTTGATTATGGAGTATCAAAATATACTCATTAGATCTTTTTCGGCTTTTGAAGATTCCGTCCGAGCCTCGAAGAACTTCTTCGCTCCTTGAAGACAGCTCGAATACCACTTTCAAGCACAGAGCTCCGTTGCCGCATTCATCATTTCAGATTACTTTCGAGTGCGCTACTCCGCTCCGAGTGAATTCCGTGGTACAGAAGAATTATATTGTAACAAGCGGTGACATGTCACCCTCGATAAACAAACTCTTGTAACACTCTGAAAGACAGTGGAATTGGTCGGCACCGGTCCGGCCCCATATATATTTTTTTCCATTTTGGGGTTTTTCCACGTCAAATACTAGTTTCTTGTCATCTGCTGATTTTATCTGTGCCTGTTTGCGCATTCGCCTCACTTTAGGGCCGAGACGATTCAATTCGACCGGTCCGTTAGAGGATCGAGCGAACCGCAACGCTTTTGAAGAATCATTTCAGACTTTCTTCTCATTTCATTATTAGCGATCTCTTCGGCGGCGTAACATTTTTACTCCATTTTTTCACATTTTTGGATCAATTAAGTGTTTTCGAGCCCGAGTTATCTATAGTTGGAAAATGACGGCGGCGGAGATCGACTGAGGTGATCTTACCGTACACCAGAGAGTCAGTTTGAAAAATTATCCATTCTTATATATTTTCCCTTAAATAATTTCCATGTTACCCTTAGAGTAGATCAATGGTCATGCATGTTCTGAATTAAATAAAGTCTATTTATAAAAGTAGAGATGAGTCCAAAAGATGACAAAAATGAGAGTCAACCTTAGAGAATTGTGCTTTTTTTTGTCATAGAAAATTTATTTCGGGGAGTTATAGTATAAGAAAGAGAGCTTATCCCCCTCTAGAGCAAGAAGACAGATAATCTCAAGCAAGACTCATGTTATGATTAAATATATTCTCTTCTGATAAATCATTAATTAACGGGTGATGATAATTATGAGATTAGCGGAGCACTCGCTAGAAGTTAAGTACGTAATACCTTGTGGGAGGCGAATTATACCTCTCGAAAGGTGTTTGCATGCGAGATCAGTGTCTAATGTGTGCCGAGTAATGATCGCTTAAGAAGATTAATGCCATAGATTTTGGACAAGCTTTACGAATTCTCATTTTCAATTCGCTCACGTCAAATGTTATCCTGATGAATTGCTAGGCATATATATATATATATATATATATATATATATATATATATATATATATATTCCTTGGATGCTCTTCGTTGCATCGGCACGATCCTGGAAACCGCTAATTTTTCCTTTATCATACAAGCTAGCAATGCTATGCTCCGTTTGACGTGATTTTTTTTTGCTCCGGTGAGTTTGGACAAAAACGCCACTGCTATATATATAGAATGTATGTTTGGGATGAAAAAAGTTATGACCGCCATCAAAGTGGATGAAATTTATTAGGGTTTTGTTTAGCGCGGTCGTGGCGATCGTGATCATGAACCGTCGTTCGTGAACATCCAACCTCACCCAAAAGAATTCATGTATTTTATGCTCAAAATTAGTTTATTTTCTTTAACATAGATTTGTCTTGCCAAACATAATAACGCCGTTTTTGACCAATCTCGCCGGAGCAAATAGGCCGCGCCAAACGAAGTCAAGGTGAGCTCAGGCGCTCGTGCAAGTCTAGTGTTCGTGACCGCGGCAGCCGCTGCCTTGCCAAACGGAGCCTTGAAAAAGGTTCGTGACCGCGGCCACCGCTGCCTTGCCAAACGGAGCCTTGGAAAAGGTTCGTGACCGCGGCAGCCGCTGCCTTTCCAAACGGAGCCTTAAAAATAGGTTTTTCCAGCTAAAGTCTAGAGAGAGAAGTGGCGGGGATCAAATGATAGAGAGACATCCCATCATCCCAACATGGATCCCAGCAGAGAAAAGCGCCACCAGCTGCTTTCAATTCATCTCTCTCTCTCTCTCTCCTCTCTCTCTCTCTCTCTCTCTCTCTCTCTCTCTCCTCCTTTATATTTCAAACGTGCGTCACTCCGTCATCCTCAGCTGCGCCGTCTCTTCTATAAATCCACGGCGCTCCCCACTCTCCCTCTCAATCGATCTTCACTCCCTTCTTTAATTCATGGCCGGATCGAAGCAATGCAAAATGCTGGTTAGTAATTAATTAATTAATTAGTTAATTATATGTGCGCTTCGATGTATCATCACCGCCGTTAATTTTCCAACTAGCTGGAGCTGATCATCATGTGATCATCAAATTCCTTCGTCGGTTGCATCAATCTGGTTCTTCGCCTGCTGCATCAACTTGGAAGTAGAATCATATCGTGCTTAATTCGGCTCTGTTCATGTTCCAGCAATCTTAATTTCTTTTTGTTTATTATAAATATTAATTCCTTCTTCTTCTTTTTTTATTACATCTTTACCTACTTCTTCACACCGAAGCTTAATTCGTGTGTGTATATATATATATAAGGAATTAATACTCTCTCAGTTTATTCTGGAGCATATTATGGCGAATCCATGAGCAAATTTTACACTACAATAAATTTGCGCTGATATATAATGGTTCAGCTTGCAATTTATTAAATATTCAAAATTATATATATGTATATTATAATATTACACATATAGTAGAACTTAATTATGTATGATTGGGAAAGTTTGAGATTATGGCTCTGTTTGGGAGGACTTATTTTTATCGATCAAGTGGTTACGATTAAGGTCCGGTTCATGCGGTCGTAACCATTTGACCGGTGAAAATAAGTCCCCCAAACGGAGTCTATAAGTAATGAATTAAATTAAGGTAAATATAAATGCAGCAGGTGGTGGAGTACTTAGAGCAAGGAGGAGGAGGAGGTGAGGTCGAGCTCGGAAACACAGCGGCACATATCGGAGGTGGAGAATTCGAACAGAATCTCAATTCCTGTAATAAATATACGGCGGATGGTTCCGTGGACATCAGCGGCCACGTGGCAGTCAAAGCATCCACGGGCGGATGGGTGGCGGGAAGTCTAATCCTTGGTAATTTCAGATCATTTTGTCTCCATGCTTCCTCTTTCTTTTTTTTAATGCTCTAAGGAAAAGAAGAAGAAGTGGACGTACACTTGCCTTTTCACATGACACGTTCACGCCTTCTCACTTTATCATATACATATACTGCATTATCTCTCTCTCTCTCTATTGATATTAGCACATCATAATTGGATATACGCAGCCCTTTTGATATAGGCAGTCTCTAAATTGATATTTGTACACTTATTTGATATTCGCAGACCAAAACAATCCATAAATTTTCTCATTTAAATTTCTAAAATTTTGCACAACATAAAAATGCAGAAAAAATAATATTCATGCAATAATTAGGACAAAGTGTCCCTAAACATGAAGCAATAACACCTGACGTGCGAGGTCTTTGAATTAGAAAGACATTAGTGATGTGTGTGAGTAGGAAAGGATTGTCGGAGAAATGAGATTTGATGAGTTTAGCCGGTGGATTTAGCAGGAGATCGGTGGGTTTTGGGCAGCGTCTCAGAGACACATGAGATCTTGGGAGAAGTTTTTGTCCAGATCGTCAATTGCTCCGAGAAGGCTCCGGCGCCTAGAGGTGGCGGTCCCGGTGTGGAGGAAGGAAAACTTGGGTGGCGAAGTGCTCTCCAGCGAGGTCGGTCAGCTTCGTCGAGGGTGGTTCCATTTGCCTTCCGCGAGTTCGGGCGAGCTAGGAGGATGAGAAAGGAAGGGCGGCTACGATTAGAAAGGGGAAGGGCTTTCTACTTTTAATTTTAAGTTTTAATTTATGATGTGTGAATAGCTGTTTCGGGTGTGCGTATATCAATAGCCTATATATATATCTTTACTTTAATATTAAAAGAAGGAACATTCAAAATTGGCATCGAATCACTTAATATATATTTTTATTTAACGAAATAAAAATAAAGAAAGGATCTGAATAGAGGGCTAGGATTGCTCTGATGGTCCACACATTACACCATAAGGAAATTTCTTTATATATTAGTATAGATACACACATGAATACACACATCAGTGATAATATACGGGGACCCCTAGGACGGCGACAACACACTTGATTGTCAACGTTACTTGTAAATAATATGAGTCGGTCACAATACCACGTAATAATGTTACATATATCCCATATATTATCTCTCATACAGACATTTGAAAAATTATAATAATTTTTGAATAAGATTATTTGATTCCGCAGGCCGTAAATAGTATTTGTGTAAGTGTAACACTCTTGCTCTCATAATCACAATCTATTAAATTTTCTTTTTATATAGTGTGTATGTGCCCGCGCGCATAAATGTGTTAATTGCACTTTATCAATTGTCTTTTTTTGGCAACAACAGCTCAAAATAACCTTTGATTAACCCATAACATTAGAGCTATATTAGGAAATTTCATCAATTTTCATAATGATTTATCCACTCATCAAGAAAGAAAAAGCTTTTTTCCACAGTAAATCAAGGATTGGCGACGCTTGCATTCTTTGGCGTCGGTGTGAACTTGGTGTTGTTCTTGACCAGAGTGGTAGGCCAAAACAACGCAGACGCAGCCAACAATGTGAGCAAGTGGACAGGCACCGTGTACATCTTCTCCCTCGTCGGGGCCTTCCTCAGCGACTCTTATTGGGGGAGATACAAGACATGCGTCGTCTTTCAACTCATCTTCGTCATAGTAAGCCCTCGCTCATTATTTCCTTCCTTTCTTTAACCCGATACATGAGGGCATATCACAAAGTTGAGTAACTCGTCGTTACAATTGCGCGCTTCAGGGATTGATAATGTTATCCTTGACCTCACAATTGCTCATGCTCAGACCGTCTGGGTGCGGAGATGCACAGAATCCGTGCGGATCACACTCGGGTTTGGAGATGGGACTTTTCTCACTCTCCATCTACTTGGTGGCCCTGGGAAACGGCGGATACCAGCCCAATATTGCCACATTTGGCGCCGACCAATTTGAGGAGGGGGACCCGAGAGAGTCTCACTCGAAGATCTCCTTCTTCAGCTACTTCTACTTGGCCCTCAACTTAGGCTCACTCTTCTCCAACACCTTCCTGAGTTACTTTCAAGACGAGGGAATGTGGGCCTTGGGCTTTTGGGCCTCGACCGGTTCAGCCTTTTCGGCCCTCGTCCTATTCATTTGTGGGACCCGACGGTACCGTTATTTTAGGCCAGGTGGCAACCCCTTATCTAGGGTGTGTCAGGTGATAGTTGCAGCATTCAGAAAATGGAAGTTCGAGATGCCGCCATCTGGCGATGAGGATTTATATGAAATGGATGGGAAGGAAATCAAGTCTGCAACTAATGAAGGTAGCAAGAGGATCCTCCATTCTGATGGATTTAGGTGAGCCTACAAACTATTTTTTTTATACATTTTGATGGAATTTTGGTAAACTCATATGTTTGGGAGGGTGGCGGCGGGAGCCACCGGCGATCAGGATTGGAGGGAGAGGGTTGGGTTCTGGAACAAAGTGTTTTCTCCGTTTTCCTCATAGAACCGCGTGCAACGCGACGCCCGAGCGCATAATTGCGCCGCGGCGTCTCCTCCAGCATCAGCCGCCCCAAACGAAGCCTTGGTTTTTTTTTCTTAGGTCATTTTGGACAGATTAATAATAATAATAATAATAATAATAATAATAATAATACGACCTATATGTTGCTGATTACTAGTGATTAGGGCTCCGTTTGGGGAACTTATTTTCACTGGTCGAGCGGTTACGACCGCATGAAAATAAGTTCCCCCAAACGGAGCCTAGATTAAAAAGATAAAAAAATTATTTTTTTAAAAAAATTCCTTCTTTTGCCGGCACAGCTGATTAAATTCATTTTGAAGGTTCTTGGACCGGGCAGCTCTGGTCACCCCTGGTGAGGATCTTCCAGTTGAGTCGACGAGTCACAATCCATGGCGGATCTGCACCGTCACCCAGGTGGAAGAAGTAAAGAGCGTCCTCCGCCTCCTCCCCATCTGGCTCTGCACCATCCTCTACTCCGTCGTCTTCACCCAGATGGCCTCCCTCTTCGTGGAGCAGGGCGCCGCCATGAACACCGTCGTCACAGGCGGCTTTCGCATCCCTCCAGCCAGCATGTCCGCCTTCGACATCCTCAGTGTTTCCATCTTCATTCTCTTTTACCGCCGCCTCCTCCAGCCCCTCATCGCCGCCCTCCGCCGTGACCCCAGGGGTTTGACGGAGCTCCACAGGATGGGGTTGGGTCTCATCATCGCCATTGCCGCCATGGTCGCCGCCGGCATCGTCGAGCATTTCAGGCTCAAGTCGGCACGCACCGCCGCCGGCTCTCTTAATATATTGTGGCAGGTATGGCGCGTACAAGAAACAAACCAAAACTCAAATTACTCTCTCTTTTCGTATCAAATCAACTTCGTAATTTCAAAAATTAATAAATCCTCCGCCGGCAGGTGCCGCAGTACATGCTGATCGGAGCATCGGAGGTGTTCATGTACGTCGGGCAGCTGGAATTCTTCAACGAACAGGCGCCCGACGGGCTCAAGAGCTTCGGGAGTGCACTCTGCATGACGTCGATCTCCCTGGGGAACTATGTCAGCGATCTCTTGGTGACTGCGGTGATGCAGATCACCGGAAAGGATGGCCGGGCCGGGTGGATTCCGGCGAACCTGAACCGGGGACATATGGACAGGTTCTACTTCCTTCTGGCTGCCCTCACTGGCGCAGATTTGGTGCTTTATGTGGTCTGTGCAAGGTCCTATAAGTGCATCAAGATTGAAGGGAGATGTCAGCTAAAGGAAGGAGATTGCAGGGACTGAGGACGTGGCAGTATTATTTTGATGGAAGTTTTTTTATTTTATTTTAATTTTTCCATTTTGTTGATGTAATTTGGTTTTGTATTATTTTGTATTGAACTGTATTAATACTGTGTTACTACTATCAATACAGAGAAATACAAAGTAGAATACAGAGCTGGAGTGTTGCTGAAGACAGAGCTGGAGTGTTGCTGAAGACAGTTGATTTCTGTCCATTGTTTTCCTGATTTATATCTATGAAAATGGATAACTTGTTTACATTTTCCAGGTGCCGTGAACCTGCGATGTCATTATATGGCTCCGTTTGGGAGGACTTATTTTCACCGGCCAAGCGGTTATGACCGCATGAGCCGGACCGTAAAAATAAGTTCCCCCAAACGGAGCCATATGATTCTGTTTGGCACGCCGGCGGCGGTCATGAACGCGGTTGTTATGAATCATCGTTCGTGCTCACGAACGCTCAACCTCACCTAAGAAACTTCATCCATTTTCATGTTCAAACTAGTTTTCTTTCTTTCAGTGACGGTGATGTGCATTCTAAGACGGTAGCGTGAGCTGCGGATGCATAAATCGCATAAGATGGCACGAGCATTTTGGCGTGAAACTATATTCTCAACAATAAATAACATAGACTGAGCGAATTCATCACGACAACTTTTGTAACCGCAAACTTATCAATCAAAGAAGGCTGCCAATAACTGTAATAATTCTTGCTGGAATCAACTAATTGTATCATAGATAAGCATTCATAGATAAGAAGAATTTTATTGAGATACATGCTAAATGAAAAATCCATTACAAAAATAAATAAATAAAGATGATTCATGAGCAAAACTTTTTTCTATAGAAAAAATAAGCTTATTCCATAGAAGAGCCAGGTTCGCAGTCAAACCTTCCGGACCTGAATGTGATGGGTGGATTCGGCGCGCCATATTGAGTGCGTTCCGCTCTGCACCAGAGTAACAAATTCGCCGTTCTTTAGAAATCCTCCTTGCTGTCAAAAGAAATTTCACCATAGAAATCAAAGCCAGGGAGAAGATGGAGGCAACAGTTGAAATGGATAACGGCTGATATATACCACTAAGCAGCTTGTCGCTCTGGAGAAAGTCTCTTCGGCATCATCAGAAAACTCCATATAAATAGGCAATACCCCGTGATAAAGCGCCAGCCGCTGCTTAATCCTTTCGCTGCCAAGGCAAGTTCATGGTGTGATTTAAACGTGAAATCTTACTTGTAAGATTGTACTCGTTCGTAAAATTGTAAGAACGTACTCGTTCGTGAAAGCGAAGATGGTTGAGGACGGCCGATAATGGCTTAGAAGTATGGCCATGGACGCAGTTCGAGTGAACACAATGATGGAGGTGCCGAGAGTGTTCCCCATTGTGGCGGCATGCGACGCAAACATCGCGCTTATATGGCTTTGACAAGACTCTTCTTCGGGCACAGCCTTCAAAAAGATATGGGGCGGGGGAAAATAAAGGTTTAGGGTTAAAGCAGTTTGGATCATTATGATAAACAAAAGTTGCAGTCAGCTTAAAATCAATTGGTTGTGGGTGAAGGGGGTCTAAGATCTATGAAGACTATATAAGTTTCTCGTGTGAGACTATATTCTCAACATGACGCCTCGTGATGTACGAGTTTTGATCTCTAATAAGCAGTCATTTTCTTTTCTTTTTTTATATAATTAGCCTTAAACCATGTTATAACATATTGATCCAACGCAAAAACGAATTAGTTGTGGTTGAAGAGGCTCCGCATCCAAGACCATATGAGTTTCTTGAGGTAAGTGTCACAGATTGAGAAAAAACATGTATACTTGCAAAACGACTTTACTTATCGTATCAGAAACATCTCAGAATCGGGAAATTCTCGTCCCAAAACTCTCAAAATATATATATTTTTAATTTTAAATAAAAAAGTTCCGGATTAAGCTAGAGTATGTCTGAAAATTGATGTAACCAGCGAAAAAATGCTGACAATTTGTGTATAATGTGATGGTACGGAGAAATATATGTAAAAGAGAAAGTATTGGATGATAAGCGGTGAAAGTAACTTAATTACGCACTTTCATTCATGGCTCCTATCTATATGATAGGATAGGATTTTCTGACACAAACTTTATTTTCATTTAATATATGAGATGTGAGATACAATTATTGGTAAAATGAAAACGTGAATATCACACATCTTCATAATAATATATATTTATGTTAAATAATTAAAAATTCAAAAAATAAAGGATAAGTAGAGATGACCTTGGATGAATCTAGAGAAACCTAGGTTATTATAGAGCATTTAAGAATATTGTATTCTTTATTATGCAAATAACTTAGGAAGAGTGTAGCAAGTTCTAGCTACTCTGAGGGCTAGAGGATTCTAGGCTTTTTCAGACTTTAGAGGGAAAATGCGGAGGCCGCTATAAAAGGGGAACACTCATCTCATTTATACTCACATGGGCTTTGAAGCAATAAGAAGTTCTCTCTTCCAACTCTATCCCTCTCTTCGCTTGCAAGCTTTGCTACATTTAATTGCATGGTTGTGAACAATGCTGACTTATGAGCATAAGTCTTAAGTTTGTTTAGAGGTTGAGTGAATGACTCCTAAGTATGGCATGAATTTGAGGGAATAAATCTCTAGTCCACTATCTTTAGATATCAGAGAGAGGTTAAAGAAGATGAGCGTGATGAATATGACATATTCTAGAAGAGCGCCCGCAAGGCGAGAAGTATTATAAGGCCTATGAAAGCTCAAAGGAACTATTGACAACACTGAAGGCCTGAATAGTGAGGATGGAGCTTTCCATGGGAGACGTTGAAGACCAGATAGAAGACACGCCTGAGAACTTCTGGGAGTTGTGATCAGAGTCGGAGGCGCTCCGCAAGGAGTCCCATAGCACCTGAATGTCGAAGTATATGAACAAGCTACGGAAGATGAGAGCCTTACACCTTGGTAGAGGTCATGCGAGAAAAGATTGGAGAACCAAGGGAGGAGGTAGATAGGTTTAAAGAAACACACGACAATGGAATGGTTGTTGCATCATTGGGGCCACAGATGAATGTACCTGTTTGGGAAAATGCAACCTCCTTTACGAAGTAACATATATTCATGAGGCGTCAAAACAGGGAGTCCTGGCTAGGGGTGCTCTATTACGGGCTAGCCGTATCACGCTGGTAGAGTCGCTGGAGAATGGCCGGAGGCGGAGGATAATATGGAGCCGGAACCGCGGCTGCCTAGGTGGGGTGTGTGTGAGAGAGAGAGAGAGAGAACTACCACAATCTCATTCGAGACAAGGGAAATAGATTTGACTTCTTTAATACATTCATAGAAACAGCACATGCCTTTTAAATAGGCTACAAGACTCATACTGACTAACTCCTAACTAACAACATCTTAATGGCTCGACATTAATAAAATGATAATAAAAAACGACATTAAACGATAACAATAACTAGGCCCATCGCCCAAGGCACATAGCATCTTACCCGGCCTTCAAATCGATCTTGTCCTCAAGCTCGAACGAAGCTAGACTGATTGGATCATCTGGATCCTTTATTTCGCGCCAAAACAGCTCCTTATCATCATTGTAGCAGGGGCTACAGAGAGCGACAAGTCTTCATCTTGCTCACTGATGTCACGGATGATGGTGATGTTGTTAGCGGGTCGTAGCGTGTGTGGCGATATGATTAAAGAGGAAACCACAACATGATCTTTAAAAGATTGAAGTAGTGATGAAGAATAATCCGCAACCCAATGACTACTCGGATTCTCAGAACCATATCAATTTTCATGCGAGTGAGAGTGTCATCGATGATCTTTGCACAATCGATCTATGGTAGCGGTGTGTGCTTCTGAATGAGAACAACACCAAGTGTCGTTTGTTGGAGGACTACTGGACTAGCTGAAATATCAACAGACTGCACCTGGTCAGGAAGAGGCGTCGATCGTTTGAGAAGTAGTTTTTTTACTTCCGTGTGCAAATAGCATGTCGTCGACTAGGCCGAGGATGGCAATGGCGATTCTAGTGGTCGACTTGTGAGCAACCATCGTAGCCTCCAACTTGTTTTGGCGGACCGTCTCAGATGTCATTTGTTTAGGATAAAAATGTAACTAATTAATTCCAATAAAGTAATCAATTAACTAAATATAATATATTTTTTTTTGAGAAAATAATTAATTAATAATTAATTAATCATGTAATTGATTAATCGATTAAAATAAGTTCATTAATGATTTTGGAGGCAGCTGGCTGAAAAGAAAAGCATAGGACTCAAAATCTTAAATTTGTGGGGTGGGCTCGATGTGAACAAAATAGCAGGTGGCTTGGTGGCTCGATGAGATGCAGGGCTCGGATTAGAAAGCAGGAGGCGCGCGACTTCGGATTAAGAAAGTATCAGGTGCGTGAGGCGCTTGGCACAAGACAAAAGGGGGCGCTTCGAAGGGCTCTGCAGACAACGAGGGAGGGAGCACGCCGACTGATCTCCTGTATGTGTCCCGCGGGAAGAATGAGATGTTGGGCTCGATGTGGTCGTTCGTGTGCTGGGACGAAACTGCTATAACGTCGGTTGGGGGAGAGACTGGTCGGTCGTGCACTAGGACGAAACTGGAATAACATCGTCTACGGGAAGAGACTGGTCGTTCGTGCGCTGTTCTGGGAAGAGAGCGCAACCTATGTTGTTGTCTATACTGCGAACGATCGAGAGCTTGGGGAAGGGTGGGGACTGGACGAAAGTTGTTGTGTCGGAATGACGAAGCTCTAGCTAGGTACTTGACCAAGGACCACGTTCCAGCGTCCGAGGCAGAGAGGAGGATTGTTGTCTCTGTTGTGTGCTTGCTTTGTCTTTCTCCTGGCGACCGAGGGAAAAGAAGGAGAGCATGATGTCGTTGATCGCGGATGGAGGTTGAAGATGCAGTGATCGTTTGCGGGAGATAGGTCTGAAATGCTTTGATACCAAGTTGTTACGAGTCCGTCGTATCATATTGGTAGAGTCGTCGAAGGATGGCCGGAGGCGGGGATGTCAGAGGCGGAGGATAGTGGAGTTGGAACCGCGACGGCTAGGCGAGGTGTGCTCGGGAGAGAGAGCTACAACAATCTCATTCAAGACAAGGGAAATAGATTTGACTTCTTTAATATCTTCATACAAACAACATATGTCTACACTCGCCAATTAAGGAACCACCAGCGACGATCGCGGCCACTCATTTCAAGCGGATCCCAATGTTGGGATTACATACACAATATTAGGATTGGAAGGGAGCAAAATATTCTAAAAGTATATGGATAACTGTAGATAAGTCAAGATGGTCTTGGATGAATCTAGATAGACCCAAGTTAATATTGAGCATTTTATAGCATTGTATTCTTTGTCATGTAAATAATGTAGGAAAGGTGCCGAAAGTTCTAGGGATTCCCAGGGCTAGAGAATTTTAGAGTTTTTCGTTCTTTGGAGGGAAGATATGTATGGGGCTCTAACCTTCATTTATGCTTACATGGGCTTTGAAGCAATAAGCTCTCTCTATTTATCTATCTTTCTCTCTCTCCCTCTCTCTCCCTCTCTCTTCCTCTCTCTCCTTGCTTGCACATTGTTGTATTCCATTGCACGGTCATGGGCAAGACGGATTTAGGATCGCAAGTCTTAAGGTTGGGGAGGTGTGGAGTGCAGGACTCCTAAGTGGCAGGCAGGTTTAAGAGAATAAATCCCTAGTCCTATGGTTGTGAGGAGCGTGTGATGACAAGGTGGATGAACATGGAGTACGCTCAAGAAGAAAGGAGAGAAGTATAAGAAGACTCATAAAAGCTTAAAGGAATTGTTGACGACATTGAAGACCCGAATGACGAGGATGGAGCATTCCAAAGGGGATGTTCTAGACCATGTAGGAGATGCAATGGAGTGCTTGGGGTGTTGTGATTAGAGTAGAAGGCACTTTGTAAGTAGTCCCAAAGCAACATGAATGTTTAAGTATATGAATGAACTAAGGAAAGATGTGAGCCTTCGCGCCTTGGTGGAGACCATGCAACACTAGATTGGAGAATTGTGGGAGGTGGTATGTAGCAACCTTTTTCCGCATTGTGAGGTATTGTCCTCTTTGGGCCCACGGCCCGCACGGTTTTGTCCTCAAAAGGCGTCTCACGATGGGAAGGTGTGGCTTTATCTTTTAGCTACCATGATCTATGTTAAAGCCCAAGATGGAGGAGCCCAAGCAGATGATAAGGATGGGCGGTTACCCTTGGTGTAGCCACCCAGTGTTTCTACCTGTTGTAGTCTGGGCTGTTAACTTTGGGTAACCGCCCAATGCTGTTAATAACATAGGTTTGGGTGATTACCTGTATTGTAACCGCCCGGTGTATTTAGTGTTGGATTTTTAGGGCATCAAATGTGCAGCGAAAAATACAGAAAACCCTCAATCCATGTGAAAACCAACAAATCAAGAAATATAAGTTTATGCATGCGACAAAATCAAATTTCGTGAAGAATAACTGGCGTTTGAGAACCAAAACGCAGAATAGGATCCACGTCTCTGGTATCCACACGAACATCGGAAACACCTCGCAGTCTGTCAATCAGGCTCGGGCTGGAAAATGATCGTCTTCTCAGCAACGAAATGCTAGTTCCGCCCTCTAAAGAGATTCTCTTCTTTCTCTTCTCTTTTCTGGTTTCTCACTACAGGCGGAGAGACAGAATTGCGGATGTTTGTTTTCCAAGTCTCTACTTGAAAAACACTAAAGGCACGCCAGTAAAGTAGTTTCCAAAACTACAAGTTTTTATATGTCAAAGGGAAAAATATGGAATGTCATTTCAGTTCAAAACAGAAATTGTGGTGGGACCCTTCCCCGGACCCTCGCTGCGCGGGGATGCCTTTGTGCACCGGGCTACCCTTTCTATTAATTCTCAATTAATCATATTCGGGATTTGGTTTCATTTATATTTAATATAGCATAAACCAACACGATCAACTATCCATTTTTCGCACGTTCTTAATGTGCGACCCTATAGGTTTATATCACGTTGAAAATATGACCAATCTCTTGATTACTTCTAGATCAAAATGTTCTAACATTTAGTCCCGCATCGCCAATTGTATAATCTCTCACCTCCCATGTTCTATATAAGGGGTGCACTCAGGAATAAGTAGATTTTTTGGAGAAATAAAATAATTATTTTTATTTCTATTTTGAGTTTTCACATGGTATTAGAGAGGAATAGATCATGCAGACAGCTTCTTGAAACCGCCCACCTTACCCTACGAGGATAACTCTACTGAAACAGCCCACCCTCAGCTGTGTGGCTCCAGTGTGCGGACTATCCACCTGCTCCCACTCGATCTCTCATATATGTTCATTGCCTTCAATTTGTGCGGACTCAAGGTCTGCTTCCTCGTGTTATCCGCTACTACTGCATGATCACAGACTCAGGTTATTTAACCGCCCGCCCTTCTTGCTCCCAAACGACAGTGGATTCCGGTTCTGTAACAGCCCGCCCTACCTGCTCCATCTGAAGTGTGTGTTGTCTCTATCACGTGTGGACTCTTGTTATGATTAGCTCGGCCGGAGTCTAGTTTGGTAACAGCTTGACCCTGTTCTGCTGCTAACTGAGGTGGACTCAGGTTCAGCGAACTCCAGTTTCGTGACCGCACACACCACTTCTGCTCATACTACCTAGATCGAACTCCACTTTTGTAACCACACACCCCGTCTTCTGCTTCTGCTTGCCGCTCCACCGCACACTCTGCTAACCACCACTCATGCTACTCCCGCCACCTTGTCCTGTGCCTCTGGCAATCTTTGCACGAAGTCGAAGTTGACGGGGCCCAACCATCCTGATTTAAGTGTCTCATTTACCTTCTTTTTGCGCTCACAACGCAAACGTCATCATCTCACTGACAATTCGCCTGATCGTGTCCCCCTCCTATGTTGATTGGGATGTCAGTGATGCTTTTATTTGCATCTGGCTTGCAAATAGTCTCTCTGACGAGTGTGTGTCTATTATTAGTCATGAATCATGATGACACTGTGAAGGCGGCATAAGATCATTTTGTTGCGTTGTACTTCAAGACCTCTCGCATCTACACCATCTACTTTGATCTCTTTGCAAGACCAACTCTATCTTCGGGCGCTGCCTATCAGGAGGTTCAAGCCCTTGGCACGGAACTTCTCCAACATCGACCTTTCTCTGCTGACCTTGCTACTTAGCATAAACACTTTCAGGAAATCCTAGTGGTTTGCTATGTACTTCGCCTGTCGAACTCCTATGAGATGATTCGACAACAAATTCTGGAAGAACCTGACTCTCCAACCTTAGATGCTACTGCGGCTCGCATCTCTGCAATCACTACTCTTCTCCAGCGGCCTCCACTTGTGTCTCCTCCGTCCTCCGACAGTTTTGCTCATTCGGTCGACCGTGACACCTACCGTGAATGTGGTGTCCGCGTGGGGATCGTGGGGGGAGCCGTCAACTTTGCTCCTATTGCGGGAAGGTTGGTCACACCGTTGAGCGATGTTTTGTGAGACATCCTCGCTTTCGCCCTCAGGCTCATCTCAGTTCTACGGAGTCCGCAACCTCTCCAACTCCCTCTCTTCCGCAACCATAATCCGACCGCTGATTTTTTCCGCTGATATTGAGGCCCTCATCAACGCCTCCAAGCAATCAATCTTCATTGTCACTTCTTCAGGTAGCGTGCAGGTTGATGCACACGGTGTCTTATCGACTCTGATGCCACCAATCATATGATTGGGAACTCTCTTGTCTTTTCTCACCTAGAGAAACACAATCGGCTACCACCGGTGTTTGTTGCTGATGACTCTCCTGCTCCTGTTTGTGGCAATGGGGTAGTCCACGTCACCGCCACTCTATTCCTTAACAACATTATTTACGTCCCAAATTTTCCTTGCAATTTGTTGTTTTTTAGTGCTATCTCCAGACAACGGCGATGCTCTGTCTCATTTACATCTACTACTAGTTTTTTCGGGATCTTCGCTCCAAGAGGACGATGCAACTGGGACTGAATGTGGCGGTCTCTATTTACATCTACCTTCTCCAACTCTCTACTTCAGTGGAATCTTGACCTTGGTCATCCTCTGCTACGTCTATTACACCAACTCCTGCCATCTTTCAAGACGGAAGTTTTCATCTTAGACTGCGAGCCTTGTCAATTTGGCAAGCATCACCGCTCCTCTTATCCTGCCAAGCTATGTCGAAGCACTATCCGTCCGTTTGACCTAGTTCACTCAGACATCTGAGGTCCTTGTCGGTTTGTCCTACCAAGTCCGTTGATAGAGGTAGTCTGTATTTTGTCACTTTTATTGATGAATTTTCTAGATGTACCTGAGTGTATCTTACTAAAAAACGCTCTGAACTTTTGTTTGTGTTCTCTACCTCTTATAATGAAATTCACACGTAGTTTGGTTCTTCTATAAAGGTTATTCGCACTGATAATGTCAAAGAATATATGAGTAACCAATTCTTCTCTTTTGCATGTCTAATGATGTTATTCATTAGACCAGCTGTGTGTATACTTCTCAACAAAATGAAGTGGCGGAACGAAAGAATCATGTTCACGGCACGGTCTATAACCTATGGACTTTTGCACTCGTACTCTGTGCTCACCACCCGTTACAAAGGATTCATCCCCGAGTCTAGCCCAAACCCGACCTGAAGGCATGCACTGATACCAAACCGTAATAGCCCTCTTCCGCACCGTGAGGCATTTTCTGCTTTGGGCCACAAGGAGCACAGTTTTGTCTTCAAAAGACGCCTCATGATGGAAAGGCGTGGCTCTACCTTTTAGTCACAAAATCTCATTAACTTCGGGCGGTGTGGGACTAATCCTGACAGTCATGTTCACGACACGGTCTGTGACCTATGGACTTTTGCACTCGTACTCGATGTTATTTGTAACATACGAAATTCTTATTCTTATTATTTTAATTCAGGGTCTGACCAATGTTAGTGCTAATGACGTCGTCGTCGTGTTAGGTAATCATGTGTTGAAGGTCTTATGGTAGTTAATTAACTAATAAAATATTTTACGAATTTTAATTTTTGTGCGATTTCATAATTCATGAGGGCGTAAAACATTTAATTATAAGTGTTAATGAGCAGTGACACATTTGTAATTAAAGGGAAAAATTTAATTACTTAGCAGTAACCGAAATACTCTCCCCTTTTTCACTTAAAAATGGAGAGCCGTGATCCCTCCTCATAACGCTTCACTTTCGTAACCACAAATAGGGCTTTACATTTCGTCATCTCGAACGAGAGCGCATGGGATCACGATTTGTGACGCCAATTCCTTTTCCCTCACACTTCCTCCTTCCATTCGATTAGAGACGCCGATTCCTTTTCCCTAACCAGAAACCTTCGACAACCTCCTTCTCCTAATCGTGGAGGCTCGATGAAACCTTCCAGTCAATCTTCGTTCATGATCGATCTCCTTCCGTCGTTTCTGCACATGTAACTATTTATTCCTCTCCTTCATTCCAGTCGATGCCCTTATTCACTCGGGTTATGTCGTCGATGCCCTTATTCACTCGGGTTATGTCATCGATGTCATATGTTAATCACAACTTTTGGTAGACAACTTCCGGTTAGGTTCTGTCGTTCCGTTCCTGAGACTGTAATCCTTCTGTTGCTTGACCTAAGCAAATCATGCTTGATAAGGGAATGTGGTAGCCTCCTTAAGGACTTTATTTCATTATTATTTATCTTCCCCTTCGTCTAAATGTTATTCTTGGGATTTCAGAGTAACCCTTGAAGGAAGGATTTTGCTTGTGTGGAATTCAGAGTAATCTAGAGGAACTATGCCGCCACGCCGTGTTTACGAACGTTGCAACACCAATGTAAAAAATTTGATTCCTTTTGGTTAGATGTTACGCCCGGCGTCATCACCAGGTTATTCGGCTACTGGGCTCGTCGACCAAAGGAGAAGGCGGAGGAAGACCGGGCTGAACCATCCGGTTCAGCCCGCCAATATTAATATAAGGAGCATCGGGGCTGAACCGCACCAGTTCAGCCCCAATGGGGGCCGGCCGGCCCTAGGGGGGTTAGGGTTAATATAAATACCCAAAACCCCCTCTTTTGGTGACATGCAAACTATTATCAAGGTATTTCCTTCCTCCCTTCCTCCTGAACCCTAACCCTAAGTGCTAGTTCTCTCTAGTTTCTCCCTAGTTCCTCTAGTTTTCCCCCTTTCTTAGTAAGATCGTAACATTTGGTATCAGAGGCTTCGTCCTCCCAGTTTTTTTTCCGATCCCGACTACTTCCCGATTCCGATCCCGATAGTTTTCCGATCCCGATCCCGACTCCTTCCCGATCTTGACTCCAGCGACGACTCCAGCCCTCGACGTCGACTCCAGCGACGACTCCAGCCCTCGACGTCGACTCCTGCGACGACTCCAGCCCTCGACGTCGATCCATCGACGACTCCAGCGCTTCAACCCGCGACAACGACGACTCCAGCCCTCGACAGCGCCGACTCCAGCGCTTCCAGCCCTCGACGGCGACGACTCCAGCACCTCCAGCGTCGCCTGCTCCAGTGTCGCCGCCACCTGCTGCTCCAGGGCCACCGCCGCCGCCTGCTGCTCCAGAGGCCGCCGCCTGCTGCTCCAGAGGCCGCCGCCTGCGGCTCCGCCGCCTGCCTCCTGCCTGCTCCTCGGGCTTCTGTTGCTCCAGCGCTTCCAGCGTCTGGTTCAGCTGACCATGGTGACACGCACCGAAGCCGAGAATGCACGCTTGACCACCATCAAAGAGAACTACGTCGGGTTGTCGGACACTATGGCGGCGCTCGAAGAACAAGTGAAATCCTCCCAAAAAAATCTAGAGGATCGCTTGGACGCGCGCATGGAGGAGATCAAGGACTTACTCGTGCAAAATCTGAAAGGAAAACCCACGCGGCGGAGGGATCCGAAACTGAAGCATCCTACCATCCCCCGGCGCAGAACGGCACAGGAATCGGAAGTGGAACGCAACAAGGGGCCGGATCCGGATCTACGGGAGGCGGAATTCTCGTATCGGGATCGGCGGCACCGAATGGGCCGTTCGGCACCCAGTACGCCTGGAACGGACCGGGAATGCACCCGGGTTCCTCGTGGCGGGGTCCAGGGCAGGGAGCAGCCCCTTTTCGACCTACTGGAGCGAATGCGATCCCAATCGGGGGTGTGGCGGGCATCCTACCGATGCCACCGCCATATGGAGGACCGGCGGACTATGGAAATGGCAACCCATGGGGTGGAGGGCAACAAGGAGGCTACGGTCTGTACCGGGGACGGCTCGGGCCCGCAGTGGCTCCAGCGCAACCTTACCAACCAGCACATGCCGAACCACGGCCGTACATGCAGCCAAAACTGACACGTATGAACTTCCCTAAGTTCAAAGGCGGCGACGCCTTAGAATGGATCCAGAAGGCTGAACTTTTCTTCAAGTACCAAGAGATTCCTGAGGCTCAGTGGGTGCAGTTGGCGGCCTTCCATCTGGAGGAGGACGCGTATCAGTGGACGAAATGGTTTCTGCGGGGGCGCACCTATGCCCCTTGGGCCGAGTTCATAGAGGCTTTCTCGACTAGGTTTGGGCCCTTGGAGTATGAGGACGTGGAGGCCACCCTTCAGAAATTGCGTCAGAAGGGCACAGTCACCGAGTATCGCACGGAATTCGAAAAGTTGGCAAACCGTGTTTCTTGGGAGGAGCAGACGATGCTGAGCTGTTTCGTATCCGGATTGAAGGAACACTTGCGAGACGAGGTCCACGCCTACATGCCACGCAGTTTGAGTCATGCCATCAGCCTGGCCAGGATACAGGAGGAGCGGTACAATCGACAGAGGACTCGGACGACAAGTCGGGCACCTACGATTGCAGATGTACCCAAGCAGGAACCACCGACCGAGGGCCGTCCTACTGTGACGAGGTTGACGTGGCAGGAGCTTCAGGCCAGAAAGGACAAGGGGTTATGCTTCAACTGCGATGAGAAGTACACCCGAGGGCACGCTTGCCAGAAGGTCCAGGTATTCATGCTGCAGGAGGACGCGGAAGATGTTACCCGCACTGCAGAGGAGGGAGAGTTGGTTTTTGACGACTTTGGAGTATCCATCCAGGCCTTGGAGGGGGGTACCCCATCTCCGACCTTACACCTAGCTGGGAGGATCGGCGGAGAGACGGTGACGATTCTGATGGACAGCGGGAGCACTCACAACTTCATCCAACCCGGTGTGGCCCAGAAGACGGGGTGTGTCATAGATCGCAGCGCAGCTTTCCACGTCCGGGTAGCGGATGGACGCACACTGCAGTGCGAGGGAGTGCTAAAAGGGGTGGAGCTCCAGATACAGGGGTACACAGAGCATATTGATGTTTACTTATTGCCAATCCGGGGTTCCGACATGGTGTTGGGTGCACCGTGGTTGCAGCAACTTCGGCGGGTGACTTTCGACTGGAACCAGATGACTATAGAGTTCAGCCAGCACGGGAAGGGGTACTGCTTGGAAGGCCTCACGTTGTCTAAGGTAAAGAAGATCTCACCCCACAGCGTGGAACGCCTAGGGGCACCGGATAGTACGAAGCCCATCGTTACAGCAAGTAGAGCGGAACCTACGGCTCCAACAGGGGTCTCGTCTCAAATGCAAGCCAGACCGACTTGTCCCAAGAGCCGCACTCTCCCCGCCTCCAGCTTGAGGACAAGCTGGTTCTTGATGGGGGAGGGAATGTTACGCCCAGCGTCATCACCAGGTTATTCGGCTACTGGGCTCGTCGACCAAAGGAGAAGGCGGAGGAAGACCGGGCTGAACCATCCGGTTCAGCCCGCCAATATTAATATAAGGAGCACCGGGGCTGAACCGCACCGGGGCTGAACCGCACCGGTTCAGCCCCAATGGGGGCCGGCCGGCCTTGGGGGGGTTAGGGTTAATATAAATACCCAAACCCCCCTCTTTTGGTGGCATGCAAACTATTATCAAGGTATTTCCTTCCTCCCTTCCTCCTGAACCCTAACTGACGCAGGACGAATCTATAGGCGGCGGAAAATCCGTGACCTAACCCTACATGCTATGCAAAGCCCGACGGATTAGTCACGAATTAGATAATAAATTTAAACATCCCACACAGTTAATTCACAGCAAGATACAATAATTAATTAGGGCGAAACAAGCTTAGGCGTTCCTCCGCGTGAAGGGCCAAAGCAAGAGCGCGCGGCGAATAATTCCTTCCTGCAGTTAGAGATTTTTCCAGGCACAAATAACTAGAATAAAATGAACTTCCAAACAAGCATAAGATTACCACAGAGCAACAATGTTTTAATACCTTTAACCAATACAAAACATATCACAAATCTGAAATAAACTAGGGCTGCAGCGATTTAAAATAAATCTGAAGTTTGGAGGCGAAATGGGGTCTTTCCGGGTGGTGGAAGACTAGATCGGGCAAGGGGCAGGTGGCTCCACGGAAGGGGAGGAGTTGGTTGCGGGTATGGGGGGGTTTAGGGGCTGGACCGGAGCCCGGGACTGGATCTGTCCAGATCTGGACAGATCTGGATTTGGGTGGTGGACAGGAAATCGGGTGGGGGCTGGGGCTATTGTAGGCGGCTGTTAGGGTGGCTGTCGGCGGGTGCTGGAGGGTTGGCGGCGTGGGGCTGCTGGGAGCAGGGAGGGCGGCGGTAGAATGCTGAGGGGTGGCGGCGGTGGTGGCTGGGTGGCTGTGGGCTTAAGGAGGCTGCTGGGAGGGGGAAACAAAGAGGGGCTGCTGGGAGGGAGAAACACAGAGGCGGCTGCTGGGAGGGGGGAAACAAAGAGGCGGCGGAGGATCTCCTGGAGGTTCAGGCGGCTAGTTCAGGGGAATTAAAAGTATAGCAATGAATAGTAAATTTCATTTTTGAATAGTAAATTTGAGTAGGAAAATTATTGGATTTCTGTACAGCCAATAGGTGGCTGTTTGGGGGGATATCGGGGGATGCGGGAGGGAAAACAAGGAGGAGGACGGATACTTACCCAAGGAGTCGTCACCAGGGGGGGCTCCACGGAGTCGGCACCGCGGAGGAGATCACCGGAAATGAGGAAGACAATCTCCAAATTTCAGCAATCCAATACAGCAGCCCTAATATCTATTATTTATAAGAAATGAAGAATAGGGCAACCAAGATGGACGGCTATGATTGGCCGTCGACCTCGGCGCCAAAACAACACTAAATAATATTCAAAATACAACATGCTATATATGAAAATTCATCAGAACGACGAGCCGGACGCAACCGCGGTGGCGGATCGGCGATCCGGTCACGCCATATATGGTAAGTCGCCAAATCAGCTCCGAATGGGCCCAAAGCTCGCCCTCGCCTATGCTCCGCATCAATCTCCCCGGCTTGAAAGAATTCATCTCCCGATGAATAGGGGTCAGAATTCTCTCGCTGTATGCCGGGTAGCAACTCGAAGAGGCCGCCAGAGGTCGTCCAAGTGTCGTCGCTGAAAAGTGGCCTCGCCAATCAACACCTCCGGACTGAAAGGCTTCCATCCCCGATGAGTGGAGACGGACGTACTGAAGTCGAAGCCCGGGGGCGAATCGATCAAGCTCATCTCTCAACACACTAGTAGAAGGATCCGGTGGAATCTGAGGTGCCAAAGGTGAAACCGTTGGGGACAACATCCCGGGTAAATAAGGGTCAGAGGTGGGCTGAGAACGGAGCAATGAATGTGGTGGCAAGGGCTCGGGGGTAGACTGAGTGGTGGATGATAAAAACAGTGGTAAAGGCTCGGGAGGGCCGCCAAGATGTGGGCCAGAATACTCGTGAGGTACAAAGTATGGCGTCAGGTCCTCGACATTGGACACAGTATGGGTACCCATGCTCACGGGAATGTCCAACTCATAAGCATTTGTCCCGATGCGCCTCAGGACTGAGTAGGGACTCATTCGCCTAACGCTCAAGCTTTTAGCAAGCCTCGCACGGAGCCTCACAACGCAGATTCTCACCATCACCTGCTCGCCTTCATGAAGTACCTGCACTTGCCAATGAACATCCGCATGTGATTTACAAAATTTATTATCATTATAGATTCTTCGTCGGGCCGACTCATGACACACATGCAAACGATGAATAGACAACACAACAAACTTATGTCAATGATGACAAAACGGCGTAACAGACTCATGCAAATGATGACAAAACGACTCAACAGACGCATACAAATGATGTAAATGACACATGATCGACACAACATACTCACTATGGGAATAACTAATAATCATTTGAAAATCTACCAAAGGAGGTGGCCTATCAGGAGGCTCTCTCGGAGGAGTGTAGAAAAACTCATCTTGTGTGTGACGAGTGCTCAGATGATCGTGAGAGACAACTATACTCAAATACGAGCTCATAAAGATCCAAGTGTCTCTCAGGGAACGTGACACATCAGGGGGCTCACCAGGAGGTGTGTAAGAAAAGTCATCGCGAATGCGACGACCTCCTAAGTGAAAATCATGTGCACCGTCTAGAAAATGTGGCTCTATAGTGTGGTGAGTGTCCCCGACAACAAAGAACTCATCGGGTGGGTCAGCGGGTGGTGTGTCCCAAAACTCATCACGAGTGTGATGTGTCATAAAGTGGGTCCTCAAAATATGAGTAGACTCTAGTGTTGCTCAAGGTAGGCCCTACATACGTCTTATTCCACTCACGACCCATCCTCTGGGGCAAAGCCAGAGATGATAGGGGAGGAGACGTCAATAACTCGAAACTCGTAAACAAGCGCCTCACGTGAATCTCATGTTCACCCGGATGTGGTGGATCATCAGGAGGCTCAACTGGGGGCTCGTCATGGGACTCGTCACTAGGTTCAAGGTCCTCCAGATGAGTACCTACAAAAAGGGTAGTGTCCCTGTGAATGGATGACATGGCTACTACGAGATCAACACTAGGCTCTGGGCCCTCGGTCGCGATGTGACTCAGGGACATGATAATGGGAGAGCGACATAGACCTAGACTCAAGAATGGATCCGTAGGTGCGGTGTCAGGAAGTGAGTCTGTGGTTGGGGTGCTAATCAACCCATGACATGCCAGAGGTGGTAGTGTGGTTGAAGGACACGACACTATAGGCTCAAGAGGTCGCTCAAGCTCACTCTCCGTCGGGGTCACGAAAGACGGGTCAGAATCAAGAGATAGGTCACTCACTGGGCTAAGCACCTCACTGAGGTGAGAGCAATCCATATCAGGTGTCACTTCTGCCATGTATGACGGAACAATGGTAGGCAGAGTGGTGTCCTCGGTGTGGGAGGAGCTCGTACTGCAGAGGTCAAAGTGAGGATCCAACCGACCAGCTCTTGCGGATCTTAACGACTGTTCGTAACGAAGGGCAAGCTGATACGTCTGCTCGAGGGACTTCGAGCTATGATAAACTACCTCAGCACGAATGTCTGATCGAAGGCCAGACTGAAATCTGCAAGAGGTCATGGCTGGGTCCTCTCAGATATCGCTCCTCACAACTAACTCATCAAAACGATCCCTGTACTCAGCGACGGACATGGATCCTTGCTGAAGGGAAAATAATTGGTCAAGCAAGCGACTCCGATATGACGAAGGCAGATACCTCTGACACAATGTACGCTTCATGTCCACCCAACTAGTGACGCGATATAGACGGTCTCGCTCGTGTGTCCTCTCAACGCTAGCCCAATATGCCTTTGCCTGATCTAAAAGTCTAAGTTTCGCAAACTTGACGCGACGCTCACCGAATACCTCAAAATGGTCAAGATAATACTCCATATCCACGAGCCAATAACTGAAAGACTCGGGACTCGATAATCCGTCAAAGGAAGGGGCAGCAGTACGAAACTGACTCTCAAGATCTCTCTCGGAACGACGATCCTCATAATAATCATTCCTAAGGTAACAGAGGCGTGTCAAAGGATCAACACGATCTTCTCGCATGTACGGATAAGAATGACGACAATCATCATACTGATCGTCTTTAGCATAGTGGTGTCGTGTCGGTGGGCCAACACGATCTCTGGAAGTGGTGTACTGCGTTCGCGAATAATCGTCGTAGTATCGTGAGGGTCTCCCTGAAGGGGATCTATGAGGGCGGGTGCAAGTGGACTCGAGACCTCTAAAGTGAGGGGAGACATAATTTTGACACCTAGACATAATGAAAAAAATCATATAAACTCTACGACTGCGTAACAAAAAGAGCGCGTAACCTGGCTTTGATACCAATTGACGCAGGACGAATCTATAGGCGGCGGAAAATCCGTGACCTAACCCTACATGCTATGCAAAGCCCGACGGATTAGTCACGAATTAGATAATAAATTTAAACATCCCACACAGTTAATTCACAGCAAGATACAATAATTAATTAGGGCGAAACAAGCTTAGGCGTTCCTCCGCGTGAAGGGCCAAAGCAAGAGCGCGCGGCGAATAATTCCTTCCTGCAGTTAGAGATTTTTCCAGGCACAAATAACTAGAATAAAATGAACTTCCAAACAAGCATAAGATTACCACAGAGCAACAATGTTTTAATACCTTTAACCAATACAAAACATATCACAAATCTGAAATAAACTACGGCTGCAGTGATTTAAAATAAATCTGAAGTTTGGAGGCGAAATGGGGTCTTTCCGGGTGGTGGAAGACTAGATCGGGCAAGGGGCAGGTGGCTCCACGGAAGGGGAGGAGTTGGCTGCGGGTATGGGGGGGTTTAGGGGCTGGACCGGAGCCCGGGACTGGATCTGTCCTGGACAGATCTGGATTTGGGTGGTGGACAGGGAATCGGGTGGGGGCTGGGGCTATTGTAGGCGGCTGTTAGGGTGGCTGTCGGCGGGTGCTGGAGGGCTGGCGGTGTGGGGCTGCTGGGAGCAGGGAGGGCGGCGGTAGAATGCTGAGGGGTGGCGGCGGTGGTGGTTGGGTGGCTGTGGGCTTAGGGAGGCTGCTGGGAGGGAGAAACAAAGAGGGGCTGCTGGGAGGGGGAAACACAGATGCGGCTGCTGGGAGGGGGGAAACAAAGAGGCGGCGGAGGATCTCCTGGAGGTTCAGGCGGCTAGTTCAGGGGAATTAAAAGTATAGCAATGAATAGTAAATTTCATTTTTGAATAGTAAATTTGAGTAGGAAAATTATTGGATTTCTGGACAGCCAACAGGTGGCTGTTTGGGGGGATATCGGGGGCTGAGGGAGGGAAAACAAGGAGGAGGACGGATACTTACCCAAGGAGTCGTCACCAAGGGGGGGCTCCACGGAGTCGGCACCGCGGAGGAGATCACCGGAAATGAGGAAGACAATCTCCAAATTTCAGCAATCCAATACAGCAGCCCTAATATCTATTATTTATAAGAAATGAAGATTAGGGCAACCAAGATGGACGGCTATGATTGGTCGTCGACCTCGGCGCCAAAACAACACTAAATAATATTTAAAATACAACATGCTATATATGAAAATTCATCAGAACAACGAGCCGGACGCAACCGCGGTGGCGGATCGGCGATCCGGTCACGCCATATATGGTAAGTCGCCAAATCAGCTCCGAATGGGCCCAAAGCTCGCCCTCGCCTATGCTCCGCATCACTAACCCTAAGTGCTAGTTCTCTCTAGTTTCTCCCTAGTTCCTCTAGTTTTCCCCCTTTCTTAGTAAGATCGTAACATTAGACATATCACGTAGTTCAATCTATATACTTTCTCCTATGTATTATATTTTGTTACGTAGAAATATGATGATAATGTGGAATTGTGAAAATCACACTTTATGCGTAGTAAATGAGAATACTAAATCATAATAATCATTTTTGTCACCATAATACGAACAATGTATGCTGAACGGTAAAAATTCTATTCTTTTCAGCCATGCAGATCACTTTGTTTCCTTTATGCATTTTTCTTATGTACACACGTAAAAATGTATGAATACTAAGAATATATGAAGTAGGGTATCTCATATTTATAAATCAATGAAAGTAGAAAGCATATTATAATTGATTCAACGTGTTAACACCCGTAACACTAAGACAAGACATAAAACGTAAATGCGATGAAATACATAATTTAAGATAGTGGTCTTATGTGAGTGTCCCCTTAATATGAAGATAAAAGGATAATGAAACACCTAACTCAAGAATGATGGCCTTATCTGAATGTTCTTTTATTTTACCATACCGACCATTATATGAAGATTAATAGGAGGCTTGATCGAGTGTTTCTTTCGTGATTGATGGATACACACCATCATACTCATATGAGTAGTGGATCGTATGAGCCTTAAATGGGAGAGTCGACACTCAATGGAAGATTATTAGATGCGAGTTCGTGTCCGTGACAGAGACACATTAGAGCATTTATGTTCGTTATTAAGGACTCAAATCTCTAGAATGTGCTTAATAATCCATGAAACTAAGAATAAGAAGAAAGTGAACTTGATTCACCTCAACTTTAGATACCAAATTGAAATTAAGAATCCCTACATTTTAATGATTCTGAATTTAGAGGAAATTTGAAATATTCTCAAAACATAGAAAAGATTATTTAAGTTCGAAAATTTACTTTTATGGAAAAACATGCATAGATCCATAGTTAATAAATTTTTGTTTAGTGTAAAACATTAATGCATATTTTTAAAAATGTTATGTTTTAGTGTCAATGGGAGAAGAGTTTTTCTTACAACCAGATAGGCTGATCCGTTTTCTAATTTTTCTTTTTAGGAGAATCAAGTCAGGAGATGCGCTTAAAATAAGCCTCCGAGGATTTTTACATTTTTAGTTTGTCTTTCCTTCAATTTGATGTATCACTCATGTGTGGACTTATTGTATCAGACATTGATTTAAATTTTCAGTTATTCAAATTTGTTGTATTTTATATTTCTAATTAGCTCTGTGAATCAGATTTTTGAGGTATTTCTTTAACCCCAGCTTCAATCTTTTATTTCCACTGTGTACTATAGTTATTTTCTGTTTGATATCAATTGTAATATTGTTGCTTAGTTTGCTTCATATCACGAGTGTCAGTCGGGCTTTTCAATTATTGTTAAACTAAGCAAGGGTGTTATAAGGTAGTCAGGTCGAAGGCAAGACACAATAATGGAGAGCCCGCAGATGGACGTACCCATAATAAAAGAATAGAGATCACCAACTGAGATCGACAATTATTTGTGAAGTATGACGCAATGATTTCGTGTCGTGTGAATTTTTGATGGAACATTGCGAATAAATAATGCTTTAATTTACCAAACAGATGTTGCCTTTTGTGGAGGCATTGTTGTGATGATCGAAGTTGGAAATTTTTGACAACGTGGGAAGGTTTCCAGAGGGAATTTAGGCTGCAATTTTAGGTTTCCAGAGGGAATTTAGGCTGCAATTTTACCTAGAATATGCGAAGGAAGCTTAAACAAAGCTTCGTCGCTTGAGTCATAAGGGAAACTTAAAGAACATGTGAAAACCTTTGCGTAGAGCTAATTATTCAAGTCCCTTCATGACTAAAAGAAGGATGCCTTCTTCGAGTTCATGGATGTACTCGAACCATGAGCCAAACTAGAGCTTCACCACAGAGATAAGAGTTATCGAAGGCTATGACAACAACAAAGACACTAGTTGAATCTAGATGTGGGATCAGTAAAACTCTAAACCTAAGCGGGAAGTAGTATGCATAGCAGTTGCGTTGGGGAAGAATATATTGAGTTCATCCCACGCCACAAAGGGAGCCCAAGGGATATCATAAGGTTAGCAATAACTCTTGAAGTGCTTCTTGTGCAACAGGATATAGAGAGTCCGCAATTTTCCAGCGTGAGAAAAGTAGTAATAGTTCTGAAGTAAGACAAGGAGCCAAAGAAAAAAAATTGAGGATAGGAACATTGCAAAACCTTAGTTTCATGGCAATCAGAAGGTGAAACAATAAGGAAGGACTGATAGTCAACTATAAGGAAGACAGAGGAGTTCGTCTCACTTGGAGATGCTTCTTGTGCGACAAAATGCACAAGATATGTGTTTCCCTTAGCGAAGGAAGTGGAGCACCCTCTTTAAGGATGACAGATAGCAAGAGGCGGAGTAATTTGGTACAAGAGTTCATGTGGAGAAGACCAATTGCGGGAAGAAGGAATTACTGCCAGAGAGTCGCTTAGAGCATCGGTTGGAAAGGAGTAACACACTGCAGGATGAAGCAGTCGAGGTTTACCCCAAACTAGAGCAAGAGATTCTAACAGATAAACTGATAGCAACAGTTTGACAAGCCAAACTGGGGAAGACCAAGGCGGAAGCTGCACGGTCTAGAAAGAAAAAATTGTGGAGATATGAGATGTCTTGAGTAAGACAAGTAGAAATGAGGCATAAAACATGGACAAGATTGCGCTGAAGGAATTGAAGGATTGAGTGGGGAGAATGTCATGGGTCGAGCGATCCGAGCTCACTAATAACATATCTAGGCACATTGGGTTTAATCGCTAGGCCAAATGAGGGAGGTGCATTGGGGTTATGGAGACCACAATAGGCCTGAAAATGAGTAGAACATCCTAGAAATATGTGAAGTACTCGGATAAGTGGAGATGAAGTTAAGATGACTCTAGAAAGACCTAGGTTATTATAGAGCAGTATAGAATATTGCATTCTTTATTATGTAAATAACATAGGAAAGGTGTAGAAGATTCTAAGGATTTCAAGGACTAGAGGATTATAGAGTTTCTCATTCTTTGGAAGAAAAATATAGAGGGGCTATAACATTGGAACATTTCTCTCATTTGCACTCACATGGGCTTTGAAGCAATAAGAAATTCTCTTTCTACTAACTCCGGCACTCTTGCTAGTGAGCATTGTTGCATACCGCTGCATGATTGTAGGCAAGACTTATTTAGAAGCACAAGTCCTAAGGTTGCCGAGGTGTTGAGTGAAAATACTCATGAGTGCAGCGCTGGCTTGAGAGCATAAATCCCTAGTCCCGTGACAAAAGACTATTTACTTAAAAAATTCATAAAATATATATATTATATAAAAACACTCAAAATTTGCAAAATGAAAAAAAAAAATTAACTAAATAAATCTGAAAACATAACTATCCTCTGTAGCTTACCTGGGTAGTTGTGGAAAGACTTGGTTGGGAATTGTAAGGAAATAGTGCTGATTCAGTTTTCAATGCCACCGTATGCATCACATTAACAGCTTTTATTGGAAACCTACAACCAGAAAAGAGTACGTGCTTAAGAATTTTCGAAAAACAAGATTAAGTGTATGTGACGCTATGGTAGGATCAATGAACAAACAGCCAAAAGTTTTTTTTTGGACAATATCAGACGAACAATCTTTGCATCTAATTGTTTCCATGACCATGAGTAATAAACCCTCTTAGCAAAAAAATTTGCCCAGAGGGCTTGTGCCGATTATTATGTGATCGGTGTCGTCATTTTGATCATGCATGATCACAATAATAATAGTGAGTGATCACAATAATAATTGTGAGTGATCACAATAATAATTGTGAGTGATCACACCAATGATTGTGCGTGATCACTACGAGCATCCGTGATCATTATGTGACAGTGCGTAATCATGCGGGACATAATGAATATGCACAATCATAATGATAATGTGTGATCATTCACAGGCATTATTGTGATCTGTGTGATCATAATAATTATGTAAGATCACATAATGGTCGCTGGTCATCGTCCCAAACACATACCGTTGAATGCATATACCACATTTTTAGCACTCATAAATTCTGTTCTTTCTTACAAGGATCCCTCTGCTCAGAAAACTTTGAACTTTATCAATCAATGCAGTAGTATTTCCCACAGAAATCCAAAGTCCTGATACTAAATTTTCAATTGGGCAGGAAACATCAATTATTATCTATAACCTTTTACATAAGCCACGTACTTGCCATGGGCTGTTTCGCCGGAGAGCATAATGGCATCGGTGCTTTCGCGCACAGCAATAGCTATGTCAGAAACTTCTGCTCTAGTTGGAGTTGGATGATTAATCATGCTCTCCAGCATGTTGGTAGCAACAATTACAGGCTTTTGCATGCCACGACATCTTCGAATGATCTCCTCCTGATAAATGATTGGAAAGGCAATTATCACTCCACAAAAGGATAAGGAAGAGAAGCAATTAATTCTCTCTCCAAACAGAAGGTAAGTAAATAATCGGTCACTGTACTATAGAATGCTGAAAATTAAATTTGTTAATTGCATGGAAATTGAACCGAAGGTGGCCAGGTGGAAATTTGAAGAATAAGTCAATTAGCTGTTTGCATTAGCTTCTGTTATCAGCAATTTTTTATATTTTAAAGTTTATTGGCCTTTAATATGTTTATATGTATTTTCGTATTTTTATTTCGTTTAAAATTAGTGAATTTATGTTCCGGACGATCTTGGCCGTTCGTAGTGATCAGCCAATAGCCACCCATTCCCTGAAATAACTGCTGATCCAGGGCAGTTAACACCTAAATCCAGCCTTCCAAACTCAGTCCCTCTTCCCCTTCCTCCTGAAAACAGAAGAACATCCACCACTACTCGTATAGGCCTCAAAACGTCTCTCTGAGCCACAATTCCACCCACTGCCTAGTAACCAGTCGTTTGTCCTTCATTCCAGCACCTAAAGTCACATCCCAGCCTCCGGTTTACTGCCCAGACTCACTACTGGCAGCCATCCTCTAACCAAGGCCTGTAAATCATAGTCTGGCAACCCAGGATTCACTTTCCTCAGCCTCCCCATCACCCCCCCACACTCCAACAGTTTTATCTCCCACTCGATACCCATTACTCGAGGAAAATTCAACTTCAAAAAATAGACAGCAGAATTGCACTAAATTCACTAACCAGCCCCCGAATCAGCCCCCTTCCATTTCCCCGGACTCCTATTGTTTATGTAAGTTCTAATTTGAAGTCATTATTACTTAGTGTTGTATATTTGGTAAATAAACATATTATATGGAATATTATTTTGTACAAATTTGCCAATTAATTGTCCTACTTGCAAGGCTTATTTGTTTACCATTTAATTAAAGCCCTCTTTATTCAAATTCGACAAGCAATTGTTCGTATATCTAATATTCTAAGATCAATTGTGGTTGTGTGCAGATTTGTTTTTACTAAAATCCAAATTTATTGTTATTTCATTGTTGGACAATTGTATGTGCATCACAGCATTCTTAGATTCCTAAGATACTCCATGAACCCACTCATTAGAGTTCTATTAGGGCATGATTGCATACACTCACTAATCACTATGTTCGTCCTGCATCAGAAACTATAGACCCTAAGATATGCAACATCATATAGACTCCAAGCAGGTTCGTCAGCATATACAATCGGTCAATAGCATATCTCAACTTCTAGAGAACTAATAATGAATCCAGAAATATATTCATTCTGGTGTTAGGATAACAATTGCAAGCTTCTCATTAATTTAAAATATGAATTCAACCGCACAATTGTATGAGCACAATACAAGAAAATCATCAAATTACATATGAAATAATATGTGAATCTCAAGGCATTTACCTGCAGCAGTGGAACTTCTTCTATTGGAAGCTCAGCTCCAAGATCACCTCGAGCAACCATTGCCTATGATAATGATAAACAATAAAATACTAAAAAGCCAAAAAAGATCAATTATTTTTTTAATTTCATAAGAATTTTTCTTACAGTAGAAATAAGTAATATTTTTTGTTCCAGTGGTTACATCACAAAATAAATCTTGAAGTATTCAAAATATCTTGATCATTTACAGCAACCTGTAAATAATGGCAGCTTTTTTAAAGCAATAATAATGTAGGTAGACAACAACCATCATCTTTTGATAACCCAAAAACATAATAGAATGTGAGCTATTTTAATCGTAACACGGAAGCTGTACATTACAAGGTAGGGGATTTCATCACAAACCGCTAACTAATCATCACCACATTGTTTTGTATGGGTTTGCATCCTGATATGGACTGTGTTCTTAGGTTTCAACAATATTTCTCTTCAAATTAATTATTGTCTGCGATTAAATTGCATGAAATTTAATGGTCATGCACATCTGAAACTTTCACATCTTGTTATCAAAGCACCATTCTGGTTGGCTTTTTTTTTTATGAAAAAATTGTGGCTTATTTGTCGATATGATAAACATTTTTTCAAAGTAAATGAAACTCCACTAATTCATACTTAGTTTGACACACAACTTGTCATGTGATACCTAACTCATGCCCATGTAATTCAATCCAGCTTCCATGGCCATGCCATTGGTTTCACAAATTCACCAACATAAGAAACTTCGATTGAAGGCTCCAGCTTTAATTCAAGTACAGGATTTCAATTTCAACTATTTACACCTTATTTATCTTCTATAAACTTGTAGTATTTTGTCACTCCGTGGGAAGGAGAGTTCATGCAATACTTGAGCACCTATGAGCTTCCTTATTTGGTTTTCGTTGACTTTACATTAACTTTGTTGCAACATACTAACATGTTTACTGGAATCTGATTTTAATTTGAAGTTTAACAATTTTGATTGTATTCCCAGGTAATGAAATACTTCTTCATATGTATGTTTAAAGTATTAAGCATAACAGCATATATTATTTGTGATTTGGGTAAACTGAAACCAAGCACCCATAACCAACTTGGAAGAACAGCTCCTGAAAGTATACACTGGACATCCCTCTGTCCTCATCGAACTGCATTGAATTAACAGTAATGGTCGGGATCGACCAGTTCCTCGGTTCAACAAGTGACACTTCTACAATCCTAAACAGCACAAATGTTTTAGATAACAACTTCATAAAAATAACTAACCTACATTGATCGCTTGATTTATACTTCGCATATTTAATTGTTCTCTTGCCCACTCAGATGTGAAAAAAGCTACACAAACACTGCAGAAGTTAGGAAAGGAAAACTCAAATCGCATTAACCAGGTCATAAATAGATCTGTCCTATTTATACATAGAGGGGTCACACTACTATGCAAAGCATATTGGGACAACAATAGAGAAAATAAGTACACAAGGAAAAATACTTAAACAATTAATACATATCTGCAAAATTGAGCATAGATGTCATATGACTCGAGCTTGTCGAGAAAACAAAGATACAATGGGCGAGCTAAAGCTTTGGTGATAATATTGGCAATTTGAGAAGCAATAGAAACATGATGAAATTGGATCTTGCAGGGCTTGACATTGTCCCTATTAAAATGGTCGTCAAGCTCAATATGCTTCACGTGCGTATGAAAAAGGATTCTCAGCAACATGAATGCCAGTTTGATTATCACAAGAAAAGACAATAGGGATAGAGAGATACGCCGAGATCAATCAACAGGCTCTTGAGCCAAATGAGCTCAAAAACCGCAATGTCCATCACCAATACTCGACCTCTGCCATAAAACAAGTCACAATAGGTTGTTTACTCTTCCACAGGATGAGAGTCCCACCAAAGTATAGAAACCACTAGTAGAATGTCGATCATCAAGTGAGCCAACGTAATCATCCATGGAGTAAGTCGTAAGGGACATAGCAAAAGAGGATTGATAAACGAGTCGTTGTCCAAGGGCGCACTACAAATACGGTATTTTACGCTCAACAACAAAGAAAATGCATGAACTAACTTGTTGAAGGATCCTTAACATCTCTCTTATTTTTATTGTATTTTGCCCATGTATGTATTATGGCCCATTGGGCCCATTCATCTCTTAGGATCCTTTAGTCCCACATCTTGTATTCTCCCTTAACTCCTCCTCTCCTCTATATAAGGAGCATATTGTGCACGCCTTTGATAATAATGAAAAGTGCCATTTACTTCTAACATAACTCATAACACTCGTCGTAAATAGAGTAAAGCTTCACATTCTCAATCATAGGCGTATTGGCTGGTTTACAACCATAATAACCAGCCTAAGGAATTGGATTCATGCAGTACTTCCCCTGAGAAAGGATGAGAAAATTAACATGAGATTATTTTAGGACGTACAGAGATTTCCACAAACGACACACAAGATGCTCCTAGAAGTGAAGTCTCATCCTGGTAGCTGCTAATATAATTTGTTCCGATCAGATCTCCATTGAGGAAGGAATTTCTATTTTTAGTTGGTGCTAGTTTCAATGAAGATGAACGAAAAGAGAGAACAAAATTTGAATAGTACTTGGCTTCCCAATTAGGTCTCCTCATAGTTAATGCAATGTTGCCGAGTAAATCCCCATCCACAAGTTGAGCTTTATGATGCTCAACAGAACCATTCGACTTACGTTTCACAGTGAGGAACCAACATAAGACTTTCCTTTGTGAAGGGCAATGAGAATATTGTGTGGTGCAGGAGTACCATCAATAGGTAATGGATTTGATGGAGAATACTGCGGCAGTGGAAACAATTTAAAGGTGGCCTAGGTGGATAAATAGAAGGTGATGGGGTTGATGGAACAGGCAGAGCCGGTGGATTTGAGTCCGGAAGATCCACAGAGGGGGGTATGGGACAGGCCAATCTGGAAGGAAGACGTGGCAGCGGTATGGAAAAATGAATGAGCCTCAAGAAATATTACATTTGTGGAAGCCATAACTTTCAAAGTAGTCGTAGAATAACAAAGATATCTTTTATAAGTCCTATAGTAGCCCACAAAGGCATACGTAGTCATGTGTGGTGTCAATTTATCCATGATAAGCCCCAAATGATGGACATAATGCATACACCCAAACAAGAAGTATCCCAGAAAAGAATGGAGAAGTAAAAGAGAATGGAGAAGTAAAAAAGAATGGAGAAGGAAGAAACAAGTTAAGAACAAAAGAGGTGTATGTAACACCCATATCTAGGTCAGCAACATTTCAAAAGCCCGTCTGGCAATCGTGATATGATGTAAACTAAGTAACAGTAATAAAATTGGTATCATAACAGAAATGATTAAAGCATACAGCGAAAACAAAAGATTAGGGCAAAGGTTGATGAAATACCTCAAAATTTATTTCATAGGGCTAACTAGAATTTGTTAAGTACTCGCATCTAATAATCTTCCAAGGGGTGCCGACTCTCATTTCTGGCTCAAACGGCCCACTATACCTTATTATTGTTATTAGCATGGGGTGGTCGGCATGATCAACGTAAAGGATCACCCACATAAAGCCACTTTAATCACTGCATGTAGTGGTTGATATGATCAACACGAGGATCACCCGCATAAAGCCATTTTAATCTTTGCATATATTGGTCGGCATAATCAACATAAGGGATCACCTGCATAAATCCACTTTAATCTTTGCATATATTGGTCGGCATAATCAACATAAGGGATCACCCGCATAAATCCACATTAATTTTCGCATATAGTGGTCGACACGATCAACATAAGGGACCACACGCATAAAGTTACTTTAATCTTTGCATACAGCGGTCGGCGTGATCAACATAAGGGATCACCAGCACAAAGTCACTTTAAACTTTGGATTACATATTTCATTATCTTTGTGTTCTAGGTCTTGTTATAGTGTTACTGAAGTTAACACGATGAACTATTTGCAATATGATTTACTAAGTTTGTATCTCATAATAGTTATGTGCTTAACATATACTCGTGTTTTTTTTCATATAGGTCATACATCTATATGGAGAAACATGGTCACATATGAACTATTCATGATATGTCTGATTGAAAGGAAAAACCTTTCTTACATTCTAGCATTACCTTATTCGTATTATTGTGACAACGATTAATTTATGAATTATTATTCTCATATATAACTAAAGTTCGATATACACAACTTTAAGTTTTATTCATATTCCTTCATAACATTTTCTAACATATAAGGGAAAATATATATTTTGAACTACGTGGTATGTCTAACCAAAAGAAATCAAATATTTTAACTTGGTGTTGTAGCGTTCATAGACATGATGTGGTGGCATATCTAACTAGGTTGGAGCAGAAATTGCACAAAGCTTCTCCGGACTATACCACAAATCATTTTCATCTTTAGGGTTCCTTACCCTGAAATTTAATAGAATCCCCAAACAATTTAATGAACGAAGGGAAACAAGAGAGGAAAACATCGAAGAGAAGAGAATTTCACCTTGCCTTAAAGGCGGCGAGTCAGTCGAAAATGGCTTAATCAAGTGGTGCTGAAATTTCCAAAAATTTCAGGGATGCAGGAACACGGTCGACAGCTTGCTGAAATCGACTAAAATAATCGTCAGAAAGGATCCATGGACAGGCACAATGGTTTGTTTTGAAGGCAGAGGAAGTAAAAGGAAACTCACGGAAGAATTGTGTGGCTCCTGCGCACGCACTCGTCGACTAGGGCTGGAGAAAGAAGTGAGTCCCTTACGGCAACCTGAAGTAGTCGACAATGTTGTTGCTAGGAGAATCCTTCGTCGATTTGTTGAAGTGACGAAAGAATCGTTGTTGGAAGCCGTTTGCGATCAAAGGAGGAAAATCACTAGAGGAATTGTGCGAGACGTGCGGCTCTTACGTGCTTCCCAGGCGATGGCAATAGAGGGTCGAGATCCCTAATCGAGCGGCTTCTCCTTCTCCAGGGTCGGACGACTTCGTCGATCTGTAGAAACGAAGGGGAATCCGTCGTAAATGTCGTCTCGAGAGGGAGAGAGTGCAGCGGTTACGAGCGTGAAGGAAGCTTTGCGTGAATAAAAAGAAACCGCAATTAGCCTCTTATGTCGTGGATGGGTTCCCGGTTTCTATTAGGCATGAAGAGTTATAGGTTATAACCTGATAGCTGAAATTACGAGACCGCCATTGCCCATTATAATCCTATTAACTAAAGGATATACGCTCTAGCGCAGTAGTAAAGCGCACCTACCTAAAATTTGTGAAATAGTTTATTAAATGAGAGTAATTCGATTAATTTAATTGGCTAACAAAAAGGCTAGAATGCAAGATTACCTCAATCGATGGCGGCGACGCAGACTAAATTTAGTCAGACCCTGAATTTTAAAAATTTTAAAAACAACCATTAGAATTTCGGATGTTACAACAGACAACTAATGAGGTAGTCAAATGCCACTAAGGAACAAGAACATTCATTTGGAACACAAGTGATCGAGCCATCTCAAGCAACAAATGATTCTTCTGTTCAACAATATGATGCTATGGGGATGCATAGGAACGGGAGGCTTCATGAATAATGTCTAGAGAAGTACAAGTCTCTTGGAATTCATGAATTACATAGTCTCTATACTAGTACGAATCTTTAACATTGCTACGAATTTCTACAACAAAGAGCAAAAATATATATATAACATCAAAGAGATCACGAAGAAAATATAATCATCTCAATCTAAGTGATCATTGATAAAAATTGCAAAACATTGACATCTAGATAAATTGATATTTTTTCTGGACCTAGAAGATCATAATGCAATAATAAGAGAAGCATTGCTTCAAGATTGATGAGAAGCAAAGCTAAAGTGCTGGTGCTTCCATAAATGCATGACTCACAACAAAACTTATAAAACAAAAAATTGGGGATAACCTGTTTACAGAGAGGAAGGGTGTTTTAGTCAATAGTGCATATGGATGCAAGAACAGGATGGGTGTCCAGAATGTATAGTTTGTTATCCACAAGAGCTCTACCAACGATACTTCGAGTCTAAAGATTTTGAATCACAGAAGTATAAGAAAAAGTTAGTGAACAATTATGAACTCATGTAAGACTACTAAATACTAATTTATAATTAATTGAAATGAGAAATAGAAACATGAAGAATTGAGTGAAGTTGAATAGTCGAAGTGAAAGGCATTATTCTCGATCCAGAAATAAGAGTGTGGAACCATTAGCGATAGTAATATGCCTTGGTGAAGTACACTTGGCTGAGGTGTCATATGAATTGTAGCACCAGAATCCATAATCCAAGAGATATTATGGAATAAACAAGATATACATTTTGTCGGTGCCGAAGAGAAGGGTAACTAGATTATAATTAAGTAATCCATGAATGTCTCTAAGAAGATCCTTAACACCTGGAGAAGCGGCATCGACGCCAAGAGAGATGTGGCAAGACAAATGGGGTTGTTGCAGTCACTAGGTGTGTAGTCATGCTTCTGGTAACACAGCCTCGATATGGTTTTTGTTAGAAAAGCCCATGTAAAGGCCCATATTGGAACTCATTCGGTTCTTGTTTTTTCTCTCTTCTCTTTAGTCCCACATCATGTATAAGAATTTCCTCTCTCTTTCTCCCTCCTATATATTTGTATTCATTCATTGTATTTAACTAGTGGAAAGATATATACAAATTTCGCTCTACTCAACATGGTATCAGAGCAATCGGTCCGAATTTGCGGTCCCTGAAATTTCTGATCGCACTCCAAAAATTTTGACCGTACTCCAATTTTTTTTCTCTGACCGCACGTCCTTGTGCGGTCTGTTTTTTCTGTGACCGCAACTCTCTGCGAGCTCACCTCTTGAGGACTCTCCTTCCAGCATCCTCTATTCTTCGACTCTCTTATAGCCCTCCACTCTGTCAAGTGGGTCCCGCCCCTATCTTCGAGCTCACTTCAAGCGGCCTCCTTCTACTGAGACCGCGCTCCTCCTGCGGCCTGCCTGCGAGCTCCATCTGACCCAGCGGCTTCCTGCAGCGATCTCCTGCAGCTCTACTCTCCGATCTCCGATCTCCTGCGGCCTCCTCTGCGTCTTCCCCTGTGGCTTCCCAGCAGTCTCCTGAGGCGTCTCCTGCGGCTCTCCTCTGCTCGTGCTTCCAACGACCTCCCGCAAGATTTCGCTCCTCTCTGATCGACGAATCCCGTGCGGTCTCTCTCCAGCGAGCTTTCTCCTGCTCGCCGCTACCTCTACCGATCTCCCTCCTGCAGACCGACTTCTGCACGCAGATCGTGCGGCCTGCTTCCTCCCAGCGATCTCCCGCGGCTTCCTCTGCATCGATCTTATGCGAGCTCTACTCTGCAGCAATCTCTTCTACAGCGACCTGCCACTCCAGCGGCCTCCTCTCCAGCGATCTGTCGAGCCCCCGCTGCTAACGCGACCTTCCAACAGCTACCAGCGATCTCAGCAGCTAACCGCACGCTAGCTGCCTCCTCTCTCAGCAGCAGCTACCCGCGGTCTCCGCCTCCTCTAGCCGTCTCGCTCTGTTCCCTGCTCGCTGAGGGCCTCTCTCACCGCTGTAATTCCATGGGATACTCGATGGAATCCTCAAAGCTGACTGCATCTTCTCCAACAGTCCGCGGTGGCCGGCCACGTCCTAAGTGTTCCTTCTGTGGTAGGGATGGACACCTAGAGATGACTTGCTACCGCAAACATGGTCTGCCTCCTCGTCCGAGTACGTGTGTTGTTGCCAACTGTCCTTCTGCCACTCGTGCTGATCTTGAAGAAGTCTGCCTCCATATCCAGCAACTCCATGGCATGCTCAGCCGCCCACCTGCCTCCGTTGCCTCCTCTACCTCCTTGACGTTTCTCCTACCATCCTCTCTTCCGTCTCCTCCGTTGAGTGGCATCAGCGTCTTGAGCATGCGCCTCTTCCTGTCCTTCAAAAGGCTCTTCCAAATATCTCTCTTCCTCATTTTAAGTGTGACTCATGTATTTTGGGGAAACAACATCGTTCCTCTTTTCCTTCTCACTGTACTCGGAGCTCTGCTCCTTTTGTTTTAATTCATTCCGATGTTTGGGGCCCATACAAAGTTTCTAGTATCTCTGGTTATCGCTACTTCATCACCTTTATAGATGATTATTCTCGCACAACATGGTTGTATTTACTTCGTGATCGCTCAGAGCTTCATCGTGTTTTTCGAGCTTTCGTTTTGGAGACTCGCACACAGTTTTCTGCAAATATAAAAACTCTCGGGACTGATAATGCTCACGACTACACTAGCCATGACTTTGCAAATCTCTGCTCTGAATTTGGGATCATTCACCATACGTTGTGTGTCTATACTCCACAACAAAACGGTGTTGCTGAACGTAAAAATAGGCATCTGCTCGATGTTGCTCGATCTCTCATGATTCACATGCAGGTACCCAAAGTCTATTGGAACTTTGCGCTGTCCACGACATGTTATCTCATTAACTGTCTACCTTCCTCTGTCCTCCAGCATGCTACTCCGTTTAGCCTCCTTTTCCCCTCCACTACGGCATTCTCTCTCACACCCCGCACATTTGGTTGTACATGCTACGGTCACATTCTGGGTCCGTCTACGGACAAGTTGGCTCCCCGGACGGCAAAACACATGTTTTTGGCTATTCCCGTACTCAGAAAGGTTACGTTTACTACTCTCCTGCTACCCGTAAAGTGACCGTTTCTGTTGATGTTACCTTTCGGGAAGACCAACCTTTCTTCGCCACTCCAACACCACCTCTTCCACAACAATCCTTCCCTCGACCAGTCATTCCCGTTACCACTCCAACACCACCTCATCCACCACAATCCTTCCCTCAACCAGTCATTCCTGTTCCCACTCCTCTACCAATCCCCCCTCCCGACTCGGCTCCTGCTCTCCACAAACCCCCTATTATCCGTGTCTACACCCGTCACCCTTCTCGCTCCGCCGCTCCAATGCAGTCGGTTTCGACCTCTGACACTTTGCGACCTGCTGATCCGACAACAGCGTCCACCGCTCATCCCACGGCGAACTACGTATCCTTACATCGCCTGTCCACACCGCTTCATCACTTTGCTACTTCATTATCCTCTATTTCTGTACCAAACTCTGTGCAGGACGCTCTCCAACATCCAGGCTGGCGGGCAGCCATGGACGAAGAAATGACAGCTCTCTGGGCTAACCGGACATGGGACCTGGTCCCTCTCCCTCCTGGCCAGACTCCTATTGGGTGTAAATGGGTCTTTGTCATCAAGCATGCCCCTGACGGGACAATTGATCGTCTGAAAGCTCGGTTGGTGGCTCGTGGCTTTACCTAACAACAAGGTCTAGACTATGAGGAAACATTCTCTCCAGTAGCCAAGCTCAACACAGTTCGTGTCCTCCTCTCCGTGGCTGTGCATCGCCAATGGCCCGTACATCAACTGGATATCAAGAATGCCTTTCTAAATGGTGACCTACAAGAAACAGGGTACATGCAACAACCTCATGGGTTTGAGACCACGAGGGAGTCTCTAGTTTGTCATCTTAAGAAGTCAATCTATGGTCTCAAACAATCCCCTCGGGCATGGTTTGACAAGTTCAGTAAGGCTGTCCGGAAGGTTGGTTTTACTCGCAGCTCGGCTGACTTCTCCCTGTTCACTCGACATCGAACAACAGGAACAGTTCTCTTGTTAGTATATGTTGATGACATCCCCATCACTGAAAATGACTCAAAGGGGATACAAGCGGTCAAACAACACCTTAGCTCTGCTTTTCAAACAAAAGATCTGGGGAACCTTCGATACTTCCTTGGTCTTGAGATCGCAAGACGTTATAATGGACTTGTCCTCTCTCAACGAAAGTACTGTCTCGATCTTCTTCAGGATGTTGGCTACTCTGGATGCAAACCGATTAACACTCTTATGGATGCCAATCACAAGCTGTGTGCACATGCCTCTGATGATGATCTTGCTCTTCCAAATCCATAGTACTATCGACGACTTGTTGGGAAACTGATTTACTTAACAGTCACGAGACCAGATATATCCTTTGTTGTTGGGATTGTCAGCCGATTTATGCATTCCCCTCGAATGTCCCATCTTCAGGCCGTCGGACGCATCCTAAGATATCTGAAAACAGCCCCTGGTCAAGGGTTGGTATACAAAACCTCGTCTTCTACTCCAACATTGGTTGCGTACTCTGATGCAGATTATGTTGGTTCCCTGGATGATCGGCGGTCCACTAGTGGATTTTGTACCTACTTTGGAGGTCACCTTGTTACCTGGTGTAGTAAGAAACAAGCTGTGGTTGCTCGATCTTCAGCTGAGGCAGAAATCCGCTCGATGGCATCAGTTGTTTCGGAACTCACATGGCTTGAAAGTCTCCTTGTTGATCTAGGAGTAAAATTTTCCTCACCAGCTATCTTACTATGTGACAGTCAAGTTGCTACACACAGCTAAGAACCCGGTCTTCCACGAAAGAACGAAACACATTGAAGTGGACTGTCACTTCATCCGGGAGAAAGTTCAAATGAAGAAGATAGAATTAAAGCATGTTCCGGGTACTGACCAAGTTGCTGATATTCTCACCAAGGCCCTACCAAGTACCATATTTTATAAATTCCTGTCCAAGCTGGGTGCCTACGATTTGTACGCTCCAGCTTGCGGGGGAGTGTTAGAAAAGCCAATGTAAAGGCCCATATTGGAGCCCATTCGGTCCTTGTTTTTTCTCTCTTCTCTTTAGTCCCACATCATGTATAAGGATTTCCTCTCTCTTTCTCCCTCCTATATATTTGTATTCATTCATTGTATTTAACTAGTGAAAAGATATATACAAATTTCGCTCTACTCAACAGTTTTGATGCCCATAGAAAGAGTAAGAATTAGGACATACTCTATATGTCGGTCATGCTGATTTCCAAACCTCTGGGGATGCCTGCCAACAAAATTGATGGCATGGGGAAATGCAGAAGAAGCCCGTCGAAGGACATGAGGAGGAATAAAAATATTTCAATAGGAGTAACTTTGAGAAGCATAGAACTTGTATCCAAGATTGAAGGAAAATCATAGCACAAGGGGTGTTCAATCAAGACAATATGTAAGCACGGTGAAACTCGGGCTATCACCATGGCAATGGAAACAATCTCTCATTGGGCCCATTGAACAGCAAGATCAATAGTCATGGGTGATATCGGATCAATGCAACAAAGACATCTTTGAAATTGGTAACCCGACGCTGCATGTCCATAATAGGCACTACGAGTAAGAGAGATGAGCTCAATGAATAAATCATACAAATGCTGGAAATTGTCGTGACCGAAATGAAAGGAGTAAAGCTCGTCCTGCATGGCCTTGGCAGACTCGTGTCCCATAACAAGTTTGAAAGGCTAGCTTTCCATGGGATTCAGCTACTATGTTTGGACTCTTTCACAATCTAGAAGCCACTGCACATAATTCTCAGCAAGAGCCAAGAGGTTCACATGTCAAATGATGAAGATGGACATGCATCTGAAGTGCGCGGTGAAAAGAATTAACCCACTAAGCATACATCATGTTTAATGAGATGGTGATGATTCACATTTTCTTATGAGACTCATGAGGGGGAGGAGATGAGACCACTCGAGCAATGTTGGACGAGGTCAAGGCCTCAAAAGAAGTGCCCATAATTAAAACTGGAGGAGATCACTGAATCTATCTGGATGTCGATAGACCTGTCAAGAGCCTGATAAGAACAGAGGGCGCCAAAAGGGGCGGGTGGGATCTATCGAGATTCATAAAAATCTTGCCAGAGGGGCCAATACAAACCGAAAAGCGGTTCTCGATAAGAATATGGACTACTAGAGATGCATCGAGATTAAAAACCTTGCCAAAGGGGCCCATACGAACCCAAAAACGGGACATGGACTACTAGAGTCTAAATAGACCCTGTGCTTTTTTACTTGCAAAGTTAAGCACAGTTAGTAACCAGCATGATCAATTTTTTGGAACAAAGCAGTAAACAAAAACGAATTGAATTATTACTTCATATCCTGTGAAAGCACATATGAAAAAATTTATTCAAATATGCACAGTAATATTAAAAGCATACATATAAGTAATGAAGTTAGATCTACAATAACTTGTGGGAGCCTCATGCACGGGTACCGGGCCATACCAAAAAAGAAATGTCCTTTGTATGAATCTATTCTAACAGCCTAAGTCCTGGAGTAGATCATATTCAAACAAATATGGATGAGCTATTAAGATTGAGTTCAAATGCAATGAAACAACTTTAGACTAAATTTTCTGTTGTAAATAAAAATATGGGAACGTATACGACAGTAAAAAAATTTCATACCCCATCAGAAGCAAGTAGAATAGACTGGAGGTTTGGTATTGAGTCGGCACTTTCGATCTTGACAATTACATGAATATCTGCATTGCAACCTAAAATTCCAAAAGATCAAAAGTAGAAAATAAGTAGAACGGATATGAATGGTAAAACAATTATCTAGTAAACGCATGTGAAAATTGATTAAAACCTTACTTTTAAGGTGATCTTTCAGTTCACAAACAACTTTCGCATCTTTTACAAATGATAACGCATAGAAGTCAATTTTATTGTCCACTCCAAATTTTATATCTTCCCAATCTTTTTCTGTCAGGGCATACATCAGGATAAATCTTTGAGAAACTTACAATTGCACATCAAGATTCAGGCAGATCGTAAATTTTCTATCTGAAAGAAGCATACCAACCTGTTATGGAAGGCAAGGTAGCACTTTTTCCTCGAACATTCAGATGGCGTCTTGATTTCAGTTCTCCACCATCAATTACTTGGCAGTTAACAGTATCGACAGTTTTTGCCTTCACACCAAGTGTCATCATCCCACCTATGAGTATAACACAAAAGCAAATTAAGTAGAAATCCCAAGAAAGCATTTAGATCCTACCATTGTAATATCGTAGGTTTTGATAACCAGACTGTACATTGAACCGAAGAAAAAAAAGTAAGGTTCTACAAATCTGATAGGGGAATTGGACTGTGATGACTTAACAAATACAAAAAAATATTTATAATTATTAAATACTAAAATATTTCTAATAACAATGCCAATAATATAAAACCAAAAAATTTAAAATATTTATATGTAAAACAAATATTATATTTCAACATTCGCATCTTACTGTAATTAATTTTTAGCCAAACAAATAAGATTTGGAATGAAAAAAAATAGATGGGACTAAAATGAACATTTTTAAAACAAAATGTTACGGACGGCGACGAGAGCAACGAAGGCGAAGGGCGCCCGCCGGTGTGGCGCGTCTATCGAAGGAGGGAAAGCGGCACGCGTGCCGAAGCATGAGAGCGGCGTCGCATTTATCTTTGTATTTTGCATCGCTTTATGTCTTTTCGTATTTTGCACCGGGTAGTATATAAACCCGGGAGACCCTTGTATTGGTTTATGCTAAGTATTATTCTGATTTGGAGTTTCTTCTCTTGTCTCTCTCCCCTTCCTCTCTCTTTTCCCCTTCCCCTTCCTCTCTCTTGGAACCCTAGTCTAACAAGTGGTCCGACCTGCCATCTTCCGGCCGCGGTTTCCGCCGCCAGAAGACGATCTAGCCCCGCTACCGCTGCGCCCGCCCACTCGCCGCTGCGCTCGCCGCTGCACGCGCCGCTGCGCTCGCCCGCTCGCCTCCCAGCAACCGTGCCCCGCTGCGCTCGCCCGCTCGCCTCCCAGCAACCGCGCCCCGCTGCGCTCGCCTCCCAGCAACCGCGCTGCAGCGCTCGCCTCCCCGCAATCGCGCAGATTCGCCGCTGCGCTCGCCTCCCAGCCCCGATACCTCCTGCCGCCCACCGTCAACCGCACCCTGCCGCAGTCCAGCACCCCTTCCTCCAGCCCGGCCGTTTTCCTCGCCCCTTTCGGCTTCGGGGGTGCATGCCCCGCCGTTCACTCCGTCTAATGGGCAACCCGGACTCCACGCCTTCTCTTCCACCCTCCGACCCAGCAATCCTTCGCCGGCTGGCCGATCATGATGCCTCCATCGCCTCCCTCCAAGCCCTGGTCCTCCGCATGGACTCTAAACTCGACACCATTCTTGCCGGACAGCCCTCTCCTTCCGCCACCTCTACCGCCGAGGCCCCCTCCATCTTGGGCACCCCCCCGGACATCACTACGGCCACTCTTAGTCCGGTCCCCACCGTTCCCGGCAGCCCCCGAGCCCTTGAGGTGCCCCCTTTCCATGGCACCGACCCGTTGGGGTGGATCGCCCGTGCGGAGCAATTCTTCGAACTCCAACAAACGCCCGACCACCTCAAAGTTAGCACCGTCATGATTGGCATGGAAGGCTCCGCCCTTCATTGGGTCCGATGGCTCCGCCAAACCACCCCGACCCTGCAATGGTCGACTCTCCAACAAAACCTCATCAGTCGGTACGACCCTCGCTACTCCGGCTCCGCCGTGGAGCGGCTTTGCGGTATCCGTCAGACGGGCTCCCTCGACGACTACTCCGACGAGTTCATCGCCCTCGCCACCCACGTTCCTGGCCTACCGCCGGACCACTACCTCAGTTTCTTTCTGCATGGGTTGCGGCCGCACATCCGGGCACGGGTCCGCACCCACCCACCCCCCCCCCCTCCTTGATGGACGCCATGGATCTTGCACGTTTGGTTGAAGCGGAGTTCCATACTCGGCCACCCGAGCCGGGCCGGCCACCTCTCGCCGTCGCGCCGCGGCCGGCACCTCGCCCTCCACCTCTCCCCCGCCCTCCACCGTTCGAACCTCCTCCCGGACAGGGCCGGGCAGCCCCGCCGCCACGTCCTAACCGTCCCCAAACCCACCCATGGCTCTCCAACCAGGAGTACCACGACCTGCGCAGTAAGGGTCTCTGCTTCCGGTGCAAGCAGCCCTACACTCCCACACATGATTGCCCGCTCAAGACCCTTCGTGTCCTCATCGGCGAGGAGGAACCAAAGGTCACATTGGCTGATTTCGAGGCTTTGGAGGTCGACAACACCACTGAGGATCCACCGGCGGCCACTTTTCACCGTCTGGACCTTCCCTTCTTTGCGGTCGGCGGGATTTCCGGCCCTCAGACGATGACACTGCGGGGCACTCTTCAGGGTACCTACGTGGTCGTGATGATCGACAGTGGCGCCAGCCACAATTTCATTTCTCAGCTTCTCGTGGATCATTTGGCTCTTCCAGTGCACGCCGCCGACCGCTTCACGGTCTGCCTGGGGGATGGCCACCGCCGGGCTACGGGGGGCCTTTGTGCAGGCCTAACGCTTACGCTGGGTCAGAGCCCTTTCCAGGCCGATTTTTACGCCTTCCCACTTGGCGGGGTGGAGATCATCCTGGGTAGGGGTGTTCACGAACCGAATTGAATCGAATAGTTATTCAATCGAATCCAAATTTGGCATAAAATGCAGAGATTTGGATTCGGATTCGTTCGAATATTCGAAGTCGGATTCGGATTCGGCAGGAAATGTTGGATTCGAATTTAGGTTCGAATTCAGATTCGGATTCGAACATGGATTCGAATTCGAATTCGAATTTTATAATGTTTAATTATATAATGTTTAAATATAATTATATTTAATATTTAATTACATATATATAATTTATTTAACTATATATTTTACTATTCGAGAACTATTCGCGAATCCTTCGAATAGGAATAAAATTATTCGGATTCGGATTCGAAAACTATTCGAATCTGAATTCGGATTCGAATCCGGATTCGAATTTGAAAAATACAAATTTTAATCGAATCTTTACGAATCGAATCTCGAACTATTCACGAACTATACTATTTGTGAACAGCCCTAATCCTGGGCGTGGCGTGGCTCCGGACCCTCGGAGACGTCAACGTCAACTGGAACCGCATGACGATGCGCTTCCTCTGCAGGGGCACACCATGTATCCTTCAAGGCGAGGCTTCCCTTCTCCGTCGAGCTGTCTCTCTCCAGTCATTGCAGAAGTCCTCCGAGATGGAGTGCGCGGCCGCCTTGTGGCACATAGCGGACACGGCCGATCTCCCACCTCCTCCGGCCCCGGCCGTGCAGGCTATCCTAGACAGCTTTTCCGATGTTTTCTCCGAGGGGACCCGTTTTCCCCCGCCGCGGCCTACTGATCATCACATTCCGCTACAGGCGGGAGTGACCGCCATTTCCATCCGCCCGTATCGCTACGGCCACGCCCAAAAGGGCGAGATCGAGGCTTTTGTCCGCGACATGCTCTCCGCAGGCATCATCCGTCCCAGCGCCAGCCCATTTTCCAGCCCCGTCTTGCTGGTCCGCAAAAAAGACGGGAGTTGGCGTTTCTGTGTGGATTACCGTGAGCTCAACAAGGCCACGGTCCCAGACAAGTACCCGATCCTCGTTATTCATGAGCTTTTGGATGAGCTACAGGGAGCGGTCTTCTTCTCCAAGCTGGACTTACGGTCCGGCTACCACCAGATACGGGTCCGCAAGGAGGACGTGCCGAAGACAGCGTTCCGCACCCACGATGGCCATTATGAGTTCCTGGTTATGCTGTTTGGCCTAACGAACGCCTCTGCCACCTTCCAGGCCACCATGAACGACCTGTTCCGGCCGTTTCTGCGCAGGTACATATTGGTTTTCTTCGATGATATTCTTGTATACAGCTCATCCTGGCAGGCTCATCTGGATCACCTCCGCTCCACCCTCACCACCCTCCGAGAGAACGCCTTCTGCGTGAATCCCAAGAAGTGCGTGTTTGGCCAGACGGAGGTCAGTTATCTGGGACATACTATCTCGGCCAACGGAGTGGCCATGGATCCTGAGAAGGTACAGACCGTACTTCAGTGGCCCACTCCTCGTTCCATCCGCGACGTCCGCGGATTCTTGGGCCTCACCGGCTATTATCGCCGGTTCATCCGGGACTACGGCAAGATGGCAAAGCCGCTCTCCGAGTTGTTGAAGAAGGAGGAGGTTGGAAGATTCCAGTGGACCCCTCTAGCTGACAGCGCTTTTCGGGCCCTTCGGCGGGCTTTGAGTACCGCTCCCGTCCTCGCCATGCCAGATTTTTCGCAGCCATTTGTGGTGGACTGCGACGCATCCGGCTCCGGAGTCGGTGCGGTTTTGATGCAGGCCGGGCAGCCTGTAGCCTATTTCAGCCGGTCATTTGCCCCCACCGTTCGCCCCCGCTCCGCCTACGAGTCAGAGTTGATGGCCCTGGTCCTCGCTGTTCAGCATTGGCGTCCATACCTGCTGGGCCGCCGCTTCACCGTCCGGACGGACCACCATAGCCTTCGCTACTTGCTCCACCAGAAGATCACTACTCCAGCACAGCAGGTCTGGGTGGCCAAGCTCCTGGGATACGACTTCCACATTGAGTTCCGGGCAGGCGCGGCCAACCGTGCAGCCGACGCTCTTTCTCGCCACCCGCAGACGGCCCTCTTGGCGTCCATTTCACATCCTTATTGGGAGGATGCCGATACATTGCAGCGGGAGGTGGCCGCTGACCCCACCCTCCAAACGATCGTGCAGGCTCTCTGGGCCGACCCGACGTCCTGCCCACCATACCACCTCGTGGGGGACCGTATCTACTACCAGCAGCGCCTCGTGATTCCCGCATCGTCCCAGCTGATTCCACGCCTACTCGTTGAGTTCCATGCCACTCCGGAAGGGGGCACGCAGGCGCTTTCAGGACATACCGCCGCATCGCGGCCTCGCTATACTGGCCCGGCATGTTTCAGAAGGTCAAGGCCTTCGTCGTGGCCTGTCTCCCGTGCCAACGGGCCAAGTACGAGGCCACTTTTCCTGGGGGTCTCCTGCAGCCACTTCCCACCCCCTCTCTGATATGGGAGGACATCTCCATGGACTTCATCTCCCGCCTGCCCCGCTCCAAGACTTGAGACTGCATTCTGGTGGTAGTGGACCGTTTATCCAAGTACGCGCACTTCATCCCGCTTCGCCATCCGTTCACAGCTCCCCTCGTCGTCGCAGCTTTCGTCGATGGCGTCGTCCGCCTGCATGGGATTCCGCGTTCGATCGTCAGCGACCGCGATCCGCTATTCCTCAGTGCCTTCTGGCAGGCCCTCTTCAGGATGCAGGGCACTCAGTTACGCATGAGCACAGCGTACCATCCGCAGACGGATGGCCAATCGGAGGTCATGAACCGGTGCCTCGAAACCTACCTACGGTGCGACCACCCGCGAGCATGGGCGGAGTGGCTATCCTGGGCGGAGTACTCTTTCAACACCTCATTCCACTCTGGCACTGGCACTACCCCTTTCGAAGCCGTCTACGGGCGGACCCCTCCGGTCTTGAGCCGCACCCTTCCGGGGGAGTGCGCGGTGGCCGCGGTCGACATTCTGCTCCGAGACCGGGACTCCATACTCCAGCAGCTACGCTAGCACCTTCAGCGCGCCCAGGACCGGATGACAGCCACGGCTAACCGCCGACGACGCGACGTTCAGTTCAGCGAGGGGGACTCCGTCTTCCTCAAGTTACGGCCACACCGCCAGGTTTCGGCTTCTTCGCGGTCCCATTCCAAATTGGCGGCCAAATTCTAAGGTCCCTTCGAGATTCTCGCCCGAGTAGGCACTCAGGCCTACCGCCTCCGCCTACCTCCGGAGAGCCGGATCCACCCGGTATTCCACGTCTCGCAGCTGAAGCGGGTGATTGGCGATCATCCAGTTGAGGGGGCACTTCCACCACCGGACCCAGGCACCATACCGCCAGCAGCCCACCCCCAGCGCATCATCGATACTCGCACGGTACAGCGAGGAGACCAGGCAGTGGAGCAGTTTTTGGTTCTGTGGCGCGACCTCCCTGACTCAGAGGCCACGTGGGTCGACCAAACCGAGCTGCAGCAGCAATTTTCGGACTTTTGCCTTGAGGACAAGGCAAATTTCCCAGCGGGCGGCATTGTTACGGACGGCGACGAGAGCAACGAAGGCGAAGGGAGCCCGCCGGTGTGGCGCGCCTATCGAAGGAGGGAAAGCGGCACGCGCGCCGAAGCATGAGAGCGGCGTCGCATTTATCTTTGTATTTTGCATCGCTTTATGTCTTTTCGTATTTTGCACCGGGTAGTATATAAACCCGGGAGACCCTTGTATTGGTTTATGCTAAGTATTATTCTGATTTGGAGTTTCTTCTCTTGTCTCTCTCCCCTTCCTCTCTCTTTTCCCCTTCCCCTTCCTCTCTCTTGGAACCCTAGTCTAACACAAAATGACCATGCTTATCATTGGCCTAGCTACAATTAATCATTCTCTAAATAAAAACATAATTAGTAACTAGATTAAGAAAGATTTACAAGGAGGTGGGTTAGGTGAAAGTTAGGTTTGTTTAGAGTTCGACAAGGGAGAGTCGACCAAAAGAGATAAGGTTGACTAATTGATGTTTAGGGAATTGAAGAAGAGCTTTACATACAGAAATTGATTAAATAGGGAGGGGATGAAGCAGTGCAATTGAATTATGTAGAATGTAGTCAAGCAAAGGGAACTTTTACTTTATTTTTGGGAATGTAGAAGGATGCTTTGAAAGGCTAATTAAATGGTATAGGCAAACATACCGTAAATTTGAAGTTTTGGGATATTTATGTGGAATTTTGAAAACTATATAAGGGATTAAATGAAATAGGAAAGAAAGAATTATTTATTAGGGTTTGGAGAAATTTAATGAAAGTGGAGAAATGAAATAGTTTTATCTTAAATGGAATTTCACTGTGGGGTTCAAATGGATTGGAGAAGTTAGGAAGGATGTTTGATGCTTTCAGTTAAGTGGAGTAATGCATCAGGGAAGATGAAGTTATTTTGAAATTAGGGCAAGAAATTAATGAGGTTTGAACAAATGAACCAAGTTTACACTGGTTTTATGAATAGGAGTGAAGACATCAATTGGGAATTCACAGTTCAACTGGGGTTAAGGTTATGGTTTGATAATAGCTCAAATTTGGGGATTTGGGGAGTTATGACATGTGAATTCAGTAAAGATTTTTTCATATAAGCTATGGAAGATGATACGGCCCTTCGACTGTGACCTAGTTCGGCTGGGAAGAAGAGGGAAGTCCCGTAGAGGCTTGGCGTTGCGCTTGCGAGATCCAATGGTGCCGGGGAGGGTTCCACGGGGAAGGAGGAGGCCGGATGGGGGCAGATCTCCCAGAGAGAGAGACCGAGAGAGCGGTGTGCGCGGGCGGAAGCGAGAGGAGCAGCGGCGTTTTCCGCGAGCAGGGGCGGATCGGGGTCGGGCAGCGTGGAAAAGCTACGGAGGGTTTAGACAGAGAGAGAGAGAATAGAGAGAGAGAGAGAGAGAGAGATTTAGGGTATTAATTTTCATGCCATTCATACAAAACCCTCAACCCCATATATGGTTGAGCCCAACCCATACCAAAGGTTCACAAACTAAGCATAAATAAAACAACACATAAAAGATACAAGTCACCCAAAATGAGCGACTAATCGGTTCGTGTCGGGGCGCGGCGCTTGTAGGTTAACCCCCAACGTGGGTCCGTAACATCTCCGCCGGCGTCCTCATCAAGCTTGTCCTCAAGCTTGTCATGCAGCTGTGGTGGTATGTCGACCAATGGCTCATGGGGAGGCACACCCACGAACGGTTTCAACTGGGATACGTGAAAGACATCATGGATCTTGGCCTCGACGGGTAGGTTGAGACGGTATGCCACCTCTCCAATGCGCTCTGCAACTGGGAATGGCCCATAGAACTTGGGCCCCAACTTGTTGTAGGCTCTATGTGCGATGGACGTCTGCCTGTATGGGAGGCGTTTCAGCCATACCCAATCTCCTGGGGCAAAGAACAACTCACGGTGCCCCCTGTTGTAGGCCGTCTCTATACGGCCCTGAGCCTGGAGCAGCCTCTCCCGGGCCATCGCTAGGACCTGGTCACGTGTGGCCAGCTCGGTGTCGACCGTCTGAGAACGAGCGGAGGCACAAGTGTAAGTAAGGAGGCGCGGTGGTTCGCGACCGTAGATCAGACGGAACGGCGTAGTCTGCAAAGCGGAATGGTAGGACGTGTTGTAACAATACTCCACCCAAGGGAGCCATCGGACCCAATCCTTGGGGCGGTCCCCCGTGATACATCAGCGCAAATACATCTCTAGGGTCCAGTTGACCACCTCCGTCTGGCCATCCGACTGTGGGTGGTAGGCGGACGACATCGCCAACTCGATACCGCACAATGCAAACAACTCCTGCCAAAATAGGGACGTAAACACCTTATCCCTGTCGGACACGATGCTCTCTGGAATGCCATGCAGACGGAATACCTGGTCGAAAAAGATGCGGGCGACCACATCCGCCTCTACGGGGCGGCCCATCGCCATGAAGTGAGCGCCCTTGGACAGGCGATCGACCACCACAAAAATAATTGATCGCCCCCTTGACTTGGGTAGTCCCTCAATAAAATCCATTGATATGTCGGCCCAAATCTGTGTCGGAACGGGAAGGGGCTGAAGTAAACCGGCGGGTGAGAGGTTGTCGGTCTTGCTGCGCTGGCAGACGGGGCAGAGTGCGATGAAGTCTTGTACCCCCCATTTTTAGTCCTTTCCAAAAGAACTCGGCTCGAACCCGCTGAAGGGTCTTATGAACACCTTCATGTGTAGTGTCATGTAAACCTGTCAGAATGTCTGATATCAAGGGCGAGGTGTCTGAAAGGTAGAGGCGGCCCTTGTACCAGATGAGGCCGTCCCGAGCTGTCCAGTGTGAAGGAGCGCTTCCTTCCTCAATACGGTGTAATAACTCGCAGAGAGACGGTGTGTCTTGGATCTCTTGCTGAAAGCGGTGGTAGATGGTCGATGTCGGGCAAGAAATGGCTAAGACGGACCCCTCCTGATGGTCGCGGCGAGAAAGTGCATCGGCGGCGCAGTTCAAGGTGCGCGCCTTGTATTCCACACGGAAATCAAATCCCAACAGCTTGCTGATCCAACGATGTTGCGGAGTAGTGATGAGGCGTTGCTCTAAGAGGTACTTGAGGCTGAAATGGTCGGTGCGAATAGTGAACGGCCGCCCCCATAAGTACGGTCGCCAGTGTTGGACGGCCTTTGCCAATCCGATAAGCTCCTGCTCATAAGCCTGCAGCTTCTGATAATGTACGGTCGTGCGCTGGCTGAAATAAGTCACTGGGTGGCCCTCCTGTTGGAGCACCGCACCGTATCCCTGGCCGGAGGCGTCACACTCTATCTGGAACTCCTGGTCAAAGTCTGGTAAACGCAGCACCGGTGCTGACACCGGGGCATGCTGGAGAGCGTGAAAGGCCCCCGTCGCATTGTCTCCCCACACAAAAGAATGCTTCCTCAGCAGAGCGAATAGTGGTGCGGCAATGATGTTGTACCCCTGAATGAAGTGTCTATAATAGCCCGCCAGTCCGAGGAAACCCCGCAGTTCCCGCAAAGTCTGGGGAGTGGGCCACTCCACCACGCCCTGGATCTTGAAAGGGTCCGCCACACCCCTGTGCTATCCACCACATGCCCCAAGTAGGACACTCGTTCGGTGCCAAAGGAACACTTGGCACGCAGTGGAGTAGTTTTTGGTTCTGCGGCGCGACCTCCCTGACTCAGAGGCCACGTGGGTCGACCAAACCGAGCTGCAGCAGCAATTTCCGGACTTTTGCCTTGAGGACAAGGCAAATTTCCCAGCGGGCGGCATTGTTACGGACGGCGACGAGAGCAACGAAGGCGAAGGGCGCCCGCCGGTGTGGCGCGTCTATCGAAGGAGGGAAAGCGGCACGCGCGCCGAAGCATGAGAGCGGCGTCGCATTTATCTTTGTATTTTGCATCGCTTTATGTCTTTTCGTATTTTGCACCGGGTAGTATATAAACCCGGGAGACCCTTGTATTGGTTTATGCTAAGTATTATTCTGATTTGGAGTTTCTTCTCTTGTCTCTCTCCCCTTCCTCTCTCTTTTCCCCTTCCCCTTCCTCTCTCTTGGAACCCTAGTCTAACACAAAATGACCATGCTTATCATTGGCCTAGCTACAATTAATCATTCTCTAAATAAAAACATAATTAGTAACTAGATTAAGAAAGATTTACAAGGAGGTGGGTTAGGTGAAAGTTAGGTTTGTTTAGATTTCGACAAGGGAGAGTCGACCAAAAGAGATAAGGTTGACTAATTGATGTTTAGGGAATTGAAGAAGAGCTTTACATACTGAAATTGATTAAATAGGGAGGGGATGAGGCAGTGCAATTGAATTATGTAGAATGTAGTCAAGCAAAGGGAACTTTTACTTTATTTTTGGGAATGTAGAAGGATGCTTTGGAAGGCTAATTAAATGGTATAGGCAAACATACCGTAAATTTGAAGTTTTGGGATATTTATGTGGAATTTTGAAAACTATATAAGGGATTAAATGAAATAGGAAAGAAAGAATTATTTATTAGGGTTTGGAGAAATTTAATGAAAGTGGAGAAATGAAATAGTTTTATCTTAAATGGAATTTCACTGTGGGGTTCAAATGGATTGGAGAAGTTAGGAAGGATGTTTGATGCTTTCAGTTAAGTGGAGTAATGCATCAGGGAAGATGAAGTTATTTTGAAATTAGGGCAAGAAATTAATGAGGTTTGAACAAATGAACCAAGTTTACAGTGGTTTTATGAATAGGAGTGAAGACATCAATTGGGAATTCACAGTTCAACTGGGGTTAAGGTTATGGTTTGATAATAGCTCAAATTTGGGGATTTGGGGAGTTATGACATGTGAATTCAGTAAAGATTTTTTCATATAAGCTATGGAAGATGATACGGCCCTTCGACTGTGACCTAGTTCGGCTGGGAAGAAGAGGGAAGTCCCGTAGGGGGTTGGCGTTGCGCTTGCGAGATCCAATGGTGTCGGGGAGGGTTCCACGAGGAAGGAGGAGGTCGGATGGGGGCAGATCTCCCAGAGAGAGAGCCCGAGAGAACGGTGTGCGCGTGCGGAAGCGAGAGGAGCAGCGGCGTTTTCCGCGAGCTGGGGCGGATCGGGGTCGGGCGGCGTGGAAAAGCTACGGAGGGTTTAGAGAGAGAGAGAGAGAGAGAGAGAGAGAGAGAGAGAGAGAGAATAGAGAGAGAGATTTAGGGTATTAATTTTCATGTCATTCATAAAAAACACTCAACCCCATATATGGTTGAGCCCAAACCAAACCAAAGGTTCACAAACTAAGCATAAATAAAACAACACATAAAAGATACAAGTCACCCAAAATGAGCGACTAATCGGTTCGTGTCGGGGCGCGGCGCTTGTAGGTTAACCCCCAACGTGGGTCCGTAACATCTCCGTCGGCGTCCTCATCAAGCTTGTCATGCAGCTGTGGTGGTATGTCGACCAATGGCTCCTGGGGAGGCACACCCACGAACGGTTTCAACTGGGATACGTGAAAGACATCATGGATCTTGGCCTCGAAGGGTAGGTTGAGACGGTATGCCACCTCTCCAATGCGCTATGCAACTGGGAATGGCCCATAGAATTTGGGCCCCAACTTGTTGTAGGCTCTATGTGCGATGGACGTCTGCCTGTATGGGTGGCGTTTCAGCCATACCCAATCTCCTGGGGCAAAGAACAACTCACGGTTCCCCCTGTTGTAGGCCGTCTCCATACGGCCCTGAGCCTGGAGCAGCCTCTCCCGGGCCATCGCTAGGACCTGGTCACGTGTGGCCAGCTCGGTGTCGACCGTCTGAGAACGAGCGGAGGCACGAGTGTAAGTAAGGAGGCACGGTGGTTATCAGACGGAACGGCGTAGTCTGCAAAGCGGAATGGTAGGACGTGTTGTAACAATACTCCACCCAAGGGAGCCATCGGACCCAATCCTTGGGGCGGTCCCCTGTGATACATCAGCACATATACATCTCTAGGGTCCAGTTGACCACCTCCGTCTGGCCATCCGACTGCGGGTGGTAGGCGGACGACATCGCCAACTCGGTACCGCACAATGCAAACAACTCCTGCCAAAATAGGGACGTAAACACCTTGTCCCTGTCGGACACGATGCTCTCTGGAATGCCATGCAGACGGAATACCTGGTCGAAAAAGATGCGGGCGACCACATCCGCCTCTACGGGGCGGCTCATCGCCATGAAGTGAGCGCCCTTGGACAGGCGATCGACCACCACAAAAATAATTGATCGCCCCCTTGACTTGGGTAGTCCCTCAATAAAATCCATCGATATGTCGGCCCAAATCTGTGTCGGAACGGGAAGGGGCTGAAGTAAACCGGCGGGTGAGAGGTTGTCGGTCTTGCTGCGCTGGCAGACGGGGCAGAGTGCGATGAAGTCTTGTACCCCCCATTTTTAGTCCCTTCCAAAAGAACTCGGCTCGAACCCGCTGAACGGTCTTATGAACACCTTCATGTGTGGTGTCATGTAAACCTGTCAGAATGCCTGATATCAAGGGCGAGGTGTCTGAAAGGTAGAGGCGGCCCTTGTACCAGATGAGGCCGTCCCGAGCTGTCCAGTGTGAAGGAGCGCTTCCTTCCTCAATACGGTGTAATAACTCGCAGAGAGACGGTGTGTCTTGGATCTCTTGCTGAAAGCGGTGGTGGATGGTCGATGTCGGGCAAGAAATGGCTAAGACGGACCCCTCCTGATGGTCGCGGCGAGAAAGTGCATCGGCGGCGCAGTTCAAGGCGCCCGCCTTGTATTCCACACGGAAATCAAATCCCAACAGCTTGCTGATCCAACGCTGTTGCGGAGTAGTGATGAGGCGTTGCTCCAAGAGGTACTTGAGGCTGAAATGGTCGGTGCGAATAGTGAACGGTCACCCCCATAAGTACGGTCGCCAGTGTTGGACGGCCTTTGCCAATCCGATAAGCTCCTGCTCATAAGCCTGCAGCTTCTGATGATGTACGGCCGTGCGCTGGCTGAAATAAGCCACTGGGTGGCCCTCCTGTTGAAGCACCGCACCGTATCCCTGGCCGGAGGCGTCACACTCTATCTGGAACTCCTGGTCAAAGTCTGGTAAACGCAGCACCGGGGCTGACACCAAGGCCTGCTGGAGAGCGTGAAAGCCCCCCGTCGCATTGTCTCCCCACACAAAAGAATGCTTCCTCAGCAGAGCGAATAGTGGTGCGGCAATGATGTTGTACCCCTGAATGAAGCGTCTATAATAGCCCGCCAGTCCGAGGAAACCCCGCAGTTCCCGCAAAGTCTGGGGAGTAGGCCACTCCACCACGCCCTGGATCTTGAGAGGGTCCGCCGACACCCCTGTGCTATCCACCACATGCCCCAAGTAGGACACTCGTTCAGTGCCAAAGGAACACTTGGCACGCTTCAAGAAGAGTCTGTGCTGTCTGACTAATTGGAGAACGGCTCGGAGGTGGCCAAAATGGGCCTCCCAAGTCGCGCTGTACACCAAAATGTCGTCAAAGAAAACAAGTACGCAACGACGCAAAAGACCATGAAATACCTCGTTCATCAATGCCTGGAAAGTGGAGGGGGCATTGGTGAGCCCGAATGGCATCACCAAAAACTCGAAGTGGCCGTGATGGGTGCAGAACGCCGTCTTTTCCACATCCTCGGGAGCCATGCGCACCTGATGGTACCCGGAGCATAAATCCAGCTTGGAGAAAAAGCGAGAGCCGTGTAGCTCGTCCAGGAGCTCCTCCACGACCGGAATGTGGAACTTGTCCTTCACCGTCCGCACATTCAACTCGCGGTAATCAATACAGAAGCGCCATGTGTCATCCTTCTTGATGACCAATAAGACCGGAGAAGAGAGAGGAGATACGTTGTGTCGGATGATGCCCTGCTGTAGCATGGCGTCGCACTGACGCTCGATCTCATCCTTCTGCCTGAATGGGTAACGGTAGGGGCGTACCACCACCGGGGCCGTTCCGGGAAGGAGACAAATACGGTGATCCTGCCGTCGAAGGGAGGAAGACCGGTCGGGGTTATCGTCGTGTCGCCGTACTCCTGTAGAAGAGCCTCCAGATCAGAGGATTCGGTATGGTCCCCGCAGGGTAGGAAAACCTGTCGGGAGGTAGTGGGCATGCGGCCCTGCCAGACCGTCTGTTGCGGGTGTCGCCCCCAACTCATCGTCAGTGCATCGAAATCCCACAGAAGAGGCCCCAACGTGCGGAGCCAGCGGACTCCCAACACTGCCTCAAAGCCTCGCAAGGCTATCACGTAGAAGTCAACGTGGGACTGATAGCCCTCCACGCTAATCGGCACCGCTCGGCAGACGCCCGTGCAAAGCATAGCCATGCCATTGGCAACAGAAACGCGGAGGCTCGGACGGGCAGTAATAGGTAAATGGAGCTGTTGTGCGGTAATATCGCTGAGAAAACTGTGTACTGTCATCCGCCACCAAAATCTGTAGCTGAATCGTGTCCCTAGTCTGGGATCCAATCATAGCATGGACGGAAATCTCCGGTTCGCCCGTGTCCTCGTCTCCGGGGTCCTCATCAGAGGGATCCTCTACCTCTAGCCAGAACAGGCGCTTGCACCGATGTCCACGGGTGAAAGGCTCGTCACAGTTGAAACAAAGGCCTTTAGCACACCGATCAGCCATCTCCTGAGCGGAGAGTCGCCGAAATGTCGACTGTCGGTCACCTTCCTTGCCCCTGCCAGCTCCTGGGCTAAAAGTAACAGGCGACGGGCATATACTCCTGGGGGGTCCCTCACCAGATCGACGACCCATGGACTGCCGGTCCATCAACAGGCGCCGCTCAAAGATGCGGGATAAGCTCATAGCAGTGAAGAGGTCCACGGGGGACTGCAACTGAACGTCCATCCGCAAACGCTCATGGAGGCCAGCCAGGAAGACTGGTACCTGTTGGGATGTGAGCACGGTCGGGGCGCGAGCGAGGAGCACCTGAAACTGATCGATATACTGCTCAATGGAGTCAGTCTGTCGGAGAGAAATAAGGTCACCCATGGGATTGCCGAGAAGCGGGGGCCCAAAACGCAAGGTGCACTGAGTCTTGAAATCCTCCCAACCCAACTGGGGTTGCTCTCGCCGGAGTTGTGAGAACCACATCTGTGCCGATCCGAGGAGATGAAACGACGCAATCCCAATCCAATCCTCTTCCGAAGTGCGCTGGGTTTCATAGAACTGCTCGCAACGAGTGAGTCACGTTAGTGGATCCTCCCGACCATCAAACAGAGGGAAATACAACTTCACAAAACGAGGAAACTCGCCTCCTTCGTTTCTCGGTGCCGAGGATTCGTGTACCGTTTGGGAGGAGCCCGAAGCGGCACGCGGGGCTTGCGGGGCTGGCGGGGACGCATCCGGCCTAAGGGCTTCGATGAGGGCCCTATTGTTGGTCACCATCATTTGCTGAAAGGATTCCACGATCTGGGCCAAAGTAAGCCCTCCCGAGTTGCCGTCGTCCCTGGGAGCAGGCTGAAAATTAGGGTGGAAGGTGCGAGGGGTGGGCAAAATACCCGTGCTGTCCGGGAGGAGTGGAAAACCGGAGGAAGCCCCCAGCAGGATCGGTGAGGGAGGACAGTGGCTGGGGCGGTCGGATCCGGGCTGCGGACACGCCGGACGGGGCTGGGCGGGCGCTGTCGGAGCGGGTACAGTGGCGACGGGCGGCGGCGATGGTGGAGGGGGCCGAGGAAGAGGATCGCTCTGATACCAAGTTGATACGACCCTTCGACTGTGACCTAGTTCGGTCGGGAAGAAGAGGGAAGTCTCGTAGGGGGTTGGCGTTGCGCTTGCGAGATCCAATGGTGTCGGGGAGGGTTCCACGGGGAAGGAGGAGGCCGGATGGGGGCAGATCTCCCAGAGAGAGAGCCCGAGAGAGCGGTGTGCGCGGGCGGAAGCGAGAGGAGCAGCGGCGTTTTCCGCGAGCAGGGGCGGATCGGGGTAGGGCGGCGTGGAAAAGCTACGGAGGGTTTAGAAAGAGAGAGAGAGAGAGAGAATAGAGAGAGAGAGAGAGATTTAGGGTATTAATTTTCATGTCATTCATAAAAAAACCTCAACCCCATATATGGTTGAGCCCAACCCAAACCAAAGGTTCACAAACTAAGCATAAATAAAACAACACATAAAAGATACAAGCCACCCAAAATGAGCGACTAATCGGTTCGTGCCAGGGCACGGCGCTTGTAGGTTAACCCCCAACGTGGGTCCGTAACAGAAGACTTCGATGGGAAGAATCTAAAACACTAAAATCATTCAGTTTGGACCAAAAAGAGAGAAACCCAATAATATTAAGAAACTTGAAAACAGAAAACATAAGGAGGAAAACTTCTGAAACATTTTAACCTATCAAATTATATGTAAATTTAATGAAATTTAAAACTGAAAGTTTTGATATGATGATATGAAAAACATATCCAAATATAACAAAGATGTTCGTACCTATAGCAAACTAGATAGGAAAAAAAGGAGGGAGAAAAGGAAAAGAATTGGCAGAAAACAAGTTTTTAACCAAGGATATCACCAGCTTTGATACCAAATGACATATGATGACGGTGAAAGGAATGGGGAAGAAATAATGAAGAAAGAAGGATGAGGGGAAAAGATAAGCAATTGGACGTATTAGTTAGAACTCCAAGCACATAGCATTGGAGGATCCAACCGCTTATCAATGAAGAAGAAAGCACATAACCAAAGCAAGAACAACGCACAAGCACATATCAAGGAAGAGCTGCATGAGTTTACCCAGAAAAAATATTGTTCAGATATCCATCCACACAAATAAATTGAAGCTCTATATAGAGAAACCTGAGGGGATGCAAAGAACCAAAGGAAAACCTTAGAAGCCCAAAGTTCTGCCTAAGGGCCCAATGCATAAACCTAAATGCTTAAGAAACTGTATTTTCCATCAATTTTCAACTTTGGGAGCATGTTATTTGATAGAAATTACTTTTCAATGATTTATCAGCATACATTCTAAAAACAAATAGTCGGTGTAACCAACCAGTGCGAGCGCCACCCTCAAATGCCCAAAAATATTAATTTAGTAAGCAATTTGATCATTTAAACAAAAATAATCATTAGGTCCCATGTAAGAAAATGCATACCATCAACCAATATAATGTCTCCAACATCCACATCGTTTATGAAGTCATCATAATTTACACTGACAGTATCCTCTGTGCTCACTCCTCTTTTGATGGTGAAATTGAACTCCTGACCTTCCGCAAGTAAAATGGGCTGAGGTACATCTCCGCTTCTAACTTCAGGACCCTATATGAATTTTTTCAACTTGAAACATCAGTTATTAGCATTTCTCATCAAATTTATAACCATCAGAGGAATATATTGTCAATTTTTTATCAAGTTACTAATTGTTGCCACATTTCCTGCTTATTAAAGATTTGATGAATGCTCCAATGATGAACTCATAACACAAATATATAATTCAACAAGAGAGAAAGAAGATCAAAGATAAAGATAATGCAGAGGTATAGTTAGTTACCTTGGTGTCTAACATGATTGCAACAACATTATCTTTGCACTGGGCATTATACTCCCTAACAAAATCAATAGTTTGTCGGTGCGATTTATGATCTCCGTGTGACATATTTAGCCGTGCAACATTCATCCCCGCCTGAGCAAGCTTCCATATCATTTCACGTGAACTTGTTGAAGGCCCAATTGTGCACACAATCTTTGTTTTTCTTCGAGAATTTATAGGCATCCTCATATTGGTTGCAGATTGAAGACCTTGGGAGCTATTTTGTTTCACCTGATTCAATTTAAGTAATGAAAAGTACACTTCTAAGTTCTAGCAATATGCATATGCTCTGATGCATGGAAAATAGTTACACTATAAAATATCCCAAAAAAGAAACTTAGCAGTCAAATTAGCAATATACAGAGCGCTGAGCATAGCTTAAAGCTTCATTTAGATGAGTAATCAATTCATTAAATAATTAATAGAACATAAAATCAATGCGTTCCTATTGAATACCTGAATCTAAAATTGCATAATTTATGCATATGCCATCTTAATCAAATTCTGATCTGAAGAAATGATATAACATCTGAATCCATGTAGACCAGTTCTTTTCTCTAAATTATATTTGCTGGAAAAATAACACATGCTGAATTTGTTGGTATTATCTGACAATTTTTTAATCAGAGATAATTTAAGAAATTAATTTGCAGTTTGAGTGTTGTAGAAACTCTTCTAATTCTAGTATAAAAGGTAAAGAAAGGTATAGAAACTCTTCTAATTTGTAGTTTGAGAGCTATGTCCGGTTGCATTTTTTTCGTATTTTTTCTTTGATTTCTCAAATAATCCCTAAACCTATCTCCAAAATCGTAGTCATCCGTACACGTTCCAAAAGGAAACTTCATGATCCTCTCGAAATGGCGATAGAGAACTCACCACATTCATAGGACCATTGACAGATACCGATCCAGGCCGCCCAATGTTCTCCGTCGCCTTCTCTGATCTCACCGGCAAACCTCTCCGGACTGATGATGACGAACACGAGCCCCTTCTAGTAACTGGAAGCGCACGACTTACATGCCGGGAGGAAGCCAGCCCGGCACGGTCACCGTCATCCGGCATCATTCCCATCAGCATTCTTCCAAACTCCGCTGAAGCCGCCATTAGATTAGAAAAGCTCGCAGAGCGGAAGAGGAAAGGCAGAAGTAGCGTAACGAAGGTGAGGAAGAGAAGGATGTGGTTTTATAGAGGTTTGATGGCGCTGGTGTGGCGAGAATTTCGCTATGCGATCTCTGTGGGGATGCGAATGCGTCAATGAAAAGCTTGTGGACGGTGGAGAAGCGCGAGAGAAAAAGAGAAGGTGAAGGCGCTGACAGTTCTTCGATCTCTTACGATTCCGACCCCGCGGTTTGTGGAGCAATCCCGTGCTGAAATTCCACGTCTAAGCCTCTAAGGAATCTCTCAAACCAAATACGGCTAGGTGCAGACCACTAACAAAACTCGAAATTGTTTTTAGGTCTAATTCTTGATTCCTCCAAAAAATACTAGGTGCAGCCTGATCTAAATCCCAATCTGTGTTTTCTCTATTCGCTTCCTTTTGTTCACGTGCGAGCCTAGGGTTGGGAAAGGATCAAGCCGTCGTCTTTTCTGCGATTCTAACCGCCTGCATGTTCTTTGCGATTCCCGAGGTTCCAACTATTTTCGCAAAGGTATCCACTCGGTGATTCCATCAGACGAATAGTCGTTGTCGCCCTCATCTTCTTTGTGATTCCTATGCTTTAGTTATTCCTTCTTAGGTTCACGCAGTCTTTGCCATTTGTTTTGGTAGAGAAATTATTGTTCTTCATTCATTCGAATAGTTGCAGTCATCCTCTTTAGTTTCATGCAGAATTACCTTTTTTAGTGAATTTCTTGTTATTGATCCTGCAGCATGTATTCTCGCTACGAGTAAATGGAGCCCCAAATGTAGCAAATTTTTCCACCATTAGACAGCTAATCCCCACCTCACCTACAGAGCCTAAGGTTATGTTTGGGAGAACTTATTTTCACCGATCAAGCGGTTACGACCGCAAGAACCGAACCTTAATGATAAAAATGGGAGCACAAGTTGATTTGAAAGATGGGAGCACAATTTAATTTGAAAGATGGGAGTCTGGGATAAATACATTCTTAGGCGTCTTATTTATAAATAATATGTTTGTACATCTAATCCTAAACATTAATTACAATATAATCCAACTCTGAATATAGTAGTTGAGTACTATAAATCCCTTTAAATAATTTGAATTGTTCAAATGAAATTAAATAATCTTAGATAAATCAAAATTTAACTATCCCTCAATTTAGGCTTCTAATATCTAGCTTGCTTGAAAATTAAGATCATGAAATATCATTCATATTTACTTTTTTTTCATAATAGATTGTTTTATCATAATTTATTTTTAATCACCTTGGTACAAGACAAATTATTTGGAAAAAGTAAGACATCTTTAATAATAAAAAAAATAAAACAAATATATATATATATATATGCGTGCATTTATTTTTAAATAAATATATGGTTTGTAGAATAAAATAAGAAATTTTATCACTCAATATAAGATCTAAAATTAATTAAATGAATCAACGACCAAAAGTATTTCCATGGTAGCTAAGTTTGATAACGAAAGCCTCTCACTATAGAAGGTTCCCCTAAGGTTTAGAAAGGTTCTAGAATATACTAGAACATAAATTTGAGGGTGCGGGGTGCAAGATCCACCCCGGTCATGTCTCCGTCAATTAAGTCACTTTCTCTTGCCAAAGCAACCAATGACAAAAATAAAAAATGTACCCACAACATTTGGTCAATGATGTTGACCCTAATTACATCACAAAATTAAAAATAATAATAATAAAGTAAGATGGGTTGGCCATAAGATGCTAAGAGTGCATCTTGTGTAGTATTTATTAGCAGAAAACCTTTGCACTATTTGATAGGTCATAGTCGTATTAAGAACACACGCGAACGAAAACTCAGATTGCAATAAAGTAAACATGAATACAATCGGAAACAAACTCATGCCAAACATCTGGAGACTGGGTCCTTCAAGGCACTCCCCTCTCTCCAAGAGAGCCAAATAACTAATACTCAAAAAGATATCAAGACTCCAAGGGCTATTTATATAGATGAAATCCCTCACTGCAGGACAAAAAAATATAAAATAAGAGCTCGCATGTAATGAGGATCGTCATCCGAGGGCGCATGCGCAAGGCACATACGTTCAATCATTCCATGGATGCAAACCCTCAGAAAATATAAACAATAATTCAAGCAAAACAATTTCATTTTGCAAGATATCTGAACTTCCACCTGGAAATATCAACTGGTAGGTCAACAAGAAGAGCCTCTTGAATTTTTCTCAACTCAATTTGCCTCCAATTCTCTGTTTATTTTTTCTATATGAAATTAATAAAATAAGGCATTTATATAAGTAGCCCACGTATGGCTATTAAAAGCCCATAGATTAAGTCGTAACCGCTTGACCGGTGAAAATAAGTCCCCCCAAACGGAGCCTAAATTAGCAGCCCACTAGATATTGACAGCCCAAAGTTTAAATTTTTTTAAGCATGCAGTAATATGCAATGATAAGCTAATAATATTATAGATAACAGACTTGTTTCTTTTTTTACAAACACGCCACTATGTAAGCTTCCAAAAAACATAAAATATATTATAAAAGTCATGCCCCCTGAACAAAATATTTAAAAACATATTAATAAATAACTTTCTCAATATATTTGCAATAAAATTTAAACTTTGTCGAATGTCTTATCTTCTAACCCATTTTTATAGCTCCAAAAGACCAAAAAATTACAACCTGCACATGAATTAGAATTTTAAATTATGTTGAAACAATTTGAGTTTATTTGAGTTATTGAGCAGAATTAAGTGGGCATGCCTGGCTTCTTTGTACAAGCAAGAGGGTAATTTTATACAGTTATGAAATCTGAACTCTTTTTTTTTTTTTTGGTAATTTCAAAAGATAGCGGGGGGGGGATAAGCAGTGGTCGGGCGTGATACATAAGAGTGGCGGTTGAGGACTGTAGGCGGAGCCGGGGATGGAGATATGCAATGGTCGGGCGTGATACACTAAGGCTCCGTTTGGGAGGACTTATTTTCACCGGTCAGGCGGTTAGGACCGCATGAACCGGACCTTACGTAACCGCTTGACCGGTACAAATAAGTCCCCCCAAACGGAGCCTAAGAGTTGCGGAAATATGGAGCGGGCTGCCATTAGAGGGAGAGAAAAGAGGAGATTTATGTTTTATTTTGACTTTTTAGGGACTGCTAATATCAATTCGTGGGTTGCTTATATAAACGCCCTAAAATAACTGTGCATGTAAATTTACATTCCTTAATACAATGCAACTATGTATAAGAGCATATCACATATGCCATGGTAGCCATTTGGGAAATCAATTGGAAATGGAGTGTAAAATCAGCCGCCAGAGCGCAGCAGATGCTCCGACATCCCTGCCTGAAACTGCGCTAGACCGCAAAAATATTGGCCTGATGCGGTCGGTGGGAATGCGTAACGGGAAGCCTAACTATTTGGGCCCCTCACATTCATGTTTGCCGGAGCGGAGAGCGAATGGTGCCCCAAACAGGACCCTGGCGAAACTAAAAAAACGACCTCTCCCTCTCCTTTTCATCTTACCTAATCGTCGGATGCATTTTTACATGGTAGTTTTTCTATGATTTATCTCACCTCGCACAAATTATTATAGTAAGAAATTCGTAGGGGTGAAACTAATAATGCAAAATCAATGCAAGAGATCTGCGATTTCACATAAAAAGGTTTAAAAGCGTAATGATAGATCTAATGAACCTGATTTGACACAAGCATGACAAGAACATCCCAGACCTAAATGAAACTTGGTTAGAGAGAGAAATCAAAATATGAAAGAGGAATGAGATAGGAAGAGAGGAGGTGATCTTCAACCCACCTTGGATTGGAGAGACAGTGAGAAGGTTTCAAAAAGCTTCCAGTTAAGCAAAAAATATTTATTATCATACAGGAAATAGAAATTGGCTAGGATAATAATAATAAGAAACATTATATGACATGAAATATTTTTATTCACTTCAAGCTTTAAACAGAACTACAACCTTAGGCCTCATCTTTTCTAGGGCATGTGATCCATAGCAAACTAATGTAAAATGGCATAATAAATCTCTTTACCCTAGTTCTTCTATCCATTATAATACGCCTCTAGCTTCTCATTTTAGGTCGAGCGCAGAACAACACCCGTCCATAGAGAAATAGAAAGTTGGTACAGAGAAAATTCCATGTGCTTAAGCAATTTGTAGCTCGATGCATGCCACGGTGTGTACAAGATCGGGCATAGCTGCTACGGTCGAATATGTTAGCAGATATCTCTCTAATCATGAGAGAGAACATTAGATTGTGGTCAAGTAAATCATAAGTTATCTCCAATACACTTTAGTTGGACTTTGTCTTTTGGAGAAGTAATGAAGTGAGATTTTTTTGGGTAAACAGATGCTGATATGGAAGGTGACCTACAGCAGATGTACTTCAGAGTTCAGGTTATGTGATGATGTTTGTAGGAGAAGTTATTTCTTGGCACCAAGATCAGTCAATATAATAGTATAAACAAGCTACAAAGACAAATTCATTGCAACGACTGAAGCGAACAAAGAGTAGATGTGGTCGAACAAATTTTGTCTGAGCTTTTGAAGCAGGAGGAACATACCTCGCGGGCCTAAGTCAGAGAGCTATCGATCAATCTAAGGAAGAACCCTATTTTCCATCGCCTTCTGCCGCTTCCACCGCCTTCTGCCGCTGTCGTGTCCGGCCGCACCTCCAGCAGCTCCTGCAGCCTCCCAGCGTCCTCCAGCGTCTCTATCAGTATCCCGTCGGCCTCCTGCACTTCCATCTACTTCCCAACTGCCGTCCAGCACTTCCGCATTCCAGCGGCCCTCCTGCGGCTCTGCAGCATTTTGGTGGCCCTCCAGAATCTCTTGCCGCATTACGTCGGCCCTCACCCCCCTTTTTCACCATGGCCCTCCTTCCGGACTCACTGTATGCTCGATACGATCGAATCGAAGCTGCCATGGATAACCTCCTTTCCATGGCGCTTGCGCTTCGTCGCCGACTTCTTCCACATGTCCCATTACAACTCATGTCCGCCTCTCTGCTTCCCGACGAGCCTCCTCCTCCTCCTCACCCCATTCGACCGCCACCCCCCGGTCGGCCTTCGACCATCGAAAATGCTGTCACTTCCTCCTTTCCCAACATCCCCTTCGTTCTCCCACTGCTAACCGCAACACGACCCCCCTAATACCCCCCATCTTCTGATTTGCAACAGCTGCCCTCCAATCCGCACGCCTTTCGACAAATCCGTGACAAAGACTCCACCTGGCGGTTCGCCAATTTTTCACACGACGCCACAGACTTTTTCAGCTCCCCTCCGTTTCTTGAAGATCCCCACCCGCCTGTCAGCTCTCTTATCTCCCAACTTCTCTTTTTCAACATGTCTCGAGCCCACAATTACCCTACACTCACATCTTGTCACTCTCCCACTTCGACTAAACTTTCCACCGGGTTTCATTCAAAATAAACACTACCTACTACTCCTCATCCTAACGTTCATCTCCACGACACTCGTTCAGGATCTGGATGGATTTCTGTCATCAGTCTTCATAGAACCCGGCCTCCAACTAAGGCCCTAGCCCAACTGGCGTGCACCTCGCTCGACCTTGAGGATAAAATCAAATAGGTACTACCCTCGTGTTTACGATAATAATATGGAGATATTTTGATTGGTATTCGCGTTCATAAGGACATATAGTCTGAGTCTCCGTATCTACGGTGAACATTTGTATGTGTTCATCATTATTCATGAAGGCACCCCCAAAGATATTTGCCAACCAAGTACACCCCTCCACTCCCTTGGCTACATTCATTAACAACTCCGGTGTATAATTGCTTTCAACTCGGGTGAGATGATACTCTACATTCATCCCTAGATCTATTCATTTGAACCACCATGTGTTTGAAGTTTTCGACATATTTTCAATACGAATTATTTACACATGTTTTAACTTTGTAATAATGAGGTGTTATTTCCTTCCTTTGTAACCTACATGTTGTGATTAAGTATTAGCATTCCTCGCCATAAAAAGAGGTGCATGACGTTACTATTTAATCAACTACTAAGAATTGAAATTGCAGGTAATGCTTTGCTCATCGATGTACTTGTAGTTGTTTTTGGAGAATCATTTGACTGCAGTGGTGTTTATTGTAACGCCCCGATTTCCACGAGAAAGTAGAAATCTGTGAGCTACTGCACCACGGTAGCGCTATGAAGCTATCGCTGATAACTGCAAATTAAATCAAAACTAGTTCTTTTGGACCCCTCTCTGTTTATTACCGCGGGCAACTTGGGACTACCATCCCGCAGTGGCTACCACACGCGGTAGTGTTCATTGCGAGCAGTCGTTTTGACCTGGGGTAGCCGCGGCGCAGTAGCGCCCAGATGGATAAAGGACTTTAAAATCCGCGATCGTGGCCGTCCAAACCTCTTGGAATTCGATCGGAGGGCCGCGATAGGTTCACCCAAGAGCCCTAATAGTGGCTGAGAGGCTCTATTTTCAGTTAGAGTTTCACTTGCTCATTCTCTTGGGCTAGGGCTACCTTGAGGAGGAGAAAGGGAGGTGCTAGAGAGAAGAGGTTTGTCGGAGCTCCGTTGGTCGGATCGACGAGCCGTCACCGGGGTTAGCTTGTTAAAGTCGTTGTGGTCGTTCACCACCCAAGCATCTTCGAGATCAATAGCTCCTAGGAGATCTCTCAAGGTAACAACTCTCTCTCTCTCTCTCCCTGGTGTTTAGGTTTCATTCCTACGTTTTCTTGGTATTCCTCTCGTAGATCCTTGTGTGTGAAGCCAAATCGTGGTGTGTGACCCGATTTGGTGATGGTTCAATAGATCTAGCAAAGGGTTTTCGTAGAAGATCTTCTTGGTGCCATAGTTTTCATTGGGATTCATGGATATGGGATATGGAAGGCTAAAAATTGCTGAAAACGGGGTTGATAAACGGATTCCTTGAGATACCGTCGGGCGGTAGTAGTTACCGTTGGCGATAGCTCCAAGAATCACGAAAAGGGCTGCTTCCAGACATGGTGTTCGGGTTGGGAGGCTGACGGAAGCGTTTGTGACCCTAAGGTCATTTGTGGAGACAAGGACAAGTAGAAATGAGAGTCACCTGGGAGATGCCACCGGGCGATTGTGGTTATCGCCGGCGTAGCTCCCAAGTAGCTATATTGTTGAACTTGAACATTGTGGACTCAAAGAGAGGTGTTCATCTCTTGTAGATGTGGACTCGAAGAGTGGGAATAACTCCCCTCTCATACCATATGGGATAGGGAAGGCTAAAAAGGGTTGAAAATGGGGTTGATTTACGGATTACTGTAGATACCACCGGGCGGTAGTAGTTACTGTTGGCGATAGCTCCAAGAATCTCGAAAAGGGCTACTTCCAGACATGGTGTTCGTGTTGGAAGACTGACGGAAGCGTTTGTGACCCTAAGGTCATTTGTGGAGACGCGGACAAATAGAAATGAGAGTCACCTGGGAGATACCATCGGGTGATAGTGGTTACCTCCGGCAATAGCTCCCGGGTAGCTAAATTGTTGAACTTGAACATTGTGGACTCAAGAGAGGTGTTCATCTCTTGTAGCTGTGGACTCGAAGAGTGACAATAACTCCTCTCTCATAGCATATGGATTGGGGTTGAAGTTTTTCACCCTTGACTCAAGGGTCGTATTATGCTCTTGTAGTTGATGACTTAGGAATCTCTCCCGTAGATGATTGAATGATACAGTAGGATGCTTGATAGCTGAATTATTGTGGTAGGCTTTCTATTTATAGACTGTTCTCTTGTTTACGGCTTCATACTTGCTCTTCTTCACTTTATATTATATTTTTTGTGAAGTGTTGACTTGTAAGGTGTTGTAGCTTCCCGGGTCCGCTAAGACAGTCGGGAGGAGTGGTGTTATTACTTAGTTGCGGTAGGCTTGTAGTTGACCCTTTGTTGTACCGCTTTTGTTGTGTTGAACGCATGGCACGGTAAGGAGGTAGAGGGCTGCTAAAGTCACCCAGGAGTTGTACCTGTGTTCTGTTTTCGTGCTTAGTATTGTCTAGATGTTTGTAGGCCAGTGAGCCAGTTGTGGCTGTTTGTACCTTTTATTTTATCTAGACTTTTAGACTCTTTTTGAGAGCTTGTAGGCCTTAAGGACATGGACTTTCCCTTTTGTTGTTGTTGTGGACATTCTCTGGTGTTTTACTTTTAGCTTATCCGATGTGCACTCTGTTGATTTACTCTTACTAGATGTGTACTTATATATCATTTTATAATAGTCTGTCGGTGATGATTCTTTGTAGTGGGGCCTAATTGCAGGTAGGTGTTACATTTATTCTCGAATCTAAGTATAAAATCCATAGACTTCAGTAAATTGGATACTTTGAATCAAATCTATGTTCTTTCATCTCCTCAAACACATGCATGCACCAATGCCTCCCCAAGAATATAATGTATGGTTTAAGTTTAGTTAGGGATGAGATGATATGGTTCATGGCAACTTCAATTCTCTCCTAATAACCCCACTCTCGCACATCACACCGAAGACATTACTCATCAACTACTCATTATCAACTTTTGACAAGACTTTTCAATCAATAACTAACCATTCAAACAAGTTCTTAGAAGAACATGTCAGTATAAGAGAATCAATAAGGTTTCGCATCAAGATCTAAAATGAGGGCGGCCTTTTAAAATTACTACAAAAAAGATAATGCAAAAACAATCTGCATATGGTCTCAATTAATCTTCAAAAAGTCTTACTATTTGGAAGAACTGATTCATTTAGTGGATATATAAGAAACAATGGGCGAGCACAGACTAGTATTAGAGTTTCTATTTGTTCTTTTAAGTTATCACATAATACAACATAAAGTTTTGCAAATAATAGCACATTTCTGAGCTGCAATGAAGTGTGCATTCTGAAAATTTTCTTATGTGGTTTTCCTAGTCATACAAGGGCTTCTCTAGTATAAAAAGAGTACAAACACCTTCTGTGTATATATATATATATACATATATATATATACATATATATATACTATATTAAAAGGGAAAAATGTCTTTGGTTAAACATTAGGAGTTCCCAAATTACACTTTTAATAAAAAAATATTATTTTGAAAGAGAGGAGAGAGAGGGAGAGAGAGAGAGAGAAAGAGAGGAGAGAGAGGGGGAGAGAGTTCGGAGAAGGAAAGAGAGAGAGAGAGGGAGGGAGAGAGAGAGAAAAAAAAATCTTTTTAAGTATATACGTATATTTTTTTACAAAATAAATATTGTAATATTGATGTATATTTTTTTACGGTCATTTCGAGTACTGATATGTATATGTTGCGGGCGCAGCCTGCAGACGCATCGAGCACGGGCTGTGGAAGAAGCCCGTCTGGATGCGGCCGAAGGCCGCCCGACAGTATCGCGTCGGGGGTGGGCGAAGCCCGCTGTCGCTGGCCGGGTACTGTCGCGCTTGGCCGTAGGAGCGGAGCCCCGTGTCGGGCACTCATATATATATATATATATATATATATATATATATATGTTTCAATATGCAGCTTTCTTTTGTTGGATATGTGAGTATGTGACACCTCGATTGATGTTACATATGGATCCACATCCACTCAAATAGACTATCAAGATTGTGAATACACCCAAAAGATCCTCAATTGATGCTAGATGTAGATTTACACAGACTATTGACTCCAAAACAACAAAATTCTAGAATATTTTAAGTATCGTGAATACTTTAGTGAAAATGTAATCCATAGCCTAAACAGTGCAATACAAGCTGCCTGAAGTGTATACATGAAATACAGAATTTTCCTGTATACTAAGCAGCATATATTGCAAGCAGTTTGCACCATATACATGAAAAGTAATAACCTCATGAATTACCGAGAAATTATGAATCAACTCCGTAGGGAAGAAGTGCCGCGGCCACCATTCTTCCTTCTTCGCGTAATATGTTATATGTAGAAGCTGCATTTCTCTGTTTAACAAATGAAGTGAAAGTGCTTGACAAAATTTCTTAGTACAAAAGAGGACATAAAAGCAAAAGTAAAACACAGCTGAAGGATGCAGTACTCCTGATGATAACAGAAGCAGAACCAAAACTACCGTAGCAGTGTATTGGAAAGAATATTGGACATGAGAAATTACCGAGTCAATAGCTTCTAGTTTCATGCCGGTGGATCGGATGAATTGCCGAAGCTCTGGAGTTATAGGCTCAATATGTCTTCCACAGCCCAGAATAAGAATCTCTGGAAGAAATTTAAATTTGTTAAAAAGAGTTATTACTCTTTAGGCCACGTTTTGGAGAACGGCGTAGATGACTCCGGTATAAAATGGAGCTCCGGAGAGCAATGGAGGTCACACTTTTTGGAGATGGAGCTCAAAATGGAGTTTTGGGCCTTTTTCACCACTACAGAGCTCCAAAATGGAAGTTTACCAAACACACCAATTTCTCATGTCATTTTTATCCCACCAAAATGGATTTAATGCCCAAACAAACAGAGCCTTGGTATAAGGATGGAAATTTGAAATGCTAATTAAAGGACAGAAAAAACTAAGATAAGCGAATAAAACTATTGGGATTACAAAAACAGAAATGCTATCATTAACTGAAGTACAAATGTGGCATATCCTCTGGAAAAACATTAAGAAACGCCACTTTTACCAAAAGAGTTTGGAATATAGCTTTTGAGTTTATATACAGAACCCACCCATCTACCTCCAAGTAACATAAGAAGAATCCAAAGGCATACACAATGTCCATTTTATATATTTATTTTGTTCACTCAACTTGTCCATAAATATTAGATTAATAACAATTACTGATTGACCAATTCTGCCCTAGCTTCTTCCATAAAATCTTTTTAAGCATATCATCGTACCAAATACACAAGACTTTCTATCTATAAGTAATAAATAAGTGATCAAAAACCAAGTTCCTAACAAGAAGTAACAGACTGGAAGAATGATCAACATAGCAGAAATAACATATTGATGTAGTTAAAATATAGATCACTTACCTGGAACTGGCCTTAGGATCTTGAAAATGGATAAGCTGCACTATGTACATAAAAATGAGTATTAACGTTTTAATGCAGCCCATATATGGTATACCAACTATTTATAGTATGTTTGGCAGATAGACTTTACTAAAAAAGTTAAAAAAAATTATATGACTAAGATTGAAACTTAGGCCATTAAAAAAGTTTAGCCGTGATGCTGCCAAGTTCCTGATTCAAAATTTACCCGAGTACAGTCTACAAGCAGCTCATTTGCATACCTCTCTGAGTTGATATCTGAAAATTTTTTGGGGGCCCAAGACAGAATTTTGTTCTCAACAATTAGCAAGCTTCCCTCATATTTAACATCATTAACTGTGAATCCTGTGTCTGAGTACCTGTGAAAAAGATTTAATCAAGTTGAAGTGTGAACATCCGTTGTCAAGATGTACAAAAACCGTTGCGATGCCAAATAAAATGGAGAAATGATTAAATCTTTATGTTCCCACTTTAAAGCATAAACAAGGCAGATGGAAAGAAATTCCAGAACAATCAAAGAAATGGGGATCCAAGCATAATAAAAAAATACAGGCATTTGAATTTTCATTTTAAAAAGGAGCTAACAAATCACATTCTAGAAGATCTAATACTTTAATACAATCCAAAACATTGGGAAGTTACCAAATCGAGGAATTATATCATCTACAAAAGAACTACTTCAATTACTAGAAAAACCACATACTTTCCCACCTCGTCGGTAGCAAATTCACAAAATAACTACTTCGTCACTTGTAAATAGAAACATGGTATTAAATGGAATTTGTTGAAGTCTCATGTAAGTAGAAATAAACAATGATCATTAACTGCACAAACCATTGATTTCATTTTGGCAAAATTATGGTTTCGGTGCCCAATCTTTGCTCTCTTTTCGAAATCAGTCCCACTATTATTTTTTTTAAAGAATTCAGTCCCTCTATTTTATAAAACAACTGAAATCAGCCCCTCCATCTACTTTTCATTAAATGCACTAGCTGAAAATCTACCATTTTATAAGCAACATGTTTCGGAATATTTTTTATAAGTAAAACACAATTAGCAAAAGCTTTCTTGGCGAATGCAAAGGGAGTGAAACCATCTCCATCCTCGGCGATCACATCCTCGGCTTGAGTTTTGGTAGTGACACTATATATTTTAGCGCTAAGCTTGAGTCTTTTCTTCACATTTATTAAAGATCTCTGTTTACTAGATGATTCGCCGAGGATAGAGAGGGTTTCGCTCCCTTTGCTTTCGCCGAGAGGAGGGTTTCGCCGAGGAAGAGGAAGATTTCTGAGAAGGGTCTAGGTTTTGTGAAAATTAAGAATGTATCTAGTTATTATTTTTAGAAACTCTGCTATAATTAAAAGTATATCCAGTTTTTACTTCTAGAAATTCAATTGTTATTAAGAATGCATCCAATTTGAGGTTTTGTTTTGTTAATAATCTATAAAAATAATAACGTTTGAAGAATGTTGCTTAGTTATTTATAAAAAAATCAATTTGAAAATGTGACATTTTGTTAAGAACGTATCTAGTTGTGAGCCCCTTCCATAACCGATATATATTAGTGCTACTTTAAAAAAATGATATTTCTAAATTAATTTAACTACACTTAACATTGATGTCACAATAGTGTTACTTGTAAAAAAATATATTCAGAACTTTAACATTTTCAGGTAGTGCATTTGATGAAAAAGTAGATGGAGGAACTGATTTCACTTATTTATAAAATGGAACTTAATTCTTGCAAAAAATAGTAGTGAGACTGATTTCAAAAAGAGAGCAAAAGATTAGGGACTGAAATCATAATTTTGCCTCATTTTTGCACGCAAAATGATTGACAAATAACTAAGTGACCTTAATCTACAAGGAACCAAATGGGTCATAAATTGATCCTCAAAAAAACCCAAAACCCCGAAGAACTAGCAATAACATGTTGGTGAAGAAATGCATGGTGATGATGGAACAGATAGAAAGCAATGTAGGAAATAGGAATACAGGATACCCTTTAAATTAGAGTTGTTCTTCAAGGACGTTGTCAATGAGATTTATCTGGTCGTATAGGGAAAACCATGAACTCCAAAGAAGTTCCAACAATTAGCATGGAACCGGTAGTAGAAGTCTGAATGGGTGGATGGATGAGCAAGGATTCCATTAAAGTAGTTCCTCTTGATGATTATGACTTCGTCATCGCGATGAAATTTCAATCATTGTACCTTTTACATATAGTATGTACATACTTGAAACTAGTGTCAAATGAGTGAACACGGTAAGAGAATCACTAGTGAGGTTAGAAAATGTTTATAGCAATTCAGGTGTCAAAGAGCGGAGCGTACTTTGTGATGGAGATTGTTTGTGCCTCATGTGATAAATTATTAAGTCGACACAATTTGGATTGGCAGATGTACGATCGGAGCCCGTGATTACGAAAAGCTCGAATTTTCCTATTTTTTATGTATTTTCTTTTATTTTTTGGAGTTTTATTTTGAGAGTAAGGATAAATTATCTGTCGGGCATCCTCGCCACAAATTCCAGCATTTCAGCCCCTCTCCGCTGTCAAACTCCGCTGTCCAGCCCCTTCCCGCTGCCAAATTCCGCTTTTCAGCTCCTCCCCTCCCCAAATCGCGACCCTCCAGCCCCTCCCCATCAGTAACTGTTGGAATTATTAGTTTTGCATTAATATGTCAATCTATTAGTTTCTATGTGTTAGGACTCGTGTTTAGTCTCACACCGGTTATCGGTGTTAAGCGTCTTCTTGTAATCCTTTATATACCCCTTTGTAGATGAATAATATGCATCAAGTTTTATCTTTTCATTACTTTTAACAAAGTATCAGAGCCAAAAATGTAATCCGCTTTTGCTTGCTTCCACTCGCGTGGCTTAGAGCTTCCGAAAGTGCAGTCGCTTCTCTCGATCCCGTCTGCTGGTCCAGAAGTGGAGCCCCGTGTGTTTCCAACTCTTCTTCGCGATCGTACAGGGAAAGGGGTTCCCTCTTGCGTTGCTGCCTTCGCGTCGCAGCTCTCCCCCAAGCGCTGATCCCATCGTGCCCGTCGACGGAACCAGCGACTCTCTCGTTCCTATCAAAGCTTCCCTTCTTCGATGAGGTCGAGCAGCCCCCTTCCAGATCTCGTCTGCCTGGTTACTGCCTTCATCGTTGTTGCCTCCGACCCAGCAACGAATCCCGGAGCCCGTCGCATCGTGCTACCTTCGACGCTCCTGAATCCCGACAATGGCTCCTCGTCGGCGCATTTCCCTACATATGTTCGTGTTCTCTTGTAGTGATTGCGGATGTACCTTCTTCCACGGCGACGGATGCCCTTCCAAGTCGCTTCTCTGGGGGTTGAATCTTCCTGGGCTGCTTCGGCATGTGTCAGCTGCCTCTATCCAAGGACTTTCTCATCCCTTGGTCTGTTCTGGCCTCGACCACTCTATTGCTTCTGCTCCTGACGTTTCCTGTTGCTAACGTAATTCTTCAGATGATTCCGGACGGCTCCAGCCGCTGCTACCCCTTCCAGAGTGCTGATCTCCTGCTGATACTGAAGTTTTTTGGCCGTTCTTTATGTTTTTATCAGTCTTTTATGATGTATTGCTCTGCCTTCCTGTTGTTTTGGTTTACTGTGTTTTATGCCTTCGTGCACGTGTGTTCCACATGAGAGGGAATAATTGGGACGAAGACGACTCAGATGATCTTTCACGACCTTTTGCCTTTGTTCCACACGACCTCTAGACTTATGTCGTATGTTGTTATGCGTCTCTCCATATTTCTTTCGATTGGTCGTGTGTAGGGACATGACTGATGTTGGTGTTCTAATCTTAGCGGGTTGTGTCGTGCTGGACTGTGTCGTGGGAGGGGAGGAGGGAATCTCACAAAATGCAAGTTTATAGCTCATCCATGATACTTCTTCAGCCACATGAGCAAAATTCTCCAAATTTTTTGATAAATTTCTATGGACTCGTAGATGTTAGAACGTGTAAATTTTTTTAGAATGGTTTAGTTAACTCTAGCATCTAGAAGCTTTCATATTCTTGTATATAAGGTAGTTACGAAGGAATCTAATGCCTTCTTCGGAACTTTAGGTGGATATGGAATTCTAGAAGGACATGGATACCTCGTGACGAGACTTAAAACCTATAAAAAAGGTGAGACATCTCTCATTTGTAAGTAACATAACATTTTATTCTAGATTCGTTCAATTGATAAATGTATTTAGTAGAATACAAATACTCCAAGGTTTGGTTCATACGAAGATAATTTGGCCTTCAAAACTAGAATTGGATGTTCAATTCAAATTAAAATAGACCTTCGGTTCTAATTCTAGGACTTCAATTCCCTGCAAACTAACGGACCCTAAAGGATGATCTGATTCCTTGTAAAAAGAGACATAGTATATATAATAAGGGAATTGATTTAGTCCTGGATTCAGTTAGAAATAAACATTGATTTTAAGCTCTACAGACCATTATTTCGTTTTTTCACACACAATGATACACGAGATAGTGATTTGAATCTACAAGCAAACAAATAGTTCATAAACTGATCTTCAAAACAACAAGAACAGCGAAGGAAGCGCTGGCAATAACATGCTGCCGCACAAATGCATTAAGATGATGATCGAACAGGTTAAACAGAGTGTCGAAGCAGTAAAACGCACCATTTAAATCGGAGTTCTCCTTCTGGGACGCTGTCGATGAGATTTATCTGATCGTATAGGGAAAACATTCGCCTGGTCATTTATATAAAAAAAAATAGTAATTATTGGTGCATCGAATTCCTCCCTGCATGGTAAATTGCTGAAGGAAGCAACAAAGAAAAAAATCAATACGGAGAATGCAAGGGGAGAAGATATCGGAAACCCCAAACCTAAGAGAAGGGAGCGTTTGATTTGCAGGATTTGGGGATTCCTTTCTAAGAGTTTTAACGAGGTACGGTAGCATGGATGCCACTCTTCGCCTCCCGCCGCTGGCCGCCATGCCCGACTACTGTTCTTCAACCCCCGGCCTCTGCGAATTTTTCGAGGACAACGACGAATTGACGCCTAAGGTTCTGAATGGAACTGTGTTTACTTCCGAACAAATTGCTATCGGGCTCGGGAAAATAATTTTTTTGGGTATTTACGGTGCGAGTGCGACAATAAATATCTTTCTTTAGTGTGGGACACAATTTTTTTTCTCCCGCCATGACGTAGAAGACGAATACCTCGCTCCATTTTTCTTTGGTGATTGTTATTAGCACACCAGTTTTGGCTATTGGCACACCAATTTCTATGAGTTATTACCCGCCTTTTGAAAATATGCCTTGTACATGCATTTTTAGGAAAAGTAATCAACACAAAAATTATAGATCTCGTCGAGATCTACAACTTTCGTGTTGAACACTTTTCCTAAAAATGCACGCACAAGGCGTATTGTCGCCCTGATCTTAACTATAGCGAATTTTTGATGAATTTTTTATAATACGTCTTGTACATACATTTTTAGGAAAAGTGTTCAACACGAAAATTGTAGATCTCATCGAGATCTACAACTTTCATGTTGAACACCTTTCCTAAAAATGTATGTACAAGACGTATTTTCAAAAGGCGAGTAATAACTCGTAGAAATTGGTGTGCCCATAGCCAAAACTGGTGTGCTAATAACAATTGCCTTTTCTTTTTACAGCATTTTAGCTTATTTTATTCATCGGATCATTCTCTTGTATTCGATGTTCCCTTTTTGTGGACTGAAAAAACAGCCACGACATGGAATCTGCTACGCTCAAGCGTGATGATAAACGCACCGCAGTTTTGGATAGTGGCGCCGCAATTTTTCTTAATTTAACCTTAAAATTACTTCACAAAAAATATTAGTCACACCCCATTAATTCGCACCGCAAATTCTCCTAATTTATGATGTTGGACTTCAAAAGGCACCTAAACCTGTGGAGTCTTCCGCTCCTCCGGTACCGGCTCCAACGAAGGGTGTTTCGCACTGCCGACGAGTGGAGAGAGGTGACCTTTGCGGAAGAATGAGCTTCTTTCCCACCATTGCTTCTTTCCGGATTTTTTGTTTCGATTTCTTATATTTCTGGTAAATTCCGCTCCTCTCGGTCTATCTTCCGACATCCATATGTTGACCATTGATTCATTTTTCCTTTGTAGATCAGACGGTCATCTTTGGTTTCAGACCTCGAGCTTAATGTGGGAGACATCCATTTTATGTTCAATAATTGAATGGTGCAAATTCCGCCATTTTTATTTCTCACGGTCACCTCTATATTGAATTTGTTCATTGATTTTTTTAGATTTTGTTTTTCCGATTTCTGATGTCGGGATGGTCTTTTTAATGTCTCTTCGCAGGTAGAGTTTATGTAGCTTGAGAGCACGACGTCGAGTCTCCTTTTTGATCTCCTCTTCCATGATTTCGCTCTATCTCTTTCTCGAGCTCCATCCATATAATTCTTTCTACAGAGGCCTGTCTTAGGGTGTGATATTTGTACCAATAAACAAGAATAAACTTAAAATTCATGTGTTGTGCATTTAACAAAATTGTGGTGCTAGTAATAAATATGGGTGTCTTCGACAATTAAAAAAAACAGTCTCTTTAACAAAGCGGTGCGACTAGCCAAAATTGCGGTGTCTTTAACAGCTCCCTTCTACAAAACTGAAAATTATTCCAGTAAGCATATTAGTCGTCTAGTAAGAATGTAGAATAATGTTTGCATTTTTTCAATCGGTTTTTAGATTGAAAATCTGGTCGATTTTTTGATTCAAAATTCCACCGGATAATTCCGACAAGATGTTCAATTAATTTCTTGCCGGATTTATCAATCTTAAGAAAAATTCAAATATTTGGTATTTATTAATGAAATGTTTTTTTCCTCAAACCAACAAGGAACTGTTATTTTCTCTATTGTGCAATTTGAGCAAGAGGCATGCGCAATATATTACGGGTATGAGCTTAAAACTTGTTTTATCGTGTGAAAACAGCATATTTTTTTATTGAACTCATAAGAGACTTATTAGAGTGAGAATATTTTTTTGTCAAAGCTGAGCCGAAGAGTTCAAACCAAACGACTAATGCATAGAAAAAAGTACCACAAAATGGATGAACGCACTGAATGTTTGGCGTGCATATACTTCAATTTCAATAAAGAAGGGAACCATTCAGAGGTATCGAAGTTTGTAAAGAAACACAATCATCCACTTGCATTCGAAAAAGACATGCATTTGTTGAGATCTCATCGACATATATATGTCGTCCAAACGAGCCTTATTAAGAATTGATAGGAATAGAGATTAGAACTGTCGGCGCATACAATTTCTTAACTGATGAAGTTGGTGGTTATAAGAAATATTGGGTTTTGCAATAGTGGTGCCTACAATTTTGTTCAAATAGAAAGAAGAGCAAAAGTAGAAAACGACGACTCAATAAGTTTGTTAAAAATATTTAAAAAACGGCTATTGAAGGACATCATGTTTTCATATGATGTGCAGGGAGATGAAATGAATATACTTACTAGTTTTTTTTTTGGGATTGATAGGCATGGAAAACTTGATTACGACTGTTTCAGCGATGTTATTATTTTTTATACAACTTGTAGATTAAATAAATATATTTTAACTTATGCATCATTCATTGCGGTTAATCATCACTGACAGAATGTTTTTATAGTCGGGACCTTTGTAATAGAAAAAACAATTGAATCTTTATTTTTGTGACTATTAGTGATATTTTGAGGTTAATTTGTTGGTGGTAACCAACTAACCGCAATATTTATCAATCAATATCAGATGATGGTTGTTGCTAATTGCTATTGAGATATTTTTACTATCAATCAGCATGGTTTATGTTAGTGACACATCTCAAAAATGCACCATCAAAAATTACAATCTTCAACTATGACAAGAGTATGAGATCTTTATTCTATCATTACACGAGTAAATGAGAAATATTGGAGCGAAATTATCATATGGGCAAGTTGGACGATAATAGATGATTGTGTGATCTGTACAAAGTAAGAATGAAATGATTCACCGCATTTAATAAAGACACTCTAGATCTTGAAATTATCTCATCACTCAGAAAAGCGAACCAGCAAATAATATTTTACATGGATGTTCAAAATGAACATAACACATTAATACTTTTGAAAACAAAAATAATGATTTGTAAGAGTTATTGAATATATCAGATCGGATATAGTTATTGAATATACGAGATCGGTTAGAGTTGTCTAATGCATTGGATGAACACATTAATAATTAGTTATTCTTTTAGTTGCAAACTAGTAATGCTCAATGTCTTCAAAGGTGCACATGTATACTAGCAACTCATCTGCTATAACATTTGCGGGTGTACGCTGTGGGCCCCCACCACGCGTATGCTATTTTGAACTTTATGATTTTGGTAATGTTGCATGCACAATATCATATATACATCACATTAATAAAATTTACGCTACACATGTCAATTGAAAATTAATGTACAAATTCTTACGGCATGGTTTGGGAGACACATATAGGGAAAGGTCTTCCAACTTTTGGGTGTCTTGATTCTCTTATTGCTCAAAACAACATTAAAGCCAGTGAGATGTGTGTCGTTCACCCATCCAATCCATAAGAGATCATTTATCCCCTCTAATCTCTATACTCATAATAATATTTTCGCTTTCGAACATGATAACATCACTGCAGTATGGTTATTATTGTTTAAGTCGCAATGAAATGATAAAAAACAACTAATTAAAATAATATATTTACGGGTCGGGATAACGCCTCAAAACGAAGTCAATATAATCCCTTCCCTTGGCTAAAATGATATCCTTTCCGGGTAGTGAAATTGCGGGGAAGGGGACTCTTCCTTGTTATTCCCCATTCTTTGGGCAGCTGACACACTCTTCTTCCCTTCTTGCCTCGTATTTGTATCATGCTACTCATCTTGCTTAGATGTGAATGGTATAATTGCATACTACAGTGATAATTGAAATTGTGTGGGCGGGACATGGGTGGCATGTGATGTCGATGTTGCTACTGATGATGATGATGATGCGTGACGACGGACGTACGTGTGGCCTTGAAGCGATTAAATCAAAAAAAGAATCAAATCAAACTTCACAATATTTTTTAAAATTGCGTAAATTTGCACGACACTTCACACTTAGAATGAACTTTGAAGACCACCGATATAGTGGGGGTTTTGACGAAGTCATCAACAAGTAAAATCACATTTATATGCTTAAAGAACCATATATATAACACCACATATTAGTTAGTCATTATTAAATTACAAAAATAAATCATAAAAGTAAAATTCTTATCACTAATACAATAAAACATCTCTTTATATAGCTTAAGCAACTATCCTTTAGCCCTGCAATGCCTACTTTACTCAATGGCTCAAACTGTGACTCAAGGAAATGGTGGATTGCCCTGGGCCACTTATATCTTCTGAACACATTCAGACCCTTAAAATCTTTTAGAAATTGCGGGATTTTAGTCCCTTTAGAGGAAAGAAAAATTTGCAAAACACATACTTTACCAAAACATCGACTCTCCTCACTTTTAGTGTGGGGGAGTCATCTTCCTTTGCCAACTGATGACTCGACTTAGTAATTATGGCATTCTGGTTCATTTAAAAGTACTTCCTATTAAACTTGAACTCCTCTTCCTGGTTGGGAAGGCCAAGGATAAGAGCTACTTCATTTGCAGTAAATTGCAGCAACCCGACATCCCTTGTACAAATCTTGGGACTCCTCCGACAACACATTTATCAGTGTCTGAATAAATAGCTTAAATATGGAAATTACGCATCTACGTACAACCACCTGACATCTGCAATAACATGGCCAAATTATTTAACAGTTTATGAAAAAATCCGTTCGGATCAACACATATTCGAACTTTAAAAGAGCATTGCATTTTACAAAAGAAATGTTAAAAAAACATTAAACTTAACAAAATAAACTGCAACAGCGGTACATCTGATCGGATCATTACACATCCGACAATAAAAAACATTGCACCGCACATATCCGACAACAAACAAATATGCAACTGCACAAAGGAAAAGCTAGGGCTGGAATATCCGACCGGATCAACACATATCCGACCTTAAAAAATATTGAGCTACAAAAGTGTAACGCAACATTGTCCGCAACTTCCTTGACTAAATTTTTCGTGACGCAAATGTAGGAGTACAAAACATTCAAGCCTTTCTCTTCATTGTTTCAACATATTTGCTCATAGCAGTTAGATCGTCGTTTTCACTCTGGGGAAGGAGAAGGTTCGAAATGCAAGCCACTGTCAAAATTTTTGATAAGGCGTTAGGTCCCGCAAAAAAGGAGGTATTTTTTGTCGCACCGTAAGTATGGTGTGCTATACGTACCAAATTTTTTTCTCCCTTGAAATCGTTTCAAATGAAGCTTTCAGTCCAAGAGAGTGATAAGAAATTTTTTTTTTTGGGAATTGTTATATACAAATTAAAGGGTATTGTCAAAAACAAAATAAACAATCATTTGAGCAAAGAATCATGTGATTAGGGAGTGTAAATAAAAACCGTTGAATCGCCGAATCGGACCGAACAAAACCGTTCAGTTTGGTTCAGTTTTTGTAGGCGACAATTCATTTATTGTTTCAAAATTTGAAAACCGCACGGTTCGACTTAGTTCGGTTCACAAATTTTTGTACTAAACCAACTCGAACCAAACTGTATATATTACAATATAAATTTATAAACATCTATAATATAAACCGAGCCGAACCAAACCGTCTCGGCTCGGTTTGATTATTCAGTTCACGGGTTTCAACTTTTTATATTAGATGTCGAGTCTTTGAGCTGCTGGGCTGTAAGATTGAGCATGAATATCACATTATGAACAATGTTGCTGACTGTTGTTCCAACCTTACTATTGTGCGAGAATACTTCTCTTGTTATGTGAAAGAGAATACCAACTCCTAATGTGACCATTGACCCAGTGAGTGTGAGCATTTTATATTTCAAAGGTCCCAATATTGCTTGGCGGGAGGCATTCATTTTCAGTGCTTGGCCGACCATTGACTTTCGTGCGGCTCGGGAGGGTTTGCATCTTTTCATTGGACATCCATCATCTGATATCATCTAAGATGACTCCATGACCGTGGTTCAATGGATTCGTGGCTTCTTGATTTGCTCGACAACATGATGACTTAGGTGGAACTTGGAAGATATTAGATTATGCGTCTCTGAGCTGCTGGGCTGTAAGATTAAGCATGAATATCGCATTATGAACAATGTTGATGATTGCTGTTCCAACCAGTGAACCAGACCATTGTGCGAGGAGACTTCTCTTGTTATGTGGAGGATCTTCATGGTGAAGTCAGAGTATCGTCGTCAGTATGTAAGAAAATTCCAGCACCTAATGTGATTCTTGTTTCTACCCTCACCCTCACCCTCACCCTCACCCTCACCCTCGAGATAATTAGGTACGAGTAACGCGAGAGAAACTTAGGTGCGCAACTCTCACCTAGAACTAGGTGGGAGAGAAATATAGCCGTATGATTTCAAATCGGACGGTATATAAAATACTGACAGTATTTATTATTTATAAATACCCGATTATTTAAGAAAATAATGGGTTCTCTAACTCACCTACAAATTTAATTATGTGCATTGACAAATTTTTCCACACAAAAAAAGCCGCCAATATATATTAAGCAAAAGACGTACTCGAGTGTATCCCGCCAACGCTCCTCTTGGCCCTCCCCACCAGCCGCCGGTCAACTCCCGGCTTCATCCGGAGCATCCCAGTTTCTAAACCGCCTCAGTCCCCTCGTTTTTCTACAACTCACAGCATTTTCCCACTTTTGTAATTCTTTAACTATCCGGAACCGGGCCCTTAAACCCTAGGGAGAACCCTTCAAAACTCTTACCGAAATGAGCTACGCAGCCTTCAAGATGATGCATTGGGCCACCGGGATCGAGAACTGCGCTGCAGGGTTCATTACTCACTCCCCGGCCGATTTGACCGCCCAAATCCAACCTATCCACGCCGTCGACCCGGAGTCGGAGTGGCCGGCCAAGAGGCGGATCGGGCCCATACCTAATGTCGCTGTAACCGCGGCCAATGTCCTCGAGCTTTACATTGTTAGGGTTCATGAAGATGATGGAAGGTCGTCAGAGCTTTCCAGCGATTCACGAAGCGGAGGCATCATGGATGATCTCCGCGGTGCTCGCCTTGAGTTTGTTTGCAATTACAGGTGCTTAACTTCCTAGTACTTATTTTATTTCATGAATCTAACAGGGAATTATAGTGCTAGAATTTAGGGTTGTCATTATGACGAGCTATAGTGGTGGACCGGGACATGTATTGGCTTTCATTGCATGTTTTTCTACATATAGAAGCTATAAACTTCATGCCTAAAGCTTCTTGACTACTGCTCTAGTGGAGTATACCATATTTTTTAATTTGTCACATATTTTTGATTATGTCAATGTATGATACATTTACATCAAGGTTCAACTTTAAGCCTTTTCCCTTGGTGTTTATTGTTTGCGGATGATATCATTTTGATCGACGAGACGTGCGAGGGTGTAAACGCGAAACTTGAATCTTGGCGAGACACTTTAGAAAAGAAGAATTTTAGGTTGAGCAGGGCAAAGACAGAGTATATGTAGCTTAAATTAGCAGTGCAAGAAGGACGGATGACTTCGTTATTAAGTTGGGTGATCAAGATATTTCCCACAGTGAGCGCTTTAAATATCTTGGATCGATAGTTCAAAAAGATGTAGGTGTTGATAAAGATGTGACACATAGGATCCAAGCAGGTTAGTTGAAGTGGAGAGGCACGTCACGGATCTTATGTGATCGTAAAGTACCATTAAAACTTGAAGGCAAATTTTACCGTACTACAATTAGACCAGCGATGCTCTATGGTTCTGAGTGTTGGGCAGTGAATTGTGTACATGAGCAAAAAATAGGAGCTGCGGAGATGAGAATGCTTAGGTGGATGTGTGGACACACGAGACTGGATAAAATTAGGAATGAATGTATCAGGGATAAGACATGTGTGACACTAGGCATGCTAAACGGGGGAGGGGTAGACCAATAAAGACTTAGAATGAGACTATGAGGAAAGACATGATGTACTTAGGCATTAGTGAGATTATGACTAAAGATAGAGCACAATGGCGACAAAGGATCCATATAGCCGACCCCATTATAGTGGAATAAAGGCTCGAGTGTTGTTGTTGTTTGTCACTATCTTTAATTCACTTCACATACCACTGCTGCTGATAAGATTTTTCTAATTCTAGGTTTAGCTTTAAGCTCCGTTTGGCACTGCGTTTTTGCTTCGGCGAGTTTGGAGAAAAAATTCACCGTCATAGAATGCCTGTTTGGCATGACAATGGTTATGACCGCCACCAAGAAAAGATTACTAGTTTTGAACGTAAAAATGAATTAAATTCCTTAGGTGAGGTCGGGCATTCACGAACGACGGTTCATAACCACCGCGTTCACGAGCGCACCGCCGTGCCAAACGGAGCCTTAATCCCAATTATTTGTGCCTAAAAATGTTAAATGATCGCATACCAAGCATCCCCATATATCACTTGCATCATTACCAATCTTTTTAATCAGATTAATGAAAAGAAATATTCCAAATGCTTCATTTTTTCCAGTAACTGAGTTAAGTTACTATTTTGTTCATTTAGATTGCATGGTAACATTGACTCCATGGCAATAGTATCTTCCGGTGGAGATGAGCGTAGCAAAACAAGAGATTCAATAGTGTTGTCATTCCAAAATGCAAAGATCACGGTGTTAGAATATGACGATTCAGCCCACGAACTACGCCCAAGGTAACAGATGCCTTCTCTGTTATTCTGGATCAAAATGGATGTATGCACAAAATGTTGTTTGGTTAATCTTCACTTAGCAACATATCTATGAAGCCCGCACTCCAAATCGCTACTCACATCCTAATCACACTGTTTAAATATTTTTTATGAAGCAGTTGATATTTTGTTCCTGCAACTTTTCTGGGTTTCTTCTTATTGCAGTTCCATGCATTGTTTTGAGGGGCCAGATTGGCATTACTTGAAAAGAGGTAGAGAGTCATTTTCAAGGGGTCCTATATTGAAAGCGGATCCTCTGGGCCGGTGTTGCGGAGCACTTGTATATGGTCTTCAGATGGTTATTATGAAGGCTGCTCAGGTGCTATCTACTTCTATAATGTATCTTCAATTATTTTCATAATTCTACTTGGTAAATCCACGGTGACTTTGCAACTATATAACAAAATTCTTATTGTTTCTCTTAATTTCCAGAAGTATTATACACATGATTTGCTAAAAAGTGCATTAATTTGACTACATTCCTGAACTAAGATCTATGGGCTGCAGATGCATATAACTTTTTGACTGTTTCTTGCTTTCTACTTCACTTCACCTTACCTCACACTCTCACCGAGTATTCTTAGATTGATAGAATTTATTTACTAGTTTAGCAAGTCAGATTTAAAACATAGATGTCTAATGATCCTCTGATGGAAACTTTCTTGCAATGCACCAAGTTACCTCAAAAGTCATTCTTTCCTTTTATATGAGATAATTTGTTTGGATTTTGTTTTCTTAAGCAGTATTCTTTTGGATTTTCTCAATGGAGATACTCAAGTGTAGGGTTATAGCTTTCTTCCTCTTCAGAGAGAGATTTTACATAAAATAGTTCTTATGAAAATGAAATTTTTGGTGATATTTTTGCCCTGAATTGAAGCATTTAAAATCACACCTGCTGTTAGCCATATGGACATACAGATTATGTCGCCATCTCCATCCCTTTGTTATATTTGATTCTCTCCCATACCACCTTTAAATAAACAGTACTTTTCACTCTTGTTCAATGGTGTTTTTTCATCATCAATCCATTCCTGTACTTGGTTGATATTTATATTTTCTATTAATGGTACAGAACGTTCATCATTGATGACATCACTTTTTTCTCACTTAGTATTTTATTTATTTAATTTAAGTTTGTAAACCGTTATTAACTAAAACACTACGTAGTATATTTCTTTAAACTTTCAGTTTGCGCATGCTTAGCAGCTTTTGGTCCTTAGGCAGGGCAAGGATTAGCTGTGGATGAGGAACCTTCTAATATAAGTGCAAGTGCTTCTATTCGCATTGACTCGTCATACATAATAAACTTACGTGATTTGGACATGAAGCATGTGAAAGATTTCACATTTGTTCATGGTAAGTTGATTTGTCTTTATCCAACTGTTAAATACCCAACTGTTACTTGGTTGTTTTATCCCCTTTTGTATACTCATTACTTAGTTGTTTTATCACACCAAAGTATTATTTGATTCTCTATCATTATTGTTTTCTCAACCAGCTGGGTAATTGATATAAGTTGTACTTACCTGATATGCAAAGACACCATTAAGTTGGGGAGCTATAATTAATTTTCAAGTGCGTCCAAAGGGAAGATTAAGATGGCTAACATAAAGAAAAATTGCTAAAATTGATTTGGGCAAACTAATTTGATGCTAAATACTGTTTTATATTGGAATAATTGGTGAAGAGGGATTCACAAATCAGAATTCTAGTAGGTATCTGTTACTAAGGCGGTGGTACTATTTATAACACCCTGCATCACCATTTTTGTTCCTCTTTTTACTTTTTCTCCATGTGATAATACAGTTTTCATTTCATTACGTGCTTCTACTATACAAGTTATATAGGAAAATGATAATCATAGTTAGAAATCTTGCTTTGTTGGTCTATATTTTAATTCCATATTTTCCCATGTGTAATTCAATAAGGTTCTCCTTCCCACACTCTCATGCAGGGTATATAGAACCTGTTATGGTCATACTTCAGGAAAAGGAACCTACATGGGCTGGGCGGATCGCATGGAAGCATCACACATGCATGATATCTGCACTAAGTATTAGCACAACATTGAAACAGCATCCACTAATTTGGTCTGCTTCTGTAAGTTGCATCCCTGGGCATGCGATTCATGATATTGGTCTACATTTGGTTGCATAACATATGAAAATGGACAAGTTTAAGTGCAATTTTACTTCTACTCTATGTAAGTTGGTGGCTAGCTGGTAAATCTGAATTAGTTCAAGGCTTTTGGCAGCCATTATATTAAGATTTATATGATAATGGTTTTATGGGAGTTAGTGCAAGCAGAGTCTTTGATGAAAGCATTCCCTGAAATTCATGTAGAATTTTGTTTCTGTTTTGTTTGTTTTACATCCTAATGACATTGTTGCAAACCTCCTGGAAATTTGCGGCTGGGGTTGATGAGCTGGTGGATTCGAACCGTAAAGGGGAGCGCTCCTTGACTCTATCGATGTTGGCTGGAGGCGGAAGCTGGTGAAGATAAGCGGAGTCTTGCTTTGCCTACCAGAGACGGGGGATCAAGTGGGAGCTCCAAAACCTTTACCTAAATTATGAGAATCAATTTGTTGTAAACCTCGTTGGAAGGTTCACGGTGGGGATGGAGGAGCCTGTGAAGTTGAGGGTCTCAACCCTAGAGGGGAGCACACCTTGACTCTATCGGTGTGGCCGAAGGCGTAAGCGAAGATGGCAAAGCATATAGAGCATTCCCATGGCTACCATAGACGTGGGCTCGAGGGGGAGCTCCATACCCTTAACCGAACTAGAGAACTTAAGATTGGAAGTGAATCTAAGATAACTTTTCTTCTTTCTTGTCTTCATTCTATGATCCAAAGGGTCTATATATAACTTACAAAAGAACACTTGCAAAAAGGACACGAACCTTTGTGCTAATACATAGGAATTCAAAGTACTAATTAAAGAACCTAAAATACGGCTCTTAATAACTCATAACAATAGACTAGAGTCTAGACATGATACAACTTATAATTAAAAGAGATGATAATCACGACTCATAAATAAGAGCTGTCACGGTTCCGGTTCGGTTCTGGTTCTACTAAAACCATGAACCGAACCGCTAAGGTAACGGTTCTTCAAATTAGAACCAAAATCTTATTTGGTTTGACCGGTTCCGGTTCTGTTCAGGTTTCAGCATAATTTTTGGAACCGTCGTGTTAACGGTTCCGGTTACGGTTCAATAAGAACCAAAACCAAACCGACCACTAACGGTTCGGTCCGGTTCTATGCGGTTCGGTCCGGTTCCAATCGGTTCCAACTACAATTAAAACCAAACTTAGCGGAATGAATGAGGGAGGTCAAAAATAAAAAACCTGAGGGGAAAAGTATGCCCGCGTGTTTTTTTTTGCAAGTGAGACTTCGAAGTCTGAGACCCGGGCGCAGGAATTTTGCGTTACACCAAGTGGGGATACTTTTTGTATAATATATAGTAAGTTAGGCTGAAAGTTAAAAGCTGAAACCGCAAAACCACAAAATTGCACCAGACCGCGCCGATTTTACAAATTTAAAAATCACGATCGTGTAATGCTGATGCAATAATGTTCATGTTGCCGAAGACCACGACTCAACATAGGGTAAAGAAATTTGAATTGTTGTTCTTGAAATCTTATTTTACAATTACAATTTTGTTTGAAGAATATATTAGTTAATTCAATTTGACTAATTTATCAGCTACAATTAGATTTGTCTTTCATGATTACTATTAAATATTAGTTGTATATCCGCTATATTTTTAAAACAAAGTAATTTAGAATAATATGTGAGTAAAATTAATAATACATTATATGACTGTAAAAAAAACCGAAAGTACACCGCAAAAACCGACTCCAAATCACATCAATGTCAAAACCTACAACACGGTTTTGGAGCGGTGCGATTTTGTTCAGTTCAAAACCAACCCTCTTTGTTGCGATTGCGATTTGGGTTCAAACCGCACCAGTTTCACCCATAATAGTAAGTATAGATATTATAGCTATATTATAAAAAAACAACAATATAATAATAATAATAATAATAATAATAATAATAATAAACGGGTTGCGGTTCGGTCCTGTTCGGATCGGTTCTAAAAATCTTGAAACCACTTGAGACTTGTAAATTGCGGTTCCGGTTCCGGTTCCGGTCCGGATAATAAAATGAAAGAACCACACCCGGACCAATGTTGTTCACGGTTCCAAAATTCAAATCAGAGCCCAAATAATTCACGAACGGTTCGGTCTGGTTCTTTATGGTTCCGGTTCGGTTCTGGTTCGATTTACGGTTTCGGTTTAAAGTGACAGCTTAACAAACTTATAATAATGACCGTAACATTCCACCCCCCTTCTATTCAAGCTTGTTCTCAAGCTTGGAAGGGAACTCCGATGGGTTGATCATCAGGTTATTTTAAGCCAAAACACTTCTTGGGAAGAGGCACCAAGGTCAGTGTGTCATTAAGAAGTCGGTTTATGCTATGGCCACTGATGTCATGACGTGCAGTGATTCCGAGGTTCGTTGTCGCGTTCAGAGCGACAACGAGATGTTTCTATGTATTCTTTGTTATATTTTTTTTATTTTTATTTTCTTGTATTCCATGTATTTATGTGTCGAACCATCTAGACTATCCGAAGTGGGCACTGAGTCTATAAATTGGGGTTTAGGGATGATGGTAGACCATTGCAGGCTTTCTGGTCCTTGCAATCATTCCACGGTGAAGAATCAGTGAAATTTTAGGTACTGAAGCCTAGATTTCATTCAATCCTCCATTTGGCTGGCCAAATCCCTTCCCCACCCACACTAGCCACTGGCCATAATCCATCCACCGGCCAACCACTTCTCTCCCTCCATTCACCCCGTCATCCCATATAACTACCCTAACTTCCACTCCAACCGTCCCCAACATCCGCAACTACCAAGTAACTACCCCATAACCGCCTCTCTTTTCTTCATCCCCTGCTCAATTCAACCCACCGAACATCCTCCAAAGCCCCCTTCAACCACCCACCTGCAGTGCCACTGAAATTCCGAACCCCCTAACACCCCAAATCCTACCCAAATTTCCCTCCTAGTTCTGTATCAGTGGACTGGAACCACTTGTTGCCAAATCCAGCCTACGAACTTCCTCATCGATCCCACTACAGCCCCCTCACTTTCTCTTCACCCAAACAGTCAATATACCCCTACCCGAGTCCATCACCCAAAAAACCATCCAGTCTTTGAAATCTGCACTGAATCACCTCAAGATTGCTGTCTTGTACCAAATCAGACTCCGTTCTTGTCTTCTGGGCCTCTATTTATTTTATAAATTTATATTTAAAGTCAATTTCAGTCTTTGTTGATTATTTGATGAAAAAAAATATGATTGCGGATATTATTTCACACGCATTTGCCCGAATTGTTCTATCTGCGGAATTTATTCGACTAACATTAATTGAAGCACTCTTAGTCGTAATTCAACTTGAATTTGCTAACTTCTTTAGTGTTTTAGTAGATTGTGAGTGAATGTGGACTTCTTTATTAGTTTCAGCATTTATTGTTAATTAAACGTCGTATAATTGCTCCTGCATCGCATCATTTTAAATTCCTCCACAACACTACACTAATACCAATTCATTAGATTTCCCTTAGGGCACAATTGAACTACATCATCACATTCATCCCGCATCACTTTATTTTCTCTTTTAGCATTTGTTAATTGGTAGGTACTGTTGCCTACTGGAACATGCAATGCTTTGCTCTCAGCGTTGCTGATGTTAGCATAAAGGACTTGCCTTTTTTCTTTATTGCAAAAGTTTTTTATTCATTTGAGCTGTTTTCCTATTGATGTTTTCCTATTGGATTGTTCTTGTTTCAGAATCTTCCACATGATGCCTACAAGCTCCTTTCTGTACCTTCTCCCCTCGGTGGTGTATTAGTGCTTTGTGCTAATAGCATTCACTATCATAGTCAGGTGATTTAAATCTTTTATATATAATCAAATTGTCATTTGGGTTTACTCCAGGATCAAATTTACCTGTTTTCTCCAGCTTCTTTATGAACTTTTCTTTGTATTTTGCAGTCCATAACTTGCTCACTTGGTCTTAATGGTTTCACTGCTCAGCTGGAAAACAGGTTTTCTTGTGTTTTTTATATGTATCTTTTTTCTTTCTTAGGTATGAAGTGATCAGTGTATAGAATACGACCTTTTCCTTCACATTTCTTTTAGCTCATACTGGTATTTGTATGGTTTATTATATATACTGTATAGAGATGGATGCTGAATGAAGGAAGCATGGTTATGTGCACATAAATCAAAATGGATTCTTGGGTCTGCCCTCTCTGATGTCTTTGGCTTTGATTTGAGGGCATGATTCCGCAGCAAACGCGACGGTATAGGGGGCCACTATTTCAGTGGTACTCTGTGAGCAGCCACTTTGTGCATTTATTGTCAAAGGTTAGGTCTTTCTCCTCTGAGAGAAGCCACTTTGTGCATAGTGCCAAAGGTTAGGTCTGTTTCCAATCTTCCCCCGCCCATACCCCCAATGATTGGGGACTATATGGGTTATGTTGTTGTTGTTGTATAGAGATGGTGCTAATTTAGGATGTGGAAGACACCGGAAAACTTTAATTAGACTATGCTCTAAACATTAAATAGCTGTAGTGATCTTTGGGCCATTGTGAGAAGTAGCAAAAAAGAAATGCAGTTAATCCAATTGTTCATTATGGGAAGAATTGTTGAATTATTGGATTAAATTTTGAATTTTGTGGGATCCATGGCTGTATCAGTTACTTTCTCGTCCATTTATAGAATTTGTGGCCCTATCCATGTCTCTTTCCTTGATCCGTTGCCCTTTTACTATTTCTGGTTTACATGTCTATTTCATGGGAGGACCACGACCAAGCTCAACTAGAGCGGAGTGATCTGTCTGAGCGGTATTAGTAGGAGAGCGGCGACTATTCTCATCACTTAGGATCATACTTAATGCTTCCCGAAGAGAGGGAAGAGGCTTGCGATGAAGAACATGTAAGCGAACAATATCAAATTCCATATTGAGGCCCATAAGAAAGACATGCACCTGAAAGCGGTCTTTGCCCTTCTGAAGGTTGATGACATCTGCAGTGCATGCTGGAATGAAGGTATTGAAGTAATCCACTTCTTGATAGAGACATTCAAATTATGGGTAGTGGGAAGATACATACAAGGATTCTTGTTTCAGCTCCAAAGCACGATTTGTGAGCTCATATATTTGCGTCAAGCAACCAAACTGCGAGTAGACCTCTTTTGCTCGAGTCCAAACTTCATGTGTAGAGTTAATGCGCATATAACTACGACACACTAGATGACGTAGGTCCACCGACAACCTTCCGGTCGGAGTCTCGACCTTGCGGAAGAGGGGGAGGCGGCGGGATGGGAACCTTCCGGTTCGATGCCTTTCTCGCAGAAAAGGGGGGCGATGGGTTAGGGCTTCAATCCAGATTTCATTCACTCCAAAAAAAGTGCTTACAACAAATAACAAGCTCCCCCTTATACTATGAGGGGAGGACACAACTATTAGCACACCAAAAAAGCAGTCTGAAAATACAAACATAAAAGGTGCGAAATTAAACGACCCGCGGGATCCATAGCGGGTCTTTTCGCTCCAACCAAGCGATCCCGGCTTCGCTGTGGTCACTGACCGCAGGGTGTCCTCCATCAGTCGCCTCGCCTTGGAAAGCACTCGACCTCGAGTGCTCGGGATAAAGAGGTACGTCCGGGTAGAAGGCGGACATGTCGCTCACATTGTTTGTCTTGGAAATGTTGAGGTCTGGCGGGAGGTCGACCACATAAGCATTGTTGTTAATTTTACTCACCACTGGGAACAGATCATACTTCTTCGACATTAACTTGTGATGGTTTCCCGCGGGAAGACGCTCTTTGCGGAGAAAGACCATCACCAAGTCTCCAACTCCGAATACCTTTTCGCGGCGATGTTTGTCGGCCAGGGCCTTATATTTGGCGTTGGCCCGGAGGATGTTTTGCCGAGTCTCGGCCTGGATATCGCGGACGTCTTCCACAAGTTGAGCCGTGGAGGGAGGAGCGCTGGGAGGGCGAGCCAAATCCAGCGCATGCTTGGGGGCTTTGGAATACACAATAGAGAAGGGGTTGCGACCGGTAGAACCGTGAACGACATTATTGTAGGCAAATTCTGCCTGAGCGAGAGCATGATTCTATTATCGCAGACGGTCCTGGCAAATGCACCGAATATGGTTGCCCAAGGTCTTGTTCACGACCTCCGTTTGATCATCCGTTTGAGGATGGGCTGTGCTACTGAATTTGAGGGACGTGTCAAACATTTTCCACAACATTTGCCAGAAGTGGCTGAGGAACTTGGGGTCGCGGTCGGACATGATGGAGGTAGGAACACCGTGTAAGCGCACTACTTCACGGAAGAAAAGACGAGCAATATGAGAAGCATCTGACGTCTTGCGGCGGGGCAAGAAATGAGCTATTTTGGAGAAACGATCCACTACGACGAATACTGAATCCACCCCGCGTTGGGTGCGCGGGAGCCCCAGGACAAAATCCATGGACTTCCCAAATGCCTGTAGGAACCGGGAGCGGCGTGTAGAGACCCGTGTTTTGCGCTTGCCCCTTGAATTGTTGGCACACAACATTTCCGGACGAAGTTGCCAACATCTTTCGCCAACTGTGGACAAAAATACCGCTCCTGTAAGCTAGAGAGGGTCTTGTCTCAGCCCAAGTGGCCACTCAACCCGCCTCCATGCATATCGCGGATGAGCTTCTCCCTCAAAGAGATGCGGGGGATACACAAACGGTTGTCCTTTAGCAAGAACCCTTCAAGAATGAGAAACCCATCATGGGAGCCGCCCAACGAACAGGCGTGCCGAGCATTCTTGAAATCGACGTCGTCCGCGTAGAGGTCGGCGAGGGTGTCAAATCCAATAATTCCATGGCTCAACGTGGTCAGTAAGCAGCTTCGTCGACTGAGGGCGTCAACGACCACATTGCTAGCTCCGGGTTTGTGGTGAATAATGTACGGAAACCGTTGTAAGTAGGTGGTCCACCGGATATGCATGCCGTCCATTCGCTTTTGGCTATTAATATACTTGAGGGCTTGATGATCCGTGTACAGAATGAACTCCTCATGTAAGAGGTAGTGCTCCCAATGCGTGAGGGATCGAACGATAGCATAAATTTTTTGATCATAGGCCGACCATTTCCGCCGCACGTCACTCAATTTCTCGCTGAAGAAGGCCACCGACCGTTTTCTTGCGAGAGGACAACACCAATACCAACACCGCTGACATCACATTGGACCTCAAACAGTTTGTCAAAACTCGGTAAAGCCAGGACGGGAGCTGAGCTGAGTTGCAACTTGATCAACTCGAACGAGCGGGAGGCTTCCTCACCCCAAGAAAATGGCCCCTTCTTAAGGCAATCGGTCATCGGCGTCGTGATGGTGCTAAAGTCGCGGATGAAACGACGGTAGAAAGTGGCCAAACCGTGAAACGAGCGCAACTCCGTGAGAGTCTTCGGAGTCGGTCATTCCCGAATTGCATGGATCTTCTCATCATCAACACAGATGCCGTCCTTACCCACAATGAAACCCAAGAAGTTCAGTCTTGGTGCGAGGAACGAACACTTCTTGAGGTGCACAAATAGTTGATTCTCTTCCAACACCTTCAACGCTGCCCGCAAATGAGACAAGTGATCCTCTCTAGTTTTGCTGAACACTAGGATGTCATCGAAGTAGACCACAACAAAGTGTCCCAAGAAAGACCGTAATACCTGTGTCATTAGGCGCATAAAAGTACTAGGCGCATTAGATAATCCAAAAGACATATTACCTTCCACTCGAAGAGAACGTCCGACGTTTTGAAAACGGTCTTCCATTCGTTACCTGGCCTGATGCTGATTTGGTGGTACGCGCTTCGGAGATCAATCTTGGAAAAAAGTTGAGACTCATCCAACATGTCCAGCATATCATCGAGCCGGGGTATAGGGAAGTGATCCAGTTGATTGCGCGGCTGTCCAGGCACATCCTCCAAGAGCCGTCCTTATTCGGAACCAGAAGTGCCGGGACTCCACAAGGGCTAAGGCTCTCGCTAATGAAGCCCTTCTTCAAAATCTCCTCAACCTTCTCGTGCAGTATTTGGTGCTCCTTTGGACTCATGCGGAAATGAGGAAGATTAGGGAGGCCCGCAACGGAGGGGGGGGGGGGGGGGGGGGGGTGGTCGGGCAGGTCCTCCATGGTGATGTCTTTGAACTCTTGCAATAAATTGCGCACGTCCGCCGGTGTCTCACCCGCGGTTTGCTCTCCTGTGGCATAGAGTCCGTATGGGACGAGGGCCACAACTTCATGCGCTTCCGCAATGTCTCGCTCGAACAAGGTCGGGTCCGAGTGAGTCACCAAAAGGCTATGTCCCTTGTCGGGGGCCGGGTTAGCCTCGGGTTTGCCTCCTACCCGGGCTACGATTTGTATCTTCTTGGCGGCCCAAGTAAAGGAATATGTGTTCTCACGACCCTTGTATGTCACATCAGTGTCATACTGCCACGGTCGCCCCAAAAGGAGGTGGCTCGCGTCCATCTCCACAACATCGCACCAAACGTCGGCCTTGTAATGTTTCCCAATGGCAACAAGGACGTGCGAGCGATGTGTCACGTGAACCCGTCAGTAGTTGCAGGTAAGAGACCAACCGGGAGGCCACGAAGTTCTCGCAACTTCCGTTGTCTATCAACAAATCACAAATCTTTCCCTTGATGGTGCAGTAACTCTTGAAGACATTGCAACGTTGGACATGTTCATCCAAGCGCGGTGTGTGTAGTAGCCAGTGAACCACGCATGCGGCAAAGTCACCTTCCTCATCGTAGCCGTCTACTACTTCATCCGCTCCCCCAAGGTCCTCCGCCTCTTCGTCGTCATGGTCGACAGTATGGACGGGTAGTCTAGTTGCGGGCAGCGAGCGACGATGTGGCCCGGTTGTTGACATTTGAAACAGTTGAATGGTGGGATCATATCTGGCGGCCGTCCTTTAGACGCCGCGGTGGGGGCGGGGGTCTGGGCAGCATAGTCCTTGCTAGTATCAGTTCGAGGGCCGGATGTCGAAGCGTCAACCCATGGACGGCGCCCTCCCGAACGGCTTGAAGTCTTTTCCTACTGTTCGGCCTTAAGAGCCATGTTGTACGCTTCCTCAACGGTGCGCAACACGTGAAGGCCAATTTTCTCTCTGAGGGACGGTCGCAACCCATATAGGAATCCGGTGACACGTCCATCCGTCTCGGTCAACCCATTTCGATCCGCGAGGCGGCTTATCTCCGCGAGATATTCGGTTACCGTCCGATTGCCCTGGGAGCAACTCTGGTAGTATTGGAACAGATGTTGGTCGTAGTCGGGCAGGAGGAACCGATTCCGCAATAATTTCTTCATCTTGGGCCAAGTTCACACCGGGGCCTTGCCTTGGCGGTTTCGGTTAAGTTGCAATTGTCCCACCAAACGGCCGCGCCAAATTTGAGACGGTAAGCAACCATTTTCACCTGTCGGTGGTCGTCCACTTTGGTCATTTCGAAAAAAACGCTCCACTTCCGAGAGCCAATCCAGGAAATCTTCAATGCCCAAGTTGCCATGAAAGTGTGGGATATCAGCACGCATGCGATACCCCTGCGGTCGATAGGGTTGCAGTTCGCCCCACCGAGAGGAGGGTTGGCGACGTCTTGAGGCTCGTCCTCCGAACTAGAATCTGAGTAGAAGGGCCCGCGGTCGTTGCCGGCCGGACGCGGGGGAGGGTGTTGCGGGTTTCGCCTGCGGTGGAACTGTTGGTCGAAAAAACGGTCAACGGGGGCAACCGCGTCGGGGGCGCGCGACGGCGGGCCGCGCGGTTGTTGGGCGCGGGTGGGTTGCAGCTCGCAGAGGGTGGCGGTGAGGGTAGCCAACTGAGCGGTGATGTCGTTGATGGCCGCCAAGAGGTCGGCGTTCTCCTAGGTGGCGTTCTCTTGGGGGTTGTGGCCATAGACGCGAACAGAGGGGGCGAGAAGGAAACGGTGCGAGATGGAAACGGTGCGGAGCGACGGAGGATGTGCGGACGAGCGTAGGAGTCGAGCGCGCTCCTCTGATACCAACTGACGTAGGTCCAGCGGCGACCTTCTGGTCGGTGTCTCGACCTCGCGGAAGAGGGGGAGGCGGCGGGATGGGAACCTTCCGGTTCGATGCCTTTCTCGCGGAAAAGCGGGGGCGACGGGTTAGTGCTTCAATCCAGATTTCATTCACTCCAAAAAAGTGCTTACAACAAATAACAAGCTCCCTCTTATACTATGAGGGGCGGACACAACTATTAGCACACCAAAAAAGCAGTCCGAAAATACAAACATAAAAGGTGCAAAAATTAAACGACCCGCGGGATCCATAGCGGGTCGTTCCGCTCCAATCAAGCGATCCCGGCTTCGCTGTGGTCACTAATTGCGGGGTGTCCTCCATCACTAGAGGAGACATGGAGTGAAGTTACCCTGAGACAATCAAAGAATTATCCGCATCCCATTTCCTTCATGAGGGATCAGATCGTCGTGGTTCAACAACGGTTATTTATCAATATGCCCGCACAACTGGTGACTACGGATAGCATGCTGAGCGGCCCTCGATCATTCAAGGTAATTTGTGCCATCCAAAGCCAATGTAGTGATTTTCAATGATCCAGATTGCCCGTGGCTCCGAGGGTGGTCACTTGGAGGAACAATCCGAGCGGACGAGATATCAGAAGAATCACCCATGGACAAGGAAAGAGAACCCGCTAGAAATAATCCATCCAAATGGATAGTACTAATAAGCATCACATCCTATGAACCTCCCTTAGATTGATCAACTGGAGAGGACACCATATGATGTGACTATGACGTCTCCGACGGTTGTCATGGGGGACAAAACGGCCGGAGACCAACGTTCGCCCGCTAGACGGGCGGAGAGAAGCCGGATGGTACTGTTGTCGGAGAAACGCTGCGCTGGAGTGAAGTTGTTGTGGCCATGGACCGGAGGAGCTACGCCTAGTTAGCGGGAAAGAAGAACACAGAATTTGCGGCTTGTTGGAAGCAGTGAGCGGAAGAAGATGACGACACTGGAACCAGCTGGAGTCGACGAGGCGACGGGAGCGGGAACACAGGCCGATTTGAGCGGCGAGAGGCGCATGAGTGAGCGTCGAGCGGCGCTGGATCGGGGAGCGTCGGGATCGGGTCGATGAGATTTTTGTTTTCTCGTGGCTCTGATATCAAGTTGAGCTGAATGAAAATCTGATTAGGTTAAAATCAATCCTCCATACAAGTAATCTAATACCTTATATAAGCGGTCTCACAAGCAATACAAGACAAGTGACAATACGATAATACTCGAACAAAATATAAAATATAACACATATTCAACCAAGAAAATCATTGAAAATATAATCTCTAACTCTTATATTCAGTGATTCCCTAAGTACCTTCACATGTATATCTAAACTATTACGGTGCTCGGGGAGGAATCCGGCGAGGGGAAGGGCCGGTGGAGGGAGAGGGAGAAGAAGAGGAGAGAAAGAGAGGAATAGGGAGCAGCCCTAATTTCAGATTTAATCCAGCATAGCAATTAACATACAAACACCCCCTTATATAGAGGAGGGGTGCCAATAGCCAAAGTTCGGAACAAAAAGGAAATACAAAATACAGCGAAATAAAATACTCCTGCGATCAAGATAAAATACTCCTGCGATCATTCCCCTGTCGGGTTTGTCTTCCTGCGCGTGTACACCGTCCACGGTGGCTCCTCATCGGGCGTGTCCGTAACAATACCGCCGTCTGGAAAATTTGCCTTGTCCTCAAGGCAGTAGTCCGCGAACTGACGGCGAAAATCCTCCCGCGGTAGCCATGTAGCATCTGAGTCAGGGTGATCGACCCACGCGACGAGGATCTCCTCGGAAGTGGGGTCTCCGGCCATCGGGCAACGACGATCCAGGATCCGGGCTGGGTAGAAGGACGGCTCGCCGGCGAGGTCATTGTCAGGGGGAATCTGCTCCGTAGTGGTGTGGTCGCCCACCGCGCGACGTAGCTAGGACACATGGAAGATCGGGTGGACGCGGCTCCCGGCGGGGAGGCGGAGGCGGTAGGCCACGGCGCCGATGCGCGCTAACACCTCGAAGGGCCCGAAGAACCGCGGGGCCAGCTTCGGGCACGGGCGTCGGGCCACTGTCAGCTGACGGTAAAGGGTGCAACTTGATGAACACCCTCTCCCCCACCTGAAAGGAGAGGTCCCGCCGCTTCCGGTTGGCGAAGGCCGTCATTTTCTGTTGTGCCCGCAACAGATGCTGCTTCAGATGCTCCAAGATGGTGTCCCTGTCCCGCAGGGAGTGGGCCAGACTCTCCACCTGGCATTCGCCCGGTAAGTGGCGGAGGATGGAGGGTGGTGGTCGGCCATAAACGGCCTCAAAAGGGGTGGTGCTCGCCGACAGGTGGTAGGCGGTGTTGTACGAGTACTCGGCCTAGCACAGCCACTTGGCCCATGTCCGAGGCTGCTCCCCCACGAAACAGCGAAGGTAGGTCTCCAGACAGCGGTTGAGGACTTCAGACTGACCGTCTGTCTGGGGATGGTATGCCGTACTCATGCGCAGGCGAGTGCCCTGCAGCCGGAAGAGCGTGGTCCAAAAGGTACTCAGGAAAAGGGGGTCGCGATCGCTCACGATCGACCGCGGAAACCCGTGGAGTCGGACTATGCCGCTGATGAAGCTGTCGGCCACGGAGGCGGCGGTATAGGGGTGGCGCAGGGGAATGAAGTGCCCGTACTTGGACAGGCGGTCCACCACCACCAGAATGCAATCAAAGCCCTGAGATCGTGGGAGACGCGTGATGAAGTCCATGACGATGTCCTCCCAAACACGGTCCGGAAGTGGAAGGGGCTGCAGGAGGCCCGCTGGAAAGGTAGCCTCATACTTGGCCTTCTGACAGGGCAGGCAGGCGGCCACGTACGCCTTGACCTGACGGAACATGTGGGGCCAGTACAGGGAGGCCGCGAGGCGGCGGTAAGTGCGGAAGGCGCCGGCGTGCCCGCCGGTAGGGGACGCATGAAACTCAGCTAGGAGTCGTGAAATGCTGGGTGACGAAGGAGCAATGACCAGGCTCCCCTTGTAGAACAGGCGGCCCGCGATGAGCGAGTACGGAGGATGAGCGTCTCCGTTAACGAGGAGAGCGGTACGGATGCGGGCTAGTACGGGGTCGGCGTCCACCTCCTGCTGAATGGTCGCCGCGTCCTCCCACACTGGTCGGGAGATGGCAGAAAACTCTGTGGTCTGACTCTGACGGGAGAGTGCATCCGCTGCACGGTTGGCCTTGCCAGGCCGGAACTCGATGGTGAAATCGTACCCGAGGAGCTTGGCGACCCACACCTGCTGGGCGGGGGTGGCAATCTTCTGCTGGAGGAGGTAGCGCAGGCTGTGGTGGTCGGTGCGAACCACGAAGGGGCGCCCCAGTAGGTACGTGCGCCAATGCTGAACGGCGAGAACGAGGCCCATGAGCTCGTTCTCGTAGGCGGAGCGGCTGCGGATGGTGCTGGAGAAGGCACGACTGAAGTAGGCGACCGGTCGGCCGGCCTGCATAAGGACGGCTCCTACCCCGGAGCCGGAGGCGTCACACTCTACCAGGAAAGGCCGGGTGAAATCCGGCATGGCCAACACCGGGCCCTGGACCAGGGCCTGCTGGAGGGCGGAGAAGGCGGCAGCGGCCGCGGCCGACCACTGGAAGGGGCCCTCCGCGGACTTCGTCAGAAGCTGGGTGAGGGGTCGCGCCAACGCCCCGTAACCCTGAATGAAGCGACGGTAGTATCCGGTCAGCCCGAGGAAACCACGGACATCGCGGAGCGAGCGGGGAATCGGCCAGTGGAGCACCGCTGAGATCTTGTCCTCGTCCATGGCGACCCCGCGGGCCGAAATCGTGTGGCCCAAGTAGCTGACCTCCGTCACCCCAAAGGAGCACTTCTTCGGATGGAGCCGAAGGTGGTGTTTGCGGATGGCGGAGAGAGTCTGTCGGACGTGACGGAGGTGATCCTGCCATGAAGAGCTGTAGACCAAAATGTCATAAAAAAAAACAAGAATGTGTCGTCGAAGTACCGCCCGGAAGATGTCGTTCATCGTGGACTGGAAGGTGGCGGGGGCATTGGTCAGGCCGAAAGGCATAACCAGGAACTCGTAGTGGCCGTCGTGCGTCCTGAACGCTGTCTTCGCAATGTCGGCAGGCCGGACCCGAATTTGATGGTACCCGGCTCGGAGGTCCAGCTTGGTGAAGAAGAGTGCGCCATGGAGCTCGTCCAGAAGCTCCTGAATCACCGGGATCGGGTACTTGTCGGGGACGGCGGACTTGTTGAGCTCGCGATAGTCCACGCAGAAGCGCCAACTGCCGTCCTTCTTCCGGACCAGGAGGACGGGGCTGGATAATGGGCTAGCACTGGGCCGAATGAGGCCCCCCATCAGCATCTCGTGTACTAGCCGCTCAATCTCATCCTTCTGCACATGACCATAGCGGTAGGGTCGAACTGACACAGCCGCGGTGCCGGGCTGAAGGGGAATGGCGTGGTCCGTCGGCCGAGCCGGCGGCAGGCCGGTCGGGGTGTCGAAAACGTCGGCGAACTCGTCGAGGAGCTCCTGCAAGTCCGCGCTCAGTGGCGGAGTAGGAGGTGGCGGGGAAGACAAAGGCCACAACTAGGCGGAGAAGTCGACGTCAGCGATATGCTGAAGGGCCCGGAAGGAGACTGGCGTGTGGAGTAAGGCTGAGTCCCCCACCAGGCTGCAGGTACGGCCCCCTTGGAGGAACTGCATCGTCATACGCGCCCAATTGACGCGGACGTCACCGAGTGTGCGGAGCCAAGCCACGCCCAAAATGGCATCGATCCCGCCGATGCCAAAAGCATAGAAGTCCGCTGTCACCTCACAAGATCCCACCGAAAGGGAAAGGCCGGGGCAACACCCCTGGGTCGATCGGCGGCGGCCATCGCCGAGGCAAACGGTGAACTCCGGGGAAGGGGTGAGCGGAAGCTGGAGCTGGTGAGCGAGCTGTGTAGACAGAAAGTTGTGACTCGCGCCACTGTCCACCATCACGACAATGGGGCGGGTCTGCAGCAGCCCCATCAGCTTCATGGTCTGAGGGCCCGAAATACCCCCCATAGAAAAACATGGGAGCTCTAGGCGGCCAAAAGCCGCCGGTGTGGGGTCCGCGACCTCGTCGTCCTCCGAGATCTCGAGGGCCTCAAAATCCGCCGCCGTAATGTCCGAGTCGAAGTCGCCGATGATGGCGTGAAACTCCTTGACAGGGCAGACATGTGTCGGGGAGTAGGGCTGGCGACAGCGGAAACAAAGGCCCTTGCGACGAAGGTCATCCAGGGTGGAGTTGGAGATGTGCTGGTGAGGGGGTCGGCCGGGCCGAGGACCCCCGGGAGGCGGCCGAGAGGTGGCCGGGGCAGCCAGAGGTCGCCAAGGTGGTCGCGGTGGAGGGAGGCTGCTCGTACTAGCGGAGGCCCGAGGTCCCAGGTCGGCTTCGACCAAGCGGGCCATGTCGAGGGCGTCCGCGACCGTGCGCGGATGGTGCGTGCGAAGGCGGGAGCGGAGGTGGGGAAGGAGGCCCTGCATGAAGAACCCCAGGTAGTGATCGGGCGGAAGGCCCAAAACATGAGCCACCAGAGCGACGAACTCGTCGATGTAGTCATCCAGTCCGGCGGTCTGCCGAACGCCGCATAGGCGCTCGATGGCGGATCCCGAGGAGCGAGTGTCGTAGCGGCGGATCATCTCCTGCTTGAGGTCCGGCCAGGAGATGAGAGGATTGGACTGACGGAGCCATCAGACCCAATGGAGGGCCGAGCCGTCCAGACCGACCACGACGGTGGACACCTTGTCCAATTCCGGCGTGAGGTTGAGATCGAAGAACTGCTCGGCCTTGGCGATCCACCCGAAGGGGTCGACGCCCGTGAAGGAGGGAATGTCGAGGGAGAGAGCGGACCGGCTCGGAAGGGCCGGCGGTGGAGCGGCGGCGCGGGGAATTGGCGGTGCAGCACCCAGGAGAGATCCGCCCTCGGCGGAGGAGGACGAAGTCGGGGCGACGGGGGCGGCGGAAGCATGGAGGGAATCGATTTTGGAGTGGAGGGAGAGAAGGGATTCATGCATGGTGGCGATGAGTTGATCGTGGGCCTCCACGCGGCGGGAGAGGGCATCGGCGGAGACATCCGCCGCGGGAGGATCGGAGGAACGAGTGTTGGGAGCCATCTGTGAAGAGGGGGGCACGGAACGGCGCGAGGGCAGGGTGGCGGTGGCCGGTTGCTGAAACGGAACAGCGCGGGGCGTAGGAAAGGCGACGCGGCACTGGCGCGATAGCGGGATGCGGCACTGGCTCGATAACGGGATGCGGGACACTGGCGCGATAGCGGGATGCGGGACGCGGCACTGGCGCGATAGCGGGATGCGGGAAACAGGAGTCGCAGGTAGCGGAATAGCGGAAGTAGCAGGTGTAGCGGAATGGACGGGAGAGGAAAAACGAACGCAGACGCAGTAAGGTCGTAGGGACGCTCCGGCGGCGAGTAAGGCGGGCGGAGCGGCAGGTCGGACCAAATATTACGGTGCTCGGGGAGGAATCCGGCGAGGGGAAGGGCCGGTGGAGGGAGAGGGAGAAGAAGAGGAGAGAAAGAGAGGAATAGAGAGCAGCCCTAATTTCAGATTTAATCCAACATAGCAAATAACATACAAACACCCCCTTATATAGAGGAGGGGTGCCAATAGCCAAAGTTCGGAACTAAAAGGAAATACAAAATACAGCGAAATAAAATACTCCTGCGATCAAGATAAAATACTCCTGCGATCATTCCCCTGTCGGGTTTGTCTTCCTGCGCGTGTACACCCTCCACGGTGGCTCCTCATCGGGCGTGTCCGTAACATAAACCCTCTTGAATTGAACTTATGTGAATGAATTAAACCTACTTTACACTTCTACTCAAGTTAGTAATACTTGCACACATTTTCAATGAGGGATGCTTCACTCAGTCCTTTTGTGAACAAGTCTTCAAGTTGATTTTTGACTGAATGAAGAGAACTCCATCCTCAGTTTTCTCTTTCATAAAGTTTTTATCAATTTGTATGATCGCGGTGAACATGATTAAGTGCAATGCTAATAGAGACCTTATTGTTACAATTGTATTGTAATGGTCTCGGTTTCCAAGATATCCAAATCTCTTACAGCATCCTCAATTATAAGTCTTCACAGATATCTTGAACCATATATCTCTACTCACTCTATACACTAGAACGAGGAACAACACACTACTTCTCTCTACAAAGTTATTCCCCCCCCCCCCCCCCCCCCCCCCCCCCCCCCCCCCCCCTAATCAGTTATTTCGTGATGTGGCTCAATCAACATGTTAACTGTATTTACGATTGATTGTAATGTCATCATAACATCATTATTTCGTGATGAGTAATTTAGAAAATTTTCTTTGCTTTGTTTGGTTTTGCTGACTCAATTAAATTTTCTTTAATTGTAGGTATTACTTATCCTCTGCGTCCATTTTTTCTGGTACCTCATTATAACGTCATAGTGCTTTAGTGAAGGAAATTATTGACCTAGCAAATAAAAAATAGTTTGTATTTTGGGAATATCATGATATTTTAACGATCACCTTATTAGTCTTTTGTACAACCCGTATTCGCCGAGTGGGTCCCTCAAGCCAACTGGCGAGACCTGGGTCAGCCAGATCATTCGCCCCGGCTAGGAGGTGGAAGTACCCCCGGGTTGGTGGGGGTAAGCTGCGGAAGAGAAGGAACTAGGCGAGTGGTGCCCTCACGGACCACTCGCCCGGAAGCATGGGCATTCGCCCAGCTAAGCGGGTGCCCAGCGAGTGGTGCCCTCACGGACCACTCGCCCAAAAGGATTTGAGGGGGAAATGACCATAATACCCCTTGTGGGCTGCAAATAGCCCTTCAGAACAGCAGAGTTAGGCTATTAGCAGACCAATTTGGGGTGCGGTTAGTAAAACTAAAAAGCGGATTCATGCTATTTGCAGACCAGCCTAGAAAAATCTATAAATAGACCCTTAAGGGCACCTTGGAGGAGATCCGATTTTAGAGAATCCTCTCCTCCAGGCTAATTTTTGGTCGGCTGCTAGTGCCCTCCAAGGTGCCCGGTTGAGCTCTGGTTTGGGAGGGGAAGCTCTCTAAGATCTTCCGGGTGTGTGGCGGGACCTCCTCGCTTCAGCCTTGGGTCTTTTCTTATTCTCACATCCACCGTCAAGAGAGTCTAGTGAGGGAGAAGTAAGCATCGACTGCACCCCCAGTGGGTCCGAACTCAAGAGGCCTGTTGCAGGTTTCAACATTTTTGGTGCGGTGAGCGTGGACCGTAGCCGGTGAAGGAAAATCTTGAATTAGGTTCGATGACAGGAGATGGAGGGAATGGTTCTGACTCAGGCCACTCGCAGCCACCCGCGACAGGGGAGTGACTGGAGATGTTTGAGAAGTTCAAGCGAGAAGTCCTGCAGACAGTTCTCGCAGCAAGGAGCGAGTGCGAGACCCCGGCGGTCCCCGTGGTTCCGCCCCTGCAGATCGGCGAGAACGCACCGGGGCAGCGGCCGGGGAAGGAGGTGCCAACAGAAGGAAGTGCGCGAGATCTCCCGGGGCGGCAGCTGTTCAGCAGTCCGACGAGTGCTGAGGTGTGCGAGTTGGGTCCGCGCGAGAAGACCATTCGCCGAGCAGGGGAAGGGAGCCCCTTTTGCGAGATGATCCTCTCGGCCCCAGTGCCAGAGGGGTTTCGTGGGCCGGAGATGTCCTACTACACCGGCAAGGAGGATCCAGTCGTGCACCTGCAGTGGTTTGAGGACATGACATCAATCCTTCCCATGTCGGATGCTTTTCAATGCCGACTCTTCGCAACCACTCTGAAGGAGAAAGCAAGGGACTGGTTCCACCAACTTTCCGCAGGTTCCATCCACACGTTCGATGATCTGCGCCGAGGCTTTCGGCTGCGCTTCTCGACGTCAAAAAAGAGGAAGAAGGATGCGGAGGCTCTCTTCAAGATCAGGCAGAGGGAGGGGGAGTCCCTGGCACATTACGTGGATAGGTTCCAGGAGGAGATACACCTTGTGCAGGAGGTGCCGGGATTCGCCCTCAAGATGGCGTTCATCGTAGGGTTGCGAGACGGGTTCTTCAAGATGGACCTGAAAAGAAGGCCTCCTTCATCCTTTGAGGAATTGATGGAGCGAGCAGCAGAGGAGATTGAAGGGGAGGCGGCCAACCCGGAGTTCTACAGGAGGTTGACAAAGATGAGCGAGCCCGAGGTGAGGCAGCAAGAAGGAAGAAGGCGAGATGAACCCAGGGGTCAGGGGTTCGAAAGACTGCCTCGGAATTGGAGGAATCAAGAGCCCAACAACAGGTTGGGCTGGAGGCACCAGGAAGGACCGACGAGAGGTCAGGAAGAGGGGTACCAAGGAAGAGAGGCGGGAGGAATGAATCCGGGGTGGAGGCAGGGTCCCAGACCCCCTCACCCCCCAAGGGAGCAAGCTATGGCAGTAGGCCGAGGAAGAGGAGGCAGAGGAGCAAGAGGAGGGAGAGGAAGAGCAGGAAGAGGGGGCAGGGTGGCGTTGCCTTATTGTGACTTTCACCAGGAAGAAGGTCACGCGACCGCCACCTGCCCAGAATTCTTGGAGATGAGAGAGAGAGAGGTCAGCCACGGCGGCAGCAGGTCAGGATCGAGGAAATGCTCCCGGAGGCGGAAGAAGACCGATGCGAGGACATGGCGGATACAGGAACCACGGGGGAATCAGGGTGATTCATGGAGGGGTTGAGATAGAGGCCTCTCGCAAGAGGAGCTTCCAGGCGATGTTCCGAAGGGACGTCGCGTCGACTTCCCAGACCCCACCCCCCTCGGAGAAGCTCACCTTCTCCTCGGAAGACATGCCAGATTATGAGGATCCATTCTGCGACGCTCTGGTGATTCAGACGGCGATTGAAAATTTCACGGTCTCCCGGATCCTGGTGGATAACGGGAGCTCAGTGAACGTGATCTTCAAGAAGGCCTTCGACGCAATGGAGGTGGAAAAGAAGAGGGTGCAGGCCTCCGATGGACCGCTGTTTGGTTTCTCAGGAGAGCGGAAGGAGGTCAAGGGAGGTGTTGGTCTCCAGGTGACGCTAGGAGGAGTCCCAAGAAACTGCCGGTTCGTCATTGTGGACGCTCCGAGCAGCTATAACGCCATTTTCGGACGCCCCCTCATCAGCGCCTTCCGGTGCGTGCCCTCATCGTACCATCAGTGCTTAAAGCTCCATAGTGGAGGAGTCCAGGTCCGCGTCCGAGGAGATGCTAAGGTGGCGAGACAGTGCTATGTGACTGCCGTCAACACCATCTCTTAGATGGCGGATGCTAAGAAGATGGATGAGGAGATGGCGAGGCCGGAGGGGCCAGGAGAAGAAGTGGAGAAGAGAGAAGTAGGGGGAGAGGGCGATGCCCGAGAGGAGAATATGGAGGTCGCTCGTGAGGAGCAGGAGGTCGAGTTGATGGAGGTCGCTCGTGAGGAGCAGGAGGTCGAGTTGATGGAGGTCGCTCGTGAGGAGCAGGAGGTCGAGTTGATGGAGGTCGCTCGTGAGGAGCAGGAGGTCGAGTTGATGGAGGTCGCTCAGGAGGAGCAGGAGGTCGAGCCGGTGGAGGCGGAAGGAGTCGCAGAGGAAGAGGCCCGGGTAGAAGGGCGAAAAACAAAGGGCCAATGGGAAGAGCCAGCCCGGCTCGAGGCGGCAGAAGAGGTGGTGGAGATGGAGGTCCTCACCCAGGAGGGAAGAGTGAAAGAGGTGCGGATCAGCGGGGGTCTCGGCCCGGAGGACAGGGTGAAGATGCTGGAGTGCATCCAGAAGAACGTGGATGTCTTCGCATGGAGCGCAGCTGATATGCCAGGCATCGAGGCGGACGTGGCTTGCCATCGTCTCAACCTCGATCCAGAAGCCCGTCCCATCCGGCAGAAAAGAAGGACCTTCGCCAGCAAGCTCGAAGGACCCATCCGCGAGGAGGTGGCAAAACTCCTCGAAGCAGGTTTTGTATCGGAGATCCAGTACCCAGGCTGGGTCTCCAACGTCGTAATGGTAAAAAAGGCCGATGGCCGCTGGCGTATGTGTGTGGATTTTTCATTGTTAAATAAGGTCTGCCCTAAAGATTGTTATCCCCTGCCTCGGATCGACGCGCTGGTTGACTCAGCCGTCGGTTTTTCTGTGATGAGTTTTTTGGATGCTTTTTCAGGTTATCACCAGATCAGAATGCACCCCCCGGACGTCAAAGACGTCTCATTCATCACCAGGGAGGGATGCTACTGCTATAAGATGATGCCCTTCGGGCTGAAAAATGCAGGAGCAACCTACCAGAAGATGATGGACTGGATATTCAGGGAGCAAAGAGGAAGGAACCTGGAGGTCTACGTGGATGACCTTATGGTGAAGAGCAAGTGCGTGAACTCTCACATCCGGGACCTCGAGGAGACCTTCGCCGCCCTACGCAAGTACAAGATGCGCCTGAACCCCCTGAAGTGTGTGTTCGGGGCCAGTAAAGGGAAATTCCTGGGGCATCTTCTCACCCCTTGGGGGGTAGAACCTAACCCGGACAAGGTTAAGGCCATAATGGAGCTGGGGTCGCCGCGGAACGCCAAGGAAGTTCAGCGCTTGACCGAAAGACTCGCGGGGCTGAGCAGGTTTCTCTCCCGAGCCGGGGAGAAATGCTCCCCCTTTTTCAAAACATTACGAGGTAACCGGAAGTTTGAGTGGACAAAAGAATGCGAAGAGGCCTTCCAGGCCTTGAAGAGCCAACTCACCAAAGCTCCGCTACTCCAAGGTCCCAAAGAGGGGGACGATCTATATCTATATCTCGGGGTCGGGGCAGAGGCCGTAAGCTCCGTCCTGGTTCGGGAGGAAGGAAAGAAGCAGCTGCCCGTCTACTACGTGAGCAGGGTCCTGAGGGAAGCGGAGCTCAGATACCCGATTTTGGAGAAGTTGGCCTTTGCTCTGGTCGTCGCAGCAAGGAAGCTCAGGCCATACTTCCAGGCCCATTCAATTCAAGTAGTGACGGACCACCCTCTCCGCCAGATCTTCGAAGGAGTGGAGCACTCGGGAAGGCTCGCAAAATGGTCGATAGAGCTAAGTGAATTCAACATTACCTTCGTCCCTCGACTATCCATGAAGGCGCAGGTGGTGGCTGATTTCATGGCCGATTATGTGGCTGAGATGAAGGAAGATGGAGCCCCTCGTCACGTTCCGTGGAAGCTGCTGGTGGACGGGGCTTCGGGCAAGAATTCTCTCGGAGGAGGGGTGGTGCTGGAGAGTCCCCACGGAGTAAAGATCGAGCAGACACTAGTGATACACTTCCCAATCACCAACAACCAGACGGAGTATGAGGCGGTGATCGCCGGTATACGGTTGGCCCAGGAGCTCGGAGTCCATGACGTGGAGGCCCTCACCGACTCGATGGTAATAACCTCTCAGATCAGGGGAGAGTTCGAGACGAGGGAGCCTGCGCTCATAAGGTACTTGGCCAAAGTGAGAGGTCTCGTGGGAACGTTCAAAACTTTCTCCATCCGGCACGTCCCTCGGGAGGAGAGCACCCCGGCGGATCGGTTGGCCAAATCCGGGCCTCGAGTCGGGGGGACCCTGACAGACCTATTCCGCCCTTCGATCGAGGAGGGAGAACTCATGGAAGTAGAGCAGCGGCCCTCCTGGAAGGATCCCTTCGTCACCTTCCTTGCAACGGGAAAGTTTCCGGAGGAGATTCCGGACCAGAGGCGCTTCCAATATAAGTCCGCCTACTACGTGCTCCACGAGGGGGACTTGTATCGGAAGACCCTCTCGGGCCTCCTGGCCCGATGCGTTTCAGAGGAGGAGGTCCCAAGGATCTTGGAAGAAGTTCACTCCGGCGAGTGCGGCAGCCACTCGGGGAGCAGGATGTTGGAGGCCAGAATAATGAGGCAGGGGTACTTCTGGCCAACCCTAAGTAAAGACGCGACAACCTTCGCCAAGAGGTGCCAGAAGTGCCAAATGTTCGCCCCACTTCAGCTCATGCCAGCTCAGAGGCTAAAGAGTATCACGGCGCCCTGGCCATTCGCCATATGGGGGATGGACCTGGTAGGACCCTTCCCCCAGGCTAGTGGGCAGAGGAGGTTTCTCCTAGTCATGATTGACTACTTCTCAAAGTGGTTGGAGGTCAAGACGTTGGCTAAGGTCACCTCCCAGGTAATCCGCAACTTCGTATGGGGGGAGGTCATTTGTCGACATGGGCTTCCACAGGCCATAGTAACGGATAATGGTCCGCAGTTCGCAAGCGAGGAATTCATCAGCTTCTGTGGCCAGCTGGGGATAGACCTCAGGTTTGCATTCGTTCACCATCCCAGGAGCAACGGGCAGGTGGAGGCGGCAAACAAGGTCATCGTGAACCTGCTCAAGAAGAAGGTGGAAAATCTGAAGGGCAATTGGGTGGAACAGCTTCCATCGGTCTTGTGGGCCCTAAGAACTACCCCCAACACCGCCACGGGAGAGACCCCTTTCAAGCTCTCTCACGGCTGCGAGGCCGTCATCCCCATAGAGTTCGAGGTTATGACACCACGGGTAAAGGCCGCCGCAAGTGGAGAGGAAGATTGGAGAGCCGAAAACGAGGAGGAGTTGCGGCTCTCCCTCGACCTCATCGAAGAAGCTCGGGACCTAGCAACCATTCGCCAAGAAGAGGTCAAGCGGCGGATGGCCAAATATTTCGACAAGCACGTCAGGGTCAAGCAGTTCGAGAAGGGAGATCTGGTGCTCAAGAAGGTCGACGCGGCCGGAAGGTCCGCCGCGGTGGGAAAACTTAACCCCAACTAGGAAGGCCCCTATGTCGTGGAAGAGGCACTAAAGTCTGGGGGGTATCGCCTTCAGAATGTGGAGGGTCAACCTCTCAGCCACACATGGAGTGGTGACGATCTTAAACGTTTCTATCCCTGAAACTATGTAATAAAAATGTTTTGAAATAAGAATATTTTGTTTAACGTATGTGTTTGAGATTGATACTGCAGCTTGTAGGAAAAACCCCGAAGGCTCCAAAAAAGGCCCCGAGCAGACCCGCTGTCCAGGCTCTCATCTAGCTGACAGGTCCGAAGGCTCACTCGGAGGCAGGTTCTATGTTGAAGAAAAGATGGCCCCGAGCAGACCCGCTGTCCAGGCTCACATCTAGCTGGCAGGTCCGAAGGCTCACTCGGAGGCAGGTTCTATGTTGAAGAAAAGATGGCCCCGAGCAGACCCGCTGTCCAGGCTCTCATCTAGCTGACAGGTCCGAAGGCTCACTCGGAGGCAGGTTCTATGTTGAAGAAAAGATGGCCCCGAGCAGACCCGCTGTCCAGGCTCTCATCTAGCTGGCAGGTCCGAAGGCCCACTCGGAGGCAGGTTCTATGTTGAAGAAAAGATGGCCCCGAGCAGACCCGCTGTCCAGGCTCTCATCTAGGTTGCAGGTCCGAAGGCTCACTCAGAGGCAGGTTCTATGTTGAAGAAAAGATGGCCCCGAGCAGACCCGCTGTCCAGGCTCTCATCTAGCTGGCAGGTCCGAAGGCTCACTCGGAGGCAGGTTCTATGTTGAAGAAAAGATGGCCCCGAGCAGACCCGCTGTCCAGGCTCTCATCTAGCTGGCAGGTCCGAAGGCTCACTCGGAGGCAGGTTCTATGTTGAAGAAAAGATGGCCCCGAGCAGACCCGCTGTCCAGGCTCTCATCTAGCTGGCAGGTCCGAATGCTCACTCGGAGGCAGGTTCTATGTTGAAGAAAAGATGGCCCCGAGCAGACCCGCTGTCCAGACTCTCATCTAACTGGCAGGTCCGAAGGCTCACTCGGAGGCAGGTTCTATGCTGAAGAAAAGATGACCCCGAGCAGACCCGCTGTCCAGGCTCTCATCTAGCTGGCAGGTCCGAAGGCTCACTCAGAGGCAGGTTCTATGTTGAAGAAAAGATGGCCCCGAGCAAACCCGCTGTCCAGGCTCTCATCTAGCTGGCAGGTCCGAAGGCTCACTCGGAGGCAGGTTCTATGCTGAAGAAAAGATGGCCCCGAGCAGACCCGCTGTCCAGGCTCTCATCTAGCTGGCAGGTCCGAAGGCTCACTCGGAGGCAGGTTCTATGCTGAAGAAAAGATGGCCCCGAGCAGACCCGCTGTCCAGTCTCTCATCTAGCTGGCAGGTCCGAAGACTCACTCGGAGGCAGGTTCTATGTTGAAGAAAAGATGGCCCCGAGCAGACCCGCTGTCCAGGCTCTCATCTAGCTGGCAGGTCCGAAGGCTCACTCGGTGGCAGGTCATAAATTCTCAAAGGGTGACCTCAAGAGCACTCGCATAGACCACGCGCCGGAAAGGCGATCTCACCCCACTTTCATGACTACCTAAGCGAAACCCCGGTCTGGGCGAATGGTAAGGAGGTACGAGTGGGGCAGGAAGCGGGAAGTCAAAAAGGGGGCAGCACACCTAAGTCATCTTCGAGCATTCGCTGGGTGGCCAGGACAGTCGCGCTACGACCTAACGTCCTAATGAGCCTAGCGAGGTATAACGGCGAATGAGAAAGAAGTAACGTCCTAATGAGCCTAGCGAGGTATAGCGGCGAATGAGAAAGAAGTAACGTCCTAATGAGCCTAGCGAGGTATAGCGGCGAATGAGAAAGAAGTAACGTCCTAATGAGCCTAGCGAGGTATAGCGGCGAATGAGAAAGAAGTAACGTCCTAATGAGCCTAGCGAGGTATATCGGCGAATGAGAAAGAAGTAACGTCCTAATGAGCCTAGCGAGATATAGCGACGAATGAGAAAAAATAAGATAGCACAAAAATTGTAACCCAGGTATATCTCACAAAGGGGCTCGCCCGGTTCGTGATTACATTCAAAATGATGAATAAAAAAGAGTAAAAAACACAGGGCCCATCTCATGGGTCGGCAGGCTTCTCGCCAGAAGATCCATCGCTCTCGCCCGAATCCGGTAGGAGGGCGTCTTCTCGCGGCTCGCCATCCCCATCTTCCGGGAAGGGGATCGGAATGAAGAGCTCGGGGACGACCTGTCGGGCAGAGAGGCATTCGGCCTCCTCCTTCAGGTACCCAGCCTGCCGCAACACCTGCAGCGCGTGCTTCACGGCGCTCTGGGCGTTCTCCTGCATCAACTACTCCAGTTCGTGGTGGGGGTAAAAGTGCCCCCCACTCCCCAAGGCGAGTGCCGAGACCTCGGCTTCTCGCGACCGCTGGGCCTCGGCCTTAACCAGCCGGACTTCCTCCTCAAGGCCGGCCACCTGAGCACGAAGCATCCCGGCAACTGTGGTATCCTAAAAATAATAATAAAGGTGGTAAGAAGAAAGTGCATCAATCGGCAACAGGTCACTCGCGGGGAGGGAGAAAATATATACCTCTGCAACGGGGCGGCTGGCGAGAAGGGCTTCCGCAGCTGCCAACTTCGTCCTGAGTTCCTGCGCCTCGGCAGAAACGATGGTCCTGGACTCCTCAACCTCCGCCAAGCTCCGCGCCAGTTTGATGCTCCGGCGCGAAGACATATGCGCGAGCTCGAACGCCCGCAGCATGGCCCTGGCGCTCTCATGGGCGAGAACCTGAGTCGTCTCGGCATCATAGACTTCAGCATCTTCCCGGCTGTAGAGGGCATACGCGATGGCATAAGCCTCACCACTGGCGAGGTCGCTCTCTATCCACGACGGATGGAGGGTGGAGAGCGAAACCCTGTTGACGTTCCTGTCCCACTTTACCAGGGGAGCCCCCGAGGGGTCCACGTACTTCTCGCCGCTGGGGAAGTTCCGGTGGTCCTTGGGCAATGGAGGCGGCGGCAACGACGATCCCGCACGAAGGGTAGTCTCACCTGGCGCACCCACCCCCGGGGTTTGAGTCTGAGCACTCGCCCCTAGGGTCTCGTCCAGGACCCCCTTCCCCTTGGCGGAGGGGGGATTTTTTGATTTCTTGGAGGAAGTGGAAGTCAGCGCCCCAGGTTTTCGTTTCTTTCCGCTAGGCTTGGAGGAGGAGGGTTCCTCCCGACAGGCATCCGCGGCGGCCTGTGCAAAGGACACGGAAGCCCCAGAGGGACGCGGCGGATGAAGGGGGAGGCTACGCACGCCTGCATAATATTGCGAATGGTTTAGCGAATGGTGTAAGAATCATAAGGCCGAAACGAACGAAGTCCCAAAAACTTACCCTCGCCCTGCGGAATGAGCGGAAGCGAGTTGACGTTTCGCCGGAGATAGACGAGGTCCATCCCGTGCTCCAGAATATATTGGTGGAGTTTGGCCTCGTGCCCCCCTAGGGTCGGGGGGCGGAAGGTTGACTCCTCCTGCACCGGGGCGAGAAGGGTGTTTCCTAGGCTCCCGCTGACGAAGATGAAACGGCGAACCCAGTCGTGGTTTTTGTTCGGGAGCCCGTAGTGCTTGAGTGGGTTCAGACCCGAGAAGAACGAGATGCCGTTGGTGCAGCGGAAGGTGTAGAGTTTGCGGAAGACGGGCAGCGAAAACTCGATCCCCTCTTCTCGCAGATAGCTCGCGTACCCGACCAGCATGGCGATGGAGTTGGGGTTGAGCTGGCCGGGCACGACTCCGTAGTACTTGAAGGTCTGGCGGAGTTCCGGCCAGATGGGAAGGCGAAACCCCACCTCGAAGTGCTCTAGCGGGATCGCGAGAGCACAGGGCGAGATGGAGTTTAGGCGCTCGTCCGGCCTGGGCTTTCGCGCCTCGAACCCTGGCGGAATGTAATCCGCGACCGCAGTCAAGTAAGCCTCTTCGGAGAGGTCGCATGAATCGAAAGTATGGTTGACGAATGCGCTGGCACACCTGGCCCTACCTTCCGCATCACCACCCATTTCGCGAATGCCGAAGGATAAGGGAGCAGCAGAGAAGAGAAAAGCGCGAGTGCTAGCGCGAGGAAAGAGAGGGAGCGGATGGTAAGGTATTTAATACGGTGGTTGAAAGACCTATTTATAGAGGGGCTAAACGGCGTTTGGGCTTTCGAGGTAACGGGTGTGCGGATAGCAGTCGCGCCTTCCCGACGCCTCGGAACCCGGGCCGATCCCTCTCGCCCATTAATGACAAATGCCCTGTGGCTATTCGCTCATCGACTACGCGAAAGAGGTTAAGAAAGCATTCGGCAATAGCAAAGCATTCGGCAATACCCAAGCAAGATATAGGAAATAAGAGACAAGGAATAGAGCATTCGCAAATCACAGGGCATAAGATTATTACAAACAGAAATGAAGTTCAGCATCCGCGGTACAGAAAACAGAAAAATAACAAGAAGGGCGAATGAAGACTAGCTCAATACTCCTCCCAGACCCACCGACCTCGCCTTCGCGACCCAGCTTCCAGGGGCATTCGCGGGCGGTAATACGCGAGCATGTTGGTGATCTCATGGGAAGCCTGTTGGAGTTGGTCCCGGGCTCGCGCGGCGTGTCTTTCGGGAGACAACTCCCCTCCTTCACCCCCCAGGCGCTCCACCGTCGCGAGAATGCGCGAGTAGTCCCGCCGAAGGTCCTTTAACTCACGCGCGACTCCCAGCCGCACGTCGTCCACCTGGCCGGCGACGTTCCGCTGGATGTGGATGAGCTTCCCCAAGACCTCCGTGATCCGCTCCTTCAGGGTCGCGTGATCTGAAGAGTCGCCCAGAAAGTCAGCAAGATCCCCAGGGGAAGGGAGAGGCGAGAGCATCCCCTCTTCCCCCTCGTTGTAGGAATCAAAGAGGGAGGCTTCCCGATAGCCTGCGAAATCACAACTAGGTCAGTAGCGGTAAAATATGCGAGTACGATAGGGGCAGGTGAGTGAACTGACCTGGGGTGGGGTCCTTATGACCTGAAGGGCGAGACGAATGGGGGAGGACCCCAGACAAGCCTGCGGAAGGTGGTAGGACCTTCCCTTTCCCGGGGCGGTAAAGCGGAGGAGGAGGAGCCGGAGCATTCGCACGATCATCAGCACGGAGGTGCTGACCCAGTTCCCGCTCAGGGGAGACCCTCCGTTCATTCGCGGTAACAGAGGGGTTCTGCTGGGCAGGAGAACTTTGGAGAATGAAGTCCCGCAGCGGGACGTCAGGGTTGAGGGCTGCGAAAGGGTAATGGTCAGTCACAAGCAACATGAAAGGAAAATCGAGAGGGTTCACAACTTACAGGATTGAAGTATAGTCTCGCCCGGAGGGGGTGGGGGAGCGAGGTCCAGATCTGGAGGCCTCTCATCCGGGGGAGGTGGCACCGCGACACTGCTCGAGACGGCCCCGTGGCCGGTCTCGGACATCGAAATCCCCTGCGAATGGTCAGAGCAAATGCAGGGTAAGGGGAGGAACTAAACAGAAGGGCGAGAGGAATCCTCATACCTGCATCCCGGGGTCCGGAGGATTCCTCACCGGAAGAGTATCCGCCGGCGGAGTGTTCGCCGGTGGAGTATCCGCAGGAGATTCCGAGGCAGTCTCGCCTCTCTGACGATTCAGCCGAATCGCCTTGGCTCGACGCGAGACGTAGGGGGCGCTCGGATCCCGTTTAGACATCAGCCAGGGAGCAAATTTGGCTGCCTTGGGGGCAGTTACAGCTTGGGCCGCAGCCAGACGCTCGATCATCTCCCGCGAGAGGGGTCTCGCGGAAGGCTTGTGGGAAGACATTAATATCGGTGAAAGACTAAGGAAGAAGGTCCGAATCGAGGGTTGACAGCGCTCTAGGAAAATCTGACATGAAGAGATATATATAGGGCAACGGTGGGACCCACAGAATCTTGTGGGTCCAGTCAGCAAGCACTCACCAAATACAGGGTTGGACTGTTCTTTCCGAGCGTAGTAACCGCTCGCAAAGAGCGGGGATTGTGTACAACCCGTATTCGCCGAGTGGGTCCCTCAAGCCAACTGGCGTGACCTGGGTCAGCCAGATCATTCGCCCCGGCTAGGAGGTGGAAGTACCCCCGGGTTGGTGGGGGTAAGCTGCGGAAGAGAAGGAACTAGGCGAGTGGTGCCCTCACGGACCACTCGCCCGGAAGCATGGGCATTCGCCCAGCTAAGCGGGTGCCCAGCGAGTGGTGCCCTCACGGACCACTCGCCCAAAAGGATTTGAGGGGAAAATGACCATAATACCCCTTGTGGGCTGCAAATAGCCCTTCAGAACAGCGGAGTTAGGCTATTAACAGACCAATTTGGGGTGCGGTTAGTAAAACTAAAAGGCGGATTCAGCTATTTGCAGACCAGCCTAGAAAAATCTATAAATAGACCCTTAAGGGCACCTTGGAGGAGATCCGATTTTAGAGAATCCTCTCCTCCAGGCTAATTTTTGGTCGGCTGCTAGTGCCCTCCAAGGTGCCCGGTTGAGCTCTGGTTTGGGAGGGGAAGCTCTCTAAGATTTTCCGGGTGTGTGGCGGGACCTCCTCGCTTCAGCCTTGGGTCTTTTCTTATTCTCACATCCACCGTCAAGAGAGTCTAGTGAGGGAGAAGTAAGCATCGGCTGCACCCCCAGTGGGTCCGAACTCAAGAGGCCTGTTGCAGGTTTCAACATCTTTGATATGATTGTTTCTTGGATTGACTTGATGTTATGTGCCTACTCAGAGGAGTGGTCGGAGGGTGACCAAAGGACGGTGGAGGATACAATGGATCCGGAACTGCGGTTGCCTAGGCGGGCTGTGCTCGGGAGGAGAGAGCTACCACGATCTCTTAGACAAGGGAGGAGAAATAGAAATGCTTCTCTGATATCCATTCAAACACACACCATGCCTTTAAATAGTCCTACAAGACTCATTAATACAACTAACATTCATAAAGACATTGACCTCTAACTATGACTCTCAACTAGCACTCATAAAGACCCATAAGTGCAAGACAATAATGATAAACCCATAATAAAGATAATTAGGCTGCAACCCATAACCCTTGATCACTTGAATTTCAGGATTCCCATGCTTTCAGTCTCTGATTTATTAACTTGGAGTTGAAGTGACGATCTTTGTATTCATGCATAATATTAATGGTAATGTTTGAAAGTTGTGGTCATGTTTTACTGACGTCATCTTTTTTTATTGAGTTTTAGCACAGATATGCCGAAATCAAATTTTACTGTGGAGCTTGATGCTGCAAATGCCACATGGTTGTCACATGATGTTGCTATGTTATCATCAAAAACTGGAGAACTACTTCTACTGACTTTGGTAAATGATGGAAGGTAGATCTTTACGTTTAATATTTCTCTTGTTTATAGTTTGCTATATTCAGACTGTGAAGCCTGCAGATTTAATCTTTACAAGTCATGCTATGATCAATTTTACATATTACTTCCATAGTTTTAAGTAGTAAGAGTCGACGTGAGTAGGAGAGAAAAAGAATCATTTCATTAATGCAATTCCTACCCATGTATATATATTTGAGATATGATCAAAAGGAAATGCACAAATACGAGATTGCCACTATCTAACACAACACATTACACTGGGACATATAAAATAATGTGATACTTGATATGCTAATTCAACTCTCCTCCTCATGCCGGATGAATGATATCTATCATTTCCAATTTGAGTATATCATTTATAGAGATATCACAACTAAGACTTTTTGGTGAAGACATCCACTAGCTGATTTTTGGAGTGAACAAATGGATTACCAACATTCTCTTTGTCAAGATGATCTTTTATAAAATATCTATCCACTTCAACGTGCTTGGTCATATCATGTTGAACTGGATTGTGTGCAATGCTGATGACGACTTTATTGTTTCAATTTCAATAATATAGGCTTAAGATGATGGATCCCCATGTCCTATAGAGTAGATGTCAACCACAAGCCTTCGTAGAGACCTCGGGACATGACCCGGTATTTCACTTATGCACTAGATCATACCACCACATTTAGCTTCTTGCTCCTCCAGGTCACCATGGTGCCTCCCACAAAGGTACAAGAGCATGTGGTGGACTTTCTATCGTCAACTTCCTACCCAATCAGTGTCTGCAAAAACTTCAATTGGTTATTCTTGGAGAATAATAGTCCATGACCAGGGGGTTTCTTAAGGTACTCAAAACACGATGAGCTACCTCTTGGTGTCGGACCCGGGGGCTTGCATATGTCTGCTCAATGCTCACAACATATGTTATATCAGGGCATGCGTATGATAACTATATCAGTCTTCCTGCCAATCTCTGATAGCTAGACACTTCAACTTTATTACCATCTTTATCCTCGCTGATCTTGTGATTTGTCTTAATGGGAGTATCCACTGGAGCACACCCAAGCACCCTCATTTCCTCCTGAAGATCCATGACATATTTTTATTGGGAAATGAAGATGCCTTTATTGAATCTCGCCACTTCAATTCCAAGAAAGTATCTCAAACTCCCTAGATCTTTGACCTCAAATTTTTTGGCCAAATGAACTTTAAGAGAGTCAAATCTTCTTAGTATCATCACCTATGCTCACAATGTCATCCACATATACATTGAGAACAAGGACTTTTGGACCCGCCTTTTTACAAACATAGGATTATCAGACTGTCCCTGCCTATACCCAAATTGAATCATGGCCTTGTAGAATCTTCCAAACCAGGGTCTGGGTAATTGCTTTAACCATCCAATGTTTTCTTAGGTGGCAAACCGCACCTTCTTGTCCTTTTTTTTTTCTTATGAACCAAGGATGAAGATTCATATATACTTCTTCCTACAACTCCCCATGAAGGAAGTCGTTCTTTACGCTTAGTTTGCGATCTTCCTAACCTAGACAGGTTGCACATGATAAAATAACTTGAATAAAATCCATCTTCATAATTGAAGCAGATGTCTCCTGATAGTCTACCTCTTGAGTTTGAGTATATCCTTGGGAAACCAACTTCACTTTGTAGTATTCCACTATGCCGTTTGAGTTCTGCTTTACAAAAAAAACTCATTTTGACTCGACAACTCTCTTGCCCTGTGGAAGTTGAGAAATTTCCCCGGTATAATTTTTCTCAAGAGCAAATATTTCCTCCTCTATGACTTCCTTCCATTTAGATATCTTCAGTGTAACCTGCCAATTCATAAGAATCACAATTGAGGATAAAGAAGTAATAAAAGTCAAATATTCATGCGTAAGATTATGATACGAAACATAGTTAGAGATAGGATGAGCGGTACAAGAAGATTTGCCTTTAAGACTGGCAATATGAAGATGAAGGTCATCTTCAGAGTTTGGGTCCGAGACGGGAACTGGTAGAATAGGAATCGAGAGTCCCTGACTTTCTGGGCACATGCATGTCGGCGATGATAGAGAAATCGGAGGCCGAGGAGTAATTCTAGTCGGTGGTATCACCTTTGTGGGGGATGACATAGGGAAGAGAGAGGTAATATGAAGAGGGATATCACCGACATGGACGGCTTCTTGCACCACGACATCACATGTATCTGTATCTCTTATCTCCCCCTGACGTGTAGGGGTGAGCATTATAAACTGCAAATCGAAAAAATCGCCTGCACCGCCTATATTGCACCAATTTTAAATCGCACCACAGTTTCAATGCAATGCAATTTAGGATTTTTATAAATTGAGCGTGGTACAATTTTCAGATCTTGAAGACTGCAAAAATCGCACCGCAAGTATTAGATGCTTAATTTAATCAAATATAATAAAATATAAAGCAATAATGTTCAATGTTAAAAATGAAATATCTAATTGTTGTGAGGTTACATTTGATTTTAAAACAAACATGAAACATAATTTAATTGATTAATTAAGTTGTTGTGAAATGTGATTCCACTTAGGAGACAAGCCGACAACAATATTTATTCATTGATTAAATTAGTTATTGTACATTGCGATTTTGCTTAGGCGGCAAGCCGACAACCAATATCCGCATAAAAAAATATTGAAGAGAAAGAGAAACAATTACAAAATTGATGTTGTGGAGGTTAATGAAGGTAAGGAGAAAAAGACACAAGTTGAAAGTGTAGGGGAAAAACATTGTTATGTGACGATGATTGTTAGGTGATAGGGTTTGAAGAAGAGGCGGGGAAAAAGAAGAGGAGGAAGAAGAAGAGGGGATTAGAATCAACCCCTAGGGCTCTTACCAAAATGATCTTACTCACAAGATGATCCAAATAAGAGACATACATATGCTTATATAGTGCCTAATTCTGAAACACGCAAGAGCTAACAGTAAATAACCGACGATCCAAAATACATGTGCGGTAATAAAATATAAAGCCGGCGGGTGCGCTATGCTTGCATGTACTACTGGAGAACGTTCGTCGTCGTGTTGGGGTTCATGTCCTCGTCGCCTCGGTCCCGACGTCGGCATATGCGCCGTGTCCTCGTCTCCTTGCCTTCTTCCGTATTTGTAACAATGCCACCCCCTCGAAAATTCGCCTTGTCCTCAAGACATAAGAAACTTCCTATACGCACTACAACGGGAGTGGTGGGGGGCGACTGAGCAGATCTTTTTGACGCCGCGACACAGGTATGCGGCAAATCCACAACCTCTATCTACTGAGGAGGATGGAGGGACGCCGCCGGATGGGGACAGGACGCCTTCCCTGCCAAGGGTAAAAGGACTCTCGCATGAGGAAAGCGCATCATCATGCGATCCCAATTGACATACACGTCGAGGGTACGAAGCCACACGATGACAAATATGGCGTTAATGTCACCGAGCTCAATAGAGTATAAATCAGCGCAAAGAGGGCAGGGGCCCACATTCATGTGCATGACCGTACAAAGACCCTCAATATTATTGCGGCGACTGCTGCCCAAGCAAATAGCTAAATGAGGGATAGGAGATAGGTGAATGTCGAACTGTGTCACAAGGCGCGAGAAGATGAAATTGTGGCTTGCCCCACTGTCAATCAACATCGTCAGGGAAGTGCCATACATGGAACTAGATAGCGTCATAGTGTGTGGGCCAGAGGTTGCGCCAACTGCAGAGCACATAAGTTCTAGATGATGCAGCCACATGTGGGGCCCTGTGTCAGCTGGTGAGTCATCTCCCTCCAGGGCTTTGAATTCCCCATGGTGACACGGAGCTCCTTCAGAGGACAGTCATGAGTCGGGGAGTAGTGATGTTTACAACGGAAACAGATTCCCTTAGTGCGAAGATCGTGGTACTCCTGATTGGTTATCCCGGGGCCATTCGGCGGCCGGAGCGGTCGGGGAGGTAGTCCGAGACACGGGGGAGCTGCAGTATGCACCTGGGGTGGCATCCGGAAGGGCGTTGGAGGGTAGGCACTCGGTCGGGGTGGAGAACTCCTCGGTGTCCGATCGGTGTCAATGATGGTGATATTGAAGTCCGTTTCCACCAAGTGGCCGAGATCCATGACATCCGTAATCATCCGGGGGTGGTCGGTGCGAAAGCGGGACCAAATATAGGGATTGGGGAAGGAGCCCCTGCATGAAGAAGCCCAATTAATGATCTGGCTGTATGCCAGGAATGTGTGTTGCCAAAGCAATGAACTCATCGATGTTGCCGTCAAGGAGGCCCGATTGGCGGGCATCACATAAACGTTTTACTTTCCCATTATATCGAATATCTTAGCGGAGGATGAGGTCCTGTTGGAGTTCCGACCAAGAGTGCGAATGGTTGTTCTGTCGCAACCAACGTACTTAATGGAGGGCCGACCCCTCTATCCCGATGAGAGCCGTAGTAACCTTTTGCGGTTCCGGGGTCAACTGAATGTCAAAGAATTGTTTCACACGTGCAATCCACCTCACGAGGTCGGTGCCATTGAAGGAATGAACATCGAACGAACAATGAGCTGGAGGGCAGTTAGCCGCCGACGGAATGGGATTCCGTGGAAGATCCGGATGCACACCGAGAAGCGATGGGGAGTTCACGTTGGAGGTCGAGGAGGATCTCGCTTGGCTGGAGAGGAGGGTGTTAAACTTAGCATCATGAGCATCGAGGCGGCTGGGAATGACCGAATCCATATGAGGCAGAGGTGTTGCTGTGTCAGAGGGCACCGTGGAACAAAGCTGTTGGGGCATGCACGTGTGAGTAGGGTTGGTGCAGTACGAGAATCTGGAGCGACACTGTGGAGATTGGCAAAAATCGCTGACGGATGCAAATTCGCAGTGTGGTGGCGAGGCGAGACGAAGACGTGCAGGAGTATTGTCACGTTGTCGAGAAGGCAACGAGGTCGCGCTGCGGGATCGTCTGCGAGATGAGGCACTATCGACGAGGGAGAGAACGATGAAATCGCGATCGGGCGAGACAAAGTGACACGACAAGGCAGACACGTAAATGAGCTACGCAGGGCAAACACGGAAAGGGGGCTCGTCTTCAGGCAACAAATTCCACGTCCGGAAGAGTGACAGGTCGGACCAAATGTTAGGTGATAGGGTTTGAAGAAGACGAGGGGAAAGAGAAAAGGAGGAGGGGAAAAAGAAGAGAAGAAGGAAAAAGATGAGAGGTTTAGAATCAACCCTTAGGGCTCTTCCCAAAATGATCATACTCCCAAGATGATCTAAATAAGAGACAGATATAGGCTTATATAGTGTCTAGTTTTGAAACATGCAAGAGCAAACAGTAAATAGCTCACGACTCGATATACATGTGCGATAATAAAATATTAAGCTGACGGGTGCTCTATGCCTGTGCTCACTACTAGCGAACGTCTGTCGTCATTTTGGGATCCGTGTCCTCGCCACCTCGGTCCCGACGTTGACATATATGTCGTGTCCTCGTCCCTCGTCCTCTTCCGTAGTCGTAACAATGATGCTTCAAAGCACCCGTCTTTTATAAAGGTAAAGAGAAAACACAGTCAATTGAATTTTCATATGTTTTACATATTCTCATTGACACGTCATTTATATATTATCTTACATTACTCTTTCTTTTTATATCTATTATATGGAAAGAATGTGTACTTTTATAACTCATGTTAACCGATAATGATTAATTAACATGAAATACCACACTGCAAACTTTCTGTGCTTTGAATAATCAAGGAAGGCACATCTCTGAGCATGGAGATCAAATTTGTCCGGTGAGGTTGATGAATATGGACAAAATGACCCGTAGAGGAAGATGTGGTGTATGAACTATGATATGGGTGGAGAGACGAGCTATATAAGTAGCATAGTCAATAGCTCTGGACGAGAGGCGATTGATAAGATGAGTCATTGTTAACACGACATCACCCCAGTAAAACTCAGGAAGATGCATGATAGTGAGTAGATAACGAGCATCCTCAAGGAGGTGTTTGTTCTTTCGTCCGACTACTCCATTGCTAGTGGAGGTGTGCACACAAGTAGTTTGATGGAGAATGCCATGATTAATAAGATAAAGCTAGAATGGCTCACGATCGTCATACTTCCCTCCATTATCACTATGGAGGATACAAATAGTACCCTTGAATTGATTATCCACAATAATATGGAACATTTGAGAATAATCAAAGACTTCAATTTTCCTTTCAAGAAGATAAACACATGCGATGCGAGAAAAGACATCAATAAATGTAACAAACCTAAGAAAACCAGTAAGAGATAAAACGCGAGGACGCCAAACATCATAATATATTACATCGAACGGAAGCAAACTAGGAGAGGAAATATGAGAAAAACTATGGAGAATGTTTTTAGAAAGTTTACATACATCAGAAGACAAATGTTTAATAACGTAAGTAAAAGCCAAAAACAATTTTAAAAGATAAGCAGACGACGGATGCCCAAGACGCTGGTGCCAACGCCGATCATCCTCAACAGTGAGACTGCGACTGATGGTCAATGAAAGAGTGTGAGAGAGTAGCCTCTGATCCAGGAAGTTCAAGCCTCTATGATTCCTACCACTGTCAATGTTCTGCCTCGTTTTTAGATCTTGAAAAATGGAGTCACGAAAAAAAGTTAATGAGCAATTCAAGGATCTTGCAATATTATTGATGACAAGTAAGTTGCGAGGAAAGGATAAAACATGCAGAACAAATATAAGAGGGATAGTGGGGGAGCACATGATCTAGCCCTTGTCCGCAATAGGGACAACTGACAAGGGGCCATTGGCAGAAACAACTTTGTCACGGTCTAATAAAGGAGTATAGAAAACAAAACCCGAAGCGATCTTGCATATGATGATTAATAGCACCCGAGTCAATGATCCAATTAGAGGGGGTTATGAAAGTAGTATGTGCACTGGGTAGTGGAGGAGGCACCTAAATATGAATTTCCCTCAGATCATAGTAGACGCCTAAGTGCATCAAGTTCATCAGCTGACAAGACACTAGAAGACGGTGCATGAATAGTAGGCTCCTCATGGAGTTCAATGGTATAAGCAACATCTTGGGATCAGGTACTCAAAGGACGAGTACCACTCTGGCCTGGAGCACGACCACATTCTTTAATTCCCCTACTTGGAGGGGCAGGGCGAGGTTTCCTGCCACAATAAGAACATAAAGAGGTAGGGTTTCCCGGTGTCCCATGACTAAAACTAGCCTAGGCAGAATGATCAGTAGTCATTCAGACAGAACAATCAGTAGTGATGTTTGAACTTAGAGATCGCTGTCGATTTTCATCACCCAAAATCATACTGAATGCTTACCTAAGAGAGGGAAGCGAAGAACTATGGAGGACATGAGTGTGCATGGTATCAAACTCCATGTTCAATCCCATCAAGAACACATGTACTCTATAACAATCCTCCTCCTTCAACTAGACAACATCTATAGTGCATACCAGAGCAAAGTACTGAAAATTATCCCTTGCTTGATACAACCTCTCGAACTCAGAGAAATAAGAGGCATTCACGGAGCCCTGTTGTAGTTCAAGAATTCAACACGTGAGTTCATAAACTTGAGTAGAGTTGCTGATTTGTGAGTAGGTCTCACGAGCACAAGTCCATATCTCGTAGGTAGAATACGTAAGCATATAGATCCTATTTACCATATAAGACCGAGTGGAGAAGTCATGAGACGTCTAAGGAATTATCGGAATCCCTCTTCCTCCATGATAAATCAGTCTTGGGTGACTCAGTCACGGTCCCATCTATATAACCATACAACAAACATCTACATATAGCGTGTTGAGCAGCACTAGACCATTCAAGGTAGTTGTTCTTATGAAGTTTCACAGTAGTAACCTTTAGCGAGCTAGAGTGGCCATGAGTTCTCTGAGGGTCACTCATATGTAGCATTTGAACATTGGGCAGCAAAATTGAAGAATCCACCGTGGAAAAACGGCTCGAATAGGACCAAGAAGAACAAGAAAAATAAGCAATCAACTCAACATATCACACCACCATAAAACTTTATAGCATGTTGAAGAGGCCATAAGACAGCTCCGATAGTCGTCAATTTGTGAAAGGGAGTCCAGTAGGCTGTTTACTAGATCAAGGAAATGCATATGGTGTAACGACCCAGGTCCGACTCCAATCGGGACAACGTCCATCGAGAGCTCCATCGGGACCCAGCTGGCAACGTTACCGGGCTGCAACCCAAGCACCCCAACCCCTCTCCATCCACAGGCGGGTTGTTGGTGGCCACAGCCTCCCTTCGATGAGGCAAACTCGATAGTTAAGTGTGCAGCACGGGGACTTCCCAGGAGGTCACCCATCCCAGTACTATTCCAGCCCTAGCACGCTTAACTATGAAATTCTTCCACTTTTCATCACCAACTGAGCTGCACACTTAACTATCGAGTTTGCCTCATCGAAGGGAGGCTGTGGCCACCAACAACCCGCCTGTGGATGGAGAGAGGTTGGGGTGCTTGAGCTGCAGTCCGGTAACGTCGCCAGTTGGGTCCCGATGGAGCTCTCGGTGGACGTTGCCCCGATTGGAGTCGGGCCTGGGTCGTTACAATAAAAAGTGCACTTTTTATTGTAACGGTCGCAAAGCGAGGCTGTCGGTGGACGTTGTCCCGATGGTAAGTCCGGGGCCGAGTAGTACTGGGATGGGTGACCTCCTGGAAGTCCCCGTGCTGCACACTTAACTATCGAGTTTGGCTCATCAAAGGGAGGTTGTGGCCACCAACAACCTGCCTGTGGATGGAGAGGGGTTGAGGTGCTTGGGCTGCAGCCCGGCAACGGTCGCCAGGAGAGGCTGTCGGTGGACGTTGTCCCGATGGTAAGTCCGGGGCCTTGGGACGTTACATATGGCTTGCAAGAGGACTACAAGTAGATCGCTGGCGGCGACGGAATGCTTCAACCTATGGGATGAGTGTCGACTGCAGGAATCGACGTTTCACCCCTTAGGGCATTGAGGGAGGCTCGACAAGCTTGCCGAGCACACAGAACGCCTCAGGCGAGCAGGATTGACGAGACACTGTGGAGGGTAGGCGGGATTGATGAAGACGAACATGGATAAACGAAGAGAATTGCGTGTGGTTGACGAAACTGAGACCGCGAGCTCGACAAAGCCGGGATCAACGTTTATGGGTGAGGCTCGACTCCTTTGCTCTAATATCCAGTCGACGTGAATAGGAGAGAAAAAGAATTATTTTATTAATTCAATTCCTATTCATACATATACTTGGGATACGATAAAAATGAATACACAATTACGAGATTGCCATTATCTAACACAACACATTTCATTTTAACATATAAAATAATGCGAGACTTGATATGCTAATTCAACTTTAAGTACATTTTCTAGTTTAGATTGTTTAATATTTTATATATTCCATCCCTCTTCTTTTGCAGAGTTGTTCAAAGACTTGATCTTGTGAAATCTAAAGCTTCAGTGTTGACTTCGGTTAGGTTCCTTCACTCACTAGCTTATCTTCTTCACAAGTTTATTACTTATTTACCTCATCACTCCTTCGTTATATGATTAGCGATTATCTCGTTACTTGTTTTTGATCAGTCAATTACAACAGTTGGGAGTTCATTTTTTTTCTTGGGTAGTCGTTTGGGGGACAGTCTTCTGGTACAATATAGTTGCGGAACTTCGTTACCGACATCTGTGCATGCTAAAGAAGAGGTACAAACCTTGCATATCCATATCCTTAAATTTTACGAATAAAGGTGATTCTCTTTCTTTTATTCATGTTGTTATAAACACGGAGTGATGGATGGAATGATTTGATATCGGATATCACAAATTCCAAAGAATTTCACCAATGAATCTGGGAAATGAGTTCCAAAGTTTTAGGTCCATAATCTAATAAATATGCTAAATTATTAATTTTAAATTTGTCTAATCTAAGAAAGGATTTTGTTTTTGCAAATTTACGATTTCCAACACTCAGTTGGAGAATATATATTTTTCACTCCAAACTTGCTTGTAATTTCTTGAAATATTGAAGTTAATATTACTTTTAATATGATATCAACATGTTCATCCCTTGAAGATATGCAACCACTGATCAAGCCACTGTTGATTTTTCTCCTTTGAGTTTGCCACTTCAAATGTGTTTGGTGTTGTCATATTGTCCTACATTGTGTGAAAAGTTGATGACTTGTTTATTATAAGATTAGAGTTTAATAGGTCTTCAATCTTGATTTTGTGGTCTTCATCTGTAAATGTTTACACATCCCTCGAGCAATGGCTCTAAACTGAACTTGTACACTTAACTTATGACCATTATGCTTGCTTATCTATTTCAATATTTCATAAGTTTTCCTCGAAGGAAGATGCAAATACATGTTGTAGATCTTCTATCAACAGTAAATCTAGCATTTTTTGCATTTATATAAGCCCCTGGATTACTGGACTAGGCTATTACATTTTTACCTGGACAATACCAACTCTTGTCGGTGTGGCCTATCATATTGAAGAAAAATATGGAAGCTTGTATGTGTTTGTTCTTAGGATCATGGATGAATTGACTTACTATATCGACAACATAAGTTATATGCCTATATCTACTGTTATAATAGATATAAAAATTAATCTCCTAACAATTGTTGATATCTTCTTGTTTCTATTGCACATCATGTCTTCTTCATCTAATCTATGATTATGTTCAATAGCTGTCATAGCTGCCATATATTTAGTTTTCTTGTTTCTTTTAGGAGATTCACCACGCACTTCTGTTGAGAAATTAAGATGCGCCTTTGGAGTATGAATTTTTGATACCCAGGAAGTACTTAGTCTTTCCAAGTATTTTAAAATCACTCTTCGGATAGAAAATTTTTATGGGGCTCTTTTTTAAGTTAGGTTATTTCGTTGTAACAATAATATCATCCCCATATACCGATAAGGATGTGTCTTCTCTTGTTGTTGAATGCTTTGTAAATAGAATGATCTCTTTTTGTCTACGCTATTGGGGGCATCACTTTCTGAGTCTCTCAAGCCATGCTTTTTAATCCAAATAATACTTTCCTTAACTGGGATACTTCAGAACCACTGAGATTATCAACAAACCTAGGTGATGATTCAATGATTATCTTCATTTAAGTTAGAGTCTAAGAAAACAATTTTCATGTCAAATCATAATAAATTGCAATTTAAAACACTACGACTACCTGTAGAGGAGTTGGTGCTAGGTGGAATTAAAGAGGTGTTTCTTATTTTCCAACTAAGTTCTGTTCCCTTGAAGATGAGCATCTTTGAAGAAGGTAATTCTTAATGAAGTTGACATTCATATAAGTTAGAGACTTCTTAGCCTTTCTCTTGGGGTCGGCCCGCCTCTGTTGCAATGGAGGGGTGGTGGGAAATGGAGGGGCTCCCACCTTTCCCATTGGAGGCCGACTGCCACCGCCCCTCCTAGAATTGTTTGGGCCTCCCTTTCCCACCCCACCACTCTGCTGGCAAAGGGAGCCCCTCCGCCCATTCAAGCAATAGCCTTAGTGGTGTGGTTGTAACACTTATAGCCTGTTTTTGGTGGTTGAGTACCACGCGAACACGCTTGGATCTAATTGAATCTAATTGATTTTGAATGACCTAACCATTAAAATCTGTAAAAAAAACGTAATTATAGGACTTCAATATCCTATCAGTTTAGATGGATTCTTATTTATCAAGCATGCAGTTTTCAGGACCACTTCTTTCTGTAGATATTTAAGAACAATTTTTTGGAGGTAGGAGTGCTCGAGTAACATTAAGTAAATGTCTAATTTTATGTTCAACAAATACATTGTGCTGGGTGTATTAACCTAAGAAGATGGATTACTCATTTATCGAGGAAAAAAAGGGAAAATGATTTGATTAAATTATCTTGTGCATTGTTATAAAAGCCACAAATTGTGTACTTATCATTTTACTTGAGATATGGAAGATACTATTGATTCTAATTTTTTCTTTCATGAGTTAAACAAAATTGTGCTTGTTCAATCATCTTTAAAGGACAAACCATTTGTGCCCCAAACGTAATTATAGGACTTCAATATCCTATCAGTTTAGATGGATTCTTATTTATCAAGCATGCGGTTTTCAGGACCACTTCTTTCTGTAGATATTTAAGAACAATTTTTTTGAGGCAGGAGTGCTCGAGTAACATTAAGTAAATGTCTAATTTTATGTTCAACAAATACGTTGTGCTGGGTGTATTAACCTAAGAAGATGGATTACTCATTTATCGAGGAAAAAAAGGGAACATGGTTTGATTAAATTATCTTGTGCATTGTTTCATAAAAGCCACAAATTGTGTACTTATCATTTTACATGAGATATGGAAGATACTATTGATTCTAAATTTTTCTTTCATGAGTTAAACAAAATTGTGCTTGTTCAATCATCTTTAAAGGACAAACCATTTGTGCCCCGTAGAAGCATTATGAATAAGCCCAATGTAATGGCCCACTTCTTGGCCCATTAGGAGATTCCTCTCATGTATAGATTAGTCTCACATCTTGGTTTGAAGTTAAGATATCCCTCCCCCTCTTATATGTGTACAAATACTTGTATTTGAAATGTTCATATATGAAGTGATAAAATTATTTAAGCTTCGTAGTTACTCTTTCTACATGGCATCAGAGCCTCCCGATTTTGGAAGTTATCCTCTCAACGTTTGCGCTCCTGCGCCCCCTATTTGAGCAACCTTCCTTTACAAAAAAACCCTGCCTGTCCTGTGACCTATTGCCTTGAGTTCACAAAGCTCGTCTGACTATGTGAAGCTCGCGGTTTCATCGCCTGAGCTTGCCAAAACAATTTTCCCCACCTATCGTTGAGATAAGCAGCCCCACCCTGGTTTTTGTAGACCAACCGCCTGCTGGTGCTCTCGCCAGTCACTCGACGCGAACTCGCTGACTCTCCCTCCCGCTACTGTGCTCGCCATCTTCTCCCGCAGGACTAGTCGCTTCCTTCTTCCGTAGGATCCGCTGCCTCCTTTTGCGCACAGACTCGCTGATTTTCCTCCCGCAGGACTCGTCGTTCACTGCGGGTGCTGAACTCGTTTAGCTTGGCCCTGAAGAACTCGCCGACCCAGCTTACAACATTCTTCTGTGATCCTGCTTCCAACATTCACATATCTGGTGCTGCACTTGCCCCCCTCCGTCATTTTAGGCTCGCTGAGATTGCCGTTTCTGCCCTCCAATGTTCGCAGGTGCTTCTGCTTCAAAGGTTCGCTGTCGCTTGTGCTCTCTGCGCTCGTTGCTTCCCGCTTCCAGTAACTCGCCGCTTCTTGATTCCTGTACTTGCCCCCCTCGTTCTTGCTATTTGATCTCATGGCTTGAGCCTATCTGCAGCTTGAGCTCGTTGAACCAGCGCTCGTTGGAGTTCTCTTGCTTGTGCTCGTCAATCCCTACTTTCAGTACTTGCCCATTGATTGCTGGACCATGCAGCTTGTGCTCGCCGACCATCTGTTTCTAGCACTCGTCACTCCTCATTTATAAAGGTCGCCGACTCCTTCCTCCCAGCTCTCCCTGATAACATGAGGACGAATGTTGCGTCAGCCTTCTCCATTATTCCGATAGTTGCTCCGGATCCTACCCCTGACGTTTGTGATGAACTGCAAATTACAACTATCTTCCTCACTGGGAAAGAGAAAATTTGTTGAGTGGGTCCACTCGGTGCGCTGAATCCTCCAGACGAAAGGTCTTCTTCATTATCTAACTCGCGACAGACCTGTTGAGAATTTTGAGCAATGACTTCGAGATGATGGTCGCGTACAATCATGGTTTCTAAACCCTATGGATAAGCCCTATCGAATGACTATGCACCACGAGACTGTCAAGGCCATGCAGGATGAACTGAAGTATCTCTACTCTAGACAAGATAGCCTCCAACTCTTGTTCGAACTCTTTCGAGGCCTTCAGACTGTTGAACCTGGCTTAGACGGTGACTTCACCTCGTTCGTGGCACAATACAAGACTATCGCCAAGGCTTGGATTCAACACCAGCCACCGACTTTGGATTTGGTTACCCAACGAGCTTAGAAGGAAGCCGTTGGCATCACGCTTATGATAACAAGGTTACCACCACCTATACAATGTTCGGGCCAACATCTTATCCCGTCCCACTTTTCCCACTCTCTCCGATGTTTGATCCATGATTTTGAAGGTGACTCCGCCTATTGAGGTCTCCCTGACTCCCTCTTTTGCTTTGCTTCACCACTTTGTTTCCCTCCATCTACTGTGTCTCGGGGTGGTCGCAATGGGTCTCGAGACGGTGGGCGTGATGGCCGCACCCTTTCCACGGGACAAAGCACTCGCCTGTGTACCCACTGTGGTTGAGGAAATCATACTGAAGCTAACTGTTACCGGAAACATGGGTTCCTGCAGCTACTCCATGCCCATGCCTCTCCAGCAGTGGATGCTCCAAGCGGGAGGAACTCCGGTAACTGCGGGGTCTGGTTACTCATACCCCTGACTCCGTTGTCTCTACCTCCAATGATGGTATATCTTGTTTTTCTCATAATTCCTCTTGGATAATGGACTCCGGGGCCACATATCACATCACTCCGCATATATCTTCTCGGTACACAGATACTACCACTGCCAATTTTATCACTCTTGCCAATGCAGCTACTACCCCTATTTTCCTATAAGGAAATGCTCCTCTCCCTCCGTCCATTTCTCTACGTTCCGTACTTCATGTCCCTGACTCGCAATTTAATCTTCTCTCTGTCAGCCGACTTACTCATGATTATGACTGCTCCATCACTTTTACCACTTCTTCCTTTGTGGTGCATGATCGATGGACGTAAAGTATTATTGGTAAAGACTGGTTTTCATATGAGCTCTACACTCTGGATCTTCTCACCTCAGCATTCTCCCGTTATTTCTGTTGATTGACATCATCGCCTAGGCCATGCTCCTCTTCCTATACTCCGAAAGACTCTTCCTGATTTAAGTTTTCTGAATTTACATGCGAATCTTGTATTTACATGAAACATCGTTCTACTTTCTCCCCTAATTGTAGAAGCTCTTCTCCATTTTCTTTAGTTCATTTGGACATTTGGAGTCCGTATAAAATTGCGAGTTTGTTTGGATATATTTACTTTCTTATTTCTATTGATGATCATTTTCGAAACTCATGAGTATATTTACCGCGTGATCGCTCTGAATTACTGCGTTGTTTTCGCTCTTTCATTGTTGGAACTTACAATCAATTTTTGAGCTCTATTAAAATTCTTCGAACCGATAATGCTCGCGAATATACCAGTCACGAATATCAGGAAATCTACAATACCTTTGGTATTATCTACCAAACATTGTGCGCTTATACCCCACATTAAAATAGTGTGGCCGAGCGGAAGAACTGCCACCTTCTTGAGGTTGCCCGCTCCCTTGTGTTTCAAATGCAGGTTCCCAAGAAATATTGACACTTCACTATTACCACAACGTGTTATTTAATTAATCACATGCCTTCGACCGTTCTAAACTTTGCTACTCCCTTCTCCATCGTATTCCCTTCCACACCTCCCTTCCTCTACCTCCTCTTGTTTTCGGGTATGCCTGCTTTGTCCTTTATATTGGACTCCTCTGTGGAGAAGCTGATCTCTCGTGCTATAAAATATATCTTTGTTGGGTCCTCTCGCACACGAAAGGGCTGTGTTACTCTCCCACTGATAGGAAAACGGTCACATCCGCTCATGCCACCTTTCTCGAGGATCAACCATTCTACACCTCAACTCTTCAAGATAACTTTCCACCTGCTATCACGTGTCCTAACGACCTTATCAACCACACGACACCTCCCCTGCTCCTAACACTACCCTTGTGCTCCCCACCCCACCTCCTCCACCTCCTCCTCCCGTCCATGTGTACACTCGTCGTCGTCCTCGGTCCGATCCCCTGATACAGTTGCCCTATACTGATGGCACTCTACGACCAGCTCATCCAACTACAACACTTACTTAAGATGTCGTCCCCTCTACAACTCACCCCTTTCTCATTGTCTGCTTACACCGTTTATTTCCCAAACTTCACAGGTTTGCAGCTTCCTTGTCTTCTATTACCCTCTCTTCTGTACAGGAAGCTCTCCAGTATTCCGGGTGGCGTGTCGCGATGGATTACAAAATGACTGCCCTCTGGTCCAATCGGACATGGGACCTTGTCTCCCTTCTTCTGGCCAATCTTGTGCGGGATGTAAGGCAGTCTTCATTGTCAAGCACCATCCTAATGGGATGGTTGAGCGTCTCAAAGCTCGTTTTGTGGCATGCGATTTCACTCAACAATATGGTCTCGACTATGAAGAGACGTTCTCTCAAGTCGCTAAGTTTAATACAGTTCGGGTACTGATCTCCTAGGCCGTCCATCGTCCTTGGCAGTTGCATGTACTTGATATCATGAATGTATTCCTTAACATCGATTTAGCGGAGATTGTCTATGTACAACAACATCCTGATTATGAAACCATGATGGAGTCTTTTGTCTGCCACCTTAGGATATTTATCTATGACCTCAAGCAGTCCCCTCGAGCTTGGTTTGACAAGTTCAGTATGGTCATTCGGGATTTTGGATTCACTTGGAGCTCGACCTACTTCTCCTTATTTACTCGTCGTTGCCCCACCGACACCGTGATACTTCCTGTGTATGTTGACGATACTTATCATGAGTGGCGATCTAAATGATATATCTTTGATCAAGGAGCACTTGACCTCACACTTTCAGACCAAAGATTTGGGTCGCCTCCAATACTTCTTGGGTATTGAGGTAGCCCGTCGACTCGATGGACTTGTTCTGTCTCAACGGAAGTACTGTCTCGATCTTCTTCACGACTTAGGCTACTCCGGTTACAAGCCTGCTAACACACTAATAAATGCCAACCAGAAGCTCTGTGCGCAGGCGTCTGATTTTGATTTATTTGTCCCCAATCTGGAGTACTATCGTCGTCTTGTTGGCAAATTTATCTATCTGACTGTCGCACGACCCAATATCTCATTTGCTGTTGGTGTGGTTAGTCGTTTCATGCATGTTCCTCGGATATCCCACCTCCACGTTGTCGAGCGAATCCTCCGGTATGTGAAGAATGCTCTGAGACAAGGGCTTGTGTATAAGCTCACCTCTTCCATATCATTAATTTCCTATTCTGATGCAGATTATGCCGTCTCTGTCGATGATTGTCTGTCTACGAGTGGCTATTGCACATTTTATAGGACACTTGGTCACTTGGCGGAGCAAGAAGAAAACGGTGGTGGCCCGCTCCTCTGCGGAGGCTGAGTATCGTTCGATGACGTTCACTGTTTCTGAACTCAAGTGGCTGGAAAGTTTCCTTCTTGATCTTGGTGTCAATCTCCCCTCTCTAGTCTCTAGCCGTCCTCTACTGCTATACATGTTGTCATTCATATAAATGAGAATCCAGTTTTTCATAAATGCACCAAGCATATCGAAGTCGATTGTCATTTCATCCGGGAAACGCTCAACTTCGCAAACTTGATTTGCGACATGTACCTGCTGTCGGGCAAATCTCTGATATTCTCACCAAGGCCTTACAACGCCCCTTATACCGACAATTTGTTTTCTAGCTTTGCGCCTACAATCTGTATGCTCCAGCTTGCGGGGAGTGTAGAAGCACTGAGAATAAGCCCAATGTAAAGGCCCACTTCTTGGCCCATTAGGAGATTCCTCTCGTGTATAGATTAGTCTCACATCTTGGTTTGGAGTTAAAATATCACTCCTCCCTCCTATATATGTGTACAAATACTTGTATTTGAAGTGTTCATATATGAAATAATAAAATTATTTAAGCTTTGTATTCGCTCTTTCTACACGCCCAAAATGTTAGAGAATTATTGATGGATTCCATATGTCAATCCATGTCAGAGTTTTAGGGGTCCTATTATTCTAAAATTATATAACACAGATGTTTGGTAAGTGCACACATGCCACAATGAGGACTCTACTAACACCATTTGAAATACTGATAATTTTTTTAAGTATATCAAAATCTGGATGCCTAAGACAGGTGATGTTGCCAAAATTCAGTTGAACTAATAAAAATGTTTTTTTAATGAGCAAGAAAGGTACATTTGATATCTTTGTAATATTCACTCACCCAAAGTAGGCTAGGAGATCCAATGGCCGGCCCCGTAACTTGAATTTGAAAAAAAAACACAATTTGTAGGTAAGAGATTTATTCTGCAGTTTAAGTCTGTTAATTTGTTGAGTGGATTCAAGATTAGTGGATACTTTGAAAACATTTTAAAGGAAAATGGGTTATATTTGTTCCTTGACTTGGTATTCCATCTTCAAAAGTGATGTTTCTATTTCTAGGGCATGTATTTTTAGTACTAGATCCCTATATGACCTAGTCAATTAAAATATGCCAGAGTTGTAGGTTATTTGCGAACATCTTTATTTTTCCAAGTTCCTTTTTGAGATATCAATCTTAGGATTTGGTTTCTCGATGATATTTCTCATAATATGTGAGGTTGATTTGACTTTGTTGTCCTGAATCTCCAGTCAATCACAGTTTAGCTTTCCCATGAAGATCAATGCAAATTTCTTTTGTGTTGCTGATATGAAGAAGAATTGAAAGATTGCACTAGAATGGAAGAGCTGGACATAAACTTGAGACAAGCTTGCGCCCGCACCCTTGAGGGTCGGTTTTGCTTAAGAGCTCTCTCCAAATGAGAGATGCCAAATGACTCCATAAAAGATGATGCCCACTACACCTCTGGCCTGCTTATATAGGAGGGAGACACACAAATAAGGTAAAAAGGCTAAAGGAAATAAGGATAAAATAATAATTAAAATACAATAATAATAATAATAATAATAAAAGATGGCATGGTGAATCAAATCTGAATCTTCTCTCTCCGTTCTTCCAAGAGGGCCTATATGTTTCTTTTCTTCAAGTGGAGTGTTTGCGTATCAAAACACTTGTCTTGAAAATCAATCTTATCCCCAAGGTTGAGCGAGGGCGAGTTGAACTCGAAGCCATCTGTCCTGGTAGAAGCAAGTTAGTTATTGACAACGATACGTCAGGAGGTGTGTCCTTCGAATGTTGGCAGAGCGATTTTGTTGGGTCTTTAGCCACTTTAGAAGTGGAAAGAATTTTCTTAAAGAAGAGCTGAATTGGTGGCAGGTGAGGGACAATGAATTGTGTCTGGGTTGGTTGCCTGAATTGCGGGTTGAATACGATTAATTTGATGGGTTTCTCTGTGGGTGGGTCGGACCGTGGGTACGAGTTTAAATTTATTTAATTGGATGTTGGCAGGAAGTAAGGGGGTTATGTGGGCTGGTTTGGTTGAGCAAAATCCCCACTACAGTCATCATGGGGTGTTCACGCGAGTCGTTGTGAACGCCCAACCAAAAAGATGGAGTTTTAGCAAAAAAAGCTGCCACATAATTAGTTTGTAGTCACATCGTGCTGTTTTCACGTATTGTACCAATGCGTTTACTACAAAGGATTTACACTGCCACCGTCTCTACACCACAACATCTCAGACAGAATTAGTTTCTAGTCACAATGAGCTGTTTTCATCTATTGTAGAGTTGTATTCTATAATCAACTAGATCAGAGTTCACAGTATTGTGGAAAGGTGTTGAACTTTGCATAAGTATGAGATGACACTGTTTTTTTGCTGTTGGTCCTTGTGGACTGATGTCAGTCTTCACTTCTAGTCTTCTATTCTACACTGTATCATCAATGGATTGCTTTGTTATCCCCTGAGCATCCATTGCGTGTTTGTGGAGGATATAATATTACATTACATGTCCATAATAGTTTGGTGGAGGCTATATTTTGACGGCTGGAAGTATATACATTTGTTTAAATAAAAGCTGCAAGCACTTGTACTTCTGAACTAACAAACAATAGTATATTGAGTGCTCCTTGATTCTTAATCTTATTTTCTTCTTTATTTTTTGAACATCGATGGTGATTTTTTCAACATTGTCCTGCTATCTGCAGCAGGTTACAGATGTTGATGGTGATGCTCCCTTGGCCAAGAAATTAAGGATGTCATCAGATTCTCTACAAGATTTTTCTAGTAGTGACGAGCTTTCTTTGTTCTCTACGGCTCCAAATAGTTCGGAATCGACACAGGTTTTCACACAAGCAGCTTAATTATCTGATTTGTTCTGTACTGGATACTTGATCAAAATTTCTGCTAACTTTTTACTCTCTTTGTTAGATGCAATAAGTCAGTGAATGTAATAGAGTTACTTTGTCTTCCTCAGATATTTATTTATTAAGTTTGTTACTTTTCACTTTTACAAACCTGAACTTCTCTTTTGATTTCAGCACATAACGCCATGTCTCAAAACATACATGGGAATTAGACAATTCAAATAGTTTCAAGCTCCTTTTGTGAACTTGATAAATTGAAACTTTACATTTTTCATTGTTGACCTGAAGCCTATTGACTTTTGCATCTAGGTCCTGCTCAATATTCTTACAGGAGTTTAATAGTTTCCTTTTGAACTTAGAATTTATAACCTTATTATACCTGTCTCTCTTTCCCTGCTAGAAAACAAAATGGTATTTTTGTTCTTAGGCTATTGTTGTAGATGGCATTACTGCTGTTTGTTTTAGCCTCTCTTGGAGCAAGATTAATGAAGTTCTAGCTTCAGTTGATGGTCATTTCTTGCTTGAAAATAAGTTTGAGAATCTATTTTATTTCTATCTCTGTTTTTTTGCCAATAGCACTAATGGTTTCTTTGTTTATATGCAGAAATTCTTTACATTTGCAGTTAGGGATTCCTTGATTAATGTTGGTCCAATAAAGGACTTTGCTTATGGTTTGAGGATAAATGCTGATTCCAATGTGACTGGCATCAGTAAACAGAGCAACTATGAGTTGGTTTGTTTTCAGTTAGATTCTTTTTAATTTGGTCACTATTTTTTTGTGGACATGATTTTCAGATGTATGCTGTATTTTATGTATCCAATATTCTGAAACCTAAATATGTATTGTCGGGGCTCTGGAGGCTAACGCTCATTTACATTTTATTACTTATTGAGCCATGTTTATTACAAGTGTAACCTTCCTAGTAAGTTTGAAACTAGGATTGTTGTTTACCAATGAAAAGTAAGACTTTTTGTGTGTGTCTGTTAATTACTTTGTTTTCCGATATTTGACATATCTCATTTTAATGCAGAAGTATGTGACGAAACATGCTTTACCGTTTTACCGATTTTCTCCATGACTTTATTTCGTGATCATGCACAACGAAAATTGCAAAACTTTCCATTTATGTGGAAGAAGCTATACTATATTCTGCAGTACAAGCAACACCAGACTACATAACGCCATATTACAAACAGAGCTCTAGATTTCATTAAATAAGAAAGTACTTCTGAGGAAGGTTACTGCGTCTTTTAAATGAGATGTTTATTATATCGGGATATCGTCTAGTATTTCTTTCGATCAATTCAAGATTTTTTTTCTATTTTCTCCGCAACACATTTTTTCTATGGAAGTTTTTGAAGTAGTTTGTTATGGATACAGACGAGGGCGAGGGTGTCCTTGTGTGTGACACGTATATCGACGTTGGGACCGAGGAGACGAGGACATGATCCCAACAAGACGACGAACACTGGCCAGTAGTGTGCACGAGCATCGCGCTCCCCGTCATCTCTATTTTATTATCACATATGTATTTCAGGCCCATATGGTAATTTACCATTTGCGCCTTTGTGTTTCCGAGCAAGGCACTATATAAGCCTATGTATGATTTAAGTAAAATCATTTTAAGGTGAGCTCTAGGGGCTGAAATTTCTTCTCTAATCCCTTCTTCCTCCCGCTAGCCTCCTCTAAACCCTAGTTCCTAACATTTAGTCCGATTTGCCCTCTTCTGGCAGTGGCCTCCACCGTCTGAAGGACGATCCCGCGCCTCTTCAATATCCGTTCGACGCAGATTTCCGCGATCTTATGACGACCTGTTGTTCCGCATCCGCGTTCCTCATATTCCGACTATTCCGCGCCTACGTCCTCGCGCCAACCCGTTGTTGATGCCCGCGACCCCTACTGCCGATCTACGTGTTACAATCCCAATCTCCCAGTTTGGTCCCTATCCGCGTCCGCCTCCTGCTACAGTTGACAATCCACTTCTTGCTCAGGCTGATGCCAAGGTAAAGGCGGTCTAGGAGGCACAACTACAACTAGAGCTGGAGAAGACTGGTCTGGCCAACAACAATGTAGACAGATCCGCGGACAGGCAGACTGAGCTGGAGAAGGCGGCGATGGATCGAGTGAAAGCCTTGGAAGCTATCCGGTCTTATAAGGCCCATGCATCGAGATCGCCACTTTCTATTCCTCTGAAGGTTTTTAAGCCCTTGCTGTCGGTGAAGTGACCTGAAATCGTTATCATCCCCTTGGACGACCTTTTCCCAATAAGCAATGCCGATCTAAAGCGAAGGCAAAAAAGAGTAGTTGCAAAAGCAACAAGTTAAACATATCGATTCCGAGCGGTTTAGGACCCCTACTCGCCTTATGCTGACTCCACCCCATACAGTCACAAAAGATGTTGGAGTACATTTGCATGTTTGCGGTCTTCCTCCCTTAGAAATAGAAAGTATATATCTTCCCTGCATATTACTTTATTTTTAATGTAGAAAACATTTCTTACCATGTTGCTTTTTCCTCTTACCATAGATGAGGAAGAGCCTCTCCTGACAATCCCCCGAGCTTTTAGGAAAATCCTAAGTCCGCTGATCGAGGACATCCAAACGATGCGACAAAGGGAAAGGGCGCTTGAAGACCAAGTGTGGTCTCAAGCCGCTACTTTTGAAAAGGAGATGCGGGAGAGGAGTGCGGTCTTCCAAGCACAAATGTTGGAAAGGGAGTTGGCTCTCTAGAATCTGATGTGGGAAAGGGAGTTGGCTCTCCATAATCAGATGAAGAATCAGGCCACAATATTTTAGAAGGACATGCAGACTCAAGCTGACCCCATCCGCAGGCTAGAGAAGGATGCTGAGTATTATAGGGGCAAGGACGCGACCTTGACCACTGATGCTGAGAGGACGAGAAGGTCTGGTCCTGCGGTCACAGCGGTCAGGGTGAACACATCCTCTGCCGGTCAGTAGGGAGAACGGGTGGCTGTGACTGAAGTCCCCGTGATCCCCATTGATCGCATTGACAGAGATGTATCTCATCTCCTTTGGTCAACATTGCAAGCTAACCGCCATATGTCGTTAGCTCTGACTGTCATAAGCCAATTGCAGGAAGACGCAACGCATATTGTAAGAGACCACACTACTAATAATCCTTGACCGCCTGCTTTCCTTTTTATTTTGATTTGGACTTGTGATATGTGTGTTGTAATAATTTCTCTGTGAACCATGTCAGTCATAATTTCAATATATGTTTCATTGCTATTTTAATTACGCCAGAGATGCCCGTATTGAATGCTTCTTGGCGGTTGGAGCGCCCAAATGTTAGATATTAGATATCTGCATTAATTGCATTTCTTCTAAGCTTAAGAAAATTGATCGTGCGGTCTGACGTCTGATCGCGCGGTCGAGCTATTTTTTCTTTTTATTAGCGTTTTCCCTGGAATTCAATAAATAAGCAGGGAGATTGTCTTCGCCTGCTACAGTTTGGTCCCGATACATTGGTGGACACCTTATCACTTGGCACAACAAGAAGTAGTCTGTGGCTGCTCGCTCATCAGCCGAAGTTGAGTATCATTCAATGTCCGTTGTTGTGTCCGAGCTCACCTAGTTGGAAAGACTTCTAAGTGACCTTTGTGTGAAACTTCCCTCACCAGCTACTCTTTATTGTGACAGTCAAGTTGCTATTCATATTGCCAAGAATCCCGTATTTCATGAACATACCAAACACATCGAAGTCGATTTTCCACTTCATTCTGGAGAAGGTTTAATTGAAGAAACTGGAATTAAAATATGTTCCTACTGCTGGGCAAGTGGCCGATATTCTCACTAAGGCCTTATCACGTCCGTTATTTTATCAGTTCTTGTCCAAGCTTGGTGCCTACGATTTGTATGCTACAGCTTGCGGGGGAGTGTTGAAGAAAGTTTGTACAAAAGCCCAATAGCAAGGCCCAACTAGGGCCCTCTTCCCTCTTTTAGTCTTTAGTCCCACATCTTAGAAAGAGATTAGTTCTCCTCCTCTTCCTATATAAGTGTAACATTATGTTATGAAAATAGAGGGAAGAAGAGAACTAAGAGGGATTTAGGGAAACTAGGGTTAGAGAGGGAGAAGGAGGGAGAAATACCTTGTAGAATAATACTTGCATAGCCCTCCCAAAGGAGCCACCCGGGTATAAATACCCGAGCAAGAGAGGGGCCGGCCGACCCCTCCCAATGGGGCTGAACCCGCTTGGTTCAGCCCCGGTCGGCCGGTTCAGTGAGTGGGGGCTGAACCGGAAGGTTCAGCCCCGTTGTTCGTTGCTCCTTTGCGCCGAGTATAGTGACGCCCCGCAAAGCGTAACGAGAGCGTAACATTCCCCTCCCCATCAAGAACCAGCTTGTCCCCAAGGTGGTAGTCGGGGTAGAGCGCCTTGAAATCCAAGAAATCCACCCAAGAATTATGTGCGGACGAGAGATTCTTCCATTTGATCAAGAGTTCGGGGCGGTATTCCGTGCCCCGGTGCTTCCCCCTAAGTGTCACGACGTCCTCCGGAAGTTGGCGTAACTCACCCGAAGAAGTAGTATCGGGTAGAAGAGTGCTGGGCTGAACCCGAGGGCCCACTTTCCGCTTGAGCAAGGACACATGGAAAGTCGGATGAATACGGGAGCCTTCTGGCAAGGCCAAAGTATAAGCCACTGGTCCCACCCTTTTGAGCACACGAAAGGGACCATAGTAGCGAGGTGACAGCTTCTGATTGCCGCGATGAGCAACCGACAACTGCCGATAGGGCTGGAGCTTCAGAAACACTTCATCACCCACTGCGAACTCCCGCTCCGTGCGGTGCTTGTCCGCCTGCGTTTTCATGCGATCCTGCGCGAGGCGAAGATTCTTCCGGAGAGTGATCAACATGTGATCCCGATCACGAAGAGTCCGTTCAACTGCCGGGATAGCCGTACTGCCCGGCTCGTAACTACCCAATGTCGGGGGTGTCCGCCCGTAAACGACCTCGAACGGCGTCATCCTGCTGGCGGTGTGATAGGACGTGTTGTAGCAATATTCGGCCCAATGTAACCAGTCCGGCCAATTCCTCGGCTCATCCATCACAAAGCAACGAAGATATGTCTCGACCTCCCTGTTGAGAACCTCGGTCTGGCCATCCGACTGGGGATGGTGCGCGGTGCTGAAATGTAGGCGAGTACCCTGCAGCCTGAAAAGCTCCCTCCAGAACCCACTGACGAAGGTAGGGTCCCGGTCAGAAATGATGGCACGAGGAAGGCCGTGTAAGCGAACAATCTCCCGAGCAAAGAGCGCGGCGACGGACTCGCCGGTATACGGATGACTGAGAGCCAGGAAGTGTCCGTACTTCGAAAGCTTGTCAACCACCACCAATATCACCGACTTCCCCTTGGACTTGGGCAGCCCATCAATGAAGTCAAGGGAGACCGTGTCCCAAATATGCTGTGGGATCTCCAAGGGAACCAGTAAGCCAGCCGGAGAGGAAGTCTCATACTTCTGACGCTGGCAGACGTCACACTGCCGTACAAACTGCTGTATGTCCTGCTGCATACCAGCCCAAAAAACATTTGCTCGCGCCCGCTGCAGGGTCCGGAGCACCCCTGCGTGCCCTCCAGTCGGCGAAGAGTGAAACTCATGCATCATAACCGTCTTCCATGCTGAATCGGCGGGCACAACCACCTGACCCCGATAATAGAGCCGGTCATTACATAAGTGATAACCAGCAGCCACTGTCTCGCCCCGCTGCAAAGCGTCCACTAAGGGACGTAAGGAATCCGACCTCAAGACCTCCTCCTGAATATCCTCCAAGGAGTCCACCCACGGTCCCGAGATGTGAGCGAGAGTGCTCTCCGGTATGCGGGAAAGAGCATCCGCTACCACGTTCTCTTTACCCCGGCGATAGACAATCTCATAATCGTAGCCAAGAAGTTTAGTAACCCACTTTTGCTGCAGGGGAGAGGAAACTCGTTGCTCCAAAAAGTGTTTCAAGCTCTGGTGGTCAGTACGGATAGTAAAGTGCCGACCCAACAAATATGGCCGCCAGAGAGCCACCGCATGAATGATAGCCATCATTTCCTTCTCATAGGTGGACAAACCCAAGGTGCGTGGAGCCAGAGCCTTGCTGTAGAAGGCCAACGGTCGCCCTGCCTGCATCAACACAGCCCCAATGCCCACGCCGGACGCATCCGTCTCCAGAATAAACTCCTTTGTGAAATCCGGTAAAGCCAGTACCGGTGTGGTAGTCATGGCCTGTTTGAGGGCCTGGAATGCCCCCTCAGCTTCCTCACTCCAAGAGAAAGAATCCTTCTGCAACAGCTGAGTCAAAGGACGAGCGATCTTCCCGTAATCCCGGACAAACCGCCGATAATATCCTGTAAGCCCTAGAAAACCCCACAACGCACGAACTGTAACAGGGCGCGGCCAAGACTGCATGCCCTGAATCTTCCGTGCATCGGCCCGCACCCCCTGGCCGGAGACCAAATGGCCTAAGTACTCCACCTCCTCCTGGCCGAAGGAGCACTTGGAACGTTTGGCATAGAGCCGATGATGACGAAGTCGGCCCAACACCTGCTCTACATGGCCCACATGTTCCTCCAAATTGGCGCTGTAGATGAGGATGTCATCAAAAAAAATCAATACAAAGATCCGTAGAAAGTCCTGGAACATCTCGTTCATGTTGGCCTGAAAGGTGGAGGGTCCTCCCGTCACCCCATTGGGCATGACTAAGAACTCATAGTGGCCGTCATGTGTCCGAAATGCTGTCTTATGAATGTCCTCCTCTGCCATCAGAATCTGATAGTAGCCCGATCGTAGATCGAGCTTGGTAAACCTGTGCGCGCCATACAGCTCATCCAGTAACTCTTCGATGTGAGGGATCAGAAAGTTATCCTTTACCGTAACACTATTTAAAGCCCGGTAATCCACACAGAATCACCAAGAACCGTCTTTCTTCTTGACCAGAATAATGGGGGCCGAGAAAGAACTTGTACTCGGCCGAATAATACCTGCCTCCAGCATCTCGCGGACACTATGCTCAATTTCCGCCTTTTGAATATGAGGGTAGCGATATGGACGAATATTTGTGGGTTCGGCTCCCGCCTTGAGCGGAATGTGATGATTCCGAAATCGGGGCGGTGGCAAGGTGCGTGGTTCCTGAAAAACATCAGAATAGTCTGTCAGAAGTGACTGTAACTGAACTGGTACCTCAGATGATGCGGTGTCGTCTGCTTGAACTTCCCGGAGGACGACCATCATCCGTCCTTCGCCGCCCAATCGCTGCATACTACGAAGAGAGATCTCCTTGATGGGAGAAGATATGATTCCCCGTAGACAGAACTGCTTCTCCCCATGAATGAACTCCATCGTCATATGCTCCCAGTCGAACGTCACCCGCTGCAACTGGCGCCGCCACTGCACCCCTAACACCATGTCCGAGCCCCGAATGGGTAATAGATAGACGTCGGTGCTTCCCACATAACCGTGTATCCGCAGCTCCACTCCCTTCATTACCCCTTCGCACTGCAGTTTGCTACCATCCGCCACCATAACCTGAAAGACAGCTCCCCTGTCGATCTCATGCCCAACGCGCTTAGCCACTGCTGGATGAATAAAGTTGTGGGTGCTCCCACTGTCCACCAAGATTGTAAGCTTTTCCTGGGCGATCCGGCCCGCCAGACGCATGGTCAGCGGAGGAGCACACCCTTCGAGAGCATGTATGGAAACCCCGAACTCGGTTTCATCCCAGTCCACCTCCACCTCCTCCCCGGGAGCCGGCTCGTCATCCGTATCCTCGTGCAACATGAAGACCTGTATTTTCTGGCATTTATGGCCAGGCATGAACTTCTCGTCGCAGTTGAAACATAGCCCCTTCTCCCTCCGGGCCGCGAGTTCGCTCCACGACAGCCGAGTCACTGTCGGCTTGCTGCCGGTGGGCGGCTCCCACCGTGCTACTGTAACTGGGGCCGCAGACGGCCTGCTCGTAGTACGTGTCCGTTGCCTGTTGAACCTTTCCTCCTGGATGCGCGCCAAAGTGATTGCGTGATTTAACGAACGAGGCATAAGCGCCTGTACTTCATCACGGAGATGCTCCTTGAGGCCTGATATGAAGCAACTAAAAAGTGTCCTCTCCGGCCACTGCACCCGATTTGCCAACTTTTCGAACTCAGTGCGGTACTCCATCACCGAGCCTTTCTGTCGAAGCTTCTGAAGAAGGGCTTCAAAGTTCTCATATTCCAATGGTCCGAATCGGGCAGTAAACCCTTCCACGAACTCCCCCCACGGCATGTGCTCACGTCCCCTCATGAACCACTGCGTCCATTGGAAAGCGTCATCCTTCAAATGGAAGGACGCCAACTGCACCCATTGTCCTTCTGGCACGTCTTGATACTGGAAAAATAATTCGGCCTTCTGAATCCATTCCAAGGCATCACCACCACTGAACTCCGGAAAGTACATGCGGCTCAACCCTGGAGCCAAACGTGGTGCGCCATGACCTCCTTCCCGTCTTCCTGGATCCACTGGCTCAAATCCTCCATATCCTTGGTGTTGACCGTTTCCCCAAGGAGGGGGTTGTGGTTGTCCCCCCCATTCTTGGCCAAATCCGGCCATGCCAGGCGGCCCAAACCCACGGGGAGGAGGGAGAAGCCCCCCCTTTGCTGTCCCGCTAGGTCTGGAGGTCGCCGGAGCCCAGCCGGCTCTTCCCAGGCACGTCGAAGCCCCGCCGGCTCCGCCCAACCCTGCCGGCCATGTCCTCGGCTCGATCCGGGTTCGCCGAACCCTCCGCATGCCGCAATCGGCGGAACCGAGCCCATCGGACCCAGCGCCGCCGAGCCCTGCCACCCTGTGCCGGCCTGGTTCCCTTCGCCCCGCACCCCGCCGTCCTCTGGCAGGCCCGATCGGGCGTTGTCCACGCTGTTGGGGCCCGATCCGACGGGATCCGCACTAGCCGGTCCTTTTCCCTTCAACAACAGGGACCTTAACTCTTCCATCTGGGCCACCATCCGCCCTTCCATAGCCGCCATCGAATCCGTCAAGCCAACCACATTCTCTTCCAAGGTTTCAAGCCGTGAGGACTCCTCTTGAGTGCGAGTGGTCACCATGGCGGAGAAGAGAACACCTCTGATACCAAATGTTATGAACATAGAGGGAAGAAGAGAACTAAGAGGGATTTAGGGAAACTAGGGTTAGAGAGGGAGAGGGAGGGAGAAATACCTTGTAGAATAATACTTGCATAGCCCTCCCAAAGGAGCCACCCGGGTATAAATACCCGAGCAAGAGAGGGGCCGGTCGGCCCCTCCCAATGGGGCTGAACCCGCTTGGTTCAGCCCCGGTCGGCCGGTTCAGTGAGTGGGGGCTGAACCGGAAGGTTCAGCCCCGTTGTTCGTTGCTCCTTTGCGCCGAGTATAGTGACGCCCCGCAAAGCGTAACGGGGGCGTAACACATTACTTGTGTGTAATTGGGTGAAAGAAAAGAAATAAAATAAAATTATTCTCCTTTATTTCTTCATTTTCTGCTCTTTTCTATAATATGGATAACATTCCTCTACCTATTACATCTCGTTGTGACAGTCAAGTGTCTTATGGCCAAGAATCCCGTATTTCATGAACGTACCAAATACATCGAAGTCGATTTTCCATTTCATTCGGGAGAAGGTTTAATTGAAGAAACTGGAATTAAAACATGTTCCTGCTACTGGGCAAGTGGCCGATATTCTCACTAAGGCCTTAACACGTCCGCTATTTTATCAGTTCTTGTCCAAGCTTGGTGCCTACGATTTGTATGCTACAGCTTGCGGGGGAGTGTTGAAGAAAGTTTGTACAAAAGCCCAATATCAAGGCCCAACTAGGGCTCTCTTCCCTCTTTTAGTCTTTAGTCCCACATCTTAGAATGAGATTAGTTCTCCTCCTTCTCTTCCTATATAAGTGTAACATTACTTGTGTGTAATTGGGTGAAAGAAAAGAAATAAAATAAAATTATTTTCCTTTATTTCTTCATTTTCTGCTCTTTTCTATAACATGGATAACATTCCTCTACCTATTACATCTCTCACTCCTGTTGAATTCCATACTCAGACTCAGACTAATGTTACTCTTTGATCATTGATCTCTCCTCTTCCCATAGTTTATCATGCGGTCATACAAGGGCACCTTGAGCACAGGTTCATTCGACTCCACCTCTGCCAATTCCTGTCTCGGACGCAGACCCTGGAGATGATCTTCATCTTCCTATTGCGCTTCTGAAAGGTAAAACGCCTCGTACGAATCATCATATTTCAAATCATATTTCTTACCACAATCTTACTCTTGAACATCTAAATTTTATTACCTCCTTGTCCTCAATTGTTATTCCTAAGACTTGGCGGGATGCACTGGGGATATCTGAATGGAAGAAAGCTATGGGGGAGGAAATGTTCGCACTTAATAGTATACTTGAGATATTTCCCAACTTCCTCTGGGAAAGAGTGTGGTTGGATCAAAGTGGGCATTCTCAGTAAAACAAAATCAAGATGGCATGGTAAAACGCTACAAAGCACGGTTGATGGCTCAAGGATACACTCAGACCTAAGAAATTGATTATCAAGAGGCATTTGCTCCTGTGGTAAAATGGACTCCATTCGAGTCTTGTTATCCTATGCTGCTTGTCTGAATTGGGAGCTCCACTAACTTGACGTGAAGAACGCCTTCTTCCATGGGGAATTGGAGGAAAATGTGTATATGAAATTCCCTCCCGGGTTTACCAAAAAAAGGACAAGAAGGGATGGTGTGCCGTTTAAGGAAATCATTATACGGTATGAAACAATCTTCGAGGGCCTAGTTTGGAAGATTTCATAAGGAAATGATCAAGTTCGGCTACAAACAAGGACAATCTTATCATACTATGTTTGTAAAGAGATGAGGTCAGAAAATCTCTATTCTCATTGCTTGCGTGGATGACATTGTGGTTACAGGAGATGACATTGATGTGATTGCGACTCTTAAAGCTCGGTTGTCAAAGGAATTCGAGGTCAAAGACTTAGGGAAGCTCATGTACTTCCTTGGGATTGAAGTTGCTAGATCTAATAAGGGCATCTTCATTTTTCAGAGGAAATACATTCCGGATCGTCTAAAGGAAACATGGATGCACTCACATTGAAGATCATAAGATTAGTGAAGATAGAAATGGTGATATGATTGACGTGTATAGCTATCAAAGACTAGTCGGGAGACTTATATATTTGTCACACACTCCCAAATATCACATATGTTGGAATTTTGAGCAGACACATGCATGCTCCCAGAGCTCGTCACTAAGAGGCGGCAAACTGTGTTTTGAGATATCTTAAGAAGTCCCCTGGTCGAGGATTATTATTCTCTAGAAACAACCACTTGTGGGTGGAAGCCTTTACTGATGTTGATTTGGCCGGAAGTCATGATGATAGGAAATCCACCACTAGCTATTGTACGTTTGTAAGAGGTAACCTGGTGACATGGAGCTATGAAGGAGCAAGAAACAAAGTGTAGTGGCTAGATCTAGTGCGAAAGCTTAATATCGGGCTTTGTCACATGGTCTCTGTGAAGGGTTATGGTTGACATCTATTCTACAGGACCTGGGGATCCTTGAACCCAAGCCTTTCTCATTGTATTGCGATAATAAGGTTGTCATCAATGTAGTTCAGAACCCTATTCAACATGATAGGACCAAGCATGTGAAAGTGGACAAATATTTTATCAAAGAACATCTTGACATAGAGAACGTAGTCACTCCTTTTGTTCATTCCGAAGATCAGCTGAAAGGTTTAAGCTGCGATGCGTTAACTGTATACTTAAATTATGAATGGTAGATATTTTTCGTCCGACTTGAGGAGTAGAGTTGAAATATTGAGCAAGTCGAGGCTATTAGTGATTTTTATGTAATATTTTAGGTTTTCCTGTAGTCCTGTCCCATGTATATGTATGGGTAGGAGCTTATGGAAATGCTATGTGGTTTTATTATTTCGACTTTAATGTTTCTTGCAGCATGCTGAAGAGTAATATTTGAACTACAGGAGATATAAATACATAATTCTTACATATCAAATGTGTTGACCTTTTCAGAATGCTCCTTAATGTGCTTACCGTCAACATCTACTATCCTGGTTTTTTTTTGTTTCTTTTACTTCATCGGTTACCTCTCATTCTTCGAATTTACCGATTCTTGGATAACTTCTTTACGTAATTACTTTCTAGTCCATGAATTTTATTTACTTTCATTGTTTTTTTCTTGTAAATAAAAGGAATTTTTTATTTTTTTTGGCTATTTTTCTTAAGTTTCACGATCCCTCAAGTCATTCTGAAAGTTTCATGACTTAGTGGTGCTGAGTTTCATATTTATCATGCTGTTGCATTGCTTTTTTCTGTTTATTCCCAGGTATGCTGTTCTGGCCATGGAAAGAATGGGGCTCTTTCTGTTATGCAACATTCAGTTCGGCCCGACTTGATAACTGAGGTGATTTTATCTCTAATATCCCTTTTCGTACAATTTCGGTTTAAGATAGAGTACTTATAAGTTGTTCCATGATTTAAAAATTGCAGCTTCTTTATATTATGCTTAATATCTCTTAAGCTCAAGTCCATAATACTAAGGAATGGATTGTTCATTTTCTTAAGATCTGTTTGGGAGTCCGGCGGCTTTCCGGTGAGGGAGCAAACGCCATCGGCGGGGCGGTGCGTTTGTTTTTCTGCCATCGGTGGCGTTTGCTCCCTCACCGGAAGGCTGCTAGCCTCCCAGACAGAGTCTTAGTCTTAACAAAATGAGGTCCTGCGTTTTTTACATTCTGTTTATATTATATTTGCTGATGGTGCTTATCCAAGCTTCTTCAGAAGTTCACTAATTGGTTATGTGATGGCATTTATGGGCTATGATGAAAACCTTAAGATAGTTTAATATATTTTTGTATTTATTATATTGACTCTCTCAAATCTAAACAAGTTCGTGCATATAGTATGCTAAAGAAATATAACAGTTTTCTTTGTTGAGGCTATCCAACAGAACTTATTATAGTTAGAAGTAAATTTGAGCTGATTGAATTATACCAGCCAAAATTCTTCAAAATTTAGCATTCGATGAGTTTAGTAGATATATCAATTTGGAATTCATGTAATTATCCCCGGATCTCAGAAATTTCTAGGTGATGCTTGAATTTTCATTTTCTGAAATTGAAATTGATTTTCTTGTGGCAGAGATTGCATAGTTCGAAATAAGTTAAATATTACTGAAAATTGCCTTATTAGATGCATGCCCGTACAATATATATATTTATATATTTATATATACATGTATATATATATACATATATACATATAAAAGAACATACACTAGCTACTTATGTGTGTGATGGGGATAGCGGATCGAGGGCAGAACCACACTTACTGGATCCTGCACGAGCCTACATACACCAGAGGCAGAGATAGAACCGTCGAATAGACGATCCGAGCTGGCAGTCGTGTTCAGAGCGATGACGACATATTTTTATGTATTTTTATTTCATGTATTTAGTGGTTTTTGGTTTCGGACAATCTTGGCTGCTCGTAGTGAGTTTTATGTCTATAAACGGGGGTTTAGGGACTGATTTTCAGACATCACAGATTTTGGGCATAAATTCCTGGATCTCACGGTCGCCCCACTGTACTGATTCCGTGGATCCTTGGAACAAAAGCCAAGGTAACTACCCCTGTTCCATAAATCTACCCCATAACCACCTCCCATCACTCAACCACCGTTAACTACCTCTTCTTCCACCAAATTATCTTTATAACCACCTATAATTTCCATTAACTGCCCAAATTAGGGCTGCAACTACCCATTTTTGCTGAACCGTCTACTCACACCACTCCAATTTTCATAACCGCCCAATTATCATTCACATAGTTTCGTTCCCCTCCATTATCCCTTCCCAGAATTAAATTCCTGAAATTCCACCCATCAGACCTGCCCGTCCAAGCCTTCCTTTCAGCAATCCAGTACCAGAATATCTTCCCAGCCCCCCAGCCCCTCCTCTTCGACAAATCAATCACTCTTCTTCTCACCAAATCCCTCTAGCACAGCCAGAACTCCTAACCAGGCTTGAAATCACCCCTTTCAGCCTTCCCTGCAACCATATTGTGTTACGCAGGCGCGCACATCTTATTCATATTTTGCATCTTTAGTATGTAGGGTATTAGGATACTTAAGAGTTCTAGTTATCTTTGATGTTTTAGGGTTTGAGATCAATCTGGAGAGAGGAACTTCAAGGAGGAACCAGCCTCCTGAGGTTAGACAGGAGTAATCCTCTTGATTGTATCCAATTTTATTGTTCTATTGCAATCATTTTCTGAGTTCGTATCATTGGTCCGACCTGCCGATCCCGTCCGCTATTTCGCTAGTCGCCGGGAACGTTCTGTCGGGACTCGGGACTCGTTCCGCCGCACTCGCTCGCGTTCGTCCAACATCACCTCTCCGGCCTCCGCGCATCTCGGCCCTCTTCGCGACCTCCTGGAATCACTCGCGTTTGTCCAGTCGCGCCTCTCCACGCGTCCAGCGCCTCTTCGCGACCCCTCTCGGCCCGTCGCTTCTTCTCGACAACTCATCCCGCACATCTCTTCCAGTCCGCAACTCTTCCTGCATCCTTCGACCGACCGTGCCTCTTCCTGCACCGTATGCTAGCGCCGATCATGGCCTCAATCACTCTTTTCTCCTCGTGCAGCTTCCGATTGCGTTTGCTGGCCTGATTCGGCCTCCAAGTTGGTGTCCCCACTACTCCGTCCGAGCTCAACAACACTGCTCCAACACATCCGCTCCAACCTGCTCCTGCGCACGACCTTCAGATAGTGGGCTTCTCCCACTGCTGCGCCATTCTTCTCCGCAACCGCCCTTGCCGCCCCTTCTTATGCTAAAGGCCCGTCATTCGATGGAATCCCGTGTGGAGATCCTCTAACACGCCCTCACCAACATCAACTCTCGCCTTGAGCCCAAGTCGGCCAGTTCACTTCAATTATGACCATGCTCCAATGCTCCATAACTTGCAACCCAGCCAGCACTCCGGGCCTAATGCCGCCTCTGTCTTGGGATCCCCAAACACATTGTCCCCCGAAGAACTCGCTTTGGCGGGATTGCCTCCTCCACATCTCGCCCGCCTCGACATTCCCACATTCAACCGGACTGACCCTCTGTGTTGGCTTGCCCGCGCCAAGCAGTATTTTGACATTCACCAGACTCATCAGGTGGAAAAGGTCTCCACAACTCTTATCGACATGGAAGGGTCCGCTAGCTCTGCCAGTCCTCTCTCGGCCTCACCTGGACAGCTCTCACTGAGGCCTCATTCAACGGTATGATCTCCGTTACCCCGACACCGTGATCGAGCGCCTTTGCGTGGTCCGTTAGACCGGCTCCATTGACTCATACGTGGATGAATTTATCGAGTTGGTCACCCACGTTCCAGGTTTCCTACCTGACCATTACTTAGCTATTTCATGCATGACTTACAACCTCATATCCGAGCTCGCCTCCGCATCCTCCATTTGTCTACCGTCAACCAAGCCATGGACTCTCCCTACTCGTGGAGGCCGAATTTCTGGCGACGTCCGGGGACCCTCCTTCGACATCGCCTCCTTCCAAACCTCCCTACCAACCATACTTTGCCCCCATGTCTAAACCTCCACTACCGCCACCTCCTTTACCTCTCCTATCATTATGGCCCCACACAACAATCGTCCTAATCCCTACTCATCGCCTTTCCAACGAAGAGTATCATGACTTGCGGAGTAAGGTTCTCTGCTTCCGTTGCAAGCAACCATACTCTCCTACTCATGATTGTCCTGTCAAGGAGTTCCGCGCCCTCATCGGTGATGACTGAGAGGAGATCGGCGTAGCTGACTTTGACGCCCTTGCGATCACAGAGGTACCTACCACCAGAAGAAGCCTTTGACACCTCGACGGAGCCTTACAAGTGGGCCTTTATACAAGCAGGTTATATGAACACCAACAAGAACCTATGACGACGGCGGAGAAGAATTGCGCGAAGAGGAGCCCTGGTGGTAAGGATCATCAGTTTATCCCGTTGGGGATGGCGTATGCAATGGGGCGAGGAAGGTGGTTACCCTCGCGTGCCGATCAGTTATAGAGAGTGAGAGAGGAAGAAAGGAAAATAGAGAGGGAATTCACTTTTGATAATAATTGCTTCGTTGCTGCTCATTCCTCCAACCTTCAAATAGGGTGAAAACCTTTTTTAAGTCTAAGCAACCAAAATAACAATCACAAGATTAACATATGAGTTAAATAAAACGGTTCAAAATACTAAAAAGAAAAAGATAATGATGATGTTAGCAGTGTACGCTCAGTCCTTGCTTGACTTCGACTGATGTTGGCACATGGATTCCCATTGCGGACCTGTAACATCTCTTCCTTCATTGAGATCAAGCTTGGCGGTAGGTGGACCAGGGGCGCCCACGGAGGTGGGCCAAGGAATGGATTTTATTATGGCACATGAAATATGTCGTGAATTTGGGCCTTTGGTGGAAGCTAGAGGCGTCCACTTCACCAATCCGCTGTAGTATCTCAAATGGCCCATAGTACGTGGGACCCAACTTATGGTAGAGAGCTCTCGTGGCAGATTTTTGTCAGTAATGGTGCGTTTCAGCCACACCCACTCGCAGGGCGCGAATAAAAGCTTACAATGATCGTGATTGTGGCAGTTTCCATGCATGCATGGGCATGAACTAGTCGCTCCCACACAAGAGTGAGAATCGGGTCCCGAGTCTGAAGCTCATTTTCCACGGCCTCCATGCAGGCTATGCCGCCGTCATACAAAACTAAGCGAGGTGGATCCCTCCCATATATAAGGCGGTAGGAGGTGGTCTGTAGAGAAGTGTGATAAGGGGTATTGTAGCAATACTTAACCTAGTGAAGTCAATGACCCAGTCCTTAGGGTTACCACAATGATACAACGAAGATACATCTTGACTGTGTGGTTGATCACCACTGCCTTACCGTCTGTTTGGGGGTGGTAAGCAAAGAAGAATCAAAGTTTGGTTCCGCAAAGTCTGATAAGCTCCTTCCAAAAATGATTGGCGTATACCTTATCCTAGTCTGATACGATACTCTCAGGGAGTCCATGCATGTGAAACGGCTCCGCAAAAAAGGCTCGAGCGACCCCTTCCAACGTCAAAGGGCAACCCAAAGCTATGAAATGCGTCCCTTTGAGAGTCTGTCCGCAACCACAAAGTGAATCAACTTTCCCTTTGATTTAGACAACCCCTCCACAAAATTCATAGTGATTTTAGCCCATATATCTGTCAAAACAAGAAGTGGCTGAAGAAGACTCGGGGGAAGAATGTGATCTGTCTTGTTGTGTTGGCAGACTGAACATGAGGCAATGAACTCCTGCACGCTACGCCTGGATCCCTATCAGAAGAATTCCTCCATGATGCGTTGAAGGGTCTTGTGGACTCCTTTATGGCCCCGTCTGTGTGTGCTCTCCAATATATCAACAATGAGGGGGATACGAGCAACAAGTACAATTGTCTCTTATACAAAATGCATTAATCCCTCACAGTTGAGCAGGAGGCAAATCACCCTTCCCCAATGCGGAGGCTGAGCTCTAAGAGAACATGTGAGCTATGTAACTCCTGGCGAAGTCGAGTGAGAAGCTTAGAGGTGGGGTGAGAATTGGTGAAGATAGTCACCTCCTGATGATCCCATCGGGATAGTGCATCTGTTGCGTGGTTCAAGGTCCCCCGCGTTGTACTCGACCTGAAAATCAAAACTCAACAATTTCTTAACTCAACAATCTGCTAACCCAACACTACTGCATGTCGGTACTGAAGCGTTGCTCCAACAGATACTTCAAGCTGAAATGATCAGGTTGAATCAAAAAATGTTAGCCCCTAGGTATGACTGCCAATGTTGTACAGTCTTGGCCAAGCCAATCAGCTCCTGCACTTAAGCGGGGAGCCTCTGGCGATGTATGGTTGTCTTCTGACAGAAATACATGACCGAGTGTCCCCTTGCTATAAAACTACAACACACCCCTGTCCTGAAGCCTCATACTCCACCTGAAACTCCGGAGTGAAGTCAGATAAGCAGAGACTAGGGAAGGTGACCAAGGCGTGTTGGAGGGCCTTGAAGGCTCCTATGGCCATTTCTCTCCATGCAAAGGAGTTCTTCAACAGTGCAACCATCGGCTCCGCAATCTTGATGTGCCATGAATGAAACAACGGTACTAGCCGGTGAGGCCCCAATATCCATGAAACTCACGTGGGATCTTCTTAGGTTCTGTTGAGACCCTGTGTTGTGCGCAACATGGACCAATTATGCTACCCAATCTGTCCCAAAGGAGCACTTGGCCCGTTTTAGAAATATCTAGTGCTTCCTGATGAGTTGGAGAACAATGCGTGGTGTGCGAGATGTGCATCTCATATCTTGCTATACACCAAAATATCGACAAAGAAAACAAGTACATATTGGCACAAAAGGTCTTGGAATACCTCATTTATCAGTGCTTGGAAGGTAGATGGTGCTTTATGGAGCCTGAAGGGCATCACTAGGAACTTAAAATTCCCATGATGGGTCCGGAAAGCGGTCTTCTCCATGTCGACTAGGGCTATACACACTTAATGGTAACCCGAGCATAGATCTAGCTTGGAAAAGAGACAAGCGCCATGAAGCTCGTCCAACGACTCTTCTACCACCAGGATGAGAAATTTGTCCTTGGCGGTTTTGGCATTCAGTTTGCGGTAGTCAATGTAGAACCTCCATGTGTTATCCTTTTTATGCACTAAGAGTACTAGTGAGGAAAAGAGAGATACACTTTGGCAAATGATCCCATGTTTTAGCATGGTTGCACTGGCGCTCGATTTATCCTTCTGCAAGGAGTAGCTGTAGAACTGACAACCATAGGCGCCGTGTCGGAAGGAGGCAGATGCGATGATCCTGGCAGCAAGGTTGTCAGGATCGAGATCCTAGGTGAGATCGTTTTGAGGTTGGATCGGATCGGGTCGTTGGATCAGATCGAGAATTGTAAGATCCTACAACATTCATAAATTAAGATTAAAAATATAAAATTGAATTTCGTATCATCCAATTACATGCTCAATTAACAAAAAATCAATAATGTGAATAATAATATTAAAAAAATTGAATAACTAAATCAAAAAGACAATATCATACTAAGTTCACTTTCAGTTTCAGGTAGGTCACTCAATGTCTACAAATAATAAAAACAAAGCTGGACTGATGGATTGGTGGAAGCCTAAAAGTAGGAAGACGAACCCATACTGCTGGAATTTTCGTACGCTGGAAAAAGGAAGCTTGCATTGCTCATATACTGGATTTTTAACCGCTAGATTACTCATACGCTAGAAAGGAAGAGAAGACGTCAGCTTGAAAGTAAGAAGCAGGAAACCACTGGATTACCAACTATTGGATTGCTCATACGCAAAAATATAAGATAAGACAATTATACGACTTGAAATGAAACCTGTAAGGAAGGAAAAGGAAAACATTGTCTGAACTGGAAGCGACCGAAGACGTCGCTCTTGGCCTCCGTTTGCAGTCGGCAATCTACACTTGGGATGCGGTAAAGCAGTATGATATGATTCTGTGATGGGTATGGGGGAGGATTGAGATAAGGTTAAGCAATGGGTTAAGGGCGTTGGACCGGGTCGGGATAGGGTTGGACATGTTTCTAGTTTCCTTTGGCCGGACCGGTAGAATCGGATTGGGATCGCGATCCTAAAGATCCTAAGATCCGGATCGTGATCCCAGTCGTAGATGTGCCGATTTAGATCCTAGGTAAGATCCGGATCGATTTACAAATCTAGATTGTAGGATCGTAAGATCCTACGATCCGGATCGCGATCCTAATAAGTGAGGTGGGAGCAATCCCCTAGAAGGAACCAAAGTGTCTCCGAACTCCTGCAGGAGGTGATCTAGGCCCATGTGATTGAAATCCCCGGTCGCCAAGTAAAGGGTCCGCATCGAAGTCCCCGTAAGGCATCACTAGACAATCATGTCATGCCCCTATTTTCATGTCACAGTGAGCCAATGAAAGTCCCACGTCAAGAACACCAAGGTGCACAACCATCAGATACCTAACACAACCTTATCCCCGGAGGGCAATCGCCAAAAATCCACATTCGTGCGGTGCTCGTCTACAACTATAGGCACAAAGCGACAAATCTCGGGGGTCTCCATTGTGCTCTCGTTGGCCACTGTCACACTGAGGCAGGTGCGTTTGGATATAGAAATTGATGGTGCTTAATGGACAGATCTCTGATGAAGCCGCGTGGGTTTCTCGAATTCACTAGTGCGACCAACAGGCGTTCTTCAACGATAATCTTCTTTTGAACGATCACACCCGAATGTGGTCCCGCGATGGCGTGGAACGGAGGGAGCTTGTGCAAGCAGAACCTAAAACTGCTCCAAGTAATTGTCAATGGACCCCGTCTGTTTGAGGGAGACAAGGTCGCCAATAGGGTTGCCACAAAGAGGAGGTTGCGGTTAACCTCGAGGTCATCCCACGATAAGTGTGATTTTTCCCTCAGTGAGAACCATAATTAGGTGGATCTCATGCGGTGAAAGGATGCCACACTGATCAAATCTTCTCACGACATGCACTGATTTGTAAAGAGTTACGTGTTGGCTATGTCAAGGTGTCCCCGCGTTTGTTAAAGCGAGGAAAATCCATCTTCACATAACGGGGTACTCTTCTCCCTTCCGAACGATGGCTATGGAAACCCGGACGATGATGGTCCAACGGTTTATCGTGGGATGAGCCAGATGCAGCTCGTTACGATGACGAAGGCGGTTTGCGGTCAAGGCATTGGGTGAGTGCTTTGAGGGCATTGGTCGTAGTCATCATTTTCTGGAACATTTCCATTACTTGGGCCATGGTGAGGCCGCCTTCATCCATGGGATGAGCCATTGGTGGTTGGAGGTCAAGGCCGGGCGTAGAAAGGAGTCTGGAGCTGCCGGAGATGAGGCCGACTTCGGGTGAGGATCCCGACAAATTAACATGTGTCTATCCTGGGTTGTGCGCATGAGTCAGGTCCTCGATATCGAAGGCCAATGGGTTAGGGTGTCACCCAAGGCGGTTTAGTGTCGCAGGAGGTCGAAGGATGCAGATGAGCCTCGTTGGGGCCTTTTGGCTTTGATACCAACTTCATACGAACCCCTGATTGGGATCATGTATGTGGCCTAGCGAGAGTGGCGTTGTGGAGATTGAAGTTCTCCTTCTTAGAGCCTCGAGAACCTATGGTGACGGTGGAGAGGAGGCGTGAGAAGAATGGCGCGGAGAGGAGCTCCGGTGGGAAGGGTTGGCAGTTGATCCCGTCGGGGATTGTGTATGCGATTTGGGGGGAGGTACCCTAGCCGTCCGATCGGTTAGAATGAGAGAGGGAGAGAGGAAATTAAAGAGAGAAAGAGAGTTAATTTTTGATGATAATTGCTTCCTTGCTTCTCATTCCTCCAATCTTCTAATAGGGTGAAAGCCATTTTAAATCCAAGTAACCAAAATGCCCCCTCACAAGGCTAACATATGTGAGTTAAATGAAAGGGTTCAAAATACTGAAAAAACAACAATACTAATACTAATACTACTACTACTACTAATAATAATAATAATAATAACGGCGATGATGTTAGCGATGTATGCTTAGTCCTTGCGCTGCTTCAATCGGCATTGGTACATGGCTCCCCATCGTGGACTTGTAGCACCTTTATGCTGTTCTAATGTTTTTCCCCTCAAATTCCTGGATGCATGACTCGGGCATACTCTAATTTCATTTTACTATATTTTTCTGCTGAATACAGGTTGAATTGCCAGGATGCAAAGGAATTTGGACTGTGTATCACAAGAGCTCCCGAGGTCTCGGAGTTGATGCTCTTAAAACACCAAAAGAGGATGATGAATTTCATGCTTATTTGATTATAAGTCTGGAGAGTCGCACAATGGTATTCATTCGTCTATTTTTAAATCTTTAATTAAAAGGTCTCTGATTGTTTGTGGCTTTTCATGCCTATCGCTTCTCCCTCTTTGTAGTATAGATTTACCAGTTTAGTGCTTTTGCTCCCCCTTCAAACGTAAACCTATAAACCATTTAATGTTTTGGTTGAAACAGTCATTTTAAAAGCATTAAGGGAAAAATATATTGTTTTTGGTTGAAACAGTCATTTTAAAAGCATTAAGGGAAAAATATCTGGTGGAACGAAGACACCTATTTCACACAATTTTAGTTTTAACCAGTTGCTTTGTATGTTTCTAATATTGAATGAAGAGCCATTAGCTACTGCTTTACATTATTGACTGCTACATGATTACTACCTTGGGTTGCGCTGTTTTGCTGCCCTATCAAGGACTGCTAACTTGTAAACAAGTCAATATCCTCAAAATTTTAACAGTTTTTCTTCTACATTTATTGCCATTTAACTTGTTTTTGAATTTATGATCCCATTTTAAGCCAATCATTTGGGTAAAACAATGAGATTGCTTGAACAATTAATAGTTCTAGTGGTTTAATGACCATTTGTATCTGTATACAATTTGCTGATTTTGTGGAAAAAAACAATAATTTGCATTTGCAAACGTGGGGATGTTAAACAATGGGCCTAAGTTTCTTGGGTGAAAGATTATGCTATTGGAGCTGTATCTAGAAGGTTGCTTATGAAGGTGCATGGAGTAGATTTTGCAAGATATGACACTCTTTCAGAAATTATCACGCATAGTTGGTTCATTTAAGTGCTGTTTTGTTGGTGTGTTTAGCACAATAAGAATGCTTGTTTGGCTCTTTGGTGGTGGTAGGTGTTAAAATGTGAGTGGTTTCTGCTATAATGCTTCTCATGTCAGTTTGAAGGACTTCCAAAATATATGTTTATGTTTGTTGTCATTTGTGAGCCTGAGTGATTGCAAACTTGATAGTACGATAGGTTAGATCTAGTCGAGTATTTTGTTTGTTATCTAAGTTTGATTAAACATGGCGAGTTAATACCTCATATAACACTCAACAAAAAAGAACTGATTACGATTCATATGGATAACCCAAGTTATTGAGATAAGGCTTCTGATGATATGATATAAATGATGAGTTGCTACTTAAGTTTCTCACACTCCGTATCTCTCTCTCTGGTTCCCTCCATTTTTTTTATTTGCATCTACTTTACATATCTTCTGTGGGCGGAAGTGAGTGCAATTTTCTTCTCAACCTCTCTTTTTCTCTAGTTTATTATTCAAGAGACTAAGTTTGTTTGCTTGTCATCATACCTCAGTTTCTTGGTTGTTTGCTGAACTTTCTGAACCCATTATTTTCTGCTATTCATTATAGGTGTACTTTCTTGTCTGTTTCTTAGTTGTGATTTTTTTTTCATGAGATAGTTACCTAGGCACATCACTGATTCAAAAATAAGGATGCCACTGACATATCTATTTTTGTGATTTGTTAAACATTATCTCTTTTCTGGTTCTGACAAATGCCAAAGGGATGCCACTTGTAATACTGATCGTTGCATATTTTGTATTAAATATAGGTTCTTGAGACGGCTGATGATTTAGGAGAGGTAACAGAAAATGTTGACTATTATGTTCAAGGGAGTACAATAGCTGCAGGCAACTTATTTGGAAGGTATTTCCCTCCAAAAGTTTCAAGCACCCACTATAACATCATAAGTTCCAGTTTCTTGAAGGACTCCACTATTTGTGGTAATATTATTATTTGGAGTGGTTTAGGCGCGTGGCTGTGGTTTTATTCCCGTTAAAAATGTTCTTTTGATTAACATTAGATAATTGTCCCATCCTTTATTACCAACAGGCATGTGTTCTTTGTATATTTATACGAATGTTGTATGCTCATGCCTTTTTAGGCAGTTCTTTTGATTACATGATAATTAAAACTCTTTTGAAGAGAAGAATGATCGCTTTGAATATTCTATCCCTTTTTGTATTTCTTTCCAAGTGTTTTATCCATTCTTCAGAGGGATAGATTTTGTCAATTTCTTTGCAGACTTGGCCATGGCTTAGCCAGACATTCAATATTATTTCCTTGGAGTCATCACTCTAATATTCATAATTTGGATCTCTGTTCTGCTCATCCCTTTGCTTGGCCATGTATTCTTCAGCCAGCATCATCTTTTCTCTTTCTCTTCTCTTTTTCAGTCTTTCATTTTGAGCAATTGCTTCTTGATTGGGGAAGTCCCAATCTTCTGCTCTATTTATGTCCAGGAGAGGAAGGTTTAAGGCAAGCCTTGTACCTTGCAGAACCTTGAGGGTTAGGTCAGAGTTTATGTTGGTAAACCTGAGGTCCCACCTCTGTATTGTGGAGACATCTATTTTCTTCAAATGGTGGAGAACTGCTCCTTTGGATAAGTCAAAAACTTCCTGATTCAGCTGATTCAGATAGAGAGAGAATTCTTGCAAAGTTTGGAGCAAGAAGGCTTTCTTTAATCTTTGAGAAGAGGAGATTTGCCCAGTCACATTTCTTTCCACAAATAACAGCTGCAATGTTGCCTCCATAGATAAGGCCAACATCCGATGTCCCTCTGAGGTATCAAAAATGCACTTCACGGTTGCCAATGCTCCTTCCCAGGATGAGTCATATATTGACTCACAATACTACCTGCGTGTGCAATATCAGGCCTCGTGCACACCATATCATACATCAGGCTCCCCATAACACTAGCATATGAAACCTTAGACATATATTCAGACTCTTGTTTTGACCGAGGTGCATAAGCAGTAGACAATCGACGATTTGGAGGTAAAATAGTATTTAATGGTTTGGAAGTAGACTTACCAAACCTGGATAGAACCTTCTGAATGTAACTATTCTGAGAAAGAAAGAGCTTACGCTGATGACGGTTCATATAAATCTCCATTCCTAGAATTTTCTGTGTTGCACCAAGATTTTTCATATCAAATTCTGCACTAAGAGTCCTTTTCAGATTTAGAACTTCAAACATGTTTCGAGCCGCAATAAACATATCATCTACATAAAGGAGTAAGTAGATGAATCAACCATCCTGAACCTTTTTGTGGTACACAACAATCATAAGGACTCTTGCAGTAGCCATGTGTCAACATGAATGTGTCAAATCTCTTGTACTACTTTGGGGACTGTTTCAGTCCATACAAAGATCTCTGGAGTCTACATACATGATCTTCCTTTTCCTGAACAATGAATCCCTCTGGCTGACACATCAAGATGTCCTCTTCTAGCTCTCCATATAGAAAAGTTGTCTTCACGTCAAGTTGCTCTAATTCCAAATCCTGATATGCCACTAAATGTAGTAGCACCCGAATGGAAGTGTGTTTGACGACTAGTGAGAAGATCTCATTGTAGTCCACTCTCTCTTTCTGACTGTATCCCTTAGCAACTAGACGTGCTGTGTACTTTGTACCTTCAACTCCCCGGATTCCTGGTTTCTTGAAGATTTTTTTGCAGCCAACCACTTTTCTCCCTTGTGGTTGCCTGGCAAGCTCTCAAATCTGATTCTTCTGAAGAGATTCCATCTCGTCCCCCATTGCAGCAATCCAATGTGTAGCTTCAGATTCAGAAATAGCCTCCTGGTAAGTAGAAGGCTCCGGTGAATTCACTTCTTCAGTCATTTGGAGAGGATAAGCTACAAAATCAACATAGTCATACTTCTGTGGAAATCGAATCTGCCTCCTTGGACGATCAGTTACAATGTTGTACTGTCTCTCCTGCAGTGGACCTGTATTAGACTCCACTTCAAACTCTGCAGTTGACTTTTCATCAGTTTTGTTTGAGGTAGATCACCCCCTTGTCCCATGCTTGGAGTTATCACGAACTCCACCTGCTCGCTAACAGTCATTGTTATCAAAGGCGCAAGACGCACTGAGGCGCAAAGGGGTCTTGAAGCCTAGGCGCAGGCGCGCGCCTGAGGCACGTGAGACGCAAAAATAAATTGGGTGCCCAATTCACTGAAAATCGGTGAATTGGGCACCCAATTAACTGAAAATCAGCAAATTGGGCATCCAATTCGCTCATTTTAAGTGAATTGGGCACCAAATTCACTGAAAATTGGTGAATTGGATGCCCAAGTGCGTCTAGGTGTGCCTCGGGTGCGTCTGAGATCATGTTTTTGCCCATCTCCCAGAAAAGACCTTGAAAAGCCCAGGCGCGCATGAGAGCTGGTAAGGCGCGCGCGCCTGGGTGCACCTGGGGCACCTTGTCCGCCTCTGCCTTGCAGAGGCGAGGGCCGGTGCGCCCGGCGCCTCAGGCGCGCCTAAACGCGCTCCTTGATTACATAGCTAACAGTATCGTGTTTCCCTGCAACATCAGACTCTAATTCCGGGTGAAGCGTAGAATTTTCATCAAAATTTACACCTCAGCACCATATCCCAGAAAAATTCCCTTTTTTGCTCTAGCTTCTGATTTTGCCCCCATTAACATGATAATAGATAGAGCAACCAAATACTTTCAGTAAAGATTAATCAACAAGTTTACCTGGCCATACCTCGAAGTGGTTTTTGCAATCAATGGCAGTTGCAAGCGAGCGATTTAATCAACGGGTCGTGTTCAACATCAGTCGACAAGAACAAACTTTGTGCTCGCATAGCGACTACGCCTCTTGTGTTGAATCTCAAGATGCGTCTGATGATAATAGAACAAGTTGGCTCTACATCATGTACTACTTATACCGCTTAGTTGAGTATCATTCATTACATACTAGATACCAAGTCCATATCTATATTTTTCTTGACCTCACAATTAAAGCTTCGTGCATATTTTAATGTTTATTGGGAATAAAATGCCACCTATCGGCAACTACTAGGTGTTGTGTATTCTTTTATTTTTTTGTAAATGAAAAGCATGACATTTTCTCTTGATCTATACTGAGGCATAGTTTATGGTTATGACTGCCGCTATTATTTGGGTTCTTGGCTCTGATGGCTTTACATTGTGACAATGCTAGTGATGTTGAGATTTCATTGCATCACATCGAATTTGATTGTTACTATGTATGCCAGCAATATCTTTATGAGACCATCATGACACCTCATGTTTCCTCGTTGTTGCACATAGCAGATTGCTTTACAAGCACATACTAAAAAAATATTCTCTTTTTGGAAAAATTCATGATGATTGATCTGCATGCATTTGGAAAGTGAAGCTTGTTCTTTCGTTTCTTTTTCTTTGTTTCACCGTTATCTTCCAAACTCGTGATCCCATCATGAGTTATGTTTTGAGGTGTATGCATTCTTTGGTGTATGAATAAGGCGTTCCCTTCATTCTTTACATCTTACCGTTTGTTTTATGCTATTTATTCATTTAGTTTGAAAAAAGGTTTGTGTATTTTGGGACTAGTACAAAATATGTCCTTTCTAGCAATTGATACTTATCTTCAAATGAAGGATTATTATATTGTCTTTGGATGCCAATGTAATATTTTGTTTATTGGTAAACTTGTATCACAATTTTCCAACAAAACGACTATAAAGTATACTAACTTAAACAACATCGATTTTTCTTTCTTGGCATTCATTACAATTTCACAGACGACGAGTCGTTCAAGTTTTTGCAAGAGGCGCTCGTATTCTTGATGGGTCTTACATGACCCAGGAGTTGACCTTTGGTGTGCATAATTCCGATCATAGTTCCACGCTGGATTCTTCTACAGTTTCTTCGGCTTCAATTGCAGATCCCTACGTACTGCTTAAGATGGTTGATGGAAGTATTCAGCTGCTTATTGGAGGTACCTGTATCCATATTACATTTATTCTTGAAATGTATAATATTCCAATTTAGCTTTAATGAAAAATATATTTACCATTGTTATGTGCTGTTTTTTTTCTGCAGATCTTTCGGCTTGCACTGTATCTATATGCATACCCTCAATACCAGCTAACTCAACTGATTCAGTTTCTGCATGCACGCTCTATACTGACAAAGGCCCGGACTTTTGGCTTCGTAAAGCAAGTACTGATGCATGGCTTTCCAGCGGAATCGCCGAGGCAATTGATGGAAATGACGGTTCATATCATGAACAGGAGGACATATATTGTTTGGTTTGTTATGAAAGTGGTGCACTTGAAATATATGATGTGCCTAATTTCAAATGTATTTTTTCTATTAGTAATTTTGCTTCTGGTAAGGCACACCTTGTTGACAGATCTGTTAAAGAACCTTTCAAATCCTGCCAGAAATTGAAGAGTAGAACTAGTAATGCGGCTGCTGAATTAGGAAGGAAGGAAACTCCTGAAAACATGAAAGTTGTTGAATTGGTCATGCAGAGGTGGTCAGGTCCATACTGTCGACCATTTATTTTTGCTATTTTAAATGATGGGACGATTCTTTGCTATCACGGGTATTTATATGAGGGCCCTGAAAGTTCTTCCAGAAATGAGGAAGTAGGGTCACCGAATAATTATGTCGATCTGAGTAGTGTAAGCACTTCAAGGTTTAGGAACTTGAGATTTATTCGCGTGCTAACAGACTACAGCACACGAGTTGAACCTGCGAATGTGGTCATACAACCTAAAATCACCATTTTTAAAAATATAGCTGGTTATCAAGGTTTATTCCTGTCTGGCTCAAGGCCTGCTTGGTTTATGGTTTGCAGGGAACGCCTTAGAGTTCATCCTCAGGTATCTCTCTTTGAAGCTTGGTTTCTCCTGCTAATAAATTCTACTTTTACTGCCTAGGAGCCGGAGGATACAATTGCAAAATATCGATTGTATACTTTGTAGGATTAAATTTTTTGTTTGTCTCAATTTTGGAGTGATAATATTCTGTGATGTTTTGTTGAGTGATAATATAGTATATTGTTTACCTTTCATTCCATTAGATTAGTGAAAGGGCTAAAAACATGATCTTAAACAACATTTAAAATCGTTATTTTTGATGATTTGACATGCTATAACTTTGTATGAGCAAGTAAAACGTTAAGAGTGTTCTCACTATTCATTTTCTTACATATCGGGAGACTCATTTTTTAAATGCATGTGGGTACAATGCCAGAAATAATGACAACTTGCCGGTTCTTTCTAAAGAAGAAGAGGAAGAAGAAAAGTGGAGGGAGGAAGGAGGATACATTCGCCAGAGCCCCGACATTCCTTTCCGATCTTTTTTGATCTAAAGCTGCAACTGAATGATTAATCTTATATAATGGATTCTTAACTTATTCTCTAATGTGGGTCCCACTTGGCTTGAACTATAATATCTTTTAACACTCCCTCATATGCTAATATTGTAGAGATCAATTAAGTCCAACTGTGTCATTGTCATGTATCCCTTTTCTGGGTAAAGCTTTAGTAGACATGTCATCCAACTGATTTTCGGAGGTAACAAAAGGTGTAGACATAATCTTGGCTTGAACTTTTTCTCTCTGGAAGTCACAATCTACCTCAATATTTTTAGTTCTTTCATAAAACACGGAATTAGAAGTAATATGAATGGCAGATTGAGTGTCACGATATAGTGGCATAGCTCCTTGGAATTCAAACCTAAGTTCTCAAGTTATGGATTCAGACACATAAATTCACAAGTACAAGTGGTCATAGCAATGCATTCAGCTTCAGCGAAAGATCGTGCTACCACATTCTGTTTTTTGCTCTTCGATGAAACAAGGTTCACACCCAAGAACATACTGTACCCGTTGATGGATCTTCTATCTTTCGAAGATCCGGCCGAGCCAACATCTGTGTATCCAGAGATGTTTAGATAATCATGTATCCAGAGATGTTTAGATAATCATGGTTAGTGGACTTATTTTCCTTTCCTAAAAATCCTTTTGAATATCTCACGATCCTGAGAACGTCACCATAATGATGGACTTTTGGTTCATGCATGAATTGGCTCACCATGGATATAATAAAAGTGATATTCTGTCTGGTTTTGCCAAGTAGATCTGGTTTCCCACAAGTTGTGGAAACATCAATTTTTGATTCAGAATTAGCAATTCTTGCTTATATATATCATATTTCAAATCAATTGGGCTCTCCATAGGTTTAGCTCCATAATACCCTAATTCTTCAAGTAATTCTAGCACATATGTGCATTGAGAGATGATATCCCCCTTATAGACCTAGCCACTTCAATCCCCATGAAGTACCTTAGAACACCAAGGTCTTTAATATTAAAGGTATGGGCAAGCCAGGTTTTAATTTCAGCAATATGAAGGTCGTTGGAGCTAGTAAGAGTAATATCACCATATACTATGAGAACAGTAGTATGTAGCCTTTTTTTGTGAATGGAAACCAAGTGATAATAAACACTCATAGTAAAACCTTGTTGAAGGAGCTTATGGCTAAGTTTCTTAAACCACGCCCAGGGGATTGTTTGAGACCATAAATAGCTTGATTTATCTTGCACACATGTTCATACTCAGGTGAATAGAAACCTGGAGCCCCTGCATATTGATCTCTTCCTGACGATCCCCACAAGAAGATTTTTTTTTGTAAAATCTAATTGTTTATGAAATCAGGTTTGATTGGCAGCAATGGAAATAAGAATATGAACATAATTCAATTTGGTGACAAGTGCAAATGTTTCTTGATAATTAACGTCGTCAACGTGAGTAAATCCTTTGGCCACCAATCGTGCCTTATGCCTTTCAATGGTCCCATTTTGATGATGGTTAGCGGTAAATACTCGACGACATCCCACAAAATGTTTACCATAAGGTAGTTTAACAAAGCCCCAAGTATTTTGTTTCTTAAGAGCTAACATCTCACTTTCCATGGAGGCTATCCATTGAGGATCAAGAAGAGCTTCAAAAAAGTTGTTTGGTACAAAAACAAATGAAACAACAACAAGATAAGCATTGTAGGATAGAGATAGATAATTCCCATATTTTTTGATGGGACAGTGAGTGGTACTACTCCGACGAAGAGAGGAAGTAGAATCAGGGACAAGGACCTGGGGAATAGTATCCAATTGAGGGATGTGGGTGGTATGGAGATCTAACAACTGTTTTTTCTCTTATAAACATTGAGTTCTTTTTATGGTCCATCATTGGTATCACAACTCCTTGTATCTTGGATAATAGTGTCCTGAGTAGGTTCACTGCTGGGAGCATTACCTTCATTTTCCGTAAATGGAGGAAGAGGAAGCACAATCTCAAAATCTCTATTGGCCTCATAGTGAAAGGTGAAGTTGCGTCCTTGTTTCGAGAAAAACGGTCTCGTCAAAAATGGTAACGTCCTTAGACACAATTCTTCTATAGAGATGTGAACAATAACACATGTATCACTTTTGATTTGGCGCATGCCCTACAAAAATACACTTTATAGCTTGAGGCCGGTTTGTTTATTGCAAGACCAACAATATGCACAAAGGCCACACATCCAATGATTTTAGGATGTAATAGAAATACACCCTCATGCGGTTTCTGAATATATGGGGGATCTTGTTTCCAGTCACAGAAGATGGAATCTGATTAATTGGATACATCAAGACGGCTTCATTCTATAGATTCTTGGGCACATTCATTTCCCATAACAAAATTTTGCACCACTCCAAACACCTCATTCTTACGTTTTAACAAGTATAACTGTGTAACTCTTGAAAAATCTTCAATAAATAGAACAGAGTACTTCAATCCATTAGAAGAAGCAGTAACAACCCAAACATCTGAATTAACAAGATCAAAGCCTTTTTGTGTTAGAAATATTAGGAACATAAGTAGTTCAACAGTGTTTTGCGTTTTCACATGCTTCCAAAACATATTCATATTACAGAGTAATAAAAAATGACAGATTTAAGAATTCGTAAATGGTCATCTTCCAATCTGTGGTGCAAAAAACTCATACCCTCTTTCCCCAGGATGTCTTTTAGTGTTCCTTTGATCCATCAGATAAATCTCTCGTGATCCAATGCCCCTAGCAATCATCTTCCTGCTCACTAGATCCTGAATCACACAGTAAGAATTCAAAAAGTTGCACTGCAGTTGAGTTGTTTGGTCAAACAACTAATAGATAAAAGATTGGTAGGGAAAGAAAGCACAAAGACGATAGAATCTAGAGAAATCCTAGATGAAAGACACGCAATCTCTTTACCAGTTACATGGGCATAAGATCCATCTGCAATTTTGAATTTTTCCAACAGCAGGAGATATGTAGGTAATACAAGATTTACCCACCATATGATCAGATGAGCCCGAATCAATAATCCACCAAGTGTTGTCTGCATATGAAGGCACAACATTAGCATGATCAATCATACTTGATAATGAAGTGAACTCCTTTCTGCCAAGAGAGGCTTCAAAAGCAGCTAATTTTCTGCTCATTTCTTGGTTAGATGAATTGTCTTGATGGACATGAATCTCCACTACCAAGAATAGAAATTCTTGAGTGGGCAGTCTGAGGCTTGACAACATACTTTCCATCAGTATTTTTATGAAAAGTTTGTGCACTAAATGAGGATACGACTCCCAACAAGTCTCTCACATGTCTCCTAGCTCCACAATGAGAGCACGTCAATTTAGATTTTTCAATGTTAGTCAACCTAGGTCATTCCATAGTTGTTTCTCCTTTAAAATCATTATGACATTGTATAACATTTGCACTCTTTGAAATTCAAGCTCAGAAGACAGACCATCGAGTATTTCAAAAATTCTCCTTTGGCTCAACTCTCTATGATTAGCATCACATCTGGTACATGTGGGACAAGTTGTAACATCAGATTATTGATCTAATTTTTGCCATTTCTGAGTGTCTCGCATAATAGTCTTCAAAGGGTTCTGCTTTCCATATTCATAACCTCAGTATTTCACTGGTTGATCCGAGCAAGATCGCGCCTCTTTGAATAATTTTTTTCCACCAAGCCCCATAGAGTGAATTAGCCAAGTCATGACTGTAAGATTATTAGCTCGCCACGCCTTATAGGAGGCATCCATTTTAGGAGGTAGTCTTTTTGATCCAGTGTTATACCCAAGCTTTCTCCTACTTCCAATAACCATTTTCATATACTGTTCCCATAGTAGTTTTTTTTTTCATTCAGCTTTTGACGCAGGACGAATCTATAGGCGGCGGATAAACCGTTACCTAACCCTACATGTTATGCAAAGCCCGACGGATTAGTCACAAATTAGATAATAAATTTAAACATCCCACGCAGTTAATTCACAGCAAGGCAGAATAATTTATTAGGGCAAACAAGCTTAGGCTTTCCTCCGCGTGGAGGGCCAAAGCAAGAGCGCGCGGCGAATAAACCCTGTAAATCACAATAATAATCTAGAGCAATATTCTATGATGATGTTTCTCCAAACAAATATAAGATGTCCAACCCAATAAATAACTGCTGAAAATAATCGTCCAAATACAATAAGTGACTCACCAAAGTAGTGGGCTGACCAAGGCACTGAAGAATTCGAAGCCGGAGATGCGTGGGCGACGATCCGAGGTGTAACCGAAGGCGTGGAAATGATGACGGTGGCTGTCCTTGGCGGTGGAAGGTGAAAACGGGCCGGAAATGGATGGATCCGGCGACGTGGGTAGAGATCCGGACGATGGTGGATAGATCCGATGATTTGGGAGCGGATCCGGGCTGGTTTTGTCCAGATCTGGACTGATTTGGACAAGGAGGGGTGGAGGTGGTTCCACGTCGAGGAGAGGGCTGGGAGAAAGGGCTGTTGCGGACTGACGGCGGGGAGGAAGGCTGCTTGGGTTGGCGGCGGGAGAGGAGGGCTGCTGTGGGCTGGCGGCAAGGAGGAGGGCTGCTTGGGAAGGGGCGAGTGGAGGGTTGGCGGTGGGCTGCTGGGCTGCTGGACAGCAGAGTGGCGGCGGCTTGGGAGAGCAAGGTGGCTGGCGGCCGGTTGGCTGGGAGGCGGAGAAGGGGGCTGAGAGAACTATATTAAGGAATAGTAAATTTCATAAAGGAATAGTGCCAAGAGGGGATTTTCTGGACAGCCAACAGTGGCTGTTTGGGGGGCTGTTGGGGGCTGCAGGAGGGAGTTTGGGAGGGGGAAAAGAGGGCTAGGGTTAGGGGGTACCTTGGGGAGGGAGATACAAGCCTAGGAGTCGTCACCTAGGGTTCCACGGAGTCGGCACCGTGGAGGGATCGCCGGATTTCGGGATTTCTCTTCTCCAAAATCTGCAATGCCCCAAAACCAGCCACTACATGTCTATTTTTAATAAAACAAAAGCTAGGGCATCCCCATCAACGGCTATGATTGGCCGGAGGTGAGGCTACCCAAATACATCAAAATAAATGCAAACATAGTAAAATAATATATCAAATCGATTCGCAACGCGAATCCGGACACATCTGTGGAGTCCGATCGTCGATCCGGGCACGCCATATATGGTAAGTCGCCAAATCAGCTCTGAATGGGCCCAAAACTCGTCCTCGTCTCTGCTCCGCATCAGCTTTATATTGGTGACCCCCATTATCTAAAAATCACTACCAGAACTATAAAGAGGATGGATTTTTTCCTTTGTCCATAGATCCTTCAGAATCCATCTAAGCAGAAAGGAACAGTTGCGGAGAAGCAGCCGGTGGACTCCAGACAAAATTGGGAGAAGCAATCGATGGAGTCGGGCTGCTATTCAGAAACAATCGAATCATTGGATGGATCCTTCAGTGGAGTCGGAAGTCAGAACGACTTTGAAGGATAGAACCGATCAAACGACAAGGAGAGTAATGAAGAGCTGCAGATCGACGATATCGACCGAAGAGGGGAAGGAAGATCCGAGGGAGACTCGTCGCCGGGAGCAGCTGCTGAATTATTGATTCCACAGACTCGTTGAAGCAGCGCGGACCAAAACATATCAGATAGATCTAACGAGGAGCGAGATCCCATTGATCTTCTCTAATACTATGTAGAGGCATAGTGGTGGGAAGGAGGATACCTCCACGAGAGCGTCCCGACGCTCCTTGTCGATCTAATATCGGTTTATAGTTCCCATTGAATGATTAATTCCATATAAAGAATTTTCTAACGTATGCCCTAATCCCAGTTAGCTTGAACCATAATACCTTTAACACTTACAAAAGTTTTAATTAAATAAATAATTCTTTTTTCCCTAAAGTCAAAAGTTTATCGTGTTTCTCTGTGGAAGGAACAAATGCTTTCTGATTTCTTTATATCTGGGATGCTAATGCAACACAATTTTATTTAACCTATGATTTTAGTAATTATTTGAATCAACATAAAAGTTGCATGTGCGTACTTAAATTTTGGTTGAAGTAGATGGTAGAGATTTGATGCTAAGACTCGGAGGAAGGGACAATGACTGGGCCCCTTAAAAGTGCTAGGCCCATGCCTTCTAATTAGCTGCAATGTATGTATGATAATAGTAAACACATGTCTGTATTCTTCTTGATAAGAGTTGAACATCTGCTGTGTTGCTGTGATAATCCTGTCTGTACTAATTTGCTCTCAAGTGTCTTTTCTCACCTTTCAGACATTTTTAGCGATATATAATCTTGATCCTGTTCTGAAAAAGGTTATGAAATGCAAGTATATAGTGGCCATGCATTGCAGGATCTTAGGAAATAATCTTTGGTTCAATGTTAAGCCCAAGTAAATTGATGAGTATGATTAGATTTTAGTTATTAAGGATAGAAATGTATTATGGTAAGTAATTTCACTCATTGTATAGGAAGTAAGAAATATATTTTTGAATGTAACATTATTGACTCTATTGCAAATAACTTCACGGGATATTTTAAGAATAGAATGTATCTTGTGAAAAGATTCTATTACAAATTATTGACATTCCTGTGTACCATACTTTGAATTTAAAAAGTGATATGTAAATCAAGAGTGAAGAAAAAAATGGCTTATTCCCATCTTCATTTCTTCATTACTTTCTGTGGAAATTATTCTTATTCTAAGTTTGCATATTTTGATTCTTGACAGCTTTGTGATGCCTCTATTGCTGCCTTTACTGTACTTCACAATGTCAATTGCAATCATGGGTTCATATATGTCACATCACAGGTGTTCTTTTGGTATAATTATTTTGTTACATATTTTCTGGTTACTTCCTGATTCGCTGGTGATGTAACCTCAGCTTCTTTTTCTCCAGGGCTTCCTTAAGATTTGTCAGTTGCCATCTGCATTTAACTATGATAACTATTGGCCAGTTCGCAAGGTGATGTACCTATTTTCTCTTGTCATTAATCATACATTTTTGCTACATGTTTGGTGGATATGATGAATGAGAGATATTTTTACCTTCTTTTTCTCAGATTCCGTTGAGGGGCACACCTCATCAGGTCACTTACTGTGCTGAGAAGAATCTTTATCCACTCATATTATCTTTTCCTGTAAGTGTGTTGCATCAAAGACTCCTTCATTTGAATATATGCAATAATTTATTGGAAATATATAAAATCACGATGAGTTTGTCGATGTTATTTGTTGATATTGCTATTTAGATGAGATTATTTTCTAACAGTGTGATTAATTTAGGAAATTATTTAAAGCTTAGGTTTGGGAAATGAAGACCAAGTAAATCGTTTGAAATTTAAGTTGACACTAGATAATTGTCATTTAATAGCAGACAATTAAGAAATACCTCCAATCAGTTATTACCTAGGTACAAAGATCTTTATAACATTTGACATAAAGAGGAGATATACTAAACGCATAAATTGTAGTGTACCAGTTGGATTGCTAAAGTTTCAAAATGATTGTGGTTTAATGTGTAGTGCTAAAATATTTTCAAAACTTGAGGGAAGATGTTATAAACTATATAACTTTTTTTTGCATATAGCAGTTTCAGGCAATAGAGGACTTACTTCAAGCTAATGTAAAGTGTAACATAAATCAATATTATTATTAATCACATCTAAATTATTTGAAGTTTGGCTAAACTCTAAATAAATTGAAAATGAAATGGATAGATTAAATAACTTTTGTTGGTTAAAGATAAAGTTATAGAAATGTAACTATGAGGATGCATTGATATATTTGAAGTACAACTTATTTGAAGTAATTGAAAGTGTGTGCCAAGGTAAAATATTTAGGAGTTGTTTAAAGGGGCTTATGTAACCTTGAGATAACATGATCATAATACTTAATTGAAGCCAACAAATACTCCATGGGCCACAACCGACCTTGAGTATTTGTTGCATATTCGCTCAAGCCAACAAATACTCCATGGGCCACAACCGACCCTTAGCTGCCCGCACTCATAACCACAACAACACATCAGAAATGTTGGAACATCAAGGCTTAGCCAGCAGAAAAGTTTATTCAGTTGTACACCTGGAAGATGACTCTAGACCCTTGAAAGTACAGGAAAGCTATAGAAAAGAGTATGTATTGAATCTCATGAGAAAAAGGAAGCATTGCTTGGAAAGGGAATAAAATTAATGGCGACACGCAAAAGAATGTTAGAATAATGAGGGCATTTGTTGTAATAGGGAAAAATGGTATTTATAGATGGGTGTAAGAAGTCCATGTATGCAAAATTTGAATCAGATTTTGCCTAGGTTAGAAATTCATTCTTTGAGTCGTTTATTCTCATCTACTCGCCACCCTCGCCGCTCTTGGCTCTAGTATTTTGGTCTGATCTATCGCCCGAATCTCTCCTCCATTATATAGCAATTAGAGAAGGCCATGACGTTCATTTCAACCTACATGGATCACTACAACAAGTGGCTCGATTCTCTTGAACAACTCTTATATTTGGTTCACACCAACACATTAATTACTCCATTTTCTTAACACTAGCTCCAGCCACCCCTACGGTTGTGAACCCAGAGCTGTCCACAATCCCACCGACTAGAACTGATCCCGTCAATTAGACTGCAAGAGTGGAGCAATTCTTCGATCTCCACAACACTGACAACAACAAAGAACTTTAACTAGCAATGATTTGTATGGAGGGTTTCGTCTTGCACTTGGTTCATTAACTCCAATAAACAAACCTAAATTTCTCGTGGACAACTCATCCAATGCTGCGATGGCCATCAAATTTGCAATACTTAGAGCATTTGTGTGTTATCTAACAATTTGAAATTGTCAACATATATTGATGAATTTATCGAGCTTTTCACTCATGTCCTTGAGGCTTACCACGACCTATGAAGCACCGGTATGGGTACGAGTACCTTGTACGATACGTATTTAGTACTGTGGTACACTAAAATTAAAAAAACTAAGGCTGCGGGTACGCTCGAGGTTCGGGGTATGACGTAATTTACCACCTATCAGGCCCTCCATTGCCACCATTGAAATACCCTCGACCCGTCCCGGACTACGTGGGGGTTTCTCCACCCCAATACGAACATCCACCCGACCCTTCTTCGTCGGATCGAGATCCCAGTGTTCGACAACACCACCCCCATCGGTTGGATCTCCCCCGCCAACCAGAAGGTTCCCCTGACCACTATCTATATGGAGGGTTCGACGCTCCATTGAGTGCATTGGACGCGCCAGCAGGTTCCTGACCTCTCCTGGTCTATGCTGAAGGAGGTCCGCCACAATGACGGCCGCCAGGCGAGCAATTCCTACGAGCACCTCAGCTCCGTGCGAGCGTCCGACACTTTGTCCACCTACATTGACGAGTTCATCAAGGTTGCCACGCATGTACCTGACCCATCCCCGACCATTACCTGGAGTACTTCCTTGGGGGACCATAACCCCACCTTTGGTCGCGCCTCCGGGTCCACAATTAGACAACTCTTTCCCGAGCCATGGAGCAAGCTCGTTGCCTCGATGAGGAACTCTACACAGCCTAGTCGTCATCCTTATCCCGCCAACCCCACCAGCCGCTGCCACTACCTCTTTTGCCGCCGAATTCTCCATCGCCTCTTTCTGGCTCGGATCACCTGCCCCCGTATGGGTCCCGTTGCTAGGACCGCCTCCGCCGCTAGTTTCTCCAACCCCGCCTCCACCGGCGCCCCGACGATCTCACCACTTTCCTCACGAGCAACACCTCGAGCTTCGCAGCGCTTTCACTGCCAGCAGCCCTACTCGCACCCCCACATTCGCGTTTTCAAAGACTTTTGCGTGTTGGTTGGATCTAAAGACGACGGTCCTGACTTTGGAGACTTGGATCCTTTAACGCTCGCGGATGAGTCCTGCGGACCTCGACCTTGAGGACAAGGTCATTTTTCGGGAGGGGAGTGTTGATACAGATACAACCTCCTGGATGTGCATCTCCTTATGCTTATGTAGCCCTAAGGTGCATTATCGTAATTTCTATGTCTCACTCCCCTATATAAGGGAGGGATAGTGTCTCTTATTTTGGCATCTTGGAGATATCATGAGTTTTAGGCTCTCCTAGGTGAGAGAGGCTCTTAGGGGGAACCAACCCTCAAGATTTCGGGTCGAGCTTGTCTGGACATTTGTATCTTTGTTTTGTGTTTAATCGTACAATTTCAGTTCTTGATATGGTGTAACTATCATAAGTTGACTAAAAAAATGAACCGAACTAATACACCGGCTCAGTTTCGATTTGGGTCCAAACAGACATAAACCGAACCGCTTGCACCCCTAGTCCTAGCCCGGAATTCAGTAACTTGATACTTTTCTGGATTCTTATTGCTTGTGTAAGTTCTAATTTGAAATCTTTATTACTTTTTGTTGATTACTTGTTGAAAACACACAATTTGGGATGCTAATTTGTATACAAGATTCTTGAGGGTAATCGTGATGATCGTCCATAACATGATCATGTCGTGCTTGTGGTTGGATGTGAGTCCTACGAACGTGTGGGGGTGGTCGCGCATATAACGACTCAGTTTCCTCATATAAAGGTGACGTGTAGTATCGGTAACTGGAGTGATACTGAACTCTACCCTCATAATATGGTGTCGATGGATCAACAGGATTCACTCGAGTGCGGGCTCCATGGGGGTGGGTGTAAATGGACTCGTAATCCTCAAATAAAGGATTTCTCCAATGTGTAGACCCTTCTAGGTAGTGGTGTGGGGTTTCGTGATGGGGTCTAAAGGAATGCCAATCTCGAATGGGAGGTGGCATTGAACCTCGAGGGGGTACTTCTAGACTATTCATCCTACCACTAAGGTTTTTAAATTTTTCTCGCACTTGATAGACACTCTCGGTTAACGTTGTCATTTGGTGGGCGAAGGGTAGAAACCACGGGGGTGGTTCATTACCTTCGTCTCCGTAACTCGGGTGACCGCGTTCAATTCGACGCATCTCACTAACCTATCACTACACAGATGCATGCAAGACACACAAGTAAGATGAATGATTAAAAAAAATAAAAACTTTTTTGTTTTGAAAATTAAATGCTATGCGGGTTCCTATTCTACGCAGGGCGGATTTCAAAATTTAGAAAAATTTCAGAACCTCGCTTTGATACCAAATTGATGCAGGACGGCGCGTAGGGTTTGCGCACCCGTCGGCTATTTCTAGGAAACCCTAAACTGCATGCACTTAAAAAATTAAAACTTGAGCGGGCGTTGAACGACTTTAAGAAATTAAGCAACTAGATTTTTGTAAAGCATAAAATTACTTTTTTATGTTTAAAATGAATTTTCTTGAAATATGGTTCAATTCTAAATCCGGGGAAGGAAGTTCGCAACTTTCGTTCCGTTCCCCTTGTTGTAGCAAACGGAAATCGTGAACTCCAAATACGTTTCCGTTTGGAGTATTCGACGTAGCGTTCGCTGACAAAATCCGGACGACAATTCAGCAATGAATCTATTAACCTAAAGAGAGAGTATAGACACACACAAAGGAAGAGAAAGAAACAAATTACCCACGGAAAGAGGCGTCTTTCCGCAATCGAAGTGGACGGCGATCCCGCGAGGAATTCCTCGTCACCTTCGATCTCCCGCTCCGTGGACGGCCGATATCACATAAGGGCACCACAGAATAAATTCGCCCACTCTCACACTAAAGTGGTTCCACGGAATCTCAAACACTCACTAATGTAAGGAGGCCACAAACTAACACCCTAAAATTCACTCACACGCAGGAGGCTCCACGAAATCTCACTCACACGCAGGAGGCTCCACGAAATCTCACTCAAACGTGGGAGAACGGAACTATTCTGTTCAATGATTACGGGAATGGATCAACAAACACAGCTAATTCCATTCAGCAAATGGGAACCATGCCCAAACAATAACATTGCCCCTACTGTTCATCATTCCCCTCTCAGCACTCAACAGGAGGCAGGAAGCACACGACAATCAAGGGGCTTCAATTTCAAAATCAAGTAAGGAAATAATATGAAAACAGTATTGTGATGGTGTTGTTCATCATCTCTATTGACGGGAGGTAAACAGCGCATAACAATCCTCAACACACGCCTACAGAAAATTGACAGGGAAGCAACGCCCAATCCTTTTACTGTTTTTCTTCTCTAGTTGGTCTCTCACAGGAAAAAAAACAGAAATTTCTTACAGGACTCAAGGCATCAAAAAAAACATTTAATCACTATTCATCACCTCTTTCACCGGAGGGGAAACACGCACAATAAATCCTTCTTCACATCAGTTCTTCCTCCCTAAAAACAAAATACGAACCCCCCTTTATAGGGCTACACGGAGCAGGCCATCGAAGATGTGTAAAAACAAAACCGCCTGAATGTCGAACGGTCATGGCTGAGCTTGAATGGGAAAACCGCTCGGAAGAGGAGAACGTGGACGGAAGACGCGGCATCGTGCCAAGCTTCCTGCGTGCAGGAGCGGCTGTGAGCAGTCAAACCGGAGCGACATTGACGGAGAGTGCGTTGGATCGGGGAAGACGTGGCTGCTGGATCGGTCTTCAACGGGGAAGGAATGAACCGGACACAACCTAATATATATATAGATATGATATATCATATATGTATATATATATATTTTAACTAAGACACATAAAAATATACATATATATTTATCAGTTAATATATATATATATATAGATTTCACAAAATACAAATACAAAATTGTAAAATGACACAATGCAAAACTCAGGGCTGATAGGGGTCCGGGCGGGTGCGACGTCGGGCATTTTTGCGTCGACCTAATCGGGACTGGTCTCCACCAGTTCCGCCCTTCATTGAATGCATTGTTTACAACAAACCAATCCCTTCATGACATGGGCATCCCTCAACCCTGAACTCATTCAACTCTATGATGTATATCAACCAAAAAATGCCTTCAAGCTCGCTTACTAGTCCTAAAATTATTGAGTTGGTCACTCACGTCCCGGGTTTGACAATGACCCACTACCTGACTAATTTATGCATGGGAACCTAACATCCGGATTTGCTTACGAAGTCACAACCATTTCACGTTAACTCCAGCTGTGGTAAAGGCGAACTTTGTGGAGACTGAATTACAACCAGACAACCAACTGATTTACCTCCGCCACTTCCACCCATTTACCTCCACTTTCAAAGCAAACACAACTCCTCCCCTCCATCTGCTATTCACCTCCACTTTCAAACTGATCACAACACCGCCTCTCCATCAGCCCATTCTCACCCATTATCCAACCAAGAGTGCATGGACCTTCCAAGCAAGGGGGTAAATTTCTGATGCAAGCAACCTTACTTGCACTTGCATAGTTGCATAATTGCAAACTGAGAATTTTGGTCTTTCATTAGCGATGATGAGGATGATATCAGTACGGCAAACTTTGAAGTGTCAGTCGTGGACTTAGACTTCCATGAGGGAGACTAATGCTCCCCTTATCTGAATTGAGCTTCCACTATATTCCGGTGGTGATTTTTCTTGACCCGCACCATAAAACTTCATGGGTTATTTCACAGTACAATTGTAGTCATCATGATTGATAGTGGTTTTTTCCACAACTTCATTTCTTATGATTTGGTCTAGCGCTTGCATCTGTCAATAGAATTGGCATTGGAGTCTCTTAACTTATAATCATTTGTTGTCTGATTTATTTCAGTTCATTTTTTATCCATGATTCGAATTGAAGGCTGATATCATTCCATTTTCTTATTTTACATTAGCAATCTGCAGTGATAGTAAAGAGTTTGAGCTACTTGATAATGTATTGGAATTAATTTAAGTCGAACTGGTGATACAAATTATTTAAGATTCTTTACGACCCCCTTGCTGCTCATTAAAATTTACCTTCCATTCCAGGGCAATGAACGCTTGAAAGAGGTTGATCATATTTTTAACGGGAAAAGCTTACACCCATGCTACTTGATAGAAAACTCTTACTCCTTAACTTTTGTATAATTTATATTTTAAACATAAGTATTTTTCTTTTCATTCATGCCTTATATATATATATATGTTTATATAGTTCTAAATGGAAATCTATCCTTCATCTAGTTATGGATCTTCTTCTGCTTCCATTCTCATAACTAGTGTGATTTTCCCATTACAAACCTATTTCTCTAATTAAATGTGGTGGTCGTTTGCTTTGTTATTTTTGGGATTGGTACCCTAAATCTGCAGGTAGCTCGCCCAATAAACCAAGTCTTATCATTTATGCTAGATCAAGATATTGGTCCACTGGAACGTGACAATACAAGTTCTGATGACGTCCCCAAAACTTACACTCTTGAAGACTTTGAAGTTCGCATTTTGGAACCAGAGAAATCTGGTGGGAACTGGGAAACGAAAGCTAGTATTCCAATGCAACCTTGTGAAAGTGCGCTCACTGTGCGGATGGTCACATTATTTGTAAGTTTTTTTGATCTTCTTTTGAATGATGTGATGACTAAGGGATTTGAATTAACTAATTGTGTGATGTAGATACATGTGGTCTGATTTAATAATCTTTTGAGTAATTCACATTCACGTAATCTACCCCTCAGAATTCTACAACAAAGGAAAACGAAGCACTTATGGCTATTGGAACAGCATACGTACAGGGGGAAGATGTTTCTGCTCGAGGGCGTATTCTTCTATTTTCTATTGGCAAGAATAGTGAAAGCTCCCAAAGTTTGGTAATTGAATCTAATTTGCCTCAGATCATTGGTTGATTTTATTTGTAAGTTAAAATGTTAACACCATCATCATCATCAGTAGGCTTGACCCAATTATTTGAGGGTTTAGATATCCTCATTGCCGTTCGTTATGCTGAGTGCTTCCCAGTGTGATATTACATGGTCTAAAGCATATTCCATGGGAACATGTAATATTTTAATTTTGAAGGTTAAATCCATCATCCTTGTGAAGCAAAATGAAGTGATATTCATTTGCCTTTGGTCAGAACAATGGCAACTTCAGATTTCTCATCCAAATTGTAAAATACTTTCTCTACTGTTAATCTTTTCGAGCTGCATTTTGTTGGAGTAAACTAAATATCTTAAAAAAAAATATGCACATAAAATTTGGCCAGGTATCTTTCTTGTTTCATACAATATTCCATCTCTAATTTTTAGTCATTCCTTTTCGCTCCATTAAATACCAACTTATTTAATTTATGCCAAACTTTTATCATCAAATTTGTCAAATTGATCTTCTCTAATGCCTCCATTTTGTCATTTATTATTCCCAGTTTAACCAGTTTCATTTTTACACTTTTACCCCATTTAACTATTATTTTACCTTGTTGACCAATCCCGTATAGATAGTCGTAGTCATTGTTAATGCCCTTCTACTACACTTTATTACATCATGTGTATCTTCTATATTCAAATACTGTTAATAGCATATTCAGAATACATAAAAAAACACGTCTAGCTCCAGTGAATCTGATATGATCTTCTGATCGTAAGTTCATGTAGAAGTTGGATTCCTGGATTGTTTTTTGATGGAAGCATAATGTAGACATGATTTTTGAAGGGTCTCGGGCCCTCGGCTATATCTTATAATTTTCACCTATTTTGGGAATTGTTTTAGCAGACAACTTTCATCTTCATTTTCTTCAGGTAACAGAAGTTTACTCAAAAGAGTTGAAAGGATCTATTCCTGCTTTAGCATCTCTTCAGGGGCACTTGCTGATCGCATCTGGCACCAAAATCACTTTGCACAAGTGGACTGGTTCTGAGCTGAATGGGGTTGCTTTCTATGATGCTCCTCTCTATGTTGTGAGCTTAAACATTGTACGTTAGATTTGCCAATGAAATATGCTGCATTCTTGTTTTTATTCGTGTTTTAGATCAAATACTGTGCTGAATAATTTTATCCTCTTGATATCATGCATTTTTGTGCATTAGTTGCCTTCCATCTCCTAATGCAACTGAGCAGGGTGCGCAAGAAATTTACATTGACTTGTTTTCCCTTTCTTTTGCTAATAAATGCTTATGGGGTTGTAACTAACATAAAATGATGGGATATATACTTTAAATTCAATTGACTTGAAGTTAATCGCATCATTAATAACCTTATCCCAACTGTTTGAGGTTGGTCTAATCCATATTTCCTTTCATTCTCGTTGGGGATTGCTCGAGTTGTTAAACTAACTACGCATATCATCTTCAACCGTTTTAATCCATATTAGCTTGCATCTATAGTTGAAGAAAGTGATAATGTCATAATATGAAAGAGGCCCTTTACTCATACATATACTTAAGAGGAGCCTAAAAGACGCTAATAATTCGGTCGGGTATTACAGGATAACAAACAATTTGGAAGTATTTATCTATATTAATTACAACTCTCCCCCACAAGTCGGACGATCATCCCAAGTTTATGGATGTCATCAGTAAACACATCGCATCCCAAGCTTTTGGTGAAGACATCGGTCAGTTGATCTTTGGAATGAACAAAAGGAGTGACCAAGTTTTTTGTATCTTGGTGGTCTTTGATAAAGTGTCAATCGATCTCAACATGCTTTGTCCTATCACGTTGAGCTAGGTTGTGAGTTATACTAATAGTTGTCTTGTTATCACAATATAAGGAGTGGGGGACATTCTCCTGAAGTCTCAGATCTTGTAACACAGTACGCAGTCATAAACCTTCACAGAGATCTTGAGACATTGAACGGTACTCAACCTCAACATTAGATCTGGTCACCACATTCTGCTTCTTGCTACGCCATGCCACCAAATTTTCACCAACAAAGGTGCAGTACCCCGTTGTGGATTTTCTGTCGTCGCGGCTTCCAGCCCAATCAACATTAGTGAAGACTTTGATCTCTAAGTGGTTGTTCTTAGAGAACATGAGGCCACGGTCAGGGGCCTTCTTTAAGTCCGTAGTAAACGATATGCGGCCTCCTGATGTCTGATCGTGGGATCATGCATATATCTACTCAAGATACCTACAACATATGTAATGTTTGGATGTGTGTAAGATAAGTATAAGAATCTCGGAACCGAACTTTGATAGCTTGAGGCATCTGTGCGGTCACCATCACTGTCTTTTCATCAATCATATGATTCTCCTCCATATGAGTGTTAGCTCGAACACAACTGAGCATCCCAATCTCTTTTAACATATCCAAAACATACTTACGTTAAAAGATGAAGATACCTTGATTTGATCTGGTCACTTCGATGCCCGGGAAGTATCACAATCTCTCTAAGTTCTGTACTTCGAACTCAGTAGACAAGAGTGCCTTGAGATTTGCAATTTTCCTTGTGTCGTTACCAGTGATCACAATGTCATCCACATAAACAATAAGTACCACAATTTTTTGTTCACATCTTCGGATAAACATGGTGTGATCAGACTGTCCCTGTTTGTAGCCAAACTTGAGCATGGCCTTAAGAAATCTGCCAAACCAAGCCTCGGGTGACTGATTTAGGCCGTACAACGACTTCCTTAAGTGACAAACAAGCCCTTTTTGTCCCCTTTTCACAAATCTAAGAGGGAATGTTATGTACACTTCTTCATCAAGTTCACAGTGTAGGAAGACATTTTTTACATCTAGTTGGTGAAGGTCCCAACCTAAGCAAGTAACACAAGACAGAAGAACACGAATGGAGTCCATCTTTGCTACCAAAGCAAAGGTCTCCTGGTAGTATACTCCCTGAGTCTGGGTGTATCCTCGAGCCACTAAGCGAGCCTTGTAACGCTCAATTTTACCATCCTGGCTTTGCTTAACAGAGAAAACCCACCTTGAACCAATGACCTTCTTCTCGGGAGGAAGGGGAGAGACATCTCATGTGTGATTCTTGTCCAAGGCAGACATTTCCTCCTCCACCGCTCATGCCCATACAAAAATACTCAAAGTTTCCTGCCACGTCTTTGAAATAGTAATCAAGGACAATGAAGAGATAAAGCCCCGATGACATGAGTAAGGTGATGATAAGCAACTTGGTTGGAAATATGGTGTTGCGTACATAGAGTTTTACCTTTCGGCAATGCAAGGGAAACATGTAGATCATCACCAAAATCTGAGTCCAAAGCAGGCACAGGGGGTGGTGGAACGACGACGGCTTGTTTACTTATTTGACGACGGTGGTATACAAAAGGAAGAGGAGAAACCGGAGATGGACTCAGAGGAAATTGAGTAGACGTAGGAAGCGTAGGAGACGCAATAGGCGTTGCTAGGGTGAAAAGGATGGTACGAGTAGGAGGAATCAGAGGGAGTGGAATAGTAGAATCAGAAGTAATGTCACCAATCGCCCCCTGACGAATGGAGTGAGTTGAATCCATGTTATAGGATTCATCCTTGCGGAAATTAACATCCATGGTACAAAAAACACACCGGTATGGAAGGTGATAACACTGATATCCTTTCGTGGTGGAGGAATAGCCAATAAAGACACAACGGTAAGCCCGATGGTCAAGTATGTCACGATGAGGTTGATGTACGTGAACAAAACATACACACCCAAAGACCCGAAGTGGTAGATGAGAAGTATGAATAACAGACATAGTGGAGAGACGGGCTAGATGTGTAGCATAGTCTAAAACCCGTGAAGACAGACGATTGATAAGATGAGCAGCGGTTAGGATAACTGTTGAAGACAAGCGGTCTCGAAGGATTGAAGCCGCGCGATCTGAAGCCAGCGGTCTGTGCGATCTCCAATAATTAGACCGCGGCTTCTCCTCTGATGTACCAGATCGCGCCGGATAAAGATGGGTTGAAGCTGCGCGGTCTCGAGTCAGCGGTCTGTGCGGTCTCCCAGAATCGGACCGCTGCTCCTCAGATATGCGAGATCGTGCCAGATGAAGGTCGGCGATCTCCAGCCCTATCAGACAACTGTTTGATAACCGCGGTCTGTGCGGTCTCCCAGCATCAGACCGCCACTTCTCCTCAAGTATGCGAGGTCGCGTCTTGTGAAGGTCAGCATCATTCCGCCTCTCCAAGCGGTCTAGAGCCAGCGGTCTCAGCGGTCTCCAAGTACAAGACTGCCGGTTCATCTCGGATATACCAGATCGCTTCTTATGAAGAGAAGCGGTCTGGCCCTCCCGATCTCTCCCTTATGGGGGAGTGTTCGCCACAACGATCTAACCGTCCGACGGTCTCCTCTGTCACACGACCTTCCTCCTGTCGTGTGACCGCCCGATCTCACTCCAGATCGCAGAGGTTGCTGCGGTCTCAATATTCCTGATCGCCCAGACCGCCCAGCTCTCTTGTGTACTGTGTATTTGTATTTAGTCTCACATCGTATATTTGTATTTTACTGTTTCCCTCCTAGTCTATATAAAGGAGGCAATACACTTGTAATACTCAGATTTTTGGAAATAAAAATTTCTGTTATTTTCAAGTTCTCACATGGTATCAGAGAGATCGATCTCTTCGACCAGACTCTTTTTCTTCTGACCGCACAATCTGTGCGATCTCCTCTCTTCCTTTTGACCGGTCTCTCTTTCCCTCCTCCAGTCCGCGCGATCTCCCTTATATCCGCGAGACCGCGCGACCTCTCTCCTCATGGGTACCCCTTCTGTGAATGTTACCCCCCCCCCCCCCCCCTCCCCCCCGCCCACTCCTGTGGCTATTTCTACCTCTTCCTCGGGCAACCTTGGCACCACATCCAAGCTCACTGGCGCTAATTATCCTGATTGGAGTGTCTCCTTCACCTTTCTCTTACGCTCTCAACGCAAACGCCACCATCTCACCGATGATCCTCCTCCCACAGGATCTGCTACCTTTGATGATTGGGATGCTAGCGATGCTCTTGTTCGCACCTGGCTTGCTAACAGTCTCTCTGATGAGTGTCTTCCTATCATTCGTCATGATGAGACAGTCAAGGCAGCATGGAAGCATCTTGCGGCCCTTTACTCCAAAGGCGCCAAAACCTCCCGCATTTACACCTTGTATGCTGATCTCTTTGCCCGCCCAACCATGGATCCCACCACAGCATATCAAGCTGTTCAGGCCCTTGGGGCTGAACTCCTTCAGCATCGCCCCTTCTCTGCTGATCTTGCTGAACAGCATAAACACTTCCAAGAGCTCCTGGTTGTGTGTTACCTTCTCCGTCTTCCGGAGTCCTATGATATGATACGACAACAAATCCTTGGAGAAGCTGAATCTCCAACTCTTTATGCCACCGCTGCTCGGGTCTCTGGTGTTACCTCCCTTCTTCAACGACCCTTGTTGTCTTCCCCTCCTCCTCCAGAGAGCTTTGCTCACCGGGCTGAACGTGGTCACCCCGGTGGCCATGGTGGATCTCTTGGTGGCCGTGGACCTCCGCGGTACATCTGTTCTCATTGTGGTCGGAAGGGTCATACAATTGATCGTTGCTATCTCAAGCATCCTCACCTTCGCCCTCTGGCTGCTGCTTCTCAACCGGATACTAGATCACCGTCTGCTTCTGTTGCTACCTCCTCAGGTAGCGTGCACGTGGTTACTGAAGGTAAATGACTTATTGATTCTGGAGCAACAAATCATATGACAGGGAACCCTCACCTTTTCTCTCAGTTACTAGAGCACAAGAATTTACCTCCGGTTCTAACCGCAGATGGTTCTCCCTCACATGTGTGTGAGACTGGAATAGTTCAAGTCACTCCGACTATCTCTCTTCAGAACACTCTTTATGTGCCTACTTTTCCATGCAACTTACTATCAGTCAAGGCACTCTCTCAACAATTACAATGCTCTATTATGTTTACTCCGACTAACTGTTATTTTCAGGATCTTCATACGAAGGAGACAGTTGCTACTGGGACTGAGAGTGGAGGCCTCTACTTCCTTGACATTCTTGCTGCTCACTCTGCTTCTACCGTCTCTGATTCTCTCCATCAATGGCACCTCCGTCTTGGTCACCCTCCACCTCGGCTGCTGTATCAACTTCTACCTCACCTCACCAGAGATACCTCTCCTCTCAACTGTGAAGCTTGTCAACTAGGAAAGCACCATCGGGATTCCTACCCTGCCAAACATGAACGTAGCTCGACTCGTCCCTTTGATCTCCTCCACTCGGACATCTGAGGTCCTTCTCCTACCAAGACTGTAGGTGAGAGTAGTTTGTATTTTGTTACTTTTATTGATGACTTCTCTCGATGTACTTGGGTGTATCTGTTAAAAGAACGCTCAGAGCTTTTTTCTGTTTTCAAAACTTTCTACAATGAAATTTCCACTCAGTTTGGAGTATCTATCAAGGCTATTCGCACTGATAATGCTAATGAGTATGTTTCTCATCAATTTTCTGAGTTTTGCATGAATCATGGTCTTATACATCAGACTAGTTGTCCTTATACTTCTCAACAAAATGGGATAGCGGAACGTAAGAATCGTCACCTCCTCGACATGGCTCGCACCTTACTCTTCCAGATGAATATGCCCAAAACCTATTGGGGTCATGCCATCCTCATCTCCTGCTATCTCATTAACCGCATTCCCTCCACCCTTCTTCAAGGCTCCACCCCCTTCTCTCTACTATATCCCACCTCACAACCCTTCTCATTACCTCTCAAGGTGTTCGGTTGTACTGCGTTTGTCCACACTCCTTCCCCAGGTCGGGACAAACTCTCTCCTCGGGCAGTTAAATGCATCTTTGTTGGTTATTCTCCAACTCAGAAAGGGTACCGATGCTACGATCCCCTTCTTCGCAAACAATATGTTTTTGCTGATGTCACCTTCTTTGAAACTGTTCCATACTTTTCTAACTCTTCCACCTCGCTGCCTCCTGCGCCTAGTCCAACAACACCGCTCATTTACTCTCCACCACCACCTACTCTCCCAACTCCACCACCTCTTCCTTTCCCTCCACTACCTCCAGCACTCCTTCCACCTGTCCTCCTACTCCGGGGCCTTCTCTCCCGACTCTTGGGCCAGCACTATCTTCTTCCGATGATGACTCTCCTGCAGATACAGTCACCACTGAAGACCTCCCTATTGCTCTTCGAAAGGGAGTTCGCTCATGTACGCAACATTCTATTCACGATGTTGTAACTTATGCTCAACTTACCCCCTCTGCTAGGGCATTTGCTATTGCTATTACAGATACTGCCACCCCAACCAGTTATCAGGAGGCTCTTGCCATCCCATAGTGGAAGGCTGCCATGGATGATGAAATCTCCGCCCTTCAGGACCGTGGCACTTGGACTCTTGTTTCTCCACCTATTGGGATAGATGTTGTTGGGTGTAGATGGGTCTTTGTGATAAAATATCGTGCTGATGGCTCTGTTGACCGCTACAAAGCTCGCTTGGTTGCCAAAGATTTTACTCAGACATATGGAGTAGACTTCTTTGACACTTTCTCACCTGTCGCTCGTCTTACAACTATCAGGGTCCTCTTCTCTGTGGTCGTTAACAAAGGTTGGCAACTCTCTCAATTGGATGTCAAGAATGCCTTTCTCTATGGTGATCTTCAAGAGGTTGTTTTCATGGAGCAACCTCCAGGGTATGTTGCTCCGGGGGAGACTCGTGTATGTAAGCTAAAGGCCATCTATGGTCTTAAGCAAAGTCCTCGAGCCTGGTTCAAAAAATTTAACGAAGTTATCAAGATCATTGGATTTGTCCGTAGTTCTGCGGATCACTCTCTCTTCATTCGCAAGACATCTCATGGAATGGTTGTTCTGGCTGTATACGTTGATGACATCCTTCTCACAGGTGATGATGTTGAAGGTGTCTCCCTTACAAAGAAACATCTCCTCCAACACTTTGTGACCAAAGATATGAGGACTCCCAAGTATTTTCTGGGAATTGAAATCTCAAGGAAGCATAGCTTCATTGTTCTCTCACAACGGAAGTATGCTATTGACCTTCTAAAGGAAACAGGTCTTCTGGGTGCTAAACCTGCTAAATATCCAATGGCAATTGGAGACGACAAACTCTGGACTGACTACTCTCCTCCTCTACTTGATAGCACTAGATATCGTCGTCTTGTAGGCAAGCTCATCTACCTAACTGTAACAAGACCTGATATCTGCTATGCTGTTGGGAAGGTCAGCCAATTCATGTAAGCTCCGAAGGAATGTCATCTTCAAGCTGCTTTAAAGATATTAGAATACGTTAAGGGATCTCCAGGGAAGGGACTTCTGTTCCAAAGGAACAACCATCTCAAGATAGAAGCCTATTCAGATGCTAGCTACGCTGATGATAAAGGAGACAGGAAATCCACATCTGGGTTCTGTACCTTCGTGGGAGGAAATCTGGTGAGCTGGAAGAGCAAGAAACAAACAGTAGTATCCAGATCAAGTGCTGAGGCCGAGTACAGGAGCATGACCCAAACTACATGCGAGTTGAAGTGGTTACGAACTCTCCTTCTAGACTTAGGAGAAGTTTACAATCATCCATTGCCAATGTTCTGTGACAACAAAGCTGCAATCTATATATCTCAGAACCCAGTCTTTCATGAGAGAACCAAACACATTGAAGTGGACTGTCATTTCATCAGGGAAGAAATCTTGAAGAAACAAATCTGCACTCCCTTTGTAACTTCGGATAAAGAGTTGGCTGATATCTTCACCAAACCTATATCTTTATCCTTCTCCGATGTGTGTAACAAGCTAGGCATGATTGATATATATGCTCCAGCTTGCGGGGGAGTGTTGAAGCCAAGCGGTCTCGAAGGATTGAAGCCGCGCGATCTGAAGCCAGCGGTCTGTGCGGTCTCTAATAATCAGACCGCGGCTTCTCCTCTGATGTACCAGATCGCGCCGGATAAAGATGGGTTGAAGCTGCGCGGTCTCGAGTCAGCGGTCTGTGCGGTCTCCCAGAATCAGACCGGTGCTCCTCCTCAGATATGCCAGATCGTGCCAGATGAAGGTCGGCGATCTCCAGCCCTATCATACAACTGTTTGATAACCGCGGTCTGTGCGGTCTCCCAGCATCAGACCGCCACTTCTCCTCAAGTATGCGAGGTTGCGTCTTGTGAAGGTCAGCATCATTCCGCCTCTCCAAGCGGTCTAGAGCCAGCGGTCTCAGCGGTCTCCAAGTACAAGACTGTCGGTTCATCTCGGATATACCAGATCGCTTCTTATGGAGAGAAGCGGTCTGGCCCTCCCGGTCTCTCCCTTATGGGTGAGTGTTCGCCACAACGATCTAACCGTCCGACAGTCTCCTCTGTCACACGACCTTCCTCCTGTCGTGTGACCGCCCGATCTCACTCCAGATCGCAGAGGTCTCTGCGGTCTCAATATTCCTGATCGCTCAGACCGCCCAGCTCTCTTGTGTACTGTGTATTTGTATTTAGTCCCACATCGTATATTTGTATTTTACTGTTTCCCTCTTAGTCTATATAAAGGAGGCAATACACTTGTAATACTCAGATTTTTGGAAATAAAAATTTCTATTATTTTCAAGTTCTCACAATAACATCACCCCAATAGGATTTAGGAAGATGCATAGTGGTGAGAAGGCAGCGGGCAACATCAAGGAGATGTCGGTTTTTTCGTTTAGCAACACCATTTTGGGTATATGTGTGTACGTAAGTGGTTTGATGCAAAATACTATGACTGGTGAGATAAGAATCAAACACGCCATGATCATCATATCCCCCCCCCCCCCTTTATCACTACGAAGGACACAAATATTATTATTGAACTGGGTATGCACCATTTTATGAAAAGCTAAAAAAAAGGAAAAACTTCATTCTTTTTCTTTAAATGATAGACCCAAGTGGTGCGAGAAAAACAGTCGATAAATGTGACAAACCAACGAAAACCAAATAAAGATAAAATAGGGGATGACCCCCAAACATCAGAATGTATAAAAACAAAAAGGGTGTTGCTAGGAGAAGATAAATGTGACGAGTAATGTCTAACATGTTTAGACTTTTCACAAACATCACAAGCCAAAGTTTTAGTAAAAGGCAACAAAGCAGGAAGCGGTTTCTGAAGATAAACAGGGGAGGGATGACCAAGACGCAAATGTCAGTATCGAGCATCAACAACAGTAACAGTAGAGGAGGAGAGAGCCTGAGACGGCATCTGAGAATCCAGATAGTACAAGCCACCGCGGTTCCTACCACTGTCATTGGTCTGCTTAGTACCCAGTTCCTGAAAAACACATGAATCGGGAAAAAAAGTTATATAACAGTTAAGAGATCGAGTGATTTTGCTAATCGAAAGTAAACTGCGAGGAAAAGAGGGAATATGCAGGATAAAAGAAAGGGAAATGGACGGAGAACAAGGGATGTGTCCTTTAGCCGAGATAACCTTGTCCTTACCAGACAAAGGTGTCTAAGAAACAAAACATGAGGAGCATCCTGTCATATGATCGGTGGCTCCCGAGTCAATGATCCAATCAGAAGGAGTGGTGGCAGTATGAGCATTGGGCATAACAACAGTAGCAAAGAAAGTAGAAGCACCAGAGGCAGCGTCAGACTGAGAGTGAAGTAGACGACGGAGAGCATCCAATTCATGTGCGGTAAAATGTCATGGAAGAGGACAAGTAGGCTCTTCATAGAATTCTGTAGAATAGGCAACATCATGAGATCTTGAATCACCCTGTCGAGACCCCCCACGTCCGGGTCCACGACCACGTCCGGATCCTGGTGGAGCAAGATGAGGGTGGAGTTTAAAGCACGCATCCTGAGTGTGTCCTCCGCAGCTACAATAATCACAAGTAGGGACAATATTGTTGGGGTTGGTGGCGTTGCCCTGACCAACACTAGTCAAGGCAGAGCGATCATGAGGAGCAATCGTGCTGAGGGACCTACGATGGTCTTCATAGCCAAGTAAAAGCAACAACAACACTCAAACCTTTATCCCACTATAGGGGTCGGCTATATGGATCCTTTGTTGCTATTGTGCCCTATCTTTAATCATAATCTCATTAATGCCTAAGTACATCACGTCTTTCCTTATAGTTCCATTCCAAGTCTTTATTGGTCTACTCCTCCCCCGTTTAATATGCCTAGTGACTAAACTCTCACAACGCCTAACAAGTGCCTCTAATGGTCTCCTTTGTACGTGTCCAAACCATCTTAGTCGAGCTTCTCGCATCTTCTCTGCAATTGGTGTCACTCCTGTTCTATCCCTTATTTAGTCATTCCTATTTTTATCCAGTTTCGTGTGTCCACACATCCACCTAAGCATTCTCATCTCCGCATCTCCCATTTTTTGCTCATGTACTCAATTCACTGCCCAACACTCAGAACCATAGAGCTTCACTGGTCTAATTGCAGTACGGTAAAACTTGCCTTTAAGTTTTAATGGTACTTTATGATCACATAAGATCCCTGGGGCGCCTCTCCACTTCAACCAACCTGCTTGGATTCTATGTATCACATCTTTATCAACACCTCCATCTTTATGAACTATTGATCCAAGATATTTAAAGCACTCACAGCGGGAAATATCTTGATCACCCAACTTAACCACAATGTCATTCGTCCTTGCACAGCTAAATTTAAGCTCCATATACTCCGTTTTTGCCCTGCTCAACCTAAAACCCTTCTTTTCTAAAGTGTTTCGTCAAGATTCATGTTTCGCGTTTACACTCCCGCGCGTCTCATAGACAAAAATGATATCATTCGCAAATAATAAACACCAAGGTCTTGCTTGTTGGATATGTCCGGTGAGCTCATCTAAGATAATGGTAAAGAGATAAGGGCTTGAAGCTGAATCTTGATGTAAGCCAGCAATGAAAGGGAATTCTTGTGTTAATCCTCCAGATGTCCTCACCCTCGTCACTGAATTTGTATACATATCTTTGATTATGTCAATATATGATACATTTACATTTTTCTTTTTAAGACTCTCCATAAGTCTCTCTTGGAACCCTATCCTAAGCCTTCTCAAGATCGATAAACAACATATGGTCTTCATCGCCAATTACCATACTAAAATCCTTCTGAAGGGATGGGAGAGGAGAGCAGTAGAGAATATGAGTCTGAACCGTATCTAACTTCATGTTCAAACCCATCAGGAAGACATGAAGACGGAAACACTCTTCCTTTTTCTGCAACTGGACCGTTTCGGCGGTATAAGCATGAGTAAATTGCGCAAAGTAATTCAATTCCTGAGAGTCGCTCGAACTCTAAGAAATATGTGGACACATTCATAGATCTCTGTCTCAACTCCAAAATACAATGAGTAAGCTCATAAATCTGGGTGGAACTACCAATCTGAGAGTATGTTTCACGTGCCCGAGTCCATATCTCATGAGCCAAGTCCATCAACATATAGCTCTGGTATACCTTTGGGGACATAGAATGCAGAAGCCAAGAGACGACAAGGGAATTTTTAGAATCTATATGCTTCCCAGAAGAATCATCCTTAGGTGGTTCCACGACTGTCCCATTTATGTATCAGAACATCTGATGATTGCGAATCACATGTTGAGCAGCATGGGACCATTCAAGGTAATTTGTTCCATTCATAGGAACAATGGTGATCCTCAATGAGCCAGTGTGGTCATGTGCCCTCTGAGGGTCACTCATCCGGGGCGTCACCACACTTGGCGAGGAGGCAGAAGAATCAACCATGTAGGCACAATGAAAAAAAAACAGAGAGTACCTCTCGAAGACAATATCCGAGGGAGAAACACTATAGGAAACCAAATTCACATCGGCAAGAACTCCAAGAAGACATAACGGAATCAGTGGAAACAACATGCAGCGACAGGTAGCTTTAGACAACGGCAGCATGCAAAAACAAAGTAGCTATTGATGCGGAAGGTGTCGTCGAAGGCATAGATGGAGGCAGCGAAAGTTAATGTTGTCGATCGGAAGAGACGTCGATGTCGTCGAGTGGATCGCCAGACGGGAGCGGCGGTCGATCGGAAGCTGTTGTCAATCAGAAGAGACGTCGATGTCGTCGACTGGATCACTAGACAGGAGCGACGAAAGGGCGTCAGAGCTAGCAGGGAGAAATAGGAGGCGTCGGCGGCGAGGCAGTCAGCATCACAAGGAGAGGCGACAAACTCCTTCAGCGAGCGCGACAGCCGACCCGATTAGGTACCGCACGGGCTCGCCATGTGAGGAGCCCGCAAAACAGCAGGAAGAGAAATACGGGCTTCGGGGGATTAGAGAGGGAGGCGGACACAGCGGGCGGCGCGGTGAGAGAGCTGTGCGGGATTAGGGTTGCCTCTGATACCAAGTTGAAGAAAGTGATAATGTCATAATATGAAAGAGGCCCTTTACTCATATATATACTTGAGTAAGAGAAACCTAAATGACGCTAATAACCCGGTCGGGTATTACAAGATAAAAAATGACTTGAAATTATTTATCTATATCAATTACAACTTCTATCTTGTTACCTACCTAATCCATTGATACTAACTCTATTTGCTAGTCTACTTTGTACAGTTTTTAATTTTCATTGTATATGCCAAATTACCAAGTCTACTTTTTATTATGTAATCTTCGATAGAATCACTCCCACAGTTCCTCTAATAGAAACATTGCTTAATCTATCTTCCATAGATGTCCAAACAATCTAATTCTATTTTATTCATGTGATGGGAACCAAGAACAGATTCATTTTGTCAGTTCTTGGCATTTTGTAGACCATATCTGAACTGATATGCGCAAGAATAATCTCAACCTGGTCGCTTTGGTTTGGTTCGGTTATTTGGATAATTTTGCACACACCTAGGGAAACCTTATCATTTGTTCTTGTGATATGTTTTGATCATTATGAAACTTTACCTACAAAACGTTATACCTTTTCACTGGCATCTTTGATTTAAGATTATTTAGTTTATTTTTGCCTGCTCCTTTTTTTTCGGCATACAGTTTGGTTGTCGGACTTCCATCAATATTTTTGCTGAAAGCAAACAGCAGTCCTCTTGAGGGACTAAATATGTATCAAAAGACCATTTTAATAGGTCAATTGGATTTATTTCAGGTTAAAAATTTTATCCTCTTGGGTGACATTCATAAGAGTATATACTTCCTCAATTGGAAAGAGCAAGGTGCTCAGCTGAGTCTGCTGGCAAAGGATTTTGGTTCCCTTGATTGTTATGCAACAGAATTTCTGATTGACGGGAGTACCTTGAGTCTTGTAGTGTCAGATGATCAAAAGAATGTTCAGGTGATCTGCTTCTGATTCAAAACATGTATATACGTCTTCAGTGGATTTGAAGAAGTTCCAAATTTTCTTATTTTTAAAGTTTGTATGGGAGCTCACATTTACTACGATCATAGATATGTTAAATTTTATTTTCATTACCTACATAAACGGATGATTTCTTGCAGAAGTAAACATCATGGATGTTGTGATAGTACAAACATAGTGGTTATATTAGTATTTTCATTTGAATTAGAAATTTTTAGTTTTATTTTAACTTAAATGAGTAACAAAATTTTTGGACAATTAGTAGTTTATATTTGTATTTTAAATAAATAAATGGATAATTATTTGTTTTAGATGAGATTGAGCTTTGTAACTATATATTTATAAATGGGGAGGTCTATGGCTTGCAATAAATAAATAATTGAACATTAATTTGAGAAATGGCTTTTACCTAGGTTTTCTTTCTCCTTGCTGGTCCTCTCTAATTTTTTTTTATTTCATTTTTTCTTACATCCTCCTCTCAACCTCTCATTCATCTCTTTTTCAACTCCTTTGTGACGTAGTTCGGGTCTATAGGTGGCGACCAAACGATGCCCTAACCCTATATGTAAGGCTAGTAATCATGCAACGTCTGCAATGAACCTAAACACCGTCTAATGAAGGGTTGGATGCGTGGCCCACGTGGGTATATGACTTACATGCAATTCTAGGTGAAGTGCTGGAGATAATTTTGTTACACACATTAACTCTATATGAACACACTTGCATGAACCGGCGGCGAAATAAAAATATAGCAATAAATGATTAAATCACACGCATATAATTTTAGGAAAAACAAAATAATTTCTTTAAGCGAGCAAGCTTTGGTTATCCTCCGCGTGAAGGGCCAAAACGAGAGTGTGCGACGAATAGCAACTGCAAATCACGAGAATATCCTAAAGCAAACATCTACTCAACAGGAGATCCAATCAAACATGATATCACATTACCATATATTAATATTGAAGAAAATGTTCCATACGACACAGTAAATACTCACTAAACAAGGGGGAGGCCGTCGAGTGAAGATCCAGTGATTCTCTGGTGGTTGGTGGCTGTCCGGGGAGGAAAATGGTGTCGGACGGGGGCTGGAATCAGGTTTCTGGCGGCTGGAGGTACTGGTTTTGGTGGCTGCTAGCTAGATCTGGAGGGATCGGCACGAGGAAGGTGAAACGGGACACTCTGATAGTGGATCTGGGGGCGTGGACTGAAGGGGGAATTTTGGGAGGATGGAGGGGGTGGTTTATGAAGTTGAAAAGGGTTATAGTGGACTGTCAACTGTAGCTGGGCGTGAATATGGGGAGGGGAAAGATTGGGATCTGCTGCTGGGCGTGAGGACAGGGAGGGGAAGGGTTGGATCTTCTTGGTGGATGTGAAAACAGCATGGGAGAAGCTTGGATCTACTAGCTGATGTGAAAACAGCAACGGAAAAGGCTTGAATTTACAGCTGGATGTGAAAACAGCAAAGGGAAAGGGAGGCTAGGGCGTTGGAGTGGCGTGTGGGATTGCTGCTAGGGCTTAGGGAGGGGGAAAACGAAGCTTAGGGATAGAAGATACCTTAGGGACGAAGGAAACCACCTAGGAGTCGTCGCCTAGGGCCTCACGGAATCGTCACCATTTAGGGATCGCCGAATTTCAGGAATGATCTCACCAAAATCTGCAATAGCCTCCAAGCAGCCCCCCTACTCTTATTTATATTAAAACAACATTATGACATCTCTTACATCAACGGATTTGATTGACCGTTAATGTAACGCACCCGATTACACTAAATAAAGACTGAAAAATATCATATAATATATGGAAATGTAAGTAAACAAAAATCCGGACGCATCCGCGGAGTTAGATCGTCGATCCGGAAATGCAAAATATGACAAGTAGTCAATTGACCTCCAATGAGCCCAAAATTCGTCCTTCGTCGCGGGTCCGCGTCGCCGTTCAACATCGCTTTGTCTCTTTGCCATATGGTTCTCCCTTTTGGGATCATTTTGTCTACCTTGTTTCAGTTGTTGAGCACTACATTGCATTGTAGTTTATATTAGGCTTATGCAAAAGCGGAAAAATTGCCCCATCGCTGTTTGAATTTAAGACCAACATTTTTTACATCCACCTTATTTAGTTTTGGTGTTCTTTGAGGGAGCATTGTAGAGCGACAAAGATTGTGAATGCAGTAGGAAAAACATAAGAAATGTTTGGGTAATCTTTAGTTGCAGTCATTTTCTTAAATCAATAATTTGGGTCAAATTTCCACCGCAATCACCCATTTGTGGTCGGGTGTTAGCGGTTGCGAATGCACTTACTCTTAAAGTGGAGCTTTGGGGGCCAAATTGATGCTATGGAACTGCAATCGCATTCTTGTACACACGCGGAGGCTACATTCTGGAGCTTTTTTTTGTATTATCATTATGTATTTTTTTCTTTTTGAAGGGTGGTATGGTAATATGTAAATGAATCTCACTCTCTATATATAAGGAGGAGACTTATGCGTGGTTGTGCATCTTTTGATCTCTTAGTTTTGTGCTCTCATTATTGAGATGGACATCAAAGAGAAACCAGCCTCTGGAAGTTAGGCACAAGTTTCTCTCATGAGTTGTATTTTCATTTCAAGTTGTATCAAATTTCTCTTTTCGTAACATTGACCCGACCTGCTGCGGTGCTCGGACGTTGGCCTCAATCCACCAAAACATTCCTTCCCTAGGCTTCCTTCAAACAGCCGACCCGCACATATCGTGCCCCCGCAACTACTATCACTTGCTCGGATGCTCCAGGTGTTCCAACACGTTTTCCCCATTCAGCCCATGTCACTCCATGCCCACCTTCTCGATCGACGCTCACAACATGCCAACTGCTCTTATCCTCCGCTCACAATGCTTCTAGGGCGACTACAATACCTGGCGCTCGCACCCTAGTTCCGATCGATGACACCTTCGGTTCTCGTCAACCTTGTCCGTGAGCTGCACTCGAGCACGCCCGCATGCCAGCTCCAGTAGATCGTGCCTCCTCCGCACGTGCATCCCTGCCCCAATTCCAACAAATCACACTTCCTCCACATGTTCATCCCTGTAGTAACATCCTTATGCGACCTTTTGCTCGATGCACCACCACCTCCAGGCACACTGATATCAACGAAAAATCCAGTTGCTACTTCTGCAACATCGTCGGCCCTCCGTAGCACTTTCACATTCAACCTCTTATGCCCAAAATGAGAATATGGCGTACAATTGTGGATTCCCTTGAGCGTCCTCTCGTCGCCATCAATACTCGTCTTGATACCCAAGACAAGAAGTTAACATTGATCTTGGCATTGCTCCACACCATACAACTAGGCCAACCCTCAGTGGCTCGCGCCGCCTCCGCCCTGAACTATCCAAGCAATTCATTCCATGACAATGCTGCTTCTGCCGGATTGCCTCCCCAAACTCAACAATGCATCGACATCCTAATGTTCAATCGTATTGAACTATTGTGTTGGACTGCCCGAGTGAAGCAACATTTTGACCTTCACCGGACAACAGAGACACAAAAGGTCTCCACGACCCTCATCAGCATGGAAGTGACTGCGCTCCATTGTGTCTGCTTGCTCCACCAGTTGATGTAGGGTAGGCTACACTAGATTTGTAGTCCTCGGTGCGGTGCTGGGGAAATAATTTCTATCTAGCCCTAGGATGATGCGTTATGCAAAGTGTGATCCAACAATAAATTGCAATTAATAATTAAAGCATAAATTCCACGCAGTTATCACAGACAGATACCAAATAATCTTGAAAGCTCTGTTGTAGATATCGGCCGACATGTCGGACATGTCGGCCGACATTAAGGTTTGGATCTAAAACGACGCGTAACCCTTTTTTAGTTGTAACGTTTTGAAAATAACAGACCGATATATCGGTCCAAAAAACTACTGAATATCGGTTTTTTATTATTATTATTTTTGATTTATTAATTCGGGATTTTTTTAACTCCCCCCCGGTTCATTTCATTACGAGCCTCTCCTGCCCTAGCTCTCCGTTGGTGCTCTCTCACGCTCGCTGGTTGTTCTCTCTCTCGCGCGTTCTCGGCACTCTAGCTCGTTGGTTGTTCTCTCTGGTTCATTCTTCTCCCTGCAGGTTGTTCTCCCTAGTGCTCGCTGGTTCTCTCTGGTGCTCTCCATTCCCTCGGTTGGTGTTCTCACTCTGGTTGTTCTCTCTTCTCTTCGGTGCTCTCGATTTCCTAGCTGGTGCTCTCAATCTCTCGGGCTCTCACTCTCTCGGCTGGTGCTCTCACTCTCTCGGCTGGTGCATTCTTCTCCCTACCTCTCCCTCTCATTCTCTTGCTCTGCATTTTTCGTTTTCTCGTGCTTTGTTGGTTGTCTTGCTGGTTGTGGTTGTCTTATTGGTTGTTGTTGCCCTGCTTCCTTGCTCCTTGCTGCCTTATTGCCAGCTGCCTTGTTGGTTGTAATTGTTATAGCATGGTGGCTATTTGAATAGGTTGCCCTGCTGCCTTATTGGATGGATGCCTTGCTGGTTGTGGTTGTAGCATGGTGGCTATTAAAATTAGAATAGGTTGCTTTGCTAACTTACTGCCTTATTGCCTTGCTGCCTTGCTGCATCTGGTGGCTGTAGCCAGTTGGCCATGGATTGATGTTTGCATTGCTCCTTTCTTGGTGGCTGTTTATTATTTTTATTTGTCCCGTTTATGGTTTTGTTGGTCAACAAATGATTTGAAATACCCCTATTAGTCGTTATTTATCCAACTTCATTTTGCAATCGATGATGCATGTATATCCAACTTCATTTTCTAGTTGCCTTGATGTTTTGTGTCTTTTGATAAATAAAATGTTGGATGTTTTCTTTTGATACTAGTACTGATACTTTGAATGATAATTGGGTAATAGTCTACTTGGATGCTTTGTTGGATACTTCGAATGATAATTGGATGTTTTATTCCTTTTGATACTTGGGTTGTCTACTTTAAATGATAGTTATAACTTTGTATACTAGTATACTACTGATGATGCAAAATGTTGTTGGATAAATAAAATGCTGCGTGGATAATTTGAAAGATGACTGAGGATCTAACGATCTAATGAAGTTATGGTGGATTTTCTGATGTTGATTTTTTTCAACTAATCAAGCAATTTTGTTTTTTTTTTCTCGTGATGTAATTATGTAAATTATTTATTTCATTTCATGTAACTAATATTTCTTTCATTTCATATTCCCTAGAATGACTTCTTCTGTTGGATCTAGTGAGGTGCTCGTATCATTGGTACCAACCGATAGAGATCCGTTCTGGGCATTTGGTGAGAAGTTGGTTGCAAATGATACAAACTGAATCAAATGCAACTACTGTAAGCAGACAATGAATGGTGAAATTACACGTGCCAAGCATCACTTGGCTGGGTGGAAGGGTAATGTTAAGCCATGCCCTCAACTTCCTGCCGACGTTAAGGCGAAGACTGAGTCGGCCCTAAACTCAAACTTGGAGAGTAAGAGAGCCAAGAGTGCAAAGTTATAAGCAAGCTTGAATGAGGTGGTAGTTGGATGAGTACATGATGATGAATTATAGGAGACTGCTATACGTAGGAGCACAGGTTCCAAGGGTACAATGGACCAATTTGTTCATTCAGCTGCGAAGCCTAGCAAGTGAAAAGATTCCCAATAGAGCACGATAAAGAGCAAGTACAAAAAGAAAGTCAGGGATGATGTTGCCTTGTACATAGGTAGATGGGCATATGAAAACGGGATCCTGTTTAATACCATATATAATTCCTCCTTCTAGCAGATGACTCATGTCATTGGGTTATACAGACCTGGGATGAAGATCCCTACATTTTATGAGTTGAGAGAGAATTTTGCGAATGGAGGTGGACAGGACGAAGGAGATGTTAGGCACATTTATGCAGACCTGCAAATTGAATGGTTGCATTATCATGACCGATGCATGGACAAATCGGAAGGGTAGAAGTGTGATGAACATCATGATACATTGTAGTTCTGGAGTGGCATTCTAGCTTTCGAAGAATGTTTCCTCCTCCACACATGATGGAAAGTTCATCTTTGACTTCTTGGATGAGGCGATTGATGGCCATGAGAGCCCAGGAGAGGACAATATCTTGCAGATTGTGACGGATAGCGCGTCCAATAATGTGGTTGCAGCAAAGCTTATGGCTTTGAAAAGTCCTAAGCTTTTTTGGACTAGTTGTGCAGCTCACACAATTAATCTACTGTTACAAGATATAGGAAATTGAAGCCAATAAAGAGTACTATCTCATTGGGCCGCCAACTCTCTGTCTTCATCTATGGTCACACTATCTCTCTCGACATGTTTAGAGAGTCGACGAAGGAATTGGACTCTCATGAGCTTATTCGACATGGTGTGACTAGATTCGCTACAGCGTTTCTATTTTTAAAGAGTATCTTAGAGAAGAAGAATCAGTTGATGGGCCTATTCACATCTGCAAAGTGGGTTGCAACAAAGTTGGTCAGTAGTGTCGGGGGAAAGTAGGTAAAACTATTGCATATTTATTCATTTTATTTAAAATATATGTTTGCAACTGACGCTTTAGAGTATTTTCTTACTTATTTATTTTGCATATGGTATGTTGCAATGATAGTCGAGCTGGTTGTTGGTATATTCACACCATTTGTGAAGGTTTTGAGAAGAGTCGGCGGAGATACACCTTTCATGGGGTGGTTATATGGGGATATAAAAAAAAGCTAGGGAAGAGGTTGTTGTTGTTCTCGATTACCAAGAGAACAAATATCTTCTTATGTGGAAGTTGATTGATAGCAGATGGGAGAAGAAGATGAGCATCCTCTGCACCTTGCAGGTTATTACTTAAACCCATATTTTTATTATTCCCGTCGAGTGGAGATTGAGGTTGACGAAAGGTTTATGAGTGGTTTTGTTGAGTGTCTCTCAAGGATATATATAGGAAAAATCCTTCTACACAGGATCACATCAGTGCTGAGTTTGATCTTTACCAATACCAACAAAGGTTATTTGGTAAAGACATGACAAAGAGACAGCTACAAAATCCCAACTTAAATCCAGGTACATTTTAATATATTTTTTTATTAACTTCAAGATTTCTCTCCAATTTTTTGGAGAGTTCATTAATCTTTAGCGCCACGGAATATCCCGTCCAAGCTCAAGTCTTGTACATTGTGCTAAGCTCTTTTGCACTTGCATGGACTTATTGCAAGGCATACCAATATGCCTTATAATGTGATCTTCTACTTGATGCAATTCATATTGTATGGATTCATCATTTATCATCCAAATATCAAGCGTGCACCTCATGTCTTCACACCACGGTTATTGTGGCACCACCTACGTTGCCATCTTTTGCCACAATCCTCCATTTATGCTTTAGCACTAAGGCCTTGCATCTCATATCAAAGTTATTGCGAGCATGTCATGACCTCTTTCTTTGCCAGTATATGCGACACCCTTACCACACATCTTCTTTGCAAAGTCGTGACCTTAGTTGTTCCTTGCTCGTGTCATCCACGTCATCCATGCTCTGCCATACGGTTGTTTCCACAACGCTATGATCCCACGATGCCCATGTGGTAATCTTGTTGCGCAAAGCTTTATTCTCGTCATGCTCTCCTTGTGCATGCATGTCTTGAGTATGGAGTAATACTTGTGCCAAGGGCTCCCACCCAACCCTTCGACGCCTTCGAAGCCTTGTTACACCACCATGTGGCTCATCGTGACATCTGCATATGTATTGATGGTCACAGTTGCGTCATGAACTAGCAGCCCGTGACAGCGTGGTACAGGAGGATATGTTCAAGACAGCCTTCCGTTCTCACGACTGACATTGCGAGTTTTGGGTTTTGCCTTCCGGGTTGACCAATGTTTCTGCCATATTTCAGAGCCTCATGAATCACATTTTCCACACACCTAAAAAATCATGTTAGTGTTGTGAAGATATGCTAGTGTACAATCGTACATGGCACAATTACTTGGTGCGCCTCAAACAAACTTTCAAAATTTTATTCTCGTAGATATTGTTCCTCTGAGAGCAAGTGTAGCTTCGGTTTGATCGGTCGCGTCAGAAGGCACTCTGACGTGGGGACGATGTTTGATCCCCAACTTCAACTGTACAAGCAACTGAGTCTCATGTCTCCCTCTTGCCGGAAACTCTCGCCATGTTTTTCGGGTCCTTTTTTTTATTCATCATACGTTCCACATTTCACAATTGAGGCAGTGCATTGGTGGCTCCTACTTATTTCACCCTTGTAGAGACTGTTACTGACGGTATTAATGTTTTTCTTAAACCAGAGAAGTTACATGATCGGCGCCTGATACATCATAATCCTACCGCCTATCTTGAATTATGTTTTAATATTATTACTAATTCAACTGAACTATGTAGGAATGTTGGTCTTTTCGCATAATTAGGAACTGTCCTAATTATTGTGTTGTATTTGGAACTTCATCGAAGACTTCCTTCCCCCTCCTGACCAGAGTAGTGTAACCACTCTCTATGGAGTTTGCATCCCCCAAGCCGAACGCCTTGCATCTATTTTTTCTGACAAATTTGCTGATTTCTTTCAAGTTCTCAGCAGATTTACTGTACTTTTAATGGATTCATCTGATGGTAAAACAAGTTAGTGTTTTATAGGTGAGATGTGTGAATAACGCCATCATTTCTGCGAAAATGTGATGGTCAACAGCTCCTGGTGTTCTACCGCTCTTTTGGTAGCATCTAATGTTCTTCAAGTCCAACTCTCATGTTTTAGGCTTCGTTTGGCGCGGCTTATTTGCTCCGCGGCTTATTTGCTCCGGTGAGTTGGGCCAAAAGCGCCATTATCATAGATTGTATGTTTGGAAAGACAGAGGTTATGACTGCTACTAAGAAAATAAACTAGTTTTGAGCATAAAATGCATGAAAATTTATAGGTGAAGTCGGGCGTTCACGAATGACTGTTCATGACCACCGTGTTCACGACCGCCACCACCGCGCCAAACGAAGCCTTAGTATTCTTTTAGTAAGGACTGAATCCGAATTAGTTTCTAGTATCCCTCCTTAATGTTCTCAATGTTCATTTGGAATGGGCTTTTTGCTAACTATGATCCAGGAAGCAGTAAGGAAACTTGTAATTGCATTACAATTCCATTACTCTTGCACAGTATTAATTTGCTCGCATGCAGATCTTCTATTATGCACCAAAAATGCTGGAGAGTTGGAAAGGGCAGAAGCTTCTATCTAGAGCAGAATTTCATGTCGGGGCCCATGTGTCGAAGTTCCTGAGATTGCAGATGCTGCCCACATCCTCTGATCGTGCGACGCCTGGATCTGACAAAACTAACCGATTCGCTCTGCTGTTCGCCACACTCGATGGGAGCATTGGCTGTATCGCCCCGCTCGATGAGCTCACTTTCCGCAGGCTTCAGACCCTTCAGAGGAAATTGGTTGACTCTGTTCCACATGCGTGTGGCCTCAACCCCAGATCATTCCGACAGTTCCGATCAAATGGGAAGCCGCATCACCCGGGTCCTGATAATATAGTTGACTGTGAGCTCCTATCTCAGTAAGTTGAACTTGACCTTTTCAAACACTCTCAAGAGAAATCATCTCTTTTTTGAAAACTTTATACGCAATATTTTGTACTTTGTTTATGTTAATAATATTTATGTGTATCTTATTATTAATGAACAATGTATATGTTATTAGCCCTATACACAATCATTAGCAATAATTTTTCTCCTCTTTAGTTCTCTTTTAGTTATAGGGTTAGGGATTTGGTAGCTCTCCCTTGAGCTCCCCGCCTCCGGCAGCCGCGACAAGGCTCCACGTTATTCTTTTATGTTTTAGGTTTGTAACCAAGTTCAAATTATTTTTTCTTCTTTTTAGTGGATTTGAGTAAAGTCAAATAATTATATAAATATTTTGTAATCATTTATCAAATACATGTATTATTATTTATTCGTATTGCATGTATTTACTAGTTTCTTATCAGTTTATATTATGAAGTTTTTTTTCCTTTCTGAATACGGTTTATCCGCCTCATTGCCATTTGCTGATCATTTTTTCCGTGGTGATGCATTTGGAGGTACGAAATGTTGTCGCTGGAGGAACAGCTGGACATTGCTAATCAAATCGGAACCACGAGGGCGCAGATACTTTCCAACTTGAACGATTTCTCCCTCAGCACAAGCTTTCTATGAAGATTCTGCATGAATTTATCGGACTCATCCGGCCAGATCTTCCCCTGGAGTTTTCCGTGCTACTGGCAGGAGCCTTTCAGCGGCAAAATGCTGCGAGATTCTGACAAATTACATGATTTTCAAAGGAGGATTTCGCTGTGTAATCCTCCCACTCGAACGCCATCGAGGAAGCTCAAGTATTATTGAGAGAAGTTAATCTGCAGAACAAACCAAACACTCGACCTCACTTTAGATGTTCTAAAGTGGGAAGCTTTTCTTCATTGCATGTCGATAATCCTCCTGCAGCAATAGCGTCCAAGGGTATCTTATTTTCATTTAAGCTGTTTAAATTCATGCTGTTTATGAAATTATATGCATGTAGCACTTGATGTGATTCAAAGGAGATGTTGGTTTTGTCATCCTTCTTTTCGCCGGTAGTCTTGTCCTAGCCATATATGCTCGACGATCGAATTGAAATTTGCACGAACGATAACTTCACGCACATATTATGAAACATATATTCTCGTAAAATATTAAAAGAGTATTTATTTGTGTGCTTATATAGATAATATTGAATATATATGTATTGTATTGATGTAAATGATAGGTGGCTGAGATTATGATTCATGTTTTGTATGTTTTTATGGAGTTATTTTGTTTTGAGATTTTGCTGTGTTTTGATGCTGTGAATGGAATTTTTACGTTTAAATAAAAATCAAATGTAGATTGGTGCAAATTATTTTAAAAAAATAGCAAATTTTTAATTTTATATTCTAAATTATTACTATTATTTTAGAAAATCATTACATTTAGATCAAAAATAACTATTTTACAGAGGTTGGCTGGCTAAATTTTCCTTGATCATTGTTTGGGACTTGCTTTTGAGATTCTGCTACTAGTTTAGGGTTTAGGATATCTAGTTTAGGAGCTATTTGGTTATTGCTATTGTGATAATTATGTTGTGTATTAATGGAATTGTTAATGTTGTCAATATAAGAAAATATATAATTATAATTAACTTGACTGTATTTTTAACCTAACATTCATTTACAAATATAAATTATATAAAAAGAAATAATAAATATATAGTATATTTGATAAAATATTATTTTGGTGTAATAGTATTGAATTCATCCAAACCATTGAAATATTATTATTTTTATTTATTTATTTACACGATAAATTTAGTGAATGAAAGTAGTGTTATCTGATTGCGATGATTGTCGGTTAAAAAATTTTGATGGCGGATATTGAACTCTGATCATTTTTCATTTAGCTAGTCCTTTATTTTTCATAATGTTTTTTTCTTGAAGATGTTTGGGGGCTTTTTGACTGAAAATACTTTGGTCGGGGGGCCAATGGAATTCCAGCATATAATGGGGCCCACGAAGAATTGTTATGCGCATATCATATTGCGCGCCACGGGACCTCCTATATGCTACAATTCTTGTATCAAAATTTTCTCCTATTTGACACCGCTTTGGTGGTCGTGAATCGGTGGCTATGAATTGTCATTCCTTAATGTCATATCTCACCTAAAGAACTTCATCCACTTTTATGTCAAAAAATATTTTTTTTTCTTGTTGACGATCATAATCGTAGTTATGTCAAACATATATTTTATGACGGTGGTTTTTCGGACTCGCCCTTGGTTGAAGAATGTCACTGTTGTGTGTGCTGGCGAAATTTTTTTGGTCCGATAGGCGGACCTAGAGGAAGGTCCGCTCGGGCACCCAAAAATCAATTTTAATCCTATTAAATTTTAGTATTAATTAGGTTTTTTTATAGATCTTATTTTTCTATAAAAAATGATTTTTTTTTAAATCCGTCCTTATTTCGCGTTTTTAAAAATCCTACCGGATATCTTTTTTTAAATTTTCTTAAATTACAAATTTTGCTGACCGTTTGATGTGCGATGGTACGATAAAATTTCAAGCAGACCTTCCTCTAGGCCCGATCGGCGGACCAAAAATTTTCTCCATGGATAGTGCAGATGAGCGCATTCTTTTCCTAAGTGAGATTGAGAACTTGTTTTGTGTGTGTTTTTGCTCAGGTGAGTTTTGACAAAAATGTCACCGTTCAAGTAATTCGGGCTCAGTCAATATTGGATTTTTCAAGTCGAACTTGGCTTGAAATCAAAATCGAGCTGTAGTTTGACTCGGAATGACACGATTCAGAGTCGGCGACAAAATTGAGCAGTTTTTCTCTTTATTCCGAGTCATCTCGAAATTAAATTGATTGAGTAAATAAAGCTCTTAAAGGGTTTACTCGTTTAGTATTTGGTGTTTTATTTTTATTTTTAAAATGATAATTTGTTAACAAATATATTGTATTTTACTCAATTTGAGTTAGAATCTAATCATATTTAGCCGGATCAATTGTAATGGATTCCTCTCCCAAAAGCCGCCCTACACCTCCTTCCTCCTTCCTCTCATTGAAGCCGACCGACGCCTCCTTCAATTCCTCCCGCTCCCATTGACCCTATGTCCAGTGTTGCCTCCAAACACGTCGTCGTCGACCACTTCACGCCTGTATTCACCGGGCTGCCATGGACTTCTTCTCTATGGGATATGAACTCAGTTGATCCATGTGGAACATCTCTTTGAATGTGAACTGGAAAGATGCCGGGGATGAAAGAAACCAGGTGCAGCAGCGGAGTTCGTGGCAGAGGTCAGGGGCTGCTTTCGACGGAGACGAAGTGGACAATGTTGTGGCTGCTCCACTCAAGATATTCTACGTGGCTCTATCAAATTTGAAATAAGTTTATATAGTATCTCCAGTGTAGAGCGTGATCATAAGCTAAAATCGATCTGCGATTAACAATCGCCTTTAATAATTATATAGAAAAAGTTGATGGGATAAACTCAGAGGAGCAGGGGCTCTATCGCTGTCCCCTCCAGAACAACTGGAGGCAAAGTAATAACATGGTCTTCATGTGCTGAGCAGAAGTGTATTGTCATAATCACGTGGATCCTTTTTTTTTCATTCTGTGGATTTTATTATTTTTTATTTTTTTCAATATAAAACATCAAAACTCAACATTTTATATTTTTTTATAGAATAATTTGGGGCAAAAAAGTTTAGAATAATTTGGATTGTAAATAGCAAATAATCAAGATTAGCACTGTGTTTAAAATTCAAGCAATTATCATTACAAAATTTATTTAGTGGGTTAGAAAAAAAACTCATTTTTAGATGAGCAATATGGTGTACACTATTTATTCGTCGGTATGTACAGGTGAATATACGTAGGTATTAGGTCATTAGCGTCACAGACCAGGGCAACGCAAATCTCAAAAGAAAGTCTATGTGAAATCGCAAGATAAATGTAGTACTCGGGCAGACTATTCATCTTCGAATTATTCAATAGTCGGGAAATTATGAACCCACAACTCACATCTACGATGGGGTAGAGGCTCACGAAATAAGTACAACACATATATAGCGGATATTTAGTAAAAATATTAAATAATTAGAATTTTAGGGTTCGTAACAAATACAAATCTAAGCATGAGACCTTATTGCCCGTTTAAAATTTTAAATCGGGTTAGCAAACAAACTGAGGTCATTATTGGAAAATGGTAACGAGTGTTTGGCAAAAATAATTTCAAAGTTGAGTCGGGCTGATCGAGAATTAGTTCAGTATCGGACCGATCGATGTTTGCTAATTGAGATTTGCCTATATACGCTACCACAAATTTACACATATAAACTATATAAAAAAAGATTTATCCCCTAATAAGGTAAAATAGAGGAGATTAACAGTGGATTAGAGCCTCTTAACTACTAATCCACACTTAATTGTATTATAAGAGGAAATCTGAAAATTATTAATTAATGAATTAAAACGCCAAAGCAAATCTGAGATATCATACTACTGATCAGTCTCATGTTCTCCTTCTTTTTATCTTCAATAAATATAATAAAACTTTATTCAAAATAATATAGTTAAGTTAAAATTCCAATTTAAAATTTATTATTAACAAATATTATTTCAGACTATTTACAATAAGCTAGAGTTGTACACAACTCTCTCATATTTGATTTAATACTAATTATCGCAAGCTCAAGATAATTACTTTGATAAAATAATTTTTACATATAAAAATATTTTCTAGTTACAAAATATTTATACTAAAAAATGATGAAATTTATTTGGCAATTGTTTTGCAAAAAATTAGTACAACAAAAATAACTTTGAAGATATTATCTTTTAGTATTATCAGTGTGTACACGCAGGAGCAGATTTAGAGGGGGGCCAAAGAGACACTGATACTTCTTTTTTATACGATTTATTGTAAGTAGCTAAAATCTGGCTATTCATAAATTAAATTTGGTTATTCGTAGACCAACTCAGCTATGTGCACCCCCAATATTAATTTGAAATTTTTATGTACTATTATATTTTAAAAAAATTATGCACCCTCAATTTTAATTTTTAGATCCACCGCTGTGTACACTTAAATATCCCAACGGTGCCGATCACTGACCTTTTATAAAAAAAATAGTCGTGCACATGGTTCGTTCGCGCACATGTGCCCAAACAACATCGCTCAATATCTCAATAAAAGATGGTGATTTATATAAGCAGTCCTTGTTTGGCTGTTGGCAGCCCCCATTTCTATTAGTTATAACACGTCTTTTTAAAATATGCATTATACATACATATTTAGGAAAAGTCTTCAACACGAAAGTTGTAGATCTCATCGAGATCTACAACTTTCGTGTTGAACACTTTTCCTAAATATGCACGCACAATGCCCTAAAATCGCCCCGATCGTAATTGTAGCAAATTTTTGACGCGCCTTTTGAAAATACGCTTTGTACATGCATTTTTAGGAAAAGTGTTCAACACAAAAGTTGTAGATCTCGATGAGATCTACAATTTTCGTGTTGAACACTTTTCCTAAATATGCATGTATAATGCATATTTTCAAAAGGCGCGTTATAACTCATAGAAATGGGGGCTGCCAACAGCTAAACAAGGGTTGCTTATATAAATTCCCTAAAAGATTAGGCTTCGTGCAAGACTGCTCGTAAAAATATGAAATAAATATATTGACCAATAATTTATATATTTAATTATGATGAGCTTATTAAAATTGTTTTGGACATGGTAATTTTGTTAAAATTAGTCAATATTAATAAATAAATTTTGTTATATTTTAGTTTGATATTGATTAGATTAATCAATTGAAATTTTCAAATAATAAAAAACAATAATTGATATATTAACACATGCAATCACGCATAATAATCTCTCTATATATTAGTTTGTGTGTAGCTTGAGGTGGATCAAATTGGGGCGGATTGGGATGGTGGATTTGGATTTTTCTTTTCGAGATAATGAATTTCAACAATTTACATATTAAAAATAGTGGGCGGATGAGGGAGAAGCAGCTCGGGTAAGATGGGAGACGTTCAAATTTCTTTTTTGCTGAAGGAAGATCAAAATACCACGCTGCTCATTCCATCGAGCCCAGCCCCGTTTGGGAAACTGTGTGGACCCATCAGTCGGCCTTGTCGGTCATCTCTCCGCCTCTTTTGCATGCCCCCTCCGCCCCCCAAAGGGTTGAAATTCTTGGATCCCCCCTGGGCGGCAGGGAACAACGCTATCTCGCCGTTCTTTGGAGACAGCATCCGGAAATGACGGCAGAAGGAGGATTAACAAAAGGGGGTGGAAATGATTGTGGCGTTTGCTGCAACCGCACCAAAGAACTGTCAGAGTTTCAAGTAGAGCCTTGATGGAACGACTTATAAAAAAGGAATTCAAAACTCATCGGCTTGTTTCAAATAGTCCTGACCAAAAAGCCCCCCGGGCACAGGCTTGAACCGGGCTTACCGGGCCCGGGATTTTTGGAGTCGGGCCCGGGCCGGGCCTTGTTTACAACCGGGCTGAACCGGGCCTTCACCCATGGGAGGGGGCCTGCCTAGGCTCCCCGGGCCGGGCCAGGCCGGGTCTAAGGCCCGACCCGGTTTTCTTCCTAATAGGCGTGATTTTAATCCCGCCTATTTAGGCGAGATTAAAATCCCGCCTAATAGGATTAGGCGGGATTTAATCCCGCCAGCTGGCGGGATTTCCATGGAAATCCCGCCAGGAGGCGGGATTTCCTGCCTGCTCGGGTGTCGGGCCCAGGCTAGGCCCAGGCTTTGCCCAGCCCGGGCTGGGCAACCAGCTTATATGGGGGTCCTGTAAGGCCCCCCAAGCCCGGCCTTGGCCCGGGCCGGGCTTTTGCTGGGCCGGCCCCCTAGGCCTGGTTTGTAAGGGCACGTCTAGTTTCAAATAATAAAAAATTTTAAACACTCATTTTAAATTCAGCTCAAATTAGAAGGGCTAATTTAATTTTTTTTATATTAAGGCTCCGTTTGGGGGGACTTATTTTCACCGGTCAAGCGGTCACGACCGCATGAACCGGACCCTAATTAGGGTGCGATTCATGCGGTCGTGACCGCTTGACCGGTGAAAATAAATCTCTCGAAGCCTAAATGAATAAATATCGTATTTGGGTGTAGGTGATTCGCATAAATGATGTTGATGTTGGCTGTTTGCAAGCTCCACGTGTATTTGAATTATTTCAACACACGTGATATTAAATGATTGGCTGCCTGCAATAATTTTTAACTACTGTAGTAAAAAAAAAGGTTATCCGCAAAGCAGTTTTAGCTATCCGCACTCTACTGTATAGTAACGCCCAGGTTTTAATCGGGGCGGCAATACGTCTTGTGCGTGTCTTTTTAGAAAAAGTGTTCAACACAAAAGGTGTATATTTCGATAAGATCTACAACTTTCATGTTGAACACTTTTCCTAAACATGCATGTACAAAATGTATTTTCAAAAAGCACATATATAACTCATACAAATAAAGTGCGGATAGCCAAAAATAATTTGTGGATAACAATCATACATATCTATATAACATATATAGATATGTTGTAGTCACAGGCGGACTCATCAAAAAGTTTCAGTGGAAGCATTAAAAAAAAGACAATTTTATACATACAATAAATCAAATTTTAACTAAAAAAATTGTTAATAAAACAACTCCAGTAAGTTAATCTATCCATTTCCAAACTCTTACAAAACTATTATATTTTAAGTTGGGCCCAGAATATTTTTTATTTCCCTCATTAATAGTTTCTCACCTTTTAAATTCCACTAATCTCAAAAATTATTTATATTGATTGTTTTTAAGTTGTACACAATTACTAATCTATAATTATATGCACTAAAAAATTCTCTCAAAGATTAACTTTGAAATCTACTAAAAATGGATTTTTTCTCATTCAAAGTAAAACAAAATTGATTTGTAATTTGGTGGCTTCATTTTTTGAAAGTTACTATATGTCAATATCCTAGTAATTTCATAACTCAATAGGCATCATAAAAAACAAATCATAGTTCAGAAATAAAATTAACTGGAGCAGGGGATTACCAAATCAGGAGATTAGAAGAACTTGTTCATGCAGCGAAGAACTGAAAAATCAAATCAAAGATCTAAAATCAAGTCAGGAATAAAATTAGGAGGAAGAAGAATCAAAGAAATCTGAGATTGAACTAAACTTACAACTTAGGAAGAGGAAGAAGAACCGAAGGGAATGCAGTGCCGCAACCGGCAGCCCGAAGAGGAGTCGCGCCCAGAGGAGTCGCGACCTGTTTTGTCCAGCCCAGAGGAGGAGTCACTTTGGGTTTTCCTCGAGCCCAGCGGGAGCGCGGAGAAAGATGGGAGCTGGGAGGAGTACCCATGTTTTATTCGAGTAGCGGGAGCGCTGAGAAAGATTGGATGTGATGCTTCTCTCGTCCAGAGCAATACCCGTAATCCTATTATCACCAAATAAAATTGAGTGTGAGCGGCTGCCAACACTCGGCCTATAATAGATTCGCTCATGAGTTGTAGCGATATAAATTTGGACAATTTTAATGGGAATCAATGCGCCAAATCCAATGAGGCTTAATATTTCTATGTATTTAACATTATATATTTACTAAAAAAATAAAAATAAAAATAAAATATTGATAAAAATAAAAAACTATTAAAAAAATAAATCGTACTGCACTGAACCGTACCCCGTCTCTCTCTCCAGCTGTTGCTTCTGTTGGTAACCCTCGACCGCTCTCTCTAGGAAGCAGCCGCACATGCAATGCAAGACCTGAATTTTAAAAGTAGATCCTCTGAAATATGATATGTGGTAAATTTAAAAATATATATATATATATATATATGTACGAGCAGTTTCACACGGGCGAGTCCGTGCTTGGGGCTGTGCCAGCATTCGAGCGGGCTGCGCTCACATATGACAATACCTACAAGGTGATGGCGGGCTTCGCGCGTAATATATACATATGAGTATTCAAAATGACCATAAAAATATATACGTCAATATTTTATAATTATTTTTTCAAAAATATTTATATTTTAACAAAAACAGCATTTTAAAATAAGTCGTTATATTTTAAAATTAGTTTTGGGAGGCCTGTTGATAACCTACCATAGTAGATCCAGGAGATCTACTAAAAAACTTTTGAATTTCCATCATTATTTAATGCGGTTAGGTGTTTTAAGGAATCCTAAAAAACCCTTTAAATTGGGTGCGAATAGCCATTTTAGTAGTGCGGTTAACAATTGCCTATTTTTATTATAGGGTTATTTTGTAATTACACAAATAGCTATTATATTTTATTAATTTTCATTTTTTTATAATATATGTTAAATCATTGGAGTAAGAATGATACTATACAATTTATTTTGAATGTTGCACCAAAGTCAACTTTTTGTATATGTAGTTATATATATATATTAGATATTTATTTTTAGCATCTCATTTACACGATATTGGTGTGCCGTTTTTGCTTCAAATGAGTTTGGACAAAAATCTCATCATCATAAAAATGTACGTTTGGCATGACAATGGTTACGACCACTGTCAAAAAAACAAAGCTTCGTAGATGAGGTCGGACGTTCACGAACGACATTTCATAATCATCGCGTTCATGACCATTGCTGTCGTGCAAAACGGAGCGGTAATTGGTTGGAGGATTTCACGATGCTTGGAAACAATAAGGAAATGGGTCTTCCATGAGGGCAGCAACATTCAGAAATTAGTAATTAGAAAGAGAATGGGAGATGATACGAGAAGCACATCGTTCTGTTTTCACGTGACTGAAATTTTTTGCTCCAGTGAAAAGTAACCCTAGAGGTGAATTTGGTGGTTGTTATTAGCACCGCACTTTTGATTATCCGCAACTATTTAATATGCGCAAACAATTATTTTTGAAAATGACTATCCACAGACATAATTATTATCCGCAAGCAATTTTTTTTAGAAATGAAAATCTAAGAGATTGTGAATAATATCACCACAAATATATTGATATAAATAAATATCTTTAAACACCATCAAAATATAATTAATTCCCTTGACAAAATCATTGATTACAGGCTTACAGCTTACTGATTATATCAAAATCATTTTCTACTTACTGAGTGCATAGATAATCTCAACTTACTGATCACATAGATTATCCCAACTGAAATTATACTGAAATTATATAGATTATCCCAACTGAAATTATATAGATTACATAGACCCAATACTCTAATTATACATATTATCCAAACTTACCGATTACGGCAAAATCATTAATTGTAAAATCAACTTCGACAATGAGCAAAACAAAACAAAAATAGGCGTTGGCGTTCAAAAGAGAAATGAGGAGGAGCGAAGGAATAGCAAAGAAATAAAGGAATAGCAGAGAAATGAAGGAATAGCGAGAAACTGCCCGCATTTAACATTAATGAAAGAAAACGCCTATTTCGCCCTATCTTAGCAGAGAAACGAGAAAAATCGCCATAAAATTTCAAGAATCGCGAACAGGGAAAGGCACGGGAGTCGAACCTAAGGGCCGCGGGCTTCCTTTTTCGATGGTGGTCCGCCGTCGAAAAATTTGGCCCATTTCGGTGGACCGGTGGGAGTGAGGGCACTGGGCAGGTGGAAGTTTCAGGATTCGCGAACAAAGAGGCACGGAGGGAGATTGACATGTGGCTAAGATCTGTGAGTGCTGTTAGATTTTTTTAAAGGCTTTAAAAAAGGGTCCGGATCCCCTGGAGTTCGTGCGGGAACTCCAGGGGTGAATTTCAATCCAATGGCGCGAGATTAACCTAAAAGTGAGCGCGGACAGTCAAATCAGTGGTGCTAATAAAAATTGCCTTAACCAAATTTTTATTTTGTGTAATTATTATCTCTCTCATAATTAATTATTCTACTATGTTATGCGTTGCTATCATTCTATCAATAACAAAGTCCTCTTTGTTTAGGGTTCTCTCTGTTTAGTGGACAGCTTATTTATGTCTAAGGCTCCATTCGGCTCGGCGGTGGTCCCCGTGAACGCTGTGATTATGAACTATCGTTTGTGAACTTCGTCACTTTTATATGCTCAAATCTAATTTTCTTTTCTTGGCGGCGGTATGTATTTTTGTCCAAACATAATATATATATTATAAAATAGCATGTATGTAATAATAAAAATATATGTTTTTTTATATATGAAACTTATGGTCTACAAAATATGATACGTATTTATTATTGCATGCAAATAAATAAATGTGTGTATATATTAAGCCTTGAAAATGGAAATGATTTATGCTCGGAGAGTTTTACTCCTTTGTGGGTTGACCCGGCTTGAACGCAGTAAATACCTCATTCATTTAATTAAAAATGATATGTTAATTTATCTTCATATAAATATTTAATTTTAATTTATCAAGATATTAATATCCCTAATATGATAATTGATAATTAATTAGTACCCTGGTCGCTACATGTGATTTTGTTCCTCTTTATAGTGGAAGTTCGATGATACCTCTAGATTCTATTTGGGGTTTTAGCCTGCATTCCTCTATATGAGATCACTAAAAACTTGATTTTTGACAACTTCCTTGAATTAAGGCTTCATGCAGCATATTCCCAAAAGATACCGGCACTTCGCCGTGGGTGCGGAGGAAGCCTCGACTTCTTGGGAGGTCGGGCGTTGTCGAGGGTATTCTTCCGGACGACGGTGGCCACCGGCGGATGAGCGTGGTGGGTTTGGAGAGACAAAGAAAAAATGGACTTTTGCATGTAGCGGCCTGCATTTATCTTAAGAAAATTTAAATGCATCACTCTTTTGGATAATGACACCAAACATGTTGAAGTGAGAAGAGGGGGAGACGAGTAGAGGAGTGGGCGAGTGGAGATGGAGCAATGGAATTGGCGAGTGGGCTAGGCGAGTGGAGGCTGTGCCTGGCGAGTGGAAGTAGGGGGGCGAGTCCACCTTGGGAGCTTGCCGAGTAGAGCTGGGCGAGTGGAGCTAGGTAGCCGGGCGAGTGGAGCTAGGTAGCCGGGCGAGTGGAGGGGGCGAGTGGCCACATAGGGGTTGGCGAGTGCAATGTGAGGGATGTTTGGGCATGTGCATATGCACCCCCTGTCCCCCTAGCCCCTGCTTCCCGTTTTATGTTTCCCTATAAATACCCACCCCCCCCCCAAGTAGAGAGAGACATATAGAAGAGAGAGAACTAGTAGAGAACTAGTGAGGTGAATTGAGTTGGAGAGATAGAGTGGGAGTGTGCCTACACCTCAGGAGAGTCCCACCCTTACCTCAGCGAGAGATGGAGAGTGCAGAGTGCACTGTGAGGTGGAGAGTGCGCTGCAAGGTCAGCCGAACTGAGTGGAGAAGCGGACCCTGTCCGCGACAAAGTTATTTTTTATATATCTCAGCTGCTGTGAATCAATGTGTATGCACTTTATATTCAGCTTGTCTCTTTGTAATTTGTTTGCCTAGTTATAAAGATTACTTCATTGTCCATCGTTGGTTCCCTTGCACGGTGATAGTATGAAATCTAACAAAACATACGCCTGATTTTTGTATGAAAAGTTCTATTTTGACTATACATATATTAAAAATATGAAAAGTTAGAGATATTAAAAAATGGTTAAAGATATTAAAAAATATAATTAAACATAATTGTGATATGAAAAGTTCAATCTTGACTATAAATAGATCCGATATGAAATCTGGATTGCATTTGAGTTAAGATAGAGACCCTAAACCAAATTGGGTCAAGTACTTAATTATAAATTGATATGTTTATTTTGAAATTAATAGAAAGATTATTATTATTACTATTATTATTATTATATAAATATGAATGAGAGCAAAAGTACACTCTATTTAGGCCCCGTTAGGCGCACGGCTTTTTTGCTCCGAAAAGTTTGGGCAAAAAGACTATCATCGTAGAATACATGTTTGGTTATGACTGTGGGCAATAAAAAAGAAAAAATTTTGAACACAAAAGTAATTAAGTTTCTTAGGTGAGGTCGGGAACGAAAATTCATAATCACCAATCACCACGTTTACAACCGCCGCCGCGCCGAACAGAGTCTTAGATAAGTTAATAAAAGGTAGTAAAATATAGAATTTAATATAAATAATGCTAAACAGTATATAATTATAATGAAGTGTATACAAAAGGAATCTATATAGTACTGCTAAAGCTCATTTAAAAAATAATAAAAGTATAAAAGAGTTTGCCCTATGCTATTAAATATTATTATTTTTCATATGAATTATTTTAGCTAAAGTTTTTCTAACCTACTATTTTGTTTTCTCAATGATGTTTTTATCAATTTATCATTAATTATTTATCTTTTCTTTGTTAACCTTTTACATAACATTTATGAATTATTGTTGTAATATTTATATGCTGGAATTATTGTTGTAACATTTATATGCTGTTTATATTGTCCGCCCTTAATAAATAAGTCATTATATCATAATCAACACACATTTAATATTACGCACACACAATTAGTGCAAGAAAAAAAATTGGATGCCCAAATCCGAAATTATTTTTGAGACGAAGGAAAGCTAGCAAAAATCAAATTAACGGTCGATCTCCGTATCTCGTATTTGATAAAAGCACGGGACGAGCTTTCGTTGAAATTTGAAGTACTTCTTGTTTGGGAGATCGAGTAAATCACGACACATCGTCTAAAATATTTTAATCGGACAATCACGCATGCCCGAAGAGATTTTGGATGACCAGACGAGTCGATCCCCGACATCGTGCATGTTTAGTACTTATGGAGATCTAAATCTTACCGTTGGATCTATGCTGGCGGCCTTACCATTGGATCTAGCAAGTATTCAGAAAGAACAATCAAAGAAGTTGAACGATAACAAACCTTGATGTTCGCATACTTAACCTAAGAAGAAACGCACTCGATTAGAAAGTGTTGTACACCCGTAAAGGCCTTAGGACGCGTCTAGAGAAAGCCCCGCAAAAGAGAGGTGGGGTCAACGGTCAAAGAGCGCACAAGCCACAGGTATGTACGCTACCGCGCGCACGAAAGCGCGCGGTAACGCGCAGGCTGCACCCCCCGCCGCGAGAGAGCGACCCGATCGCACCCCGACCGCACCGCTCTTTGGGGGTACGGCCCGGCCGCACCCCCCAAGGGGGTGCGTCTGGGCCGCATCGGGGGTGCGGCCCAGACGCACCCCCCAAGGGGGTGCGGCCAAGCCGCACCCCCCAAAGGGGGTGCGGCCCAGACGCACCCCCCAAGGGGGTGCGGCCCAGCCGCACCCCCCCTTGGGGTGCGGCCAAGCCGCACCCACCTTGGGGTGCGGCCAAGCCGCACCCCTTGGGGGGTGCGGCCAAGCCGCACCCCTTGGGGGGTGCGGCCAAGCCGCACCCCTTGGGGGGTGCGCCCCCCCCCCCCCCCCCCCCTTTTTCTCTGGGGTGTGCGGCCGTGCCCACCCCCCTTGGGGTGCGGTCCGGCGCCCTTGTCCTCGCCGAAGGTCCCGACCGTTCTTTAGGGGGCGACCCCCCGATTCGCCGTCCGCCCGAGGTGCCCCCGTAGTTCGTTACGCACTCAGAACGCTTCAGCACTAGCGCGCGCTCAGAACGTTTCTAAGCGCAAGTCAGTAAGCTTTCTCACTTTTTGTCTTTCCGGCTTCTCACTTTTTGTCTTTCCGGCTTCTCACTTTTTGTCTTTCAGGCTTCTCACTTTTTGTCTTTCAGGCTTCTCACTTTTTGTCTTTCAGGCTTCTCACTTTTCAGGAACGGTCAGTCGCCTTTTTCACCTACAACGGAACTGCCCGAACTGCCCGAGCCGCCCAAACTGCCCGAAGGGCAAGGTGGTCATTTACGAAAAATGGCGATCCGTGTGCCCCAAATCGAAAAATATGATTCGTCCACCAAGCATTTATGGAAACTGCCAACGGCAAAATTACCGGACCGCCCCCGGCTAAAGCTATAAAAGGAGCCCCAGGGCTTCATTTGAAAGGACCTTGACTTCTGGACCCGGGAGAGCTCCTTGCAGACTTTTGCGGAATTCTCCTTCGGCGCTTGAAGATCTCCTTCGTGGACTTGAAGATCTTCATCATCCCGAAAGGCGACTAGCCTTCTCACTTTCGTTCTCCAGCATTCCCGGAAGGAAAAGGCGACCAGCCTTCTCACTTGCGTTCTCCAGCATTCTCAGAAGGAAAAGGCGACTAGCCTTCTCACTTTTGTTCTCAGAAGGAAAAGGCGACTAGCCTTCTCACTTTGGTTCTCAGAAGGGAAAAAGACTTAGTTTTTCCGAGAGGTGGCCTGTCACCCTCGGAGTTCTCTCTCTCTCTCTCTCTCCATCATTGTAACGAGCAGCGGCCTGTCGCGCTCGAGTTCTAGCGTCCAAATTGTAACCCCCCAGGAGATAGTGAAGTTTGGTCGGCACAGCTCCGGCCGCGTGGTTTTTTACCCTTTCCGGGTTTTCCACGTTAAAAAGTCTCAGCGTACTCGACAAATCTCTAATTGACTGTTTGCGTGCTTAGTTCGCTCACGAGCTAAGGTGGTCCAAGTGGACCGGTCTACCAAGAGCCCTAAGCGTTCCGCAACAGTTTGGCGCCGTCTGTGGGAAAGTTCCCAAAAAACTCTTTGAAAGCCAACTGCCATGGCAAGAAAGAGTGCTCGCACTACTGAAGGATCGATGCCGGAAGGGCGCGTCGACCCAGCTCCCTCCCACTCGCTTATCAATGCACCTCCCGCGGAGGAGGCACTACCTGCACCCGCAGCAGGGTTGGAGGTGCACATGCAGCAGATCGAAGAACATCAAGCTGAGATGTTGGCCCTCGTAAGGAATCTTGGGGCTCCTCAAGTTCCGATTCAGCCGCCAGCTCTGAACGCGCCACCGCCCCCAGTTCTGAATCATGCCCCGAACGGGGAGGCCGCCCAGGAAGACGAAGCTTCAGAAGGATTCTACGACGCGGCGATTTCCGCTCGCCTTGCCCCACCAGCTGGAGGCCCAGAAGCTGACCGCCGCCACCACCACGGAAGAGCAGCCCCAGAGCAAGCGGTAGAAAGAGCTACGCGAGAAGAAATACGCAACATGATAGAGAAAGAGTATGCCCAAACAGGACGACGCGCCGCTCTCGCCCGCCGTCCCACACATCACGGCTCTCCGCTATCACCTCAAGTCTTAGCCCATCCAATTCCTAACGGCTTCAAGCTTCCCAACATCGAGACGTTCGACGGGACGGACGATCCGTTGGAACACGTCAATCACTTCACTACCGTCATGAGGATTTACAGCGCTCCTGATCAGCTCCTTTGCCAGGTGTTCCCGGCAACCTTGAAGGGACAAGCGCGCACTTGGTTCCATTCCCTGCGAAATGGGGCCATCAACAACTTTACGGAAATGGCACAGCAGTTCGTGGACCAGTTCATTGCCAATCGCCGAATTGTCCGGGATCCCTCCCATATCTCAGGGATCCGACAGAACGACGGAGAGACACTCAAAGATTTCTTCCGACGCTTCACCACCGAGGCCCGACAGATCCCAGGAGTTGACCCCGAGCTCCTGCGAGGAGTTTTTCTAGGAGGACTCCGCCTAAGTGGCTTCTACTCGGCCCTCATGAGGGAAACCGTACCAAGTTACCCCGACCTCGTTCATCGGGTCGGAGCGCAGATAGCCGCAGATGAGGCCATCGAGGCGCACCGTCGGCAATTCGAAGGAAGCCAAGGAAGAAAGAGGGGATCAGATCAAGCCCCTCGCGAGCGGGAAGAACGTCGCGGCGAAGAGCGTCGCGGCGATGAGCATCGGCGTAACCCCCAAAGGGATCTGGGACCACAGCCACCCAGGACCTACACCCCGTTGAACACCACCAGAACGAATGTGCTCTACGCCATCCAGAACAACCCCGAACTCCGCATGCCCCGGATACCCCCGCCAAACCCGAGGGGCGACCAATCCAGGTACTGCGAATTTCATCGGGGAACCGGAAATACCACCGAGGAGTGCACCAGACTCAAAGACGAAATCGAGCGCCTCATCCGCCAGGGACTCCTGGGAAGATTCTTACAAGACCAGATTCCCAATCAGCCCCAACAGCCCAGGGAGGCAGGGGAGCAGCCCCCCGCCCCCCGAGGCGCAGGTGGAGGAAGGCCGATGGTGGGAGAAATCGAGACGATCGCCGGACCACCCGTCTTGGCATCGCAAATCCTCTCGATCGCCCAGCCCGTAAGAGACCACGAAGAAAAAAAAACTCAAGCAGGATATTACGATAGCTTTCGGAGATGAAGACTTGCAAGGGTTGCGGCTTCCGCACCAGGATCCGCTCGTGATCAGAGCAGGGATCGGGGATCCCTGCTTCAAGGTGAAGAGAATACTGGTCGACAACGGAAGCTCAGTCGACGTCTTATTCCTCTCCACTTTGCAGAGTATGAAGCTCACAAAAGACCAGCTTAGTCCTGCGGCCAGGCCCGTCTACGGCTTCGACAACAGACCTGTCCCGGTGCAAGGCATGATCATTCTCCCAGTCACATTGGGCGAATTTCCGAGCAGTCAACGCACAATATCCAGTTCATGGTGGTAGAGTCCACCTCCGCATATAATGTCATCTTCGGGAGGCCGCTCCAGTCGATCTTCGGGGCAATCCCTTCCATTACACACCTAGCTATGAAGTTCCCCACTACCGCGGAAATAGGCGTCGTAATAGGAGACCAAGAGGCAGCCAGGACCTGCTTTCTGAAGCAGGCCCAACCAGTAAGGGCGACCGCTCTCAACATCAATAGCTTCGACCTGCGAGACGAAGCTACTTTGCCACGAGGAGCGCCCGTCGAAGGGCTAGTAGAAGTACCACTTTCCCAACGAGACCCCACTCGAACTGTCCAGGTCGGGTCACTCTTGACGCAAGAAGAGCGAGAAAGGTTCACAACCTTCCTGCAGGAGAACGAGGACATTTTCGCTTGGAGCCCGGAAGACATGCCCGGGGTAGATCCTGACGTTATCTATCAATCGCTAAACATCAACCCCGTCTGCAGACCTGTGATTCAAAAGAAGAGGAACTTTGCCCCCGAATGTTTGAAGGCAATCGAGGAGGTGGTAGCTAAGCTCCTGGAAGCATGATTCATACGCGAAGCAGAATATCCCACGTGGCTCGCTAACGTAGTCATGGTGAAAAAGGCATCGGGAAAGTGGCGAATGTGCGTCGACTACAGCAATCTGAACCAAGCATGCCCGAAGGACAGCTTCCCCCTCCCGAGGATTGAACAACTCGTCGACGCTACGGCAGGCCATGAGCTGCTCAGCTTCATGGATGCTTATTCGGGTTACAACCAGATAAGGATGAACCCCGCGGACGAAGAGCATACCGCCTTCCGCACCGACCGAGGAGTCTACTGCTACAAGGTGATGCCCTTCGGCCTTAAAAATGTCGGGGCCACCTACCAAAGGCTGATGAACAAGGTCTTCAAGAATCTCATCGGAGAAACGATGGAGGTTTACGTGGACGACATGCTAGTAAAGAGCGTCCACAGGCGCGACCACTTGGAAGACTTGGAAAAGTGCTTCCATCTTCTCCGTCGCTTCCAGATGCTGCTCAATCCCAGCAAGTGTGCGTTTGGTGTGACGGCGGGGAAGTTCTTAGGTTTCATGGTAACCCATCGGGGAATTGAGGCCAACCCCGAGAAGATCAAGGTGTTGGAGGATATGTCGCCACCTCGCTCAATTAAGGAAGTGCAACGCCTAAACGGGAGGATCGCTGCGTTATCCCGTTTCCTATCACGAACGGGGGGACAAGTACCTCCCCTTCCTCAAAATTCTCCGGGGAGCACGCCATTCGGGTTTCCAGTGGACGGACGAGTGCCAAGTGGCCTTCGAGCTTCTCAAGCAATACCTGGCCTCGCCACCACTTCTGTCAAAGCCCACCCCCGGGGAAACTCTGTTCCTGTACCTGGCCGTGTCGCCTACGGCTCTTAGCTCGGTGCTCGTGAAAGACGAAGGAGGAGTGCAGCGACCGATCTATTACCTCAGCAAGGTCCTCACCGACACCGAAACCAGATATCCGGCAGCAGACAAGACAGCCTTGGCTCTTGTTTTCTCAGCTAGAAAGCTTAGACCCTACTTCCAGGCTCATGCGGTTAAAGTGTTGACGCAACTCCCATTACGGACAATCCTCCAGAAGCCGGAAGTCTCGGGGAGACTTGTAAAGTGGGTCGTAGAACTCGGCGAGTTTGACATTCAATTCCTGCCTCGGCCCGACATCAAGTCACAGGTACTCGCCGACTTCGCGGTGGAATACACCATCCCGCCAGAGACAACCCTCATCAAAGACACCACCAGCCCCCGTTGGACCCTCTATGTCGACGGCGCCTCAGGAGCTGAAGGGGCCGGAGCAGGATTGCTCCTCATAAGCCCCGAAGGGATCACCCTGGATTACGGACTCCGACTGAAATTCCCCGCAACAAATAACATTGCAGAGTACGAGGCACTGATCGCTGGACTCCGACTCGCTATTAAATGCAAAGCTGAGAAACTAACTGTACAACCCGTATTCGCCGAGTGGGCCCCCCCCAGCCAACTGGCGAAATCTGGGTCGTCCAGATCATTCGCCAGGTCACTCGCCCAGGCCAAGGAAGGTAAAAATGCCCCCGTGTTGGTGGGGGTAGGTCGTAGGAGAGAAGGCGCTAGGCGAGTGGTGCCCTCACGGACCACTCGCCCAGAAGCGTGGGCATTCGCCCAGCCAGGCGGGTGCCCAGCGAATGGTGCCCTCACGGACCACTCGCCCAAAGGGCTGTGAGGGGAAAATGACCATAATACTCCTGGTGGGCTGCAAATAGCCCTTCGGAACAGCGGAGTTAGGCTGTTAGCAGACCAATTTGGGGTGCTGTTAGTAAAATTAAAAGGCGGATTCATGTTATCTGCAGACCAACCTAGGAAAATCTATAAATAGACCCTTAAGGGCACCTTGGAGGAGATCCGATTTTAGAGAATCCTCTCCTCTAGGCTAGTTTTGGTTGGCAGCCAGTGCCCTCCAAGGTGCCCGGTTGAGCTTTGGTTTGGGAGGGGAAGCTCTCTAAGATCTTCCAGGTGTGTGGCGGGACCTCCTCGCTTCAGCCTTGGGTCTATTCCGATTCCAACATCCACCGTCAAGAGAGTCTAGTGAGGGAGAAATAAGCATCGGCTACACCCCCAGTGGGTCCGAACTCAAGAGACCATTTGCTGGTTTCAACATTTTTGGTGCGGTGAGCGTGGACCGTAGCCGGTGAAAGAAAATCCCAAGCCAGTTTCGATGACGGGAGATGGAGGAAATGGTTCTGACTCAGGTCACTCGCAGCCACCCGCGGCAGGGGAGTGGTTGGAGATGTTTGAGAAGTTCAAGCGAGAGGTTCTGCAGACAGTTCTCGCGGCAAGGAACGAGTGCGAGACCCCGGCGGTCCCAGTGGTCCCGCCTTTGCAGATCGGCGAGAACGCACCGGGGCAGCGGCCGGGGAAGGAGGTGCCAGCAGAAGGAAGTGTGCGAGATCTTCCCGGACGGCAGCTGTTCAGCAGTCCGGCGAGTGCTGAGGTGTGTGAGTTGGTCCCGCGCGAGAGGACCACTCGCCGAACAGGGGAAGGGAGCCCCTTTTGCGAGATGATCCTCTCGGCCCCAGTGCCAGAAGGGTTTCGTGGGCCGGAGATGTCCTACTACACCGGCAAGGAGGATCCAGTTGTGCACCTGTAGTGGTTCGAGGACATGACTTCAATCCTTCCCATGTCGGATTCTTTCCAATGCCGGCTCTTCGCGACCACCCTGAAGGAGAAAGCAAGGGACTGGTTCCACCAGCTTCCCACAGGTTTCATTTATGCGTTCGATGATCTGCGCCGAAGCTTCCGACTGCGTTTCTCGACGTCAAAAAAGAGGAAGAAGGATGCAGAGGCTCTCTTCAAGATCAGACAGAGGGAGGGGGAATCCCTGGCCAAGTACGTGGACAGGTTCCAGGAGGAGATACACCTAGTGCAGGAGGTGCCGGGATTCGCCCTCCAGATGGCATTCATCGTAGGGCTGCGAGAGGGGTTCTTCAAGATGGACCTGAAGAGAAGACCTCCTGTATCCTTCGAGGAGTTGATGGAGAGAGCCGCGGAGGAGATTGAAGGGGAGGCGGCCAACCCCGAATTCTACAAAAGGTTGGCAAAGATGAGAGAGCCCGAGGCGAGGCAGCCAGAGGGAAGAAGGCGAGAGGAGCCCAGGGGCCAGGGATTCGAAAGACCACCTCGGGTTTGGAGGAACCAAGAACCCAACAACAGGTTGGGCTGGAGGAACCAGGAAGGACCAGCGCGAGGTCAGGATGAAAGGTACCAAGGAAGGGAGGCAGGAGGAGTAAATCAGGGGTGGAGGCAGGGTCCCAGACCCCCTCACCCCCCGAGGGAGCAAGCCATGGCGGTAGGCCGAGGGAGAAGAGGTAGAGGAGCAAGAGGAGGAAGAGGAAGAGCGGGAAGAGAGGACAGGGTGGCGTTGCCTTACTGTGACTTTCATCAGGAAGAAGGTCACGCGATCGCCACCTGCCCGGAGTTCTTGGAGATGAGGGAAAGAGGACAGCCACGGCGGCAGCAGGCCAGAATTGAGGAAGTGCTCCCAGAGGCAGAAGAGGACCGGTGTGAGGATAGGGCAGATACAAGAACCAGGGGGGAATCGGGGTGATTCACGGTGGGGTTGGGATAGAGGCCTCTCGCAAGAGGAGCTTCCAGGCCATGTTTCGAAGGGACGTCGCGTCGACTTCCCAGACCCCACCCCCCTCTGAGAAGCTCACCTTCTCCTCAGAAGATATGCCAGATTATGAAGACCCATTCTGCGACGCCCTGGTGATCCAGACGGCGATAGAAAACTTCACGGTCTCCCGGATCCTGGTGGACAACGGGAGCTCGGTGAATGTGATCTTCAAAAAAGCTTTCGACGCGATGGAGGTAGAGAAGAAGAGGGTACAGGCCTCCGACGGACCACTGTTTGGTTTCTCGGGGGAGCGGAAGGAGGTCGAGGGAGGCGTAGGTCTCCAGGTGACGCTAGGAGGAGTCCCAGGAAACTGTCGGTTCGTCATTGTGGACGCTCCGAGCAGCTATAACGCCATCTTTGGACGACCCCTCATCAGCGCCTTCCGGTGCGTGCCCTCATCGTACCATCAGTGCTTAAAGCTCCATAGTGGAGGAGTCCAGATCCGCGTCCGAGGAGATGCTAAGGTGGCGAGGCAGTGCTACGTGACTGTCGTCAACACCATTTCATGGATGGAGGGTGCCGAGAAGATGGATGAAGAGATGGCGAGGCCGGAGGGGCCAGGAGAAGAGGTGGAGAAGAGAGAAGTAGGAGGAAAGGGCGATGCCCGAGAGGTCGAGTTGTTGGAGGTCGCTCGTGAGGAGCAGGAGGTCGAGCCGGAGGAGGCGGAAGGAGCTGCAGAGGAAAAGGCCCGGGAAGAGAGGCGAGAAGCAAAAGGCCAGTGGAAAGAGCCAACCCGGCTCGAGGCGGCAGAAGAGGTGGTAGAAATGGAGGTTACCACCCAGGCAGGAAGGGTGGAGAAGGTGCGGATCAGCGGGGGCCTCGGCCTGGAAGACCAGAGAAGGATGCTGGAGTGCATCCAGAAGAACGTGGACATCTTCGCATGGAGCGCAGCAGACATGCCAGGCATCGAGGCAGACGTGGCTTGCCATCGTCTCAATCTCGATCCAGAAGCCCGCCCCATCCGGCAGAAGAGAAGGACTATAGCTGACAAACTCGAAGGACCGATCCGTGAGGAGGTGGCGAAACTCCTCGAAGCAGGTTTTGTAACGGAGATCCAGTATCCAGGCTGGGTCTCCAATGTCGTAATGGTAAAAAAGGCCGATGGCTGCTGGCGTATGTGTGTGGACTTTTCATTGTTAAATAAGACCTGCCCTAAGGATTGTTATCCCTTGCCTCGGATCGACGCGCTGGTTGACTCAGCCGTCGGTTTTTCTGTGATGAGTTTTTTGGATGCTTTTTCAGGTTATCACCAAATAAGAATGCACCCCCCGGACGTCAGAGATGTCTCATTCATCACCAGGGAGGGATGCTACTGCTATAAGATGATGCCCTTCGGGCTGAAAAATGCAGGAGCAACCTACCAGAGGATGATGGATCGGGTATTTAAGAAGCAGAGGGGAAGGAACCTGGAGGTCTACGTGGATGACCTTATGATAAAGAGCAAGTGTGTGAGCTCTCACATCCGGGACCTCGAGGAGACCTTCGCCACCCTACGCAAGTACAAGATGCGCCTGAACCCCCTGAAGTGTGTGTTCGGGGCCAGCAAAGGGAAGTTCCTGGGGCACCTTCTCATCCCCTGGGGGGTAGAACCTAACCCGGACAAGGTTAGGGCTATAATGGAGCTGGGGTCGCCACGAAACGCCAAGGAAGTTCAGCGCTTGACCGGAAGACTCGCCGGGCTGAACAGGTTTCTCTCCCGGGCCGGGGAAAGATGCTCCCCCTTCTTCAAAGCGCTACGAGGCAACCAGAAGTTTGAGTGGACAAGAGAATGCGAGGAGGCCTTTCAGGCCTTGAAAAGCCAACTCACCAAGGCTCCGCTACTGCAAAGTCCCAAAGAAGGGGAGGATCTACATCTATATCTCGGGGTCGGGGCGGAGGCCGTAAGCTCCGTCCTGGTTCGTGAGGAAGGCAAGAAGCAGCTGCCCGTCTACTACGTAAGCAGGGTCCTGAGGGAAGCGGAGCTCAGGTATCCAATTTTAGAGAAGTTGGCCTTTGCCCTGGTCATCGTAGCAAGGAAGCTCAGGCCATACTTCCAGGCCCATTCGATCCAAGTAGTGACGGACCATCCTCTCCGCCAGATCTTCGAAGGAGTGGAACACTCAGGAAGACTCGCAAAATGGTCAATAGAGCTAAGTGAATTCAACATTACCTTTGTCCCTCGATTATCTATGAAGGCGCAGGTGGTGGCTGATTTCATGACAGATTTCGTGGCCGAGATGAGAGAAGACGGAGCCCCTCGTCACGTTCCGTGGAAGCTGCTGGTGGACGGGGCTTCGGGCAAGAATTCTCTCAGAGGAGGGGTGGTGCTGGAGAGTCCCCACGGAGTAAAGATAGAGCAGACACTAGTGATACACTTCCCAATCACCAACAACCAGGCGGAGTATGAGGCTGTAATCGCCGGTCTATGGTTGGCCCGGGAGCTCGGGGTCCATGACGTGGAGGTCCTCACTGACTCCATGATAATAGCTTCTCAGATAAGGGGAAAGTTCGAAACAAGGGAACCTGTGCTCATGAGGTACTTAGCCAAAGTCAAAGGTCTCGTGTGGACGTTCAAAACTTTCTCCATCCGACATGTCCCTCGAGAAGAGAGCACCCCGGCAGATCGGTTGGCAAAATCTGGTCCTCGAGCCAGGGGGACCCTGACGGACCTATTCCGTCCTTCGATTGAAGAGGGAGAGCTCATGGAAGTAGAACAGCGTCCCTCCTGGAAGGATCCCTTCGTCACCTTCCTTGCAACGGGAAAATTTCCGGAAGAAGTTTCGGACCAGAGGCGCTTCCGGTATAAGTCTGCCTACTACGTGCTCCATGAGGGTGACTTGTATCGGAAGACCCTCTCAGGCCTCCTGGCCCGATGCATCTCGGAGGAAGAGGTCCCAAAGATCTTGGAAGAAGTTCACTCCGGCGAATGCGACAGCCACTCGGGGAGCAGGATGCTGGAAGCAAGGATAATAAGGCAGGGATACTTCTGGCCAACCCTAAGTAAAGACGCGGCAGCCTTCGCCAAGAGATGCCAGAAGTGCCAAATGTTCGCCCCGCTTCAGCTCATGCCAGCTCAGAGGCTAAAGAGTATCACGGCGCCCTGGCCATTCGCCATATGGGGAATGGATCTGGTAGGACCCTTCCCCCAGGCTAGTGGACAGAGATGATTTCTCCTAGTCATGATTGACTACTTCACAAAGTGGTTGGAGGTCAAGGCGTTGGCTAAGGTCACCTCCCAGGTAATCCGCAACTTCGTATGGGGGGAGATCATTTGTCGACATGGGCTTCCGCAGGCCATAGTCACGGATAATGGGCCGCAATTCGCAAGCGAGGAATTCATCGGCTTCTGTGGCCAGTTGGGGATAGACCTTAGGTTTGCGTCCGTTCACCATCCCAGGAGCAACGGGCAGGTGGAGGCGGCGAATAAGGTCATAGTGAAATTGCTCAAAAAGAAGGTGGAAAATCTCAAGGGCAATTGGGTGGAGCAGCTCCCCTCGGTCCTTTGGGCTTTAAGAACCACCCCCAAAACCGCCACGGGAGAGACCCCTTTCAAGCTCTCTCACGGTTGCGAGGCCGTCATCCCCATAGAGTTCGAGGTTATGACACCACGGGTGAAAGTCGCCATAAATGGTGAGGAAGATTGGAGAGCCGAGAACGAGGAGGAGTTGCGGCTCTCCCTCGACCTCATCGAAGAAGCTCGGGATCGAGCAGCCATCCATCAAGAAGAGGTCAAGCGGCGGATGGCCAAGTATTTCGACAGGCACGTCAGGATCAAGCAGTTCGAGAAGGGAGATCTGGTACTCAAGAAGGTCGACGCGGCTGGGAGGTCCGCCGCGGTGGGAAAACTTAACCCCAACTGGGAAGGCCCCTATGTCGTGGAAGAGGCACTAAAGTCCGGGGGGTATCACCTTCAAAATGTGGAGGGCCAACCCCTCAGCCACACATGGAGCGGCGACGACCTTAAACGTTTTTATCATTAGTACCATGTAATAATGATGGTTTTTTGAATGAAAACATTTTGCTTAAACTATGTGTATGAAAATGATGCTACAGCTCGCAGGAGAGACCCTGGACGTTCAAGAGGTTGGCCCCGAGCAGACCCGCTGTCCAGGCTCTCATCTAGCTGGCAGGTCCGAAGGCTCACTGGTGGCAGATTCTATGTTCAAGAGGTTGGCCCTGAGCAGACCCGCTGTCCAGGCTCTCATCTAGCTGGCAGGTCCGAAGGCTCACTCGGTGGCAGGTTCTATGTTCAAGAGGTTGGCCCCGAGCAGACCCGCTGTCCAGGCTCTCATCTAGCTGGCAGCTCCGAAGGCTCACTCGGTGGCAGGTTCTATGTTCAAGAGGTTGGCCCCGAGCAGACCCGCTGTCCAGGCTCTCATCTAGCTGGCAGGTCCGAAGGCTCACTCGATGGCAGGTTCTATGTTCAAGAGGTTATCCCCGAGCAGACCCGCTGTCCAGGCTCTCATCTAGCTGGCAGGTCCGAAGGCTCACTCGGTGGCAGGTTCTATGTTCAAGAGGTTGGCCCTGAGCAGACCCGCCGTCCAGGCTCTCATCTAGCTGGCAGGTCTGAAGGCTCACTCGGTGGCAGGTTCTATGTTCAAGAGGTTGGCCCCGAGCAGACCCGCTGTCCAGGCTCTCATCTAGCTGGCAGGTCCGAAGGCTCACTCGGTGGCAGGTTCTATGTTCAAGAGGTTGGCCCCGAGCAGACCCGCTGTCCAGGCTCTCATCTAGCTGGCAGGTCCGAAGGCTCACTCGGTGGCAGGTTCTATGTTCAAGAGGTTGGCCCCGAGCAGACCCGCCGTCCAGGCTCTCATCTAGCTGGCAGGTCCGAAGGCTCACTCGGTGGCAGGTTCTATGTTCAAGAGGTTGGCCCCGAGCAGACCCGCTGTCCAGGCTCTCATCTAGCTGGCAGGTCCGAAGGCTCACTCGGTGGCAGGTTCTATGTTCAAGAGGTTGGCCCCGAGCAGACCCGCTGTCCAGGCTCTCATCTAGCTGGCAGGTCTGAAGGCTCACTCAGTGGCAGGTTCTATGTTCAAGAGGTTGGCCCCGAGCAGACCCGCTGTCCAGGCTCTCATCTAGCTGGCAGGTCCGAAGGCTCACTCGGTGGCAGGTTCTATGTTCAAGAGGTTGGCCCCGAGCAGACCCGCTGTCCAGGCTCTCATCTAGCTGGCAGGTCCGAAGGCTCACTCGGTGGCAGGTTCTATGTTCAAGAGGTTGGCCCCGAGCAGACCCGCTGTCCAGGCTCTCATCTAGCTGGCAGGTCCGAAGGCTCACTCGGTGGCAGGTTCTATGTTCAAGAGGTTGGCCCCGAGCAGACCCGCTGTCCAGGCTCTCATCTAGCTGGCAGGTCCGAAGGCTCACTCGGTGGCAGGTTCTATGTTCAAGAGGTTGGCCCCGAGCAGACCCGCTGTCCAGGCTCTCATCTAGCTGGCAGGTCCGAAGGCTCACTCGGTGGCAGGTTCTATGTTCCAGAGGTTGGCCCCGAGCAGACCCGCTGTCCAGGCTCTCATCTAGCTGGCAGGTCTGAAGGCTCACTCGGTGGCAGGTTCTATGTTCAAGAGGTTGGCCCCGAGCAGACCCGCTGTCCAGGCTCTCATCTAGCTGGCAGGTCCGAAGGCTCACTCGGTGGCAGGTTCTAAGTTCTCAAGAGATGATCTCAAGAGCATTCGCATAGACCACGCGCCGGAGAGAGGATCACACCCCACTCTCTTGACTACCTAAGCGAAACCCCGTGATACGCGAATGGTAAGGATCACTTGGTAGCGAGAGATCGAAGGGGAACGACCGACCTAAGTCATCTTCGAGCATTCGCGGGGTGGCCAAGACAGTCGCATCACGACCTAACGTCCTAATGAGCCTAACGAGGTGTGGCGGCGAATAAGAAGAATCAACGTCCTAATGAGCCTAACGAGGTATAGCGGCGAATGAGAGGAAAGCTTAGAATGACACAAATTGTAGTCAATATATACATCTTCTAAAGGCACTCGCCCGTTCAAGATTACAGTCAAAATGATAAATGCAAAAAGAGAAAATACAAGAGGCCCTTCTCAAGGATCAGCAGATTTCTCGCTTGAAGATCCGTCGCTCTCGCCAGAGTCTGGGATGAGGGCGTCTTCTCGCGGCTCGACGTGGTCGTCCTCAGGAAAGGGGATTGGAATGTAAAGCTCGGGGACGACTTGGCGAGCGGAAAGGCGTTCGGCTTCCGCCTTCAGGTATCCCGCTCGCCGCAGCACCTGCAGCGCATGCTTGACAGCATTCTGCGCGTTCTCTTGCATCAGCTGCTCCAACTCGTGATGGGGATAAAAATGCCCCCCGCTCCCCGGGTCGAGTGCTGACGCACCAGCCTCTCGCAATCGCTGGACTTCGGCTTTGGCCAGACGAATTTCATCCTCAAGGCCGGCCACCCGAGCGCGGAGCATCTCGGCAACCGTGGTATCCTGAAAATAATAACAAGGGTAGTAAGAATAAAGTTGTCAATCGGCAACAGGTCACTCGCGGGAAAGGAGAAAACATACCTCTGCGACAGGGCGATTGGCGAGAAGAGTCTCCGCAGCCGCCAGCTTAGTCCTAAGCTCCATCGCCTCAGTAGAAGCAACGGACCGGGACTCCTCAACCGCCGCCAAGTCCCGCGCCAGTTTGATGCTCCGGCGCGAAGACATGTGCGCGAGCTCGAGCGCCCGCAGCATGGCCCTGGCACTCTCATGAGCGAGGACCTGGGTCGTCTCGGCATCATAGACTTCGGCGTCTTCTCGGCCGTAGAGGGCATACGCGATGGCGTAAGCCTCATCGCTGGCGAGATCGCTCTCTATCCACGACGGATGGAGGGTGGAGAGCGAGACCCGGTTAGCATTCCTGTCCCACTTCACCAGGGGAGCCCCCGAGGGGTCCCTGTACTTCTCGCCGCTGGGGAAGTTGCGATGGTCCATGGGAAGTGGGGGAGGCGGCAGCGACAGTCCCGCGCGAGGGGTGGTCTCTCCTGGCGCACTCGTCCCCAGGGCTTGGATCTGAGCATCCGCCCCGAGGGTCTCGTCCAGGACCCCCTTCCCCTTGGCGGAGGGGGGGTTTTTGGGCTTCTTGGAAGAGGAAGAGGTCAGCACCGCTGGCTTGCGCTTCTTTCCGCCAGGCTTGGAGGAAGAAGGTTCCTCCCGACAGGCATCCGCGGCGGCCTGTGCGAGAGAGAGGGTAGACCCGGAGGGACGCGGCGGATGAAGGGGGAAGTGGCGCACACCTGCATAATATAACCAATGGTTCTAGCGAATGATGTAAAAATCACAAAGCGAAAGCGAATGAAGTCTCGAACACTTGCCCTCGCCCTGCGGAATGGGTGGAAGCGAGTTGACATTTCACCGGAGATGGACGAGATCCATCCCGTGCTCCAGGATGTATTGGTGAAGTTTGGCCTCGTGCCCCCCTAGGGTCGGGGGCGGAAGATTGACTCCTCCTCCTGCACCGGCGCGAGAAGAGTGTTCCCCAGGTTCCCGCTTACAAAAATAAAGCGGCGAACCCAGTCATGGTTCTTGTTCGGGAGCCCGTAGTGCTTTAGGGGGCTCAGTCCCGAGAAGAACGAGATACCATGGGTGCAACGGAAGGTATAGAGCTTGCGGAAGACGGGCAACGAGAACTCGATTCCCTCCTCTCGCAGGTAGCTCGCGTACCCAACCAACATAGCGATGGAGTTGGGGTTGAGCTGGCCAGGCACGACCCCGTAGTACCTGAAGGTCTGACGGAGTTCCGGCCAGATCGGGAGGCGAAACCCCACCTCGAAATGCTCTAGCGGGATCGCGAGAGCACAAGGCGAGATGGAATTCAGGCGCTCATCCGGCCTGGGCTTTCGCGCCTCGAAACCCGGCGGGACATAGTCAGCGACGGCAGTCAGGTAGGCCTCCTCAGAGAGGTCGCAGGAATCAAAGACGTGGTTGGCGAATGCGCTGGCGCACTTGGCCCTGCCTTCCGCATCGCCACCCATTTTTGCGAGTAAAGAAGGAAAGAGGAGCAACAGATAAGGAAGAAGCGCGAGTGCTAGCGCAAGGAAAGAGAGCGGATGGTTAGGTATTTAATACGGTGGTTGAAAGACCTATTTATAGAGGGACTAAATGGCGTTTGGACTTTCGAGACCTCAGGTGTGCGGATAGCCATCGCGCCCTCCCGACACCTCGAAGCCCGAGCCGGTCCCTCTCGCCCATTAATGGCAAATGCCCTATGTCTATTCATTCCGTGGCTACGCAACAAGGTTGGAAGAGCATCCGGCTATAAGTTATCACTCGGCAATACCCAAGCAAAGCTATGAGATACAAAAAACGAATAAAGAAGCATTCGCAAAGCATAGAGAAATTATTACAGAAAAATAACGTTCAACATTCGCAGCGTAAAGTAAGAAAAGAAAACAATAAGAGGGGTGGACGTTGGGTAGGTCAGGTCTCCTCCCAGATCCACCGACCTCGCTTTCGCGACCCAGCTTCCATGGGCATTCGCGGGCGGTAATAAGCGAGTATATTGGTGATCTCATGGGAAGCCAGTTGGAGTTGGTCCCGGGCTCGCGCGGCGTGTGTTCCGGGAGACAACTCCCCTCCCTCACCCCCTAGCCGCTCCACCTCCGCGAGAAGATGCGAGTGACTTCGTCGAAGGTCCTTCAACTCACGCGCGACTCTCAGCCGCACGTCGTCCACCTGGCTGGCCATGTTTCGCTGGATGTGGATGAGCTTCCCCAGGACCTCCGAGATCCGATCCTTCAGGGTCGCGTGATCCGAGGAATCACCCAGGAAGTCAGCAAGATCCCCAGGGGAAGGGAGAGGCGAGAGCATTCCCTCTCCCCCCTCGTAGTAGGAGTCGAAGGGGGAGGCTTCTCGATAGCCTGCGGAATCACAACTAGGTTAGTGGTGATAAAGTATGCGAGTACAATAGAGGCGGGTGAGTGAACTGACCTGGGGTGGGGTTCGGGTGACCCGAAGGACGAGACGAATGGGGGTGCGTCCCAAACAGCCAGGCGGGAGGTAAGACCTTTCCCTTTCCTGGACGGTAAGGCTGTGAAGAAGGAGCCGGAGCATCCGCACGGTCATCAGCACGGAGAGGCTGATCCAGCTCTCGCTCAGGGGAGACCCTCCGTTCATTCGCGATGACAGCGGGGTTCACCTGAGCAGGGGGACTGGGAGGAATGGAGTCCCGCAGCGGGACGTCAGGGTTGAGGGCTGCGAAAAGGTAATGATTAGTAGCCGACAACATAAAAGGAAAAAGCGAGAAGGTTCACAACTCACGGGGTTGGGGTACAGTCTCCCCAGGAGGAGGCGGAGGAGCAAGATCCAGATCGGGAGGAGGTACCTCATCCGCGGGAGGTGGCACCACCGCACTGCTCAAAACGGCCCCATGACCGTCCTCAGGTACCAAAGCCCCCTGTGAATGGTCGGAACAAGCGCAGGGTAAGGGACAGGAACTAAATGGAGACAGGAAGAATCCTCATACCAGCACCGCGGGGTCCGGAAGGGCATCCGCCAGCGTGTTCTTCGGTGGAGTATCCGCCGGAGACTCCGAGGCAGTCTCGCCTCTCTGACGATTCAGCCGAATCGTCTTGGCTCGACGCGAGACATAGGGGGCGCTCGGATCCCGTTTAGACATCAGCCAGGGAGCAAATTTGGATGCCCTGGGGGCCGTTGCAGCTTGAGCCGCAGCCAGGCGGTCGATCATCTCTCGCGAGAGGGGTTTCGCAGAAGGTTTGTGGAAAGACATTAGGAAGTGGAGAAGCTCTGAGCCGAGACGAGAGAGTGGTCCAGAGAAACCTGGCATGAGGGTATATATATAAGGTGGCGGTGGGACCCACAGAATCTTATGGATCCAGTCAGCAAGCACTCACCGAATACAGGGTTGGACTGTTCTTTACGACCGTAGGAACCGCTCGTAAAGAGCGGGGATTGTGTACAACCCGTATTCGCCGAGTGGGCCCCCCCAGCCAACTGGCGAAACCTGGGTCGTCCAGATCATTCGCCAGGTCACTCGCCCAGGCCAAGGAAGGTAAAAATGCCCCCGTGTTGGTGGGGGTAGGCCGTAGGAGAGAAGGCGCTAGGCGAGTGGTGCCCTCACGGACCACTCGCCCAGAAGCGTGGGCATTCGCCCAGCCAGGCGGGTGCCCAGCGAATGGTGCCCTCACGGACCACTCGCCCAAAGGGCTGTGAGGGGAAAATGACCATAATACCCCTGGTGGGCTGCAAATAGCCCTTCGGAACAGCGGAGTTAGGCTGTTAGCAGACCAATTTGGGGTGCTGTTAGTAAAATTAAAAGGCGGATTCATGTTATCTGCAGACCAACCTAGGAAAATCTATAAATAGACCCTTAAGGGCACCTTGGAGGAGATCCGATTTTAGAGAATCCTCTCCTCTAGGCTAGTTTTGGTTGGCAGCCAGTGCCCTCCAAGGTGCCCGGTTGAGCTTTGGTTTGGGAGGGGAAGCTCTCTAAGATCTTCTGGGTGTGTGGCGGGACCTCCTCGCTTCAGCCTTGGGTCTATTCCGATTCCAACATCCACCGTCAAGAGAGTCTAGTGAGGGAGAAATAAGCATCGGCTACACCCCCAGTGGGTCCGAACTCAAGAGACCAGTTGCTGGTTTCAACACTAACGATTTACACAGACTCTCAACTCGTGGTCTCGCAGGTTGAAGGAGACTACGAGGCTAAAAGCGAACAGATGATAAAGTACCTTGCGTTCGCAAAATTACTTCTTCAGAAGATCACATCGTATCAGATTCTACACATCCCCCGAGAGCAGAATTCCAGGGCGGATGCTCTATCCAAGCTCGCCACTTCACCCCCCAACTACCAGTCTCGAAGATGCCGAATCGAAGAAGTCGTGATCCCAAGCATTCAAGGACCATGGGAAATCGCAGCCATCCACCAGGAAGAGTCATCCTGGATGACCCCATTACGAGCTTACCTCGAGCACGGGCACCTTCCCGAAGATCGCTTAGAAGCGCGAAGACTACGAATGCGGGCGGCATCGTTCACTATCATAGACGGGGAGCTTTACAAACGGGCATTCTCAGGTCCATATCTAAAATGCCTACCGGCGGGCGAGGCAGACTACGCCCTCAGGGAAGTACACGGAGGAGTCTGCGGAGAGCACTTAGGCGGAAAGGCATTGGCGCGAAAAATACTGCGTCAAGACTTCTATTGGCCGACGATAAGGAAGGACGCGGCCGACTTTGTCCAAAGGTGTAAAAGCTGTCAGCTGCACGCCAACATACCTCATCAACCCCCGGTCTCACTTTCCACGCTGCAGAGTGCGTGGCCATTCGCAGAGTGGGGGATCGACCTCCTCGGTCCCCTACCCCTAGCATCCGGGCAGAGGAAGTTCATCATCCTAGCCATCGACTACTTCACCAAATGGGTGGAGGCGGAACCCCTAGCCAAAATCACGGAAGAAAACGCCAAACAGTTTGTCTGGAAGAACATTGTTTGCCGCTTCGGCATCCCGGCTACGATCATTGCCGACAATGGCACTCAATTCACTGGGAAGTCCTTCACCAAGATGTGCGAGGATCTGAAGATCAACCTACGTCACACGGCCGTGGCGCATCCGCAAACCAACGGACAAGTAGAAGTCACAAATCGCACCATCCTCAAAGGATTGAAGACACGCTTGGAAGAAGCCGAGGGACAATGGGTAGACGCGCTCCCAAATGTGATCTAGGCATATCGCACAACAGAGAGGACTCCTACGGGGGAGACGCCTTATAACCTCTGTTACGGAACCGAAGCTATCATCCCCGTCGACATCGGCGTTCCAAGTACTCGAGTGCTAACCTTCGACCCCAACAAGAATGATGGACTGCTCCGAGAAAATCTCGATCTAATCCCAGAAGTTCGGGACGGCGCCGCTCACCGTGCGACACTCTACCAAATGCGTGTAGCCCGGACCTACGACAGGAGGGTGAAGCCCAGACCAATCAACGTAGGAGATCTCGTCTTACGCAGCATCGAGGCAGCCGACAAAGGCCCCCAAGGAGATAAGCTCTCGCCGGCCTGGGAAGGCCCGTACGTAGTCACCACAGTCGTGAAACCCAGAACATACAGGCTCAGGACGGCGGAAGGGAAGACTTTTCCACGCACCTGGAACACTCAAAACCTGCGCCGCTTTTACCAGTGATCCAGGACCTCTACCATGGGCTAAGCCACGAGCTCAAACTCGTGCAAACTTATCTTCAATTTCTGTACCAAGCCGCGAGCCCCGACTCGTGCGAATTTATCTTATAATTTATGTAAAAGCCGCGAGCTCGGACTCGTGCACCTATCTTCTATTACGTATTATGTAAAAGCCGCGAGCCCAGACTCGTGCACCTATCCTATCTTACATAAAGCTGTGCGTCAAATGATTTCTTACTATAAAACTATATTTGACACTTGCATCTACTTAAGAAAAATCTTTGTAACGAGGCCCTGCTTCGGGGGCTTTGCACCGCCGTCGATTGAAGGTTAGCCCTTCTCCTCCGTCGTCGAGTCCCGATGTCGTAGGGGCCTGCCCCCCTTACGTTCGCCCCCGGTTTGAATACACCAGCTATTCACCGGCCACTTCGGGGCCCTGCCCCGGGGGCTTTGCACCGTCGTCGATTGAAGGTTCGCCCTTCTCCTCCGCCGTCGAGTCCCGGTGGCGCAGGGGCCTGCCCCCTTGGGTTCACCCACGGTTTGAATACACCCGCTATTCACCGGCCAAGCCGCGAGCACAGACTCGTGCCAAAAAGCCGCGAGCACAGACTCGTGCAAAAAAGTCGCGAGCACAGACTCGTGCAAAAAAAACCGCAAGCACAGACTTGCGCAAGCTAATTTTCTATTATGTAAAAGCCGCAGGCTCAGAACCGCGCAAGCTAATCCGTTATTTTGCAGAAACCCCTCCGCCCAAACGGATGTCAATACCGGGCAGTAAGCCCACAACGACCTCAGAGAACCAACACCCTCCGACATCAACTCCTACCCAGAAAGCGCCGCACAAGGGGCAATGGATAAAGTCGCCGCGGAAAAATCAAAACCTTCGAACTCCTCGCTCTGGAACTTGGACTCCGAAGGTTTGGGGGGCTTATGTTGTACACCCGTAAAAGCCTTAGGACGCGTCTAGAGAAAGCCCCGCAAAAGAGAGGTGGGGTCAACGGTCAAAGAGCGCACAAGCCACAGGTATGTACGCTACCGCGCGCACGAAAGCGCGCGGTAACGCGCAGGCTGCACCTCCCGCTGCGAGAGAGCGACCCGATCGCACCCCGACCGCACCGCCCTTGGGGGTACGGCCCGGCCGCACCCCCAGGAGGGTGCGGCCCAGCCGCACCCCCCACGGGGGTGCGGCCAAGCCGCACCCCCCAAAGGGGGTGCGGCCCAGACGCACCCCCCAAGGGGTGCGGCCAAGCCCCACCCCTTTCCAACGCCCTTGTCCTCGCCGAAGGTCCCGACCGTTCTTTAGGGGGCGACCCCCCGATTCGTCGTCCGCCCGAGGTGCCCCCGTAGTTCGTTACGCACTCAGAACGCTTCAGCACTAGCGCGCGCTCAGAACGTTTCTAAGCGCAAGTCAGGAAGCTTTCTCACTTTTTGTCTTTCCAGCTTCTCACTTTTTGTCTTTCCGGCTTCTCACTTTTTGTCTTTCAGGCTTCTCACTTTTTGTCTTTCAGGCTTCTCACTTTTCAGGAACGGCCAGTCGCCTTTTTCACCTCCAACGGAACTGCCCGAACTGCACGAGCCGCCCAAACTGCCCGAAGGGCAAGGTGGTCATTTACGAAAAATGACGATCCGTGTGCCCCAAATCGGAAAATATGATTCGTCCACCAAGAATTTATGGAAACTGCCAACGACAAAATTATCGGACCGCCCCCGGCTAAAGCTATAAATGGAGCCCCCTGGGCTTCATTTGAAAGGACCTTGACTTCTGGACCCGGGAGAGCTCCTTGCAGACTTTTGCGGAATTCTCCTTCGGCGCTTGAAGATCTCCTTCGTGGACTTGAAGATCTTCATCATCCCGAAAGGCGACTAGCCTTCTCACTTTCGTTCTCCAGCATTCTCGGAAGGAAAAGGCGACTAGCCTTCTCACTTGCGTTCTCCAGCATTCTCAGAAGGAAAAGACGACTAGCCTTCTCACTTTTGTTCTCAGAAGGAAAAGACGACTAGCCTTCTCACTTTGGTTCTCAGAAGGGAAAAAGACTTAGTTTTTCCGAGAGGTGGCCTGTCACCCTCGGAGTTCTCTCTCTCTCTCTCCATCATTGTAACGAGCAGCGGCCTGTCGCGCTCGAGTTCTAGCGTCCAAATTGTAACCCCCCAGGAGATAGTGAAGTTTGGTCGGCACAGCTCCGGCCACGTGGTTTTTTACCCTTTCCGGGTTTTCCACGTTAAAATGTCCTAGCGTACTCGACAAATCTCTAATTGACTGTTTGCGCGCTTAGTTCGCTCACGAGCTAAGGTGGTCCAAGTGGACCGGTCTACCAAGAGCCCTAAGCGTTCCGCAACAGAAAGTAACTCTAATATTCGTAACACCGTTTAGACCGAGTCCCCGCAGACATAATAATTGCGTGCTGTGAAGTGCGGTGATCGCCGATCTGTTAGTAAGCGGGAGATCTTCAATCGACAGCAGTGAATGTGAAGGCGAACATGTGATTGACATCTCATTTGATCACTATAAGCGTAAGAAATACTGGAAAGCCCCGACTATATATATTTGAGTTTGAAAAAAAAAAGACAACTTTTATGTTTACACATCTAAATCGCTCAGCTTACTTTATACGGTTAAAGGCTCTGTTTGGCACGTCTTTTTTGCTTCGGTGAGTTTTGATAAAAACGGCATTATAACAGCAATCAAGAAAAAAACTAATTTTGCTTCATAAATCATAACTACCGTGTTCACGATGTTTGGCATGACAATGATTTTTTCGTGCGCTCAACATATATGAGCATGGTGTGTAGGATGCATCCGCGCCGTCCATCAAACAAAAACACAACTTGATGGACGGCGCATATGCATCCCGGCTATCATGGCCTTGCTAATGAGAAATGCCTACAATTTAGGCCGTAACTTTGGGGCGTTCATACAAATATTCCTAAAACAGGGGAAATTTTTAATATTTATATTTATTTTTAATATTTATATTAATATATAATAAGAAGCATTCCAATTTCCACATATAAATTTGCTTTCCAAAAACAGCCCACAAAACGCCCATGGCTTCCCCCCTGCTTTTTCTTCACACCGCCGTATGGCTCTACTTCTCTCCCCTCCGATTCTTCTATAAAACCCTCGACAGAACTCACAACTCCAAATAACCCCCTCTCCAATTCCCACAAATCTCGCTCTGTTATATTATCTCCAGCCAAAAATGGCTCTTTGGAAGTCGAAAAAGCTTCCTCCGGCGACAGCATTCCGGCAACTTCTGAAGAGATGCTCGAGCTTGGGAAGAAAGGAGAGCGGCGGCGGCGAGTTTCCCGTTGATGTGCCCAGGGGGCACTTCGCCGTCTACGTCGGCGAGAAGCGGCGCCGCTTCATCGTCCCAATCTCGGTCTTGGCTCTGCCGGCGTTTCGAAGACTCCTCCATCTCGCGGCGGAGGAGTTTGGGTTCGAACATGAGATGGGGATCACCATTCCCTGCGAGGAGGATGTGTTCTGTGATCTCATTTCGCGAAATGAAGATGGAGGCTACAGTTTTGTGTTTTAGAACAGAGGAAATGGAGAGGACGAAAATGAAGAAGAAGAATGGTGTTATGCTTTTACCATTTATTATGGTTTTCCCCCTTCCTCTTCAGCGTCTTCATGTTCCTCTGTTTTTTTTTTTTTCTTTTTTCTTCTGCTGCTTATGGTTAATTGATATATTAACTTTCTAGTAGGAGATGTAATTTATGACCACCGGCACATGATATTTATCTTGGGTTCATTTGTAAATCTCCGGCGGCGCCGCCCGGGGGTCTAAATGCTGATAATGAGGAAGAAAATGCGTGATGGCTGCTTTCTCTCTCTCTCTCTCTCTCTCTCTCTCTCTCTCTCTTGTATGGTATGTGCTTAAATGCAATAAAAATCATATTAGGATATGTTTAGTATATATTTACTAAATGTCTTAAAATTGTACAGCGGTTGAAAGATATAACTTGCGCTTATTAGGCTGGGTTTGGCACGTGGTGGTCGCCAATATGGTGATTATTAATTATCGTTCAAAATAAATAATTAGTAAAAAAAAAAATAATTAATTAAAAAACAGGTTTTTTTACATAATTAGCAAAAAAATAATTTTGTGAATAAATCATTAGCGAAAAAACAGGCTTTTTACAGTTTACCAATAATAATAATTTGCTATTATTCAAAATAAATTTATTTATAATATTGGCTCCGTTTGGACCAAAATACCAAGCAAGACAATGGTTATTATGACCGCCTCCAGAAAAGAAAATTAGTTCATGAAGATGATTCATAATCACTGCGATCACGACTGTCACGGCCATTATATCCGCCTCAATGAAAAGGATCAAAAATTGGGAAGCTAAATTATTTTCTTATTAAAAATGTAATTTTAAAGCGCAATATTTCATTGAAAATTACCCTGCAATTGCAGAAAAATCAGAATGTTTCCTAAAATTAAATATCTCATATTTTTTTTGATCTGGTGGATGTTCTTACTCTTATCATTCATAATTATCTCCGCTTAAATTTATTAAATAAAATTTATTGATGCAATTAAATGAATATCATATAGAGATAAAATTTGACTATGATTGATAATCAAGAGTTTAAAGGCTTGCTACAGAGTTACAGCTGATATTCCTACCCAAGTGAATTTGGTTACTATTATTAATTTTAGTTTTACTCCAAATCTAGGAAAAATAGATGCCAGGATGTCCTAAACTTACAAAATCCATATTAATCATCTTTTATGTTATTATTATTTTTATTATTTTATGCGGGGGACTCGATCGAGTAAAGCAAACATGTCGCACAAGATGTTGCGCGCGTATTCGCCGGGCACACTACACATGCTAATAGGAACATTTTGAGAAAGCCCCCAACACATTTTACTTCAAACAAAATAAATAATTGCACCATTTTAGTATTTTACCGGCATTAACTCTTAATATACCCTTAATTTTTGTAGAGCATATATAAACTCCAAAATATTATCCAAATTATATAGTTTTTCTTTTCTTTGAACTAAAATACCGTGAGTGATATTTTAAATGCAGGAGCCCAAAAGGTATTGGGAAATAATAATATCAGGGGATTTATATAAGCAACTCACAAATTGATATTCGCAGTCCTAAAAAAGTCAACCCCCCCCCCCCCCAACCCTATGCTGCCCCCTCTAATCTCTCTCGCCCGTACACCGCCTCCCGCCGCGCCGCCAGCCTCCTCCTATTCAGTGGGCTGCGAATATTGATTTGTTGGGCTGCAAATATCGATACATAGACTGCTTATATAAATCCCCTAATAATATTACCCCGGAGAGTGAGATGGTGGAATTAAATGCGCATGTGTGAATTTATGACAAGGTCGAGCAGAAGCCTAAATGTCTCCGAATTTATGTCATTGTTCAGAACTGAAACCTCTGCCCTGAACTTCTTTTTCATTCAAAAAAATAATAATAATAATAATAATAATAATTAAAATAATAATAATAATAATAATAATGAGCAGGTATGAGATGGATAACTTGGGCATTCCACCAGACTCACTTTTAACAATTCAAGCTCATGACCAGAAGAAAACTGGCTATAAATGACAACTCTCTTTGACCGCCTCCCTACCTCCCATAAATTTAATACTATTTGATTATTCTTATATATATATATAAATATATATATATATATATATATATATATATATATATATATATATATAATGAAGAGGTTGGTATTTTTGTGCATGAATGCTATAAAATGTACAGCTTACAGTTTAATACGCCACCAATCCTAAACCCATTTGAAAATTTTCAAATATTATGTCGCACCCGCTCATCCGAGGCGTTTTGAGAATGCTGTATTATATGTGGTTGTTTATAAAACTCAAAAAGGTTAGTGGATTCAGATTGCTCTCATCGAGACAATGAGTTTTGACCATTTATACGTCAAAAACGACGGCCAAATGAGGGAGAAACGTCTTCGGTAAGGTGGAGACGTTCAAAAAAAATTTGGCTGGAGTAAGATGATATTTGACCCCCCTTATTCAAATTCTTGGATCCGCCCCTACTTCTAGGGTTTGCAGACTTATTTTTCAAAACCGTTTATGTTCTCCACCTAGGCCGCGTTTGGCCCAACTTTTTTGCTCCCGTGAGTTTGGAGAAAAACTCTGCCATCGTAAAAATGTGTTTGACTGTTTGACTTTGACATGACAATGATTATGACCGCTACCAAGAAAAATCATTAATTTTGAACATAAAAGTGAGTGGAATTCCTTGAGCGTGGTCGGGGCGTTCACGAACGACGGTTCATGGCCACCGCGCTCATGACCGCAACTACCGTGCCAAACGAGTCCCTAGTGAAACGGTCTACTACGTAGCTCATCATGAGATGAACCAAATAGATTTTATGTCGTGTTAAATTATATTTATATTCGCTTCGCGGAGCTACAGTTAATTCGGGCGAAAAGTTTCTCCAGGACTTAGGAGGGAGTGGGGGTGGTAAAGTGAAAAAATGCACTTTATCCCCCCAAATACGACTTTGGAAGAGTAAGCACAGCGAAGGTAAAATTATTTTCACTTTTTTACTGGCAGGGGATTGTGGGACCCGGAATCCGATTTGTCAGTTGAGGATTGGGCATGTATGAGTAGATGCGCATGTGCTCTGCTTTTCATCGCCAATAGAACTGCTTGTGCTGAAAAGGTAGAGCAGATGCCTACTTTGTTGGTAGCATGCGTCTGTTTCACCGAATCTGAACACTTTCTCTAATTCCGGTGAGAACATCAAGCTTCGGAGCGATTTTTAGGTACCGTTAGCGTATGGAAAAATCGTGCGGGTGAAATCATGTTCGTCCAATCTGCTATCGGATCGCCAGCAAAACTCAGAAAAAATGCGATGCCAGACGAATATTGTTTTTGAAATAATTATTTGATGGGTAAATAGAATCTTAAAATGTTTGTAAAAAATCCATAATTAATATTCTCTCTAAAAAAATCATATAATAAAAACCATAAATTTTATAGTAAAGATTATTTATAAGGTGCTAGGGCTTTTATCCCACATAACCTAGTGTTTGTTTTGTACAAGTGATATTCCTCATAATTTATTTCTTCCATCTTATAGCCTTTGCTTGGCAAGGGACAGGTACCCGGTTGCAGTACCCGGCGAATTTCATCGAGCCGCGCCAAAAAGGAGAAAATGGAACACGGTGCCGTTCCGACCACGAGTTTCCGCACTCAACAGCGAATATTGTTTCCGTGCCACCCACGCACACAACCCTCTCTCTCAAGGTATTCTACGAATACTCTATCAAGTATGAGCCTGCAGCTGTGGGTCTAAGGGCCAGAAACATGGGTCCAATATTAAGGCATGGTCCCTTAAAAGGTGCATGTTATTCTGGGCCAAATGTAGCCCTTGATTCCTAACATGGTAAACAAAATTTGAGGCTGCTGCCAGTTTGGGGCCCGAAGACTCTGATAATATTTGTGGTAGATATAAGGATTAGGGCCAGGCTAGGTTGGCATGACATTAATGGTGAGGATTTATCCCCCTTGTGACACAGATCTGAGTTCAATAATCCAAGCCATCCACATCCGTTATCGGCAGCTGGCTGGGACCATCCGTACGCATCTACTTGGTCAATCAAATACCAGAAACATGCACGCAAGGCTATCCAGAAAAGGAGCTTGTTTCCGTGTCCGCCGCCGCCTGAGAAGAATTGAGCAACGCGCATCCATGGCTATCCAAAGAAGGAGCTTGTTTCGATGCCCGACGCCTGAGAAGGATTGAGCCATAACTATGCTCATAACAGTACATGATTCTACTCGTTCAATCGGTAGATAGATGGAGAAAGAGAGAGAGATGAGTCCATTTAACAATTTAAAATTTATACTTTTAAAGCGAGACATGGTTAGAACTACAATTAAAGATTGTTTTTTTAAGCTCTATAGAAGAGTCGAAATCAAAACCTTTATTATCAGGAATGATGATATTGAGTGTCCGTGTTTGGCACAGTGGGGGCGGTCGTGAACTCGGTGGTTATGAACTGTCGTTTGTGAATGCTCGGCCTCACCTTAAGGAACCGTGTCCACTTTTAGGTTCAAAAATAGTTTTTTTCTTGGTGGCGGTCATAACCGTTGTCATGCCAAGCATATATTCTATGACGGTGGCGTTTTTGTCCAAACTCACTATAGGAAAAACATCGCGCCAAACAGACCCAAAGCAAAGTTGTCACCGTCTATGATCGCAGATCTACATGAATGTGGGTTTCTTCCTTAGGGGAAACAAAGATTTATGTCCTTTAAAACTTGTGTTTCAGCACTGGAGGAATGTTTTAGGAATGAATGGAAAAAACAGCCTAATTAAGCCCCCTCTAATATTGCTTATTTTGATACACTCCCACTCTCTCTCTCTCTCTCTCTCTCTCTCTCTCTCTCTCTCTCTCTCTCTCTCTCTCTCTCTCTCTCTCTCTCTCTCTCTCTCTCTCCTAGAGACTCATAAAGCCCTTCTTGTTGTGCATCCAATATTATGATTCCCTCATAAACACATCTATTCAGAATACCTTCCATCTCTCAAAATCCTCAATGTAAACTGTAGGGACTCGGTGCTACCAACTCTCTCAAAAGCTCGGGCTGTTTAGGGAAGGCGCTACCACTCCTTTATAGAGTTGGCTACCCTAGGAAGGATCCACGGGGCGGTCAGTTATGCCCAGGGGACACGCCTTTCTGTTCGACTAGTGTGGGTCATAGCACCCGCGCCGTACCTCCCAAGTCCCAACACCAGGGACATTGCTGGACCATAGCGATACGCGCCGTACCTTCCGACAATCCCCCCCCCCCCCCCCCCCCCCCCCCCCCCCCCCCCCCCTCCGCCGAAACGACCCCGGGGTTTCGAACCCATGACCTCCTCTGATACCATTTGTGGGGCTCGGCTCTACCAACTCTCCCAAAAGCCCAGACTATTTGGGGAAGGCGCTACCGCTCCTTTATAGAGCGGGCTACCCTAGGAAAGATCCACGGGGCGGCCAGTTAGGCCCAGGGGACACGCCCTTCTGTTCGACTAGTGTGAACCATAGCGCCCGCGCCGTACCTCCCAACACCGGGGGCATTGCTGGACCATAGCGCCACGCGCCGTACCTCCCAACATAAACGCTACCGACTATCAAGCTCCGCGAGCACAAGCCCATACAAAAGTAAACATTTCACGCGCTGTAATTAAAAAAAAACATATTTCTTTCTGAAGGAGATGCTTAAATATCCAAACCTGAAACAAATATTATCTAAAGAACTGATAACCCCTAACAAATATCCTGCCAAACAAATCTCTCATCCTTAATGTTCCAATTAACTCTACATGCCAACAAAATAAAAGTTGAATTTGACATGAAAAGAAAAGTAAACCCTATGTATATATGCAGTGTTCTTAACAGCTAAATATAGTCCTAGATCGAAGGCATGGATGCTCGAGTTGGTCGAGGGCGCACTGGAGTCTTTGAAGGACTCACCCTGATATAATTGTTATTTGCAGGCAAAAAATATTGAAGTTAGGAAACTGTGCAACATAACAAAAAGCTGGAACGTTCTGATCGTCAGACGGGAAGAAACGAACCTCAAAGGGAAAGATCCCAGAATTGCGCCGCTACAATTGAGAGCAGCAATTGCACTTTCAGCCTGCAGTGGCGGCGGGTTATTGATGAATCAGAGCAATTGCACTTTCAAATTTCTAGATATTGAAATACTCAATCTCTTCATTATGACCATATGTATACAAGAGAGGCCAGTAGGCAAATAGGGGTAAAATTAAAATAAATATACACACAATAATAGTTTTCCGTGATTCTAAATAACAAAACTACACTTCCCCGCAAGTTGGATCGTGCATATCGTATGGATCAAGTTTGGAAAGAAACTAAAGATACAATAAATGTGGCAGAGGTTTGCTGAGAATGTCCGCGATCTGAGAGACAGCAAAGTTGAATTTCTCAAAGTTTGACTTTGTCTATATGATAAAGTGTCAATCAACTTCAATGCGGTTTGTATGTTCATGACATATTAGATTCTCGACGATATGAATAACACCATGATTATCACGGTAAAGCATTTTGGGAGATGTTAGTGATATACCAAGATCGACCAAGACACGCTTAAAGCTAGGGACAAGAAGGGGTATTTGCTCCGGCCTTAGAAATAGCAGCAATTGGCTGTTTTTTACTCTTCCATACAATGAGATTACCACCAAAATATGCAAAGAAGCTATTGGTAGCTCAGCAGTCATCCATATATCCGTGATAATCTACATCTAAACAAGGCACAAGAGGAAGAGTAGATGTGGGTCAGTAAATGAGACTCTAGCCAAGAGTGAGCTTTGCATACCAAAGATTGCACTCAACTGCTCGTAGAAGTGAAACTCTCAAAGTGTGCATGAGCTGAGTCGCCATGTGGTCAAGTAAATTACCACAACTAGCTTCTAATAGTACTCGGAAGTACTCGGAACTGGCGATGGAGGATCAGAATTGGATGCACTAGAGGATAGATTCACATTTGCTTCCATAGGTGTCTTAGTTGGTCTACACTTCAAAGTTTGGCATCCTCAGAGAATATCTGTGCAATATTTTCTTTTAGAGAGAATCAGAAAATCATCATGAAAGGTTACCACAATACTCGAGAAGCAATGAAGACCTTTTGTCTGAAAATGCTCGGCCAAGTGAAGATTTAACACCGGAAGTCTATGCAGTATTGTTGTCAGTGATAATAATATCATCAATAGAGACGAGAAGGATCATTGTGCCTCGTGGTGAGTGGCGGTGATAGGTAAAATGAGAAGAGTACGAAGAGCCAAGTCGGAATCTAATGTTTTGGAAAACCTAACTAAACCCGAACATATTCAACGACTACTGATATACACTTTCTTAATTAGATCACTGTTGAAGAAGGAATTTTTTATATTTAAGAGAGATAAAAAACCGAACAGTGTTAAATTTCACAATCGGGGAGAAGGTATCCTAATAACAATTGCTTTGTTGTTGATTAAAGTGATGAGCAGTAAAGACGTGCTTTGAGGCGCTCTACTTGACCATATGGCATGTGTTTCATCATAAATACCGAACGACAACTAATATGAGAGCGACACAGTGGGAAAAGACACCAAGTTCCATGTATGATTGGCCCAGAGGGCCTGCATCTCCTCATCCATTGTCAGACGTCATCCCAGAGATGGACAATAGAGGGAATGGGATGACATAGAGAGAACTAGCCAACAGTGTCGCAAAGGAAAATTGTGAAAGAAAACAATTTTGACAAAAAATGAGTAATGCAACTGTTACATTTACAAAGAGAAATAAGATACTCTGGTGCAGGAGTATCAGTAATAGATGGGGGAACCAGAAGACGAGCTCTACGACTTATGAGGTATTTTATAATGGAGGAGGCCAACTCGCAAGTTATTTGGTGGGGAGGGATTTTGGGATGGAAGAGACCGCGGGTGGAATGATAGATATTGGTGGAGTGTACATGGAGGAATTGGAGACTCGAAAGATGAAGGAATAGGATGGGGCCATTGAATAAGAGTATATGTGGATGTAGCAGGAAAGAACTGTTGATCCTAGAGGACCATCACATCTGCATAAACCACAAGTTTCTCAATATCGAAGACAATCACGCATATCCTCTTTGAGTTCGGAAGCACCCAACAAATATAAATGTCACGTGAGGCATGAAGTTGAAAAGTGAGGGCAGGAGTTGTTTCATGAGGTAGCATGTGATCATAATGGCGAACTGCTAATAGGGAATTGGAAAATGCATTTGAATCAAAAATAGTCGGGCAAACTTAAGAAGGTGATGGATGGTTCTTGCGTTCAGCCACACTATTGTGTTGCATAATACCATTGTTGTCGAAATCGGCCAACTAACCTACACAGTGGCCGACACTGATTTTAACAGGAGAACGAAACGACACTTTTAAGGAGTAAATAATCAATTTCAAAAAATTAGTCGATATATATGGTTATACATGATATATTGGTCGGTACACGGTAATGAAATATTGTGTGATATTTCAGGTTATATTAAAGAAAATATAAAACATATTTCATTTCACTTGATGAACGATGATGTGCTTTCTTGCGATAGCCAACTCTCTCGCCCGCAGTCTTTTTGTCTATGATGATTCCCTCTACCGTCCCATTCTCCCTCTATCCACAAGGTAATCTATAGCTCCTCTATCTCCGTCGATGAACTACCCTTGCTAAATGAAAACTAGATCTTCTATGTGGACGAAAGCATCCCCCAGTCTCTCTATGTCTCGATTGTTGCCTCTCTCTCTCTCACAGGGAGTTTTTCGATGAAGTTTCTATTACTTTCTCATGCTCTTCATAGCTTGGAGGAACTATCTCCCCTAATTGTACTACGCACTAGCTTTTGATTTTTTGTATGATTTGTTTTAACATTGATTTAGTGTATGTCTTCAGTTCAGTGTACTTATTTTAGCTTTGTTATTAATTCTGCATAATTTGCTTTAGCTGTTTCAGTTGATGTCGTCCAACGCCTGGGTTGATCTGCTAGAGTTCCGTGACTTGTTTTCAAACTTTCACCTTGGGGACAAGTTGGTGCTTGATGAGGGGAATGTTACGCCCCCGAACACGTTGAGATTCACGGGGCATCACTATGCTGACCGACCAAAGGAAGCCACAAGGAGCAACGGGGCTGAACCATCCGGTTCAGCCCCCGATCACTAAAAGGAAGCCGACGGGGCTGAACCACACGGTTCAGCCCCTATTGAGGGGGCCGGCCGGCCCCCTCTAGTCCCGGGGTATTTATAACCCCGGGACTCTCTTGGATGGGCTAAGAAGATTATATTTCAGGTATTCTCCCTCTTTTCCTCTCAACCCTAATCCTAATCTCCTCTTTTTCTCTAGATCTCCTTCATTCCCACTCTCTCCCTTCCTCTTGCATAACAGTCAGCACCTCCAATAAAGAAACTTGATCAAAAGCAAATTTGGATCAATAAAGCAATTACGCCAGCTGATGTGACCGGTTCATTGCTTCCATCCGCCGCTGACAAGATCAAGAACGACTTCAACATTGTTCTTGAAGAGCTCAATGTCAACGTTGACAAACTTTCCACCGTTCTTAGTGTTCCCCTTCATTCTTTAATCGTTCTTTAACCAGAGAGTATGGCTCATTTGACTGGTCATGGCCCTCACATGCACTGGTTTCTTGGCAGCCAACAAAAGCTTCTCAATGGCGGATTCCAAAATGATGTTTGTTTTAGATCCCGGTGGTGTTCTTGCAAAACAATTCAAGAATATACAATAGATACATCCAGTATTCTGAGATCATATGAAGACCAAAGAAATGGATTAAATGACGAGGACGTCATGTTTAGATATTGTACATTGTATGAAGGTTATAAATAGGGCCTTATGGTTGTAATTGAAAGGAATGGAATGAAGTATCTCTTCTCTTGAACCCCCTTATCTCTATCCTCTCTTGCCTCTTAGTTCTTCCCAGTCTCTCAACATAATTCCTCTCTCCCTACTCAATATTCACTCACTCAATCCTCACTTGATCTCAAACATTCACTCTCTCCTCTTCTCTTGCTTTTTAGGATTCCATGCTTTATGATCATAAGTCGTAACAGTCGATGGCTTTGAAGTTCAAATATTTTCAATGGTGTGTGGTGTTATGTTACGCATGCGCGTATTATTATTATATTTCATATTTTAAAGTGTTTGCGTTAGGGTTTTGATATGTGAGCCACCCTCCCTATATAAGGAGGTGACAGTAGAAATATAAAGAGGAAATATAATGGTGTCATTTATTCTTCCACAATGGGGCTAATTTATAGGACTACAAGAGGACTCACAAACTAAACTCATGATGTGGGACTAAACCCACATATATATAAATATACTAATACTACTAAACTCAACTCTCCCCATCAAGCTGAAGGGGGAACCTTCATCTTGGATATCATAAAAGAAATGGTAAAAAAGTGGTAGGCAAAGCAGACAAGACAGATAGAGAGGAAAACACACACGAATTACGAGGCCGCGGGGATAACACCACACACACGAATCTACGAGACTGCGGGGATAACATCACACTCACGAATCTATGAGACAGTGGGGATAACACCACACTCATGAATCTACGAGACCACGGGGATAACACCACACTCACGAATCTCCGAGACCGCGGGGATAACATCACACTCACGAATCTAAGAGACCGCGGGGATAACACTACACTCACGAATCTACGAGACCGCTGGGATAAGAGAGGATAGAAAAAAGACAACCACCAAAGACCATACCACCTACCAATCATCAAGAAAAACTTGGGGAGACACAAACAACACACGACATAAGCCTAGAGGCCGTGTGGGACTAAGGCGAACAACAGGAAAAATCATCTGAGTCGCCTTCATCCCAACACTCCCCCTCACGTGAAAAAACACGTGCATGAAGGCATAGGTCACATAGAGGCACAAACGAAGAAAATCACAAGAACACAAAAAACATAACACAACTATGGAGAACAGCTCCCGGCGAGAATACATCCCTAGATGCAGCGAGCAAAGCACGGGCATAGACCAGCTGCGAGCAGAGGGCTCAAGCAGCGGTGAGCAGAGGGCTCAAGAAGCGGCAAGAAACAGAGAGAGCCCGACGAGAAAGAGAGAAGCTTGGCACGAAGAGGAATATTGATGTAAGCAGCAACACGGGAAGATATCATCCATAGCAGTACACAACCGGAAAGAAGAAGAGGCTCGGGCGCAACAGCAGGGCTCCACCGGAAGAGAGGATCACTGGCGCAGCAGCAACATCGGACATGCACGAAATCTGGATAAGAAGATCTGAAAGCAGCGTCGACGTGAAGATCTGAAAGCAGCATCGACAGGAGATATGGACAGTAGCGTCGACGGGAGAAGAGGAAGCCCGACAGCAGTCGTCGATGGCAAAAGTAGTCGTCGACTTCGACGGGAGAAGCAAGTGTCGGCTTCGACGGGAGAAGCAGGCATCGACTTCGACGGGAGAAGCAGACATCGACGTCGGCGTTGATGGAAGCGAGTACAGGAGCAGGGGGCCAACATCCGCCCCCGTCGATGGAATCAAATGGCGATTCCGTCGACGGGAGCGTGAAGCAAGCGGCTCGTCGAGAGCCCTAGGGAACGAGAGGGAGAGTCGAAAAACACTGAAGGAAAAAACACAGGAGATGGGAAGAAAGAAAATTAGGTTTCAGGCAACTTTTCTCCTCTGATACCAAGTAGAAAATTGGGTGTTAGGTTCATCTTTTGGATCATTAGGTTGGAGATCTCTCATTTGGAGAGGAGCTTCTAGGAGGAACCAGCCTCCTGAAGTTGGGCACAAGCATACCTCATGATTGTATCCAGTTATTCCATTTAGTGCAAGTGTTTTCACCTTCGTAACATTTGGTCCGACCTGCCGCCTTCCGGTCGCGGTCTCCGCCGCCTGAAGAAGTAACCGCCCCTAAGCTGTCGTACATCGCGCCCTTTCCGCTCTTCCGTCGTGTAACCGTTCTGCCGATCCTGCTCCTTCGCGCATCATCCGCGTCAATGCGTTCTCGCGTGGCTCGTCCGCCTCCATCGTCGACTCGCCGACACTGGACGACGCTCCAGCGGGCTTCCCGTCTCCGCATGCGGCTACCGGCGTCCAGATCTCCCCCGACGCGTCGCACCAGCCGACGGACTCGCCGACACTGGACGTCGCTGCACCGGCCAAAACTGCAACCTGACGGCCTCGGCTGCCCTAGGCGCTGCTCCGGCGGGTTCGGCCTTCCCGCCTAAGGCTTCCAGTGGCTTCTGTCTCCGTCTTCCTCCACCCGGCCGAGTGTATACCTCCTAGACTGCGATCGATGGTCACCTCCGACGCATCGCTGCAGCCCCCACCCACCGATCCCGCCATTCTTCGTCGCTTGGATAACCACGACAGTTCAATCGCGTCGCTGCAGGCCCTCATGCTACGCATGGATGCTAAGCTCGACTCCCTCCTGGCCGGCCGCCCTACCACATCTGCGATGTCGGCGGCGGATCCGCCTCCCCTCCTCGTGGCTCCCCCAGAACTCTTCCATGCAACAACCCCCCTGCCCAGGGTGTGCTCACCGTGCCCTCATTCCTTTGATGTCCCCTCTTTCAACGACACCGATCCCATGGGATGGATTGCTCGGGCCGAACAGTTCTTCGAGATACAACAGATCTCGGAGCCACAGAAGGTCAGCACGGCCTTGATCGGCATGGAGGGCTCCGCCCTCCACTGGGTATGCTGGCTCCGCCAATCCTCTCCCGGCCTCACCTGGACAGCTCTCACAGAGGCCCTCATTCAGCAGTATGATCACTGCTACCCTGGCTCCATGATCGAGCGCCTTTACGGACTCCGTCAGACCGGCCCCATTGATTCGTACGTTGATGCATTCATAGAGTTGGTCACCCATGTTCCTGGTCTTCCACCCGACCATTACTTGGCCTACTTCATGCGCGGCTTACAACCCCACATCCGAGCCCGCCTCCGCACCCTGCAACCGTTAACTGTCCACCAAGCCATGGACCTCTCCCCACTAGTGGAAGCCGAATTCATGGCGGCGTCCGGGGACCCTCTTTTCCCGTCGCCTCCTTCCAACCATCCCTACCAACCATATTTTCCTCCCCCGTCTAAACCTCCACCACTGCCACCTCCTCCTCGACCAACCATTATGGACCCACGCAACAACCGTCATATACCCACTCACGTCTTTCCAACCAAGAGTACAATGACTTGTGGAGCAAGAGTCTGTGCTACCGCTGCAAGCAACCCTACTCGCCTAATCATAAATGTCCTGCCAAGGAGTTCCGGGCCCTCATCGGGGATGATTTGGACGAGATCGACACGGCAGACTTGGACGCCCTTATGCTCACGGATGTACACCCGGACGTAGCTCTGACCACCTCTGCGGCAGCCCACCTGCGGGCACATTACTACTAGATGGCGGACGACACTTCGACCTTGGGGTCAAGGTTGATTTTCTGGCGGGATGGATTGTTACGCATGCATGTATTATTATTATTATTATTATTATTATTATTATTATTATTATTATTATTATTATTGTATTTCATATTTTAAAGTGCTTGCGTTAGGGTTTTGATATGTGAGCCCCCCCCCCCCTCCCTATATAAGGAGGTGGCTTGGGAGTTAGGTTCATCTTTTGGATCATTAGGTTGGATATACCTCATTTGGAGAGGAGCTTCTAGGAGAAACCAACCTCCTGAAGTTGGGCACGAGCATACCTCGTGATTGTATCCAGTTATTCCATTTAGTGCAAGTGTTTTCCTCTTCGTAAAATGTTAACAGTCAGTGTTTGTAAGTGAAAGACATTCGGTGATGGCTTTGAAGTTCAAATGTTTTCAACGGTTTGTGGTGTTCTGTTTCATTCTTTGTTTCACTGATAGCTTTGAATGTCTTCAGTTCAATCATCTCTTTGTTTCTTTTGGTTTAATGGCTTTTAATGTATTGAAGGTGAGTCTTTCAGTGTTCTTTTTCATCATTTGTTTTACAAATAGGGCAATCAGGGGATCCATTCTCAGTTATTTTCAATAATTATTTGGAAAGATCTTCCTTGGTGACGGAAGGATGTGGAGCAAAGAAAAATGTGATAGAAGAAGAAACATGGTTGCCCAAGCAAACGTCAACGGAAGTCTGGGGGACTTTAAGTTGGCGAAGAAGAGGCACTCAACCCCGAGATGAAAAGTTAGCCAAGACAGCATCAGCAGAGAGGAAGCATAAACATCGGTACAGAGGAAGCAAAGGAGACATCGGTACAGAGGAAGCAAAGGCAACATCGGTGCATAGGAAGACAGGGAGAGCGTTGCATCGACGGGAAGAGCACGTTGCATCGACGGGAAGAGCAGGTGGGTCATGGACCGTTTGCTGCTTTAGTGCCATGTAGATTGGAAAATTCTATATGTTAACAATTGAGATTAGGTCAAATGACCTTAGTTATACAAGGAGATCCCATATAAAAATAGCTACACAAATATACACAATAATAAGGCTCTACATAATTTAAGGTCAAAACTTTACTGGCATGGTTATTTTCAGAGAAGCTAGCTTGAGCTGATCTTTTTTAACTAGTTTACAAGCCATCATAAAGTCTTTCGGATCACCATTAAGTTAGTAGGAAACCTTAAATTTCACAACTAATTAACGAGCAGACAAAATGCTTTTGCAGGTTGATGAACTCAAGCTTACAATTGCTGTTGAGTAGTTTACTGGCATCTGCAAAGTTTATGAGTTTTAAACAAATAAGAAGATTTGTGAGCCCATGTAAAGTCCTTTACAGTCCCCAATAAAGTTCAGAAACTAAGTTTGGGTTGTTCAATTAAAGAAATATTATAAAAAAAAAATCCAAAAGCTCTGTTATAAATACTAACTTGAGTCTTAGAATTTCACGAGAGAGAGAGAGAGAGAGAGAGAGAGAGAGAGAGAGAGAAATCCTACCAAAGAAAAAGAACATCTATCAAAGTGAAATCGAGGCTTCTACTTAGAGTTTCCATATTCAAATGCATTTAATTGATGCAAGTGTTTATCATCTATCTTCTACTAAGCAATTATAAAGTGCAATGATTACTTGTCTTTCAATTCTTGGAAAAAGCTCTATAAAATCTGTCTTATTTGAAGGCTTAGGACGTCCTCTTGCTTGTAAGAAGTGAGTTCTCTTCCTCTTAGGAAGAAGACATTGTATTTATGTCTTCATGGCACGTTGCACAGGAATTGTTTTGCGATGGAATCCTAAGTGTAGTGTCCTTATATGTGGATGTGGGTAGTTTGATAGAACAGCATTAAAAATTTCATCTTTTCATTATTTATTGGACAATTTTGTTTTTCAATTTCTGCAAAATGGAAGTAATATATATCCATCTCATTCGAGATATTAATAGAAACTAATCCAGAAAAAAATGCCCAATACACACACATATATTGAGTCAATTTCAAAGTGGAATAATTATAGTTGATTACCAAATTATTAAAATTCTAGTGATTTTCCGGCAAATTTTAAGTATTGGACAAAATTTATTGTTTGTGTTTACGGTTTATTTGTTATTTCACATTTGTATTTCTATTGTATTTGTCCAATTCCTATATATATACATATACATATATATATATATATATATATATATAGGAGTGTCATCTGATGATCTGAATGAAAGCAAGAGAGTAATTATTATTTCCAACACGGTATCAGAGCCCGACCTAATCGCGCTCCGTTCGCCCACTTTCGTTCGCTCGCTGCTTGCCCCACCAATCGCTGCGCGTCTCGCTCCAACTCATCTCATGCGCATTTCGGTCCGCCGATCTCCTCCCTCCACGTCGTCTTCCATCGCGTCTCTTCTCCTCCGCCCCTCACTTTTGCAGATCTCGCTGTTGTCTCATTCGGTGCTTCCGGATGCTGGCGGTCTGAGGCTTTGATCCTTTCGTTTCCGGCGTCCGTTCCCTATTTTGTTTGAGGATGGTTCTTCCTCCTCCTTCCTCTACCTGAATAGCCTCTTTCGCTTGGTTCCATTGTCGGGACCTTGTTCGGTTTCTTCTCTTTCTATGAGAAAACCCTAGGGTTGCACCCCTTCTCCTTTTTTCTACAATCTTGTGGTTTCTATCCTTGAATTGCTATGGAAGATAGTGTTGATTCTCCAAATACGTCCTCCGGTGCTCGTGCGTCTTCTTCCCCGATGTCGGCTTTGGGCTCTAGCCGCGCAATCCATGACCATGTGACTCCTCAGATTACCACCATGAATCTTGATGGCACCAACTACCTCCGTGGGCTCGTTCCATCACTCTTGCCCTCAAAAGCCGTTGAATGTTTGGGTATGTTAGCGACACAACAACGAACCCCGCGCAGACATCTACGGAAGCCTCAATGGGAGTCTAAAAACTCCTTGGTGATGTCGTGGATGCTCAACTCCATGCAAGAGTCTATTGCTCGCAATTACCTATTCATGGACACTGTGTGCGATATTTGGAAGCGAGCTGAGGTTACATATTCTGGTCGTGGGAATGTTGCTCAGATTTTCCAACTACGACGACGGATATTCCTTTTGAGGAAGGGCGATTGTTCCCCCTCCACCTACTACCTGGAGTTTACTCAGCTTTATCAGGAGTATGATCACTTTGATGCTCTCACTCTTGTCTCTCCGGAAGACGAAGTGCTCATTCGGGCTCGTGAGGAACGCAACTGGATATTTGAATTTCTTCATGGTCTGCACCGTGATTTTGATCCTATTAGTGTTCAGATTCTTGGGTGTTCCCTTCTTCTCTCTCTGCCTGAACTCTACAGCTTTGTTCAGCAAGAATTTAATCGCCGACAGACGTTACTTCCTGACTCTGGCTCGGAGGAATCTGCCCTGGCTGCTCAGTTCAGCCTAGCGGGAGTCCTTCTCGTGGCACTAGGCCCAAGTCTGTTGAGAATGATCATTTGATGTGTGATTATTGCGGGAAGGCCCGCCATACTAGGGACACTTGCTTCAAGCTTCACGACTTTCCCCTTCCAAGAGGAGGTCCTGCCTCTCGTGGCGGTCGTGGCTATGGTCGTTCTCAAGGCCGTCCTCCCTCCGGATTTGCTCTCTCGGATGCCTTTGAAGATCTTTCTCCCCATGGTTGCCCTGCTACTCCTGGCGCTACTTCTGCTCTTTCTTCCAAAGAGATTCAAGCTTTTCGTTGCCTGATGCATGGTCAACCTTCTGAGACCTCTACGTCTTCTTCATCCTCTTATGCTCACCAGGGACTCCCAGGTACACATTCTGCTACCACCTGCTCCTCCACCCAGTGGATCATTGACTTCGGCACCACCGATCATATAACTAGCTCGGCTTCAGGTTTCGTGTCCTACTTTCCTCTGTCTGGTAGAGACAAAGTGAGCTTTGTTGATGGATCATTTTTCTCTATTGTTGGAAAGGGATCCATTCCCTGCTCTTCCCTTACTCTCTCTATTGTTCTTCATGTTCCTAAGTTTACTCGAAACCTTCTTTCTATTAGTCACTTGACTAACTCTATGAATTGCTTAGTGACTTTTTCCCCACTTCTTGTATCTTTCAAGACCTGAAGACCGGGACGGTGATTGACTCTGGTAGAGTGTGTGAATGTGATCTCTCCAGCTCGGCTCCTCCTTCGCATGCTATTCATATGGCTCCGTCTTCTGATTTGGATTCCTGACATTGTCGCCAAGGACATCTATCTATCCATATTATGAAACTTTTGTTACATGCTATGTTAAATTCCTTGTTTAACACTTTTACTTACGATGTGTGTGAACTTAGTAAGCACAAACGGACTTCTATTACTCATGTTTCCCCATCTATCGCTACTCCTTTTGATGTTATTCAATCTGATTTATGGGGACCTTTCCCGATTGTTTCTATTTTTGGTTGTCAATAGTTTGTTACCTTTATATATTGTTTTTCTCATTAGAGGTGAGTTTACCTAATGAAAACCAAAAATGAAGTTTTTCTCCTGTTTCAGTGGTTCCATAAAATGACAGTTACTCAGTTCCATGATATCATTAAAGTGTTGTGAAGTGATAATGGTTGTGAGTACATTGACTCTCACTTTGAACACTACCTCAGTGACTTGAGTATCATCCACCAAACTTCTTGTGTTTACACCCCTGCTCAGAATAGGGTCGCTGAGCGTAAGAATCGACACCTCCTTGAGGTTGCTCGATGTCTCTTACTTAAGATGCACCTTCCTAAATATTATTGGGAGGGTGATGTTCTTACGGTTAATCGCATGCCTACTCGTACCCTTCGTCATAAAACCCCCTTGGACACTCTCCATGTTATTCCATCTGGGCAAGATAGAATGACAGAAGGTTCTTTTTGGAAACATCGTAAAAAGAAAATCAGTTTTGGAAATATTGTAAAATGGGAAATACTTGATTTCTCCTTTAAGAACCCTCCACGGGCACAGAGAAAGGGAGGTTGGGTATTGACAGAGAACGACTTTTGTGTCGTTCCTCTGTTATCCCGGCAACCGAGCCCCATCCCTGCACGTTCCGCCTTTTCACCTCTCTCGAACGTGAGATCCACCAATTCCAGCGCTCCTTCAACGGGAGATTCTTCTACAGCTTCCACGCCGCAACCGGAGCGCGACCTCACCAGCGATCTTGACGTCGCACCGTCCGCCAAGGAGATTCCTTCCCCTCTAGTACGCCGTCGACCCCGATCGTCTGCTCCGGAGTCGAGAGGGCTCCTGACTACTCACTCTCGCGGGCTCCCCTACGCCCCTTCTTCTCCACCAGCAATGTACACCACCAGTCGTGCAATTAATTTGGAGTGCTCAAACCTCGCCGTAGTTACTGCGTATGCTTGGGGTAATTCCGCCAACTCTCCTGCTTCACTTATTGGCGTAAATTTTATGCATCTTAAGTAATTAGTTAAGCTTGCCTCGGACGTTCGCGTTGTTTATATTTCCGTTTATCCATAAACTGTTATTGTGGTTTTTTTTGCTTGTGGTTGTGAGGATCTCGCTTTGAATTCAACTCGGTAGCTGCTCGAGGGAATTCCTTTTCAAATAACGATTAACAGATTTGCTGAAGTTTATCGTTCTCAGTAGTTTTACGCGCGAAAAGTTCGATTTGGCCACTCGGCCTCAACAAGATAAAACTAATCGCATTAAAAATATTTTATTTTTAAAAACTTGGTTTTGGATTACATCAGTTTGGTATCAAAGGTTATGTTCCATTCGCTCCTATTGCGAGTCAAACGATCCGGTTTTCAAAAAGAAAATTTTAGATCTTCATTTTATTCTTATTTTTCTAGAGAGAAAAAATCTAATCTTATTTCTATAAATAAATTAAAAATTTTGCTCTTACAATTAAATGCTCTTTGAATTAAAAAAAAATAAAAAAAAATTTAAGTAGTAAATTAAGATCTTCATTTTATTTGAAAAGAAAAAAAATCTTTAAAATTTATTTTCTTTTAACAAAATAAAAGTCTCTTAAAATTAGTTGCTCTTTGATTTGAAATTTAAAAATAAATAAATTATTTTAAATGGAAAAACGAGTAGATCGCCTAGAGACTAGCGTAGGGGACTTGGCCCAACGCATGAGTGACTTGATGAAAGCGGTCGAAAATCTCACCGCCAACATGGGTAGTGTCACGCACGTTATGAAGGGCTTACATACAACAGTTAAAAATATCGAAGCCACCATACACATAACCCGAGCACCTACCCCAATGGTCGAAGTAGCCCCAAACCCTAGACCTCTAGAACTTGCACATCCCGAACCTGAACCACGTAATCAACCTCGCTGGGATGGGGTCAAATTAGACATTGGTGATTTTGAGGGTCATTTAGAGCCCGAGGGTTGTTTAGGCTGGTGTGATCGGATGGATCGATTCCTGGCTTGGAAGCAATTGCCCCAAGCTAGGCAAGTTGAGTATGCCACGCTTAGACTGAAAGGGTCCGCCCTAGTTTGGTGGGGACAATTAGAGCGTTCTAGATTCAATTTAGGCATGCCTCCTATCACCACATAGGCAGAGTATAAAGCGCAACTTCGAAAACGATACGATCCACCTGATTACTTGCAGACCCTCTACCGTCGGTTCCACAACCTACGACAAGACAAATTATCGGTGGATGAGTATACAAACGAGTTCCTAGTACTGCAGTCTCGCCTCGACCTCCGAGAGGATGATGACATGACCGTATCCCGTTATCTGAACGGGCTACGCTATTCTATTAGGGCTTGCGACGCATCCGTTAGAGCAACCCTACAACTTATCCGGAGTCAATAGTCATTTGACTATGCCCGCACACATTACTGTCTAGTAGAGTTTTCTATAGGGAGCACGTATTCGGATAGTGTGTTATGTCATGTCGCCACCATGGATGTCTGTCACATCCTATTAGGGAGATCTTGGCAGTACGACCGACATGTCATGCACGACGGCACGAGAAACTCTCGCTCATTCGAACACAACGGACACAAGATTGTTCTTCTTCCCCAGAAAAATTATCTTATCCCAAGGGCACACGAAAGGACATCTCCGCCTTCACTTCTTGCTACCTCCACCACACTACTGCTTACCGCACTCCCGCCTGAACCCACACCCCAAGAAGTAGCTCGTGACCCAAATGTGACATTCACCTCACATTTATCGATTCCCGACGTGCCACCGGATATTTCTCTATTTTTTTATACTATATCTGAAGAACACTCACTCTGCACACCTCACTTTGCCGATTTCATATTTAGAGACTGTGCTTTTATTTCATCTCACTATCATTTGGATTTATGCGGATTTGTAGAGTTGTGTCATTATAATAAATATTTTCTATCATATTTTGGGAACATCGTATGGGGTCAAAGGAAAACCAAACTCGAATTTAGTAGCGCTCATCACTCTCTGATCGATATACAGACCAAGGTCGTTAGTCGGAGTTTGGAGAATTTTATTAGGCGTTTTATTGGGGAGGATCCAACGCAGTGGGATCTTGTACTTTCACAAGCAAAATTCACATATAATAGTTCTACAAATCACTTCCCTACTGAATCTCCTTCTGAGATTATCCATGAGATCTTTATACCCCACCACCTACTTGACTGCCACCCCCTCTCATTTCATGAATGTATTTCATTCGATGTGCAAACTCATATTAATTATTTAGAAGAATTGCATAAAATTATTGCTAATAATTTGCAAGCAACCTTTGAAAATTATAAATTCATGGTCGATCGTTATCGCCGTGAGTTGTACCTTTCAAACGGAGATTGTGCGTTTGTTTCTTGCAGGAAGCAGAGATCTACTTCTTGCTCATATCAGAAACTACTGCAAAGGAATGGTCCATTTCAAATTCAGAAGCGCGTTGAGCCACCTGCTGAGGGCCCAGACATACCACCCGATTTAGTGCTAGCTACAACATTCGATTTCTATGTTACCCGTTTTTGCAAATTCTCGCCGGAATCGAGCTCTGTCAACCCCAGGGGAATTGATGCATCCATCGCCGCATCCGAGACGCGTGATACCATCACACAGTAGTTATATTTTTTATTATTTGTTATTTTATTTTCGGTCAATTTTCGTATGCACTGATGTTATTTTGAATTCCTGCTCATCAGTTTGACCACCCGATGAGACCCTAAATAAATGGTCCGGCAATTTGAATAGCTAGGGCGAAAGGGGCAAGCTTAAATTAATTATGACAAGATAACATGTAAAAGAGAATAAAATGAAATTGAGATATATAAAATATTTCTCATCATGAAACTTTAATGGAGAATAAAAAAGATATTTTATTCCATCTGAGCATGATAGAATGGCAGAAGGTTCTTTTTGGAAACATCGTAAAAAGAAAATCAGTTTTGGAAATATTGTAAAATGGGAAATACTTGACTTCTCCTTTAAGAACCCTCCACGGGCACAGAGAAAGGGAGGTTGGGTATTGACAGAGAATGACTTTTGTGTCGTTCCTCTATTATCCTGGCAACCAAGCCCCATCCCTGCAAGTTTCGCCTTTTCACCACTCTCAAACGTGAGATCCACCAATTCCAGCGCTCCTTCAACGGGAGATTCTTCTCCAGCTTCCACGCCGCCACCGGAGCGCGACCTCACCAGCGATCTTGACGTCGCACCGTCCGCCAAGGAGATCCTTCCCCTCTAGTACGTCGTCGACCCCGATCGTCTGCTCCGGAATCGAGAGGGCTCCTGACTACTCACTCTCGCGGGCTCCCCTACGCCCCCTCTTCTCCACCAGCAACGTATACCACCAGTCGTGCAATTAATTTGGAGTGCTCAAACCTCGCCGTAGTTACTGCGTATGCCTGGGGTAATTCCGCCATCTCTCCTGCTTCACTTATTGGCGTAACTTTTATGCATCTCAAGTAATTAGTTAAGCTTGCCTCGAACGTTCACGCTGCTTATATTTTCCGTTTATCCATAAACTGTTATTGTGGTTTTTTTTGCTTGTGGCTGTGAGGATCTCGCTTTGAATTCAACTCGGTAGCCGCTCGAGGGAATTCCTTTTCAAATAACGATTAACAGATTTGCTGAAGTTTATCGTTCTGAGTAGTTTTACGCGCGAAAAGTTCGATTTTGCCACTCGGCCTCAACAAGATAAAATTAATCGCATTAAAAATATTTTATTTTTAAAACTTTGGTTTCGGATTACATCAGAATCATATTAGGGGAGTTCACTTCAGGGGGAGTCTGTTACCATGGAAGTGAACTCCCACTCTATTCCTCTACCTATTTCTCCTCCATATCAGCATGCTAGTTCTCCTACTCCTCCTATTAGTCATGTTGTTCTGCCTCTGGCATTGCATCCTCGTCTTACTCCTCTTTTGCAGGTTTATACTCGTCGACGCAGGGACACAAACAATCAGGTTTCGCACACCATATCGAAGCCACCACCTGATCCATCTACTGGTCCCCAAGGTAACTGTGCTTCCACTCGGCATCCCCTATCTCATTATGTGACTTATGACTCTTTGTCTTCCTTGCATAGAGCATTTGTCACTTCTCTGTCTTCCATATCCATCCCTTCCTCTTGGCAGGAAGCTCTGAGACACAAAAAGTGGAAGGAAGTTATGCTTGAAGAAATGATGGCTCTTGAAAATAATTGCACATGGATTTGGTTTATCTTCCTCAAGGGAAGGATGTTGTTGGGTGTAAGTGGATCTTCTCGGTGAAGCAAAACTCCCAGGGTCTTGTTGAACGTTACAAAGCTAGATTGGTGGCTAGAGGATATACTCAGATTGTTGGGAATGACTATCAGGAAACTTTTGCTCCTGTAGCAAGATGAATTCCATTAGAATCCTGCTCTTATGTGCAGTTTGCAAAGGGTGGAGTCTCAGCCAGTTAGACGTGAAGAATGCCTTCTTCCATGAGGATTTGGAAGAGGAAGTATTCATGTCCCTACCTCCGGGTCTTGTCGTTGAAGGATCTGAGGGAAAGGACTGCAAGATGAAGAAGGCTTTGTATGATCTAAAACAGTCTCATAGGGCTTGGTTTGGAAGGTTCCATAGAGCCATGATGACATTTGGCTACGCTCAGAGCAATGCTAACCACACCTTGTTTATAAAGCACAGACAAGGAAAATTGACAGCTCTTATCTATATAGACGACATTGTCATAACTGGAGATGACATGGAGGAGATCCAAAGTCTAAAGATAAGATTGGCAAGCGAATTTGAGGTAAAAGATCTTGGGAATCTCAAGAACTTCCTAGGCATTAAAGTCGCAAGATCCAAGCATGAGATTTTTATTTTTCAGAGGAAGTACATCCTTGACTTGCTCGAGACAATGAGGGTGAGTGGTGTAGACCTGCCGAGACCCCAATTGAAGCCAACCATAAATTGAGGAGAGATAATGGAGATGTTGCGGACATCACTGGTTTTCAACGGCTAGTAGGGAGACTTATCTACCTCTCTCATACTCGCCTAGATATCTCTTATGTTGTTGGGTTATCAGTCAATATATGCATTCTCCTAGGTCTCGCCACTTGGATGTTGCTCACCAGATCTTACGATATCTCAAATCCTCTCCTGGGCGTGGTATCTTGTTAACACCAAGTAAAGAGTTAACTATTGAAATTTTCACAGATGCTGACTGGGCAGGATCAGTGGATGACCGAAGATCCACTTCTAGATATTGTTCCTTGGTTGGTGGTAATTTGGTTACCTGGAGAAGAAAAAAACATGTTGTCAGGTTTAGTATTGAAGCGGAATTCATAGCTATGGCTCATGGAATATGTGAAGGAATGTGGATTCAGTCCCTTATAGTAAAACTTAGATTCAAAGTAGGACCCCCATCAGACTTTATTGTTACAACAAGGCGGCTATCAGCATTGCACACAATCTTGTGCAACATGATCACACTAAACATGTCGAAGTTGACAGACATTTCATCAAGGAGAACATAGTAAGAGGAGTTGTGAGCACTCCTTCTGTCCCTTCTGATCAACAACTGGCTGATGTTTTTACTAAGGGGTTGAGTCAGAGAGTCTTTGGGAACATTATGGGCAAGTTTGTGACGTCGCTAAAAGTATTACAGGTATTATTTATATTTGTACAAAGAATGTAATTAAATTTAATATTCATGAGGAGTATAAAGGTAGTGAGAAAGGCTTAATTAAGTGTCTACTAGCAAACCAAGTGCCTGAACCGGTTTAGGAGAAAACCAAATCAATTAGCCGGTCCAAGGGGGGCGAAAGAGTCATGGGTTACGTGGGGGGGTTACAAGAGGCGGTGTGGTTTACTCTTAAGAAGCCGCTGAACCGTCTCTCCTCCCAGTCCTCGCGAGAAATCCCGACGCAGGCGGAATAGAGAGCGCACGGTGCCGCACCCTCCAGCAGCCCCAATTCTCCTCCGTTCTTCTTGATTTTTTTCCATTAGAAAGGTAATCCTTCCCTCTCAACTCCTCTTGAGTTTTACTTGGATTGGTTGCCCCGTTTTTGCTTAGCCGAAAACCCTAAAATGTCCCTAAGGGCCCGTTCGGTTCAAAGGTTTTGAACCCAGATTTTGGTTTTCGGAATAAGTAAATCAAGTTAGGTGTTCGGTTCGCAGGAATTCAGGGTGGAATTGGTTTTGGGTAAAACCTAGGTTTTTGATCCTAAGCTTTGCCCAATTCTTATGTCTCCGGGTAGTTTTTCATCCGATTTTCACCGCACGCTTCCATCTCGAAGCCCTCTCCCGTCGACATCGTCAGCATTCACTTTCCGGTCGATCTCGAAGCCCTCTCTCGTCGACCTCGCCTGGAGTGCGACCTTTGTTCGCTTCTTCTCTGGTTGACCTCTCCTGGAGTGCGAACTCGCCTGGAGTGCGACCTCGCCTGGAATGCTTCTTCTTCTTCTTCTTCTTCTGTTCTTCTTTTCTTCTTCTGTTCTTCTTATCTGCATCTTCTCTTCGATGTTGCTTCTGCCCTATTGTATTGACTAAACTGAAATTGTTGTTATGAAGAAGAAGAAGAAGAAGAAGAAATGTGAATAAATTGAAATTGCTGTATTGACTAAACAGAAATGCAAATGATATTTAGTCATGTTTGTTCATGTTTTCAAAATTGGCCTTCTATGAAGTTACTGATGTTGCAAATTGATGTTGGATTATGACTATGATCTAAAGAGTATTTTTTTTGACGTTGTTCAACTAATTTGACAAAATTTCTGCAATTCCTATAGATGAATTCCATACTGCAGCCGAACAGCTGAATTGTCCAATTCCAATTCCCGCAGTTCAAAAATTTCCTGCAGCCGAACAGCAGAATTGGAATTCAGGAAAACCAAAACCTGCTGGTTTTTGGTTTTACTGAATTCCAATTCTTCAAAACCAAAACCTGCGAACCGAACGGACCCTAAGAGATCTAATTTTGATATCTCAACTCCTCTTGAGTTTCAGAAAAGATTGTAAGCTTATTTCATGCCTTTCTTTTACTTTCAGGCAGGAAATCCGTAAACCCTAGTTTGGAAATTGGTTCTAATTTCAGTTACCTAGTGCCTATTAAGGGTAAATTAGGTCAAGTGGATGCTGGCCTATGAAATTAGCTTGTCTCCATGTTAGGGCAGCAGTAGTTCCATCACAAATAATTAGGGCAGCCAACTATAGTTGATTTATAGAGCGTGCTTGCTAGGGTTTAAGCATAGGGTTAGGGAATTAGAAGTCCTTATACTAAGGAACTTTAAATATGAGTATATATCCACTTTAACAATGCTAGGGCGGCACTAGTAGAGTGGGAAATGGTGTAATATGAGGAGTCTATTAAAAGAAGATTTTATTATAAGTTATGCTCATCTAATAATGGGAATTTTTTAGGACATGGCGTCTCAAGGTAGAGGAAGAGGAAATGAACCTAGCAAGGATAAAGGCAAAGGCAAAGTTGATGTGAGTTCTTATTTTATCTCTTTTCAGGTAATTACTTTTCATATTATTTGTATAATTTTGTTTAGTAATAATGATGGTAAAATGAAAAACGATAAGAAAAGAAAAGTAAAGCAAAAGAAATGACAATGCGCATTGGGTATAAGTAAGGGTTAACCCGAACGAAAAGGCGGGGAGAATAACCTTCTCACATGTATATTAATGATTCGTACGAGTCAAGGGTACGGAATAATAATTGGCAAATAAGTGTACGAGTCAAGGGTACGCGTTGCCAGTTTAACGTGCGAGTCAAGGGCACGTAAAATATACATGAATTTGAATTTACCCTTAATAATACCCATAAGAGAAAATTAAGATACAATATATAATGAAAGAGTAAGAAAAAGAAATAAACCCAAGATACGGTGAAAATTAAGAATTCACGTAGTCTTTTGACTAATGAAATATAATACTAAACAAGTCAAGGAAGAGGTCCCTCCCATTATAATTAGTTCTTCTCGTCAAGCAAAGAGGTATAGCCTTTGGGTGGAGGTGTCTACTGTAGTGTTTGAAGTTTTTATGCGCACAAGGAGAGGTGGAGGTGTCTACTGTAGTGTTTGAAGTTTTGGATGCGCACAGGGAGAGGTGCAAGGATCTGGAGTGTCCCCATGACGACTTTCAATTTTATTTCAAGTAGAGTCTGTAGTCCCAGTATCTAATGTAATTATGTACAAACAGTTTGCTTAGTTTTGTAGCACTTTTGGTAAGCCCTTTTTTGATGTGTATAGGGCTACCAGTTGTACTATTGTACTTGTTATCAGATACTAATGAAATGAAATGGTTTTATTTTGTCCTACATTTTACTTTTTGTACTCTATCATATATTGCTTCGCTCTGGATATTTGGTTTTGCTCTCTGATGTAGGTAAGTTAGTATAATTGTAGCGGTAGCCGCTAAGGGGGCCGTTACAATTAATTGGTATAAGAGCAGGTTTGAATCTTTGGGGTGATACGAGTACTTGAAGGAAATGTGAATGACAAATTAAACCGATTTATGATACATTATTTCATGGCCGAAACTTAAACTTAAATTCCTCATTACAGGAACCTCCCCGAACGTATATGAGTAGAAAACAACTAGAAGAATTAGAAAGAGAACAAGCAGATACATAGGAAAGTTATAGTTCTGGAAGGTCAAATCCTCCTTTAGCGAAAATTATGCAAGCGTTGGCAGAAGCTATTCGAATAGGCAATACTGCACCAGTACCAACTCATGCAGCAGTTGATATGCATCTAAAACAGTTCTTAGATATGAGGCCCCCAATCATTCGAGGTGGCTTATAGCCGATGGAGACAGAGGACTGGATCAAGAAAATTGAATTAATATTTAAAGCTATGCGGTGCCCAGAGGATCGAAGAATTGATTTAGTTACCTTCCTATTGGAAGGAGAGGCCAATAGGTGGTGGGATAGTTTATCTCAGGGCCACTTTACTGGACGTGCGAATGCCGACATTCCGTGGAGTGACTTTCTGAAGGAATTTATCGATTGGTTTGTGCCACCATCTGTGAAACGAATTCTTCAGGAGAAGTTCCTTCGTTTATTGCAGGGAAATCGATCAGTAGTACAGTATGAAATGGAATTCACACAGTTGGCTTATTATGCAAGTGAGATGGTGCCGAATGAACGAGAACATTGTTTCCGTTTCCAGTTAGGCTTGCGGGAAGATGTTCAGGTACACTTGATTTCCCAGAGAATTAAAAATTATAATGAGTTGGTAGAGACAGCAAAATTAATTGAAAGAGATGTAGAAAGTTCACAGAAGAAAAGTCAAGTTCCACAGAAGAGATTACCGGAAGAACATAGTAAGGCTTTTTCGGGAAGAAGTGGAGGCTCCAAATGGAAGAAGCATAAAAAGGGTCCTCTGATGCCATCCCCCGCAGCAAGTGGTGTTGCTAGCTTTAGTAATCCCACATGTGTGAAATGTGGGAAAGCTCATCCCGGAGAATGTCTGAAAGGATCCGGTGTTTGTTTTAAATGTTATCGCCCTAGACATCTGAAACATGAATGCCCATTGTGGAAAACAGAAGCAGGGAGGAATCCAAAAGGAGGACCAGGTCAATCATCTACCTTGCATCATCTTGATACTCCTACGCTAGATACTAAAGGAAAAGGCGTCGAATCAGTAGCATCAGGATCGGTGCAATATAGGGAGGAAGAAAGACAGGTACAACCAAGAGTCTTCAATCTTAACCAGCAGGAAGCAAAATCACATGATAATGTGATAACAGATATGCTTTATGTTTACAATCACCTTATGAAAGTGTTATTTGACACCGGAGCTAGTCACTCCTTCATAGCAACAATGGCAGTGAAACGATTGAATATGGAACCCTATAAATCCCATAATGAATTAAAAGTCACAATGCCCAACAATGCTGAAATGTATACGCAGCTTCGATGTAAAATTTGGATAATCATAGGGGATCAATCATTAAGCAGATTTGGCAGTACTACCCCTGTCTGCCTTTGATATAATTTTGGGGATGGACTGGTTATCAAAATTCGAAGCGGTTATTAACTGTAGGAAGAAGGAAATCACCTTCAAATTATTTGATCAAAAACGATGTCTTTTTCAAGGGATCACAACTGGGGAACTGAGTACAATTCCAGTGGTTTGCGACTTGAAGTATTTCCAGAAGAATTGCCAGGTGTACCGCCTACGCGAGAGGTTGAATTCACTATTAGCCTTATTGAATGAGCGACATCTATTGCAAAAACACCATACCGAATGGCTCCAAAAGAACTGGCCGAGTTGAAAATTCAGCTACAAGAGCTTCTAGATAAAAACTTTATCCGACCCAGTACATCACCGTGGGGAGCCCCTGTACTTTTTGTTAAAAAGAAGGATGGTTCGTTGCGATTATGTATAGATTATCACGAATTAAATAAACTAACCATCAGAAATAAATATCCTTTACCCCGTATCGACGATTTGTTCGATCAGTTAGTTCATGCAAAGGTCTCTTCAAAGATTAACCTTAGGTTTGGATATCATCAGCTGAAAATTAAGGAGGATATTTACAAATCAGCTTTTAGTACGAGGTATAGGCACTTCGAGTTTGTGGTAATGCCATTTGACTTGACAAATGCCCCAGCAGTGTTTATGGATTTAATGAATCGGGTGTTTACTAATTTCTTGGATAAGTTCGTTATTGTATTTATTGATGACATTCTTATCTACTCAAGAGATCAAGAGGAACACACCAAACACCTGACAACAATACTGCAAACCTTGAAAGATCATGCTCTGTATGCCAAATTTTCAAAATGTGAATTTTGGTTGAATGAAGTTTCCTTTTTGGGCCACGTTATTACAGCTGATGGGTTGTCAGTGGATCCGATAAAAGTGGAGGCAATTCTAAAGTGGCCAAAACCAAGCACTATAACAGAAATGTGAAGTTTTTTTGGGTTAGCAGGTTATTATAGGAAGTTTATCCAAAACTTTTCAAAGATCGCTCTACCTCTTACTAAGTTAACACGAAAGAATGTTACATTTGTTTGGACTGAGGAATGTCAAAGTGCTTTTGATGAATTAAAAGAAAGATTAACAACAACACCAGTGTTAGTAATGTCATATGGTACTGAAGGTTTTCAAATTTTTAGTGACGCCTCTTTAAAAGGGCTTGGTTGTGTCCTCATGCAAAATGGAAGGGTAATAGCTTATGCTTCAAGACAGCTAAAGGATCCTAAACGTAATTACCTTACTCATGACTTGGAACTAGCAGCGGTCGTGTTCGCTTTAAAAATTTGGCAACACTACTTATATGGCGCTCAATGTGAAATATTTACGGATCACAAAAGCTTGAAGTATATCTTCTCCCAAAAGGAAATAAACCTCAGACAAAGGCGATGGCTAGAATTTATTAAAGATTATGATCTAGATATCAAATACCATCCGGGTAAAGCTAACGTAGTAGCGGATGCGTTAAGCAGAAAGAATGTTGCAAGCATAGCAGTGCAATTGACGGAACAAAAAGAATTACTCAAAGAACTGTAGAAGCTAGAAATTCTTACTTTCGTCTCCTCATCCCAGACTCAAGGCCAATTGTATCAAATGACAATTGAACATCCAATCAAAAAAAGAGTAAAGAATGCAATGAATCAAGATCTCAACTTTATCAAATTCCTGGAAAAGGTTAGAAATGGCCAATCAACATCACTTGTGGAAGATTCTGGATTATTATTTTTGAATGGAAGATTATGTATTCCAAATGTTAATGCACTACGTGCAAAGATATTATATGAAGCACATAATACCTTGTATTCTATCCATCCTGGAAAGACGAAAATGTATCAAGATCTGAAACAAGAGTTTTGGTGGCCAGGAATGAAAACTAACATAATTAACTATATTGCCAAGTGTCACACATGTCAACTAGTAAAAGCAGAACATCAAAAACATGGCGGAAACTTGCAATCCTTACCAATTCCTGAGTGGAAGTGGGATGATATAATCATGGATTTTGTTATGGGTTTACCAAGGAGCAAACCAGGAAACAACGACATTTGGGTGATTGTTGACAGACTAACAAAGATTGCACATTTTATTCCTACGAAGAAAGATGGACCAGTTGAAAGGTTAGTCGACCAATATATCAATGTTGTGGTACAGCATCATGGGATTCCCCGATCTATAATTTCAGATAGAGAAGGGCGTTTTACATCAGACACTTGGAAACTAGTTCAGAAAAGACTGGGAACCAGGTTATTATATAGTACTGTGTTTCACCCTCAGACCGATGGTCAATCCGAGCGAACCATTCAATTTAGAAGATCTCTTAAGGATGGTCGTTCTAGATCTTAAAGAATCGTGGGAAAAATATCTGTCATTAGTAGAATTTTCTTATAATAACAATTATCAGTCCAACATTCAGATGGCCCCGTTCGAAGCTTTGTATGGGTGGAGATGTCGAACTCCTTTAAGTTGGTCTGAAGATGGCGAGCAAACGTTCTTAGAAGCAAAGAAAGTAGACAAAATGCAGAATACAATAACAATTGTACGAGAAAGATTGAAAATTGCTCAAGATAGACAACAGAAGTATTACAACGCCAGACACAAAAAAGTGGAATTCAACGTGGGTGATATGGTATGTCTTAAGATAAAACCTTTTAAAGGTACATCACGAATCAGACGAATTGGAAAGCTTAGTCCAAGATATGTAGGACCATTCCCAATCATTGAAAGAATTGGAGAGGTAGCGTATCGCTTGGCGTTATCTGATACTCTTCAGAATCTTCATGATGTGTTCCATGTATCTTCCTTGAGAAGGTTTATAGCAGATCCAGAAAAGATAGTCCCTTCTGAACAGATCCAAATTGAATCTAACTTATCAAGTCCAACCGAGCCATATAAAATAGTGGATTGGCAGAATAAGCAACTCCGGAACAGAGACGTTCGCTTCGTAAAAGTCTGGTGGAAAGGACATAGTTTATATGAAGCTACCTGGGAAAAAGAAGAGGTCATGCGAAACCTTTTCCCCTTCCTATTTGATTCAGAGATAGAATGAAGATTTTCGCGGACGGAAATCCAATAAGGAGGGGAGAATTGTGACGTCGCTAAAAGTATTACAGGTACTATTTATATTTGTACAAAGAATGTAATTAAATTTAATATTCACGAGGAGTATAAAGGTAGTGAGAAAGGCTTAATTAAGTGTCTATTGGCAAACTAAGTGCCTGAACCGGTTTAGGAGAAAACCAAATCAATTAGCCGGTCCAAGGGGGGCGGAAGAGTCATGGGTTACGTGGGGGGGGCTTGCAAGAGGCGGTGTGGTTTACTCTTAAGAAGCCGCTGAACCGTCTCTCCTCCCAGTCCTCGCGAGAAATCCCGACGCAGGCGGAATAGAGAGCGCACGATGACACACCCTCCAACAGCCCCAATTTTCCTCCGCGCTTCTTGATTTTTCTTCCATTAGAAAGGTAATCCTTCCCTCTCAACTCCTCTTGAGTTTTACTTGGATTGGTTGCCCCGTTTTTGCTTAGCCGAAAACCCTACAATGTCCCTAAGAGATCTAATTTTGATATCGCAACTCCTCTTGAGTTTCAGAAAAGATTGTAAGCTTATTTCATGCCTTTCTTTTACTTTCAGGCAGGAAATCCGTAAACCCTAGTTTGGAAATTGGTTCTAATTTCAGTTACCTAGTGCCTATTAAGGGTAAATTAGGTCAAGTGGATGCTGGCCTATGAAATTAGCTTGTCTCCATGTTAGGGCAGCAGTAGTTCCATCACAAATAATTAGGGCAGCCAACTATAGTTGATTTATAGAGCGTGCTTGCTAGGGTTTAAGCATAGGGTTAGGGAATTAGAAGTCCTTATACTAAGGAACTTTAAATATGAGTATATATCCACTTTAACAATGCTAGGGCAGCACTAGTAGAGTGGGAAATGGTGTAATATGAGGAGTCTATTAAGAGAAGATTTTATTATAAGTTATGATCATCTAATAATGGGAATCTTTAGGACATGGCGTCTCAAGCTAGAGGAAGAGGAAATGAACCCAGCAAGGATAAAGGCAAAGGCAAAGTTGATGTGAGTTCTTATTTTCTTTCTTTTCATGTAATTACTTTTCATATTATTTGAATAATTTTGTTTAGTAATAATGATGGTAAAACGAAAAACGATAAGAAAAGAAAAGTAAAGCAAAAGAAATGACAATGCGCATTGGGTATAAGTAAGGGTTAATGTTATGCCCCCGGATGACACGCGCTTTCGAGGATTCAAGTACGCCAGACGACCAAAAGGAGCGCCGGGAAAAGACCGGGCTGAACCATCCGGTTCAGCCCGCAATTAATTAAATAAGAGAAGGAGGGCTGAACCGAACCGGTTCAGCCCTCACTTGGGGCCGGCCGGCCCTAGGGGGAGTGGGTTCACATAAATACCCATCTCCCCTCTCTTTTCGTCTTCATGCTAAATCTTATTCAGGTATTCTCTTTTCCTAGAAACCCTAGCCGTCTTCTACCTTTGTTTTTCGTTTTCTAGCTTTTTCCGTTGTTGTTTCCTATCATTTGGTATCAGAGGCTCTTTCCTGCGACCATGGTGACACGCACGGAGGCGGAGATGGCACGTTTGGCCGCGATCGAAGAAAATTACGTCGTGTTGGCGGATTCGGTGGCGGTGTTCGAAGAATCCATGAAAAATTCTCAAAAAAATATGGAAGAACGTTTCGATTCGAAGATGGAGGAGTTGAAATCCCTCGTGCAAAATCTGAAAGGGAAGGGGACTTCCGGCGACGGATCCGACGTCGACGCGTCAAACAACCCGCACGGAGAAGGAATCGGAAGGGAAAGCGCCGGAGGAGAGGAACCGGCGGAAGAAATGACAGCCGGAACCCTAAATCCAGGGGTGCGGTTAGGCGGCGGCCGGATGGAGGGCTGGGGGACCACGGGATGGGACCCAGACGGACAGTCGGGGCCGCACGGGGTGCACGCGGGCTCGAGCAGGGCGGCGGAAGGCTGGCAGGGGGGCGTCGGCGCCTATTCAGCGACGGGGCAGGCCGACGGCTTCTATTCAGCGCCTGGCGGAGCCGCAGCAGCCTTTGCGGGAGTCGGAGGGGCTCTTGCCGGGGGCTGGGGTGCCGATCCGCCTCTACCAGGGTCGGCAGGGCTGCTGCGACCAAGCGGAGGAGCGGCATCAGCGGTGCAGCAAGGAGGTCCGGAGCAACTGGGGCAGATGGCCCAGGAGGGAGGTGGATTTGGCGGAGCGCATCAGCGGCCCTATATGCAACCGAAGCTGACCCGAATGAACTTCCCTAAATTCAAGGGGGGCGACGCGCTCAAGTGGATTCAGAAGGCGGAACTGTTCTTCAAATACCAGGAGGTTCCCGAGGCTCAGTGGGTGCAGTTGGCGGCCTTCCATCTGGAGGAGGACGCGTATCAGTGGACGACATGGTTCCTCAGGGGACGCACCACGGCTCCCTGGGAGGAATTCACGGAGGCTTTCTCGGCCCGATTTGGGCCACTGGAGTATGAAGATGTCGAGGCGACTCTGCAGAAGCTGCGGCAAAGGGGTACAGTTACAGAGTATCGGACAGAGTTCGAGAGGCTGGCGAACCGGGTGACCTGGGGTGAGCAGACACTGCTGAGCTGCTTCATCTCAGGGCTGAAGGACCATTTGCGCGACGAGGTTCATGCTTACCTCCCACGCAGTCTGAGTCATGCCATTAGCATTGCTCGGATACAGGAGGAGCGTTTCAACAGACAGAAGAGTCGGACAGCTACTAAGCCTCTAGCGGCTCCAACAGGAGGACGAAGAGACCCACCTACCGCCATACGGCCCACGGTGACGAAACTGACATGGCCGGAGATGCAGGCCCGAAGGGAGAAAGGACTGTGCTTCAATTGTGATGAGAAGTACACCCGAGGGCACGCTTGCCAGAAGGTCCAGGTGTTTATGTTGCGAGAGGAGGATGGAGAGGAGGATCCACTTGTGGATGTTGAGGTGGAGGACCTGGATTTAGCAGAGTTCGGGATCTCCATGCAGGCTATGGAGGGGAGTGCGGCTCCTTTGACACTACGTTTTACAGGCCGGATGGGCAAGGAGCGAGTGACCATTTTGGTGGACAGTGGGAGTACCCATAATTTCATCAACCCCGCCGTGGCTTCGAAGGTAGGACAGGCGATTGATAAGGAGACGGCATTCCAGGTAATGGTAGCAGATGGAAGCAAGCTGAAGTGCGAGGGGGTGATGAAGGGGGTGGAAATCCGCGTGCAGAGCTACTTGTGTCACACGGACATGTATCTGATGCCGATCAGAGGCTCGGACGTGGTGTTGGGGGTTCAGTGGTTGCGGCAGTTGCAGAGGGTGACTACTGATTAGGTACGGCTGACGATGGAGTTCACCCAGCAGGGGACGGACTACTGCCTGCAGGGCATTCGGTCTTCTCCTCTGAAGGAGATTTCGGTGCGGAGCTTACAGCTGTTGGAGGAGCAGGGCTCTCCCATGGCCATGGTGGTGGGGGTGGAGGCGTCGGGCCAAACCCATCCAGACATTCCAAAGGAGATACAGACACTGCTGTCTCAGTTCGAGGATGTGTTCCGGGAGCCTAAGGGCCTTCCCCCGCCCAGATTTAGGGATCACGGCATACAGATGAAAGAGGGGGCTGCTCCCCCAAACGTCAGACCCTACCGGTACCCGTACATCCAGAAGGCCGAGATCGAGAGGAGCGTGAAGGAGATGTTGGCGACCGGCATCATACGACCGAGCACCAGCGCCTTCTCTTCCCCTATCATCTTGGTAAAGAAGAAGGACGGTTCATGGCGTTTCTGCGTGGATTACCGCAACTTGAATGACTCCACGATCAAGGATAAGTTTCCGATTCCGATGATTGAGGAGCTTTTGGACGAGTTGCATGGAGCGAGCTTGTTTACCAAGCTGGACTTTCGGTCCGGCTATCACCAGATACGGATGAAGACGGAAGACGTCCACAAGACCGCTTTTCGCACACACGATGGGCATTATGAGTTTTTGGTGATGCCTTTTGGGCTCTCCAATGCCCCGTCGACCTTCTAGGCGGTGATGAATGAGACCTTTCGGCCTCTACTTCGGCGTTCGGTGCTCATCTTCTTCGATGATATCCTGATCTACAGTCGGACGTGGGAGGAGCACATCGAGCACGTGGCACAGGTTCTTACCATCCTGCGACAGCATCAGCTCTACGCCAAGCTGTCGAAGTGCTCGTTTGGGCAACCAGAGGTGGAGTACTTGGGCCATCTGGTTTCGGCCCAGGGGGTCAGGGCGGACCTAAAGAAGATCGAGAGCATGGTGGAGTGGCCACGACCCACTACGGTGCGGGCACTACGGGGCTTTCTGGGCTTGACTGGATACTACCGGAGGTTTGTGAAGGACTATGGTAAATTGGCACGCCCTCTTACCCAGCTCCTCCACAAGGAGTCCTTTACCTGGCATGATGAAGCTGAGCGGGCCTTCTCCGCCCTCAAGGGGGCTATGACGACCACGCCGGTGCTCGCCCTACCGGATTTCACCAAGGAGTTCATCCTGGAGACGGACGCCTCCGAAGTTGGCATTGGGGCGGTATTGATGCAGGAGGGGAGGCCGCTGGCTTATTTCAGCAAAGCCTTGGCGCCTCGGACCCTGGGCCTCTCCACGTACGAGAAAGAGATGCTGGCAATCTTACATGCCGTGACGCTGTGGCGCCCATACCTGCTGGGCCACCATTTTAAAGTTTGCACTGATCACCAGAGCCTGAAGCATTTCTTGGATCAAAGGTTGGCGTCCCCTCTCCAACAAAAGTGGCTGACCAAGTTATTGGGGTATGATTATGAGATCGTGTACAAGCAGGGCAAGGAGAACTTGGTGGCCGACGCTCTGTCCCGCTTACCGGAGAGTACCATCTTCCATCTGTCGGGGCCACTAATTGAGTCCCTGGATGACATTCAGAGAGAGGTCGCCGCGGACCCAGAGCTGCAGCCGATTGTGGAGGCCCTGTCCCAGGGCCACCCCACACCCCCGGGTTACCAGATGGTTGGGGGACACTTATACTACCACGGGCGGGTGGTCATTCCCGCCTCGTCTACCTGGAAGGAGATTATGTTACAAGAATTCCACTCTTCCCCGACTGGCGGCCATGCGGGGGTGCTCCGTACCCTACAACGGCTACGGGCCAATGTTTTTTGGAAGGGCTTACGACGGGATGCTCAGCGTTTCGTTCAGCAGTGTGACGTGTGTCAGCGACAGAAATACGAGACGACCTCACCTGCGGGGTTGCTAACGCCTTTGGAGATTCCTCAGCACATTTGGGAGACGGTCTCGATGGACTTCATCGACGGGTTACCCCGCTCTCAGGGCAAGACCGTGATCTTAGTCGTGGTGGACAAACTGTCCAAATACGGCCACTTCCTCGCCCTCAGCCATCTGTACTCCGCGGAGACAGTGACCGATCTTTATGCCCGGGAGGTGGTGCGTCTACATGGTCTTCCGAGTTCGATCATCTCCGATCGCGACCCGGTTTTCATTAGCAATTTCTGGCAGGAGCTGTTTCGGCTACAGGGGACCCGGTTGCGCATGAGCACAGCGCATCACCCGCAGACAGATGGCCAGACCGAGGTCCTCAATCGGGGGGTAGAGACATACCTCCGCTGTTTCGTCATGGATGAGCCCCGTTCTTGGACACGATGGTTACATTGGGCAGAGTATTGCTACAATACTTCGTTTCACACCGCCAGCAGGATCACTCCGTTCGAGGTTGTCTACGGGCGACCACCACCCTCTCTTCGGTCCTACGAGCCGGGTAGCACTGCTCTTCCTGCCGTGGATCGCGCTCTACGGACCAGAGATCAGACCTGGTCCTCCTGCGGGACAATCTTCGTTCAGCTCAGAACCGGATGAAGTTACAGGCTGACAAGCACCGGACGGAGCGGACGTTTCAGGTGGGGGACGAGGTCTTTCTCCGTCTCCAACCCTACAGACAGCTTTCAGTTGCTTGCCGGGCCAATCAGAAGTTAGCTCCCCGATTCTATGGGCCGTTCCGCATCACTCACCGGGTGGGCCCGGTTGCTTACACTCTCGCTCTTCCGGAAGGGTCCAGAATTCATCCCACGTTCCATGTATCGCTGCTGAAGAAGAAGCTGGGAGCGGCGGTCACTGTGACCCCCTTCCTTCCCGAGGCTACTACGACTGGCGAGCTACGCCCCATTCCCGAGGATGTACTGCTGTTACGCTGGAAGAAACATGGCACGAAATACCGTTCCGAGGTTCTGGTCAAGTGGAAAGATCTGTCCGAGGCCCACAACACCTGGGTGGATTTACTAGAGTTCAGGGAGTTCTTTCCGGACTTTCAGCTTGAGGACAAGCTGCCTCTTGAAGGGGAGGGGAGTGTTATGCCCCCGGATGACACGCGCTTTCGAGGATTCAAGTACGCCAGACGACCAAAAGGAGCGCCGGGAAAAGACCGGGCTGAACCATCCGGTTCAGCCCGCAATTAATTAAATAAGAGAAGGAGGGCTGAACCGAACCGGTTCAGCCCTCACTTGGGGCCGGACGGCCCTAGGGGGAGTGGGTTCACATAAATACCAATCTCCCCCCTCTTTTGGTCTTCATGCTAAATCTTATTCAGGTATTCTCTTTTCCTAGAAACCCTAGCCGTCTTCTACCTTTGTTTTTCGTTTTCTAGCTTTTTCCGTTGTTGTTTCCTATCAGTTAACCCTAACGAAAAGGCGGGGAGAATAACCTTCTCACATGTATATTAATGATTCGTACGAGTCAAGGGTACGGAATAATAATTGGCAAATAAGTGTACGAGTCAAGGGTACGCGTTGCCAGTTTAACGTGCGAGTCAAGGGCACGTAAAATATACATGAATTTGAATTTACCCTTAATAATACCCATAAGAGAAAATTAAGATACAACATATAATGAAAGAGTAAGAAAAAGAAATAAACCCAAGATATGGTGAAAATTAAGAATTCACGTAGTCTTTTGACTAATGAAATATAATACTAAACAAGTCAAGGAAGAGGTCCCTCCCATTATAATTAGTTATTCTCGTCAATCAAAGAGGTATAACCTTTAGGTGGAGGTGTATACTACAGTGTTTGAAGTTCTGGATGCGCACAGGAAGAGGTGCAAGGATCTGGAGTGTCCCCATGACGACTTTCAATTTTATTTCAAGTAGAGTCTGTAGTCCCAGTATCTAATGTAATTATGTACAAACAGTTTGCTTAGTTTTGTAGCACTTTTGGTAAGCCCTTTTTTGATGTGTATAAGGCTACCAGTTGTACTATTGTACTTGTTATCAGATACTAATGAAATGAAATGGTTTTATTTTGTCCTACATTTTACTTTTTGTATTCTATCATATATTGCTTCGCTCTGGATATTTGGCATTGCTCTCTGATGTAGGTAAGTTAGTATAATTGTAGCGGTAGCCGCTAAGGGGGCCGTTACAAAGTTAAGTTTGACAGACATCACAAGCCCAACTTGAGGGGGAGTGTTGATGTTTACGGTTTATTTGTCATTTCAGATTTGTATTTCTATTGTATTTGTCCAACTCCTATATATATATAGTGTCATCTGAATGAAAGCAAGAGAGTGATTGCTATTTTCAACATTTAACAATCTTTACAATGAATGCAACCCAACCATTGCATCATGCTTGCCCTATAATATTAGATAGGTGAAAATCAAAAGTACTAACCCTTGCAAATTCGACAAACGCAATGCGAGTGGCATTATGAAAATCTCCAAGAAGCCTCAAGCGATAGACCTGCACCAATAGGATAGTCGATAGTTCATAATTTTTTAAGTGCTATGAATCAAGTTTCTTTGATTTGCATGATGTAGCAGCTGACAGAGATGCAACTGACCGGTCCACATATTGTTTCAAAGAAAAGTTTGACCTCTGCTTGGGTAACCTGCAAGCATTGTTGACGGTACCATATTAAAGACGTTGAATATGTATGTGTGTGTACATATATAAATATATATGAATAAATATGAATTCTAGAACCTTGCTGTCAATATTTGTACAATAGATGGTCCTTGTGCACATTTCACGCTCATCTTCGGACTGGAGGACAATCAATTAGCAAATTTTTGTAAAATAAAATTTCTAAACCATTCAAAAAGTTTATTTTACTTACCCTTGGCAGGTACCTCGGATCAACGGGTGCAATTGCCGTCTTTGACGGGAGCACTCTTACAGGATAAAACCCAAGCATTGTTCCTGATAGACTTAGGGAAGCCTTTGCTCCTTCTGCAGTTTGATAAGGGAGGCCCCAGGAATTAACAAACAAACAACATTTTAAATTAACTAAGCAGTGACTACAGTTTTAAGAACGCAATTGCAGAATGAACATTACCTTCATCAGTGAACTCTACAAATGCAAAATGGAGAACTGATTTTGGATCACCACACACACGGCAGTCAATAACCTTCAACATTACACTAAACGAATTTAGAAGCAACATACAACAAAACTAAAAAGGATGATTGAATATCAATCAAGCAAGAGGATGTTACCTGTCCGCAGTTCACAAAGAGTGCTGCAAGCTCTTCTTCAGTCACCTAATAGACATGAATAATAGCAAGGGGCATAATGCAATATTAGGTAACTTGACGTGGGTACATTATATCTATCGCAATAAAAATGAAGAGGAATTCACTACATAAAGTTAGAACATCATTTATTGCCAAAGATATAAGAATACGTAACTTGACACAAAATTGACCCTCAATAACAAGGGGTATAAAGCCACAACAACGAGTGCAATCTTTACGGTCATGTAAGGATAGAGCACCAAGTCAACAAGTGATTTTCCAAAGAAAAATAATATGAACATTGGACTTGGTATCACTTGGTTCTATGATGAACAACTTGAATAAGATTATGAAGCTTTTTACTATCCAAACCAACTTAAGCAGTAAGAAAGTATGAAACCACTGCGAAGCCAAAGTCATTCTGATATTTGCTTCATGTCAATAATGGTCAATACAAAATTTACAACACATTTTCACTACAACTTAAGTTGTAAAATATATTGAACATTTGACATCTTCTTGCTATTGGGGTTTTCAGTAGTAAAATTTTAGACAAAATCCTGTATGGCTAATTCCCTAGATTTCTCTTTGTCAAAGGATTTCTTCCAAAAGGATTCAGATATAGGTTATATTTCAATATGCTGAAAGAGGAACTCTAAAAACAATAAAAACTTTTGAGGGAACCTCATGACAGAAAACATGGCTTTACTAAGCTCCAGCTACTACTAAGCTCCGGCTGATTAGTTTAGGGCAATCTAAGGAGGCATAGACTAGTTAAAGCTTAAAAAACTAGTATATGCATATCTAGTTGAATGAATTCTAACTGGAAATTCCTTACCAAGCACTACAGCATTTTCACAAACTGATTTCCTCCGAATAGCTAAGAAAGTTCTAAATAATTGGGGCATAGACCTGGATCAGATAGCTGCTCAAAGATCACTGTAAAAGAACATATTGGTTCATCATCATCATTCAATAGCATTAGCCAGGTAAAATAACATATTGGTTCATCATCATTCAATAGCATTAGCCAGGTATATGGGTTGGACTTATGAATTTCCGTTCTCTATTTGTTCCTCCAAGAGTTGGATGAGGTATTGAACTCATGGCTAACAATTAATAATGGCAAAGAAATAAAGGTAACAACCACCAAAGTAGACAGAAAGCACTGAAATGCATCACTCAAAAGCAAGCATCTCCATTTAGCTCCAACCCGAAGGTCAGTCCTGTACTGTACTCAAACAATGGCTTCACCAGGCTCTCACAGGTCAAGATATTTAACAGTTGAAGGTTCTCTGCATGAACAGCCCAGCACAGCAATCATGACAAGCTTCTTCAAAGTTTATTATTAGAGTGAAGGCAGTGGAAAGAGAGAAGAGATGGAAGAAACACAAGAAACTTGTCTCTTGCTCATATTTGCCAAAAAAAACACTAGATAATGCCCACTTTATGACAATGCCTCTTTCCCAAAAACAATGCTATTCCCTCATTAATTGCTCCTAATTGCCTTGAATTATTGGACCCTTCCGTGAGTCCGGATGCTTCTGACGTCGGTAGACCACCAAGGATGCATGGGTGGGTGTTGACCCAATGGGTCCACTGGGTGTGCAGCAGGGTAGAGTCAGTTCGTCTGTCGTGCTCATTAAACAACTTCCTCCAGCGAAACTTGCCTTGCTCTCAAGACAGAATAAAATAAATTATTGCGAAAACTATGTTGTACTGATCCAAGTAGTATCCTCCATGGGATATCAACGACATTGGATTAAGAGTTGTTGGATGTCCCTATCGCTCTTCTTGAGCCCTCATCAGTCAAAAGCAATGTTGTAAATATTGGATGTCCGCGATGTGTCGGATTGAATTTTTAAATATCAGGCGTCGGAAGTCGGAGAGATGCCGGAGATATTTTAAAATATTGGGTTTACAGATCTTATAAATAAATAAACTATTTTATGTATACTAAGTATAATTGTATGTTCTAAAAGTAAAAAAAAAAAGACAAACATAACAAGTAGATGAACAATGAGTTGTGTATATCACAAAATAAATTCAAAGAGTATACAAAATAAAATATTATTAACAAGTATAATTATATAATAATTTATGTTGATAACACTAGATGTAAAGCAAATAAAGAAGATTCAAAAAATAAATATTCTTCATTGATTTTATGTCTTTCCAACCTTAATAAAATTACGTTAAAAACATAAAAATAATCAATTAATAAATGTGTTGAACTTTTTCACCTTTTTGTAATATGAAATAAGAAAAAGGTGTAAATAGTTATACAAGATTGATTGTAAGAATAAAAGATTAAAAAGAACAAAATAATATGTCTAATTGGTTTAAGCATACATAATATAATACATATATGTGATTTAAATATATATTAAGTCTACTAACATAATATAAAATAAATAGTGGACGATAAGTTCAAAAGTCGTGTTAGCTGATATGTCGGCCTATATTTTACGAAATGACATAATATATTTTTTTAGATAAAAAATTTTCGTTTTGCCCTTGAATGATATGTTGGGAGATAAGTCTGAATACATTTAAAATAATGGTTAATAGCAAACATTGGATTCGTAAGCCTTGGCATTATCTATGTTAAGATCAACTAGAAGGGGTGCCTCCAACAAGTGATTAGGGCTCTGTTTGGGGCATCTGTTGCTGATGAAAATGTTGTTGATCGAATAGATCTCTTTGAGAAGCAGTAATGAAAAAGTTGCAGACTATTTGGAGAGTCTGTGCATAAGTGTTGATCGGATATAGCTTTTTCATTTAAACTATTTGGTTGAACAGTTGTTTGAAATCGTATTTTATATTATGAAAAAATCAGATCCGAAGTGCAGTTAAGGCCCCTGCTTCCCATGATTAGTGAATCAAGCTTGAGAAACCATCATAAGAATAAACCATCATATAAATAGTCATCTAGATGAAAAGCTCTCGATGCCAATTGAACTTTCTGAACTGTCAAGGGCCTCAAATAACTTATGCTTCTAGATTATAAAGAAAATCTCGATGATTGTTCATTTTCTCCCATTAGTGAACCCTAAGAAGTACCTTTTCAAGTTCATTCAAATGTCTGGCAAACACCATCTCTTTCATGTCAAAATATAACGCAAACACTCTAATGTTCGTGAATCAGACAAAAATATTGAATCAGACAAAGAATAGGTGGACAAAGGCAGAGATAAAATGGAGTTTAGATGGATCCTTACTAGCGGATCGTATCTTTGAACTTCTTCTTTTGAGGAATTAGATTATGAGATAGAAGAGAGGGAGGCAAAAAGGGGGGCAGGGAAGGCAGATGAGACAGAGGAGTACGACGTGATCCTGATTGGATTCGGGATCGATAATTTGGTGGCCTCCACCCAGCTCTCTGTTAAAGGGGATAGGGTTTTGGTGCTTGAGAAATACATGATTCTCGGTGGAAGCTTCGTCCGGCTTCTACCCGAAGGATAGCTTCACTTTTGTTGTCGGTACCTCCATCATGTTTGGTTTCAGTAACAAACTCAATGGCCATCCTCACCCCATTTTGATCAGCTTGCTTTCGCCGGAGAAGAGAAATTGTTAAAATATGAAGCAGAGAGGCGTGTGGGTGCTGGAACGGGTGAAGCAGAGAGGCGTGCAGGTGCTGGAGCGGGTGAAGTAAGAGAAGACATACGGTGGAGTTGTTGATGCCAAAGGTCGGATAATTTTGATGAGAGGGGAAGAGGTTGGTCGTCGGATTTAGCCGGAAGTCGATGGAAAGAGTTGCAGGCTCTGGCGGCGAAGGGTTGTTTGTCGGGTCGAACGAAGTCGGTACTCAAGTTCGGAAGAAGTAGATGAGAACAGGGAAGAAGCGGTGTTGTGTCGAGAAGATCGAAGAAAGAAAGCTCGCGAAGCTTTCGCAGGATGCACGTCTGGGAAGCAGAAAGCAGGGACCGCTCGGCTTTTCAAAAAGGGCCAAAACGCCTCTTTATAAAAAGCTCTATTCTCAGAGTTGTCAAAACAAACGACCTAAAAACAACGGTTGCGGTTGGAATGCAGTTTTTTTATCCGTCAGAGTTGTCCCAAACAGAGCCTAGATGGAGGGGTCTGCTAGCAAGGTACCCAAGTTGATAATCTACATGGAGGGGTCTGCCCTTTATTGTATATGTTAATTTCGCCAGTCGACGTCACACATGACATAGGTTATGCCTGAGGGGGAACTCATTCTGCACTACGAGACGTGCCGCCTCAGAAACGCCTTTAAGTGTCTCTGCGCAGTTCAACATGTCGACTCTGTACGTGGACGATTTTGTGGAGTTGACACATCATATCTCAAGCTTATCCATGAACCTGCCTGAGCTACTTCATGCATGATTTGCAGTATCACATCGGAGCCCTCTTGCGCACTCTAGGCCTGGTCACGCTCAATTTTTCCATCCAGCAAGCGCACTTTGTGGAAGTGGAATTTATAACGCAACTCAGGGCCTCCGGACACTATAACATTCCAGTCTCTCAGTCGCAGCCGCCCTTAGGACCTCCCAAACCAGCACATGGCCTCCTATTGCAGGCCTATCAAACTCCCCCACAACAGGTTCTGTTGGCATCTCCTCTCCATCCATCGCCTTCAGTTCCACCACTTAAGCCAAATCCTCCAATACACCGCCTCTCCCACAAAGATGACCTCGATCTCAGTGTCAAGGCCTTTGTTTCCGCTGCAAACAACCTTACTCTCTACTTACAAATGTCTCATTAAGAAACTGTGCATGTTACTTACTACTGAAGACCAATGACATTACTTTAGTTGACTTCAACATTCTTGAGCTTGACGATGACACCACCAGGACTCGACATTGAGAGCAAGATCAATTTTGTGGGGCTTAGTATTGATAAGTATGTGAGCCAACTTATACATATTTGGAAGACCGCCTCTCGGCAAGAGGAGATCCCACTAGCCGTTTAGGAGCATCCCATTTATTATATTATGCACTATGGGTATTTTGGTAATTAATGTTAGTGTCCCTCCCTATATAAGAATATGTATGGATTCTCAGATAACATCTTGGAGTCTATAATAAAAATTCTCCTTGGAGAGGACTTTTAGGGGGAACTAGCACTCATGAGCATGGCGCAAGTATACCTTGTAATTGCATCTTGTTCTACATTCTGGTGCAATCTATCTGATATGTACCAGCGATCATGTTTGTGATACTAATTTCCCCTTTAGCGGCTTGCTCTCAGCCGAATCATTCCTTGAAATGATAATGTCATCGACATAGATAGATAATAAGGTGAGTTTACCTTCTTATGAGTGTTTGAAGAGCAACATGTGATCTACTAGGCTCTCTTTGTACCCCAAAATCTTCCGAACAATGCTCAGGGAGACTGCTTAAGCCCATACAAAGCCATTTTTAGCCTACATACTTGATTTTCATGGTTGTTGGAGTTGAGCCTTGGTGGGATATCCATATCGATCTCTTCCTCTAAGCCCCTATGTAGAATATTTTTTTAACATTGAATTGATGTAGCTTTAAGTTGAATTGAGCAGCAAGGTAAAGGATTCTCACAGTGTTCAGCTTTGATACTGGAGCAAAAGTTTCTAGTAATCTATTTCATATGTCGGAGTTTATTATTTTGCTCCCAACGTTCATATATCGATTCAATGTCATCGGACGTGTATTTTAAAGAAAAGATCCATTTGCACCCTAAAAATTTTGTCTCTTGGTTTTGATACAATATCTCAAGTATCATTCTTCTTCAGAGCTCTCATCTCCTAATTCATGGATTAAGCCCAATTCTTATCATTTAATGCTTCATACACTGATGTTGATATTATTATTGAGATAAAACTTTTGTGCTGCATAAAAAAAACTTTGCAAAGATAAATCCAGAAATTGGATATTTGGCATAACTGTGTTTTTCTTTCCTTGAAGCAAAGGAGATCATCACGATTAGGATCAAAATTACAGAAAGAAGTATCAGAGGAGTTAAGATAATTGATTTACATTTTTTGCTCGATATCTGCTAGAGGTTGTGACGACTGGAGTTGCTTGGAGGTATGTTTGGGTTGTATTCTTCTATGGTATACTATCGGAAGGCGATCATCTCTCATAATATATTGCCTCCGCCCTTGCAGTGGGGTGAAGACTTATGGGATAATGGAGTAAAGTACTGAATAGAACATGCTTTCGCTTCATATATGTTGTCCACTTAAAGTAGAGATTGGTTAAAGAAGGGTTTATGCTCATGGAAAGCGACATCCATGGATGTTAGCATTTGATGACTCAAGGGAACATTTGCAAGCCTTCTTGTTAGATGTATAACTTAAGAAGATACACTTAATAGCTTTGGGGGGGGGGGGGGGGGGGGGGGGGGGGGGGGGGGGGGGGGGGGCAGGCTTGGTACGATGATGGTGATGAATGTGAACTTAAACGACACACCCAAAAACATGAGTTTACGGACTTTGCATGATAGAAATTGAGGAAAAGAATGACGACAAGAGTTTGACATGACTAACCCACCAAGGATTCGTGAGGGTAGATCATTAATTGGGTAAGCAGCAGTTAGAAGAGTTTCTCCCCAGTATAGCTTTGGAACAGATATCTGGAAGAGTAATGTCTGTGTAACTTCAAGACAGTGACAATTTTTTCGTCCATAAATACCATTTTGTTGGGGTATGTCAACGCGAGAGAATTCATGGATGATTTCATGTTCTTTGATAAAATTCAAAAAATGTTCGTTAGCATATTCTGTCATTATAAAAACGGGTCTTTTATAGATTTGTTGAATAAGTCATAAGGAGGGAGATCAGATGGAAGCCGACATGTCGGGGTTTGGGGCAGAAAACGCCATGATATTTGAACAGATATCGGGAAGGTAATGTTTGTGTAACTTCAAGACGGTGACAATTTTTTCGTCCATAAATCCTACCATTTTGTTGGGGTATGTCAACGCAAGTGAATTCATGGATGATTTCATGTTCTTTGATAAAATTCAAAAGATGTTCGTCAGCATATTCTGTCATTATAAAAACAGGTCTTTTATAGATTTGTTGAATAAGTCATAAGGAGGGAGATCAGATGGAAGCCGACATGTCGGGGTTTGGGGCAGAAAATGTCACGATATTTGAAGTAAAAAGCGTTTTTGAAAATATCTCATGATACATCGGTCTTACTTGATCTATCGGGTGATATCTCGCGGTCGATTTATCGGCTAGAGTATTAAAAAAAATTCATTTCTTTTAAGCGATCAAGCGATAATATTTCATTTTGTGCATCTCTCTGAGTCTAGATTCAACGACTTTCTCGACACACTCTCATTTGGTGCTCTTTATGTCATTTACTGCTGTCGACGTCTTTTTTTTGTGTAATTTATAAACATACATTATGCGTATGTATGCTTATTGTGTAATTTATAAGCATACATTATGCATACAATTGTGCATATATATGAAATTTTTTATTTAAGTATTAAAATTAAACATTGCAAATGTACCCAATATATCCCTCGCAATCTAACATCTGACATTTCAAACTCAAACCAACATAAACCCGAAATCGACATCTGCAACCTTTGTTGTAACCCATGTATAAAATATACTAGACAATGGGTTGCAGTTAGATCGGTAATATGTGTGACAAGTTCAACAAATTTGTCTACATACCCATCCATCAAGACAAATTGATGGATGATTAAGAGATGATGATAAACATTATGTTATTAATGGGCAATTGTATCATGGAATGAGTTTTTGATTCAAAAGTGACCAAGATACTCTTGGATTGGTCTAACATAACCATAAAACTCTCGATGAAGGGCAAAACCCTTACTACCTCCTTAGGGTGCTCAACTGGATAGGAAGGAGGGAGGAAGGAAGAAGGTAGAGAGGAAACTCCAAGGAAAAAACTTTCTTGGACAACCCTATTCTCTCGTGTCGTGCCTTGTGAATAGATATCTCAAGTTTGTGTATTCATATCATCTTACAGTCCATCGTCCCCTTCTTCGTAATAATAATCAGATAGGGATCTCACGTCGTCAGTTATCTAGCGGTTATATTATTATGAGCATTTAGGTATTTAGTCGAGTTGTATCGAATCGAGTGTATGAGTCGAGTTGTATTAGTCGAGTGTATAAGTCGCGTTGTATGAGTCGAGTCGTGGTTACAGGTTATTAGCGTCTTAGTGTTTTAATGTTTCACGTATTTTCTTTATATGGGGTATTTACGTCAATGTCATCGGGGTTCTATATACCTTAGGTCTTGTATGAGATATGAAGTAATGAAATAAATTTCTCTTTCTCTCTCAAGTTATTCCCTCTCTCTAGTCTCTCATCTTCCCCATTTCCAGGGTTAGAGTTGAGCACGACTCTCCTTCTTCCTCTCCCTTAGCATTCTCCGCGGGTGAGCTCGGCTCCCCTTGTATCTCCGCTTCCACCGCCACCGCCGACGAAGTTCCGAAGTAGGCTCATAGCAAATTTGGTACCAGAGTTGTCGATCAACCCCCACGGTGCGAGCTTACAGAACGACAGACTTCCCTCACCCACTCCTTCCAGCGCCATCGACCAACTTACGGAATCCTTTCTCCCAGGGAAAGACGCCATTCGGCGAGCAGCTTACGGAAGCCCCACGGTGTGCTCCTTCCAGCGACCATGTTGTGATCCTTCGCCCAGTGCCAGCGATCAACTTTTCTCCTTTGTCAAGCCCGCGGTGAAGACTCGCGATGCGCTCCTCGCACGATCCCCTCCCTCCCAACGATCGTCAGACTTACGTTCTTCCAGCATCGACGCTCCAGCCACACTCCACGGCTTCGCGCGATCGACCCCTCTAGCAACTCATCCTCATCCAGCGACATCGACAAAGTCAGCCTTGTCTTCGCCTTCGGTCGACGCTTCCTTGTGTGTCCTTGTCGATCATCTCAGTGTTGGTGTTTCCATGGTGATCTGGAAGTGGTCAAATATCTAGTCTCACTGCTAACGCGATATGAGCCTATAGGGTCGCACACAAGAGTGCTTGGAGAAATTGGAGGAAGAATCCTGTTGACAAGGGATCGGATTAAAGCAGGTTCGACGAGCTCAAAGTGCGTTCGACGAACGGCTAGCGTAGCGCGTTCGTCGAACGGCTAGTGTAGCACGTTCGTCGAACGACTAATGTAGCGCGTTCGTCAAATGGCTAGCGTAGCACGTTCGTCGAAAGGTTCGTCGAACGGCTAGCGTAGCGCGTTCGTCGAATGGCTCGTAGCACGTTCGTTGAACGGCTAGCGTAGCGCGTTCGTCGAACGGCTCGTCGAACGGCTCGTCGAACGGCTCGTCGAACGGCTAGTGTAGCGCGTTCGTCGAACGGTTCGTCGAACGGCTAGCGTAGCGTGTTCGTCGAACGGTTCGTCGAACGGCTAGCGTAGAGCGTTCGTCGAACGGCCAGCGCGTTCGACGAACGCTGGCCAGTTCGTCGAACGCAGTGTTCGACCTATTTATCTTCGCCCGACGCTTCTCTTTTTCGCTGGGGGTATAAAGAATACGATTCTTTTAACCTAATTACCCGATTTATTTTTGGCGATATGTTTTGCGAGAGAGAGCAATGGAAGAGTTCCGCAAGGCTTCTGACGGAAGTGTTCCGACCGGTCGATCCCGCCGCCGTCGCCGCCTCTCCCTGTCGTCGGACCTAGCAGTCTGTGGGAGACGTAGAGAGCAGTTCTTCTCCGACCTAGATCTTGTGCGACAAGAGGCTAGGGTTCTTCAGCACTCGTGTGGATTTCCCGTAGAGGCGCAGATCTATTTCAGTGCTTGGAACTCAAGTTTTGTTCTCTGGATCTGCCATTGGAGCACCTCGGTTGAGTATAGACTCAACCCCCTTCAGGTATATATTCTGCAATGTGTTGTGGCTATTATTTTATTTCTTGAATCAATGAAATCGCAAGTTCCTTATAACTTTTTAGGGTTGTTCTAGTTAATTTATTCCGCTGCGCATATATGATATGATGTATTATCATTACTGAAATGGTATTAAGAAAACCCAACAGTGGTATCAGAGCCAGGTTTGCAATCTAATGTGTGTAAATCAGAAATTTAGAAGTGTTCTAAATGTCTGAATTTCTTCCTGGGTGTTTGGATTTCGATGAAGTGTTCTAAATTGGAACACCACCAGGAATGCATGTGATTGCGTTGTGATTTTATTGTTTCAGAAATTGTGTCTCCTTAGCAGTAACTGTCCCTCTAATTGGTTTGTGAAACCAAATGTCTTAGATTTTGAACCTGACATTGAGAGACGAGCTTGTCTACTGCATAAGTGGAGTTGTTTTGCCTGTGTCAAATGCATGTAAATCTGGAGATTTAGAAATGTTCTAAATGCTCAGATTTAGCCATTTTCTATCAAAGCGTTGATAATTTTATTTTGTGCACATCTGGGATGTATTTGGTTGTGAATGTTGTAATTTTATTATGTGCACATTGATTAATTGTTAATCAATTTTATAAATAAAATCCTTTATCCAATATTAAGTATACGGATGCCTTCCGATGGATGACACTCTTCCTGCCTTGATCGATGAAGTGTGGGCTTGCCAAAACAAGGTGCATTAATCTATCTTGGTAAGGGTGCGAGCGGATAATTGTGATATCCCACTGTCGACATTGGGTCCAACTTAACTGGGTGACCTCAAAAGTTGAGTGCCTAGAGGCATTGGGTTGGCATGCACCATATGATGGATGCGAATAAAGAGTTATTCACCAACCATACAAGAGTTGCATAGTGATGCAATTGACAAGTGTTGCCTACCTAAATAACCGCATTATGAGAGGAACGGCAAAGCGGACTCGTTGTGTTGGTGAAATACGGATCTTGTCCACTAAGAGAGTAGCTCGCATAAACTCTCTGAATTGATATTAAGAGTATCAATTTGAGTAAAATAGTGGAGTATTTAATAAAAGACCTTATTAAAATAAAAAATGTATTTTGAAATATAATACTAAAATATATTTTGCATTATTTTGTAGAATTTTCATGGCAAATACTTCACACTCCACGTTGTCCCTGAGAACCATCATTGAGAAGGATAAGCTCAATGAGACGAATTTCCTAGACTGGTTCAGGAACCTGAGAATTGTTCTCAGGCAAGAGCGTAAGCTCTATGTCCTTGAAGAAGATCCCCCCCGAGGAGCCAACCACTACTACACCTCGTGCAGATAAAGATGCTTACAAGAAGTATGGAGATGACTCCTTGGATGTTGAATGTCTCATGCTTGCGACCATGAACTCTGAGCTTCAGAAGCAACATGAGTTGTTACGAGATGGTAGAGCACCTGAAGAAAATGTTTCAAGGGCAAGCTCGCCAAGAGAGGTTTGACATATCCAGGGCGTTATTTCAGTGTAAGATGGGAGCTCGGGACCCAGTAGGAACTCACGTACTCAAGATGATTGGGTATATAGAGAACCTTGAAAGACTGGGGTTTCTGTTGGGCCAAGAGTTGGCCACTGACCTGATCCTGCAATCGTTGTCGGACAGTTATGAGCAGTTTGTCTTAAATTACAATATGAATGAAATTGACAAGACACTGCCCGAGCTCCTAGGCATGTTAAGAACTGTTGAGATCAATATGAAGAAGGTCAAGCCTGCTAACCCCATATTGATGGTGCATAAAAACAAGGGCAAGACCAAAGGATTCAAGAAGACTAAGGTGGGACCTAAGTCATATATTGATCCCAAGTCTTCAGCACTGAAAAACAAGGGCTTGGCTAAGGAAGGGAAGTGTCACCATTGTGGTAAGGCAGGGCATTGGAGGAGGAACTATCCCCTCTATCTTGAAGATCTGCAAAAAAAGAAGGGAAGTGTGACTTCCACTTCAGGTATTTTTGTTATAGAAATAAACTTTTCTGCTCCTTCATCTTGGGTATTGGATACCGGATGTGGTTCTCACATTTGTACGAATGTGCAGGAACTGACATGGAGAAGAATGCTGGGTAAAGGAGAGGTAGACCTGCGCGTTGGAAATGGAACAAGAGTTGCTACCGTTGTCGTAGGAGTGTATCGTCTTTCTTTGCCCACATGGCTTGTAATAGAATTAGATAATTGTTATTATGTTCCAGCCATAACTCGAAACATTATATCTAAGTCATGTTTACACATGAGAGGATTTTCTTTCATTATTAAGAACAATAGTTGTTCTATATTTATGAATGATGTTTGTTATGGTGTAGCCCAATTGTTTAATGGCTTATATGTTTTGAACTTAGATCAGCCTATTTATAACATAGAAAATACCAAACGACTAAAAACAAATGACTCGAACCACACGTACCTTTGGCATTGTCGTTTAGGCCATATAAACGAGAAACGCATATCCAAGCTTCATAGAGATGGACTACTGGACTCATTTGATTATGAATCATTTGAGAGATGCGAGTCATGTTTGTTAGGCAAAATGACGAAAGCCCCTTTCATTAGTTGTAGTGAGAGGGCTGATGATCTCTTGGGTATAATACATAGTGATGTATGTGGACCCATGAGTTCTATGGCTAGAGGCGGGTACTACTACTTCGTTACATTTACTGATGATTTCAGTAGATACGGATACGTGTTTCTTATGAAAAACAAATCCGAAACCTTTGAAAAATTCAAAGAGTTTAAAAATGAAGTAGAGAACCAACTGAAAAAAGGATAAAAGCACTCCGATCTGATCGAGGTGGCGAATATCTGAGTAATGAGTTTCGTGATCATCTGAGAGAGATTGATATTGTATCATAGCTCACTCCGCCTGGAACACCACAACATAATGGTGTGTCTGAGAGGAGGAATCGTACTTTGTTAGACATGGTACGGTCGATGATGAGTCGTGCAGATTTGCTCGTTTCCTTTTGGGGATTTGCTTTAGATACTGCTGCTTTCACATTAAATCGTGCTCCAACGAAAACGGTTCTAAAGACACCATATGAGATATGGACTGGGAAGCGTCCTAGTATGTCTTTTATTAAGATTTGGGGCTGTGAGGCATACGTGCGACGTCAAATGCCTGACAAGCTGGAACCCAAGTCGGATAAGTGTTATCATGTGGGATATCCTAGGGAAACCAAAGGGTATTATTTCTACCTGTCGTCCGAGGGCAAAGTGTTTGTCGCAAGGACTGGCGTCTTTTTGGAGAAAGAGTTCTTATCCAGAAAGACTGCAAAGGTGGAACTTGAGGAAGTTCAGAACCACAAACAATAGCTGAACCGATTTTAGAACCTGAGCAAGGACTACAAGTTGTTGTAGCTAGAGAGTCTGCTCAAGAAACACAAGTCCTGCGTAGATCTGATAGACCAAGATTTGAGCCTGAGATATATAGATTTCTCGTGTCTCAAATAGGTAACGTGTTGCTTATGGATCATGATGATGAGTCTGCAACCTATCAAGAGGCTATGTGTGGACCTGACTCCGAGAAGTGGCTTGAGGCAATGAAATCTGAAATAGATTCCATGTATGCAAACCAAGTTTGGACCTTGGTTGAACCACCTGAAGGGGTACGACCCATAGGGTGCAAGTGGGTCTTCAAGAAGAAGACCGACATGGATGGGAATGTACAGACATTCAAAGGCCGATTTGTGGCTAAAGGTTTCAGGCAAATTCATGGTGTTGACTATGATGAGACCTTTTCTCCTGTAGTCATGGTCAAGTCCATCAGAATTCTACTTGATATTGCTGCGTATTATGACTACGAGATCTGGCAAATGGATGTCAAAACGGTTTTCCTTAATGGAAACCTCCTTGAGGAAGTGTATATGACACAACCCGAGAGTTTTGAATCTCCAAATGAAGCCACTAAAATATGCAAGTTGAATCGATCCATTTATGAATTGAAACAAGCTTCTCGAAGTTGAAATCTTCGTTTTGATGAGAAAATCAAAGAGTTTGGTTTCATCAAGAACGAGGATAACCTTGTGTTTACAAGAGGATTAGTGAGAGCATTGTCGTTTTCCTGATATTGTATGCGGATGACATACTGTTGATCGGAAATGACATTCCGACCCTGCAAGCTGTTAAGAACAGGCTAGGGGACTGCTTTTCTATGAAGGACTTGGGTGAAGCGACTTATATACTTTGTATAAAGATCTATAGAGATAGATCGAAGAAGTTGCTGAGTTTGACCCAGAGTACATACATTGAGAAGGTGTTGAAACGGTTCAACATGCTTGAGTCCAAGAAAGGATTCTTACCCATGTCACATGGTGTGAGTCTCTCTAAGGATCAGTGTCCAAAATCTTTGGAAGATAAGGACCGCATGAAGTTGATTCTATATGCTTCGGCAATTGGATCAACCATGTACGCAATGTTATGTACTCGACCTGATGTCTCTTATGCTTTGAGCATGACTAGCAGATATCAGTCTGATCCTGGTGAGAGTCACTAGATTGCAGTCAAGAATATCTTAAAATACTTGAGAAGGACTAAAGATGTATTATTGGTGTATGGTGAAGAGGAAGAGCTCGTCGTAAAGGGTTACACAGATGCTAGCTTCCAGACTAATAGGGGCGACTCAAAGTCCCAATCAGATTTTGTATTTTGCATTAATGGAGGAGCTGTAAGTTGGAAGAGTTCCAAGCAGGAGACAGTTGTTGATTCTACAACTGAGGCCGAGTATATCGTTGCTGCAAATGCGGCGAAGGAGGCTGTGTGGATTAGGAAATTCATCAGCGAGCTTGGTGTAGTTCCTAGCATTGTTGATCTCGTAGTTCTCTACTGTGACAACAACGGTGCTATTGCACAAGCTAAGGAACCTAGATCTTATCAGCGCTCCAAGCACATACTTTGGCGGTTCCATCTTATTCGAGAGATTGTCGATCGAGAAAATATGAGCATATGCAGAGTACCGACTGAAGAAAATATTGCGGATCCACTGACGAAGTCTCTTGCACAGAGAAAGCATGATGGTCATACTAGATCAATGAGTATTAGATACCTGAATGATCGTCTCTAGTGGGAGTCTTGTGGATTGTATTTGTCGGTTGTTGATTATTCATGTGATGAATAGAGTACTTTATATTTTATTTTACATTTATGGCAAGTTCTTTTATTATGTCAAATGTTTTTACTGATAAATTAATTAGCATAATAAATGCCCTCAAATGTTTGCTTCCATAAGAATTCAAGTATGTGACTGAATGTGAGGGCCTATGTTTATAAGAAGCTTCATTCTTAAATGGTCCCTGGTCGCAGTATCATCTTAGAAGTTCAGGGCGATGATAATACATATAGACTAGCATGTGCGTTGACTGATGATCGGTTCTCACAGGTCATGATATTGTGATATCAAGTCATCACATGGGTACTTGTTAGTGAACAAGTTGTACTGGACAGACCCACCTTGAGACTACTGTGTGGATTGTTGTATGAACGTGTCACAAGTAGGTCTCATCTGACAATGGTGTTTGTGGTTCTTCGAACTGAAGTCACAACATTCATCAAGTGAGGAAGATCGTACTTTGATGTCATCTAAAGTCTTCCTTGAGAAAGGTTGATGATAAGGGTGGTTATTGGGTATGTTGAGATTCATTTGGGTGTTTGTGTGTGAGCAGATATGAGATTTGTCCTCCTATATGACAGAAGTTACATCCATGGGCCTCTTGATGGAATGAGACTGAGAAATGCATGGTCATGCTTGGTTGAGTCAATATGTGATATTGAGCTCACCATTTTCAGACAGTCTATTCTAGATCAAGGAATTATGATTGAACAATTACGAGGGTGACACGGTCCATGCCTCTAGTTATATCCGGGTGTAAGAGACAAAGGGACATGACAACACTGATACATTGGTCAAAGACAGGCTTGTCGAGTTATGAACTCCTATTGCTTGGGTAGCAATGATGCATTGCTAGATGCCGCTCATTGTTTGTGAGACTTTTATTTGATACGTTCAAGATCATGTGGGAGACTGTTGGTGTTTCCATGGTGATCTGAAAGTGGTCAAATATCTAGTCTCACTGCCAACGCGATATGAGCCTATGGGGTCGCACACAAGAGTGCTTGGAGAAATTGGAGGAAGAATCCTGTTGACAAGGGATCGGATTAAAGCAGGTTCGACGAGCTCAAAGTGCGTTCGACGAACGGCTAGCGTCGCGCGTTCGTCGAACGGCTAGTGTAGCACGTTCGTCGAACGACTAATGTAGCGCGTTCGTCGAACGGCTAGCGTAGCACGTTCGTCGAACGGTTCGTCGAACGGCTAGCGTAGAGCGTTCGTCGAACGGCTAGCGTAGAGCGTTCGTCGACCGGCTCGTCGAACGGCTAGCGTAGCGCGTTCGTCGAACGGCTCGTCGAACGGATAGCGTAGCGCGTTCGTCGAACGGTTTATTGAACGACAAGCATAGCGCGTTCGTCAAACGGTTCGTCGAACGGCTAGCGTAGCGTGTTCGTCGAACGGCTAGCGTAGCGCGTTCGTCGAACGGCCAGCGCGTTCGACGAACGCTGGCCAGTTCGTCGAACGCAGTGTTCGACCTATTTATCTTCGCCCGGCGCTTCTCTTATTCGCTGGGGGTATAAAGAATACGATTCTTTTAACCTAATTACCCAATCTATTTTTGGCGATCTGTTTTGCGAGAGAGAGCGACGGAAGAGTTCCGCAAGGCTTTTGACAGAAGTGTTCCGACCGGTCGATCCCGCCGCCGCCGCCTCTCCCTATCGTCGGACCTAGCAGTCTGTGGGAGACGTAGAGAGCAATTCTTCTCCGACCTAGATCTTGTGCGACAAGAGGCTAGGGTTCTTCAGCACTCGTGTGGATTTCCCGTAGAGGCGCAGATCTATTTCAGCGCTTGGAACTCAAGTTTTGTTCTCTGGATCTGCCATTGGAGCACCTCGGTTGAGTATAGACTCAACCCCCTTCAGGTATATATTCTGCAATGTGTTGTGGCTATTATTTTATTTCTTGAATCAATGAAATCACAAGTTCCTTATAACTGTTTAGGGTTGTTCTAGTTAATTTATTCCGCTGCGCATATATGATATGTTGTATTATCATTTCTGAAATGGTATTAAGAAAACCCAACACTCAGTGCATGCCTTTGACATTCCAACCTGTTGCTCGCCAAACTCGAGCCGCCCTCCCTTTTCCATCCTCGATCCCTGCGCCTTCATCTATCGAGCCGCCCGACACACAAGCAGTTGCCTTTTCGAACAACCCGCCTTTTCCTGCCTTGAGGAGGCCCACCTGTTGCGCGTCTGTTCCATTGATTAATTGCTTTAGTTAATTAATTATTGATGTTGGACATGAAAATAAGCGTCGATGATGCGGTTATCCTCCATTCGATGATGGCTTCATATCAGGCCTCCATGCCGCGACTCATAGCCAACATTGGCCTATTTCTTCCGCTTCCTCAGCGCACCTGTCATTCCACCCGACACTTGTTGTCTTCCCTTCCATACCAGCTTGCCCGGTCCCACCACCGCCTACGCAACTTCCACCTTCCCCGCCGCAGATTCTACTAGAGCAGTCGCCGCTCGCACCGACGGTCGCAGAAGTTCCTCCGCTCTCCACAATTCTTGTCGCCCCACCATCACCGTCAGTGGTTCTCGCCCCGCAGTTTACACCACTAGCATCGTCGCCTCCAAGCCCAATGGTGGTGCATTCCCAGTGTGTGTTGTCACCATCAATCCTCATGGTCGCCATCTCGCAACCTCTACTAGGCCAACCGCTCTGTCAGCCCCTCTAGATTTCTTCCTTTCGTCGGCCGCTCCCCAGTCGGCGTCGCCGCAGCTGACCTACGGCCTGGTCTTTCGTCTCCCTCAACCGTCCACCGAGCGCAATCGCCCCGACTCCAGCTCTGTCTGGCAGTCTCCCCTCCGCAAATTCCTCTTCCACGCCAGCTCCTTGGAGTCGTTTATGATACCTGGTGCATGTTGACAACCCGCCGCTCGACGCCGCCTCCACTGTAGTGACGCGCTACAAGGAGTTGTTCTGGAGGGAAATCAAAGAGCTAGATGCTCAGGTCATACAAAACTGTTCGAGCTTGAGGACAAACTCGATTTGAAGAACGGGTGGAATGATAGGGGTCCCGCGCCGTCAATCATCTAGTGGTTATATTATTATGAGCTTTTAGGTATTGAGTTGAGTTGTATCGAGTTGAGTGTACGAGTCAAGTTGTATTAGTCGAGTGTATGAGTCGTGTTGTATGAGTCGAGTCGTATCAAGTCTAGTCGTAGTTATAGATTATTAGCGTCGTAGTGTTTTAATGTTTCACGTATTTTCTTTATATGGGGTATTTACGTCAATGTCATCTGGGTCCTATATATAGGCCCCCTTAGGTCTTGTATGAGTTATGAAGCAATGAAATCAAGTTCTCTTTCTCTCTCAAGTTCTTCGCTCTCTCGAGTCTCTCTTCTTCCCCATTTTTAGGGTTGGGGTTGAGCACGGCTCCCCTTCTTCCTCTCCCCTTGCATTCTCCGGCTCGGTTCCCCTTGTATCACCACTTCCACCGCCACCTCCAACAAAGTCCTGAAGTAGGCCCATAACATAATCTCGTCAGGACAATCGACCCATGTAGCCTACATAGGCGGTTGATGTAACCAAGCCACTAGAACTTGATCGATCTATTTCCCTCGTGCACCTCGGAGCAACGCCCTAGAATAGCTGCGAGTGTACATAATAGTAATGGGGCAGCCATGTCCAATAGAGTTGAATCCTTCACGGGGTGATCCCCAACAACGCATTTTAGCTAAGACACATGAAGAATAGGGTGGGCGTAGCTCTGGGGCGGAAGGTGTGTGCGGTACACCGCCTCCCAATACGGTCCTCCAAAAATGGATTGAAGAAACGTGCGACTAACTTCGGTTAGCCACAAATGGCAACGAATGTTTGTCGATGCAGACGGAATTTCATAAAAATAGGGTATCCCCATTTGGAATTGCTTATTGGCCATATTGAGCATCTTTTGTTGCACAAGATGGAGATCCATTAATTGTTGAAGGATCTCTTCGAGGTGCCACAATTGAGTACTAAAAGCCTTAACGTTGCATTTTCCAGGTAGGTGATGTGACAAAATTGGAGATGGTCAGTCAAATAACGCTTGAAATGAAATTGTGCTGGCAGCATAGTGAAAAGTAATTTTGTAAGGATATTGATGGAGATAATCCTTCACCATCGGATCGTCGCAAGGCGGGACCAACTTTTGTCTACTCATGCAGGAGAGCTTGATCTGATTCGTGATTCCACTCAGCATATGCGGTCGTATCCGCGTTTACATATTTTTTATATAATATGTTGTTGTGTCCATGTATTATTTAGTCAGATCGAGTTCCTTATGTTAAGTTGATTTAAGTTTGCTCTAGTTTTATTTGCTATAATAGGCAATGGGGGTTGCAGGAAGGAGTATTGCAGATTTTGGACAAGCTTTCTCCAAAATCAGTGATCATCTGAGGTGCTGACTATGCAACCCTAGGTGACGACTCCTAAGTAAAGTTTCTCCCTTCGCCTCTCCCACTCACCTCGGCGCCTGCACACTTCTAGTTGTCTTTCCTCAATATAAACCTGACAGCTTCCCTCCCTTCCCGCCTGTCCCTCCACGCTAAACCCGCAAACCACCACACGTGAAAGCCGCCGGACCCCCTCACGTGAAAGCCGCCAGCCCAAACTCCTCTGCATCCTAAGCTACAACCCCCCCCCCCCCCCAATTCAAGACCTTAGTTTACTATTCATATGCATGTTAGAATTTTGTGCTCATACACAATTGTGTGACTTGTAATTTGAATAGCTCTGCTCATGAAGATGGGGTGTCCTATGGATCTCAAAACTCCATGCAAATGGATTACCCCGTAGGCGAAGGTGTCGGCAGGATCGGGATCGGGATTGGGCGAGTCCGACAGGAGCAGTCGGTGGCGAATCTGGGCGATGTAGGAGGGATCGGGGTTGGGCGAGTCCGACAGGAGCAATCGACGGTGGATCCAGGCGCTAGAGGCGGGATCGGCGAGTCGGGCTGGATTCGAATAGGCTGGGGGCGCTTCCTGTTCGCAAGACTGCGCGTGGGAGAGCTGGGCGGGATCGGGGCCGGAGGCGAGATCGGCGTCGAGCGGCTGGGAGTCGCACAGAACAGTCGCAGTAGAGCACCGACGGCCGGAAGGCGGGCGGTGAGGCAGGTCGGACCAAATATTACATACTCGAGGGAAGAATCCGGCAAGGGGAAGGGTCGGCGGAGGTGAGGGAGAAGAGAGGGATTAGGGTTGAGAAGAACTTAGGGAGCAACCCTAAACCTTAACATTCATCCAAGATAAAAAAAACTAATACAATCATACTCCCCTTATATAGCCGTGGGGGTGCGACTAACAATATCCGGTCTGCGGATAACGAAAGACAAAAAAAATCAAAATGAATACAATCCCTAGGTCGAGCATCGACGGTCTCCTCCTTAATCGATGGACTAGCATCTGTCACCTTCCTCTGCGCGTGAACTCGCCTTGGCGTGAGCGACCGTAACAAGGAGCATTAGGATGGAAAAAAGGGCTATAACTCAAACCGATCTAAATAGCATTTCATGTCCACGAGCCAATAGCTAAAGGATTCGGGACTCGAGAGACCATCGAATGGTGAGGCAATTCTCTGAAACTTATACTCGAGATCCTCCTTGAATTGAAGATCATCGTAGTAACCGCCCCTAACATAATCGAGTTCTGTCGAAAAACCAACACGATCCCTACGGGTGTGGGGCTGGGGACGAAGATGATCATCGCAATAATCATCCCTAGCATGGTTGAACTGTGTCAAAGAATCAATGCGATCTCTACGAGCAGAGGGCTGGGGATGCGGATGATCATTGTAATAGTATGAAAATCTCCTTGAATTCTATGAGAATGAGTATAGACAGACTCGGGTTCCTCAAATAGAGGAGAGAATTTAAGTAGGCCGACAGCTGTTTGGAGGGGAAGATTAGGATGTGGCTATTGTTTGGAGGGGATGGTGGTTGGTGGGGCATTGACAAGGCTAACAATCAAGGGAAGCAAGATACAAACCTAATAAGTCAGCACTTTAGGGTTTCGTGGAGTCCACACCACCAAAGATTGATGGATTCCGGGAAGAATGTCTCCAAAATCTACAATAGCCGTCAAACCAGCCTCTCCTCCTTATTTATAATGAAATACACTTACGAATACCTTCTTGGACATCTATGATTGGTCGTACATGATGGTTGTATGATATCGCTAAATAAAATACTAAGAAAATAAAACAAATACATGAAAAATATCGAAACGTCGCTTTGAATGCCACCACGGACTTGGATAGTCTATTGGGCGATGCCAAATATGGTAGGTAACCATTCGACTCCGAACATGCATCAAAATTCGTGCTCCAGTATCTCGTCGATTCCCATCACATGATATTCCCAACATACTTGCCTAGCTTTTTATATTATTTTGAAACCCTACCATTGAATGCATTGTCTTAGCTAGCACTAGCCATCAATGGACAATAACACACATAAATCAAACGAGTGAATAACGGTAAAGGGATTTGGAAATTGAGACAAGTTGCGGGGGATATAAGATTACTCCATGGGATTTTTCTAAAATCCAACAAATTCGCAAGCGGTGCAGGGATTTGGGGATTGAGACAAGTTGCGGGGGATATAAGATTACTCCATGGAATTTTTCTAAAATCCAACAGATTCGCAAACAGAAGAAAGTACTCACATATCTCCATTAGTAAGGAAGCTGGCCTCCATTCTCACACCAATATATGTCATCATCTCAACTTATTTCTTTCACGAGAAATGCTCCCTCGAAGAGGAAGAAGTTATAACTACATTGTTTAATGATAATTATACGACAAGCACCGTTATTTATGGTGCTTTGTGTTCTCTTTGGTGTTAATTTAATGTTTGAAGACATTTTATTGATCATAATTAAAAACATTTTTTAGTGAATACAATTGCTTTGTATTTAAACGTTTTATAGAGTATTTTGACATATAATTGCTTTGTATTTAAACGTTTTATAGAGTATTATGACATATAATTGCTTTGTAAAACTAAACTCGCAACAACCATATTTTTTTGTAATATTTGATATAATCTCTTTGTATTTATACGTTTTATAGAATTTATGACATAATTGCAATATTTGATCAATTGAAGCATTTTATACCTATAATTACAAAATCTGATAAAATAAAGCATTTTATGGATTTAAATTAAAGCATGATTATTTCAATCATTTGGCAAAAAAAACAGTGCTCTCATAACAGCCTCCCAAACATCAAAGAACTTTTGGCTTTTTGGACAGCACTTGGGTAGTTGAGTTTCAAAACAACAGAAATAACTTTAGCAATAGTTGCTTCAAACAGTAACTTTCATTGCAACATATTTACAAAGGAATTAACAAACTACAACTGGGCCCTTTTATAGACCCTTTCTACAGTCCGTTTGGTTGCACATAATTGAAATTGGAGGCATAAATTGGGTTGACATAATTGAAATTAGTCTAAATTTCAATTAAGATGTTCGACAAAACAATATAATTGAGTGCATAAATAAAGTTAATTAATTCTACTTTTCGGTTGCATGATAGAATTCAGTTATAAGAATTTTAATTTTAATAATAGAAAAATAAATTAGTGGCAATTGTCTCTTATAATATATTTTATAAGATCATCTCCATTAATTAAACAACTTAAACTCATCACATGGTTTATAGTAGATAGCATATCCACTTAACTTTCTCCACCTGTCTCAAGAAATTTCTTCAAAAATCTCACTAAAATTCTCTCTCCAGAAATATTTCCCTAGAAATTTCTCTCCGAAGAAACTCACTAGGATTCTCTCAAGAGTTCCTTCTAATTAGGATTCTCCTACTTAAAATTTTCTCTGGTAATTTTATTTCTCTATAAATCTCATCGGGATTCTATCCAGAAATTTATTCCTCATGAGTTCTATCACATTCTGATTATCTCCCTCAGAATTTTTTCCATCAGAGAAATTTCTCTCTAAAACATCTCTTTTAATCACTCATAATTTTTTTAAGAATTTCTTTCTTAATGTTTTAACTTACTATAATTCTCTCACTCAAATATCTTCACTCTCCTCACCAAAAAGTCTCTAGAAACTTCATTAGAATTCTTTATCTATAAATTTATTTCTCAAAAGTTCTATTTCACTATGTTTCTCACTCAAATACTTTCTATCTAGAATTTTTTCGTTTTCTCTCTAAAATCTCATTAAGTTTCCCTCTAAATATCTCTCAAACATTTTATAACACTAGAATTCTCCCACTAAAATATTCTTTCTACAAAATTTCTCTTTTTTAGAAAATTCAAAAAATAATCTCATTAAGATTCTCTCTTTCGAAATTTATTTCACTGTGCTTTTTCTTTCTCACTTCAATAGATTTAATAGTTGATGAGATTCCCCAGTACCTTCCTATCGAGGTAAGAATAGAGGAATTGAGTTCATAGCCTACTTTCAATTACAATTTAAGGCTACATTAAGGTTTTACCAATACATAGCTATGATAATGAGGCATGGGATAATAAATTACACATGGTAATTACTAATTAACTATGTATTCTGGATTAGAAATTAATTGGTATGGTAGTTAAAAATCATTAAGATATTACTAGTGTACATGTTTTTATTATTTTAAGACTTATATAATCAAAAATTGTAATTTTGGTTAAACTAATTAAGTAAACAATTTATTATATTTTTGGTTAACAAGTTATAACTAATAGTGATTATGATAGGAAAACAGATTAATTAAGGTTTGGCTAAGATTTAATTAGAATACTTAATAGTTGGGTTCTAAATTATGAATTAAATAGAATTACTTATGATATCAAATGTAAAATAATTTTGTTTCCTACTTTTGGTGGCCAGACATGTTTTCTAATTTTTGTTACTGCAGACAAAGAATGAGTGTCCATACTTTTTTTATGTGAAAGCAAAACAAAATCAGAACAAAAACTAAAACAAAACAAAAATTAACAGGGCCACAATTTACTATTTGTTTTATATATTACATTTGATCTCAAACCAACTTACATCATATACGCTATTAGAACCCTACTTTGCCTGAGTAACTAGATGTTGGAGTTGCATCGAAGTCTTATGTATGATCGTATAAACATGTTTTATAATTTTTGTTACTGCAGACAGAGAATGAGTGTCCATACTTTTTATGTGAAAGCAAAACAAAATCAGAACAAAACAAACATTTACATGGCCACAATTTACTGTTTGTTGTATATATTACATTTGATCTCAAATCAACTTTACATCATATACGCTATTAGAACCCTACTTTTGCCCGAGCAACTAGATGTTGGAGTTCGCATCGAAGTCTTATGTATGATCGTATTGGGTTCAAGAGTTTTCTTAATATGTAGTTATATATGTTGCAAGACAAACAAGCTTAAAATCATCATGACCTCATAGAGATTTGTGGTTGAGAACAATGAAAACAATAATTTTAAAGAAAATATGGTTTGTGAATGAAATGAAGATGATCTCAACGCAAAGGAACATGCTGTTCAGTTTGGAAACTGATATATATCAAAAATAATATTACTTGTTGGACCAATAATATTTGCTTGTTGGACCAATAATATTTGCTTGTTGGACCAGTCCTAAACAGAGTTCAGGAGTGGGGCAACAATGGATGTAGTGCCTATAAAGACACATAAGCACAAAGCTTCCTACAGAACGGTTGCCCTACATGACCAATGGGTGGTAAATGAACTGCTTAAAAAATGATTTAGTTAGGAAATCAAAGATCTAGCACATTTCCTATTTTAGACATATAATATCCTGAATCTGATGAGAGGGGTCTGATAAGGATGAGGAGTACTTTGAGGGCAGTGAACCTCATACAAGGAATCTCCTGACAGGCTTGTGGAATGATAGACTTCTAGAATGATAAACTTCTAGGTGAAATAAGATGCAGGAATGAAACCAATCTCACATCAGAATTGGAGGAAAAGTTGTTGGGCTTAAGCAATAACTTGAGGGCAGTGAACCCCAAATACTCGTAAGCCACCTATGGAAAAGGGTAAAACTGTGCGGTTCAGCTCAGTATGAACTGAGATGAACCAAAGCGGACAATACTTTGGATATTGTTTGGTCAGGTGTTACAAGGAAAATAACTCCTATTACTCTTATTTTTAAATATGATGGAAGCCAAGATTTGAACCCAAAATCCAAACAATACAAGCCCTGACAAAGCAGCTCCTGACAGGCTTCTAGGATGTCAAGTTTCTAGGTGAAAGATAGTGGAAAAATGTATTAAATCTCATATTAGAATTGGAGAAAAAGTTGTTGAGTTTATGTAATAGTTTGGACCCTAAATATAAGAGGCGTCTTTTCAGAGCAACTGGTGGAGTCGTATTGAAAACTATGTAGTTAAGTGTGTTCTGGTGGGAGTAGTCCTGAGATAGGTGGCCTCCTGGGAAGTGCTCGTAGGCCACCTATGAAAATAGGTAAAACTGTGGTTCAGCTCAGTATGAGCTTGGATGAACCAAAATGAGTAATATTTCTGATATTGTGAGGGTTTAGTCGTTACAAATAGTATCAGAGCCAGACCACTTGCAGTACAATGTGTGATTCGGGGATGAATCATGTGCAAAACTGGTGGCCCTGTAGCATCCTGAATTCAATGAGGGCGGTATGATAAGGGAGGAGAGTGTCTTTGGGGCGGTGAAGCCCGGACAAAGTAGCTCCTTCCTAACAGACTTCTAGGTGAAAGAAAGTGCATGAATGAAACTAATCTCACATCAAAATTGGAGGAAAATTGTTTGGCTTATGTGTTAGTTTGAACCCTGAATATAAGAAGCGCTTCTTCAGAGCAACTGATGAAGTTGTGTTGAAAACTTTGTAGCTAAGTGTGCTCCGGTAGTAGTACCAGGATGAGTAGTTGCTTGAAAAATGCTAGTAGGTCATCTGTGAAAAATGGCAAAACAATGCAGTTCAACTCAATATGGACTAAGATGAACCAAAACAGACAAGTCACTCCCAAAAATAATTAAGGCTCAGTTTGGCGGAGCGTTTACACAGTGGTGTGCCGCTGTTTATTCTCCCGCCTCGCCAAACAGTAATTTTTAGGCTAGTAGTGTCAAAATCCACCGCCGTAAAATCGTGGAAAAACAGCGATTTGGAGTCGTGAATTTTTTTTTCACGACTCCAAAATCGTGAAGCGCGTGTTCGGACACTACCATCGTCTTCTGCCTCACACGAAATTTTCTCCTTTATTCTTCGCGGACGCGTAGCGCGCATTCGACTATCTTCTTCTCAGTATACCTTCACCCTCATCATCTTCCCCCGCCTCCCCTCATCGGCTAGAAACCCATACTGGTCCTTCTCTTTCCTCCTACCAATTTCTGTTGTAACTCTAATAGCATCATAAGATGCACCTGAAAGCCCTCTCCTTGTGTATCCAATGGTGTAGAGTCCACATTCCCATGTCCAACTGTTGGGAAATGGCTTTTTCGGGAGACAATCTTTTGAGAAGAACTCATTAGTCTGCATTAATTTCATTCCCAAAAACAAATCTGCCCAGATCTTTATTTCAACCAGTGGCCAAGACGACGGAGTCAACACAAATCTTTATTTCACCCGCTTTGATCCTTTCAAGTGCCCAGATATCGAGAACTGGAGTTCTTCCATGAGAGTTCTTTAGCTCAACGGGATCGACGAAAGGCCACTGCAAGCCATATTTCATCATGCTGCCAGCCTGCCAAGCACCAGCCATGATGGGAAGAGCATGATTTTGTCAACCAACCGCAGAAGCAACACTTTCATCAGAGAAACCGGCAGCTTGAAGGTTGACTTTTCAAATATCTCCCTTGGCAAAACTTGCTTTGTTGTATGAATTGATATTATTGTTGTATGGACTAGTTTTATTATTGGATTGTTATATAGTATTGTTATTTCTACATGACTACTTTTAAGTTGGAAAGCTTTTTGTTGTTAATTTTTTGCTCTAATTAAAAAAATTGGATTACACACCGCACAGCTGTTTTGCCAAACAGATTAAGCAGCTTCTATGTTTGAAACGGCACAGCAAACGTTGCTCTTCCAAATAGTTTCACAGATTCTGCCACCACTCTGCAAAACAGTTGATTATTTCACCACTGTTTCTCCAGTCGCTGCAGCTGAGCCAAACAGAGCCTAAGTCGGTGTGTGGATTCAGTAGTTGTTTCATTAGCAAATCTATCATCAAGCATATGTTTCCTTCGATATTATGGCTGATTTGATAATCATATTCGAAGTGGTTACCATGAGCTTGAACTCACAATTGAGATGAGCCGAGATTTCTTAAAAGTAAAGATTGATATCATACATTTTTTTTGTTATTCATTTTAAGACCACCAACGTGACAGCAATCATTACAAGGGAAATGACTTGCATCTTATCCTTAAATAAGTTATTTATGTTCTATCTTCAAGATTTCACTCTTTCACGAGCCAATTCAAAAGAAATAACATGGACTAAAATGTACATGAATTGAAAACAATAAACAAGTATCACCCTCATTACAAAACAAACATCTGGGGTGCTTCATGACAAAGCGAACAATCGAGGAATTATACAATATGAAGTATTCAACATGTATATGAGCTTGTGTGAACAATCGAGGAACAATCGAGGAATACTCCTAAGAGATTACTTCGTCAAACTGAAGGCCAATCGGTAATCTGCCGTCGCTAGCCACAATCTTTGAAGAGCACTCGTTAACGAAGGTGAATCAACAATTACTTTTGAATGAGTATTTCAAGATTAGGGATCACCAACACTAAAAAATAAATCAACATGGTGATCTGTTATTCGATTTATTCTCAACTAACCCATCAATGGAACGTTTTTTCCTCATTGAAACCACACAGGCTCATACATGTACTCATAAATACGTGTAATTTCAAAGAGAAAATGATTAGAAAATGAAATTTTGGTCCTTCTCTAATCAATGTGATAATTTTTTTTCATAACTCCTATTTAGAAATATAACCTCCATAAATCCTCCTTTTCATCCCTTGTTCTTTTAATTTTCCTGTGTTCTTGTGGTGATGTCATGTGCTATGAAGTAATATTTAATCTTTTTCTCCACTAATATTTTAGGTCTCAACAAAGTTCACAAAGAAAAGGAGAAAACCTGCTGATCGATGTCAGAAACATAGACAGTCCTCCTAATTATCTCTTCTCGTTGGGCCATACTAGTCCTGGTGTTCATCCGCCTATTTCCATGGCTATGACCAGTCTTCCCCTGATTTATTAAAAAGAAAAGAGAGAAATCAAAGGAAAGAACATGAAACGAAATTAAACTTTAAGCACAAACATCATTAGGATGTTTCGAGATTCTCACCCTTCTACTGACATTTGCATTGACACCATTCAGATAGCCGCTGTTTGGAAAACTGACGTTTGGATTCATTCCATGTAAGCCGAAGTTGGTAGAAAAGAAGCTGCCGATGCCGCCCCCAAAACCACTGGATCCATAGTTGGCTTGCGATGGCGGCACAAACTCCTCAGCCATAGGGTTCAACTTAGACAACAGTTCCTCCAGATCCCTCATGTCCTGTTTGAACCCAACCTCCCCATTTGCCCTCCCGCGGCCATTAGGAAGCTGAGGTGCCGTCGCCTCCGCCTTCCCCGAAAACTGTTGGGTCGCCGGCGGTTTGAAGACCTTAATTTGGAATTCCGAGAAGGATGAGTCGTGGTGTGGACGCAACACAGTACCGGGGATACGCGCCGCATCGAAATGGCCCTTATGGTCCTCCTTCACGCCGCCGGCGTCGAGTTCGCGTCTGGACGAAAGACTGGAACCGTCCGCGTTGTCCAGGACAGCCATGATCAGACCGATCGACCGATCGCTGCTATACTTAAGACGCCGATGATGCTATAACGGCAGTAGAATCCGGGGACCTTGCCTTCGCCTTTTTTGACTGCCAGCGCCTTGCCCTCAATAGATCGCCGAAGATCGAACGACGGAGGGGGAGGAGCAGAGGAAATGTCAGAGAACTTCAATGTGTGCACGGATCGTGATTCAGAGAATGAATGCGCGAATAGAGACAGAGTGGAGGAAGAAAGACGATGGCATTAAAATTTGAGCTTCCGATGATTCCGTTTCCTACCCAGTTTGTATTTTGATTTTTCTTCTTCGACTTCTAAGCTCTCTCTATTTGAAGAGTTCTCTTGTCACTTCCTATGGCTCTCTCTCTCTCTCTCTTCTCTCTCTCTCTCTCTCTCTCTCTGGGGAGCAGACCACCAACTCTGAGAAGACGACTCTGTGCACGTAACGACGTTAGGATACGTGGCGGCAGATGGACGCGTCGGATTATGGAGGTTGCGATCGTGAGTTGAATAGTGCGGAGGTGGGAGAAATGGGAATCGGATAATGGCAGTTTGCGATTGTACGGATGACGTACCACGTGTGGCACGAGTTATGAGCTAATCGGTTGAAAGGGGAAAAATTCTAAATCCTAATAATAATAGTTGAAGTTTTGTTTCGTAGGTTATGCTGATTAATAAGCTCCTCCATAGGCGCGGTCCATTCAAGGGCGGATTCAGAAATTTTAACAAGGGGGGCCAAGAAAAAGAGGCGGTGAGATGGCCAGCAAGGCCGATAGAATATAGGTCGGCGGAGCTATGACGGGTCGCGGAGGTGGTGTGGCCGGGGGTGAAAATTGCGGCTCGACTGGTGGGTCCACAAGATTTCTCAAACGGGGCTGGGCTCGATGAAACGAGCAATGGGCGGGTCGAGAAGAAATGGCAAGCGTGCCGAAGGCAGATGACCCGGGAATCGAAAAAGGTCGCTCCTATATGTGCGGTCAGCAAGGACGACACACACGAGTGATTGAGCGGATTTGATCAATAAGGATCTCGTGAGGAGCGAGCAGGCGCATCTGGTAGGGTGCCGAAAAGGGAGATTTATGGAGACTTCAACTGTGGTTGGGGATGACGGGACGGTGACAGGATGAAAACGGAACGACGAGTGTTGTTGCTTCCCCTTGACAAGTGCTTCGTTTACTAAATGTATGTCTTCGTCGATGGCGATAGGGATCGTGGAAGCGTCGGAGATGGCATATGCATGGAATAGACTCGTTGGTCATGCTATGAGTTGTCGGCGTGCTTGCTGGAGATGACGCAAATGTTGTGCTCGTCTACTAGTGTAAATGGGCTGCATGCTTGCGGAAACCGAAGAATCATGGAGGATCAAAATGACAGCGGCTTCGTAGAGGGGACCAGACATGGTCTTTCTCTCGTAAAATAAACTTGAAGGCCTCCATCTTATCGAAGTCGTTTCTCCTATCCGGCCACCATTTTTGACGTGTAAGTAGTAAAAATTCATTGCCTTGACGAGAGGAATCCAAATTCACTAATGATTTTTGCAAAAGTCTTGGGGTCCCGGGCCCCCGCACCTAGATCTACCCCTGGGTCCAACCCAAAATACATGATTTTCTTTCATTCATTTCTCGCGCCGCTCGATCACGACCCCTCCCTGATCCCTCTCGACGATGACGAGTCCCCTTCAACTCCAGCTCCTCCATATGCTCGATCTGACGACGCCCACGAGCCCTCTCCCTTTCACCAATGATGTACAACCCTCATTCTCCGAGGGTGGGTCCGTCTAAAGGCCACGTAAGCAGAAGTCAAAGTCAACGGTCAGCATTAATATCAGACGGCGCAACAGGATCAGGAGACTTGGGAGTGCGAGTAGGAACTTGCTCGCCCATATGACGAGGAAGAAAGGCGTACCCGGAGTTCGCTACCCGGCCGAGCGAGAAGGTCGTAGGCCTGGACATTCTCGCTTATGGACGACTTGCACCAACCAACTCGCCAGTTTAGGCCGAGATCCCCGCCTACTCGCCTGCCTAGGCCTTTGCTCAAATCATCTCCAAGGGGATCAGGGATAGTCGTCTGCTTCCTCTCCCTCAAGATTTGTCTATAAATAGACCCCCAGGGGTACCAGGAATGACACTGGTAAAAAATTAGAGCTTCATCCCCCTTATAGGCGAGAATCCTCCCTAGCCAGTGCCTTCCTAGTACCAAGCTCGGTCATTCGTGGTTTTGGAGGAGAAGACTCATTTGAGCTTCTTGGTACGTGGTGGGACCTCCCTGCCGCAGCACCTGGGGTCCTGTTGTTCTTTTTCTGAGCCCTCTTCGTCGTTGCCAGTCAGACCTTCTCGTCGGACTGCTGGGCGAGTAGCCTCCGGCTGCATTGATCCGAATTTTGGAGCCGGGATTGTACAGGCTTCAACACTTTGGTGCGGTGAGGGCTCGGGCGCAGAGGCCGCAGGATTGATCGGAGCCACCTCCTCGCCCGGCGGGTTAGGGCGACGATCGGAGGACCCCCTCTTCCTCTTGTGGGTATCCGAACCTTTTGTCTTCGTCATCATCTTCATCAGTAGCTCGGCCTTCGCAATCACATCCTCGGTAGACAACATTTCGTCGAATGTGAAAAACTGGCGTGGCAGGGAAGGACCATCCCCCTCTATTTATAGATTTCAAGGGACCCCCCCCCCCCCCCCCCCCCCCCCCCCCCCCCGTGACTACCGAGTAAGCTAGTATCCCGCCAGGAGCAGCTCGTCGAATACGGGTTGGATGATTCTTTCCAACCAACTACGTTGCTCGCAAAGAGCGGGGATTGTGTACAACCCTCATTCTCCGAGGGTGGGTCCGTCTAAAGGCCACGTAAGCAGAAGTCAAAGTCAACGGTCAGCATTAATATCAGACGGCGCAACAGGATTAGGAGACTTGGGAGTGCGAGTAGGAACTTGCTCGCCCCCATAACGAGGAGGAAAGGCGTACCCAAAGTTCGCTACCTGGCCGAGCGAGAAGGTCGTAGGCCTGGACATTCTCGCCTATGGACGACTTGCACCAACCAACTCGCCAGTTTAGGCCGAGGTCCCCGCCTACTCGCCTGCCTAGGCCTTTGCTCAAACCATCTCCAAGGGGATCAGAGATAGTCGCTTGCTTCCTCTCCCTCAAGATTTGTCTATAAATAGACCCCCAGGGGTACTAGGAATGACATTGGTCAAAAATCAGAGCTTCATCCCCCTTATAGGCGAGAATCCTCCCTAGCCAGTGTCTTCCTAGTACCAAGCTCGGCCATTCGTGGTTTTGGAGGAGAAGACTCCTTTGAGCTTTTGGGTACGTGGTGGGACCTCCCTGTCGCAGCACCTGGGGTCATGTTGTTCTTTTTCCGAGCCCTCTTCGTCATTGTCAGTCAGACCTTCTCGTCGGACTGCTGGGCGAGTAGCCTTCGACTGCATTGATCCGAATTTTGGAGCCGGTATTTCCCAGGCTTCAACAAATGACCTTCATAGTTAAAAAGTATTTTTATTTAATTTCATTTTGAAACAAACAAACAATTTTTATTTTTAAATATATTATTTTACCTTTAATTTATAATAATTTAATTTCTAAAAAATACTAATTAATTTCGAGCCGAATCGAAATTGATTCGAGTTGGCTCGAAATCGAATGTCTTCGAGTCGAAAATTTTGATTTCGAGCCGAACCAAAATCGACCGAACTCGACTCAATATCACCCTTAGCTATAAAAGGAGCTCTGAGCCTTCATTTTAGGACACCTTATCTTCTGCACCCGAGAGAGCTCCGTTGAAGATTTCCTCTGAGTTCTCCTTCGGCGCTCGAAGATCTCCTTCGAGGTTTCGAAGATCTCCTTCGCGGACTTGAAGATTTCCTTCGCTCCGGAAGACCATCTTCCTAAGCGCTTCGGGAATCCTTCGGGTCCTGAAAGGCGACTCAGCGATCTCACTTTCGTTCACAAAAGAAGTACTTAGCTTTCCGAGAGGTGGTCTGTCACCATCAAAGTTCTCTTTCTCTCTCTACCTTTGTAACGAATCGGGGACTGTCGCGCTCGAATTCTTAATTTCTGATTGTAACCCCCAAGCATATAGTGGAATTTGGTCGGCACAGCTCCGGTCGCGTGGTTTTTTACCCTTTTCAGGTTTTCCACGTTAAAATTCCTCGTGCCACTCATTGATTCATTCATTGACTATTTGCGTGCTCGATTCGCTTTCGAGCTAAGGTGGTTCAATTCGACCAGTTTATCAGAGCACCCGAGCGACCCACAACGGTTTGGCGTTGTTTGTGGGAACAGAGTTCCCTGTTACAACTAGAAGCAACCTCCCCCGAGAGATCAGCAAGGATGGATACACCCTCAGCCATTTCAGATACGGGTAGTTCCTCTCCTCCTGCCAATTCAAAAGGAGGTGCACTCATCGTCGCACCAATCCTACCTCAACGGCCGGACATCGCCTGCAAACAACTGCCTCTGGCGACGGAGCAAGTTCTGGACAACAATATGCTCCAGGCTAGTCCATCCCCCTTGTCAAAATAGATTTGACATATCCCATTCCACTCGGGCTCAAGCCCCCGCGGTATAGGAGGTTCCACGGAGTGGATAATTCGTACGAGCACGTCAATTACTTCCTAACCACAATCAAAGCATTTGGGCTCCCAGACCATATTGCTTGCAAGATTTTCTCCGCAACACTCTGTGGCGACGCTCTCACCTCGTATCAATTGATGCCCGAAGGAGTCATTCAAAACTTCACCGAGCTGTCCCAGTTATTCACTGGATGGAACAAGGTTCGAGAACGAAGTGTCAGAAAACTCACTCAAACTATGAAGGAGCTCGAGGAGGAGGAACTTACACCCTCAAAGCAAGCGGAACACGACCAACGCCGGGAGAACGTCACCGCAAAATCACCTCATGAGAGCCTCCGCAGAGGTTTGGATTCCGCCATACACGCAAGCATTGGGAACCCGACATTTTAGATAAGGAGGCCGCTGATAAGCCACCACATATAATTCAACATCCTATTCATAGCAACGGTGACACGACTTAAGCTTCTCGGCGGGAACCTCAAGCTCAGGGCAGGTGAAGAGGAACTTCCAGACGAGACGATAATACCCACCATAGGAAACGTCATCCTCCCCGTACACGTAGGGATGCTCTTGAACCCTGTCCAATACGAAGTCCAGTTCGTCATCGCAGAAGCTGATTCACCGTATGACGCAATATTCGGGAGCATCATGCTCGACACGCTACATCATGACTCCTCAATGGCGGGTCGTATGGCAAGCAAAGGAAAGATCCTCCAAGACTTCGATCGTCATATTAGTAATGCGACAGCTGACATCCCTTGGGTCAACAACGACCCCCAACAGAGCCTACATCCCAAGAAGTATCGCTCAGAGGGAGGCCACATTGTCACAACATCGACCGCCGAAACTGATCTCTCAGCATCGCCCAGTTTGCCGTAGCTCGAAACCGTGAATAGGAAAAGGAAAGGACAACAAACGACCATTGAAGTCAACCGACATAACCAGGGCCAGCCAGACTGTTCCAGAGGGGTGGCGAGCCGAAAAATCTGGATCTACACCCCGCTAAACGCCTCTCGCGAGCATATCCTATCAGTACTCTACAATAGTAAGATCGTCAAGTGGCCAAGACCGCTCCCCGAAATACAGGAAATCAATCCATGTTCTGTGGTTTTCACAAAGGCCTGGGACACCATACGAGGTAATGCCTTAATTTGAAAGACGAAATTGAACGCCTTGTACAGTCAGGACACCTCAAGATTTTCCACAAAATAGCTAAGAAGCAAGCAACTCAAGAGAAGGCAGACAGGGGCCATCCCCCAGAGTGATAAACCCTTAAACCACTGTCGCGCTTCACGTTGGACGATCGGGAGAACTAGTGTGAGCGCTACTCAGGAAGACCAAGAACCGGGCAAGGGAGCCCGACATTATCTGCACTCTAGTTTAATTTGTATTAAAGACAATTGTTAACTCGAAAGCCGCAAAATTACACTTGCACAAGTATCAATGTTTATTTAACTTAATATATACTTTACTTGTTCTTAACTCTGCTGCTGCAGGAACACTCTGGGGTCCTGCCCCTAAGACTTCGCACTGTCGTCGATCGAAGGTCTGCCCTTCTCTCCGCAGTAAGGTCACGACGTCGCAAGGGTCTGCCCCTCTTACGGTCGCCAACAGTTTGAACAAATACGCTCTTCACCGGCTACTCTGGTGCCCTGCCCCTGGAACTTCGCACTGCCGCCGATCGAAGGTCCGCCCTTCTCCCTGCAGTAAGGTCCCGGTGTCGTAAGGGTCTGCCCTCTTACAATTTCCAAGGGTTTGAACGAATACGCTCTTCACCGGCTACTCTGTGGCTCTGCCCCTGGGACTTCGGTACTGTCACCGATCGAAAGTCCTCCCTTCTCCCCACAGTAAGGTCCCGACGTCGTAAGGGCCTGCCCCTCTTACGGTCGCTAACGGGTTTGAACGAATATGCTCTTCACTGGATACTCTGGGGCCCTGCCCCTGGGACTTCGCACTGCCACCGATTGAAGGTTCACCATTCTACCCGCAGTAAGGTCCCGACGTCATAAGGGTCTGGCCCTCTTATGGCCGCCAACGGTTTGAACGAATACGCTCTTCACAGGCTACTCTGGGTCCCTGCTCCCGAGACTTCGCACTGTCGTCGATCGAAGGTCCGCATTTCTCCCCGCAGTAAGGTCCCGACGTCGTAAGGGTCTGCCCCTCTTACGATCGTCAATGGTTTGAATGTACATGCTCTTCACTGGCCACCCTGGGTCCTATCCCCCTGATCACCACTCCAAAGGTAGTTAAGACAATAAAATCATCAAATACACATAAAAGCAAATACTATAGATTCAAAGGAATACAATCACATCAGCTCACGATGCACATAAGTAGAAAATGATAGCAAACAATGAAAGAAAGCAACAATATGAAAAATAGTGAATACAAACATCAGTCCTCGGCTACATCCGAGCGATCTTCCTCTGAAAGGTCCCCAGAGCCGAGACCGGCGATATCACATCCGAACTTCCTCTCCTCCATACGGAAAGTCTTCCAAACGCCCCTCTGAAATGCAACTCCACACCCATCTTCCAGCAATGGATCCACCTCCTTGGACATGATCTCAGCGCGAAGCTCCTCCGACATCTGGAACCGCTCCTCCACAAAAGCTAAGGAGTCCTTGTATTCGACGACCCTTGCGGCCTTGGCCTCCTCAATGCTCCGCTCGGCAGATGACAACATGTCCACCTCGCTCCTCAGAAAGCCCATCTCGCCTTCCAAACGAAACATCTCCCCTTGGGCCTCCGATAACTGACGAAGAGCATTCTGGGCAAGCGCCTTGTCACCATCACTCTCCTCTCGCAGCTTTTCAACCTCCGATCAGGAAGAAGAGATATCTGACTCAAGCTGTCAGATATGGGCAAAGTCGTGATTCCACTTCTTCTCCAAGGCAGACAAGTCACTCTTCGTCGCGCGAAGCTCCTCCTGGAGAACGAAGTCATTCTTGAGTCCCACATAACAATCATTACATATAGGGGTCATGCTAGTCAGAACACCGGCCTGAGAAGAAAGTAAACAGTCAGAATACATAAACAATACCAAAGAAGGAAGGCAAGAACTGGAGAAAAAGAAGTTCCACTCACTACAGAAGTCATCGCCTAAAGAGAGGAAGAGACTCGCCTCGCTGTCGGCAAAGGAGGAGGTGGCGACAAGTCTTTCTGCGGAACCAGACTGACATGGGGAGATGCTAAAATCTCAACGTCAGGATCAACCGCAATCGATTCCGGCCCACGGCTATTCGGACCGGCATCGTGATCATGACTCCTAGGCGCTAGAGGAAAGAGCCCCGAACTGGAACTCCCTTTCTTGAAGACAATCTTCCTCTTTTTACCACAAACCAGGGGAGCGGCAGCCGCACGCTCAGCGTCCCAAGAAAGTCCCACTGAGAGTAGTCTCCTCTCCTCCACGCAACTGGCAATACAATACACGGCCTTCGACAACCCCTCTCGACTGGGAAAACCAGGAATGGGAAAAAAACTCATCTTCCTGCCCCGTTTGCCGACGACACCGACCAGAAAGCGCTCTCCACAGCTCCGGCAGCTCCCAACGGTTCCGCACATACCCATAAAGGGTATTCCCGTGCCGGTAGTCGTCCTTTTTCTCAAAGAACCGAAACTTCAATACGACCACCTGGGTCAGTGAAAATCTCGCAGCAGTCTTTAAAGACCTCCAGAGAAAATCGTGTGTTGTGCTTCCGGAAAAACACTATCATCACCATTATCCTCACCATCCCAGATGGGGTGAACTGGGTAATCGGAACACCGCAGAACCGAAACACCTCAATCACCTCCTCCGAGGGAGGAACGCGAAACCCGGACTTCAAGCAACACTCTGAGAGAGTCATGAAGTCAGTTGAAGGGTTCTGAGCGCGCTCTTCCGCTCGGGTGATTTTCACCTCAATGCTAGAGGGCAATCCCAGAAGCTTGCGCCACATATCAACACGCGCACTGTCAAGAGTCGAGCGCAGCCACATCGGTCTCGACTGACTGCTCAACTTCAAGGCCTGGAAAGAACAAAACAATTTTACAAAAAATTCTGAGTAAAATGCTCTTTAAAATTGTAACCAAGACCCGACATCTCACTGGAGCGCGCGTGCATCGGGAGCGGCCGACAAATGTCGCGCGGCCAACCACATGAGGCGCATAAGCAAGCACGCTCGCCCTCATACGGCCGCGCGCGGCCGGTTCAACATCGGTCGCGCATGCCGAGCGCACCACCCAGGCCCGATCGAGCATCGCTCGGCAGACCGCCCCGTGCGCCTATCGGCAAGTGGTCGAGCGTGCCGCCCAGGCAAGGACAAGCGCCGCTCGACATGCCGCCCCGGGCGCCGCTCGACAAGTAGCCGAGTGTGCCGCCCGGGCAAGGCCGAGCGCCGCTCAATGAACAGCCCCAGGTGTTGCTCGGCAAGCAGCCCGGGCGTCGTCCGGCACGCGACCCCGTGCGTCGTCCAGCATGCGATGCCGCACATCGGCCATGCCTCGCTCGGCGCGCGATCCCACAAGCCGGCCACGCCTCGCTCGGCGCGCGGGTTTGGTCGCACGCCCAGGATGGGGACCGACCAGGAGCACGCCGGTCGGGAATTTGTCGCGAGCACACCAGCCATCCGCTGCCCGGCCCTCGACCTAGCGCGTCGGCCAGTCGCCGCCTGGCACGCAACCAAGCGCGCTGGGTAGAACCTCACGCGCGACCCAATCGCCCGACGCAACCCCGTTGGCGTCCCGATTGTTCATTTGCATGCCGACAAAGCTGTCTCGGCGCGGTCTTTCTCTCTCTCCTATTATTATTCTCTCTTTGCAAGAAATGAGGAAATTACTAACCTACGACATGGTACGACACGTCACACGAAGATGACGATGATCGGAACTACAACGAAAAAAATCAAAACCTCCGCACTCCTCCATGCAGTGATCCGGATTCCGAAGGTTTGGGGGGTTTATGATGTGCACATGTAGATTTATAGGCACTTCTGAGGTGCGTTTAGAGTAGGCTCCACTAAGGAGAGGTGGAGTTAGTGGGGTCAAAATCCAACACATGATCATGAGAGTGGAAAAACCCGTCGCGGACAATTCGCGCTCTATCAACGTCAGACGCAGTTAAGACCGCACCCCACTAGAGGGGTGCGGGTAGCCCACACCCCCTATAATGGGGGGTGCGGCCAAGCCGCATCCCAAGGGGGTGTGGCCGAACTGCACCTCCAGGGGGGTGCGACCAAGTCGCACCCCCATACCGAGGTGCAACCAAGCCCCCCCCCGCCTTGAGAAGGATGCGGCCGAAACCGCACCGCCTCGACAGGTGCGGTCAGAGTTCATTTTCCCCTTAGGGGGCGCGACTTCTCATTTCCCAAGTTCGTTGCGCGCTCAGAACGCTCTCGTGTTCGTTGCACGTTCAGAACGCTCCCATGTTCGTTGCGCGCTCAGAACGCTCCCGAGTTCGTTGCGCGCTCAGAACGCTCCCATGTTCGTTGCACGCTCAGAATGCTTCCACACACGCTCAGAATGCTTTCACGTTCCCGACACGCGCGAAGTTAACCTTTCTTAATTTATCAGATTGCAGGTATCTTTCGTCGCCTTCATCACCTTCAACGAAGCTGCCCGAACTGCCCAACCTTCCCGAAGGGCAAGACGGTCATTTACGAAAAATGACGATCTGTGTGCTCCAAACCGGCGAACGTGATTCACCCGTCAGGTTGTTACGGTGGTTACGATGACAAAATTACCGGACTACCCTTGTCCAATGCTATAAAAGGAGCTCAAAGCCTTCATTTCAGGACACTTTGCCTTCTGCGCACGAGAGAGCTCCGTTGAAGATTTTCTCTGAGTTCTTCTTCGACGCTCGAAGAACTCCTTCGGGTTTCGAAGATCTCCTTCGAGTCTTCGAAGATCTCTTTCGTGGATTTGGAGATTTCCTTCGCTACGGAAGACCATCTTCCTAAGCGATTCGGGAATCCTTCGGGTCCCAAAAGGCGACTCAGCGATCTCACATTCGTTCCCGGAAGAAGAAGTACTTAACTTTGCGAGAGGTGGTCTGTCACCCTCAGAGTTCTCTTTCTCTCTACCTTTATAACGAGCCACGGTCTGTCGCGCTCGAATTTTTAATTTTCGATTGTAACCCCCAAGCATATAATGGAATTTGGCCGGCACAGCTCCGGTCGTGTGGTTTTTCACCATTTACGGGTTTCCACGTTAAAAGTCCTCGTGTCACTCATCGATTCATTCATTGACTGTTTGCGCGCTCGGTTCGCATCCAAGCTAAGGTGGTTCAATTCAACCGGTCTACCAGAGCACCCGAGCGACCCGCAACAAGGCTCATCCATGATATCTCACCAATACTCTTGACAACACGCATGAAGATCCACTACATTTCTAAATGGTTTTCATAATTGCTCTTGCATCCAAAGCTTATAACAATGTTTTTGTTAAAAAAAATGTCTTTCAAAAAATTGTTTGGAAATTCTATTCGATCAACACTTATGCATAGACTCTCCAAGCAGTTTGCAACTTTTTCATCACTGCTTCTTAAACAGTTATTTTCAATCAATTATGTTCGATCATCAACTTTTTCATCAGCAACAACTTAGTCAAACAGAGCCTAAGACTGTCTTACAAGGAGTATACAAAAAACATTAGTAAATTACTAAGGCTCTGTTTGGGATGACGGTGGTGGTCATGAATGCGGTGATTATGAATCGTCGTTGGTGAACGTCGGTCCTCACCTAAGAAATTTCATCCACTTTTATATTCAATTCTAGTTTTATTTTCTTGGTGGCGGTTGTAATCGTTGTCATGCCAAACATACATTCTATGATGGTGGTGTTTTTGTCCAAACTCACCGGAGCAAAAAAGTGCGTCAAACGGAGCCTAGATCAAATCAAATGTTGGCGAAAGATCTTGGATTCATGCACCACCTTTTCCGCCAACATGGCTTAGGTGGAAATCCTTCTGTGGTCGGAAAATAACGACACGTGCCGTGAAACGGCAACCCACGCAATATTGCGGCTCTGCCTAAGTTCTGGGCAGGGGACGACGATGATGGAGAAGTGACACGCCGCTCCACCAAACAGATCCTTCATTTACCACTTCCACACATGCTTATTCTACCTCCGCACCTATTGTATGACATTTTCCCATATTTGGTTTTGGCTTTTATTGAACTGGAATTGTATGCAAGACGATTCCAACAATTATGTTAAAATTAGAATTAGAATCGGTCAAACTAAATAAGATTATGATTCTAATTTGAATAATTGCTGCCTTAACGTTTCAATTCACGATTTTAGTAGAACCGTGACAATTTTAGGTGAAACATTCTTTTTTATAATTTTACCTCATCTTTCTTACATATTTTATATTTTTTTGTAAAAGTGTGTTTAATTTGTGTGTTTTTTAAAATATACTCCTCTGTGTTATATTATATATTTGTCTACAAAAATTCATGAAGACAACTGCGTACTGTCGCACCGAGGTACGAGGAACTCTGCGTGTAACACCCCCAAAATTGCCTCAAAAACCTTGTTGGCAACATGTGAATGAATAATATGTGTATGGGTGGATTGTCGAGGCGAGCTCCTGAAAGAAACCCAATTTTCTTCACGCAGTACCGTGAATTTTCATATAAGTGAATTGGCAAATTTTTATCGACTTGAAGATGCCCGTGAGATAATCACACAGTTGTGCGTTTGGCTCGTGCGCGTTGAGCTATGATTAACAAATAAAGAACTCATGATCGTACGCTCGAGCCCACGCCCGTGCGATCATCGTGAATGAAGATTGTAACCTTTAATCAGAGCCATAGATCTCAATCCAATGACCCAAATCTCTTCACCCTACCCTTAAACCACGTTAAGGGTTGAATCCCCGCATTCTTTCGGCAAGGCTTGTCTGGGAGAGAAGAGGAGAGGAGAAAAGGGGATACCTAGGTCAAGGGGAAAGAAGGCTCCATTGGAGGAGATTCAAGTGCTTGCGACAATTCACCTCCGACAATAGTTAGAGCTTGCTTCAACGGTCTTATTCATCAAATTTTTGCAAGGGTTCCATGGAGGGAAGGAGATCGATAAAGGTAATGACTCTCTTCCCAATCTTTAGGGTACATTTCGCTTCCTTGTTTTATTTCATGCATATGTGGTGATTGTGACATTCAGTCTCTCTAATTAGAGAGCTTGTAATGCCATTGTTTATTGCAAACCACCGCAGCATGAGATTACAACCATGCTTGCATTAGATGTCTGAGAACGATTCTGGGATAAACATTATGTGTGAAGCATAATCACGGCCCATAGCCTGATTCGATGATGGTTTACATTGACACTTACATTAGTTTTTCCATATTCACAAATGTGGTCATAGCATCATTATAATGCCCAATTTTTGTGGGGGGATATCCATGTGGAGTTTAGGGCTTTGAGAGACGGCGAAAAATCTAAGGATTAAGATGGGTGGAGTTATCCTCAAGTGATGTACTGGAAGAGAAATAAAAATCTCTAAATAATAAGGGTATTGTGATTTCAATTGATTGAGGACTCCAAAGTTGTAAATATAGACCTCTTGTAGATTGTGGATGTTGACGCCAGGAAAATCCTGACCTCAAGATTCAGACCGATGCAGTCGGAGGCTACTCGCCCAGCAGTTCAACGAGATGACTTGGCTGGCAACTACGAAGAAGCTAGAAGAGCAACAAACTGGACCCCAGGTGCTGCGGAAGGGAGGTCCCACCACGTACCCAGAAGCTCCGCAGAGACTTCCCCTCCAAGACCAAAAATGGCCGAGCAGGGTACAAGGAAGGCACCGACTTGGCTAGTACCGAGAGTAGAGGTCAAGTGTGGCAGGTTCCAGAATGCAAGAGCAGGGTTTCGAGAGCTCAAGTCCAGGTGCCAATCCAAGTACCCCTGGGGTCCTATTTATAGGAAAACCAAGGGGTAGGGGGGTTTTTATAGCCCAGACCCTGCCCGGCGACTAGCGACATTGAGGCGATCTCCCCGGGCAAATGGGCGAGTATCACCTATGGTCGCCCACCTTTTGGCGAGTATCCGGGCTACTCGCACGAGTGCACCCCTACTCGCCTAGGCTTTCTTCTGCTCCTACGCCTGACGAACTCTTCCACTATGCCTGCTGGCCGACTTTATCTTGGTATCTCAAACCATTGATTTCTGTGTTGACTCTTTGACTTTGACTTTTGTCTACGTGGCCTTGAGTGGGTCCTACCCTCGGAGAATGAGGGTTGTACACAATCCCCGCTCTTTGCGAGTAACGTAGTTGCTCGGAAAGAATCATCCAACCCTGATTCGACGAGCTGTCTTTCTGTCGAGTATTGATTGATAGTCGGCATCTCGCTTCCGTCGCCCTGGCTCTATATATAGAGGGGGAGGGGCCTCTGATGGCAAGGCTTTTTTGATCTCGCTTTAAGATGTCGCGTAAGATTGCCGAGGAAGCTGCCGCTGATTTGGCCGAGCTTGCTATTCTGCTGCCACCGTTGCGGAAGCCTGCTCGCGACGCCGAGCTTGAGGACTTCCTCGCTTCTAGGAAGAAGAAGAGGCTTGAGAGGAAGAAGGAGAAGAAGAACAAGAAGAAGAATGCCGACGCGGGCTTGGGGACAGGATACCAAAGCTGGTGCGGTGGAAGAAGAAGGAGTACTCACAGCGGGCTTGGGGACAGGATATGTATTACCAGCAGGAGGCGGTGTGCTCTCAAGATTATCTGAACTATCCCGAATATTGCTTGTGATTACTACCTTAGTAATATGGTGTCCAACTTTGGTAATTAAAGTTTCTTTGTCTCCACACATTCCGCTAACACGGCAAAGTTCAGTAATAAGAGTAGAGAACCATAATTGTAACCTATCCATAGCAAGGAGTCTCTTGTAAACACACCGCTATAGCAAGGAAATTACATTAATCCTCATTGTAACAATTTTCCAATAATTTTCCAATAATTCCACATCTTCAATAGAGTAACAATTTTCTTTATCATTTGGAAATGTCATGGCTTTTAGGATATTGAATGTTACTTCCTCTTCATTAACTCTCATTGTTAACTCCCCTTTTTGTACGTCAATTAAAGTTCTTCCGGTTGCTAAAAATGGTCTCCCTAAGATTATGGGCACATCCTTATCCTCTTCCATGTCCAACACTACAAAATCGGCCGAAAAAATAAATTTCTCCACCTTAACCAATACATCCTCAACTATTCCCTTAGGGAATGCTAAAGTCTTATCGGCTAATTGGAGTGTAAGAGTTGTTGGAGTTATCTCTCCTAGACCTAACTTTGTATATATAGATAAGGGCATTAAATTAATGCTTGCACCTAAATCACATAATGCTTTCCCGACAAATTTTACTCCTATGGAACAAGGTATGGTAAAACTACCGGGGTCCTTAAGTTTTTGAGGCAATTTCTTTTGCAAAATCGCACTACACTCCTTCGTTAATGCAACCATTTCTCTATCTAGAAATTTTCTTTTCTTCGATAGAATATCTTTCATAAACTTGACATAACTAGGCATTTGCTCTAATGCCTCGGTGAATGGTATATTAATTGTAAGCTTCTTAAAAATTTCCATAAATTTTTGAAATTGTTTGTCAAGTTTTGTTTTATTTAATCTAGATGGAAAAGGTGGAGGAGGGCAAATGATTTCTTTCTTTTTATTATTTTATGGATCTACTTCCACTTCCTCCGGCTTCTTAATTTCAACAGACTCTTCTCTCCTAGTTGAATTTTCTCTTGCCTCTTCTTCCTTTAACTTCTCTAGTAATCCATCCCCACTTGAGATCTCTACCCCACTCCTTAATGCAATAGCTTTACAATGATTGTTTGGTTCTTCTCTTGTTGGATTAAGTGTGGTGTCCGATGGTAGCGATCCTATTGTTCTTTGATTTAAAGCATTTGCCAATTGACCAATTGTGGTTTCTAAAGATCGGAGTGAAGACTCAATACCACCCATCCTAGAGTCATTCTTTTGGAACAAACCTATAATATACTCATCAATCAATTTCCTATTATTGGTTTGTTGATTAAGCATATGGGTTGGTATAGGATTAATGTTTTGATTGAAATCTGGTGGTTGAATTGCATTTTGTGAATTTTTCCAAGAAAAATTAGGATGATTTCGCCATTCTGGATTGTAATGATTTCCGAAATTTGAAGGTCCTTGCCTTTGTTGGCCTCCTAGATAATGTACTTCTTCAGTTACTTGGTTTAATTGTTCCACTGTCATTGGTTCACTTGTTGAGGGGGTAGATAGAGAATCTAACCTCTTATTTATTAAATTAAATTGAGTGGTCATTTGGGCTGCTAACGAAGTGAATTGATCTACATGATGAATACCGGCTGGTTGGTTATTACCTTGCCTTTCGAATGCTTGGTAATTGTTAGAAGTAAGATCTTCTAAAATTTCCAAAGCATCTTCTGGATATTTCTTTAATAAAGACCCTCCCGCAGCTCCGTCAACTAGGATCATCGTAGTGGTTTGTAAACCGTTATAAAAAGTGGTTACTTGTTGGTGTTGCGCCAACCCGTGATGCGGACACTTCCTAAGCATTTCTTTAAACCTTTCCCACGCTTCATAAAGTGTTTCGCCATGATTTTGGACAAAAGTGGTGATGTCTCTAACTAATTTAGCTATTTTAGAAGGGGGGAAGTATTTATTCAGAAATCTCTCTTCCAATTGATCCCACGTAGTGATGGAACCGGGTGGTAGAGAATCAAGCCAGTCTTTAGCTCTTCCCTCCAAAGAAAATGAGAATAACCTCAATTGAATAGCTTCATCCGAAGCCCCATTTACCTTGTGCATATCACAGATTTCTAAAAATGTTCTTAAATGAGCGTTCGCATTTTCATGATTTAGACGCCCAAACTTGTTATGTTGTACTAGTTGCATTGTGGTAGAGTTTATTTTAAAATTATTAGCGGCGATTGTGGGTCGCGCTATACTAAATTGCAAACCTCCTCTTAACGGTGCGTTATAGTCTCGACAAGTCATTCGTGGTGCAACATTTTGAACATTATGACTGTTGTGTTCGACTTGACCATTAGGGTCCACCTGACCCCCATGATCATTTTCATTGCCTTGCTGATTATTATCCATCTCTTGATGAATAATAGCGCTTGCTCTAACAGTTTGCCTATTCCGTCTACACGTACGTTCGATTTCTAGATTCAAAGGTAATAATTCAATGTTACGCAATCGGGACATACACTAGACAAAAATTCAAAGTGAAATAAAATAACGACTTGGTCTCTAATTACTAAGAGCTCACTAATATCGTAAGAAATAAACCGTTAGATAGCCGCTCCCCCGGCAACGGCGCCAAAAACTTGATACGCCTTTTTGTGTATATGCGCAAGTATACGTGCCGGCTCAAGTAATATAATAGTGAGTTAAGATCGTTCCCTCGGAGAAGTGAACACTCTAACGCTTATGAATATTAGTTTACTCTTTTCCTTAAATCCAAGTTAAATAATTCGATTGGTTGGACGAAACTAAATTTCAGAATATTTAAAACTAATTTTTAAAATACTAAAAGTACTTAAGTTATTTTTTTTTTCAACTTTTAGAGAAAGGAATCTTGTATATCGCTTCCCTAGATCTGTTGTGATATTTGCTAAATATACCGATGCATTATATTTGATTTACTATCTCGCTCGATTAAAAACTAGGAATCATAATCTCTCGATCTATGAATTCCCATAACCTAGATTTCGCTAGTTATCTCTAACTTAGAAAAATGCTAGGTAAATTAAATTGCTCAAATCGCTCTTGCTAATAAGGTGATGGAATCTCTTCCTATCTCCTTTATTATATCAAAGTTTTGATGTAAACACACCGTTCCTCTCTCAAATCTCGCGGCGTAGTATAAAAGTAAAGATTTAAATTAGATATTCATGCGACTCATCTCTCGAATCTCGCTGCATAACATTAAGTATTTATCTTAAATAAATCGTGATTCCTCTCTCGAATCTCACCACGAAATGTTGAAGATAAACATGATTCAAATCTTTCGCAATAAATCATAACATTGATAAAGATAGCAAACCAATAAATCATAGGGAAAAATTATAAATTGAACATCACAACAAAAACTAGTACTCACGACATACAAGATACGAAGAATTAGTTCATGATTCTTGAAATGAAAAACCAAATTGGAAAGATCTTACAAGACATTGTTTGGAGTCTAAATATTAGCGCAGGAATTCCTCCTTTTCGTTGCCAAATCCGCTCAATGTGTCGTCTCTTTCTTCTTCTCCAAGACTTCTTCACTTTTTCTCTCTCTAAAAGTACTCTCGTCTCTCCTCCTCCTCCGAGAAAATGTCGAAGTCCTCCTTTATTTGTCCACGCTGTCGAAACCGAGACTTGCGAACAAGAGTTAGTCTCTGTGGAGTTCGGGGCCCTCAGCTAGCCGAGGGGCGACCAATCCTTACTCCTCCCAAGGGAGAGCTCTAGGTTGAAGGTGTTGGAACTAGGAACTGGACCAAGGGCTTAGTGGGGAGGTCCCGCCACATACCCGAAAGTTCCCTAGGAACTTCCCCTCCCAAGCCACTACTAAGCTTGGGCAGCACTGGAGGCTCTCCTCACCCCCAAGAGAGACTTGGGGAGGGAGAGAGAGGGAGAGAGCTAGCCTAGAATGAGATCCCTCCAAATGGTGCCCCCTTGGTCCTATTTATAGGATTTCTGAAGTTGGGCTGCAAATAGCCGAAAACTGGTCTGTCAGATTACCAAAATACCCTTGAACTGGGCTGCAGATAGCCAAATCCCGCTACTCTTGGGCGCTAAACGTAGACCGCCTACCCGGCATGGAGCTGGGCGAGCCGGAGGCCTCCCGGCCTCCCCGGCTCGCCCCCACAAGAATCTGTGCGAGCCGGAGGCCTCCTGGCCTCCCCGGATCGCCCCCACAAGGCTCTGGGTGAGCCGGAGACCTCCCGGCCCTCCCGACTCGCCCCCACAAGGCTCTGGGCGAGCCGGAGGCCTCCCGGCCCTCCCAGCTCTCCCCCACAAGGCTCTGGGCGAGCCGGAGGCCTCCCGACCCTCCCAGCTCGCCCCCACAAGGGTCTGGGCGAGCCGGAGGCCTCCCGGCCCTCCCAGCTCGCCCCCACAAGGGAACAGTCTTGGGATGCGCCCCTCAGACTCGACTCCCTCCAAATGCTCACTCCTCCTCCTCCCGAGGTCGCGCCCTTTGGAAATATTGGGCCTAAAAATATCTTGGGCCTCGGGGGCCCACTCGGCGAATACATGGTTGTACACAATCCCCGCTCTTTTCGAGCGTGACTCACGCTCGGAAAGAAATATCCAACCCTGCATATTCGACGAGTGTCGCTGGGAATCCGGTTATTGGTGATATCTTGGAAAAGCCACAGCGCCTCCCCGAGAGGTCCCCCAACCTTGCCGGCTAGCGAGAGCCCGGCTAGCTGAGCCACCTCGGGGAAAAACACAGCCTCCCCGAGAGGCCTTCCTACCTTGCCGTCTAGTGAGAGCCCGACTAGCGGAGCCACCTCGGGGGGGGGGGGGGAATACTTAAGAGAATTTTCGGCCACTGAGCGGTTCCTGACCCTGCCAGCTAGGTGGGAGCCTGGTCAGCAGGTCAGCATGGGGACTAAGTACTTGGGACTTTCCTGCCACCGAGCGATCCTCGGACCTGCCAGCTTGATGGGAGCCTGGTCAGCGGGCCAGCATCGGGACTAAGTACTTGGGACTTTCCTGCCACCGAGCGATCCTCGGACCTGCCAGCTTTATGGGAGCCTGGTCAACGGGCCAGCATCGGGACTAAGTACTTGGGACTTTCCTGCCACCGAGCGATCCTCGGACCTGCCAGCTTGATGGGAGCCTGGTCAGCGGGCCAGCGTCGGGACTAAGTACCCTGAGACTCTCCTGCCACTGAGCGATCCTCGGACCTGCCAGCTTGATGGGAGCCTGGTCAGCGGGCCAGCATCGGGACTAAGTACTTGGGACTCTCCTGCCACCGAGCGATCCTCGGACCTGCCAGCTTGATGGGAGCCTGGTCAGCGGGCCAGCGTCGGGGCTAATTACTTGGGACTTTCCTGCCACCGAGCGATCCTCAGACCTGCCAGCTTGATGGGAGCCTGGTCAGCGGGCCAGCATCGGGACTAAGTACTTGGGACTTTCCTGCCACTGAACGATCCTCGGACCTGCCAGCTTGATGGGAGCCTGGTCAGCGGGCCAGCATCGGGACTAAGTACTTGGGACTTTCCTGCCACAGAGCGATCCTCGGACCTGCCAGCTTGATGGGAGCCTGGTCAGCGGGCCAGCATCGGGACTAAGTACCCTGAGACTCTCCTGCCACCGAGCGATCCTCGGACCTGCCAGCTTGATGGGAGCCTGGTCAGCGGGCCAGCATCGGGACTAAGTACTTGGGACTCTCTTGCCACCGAGCGATCCTCGGACCTGCCAGCTTGATGGGAGCCTGTTCAGCGGGCCAGCGTCAGGGCTAATTACTTGGGACTTTCCTGCCACCGAGCGATCCTCGGACCTGCCAGCTTGATGGGAGCCTGGTCAGCGGGCCAGCATCGGGACTAAGTACTTGGGACTTTCCTGCCACCGAGTGATCCTCGGACCTGCCAGCTTGATGGGAGCCTGGTCAGCGGGCCAGCATCGGGACTAAGTACCCTGAGACTCTCCTGCCACCGAGCGATCCTCGGACCTGCCAGCTTGATGGGAGCCTGGTCAGCGGGCCAGCATCGGGACTAAGTACTTAGGACTCTCCTGCCACCGAGCGATCCTCGGACCTGCCAGCTTGATGGGAGCCTGGTCAGCGGGCCAGCGTCGGATCTAATTACTTGGGACTTTCCTGCTACCGAGCGATCCTCGGACCTGCCAGCTTGATGGGAGCCTGGTCAGCGGGCCAGCATCGGGACTAAGTACTTGGGACTGTCCTGCCACCGAGCGATCCTCAGACCTGCCAGCTTGATGGGAGCCTTGTCAGCGAGCCAGCATCGGGACTAAGTACCCTGAGACTCTCCTGCCACCGAGCGATCCTCGGACCTGCCAGCTTGATGGGAGCCTGGTCAACGGGCCAGCATCGGGACTAAGTACTTGGGACTCTCCTGCCACCGAGCGATCCTCGGACCTGCCAGCTTGATGGGAGCCTGGTCAGCGGGCCAGCGTCGGGGCTAATTACTTGGGACTTTCCTGCCACCGAGCGATCCTCGGACCTGCCAGCTTGATGGGAGCCTGGTCAGCGGGCCAGCATCGGGACTAAGTACTTGGGACTTTCCTGCCACCGAGCGATCCTCGGACCTGCCAGCTTGATGGGAGCCTGGTCAGCGGGCCAGCATCGGGACTAAGTATTTGAAAACTTTCATTACATTAATCATCACATTACATGCAAGAAAAAACTAAGTAAACAACCACGCTACATGAACTTAAGGGTGGAGAGAAGAAACTAAGCACTTAGACAAACTTGGTCTCTTACTGCTGAGGGCGATCTCCCTCGTTCCCATTTGGTTGTTGTTGCCGCACCAAACCCCTTGCTTCCTTCAATTCCAAGAACTCAGGGCAGGTGGTCGTCGCGTGACCTTCCTCATCGTGGAGGTCACAATAGGGTAACTCCACCCTACCCCCTCTTCCTCTTCTTCCTGCTTTTCTGACTCTCCTCCTTTTTTCCCAACCAATCGCCATGGTCTGTTGAGGCGGTGGAGGGGATGCCCTTGGCCTCTGCCCCCACCTAGGGAGGTCAACCCCCTCTTCCTCGAAGTTGTCTTCCTCTTGGTCGAACTTTCTCTTGGGAGCCCCTACTCTTCCCCCCTGCTGCCTTGCCTCTGGCTCACTCAGCTTGGCCAGCCTTCTCGCGAACTCCGGGTTGGCCTCCTCACTCTCGACTTCTTCTGCCACACTTTCCATCAACTCTTCAAAGGACGAAGGAGCTCTTCTCTTGAGGTCCATCTTGAAGAAGCCCTCCCGCAGCCCCAACGTGAAGGCGAGCTTGAGGGTGTACCCGGGCACTTCTTGGACGAGGAGAACCTCCTCCCTGAACCGTTCCAAATAGTGAGCCAGCGACTCCCCTGGCTCTTGTTTGATCTTGAAAAGTGCCTCGGCATCTTTCTTCCTCTTCCTTGACGTCGAGAAGCGTAGCAGGAAAACTCGACGCAAGTCTTCGAAGGCATAGATGGATCCCGTAGGGAGCTAGTGGAACCACTCTCTAGCCTTCTCTTTCAGAGTTGTCGCGAAGAGTCGACACTTGAAAGCGTCAGACATGGGCATGATGGAGACCATGTCCTCAAACCACTGCAGATGCAAGACGGGGTCATCCTTGCCAAAGTAGTGAGACATCTCCGCCCCCTTGAACCCCTCCGGAATCGGGGCTGAGAGGATCAGCTCACAAAAAGGACCTCCTACGCTCGCCCCCCTTTGGGGCTGGGCGAGTGGGGGCATGGCGCCTCCCCTCTCGCCCCCTTGGGTCTCGGCGAGTGGGGGTCGAGGACCTCCCCACTCGCCCACTTGGGTCTCGGCGAGCGGGGGTCGATGACCTCCCCACTCGCCCACTTGGGTCTCGGCGAGTGGGGGTCGATGACCTCCCCACTCGCCCACATGGGTCTCGGCGAGTGGGGGTCGAGGACCTCCCCACTCGCCCACTTGGGTCTCGGCGAGTGGGGGTCGAGGACCTCCCCACTCGCCCCCTTCCGGCACCTCTTTCCCGGATGTCTGGTCGAGGATGCTCTCGCCCACCTTTTGAGGTGAGGCCTCCGGACCACTTCCTCTCCTGCCTTCGCCTATCGTGGCGAAAGTTAGCTGCAAGGTCTGCAGGATCTCTTGCCTGAAATTTTCAAACATCTCCAACGTCGCTCCATCCACTGGGGGTTGCGAGCGATCTGGGTCGGATCCTCCACCTCCAGCCATGGAGCTCATCTTGAGAGTTTCTTGAATCGGTCACACTCCACGCTCACCGCACCATGTGTTGAAACCGAGACTTGCGAACAAGAGTTAGTCTCTGTGGAGTTCGGGGCCCTCAGCTAGCCGAGGGGCGACCAATCCTTACTCCTCCCAAGGGAGAGCTCTAGGTTGAAGGTGTTGGAACTAGGAACTGGACCAAGGGCTTAGTGGGGAGGTCCCGCCACATACCCGGAAGTTCCCTAGGAACTTCCCCTCCCAAGCCACTACTAAGCTTGGGCACCACTGGAGGCTCTCCTCACCCCCTAGAGAGACTTGGGGAGGTAGAGAGAGAGGGAGAGAGCTAGCCTAGAATGTGATCCCTCCAAATGGTGCCCCCTTGGTCCTATTTATAGGATTTCTGAAGTTGGGCTGCAAATAGCCGAAAACTGGTCTGTCAGATTACCAAAATACCCTTGAACTGGGCTGCAGATAGCCAAATCCCGCTACTCTTGGGCGCTAAACGCAGACCGCCTACCCGGCATGGAGCTGGGCGAGCCGGAGGCCTCCCGGCCTCCCCGGCTCGCCCCCACAAGAATCTAGGCGAGCCGGAGGCCTCCTGGCCTCCCCGGATCGCCCCCACAAGGCTCTGGATGAGCCGGAGACCTCCCGGCCCTCCCGACTCGCCCCCACAAGGCTCTGGGCGAGCCGGAGGCCTCCCGGCCCTCCCAGCTCGCCCCCACAAGGCTCTGGGCGAGCCGGAGGCCTCCCGACCCTCCCAGCTCGCCCCCACAAGGGTCTGGGCGAGCCGGAGGCCTCCTGGCCCTCCCAGCTCGCCCCCACAAGGGATTAGTCCTGGGATGTGCCCCTCAGACTTGACTCCCTCCAAATGCTCACCCCTCCTCCTCCCGAGGTCGCGCCCTTTGGAAATATTGGGCCTAAAAATATCTTGGGCCTCGGGGGCCCACTCGGCGAATACAGGGTTGTACACACGCTACCGTCCAAAAGCTGAAAAGAGACGTCCTTTCAACAAGGAACCGCAGGCCTGTTTTTGATTATTTCGAAAATAATCAACTTTTGGTTCAGCATATTCAATTTAAACCACCTTGTTACAACCAGGTTATGACCAAACTGCTGTAATCTTCCCATCATTGTAATTCCTGCCTAAAGTTGTCCGTTCTTTCATGGATTTCTCGCACTCCTGCACAAATATACTGCATGTTCGCCGATAAACTGTCCACAATTACAGATATGAAGTTTATTAGTCAATTAATCGTTATCTTTCCTATACTTTCTCAATATTCACTAAATTAAAGGAGTTAATAACTTCTTTATGAGAAGTTATCACACCCCCACACTTAAGTCTTTGCTAGTCCCTAGCAAGAATTAAATCAATTCTAAAAAAAAAATGAAATCTTCTATTGAAACAGGGCAAGAATCATCTTCTTTACGTACATCAGTTTTAGGCTTACTTAAGGATTTCAAATTAACTAAGGCAAATCTCTTAAAAGATGTTTCAACCTTTTACAATTCCGTTAGTTAGATAACAAGTGCAGCTCCCTCAATATTTATATGTTGTGTGTGTGCTTCCTTAAAATTGTTCACTCTCAACAATTTAACTCATTAAACATGCTCATAATTGGAAAGGGTAAGAAATTGCCGAGTCTTTGTTTTATACCTCTACAAGAGTTTAGTAGTTCAATTTGATAAGAAATCATAAGGGCTTACAATATGAATGAATTTGGCTTGGTGAAGATTTTATGAATGAATTTTGATATAGAGCGGAATTTCCCTAGTTAACATTTTTAATGACTTGCCATACTTTGAGGTTTATTTCTTAATCAAATTTTTTTTTTAGGAACATAGTAGGGATCATTCCAAGTAGGTGTACACACACTTAGGCCACATATCACTATGTCATTATATATTTTTCCCATTTTTTATAATAAATTTTCTTTTACTTTATGATCATAGTTGGGATCATTCTAAGTAGGTGTACACACACTTATGCCACATATCACTATGCCTCACACACATTTTTTTTTAATCCCCAAGGTCGGAAAGTTAACTAAGAAGTAACTAGTGAAATTATTGGAAAATTGTGCTTGGACAAATGGTATCAAAATGATAAGTTCAAGCTCAAAGACTAATGGATAATCAAAAATAGTTTTGTGGTGTGATCTGATCCAAATGTGACCCTACTCATTGTTATCAATTAACTACACACTCTATGTTTTAGCTTACAACATTGACTTAGTTCTTGCTCATCCTTCCATAATTATGTTAACCGGTTAATAAATTATTTTGTCGAGAGCAAATTCTTTAAAGAATCTAGTGCATAATTAAAATACTTAAGAGAGCTATAACCGCATCTTACTAACTTTAAATTTATTACTTGAAATCACCATATTAATTAATCTGCCAATTAGTGTAAGACGAAGTAACTTTAGTAAGCCTTCTGTTGGTAACAAAAATGAAGAAATTACCGTAAAGTGCCCTGAATAGAAATTTTATAAGTGAAAATAAACGGAGGATAACTGACGTCACCCCCACACTTAAATAGCTGCTAGACCCTAGCAGAGACCTCATTGAAAACGTAGTGAATTAAATAAATTAAACTAAGAATCTAAAGAAAATATTAATTGAAAATACAACACTCCCCTGTAAATTTGGCAGGAAGGATGCCCATTGCACGTGTGGCAGTATTTGGTAAGGTAATCATTCATAGCACAATAAGAACTGCATTTAGTGGAGTACAAAAATAGTAAAGCAAGAAGTGTGATAATGCTAACATGAGAGAGCAGAAAATTCTTATATCATACTTCATAAATCAAGTACTTGGCATAAAAATCAAGATAAGACTTATGCAGATATAAGCAGAACAGTCCAAATCATTTATCGATATAGGTAAAACAGTACAAATGAAGATAAAGCTCATGCAAAGTAAAGCAAAACAATGATCAGACATTCACAGGAATTAATTAACCATATAAGCTATTCTTATGATTGGGACAGTATAAATTAATTCTTGGCAATTAAAGCATAAAAATATCAGAAATTTCACCTAAGGTTAAATTCATAAGAACAGCATATTATCTCATAAAGCCAAGTTATTGAATTTGTTATATATTAAAAATGATAGCAGCTTCTCATCAAATAGAATTAGCAGGAAAGCAATATCAGAATATCAGCAAATAAGAGAAGCAAAATTTAAAGCAGGATAATAATAGCTACTTAAGAGTTGCAGCATCAGAGTAACATAAACTCCTCTAAAATAAATAACATCACAGCAGCATGAGGAATATCATAAGAGTCTTCAAAATAACAAAATAATAATCCACCATTGTCTGATTAAAGCAATAATTAAGAAGAGCTAAGCATCGGGCATCTCGTCATCCATGTCGTGGGCTTCACTAATATCAATCCGTTCGCCATCTGGATAGAGCAAATAACCTTGCTGATCAAATCTCGATTTGTATTTGTAGACAGTCTTCACGGTATCCAAACCAGCATCCTCCATGAGTCTAGCTTGATTCCGCAGGAGATCATCACATTTTTCATTAATGAGTAGATGACTGAATCGCTGATAACATTTCATGTATTCCCTTTCTTCTGTTGCGCTTACCATATTATCAATGATCTCTGTTAAGTCAACCTGTGCTGGTGCGGTGGAAGAAGAAGGAGTACTCACAGCGGGCTTGGGGACAGGATATGTATTACCAGCAGGAGGCGGTGTGCTCTCAAGATTATCTGAACTATCCCGAATATTGCTTGTGATTACTACCTTAGTAATATGGTGTCCAACTTTGGTAATTAAAGTTTCCTTGTCTCCCCACATTCCGCTAACACGGCAAAGTTCAGTAATAAGAGTAGGGAACCATAATTGCAACCTATCCATAGCAAGGAGTCTCGTCTGAAGTTGATCTGATATTATTTTCCCAACATCAAAACGAATGCCCTTTAAAATACAGTAAATTAATATGGCACGGTCCATAGCGACTCGTGTAGTGTTTTTGGTAGGGATTATGCTTGTGTTAATGAATAAAAGCCACACCTTGGCCTCCCGCTTTAAACTATTGGCTTTCAAATTGGAACCTTCCGTCGAAATCCAGGCTGTGTCGACATTATTACAAATCTCCTCCGCAATGACGGACGGTGGGGTTGTGGCTTGTACGCGCAGATACTCTTCTTCATTCGGAACCGTCATTCCAAAATAGCTATTAATCGCCTTACCGGAAAAATCTACTGAATGACCTCGCACATAAATTTTTCTCTCCTCAACGGTCAGCGCATTAGCATAAAATTCATAGATCCAAGGCAACACCGCTTCCTTTCGGGGGTGGCAAAATGATTCCCACCCAAAATTTTTCATTTTTGTGACATATTCCATACTCCATGCCCGTTTTTCGATCTCAAACCCTCGTTCGAAAATGAAAGGTTTATCTTGTAAACCTTCATATCTCAGTTTTGCGCCATCATTAATAAATCGAAAATCCTTACGAGGACTTGGTGCCGGTTTGCTCTTAACTTTACGCTTAGAGGACATTTTCTGATATTAAAAAAAATTGATACTAGTAAGAACCCTAGAATATTGTAAGATTTTATCATCTTTTCGTAAGGAAGAAGGGTTGTTGCGAAATGTTATCGACTTAAAGGTGAAATCGACGCCGCCTGGTTTGGACAAGAACTCGAACGCTGACGCCGCCGGATCGAGATGAGAACTCGAGTGCTGACGCCACCGGATCGGGATGAGAACTCGAGTGCTGCTCTCCGCCTCGTCGTTCGACAGTCGCTGCTGCTCTTCGTCGAAAAGGGAAATAGGGTTCCTAAAACGCAGCTGTCGAACTAGGGGAGGGGAAGGGCGAATAAAAACTAAACCGGGTTTCCAAGTTCTTTATATATTAAATGTTGGACCGGCGGTTTACTCCAAGTGGTTTGACAGGTTTTTATCCAGCGGTTCGGAGAAGTTACAGTCGCCAGCCGGTCTGTTATACACGTTTTATCTTGGACCGGCGGGTTCGGTTATCTTTTTTTTTTTTTTAAATTTTTTCTTTGTTCTCTTAGTCAAAATGACAGAGAATAAAAAGTTAGAACCTTGGTTATAACCTTGTCATGACATTTTAATGCAAAATTTTTTTATGGACCTTCCTACGCTTTTCAACCTTTAACCTTTATAGTTACTACTTAATTAATTAATTTTAGTTGGGTTGCCTCCCAATTAGCGCTTGATTTAACATCTCGGCTAGACTCAACCAATCTTTAGACAGATAAATTCGTTACCATCACCTCTCGCGGCTCATTGTTATGAAAGTAAGCTTTAAGTCTTTGCCCATTTACTTTGAAAATAGAACCGTCTTTGTCATTACAAATGGAAACTACCCCAAAAGGATGGACTCCTTGAACTCGGAACGGACCACTTTTCAATTTACCCGAAAATAGTTTAAGGCGAGAATTATAAAGTAGTACTAATTGATTCAGAATAAATTCCCTCTTCTCTATGCGAGCGTCATGCCATTTTTTTGTTCTTTCCTTATATAGTTTTGCATTGTCATATGCATGAAATCGCATCTCATCGAGTTCATTGAGATTAAGCAACCTATTCTTATCGGCATCCTTATAATCGAAATTTAATTTTTTTGTAGCCCAATAAGCTTTATGTTGTAACTCGACAGGAAGGTGGCAAGCTCTGCGGTGGATATTTAGAGTCATTGTTATCTAATTTTTTTGTTACAATGAGGAACCATAAATGGAAATGTCATAGCGGTGTGTTTACAATGAGAAAATTGTTGGGGTTGGTATAGGATTAATGTTTTGATTGAAACCTTGTGGTTGAATTGCATTTTGTGAATTTTTCCAAGAAAAATTAGGATGATTTCGTCATTCTGGATTATAATGATTTCCGAAATTTGAAGGTCCTTACCTTTGTTGGCCTCCTAGATAATGTACTTCTTCAGTTACTTGGTTTAATTGTTCCATTGTCATTGGTTCACTTGTTGAGGGGGTAGATAGAGAATCTAACCTCTTATTTATTAAATTAAATTGAGTGGCCATTTGGGCTGCTAACGAATTAAGTGAATTGATCTACTTGATGAATACCGGCTGGTTGGTTATTACCTTGCCTTTCGAATGCTTGGTAATTGTTAGAAGTAAGATCTTCTAAAATTTCCAAAGCATCTTCTGGATATTTCTTTAATAAAGACCCTCCCGCAGCTCCGTCAACTAGGATCATCGTAGTGGTTTGTAAACCGTTATAAAAAGTGGTTACTTGTTGGTGTTGCGCCAACCCGTGATGCGGACACTTCCTAAGCATTTCTTTAAACCTTTCCCACGCTTCATAAAGTGTTTTGCCATGATTTTGAACAAAAGTGGTGATGTCTCTAACCAATTTAGCTGTTTTAGAAGGGAGGAAGTATTTATTCAGAAATCTCTCTTCCAATTGATCCCACGTAGTGATGGAACCGGGTGGTAGAGAATCAAGCCAGTCTTTAGCTCTTCCCTCCAAAGAAAATGGGAATAACCTCAATTGAATAGCTTCATCCGAAGCCCCATTTACCTTGTACATATCACAGATTTCTAAAAATGTTCTTAAATGAGCGTTTGCATTTTCATGATTTAGACCCCCAAACTTGTTATGTTGTACTAGTTGTATTGTGGTAGAGTCTATTTTAAAATTATTAGCGGTAATTGTGGGTCGCGCTATACTAAATTGCAAACCTCCTCTTAACGGTGCGTTATAGTCTCGACAAGTCATTCGTGGTGCAGCATTTTGAACATTATGACCGTTGTGTTCGACTTGACCATTAGGGTCCACCTGACCCCCATGATCATTTTCATTGCCTTGCTGATTATTATCCATCTCTTGATGAATAATAGCGCTTGCTCTAACAGTTTGCATATTCCGTCTATAAGTACGTTCGATTTCTAGATTCAAAGGTAATAATTCAATGTTACGCAATCGGGACATACACTAGACAAAAATTCAAAGTGAAATAAAATAACGACTTGGTCTCTAATTACTAAGAGCTCACTAATATCGTAAGAAATAAACCGTTAGATAGCCGCTTCCCCGGCAACAACGCCAAAAACTTGATACGCCTTTTTGTGTATATACGCAAGTATACGTGCCGACTCAAGTAATATAATAGTGAGTTAAGATCGTTCCCTCGGAGAAGTGAACACTCTAACGCTTATGAATATTAGTTTACTCTTTTCCTTAAATCCAAGTTAAATAATTCGATTGGTTGGATGAAACTAAATTTCAGAATATTTAAAACTAATTTTTAAAATACTAAAAGAACTTTTAGTAGTTTAGCAAATATCACAACAGATCTAGGGAAGCGATATACAAGATTCCTTTCTCTAAAAGTTGAAAAGAGACGTCCTTTCAACAAGGAACCGCAGACCTATTTTTTATTATTTTGAAAATAATCAACTTTTGGTTCAGCATATTCAATTTAAACCGTCTTGTTACAACCAGGTTATGACCAAACTGCTGTAATCTTCCCATCATTGTAATTCCTGCCTAAAGTTGTCCGTTCCTTCATGGATTTCTCGCACTCCTGCACAAATATACTGCATGTTCGCCGATAAACTGTCCACAATTACAGATATGAAGTTTATTAGTCAATTAATCGTTATCTTTCCTATACTTTCTCAATATTCACTAAATTAAAGGAGTTAATAACTTCTTTATGAGAAGTTATCAGCAGCAACCAGAGGTGGCGAGTAGCCCGCGACGGTCCGCGGACGAACTTCCTCCACCTCCTCCGTTCCCTCCGCCTGCCGATATGCAGGATGATCGTCGCCTTCTGTCTTCCTCGGCTCCCACCACTCATCCGACTGAGTCCTCGCACCGAGGCGGGGTGCGGGGTCTTCCGGCTTCTTCGCTCCCAGAGGGGGAGGGCGACCAGTGGATGGTCGCGGTCGGGGTGATGTGCATTCCAGCAGGGAGCACATCGGCGGATCGCACTCGAACCGGCGAGATGGCGCTCGTCGCAGTCTGTCCCCGCATCGGGGAAGGGGCTCTCCTCGCCGACCATCTCGGAGTCCTCGCCGCGACTTGCGGAATGATGCTCCCCGGCCTGGTAAATGGAGTCGCTGTTTTTCTGAATATCTTCCAAGGAGGGTCTTCTCGCTACTAAGGTTTTGCTTTTATGTCTTCTTCTGCAGCTCGCGCTCACACCCCTATCGGGGCTCTGATTGACGGGGTCGGGCTTCCCTCCCGCGAGTATCAGGAGAGGGCTACTTGTGCCATCCTGGACTTGGAGGCGAAGTTGGAGCGTCTGGCAATCAGCGAGTCTCATCAGCGTCTGACTGCGGTGGAAGCGTGAGTGGAGCTCTTGGCGGCTGCTGACTCTCAGCGTCGTCTGACCGAGCTGGAGGTGCGATCATCACGGCTGGAAGAGTTCGATACTCGCCTGGCTAGTGTAGAATCTCGCCTTCAGTCTGTCGGCGATCTGGAGCGCCGGGTTGGTAGGATGGAGCATCGCCAGCAGTTGCATCACGACGAGCTGGTGGGGATGCGTGCGAGCACGGGCTCCGTTGGTCGCCTGGCGAGGATGGAGGAGCAGCTGCGACAAGGCGAGGATGCGATGTCCGTGGCCTTCGAGCATTTTAAGCGAGCTCGCAGTATAGGCTGGGTTGGGCGACAACCGCAACTTCCCGATGCTCAGGTGAACCCCTAGGTTCCTGTCTTTTTTCTTTTTGTAGTAGCTAGTCGCCTTCTGGCAAATGCCTTGTAATTCTGAATAGTTTGATTTCTTCAAGTAATTTGCTAATTTGGCGAGTATGAATATCGCCCTTATTGCCTTTCCTGTTTGCTGTGATGTCTTGGTTTTCTTTTTTGTTTTTTGTTTCCGCAGTATTTGTTGAATGTCGTGTTGATGTTGAGGGCATCCTAGTAATCTGATGCAGGTACTCGCTTGTTCGGCACTGGTGTTTTGTCGTGTACCCTCGGTTTTGGCGACTTTTCTCGATATTCGTCACCCTTGACTCATGCTCGCGGCGGCGTACGCGGCAAGCCAAGTTTCGTCGAGTACTATAAATAGGGGGGTGGGTGGGTACGTATTTATTACGCTTTCGGCGATCTTTCCTTTCTTTCCAGCGAGTATCTGCCGATTGTTTCTCTCCTCGCATCCTTGATACTCGCTTCTTCAATCCCTTCCTTCCTGAATGGCTGATGAGGCAGCTATTCGCCGTGCGAGCCATGCGAAGAACTTCGAGGCGACTTCTTTCAAGAAGCCGATTACTCGGCCGAGTGACCTGAAGGAGTTCTCTGCCAAGTATTTGTCGTCGGAGTATGTCGCCAGGCTTCCTCGCGAGGATGAACGCCTGAACTCCTTCTCGGCGACCGAGTTGGTCTTCCCCATCCGCCACTTTGAAGTCGGCCTACGACTACCCTTGTGGTTGGAGGTCTGCCAGATACTCCGCTATCACGGGATAGTCCCGGCGCAAATCAACCCAAACGGAGTGGCGATGATCGTGGGGCTCCTCTGCTACCTGCGCGATCAGAAGATCGCCTTTGATCTCTCCGTCTTTCGGCGAGTATTCCACTTTAGCGCCACTGGCCAGGGCGTCGTCTTCTTGTGCAGCCATGTCTGCACGCTGGTCGGCACGGCGAACAAGAACCATCGCTGGACCGAGCGAATAGTCGTCATCAAGGGCGACTTTGGCGTCGTGCCGACTTCATCTTTCCAGCCGGCAGAGAGTGCCTTCGCTGCCCCTTATCTGGAGGAGAGCCGGGAGAAGCTACTCGACAACTTCCGAGGTCGCCGTCTGGATGTCGTCCTCTGGAGGAGGCAAGTAGATGAACTCGCCGAGGTGTTCCCTGGTGAAGGTAGTCTTCTAAGCGAGTACTTGGTCATGCTCGCCAATTGTTTTCAGTCGGTGTCTGATGCTCTTCCCTGTATGTCTTGATGCAGCTACTCGCTCCTTACCGAGCAAGCTTCTTCCCTTGGCGCCAAAGGCGGGGGCTTCTATTCCGGTCGATTTGTCTCCAGGCGGCGATGATCAGGAGGTCGTCGACGATGATGCTGGGCCCTCGAAGAAGAGGAAGGTCAAGGCGAAGTCCGTCGAGACTGCGAGGAAGAAAGAGGTCGCCAAGAGGGACCTGAAGGCGAAGGCGAACCTCTCGGAGGCTGGTGAGCCCAGCGGCCATCCGAACTTCGGCGAAGGTGTGGGCAGCGAGGATGCCTATGGTCGCCCTCTGGTGTCCTGGGCTGAGCGAGCCCATGAAGTGACTTTGAGCACCAACCTCCCCGCCTGGTCGGAGGATTGGGAGGATGCGGGCGAGGCGTTCGACGTGACGTTTGCCCTTTATGGTCGCGCGGACGCCGAATCCCTGCAGGACGTCTCGGCCGAGTATCTCGCCCATCAGAGCTCGCGAGCTAACCTGCGAGTTGCCGAGCTCGGTCATGCGACGACGAGGAAACTGCTTGAATACGAGCAGGTGATCAAGGTGCAGAGCAAGAAGCTCATCACCATGGGGCTGGAGGCCGCCAAGTGGAAAGACCAGGAGGTACTCGCTCGTCGCCTTTCTGGTTTTTTGGGAGTAGTCGCCTTTCGTGCCGATGGATGTTTGCTAACCGCTGTCGTCATCTGTACAGGCCGCCGAGCTGGAAATGGCGAAGGTGTCCCAGCTGGAGAAGGAGCTGGAGGATACTCGGCAAACCTTGGAGGCCGCCCAAGTGCGTATCGCCGAATTGGAAACTCGGCCTGCCGAGCAACAGCCTTCGTCGGCGGGCCCCTCCAGGGTTGGCAAGCAGATTCAGATACTCAGCGACGATATGGTGCATATTCGTCGGGAGATCGCGCGAGCAACCGGGAAGGTGGTTCTAAGCAGTCTGAAGGCCGATGGCCTCTTGAAGCCGGAGGCAATGAACCTGACTGTCATGGACACCATCCCGGCACTACTCGCCGAAGAGTCCAATTCTCCTATGCGAGATCTTCCATCCTCATCCACCGATTCCGAAGATGACGATTCTGAGGATGAGGGTGATGATGGCGAAGATGTCGATCCTGACGGCGAGGATGGTGGCGATGATGGTGCATAGTCGCCTGGCTCCCTTTTGCAAATCTGTACAACGATTTTTGTATATGTACTTATGAAAGTAAACGAATTCAATTGTTGGCTCGCCTTTTGTAGTTGCTTTTTGATTTTCTTCTTTTTGTGATCATGCCGAGTAGGCTCTTAGTCTCTTAGGCTTGAGACGAGGTTGAGTGCTCGCTAGGCGACTAAGCATAGGCGAGATAGGATGCTGCGGACGACGATCATACCTTACTCGCTGGTTGGATGCTCAGCCATATATACTCGCACCCGCATACTCGCATCTTCATACTCGAACCTGCATATGAAGAAGGATCTTTGAGATATGCTTTTCTAGAACTTCATTTTGTACCTCCCTGTTGATGCTGTTGAAGAGGTCGACACAGTAGGGAATGACTGTCGGGGAGGTTCCGATGGAGCACCTTCCAAGGGATCACAGCATCCCGAGGTCTCCATCCTACTGTTCTTGTTAATGCTGTTGAAGAGGTCGACACAGTAGGGAATGACTATCGGGGAGGTTCCGATGGAGCACCTTCCAAGGGATCACAACATCCCGAGGTCTCCATCCTACTTGGGTGCTGAATGTCGACCCAACCTGTTTCCTGTTGCTCAACAATTTGAACGGGGATTTAAGCACATTAACTCACGCAATTGGAGGAAATAATTGGAAACGCATTGCTTTGTTACGGGCTCTCAACCCTCGAGGGTACACAACACCTTTATTTAAGGGCCCCCTGAGCTCAGTTAAATCGATCATCTCTTTGCCGAATCGGGAGGTCGGCGTCCAGACTTTTCTCCTGGTAATCTCTTCAGTCGGACGAGAAGTGCGGTCGGTGGGAACCGCGACCAACGTGCAAGGGGGGAGCTGATCTCAGCCGTCATTGCAGAGGCTTGGACTTAAGGGAACGCACACCCGAGGCACCGTCCCATCATCCGTTCTGAGTTTTACGAGGATTAAGTCAGAGCCACATTTCCCAACCTAGCGTGGAGATCGACTATACTGGCCTTCTTCCTTAAAAGACTTTTCTGAGATAGGAAGGACTGCCTCATCCCATATTTCAGGGAGACGTAAATTTTTATTTATCTGTAAATGAATTTACAAACGAAGGAGGGCATGTACATTCCCCTTATGGATAAAACCTTTTCAGGTCATCGCCGCTCCAGGTGTTCCCTAGCAGCTCGCCTTCCTGGTTCTGCAAGCGGTACCCTCCGGTCAGGAGAGCTTCCTGGATGATGAAGGGTCCTTCCCAGTTCGGGTTAAGCTTCCCGATGGCTGCTGATCTTCCTGTCGCGTCTACTTTCTTTAGGACCAGGTCACCTGCTTGGAAGTGCTTGAGGCGGACATTTTTGTCAAAATATCTTGCCATTCGGCGCTTGATCTCTTCTTGCCTAGCTGAGGCCAGGTCCCGCAGCTTTTCTATGTAGTCGAGGGACAGCTTCTGGGCTTCTTCATTTTCCAATCGCCATTCTTCGTTTCCGTCTTCCGCGGCTACCACCCTTGGGCTTCTGACTTCAAACTCTACTGGAATGAGAAATTCCGACCCGTGAGAGAGCTTGAACGGTGTCTCCCCGGTGGCTGAGCTAGGAGTGGTCCTCAAAGCCCAAAGGACCGAGGGGAGCTGGTCCGCCCAATTACCTCTCAGGTTCTCCACTTTCTTCTTCAGCAGGTTGATGATCAACTTGTTGGCGGCCTCCACTTGACCATTGCTCCTGGGATGGTGTACGGAGGCGAATCGAAGATCAGTTCCCAGCTGTCTGCAAAAATCATCCAATTCCAAGCTGGCAAACTGGGGACCGTTGTCGGTGACGATGGCGAGAGGGATTCCAAATCTGCAGACGATCTCTCCCCAGATGAAGTTCTTCACGACTTGAGAGGTGGTCTTGGCCAAAGCTTTGGCCTCGATCCACTTGGAGAAGTAGTCGATCATGACGAGAACGAGTGACGGACCGAGCATTCAAGAGACCTCGAGCTAATGAGGATCTCTAGCTTAATGACGAACTCAAAGAATCAGCTTCGATCTCTCTTTTCTTTTCCGATCATTTTTCATTCTCATCTAGCTTCTTCGAGCACTATGTTCCTTTATGAAATATCAGGTCTCCCTCAAGTACTCAAGTCTAAGCTAATTGTTTATGGGTCTGGGTCAGAATAGTACCGCCCTGTGGGATCTTGACATTCAAAAAGTGCAGAGATTCGAATTTGATCGTGGTGAGTTATCTGACGGAAAAGGCATACCAGGATGAGTTGCTGAGACGAGTTCCCATGTTTGGAGGAGTCAAGATCTCAGTCCTCTGGCCACTTGCTTGAGGGAAAGGGCCGATCAAGTCCATCCCCCAGATGGCAAACGGCCATGGGGCGGTGATTGATCGGAGCTGCTGGGCCGGCTGCAACTGAAGAGGGGCGAAGAGCTGACACTTCTGACACTTCTTCGAGAAGGTCTCGGCATCCTTTCGGATAGTAGGCCAGAAGTAACCTTGCCTTAGGATCCTTTGTTCCAAAGTGCGAGTCCCAGAATGGCTTCCGCACTCTCCCGAGTGGATCTCTTCCAACACTCGGGGTACTTCATCTTCAGAGACGCATCTGGCCAGGGGGCCTGAGATGGTTTTGCGGTACAGCTCTCCATTTTATAGTAAATAGTACGCCGCCTTGTACCGAAATCTTCTTTGATCTCCTTCGCCCGCCGGGAGCTGGCCGCTGACCAGGAAGGCCACAAAGGGATCCATCCACGAAGGGCGTTGCTCGATCGCCATCATCTCTCCTTCTTCAACGGATGGACGGAATAGTTCAGTAATAGTTCCTCCAGCCCTCGGCCCATACTTGGCTAAGCGATCTGCTGCCGAGTTCTCCTCTCTCGGCACATGCTCGATGAAGAAGGACTGAAAGCCTCCAATCAGCCCTTTCACCTTTACAAAGTACTTCTGCAGGATGGTGTCGCGCACCTCGAACTCGCCTCGAATCTGTGACGCGACCACCATTGAATCCGTGAAAGCCCGGACATCACGGATCCCCAACTCCTTGGCAAGGCGCAAGCCTGCCACTATGGCCTCGTACTCTGCTTGGTTGTTTGTGATGGGGAAGAGGATCTCGACGGCTTGCTCGATCTTTGTTCCCTGCGGGCTGACGAGCACGATGCCCACCCCCACAGAACTTTTGCCTGAAGCTCCGTCCACAAACATCTTCCATGAGATCGGATTGAGAGCTTCTTCTCCTGGCTCCGATTCCACTGAGAAGTAAGCCAGGAAGTCTGCTACTGCCTGGGCCTTGATCGCCACCCGGGGTGAGAAGGAAATGCCGAACTCGCTGAGTTCTACCGACCATTTCGCTAACCTCCCAGAATGTTCCACTCCCTCTAGGACATTTCAGAGAGGATGATCAGTCACAACCCGAATGGAGTGAGCTTGAAAGTAAGGCCGGAGCTTCCGCGCCGACACCACCAGGGCGAAAGCAAGCTTCTCCAGGATTGGATATTTCAACTCCGCCTTCTTCAACACCCGACTGACATAGTAGATGGGTAGCTGCTTCCTTCCTTCCTCTCGGACCAACACGGAACTCACTGCTTCGACTCCTACTCCCAGGTAGATGAGAAGGTCTTCGCCTTCCTTTGGGCTCTGAAGGAGAGGTGTTTGAGTCAACTGCTGCTTTAGTCTTTCGAACGTCGTCTCACATCCTTCGGACCACTCGAAGCTTTCAGTTTGGCGGAGTGTCTTGAAGAATGGAGATCACTTCTCACCGGCCTTTGAGAGGAAGCGGCTAAGACCCGCCAGCCTTCCTGTCAACCTTTGGACTTCCTTCATCGTCTTTGGGGACGACATCTCCAGGATCGCCTTAACCTTGTCGGGGTTAGGCTCTACTCCCTCCGGGGTAAGGAGATGCCCCAGGAACTTTCCTCTTCCAGCTCCGAAGACTCACTTCGCTGGATTGAGTCTCATCTTGAATTTCCTCAGCGTTGCGAAGGTCTCCACCAGATCAGCCACGTGTTCCTGGACGCTCTTGCTTTTGATCAAGAGGTCGTCCACGTGCACTTCCAGGTTCCTCCCCTTTTGCCCCTTGAAGATGTGGTCCATCATCCGCTGGTAGGTGGCTCCCGCATTCTTCAAACCGAAGGGCATCATCTTGTAGCTATAGCAGCCATCATCGGTGATGAAGGAGACATCGCGGCAATCAGGGGGATGCATCCGGATCTGGTGATATCCTGAAAACGCATCAATGAAACTCATCACAGAAAAACCGACGGCTGAATCAACCAGCGCGTCGATTCGAGGCAGGGGATAGCAATCCTTCGGGCAGCTTTTATTCATCGAAGAAAAGTCAATACACATTCTCCAGCTACCCCCCGATTTCTTTACCATTACAACATTGGAGACCCAGCCTGGGTACTGGATCTCCGATACAAAGCCTGCATTGAGTAGTTTTTTCACCTCCTCCCGGATTGGCTTGGCCAAGATGGTGGCGGTCCTCCTCTTCTTCTGACGGACGGGCTGGACCGCGGGATCCAGGTTGAGGCGATGGCATGCAACCTCAGGATCGACTCCTGGCATCTCGGCGGCACTCCAAGCGAAGATGTCGACGTTCTTTTGCAGACACGCCGCCATCTCGATCTTCTCCTCCGTCTTCAGCGACCCGCCGATCTTCAGCAACCCAGGTACTCCCTCTGCGGAGAGTACCTCGATTTCTTCAACTTCTTCGGCCACCTCCAGCCTGGCCGGGCTCTCGAGCACCCTTCCGAACTCTTCTGCATCAGCAATCCAGCTGATGGTACTGACGGCGCTAAGATAGCACTCCCGAACGGCTCTTGGATCGCTCCTGATCCTCACCTAGACATCTCCCTTGCAGTACTTCAAGCACTGATGGTAGGAAGATGGGACGGCCTTGAAGGCGTTGAGAAGCGGCCTCCCGAAGATAGCCCTGTAACAGCTCGGGGCGTCGACGGTGACAAATCGACAGCTGATGGAGGTGCCACCGAGCGTTACAAGGAGATCTGCTCCTCCTTCCACTTCCTTCTTCTCTCCGGAGAAGCCGAAGAGGGGACCATCAGCTGCCTGAACCCTTGCTGCTCCGACTCCCAGTCCGTCAAACGTCCCCTTAAAGATGACGTTTACGGAGCTACCGTTATCGATCAGGATTCGATCAACGGTGAAGTCCTCTACTGCGGCTTGAATCACGAGGGCATCATGGAAGGGATTCTCATTCCCTAGCATGTCCTCCTCAGAAAAGGTGATCTCCTCCATCGGGGGTGGTGCTTGCGAGGTCGAGGCGACACTCCTGCGGTAGATCTGATGGAGGCTCCCCTTGCGGGAAGCTTCCAGCCTCGCTCCCCCATGGATTACTCCGACTCTGTCTCCCTGAACCAGGTCTCCCCGACCTCCCTGGTCGACCCGGTCCTCGTTCCTCCTTCGAACGACGGCAGCCTGCCCTGCCTGTGGCTCGGCGGGGGTCTCTATCCTCCGCTGCTCCTCTCCACCTTCTCCTGCTGCTAGCCTCCTTCTGGCTTCCCAAAAGTCTGGGCAGGCAGCCATGGCATGCTCCTCCGCCTGGTGGAAGTCACAGTAGAGGGGAACCTCTTCTGTTTGCTGCCTCCTCTGCTTCTGCTTCTTCCTTCCTTGACGGCGGCCACGCCCGGCTACCGCCATCGCTTCATCTCTTCTCCTCTCCTGACGCCTCTCCGGCTGGCGAAAAGGTCTTCTCTCTGGGGATCTCCCCCTTTGATCCCGACGCTGGTGCCGTCCAGCCGGCCTCCAAGGTGGCCGGTTGACAGGGACCTGATAGCGCCTTTCCTCCTCCTGACGCTCCGGGGACTCGATGGGCCTCCTCTCAACGCTCCTCCTGGCTTCCTTCCTCTTGGGATCCTCCCTCTTCTTTTCTTCTCTTCTCCTCTCTTCGTGCCGCTCCGGCCTCTTCTTTTCCTCCCTCCGGGACTCTTCTCTCTTCCTCTTCTCAGGGATCCTATCCCTCTTTTCTTCCTCGCCTCCGGTCACCTTGGCAAACCTTGCCAAGAAGTCAGGGTTAGAAGCCTCTCCTCGGACAAACTTGTTGGCCCTCTGAATGAGGTTGTCGTAGGAGTAGGGAGGATTCTCACTGAGCTCCAACTTGAAGAGGCCTTGACTTATACCGAACGTCAAGGCCAGCAACAGGATGTTGCTATCTACCTCCTGGATCTGCAGAACCTCCTCCTGAAAGCGCTCGATGTAGGGTCCCAACGCCTTATCCGGCCTTTGCACCAGATAGAACAGGGCCGTTGCCTCCTTCTTCAGCTTCCGGGTCGTGTCGAACCGGGTCGTCACTCCACGACACAGGTCTTCAAAGCAGTAGATCGAGCCGGCGGGCAACTGGTGGAACCAGTCCCAGGCCTTTGCACGGAAGGTGATGACAAACAACCTGCACTTAAAGGCATCCGACATGGTTCGGATAGAGACTATATCCTCGAACCACTGGATGTGTCGGACAGGATCCTCCTTCCCTGAATAGTAATTCAAGACGGGCTCCCTGAACCCTTCTGGCACTGGCGCGACAAGGATCTCCTCGCAGAAGGGGCTCCTCCCTCCTACCCGGCGACGATCCTCCACCTGGCGAGTATCACCGCCATACTCGCCATATGGGCGAGTATCCTGGTACCTCGCCTGCTCACCCGGCTCGCGGAAGCAAATCCCCTGCGAGGTCGGCTGGTAGAACTGCGACCTCCTTGGTCGCTCGGTCTCATCCTCCACGTGCTCCTTTCCTGCTCGCCGAGGGGGACTCCCTCCCTCGGTCGGAACTGGGCGATGCGGCGAGGTCGCCGTGACCTCGGCGTGCGGCTGAAGCGCTGCTCGCATGGTTCCCTCTATGCGCTGCGCGAAGGCTTCGAAAACTGCCAACGTCACGAACTCGCCACTCGCGGACGAGTTGCCGACTACCTCCTCATGGTCGCCAACTACGACCATCTCGCCTTCTTACTGAACTTTCTTCCAACGACTACGGTCCACGCTCACCGCACCAAAGTGTTGACGCCAGGAAAATCCTGACCTCAAGATTCGGACCGATGCAGTCGGAGGCTACTCGCCCAGCAGTTCAACGAGATGACTTGGCTGGCAACTACGAAGAAGCTAGAAGAGCAACAAACTGGACCCCAGGTGCTGCGGCAGGGAGGTCCCACCACGTACCCAGAAGCTCCGCAGAGACTTCCCCTCCAAGACCAAAAATGGCCGAGCAGGGTACAAGGAAGGCACCGACTTGGCTAGTACCGAGAGTAGAGGCCAAGTGTGACAGGTTCCAGAATGCAAGAGCAGGGTTTCGAGAGCTCAAGTCCAGGTGCCAATCCAAGTACCCCTGGGGTCCTATTTATAGGAAAACCAAGGGGTAGGGGGGTTTTTATAGCTCAGCCCCTGCCCGGCGACTAGCGACATTGAGGCGATCTCCCCGGGCAAATGGGCGAGTATCATCTATGGTCGCCCACCTTTTGGCGAGTATCCGGGCTACTCGCACGAGTGCACCCATACTCGCCTAGGCTTTCTTCTGCTCCTACGCCTGACGAACTCTTCCACTATGCCTGCTGGCCGACTTTATCTTGGTATCTCGAACCATTGATTTCTGTGTTGACTATTTGACTTTGACTTTTGTCTACGTGGCCTTGAGTGAGTCCTACCCTCGGAGAATGAGGGTTGTACAGTGGACTCAATAGTAGTAAAAACACCTCTTGTAGATTGTGGACTCAAGGTTTGTCAAAGCACGCCTCTTGTAGATTATGGACTCAGGAATTTGAAAAACCATCTCGTGTAGAATGTGGGACTCAAGGGTTGGAGAAACTCACTTTTGTAGCTTGTGACTCAGGATTTAGGAGGACCCAAAAAAGGGTGATCGTCCCTCACCATAGCAAGCAGGTTATGTGTTAGTTATTGGGCCTGACAAAAAAGGGGCATGACCACCTAGACTCGTGCTCGAGATTGGAACGCTTTGAGTGCATTTGATGATTGTTGTTTGATATTGTGTTAGATGCATACACGTTGTGGTATGTGTCCTGGTGGATACAACGAAGATACTCAGTTTGCATACATATTGCATTGCAGACACCTTTATTAACTTGCTCAACATAGAGAACGCATTTGATGTCTGTGACACCTAGTTAGTAACATTTGATATGATTATGCATGTTGTTTTATTTGCATACTAAATGCTGACTTGCAGGGTGATATAGTTCCTCGAAATAAGCTAGAAGAGCTTGGAGAGTGAGATTGTTACGATGTTTGTGATCAACTTATAGTTGACCATCATTTTTTCTCTCATGTGTTGTGATTGCAGTGCACGGCTCAGAGGCGGGTGCTCGCTAGTTTGCTCTAAAGCTAAAATTTAAAATTCATGTCACTAAAGTGTTTTACTTTTCTTATACTCCATTTGATATTGTTCCCGCCTACGTGTCGATGATGTATGAGTGTTTGTACTCACTATGACATTATGATGTATGTCATGAAGTCTATATTGTATTATAGTGTGGACATACTTTCTTATGTAGTAGTCTTCCATTGTAATATTTCAAAACTCTACGATGATAAGTTATTGGAGCAGCTTTTATACCTTGTTTTAATATTCTATTTGTGATGGTTGTATAGTGTGGGGTCCAACTAGACCCATAATATCATTGCAGATTGGGTGTTATATCATTGCAGATTGGGTGTATATAAGGGAAAAACATCATTTTGTAAAACATTGATCGTTTCAATTTTACACATTCTTTATTACAACTTTTTAAATTTTTTATAATTAGTTTGTTTTGTGTGTTTTTATTTTATTAAAAAAATATATGATTGCCCTTTTTTAAGGGTGCTGTTATAAGCAAACCCTTTTTGATTGCTAGCAAACCAATTTCTATGAGTTATTACGCGCCTTTTGAAAATACGCTTTGTACATGCATTTTTAGGAAAAGTGTTCAACACGAAAATTGTAGATATCGTCGAGATCTACAACTTTTGTGTTGAACACTTTTCCTAAAAATGCACGCACAAGGCTCTAAAATCGCCATGATCATAACTATAGTGAATTTTTGAAAATAACAAGAAATACGCCTTGCACATGCATTTTTAGGAAAAGTGTTCAACATGAAAGTTGTAGATCTCGATGAGATCTACAATTTTCGTGTTGAACACTTTTCCTAAAAATGCATGCACAAAATATATTTTCAAAAGGCGAGTAATAACTCATAGAAATTGGTTTGCTAGCAACCAAAAAGGGTTTGCTTATAATAACACCCTTTTTTAATTGAGTTTGATTTATGTATTTTATGGGGTTGACGAATAACATGTGTATTTTCATATCGGGGCAGTGAAACCCCATCCACCACTGCTTATGATAAATTTAATGACAAAGCAAAAAAAAATCAATATGACACTCCAAATGATTTATCAAAATGATCCTCTCAGGGCTAGCTAAAAAAACTCAATGTTTCAAAGTAAAGAGCAATTGATTAATCTAAAATTGGGTTAACTTTTAAGAAATAATTGTATGACCTTTATTCGGCAGGTACAGTATAGTGAGAGGGTTGTCCATTGATCAAAGGACAGCTATATGGAGCCCTACGCAACTCGTCAGCATCTCGCAAACAACTCTCTTTGACCACTATAACAACTCACTGACGACTTCCATTGGCTTATATAGTAGCTCGCCCTGAGGAATTTATCAACTCACCCGCTGCCGACGATGACCTGATCAGGTTTGCATGCGGGTGGAGTCCACCCTTTAACAACTAGGTACCCCCACTAGCTCCATCTACTTATAAATAAGAACCAATGGTACAGGGAAGTGACGGTGCTAACAACCCACAAGTGTACTCGTCTGCTACTTCCCCCAAACTAGCTCGGTTTTTGGTTTGGGGATGGAGAGTTCTATACACACTTGGGTGTATGACGGGACCTCTCCTTACTATTGCTCTGGTATATAATTATGGACAGTACAAACTCTCAGTTATCTAGTATGTTACAAGCATATTTTCGATAATTCATAGGTAAGTAACTTTCAACCATCTTTTGGTCCGAACTTTGTGAGTTAGTTCCTTACTCCAACATTCTTGGTTCGATGAGCGCAGACCTTGGTCAGAAAAGGAAAAACCTCTGAAGAAGCGGCATGATGCATGACGACGATGAGGTGACAAATTGGGATACCTCGTGAGTATCGGGCTACTTCGTCACACTAAGTAACTTGTATGGATTCCGGCTAGATGGTCTATGAGACCTTACAAGTCATCTCGCGTCTTGGGTTGATGTTGCATCGACCTCTCCCAATGTGCTTGCCTCATTGGATACACCGGGGCCATTTCGGCGAGTTGGGAAGGTGCACGCCATTGATGATGGGGAGTGCCTCCTGTAAGAGTGAGTTAATGTCATGACTGCTACGACCTCACGACTACATGAATTTGAGCATGGGCGCTTCCACCCATCTCAAAAATATGGGACCGTCAACCCTTTTTGTGAGAAGATAATGTTTGTGCCCGTACCAGAAGGTTTTCATGAGCTCTCAATTACCACCTGGGGAGGGATAACACCACTCCAACACCTCCAATAGTTTGAGGACGTGGTTTGAATTTGCACTGTAATGATATTTTCAAGTGTAGATCGTTCACAAATACTTTTAGGAAGAAGGCTCGGGACTAGTTCCATCAGTTGCCGATGAGCTACATCTACTGCTTCGACGACCTCTATCACTGGCTGATACCGAGGTTTGTGACCCCAAAGAAGAGGAAGAAGAGTCCCAAGATGCTCTTCTTCATCATGCATGTAGCATAGGAGACCATGATGAACCATGCGGAAGCTCCTGTACAAGTGTGCATGTCAGCGCCACTATCATACATCGGTCTGCCACCCATGCATCATATATATAATGATGTTGGGTTACAACCATAATTATCGGGAAAATCATGGGAAATTAAAATTTCTAAAAGTGGACAAATTTGTCTGTACAGACAAAGATTTGCCTTTATAAATAACAAAAACCAATGTGCTTACCCTCAAAATGGAGTGGGAGGTAGTGAAAAGAGCATACTTAATAGAAATGAGACAAGTTCCACTTAGTTGGTAGCATCTTAGAGGAGTTGTGTATAAGAGAGTTCTTGGTGAGTGACGCATGACATGGACGAGATGATCCTTTGTAAAGAGAGAAGTAAAGAGCGAGAGGAGATAAGAGAATTGAGAAGAGTGAGGGGAGAGACCAAAAGCAAAGGAAAATCGACCACATGTTGCGCGATGGAAAAAGTATCAAGATTGACAATTGAGCGACTGAAATGAATATCTTGTTATAAGTACCGAGTCATGCCATCTTAGGGCATTTAGAGCATGGCTTATCGACTAGCGTTGCGTGTTACGAAGTAGAGGGTAATGTGAGGGAAGTGGTGAGAGGAGGTACAATGCATGACGATCGGCATTTGGTATTTGGTGTCGGTGGTCGGTGACCAAAGTTTAATGATTGGTTATCGACATTCAGTGATCGGTGATCAATGTTTAGTGACCGACAATCCACGTTCGGTGACAACGAGTGGGTAATAGGTCATCATGCCATTTTAGGATAAACTGGGTCAGCGTTTTAGAGAGTCGTGCAAATGCTTTGATGGTAACACATATGACATGAAGTGATAGAGATCTGACTAATTCATTACTGAATCCTTTCATGACCAACAGTTATGTTGGACCCTGGAATGCTAATGACTGGAAACCACGTTATTCAATGGTGGTTGAGAATAATGAAGGCGGTCATAGATCACCAAAAGTCTCACCACACATCTGGGAGCTTACCAATCGATCTCATCCTAAAACATTTACCATGATCTCTTGATTCCAAGGCTCTGTTTGGAAGAGTTGTTGTTGATCGAAAAAAAATTGTCTGAAATGGAGTTTGAAAAAAGAGTTGTCTATACAAAAATGTAGCTTCTAGTATAAAACTGTTTGGGTAGAATTATGTCTGCAGAGCTTTTCAAAAAGTAATGACAATAAACTGTTGGTAAAAATAAAGTTTTGTACAATATTTTTTTTCAAATGCAAAATCATCAACAAACTGAACATACAAATATTAGATTTATTACAAGCATAAATTATAAACTACTAACAAATCATATAGTAAAACATGCATGTATATAAACTGTTGGTAAAAATAAAGTTTTGTACAATAAACTGATGCAGTAAAAATAAAAAAGCAACGACAATAAACTGTTGGTAAAAATAAAGTTTTGTACAATATTTTCTTTCAAATGCAAAACCATCAACAAACTGAACACATAAATATTAGATTTATTACAAGCATAAATTATAAACTACTAACAAATCATATAGTAAAACAAAATCATATAGTAAAACATGCATGTATTTCATATGCTTAATACAAAAACCTAACCAATTTTGAATACTTAAATTGAATTAACAATATAAATACAACAAATTAATTTCACCATTTTAAACACTATGAACAACAAAACATGCATGCATTTTCGAGATATGAATGCTTAATGAGGGGGCATCCTCCGAAGAAGCTTGAAGATCCACAAAGTAGAAGAGCCGCTACCCTGAATGCAAGTATTCATTAACCATGCAATCAAACTGTGAAGTATTTGTGAATCCCTGCAATACATATGCATATTAAAGTTACCGATGAGGGTGCTAATGTGATTTAGGTTATTGGCTCCATGATTCGAAAGAGAAGAGAGAGGAGGAGAAGATAAATTGGCCTCATCCGGTACATGGTTTTGAGAACTAGAAGCAGAGGATGACCTCCGTGCCATTGTTGGACTTGAGTTCCTTCGTGGAGAGAGAAGAAATGAAGGCCTCACACGTGGCGGTCAGGGATTCCATCTGAGAAGAAGAGAAGCCATGATTGTAGCCTTCTCCCTTCCCCTTCCTCCCTCCAGTCAGCATAGGATTGTCTTGCTTGCTTTCCTTCCTTTCATCTTCCATCTACCTCTCTGAGAAATAAGTAATGAAGGAGGCATTGTTAAATGGGGTTGATGGAACCGAGAGTTGACATGGAGGTCAAATCGGCGACATCGAGCTCGGGGGGGGGGGGGGGGGGGGGGGGGGGGGGGGGGAGGGGATGTGCTTGGTGATGGTCTCGCACATAAAAGGAGAAGATCGCAAGGGTAAACAACAAAAATTGCGTTCCTTGCAGTAGGACTGGAGGACTAAAAAACTCTCCCAATAGGGGCCTAAGTGAAATTGAAAGAAGTTGAGCGAAAAAGGCTAAAAAGAGAGGGTAATACTAATGTCTCTATTGTTCCCAAGTCAGGCTATATATAGACAAACATGGATCAGGTCACCATCGTATGGTGGCCGACTAAGATTGTCGAGTGGTGTCAGGAACAAGTGCATGTGTCAGCGCCACTATCAGATTTCGGTCTACACCTAAGCACCATATGTGTAGTGGTAGTGGTGGGCAATCATAGTTATAAGGGGAAAATTGGGGGAAAATGTTGGAATTTAAAGAAAAAGGAAAGATTTGATCGTATAGACAAAAATTGCCTCTATAAACAAAAAAGATAGTAAGTATACCACGGTATGGAATGAGAGGTACTGGTGGAAATAACAGTCTCAGTGAAAACAAGACAAGTTCCACTTAGCCAGTAACATCTTAGAGGAGTGGTGTATAATTAAGTTGAGTTCTCGGTAAGTGACGCATGGTGTGCTGGATAATCCTTTGTAAAGATGGGAGTAAAGAGTGAGTGGGGAAAGGGGAATGCATATTAGTGAGGGGAGAGAAAAATGAGGAAGGAGAATCAGCCATGTGGTGCGTAATGAAAAAGGTATCGAGATGGATGATTGAGCGACCGAGATGGATACCTTATTAAAGTGTCGAGCCATGCCATCTCCGGGGCATCCAGAAGATAGTTTCTCGACTAACGACATATGTCTCTAAGCAGGGGGCAATGTGAGGGAAGTGGTGAGACGAAGTACAATACACGACGATCGACATCGACGATCAGTGATCAACGTTCAGTGTCAAAGGGCCAGTAACAAGCCATTGTGTCATTTTGGGTTAAATTGGGTTAGTATTTTAGAGGGTTGCACAAATGTTTTGATGGTGACATGTAAGACATGATTCGATATTAATCTGGTTAATGAATTACTAAATTCACTCATGACCAATAATGACCTCCTCCAAGCTCACTTGGGGAAATTAACGTCACGCAAGGAGACATCCCTCCAAACATTTGTAACTCTCCCATCATCACCTCCTCACAATCCTCGTCGACTTAGAGATGGATGCTGATATCAATGATCAGCGGATCACAACTCGAGCAAGAGCAAATAAGTTGAGGTTTATATAGATTTCATCCTCCATTTTCCAAGGGTGGAAGAAGAGTTCCCCAACGTCTCTATGTCCGACATCTTCATCGGAGCATTCTTAGACGGTTTCATGGATGATAAACCATTGGGAGGTCTTGATGGTGTCTGACCAACAAAGGCCTTATTGACATCTACTATAATGCCTTCGTTGCATTGTACTATTTCATAGTTCTCTGACCAACCAACAAAGGAGGATGAAATTAGCAGGGACCTAAATAAGACAACATAGAGATCCTCATTTGATGGGCCATATTACGATCATTTTCATCTACAAACTCAACATCCTAGGAGATATTGCTCGACTTGCTCGAGCTTACACCGAAAGAATGCTTTATGGAAGAGATATAGACTAATTTAACAAAACAAGATACTGAAGTAGATCTTTGAATGTTTTTGAGAATCAACCAATGAAGATGACGTGATCCTTGCATGGTGTCATCCTTCACCTCGTACCTAAGATCCGCCACAACATGGATAAACTTGGCAGTTCTCTATGACATCATGCCAGTTCACATTGGGAATGGTAGTACGTAAGGAGACATGCATCTTCCATCAATATTTGTAACTCCCTCATCATTGCCTCCCTAAAATCCTTGTCGTAGAGATGGATGTTGATATAAATGAACCCAGTGGCTCATTGATTGAGCAAGAGCAGATGAGTCGATGTATCGACTAATTTCATCCTTCATTTTTTCAAGGGGGAAGAAGAGTTCGCCATCATCTCTATTTCGTCAGCTTCGCCGAATATTATCGGGCCAATGCTTTGTGGATAACAAGCCATTAGGAAGTTTCAATGGTGTTTGACCGGTAGAGGCATTTATTGGCATTTACTAGGACACCTTCACCACACGTTCATGTTTCATGGTCTTCTTCTCAATCAACAAAGGTGATTTTCTAGTGAAGGACGCCTTCTTGGTGCACCCTCTCCTCTCATTGAAAAATATTTTCTAACTCGGATAGTTGCTGAATTTCCATCATTATTTTCACATGTCATTTGAGTCTTTGCGGAACATCCATTATTTCCACTGAAGGGTCCATCGAGAGAAAATGATTTTTCGACATAAGTTCGATAAAAAGTATGAAGCAGGGGGAAAGAGGACCGATGATGAGAGACACTCACCCCTTTCTAGAAAAATTATCATTTGACTTACAAAAATTTGAATTATATCTACGCAGCCTCATGTTATCCTATTAATTGAACACACGATAGAAGTAAAGAGAAATCAACGTGTAACATCAACATAATGCTTGGCATCTGCTAGCACAACAGTTCTCTTAATGCAAAACCTCATACTACCCTTGGAGAAGAATCAAGAGAGAATCCTAGGAAATCCTATTGGGTTTCAGTTGAATTCAGCGAAATATTATTTTGTGAAGAATGCGTAGGTATGGTCTATCATTAAACTTTTTAATAAGATTTTTTGCAAGTGGCTGATAAAGGGAATGCGGGTCCTACATAGCTTTGTTTGTGCCATTTTAGACTGTTCTCTACCGTACTACTATCTAACGTAGATATGTGCTCAAATGACATAATGTTAAAGCTTATAAACACGAAGGTCATTGTTAGAAGAAAGTCGATTTTAGAGTTTCTCTAGACTCTTTCTTCTCTCTTGAATCTTAGACTTGATCAATTGAGGGAAGTAATGTATATTATTAAGTGGCCTCCTAATAATGTTGCAATCCCCTGTCTCATTTTTTCCTTGAGTACATTTTGCCCTATGCTTAAGTCGAGTAATTTCAAAGAGTTGTAGCGCTATCAGGTGGGCATCACCTTTTGGCTTCAACCGCAGCAGAACGTTGTGGCTTATATTGTTCCCCTTGATTCTAATACGATAAAAGACAACATCACAAATGTCAACCTTTTCGTAATAATTATTGTATTTTCTTAATTTTTAGAGTATGAGAAGAACATTATGCAGACAAAGTGCCTATGCGGTGAATTACCAATAGAGTTTCCTTTATGATTTGTTTGGGAGGGCGTTGGTACTTGGAGATGAAGCAATGAAAAGTTATTTCTCAACATGGCCCTCTCCCTGTTAGTGAAAATTGGCATAAAAAATATTTTGAGGATCCGCAGTTTCAAAACGGAATTTACCTTAACAACTATTGTTTGGGAGGACAACAGCGGTCGGACCATTATTTGTATTATTTTAATTAATTTTTATTTTGTTAAATTTTAACTGAATTAAAATAAATGCATGTAAATATTTAAATAAATATTTCATGAATTCAAATAACTTTAGAAAGACCTGATTTTTGTTGTAAGTGACACACAAACAAAATTATGAACAAATTCTGTAAATGAAAAATTCAATAAGTCTTTATTTATTCAAATTTTGAAATTACAGTAAAAACAAATTACAACACATTGAAATTACAAATAATTAAATATTTTTTTGAAAATTTATTTGTGATCAACATGCTCTCATGTATTCTTCAAACTCTGAGTTCACGTTTCAACTCGCGAAATATGTCGCGATCGATTCATGATATCGAGATAGTCTCTATAATAAATGCAAAGTTGTAGGTATTCATTGATTAATCGAGATCTTTTCATATTCAAAATCATACCACTTAAGGAAAACATATTTTGAGAGTGAAGATTCCACCACCATTTTATATTAAATGAGGCCAAACGGCTAGAACTCTCATTTTAGCTGTTTAGCCTCAATGAGACCCAACCCTAATGGTTGTGGTTGGGTCCCAACTAGTTGCGGATCCAGAAAATTATAATTAGAGGTGCAAATTTTTTTTTTCTAAACACAATAGTACATAAAATAAAATGTTACATTGGGCGGGGGTGAGTAGGCGGGCCGCGAGTTGAAAATGAATTTTGGGGGTGCATATAGCTGAAATTGGTCTGCGAATTGCCCAATTTGATATACGAATAACCAAATTTTATCAACGAATAGACAAATTTTGATCTACTTATAAAAAAATCATAAAAAAATGAGGGTGTCAGTGTCCCTTTGACCCCCTCTGAATCTGCCCATGCTCCCAACTTATATAAAGCAAGATATGAGTCTAGCATAGGGCCTACGCTAGGTCTAGGCCTGCTGCTGTAGGCCTAGCACTAGCAGGCGCTAGCAACATGCATCAACTACCGACAAACAATCAGTTGGCGAGCAGCTGCTGTCCTGGCGCGGCGGCGCCAGCTGGCCAGGGCTGAGTTTGGTGCCTAGTTAGGGTCTGGCCTAGGACCGGCATCAAGCCGCCCGGCGCCTGTCCTTGTATTCGGGCCCAGCCCGGGGCAAGCTACAGGCCGTGCCAGGAGACCAATAGGGGCTCTCTAAGGCCCTCTAGGCAAGGTCTGGGCCGGCCTAACAAACTCGGGCCGGCCATCTGAGGTCGGGCTTTATTTGCACCCGACCCTCAGCTAACCGTTTAAAGTTTGAAGTAATTTCTCTCTCTCCGTGAGGCCGGAGGCGCGGACTCCAAGCTACATTAAATTGCATAGTTAAAACCTATATTCATTCTTCGATTCCGTTCTCCGCGTGAAACCTTCAACCGCACGGTGCGTGAGCAGAGTACTCATCATCAGCATCATCTCCTTGTTATTCCAACCGCTGATGAAATCGGAGAGAAGGATGGGGAGGAGAAGCGCACTGTAGAACTCTCACGCAGCAGCCATGGCCGGAAAACCCAGGTACTCCTCCAAAACCATATTTCCCGATACTCAAATGGTCACACGGTGAGCCTCTCACCACGAGATTCATCTCCTCCGCGTTTCTGTCCCCCAAGAATTTAGGGTTTGTAAGCGCTCCGCAGATCAAATTTCTCATTCAGATCCAACCGGATGGTCTCTGCGAATCGTATCAGCAGAATCCTATTGGTCTACTGCCGTCCTCAATGAAGGGACGCTCCCACCGCCCCCTTCCCTCTGCTCCTCTCGAGGACTGGGGCGATGGCCAATGGACGGTTGACTGCTCCTGTGGCGTGAATTTTGACGACGGCGAGGAGATGGTGAGCTGCGATGAGTGCGGAGTATGGGTGCATACCCGTTGCTCTCGCTATGTTCGTGGGGAGGTTTCTTTTGCCTGCCACAAGTGCAAAGCCTCTGCCAAACGATCCCGCTCGATCATCCCCTCCGCTGCCAATAACATCGTCCATGACACGGAGGAGACGGAGGTCGCTCAGCTTTTGGTTGAGCTACCTACGAAGACCGATCAACCTCCGCCCGCCCCGCCTGTTGGTGCTCCATACCGCCCTCCTTTCAGGCTATGGGCGCATGTCCCCATGGAGGAGCGGGTCCATGTGCAGGGCGTCCCTGGAGGCGATCCTTCTTTGTTTCGGGGGCTATCTTCAAAGATCTTCACACCAGAGTTGTGGAAGTGCACTGGCTATGTTCCAAAGAAGTTCAATTTCAAGTACAAGGAGTTCCCTTGCTGGGAGGAGGAGGAGAGGGATAAAGCAAGTCGAGGCGCTGATGCGCTTTTCTCTCTATCCAAGGAAATAGTCCAAGCTGCTCCTGCGAGGACCTTTGAGAAGATTTTATCCCTGGATGGAAGCCGGAAAGAGAGGGGGAAGCTGTTGTTAGATTCTCGTCCTTTTGTTTGTGTCAAGAAGGAAAGAAACAAGCTCAGAGTGTTGGGATCTCATTCTAGTAAAGGGAGAAAGGAAGAACCTGGCGAGGAGAAGGAATTCATTAGTAGGAAGAGATCTAGAGAAGATTTTGATAAGGCTTTGGCTGATGTCAAGGAGAAAGGTGCTTGCCCGCTGCATTGAAATGTTTATTTATTTTTAAGAAATTGCAATTTAACTTCATATTTGCTCTATTGTTCTTCTGGTGTTGTGATCTCATTTGATGCATTTTTAAATTTTTTATTTGATGCATATATTTGGGATTGTGCAGCTGGATCTGTTCCCATGTTCGACACTGTCAAAGAAGATTTAGTGGACAGAGGCCTCCAGGTTGAGGAATCTGTTGTTCCAGATAGCAAAAATTTGCACAATAAGGAAGATGGTCTTCATAAGCATAGTGGGAAGGGTCCCCATGAAGGAATAGAGAATGGAAGTAAGACCAAGCACATGTTAGTCTTTAAGACTTCTAGGAGACGTTTGTCTGATGAGGCACTAAGACCAAAATTTTCGCTGGAAACACCTGTGAAGGCCGAGAAGGTTGATCGTCCGGATGGAAAAATTTCTTGTAAACTAAATTCCGCCGCTGCATGTCATGTGGAAAGCAAAAATGCTGCCAAAGGTTTTACCAAACACGAGGTATGTCTTCTCTTTGTTGATTTTCTGGATAAAATTTTCAATCTGATTCGAATTTCTATATGTTTAGCATTCTCCATGATTTTCTTAATAAATCGATTCTAAATAGTTATGAAAAGGCTAATGAGGATGATGAATCTTATTTTTCTAATCATTTATTAGGAGGTATTAAAGAGTATAGCTTTTGATATTTCTTAGTTTAGTTGATGGTTGGATGTGAGATGGCCTTAATAAATCGATTCTAAATAGTTAATTATGAAAAGGCTAATGATGATGATGAATTTTATTTTTCTAATCATTTATTAGGAGGTATTAAAGAAAATAGCTTTTGATATTTCTTAGTTTAGTTGATGGTTGGATGTGAGATGCCCTGCAGAGGTCAGAGCATCTGTAGACTGATTTAGCTCTAAAGCTGTAGTTTAATGAAAATTTTATCTATTAGTACTTTATACGTGAGTTAATATGTTTGCACATGATATGCTAGCTCCCATTCTATCTTATGAACTTAGAAAAAAGCAGTACAAGTTGCATGAAGGTATCATCTACGTTGCACCGGGACGGAAACGGGATACGGGATACGATACGAAACGGATACGGGAAACGTGATTTCAAAAAAATACGGATACGAGAAACGTTTTTAATTTTTTATTATTATTTTAATATAAGTATTAATCAATATAAAAAAATACAACTAACAAACTAAGGTACCATCTCAATCTCTACATTCAATAAGATGTAATATTGACCATCAAACTCTTCACATAAACAAACTCTTCACATAATATGTAATGATGAGCATCACAAAAAATAATATTTCATATAATGCTATAAGAATATAGAAAAGATTTAAGGAAACAAGCATCATAAAAAACAATATATCACATGTCCACATCATTACATTAATTGATCAATGTTTCGTTACATTCACATGCAAATATCAAGTTTAAAAATTAAACATTCTCTCCAATAGTATCAACTTCATCATCTTCTTCAAAAGGGTCCAAAATATCTATCTTTTAGATTGAGAGTGTGCACCACACAAGGAGTCCAAAAAATTGATGGAAACTCACTCTCGATTAGTTGGCCCGCCCCCTTGCAATTTGCCGCATTATCCGTTATAACTTGAACAACCTTTTCATATCCGATTTCTAAAATTACGTCTTTGATCAAAGAGGCAATAAAGTACTTGTCTTTAGTTTGACCTTCACAATTAACCGCCTTCAAGAATGTTGCTTTTGAATCGGTTATTGCCATAAAATTAATGAGTGGTCTTCTTTGTGGATCGCTCCATCCGTCGCTTACAATACTAACTCCTTTCTCTACCCACATCCCTCGAATGAGAGCTAATCTTTTTTCAATTTCTATCTTCTCCTTCAACAACAAGGTGGTTCTTAGTGAATTGTATCCGGGTGGTACATATCCTGCAAGATTATGACTAGCAGCAAAAGAATATGATTCTCTCCAATAAGGATTTCTTGCTAGATTGAAAGGCAACCCCGCCGAATAAAATGCTCTAGCAATTAAAGCATCCAAATGAGCTCTATCCTCATTATTGAATGCACTAGAAATTGGATTTTTTCCGCTACCGCTTGTATCGTCTTTTCTTCTCCGCTTATCACCGACATTTCCAACACTTCCAACTCCACTTGAAGTACTTGGAGCCACCGGTATAAATTTTGGAAGTCGTCGCTCAATAAGCTCTTGAGCATCTTTATCTTCCTTCAACATGTCCTTGTATGTTGAAGCCGGAACCTTGTTACATGCTCCGATTCCGCTACTCTTGATCTTCAATAAATGGCCCTTCACGCGAGTGTATGAGCTTTTGAAAGGCTTACCACAAAAATTACAAGTCTAACTTATACTCCCACCTCCTTCAGTTAACTTGTTCCCTCTTGTCACATATTTCCAAAGAGGCTTTTCGTCATTTTCATTAACACCAGCACCGCTACTTGAATCCATGTTACGCAAGTTAAGACCTAATTTAAACAACAATAATAAGTAAACTGCATTTCTATAGCAATATTCAGAAGGAACCTACAGCAGCATACACATAGCAGGAAAAATACACAGCAGCATACACACAGCAGCATACACACAGCAGGAAAAATACACAGCAGCATACACACAGCAGGAAAAATACACAGCATACACACAGCAGCATACACAGCAGGAAAAATACACAGCAGGAAAATACAGCAGAATACAGGAGCAGCATACACAGCAGGAAAATACATAGCAGGAAGTAGTACCTGAGCGCAGAGCAGAAGCAGCGGCTGCTGCGGCAGCGGCAGCAGAACCAGCAGTAGCAGCGGCAGCAGAACCAGCAGAAGCCGCGGCAGCGGCAGCAGAACCAGCGGAGAGCAGCGGCAGCGGCAGCAGAACCAGCGGAGAGCAGCGTACCGGAGCGGAGAGCAACGTACCAGAGCGGAGAGCAACGTACCAGAGCAGCGGAGAGGAGCGGCAGCAGAGTAAACCTAGACTAAAAGAGCCGCGTGGAATAAAAAGAGCGGCCGTTGATATTCACGGGAATCGCGTATCCCACCAGCGGGATACGCGATTCCGATTTAATTTTTTTTAATTAATTAAATTAACGTTTCCTAGAGTTTCGGAAACGCGTTTCCGAGCGTTTCCCGTATCCGATACGCGTACGAGCCGATACACAGAGCATTTTTAAGTATCCGTGCAAGGTAGGGTATCATCACCAATGCAAAATCCTGAAGGAGTTAACATGTGACAATACCTGCAAAGTTGGGACCCATGTACATCATAATATGCTTGAACATATGCTCTCATATTTACAAATATAAACATCAATTTAGCGCGTAGACATGCTAAGAAAGTATGTGTCCTAAATCTGTTTATTAAATTAAATACAATGCCTACGTCGGTTGGCTATGCCCATACCCCCGACTACTATCCCAAACTGTTGGATGGGGCTCCCTAACAACGCAACACCCCCCAGAGGGCTCCGACAATGACCCGACCCTGAAAAAAGATTTGTCCCTGTTTCATCCCGCCTTCGCTATCGCTCGCCTTTCTTCGCGAGCAGGCTGATCGGAGAACGGTCAGCCTCTGAGAAGAAAGTCACATTTGTTTTCTCGGTTTGTACACCCGTCAAAATTGTTTAGTGATAGCTCAGAGAAAAAGCACAGGGTGGATGCCAATCCCCTGGTAGTACATGAGCGTTGATGAGCTGATGGTTTACCAATTCTCCTTTCTTTCATGTATGACTCTGGTACAATGGGAAGAGCCAGTCAGAGTTTCTAATCGGATAACGCATAGGTTTGTTGCCTTCATAGCCGAACCGGGTTGTTAACGAAAGGCTCGCCTCTGAGCCTGTTCAACAACACTATGCCGTGTAATTGGCATCGTTGTTCAGCCCAGGAAGTTTTTTGTGCTAACCTGATGTACTTGAACTCCTGGGTATATGGAAAGAAAGTGAAGACGTGCTGTCAGCCCTTTTTGTAGGCTAATTCTCAGTGATTCTTTTGGTCTGGATGAATGCTCGACCTGCTGATGGGATGGTGTATCCACGCGTTACTTGTTATCTCAAGTCTGGCTGTGCTCCTTGTGAGTGAGCAACCGTTGTTCTCTAGTTTCACTTCTTTTTTTATGTAGAATAGATCGGAATAATTCTTGACCGCTCCTCAGAAAGTGGTCTTGGTTCTCGTCTCTTGTTCTAAATGGGGGGATTCAATCAATCAGATTTTCGTTGGAACCAATGGGTGGAAAGGCATCATCGGTTGGTTGCTTGAAATTCCTTTGGTAGGCCGGCGCCTAGTGAGCAAGCTAGTCTCTCCCCTAGCAGATATGGACTTCTAAACCTTGCCTAACCCGTTTGAGTCGCTGAGATGTGTGCCTGTACTTCTATATCTATGACTAACGTTCTTGCTCCACACCTTACTCCTTTTGGTCCGACTAGCTTTTTCTTGACTGACCGATCTTCCTTTCTTGGATCAAGGTTCACTACAGTTCTTGCTTTCCGCCGAAGAGAAGGTGCGTCAGCAATGATTGTTTATGAAGATCACAATTGGGATTCCTGTGGAAAAAAAACTTTGCTCACGTAGGTGGGGGGGGGGGGGGGGAGCCGAAAGCAGGTGTCGCATAACCAAAAAGCGATGAAATTGAGACTTTAGACTTCGACTACAAATGATCAAAGGTACAATCCTGGGATTGGAACTGCGGACGACAAGGTAATCATTCACAGAGCCGGCTCTTCTATTTTGAAGGTTCCCCTTTCTCCTCCTATTAAATAAAGAATCTTTAGCTTGACTTTTTAGTGTCCCTCCTTGTGACTTGTTCTTTTAGGATGAACTTTGTACTTTGTGTCCATAGTCTATGTACCCGACACTAACCAGTGACTGAAGAGGGTGGTCGTCTACATTAATCAACACATTTCTCTCATGTGCTGATTGAAGAGGGGGAGTTTTCACTTTTTCTTTATTATCGTCTGAACTCTTTCCACTTATTTGAGAGTCTAGTAAAAAGCCCGTAGTATACTACTCGAGGGTCGAGGTGTGTATATCATGTTGATAATTTTGGAATATGCTTTTATGCCATTTTACAATTGCGTGTTAATTAATTATAATCTTGATATTATGATAAGTGAAATATGACATTTAGGTCAACCAATTGGTTACTGTGGTGAATAATCACGACAGAACGTACTGGAACCGTAATAATGTCTATGTAGGGGCTGCAAGGAATGATCTAATTCAATGATTTACCAGCTTTTCCATGGTCTTTACTAGATTTAAAGCAAAAGAAGGCAGGTCCCCCCTCTCTTTTTACTATGCAGTGTGATGTTGTTTCACTCTCTTGTATTCACACCTTTGAGCCATCATTTGCTTGAGTGTACGATATTTTGGAGGTGGTGTGATTTAGGAAAAGGTGCATGATGTTTTGAACAAATCTAAGTTTCCGTTCTATTTAATACTTATATGAACCCTCGTCGGACATATATACGACCTCACCTGCCTCTTAGCAAGAAGAGATTTAGACCCGGATCCCAAGAATCTCATATTATTTCTTGTTAGTTTGCATTTCTTGTGTAATTTGTAGTCTAGTGTCATTTTGGCAAATTAAGCGGTGTTAGTTATTCCTTCCCTATAGAGGTGGGATGAGTTTTAGGGTCATGCTTTAGGAAGCCGTCTACTCTTTAGGAGAGAAGTTCTTAGAAGGATCCAACCTTCAAGAACGTTGATGCGTGTATACCTCGCGAATATATTCAAATTTTTAATATAATTTTGTGTTGTTATCTTACAGTCCGATCTGCTTGTCTTGGCCGCCGCTTCTATGCCGAGATCCAACCCCACCCACCATGGCAACTACCAAGTATTCTTAGGATTTTTTTGAAATCCTGTCTTCTACTGAATTCGTTTATAGAGTGTGAGCCCTATCACATTCAAGACACTATGACCCCAATCGATAGACCCACGCGCCATCACCTTCGGTCAACGACTCTTCCGTTGCAGCTGATCCCAATGATGAATTTCGCTCACTAACTCTCATAATCACGCCCTATCCTCGTCTACGCTTCCTCACGCGAGAACTTTTACAAACCAGCCAACACTCTTCGCAAGATTCTTGCGGTATATGGTCGTCGCTTGTTCCATGGCTACCCACGATGAAGAATTGGTTCTCATGACTGCCTTCCTCCCTGGCCACCCACCTCGAACACGCCATCCATCACCACAATGACTCAGGGCCGCCGTCGAGATCCCACTGTGCGAACTCTGTAATCCGCCCTTCTGTGCTTCAGATTCTTGCGGTATATGGTCGTCGCTTGTTCCATGGCTACCCGCGATGAAGAACTGGTTCTCATGACTGCCTTCCTCTCTGGCCACATGGACCGGGCCAAGATTACCTTATCGAAGCTCCAACTCACTATGCGGGAGATTCACACCCTCCTCTTGGGTCACACAACTCCACCAACAACACCAACGAATCTTGTTTTGACATCTATCGAAGTATCGCTCTCGAGCAGTATGATCGAACTAGCTGCCTTCCTACCAACGAATGCCCGCGCCCATCCCTCACTTTTTTGTCTCTTGGACATTTCAGTGCTTGATGGGTCAGATCCCCTAGGATGGATTGTTTGCGCTCACTGCTGAGCAATTCTTTGAACTGCACAACACCCCCAAGAGTTAAGAGGTCTCCTTCTCTACCATTTATATGGAGGGCTCTGCTCTCCATCGACTATGTAGAACACGCCAAACCAACACATTCTTAATTTGGGCACTATTTAAGGATGAGTTTATTCGTTAATATGGTATTTGTCACATAACGGGTCAGTTTGCCTAGTGATGTTAGCCACAACCTACATTGACGATTTCATTGAGGTCGCCACACATGTTCCTGGGCTTTCGACCAAGCGTTACTTGGGCTACTTCATAACTGGGTTTCAACCACACATTTGGGCGCGTGCTCGCATTCTCAATCCAAACACTCTTCCTCGATCAATAGAGCAAGCCCGCTTGTCGAGAAGGAATTTCATGCCTTCTCCGATACTAACCCGAACCACTACCAGCTGCCCTAACCTTCCATTGCCACTCCTCTAACATCTTTATGTTGCCCTTCCAAGCTCCCCCATGCGCCAATCCAACCCTAATTCGCCACCATCACTATTGATAACCACTCTTTTATCATCCCTTAGCGCACCTCCACCAAAATCTAATCCACCATCCCAACGCTTATCCCATCAAGGGTACTAAAACTTTCGTTCACATGGCCTCTATTTCTGCTGTAGGCAATCCTACCCATCCACAAACAAACACCCACAAAAAGAGTTGTACATGTTGCTTGGCACCAGAGGCGAAGACATCACCATAGCATACTTTGAAGCACATGAGCTCGAGGATGACTCATCCTTGGGGGCAAGGTCGATTTATCATGAGGGGGGTATTGATACGTATAGGCATCGTTGAAAAACATGTATACGCACTCGAACGATCCATCTATCGGCAAGAGGAGATTCATACCCGACTCCCTATGAACCTCTCTTGTTATCTCTAGTAAGTTAATTGCCTTTCTTAAGTAATGGGTAGTCTAGTGGTATTTTAGTAATTAAGCGGACTTAGTTGTTCCCTTCCTATATAGGTGGGATGTGTCTTAGGATCATGTTTTTGGAAGTCTTCTCCACTGTCTAGGAGAGTTCTTAGAAGGATTCAACCTTCGAGCATTGGCACGGGCATAGTTCGTGAATTGTATTTCTCGATTTTTTGAATATAATTTCATGTTGCTATCACTAGTCCCTCATGCTTTTGCTAGCTCTTTAATTTAAACATCTCTTCCATGCACCACATTCTGCCACTACCACTGTAGAGTCTCTTACATTCAGGTTGTTCTATGCTCTCTTTCTCTCTCGTGCGCGCACGCACACACAAACACACATTTATTCTTTTTCTCACCTTGCTCACCTTTTGAACCGCCAATGCTTGAGTGAATGTGATTTTAGGGTTTGGGGGTTTGGAGAGGATGCATGATGTTTTATGCCCATGTAGCTCGCTCTCTATCCCTCAAAACTGCTTCTAGCTCTTGCTTTTATTAATTTTTTCTTCCATGCCACACATGCTTGAATGCACAGTTTCTTTACAATCAATATGCTTCTTGTTTGGCTTACTGTTTTGTCCCATCGGACCAATTTCTTAATTTTGGAATGTTGCTCCTATGCATCAACATCATATGATAAAAAATAATGCTTTAGAATTGCGCAAATTATGATTGCTTTGAATAAAGGACAAGAAGACTAATGGAAATTTTTATAAACTCCAATGCCCATAAATATTTGTATGCTGTCCAAATTTTAGTCGTATGTGTATTTATATATCTATAAATAGATACTGAGACAAACAGATACCCATCTATAAATAGATAGTGTCAAAAACAGTTTAAGTTTCTTAAATAAAGGACAAGAAGAACATAGTAGCTCTTTGTTTTAGGAAGTTTAAGCTACTGATTACTTTTAGCAATCAAGCTCTAGTGATTGGTTTAGGATCATTGATGTTGAGTTTGAAAATAATCATTGTGGTAACTGCTTTCCAATTTTTATTTGAGTTTATTCTTTTTGCAGGATTAAACTTTGTTTGTATTCTTTTTAATTAACAGCTTTTTAAACTTGAGCATGCAAGTGACACGGTCTTTTAAGTTATCGCCCAAACCCTTTTTTATTTTATTTTAATGTGCAACTGCCGTTGCTTTACTCAACGCAACACATTTCATTTCTTAATTAAGTTTATTCTTTTTGCAGGATCAAAGTTTATTTGCATTCTTTATTACTTAAAAAGCTTTTTAAAACTTGAGCACGCAAGTGACAAGGTTTTTAAAGTTAATTTGCCAAACTCATATTTATTTTATTTGTACTACTGCTGTTGATGTGTTCAAGGTGCTGTAACTTGTAAGCTGTATTTATTCTGTGCACAGATATGCATGCATTCATTCGTACTTTGTTTGTAGAAAAAATGAATCATTATCTCATCTAAGGTGCTGAACATACTCACCCACACTTAGATTAGAGTATTGGAAATTGCATTTCCAAGCCTACTTCAGAAATTTGAAGGTGAAAAAGCAATATTCATGTTTTTTTAATCCTTCTCAAGGCGATTCTGGCTGTAGACAGCAATTGGGCCTTTTTCTCTCTTGTAGGTTTACCAGCAGCATTAGGTGTTTCAGAAGTGAAATTAAGCTGCAAATTATGGATGAAGCACTATTGGGTTTATTGTACTTGTACCTAACATGGGAATCTGACCAGGGTGCAGAATGGGGCTGGCTGAATTTTGTAAAGTGGCAAGAGATATTGATGGCAGCTGAAATATTGGAGTAGGGTTTCATATCAATGTTTTCTTCCCTTGGTTGTGTGGGTTAGGTAGCAGAGCTGCAATGGAAGAAGAAGAGAGATGGAGAAGAGAAGGATTAATTCTTTTGAGAAGAATATTATTAATTCTTCATTAATCTCTTACATTCATTAGACAGACAAGAGCATCCATAATCCAATTAACTACCTTTATGGGAATACAAGATAATATATTCATAATTTCAAGAAAAAGGGTATCACTAATACAATTAGAAAGGTTAGTTAATTGTAATCGGGCTACCATTGACAATGTCATGATAACAATATTATTTGTAATGGCTCATCCAACCAACTTTCCACATTAATTTCCTTAGCTTCATGATTCGATGGCCACATTTCTCAAGCCTCGATCTCACTCCTTAGGTTTCTGATTGCTGACGCGTCTTCGTTCGTGGACTCTTGATGACTATCTCTTCAATTTAAACGATCTGAGAAGTGAGAATTGACATCATTGTTAGTTTCTATCTTCTGATTGGACTGTTGAATGTCCAACATCAATTTTGTCTATACACGAGCCTCGGGTCAGTTATTGATTATTGATGTTCGTCAATATACTATGCTAAGGACAACTAGTGTAACCAAAACTACCATGGTTGTGATTTGCGACATGTTGATATTAATGGAGTTGGAGTGAGAGACTAGAATGAAAGCCATTCATATACCTAGTCATTGTGGCATATTTTACCCTGAACATCACGCTCATATCTGAATTAATCCATTTACCTTATCTCCACTTTAAAATCAAGAAGTTGGAGCTTGTAGGAATAATGAAACCTACATAACCCCTCTATGGACGAGTCCTAGCAACAATGTTAAATTTCAATCAGCAATTGGTGATTTGGATACCTAAGGAAAGTAGGGCTGCTATTGCATTTTTCGGCAAGTAAGAAATGAGTTTAATGGATTGTCTTGCATTTTCGTCTCTAAATTTGTAAAGAGTAATGGCTTGGTCTAGAAATGTGAATCAGTCAATCTAAAAGTTTGGACTTGTTGGGGTTTGGTCTGTGGGGATCTTTAAGCTATTTAATATTTATTTAGCCAAAAGCATAGGGCACATAGAATGCAATTTACGATCCACTGATGAAGATCCAAACACGAAAAGCAACTTTGCGTTAAACGATAACAAGGAACAATATACAAGATCAGGGGCTGATTCCCTCTCCCCGGTAGAATCGGATTCTAAAAACTCCGAAAATCAGAGCCTGTTGTGATAGTGAGACTCCTCTTGTGAGGGTTGAGGGCTTGTGAGCTTCGAGTGTTGAGTGTTGTATGTCTTGATCCTTTTGTATGTCTTGCTCAGCTGTCTTTCGAACTGTCTTGTAATTTTATTCAGAAGTATAATCGAAGGTTTCCTCTTTACTCCGCTGCATTATTGAAGCTAAATTTACTTGGTTAGCTTAAGTTGGTGGAAATACTAGTCAAGTGCCGCACACACTTAGTGTTGATATACTAAGTCCGTGATATTTGGTATCAAAGCGAAGTTCTACATATCGTGCTGCTACAAAGACAAATATGGCAGGAGAAGAAGACTCCCATATTGAGGAGGAACGAGGTAGGGATACTACCCAACAAACTAGCAAGAAGAAGCGGGACCAAAGCCGGGTTCGAGAAGAGAGCCACTTGGTGCTAGCTATGGAGGACTGGGAGAAACGCATGGAGGTCATGGAAATCAATAACCGTACGATACGTAAAGAATGGGAAGCCATTCGTGTGGAGCTAGAGAAGAGACTGCAATATGCATTTGATGACAATGCCACATTACATGCACGCGCCGACGAGTTGGAGGAGGAACTAGCCATATGCAAGAAGGCTATCGCCAATGGAAGTGTCAGCACCACCACTGCCATTCCTAGAGTGGACATCCCAAGACCAGATTCATTTTTGGGCAAGCGGGATGCCAAAAAAGTTGAGAACTTCTTATGGAAGATGGAGAACTATTTTGAGGGTCATCATCTACGCGATGATGCAACCAAGGTACGTACTGCTTCCCAATTTCTTGATGGCAATGCCGCACTATGGTGGCGAAGGAGGCAAACAGATGTCGCAAAAAGATTATGTCGATTGGACACATGGGAGGAGTTCAAGAGGGAGCTTAAACGTCACTTCTACCCGGAGAATGTTGTATATCTTGCACGAAAGAGGCTAAGGGAGTTGAGACAAAAACGAATAATAACGGAATATGTGAGCGAGTTTACAACACTTATGTTGCAAATCCCTGACATGTCGGAGGATGATCGATGATTCTATTTCGTGGATGGGCTACAATTATGGGCAAAACAAGAGGTGCAGAGGCGTGACCCTCATACTGTTGATGAAGCAATTGCGGCGGCCGAATCACTCAGCGAGTTCCACCAAGAGGAAGAGATGGGCCATCTTGAAAATGCTGAGGATGCTGAAGTTGAACTCAAAAACTATACGCACCGCCAAAGAAGATTCGAGGAAAGAAGAAGGCGACCCACCTGCTTTGTATGCAAGGGACCCCATCACATGAAGGAATGCCCAAAGCTTGGCACCTTGACGACAATGATGAAGAAAGAAGAGTCAACAAGTGGGGATGTGGAAGAGCCACAAGAAATGGCAAGACTAAGTATCATGCAACGCCTTAATGCCATGCCTACCCGAGGATCCTACATAAGACGCTCACCTTTGCAGTGTTTCTTCTGCAAAGGACCACACAAAGTAAATGCTTGTCCGACTTTGGAGACAATACGAATCACTGCTGATCAAGTGGGGAGAAGGGACAACTACAAGTCAGGAAGTGCAAACCAAACCCATACTAGGAGAAGGATGGTAAGTAAAGGACAAATGATGGTGGATGTGGAGATCGAGGGCACGAAGATGATAGTCTTAGTGGACCCAGGTGCAACTGACTTCTTTATGTCCAAGACTGCTGCTGAGAGAATCGGACTACCAATCAAATTTGGACCAACTCGGCTCAAATTTTCCAACTCTCAGGAAGTGCGAACTATTGGTCTTGCTCCAGATGTGAGTGTTCGTCTTGGAGGTTGGAAGGGTAAGGTGCCCATTGAAATTATTCCTTTTGAAGATTATGTCATTGTCATTGAGATGAATTTTCTTGATCAGTTTGAAGGTCTTCTCATTTTCCCAACATCTGAGATACACCTCATTGATGGTTCGACTACCTACCCGGTGCCGATAAGGAGAGTACATGGACAAGAAGTGAAGACCCTCTCCGCGATAAGGTCTGCACAAAAATGGTGATGGAAGGATGCGTCGAGGACGACGCATGGTTTCAGCGGGGGATAATGTCACGGTGCCAAGGTTAACTAACTCGCCCCGTGACCATTGTTCAGGATTATTCTAAATATGTTGAGAATATTCTAGAATGCAGGAGAAAGATCATACTTGGGAAATATGGAAGAGTACGGAAGAGTGTGGAAGAATCTAGTCACTTCCATGTGTGGAGAAATCTAGATTCTTCTTGGGTTTGGAGGAAAAAGAGGGAGGAGGCCTATATAAGGGGAAAGATCTCTCCCCATTTGGATCATCCAAGGTTTTGGAGCCTGTTGTGATAGTGAGACTCCTCTTGTGAGGGTTGAGTGCTTATGAGCTTCGAGTGTTGAGTGTTGTTGTATGTCTTGATCCTTTTGTATGTCCTACTGAACTGTCTTTCGAACTGTCTTGTAATTTTATTCAGAAGTATAATCGAAGATTTCCTCTTTACTCCGCTGCATTATTGAAGCTAGGCTTACTTGGTTAGCTTAAGTTGGTGGAAATACTAGTCAAGTGCCGCACGCACTTAGCGTTGATATACTAAGTCCGTGACAACGTGCCTAGGCGCGCCTGAGGTGCCGGGCACACAGGGCCTTACCTCTGCAAGGCAGAGGTGAGCGAGGTGCCCCAGGCGCACCCCAGACGCACCCTAGGCGCGCGCCTTACCAACTCCCAGTCGCACCAAAGGCGCGCCTCGGCCTTTCAAAGGCTTTTCTTCAACTTGATTACTGGATTTTCTTTGGGAGGTGGGCAAAAACATGTTCTCAGGGTTAGATTACATGATTTCTTATATGTATCTACACCATCTAGTGAGGGAAGTTGCACCATAATGGTGAAATTACATAATTAAACTTGCTCAAAAAATGCTTCGGGGGCACTGCCCCCAAACCCCCGCTCATCAGTATTTGCGCTTATAAACTCCACTGATGAAGAATATCAACGTAAAATCTATGTGATTGCAGCAAGTTGCAGCACTTGCACCTATAACAGTAAAAATTTGTAAAACACAATAAAAAAAGTAGCCTTTGGAGTTGTGATATATGCAATTCTAGTGTGTTGATTTGATGATAGATTTATTTTGTGTTTTTGTATTTAAGAAACTGTATTTTTTTCTTCCATTTTTGCGCCTCACATGCCTCTGCGCCTAGGCTCCAGGATCCCTTTGCGCCTCGGTGCGCCTTGTGCCTTTAATAACTATGGTGGCTGGTGATTCAATCTTGATGGATGCATGCTAAGAAGTGGAGTGGGTAAATATTCAAAGGTGTTGTTGGTTAAGTGGAGTGTGGTGGAATCTCGACGGTGAATTTTTGGGAGGTGGTGAGGGATACAACTCACACCAACACCACACATATTATTGTGATGCCTTTGGTAGCCCTTTAGGACCCAACTACACTACTGTACCCTCTTTTCAGATCATAGATCTTGTATTCGTAACATGTAATTACTGATTAGGCTTATTTCTGTTAGAGATATAACGTGAGACATATTGGTGCAATTGAAGTTTAGTGATCTGCTTTCTTGCCCTAAAGAGAATAATGACTGATTAAAAAATGTCTGTACTTCCCAAAGCAGAAGGTGGAACACAAATGACATTTCACAGTGCAATTGACCTAAAATGCATATTGTACATAAAATGTAACTAGGTACCTTGGATTTTTTTTTACTTTCCCGTGAAATCTTTGTTTTTAGCGCTCAAAAACTAATGTGATAGTAGAGATGAGTATATTAGTGGAGATAATTCTGCTATTCCTAAATTGAAGGAGGCAGAGTAACTTCCATAACTGCCTTTGTGCAATAATCCTAGTTTGTCTGGCTAAGAAATCTTTATACTTGATACTCTTTTTAATTTTATTTTGATGCATATATTGAAACATTAAAAATAGATCAATTAAAGCCACTTGACCATTATCTGAATCTTTCTGTGGTAGGCGAGAACTCTACCAATTGTAATAAATTGTTTTGATCTCATTTTAGGATGCATGTGGGAAAGATCCATGCTTGGATTTCTTGTTGTGCTCACACGATGATTATGATCATCATTAAATTTATCCCAACTGTACGCCCCAGATTCAGCGGGAACAACAAAGCAGTATGGAGGGACATTAGGACGAAGAAGGGATGTCTCTCCTAGAGGGGGATTCAAATGCAATTCATGAACTCGACATTTCTTGGAGCATCAGGGATCTCACAAGGCCATGAACGAGACCTTAAACAATTGGCAGATTTCAGGTTGACTGCAGAACCGCAAAGCTAATGATGGTTATCCCCCAAACCTATAAATACCCATCATTTGTACGAGGGAAGGGCACCTGTCGGAGTTCTACTATAGCTCACACTCTACCCTTATCCTCTCGCTAGACCTTTTTCTAGTTTTCGATGGGGGAGTTTCTATATATTCTCGCTGTTATCTTGCAACTTGGAACACATCTTTCCATCAATAATAGGTCTCTCTTTGTTACCGATATGCACGCGGAAGACCCGCCTTGGCAAGTTTATTCGAGGAGGACGCGCGACGACACCGGAGCACACGACGTGGGATTGCAAACCGGGCCGCATGGCGCCGGGCGGACCGAACCGGGAGGTTTGGGTGAGGCGGAATAGGGGACCGGCGGGTTCCTCTTTGTATCTTTATTTTAAATGTTGTATTTTATTTTAATGTTCAGTGTGGTGGATCCCTCCCTATAAAGAGGATCACCTTATGTTGTATTTCTCTATCTTTGGATCAATCAAGCTAAAGTGAGGGCTGCTCCCTCTTCTCCTCTTTCCCTAACCCTAGCTTCTTCTCTCATCCCCTCCTCCTATCTTCTCTACCGGCCGGCCCTCCATCAAGGGCCGAATTCTTCTGGGAAACCATGAAGGTACCATTTGGTCCGACCTGCCGCTCCGCCGGAGTTTCCCCTCATGGCCCCGCTCCCGCACCCCCGACTGTCCTACCTCCCGCCGCACGCCGATCCCCCCTCGTTTTGGACGTTCCCTCGTTCTCCGGGACGGACCCAATGGGGTGGACCGCCATGCTCGGCCTTGACGGCCTGACCCTCCATTGGGCACGCTGGCTACGCCAGATCCAACCCTTCATTCCATGGCGCGAGTTCAAACAAAAGATGATCAGTCGCTACGATTCTCGATACACCGGTTCCGCCATCGAGCGGCTCTGCTCGGCCCGCCAGTCGACGACTGTGGATGCTTATATCGACGAATTTGTCGCGCTCGTCACGCAAGTTCCGGGCCTCCCGCCCGACCACAACCTGGGATTCTTTCTGCAAGACCTCCTCCCCAACATCCGTTCCCGCATCTGGACCCACCACCCCCACACCGTTTCGGAAGCCCTTGAACTTGCCCGTGCGGTGGAAGCAGACATCGGGCCCCACGCTGGCGGACCCCCCACTTTCCGCCATCCGCCGTCGCGCAATGGCGGCCCTCGGCCGCCCCAATGGGGGCCGTCCGTCTGTTATGGGCCGGGCTCCGGGGCTCTGGGACTCTGGGCTCCGAGTTACCCCCGCTCCCGCCCCCAAAGTCTAGTCCCTCCCATAACAGGGTCATGGCCCCCACACCCCAACCCGTCTCCTCAACCAGTTTAATTGAGGCGGGTTGTTGAGGCTGGGATTCGATCCCCAGACCTCCTTGATAAGGAGCCTTCAACACGGCTCTCATCAGCCCTCGACCGCCCCCAATGGGGGCCGTCCGTCTGTTATGGGCCGGGCTCTGGGACTCTGGGCTCCGAGTTACTCCCGCTCCCGCCCCTGAAGTCTAGTCCCTCCCATAACAGGGTCGCGGCCCCCACACCCCAACCCGTCTCCTCAACCAGTTTAATTGAGGCGGGTTGTTGAGGCTGGGATTCGATCCCCAGACCTCCTTGATAAGGAGCCTTCAACACAGCTCTCATCACCAACTGAGCCATGTTGAAGGCTCAGTTGGCGATGAGAGCCGTGTTGAAGGCTCCTTATCAAGGAGGTCTGGGGATCGAATCCCAGCCTCAACAACCCGCCTCAATTAAACTGGTTGAGGAGACGGGTTGGGGTGTGGGGCCGCGGCCCTGTTATGGGAGGGACTAGACTTCGGGGGCGGGAGCGGGGGTAACTCGGAGCCCAGAGCCCGGCCCATAACACCGTCCTCTCCGTCCAGACGCCCCACATTGCGTCTCCAATAACGAATACAACGACCTGTGTTGCCGCGGTTTATGCTTCCGCTGCCGCCAACCCTACTCACCGCAACATGTGTGCCCGGTCAAAGAATTTCACGTGATTGTTGGTGACGGTGACGACGACTACTCCTCCGAGGACTCGACACTTTCAGGGATGCCACCGGACACCCCCCGGGGGAACCCCTTAATGTTTTGGAATTGCCTTTCTATTCCGTGGGCGGTCTTACTGGTCCCCGAACGATGAAGCTCGCGGCCGTGATCAATAACCGCCAGGTGATCGATACTGGAGCGACTCACAACTTTATGTCGGCTCAACTCGCCCGCGACATCAATTTGCCATAATCTTCCTCCCCGGATTTCTCCGTCTGTCGAGGCGATGGTCGCCGCCGACCCACCTTGAGGCAATGTTTGGATGTCACCCTCTCTTTAGGAACTTGCACGATCACGACAGACTTCTACATGTTTGAGCTGGGCGGCATCGACGCCATTTTGGGCGTGGCGTGGCTGCAAACCTTGGGGGACTTCGGGTGAACTGGGCCTCCATGACCATGTCATTCCAGCATCAGGGCCAACCGTGCCGCTTAGTGGGCGACTCTACCCTCCTCCGCTCGCCGATCTCGTTCCGGGCTATGACACGCGTCACCGACGTCGATTTCTCGGCCTGACTATGGCCTCTCCAGCCGGCCCTGCCGGATACGGTCGGCCCTCTCGCGGCCGATTTGCATGACGTGCTCGAGGAATTCTCCGATATCTTTGTCACCCCGCCGTGCCTTCCGCCTACTCGGCCGACCGACCATGCGATTGTGTTCCAACCGGGAGCGGCGGCGGTATCCGTTCGGCCCTACCGCTATGGACATGCCCAAAAGGACGGATATAGCGGCTCGTACGGGAGATGTTGTTGGGAGGCCTCATCCGGCCTAGTGCTAGTCCGTTCTCCAGTCCGGTCCTATTGGTCCGCAAGAAGGACGGGAGTTGGCGGTTTTGTGTGGATTACCGGGAGCTCAACAAAGCCACGGTGCCCGACAAATACCCGATCCCAGTCATTCAGGAACTCTTGTATGAGCTCCATGGCGCTGCTTTCTTCACAAAGTTGGACCTTCGTGCCGGATATCACCAAATCCGAGTCCGACCGCCGGAGGACGCGCCGAAGACGGCTTTCCGGATGCATGACGACCACTTTGAATTCTTGGTGATGTCGTTTGGGCTCACCAACGCGCCCGCCACATTCCAACAACCATGAATGACATCTTCCGGCCGGTCCTCCGTAAGCATGTACTTGTTTTTTTCGATGACATTCTCGTGTTTAGTGGCTCTTGGCAGGACCACCTCCGCCACGTGCGTGAGACTTTTACCACCCTTCGGCGCCACCATCTCACCGTCAACCGGAAGAAATGCACTTTTGGCGCCACCACGGTGAGCTACTTGGGGCATACCATCTCCGCCAACGGGGTGGCCATGGACGAGGACAAAATTCCGGCGGTCCTCCGATGACCGACTCCTTCCTCTCTTCGGGACGTTCGGGCGTTCCTCGGCCTCAACGGATATTATCAGCGCTTCATCAAGGACTATGGCGGGTTGGCCCGCCCTCTCACCCAGTTGCTGAAAGCCTCGGAGGAAGGCCCTTTTGTGTGGCCGCCGGCCGCAATGGCGGCGTTCGCCGCTCTACAGGCGGCTTTGGTGCAAGGGCCGGTTCTGGCCATGCTGGATTTCCGGCAACCATTCCTCGTGGAGTGTGACCCTTCGGGTTCCGGCGTGGGCGCCGTGTTGATGCATGCCGGGCGACCTATTGCTTATTACAGTCGGGCATTTTCTTCCGCGGTGCGCATCCGCTCGGCTTACGAGAACGAGCTCATGACCCTCGTGTTGGCGGTGCAGCATTGGCGGCCATACCTCTTGGGTCGCCCCTTCGTGATCCGCACCGATCATCATAGTCTCCGCTACTTACTCCAGCAGAAAATCGCCACGCCAACGCAACAACTTTAGGTGGCCAAGCTTCTTGTTTATGACTTCACGATCGAGTTCCGCCCTGACAAGACCAACCGGGCGGTCGACGCTCTCTCTCGTCACCCTCACGCCCCGGAATTGGCTGCCATTTCGAGACCGGTTTGGGAGGACGCCACCGTCCTCCAGCAAGAAGTGGACCACGACCCCCAATTGACTGACATTCGGGCGGCCTTACTAGCGGACCCGGCGGCACGGCCACCCTATTCTCTCGTTGGGGGCCGACTCTTCCATCGGGTCCGCCTAGTGCTATTGACAACCTCCTCCCTGATCCCGCAGCTGTTAGTCGAGTTCCACTCCACACCCTCGGGGGGCTACGCAGGGGCTTTCCGTACGTATCAGCGTTTAGCCGCATCGCTGTACTGGCCACACATGCTCTGCCAGGTGAAGGCCTACGTGGCGGCCTGCTTGCCTTGTTAGAAGGCGAAATATGAGATGATGTTCCCCAGCGGCCTATTGCAGCCCCTGCCGATTCCCGAGCGCGTTTGGGAGGACATTGCGATGGATTTCATCACCCGACTGCCTCGTTCGAAGGGGTTTGATCGCATTCTGGTGGTCGTCGACCGTCTCACGATGTACGCCCACTTCGTTCTTCTCCGCCATCCATACACGACGGAAACCGTGGCAGCCAGCTTCATCACCGAGATCGTGCGACTTCATGGCTTTCCCCGCTCCATAGTGAGCGACCGCGACCCGCTCTTCCTCATCAGTTTTTGGACTTTTCTGTTTCGTCTCCAGGGCACGCGTCTCCGGGTGAGTACGACATATCATCCGCAGTCGGATGGGCAATCCGAGGTGCTTAATCGGTGTTTGGAAACGTATTTGCGATGCTTCATTGGCGAGAGGCCCGGATCATGGGCAAAATGGTTATGCTGGGCGGAATACTCCTATAATACGACATACCATCACGCCGCAAATACCTTACTGTTCGAGACCGTCTATGGCCGATACCCCCCCCCCCCCCCCCCCCCCCTCCGTGCTCCGACATCTTCCGGGGGAATGTCCCGTAGCTAGCTTGGCCGACCGTTTGTATGATCGGGACGTTATCTTGGACAGTTTGAAGCTTCACCTTCGGCGCACACTGGCCAAGATGCTCTCTTTTGCTAACCGGAAGCGCCAGGACCTTTCCTTCCAAGTGGGTGAGCGAGTATTCCTCAAACTTCATCCATACCGCCAGCTTACGGTCGCCCGCCGTCCTTGCCCCAAATTGGCACCTCGTTTCTATGGGCCTTTTGAGATCGTCAGCCGCATCGGAGCCGCGGCTTACCGGCTCCGCCTACTGGACAGTAGTCGCATCCACCCGGTTTTTCATGTTTCTCCACTCCAGCGCGTTGTCGGCGACCACCCCGTCACCGACCACATATCGGCCGACCTCGACTACTCCAACTCCGAACCCCTCTACCCGGAGGCCATCATTGATCGGCGCCATCATACGCCGGGGGATCCCACTCCGGAGGAGATCAGGGTCGCTTGGCGCAACCGCACTATCTTCGCCGCGACTTGGCTACTACGGGATGATTTTCGGCGCCATTTTCCGGATTACTGCCTTGAGGACAAGACTAATTTTCCAGATGGCGGTATTGTTACCGATATGCACGCGGAAGATCCGCCTTGGCAAGTTTATTCGAGGAGGACGCGTTACGACATGGGAGCACGCGACGCGGGATTGCAAACCGGGCCGCATGGCGCCGGGCAGACCGAACCGGGAGGTTCGGGTGAGGCGGAATAGGGGACCGGCGGGTTCCTCTTTGTATCATTATTTTAAATGTTGTATTTTATTTTAATGTTCAGTGTGGTGGATCCCTCCCTATAAAGAGGATCACCTTATGTTGTATTTCTCTATCATTGGATCAATCAAGCTAAAGTGAGGGCTGCTCCCTCTTCTCCTCTTTCCCTAACCCTAGCTTCTTCTCTCATCCCCTCCTCCTCCTATCTTCTCTACCGTCCGGTCCTCCATCAAGGGCCGGATTCTTCTGGGAAACTAAGAAGGTACCACTCTTCTTCTCAGGTTCTCTCGTATTCTTCTTCCATGTCATTCGGGTGGAGTAGCTCTTGACCATCCAAGTTTGATCAAATTAGCGATAATAGATTGCGGATTTTAGCCTCAACACCAACTATTTTGAATCTACGTTATAACTATTTATTATTTTTTCCCACTTGTGTTCTCTGAGGTGTTAAAGCCATTTTGTTTGAATATTATTTGCATAACTTTCTATCAATGTTACTTCGGTTTGCCCTTTTCTCTTCCAATCCTTATAAATTAACATTTATCTATCCCAGATCTTTCATCTTTTGTTGTACATGCCTAAATCACCTAATTCTATTTTGCTATATCTTTTCTTTTGTAGATGCTAAGTTTTTTTAGCTTTAACATTTATCTATCCCAGATCTTTCCTCTTTTGTTGTACATGCCTAAATCACCTAATTCTATTTTGCTATATCTTTTCTTTTGTAGATGCTAAGTTTTTCTAGCTTTAATCATTTTATAATCCATCCTTCCTTTTTTTCTTCTAAACATTCTTTAATATTATTATTTTCGCTGCACTCAACTTGGTTATCAGTGATTTATTTACCTTTCAACACAAACTCTCATGGTATTTGTCTATCCCTGTGCTCCCAAGACACTTCTCTTTTTTCTAGCACTTCTTAACTCTAAAATTATATCTTCATTTATGCCCAGATTTTATATTTAGTAAAATAATTAAACCTCTATCCCACTCTTTATCTTTTATCTTTTAAAATATTAGCAGATTTTTTGGTGCTTGATTTTGTTCCTCTGTTGTGGCGTTGTTCGATTGAAAATCCACTTTGTTCTCCCTCCAGCTTGCTGCCTCTCCATCTCTCCCCTGTCCAAGCCATTGGCCCTCAAGTCAATCAGCTACCATTCCCTCCCTTCCCGCTTCGACTGTTGACAACAAGCGGAGCAACATCCTTAGACGCCGGTTAGCAACCGCTAGCAACTGTGACCACTGCTGTTCAATGTCGCAAACGCCATAATTCTTGTTCCAAACTAAGCACATTAAGGGGAGAAAAAAGTGGTCTGCCGCCCTAACGGCTAAGGTACATGCTATTGAACTTTGAACCCTAAAAAATCAAGAATTCTTTCCCTTTCCCATTTAATTTGTTGGTGAAGTTCAACCATAATGATAAAGATGGGGTTGTGTGTGTGGATTTGAGTTTAAGAATTTGATTATTGTTTGGCACAATATTAGACCATCTGTTTTCTTGTCACCGGAGTTCCAAGTGTCAATTTAGTTTGGATCTATTACAACTCAGTAAAACTGATGGAGATCCTCGACCCATATACGTTTATTCCCGCAGGAGGCGGTGATCGGCTGCCCGTTCGGACAATCCGAGTCCATGTATGCGTCCGAATGGTCGTTCCGAGTAGATTTCATATACTTGTTTTTTTTTTCGAGTTGTATTTGACACCTGATCGGCCTGGACACTATGAGACGTCCGATTTGGATGCCCTAGTTATACTTGTCTATACATAAATGTGTGCAGACCACGATTTGGGGGTATCGACATTTGTTTGCAGGAACTCCTGAAATCGTCGGTTTTCTCCTTCTGGTGGACTCTGCGAGGCCTCCTTGGCGCTACGTCTGGCATTTACCATGAATTTTTGTATGTTTAATATTTTGCTAACTTGTCTCTAGACGAACCAGAAGTTGAAGATGCGTTAATCTCTAGTAATAGGGAAGAAGAGGAAGAAAATGATTGATAAACATCCTTAAATTTGAAATGATAATGAATATTTTTTTATTTGAGAACTTCATATTATATTGCATTAACCATGAATTTGTACTTCAATTGGTGATTTATGCAATTATGCTTGATGTTTTATTATTTTTAGAACTTTTAATTACATTTGTGAGATTATACATATAGAATTATTATATTTAATGGAACGTATCCCGCCGCACACGTATTCTTATTTTTTAATTTTTGGTGTACCGCCGTACCGGATACGTATCGTACCCGATACTCGTACCCGTACCGGTGCTTCCTAGTGCTTAACTAATGGGCTTAGCAACCCATTTGACACCTGTGAAGCTTTCTGAACGAGATGTCAGCATGTTTACTTTCATCCATCATATATATGTATATATTTATGCTTGATTGTTTATATTACAATGCATAATATCAAGCGCCAGTTACATCATGTCCAAATGCCCCCTATAAATATCTTTTTTTCCCTCCAGGATGTAGTCTTCAAAGAACCCAAGAATGAAAATTTTGTTCATATTGCTGTTAATGGAGGCACGGTAAATGACACGGAGAAGGTGAAGGGTGGCGTTTATAGCAATGGAAATCATCCAGATGCGCCAAATATAATTTCGTCTTCTGCTTTATGCTCTTCTAGCACCAAGAAGGTTGAGCTCAATGTTAAAACCGAAACCACTGATGATCATGTCTTGGGAAACTCATGTTTTACTAGTCTTATTTCTGCTGGAGACAAGTATGGCATGGATGATTTGAGCCAAAATCAGCCAAAATCAATGGATAGCTCCTCCATGGTTCCAGAAGAATCTATAAAGACTATGCAGAAACCTGAAGAGCAGAAACCTCAGATTATCCAGAAAGATTCAGAACTAAGCCATAGTTATAAAGAATGCATTAACATTGCAAGTAATGAATCAATGATACTACACGAGGTAATAGACTCTGTAGGATCTTTGAGAAAATGTAAAGATTCTATTGAATCTGACCATGCTTCTAAAACTTATTGCACATCAGCCATTAAATCAAATGGTGTAAATCCTAGCCATTCAACCCCTCCTGTTCAAAAAATGGTTGGCCTCGGAGAAGAGTTTTTGAATTCAACATCTCTATATGGATCCAAATCACCACTCTCTAGTACTCAGAATTCGACAGCTAATACAGTATCATGCTCTCCTGCTGGGAAGGCTGTTAGCGTAGTCAAGCAGCAGAGAGTAAAGGCAATCACTTCTATCGATACTACGAAGACTTCTACTTCTACAGAGGAAAATGAACTGGGGATTTTGCAACAGCCAGGAAAAGTTCATCCTACTGGAGCAGAATTGGTAGGATCAAAATCTTTACAAGCAGGAAAAAATTCTCTTTTCTCTGCCTCCAAAAACTGTTCCTTGGATTCAAAAGAGCCGCTATCTGGTTCGCCTTGTCAAATTTCAGCCGAAATTCCCACAGCATCCTTAGTAATTGCTGAGGCAGCTAGACCACTGGTTCATAGTCCAGCTAATCAACTCAAGTCAACATCTTTAGGTTCATCCCCAAAAATTGACAAGACAGTCCACTCAAATACTCAGCAGTCACCAAAATTCCTCAGTCATTCCCTTGTTATGCAGGCATCAACCTTAACGAATGCTACTAATCTGAGTGATGAAGAGGTGAGAAGACTTCAGCATTTTTCTTAAGAATCTAACTTGACATCAATAAATTAGGGTTTCTGGCTTTTCTTTGACCTGTCAGCTTGCTTTATTGCTGCACCAAGAATTAAACAGCTCCCCTAGAGTTCCTAGAGTACCTCGTGTGCGTCTAGCAACCAACACACATTTTGCAACTCCAAGTACCCCAAGTACGCTTTCAAAGCGCACACATTCTGTGGGAAGGGATCAAGTTTCGGTGAGTCTATAAGTTCTTTTTCTTTCTTCACTCCGGGATTGCTTGAATTTCCTTATTTTTCTTGTGCAGTTTCTTAGAAGGAAACACAAAGAAAAGGCATTCAAGGATGGCGTGCGTCGTTCGAGGGATGCAATTAGTGAAAGCAGAAGGAATTGTAGACATTCTCCTGAAGCCAAGCAAGAAGAATCAGCTATCTTCAGTGATAGTTTCACTAAAAGGGGCAGAGGGAGCAGATCTTGTGATACTATGGCATCTTCTAAATCCAATGTTACAGGTACTTCTACAGAAGGCGCAAACAGCTTGGCTGTGTCCTCCGAAGAGAATGGAACAAGGGCATCCTTGCGAACCCAACCTGTCAATGTTGGCGGAGATGGAACCCTGTCTGGCCTTAGTTTACCTGGTATGTTTCTTATTCACATTTTATAACTAATAGACGCCTCTATCTGCTGCCTGATTTCTTGATGCACACGTCTACATTTTATCTTCTTGATTTACATTTCTACAGGTCTAATTGATGAGATCATGAACAAGGGAAAGTGCTCGACATATGAGGAGCTGTGCGATTCTGTTAGGCCGGTATGGTACATATTAATGTTTTTCTCTGGGAGATGTTTTGTTTTCTTGTCTTTTTTCATGTTCTCATTATATTTTCTTCTCAGTACTGGCGCAGCCTGAGGAAGCCAAATGGAGAGCGCTATGCATATTTTAGTCACTCACAGGCTGTTCTCGACTGTCTGAGGAACAGGAGCCAGTGGGCTCATCTCATAGATAGAGGCCCAAAGGTACAACTGCTAGTCGTTTATTCACTCCTTTCTACTTTTGAAAGTTTTTTTTGCACGTCCTCCTCTTCTACCTTGCGGTAACCCTAAACTCAAAATCCTAATATTATGTTATAATCTTTTTCCTGTAGACCAATGCTAGCAAGAGAAGGAAGCTCGATACAGAGACCCATGCCACCGAACTGGAGCACGAGAAGGGTGGGAATTCTCAAAGAGAAGATTTCCCAAAAGGAAAACGAAATGTTCGTAAGCGTAGGTTGCTGGAGCGGAGGCTAGGGAGCACGAAAGAGGCTACCAGTCCGAGCACCCCAGGCACATTATCGGATGATGATGCAGCCGCGCTATCCCTCTCGAGCAACGACGGAACTGAATGCAATGCAAGCGACGATACCGGACCCGAGACCTGCAGCTCAGTCTCTGGGGATTCCGACTGAGAGCAGTGCGTGCGAGTTTTTCCAAGGAGGCGAATCATGCAGATACGCGCATTAGTTTGTAACAGATTGGGGTCAGAATAGCCAAAACTTCCCTTGTAGGATACAGTCCTTGTTTTAGGGTTTTACGGGGTAGTGTAAACTAGGAGAAATCAGTGATTCTGCCTAATGTATATTTGTAATCTTGTATGTAAAGCATGATAGTTTTCCCTTGGGTTTTTTATCTTTGGAGCTGAGGAACCGGGGCCAGTTCTTCCAGACTCAAATTAGCTAGCGTAAATATCAGAATTCCAGTATAATCTGCACATTCTAGCTTTTCTAGCCTTGAAACGGTCATATTTTAAATTTTAGCTGTACAAAATGAGTTATTGGGTCTACTTGGAATCTTTTATTAAAAACTACTTGTTTTTTATGGTCCGAATGCTGAGCCGGGCAAAGATGCTGCTGTATTTTATTTTACGCTTGCAGCAGGAATGATCATGGATGGTTCAATGGATTGGCGTTTATATATATATTATATATATAATAATTTACAAGGATTATGAGCTCTGTGTAACCTCCTTAGAAATTTCATTCAAATAGTTTGATTTTTTTTTTAAATTAATCTGTACTTTATTGTTAGAGAATTAATAAATTCCTAATAGAATCGTCTAATTTGTGATTTTAACGGTGTGAATTGTTTGTGAAAATATATGGCCTTATTTGTGAAATATGGTGGCATTGAAAAGTAACATCAACTTTTGATTGGAGGGTGGGGAATGTAGTAGGAATATTGTAGCATTATAGTTTTCGATTATTTATTTCTTGGATTTCAATAAAAAGTCCGGGGACATCCGAAGCCATTGTGGTCGGCCGTCAAAAAAAAATCAGCCGGCGGTTCAACGCGAATTTACGCGTGAGCCAATCTGGCAATAAAAAAGGCGGTCAAGTGGTCCCCTGCTTCATCCGGTTTAGGCATCTGGCAGCCTGTACAGTCCAACAGTAGAGCCCGCCGGGGCTGCGGGCCATGATGTCTCTCTGACGTCCAACGAGAGCCGGTCCGACTGCCAGGCCGGACCGCTGGCCTGCACCCTTCCAGCCGGTCGGATCTGGACCCTGACGCGCCCTTCTCGCCCGGCGGCCCACCCAATGCTCGTGGCACTGGGGCCAGGCTGCCAGCCAATGGGCAATCCCCACGAGCTTGGGTGGTGGAAACTGCGCTCATCCGGAAAGCCAATTAATGCGTGGGCCTCACCGCGTGGGCCCCACCTTAGGAGTCGGACCACGTTGTCATTTTGCTTATAAATATATAAATATATATATGGGTGTATTTATATATATATTTTTAATAAATAACCCTAGTGTAATAAATCATATAACGGCAACATAGCTATCCACGTGGCATCTAGATTTATGTTAAAGAATGGTGCACCGTGCACATAGCATTTTCCATCCTACGGCTATAAAGAGAGTGTTGTATTTAAGTAATTTGTACTGATCGCGATAAAATTTGGTGAAATTTCGCGGAGGCGGGAATCAGAGGGCAGGGGAGGTGGGGCTGCCTAGTTAAGCTACGCGGTAGAAGATCATGTTCTTTAAAAATTTCAATTTCTTATAATAATGACTCTTGAGTTGAATGATATTGTTGCGGATCAACCAACGTTTTAAGTAGATTAGTTGTCTTAGCTCGAGAGTAAATTAAATGCCCACACAGTCAAATTATAGCCGACACTAAAGCATCTCAGCCGATTCAGGCCGGGTGGTTTCCCAGCGAACCACTCTGAAGGCTGTTTGAGGGGTCAAACAGACTCATAACTGCATGAAATTGAGCCCGTTGGAATCGTCTCGTTGCGCCAGTCAAGGCCGCAGTTCAGAAGGTAATATTCGACCACTTTGATATTTGTGGGAACTAAAGAAATTACAAAATATTTAGGGTGTTGTTACTAGCAAATCACATTCTGGTACTCGTAAATTATAGTCTAAAAATGTTGTTGCCGGTCGTTCAACGCTCTCCTGGACCGGTCAAGCTGAATCGCCTTAGCTCGAGAGTGAGCCGAACGCGCAAACAGTCAAAAGTGAGAACCAACAGTAGACAACGAGATTTTTACGTGGAAAACCCAGAAAGAGAAAAAACCACGGGCCTAGCCTAATTCTGAACGATCCACTAGTTTTGTGTGCTACAAAGAGTATTATTTTTTGAGAGTGACAGGTCACCGCTCGTTACAAAATTTTTGTTAAATCCTCTCAACACTTAGGAGTCGAGCCCGGTGAAGCGTGCTTGTGGACCACCTCAAGCGTGGAACTTGGCAGAGCAATTCTGAGCAAAGCGATGCGCAGCAACCTGGAGCGGAGCTGTCGGTGCGGAGCAGCTGGAGCGGAGCGATGCGGAGCAGCCTGGAGCGGGGCACCTGGAGCGGAGCGCTGGGGAGCAACTGGAGCAGAGCGCTGGGGAGCAGCTGGAGCGGAGCGCTGGGGAGCAGCCTAGAGCGGAGCGCTGCGGAGCAGCTGGAGGGAGCAGCCTGGAGCGGAGCGCTGCAGAGCATCCTAGAGCGCAGCGCTGCGCAACAGCTGGAGTGGAGCGCTGCGGAGAAGCCTGGAGCGGACTGCTGTGGAGCAGCCTGGAGTGAACCGTTGTGGAGCAGAATAGATCAAAGATGTCGAGGGGACCGCCCTAGTGAGCTTGGAGCCCAACCGAGATCCTCTCAAAGTCCCTGAAGGAGAGCTAGAATGCAGATGGAAATCTTCAAGAGGGAGCTTGAAGGTTGATGAAGATTTACAAAGAGTTCTCACCGGAAAACTCAATGGTTTCTTCTCCCAATGCCAAAAAGTGTCTTCAAATGGAGGCATGACCCTTCTTTTATAGTTTTTGAGGAAGACGTTCTGGTAACCGTGTTACACTGATTCTTGGATGAGCGAATGAGAATGTTTGATTCGGGGCACACGGATCGTCAACTTTGAGATTATGATGAGTTTGCCCCCTGATCACGCTGGGCAGCTCGGGCAGCCCCCTTGGTGGTGGTGGCTGGCGATCGCCGCCGACGATGGATGATATTAGCGCGCTCCGCGGAACATAAATAAGCGAGAGCGCTACTTGCGGACCACAATAGAGCGGGAGCACTTCCCGTGGAGCTGGAGCGAGCGGGAGCGGGAGACTGCTTTCCGTGGAGCAGGAGCTAGCGAAAGCATTCTTACGGAGCAAACTGGAGCGGAAACGCTCTCTGCGGAGCGAGAGCGCGTTCTGCGGAGCAAGAGCGGGCGGGAGCTCGAGAGCACCTCCCATAGAGCGGGAGCGCGAAGGTGCCTCCCGCGGAGTGGGAGCGAGCAGAGGCACGAGAGTGCCTCCTGCGGAGCAGAAGCGAGCGGAAGCACTCTTATGGAGCAGGCTGGAGCAAGAGCGCTTTCTGCGGAGATGGAGCGTGCGGGAGCGCGAGAGTGCATCCTGTGGAGCGGGAGCGCGAGATGACCCCCCACGGAGCAGGAGTGAGCGGACGCACGAGAGCGCCTCTTGCGGAGCAGGAACGAGCGGAAGCACGAGAGCGCCCCATGCGGAGCAGGAGCCAGCGGAAGCACTCTGGCGAAGGAGGCGAGAGCGGAAGCGCTCTCTACGGAGCGAGAGCACTTCCTGCATTGCAGGAACGAGCGAGTGTGGCAACTCGAAGTTGCTTAGCTGCAGGATTTAGACCGGGCATCAGAGTTGGAGCCGCCTTACGGGTCCGGGAGTGGCTGAGATGATAAACATTTGGTCCGACTCAACCCAAGCCCTTTTAAGGGAACCTCATCAAATATCTATTAATAAATTTTCTTTGCAAACAACAAAAACCAATTTTTTTATAAAATACTCATCATATACAGAAACAATATTCATTCATCTCATCACAGATTACATAAACAACAAAAGTTATCCAAAATAGATAAGAAATTTTATGTTACCAATATTAAAAAATTGACATCATAATTACTGCTATTTGTTATTAATATGAGAATGCTTCAAGAAGTAAAATAAAAAACAAATTAAGGGAATAGAAAAAGAGATAGATAAATAGTGGTGGATTAAAAAATATTAAAGGGGGTGCATATATATATGTTGATTTTCTTTTTCTTTTTCTTTTATCATGTGTAACCAACTCCGCATTATATACAAACCCAATTACAATATCTTGAGTTTGAGGTGATGACGAAGTGAACACATTCTCGCTACCTTCGGTTGGAGAAGGCGTAAACTCATTTTGACTCTCTTGGGATTTTAATTTCAATTGAACCATAGATACGTTAAGCCCTGGGTTTCTTCTTGTGACTCTTCATTTTCGAATTTTCTTCACTTATATATTACTTTAATTAATAATATTATGAATTTGCTAAACCAATTAATAATTGTGCAAAACAAATAATGATAATACTGTTCAACCTTCATTCTCCGAGGGTGGGCCCATTCAAAGCCACGTAGGAAAAAGTCAAAGTCAAAAGGTCAACACAGAAGTCAACAGTTCGAGACACCAAGACAAAGTCGGCCTAGAAGAGTTCGTCGAACGCAGCCAAGAGGAGTTCGTCGAACACCGGAGCAGTAGAAGACCTGAGCGAGTATTGGCCCGGCATGTGCGAGCATCACCCAATACTCGCCAGATGGGCGACTATGGCTTAATACTCGCCGAGTATCCCATAGTCGCCAGGCAGGGGCTGGGCTATAAAAACCCATACCCCTTGGTTTTCCTATAAATAGGACCTCAGGGGTACTTGGATTGACACCTGAACTTGAGCTTTTGGAACCCCCCTCGTTCAAATTCTCAATCACGTCGACCTTGGTCGTTACTCCCGGTACTAGCCAAGTCGGTGCCTTCCTCGTACCCTGCTCGGCCATTTTTTGGTTGTAGAGGGGAAGTCTCTGTTGGAGCATGCGTTTCGCACTCCTCCGGTTTGATAATAACAAAGTCCCATTTGTATTTGATTCTATTTTCATTAATGGTGTGCAGATAACAGGTATGAGATGTTCACATTGCTGCTGGAGCTAAAATTGAATGTGGGAAAATTTCACTGTCGGAAAATTCCGACAGCCACTGTCGCTCAGGCGACAGCAGAGAAGTTACAACTACTTCCCTCCACGGCAGATCGACGAAAGGCAGTTTTGCAGCTGTCGGAATTCCGACAGCGATGTCGGCCAGGCGACAGCTCGGAGGTTACAACAACTGCCCACGACTCCACCCACGACTGGCAGTTTTGCGCTGTCGGAAATCCGACAGCGATGTCGCCCAGGCGACATCTCGGAGGTTACAACAACTGCCCACGACTCCACCCACGACGGCACTCCAGCGGCAGTTTAGCGCTGTCGGAAAATTCCGACAGTCACTGTCGCCCAGGCGACAGTGAATTTCTATAAATTGGTTCCTTTGGTTCGTGCATTCCAAGCTTTGAGAATTCCAGTCCCTTCCTGAGTGCATACGAACCAGAGAGCTCCAGAACCTCCTCAACTCCCGTTTGTGCAAAGAAGGATTGAAGATTGAAGACGAGATCGGGCGCGCTTCTACATCATCAATCATCTCGAGGCTTCAACAATCCGTTCAGAGATCTGATTTTCTAGGGAGTTATTCTTTTCATATTGTATTCTCATTCGCATACTTTTCATTTTGTATTGGTAGAGAAATCGTCGTCTTGCGTGCGGCATCTAAGTCCTTGCGCAGCTTAGGGGAAAATCGCTTCCTTGTGCGGAGCGTCCAAGTCCTTGCGTGGCTTGGTGGGAAATCGTGGCCTTGTGTGCTACGTCTAGATCTTGGGAAGATCTAGAGGATAGGCTTGGGCTTGGTCTTGGGAGAGACAAGCGATAGCCTTCCGATCCTTGGGAGAAGGATTGGTAAACCAAAATTGTAGAATTTTTTATTAATATAATTGTGCCTTGATCTTAAGCATTGTTAAGATCATTTTTATTGTACTCAAATTTCATGATTAATATAATTATGTCTTTCTTTAATTACATATTTGATGGCATAATCTTTATCTTAGAAATTTGTGTTTTGATTTAATACTAAAATTACATTGGTTTGAAAGTATTTAGAAGTAATTTTTTAGTAAAGTAAAATCTCTTTAAAAATTACTAAGTAAAAATTTAATTTTTTAAACACACCCTTATTCACCCCCCCTCTAAGGGCGCTATACGATCCAACAAGTGGTATCAGAGCGAGGTTACTCCAAAACGGTTTTACCACCGGGAGTAATGGCGCACAACGATCACGCGTTCGTTGAGGGGCAAGGAATTAGTAGGCCACCACTTTTTACGGGCACAGACTACAATTATTGGAAAACACGTATGCGTTGTTTTCTAATTGCGCTAGATATAGAAGTCTGGAATATGGTAGAATCTAGTTACACTTCTCCAACATTTGTTGTAGGAGATGTAACCATGGATAAGCCCAAAGACAAGTGGGATGACAACGATAAATTAAAATGTAAGAACAATGCAAAAGCCATGAATGCTTTATTTTGCGCACTAGATCGCACTGAATTTAATAGAGTTTGTGCTTGTAATACTGCATTTGAAATTTGGAATTTATTAGAAATCACTCATGAAGGTACTTCGCAGGTAAAGGATTCAAAGCTATTTCAACTAGAATCTGAATTTGAAAGGTTCAAAATGGAGGTAGATGAAGAGATTGATACGATGTACACACAATTTACAAAAATCGTGAACGACTCAAAGGTGCTAGGAAAGGTGTTCTCAAATGGAGATTTGGTAAGGAAAATCTTAAGATCACTTCCCCCGAAGTTCAATCCTAAAGTGACTGCAATTTCCGAGTCACATGATCTTAAGACCTTAAAATTGGAGAGCCTCATTGGGAACTTGAAAACTCATGAAGTTGAATTGAAAATTCAACAACAAGAGTATATGGAGCCAAGGAAGAAGGGATTGGCTCTAAGATCAAAGAAGGAAGAAACTAGTGATTCTGAGGAGGATGAAGAAGATGAGGAAAGTTTATTTGTTAAAAAATTTAGAAAATTTATGAAAAATCCGGAGAGAAGGAATTCGTTTAAGAAGTATTTTAAGAAGGAAACCTTTAGGAAGAAAAAAGGAAAGGAAGGCGATGAGGAGGAAGAGAGACCGCCACCGGAGTGCTATCACTGCAAGAAGTTAGGACACATTCGAAGCAAGTGTCCAAAGTACTTGAAAGAACTTAAAGAAAAGAAGCACAAAGGGTCGAAGAAGGTGTTGAAGGCGGAAACCTGGGATGATACTACGTCTGAGGATGCAAGCAGTTCCGACTCAAGTAAAGAAGAGGAGGCCAACATATGCTTAATGGGAAAGAGCGTCATATCTGATGACGAATGCAGTGTCCAAAGCGACACTGAGGTAACTCCTCCAACCTATGATGAATTATTTTCTGAATTTTTAAAGACTTGCAAATTTTTTGAAAAAAGTTTAAAAGATAATGATCTTCTAAAATCTGAAAATGGAATTTTACTTAAAGAAAACAAAAAATTGTTAAATGAAATTAAGACTATTGGAAAAAGAGATATTTCTTGCCAAGAGTGTGATCACTTTTTGGGAAGAATTAATGAACTTGAAGAATCTCTTTCCAAATCTCATTCTACAATAAAAGTACTTACTAAAAAGAATGAGATTTTAGAGAGAGATCTGAAATCTTCAATTTCCAAAGTCCATGAGGGAAAGAAATCTTTTGAACGTAGATGCGTAAATCTAGTATCCGAGAATACAAAAATGAGAAACCAGATTCATGACTTAATACTAGCCATGAAAAAATTTGGAATGGGCCGAAGATCACTGGATATGATCTTTGGATACCAACGCCATGGATCTGGAAGGTTTGGACTCGGATACACATCTGGAAGCTGTCGCCCAGCGACAACCACTGTCGCCAGCGACAGTGAAAAGTCCAGAAAATTTGTTTCAAAAAATTCTAAAATTAATGAATCATCAAATACTGCATCCTCATCCAGTAAAAGTCCAGAAAAGTTATACTCTTCTAAATACATTACTTGTGCCAAATGCGATAGATTTGGTCACACTACGGACTCTTGCTGGAAGGAAGGAAAAAGCAAAATTAAACAAATCTGGGTGCCTAAGGCTTCTACCTATACTATGGGTGGAACCACTTGGGTAACCAGATCTTTACTCACCTCTTCTTTCTAGGTGTGTTGGCAGGCTAAGGACAAAGAAGACGTGTGGTACTTGGACTCGGGTTGTTCAAAGCACATGACGGGCAATAAAGAGAAGTTCCTTAGCCTGGAGATGAAGAAAGGAGGAGTTGTTACATTCGGTGACAATGGAAAAGGAAAAATCATCGGCATCGGTGTTGTGGGTAACGAAAATTTTTCAATTTCAAATGTTTTATTTGTAAAAGGATTAAAGCATAATTTGATTTCTATTAGTCAATTATGTGATAAGGGTTTAAATGTTTTATTTGAATCTTCTACAAATTTGTGCAAAATTATTAATTCCAAAACAAATGAAATTGTTTTTACCGCACCTAGATGTCATAATGTATATATGATTAAATTTCTTGATTTTTCAAATTCTACTTTGAAATGTTTTCTATCAAAAAATGATGAATTAGATTTATGGCATAGGCGACTTGGACATGCTAGTGCCAAGTTAATTTCAAAACTTTCAAAAGATAAATTAATTAAAGGTTTACCTTTGCTAAATGGAAATTTATCTTCTTCACTATGTGTGCCTTGCCAAAAAGGAAAATTTTCAAAATCATCTTTCAAAAGTAAAAACATTATTTCTACCACTAGGCCACTTCAATTAATACATATGGACTTATTTGGGCCAATTGGAATTTCTAGCTTAGGAGGTAGAAAATACACATTTGTTTTGATTGATGATTATTCTCGTTTTTGTTGGACTTTATTTCTAACCTCCAAATCCGAAGCATTTTCAGAATTTTCAAAATTATGTTTGCGTATTCAAAATGAATTGGAGTTAAAAATTAAACGCATACGATCGGATCATGGAGGAGAATTTGAAAATGAAAAGTTTATTTCTTTTTGTACGGAGTTAGGAATTAAACATGAATTTTCCGCTCCACGCACACCACAGCAAAATGGTGTAGTGGAAAGGAAAAATAGAACTCTTCAAGAGTTAGCCCGTACGATGTTATCTGAATTTAAATTACCAAAATCTTTTTGGGCTGAAGCGGTTAGCACGACATGTTATGTAATTAATAGAGTAATGCTTCGCCCTATTTTAAAATTAACTCCTTATGAATTAATATTTAGTAAACAACCAAATGTTTCTTATTTCAAAGTTTTTTGTTGTAAATGTTTTATTTTGAATTCTAAAGATTCCTTAGGAAAATTTGATGAAAAATGTGATGAAGGCATTTTTATTGGCTATTCTTCAACTAGTAAAGCTTATAGAATTTTTAATAAAAGAACAAAAATAGTTGAAGAATCTATTCATGTTATGTTTGATGAGTTTGCTTCATGTGTAGAAAAGAAAATTACAGGAAAAGAAGATGAATTCCTTCCCACGATGGAGAATGATGAAGAAGAACTTGGAGAAAATGAAGAAGAAAAAGGAGAAGAAAGAGAAGAAGAAAGAGGAGAAGAAGATAGAGAAGAAGAAGAAAGAGAAGGATATGTGCCTCCAAGTGAATTGAAATTCTCAAAGGATCATCCAAAGGAGCTTATCATTGGAGATCCGCAAAAAGGGGTTAGTACTCGTTCATCGCTACATGTTTTATTTTCAAACCTTTGTTTTATTTCTGAAATAGAACCAAAAGATGTTTCCACCGCTTTAAATGAAGAATTTTGGTTTTTAGCTATGAATGAAGAACTTAATCAATTTGAACGTAATAAGGTTTGTAATCTTGTAGAACGACCCAAAAATCGTCCTATAGTTGGTGTTAAGTGGATTTTTAAAAATAAAATGGATAATAAATCTAGAATTGTTAGAAATAAAGCCAGATTAGTTGCAAAAGGTTATGCACAAATTGAAGGGGTAGATTTTGATGAAACTTTTGCACCCGTAGCAAGATTAGAAGCGGTTAGAATATTTCTTGCATTTGCTTGTTTTAAAAGATTTAAATTATATCAAATGGATGTCAAAACCGCATTTTTAAACGGGTATATAAAAGAAGAGGTTTATGTAGAACAACCCCCTGGCTTTATAAATGAGAAATATCCAAATCATGTTTATAAATTAGATAAAGCGCTTTATGGATTAAAACAAGCGCCTCGTGCATGGTATGATCGATTAACTCAATATTTGTTAAAGCACGATTATAAAATAGGAAGTGCTGATTCTACTCTCTTCATTAAGCAAATTGATCATGATTTAGTTATTTTACAAATTTATGTTGATGATATTATTTTTGGAGCCACTAATGAAGAGTTGTGTAATGAAGTAGTTCAAATTATGAAAAATGAATTTGAAATGAGCATGGTTGGAGAACTTTCATATTTTCTAGGTTTTCAAATTACACAAAAACATGATGGTATTTTTATATGTCAAACCAAATATATTCATGATATGTTATAAAGATTTGGATTTGAAAATCTTAAGCATGCAAACACTCCTATGAGTACTTCACTAAAATTAGGAAAAGATGAAAGTGGTGTTTCAATTGAACAAACCCTTTATAGAAGTATGATCGGGTCTTTATTGTATTTAACCGCATCTAGACCTGATATTATGTTTGCCGTTTGTTTATGTGCTAGATTTCAAGCTAATTCTAAAGAGTCACATTTAAAAGCGGTGAAACGTATCTTTAGATATCTCATAGGCACATAAAAATTAGGTTTATGGTATCCTCATAATGATTCTTTTATTTTACATGGTTTTTCGGATTCGGATTATGCGGGATGTTCCTTAGATAGGAAAAGCACTAGTGACACTTGTCACTTTATCGGCCCTTCACTTATTTCATGGTCGAGTAGGAAACAGAATTCTGTTGCCCTCTCTACTACCGAGGCCGAATATATTGCACTAGGTAGTTGTTGTGCCCAAGCTCTTTGGATGTCACAAACATTAGACGATTTTGGCATGCAACAAAGTAGTGTAGAATTAAAGTGTGACAATAAAAGTGCTATAGACTTAACTAACAATCCCGTATTACATTCTAGATCTAAGCATATAGATGTCCGACATCATTTTATAAGGGATCATATTAAGAAGGGTAATATAAAAATCAACTTTATAGGCACGGAAAATCAACTAGCGGATATATTCACTAAGCCGTTACCGGATTCCCGTTTTTCTATGCTTAGGCTAGAATTGAGAATTTTAGACATTTCACAATGAATATATCACTATTTAAAGCCTATAAAAAAAATTCACAAAACCTAAACAATTTAAAAAGCAAAAGCCTAAATTTTAAAAATCAAACAATAGAAATTCAAAAGAGTTAACAAAATTCAAACATCATTAATATTACATCAATATTGTTCAAATTAAAACAGTAGAGAACAACATAAGGATCAAATTCATAGAAATCTGCAGAAGTTCACTGTCGCCTAGGCGACAGTGGATGTCGGAAATTTCCGACATCTCCCAGCAGCAGCAACCTGCTGAAACTACTCTGAATCTTCATAACCGGCCCCGCTGCTCTCTGGACAATCTTCTGGAGGTCCTCGTCTCACGGCTTTACCACGGCGAGTCCGCCTCACCGATTGGCGTGGCGGTTCTTCGTCCGGAACTTGCCATTCGGCCTCTTCCTCCGGAGTTGGCTTTAACTTCAGACCTTTGACGAGAAACTTCATAAATTTCTGCATTCGACTACGGTCCTTCTTCACTTCCCTCTTGTGATCCTCTAGTGAATCACGTAAATCATCAATGGACTCTCGTAGTGATCCTGCCCTAGGCAATGACGGCTCTCTAATCTCAATCCCCGGATGGGCTTTTCTCTGCGGCTTCTTCACTTTCATTGAACCCGTATAATATATCTCCGGATAACAATCATCCAAATAAGAACCTTGCACTATCCATCCGTACTTCTTATAGAGTACACGCTGAATTACCACCCCCATTGGCAGCGTATGAACCTTCACCCATCTTGGATGCTTTAATCTATACGCATACCTAATCTGGGAGAGTATGAAGTCTGCCACATCAAAAAGCTCATCCTCCATAATGTAGTATGTAAAGAGGGTCAACTGAGCCGTAATACTTCTTGTATCTCCACTCTTCAACATCACTGAATTCCTTAATATATCTTGAACTAAGAAAGCATCCGGAGTGAGTGATGTAACTTCAGTGGTAAGAGTCTTCTTTTGATTCCCATGTAAACTCATGTTTACAAGGGTCCAATCTCTATCCTTTCGATAATTCTCCACTATATCAGGCATATTTTCACACATCACTAGTCCGAATTCCTCTCTTAGATCAACATGTGTTATTTCCACATGTTGACCTTGGATCCTTGATCTCACTCCTCCATCCAATTCAGTGAAATTTGGGTCTTCCAAATGGTTATAAAATTCACGAATGAAAAAGGAAGAAAACCCCTCTGGTGAGATTATTGAGAGAATACCTGCATTCGCAAGCCGATCATAGATATGATCATGCTTTGGCGAATCAAATTCAATATATTTCGCAACTCCAACAATAGCTTTCTCCACCCCAGGAAAAACTTGATATGAACTATGTGCATCTTCCGAAGTACTCCTTCGAGCTTTGGAACTGGAAGCCATTCTGCAAATAACAAAAAAAATTTAAATTACACATGTGTTATGCACTGGAACACTGTCGCCCAGGCGACAGTGACTGTCGGAAATTTCCGACAGCTCTCCAAATGAACTTCTCTCGAAAATTTTTACATACACTTCCAGATCTACTCAAAATCAATATTATTTCAACATCAAGCTTACAAAAAAAATATATATATGTTTTTCAAATCAAAATATTCTCCAAATCCTTTACTATTCATCATCTTCAACCTTCTTCACTAAACTAGATCTACAAAAATCCTTTAGAGAATGAACAAATGGAAACCTTCAACCACAAGAATCAAACAATCATAACATTTTTAACAAAGATCCAATAAGATCCACTTGTTTTAAACTAGATCAAAATTTTTTTTTTTTAAAAATCTACACCATTCATCAAAAATCAAAATGAAAACTACATTTTCCTTCTTCTCTACAATCAAAATCCCAAATCCCTAAAACATTTTGAGTTAAAAACACCAAAATCAAAAATCCATACCTTAGATCTAGGGATGTCGCCGACTTCCGACAGCCTTCCTCTCGTTTTTAACTCCAGGAAATGATGCACAATAGGGTTTGACTCGGTCCCCAGCCCTATTTATATTTTCTGGCTGTCGCCCAGGCGACAGTGACTGTCGGAAATTTCCGACAGCTCCAATTTTGACAAAACTTCAATTTTGGGTCCCCTTGATGATTTATAATAGTTATATGTCATTATTAATGCTTCACCTCATGACTTGATGACAAACCATGTGCTATTTATTTAAAAAAAATGACTTACATATTTATATGATTTCATTTCCAAGCTATCATCGTATTGACACTTCTACTTAGTTGTTTAAACCATTGGAAATTGTTTTCGCATGCCTCTAAGTATGAGAAATTGTTTATCTATCATAATGAACTATCACGTTCACTTCTTTTGATCAATACATATGTCTACTTCTTTAATATATACATGGATCATATTTGCTTTAACATAATAAAATAGCAATTCTTAAATACAACTTTCACCCTTGATTTGTTAGCACAACAAAATTACACCATCTTTTGCGATTCAAGTGAATTCGGAGATCCTTGGTCAATTACAAAAAAAATATCAATATATCAAAATTAAGATACCACATCTGTGATCAAAAAATTTAAAATAAAGACAAGGATACTCCACCAAGCACTACTTACCCTCCTGATAAGTCTTAATGAGCATTGTGAGGTTAAGCACCTTGGACAGAATTGTAAAGTGTCTTGTGCAAAAGAAAAATGGTTTTCTAATCATCTTGTGCTATATCTTCAAAGTCAAAGTTGACTTTATATGCTTTTATTATGTTCTACATTTCAATGATCATGTAAATTAAATAACTTCATATGTTTGATCTAAGTATCACATGTACACATCATTATGTTATATAAATATTCATCTCATGAGAATTGGACCGAAAATATTCCATAATTCTATACACTATTGTGTCTTTCTATGATACTTTCAAATGATCTTCCTCATGTTTACGTTATTTTGTTTCATTACTTCATATGGCTATACCGTCACTTCATGAGTTTATTCATACTATGGCATATTCCTATTATTTCATGGAATTCATTCCTATTATTCCACAAAAAAGTGCTTCCGCTTACTCTTTCTTTCTATATCCTATATCCATTCCCTTAAGAACTACTCTTTTCTATAATATTAACTTTTGCTAATATCAAAAGGGGGAGAATTAAAAGTATAAAAAGACCAATCACAAATCTATTACACCTAAATATTCCACCTACACAATACATCATATATTTAGGGGGAGCATATATTTAGGGGGAGCATATATTTAGGGGGAGCATTCATTTAGGGGGAGCTTTCATCTAGAGGTAGATTATTTATTTTTAAGAAAAATATATCATGTTATTGTTTTGTGCACACACCAAAGGTTAAAATCAAATCTAAATAGACATGATTTCTTTTTATACGGATTTGTTATTATCAAAAAGGGGAGATTGTTGGAGCATGTGTTTCGCACTCCTCCGGTTTGATAATAACAAAGTCCCATTTGTATTTGATTCTATTTTCATTAATGGTGTGCAGATAACATGTATGAGATGTTCACATTGCTGCTGGAGCTAAAATTGAATGTGGGAAAATTTCACTGTCGGAAAATTCCGACAGCCACTGTCGCCCAGGCGACAGCAGAGAAGTTACAACTACTTCCCTCCACGGCAGATCGACGAAAGGCAGTTTTGCGCTGTCGGAATTCTGACAGCGATGTCGCCCAGGCGACAGCTCGGAGGTTACAACAACTGCCCATGACTCCACCCACGACCGGCAGTTTTGCGCTGTCGGAAATCCGACAGCGATGTCGCCCAGGCGACATCTCGGAGGTTACAACAACTGCCCACGACTCCACCCACGACGGCACTCCAGCGGCAGTTTAGCGCTGTCGGAAAATTCCGACAGTCACTGTCGCCCAGGCGACAGTGAATTTCTATAAATTGGTTCCTTTGGTTCGTGCATTCCAAGCTTTTGAGAATTCCAGTCTCTTCCTGAGTGCATACGAACCAGAGAGCTCCAGAACCTCCTCAACTCCCGTTTGTGCAAAGAAGGATTGAAGATTGAAGACGAGATCGGGCGCGCTTCTACATCATCAATCATCTCGAGGCTTCAACAATCCGTTCAGAGATCTGATTTTCTAGGGAGTTGTTCTTTTCATATTGTATTCTCATTCACATACTTTTCATTTTGTATTGGTAGAGAAATCGTCGTCTTGCGTGCGACATCTAAGTCTTTGCGCGGCTTAGGGGAAAATCGCTTCCTTGTGCAGAGCGTCCAAGTCCTTGCGTGGCTTGGTGGGAAATCGTGGCCTTGTGTGCTACGTCTAGATCTTGGGAAGATCTAGAGGATATGCTTGGGCTTGGTCTTGGGAGAGACAAGCGATAGCCTTCCGATCCTTGGGAGAAGGATTGGTAAACCAAAATTGTAGAATTTTTTATTAATATAATTGTGCCTTGATCTTAAGCATTGTTAAGATCATTTTTATTGTACTCAAATTTCATGATTAATATAATTATGTCTTTTTCTTTAATTACATATTTGATGGCATAATCTTTATCTTAGAAATTTGTGTTTTGATTTAATACTAAAATTACATTGGTTTGAAAGTATTTAGAAGTAATTTTTTAGTAAAGTAAAATCTCTTTAAAAATTACTAAGTAAAAATTTAATTTTTTAAACACACCCTTATTCACCCCCCCTCTAAGGGCGCTATACGATCCAACAGTCTCTTCTGAGCTTCTGGGTACGTGGTGGGACCTCCCTGCCGTGGCGCCTGGGGTCCTGTTTGTTGCTCTTCTAGCTTCCTCGTAGTTGCCAATCAAGCTGTCTCTTCGAGCCGCTTGGCAAGTAATCTCCGGCTGCATTGGTCTAAATTTTGGAGCCTAGAATTTTCCTGGCTTCAACAAATACAACCACAGTACAATAGTGTAAAGTAAATAAAGTTCTATTTGCTTTGCTTTACTCTCTACAAATACTACATAGTATCCCTAGAAACATTCATCTTAGAGTTTATCGTATTTTGCTTAACTACTACTTAACTAATATCTTAAAACATACCTATAATACAAGAATGTAAAAGAAAATTGAGATGAAGAGAGTGAAGCTCTCTTCAAACTGTAGCCAGAGAAGAGTCGGAGAAGCTCTCTCTTTCAACCCTCAGGTGGAAGAACTGTAGAAGCTCTCGACAACGGTGTGAACCATGGATAGCTAGAGCAAAAAAATTGCAAAGAATTATAAGATATGCATCCAAAATATGAACAAAAAAACTTCATATTTGAAGTTGAGGAATTAAATTTCTCACTTATGGATCTTCAATCTGCGTGAAAAAAATGTGGGGAGTAGAAGGGGCTTTATGTTGGATCTTAGATCAAGAGATCTACAAGAGATGATGAGATCGGCGACCGGCAAGAGAACTGAGAGGAACTGATATTGGCGGCTGATGATACCAAGAAGAACTGAGATCTCTGTGAGCTAGTGATGATGATGCAAGATCGGCGGATGTTGGGCTATGAGAGAAAACTTCTCGCAGGTAGGGTCGTAGGCAGGTGCAATCAGTTTTCGTCGATTGAAGCGAGTATCTGGTGAGGTCAACGGGGGGATTCGCGGAAGAGGGTGTGACGACCTAAATTTTTATAAACAATATTTTTGGTTTAAATATTTCCCCGATGACGATAAAAAAAAGGTAGTACGATTTTTTCGTATACTTTACGTGTTTTATTTCATTTTTACGAGTTGAGTTTGTTTTCTAATTTTTGGGTACCATGAGTTATCTCATTTTGGCACTTATTATGCGTATGTGGATCTCATTTTGGCACTTATGATGAGTATATGGGCTGTGGGCTAAATATAATGGGTTGATGTTATCATCTTTGGGTTGTTAAAGTGAGCTGGAATTGGGCTGTGTGTTGGTGGTTGGCAGCTGCTTTGGGTTTGTATTTTTCTTATTGCTGGCAGGATTGAGTTGGTGAGCCTGTGGCTTGTTATGACACTTGGCCAAACCAAGTGTTGGCTGGTTTTCTCTTTGGGCTTCAAGAGGTGACACTTGTTTTTTTGTTGTTGGGCTTTTCCTGTTGCTGGCAAGGTTGACTGGCTGTTTCCTCACCAACCCCACAGCCTATCCCCTTCTATAAATACAGATTCTTGTACATTCCTGCATTCCATCTCCAGCTCTACTTCTCCCTCTATAGTTACTGCTCTCTCTCCCTCCTCTTTCTTATTCTCTGCTGTTGGCTACCGCTGCTGCTGCTCGCTGCCGCTGTACTGTTGTTTGCTGCCGCTGTGCCGCTGCTTTGCGCCGCCGCAGCTACCACCATTACTGTACTGCATTTCTGTTGGAGTTGTTTCCTGTGCCTTGTGCTGCTTCTGCTTCCCGTCGGCTGTGCTGTGAGCTTTGCTCCCTTCTTTTTATCCTGTGTTGTTGCTGCCGCTAGTTCTATTCTCGCGCTGATTTCTCGTTGTTTTCTCGCTGTTTTCCTTGCTGTTTTTGCTGATTTTACTGGCTGTTTGGGGACATTTTCGTTACTAAAGCTGGACAGTAAATGTTGGGGATTGAATAATCCATTTCAAGGGTTGGTATGTCCATTTTGAGGCACTCTAAATGGCTGTCCAGCTGCGGTAAGCGCTGTTTTTGGTCGTCTTTTGTCTTTTGGTTTCTTTTGGGTTTTCCGGTTTACCGTTTTCCACTTTTCAATTTTTTGGCGCAAACATTTCTATAAATCCTCTACGCATTCTGCTACGATTAAAATGAGACGCAACCCGAGTAAAATGCGTATTATTTCAGTGGTTTCAACGACCCAGACCCAATTGGAAGATCTTGAGGATGGCGTCCCAAGAGAATCATGGCAATAATGCAGAAAAGGATAAAAGGAAAGCAGTGGTGAGTATTTTATTTCTTGAAATTATGGTTATTCAAGTAATTTCTTAATTTATTATTTTGTACTTGAAAAGGACACTGCCTGTGCATATGAATTAAAATGATTTATCGCTATACCAAAAATGTGGGTAAGGGAAGTTCAAGCGATACAAAATCTGAGGGGAACTTTTATTTTCCATTATGTATATGAAAATATCGACCAGATAAAAGTCAAAGGGTAAAACAGTGCATCACATTTCGAATCCGATGAAGTAGAGGCATCTACGGAGGGATTCACCAGTAGGGGTAAGCCTACAATTACGCCATTCGGGGGTGGGATCCAATTCAAGATTGCATTCATGTCATATGTAATAAAAAGGGGGTAAATTCAAAAAGGGAAAAAACTAAAATGAAGTATTATAGAATTTTCAATTTTTCTGTAATGTATGCATATTGGTAAAATCCCGTTGTTTGCATGTATACACTGTTTCACGAAATATCTGTCTCACATAGTCATATTTTTATGACTAATCCATGTTGACTCAAAAATTTTAGGCAAATGAAGCAACTCCAAGTGTTCCTTGAAGGATTCCTCCTGAAGAATTAGCGAAGGTATGGCTCAAGATCTTCATAGGGATTGAAGATTGTCAAGAAAGGCATATAGCCTCCTGTACAGATTATGATTGTAAATTTTGTAACGAGTACGGTTGAGTACTCAACATTCCTGTAATAATTTTGTAAATAAATAAATTAATGTTGGTTTGTACTCATTTGTGCATTTACGCCATTAACTGTGACGAATAAATTGAAACCATAAGAATGGTCCTCACAATTTGGTATCAGAGGGATCGTGTTTCAAGATATTCGGTCGTAGTGAGTACGAACAAACAAATAATTAAAGTCATGTAGTATTAGTATAGCTAATTAAATTTTTCTTAGGAACCCTATCACGTATATTCCAGTAGAGCTTAAGAGAACCACGTGAAGATCCCGAAAGACAGCAAGATACAGTGTCTGTGGAAAGCGACAATGGACATCAGCATCGTCCATCCAACTTGGTCTTTGCTATAGTCGAAGCCCTGAAGATGGTATTCCCGACATTAGTCGTTTTAGGATCATCAATTCCACAAGTAGATCCTAATCCTACTCCAAACCCAATGCATCCACCTCGTGAAGTTCCCCCTGTATTCGTAGCACCTTTACCCCACCATCGCCAGTTGGATATTGATTTAAGACAATTCCTAGAATTAAAACCGCCAACTTTTCAAGGAGGCTTGTCTCCCTTAGCAACCGAAGATTGGATTCTACGAATTGAAACAATTTTCCAAGTTATACAATGTCCAGAAGACCGGAAGGTGGGATTAGCTGCTTTCTTGTTAGAAGGAGCAGCAAAATGTTGGTGGAATAATATAGTCGCCAAGAAATATGTCGGGCGTGGAATTGTTACTTGGGAAAATTTCTTACAAGAGTTTACCAATTGGTTTGTTCCGAGATCGGAAAAGCGGGTATTGCACGATCAATTCCTTCGCCTCGTCCAAGGAACGAAGACGGTTATGCAATATGAAACGGAGTTTTCCAAATTAGCGTATTATGCCGACTCTCTTGTCGCTATAGAAGAGGATCGTTGTCGTCAATTCCAACAAGGACTGCACGACGAGATCCGTAATCTCTTGGTTCCATTAGATATCTTAGAGTATGGTAAATTGGTGGAGCGAGCTCGACTAGTAGAAATTGATCAAGAGAAATCTCAGCGGCGGAGGGATATGGGAAAACGAGAAGTAACAGAAACTCCAAGTCAGTCTGAAGTGCAAGGGAAAGAAACTAAATCATTTCAAACCGACTCATCTATTAGTCATACATCTCAATTGCCCGCAACCAAATGTGCAAAGTGCAGAAGATTTCATCGAGGTGAATGTCTGCTTGGGCTTTGTTACTATTGTCGTCAACCAGGGCACATGAAGAATGAGTGTCCAAAGCTTCGCAATAAAGAAAGTACCTCTCGCGGACCACCTCCTCCGCAACAACACTTATATCAGATACAAGATGAATCCCTAGCTTCAGCACCCGCTCCTGCTCCAGTTGCCCCTATCCTTGCTCCAGTTCCTCCTCCGGAAGTTACCGAAGAACGAATGATCCAACCTCGAGCATTCAATTTAGAACTCTATCGTCGTAATTAAGTGATAATGAGACACATTTGTATATATTATCTATAAACTTTGTATATATGAATAACCATTTTCTTTTCTTATTTCAAGTTATACTTTTCTCATCTACAAGTTTTCGAGGACGAAAACTCCTTTTAGGAGGGAAGAGTTGTGAAGACCTAAATTTTTATAAACAATATTTTTGGTTTAAATATTTTCCCGATGACGATAAAAGAAAGGTAGTACGAATTTTTCGTATATTTTACGTGTTTTATTTCATTTTTACGAGTTGAGTTTGTTTTCTAATTTTTGGGTACCATGAGTTATCTCATTTTGGCACTTATTATGCGTATGTGGATCTCATTTTGGCACTTATGATGAGTATATGAGCTGTGGGCTAAATATAATGGGTTGTTGTTATCATCTTTGGGCTGTTAAAGTGAGCTGGAATTGGGCTGTGTGTTGGTGGTTGGCAGCTGCTTTGGGTTTGTATTTTTCTTATTGCTGGCAGGATTGAGTTGGTGAGCCCGTGGCTTGTTATGACACTTGGCCAAGCCAAGTGTTGGCTGATTTTCTCTTTGGGCTTCAAGAGGTGACACTTGTTTTTTGTTGTTGTTGGGCGTTTCCTGTTGCTGGCAAGGGTGGCTGGCTGTTTCCTCACCAACCCCACCGCCCATCCCCTTCTATAAATACAGATTCTTGTACATTCCTGCATTCCATCTCCAGCTCTACTTCTCCCTCTATAGTTACTGCTCTCTCTCCCTCCTCTTTCTTATTCTCTGTTGTTGGCTACCGCTGCTGCTGCTCGCTGCCGTTGTACTGCTGCTTGCTGTCGCTGTGCCGCTGCTTTGCGCCGCCGCTGCTACCACCATTTCTGTACTGCATTTCTGCTGGAGCTGTTTCCTGTGCCTTGTGCTGCTGCCTTGTGCTGCTTCTGCTTCCCGTCGGCTGTGTTGTGAGCTTTGCTCCCTTCTTTTTATTCTGTGTTGTTGTTGCCGCTAGTTCTATTCTCGCGCTGATTTCTCGTTGTTTTCTCGCTGTTTTCCTTGCTGTTTTTGCTGATTTTACTGGCTGTTTGGGGACATTTTCGTTACTAAAGCTGGACAGTAAATGTTGGGGATTGAATAATCCATTTCAAGGGTTGGTATGTCCATTTTGAGGCACTCTAAATGGCTGTCCAGCTGCGGTAAGCGCTGTTTTTGGTCGTCTTTTGTCTTTTGGTTTCTTTTGGGTTTTTCGGTTTACCGTTTTTCACGTTTCAATTTTTTTGTGCAAACATTTCTATAAATCCTCTACGCATTCTGCCACGATTAAAATGAGACGCAACCCGAGTAAAATGCGTATTATTTCAGTGGTTTCCACAATTGGAAGATCTTGAGGATGGCGTCCCAAGAGAATCGTGGCAATAATGCAGAAAAGGATAAAAGGAAAGCAGTGGTGAGTATTTTATTTCTTGAAATTATGGTTATTCAAGTAATTTTCTTAATTTATTATTTTGTACTTGAAAAGGACACTGTCTGTGCATATGAATTAAAATGATTTATCGTTATACCAAAAATGTGGGTAAGGGAAGTTCAAGCGATACAAAATCTGAGGGGAACTTTTATTTTCCATTATGTATAAGAAAATCTCGACCAGATAAAAGTCAAAGGGTAAAACAGTGCATCACATTTCGAATCCGATGAAGTAGAAGCATCTACGGAGGGATTCACCAGTAGGGGTAAGCCTACAATTACGCCCTTCGGGGGTGGGATCCAATTCAAGATTGCATTCATGTCATATGTAATAAAAAGGGGGTAAATTCAAAAAGGGAAAAAATTAAAATGAAGTATTATAGAACTTTCGATTTTTCTGTAATATATGCATATTGGTAAAATCCCGTTGTTTGCATGTATACACTGTTTCACGAAATATCTGTCTCACATAGTCATATTTTTATGACTAATCCATGTTGACTCAAAATTTTTAGGCAAATGAAGCAACTCCAAGTGTTCCTCGAAGGATTCCTCCTGAAGAATTAGCGAAGGTATGACTCAAGATCTTCATAGGGATTGAAGATTGTCAAGAAAGGCATATAGCCTCCTGTACAGATTATGATTGTAAATTTTGTAACGAGTACGGTTGAGTACTCAACATTCCTGTAATAATTTTGTAAATAAATAAATTAATGTTGGTTTGTACTCATTTGTGCATTTACGCCATTAACTGTGACGAATAAATTGAAACCATAAGAATGGTCCTCACAATTTGGTATCAGAGGGATCGTGTTTCAAGATATTCGGTCGTAGTGAGTACGAACAAACAAATAATTAAAGTCATGTAGTATTAGTATAGCTAATTAAATTTTTCTTAGGAACCCTATCACGTATATTCCAGTAGAGCTTAAGAGAACCACGTGAAGATCCCGAAAGACAGCAAGATACAGTGTCTGTGGAAAGCGACAATGGACATCAGCATCGTCCATCCAACTTGGTCTTTGCTATAGTCGAAGCCCTGAAGATGGTATTCCCGACATTAGTCGTTTTAGGATCATCAATTCCACAAGTAGATCCTAATCCTACTCCAAACCCAATGCATCCACCTCGTGAAGTTCCCCCTGTATTCGTAGCACCTTTACCCCACCATCGCCAGTTGGATATTGATTTAAGACAATTCCTAGAATTAAAACCGCCAACTTTTCAAGGAGGCTTGTCTCCCTTAGCAACCGAAGATTGGATTCTACGAATTGAAACAATTTTCCAAGTTATACAATGTCCAGAAGACCGGAAGGTGGGATTAGCTGCTTTCTTGTTAGAAGGAGCAGCAAAATGTTGGTGGAATAATATAGTCGCCAAGAAATATGTCGGGCGTGGAATTGTTACTTGGGAAAATTTCTTACAAGAGTTTACCAATTGGTTTGTTCCGAGATCGGAAAAGCGGGTATTGCACGATCAATTCCTTCGCCTCGTCCAAGGAACGAAGACGGTTATGCAATATGAAACGGAGTTTTCCAAATTAGCGAAGCGACCTCGGGGGAAAAACACTTAGCCTCCCCCGAGGTCGCTCCACTAAACGGGCTCTCGCTAGCCGGCGAGGTCGGAAGGCCCCTCGGGGAGGCTAAGTATTTTTCCCCCGAGGTCGCTTCGCTAGCCGACGAGGTCGGAAGGCCCCTCGGGGAGGCTAAGTGTTTTTCCCTCGAGGTCGCTCCGCTAGCCGGGCTCTCGCTAGCCGGCGAGGTCGGAAGGCCCCTCGGGGAGGCTAAATGTTTTTCCCCCGAGGTCGCTCCGCTAGCCGGGCTCTCGCTAGCCGGCGAGGTCGGAAGGCCCCTCGAGGAGGCTAAGTGTTTTTCCCTCGAGGTCGCTCTCGCTAGCCGGGCTCTCGCTAGCCGGCGAGGTCGGAAGGCCCCTCGGGGAGTCTAAGTGTTTTCCCTCGAGGTCGCTCCGCTAGCCTGGCTCTCGCTAGCCAGCAAGGTCGGAAGGCCCCTCGGGGAGGCTAAGTGTTTTTCCCCCGAGGTCGCTCCGCTAGCTGGGATCTCGCTAGCCGACGAGGTCGGAAGGCCCCTCGGGGAGGCTAAGTGTTTTTCCCCCGAGGTCGCTCCGCTAGCCGGGCTCTCGCTAGCCGGTGAGGTCGGAAGGCCCCTCGGGGAGGCTAAGTGTTTTTACCCCGAGGTCGCTTCGCTAGCCGGGCTCTCGCTAGCCGGAGAGGTCGGAAGGCCCCTCGGGGAGGCTAAGTGTTTTTCCCCCGAGGTCGCTCCGCTAGCCGGGCTCTCGCTAGCCGGCGAGGTCAGAAGGCCCCTCGGGGAGGCTAAGTGTTTTTCCCCCGAGGTCGCTCCGCTAGCTGGACTCTCGCTAGCCGGTGAGGTCGGAAGGCCCCTCGGGGAGGCTAAGTGTTTTTTCCCCCGAGGTTGCTCCGCTAGTCTGGCTCTCGCTAGCCGGCGAGGTCGGCAGGCCTCTCGGGGAGGCTAAGTGTTTTCCCAAGGTTGCTCCGCTAGCTGGGCTCTCGCTAGCCGGCGAGGTCGGAAGGCCCCTCAGGGAGGCTAAGTATTTTTCCCCCGAGGTGATATAGAGTTCTCAATTTCACACAGCGCCACTCGCCGAATAGGCAGGGATGGACTTCTCTTTTCGAGCGTGTACCCCGCTCGAAAAGAGCGGGGATTGTGTACAACCTTGTATTCGCCGAGTGGGCCCCCAGGCCCAAGGGTTTTAAGGTATGGTTTTCCTGCACGATTCAGGAGAGGGAGAGAGGAGGCGAGCGGTGGAGGCGGGAGCCTCCTGCTCGCCCAACCTAGCAGAGGGGCGAGAGGAGGAGGGGGGCGACCCCCCTCTCGCCCCCATCTCAAGAAGAGGGGCGAGAGGAGGAGGGGGCCGACCCCCCTCTCGCCCCCATCCCAAGCAGAGGGGCGAGAGGAGGAGGGGGACGACCCCCCTCTCGCGCCCATCCCAAGCAGAGGGGCGAGAGGAGGATGGGGCCGACCCCCCTCTCGCCCCCATCCCAAGCAGAGGGGCGGGAGGAGGAGGGGGCCGACCCCCCTCTCGCCCCCATCCCTAGCAGAGGGGCGAGAGGAGGAGGGGGCCGACCCCCCTCTCTCGCCCCCATCCCAAGCAGAGGGGCGAGAGGAGGGGGCCGACCCCCCTCTCGCCCCATCGCAAGCAGAGGGGCGAGAGGAGGAGGGGGCTGACCCCCCTCTCGCCCCCATCCCAAGCAGAGGGGCGAGAGGAGGAGGGGGTCGACCCCCCTCTCGCCCCCATCTCAAGAAGAGGGGCGGGAGGAGGAGGCCCCCCCCCCCCCCCCCCCCCCCCCCCCCCCCCCCTCTCGCCCCCATCTCAAGCAGAGGGGCGAGAGGAGGAGGGGGCTGACCCCCCTCTCGCCCCCATTTCAAGCAGAGGGGCGAGACAGGGAGGAGGTCTGCCCCTTCTCGCCCGGCCCCAGGAGGGTGTTCCGGTCTGCGTTTAGCGCTGTGGAACAGCGGGATTTGGCTATTCGCAGGCCAAATCCGGGGGTATTTTCGTAATCTCGTGGGCTAGATTTTGGTTATTTGCAGACCCGTTTCCAAATCCTATAAATAGGACCAAGGGGGCACCATTTGAAAGAGGGGTTCTCTCTAGACTTCTTTCTTGGCCGTCTCTCCCCCTTAGTTCCTTTGTTGGGTTGGAGAGAGCCTCCAATGGTGCCCAAGCTTAGCATTGGCTTGGGAGGGGAAGCGCTCTAAGATATTCCGGGTGTGTGGTGGGACCTCCTCGCTAAGCCTTTGGCCTTGTTCTTAGTTCCTTAGCCCCTTAGTCTAGAGCTCTCCCTTGGGGAGAGTAAGTGTTGGTCATCCCTCAACTTGTTGAGGGCTCGAACTCCACAGAGACTAAGTCTTGTTCTCAAGTCTTGGTTTCAACCCCCATGCCCAATGCTATAGAAGGAGCCCAGAACCTTCATTTGAGGAGACCTTGTCTTCAGCGCCCGAGAGAGCTCATTCGAAAATCCTTCAGAGTTCTCTTCCGGCGTCCGAAGAATCCTTCGAAGATCTCATTTGAAGGTGACTTGAAGATCTCCTTCCTCCTTAGAAATTTTCTTCTTTCTCAACCTTCTCTGCAACAAGCGGTGGTCTGTCACCTCTTGCATTCTACAACTTGTAGCACCAAAAGATATAGTAGAATTTGGTCGGTACCGATGCGGCACCGTGATTTTTTACCTTTTTCGGATTTTCCACATAAAAAAATCTTCTTGGCGGCTGTCTCATTTTACTTTGGCTGATTGCACGCTCGGCTCACACTAGAGTTGAGACGATTCAATTCGGTCGGACAAACGAGAGCATCGCGCTACCCGCAACAATTATAATATTTAATAAATACCTTACCGTGAATTTGAAAAAATAGGGGGCAATTCTAAACAATATAATAATAATAATAATAATAATTTGAGTATTTACTGTAGGAGTAGGAGTCCATTTCTTGGATGAGATAAGGCATAGTAAGTGGTATAGGTGGGGACCCAGTAATTCCTAAATACAAGGGCAAAAACACGTGGTCTACTCATTGCCGAATCTTCTTAGTTCCTATTGGTCCAGGTAAAAGTTCCAACAGCAAGAGACTGGGTGGGCTCGGGCTCAGATTGGAAGGCCCACTCTGGGCCCGGTCTGGCCCACTCCGGCCGCCCAGGATGCCGTCGACAGCATAAAAGTGAGGAGGTTGTTTGCTAGGGTTTGGGTTCGTCCTTCCTTTTCAATTCCCTTTTTACTCCGTAAGCGGAGAGGAAGGAGCGAAAAAGGTTTTCAACGCCATGGAAGACGACATCAGAAGCACGGCCGCCGAAGGCGCAGAGTCGACGGCGGCTCGCCCACGGCAAATAGTCCCGAAGCTGGAGCCGACGGATATAATCGGAGCGACGCTTCCGATCATCCGGATGCCCTCAAGGCGCACCAAGGACCGGCATACGAAGGTAGAAGGAAGAGGACGACGGATTCGGATGCCGGCAGCCTGCGCGGCGAGGATCTTCCAGCTCACCCGCGAGCTCGGCAATAAATCTGACGGCGAGACCATCCGGTGGCTGCTTCAGCACGCGGAGCAAGCCATCATAGCCGCGACTGGGACCGGAACTATACCTGCCATCGCCACCAACGTCAATGGAACTCTCAAGATCCCCACGGAGTCCCAGTCGGCCGGGACATCGGGGGTGGATGACGCTGGCGGAAAGAGGAGGAGGAAGCTGCAGCCTACGCGAGGTTCCGATCACCCACTTCTCCAGGCCAGCGGTTCGGTTTCGGTTCCAGCGGGTCTTGCTCCGATAGCGCCGATGTGGGCCATCGCCGGAGGCACTGCGGGGATGACTGGTGCTTTGGTTCCGCCGGGGGCGGTGTGGGTGGTGCCCCCTAGTCATATGTGGGGGTTTCGTGCCGTGAGCATGGTGAACGGCGGCAGGCACGGGGGTTCTCCGGAGGACGACGTCGGGAAGCAGGAGCTGCAGTTGATGAGGGAAACGGCGGAGGGAGCACGGCCGGAGGAGGGAGAGGAAGAAGAAGAAGATCAGCAACAGCCGGAAGCAGTGGTGGGGACCCTTATCTGAAAACGTACCAGAATTAAGTTTAGGTTATTTTGGTTAACAATTTATCTAAAATCCCTTTTTATCTGGTAATATGTTTTCAGATGCGAAGTCTAATTTATAATTTATTGTAATTTTGGTTAACAACTTATTTAAAGTTTCATCTGTAAAAAGATTAGTGGGTCACTACGAGTCTACGCGGCGAGCTTATTATTATTATTATTATTATTAATTTATTATTATTAATTCCGGTTTGATAAATAAATATATTTGTGAAATTACTTTGTTAATATGGGTCCGGTGGTCCCGACTTGGGTATTGGTTAAAGTGATGGCCTTAGTAGGCCTGCGTGTCACGTGATGTGGGCCATGCGAAGCAGCGGGTGGGTTGTGGGCCCCTCGTGCACAGTCGTGTGAGCTGTGCGCGGGGCCTACTTGTGTTGGTACAGCCGCTGGCTGGGGGTTAGTTGGCGACGATGACCTGTCCCTCTACTGTATCGACACGTGGAGCGGCGACGTGTCCAAAAAGATACCTTTCATGTATCTAATTTGATTGAAAAATAAATAAACATTATTTCATCAACAAGCTAAATGATGCATGCATTAGTCTCCGGTCTCCAATGTTTGAACAAGTAGTGCGATAATAATTATTTCAGTTTAGGGATTACAGCATCCTCGCCTCCTCCTCGGTGCTTTCAATTAGGAGAGAAACTTAGGTGCGCAACTCTCACCTACAACTAGGTGGGAGAGAAATACAACTGTATGATCTCAGATCGCACGGTATATAAAATACTGACATTATTAATACAAGAGTATTTAGGAAATCAGTTTACATATCTAGGATCAATTATTCTACATGCAATGTTCTCCTTTTTTGTAGAGATCCAAAAGGAGCGCGATTGCCTCTGGAGCGTAGAGTATTGGTGTCTACCGAATGTCGCTATATGACCAACGAGGGTGTTTGCAACAGTGATGCTACATCCGGCCTATAACTGTAGTGTAGTATAGTTTTATAGGGTCTCATAGCATACAACCCTCGCAAATAAAATATTAAAAGATGATACAAATGTATTTTCTCAACATCAACTAACAACTCGTAGTAAAGTGGTAACAAAAGTACTAGCTGAAAAGTAAGAGTGTCCATACTTACACATAATTCAAATGTCCAACGACCTTATGCCCAATACTACAAAACAAGTCCAAATAAACATAAAATACTTCATGAACTTTTCTTTCGTTCAGCAGCTAAACTCTTTTATGTGCAACATGCCCCGCAACAAACATCAAATAAGTGGAATGTGGGTTAGCTTCGTGATGACCGACAAGAGTATAACGAATCTCTATGGAGATGAGTCGGCAATACCCTTTCGATGGGCTCCTCCGCTACAATCTTCAATCCGTAGGTGTGGTCAATTATACCCTTCTCGCAGGCTCTTCTACCAACATCCTAGCTATGAAGGAGGACGATTATTATCACGGGCGGACCCACGTTAAGACACGGTCGGGCACGTGCCCGACCGTGTTTTTCGCGAAATCGCGCTAGGCCCTCATTTTTCCTCCGATTTCCGGTGAAATCCACGCGACGACGTCTGGCGAGCGAACTCCAGTGCGATGTCGGCGACTCGGCGTGATCCCTCTGCGTCTGCGTCTCTGCGATATCTGGTGGCCTCGACGCCCGACGCTATGCCGACTCTGCCCTAGTCCGGTTACCGGTGGGTGCTCCCGTGCTTTCAGCCTTTCTCCCTTTCGATGGAGACTGGAGTTCCAATTTCCTAAATCCTACTTCATCTGCCAGTCTGCGACTGCGATTCTGCCCTAGTGCCAAGTTCTCTAGTTTTGATTTCTTCATTCCTTGTTGTTTAGATACTAGTATTTTTATACTTTCGAATTTTGATTCTGCCATAGTTCTTCATTCCTTGTTTGGATACAGGGTTTGGTTTCGATTTTTTCCTTTCACATTTTGATTAGAACTTGTTAGTCAGTAAGAGCTTGGAAGTTCTGATTTTGAAAATTGCCAAGTAGCGAGCAAAGGACGTCCATCAAGCAGCAGGAATCAAGTATTTCAGATTTCTGTTTTAAGAACTTGGCAGATTTGAGTTTGATTTATTTACTTTCAATTTTCTGATTTCTTCCCATGGTTTTTCAGACGTCATAGTGCATCTTATGAACATTTTAAAGTGGTTTTGAAGTCCTCAATTTTCTAATTCTGAAGTAAATAACACTAATCCGGAGAACAGAGATGCTTTCTTTTTTTTGAGATCAACTCTTTATTTCTGTTATTTTGAATCTTGAGTGTTTATCTTATTTAATTGCCTTCTACATTTCAATTTCCAAATATCTATTAAAGTTTAATAGTTGTTTGTTGTATTATAAGTTTGTTGCATCAGTATCATATTACCTATGCTATGATCTTCTAAACTCTTCAAAAAAGTGTAATCAATTGAAATGTTTAATCAACTTGAAGATTGCAAGGTCCCAAGCATTTTTTTCATCTGATTGCAAGGAAATTCAAGCTTACGGTAAGGACGCAAGGTTCATTCTTCTTCCTCACTTAGATCTAGGTAGGATATAAATTATATAGAGATAGATATAGATTTAGGTTTGTGATTTAATCCAGTTTGGTATAGATTTAGGTAGGATATAATTTAACACCTATTTTTAAACACGTATTCAGCTATTTTCAAAAGAGTTTTATGATTTCAATGTTTTGTTTTGAATTTTCAAAAGAGTTTTATGATTTCAACGTTAACTGGAATGTTCCTCTTGATTTAGTCCGTCTTTGTGATGTTTGTGATGTGCATATCGATTAGCCCTAGTTGCGCTAACGAGAATTGCATTTTATTGTAATATTGTGTTGAATATTTTCCTTAATAAATATCCCTGCAAAAAAAAATTCCGAGGACGCTGCCCCCGAACCCCCGCTCAGGGGGTCCTGCCCCCCGAATCCCCCAATCGACAATACTTACATTGTGCCAGTGCGACTTCAAAATCCTAGTTCCGCCATTGATTATTATACGACCACTACGACGTCCCCTCTTCCCACCTTCATCTTATCACGTTGTAATACCAAAAATTGCATGTGGTTTCCAAGACGTCATCTAATCAAGCCTTATCGCACTAACGTCAAATCAAAGTGGTGTTACAACGACAATATGACCATACAATTTGTATCTTGGTCTCAAACGATGAGTAGGTGAGATTTCACTACACAACGATGGAGCCGGATCTCCGATCAGAGACCTCTAGATCCCCGACGGCACGAATTCTTCTCCAAAAGCTCTCCCCCTCTCTTCTCGCTCAAAACTTAGGAAAGTGAAGAGACTAAAATGGAAATTGTGTTTCACCCCCTATTTCACATCATAACGCCCTCATGACTCGACCCAAAGCTATCCAGAAAGCAACCTTCGTGATCTACTCTTAAAGCGAAGCATTTCTCGAGAATCATGCCTCATATACGGGTTGGTTCAAGGTCGTGTACACTCCAGGTGCCAAAACGCGCTCCAAGAAAATGATCGGAAAAAGCCTATCTTCGGGCATGTACATGAACAAAAGTACTGACACGGGCGTGTTCAGAAGCCTTGAAGTCCACTAGAAAAATATGCGCTACGGAAAATTAATGGTGCACGACCTTAAACACAGGCGCGCTTTCGACATTATCCCTTACAGTCTCACATTGTACAACCCCCATATCCATCGAGTGAGGCCCAGCGTGGAGGGCCGCCGAGATGTGTCTGTACAATCCTATATCCGCCGAGTAGGTTGCCAGGACCCAAGAGTGCATCAGGGCCACGTCTGTAGTATGATCCAAGACAGAGAGAAAGGAGGGAGAGCGGTAGAGGCAGAAACCTCCTGCTCACCCAGCTGGAGTAAGAGGCAAGTGAGGGGGCGAGAGGAGGGGGGCGGGTGCCCCCCCCCCCCCCCCCCCCCCCCCCTCTCGCCCTCGCCCAGCTAGGGGCGAGAGGAGGAGGGGCGGGTGCCCCCCCCCCCCCCCCCCCCCCCCCCCCCCCCCCCCCTCTCGCCCGCGCCCAGCTAGGGGCGAGAGGAGGAGGGGCGGGTGCCCCCCTCTCGCCCGCGCCCAGCCAGGGGCGAGAGGAGGAGGGCGGGTGCCCCCCCTCTCGCCCTCGCCCTCGCCAGGCCAGGGGCGAGTGGAGGAGGGGGGCCGACCCCCTCTCTCGCCCCCGACCCTGGTAAGGGGGAAGACCCTTGGTCTCGCCCCACCCCAGCGAGGAGGCTCGCCGAGCTCCGCGAGGTAACCCCTCTCGCCCAGTTCCAGAGGAGGGGGTTGGTCTGCGTTTAGTATCCCAGAACAGCGGGATTTGGCTATTTGCAGTCCAGTTTTGGCTATTCGCAGTCCAGATCCGAGGGTATTTTGGTAATCTGGCAGATCAGTTTTTGGCTATTTGCAGCCCAACTTGGAAAACCTATAAATAGACCCTAAGGGGCACCAAGGGAGGGGACTTCTAGATTTCCAAATTTCGGATCTTCTTCTTCCCTTAGAGCTCTCCTTTGGTGCTTCTGGTTCAGCATTGGCTAGGGAGGGGAAGATCTCTCAGGTCTTCCGGGTGTGAGGTGGGACCTCCTCGCTGTAGCCTAGGGTCCGTTTCCAAGTCCAAGTGCTCTTGCCTAGAGAGTTGGCTCGAGAGAAGTAGGTGTGAGACCACCCCTTTTTTGGGACCCCGAACTCCACAGAGACCGAGTAGTCGGTTTCAACATTTTTGGTGCGGTGAGCGTGGAGAGTGGTCAGCACAGAAGTTCTTGAACCAGATCTCATGGCAGGAGACCTCGGAGGAGGAGACGATGAGGGGTCTCACATCCCAAGTGAGGTGGTAGGAAGGGGAGAGTTCATGACGGCCATCAAGGGAATCATGGAGCTGCTCCAAGGCATCACCAGGGGAGGTGACTGCTCGGCTCCCTCCCCCCAGACACCGCCTTCTGGGTCGCAAGGAGTGCTCGACCAGGGGGGTTCAGGAGAGGTTGCCCCAGGGGGTCGGCCAGGCAAGGAACCAGTGACTGAGAGTGGCGAGCGGGACCTCGCCGGGCGAGTGCTTTTTCCTAGCCCGGTGAGTGGGGTCTCGCTCGGAGCAGGAGTCGCGCAAGTGGAGCTCGCGAAGCCGGCGAGTGGGGGGTCACCCTTTAGCGAGCTGATCATCTCGGCTCCTATCCCGGAAGGCTTCAAGGAGCCCAACATGACTTTCTATACCGGGAAGGATGATCCCGTCCAGCACCTACAGTGGTTCGAGGATACCGTTTCCATCAGGCCCATGACGGACACGTTCAAGTGTCGTCTCTTCGCCACCACCCTGAAGGATAAAGCTAGGGACTGGTTCCACCAGCTCCCGATTGGCTCCATTTACAGCTTCGAGGACTTGGGCCGAAGCTTCCAGCTACGCTTCTCCACATCCAAGAAGAGGAAGAAGAATGCTGAGTCCATTTTCCTGGTCAAGCAGAGGCACGAGGAGACGTTGGCCCAGTACATGGACAGATTCCAGGAGGAGATCCTGAACATCCAGGAGGTGCTAGGGTATGCCCTTCAGATGGCTTTCACCGTAGGGCTACGAGAGAGCCTTTTCAAAATGCGCCTAACTAGGAAGCCTCCCTTGTCCTTTGAGGACCTGATGGAAAAAGCTGCAAAGGAGGTAGCCACCGAGGCGGCAAACCCGGGGCTGGCAAAGAAGTTGGCAAAGTTAATAGAGGCCGAGCCAAGAGAGCAAGGTGGCCCCAGGCAGCAGGAAGGAAGGAGGAGGGAAGAGCAGAGGGGTCAAGGGTACCAGGGACCCCAGGGGGGTTAGGAGCAAGGGAGGGGTCTCGCCCAAGGAGGGGGAAACTTCTACGGAGGCCAAGGGAGGCCCAACCCTCCTCCTTGGAGGCAGGCCCCTAGGCAGCTCCTACCCCCACCAGCTCTGTACAACCCAGTATTCGTCGAGTGCTTTTCCCTTGGATAGAGAGAGGGAGGACGAGCGGTAGGAGGCGGAGACCTCCGCTCGCCCAGCATTCGGTGGAGAGGGGAGAGGCCAGCTCGACCCCCCTCTCGCCCAGCATTCGGCGGTGAGGGGAGAGGCCAGCTCGACCCCCCCTCTCGCCCAGCATTCGGCGGAGAGGGGAGAGGCCAGCTCGACCCCCCCTCTCGCCCAGCATTCGGCGGAGAGGGGAGAGGCCAGCTCGACCCCCCCTCTCGCCCAGCATTCGGCGGAGAGGGGAGAGGCCAGCTCGACCCCCCCTCTCGCCCAGCATTCGGCGGAGAGGGGAGAGGCCAGCTCGACCCCCCCTCTCGCCCAGCATTCGGCGGAGAGGGGAGAGGCCAGCTCGACCCCCCTCTCGCCCAGCATTCGGCGGAGAGGGGAGAGGCCAGCTCTACCCCCCCTCTCCCCAGCATTCGGCGGAGAGGGGAGAGGCCAGCTCGACCCCCCTCTCGCCCAGCATTCGGCGGAGAGGGGAGAGGCCAGCTCGACCCCCCTCTCCCCAGCATTCGGCGGAGAGGGGAGAGGCCAGCTCGACCCCCCCTCTCGCCCAGCATTCGGCGGAGAGGCCAACTCGGCCCCCCTCATCCAGTTTACTATTCGCAGTCCAGTTTGGCTATTCGCAGTCCAGTGGTCTGCATTTAGCATTTCAGAACAGCGGGATTCAGCTATCCGCAGCCCAATTCAGGGGTATTCTGGTAATCTGGCAGACCAGTTTTTGGCTATTTGCAGCCCAACTTCAAAAATCCTATAAATAGGACCAAGGGGGCACCATTTGGAGAGATCTGTCATCCTAGGCTAGCTCTCTCCTTCTCCCTCTCCCTCCCCAAGTCTCTTTAGGGGGTGAGGAGAGGCTCCAGTGGTGCCCAAGCTTAGTAGTGGCTTGGGAGGGGAAGTTCCAAGGGGACTTCCGGGTACGTGGCGGGACCTCCCCGCTAAGCCCTTGGTCCAGTTCTTAGTTCCGACACCTTCAACCTAGAGCTCTCCCTTGGGGGAAGTAAGGGTTGGTCGCCCCTCAGCCTCGTTGAGGGCCCCGAACTCCACAGAGACCGAGTAGTCGGTTTCAACAAGCTCAAGCTATGGCGATTCGAAGAGGAGGAGGAGTCGAAGCAAGAGACATCCCAGCCCGTAGGAGAAGGGGGAAGGGCGGTGCCATACTGCGACTACCACCAAGCAGAGGGGCATGCAACAACTACCTGCCCAGAGTTCTTGGAGGTGAGAGAGGCGAGAGGTCAGACACAACAGCAGCCGCCGGTGCGGATTGAAGAAGTTCCACCTGGAGCAGTAGTGGACGATGACATCTGCGAGGACCGAACTGACGTAGGAGCCAAAGGACGGGTCGCGGTGATCCACGGGGGGGGGGGGGGGATCGAGGCCACTCGTAAGGAAAGCCTCCACGCCGTATTTCAACGTCACAGGACCCACCTCCCGAGGAGAAAATCACTTTCTCAAGCAGGGACATGCCAGATCACGAGGATCCATTCTGTGATGCGCTAGTCATTCAGACAGCCATCGAAGGTTACACTGTCTCTCGGATCCTCGTTGACAACGGGAGCTCTGTCAACGTCATTTTCAAGAAGGCATTTGATGAGTTGAAGCTGGAGGCAAGGAGGGTGCTGGCCTCAGATGGGCCCTTGTTCGGATTCTCCGGAGAAAGGAAAGAGGTAGAGGGTGGATTTGGACTCCAAGTGACGATGGGGGGAGGTTCAAGGAACTGTCGGTTCGTCATAGTTGAAGCTCCTAGCAGTTATAATGCCATCTTCAGAAGACCCCTCATCAGCGCCTTCCGATGCGTACCATCGTCCTTCCACCAGTGCCTCAAGTTCAACACTGGAGGAATCCAAGTCAGGATCCGCGGAGACCCCAGGATGGCGAGGCACTGCTACGTCACAGCCGTCAACAGCATCTCTTGGCAAGCAGGGGCGGAGGAGATGGAGAAGATCATGGAGAGCATGAGCAGGATGGGAGTGGCAAGAGAAGCAGATGAATGATCATCTCACGCAAGCAGCCTGAGAGGCGAGTGCCATGAGGGGGTATGTTGTGTTTATTTTTTGTTGTTTTCTTTTGTAGCAAGTTCTACCCCTCGCTGGTTGGGCCAGGAGGTTTTGGCAAGGGAAATCCCCCCATTAGATGGATGAAGTTATGAGGACTCCAGGCTCTCACTAGCTAGGTGGGTCGAATGATCCTCGGATGGGTAAGTTCAACGCCGAGATGTCCTCCTCACTCCAGGCTCTCACTAGCTGGGTGGGTCGAATGATCCTCGGAAGGAAGAGCTTGCCATCGAGATGTCCTCCTCACTCTAGGCTCTCACTAGATGGGTGGGTCGAATGATCCTCGGAACAAAGAGCTTGCCATCGAGATGTCCAACTCACTCCAGGCTCTCACTAGCTGGGTGGGTCGAATGATCCTCGGATGGGTAAGTTCAACGCCGAGATGTCCTTCTCACTCCAGGATCTCACTAGCTGGGTGGGTCGAATGATCCTCGAATGGGTAAGTTCAACGCCAAGATGTCCTCCTCACTCCAGGCTCTCACTAGCTGGGTGGGTCGAATGACCCTCGGAAGGAAGAGCTTGCCATCGAGATGTCCTCCTCACTCCAGGCTCTCACTAGCTGGGTGGGTCGAATGATCCTCGGATGGGTAAGTTCAACGTCGAGATGTCCTCCTCACTCCAGGCTCTCACTAGCTTGGTGGGTCGAATGATCCTCGGAAGGAAGAGCTTGCCATCGAGATGTCCTCCTCACACCAGGCTCTCACTAGCTGGGTGGGTCGAATGATCCTCGGATGGGTAAGTTCAACGCCGAGATGTCCTCCTCACTCCAGGCTCTCACTAGCTGGGTGGGTCGAATGATCCTCGGAAGGAAGAGCTTGCCATCGAGATGTCCTCCTCACTCCAGGCTCTCACTAGCTGGGTGGGTCGAATGATCCTCGGATGGGTAAGTTCAACGCCGAGATGTCCTCCTCACTCCAGGCTCTCACTAACTGGGTGGGTCGAATGATCCTCGGAAGGAAGAGCTTGCCATCGAGATGTCCTCCTCACTCCAGGCTCTCACTAGCTGGGTGGGTCGAATGATCCTCGGATGGGTAAGTTCAACGCCGAGATGTCCTCCTCACTCTAGGCTCTCACTAGCTGGGTGGGTCGAATGATCCTCGGAAGGAAGAGCTTGCCATCGAGATGTCCTCACTCCAGGCTCTCACTAGCTGGGTGGGTCGAATGATCCTCGGATGGGTAAGTTCAACGCCGAGATGTCCTCCTCACTCCAGGCTCTCACTAGCTGGGTGGGTCGAATGATCCTCGGAAGGAAGAGCTTGCCATCGAGATGTCCTCCTCACTCCAGGCTCTCACTAGCTGGGTGGGTCGAATGATCCTTGGATGGGTAAGTTCAACGCCGAGATGTCCTCCTCACTCCAGGCTCTCACTAGCTGGGTGGGTCGAATGATCCTCGGAAGGAAGAGCTTGCCATCGAGATGTCCTCCTCACTCCAGGCTCTCGCTAGCTGGGTGGGTCGAATGATCCTCGGATGGGTAAGTTCAACGTCGAGATGTCCTCCTCACTCCAGGCTCTCACTAGCTGGATGGGTCAAACGTGCCTCGGGGGCGAGGTTCTGCCCCCCTCGATGGATATTTGGGCTTGGACTTTTCTTTCCGAGGTTGTGCCAACCTCGCAAAGAGCGGGGATTGTGTACAACCCCCATATCCATCGAGTGAGGCCCAGCGTGGAGGGCCGCCGAGACGTGTCTGTACAACCCTATATCCGCCGAGTAGGTTGCCAGGACCCAAGAGTGCATCAGGGCCACGTCTGTAGTATGATTCAAGACAGAGAGAAAGGAGGGAGAGCGGTAGAGGCAGAAACCTCCTGCTCACCCAGCTGAAGTAAGAGGCAAGTGAGGGGGCGAGAGGAGGAGGGGCAGGTGCCCCCCCCTCTCGCCCTCGCCCAGCCAGGGGCGAGAGGAGGAGGGGCGGGTGCCCCCCCTCTCGCCCGCGCCCAGCCAGGGGCGAGAGGAGGAGGGGCGGGTGCCCCCCCTCTCGCCCGCGCCCAGCCAGGGGCGAGAGGAGGAGGGGCGGGTGCCCCCCCTCTCGCCCGCGCCCAGCCAGGGGCGAGAGGAGGAGGGCGGGTGCCCCCCCTCTCGCCCTCGCCCTGGCCAGGCCAGGGGCGAGTGGAGGAGGGGGGCCGACCCCCTCTCTCGCCCCCGACCCTGGTAAGGGGGAAGACTCTTGGTCTCGCCCCACCCCAGCGAGGAGGCTCGCCGAGCTCCGCGAGGTAACCCCTCTCGCCCAGTTCCAGAGGAGGGCGGGGGCGGGGGGGGGGGGGGGGGGGGGGGGGGGGGGGGGGTTGGTCTGCGTTGAGTATCACAGAACAGCGGGATTTGGCTATTTGCAGTCCAGTTTTGGCTATTCGCAGTCCAAATCCGAGGGTATTTTGGTAATCTGGCAGATCAGTTTTTGGCTATTTGCAGCCCAACTTGGAAAACCTATAAATAGACCCTAAGGGGCTGGGGGAGGGGACTTCTAGATTTCCAAATTTCGGATCTTCTTCTTCCCTTAGAGCTCTCCTTTGGTGCTTCTGGTTCAGCATTGGCTAGGGAGGGGAAGATCTCTCAGGTCTTCCGGGTGTGAGGTGGGACCTCCTCGCTGTAGCCTAGGGTCCGTTTCCAAGTCCAAGTGCTCTTGCCTAGAGAGTTGGCTCGAGAGAAGTAGGTGTGAGACCACCCCTTTTTTGGGACCCCGAACTCTACGGAGACCGAGTAGTCGGTTTCAACACACATGACTTTGTCTGGGGGTCGTGTAGAGCCCTGAAAGTCTAATTCAGGTTTATATGTCTTAACACACCGCGTAGTACACATCAATACGAAATGGTAGAACCCACGAAAAGGGTCCCCGACACTCCACAACCAGCTAAACGCACACGCATAAACCTACACATTAAGCAAGAATCTTGACGCTAGGGTCGGAAGAATATATTGTTTTTTTAGGAGGACAATAGTAACATTTAGAGGTGCAAATAGCATAGACCGGCGTGCGTATAACATTTAAAACTGCATATTTTTACCGGGAGTGCAAGTCCAGCCACAATCCCTAATTGCAAGAAGACGCCGTAAGGTTTCCGGCCGCGGCGGCTTTACGGGATCTCGTGCGTGAGAAAGATATGAAGAGAGCCATCGTCCTTGCCGCTGCGTCCCTCGCCGCCGCCTTCTCCGTGACGCTCGCTTCAAGATCCGACAACCATGTCGCCCTCTATCGTTCTTTCGACGAGGTAGGCTTCGATGCTCCGACTCCTGATATGAATCTCTTTCCTTCGAATCCCCTCCGTCTTCCCGCTCCTCTGCATCCCCTACAAATCTCAGCGTGCTCATATTGTTGTGTTTAGAGTTCGGCTGCGACGAGGAAAGGCGACGGATCTGGATTGAGGCAGGGCGCGGAGAAGGTATTCGTGCCGAAATTCGACGGAATGAGATTTATCGAAACGCTGGTGACGGCGCATAGGTGAACGCCATCGCGCGTCTCTGTGAGAGGTAATCGGTTTTGTTCTTGCGGCGCTGGACGTCCGTAGCGTATCATGGCTGCGAGTTTTGTTATGATTTGAGCTGAATCTTTATCTGCTTTGATTTGCTGAAACGAAATAGTTCTTTTGGAATTCGTCAGGCCTTTTCTTTCTCTCCCTTTTGAAACTTCCATACTTGATCGATTATTTATTACAAGAATGCGAGTGGTTTTATGAAATCTGGATCCGTTCGAGTTGGTTTGAAGGCTTTTACTTGAAAAATGAAGGTTGAATTTTGAAAAAGGAAAACTTGTTCTAATGAATTCCCGTAGCTAAAGAGAGTCTCGATCCAGGGATAGAACAGAAAGGAGTCCTCGGTGAACTGATATTATAAAGCTCATCCACCAAATGAACTCGTCGGGCAGCTAAAGAGGTATTTCGGGCAGCTAGGGTGGTGATTTTTGCTCAGGTGAGTTTGAACAAAAACTCCACAATTATAGAATGCATGTTTGGCACGACAATCTTTATGACTCCCACCAAAAAAGAACTAGTTTTGAACATAAAAGTGAATGAAATTCCTTAGGTGAGGTCGGGCGGTCACGAACGACGGTTCATAACCAACGCATTCATCACCGGCGCCACCTAGGCCACCGCGCCAAACGAAACCTCAGTAGTTAGGCGACCAACCGGCAGTTAGTCGCCAGTGGGTAGTGTTGGGTTTGGTTCGGATTCGGTATCGATCCCCTTAAAAGGTTATTAAAAGGGGCGAAATTTATCACAAACGAAACCCTAGCCATAATCTTCTCTCGCTTGACCTTCTCAGCTGCTCAGTAACAGCGTCGAAGCCATTAAAAGATCAATGTCTGCCTCCAAAAATTAAACCAGAAATGATTTCCCATCACTTTAGACCTTAGAATTATTCTCACAATTTTCGCCACATTTTAGAATGTAACGGAGTGTCTTTTGTAGTAGAGTCAAGGTTTACGCCTGCGTTGTCTTCGATCATAGGCTCTGCTTGAGATGGTTGTGGTTGTAGGAAAAAACGGTGATGAGAAATCAGTGGTTGGATTACAGCTTTTATGAAAAGCATGGGTGAAGAAGGGGAATGCTGCCCTATGAGAATAGAAGCATAAAAAATGTGAAAATCTCCTTTTTGCTTTTCTGAAAGGGGCAGCAGGGTTTACTGCTTTCCAGAAAGTTCTGAAAACACCTTTTTGGCACAAGTACTTTTCCCTCATTGGAGAACCAAACACCTATAAAACAGGGTGGCAATGAAAATAGAGCTTTACCCACCGCCACCACCATCCCAAATAGCCTTGGGCTCTGTTTGGCACGACGTTTTTGCTTCAGCTGGTTTGGACAAAAACACTGCCGCCATAGAATGTATGTTTGGCATGACAACGGTTATGACCGCCATCAAGAAAAGAAAACTACTTTTGAACATAAAAGTGAACCTATAGTTCCTTAGGTGAAGTCATAACTTCCTGGTTTGATAGAGCCTTAAGCTACGACCGTCCCAAATAGTGGTGTTTTTTGGAATCGGAGCGCGTTTCCAAATTTTCCTCCGTGACGAATGAAGAGGGGATAACTGCAATACACATTTTGCCCGTGGGCTGGAGATAGAGAGAAAGTGATTTTAGGAGATCAGGTGATCAAAAAAAGATCGTCAGGAGATCATCCCGGACGGAAAAATTTTCAGTCCGAATCCCAGTCCCAAGAATTTTCGGCCAAATAGAGCCTTAAGCTGAAATTAAACCTGAAATTAATTCATGTTGGAAAATGTTGTGATATTTTGGTACCATATATTGTCGCGAACTATGAATCTTCTTGAATATTCCATCTCATGTGGTTTTACCTGATTATTCATGCATTTAGGCTCTGTTTGGAGGGACTTATTTTTACTGGTCAAGCGGTTATGACCGCATGAATCGGACCTTAATTAAGGTCCGGTTCATGTAGTCGTAATCGCTTGACCGTTGAAAATAAGTCCCCCCAAACGGAGCTTTAGTCTTCTTTTGTAATGGTCGAAGCATAATGCATCAAACTATCTTTTACAATAATAAATAATTAAATAAAAAGTAATGCATTGTTGTTGGAGCATATTGTGTCAAATTATGTCGATGCATACCCTCTTGGTTTGATGCCTGAGGATTTCGCCGGGTATGAAAATTGTGATGGTCGTTCGCAGAGGCTCCGGAGTAAGACGAGAAACTCCTCTCATAAACACGGTGCGCAGGGAATCAGTAGTAATATTTTCGAAGAAAACATTGTCAACCAGAAACCGTTAAAGAGGAATTTAGCAAGAGCAGGAGGAGCTTTCAAAAGCAAATTTGTGGTTTTGGTTCACTGGTTTTGTTTGTTTGTATATATTTTTTAACTACAAGTTTTATATTGGGTTATAGCATATAAAATGGTGGCCACTCCGGGGACAACTAGGGTCTGTTTGGCTCGGTGATGGTGATCGTTAGCGCGGTGGTTACGAACTGTTGTTTGTGAACGATTGGTCTCACCTAAGGAACTCTTCATTTTTATGTATGAAATAAAGTTTTTTCTTGGCGGAGGTCATAACTCGTAACTGTTGTTATGTTAAAACACATTCATGATGGTGGCGTTTTTGTCCCAACTCACCTAAGCAAAAAGGCTGTGCCAAACGGACGATGATTCGTAATCACCGTGTTCACGACTGCCACCGCCGTACCAAACGGACGCCTAATGATTTGAGTAGTCATTAATCTCGGTTGAGTGCAGCCTATTTAGGTTGGGCTTGATCAAAAAGGCCGTGTCAAACGGACGACGGTTTGTAACCACCGTGCCGCAATTTGTGGGCTCCACATAAATCATTTTTTAGAGAAATAGCATGTTCCGATGACGTGGACTTCTTTGATTGGCTGAGCAGCCTAAAAAAAAGGCTGGTCAGCGCTGCTAGTAATTTTTCTAATGATTTGGTGAATAATAATAATAGGACAATGCATGAGCAGGGAGCAGCCATGGGCATAAAAAGATTTGTGTACCGCGTTGTATGAATATGATCAGTTTTTCGAAATGAACCACTATTTTTATAAAAATAATTAAGTACAAAGATAAGCATGCGAAGAAATATATAAAACAAAACAAAATGTTCAAAACTTAGGTTCCGTTTGGCATGGTGGTTGTGGTCGTGAACGCGGTGGTTATGAACCGTCGTTCGTGAACATCTACTTTTATGTTAAAATTAATTTTTTCTTGTAGTGGTCATAACCATTATCTTGTTAAATATGCATTTTATGATGGTGACATTTTTGTCCGAACTCACCGGAGCAAAAAGCCGCGCCAAACGGAGCCTATAAATGTAATTAGGGCATAATTGTCTATTTACATCAATTCTCCTTGTCGGGAGAGAGGCTCAGTGATATGCTGAAATATGTTAGGGTAACGAGTCTAGCTCTTTGTTATGGATCCACAAGTTGTATGTAATGATCGTCCTCCCCTTCGTATTATGAATCGTCGATTAACATTTTTCTAATTTGTGTGGTGCCGATGTCGGCTGGATTATCGGTCTCATGACTATTCCGTAAGCCGCCGGATTATCCGTCTCATGACTATTCCGTAAGCGTGAAGGCTGGTGTATCAAGATTAATCTAATCTAAAGTAATGCAAGGCTGTAAGTTATCGTGTTAGCAACATTGAGTACAAACTATAGAAGAAGCAGCCAAAATAGAAATAATTGCCTTTACATTATTATTATTATTATTATTATTAAATTTAAATATATTATCGTGACAATCATAGTCATCTACAATCATCATCTTGCATCCATTTCCTTGCTTCACCCTCAAACACGAAGGCCTTCGGGGGAACGTAGCTCTCATCCGGGCACTGCAGTACCACCAGTTCTTTGTTTCATCATCGGTCTTCTCCTTTTGTAAGCGGGACGACAGAGCTCTCTAAACTGCTGCTCATCTCATCATGGATAGCATCCTGCACAAGAGCGGGCGCTGGCTCCGGTACTGGTGCTTGGATGATGATAATCGCGGGAGCTAAAGGCACGGAGGTACCCCGGAACATATCCAATACAACAAAAGTTTGCCCTAAGTAATTTAGGCTCTTTTGGAAGGAAATCATACATAAAAATGGAGTTTCGATGCCTTGTAGCACAGAAACTACTATATTTCGATACTATCATTGTTGTTCTCTTGAAAGAATGAAACCTCACAAATTGTTAGGGCTCTAATAGAAAGGAGCCCGTGACTGCACAGGGCTATATTTCAAAGGTGCGCCACGGAAAAAATGTTGATACCACTGCGGTCAGAATTGATCTCGCTAAATCAAATTTGACTCTTCCCTGACTAAAAATGACCTCATTGAGAAAATCACTCTTACAACCAGGAAAAAACTCTTTTAATATAAAAAATCACAATGATCCTCCTAAAATTTTTTGCAAGAAAAGAAATCTGAGCGTCAAACCGGCAAATTCCACAGGAAGGAGAGCAGCACCTCGCTCAGTTTGAAAATCTCATGGGAATTTCGCCCGCGCATCTGATCCGCAACTACACATGAATTTATCAAAATAAATCAATTCATTCTCATATACATGCAACTAGAACTAGAGTATGCAATCATAAATAATATATATATATTTAGAGAAATAATTACCTGTACCTCCCGTGTAAGTTAGCATAATTACTGAGAGCACCCCTCTTACTTTTGAAATTACAAAAACCTCCCCTGAACTTTTAATTTCATAACATCACGAACAAAAAATCTGAGTCTTTTTGTAATGAAATTGTATCACAGATGTGATTTTTTGTAATAAAATTAAAACTTCAAAGGAAGTTTTTGTAATTATGCTAACTTATAGGGGAGATTTTTGAAATTTTAAAAATAAAAGGGGTGCTCAGTAATTTAGCGAAGTTAGAGGGGAGGTCACGGTAAATGGCCCTATATTTATATATATAATAAGAAAAAGCATTCAAAGCATCTATTTTTCCAAACTGTATTTTTTTATATTATTTTAAAAAGTCTTACCCATTGCATTTTCATAAAACTATACAGTGATGGCAAATGTGTACAGGCCCGTAAACGCACGAGAGAACCCGCGCACTAACTGCTTGTAGAATAATAAAAGAAAATTCGAGAGCATCCAGAGCAGTATATCCCTAAACCCGTGAGAACCACAAGGAACAAAGATGGTAGCATAAGCACTCACAAATTTGATTAAATTTTTTTAAAAGTAAAGCAGATGGGATCAATTAGCAATGATAGCTGGTTGGAAAGGAGCAGGATAGAGAATCAGGAGCCGCTTTTCACATGGCTGCAACTAAAAAAATGCTTCATCTCGCTAGTTTTCTTGGTCCCGCCACTAAAATAAACATTGAACTTGTGAGTTGAGAGTATAGAGGGAGGCCCCTATTTTATGGGGAGAATTTTTTGTACAGTCTTTGTATCATGAGCTTGGTGCGTGAATCTTTTTTCTGCAAAATTACAGTTGTAAAAACTCTGTAAGGTGTCTTTTTTAACGAATGAACTGTATTTTTGCTGTAAAAATAAGTGTAAAAATACAGTTCATTACAACTGTACAACTGTAATGTAATTTTGCAGAGAAAAAAAGTCCACGGCAAAGAGCGTACAAAATTCAGCCTATTTTATGAGGGTCAGAGAGCATCCATCAAAAGCTTGTTCAAAAACATAGGATGAGAATGCAAGCGTTAATAGGACAAACTGGTTCGAAGTAGCTGTAGTTCGAAAATCTGATGCTCCATAATAACAAGTAAATGGTAGACACAGCAAGCAAAAATTTCTCAACTCCATAGTGCATATTATATTATATTAAAAAGATAGTTTCTGCCATCATAGTGCAGGCAGCATATGGTGCAATGCTGTGGAGATGCCGCCGCAGCTGGTCACAAACCTGCAGGCAAGCAGCTAAAGTATTAAGCATGTGTAAGTGTACATGTTTGCTCTCTGAAAATCGAGTAAAAGGAAGAGGGAATGTGTACAAAATCTTAACAAACTAAGTGAGACTTGGATTGTGTGGCAAAAATAATTTATCCTCACGCGTTCACAGATGAAAAATTCCAGTTTTGTGCTCATTTGATGCCAGACGATCACTATGAACACACGACTGCGGAGAAGTCTCAGGTTCGGACATGCAAATTCCTGATCTCCGACTAAAATTGCGGCAACTTATGAAACTGTAGGTAACGTATACTGTAGCTTATGGGTTGGCCGACCCAAAGTTGTCCAAATATGCTAACAAATAGATAGATCTGTATAGTATGGTTGTTAGTGTAGTGATAAGATCAATATTTATTTCTTTTCAAGCAAATGATCCACTGTTTTATTATGTGTCATAAATAAACATTTGCAAAAATCTTGGACTTGATCCTCATAGAGGTAGAAGAGACTCGATTCCATGGTAGATTGCGCCACGTGCCCTAAATGCATAAATGCTTTGGTGGAATAGTGATCGACTTTCGTTCAGTTTTACACTCATAGATGTAAATGAAAATACACGATTGTATGATCGAATTTGTTGTCTGAATTCCCGAGCTTCAAGTGATGAGCATAAAAAAATAATGGAATTCAGTTGGAACAGGTATTTCTGCTATATGAGCTCTTCCTCTATTACAACACGTAGTTTGTGTAAATAATGTAGCCCGAGAGAATAAGCAAGTTACAAATATATATACCTGGAGTCATATCCCCATTTGTAGATGCCCATCTGTTCATGTCCCTTAGTTTTTTTCCTATTTAATTCTTCAGTCATTTCATCTTCCAAACATCTGAAGCCCTGAGAATACCCCAACTTATAAAGAAATTCATCATGCTTAAATTTTCAGAGCCACTCAATCTTGAGAGCCACTTTTGCTCCAAATTTGCTCTATCTTAACTATGGATCGAATTTCAGTTCATGTCGATTTTTGTTTTTCCTAATAAATCATTCAATGAAGGGAGCCTTGGTGCACCGGTTGAGGTGCTGCCGTGTGACCTTCAGGTCACGGGTTCGAGTCCTGGAATGATTGAGGTGCTGCCTGCCGTGTGACCTCTTGCAAAAATGCAGGGTAAGGATTGCCCACATTTCACCTTGTGGTGAGACCCTTCCCCGGACCCTCGCTGCGCGGGAATGCCTCATGCACCGGGCTGCCCTTTTGCCCGTTTTATTAAATCCTTCAATGATTGCAGGTTGAAAACATCTCAAGCCCCAATAGTACTCCCACTCAAAATTAAACTCATCATGGTTGAAACTTCAAAGCCACTCAATTTCTTTACTTGAATCTCATCATATCGCAGCATATGAATTATCTTTGTGTAGCATATTGGATGAGTAGTTTCTGCAATGGAGGTCTGTTTTTGCTCATTTGTAAATTATTAATCACTACTGCCGTCATTTAAAACAGACAAATATTCTCCATCATTATGATCATCTCATGCACTATTAAATTCACACCACCACATTATCCATACAACGCCACTTGCTACGTTTACGGTCTTAAACCTGCAGTCCGCTGCGAGGTGTTCTCTTTTCCTCTAATTGAAAAATTCTCAAATTCATGAATAAAAATCTATTATTTTTCCAAGAACCACAAGTCAAACCACAACATCTCATTTCGATCTCAAGGATAGCTCATTTTTAAGACATTGGTTGAGATAGCTGAGGATTTCTCATTCTCATTCACCATTTCCATTCTATATTGTCCTCGGTTTTTGCTGATCTATCATTATTTCTGACTCCATGCTTGAGTAATTCTTCAGCGCATTGAAAAATTCTTTATTAGCACTCCGTTCAATGGGACATCTACTTGATCGAAGACCACGGGAAAACGATGAAGAGAACAAAGGAAAATCAACTCAATGGAACTCTTCAGGCCCAGGAAGAAAACCAGGTGAGATTCCTTAAACAAAGTTTGAATTTTTATATCAGAGTACAAACAAAGAAAAAAATATAATCTTTGTTATGAGCATATTCATGGAGGATCAGAGAGTAGAAAGCATAGGTCAATCTCCCTGCCAATGGGCGATATATATATAGAGCGAGAGAGAGAGAGAGAGAGAGAGACCCATGGGCCATGATTTGCAAATACTAGCAGGATGAAAAATTCGGATGAACAGTTTAATGAGACCATGAAAAGCAAGAGAAACAACAATAATCCTTCTTTCTCAACGAATGGCTGGAAAAAGGACCGAATAGAACTTGCCAACTGTTGAGTTTGTTACATTCATGAAAGTTTTTTAAATGATTATGACCATTTTTTTAAAGATATGAACGCATGGCAAGAGGATGGTTGTGTTCCTCAACAGACTTGCCATTTGCCAACAATCGAGTTTTTATCTCCTTTATCGGTGTTGAATACTATAAAAGTAAAACAATTAGTTCTACTACCCATCCGAGTACAAACAAAGAAAAAAATATAATCTTTGTTATGAGCATATTCATGGAGGATCAGAGAGTAGAAAGCATAGGTCAATCTCCCTGCCAATGGGCGATATATATATAGAGCGAGAGAGAGAGCGAGAGAGAGAGACCCATGGGCCATGATTTGCAAATACTAGCAGGATGAAAAATTCGGATGAACAGTTTAATGAGACCATGAAAAGCAAGAGAAACAACAATAATCCTTCTTTCTCAACGAATGGCTGGAAAAAGGACCGAATAGAACTTGCCAACTGTTGAGTTTGTTACATTCATGAAAGTTTTTTAAATGATTATGACCATTTTTTTAAAGATATGAACGCATGGCAAGAGGATGGTTGTGTTCCTCAACAGACTTGCCATTTGCCAACAATCGAGTTTTTATCTCCTTTATCGGTGTTGAATACTATAAAAGTAAAACAATTAGTTCTACTACCCATCCGAGTACAAACAAAGAAAAAAATATAATCTTTGTTATGAGCATATTCATGGAGGATCAGAGAGTAGAAAGCATAGGTCAATCTCCCTGCCAATGGGCGATATATATATAGAGCGAGAGAGAGAGAGAGAGAGAGAGACCCATGGGCCATGATTTGCAAATACTAGCAGGATGAAAAATTCGGATGAACAGTTTAATGAGACCATGAAAAGCAAGAGAAACAACAATAATCCTTCTTTCTCAATGAATGGCTGGAAAAAGGACCGAATAGAACTTGCCAACTGTTGAGTTTGTTACATTCATGAAAGTTTTTTAAATGATTATGACCATTTTTTTAAAGATATGAACGCATGGCAAGAGGATGGTTGTGTTCCTCAACAGACTTGCCATTTGCCAACAATCGAGTTTTTATCTCCTTTATCGGTGTTGAATACTATAAAAGTAAAACAATTAGTTCTACTACCCATCCGTTGAAAATTTCACATTAGTATCCAGAAACCTAGACACCCTTTTCATTTGGATTTTGATCAAGAATATTCTTGACTTTAGAATCTTAGTACCCTTCTCATTAGAAAAAATGAAATGCGGAGCATAAAAATATTTTATTTCTTCACGTATTCAATACATAATACAGGAAGGGGTGAAAACTCAACATTAAACCAGAAGAGTGTGCCTTTACATGGCCACATTTAATTATTCTACACTCCCCTGCAAGCTGGAGCATAAAGAATATAGGTGCCAAGTTTGGAAACAAACTATCGGTATAGTGGGTGTGGCAAGGCCTTGGTGTGAACATCAGAAATCTGCTCAAGCGGGTACATGTCTCAAATTAAGTTTGTGAAGTTGAACTTTTTCCCAGATGAAATGACAATCAACTTCGATATGCTTGGTACTTTCATTGAAAATAGGATTCTCGGCGATATGGATAACAACTTGACTATCGCAGTAGAGAATGACCGGAAAGGGGAGTTTCACACCAAGATCGGTAAGAAGACTTTCCAATCACGTGAGTTCAGAAATAACAAACGTCGTTGAACGGTACTCGGCCTCCGTAGAAGAGCGTGCCACCACCGTTTATTTCTTGCTTCGCCAGGTGACTAAGTGTCCTTCAAAATATGGGCAGTAGCCACTCGTAGACCGGCGATCATCGAGAGAACCGACATAGTATGAATCAGAGTAGGCAATTAAGGATAGAGAAGAGGACTAGCCCTTGTCCAGGAGCATTCTTTAGATACCGAAGGATTCGGTCGGCAGCCTGGAGGTGGGACATCCGAGGAAAATGCATGAAACAGCTGACCACCCCAACAACAAATGATATATCGGGTCGTGTGACAGTCAAATAAATGAGTTTGCCAACAAGGTGGCGATAACACTCTGGATTAGGGAGAAGCAGATCAGAGTCGGATGCATGAGCACAGAGCTTGTGGTTGGTATCCACTGGTGTGTCAGCAGGCTTGCATCCTGAGTAGCCTGCATCGTGAAGGTCTCTTCATAGTCGAAGTCATATTGTTGAGTGAAACCGCGAGCCACGAGATGAGCTTTGAGGCACTCAACGATCCTAACAGGAAGATGCATCGCAATGAAGACTCATTTACATCCCAACCGAGATTGTCAAGGAGGAAGGGGGCAAGGTCCAGGGTCTGATTGGACCAGAGGGCAACCATTCTTCAACCATCCCAGCCCGTCACCCCAGATGCTGAAGAGCTTCCTGCACAGAAGAGGGGGTGGAAATAAAAGACAAAGAATTCGCAAACCTATGAAGGTCGAGAAATAAGCGGTATAAGGAGACATAATGAGAGAGGGTGAGCGGTAAATGTCGTAGGCGGATCAGCTAGCCGGGGAGCGTCATCAGTAGGGGGCAACTATCTCAGGGCATCAGACCGAGGACGAAGAGCGTACACACGAAGAGGAGGTGGCGGTGTTGGGAGCACAAGAGGTGGTGTTGGAAGAAGGGGAGGGGTGTGTTGTTGATAAGTACGTTAGAACATGAGATAGCAAGTGAGAAGTTATCATTAGGAGTCGAGGAGTATAAGTGTTGATCCTCAAGGAAGGTGACATCACAGATGTAACGAGTTTCCGATCAATGAGAGAGTAACACACATAGCCCTTCTATGTGAGAGAGTACCCAACAAACATATATTTGATAGCGCGTGAGGCCAATTTGTCCATGACAGGGCCAAGATGATGGACAAAGTAAACACTATCGAAGATGAGTCAAGGGGAAGAGGGGTGTTGAAGGAAAGAGAATGGAGAATGGTGTCGCAAAGTTGAGAATGGAAGAGGGTATGCGATTAATTAGATAGCATGTGGTGGAGACTGTAAAGTGACAATAGATCTTGGGGACCTTCATTTGAAACATAAGGGCGCAGGAAACCTCAAGGAGGTAGCAATTCTTCCGCCCGGTGACACCATTCTGTTGCGGTGTATAGGCACGGGACGTTTGGTCGATAATACCCAACGTAGTGCAAGCCTCTTGAAAGTCGTGACTTGTATATTCGCTCGCATTATCGGTTCGAAGTATTTTAATTGAGCGCGAGAATTAAATACGAGTCTCAACAATGGAGCGAAAGACGCGTAGTAATTCAAAGCGATCACATATCAAACACAACTATGTCATGCGAGAATGATCATCAATAAATGTAAGAAAATAACAATATCCAGATAAACTAGCAATTTTATACGGTCCCTAAATGTCTGAATGCACAAAACCAAAGGGAGCAGAGCTCCTAGTACAATGAGGGGGGTAAGGTAAAGCAATATTGTTTGCCGTAAATATAGGATTCACATGTAAAATGAAAAGAAAAATCAGCAAATACAACTGTCATGCGAGAATGATCATCAATAAATGTAAGAAAATAATGATATCCAGATAAACTAGCAATTTTATACGGTCCCAAAATGTCTGAATGCACTAAATCAAAGGGAGCAGAGCTCCTAGTACAATGAGGGGGTAAGGTTAAGAAATATTGTTTACTGTAGATATAGGATTCACATGTAAAATGAAAAGAAAAATCAAGAAGAGCTTTCTGCAGGATAGGAATAGGAGCATGGACAAGACGTTGGTGCCAATCAACAGAGGAGAGAGGAGAGGACCGAGATGGAAGGTCGAGAGTGTAGAGCCCATTTGACAACCATCCTCCACCAATGATATTTTGTGTCCGTCGATCCTGCACCACAAAGGAAGAAGAGGAAAAGGTGACAGAGCAGACATGATCATTAGTGAGACGACTAATAGAAAAAAGATTAAATTGAGTCAGGAACATGAAGAGCAGAGCAGAGAGTGAAGGACAGAGTGAGATGAACATCTCCAGAGCCGCAGATCAGGGTGGTTTCGCCATTGACCACTGTGATAAACTTAGGACAAAAAGAGGGTGTGTACTGAGAAGGCTTCTGCGGAGTAACGTGATTTGTTGCCCAATAGTCCACCATCCAAGAGTGACTATGGGAAAAGCATGATATACCTTTGTTGGAGAAAGAGGCGACAGAGCCAGATGTTCGAGTAACCAACCCCCAAAGATGTTGGAGTTCCTCTGGCAAGATGTCAATGTCGGAGCAAGAGGTGGTAGGAACATCCACCGCAGGAGAAGTGTGGAGCTGAGAGTTGGATGGTCGCGGAGGGAACCCATGTTTTTTGCAAAATGTGGCCTAAGTATGATTCATCTGACCACAATGGGTACATATGCGAGTGTTTTGCCTTTTGGAGCGATTGCCGTCATCGCGCACACTGTCCCGAGATCCATGGCGACCTCCACAATGCCCAATATGTGGGGGGCAAGTGTCGTTGGAGGGAGAGTGTCAGTAAAGTGTTGGATAAGACCAGGAGAGGGAGTCGGCGAGCCATCGGTGGGCAGAGGTGCCTTCAAGATCATGGTGCACACATCTGGGAGAGACGAAATAGTGGGAGAGGATAAGATGTACGCACAGACACTGTTTAGATGAGTTGATGGTTGTGTCATCCTCAGAGTTATGCAAACAACCTCATTCTGAGCCTGTTGGGTAGCAGGATCCAAAGTCGGAGGCTGGTCCTGAATCCAGACATCGATGAGTGCCTTGTATTGGGCCACAAAGAATATCAAGTCATCATCCGAACTAGGTTCGATGGTCTGGAGGTCCCGAAAGAGATTGCACAGATGTTGAAGGATGTCATGCCCGAAGTATAAGGACTTCAGTTCATCCCACATAGCCTTCACAATCTCATTGTGCATAGCCATCTGATATGGCTCACTTTCCATGGAGTTGAGAATCCATGACTGTACTCAACCATCATCCCGAAGCCATTACTCGGTAGGCTCCACGTGGGTGTAGCAAGTGACATGATGAAGATCTTTGGTCTGGATGACTCGGCGCATGGAGTTTACAAACTCAACAAAAAATCCAGTGAGGGATAGTGGTAATTCGCAATTCGTCCAGGATGTCAGAGATAGGGGTCGGAGCGAGGACTAGAAGAGCAAAGGAAGTGGACGCAATATTCGTTCCCACGCGATTAGACATGCTTGAAGTAATCGACAACAGTTGCAAATGTTTGCGAGCTCTGGAGGAAGCAGGCTGCAAAGGGGTTGGGAGAGTATGACAGGGAGCTGCAGCGAGCTTCAGAGGCAACCAAAAGGGACTGCAACCCAAAAGCGGCGAGAGCAGGATGTAGCGGGCAGAATGGAGGTGTGGCGAGTTCTGTACTAGAGCAAAGAAACAACGACGTCATACGCATGGTTCTGGCGCGAGTGTGATCAACAGACTCAAGCCGATATGGCGGCGAGTATAGGAAGGACGAGAGTTGCGAGTCGGAGGCCGCGAGCTCTCGGAGGATAGGTCTGCGCCGTCTGCGAATTCGGGGAGACGAGCGTTGCGGTGACAGAAACAATCAAAAGTCGACAGACTCAAGTCGACCGGGCGGCGAGTACAGGAAGGAAGGGAGCTGCGAGCCGGAGGCAACGAGCTTTCGCAGGACAAATCTGCACCATCTACGAATCCGGGAAGACGGGTGGCAACAATCACAGAAACAAATAAAAGTCAACAAATTGTGGGAGAGGAGCAGTGGGTCTAGTAGCTCAAGGAAACGACGAACCCTGCTTGCAGATGCAGCGGTGGGTCCGGAGGAGTTGATGTTCTGTAAATACATAGGCAGAGGGAATCACATATAGCAAATATAGGGGAGCCCATCGTGTCTAAAAAAAGGCGGGGTGGGCTGGTTTACATGTGGTTGTGGAGTGCGGAGACCGGGCAAGTACCCAAAAGAGGCGGCGAGTGCCTGGACCCAAAAAAACACAGGAGAAAATAAGGGCTCAATCGGCGAGGGGAAATCAATCATCGAGAGTCCAATGTTAGGAGTAATCTCGCTCTGATACCATGCAGAAAAATGGAATGCGAAGCAGAAGAATGTTTTATTTCCTCACGTATTCAATACATAATACAAAAATTGAACATATATATAGGAGGGAGAAGTGAATTAACTCCAAACCAAAATGTGAATTATACATTAGAAAAGCGGGTCTTTACGTGGGCTTACCTGGGCTTATTTAATTTTTCTACATTATTGAACACTAAACCTATCACTACGCGCAAATTGGTATTACATTTCATACGCTTCCTACTCAATTTGAACAATTTGTAACACTCATTAGAGTAAAGAGCATTAGTTATCCTTAATTTTATCGATAAAGAATAATGATCAAAATCAAAATACCTCTTAAAAATTAACTCCGACAAGATTCAGATGGGCCACGAGAGATAAAAATTATCTCCCACGAGATTATATTAATATTCCGGGAGATCAAAATGAGGTCCTTGGATACCAATTGGATCTCTCTGGAGATAATTTTGATTACCCGGGAGATCATCGCGCTTTCGCAAGATCATCTTCCATCTAAATGCATCTCCACAATCACACAATGTACATTCGCTGAATGTGGTACTCCTAAACGCCAAAAAGATAGCAATAGAATAGGAAGACTAGCACTTCCCATGTTTTAAAGATTTTGCTCACTTCACAAATGAGACCTCGCGGTTGTGCGAATGAGACCAAGCATTCAGCTAAATAAATATTGTGATCAAATAATATTTCTTCAGCCCAGGCATGCTTTATGAGAAACTGGAAGCATATTGCATTCTCTACGCAAAGGGGAAAAACTAGGAAGAGAAATAGGTAACTTGGGAAGGATTAAAGGAGGTTTCTTAGAAGGTGTTGTGGTGATGATGGCTTGGGAATGACGATGCATGAAATTAATTATCTTGGGAAGGATGAAAGGAGGTTCCTTAGAAGGTGTTGTGGTGATGGCTTGGGAACGACGATGCATGGGTTCAAGCATTAAAAAGGAACGACGATTCTTCCTCAAAGAGGGGCCAATTCTGGTAGTAGGAAAAAAGGACTCCAGCTCCCAGCCTGCTGCCGAGGGAAGTCAAGAGGGCTCGCTCCAAACTAGAAGAGCACCTCTCGGTTTGATCCAAAGAAGAACCAGATGAGCTCATGATCTCAGCCTCCTCCCAAAAAGTACTATGTAAGCACCTCTTGGCCTGCTCCGAAGAAAGAAGTCCTCCCACTTTTGCCCCAAGATCCAGTCAGCTCCGCCTGCAGACACAAACCATCTCAGTTATCTTGCCTTAGGCACCTTCACTCTAGTATATCAAGTTCTCATATGCATATTGTTGGCCACCATCTACACAAAGCTTAGTCGACCTCCACATCTCTTTGTGGTCGACGTTGAACACCCGGCTACAGTCAACTCTCCATGTCAACTCATGGCGGACATGATCAAGTCATTGGGGAGCACTTGCTCGAGACCATCTCTCTGAAGGTTTACATAATCTACTTTTACTTGTTCCATTAATATCCACCCAAATGCTCATTGTCGGACCACCACTACGGTAACACACAAACATCACATTCATGGCTTGCACACCATCAACCTCCTCTTCCATGGACACTCCTCGAACTCCTTTTCCATGGCCTCTCCATCGAGCTCCTTTTCCATGGCCTCTCCATCGAGCTCCTCTTCCCAACGAGCCAGGCGAGCTCTGCCTTTAGGAGGCAATCAACCACCTCTTTCCAACATAGCCAGATGTGCACCGTCTTTCCTTCGTATCGCTGACAAAGACTAACAACTCTAGCGACTTTTTGTTATGGTGCTATGTCGGCCGCGTTCCATATCGTCCACCCATCTGGTGGCAAAACAGTAAGATAAGTAACTTAAACTACTTACGTTGTTATTTAATATGTTGTATGTTAATGATAATATACATGGAACTCGTCAAATATATAATTTATTCTTTACATGTTGAATTCAATTAGGTAATGGTGTATCCTCCATGTAACTAATAATCTCCTCCGGATGCTCGTCGATCTTCCTCCTCAACATAATTGGCTGATGTCTGACAATCATCTCGGTGACCACTAAATAGAGTAAAGCACCAAGCCGAGAGCAATACTATTCTTAGGCATTTATATATTTTTTATCATGCAAGGAAAGGGCAATTAGCAATAATCACTATGATTAATAGTTTATTTACTACTTTAATGGCAAAGCTACATATTATTATTCAATTATCAGTTTAAAGCTATACTATAAGAATAAATAATTGTGATAAGTCGCCTCTTTATTTAACTCATTATGTATAAATTATTTTTATTTATCTTGATGATCAAACGACAACTTTCCATTCCCAACAGTTGTTTTATTTGTTCCTATTAATGTTCAGATGGCTCTCTAATAGAAAAATTGGACCAATTTCAGTCCAACAAGAATAGTTATGAAAGATGGGTTTTGCTCTGCAAATCCATGTAATCGTTCATGAACCGGAGATCCAAACGCCCAAGAGCGCATGAATACTTTATGAATTCCAATGATATAAAAATTATTACAATCAATATAATTATTGAATAGAAAACCGGTAGAAGAACAAAATTAACAACAACAACACTCAAGCCTTTATCCCACCATAGTGGGGTCGGCTATATGGATCCTCTGTCGCCATTGCGCCCTATCTTTAAGCATAGTCTCATTAATGCCTAAGTGCATCATGTCTTTCTTTATAGTTTCATTCCAAGTCTTTTTTGGTCTACCCCTCCCCCGTTTAACATGTCTAGTGACTAAACTCTCACAACGCCTAACAGGTGCCTCTAATGGTCTCCTATGTACATGTCCAAACCATCTTAAACGAGCTTCTCGCATCTTCTTTACAATTGGCGCCACTCCTATCTTATCCCTGATACATTCATTCCTAATTTTATCCAGTCTCGTGTGACCACACATCCACCTAAGCATTCTCATCTCCGCGACTCCCATTTTTTGCTCGTGTACACCATTCACTGCCCAACACTCAGAACCGTAGAGCATTGCAGGCCTAATTGCAGTACGGTAAAACTTGCCTTTAAGTTTTAGTGGTACTTTACGATCACATAGGATCCCAGACGCGCCTCTCCACTTCAACCAACCTGCTTGGCTTCTATGAATCACATCTTTATCTACACCTCCATCTTTTTGAATAATCGATCCCAGATATTTAAAGCACTCACTGCGGGAAATATCTTGGTCACCCAATTTAATGACGGAGTCATCTGACCTTCTTGCACTACTAAATTTAAGCTCTATATACTCTGTCTTTGTCCTGCTCAACCTAAAACCCTTCTTTTCTAAAGTGTCTCGCCAAGATTCCAGTTTCGCGTTTACACCCTCGCGCGTCTCATCGACCAAAACAATATCATCTGCAAATAATAAACACCAAGGTATTGCTTGCTGGATATGTCCGGTGAGCTCATCTAAGATAAGGGTAAAGAGGTAAGGGCTTAAAGCTGACCCTTGATGTAAGCCAACAGCGATAGGGAATTCCTGGTCCGAATGCAGCGTCTTGGCAAGGACCGCTACATCTCCAGGACTTGGGTGTAGTGTTAAATAGGCAAGAGTCCTCGTCGTATGGTCTGAATGCGGCGTCTTGGCAAGGACCGCTGCACCTCCAAGAAGAACAAAATTAACAAAGAAAATAATTTCTCTCGGTATAGCGATCAAGTATTTCTATGAGAATCCAATCCATCTGTCAAATTCTCCAGCCAAATGCTGAGTTGTGAGACAAGAAGAAAGACACAATGCTTCACAACAAAACATCCCATTTGAGGCTCCGTATCATGTTTGTATCAGACCATCAAGTTCCCCAAATTGTACTTATGGTACTCACGGAAAATTACTACAAGAAAAAATGAGAATCATTATCAAATCTTCCAATAATTCAGTCAAGGAAGTTGAAAGAAGCTGTATGGTCAAACAAGGACAAACATCTGCTTTGTATACCCAAAGTTAGCATCCTTCAAAAACAAATGATGACCGTGATAGAGATTGTAAGCAAGAAAATTAGAAATTCCTCAAATACTCAAGAAGAATGGCAACTTCCTATTAGGATGCATCATTTTCAATAAGGGGAAGATGGGAATTGCCACATCAACCGTGAGCCCTCAGAAAATGAAGTAGACATGTCATTTCAAGATTTGAAGAGCCATAATCTTTCTGGATGAAAACATGCATTGAAATTTCAAGGTAGCAACTAATGCTACAGAAGTTGGCACTTGGATTGACTAATTAGAGACTTAACTTTCCCTCTATGATTACTCATCCAGATAAAAAATCTCATTCGAATCATGCCACACATGGTAGAAGACAGACTAATTGGAGACTTAACTTTCCCTCTATGATTACGCATCATGCCACACATGGTAGAAGACAGACTCCTGCAATGGCTGGAACAAATCATACAGAAGTCCACAATTGAATTCAGGCAAGCGGACTAGCTATGCAACTGAGGAAAAAATCAAACTGGACAAACCCGCTGACAACATCCAATGGCGACAACTCAATACTAAGGAGAAAACATCACACTGGCATACCATATCAACATTGTGAATTTGTGATCACTGCAAGATTCAGCATTAACATCATAAACAAGTTGGAACTTTCATCCTAAACTTCGCCAAATAAATTCAAAGGTAACAAGAGAATTAAGGTAAATATCACCAAACAAATAAAAATATAGTCCCAGTCATCATGCCAGACTCGAATCTTTCTTTGATGGAAAACTAAAGGGCAAAGGCTAGAGTTACACACCCGAGCTAACATTCAGGAAGAACTGTTCACTATGAAGATTCGAGTGAAACAAGAATTTAACTACAACTACCAATGATATCAGTATTAAAAAAAAATTGATCTCATAAAGACAACAATCCGTCAAGCACCCAACCGGCTTATAGATGATAATCAAGGATATATTGTGTTTGTTTGTTCTTTTCTTTCGATTGGTACCTTCAAGCCCCCTATTGTTCAATGGAGATGTAGTTCATGAGTTCATGGTAATCAAGGTATGCTTTCATTCTACCATCAGACTAATAGTGTTCTAACAAGATAGAGATATCATCTTCCTTTAAGAGATTCATACAATAATGTCATCCAATTTCTTCAAAAGTTCAATGTATAATGATCCAAACTCGAGAAGTTCACTTACCAAACACATAAGAGCTAAATTGGACAAATATTCAAGTTTTTTGAGACCTAGCACTATTTTTGGGTGCATTTTCATTCTTTCTTACTTGGGATCCTTAATATGAGGGTTCTAGACCTGCCAGCGTGCGATAATTATTGTCTTAAATATTTGACAAGATCAGACATCAACTGCTTGAGGATTCAATATTTTGAATCTTATGATGTCTTTTTCCAATGTTTTATTCTTATTAAATAACAATTACATTGTATACCCTGAGTCAATTAATCAGCTGGGCTACCGACATTTCAAATCTAAGCTAAAGTTTAGAGCATTAAATAATCATCTGTACTGACCACTGAGAAGCTTCAATCAATATGCTGGCTTACTAAGGAATATGAGAGTATTTCAAATAAACCATCAAATTAAAAAAAAAAATTGGATCAATCCAATGGATATTTGTAAGATGCTGCAATGGTATTCAGTATCATAACTCTGTGACATGCTAGATAGCAAAGCAACCAAAAATATTCAATGAACGTTAGATTCTAATACAATACAAAGCAAACCCTAATACTCCACAGAAGTAGTGTTTAGATTTATTACCTCTAACAAATACACTTACACTAACTGCAAAATAGTGTCGTTAGATGCACAAAAAACATCAATGAAAGAACTGAACTTTTAGGCCTTTGAAGGAAAAAACAAGAGAAATATCCAGCCATTAGCTAAGATTCAGTAAAAGAGAACCAGATTTCACCCGCAGTTAGCTTTTTTCATTTTTTTCAGCACCAAGTAAAATATCATAGCATGTTTTTTTTCTAGAAATCTATGTGAATTTTTGAATGAAATTGACTCCACTCATCAATATTAAAAAAATGTTACAGTTATGATGTAAGAAAATCCTTCCATTGACAAAGATTAATCCATGATTACCAACATTTAAGTAAAATGTTTTTTCTATTAGGCTAGCGACATTATGTGAATGTGACAAAATGAGGAGTTTAAGATGGACAAGAGAGAAAATTAGATGGAAAAATTACATAATGATTATTGTAGAAGAACACAAAAGTGGAGAGAGAAAATCAATATTTTATTAATTCCTTAAAAATTACGGAATTAATTACAAGGACTTGTACATTTATATAGAAAGAAGGAGAGGAGTCTAAACTTCATTCTAAGATGTGGGCCTAATCCCAAAGGAAGCAATTGGCCTAAATGGGTCATTGTACAAGTTATATTAACACTCCCCCCACAAGCTGGAGCATACAAATCATAGGAACCAAACTTAGACAAGAATTGGTGATATAGTGGGTGTGGTAAGGCCTTCGTAAGAATATCAGTGATTTGCCCAGCAGCAGGAACATGTCTTAAGTCCAATTTCTTTAACTGAACATTTTCCTGAATAAAGTGACAATCGACATTGATGTGCTTGGTACGTTCATGAAACACGAGATTTTTGGCAATGTGGATAGCAACTTGACTATCACAAAACAGAGTGGCTGGAGAGGAGAGTTTAACACCCAGGTCTCTCAGAAGGCTTTACAACCACGTAAGTTCAAAGCCAACAAAGGCCATTGAACAATTCTAAGCTTCTGAGGATGAGCGTGCAACCACAGATTGCTTCTTGCTTTGCCAGGTGACAAGGTGTCCACCAAAATATGTGTAGTATCCACTTGTGGATCGGCGATCATCCAGAGAGATAACATATTCAACATCAAAATAGACAATGATAGATAAGGAGGAGGGCTTATACACAACCCCTTGTCCCGGAACAGTCTTGAGATATCGGAGGATGCGCTCAACTACCTGGAGGTGAGAGATCCGTGGAGCATGCACAAAGCGACTGGCAACCCCAACGACAAAGGAATTGTCATGTCTTGTAACTGTAAGATAGATCAGCTTGCTCACAAGACGACGATAGTACTCAGGGTTAGGAAGGAGCAGATCAGAGTCGAAGAGGTATGTGCGCAAAGCTTGTGGTTGACATCCATAGTTGTGTCAGCGGGCTTGCATCCAGAGTAGACATCGTCATGAAGAAGATCAAGACAATACTTCTGCAGAGATAGGACAAGGCCATCAAGACGGCAGGCCACCTCAATATCGAGAAAGCATCGGAGATTTCCCAAAATCTTTGGTCTGAAATATGGATGTAAGGTGCCTCTTGATCATGTGTATGCCATTGAGATCATCACCCGTTATTAAAATAGCATCAACATATACCAAGAGTAGTAATGTGCTTGTCGGCCGATGACGAGTGGATAAAGAGAAGTTCGTCGAGCTGCGAGTAAACTCAACATCACGAACAACCCGACTGAACTTGTCAAATCAAGCCAGAGGAGACTGTTTGAGACCATAGAGAAATTTTTTGAGGTGACACACAAGAGACTCCCCTGTGGTCTCAAAACCGGGAGGTTGTTACAAGTAGATAGTCTCAATGAGATCACCATTCAAAATGACATTTTTGATGTCCAATTAATACAATGGCCAATGACGATGAACAACCGAGGAGATCAAGGCACAGACAGTGTTCAACTTTGCAACAGGTGAGAAAGTCTCCTCGTAGTCGAGACCATGTTGTTGAGTAAAAATACGGGCCACAAGACAAGATTTTAGTCGTTCAACTTTCCCATTTGGGTCATGCTTGATGGTGAAGACCCACTTACAACCCACACATGTCTGACCGGCAGGAAGAGGGGCAAGGTCCCAAGTATTATTTGCCCAGAGAGCAGTCATTTCCTCATCCATAGTGGCCCACCACCCTGGATGTTGAAGAGCCTCCTGCAGAGAAGTAGGGGTGGAATTAGACGACTAAGAAGTCACAAATTGGTGAAGCACCGGAGACAGTCGATGCAGAGAAACATGGTTAGACAGGGGGTGAGCAATAGAGGTCGGGGCCGGATCAATAGACTGTGGAGCATCAGTAGTATAGGGTAACTGCCGCAGAGTATCTGAACGTGGAATATGACGATTGTACACACAAAGAAGAGACGGGTTGGGGGTTATGGTTGTTGGTGTGGGGAGAAGAGGAGAGGTAGAGGTGACAGGAACGGCAAGGCGTGGTAGTGTAGGAGTTGCTGGAGAATCAGTAGTCAAGGAGTGAAATGGATGATCTTCGAGGAAGGTGACATCCACAGACGTAATTAACTAGCGATCGGTGGGAGTATAACAAACATAGCTTTTCTGAGTCTGGGAATATCAAACGAACATATATTTGGTAGCGCGGGGAGCAAGCTTGTCCGTAGAGAAGCCAAGGCAATGGACATATCATACGCAGCCAAAGATGTGAGGCATCACGGTAAAGGGCGGTGTGGATGGGAAGAGAAAGCTGAAGGGCGTCGCAAAGTTGAGAATTGACGAGGGCATGCGATTAATGAGATAGCAGACGATAGAGACCGTGAAGTGCCAATAAAGCTTGAAAACCTGCATTTGAAACATAAGTGAGCGAGCAACCTCAAGTAGGTGACGATTCTTGCGCTCAGCCGCACTATTTTGTTGGGGTGTGAAAGCACAGGATGTTCGATATATGATACCGAACTCAGTACAAATATTTTGAAACGCATGACTCATAGACTTGCGCGTATTATCAGTCTGAACGACTTTAATAGAGGTGGGGAAATGCGTATGCGTCTCAACGATAAAGGCACGAAACACACGAGGTAGTTCAGAGCGATTACGAAGTAAATACAACCAGGTCATGCGAGAGAAATCATCAATAAAGGTAAGAAAATAATGATAACCAGAAACACTTATTTTACAAGGTCCCTAAATATCAGAATGAACTAAAGCAAAATGAGCAATGCTCCAAGTACAATGTGTGTGCGGGAGGGGGGATAAGAGCGATGGTATTTATAGTAAATGCAAGACTCGCAGGTGAAGTCGATAAGAGACAAATCGGGAAGAGCTTTCTTGAGAATCGGGAGAGGAGCATGCCCAAGACGTCGATGTCAAGCAACAGAAGTAACAGAGGAGAGAGCACTGAGGGAAACATTCAGAGTGTAGATCACATTAGACAGTCGCCCTCTACCAATGATATTATGTGTCTGTCGATCATGCACAACAAAGGAAGATGAAGAAAAGGTTACATAGCAATCAAGGTCTTTAGTAAGACAGCTGACAGAAAGAAGGTTAAAATGAGAGCCTGACACATGAAGAATCGAGCGAAGAGCGAGAGATGAGGTCAAAGGCACATCTCCAGATCCACAAACTGGGGTGGTGTAACCATTGGCCACGGTGATGAACTTAGGACAAGCAAAGTCCAACTAGTGAGGAGGCTTCTGCGGAGTAATATGATTTGTGGCCTCGGAATCCACAATCCAAGTTGGACTATGGGAAAAACAGAATATACCTTCATTGGAGATAGACACAACCGAGACAGAAGAGCGACCGATCAACGCCTAAAGATGTTGGAGCTATGTGCGCAAGGTATCAATTTCTTGGGAGGTGGTGGAAGGAGTATCTATCGCAAAAGAGGCAAGTTGTTGTGGAGGCACGTCATGCTTACGATAGCAAGTGACCTCAAGATGATCATCCTGGACACAATAAGTACACTTGGGACGATTCCGACCGTTGCAACCCCGGCCCTAAAAGCAGGTGCGAGCACCATGAGCCAGCGAGGTGAGCTGCAGAAGATAGTTGTAGAAGAGCCGGAGAGAGTCCCATGAGCATCGGTGGGCGGTGTCACAGCAAAAGAATGGAGCACACATCCGAGGGTGAGGGAATGGTGGAGGAAGACAGGATATTGGCACGAACGTTGTGGGGGATGAGGAGGGACAGAGTCCATCATCATGGCGATGCCAACAACTTCTTTCTGAGCACGTTGGGCAGCGAGATCCAACGTAGGGGGCTGATGTTGAATTCATGCCTCAACAAGAGTTTTGAACTGCACAACAAAGGATGTCAGGTCGTCATCCACCCCTAGTTCAAGAGACTGGAGGTCCGTGAAGATGTCGAACAGGTGTTGCAGACCATCCTTTCCAGAATATAGTGAGTGAAGTTCACCTCGCGTGGCTTTGGCCGTTTCATGATACATGGCCATTCCATGCGGCTCACTATCCATATAATTCAAAATCCATAATTGGGCATGCCCATCATCGTGAAGCCATTCCTCGGTAGGCACAACAGGTTCTGCTTTAGAGAGATGATGAAGGAGCCCTTTGGTCTGGAGAACACGGCGCATGAGTGTACCCACTCGACAAAAATTTTCTTGTCACTAAGGGAGATAGTGGTAATCCGGAGCTCATCCCGAACTTCAAGGAGAGTAGACGCTAGGGGTGCAACTCGGATCGGTTCGGTTCGGTTCCACCCAAAACCAAGAACCGACCCATATAGGTTCGGTTCCAAACTTTTGGAAACGGAACCGACCCATGGTCCTAAAGTATAGAACCAGATCCGAACCGTTTGCTTCGGTTCGGTTCCGGTTCGATTCTCGGTTCTACCTATCTCAAAATAATTTAAAAAATGACTCTTCAAACTCATGATTCTTTGTAATACAATATCGATGTCTCAAAATAATTGAATAAGGACACTTTATAATATTGAAGTCATAGAACTACACAAGTACAACAACTATTTTCTTTAGCAATATGTCTATATTCTCAATTATTTTCGCATATTAAGCAGTACGACTATAATCGTTGTCTCAAAATATTTTCTTTAGCATTGATAGTCGGTTCTCGGGTCAGTTCTGGGTACCCGACCCTTGGAACCAGGAACCGAACCGAATTGTCGGTTCTGGTATTATGAGAACTGGACCCGAACCGAACCTATTTGGAACCGACCCAAACCATTCGGTTCGGTTCGGTTTCGGTCCGGTTCTCGGTTCTTCGGTTATTTTTGCACACCCCTAGTAGACGCGGCACGGGCCGGAAGGGATGGGGCATCATTCAAGTCCATAACCAGCAATGAGTAGAGGAGAAACCGTGGGGGCTAGAGGAAGGCATTAGGGTGTGGGTCGAGCACAAGAAAGAAGCCGCAGAGGAGCTAAAGAGGAGAGGCCGCAGATTGGAGAGGGGCGGTAACGGCTAGCTCAACAGGAAAGATCGCAATGTTTGGGGGGGGGGGGGGGGGGGGGGGGGGGTTGCGGGCACAACGAGCACGCACGGCTCGGAAGAAAATTTGCAATAGGAGGGGGGTTGCAGATTGAAGAGTTTGCTCGGAAGAAGAGTTTGCCACCAACCCGAGAAAAACTACCCAAACTTCAAAACGCACAATCTCACAACTCTCTACCTACCCACCCACAATAAGTAAGGTGTCAAAGCACCATATGGCGGCCTACCCAAAAAAAAAATACATCACCAATACTCAATCTTCATCGGTCAAGTTTAACGAACTCAGTTCTTCTTCGACTGACGAGGAGCTGTCTTCGATGGAAGCAGTATGTTGTTCTCTGTTCGCCGCGTCTAAATAATCTTTATAGCAAATACAAATCTCCAACGACTCTTCATTAAGTCGACTCCGTCGTTCATTCAAAACCCTGCCACTCAAAGAAAAAGCAGACTCTGAAGCTACCGTACTAGCTTGGACAGTTAATATATCACGTGCCATTAAAGCCAAAATAGGATACGTGTTAGTTTAATTTTTCCACCACTCTAATATATTAAAATTTTCAATTTCTATTTTAGTCATACTCTCTAAATTGTATTTTAGTGTATAATCCTAATTCATTTAATGTACTAGTAGTTCGTGATTTCTTTCTAAACGCAACCTCATAAATTTCATTTTGAAAATCATCTGTCATTTGTACTTGTGTTGAATCATCTCGTTGTCGCGACCCACATAAATCATCATAATAATTATAGAAATCTGTGAAAACTGTATTAAAATTTGAAATTATTAAATCTTCATATTCCAAATTATTTAAATCTAAGTGTAAGTTTTTTTTTATTTCTTCTAAAAGGTTTTAAACACCTAAAACACCTAATAAAGGATTTAAAGCCACCGCACATGAAAACATAGATGGCATTTCCTTATAGTATTTCAAAATTTTTGTTTCCATTGTTTCAATTACGGGCTGCCAAAACTTATATTGTTTATAATCATTTAAATTTTTCGTAATAATTAAAAAAAAATCGATAACTCGGGAGCTAGTGGGATAATAAACGTCGGATAATTGAATCATCGCTCAATAAAAGTATTCTAATAAGCGCATATAAATCATAAATGTTTCTCAATCATCGTCATTTAAATCATGAGTTGTATTTGTTGAATAAAATTCCATTAGGAGAGTTTTTTGGCGGATTGCTCTTTTTAACATTTTGTAAGTGGAATTCCACCTAATTGGCATGTCATATTCTGGTTTTAAAAAAACTTCTCCCTAATTTATTACAAATATTTTAAAATTTTGTCGTCTCTTTTGAGAACTATATATATTATAGCATAGTTCTAATTTTAATAATATATGGATCCATTAATTTTAAACTATCTTGGACAATTAAATTTAAAACATGACAAACACAACGAGTATGAAAAAATGTTCCATTTAACATAGGTTTTAAATCTCTTTTTAAACTATCAATAGCCGACGTATTATTACTAGCGTTATCAAAAAAGATACTAATAATTTTATCTTTTATTTTAAATTCGCGTATACAATTCATAATTACTTGAAAAATTATTGTTCCAGTATGTGGAACTTCAAAACTATTGAAATAAATGATGCGCTTGGATAGTTCCCATGAAGTAGGATCTATCCAATGACTTGTAATGCAAATATAATAATGTCCTAATTGTATACCGCTACTCCAAACATCGCAAGTTAAACTAATCCTACTATCTAAATTGTCAAAATATATAATTAAATTTTTTTTGCTTTAATATAAGCTTTATATGTGTCACGTCTTATTGTAGTTCCACTTGATGATATTTTGGTTGGAGAGCTCGATGAACATAAGCGGTCTCACGGGCATTGTCGTAGTGATTAAATGACAACCCACGCCCGATGATATTCTCCATCTGCGCTTCTCTTTGCCGCATTTGATTGTAAGTCCAAATTTGTCCGGCAGCTGTTAGTTGTGCTTGACTTGATTCCGGAGCTTGTTTTGCAACACATGATTTGATGTGTCGCACGAGTGTGGAGTTTTCGTCCGCCGTCAACAACTTCGAACAATGTCGGCACTTCGCTTTATAATCATTGCCGATACGCACTTTGTCGAAGTGCTCCCAGATTGGAGCACTATGTTTGTGCTCGACAATTTCGAGAACGGTACCAGATGAAGATGGCATCGATCGAAACTCCGGAGTAAAGAATTAAGAGGATGAAATATGTGAGAGCTTAAGCTTTGAGTGCAATTAGAAAAATTTAGAAGAGAGTATCTCATCTATTTATAGAAAAAAAATTTATATTTTAAATAATTATAAAAATCAATTATAAAAAAAATAAAAAATAAAAATTTAATTTATAATTGTAGAGAAGTGGTATAAAAGCTTGTAGTATATTCACTTGATCGGTAAATACAAGTATGAGTACAAATATATAGGAAGGAGGAGGAGGAAGAAAACCTATACAAGAGATGTGGGACTAAAAGAGGGAAGAATAAATGGGCCTAATATATGGGCCTTTACATAGGTTTTTCTATATTCTCTAACACTCCCCCGCAAGCTGGAGCGTACAAGTCGTAGGCACCCAGCTTGGATAAGAACTGGTGGTATAATGGCCGAGGAAGAGCTTTAGTCATGATGTCAGCAACTTGTTTTGCAGTTGGGACATGTTCCAATTCTATCTTCTTTAACTGAACCTTTTCCCGGATAAAATGACAATCAACTTCAATATGCTTTGTCCGCTCATGAAACACAGGATTCTTGGCAATATGAATAGCAGCCTGACTGTTACAAAGAAGAGTTGCCGGAGAGGAGAGTTTGACACCTAAATCTCCCAAAAGTCCTTCAAGCCAGGTTAATTCAGATGTGACAGCAGCCATAACTCTATATTCAGCGTCAGCCGAGGAGCGAGCAACCACAACCTGTTTCTTGCTACGCCATGTTATAAGATGTCCACCAAAGTACGTACAAAAACCAGTCGTGGAACGCCTGTCATCTGGAGAGCCAGCATAGTCAGCATCCGAGTAAGCAAGAAGAGATGGCGAGGTGGATGGTTTGTAGACAAGGCCTTGTCCAGGAGCGGTTTTCAAGTATCGGAGAATGCGCTCAACAGCTTGGAGGTGAGAAGTTCTCGGAGTGTGCATGAAGCGGCTTACAACGCTGACGGCAAACAAAATATCTGGTCGAGTAACTGTAAGATAAATCAGCTTCCCAACCAAACGACGGTACTACTCTGGATTCTCAAGGAGTTGATCAGTCTCAGAACCAGCTGCACATAACTTTTGGTTTGAATCCATAGGGGTATCTGCAGGTTTACAGCCAGAGAAACCTGCTTCTTGAAGTAAGTCAATGCAGTATTTCCGTTGGGACAGGACTAACCCATCGGATCGACGAGCAACTTCAATTCCGAGGAAGTATCTAAGATTGCCAAGATCCTTTGTTTGAAACGCCGAGTTCAGATGCTCCTTGAGTTGTTGTACCCCAGAGATGGCGTCCCCAGTGATCAGGATATCATCAACATACACAAGGAGGATCACAGTTCCCGTGGGTCCTTCTTTGATGAATAGTGAGAAATCAGCAGAGCTTCGTCGAAAACCAAGTGCCAGTAGGACTTTGCAGAATTTATCAAACCAAGCTCTTGGAGATTGTTTGAGGTCATAGAGAGCTTTCAGAAGGCGGCAAACATAGGCAGCACGAGACTCCCCCGTGGTCTCAAACCCGGGAGGTTGGTACATATACACTTGCTCCTGTAGATCACCGTTCAAGAAGGCGTTCTTGATATCTAACTGAAGAAGAGGCCAACAGCGGTGGACAGCGACGGAGATCACCACATGAACAGTGTTTAACTTGGCGACGGGGGAGAAGGTTTCATCGTAGTCCAAGCCTTGTTGTTGAGTGAAACCGCGGGCGACGAGACGAGCCTTTAAGCGGTCAAGAGTCCCATCAGCATTTTGTTTGACAGCGAAGACCCATTTGCAGCTGACACAGTGTTGGCCAGGAGGAAGAGATACCAGCTCCCAAGTGTGATTAGCTCGGAGAGCGACCATCTCTTCTTCCATCGGAGCACGCCACCCCGGATGCTGTAGCGCTTCCTGCACAGAGTTAGGGAGGGAAATGGAAGAAAGAGAGGTAGCAAACCGGTGAAGAGGTGGAGATAGCCGGTGGAGAGACACGTGGTTTGCCATTGGATGAGCTGTAGAGGCGGAGGCAGGATCAACCGCTGATGGAGAGGCATCGGTAGCCGAGGGCGCCTGACGGGGATCATCCTTAGATTTACGACAAGAGTATATTTGAATGATGGGAGGAGGCTGTTTAGTAGATGGAGATGGTGAAGGTACCGTAGGGGGCGGAGATGGTGAGGGAGTAGTGTCTGTCGGAACAAAAGCACGAACAGTAGTGGAAGGTAATGTGCTTGGAACAGAGGGAGAGTGGAATGATTGATCTTCACAGAACGTAGCATCAGGTGAGATAGTGGTTTTGTCGGTGGTTGGAGAGTAGCACACGTATCCTTTTTGAGTCCGAGAATAGCCGACAAACATATACTTGGCAGCTCGTGGGGCAAGTTTATCGACAGGCGGACCGAGAAGGTGGACGTAGCAGACGCAACCGAAAATTCGAGGTGGAATAGGAAAGAGAGGAGTGGAGGGGAAGAGGAGTGTCATGGGAGTGGCAAAGTTAAGAACGGAGGAGGGCATGCGGTTAATGAGATGGCAAGCAGTGGAGACGGCAAAGTTCCAGTATTCCGTCGGAACCTGCATTTGAACCATGAGTGCCCGAGCAACATCCAGAAGGTGACGATTTTTTCGTTCGGCAACGCCGATTTGTTGGGGGGTATAGGCACAAGATGTTTGGTGAATTATGCCCAACTCTGTGCAGAGATTAGAAAATGAGCGGCCAGTGTACTCGCGAGCGTTGTCAGTTCGAATGATTTTAAGTGTAGTGGAGAATTGTGTCCGTGATTCAGTCACAAAGGCACGAAACACAGATGGTAGCTCAGAGCGATCATGAAGTAAATATAACCAGGTAACACGAGAATAATCATCAATAAAAGTTACAAAATAACGATAGTCATAAATACTGGGGACCTTATAAGGGCCCCATACATCAGAGTGGACTAAAGATAACGGAATCGTGCTCCGGGTACATGAAGGGGAAAAAGAGGAACGATGTTGCTTGCCGTAGATGCAGGCTTCGCATGTAAACTCGTGAAGAGGTATATCAGGGAGAGCTTTGCGGAGGACTGGAAGAGGAGCATGCCCAAGACGGCGATGCCAGTCAGCTGTGGAGACAGTCAGGAGAGTGGTAGGTGGGATATCCAAGAGATAGAGCCCATTCATCAACCGACCGCTACCAATGATACTCCGTGTGCGGCGATCCTGAAAAACAAAAGAAGAGGAAGAGAATGTTACACAGCAATCAAGATCCTGTATCAAACGACTCACAGAGAGTAAGTTGAAAGGAGAGCCCGGAACATGAAGAACCGAAGAGAGCATTAGAGTGGGAGTGAGGTGCAGATCAGCAGCGCCAGCAACCGGAGTAGTAGCACCATTTGCAACAACAATAGACGGAGGGTGAGACGTATGTATATACTGAGGTGGTTTCTGGGAGGTGATATGATGCGTCGCTCCAGAATCTACGATCCAATGAGAACAGTGAGATAGGCAGGTAATACCTTCAGTGGAGAAAGAAGCAACTGAGCCAGGAGAACGGCCAAGACTGCCTTGAAGCTGTTGGAACTGGGAGCGTAGGTCATCGTATTCCTGTCGGGTAGGACCAAGCTGATCGGCTGGTGAAGACGCAGCAGGAGGTGCCAAAGTAGCAGCAAGGTGAGGGGAGAGACCATGCTTACGGTAACAGGTTGTTTCACGATGACCGTCACGGCCACAGTAAGAACACTTTAAAGGAGGTCGGCCACCACGTCCTCGTCCCCGAGACGGGGGACGGCCACCGCGAGCAGAGGAACCAGGGTTAGGTGTTGGAAGAAGCGGCTGTTGGAGAAGAGCCTGAGAAAAACTTTGCGGGGCCTCTGATGGAGGTGTAACCTTGATAAGCATAGAGCAGACAGCAGACAGAGACGGTGTGGTAGTAGAGGAGAGTATCTGAGCGCGAACGCTATGTAGATGAGGGGGTACGCTAGAGAGTAGCATAGCAATGGTCACTGCCTCTTTCTGGGATCGCTGAATAGCGAGATCAGGAGTGGGAGGCTGATGTTGAAGCCAAGCCTCATGAAGAGTCTTTGCCTTGGCAACATGAGAGAGCATGTCATCGGGCGCGCCAGGCTTAAGGTTCTGAAGGTCAGATATGATGTCATACAGATGTTGGAGACTGTTCTGCCCAGAGTAGAAAGCATGAAGTTCATCCCACATGGCTTTGGCGGTGTCATGATACATAGCCATCCTGTACGGCTTCGAGTCCATGGAGTTGAGAAGCCACGTTTGGACACGGCCATCGTCCTTAAGCCAGTTAGCAGTAGGCTCAGTAGTAACCTGGGTTAAGTGATGAAGGAGCCCTTTGGTCTGTAAGACTCGACGCACCGAGTGCACCCATTCCACAAAATTACGCTTCCCGGTAAGTGAGATAGTGGTAATTCGAAGTTCATCACGAACATCGGAGATCGGAGCAGCAGGCGGAGCGGGCGACGAAATGGCAGTGGAGGAGGAATCGTCGAGGGCCATTGGAAGGGAGACCAATGAAAAGAGGGCAGAGGCAAGAGCGGCGAACAGAGCAGCGGCTGGAGGGGCAGGGCAGCGATCTGAGCAACGATCTGGAGGGGCTGGCTGGCAGCGAACAGAGCAGCGGTCTGGAGGGGCAGGGCAGCGATCAGAGCAGCGATCTGGAGCAGTGCAGGGGCGAGCGAGCAGAGGCAAGGACGGTCTCAGCAGGTCGCAGAAGGCCCGGGGAGGTCGCGCGAGGAAGAGCGGTCTCGGACAGGCGAACGGCGAGCTAGCAGAGATCGCTGGCTGGCGGGTTGCACGGAAAACAGCGAGTGAGCAGAAGCGGAGATCGCTGGTTGGCGGAGATTGCTGGCGGAGATCGCTGGCAAAGATTGCTGGCTGGCGGAGATCGCTGGCTGGCGGGTTGCACGGAAAGCTCGGGGAGATCACTGGACTAGAGATCGCTCGAGCCTTTGCGGGAAGGAGATCGCAGGGCTTGAGATCGCTCGAGCCTTTGCGGGAAGGAGATTGCAGGGCTTGAGATCGCTCAAGCCTTTGCAGAGCAGAGCAGAAGCGGGAAGGAGTAGAAGGAGGGTCCCACGCACCAAAGGATGCAGGCTATAAAAGCCAAGAAGAGGAGAGGGAAGCTTGGGGGGGGGGGGGGGGGGGGGGCAAAGCTGGAAGCAAAGGAGTTCGCAGCAGGAGGAGCGGTCTCAGAAAAGGAGACCGCGAGATAGCAGCAGGGGGGGGGGGGGGGGGGGGGGCGGTCAGAAAATTGGAGACCGAAAATTTTGGACCGAGAGCTCTGATACCATGTAGAGAAGTGGTATAAAAGCTTGTAGTATATTCACTTGATCGGTAAATACAAGTATGAGCACAAATATATAGGAAGGAGGAAGAAAACCTATACAAGAGATGTGGGACTAAAAGAGGGAAGAATAAATGGGTCTAATGTATGGGCCTTTACATAGGTTTTTCTATATTCTCTAACAATAATTAACCACTTTTTTTTTTGAAAGATGCAAATAGCATGCAATTAAAAACCAAAAAGAAAAGAAAAGAAACTACAGCATGCCATCTAAGTCCACCCGAACAAGCTCGGCAAACTCAGTCTGGGTGCTATCAACGTCCAGCCAAACAAAATTTCCCCGGAGGGCAAAACGCGCACAAAAATCAGCAACTCTATTGCCCTCACGGCCAATATGCTGGAACCGAAGCTGGGGAAAGCCGCTCAGAAATGAGAAGTCCTCGTCGCCATCCACTGTCACGCTCCAGTCACCCCGTCTCATCCCAGCAGCACAGCTATCCATCAATAATTAACCACTTGGCAATTGCCAAGTGGCAGCTGCCACATCTCTTCATTTAATATGAAGAGTGGCAGGTCTCTTTTTAAGAGATGTTGCCACAGCAACGTCTCTTTTTAAGAGACGTTGCTCCAGCCTTGCCTGGGCCAGTCCTAGGCAAGGCCCGGGTAAGGCCTGAGACTGGGCCCAGGCAAAGCCTAGGACCGATCCTAGCCTGGGCCTGGCACCGGGCCAGGAATTTTTTATTTTGGAGGCCTTTTTAGGCCTCTCAGGACCGGCCTGTGCCTGGACCAGTCCTACCCGGGCCCAGACCTAACCAGGCTTTTGCCAGGCCGGGCCCAGTCGGGCTTTCCAGGCCCAGTCTTTTTGTGCACGACTACACGTAGGTTGGAGAAGGGGGGTCTTGTAGAAGGAAACCGCACAGGGTGGTAATCACACTTCGCACAGGTGGCGGGCGCAGAGGGCGCACAAAAGCGAAAGAGTGCCTGCGGACTGGGGAGGAGCGATTGCCAATTGGCACGTGAACGGGCTCTGATGGAGAGGTCGCCAAAGGTAGGTTGTGCGGTTGCTGAGCACGATGCAGCAACAGGGAGGGGCTGGCGTTCTGAGGGCGTGTGGTCATAGCAGCGAGGAAGAGTTAGCGTAGAAAAAAGAGCGGGAAACAACGACGAAGCTAGTGGCTATAAAAAGGCAAGAGGTCTACGCAATTGGAGCGGCCAAGAGAGTTGGAAGAGAGCCGCGAGTGCTTGGTCTGGGAAAGAGTTTGCAAGTAGTAGTTGTGGGTTGTGCGGTTACGAGGCAAGTTCGCCCGGAGGAGAGAGGCGCGAGAGCAAGTGCTCAATCACAAATAATCTGGTCTGTAGGACTGGCTCGCTCTGATACCATGCAGAAGAACACAAAAGTGGAGAGAGAAATCAATATTTTATTAATTCCCCAAAAATTACACTATTAACCACAAGGACTTGTACATTTATATAGAAAGGAGGAGTCTAAACTTCATTCTAAGATGTGGAACTAATCCCAAAGGAAGAAATGAGCCTAAATGGGCCATTGTACAAGTTATCTTAACAATTATCTTAAGAGAAAATTGGAGTGGAAATTTATGAAGTTAGGGTAACTAGAAATAGAAATAACTTCCATGCAATTAGACAGACAAAAAAATAATGTTAGAAATCACAACAAAAAAAAGGAATGAAAAATGAGCATTCATAAAGCATGTCCCAAATAGTTGGATTAGGCTAATGATGATTTTATTTTTCTAGTTAACTTTCTGTTAGAGGAATTCTCCTTTGCCCACACAAATTCATTAAAGAGCAACTGATGTATACATAGATATAGTTCCAAAAAGAGATGAATGTACAATACATATACATGTTCAAGTACAAATTATGGACATTAAAACATAAGAAAGAAGCATACCTGTCAGAATCAAACCGACCTGGATCTTGACCTTGATCTGCAGTCGTAGAAACAAATCAAAAGAAGTTTAACATAAGTTTGGCAGCAAAATTAATCCAATTACACACAAATCAGGGCATTGAGAAGCAGTAGGAAAAAAAAATAGATTGTCATATTTTAAGATAATTTTTTTATCACCAATCACAATTGGATTTGCTATTAGTTATCATGATATATTTGGAAAAACTATATTGAATAGTAGCAAGAGTTTCACAAAGTTACCAGCTCAAAATTACATGTACCTTGGTGACCTGGCTGGGGAAGCAGATTTGGGTTTTGGAGAAACAGATTTAGAAGCAGATCTTGCAGAATTGCTACAAAGATGCATGAATTAAAATAAATAAATAATCAAACAGGTAAAGAACCAACTGCCAAAGCACTATATGATAATCAGGGATACCTTCGACTCCTCCTTTTTCTGGGACTTCGACTACGGCTTCGACTTCGGCTTGGACTCCTTGACACACTTCCCTCATATACTTTCACCTAAATGCGATTACCAATTAGTTGATAACTGCCTACCACTGAATTAAAATTTTAAGATAATCCAAATAGTCTTCAAAAGCATAAGCAATTTAAGATATACCGTAAAGACGAACTGATGGAGATCGATCGCGTTACATTTAAAAAATTTATGAGATCTACATTTTTGGATTGCCTGTCATCACGTTCGTCGCGGATTTTACTTTTATTTTTTTGGACTTTTTGGGGGATTTACGTTAAATCATCTGATCGTGTGTTTAAATCCGTCGGATGGTTTTAACTTAAATCCCCTCTACTTATATTGGTATTTGCTGCTAGGGCAAGGCATCGAAGGTTTCATTACAGAAAAGAGAAGCTTCGGTCGAGAGGTGTGACGCCACTTCAGCTCGGTGCGACGCCGAGCCGTTTCATGCTTCCTCGCCGCAGCCGCAAGTGTGGAAGCCAGCCCCACCGCCCTCCATCGCCTCCGACGAGTCTTCCCCAACCTCCAGCCGCCTTCCAGCCCATCCCTCTGCAAACCGCCGCCTTCCGGCGCCTCCCTGCTACAAACCGCTGCCTTCCAGCCCATCCACGCTACAAACCACCGCATTCCGGCATCTCCCCGGTGCAAACCACTGCCTCCCAGGCCATCCCCGCTACAAACCGCTGCCTCCCAGCCCATCCCTGCTGCAAACCGCGACCTCCCAGCCCATCCCCGCTGCAAACCGCCGCCTCCCGCTCCTCCCCGCTGCAAAACCCCACCTTCCGGCTCATCCCCCCTGCAAACCGCCACTTCCCGGCTCCTCCCCGCTGCAAAACCACCACCTTCCGGCTCATCCCCGCTGCAAACCGCCACCTCCCAGCCCTCCCTCACCGCATAACACTACCTCCCAGTCCCTTCCCTGCCACCGTTACCTCCAACCAGCCCCCTTCCTTGCTGCTGCAAGCTCCCAGCACCCCTTGGCTGCACCCAGTCCTCTCCAATCTCCCGGTGGTCGATCCCCTCTAAACTTCCAGCAGCCGACCCTCCTTCTAAAATCTACACTTGGCCTTCCATCCACCCATCTCCTCTATGAAAACATCCAACTCTCCCCATTAACCTCTGGAAAGCCACCACTACTTTGTCAAGTTGCATCTGCCACGCCGTAGGCCACCGGAGTTCCACCGCTATACCGACGACTCTTCTATTTGGTGAGATCAACATTTGTTTTCACTGTTTTACACTTGTTAGGATGTATTATGTTATTTCAAGTAATATCTTACTCAATGTGATTTGATTGCTTCTCTTTCGGTAGATGTATAACATTTATTCGCCCCGTACCTTATTTCATTGCAACGTCAATTTCATGACATTATTATCTGTTTGCTTGACTTGAACTACTTGTGATCACGTGTGACCTTTGCGTGAAATTTTGAAGTTCATTATTTAATTAATTCATCCGTCGGAAGCAATCTTGCGTGACTGACTCATTTGCATCGCATTAGAATTGTGGTTAGCTTGTACTTTATTTAATTGTGTGCATGTTTTCACATCATTCTAGGGTTAGTCGTAGGTCCATTGCATTTGTCACAAGCTCACTTTCATTGCATGTAGGGTTAGGGCATCGCAAGTCCGCCACATATAAATCCGTCCTTGCATCACCAACTCCTACCATCCAGATCATGAACCATGCATAGTAGATGGGTTTTTGGAAAAAATGTAGTAAATTAGCCTATATCAAGGTGCATCATGGAAAAATCAGTTCTTGATAAAAAAAATCTCTAGGTTAGCAACACCAAATGGTTTTACTAAGTTTCGACGTCACAGAAATGTGCTTTAGCTTGGGAAAATGGCCTTATTAATACCAACAAGATCAGAACACAAAAATTAATTGTGGAGTTCAAGTCACAATAAAGGGTTGAAGCATAAAGGTTTGAAGCATGCAATAGAACCATGAATTTGAAGAAGGGAGGCGGAATCATGAACATCAGAATCCTTTAAAGGAAGGGCACTATGCTGAGCGGGTGCACTTGTAGTGTAATAGATGACGGCGAGGATACGATAGAGGTTGTTTGGAAGATGGGGCAGCCAGGTTCATGCTTGGCAGAATAGACAGAGGTAAGGGTTGCAGGGAAGACGGAGGCAGGGGTGATGACGGACTAACAATTGTAGTGGCATCGGAGGGGTTTGGTGTTGGAGATCGATTACACTGGATTTGAGTGATTTGTCATTATCGACATTTTGGATCGTCAGACGGACGATCGGAAACTGTTATTGTGACGGGTTCAATTTTTCATATTTTTATGTATTTTTATTTTTATGAGCTCTATTTGGAGAGTTAGGGTGTCGGAGCCGATCACACAATACGGGTCATCAAATTTATTTAACTTAACCCCCCCCCCCCCTTATATATGTCCTAACAAGTTTAGGGCAAGGGGGTCATGGATTAAAGTCTAGCGGTCGGTCCCTTGACCATCTTTAACGGGTGCCGACGTCGACAGGCCCAGTCTCCAGAGGTGTCAACACCCCCCATCCGCTTCCACCCTTCCGACGAGCCTTCCCCTGCCTCATGTCGTTGTTCTCTTCCACGGGATCCCCTCACGCCATTGTTACCTTCCATGAAATCCATTCCAACCGTCGAATCACGCCCCGCTTCCCCTTCTCCGACCCTACACCAGCCTCCACCACCCCAGTAGGCTCTGGCGAGCCCTCCACAGCCCAGTCATGCCCTTATTCCTTTCCCTAACCTCTACAGACCGTCCCAAGGCCGACAATCTCTCCTCCTTCTCAACCCATCCCAGGGCCAATCAGCCCTCCTCCATCGCTACACTTGAAGAAGGGAGGCGGAATCATGAACATCAGGGTCCTTTAAAGGAAGGGCACTATGCTGAGCGGGTGCACTTGTAGTGTAAGAGATGACGGCGAGGATACGATAGAGGTTGTTAGGAAGATGGGGCAGCCAGGTTCATGCTTGGCAGAATAGACAGAGGTAAGGGTTGCAGGGAAGACGGAGGCAGGGGTGATGACGGACTAACAATTGTAGTGGCATCGGAGGGCTTTGGTGTTGCAGATCGATTACACTGGATTTGAGTGATTTGTCATTATCGACATTTTGGATCGTCAGACGGACGATCGGAAACTGTTATTGTGACGGGTTCAATTTTTCATATTTTTATGTATTTTTATTTGTATGAGCTCTATTTGGAGAGTTAGGGTGTCGGAGCCGATCACACAATACGGGTCATCAAATTTATTTAACTAACGGGCCCCCCCTATATATGTCCTAACAAGTTTAGGGCAAGGGGGTCATGGATTAAAGTCTAGCGGTCGGTCCCTTGACCATCTTTAACGGGTGCGGACGTCGACAGGCCCAGTCTCCAGAGGTGTCAACACCCCCCATCCGCTTCCTCCCTCATCTCCGACGAGCCTTCCCCTGCCTCATGTCGTTGTTCTCTTCCACGGGATCCCCTCACGCCATTGTTACCTTCCATGAAATCCATTCCAACCGTCGAATTATGCCCCTCTTCCCCTTCTCCGACCCAACACCAGCCTCCACCACCTCAGTAGGCTCTGGCGAGCCATCCACAGCCCAGTCATGCCCTTATTCCTTTCCCTAACCTCTACAGACCGTCCCAAGGCCGACAATCTCTCCTCTTTCCCAACCCATCCCAGGGCCAATCAGCCCTCCTCCATCGCTACACCCCCAACTGAATCCTTCCCCATCCTAACAGAACCTTCCCAACCATCACTCGATCACCTGCAACCTACTACAGTCCTAACCACCAACCAGCCAACATCCCCTCACATTTCCTCCCCTCCAAACAATAACCCACAAAACCAAACAACCTTAATCCCCCCCAACAGACATCATACAACAATTGTCCACCCTTCTGGATTGTTACCACCGCCCCAACAATCTTTGGATCGCTATACCTATGTCGGCGGACTATTCCTAGTGATTTTTGCATTCCAGTTTTCATTTTCTTTGTATTATATATGGGTGCTACTTGTATTTTTTGAAATATTTAGCTCGTATTAATCTGATTTGTCACTTCAATTAAATGTGTGTTACTTATTAGTCATGCATTTACTTTCAGTGCAATCTCAATTAATCTGCAATTATCATTTGCTTACTTTATTTTAAGTATTTGTGTGAATGTGATTCAATTATGCGAGCTACATGTTTTATTATTTAATTAATTGTGCGTCGAAAATACTTGCATTATTGAATCATTTGTTCGCACCGCATTAGAGTTCTTGTTATGTCAGCTCGCTTATCGGATTGTGTGCTTTCATTCTTCCGCATCTTCATTTTAGGATTATTGTGGTACTCTATTGCATTCATCATGGTAGTTTGCATTGCATATAGAGTAAAGGCATCGCATGTCTGCTCACCTATAGATTTGTCATGCGTTAGTTGGAGGCAGAGATGGCGGTGTCTTGAAGGGGTAGAGTTAGTTCTTGAAGAGGGAGGTTGTGGCAGAGTTAGGTCTTGAAGGGGGGTGGGTTAGGTCTTGAAGAGGGGGCTTGTGGCAAGTGTATGGTTCGAAGGCCAGATCGGGATGATTAGTGGAGGATCTAAGTGTCCTTCATTGAACGGCCACTGGCTTCTACGAGGGGAAGTGAAGCAGTGTAAAGTAGTTGAAGAAGCTAAGTATTGTGTCGAAGAAATGGGGAGGAGTCGATGGTGAATCTCAAGAGTCAACGAGGATGTCGGCGAGGCTAGCATCCATCCGACCGAACATTGTGTCCATCAATGCCACGGTGATGGACATCGAGGGAAGAAGGGTGCAGCGTGATGACTAGTTCCGAAGACAGAAGCAGCAACCGTTGAGTGGCTGATCGGCTCAATTGATAAGTGCTAGAACAAAATTTTGCACTAAAACATGAAAACAACTACAAGCAATTGAAGGTTGGGCCACTAAAAATTCCTCTCCAAATGAGAGCTTACAATGACTTTTAGATACCTCAACTCATACCTAAGCCCGCCTTAAATCATAATAGGACAAGAGACAACTGATAATTAATTACAATAATAATGTTAAAAGACAGATAAAGGAGACGCCTTTGATTCTTCTCATGCCATGAAGGATTGTCTGAGGAGTGTATGTGTATCCATTGACTAAGGAGTGTATTTGTGCCAATAATACATTTAATAGATACATATTAGCTAGATGGTAATCTTACCCGAATATAAGATTTTCCGTAAGGATTTCTAAACTCAGTGTCATCAAGCTTGCGAATCTGGGAAAGACCAAAAAAAATCAATGTCACCTTCAAACAAAAAATTCCATAAATAAAAGGCAAAGAACAAAAACTTACAGCATATCTCATATCGTCAGAATTAGTATAGTCAACAAGACCCATAGCCCCTAAAAATACAAGATAAAGATAGTTCATATCCTTGTAAAGATAATAATGTAAGAATATCAAAATAGCGCAGATACATTAAAAAGTAAAAAATGAATCAAGTGTTTTCCCAAGAATAAGAAATAAATGAAATGATCATTTTAACATTGTCATGATATGTGCAGAACTTGAAAGAGTCGTATAGAGATTCTTCATTCTGCTATAAGAGTCAAGCCAATGGTTTCTTTTACCTAAATATTCTAGAAGGTCTAACAAGCAGGTACGCAGTTTGGTGGATAATTGTACAGTGTTTTGTAAAACGCATTATACTGGTTGCCTAGTTTACAATTTTTTGTTTGCCTACATTCCATGAACAAATTAAATGGTACACACAATTAGCAGTTCAACACAAATTGATAATATTTCCAAACACAAATAGATTACAGTATTCAATATATGAAATACCTAGCTCGATTAATTAAAAACAGAATTGCTTTACATATTTCACATTGACATTAATTGGTAAAACTGAGATAGGCCATTATGCTAGTGTTAACTTGTAATCTTAGACCAATAATAACATTTGCAAACTGCATATTAGTATTAGGTTCAATGTGCATAACAAATAAGTTATGTGCTCATGATTTACCACCACAAATACAAAGGACATACTAGATGACCATTGCAAGTCAGCTCATCTGATTGGTTCAGATAACCAATAAGAAATAAAATTAAAATGGGTTTGAACAAAATGATTCATTCTCCCCATAAAGTACCCAATTTCCGGGATCTTGGTTTTGAAACAAAATATACCTTCCAATAAGAAGCACACAATACTTCCAGGAGAATATTGTGCACCTGTTTGGCACATCACAAACATTTAGGCATTGCAAACAATGTCAAACAACAGCTAGGTGTATCCAACTTTAACAACCAATCTAGATGCCAGATCGTCCAAATCTTTCAGGCCTCAATCTTCATCCTCAGTTGTCAATCCACCACCATCTTCTCACATGAGCTCTTAATAATATCAGCTTCAATCTCAACAATGCAATATGAGAAATGACACTACTAACATCTTCCATTCGATGAGAGAAGATCACATCTCTGCTACAGCACTTATCTACCAACTACATTTATTTATTTATTAACATTTATTGTTTATATTTTTGGATATGTTATTTCATATATTTGCTTTGGCGGTTAATTATTTTATTGGAGCAATAGTAATGTATAGCCTAGTGATATGACAATCTGGGGTCGCATTCGTACTTAGGCTCTGTTTGGCGGGGCGTTTTCTGAGCAACAAACCGCAATTTTTTGAATCGCCCCGCCAAACACATTTTTTCGGAGCAGCGGTGTGATCAGCTGCCGCTCCTAAACGTTATTTTTTAGCGTTTTAGGAGTCGTGATTTCTTTCCGCGACTCCTCAATCGCGGAGAGGCGCGATTTGATTTCTCCCTAGGAGAAGAACTGCGCAAGCGGACTCCTTCCCATTTCTCGCCTCTGTTCGCTCGTCGCCCTTGACCTCGTCTGTCAGATTTGCATGTGAAGCCCTCGACCTACCTTCTACTACATTCCAATCTTGCCGGAGGAACCTTCAACCAACGACGACAACTCTTCGCCATCAATATCCGGCCGAACAGAGCCTTCTTCCTCGCTCCAAATCTCACATATCCCTCTCAGGTCACGCCGGCAACCTCCTCGACTGCATCAGCCCGGTGATTCCCTGCAGGTATATCGCATTTTTAGCTTTGATTTGCTGTTTTTAGATCTCAAAACAAATGAGGAATCCTATTTAGGTTTTAGATCTCAAATCAAATGAGGAATCTTTTTCAGTTTTTAACTCTGATTTTTTACTTTGGACGCGGTATTCATGTATTGCCTGTGATTATAAATGGATGTCCGTGTATTGCATGTGATCAAAACAAATGTGTGATGCTACTTTTTCATGAATAACCGACTTTTAGATCCGATTTGCAGTTTTTATGTATTCCTTGGATGATGTAACCATGAAGCCTGAAAATGGTGGCTAGTCAAATGATGTGATCAAATGATTTGCAATTTTTATGTTTTATTTCTTGGATTTTTGTTGCTACATTTTCAGAAGTTATATGTTAAGCATATGATTATTGTTCACATAGATGGGCACATCAAAAGATGGTGGTATTTCAGCAAATTGGGAAACATCCCATGTTATATCCGAGAGATAGATTTAGGGAATAGACCAACCACTCATTTCAATAAAGATGGTTGGGTCAATTTGATGAAAAACTTCAAGGAGCGCACTGGTTTGGAGTACAGTCATGCACAAATGAAAAACAAGTGAGATCAGTTGAAGCGTGATTGGAAATTATGGCGCGAACTTAAAAAAGGTGAGACCGGGCTTGGTTGGAACCAAAATAAACGGACAATAGACGCTTCTGATGATTGGTGGAAGGAAAGAATTGAGGTGAGAATGTTAGTTGTTTTTTATTACAATTAGTATCTTTTATTGTATACCAAGTCTAACACCAATTTCTATTTTGAGATGATCTTTAATGCAAAGAAATTTCATTCGGCTAAACCGCCAGAGCTTGAAGATAAATTAGAGAAAATGTTCAGCTTAGTGGTTGCTACAGGAGATAATGTGTGGATGCCTTCTTCTAGAGAGTTGCCTTCTCTATTCTCACAGATAGAGAACTTATCTGATGATGGTGAAGAACAAATCATGGAAAACAATAACACTGAAGCATTTACAACTGATGATATTGACTCAGTTGCACCTGGTCAAAGTTCACAAAGTAGAGTTGGTTTGAAAAGAATACGCAAAGGGAAGAAGAAGGATATAGGGACAAAACATGTTATGTTAACACATGTTGAGAAGTTAGTTTACTCTACAGAAACTATTATGCAGCGCATTGCAGCACCAGTCGTCCCACCCAATATATATCTACTGCGAGAGGTTATTCAAGAGCTTGAGAAATATTCAGAGATATTCGAGGACCGATCGTTGTATCATTTTGCCACAATTCATTTCCTCACTTCGGTGAAACGAGTGACCTTTTTGAGTATCCCAAAGAGTAAAAGGGTGGAATGGCTCAAGACCCACTACATGGACTCACTTAAATGATGATGTTATTTCTATATCTAGTCTCCTCACCTCGTGTTTTTTTCCATGCTATTTCTATTTCTAGTATGTTGTTGAGGATTTTGAACTTGTATGCTTATGATACTATTGAGCTTGTATGCTTTTGAACTTCTATGTTATTTCGTAGATCTTGTCATTTATGTTATTTCTATTTTTATTGTTGTTCATCATGGTAATAATTGTTGTTTCACATTTTTTAGACCACTAGAATGACAACAGAGAATCATGATCATGATGTTAACATGAATGTGATGAAGAGCTAGTGTTAAATTATTGTGCAAATCGTCAACAAGAATGTGCTCACTTTGTCAATCTCATAGCATCTAGTGTGTGCGTGATCAATGAGTATGTCTCTTTATTTTGTGATAAAACACCTTGTATGACATCATCTCAGACCGGGCATAAGTGGGTACGTGAATTATTAGCTGGACATCCTGGGAGGTTTCACAACATGTTTCAAATGACCAAGGTAAATTTTTTGGATTTGCTAACATTGCTACAACAAAATCACGGTTTAAAAGAAACACAAAAAACCCCTGCTAGTGATGTGTTGGCAATCACAATTTATATTTTGGGGCACAACGGAACTGTCAGAGAAGCAGGTGAACAATTCCAACATTCTGCGAAGACTATAAGTCGGTTATTCATGATAGGTCTGCGAGCTCTGACAAATCTATCCACGCACATCATAACTCCAACTGATCCTCAGTTCCGCGCTATTCCTTCACACATACAAAATGATGAAAGATATATGCCTTTTTTAAGGATTGTATTGGAGCAATTGATGGTACACACGTTGATGCACGTATACCTGTTGAAAATCAAGTGTCATACATTGGTTGTCATGGTAGCCCGACTCAAAATGAGATGACGGTTTGCGACTTCAATATGTGTTTTACACATGCTGTTCCTAGTTGGGAGGGTTCTGCACATGACAACCGCATATATCATTGTGCAGTAAGGGATCTGATAAGTAAATTTTCATTTCCACCAGAAGGTACGTATAAGTGCATTTTTTGGTAATATGATAAATTAGATGAAATTCACATTTCATATCGTCCAATCATTTTCACTATTATAGGTAAATATTATCTTGTGGATACTGGATATCCATTGGAAAAGGGGCTTATGAAACCTTTTCCGAAAACTAGATATCACTTGCCGGACTTTGCTCGAGGGAATCGCTCAGTAGAAGGACATTGTGAAATATTTAACAAAGCACATTCCTCACTCTGTAGTGTAATCAAAAGGAGTTTTGATGTATGGAAGAAGAAGTGGGGCATACTTAGCAAAATGCCTCAGTATGATTTATCAAAGCAGTGTGGTCATTGTGGTGGCTACGAAAGCGCTGCGTAACTACATTCAAAGACATTCATCACGTTCGGACCCGGAGTTTGAGGAATATGATGAGAACGAATGCTTTGTTCACCCAGAGGCATGCGAGTTACGTCCCAACAATCGTCCAAGGACTATCGATCCAAATCCAAATATTACACCTAGTACGTTGAAGGAACGGGAGCTACTGAAATGTCCGTTATCCGGGACTACATTGCGGATCAACTCATGGAATATCACATGTATAATACATTGCGGTGTTCAATATCGTAAACATAAATATAAAATTAATTAACTATATTTATTATTATTATGCAGTTAACGTTCGATTGCATTCGTGGCTTGAGAGATATATTTCATTTTCAAGACGGAGCACGGTTATGAGTTTCGTTGAATGAAATATTATGATTATCAAGTCTGTTATTTTTAAATATAGTGTTGGAGCACTTATTATGTATGTTATTTTTTAAGTAAACTAGTATGTTTTATGTTATTATTTTGTCTCTAAAAATTAAAAAAAATGGACTGCACACCGCACAGCTGTTTTGCCAAACGGCTTAAACAGCTTCTCCTTTTGAAACAGCACTGCAAACGTTGTTCTTCCAAACAGTATCACAGATTCTGCCATCACTCTGCAAAACAGTTGATTGTTTCACCACTGCTTCTCACCATTGTTTCTCCAGTCATAACTGTTGAGCCAAACAGAGCCTCAAGAGCATTCGTACTTAAGTTAGACATTAGCATGATGTACAGAAGAATGGCCATAGAGAGGAGGTCGGAGATTAAGCGAGATGAAGGAGACAAGATTAGAAGAAAAACTAGAATTTTATTAGCGTATCTCATATCTATTACAGACTAATATATTGATATTTATAGGCTAAATAAATCTAGCCGTTATATTTATCTGTTGGATATTATTATTTGCCAACATATTTAAGTGGATGAGTACATGTGTATCCATCAGGACTCTTGTTGAACCTCGACTACTGCTTCACGGAAGAATAGATATCCATTGGATCAATAATATGGCTTTACACTTGGAAGTATCAGAGCGGTTGGATTTGAGCTGACAGAAATCTGGTTGTTTGATATTTTTGTAATAATCGACGCCTCCTTAAAAGTGATGCCCTCATCGCCGTTTCATATCCGTGCTAATGTTTCGTGAAGTAGAAACCCTAAATGGTGGAGGAAAGAGAAGAGCTTCCCGACGCTGCTGGAAGCACTGCTGGAAACCCTAAATCTGAAGTTGTAACTCTTGCTTGCCGCTGGTGTGAAAAAAAATAGCAGCTTTGGTCATAAGTTTAATTCATCTTCACTAGCTTTGTAGTTTCTGCTAATCGATTTTTGTTGCGCTCTCGTCTGGTGTTATTAGGCTCGTTTTGAAATTTCTTCTTTTCTATCTTTGTCGCGCTTTTCTTCTGGCTTTTCTTCGGTGTTTGAGTTAGGATGAAGTCATAGTTTATTTTTACGTTTTTTCTTGGTCAACCATGTGGTGGAAGTGTGGTATTTAAGATGTTGCTGGTTTCGGTGTTGTCTGAAGGTAGATTTGGGTAGCCGTCGAGAGTGGATAGATCCTCCCATGTACTATCCTCGGGAGATAACCCCTGCCACTGAATCAACCCTTGTGGTATTTCCTTTCCCTGTCGTAGGATTCAGTGTAAGTTGATGATGGCAAGAGGAGCGTGAAGGGGGTTGTTATTCCAGCTTTGTGTAAGTTTTATTACTTGTCTGTGAGGATCTCCTTTGTTGGGTTTGAATGATTAGATGTGGAACACTTGGAGGATTTTTGAATCTGCTGGGAGGTTCAATTTATATGTTGTTGGACATATGATCTTCGGTATTTGATACAGTCCGTAATATTTGAGGTTGAGTTTTTTGTTGATGGTTTTGTTTATTGATACCCGGCGGTATGGGTGTAATTTTAGTAGCACCCAATCACCTTATGCTAAACTTAATTCCCTCCGTTTTTTGTCGGCATGTGCCTTCATTCTTTGTTGTGCATTGTGAGGTTGTTCCGTAATTGATGGATCAGGGAATCCTTTTTTGTTAGTGTCATTTCCACGGCCTCATTAATTGCAACACCTACAGAATAAGACAACAAACCGGGGGGGGGGTGATCGACCAAACATTACCTCGAATGGGGTCATGCCGGTCGATGTACTAAATGACGTATTGTTATGATATTCAGCTAGGATTAGGAAAGTAGACCGTTTTTTTGGATTCTGGAAAGTAAATGCTCTTAAATACTGTTCTAAGCATCTATTTACCCTTTTTGTGAGTCCATCCTTTTGCGGATGGTATCCATAACTGTATTTGAGTTGTGTCCCTTGAATTTTAAATAATTCTTTCCAAAAATTACTAAGAAATATAGAATCCCTATATGTAATAATTGATTCAAGGTTGCCATGAATTTTTCCCACTGTTTCCCAAAAAACCTTGGCCACAAGTGGCCCAGTAATTGGTTTTTTGTGGCCCAGTAATTGGTTTTTTGAAGGGGGCAAAATGCACAGCTTTCAAAAATCTGTCCTTAATTCCAGAATGCCCTCCTAAGCAACTATTATGGGCCTCATGCAGTAATTTTTGTTTTATTTCTAAGTTATGTGGAATGTAAATTTTGTGCTTGTAATATATATTCTCCCTTCTTCCATTCTGGCTTAGAAATAGGATCAGTTTTTAAGGTGTTAAGGAGGTGGAGAATGAATCATTGGCGTAATCCTACACCAATCCATCCAGAAGAGACGAAAATGGGGCCAAACACATTTTTAGACTAGCTGAGGTTTCATGTTCTGGAATTAAGGTTACTCTAGATAAAGGATCTGCGATTTTATTCATTTTCCTGGTTTGTATTTTATGGTATAGTCGTATCCTAGCAGCTTTGCTAAGAAAGTTTGTTGCTCGGGTGTGTGAATGTCTAGTGTGAGCAAATGATGCAAACTTTGATGATCGGTTAATATTATAAAGTTGTGACCCAGTAAATATTGTCGCCACTTTGCCACCGCCACTGTTACGGCGTACATCTCCCTGATGTAGGTAGATTTTTGTTACATCAGCGGTGATAGTTTTTTGCTGTAGTAAGCTACTGCTCTGGAATTTTACAGTAGTACTGCACCTATGCCTACTCCGGAGGCATCAATTTCTACTACAAAAGGAATTTTAAAAGGTTTTTGGGCATTTGTTGTCCAACAGAATGAATCTTTCTTTGTTAATTCAGTAAATGGATAGGCTATTAGTGCAAAATCTTTAATGAATTTACGGTAATAACCTGTTAACCCGAGAAAGGCTCGGACGACTTTCTGATTTTTGGTCACCGAAAAATTGGTAATGGCTTTGGTGTTATTGTTGCTTGGGGTTACTGTGCCATTCTTAATATTGTGCCCGAGAAACTCAATATTGTTTTTTTTTAAAGGAACACTTGGAAAGTTTAATGTGAAGGTTATTTTGAGATAAAATACGAAGTGCTTGTTCCGGGTGTCAATAATGGTCAATGATATCATTACTAAATACTATATATAATCAAAAAATACTATGATAAATTTATGAAGGAAAGGTAAAAATATGGTGTTCATGAGTGCTAGAAATGTTGAGGGGGCGTTGAATAAGCCAAATGATATTACCGTGAATTCATAGTGACCCTTGTAGGTCCTAAAAGCGGTTTTATGAATATCGATTTCTGACATTTGTACCTGGTGGTATCCAAATCTTAGATCTAATTTTGAACAAAAAAATGGATTATAAAGCTCATCTATAGTAGGTATAGGACAACGATTTTTGATAATTAATTTGTTAAGGGCCCTATAATCAACACAAAACCTACAAGTTTCGTCTTTCTTTGGGACAAGAATGATGAGTGAACTGAAACTGGAGGTACTGGATTGTATTTTCCCTGCCTTGAGCATTTCTTCTATCAGTCGCACAATTTCATTTTTTTTAAATATGGGTAGTGAAAAGGTCTGAGGTTTGGAGGGATTGATCCGAAAAGTAATGGAATTTGATGATCAATTGATCGTTGAGGGGGTAAAGTGTTTGGTTCTTGGAATATAGCAAAATATTTTTGAAATTTTTGTTTGAAATTTTTTGGTACGGTTGAGCCGAGGAATGTCAGTGTGGGAAATGGTATGCTTGTGAAAAAACAAAACATAATGTTGAGTGTTTTAAAGATATCATGCGACATAGCTGCGATGATGACATAGAGGTTCTCGGTGCATTCTTATGCCCGATTAATGTGGTGGTGCCTTGTGGGATAAGATAAAGTGAGATTTGTGTAATCAGTTGTGACTGGAGTCGAGGATTCTAGTCAGTGCATTGCTAAAATAATATCAGCTCTCTCTATCTCTAAAACATATAAAGTCACACTGAATTTAACAGCCTCTATGAGCAGCTCGATATCTTTACACTTCCCTCTACAGGCCTTAGTTGTAGCGTTTCCCATAGAGACAGGAAACTCAGTGATGATATGAATGGGCAAATTTGAAAATGCAGGCATATGGGTGGAAATGAAGTTGTGGGTGCTTCCACTGTCAATAAAGACTTCTAATGGTTGTGTAGAAAGTTAGGTGGTGAGTCTTAAACCACTGCCTGGGGGTGTACCGGATAGAGCGTGAATACTAACCCCTGATGGAGGGTAGTAGTCCTCATCCGTTGTTGGATATGGAAGAGTGTCGGAAAACTCCTCAACATCTGCCCCCGAAAATAGAACAAGGAGCCCTTACACTTGTGGCCGACATAATATTTGTCGTCACAATTGTAACATAACCCTCGTTCGCGCCGCGATTGAAGTTCATTAGGTGATAAACGTTTAATTGGAGGGTATTTAGAAGTAGGATTAAACGGAATGGATTGAACGGTTGACGGGTGTGCCAAGAAAAATTCTTTTGGTAATTGGATTTAGATTTATTATCGTCACAACTTTGGTCTTCAAACATGCGAGCCAATGAATAGGCATCGTGAATTTTTATGGGTCATTGAGTCAATACCTCTCGTCGAATGTGCGGTTTGAGGCCCGAGACCAAACATACTGGTCAAAAAGGAGGGTGTTAGACCAGGAACCCATGTCGTAAGGTCTTCAAAATGTTTTCATATGCTAAAACGATAGTGGTTTGCTGAAGTTTGGTAAGTACCCAGCGGGGTCCTCGTAAGTGGAGGGGCCAAACCGTTTCATAATGGCATCTACGAAAAGAGGGGAAGACATGGTTGGATGGTCCTGTAGCGTTGCTTGATACCAGCGGGACGCAAGTTTATCTAAATGTAAGACCGCTAGAACTGCCAGGCGCACCAAATGTGCGTCTGGCTGTATTAAAGGGCCTTTCAGTGAACTAGCCGCTCAGTTCACTGAAAATCGATGAAATGGCTGCCCAGTTCACTGAAATTATATTTGAAATCTAATTTTTTTAATACTAGTTATTTTTGGGGTTGTGATATATGCAATTCTAGTGTGTTTATATGATGGTGGATTTACTTTGTGTTTTTTGTATTTAATAAATTATATTTCGTACTTTTTTTTCATTTTTGCGCATCACGTGCCTCGGGAACGCGTCAGCGCCTAGGCTCCAGGACCCATTTACGCCTCGGTTAGCTTTGCGCCTTTAATAAAGTAAAGTAATATTATTATATTGAAAGTAAAGTTGAAGTTCATATAACCAGGGCATTGTACATGAATGTTAATGGATCAATTAGAAACAACCGGAGATGCAGGCAATGGAGGGGTTGGTGTTGGGCCAAGAAGTTCGTTGGAGGATGATGCGACATTTGGATCTTGCGTCCTGGGATGGGAGCGGATGATGCAGGCTTCGATCGAACGTTGTAATGTTTTGAATTGTTGCATGACATGCTGTTGGAAGGAAAACAATTGATCGGACGTCAGCTCCCTTGTATCCATTATTTGTTGTACCAAGAGATTTTCCTTTGTTTGCATCTCAATGTGTATGATCTTATGTAAATCATCTAATTGCGACGTGTGAGTCTCTTGTTCTTCCTAAATGGAAGTTCTTGAGCTCATTGATCTGGTGAGAGTTATCCTTCCAACGGGTAGTGTTGGCCATTGTGGGAGGGTTGAGGTTGAATGAGACCGCAAAATTGTTACAACCTTTGGGGTGTGTGAATGATAAGTTACAGAAGAATGGCCATAGAGAGAAGGTCGGAGATTAAGCAAGACGAAGAAGACAAGATTAGAAGAAAAACTAGAATTTTATTAACTTTTCTCATATCTATTACAGACTAATACATCGGTATTTAAAGGCTAAATAAATCTAGCCATTACATTTATCCGTTGGATATTATTATTCGCTAACAACATATTTAAGTGGATGAGTACACGTGTATCCATCTAGACTGTTGTTGAACCTCAACTTTTGCTTCACAGAAGAATAGATATCCGTTGGATCAATAATATGGCTTTACACTTGGAAGAATCAGAGCGGTTGGATTTAGCTGATAGAAATCTTGTCGTTTGATGTTTTTGTAATATTGGTTGGACTAGGGTTTTCTCTCCTAGTCCAAATTTTCTACCTTATCATTATTTTTACCATAATCTTGACAATCTAGAGTTGCATTCATACTCTAGGTCACACAAAGGCCAAATCAAGTTTGCCCTCTTAGTCCACTTTTTTAGCTTCATCATTATTAATTTGGCATTCCTTTATTTATTACCTAAAGGGAAGAGCGTTTGACTTATTAGGAAAAAAACAAAAACAAGACAACTTAATATTTTAAAATTCAAATTTGCAATTTAAATATTGAAATATTTAAAAATAGAACAAATTTTTATGTAAATATTCATGCATTGAAATGATTAATTTTTTATACATTACAATGCCGGACCTCTTTGAAATTTATTGGTATTTGCATGCCTATTCCCTAAACCCTGCGGAAATCCCTCCTTGAAGTTTGTATATTCCGCCTGTTGTATGCTTGAGATGAGGGGCAAGCTATGTACAAAAATAGCTGCACTAAACCATGAAGCATGCAAGTTGAGATTTTAAAGTGTTCTCTCCTTACTTCCTTGTATGCACCCAAGTCAACTGCACAGTCTGCACTAACTGGCTGCCTAGTTAGTACCTAGGTATTCTCTTCTCCACCTCCATTACTTTTGTCCAGTGCTTCTACCCCATCTGCTCGCCAAGGTTCTCACCCAATTGTATCATTCTACTTACCTTATTGTTAATTTAATGCACATCACTGTTGCTTTGAGGTATTTGTTTGATGATTTCATCACCTCATTTTGATTCCCGACATAGTTCAGCTATCTTACTCCCTTGCTCGGTGAGATCATTACAATTTACAATCCCAGGTGATTTACACCTTATAGTCTAGCTGTTCATAGTTGATTCAAGATTATATTTTGAGAGAAGCTTCATAGAATGTATCATTTTCTCCAATAGTTGGTTTTTTTTTTGCAGATCTGAGTTCATTATTGATGGTAACTACTTAATTAGTGTAAGATTTGTGTAGTTGTATTGTGTTGCTTTTAACAAATGAGCTAGCTTTTTTGCCGCAGTTAATCTTTAATTTATTATCAGCATTTAGCACCGCACTTTTTCGTCTTTAATTACATTTAAAAATATATCAACACTGCGTCCATCTGTATCAGAGCATACACCAAGTGAAATTTAAAATGCGCCAAATAGTATTAAAGCATCTACTAGTGCATCACACTGCATGAGTAATACAAGTTATACCTACAATTATATCACTTGTACTAGGCCAGCATCCCTTTCTATCCATGTATGGTACAAAGGTCTGCCTATCCAATCCATGTATGGCCAAAATTCAGATCAAGCATATTTCTCTCAGCTCGAAGTTGGATCGAAATAAAAGAATAATTACTTCTTCCTATATATGAACGATGGATATAAGTTAATAAATAAGTAGTTATTAGACATAAAAAATATTAAATTAAAACATATCCATCGTGTTGGTTCTGATAGCATGCAGTTTTTGTCCTCTTGCAGAAATTCTTTTGCAACATTATCAAGAAGAGTACAACTAAGTTTTATATTTTATAAATGAAGGACTTGCAAGGTTGCATCTAACCTAGCAAACAGAAAAATATAATTTGATGGAAAAAATGGCATTCAATAGAGAAGAGAACATAAGCTCACAAAAACAAGAAGGGAGCAAGTATTTTCCTTACACTAGAAACACAGGAATTGATGTTCAGAACTTGGGACGTGAAAACTTGATACAATTTCAAAACACAACCAAATTTTGGTCATACAAATGAACAAAAGATGCATTCCCACTAATGTTCCTCTAGATAGTATATCACTAAAATTGGATAGATGCAACCACATTAAATATATGTTTGAGACAACGATTATGACCGCCACCAAGAAAAAAACTAGTTTTGAACATAAAAGTGGGATGGAGTTCCTTAGGAGAGAGATTGGGTATTCACAAACGACTGTTCATATCCACTGGATTCACGACCGCCGCAACCATGCCGAAATTTGAAAAATCAAGTTCCAAATACCACAAGGAATAATTTTAGCATTCGAACTATAAAACATATAAATTATGCTATGATTATAAAGAAGGTTAGGATATGAAAAATATTAATTGCATCTGTTCTCTAAAACATATCAATACATATCCAAACTATTACATAGCTATTGCCTTGCACATTATTTTAGCATGCATGGATTATAGCAGTTCAATATGGTACATCCTATAACAATAAAAGAGATGAGCGAGGTGCACTTGGATGGCAGATTCTATGTTCATGAGAGTAAATACTATGTAAAAACTGTGGCAAATTGGCAATAGTAATATAAGTAATGAATCTTGTTTTTTAATTATTGTTCCGCTATTATCTCGGAAAAAAAACAATAAAGGGAAAAAACTTCCAAAAGAGCACATACTTTCACCATCTCGGAACACTTGGGCAAAACACACATCGCCAGCCTTTCGCATGTGATCCTGAAATACATAAATAGGGTTATCATAAAATCAAAATTTAAGGTAAAAAGATACTCAATGGAGTCTACTGGAAATGTCACTAACCTTCAAATCTTGCCATGAAGCTGAAGAAGGTAGCCCTCGGACAATAACTGCAATGTTGACACTACCGAATATGAAATAAAATTTTGAAAATCAAGAATACTACAAATATAAGAAACCACATTTCCATCCCAAAACTCCGAAGTGATAAGAGTGGGACGGGGATTATAAGCACGGGTGGGTGATGCATGATAGGCAATGTGGGACTAATTAATAACATGGGCCATCGGGGATAATCCGCACATGGGGCGGTCCCACACACGACGCGGTCCCACACACGACGCGGTCCCACACACGACGCGGTCCCACACACGATGCGGTCCCACACACGACGCGGTCCCACACACGACGCGGTCCCACACACGACGCGGTCCCACACACTGTGGTCCCACACGACGCGGTCCCACACGACGCGGTCCCACACGACGCGGACCCACACGATGCGGACCCTCTGGAATCAAGTCAACAAGCACGGCCCCCGCAACGGGTACCATCTAAGAAACCCGCATTTTCATCCCTAAACTCCAAAGTGATAGGAGTGGGGCAGGGCTTATAAGCACAGACGGGTGATGCCTTGTAAGGCAATGTAGGACTTATCAACAACACGGGCCACCGGGGATAATCCGCAGATAGGGCAATCTCACACGATGCGGTCCCACACAACGTAGACCCGTTGGAATCAGGTCAACCAACAAGAGAGAAAAAATAACATATCAATCTCATTAAAGTTTGGACACTCAAGATGAGTTTACTGGTTCGAAAAGAGTTTGAAAATCGAGAACAGTGATACAACACTGAAAGAACCATCACATCAAAGTCAACTAAAAACACCAAGAAACAAACCTCGATAATCAGAACGGTGTGAGACACCAAACTTTCCGGATCCTACACCGCCATAGCGGCTGCTTCGACCACTTGATGATGAGTACCCTCTACCACCATGAGCAAGCTCAACCTATGAATTCAGGGGGGGGGGGGGGGGGGGGGGGGGGGGGGGGGGGGTGAGTTCAGAACAAAATACAAACAGAACAATAATAATAATAAAGACATATGCCATGATCATAAATGTCATTTATGAATTAGGATTAACCTTCAAATGGCAACCATCAAAGTTATATCCATCACGACCCTTGATTGCATCCTCAGCATCCCGAGAACTTTCAAACTAGAAAATAAAAATAGTGAGATACAAAGTTGAAAGGCATGGTTAGAAGGACAATATCAACCGTCTAAAATTATTAATAACAGTTTAAAATTGGCGAGGGCTATACCTCAACAAAACAGTAACCAGGTGGTCGAGGCGGATTTTTCAATTCAACTTTCACAACACGACCATACTGCATTAATTGAACTTAACAATAAGATAACCACCAATACAAAAAAAATAGTTCCCAATAATGCTAACAAGGTTGACCTTTGAAACAATAGGAGAGCAGGTAAGAAGATGGCCTTCTAGGTGCCGTATGCATTTAAAGAATTCGTTCATTTAAGAGCTTTGTTAGATAAAAATGTGGTACATATTCTCATGAAGTAGGAGTATCAATAGATTCAAAAGCACCAAGCAATTAAATTGAAAATTTGGTATATGTTCTTCTTATAAATTTAGTGTAAGCCTTTTTATGGACATGCCGTAAGTATGCTTTTGCTTTATTTATTTATTTTTAGTTTTATGGACTTGCCGTAAGTATGCTTTTGCTTTATTTATTTATTTTTAGTTCGCAGGTTCAGTGTGTCTCTGGTGATAGGGGGTACATAACTTAAAGTAGGCCATGGCTTTACAATTGGTTGATAAATTCTAACCAACAGGTATATTAAATTTCAGACTACCCTTGGCTATTTTACAAAATACCTCAATCTCTCTTTAAGTTAATTGTAAACCCTTATGGATTAAATGGGCATTCTTTCAACTAAACATTTGGTTAGTTTATTTCTTATCATAGGAGATACCATTCAAATAAATTAAATGCCAAACCTATGAGTCTTTTTTAAAAACTGCATTATAGTTATTGACATAATTTCCTAACTAGCATGCTTCAATTGAGTGCATATCATGAACTCATCCAACATCCAATCTATAGGTAGTTAAATGTGATTCACACATACATGTATAAGACAATAAGACATCAGTTATCAACATATTGTCAACCGGCTCAATGATTGATCGGGATGCCAGGAACACCCAATGTTCAAAATTCTATATTTTTTCGTCGATTTCTTTACCTAGCCTATAGAGTAGACCCCTTCGTGCAATGAAGTGGAAAGACGAAAAGTCACTTCTTATCTCTCACTCGTGCACCGTCTCCAAACTCAAGCTTGCTTGCCGTCTGGCAATCAAGGCACTAATCTACGAGACTTTCTTTCCAAACAAAATAGAACGATAAATAACTATTTAGTACATGATTGAAACAATAAAGGTAGCAACAAGAGATATTGCTCCAAACTAACCAATTTTCAATAATTACACAGCAATATTCATGTTTTACTATTTGATTACGAACTATTTAATGTGAAATCTAGTTAAAATTTTGATGTAGCTTGGCTATATGTTTTGTTCACAGGAAAAATGTGCATGAAGCTCCTACATATATTAAATGGTTTCTGCAACAACTGGTACCAGCCAATGAGAAGTTACTTCCTAAATTTAAGAATATGAAGTGCATACCATCCTATTAGACATACAAACTCCGATAAAACATTGATAATTAAATATCATAATAAAAATGTAAATTCAAATTTTGGATGAATTAACAATGGAGTTATTGTTTCAATCATAGAGGAGTCCAAATTAGCAGAAGAAAGACCGATTACAAAATACGCAATTTTAATGTGACTTATATTAGTAACTATTAATCTACGGGCATGGACTAGCTGGACAAACAGCAAAAGGACTTCAACAGCCTTATTAGAAAATAATGAAATAGCAAGGCATGATAGGTTTAACCAACTTTGATCTATTACTCAGACAAATGGGAATATAAACAATGACAAACTTTGGAGTTAAGGTTGCGCAATTAAAATGGACAATTGTACTAAGAATCCTATCCGATAAGAAGATATCACGGAAACAAATAAAATTATAAAACTGCAATTAGGCAGACAATGTTATATCAATCTGATTACTGAATGATAATTAAAAAAAATTATGGTATCCAACTTTAATGTGCGTGAAATGAAAATATAAGACGATAAAAATGGACAATTGTACTAAGAATCCTATCCGATAAGAAGATATCACGGAAACAAATAAAATTATAAAACTGCAATTAGGCAGACAATGTTATATCAATCTGATTACTGAATGATAATTAAAAAAAATTATGGTATCCAACTTTAATGTGCGTGAAATGAAAATATAAGACGGATGTGTGGAAAAATAGAAATGATAAATGAAGAAATAATTATATTAAAAAAGTAACGAGAGGGTCATCTATCAAAAGTAAGGATTATAGAAAATAGACTTTTGTGGTTTGGGCATATATAATGAAGGTTAGAAAATGCACTAAACAAACAAATAGATGGAATTAATGTTTAAGGATTAGATAGAAGAAAGAGTAGACCTAAGGTAGCATGGATAAAAATTATTCAATATGATTTTGGTAGATAAGGTTTAACACTTCAATTAACACTCAATAGAACAATTGAGAAAAGAAGATACATAAATCTAATACTAGATAGTTGGGTTAAAGCTAGTGATGATGATGACTGATAGATCACCGTCCAAAAAATAACAATAAAAAAATATATATATTACATGTTTCAAGATGATAAGGTAACACAATAGAAACAAGGATATAACCTTATAAAACAAATCTTCAACTTCCCATTCACGAATATCCAAAGGAAGGTTGCCAACATATATGGTACGTCCTGCACGTCCGCTCATCTCTGAAGGCTAAATAACCTGTCAAGACGAACAAAGTCTTAAAATGATACCAATATCTACATCCATGATTAGACGATCCAATACTGGCAATATTATGGGTTCTAAAATGTTATAAATATGCTTGTTAACAGGAAACCGAGAGTCAAATCTATGAGGCAAACCAATAGAACAATCCTTGATGTGAACAGTGCTCCAAAAGCTCCAATGGTGCATTTTCTCCAAAGGGCTCCATACATGTAAAAAAACTGACATAAACATTGACCATTTCATTCTCTATGATTCATAGAGTAGAGCTCCACTCCTCTCTGTATTTAAGAATCAGCTCTATCAAATATCATTATTACTCCACCCAGATTTTTCACCCTCCTCTAAAGCCCTAGAACCAGCTGCAAAGCTCCTATGTATCCCATCAGCCTTCATCTATCATGAAGAAAGCATCTGTTACAGGATCAGTGAGGTTGCCAAAACATGCATGTACACACCTTAAAGAGGTTTCCTAACAAAAGTTCATCGGAAACAGAAGTCGGAAGCATAGGCATGACCTTAAAAAAGCAGAACAAAGTAAACTAGAACATGATTGATGTTTACCCGCAAAAAAATATGAACATAGATAAAAAAAAACTAGATCAAGAATAACACAACACGGATGAAAGGCAAGATGGACTCTGTTAGTGAGAGAATCCTAGTCTCTTAAAAATAATCTTCATTGGGAGAGTAAGCCGCTGTACTCATGTAACTTTAAAATTTACATCCGTTTACTAACAAGGGCAAGGAATCCCCACATTCAAGCAGAAACTATGCAGGATAGCCAGATTTGAATCTTAATATTAATCGCAGTAAGCAAACAGAATATTATAAAAAAACACTTTATAATGAGTCTCTACTGAAGTCGAGATCCCTTTATATCACCAAAATGAAACCCATTACCGTTAAAACGAACCTAGAAAACCAGATCCTCGCTAGACTACAAAGCATTCATGAAAGTCATGATCATCTTAAATTATGTCCCGTTACAACTCACTGGATTGGAAAAAACTATAAATCAACGTCTCAGATCACGACCCTGTAAACGATAATCTGATGTGCTTGACAATAAAGGCCTACTTCATCATAGGAACTGATGGACCTTAATTGCAGCTGAATTGAAAGGAAGGATATGCCTACTACCGGAAGCAAGTGGGAGTCGACTTTCTTCACCCGTTTGGACACCGATGATAAGAATTAGGGTTTCGTTGCTGCGGGGTCTTATGTCGAGATTCGTCGCGCGACTATGCCGCCCTTTATTAAACCAAAAGTGGCGTGGTTCACGCGTGTGAAAGTAATAAGTTGATCTGGGCTGAAAATGAAAACTATGAAATGGTGCGGTAATTTTCGGGAATTTTGCATGTTCATTCTATTAATTAAAGTGTTACGATAAATGTAATTTAATATGGATAAATAATCAGCACAAACTTTAGGGCCTGTTTGGGAGGGCTTTTCAGAAAGGAGAATGAGTGGTGGCAAAAGGACGGTAGGAAAATGCGTTTTTCAAAAATATCTATTGCAAAAGAAGATCTGTTTGGGTGAACTCTTTTTGCATAGATTTTCAAACTTAGGTGAAATATAAATGAGCTAGACACCAAAAACACAAAGCAACGCATGAGAAAGAACCATGCGTTACAAATTTGACGTTACATTTCCAAATCTCACGGTCCAAATATGTCCTTGAATATCTGACAGATGTTTTAATAAGAAATCCCTCATCTATAACCAGAAAAGCCCTGATGGACCGCCCGATCTATTCCCGCATTCCGTGCGTTGAGCGCAGGAAAATTTTTCACAAGGGTGCACGGTCTCCGGAACATTTTCTATCTCTCACTCTCTGGCGAAATTTTTCGGTCCAGGCCCCGGGCGTAGATATGTGTCTGGGGCCCACGGGATTTTGACACCTGGCAGCATATTACGATTTTTTTAATCGCGGGAACGTGCATTTGGTTTCGTTCTCGCGCCAGGTGAAAAATAATAACATAGATCGTTCTTCGATTGTGCTATCCAATTATTCATACTTGGCCGAAGATGCTCGTTATTCGATAGTACTATCCAAACATTCATGCTTGGTCGGAGTTGTAACACTCAAACCTAGTTTTATAATAAATCAGCAGTCCGGTCGGGCCCCGTATTAAGAAGTAAACTAAGGAGCAGTAATAAATTTGATACATAGCATACATAAATGAAAACTTACAACGGAAACAGTAAATGAAGCTAAGAGTAAAAAAGGTACCTCAATTTTTGATTCACAGAGCCAACTAAAAATGAAAAGAGACATAAATCTGAATTACTGAATTCTTAAACATAGTCGGATACAAAGAAAATCTTAAACATTTAGGTTACACTTAGCTCATGAAAGAAAATAGTACAGTGCTAAAAAGAAAAACAACTGAATGAAAAGCAAACTATAAATAGAGGTCCGCAAACGCTTATCTTATGTGTAACTCCCCACATGTGACCCATGTAATGAAATACCCAAAAATGGATCAGCCCATTGGAGAGTAAGAAAAATCAGTTTTCCTAGTAACACTAAAAATAATTTAAAAAAATAAACATGAGTGCATATTTTTTTGAAATAATATTTTATAATGAGGAAAGATGTACTACAATTCTATAAATGCTTTTCTATCAAAATAGTGTAAGCATAAATGTTTGTTCTAGTGTAATCATATTATGCATTTTAATTCAAGTTTTGGAAAAAAATTAATTGCAGGGATTTCTAGATTTCGGAATATACTTGAATTATATGTGTTTTATGCTTGTACTTCTTTATATTCTAGATTGAGTAGCTTCTTAAGCGCATTCTAACGATCTGAGTCCATACTAACGAAAGCAGGTGTTCTAGTATCTCATGAATACGAACTCGCATCTACTAATTTTCTAACTGGAGTGTCGTTTCCCAAAACTTGAGGCTCATACGGTCTGCTACGCCCTATGAGTAAGATAGTGTGTCTCTATCTATCACGAGAGAAAGTCTCGATCGTGTCTCCTAATTATTTTATGTTCGACTTAAGGATTGCATATTCTATTATTATGGTTGTTTCTTAGATCATGTCTCCCACTAAACTGGCTCATCCACGTAGGCAGATGATTTAATATTTATTTATAAGACTAGCATAATACTTGTTTTCATACGGCATACAACTTCATAAATTTATAAGTCCACGAGTGACAGTGCACGGGGGAGAGCAAGGGAGGCGACCTGCTCCCTGCTCGCCCAGCCCCAGCAAGAGGGCGAGCGAGGGAGGCGGCCTGCCCCCTGCTCGCCCAGCCCTAGTAGGGGGCGAGCGAGGGAGACGGCCTGCCCCCTGCTCGCCCAGCCCTAGTAGGGGGCGAGCGAGGGAGACGGCCTGCCCCCTGCTCGCCCAGCCCTAGTAGGGGGCGAGCGAGGGAGACGGCCTGCCCCCTACTCGCCCAGCCCCAGTAGGGAGGCGAGCGAGGGAGGCGGCCTACCCCCTGCTCGCCCAGCCCCAGTAAAAGGGGCGAGCGAGGGAGGTGGCCTGCCCCCTACTCGCCCAGCCCAGTAAAGGGGGCGAGCGAGGGAGGCGGTCTGCCCCATGCTCCCCCAGCCCCAGTAAAGGGGGCGAGCGAGGGAGGCGGCCTGTCCCATGCTCGCCCAGCCCCAGTAAAGGGGGCGAGCGAGCGAGGCGGCATGTCCCCTACTCGCCCGGCCCCAGAGGGGGTCTGCGTTCAGCATCTCAGAACGGCGGGATTTGGCTGCTAGCAGACCAATCCTGGGGGCATTTTTGCAATCTCTTAGGCCAGAATCTGGTTATTGGCAGACCAAGCTCGGAAATCTATAAATAGGACCAAGGGGGCACCTTTTGTGGCATTACTCTCTTTGGGCTACTCTCTCCCTAGGTTTCTTTGGTGGAGGAGAGTGCCTCCAAGGGTGCCCAAGCTCAACATTGGCTTGGGAGGGGAAGCGCTCTAAGATCTTCCGGATGTGTGGTGGGACCTCCTCGCTGAGCCCTTGGTCTCGTTCCTAGTTCTCTAAGCCTTCAACCTAGCGCTCTCCCTTGAGAGAAGTAAGTGTGAGGTCACCCCTTTTTTGGGACCCCGAACTCCACAAGAGACCAAGTATTGATTTCAACATTTATGGTGCGGTGAGCGTGGACAGTGGCCATCACAGAAAATCTCAAGCTGAGCTCCATGGCTGGAGATGGAGGAGATGGATCTGACCCAGGCCACCCGCAACCGCCGGTGGCAGTGGCGACGGTAGAGATGCTGGCAGATCTCAAGAGGGACCTGCTCGGGGATTTTTAGTGTGCTCTCGCCATGGCACTTGTGGGTCTCGCACCCCCTTCGCCCCAGGTGGCCCCTCCAGCCGGAGTTGGCGAGAACTCCCCGGGGGAGAAGGCAGGGAAGCAGGCCGCGTCCCAGGCACCAGAGCAAGACCTCGAAGGGTGGGAACTTTTCCCCAGCCCAGCGAGTGCGAGCGGGATCCCGGGCAGTGGGGTCCCAGTGAGTGTCCCCTCGGTAAGGGCGAGGCTGGTAGGAGTCGGGTCGCCCGGGGAGCTCGCAGGGAGAGTGGAGCAGGTCAGGGGGTGAAGGGGGGGGGGGGGGGGGGGGGGGGGTGTAAGACCCCGTTTTTTTTTTTGCAAAAACCACCGGGTCTTAGGCCCAGAACCGCCGTTTTGCGGTGACACCTTCACTCGGGAAGGTCGCCACCACAAAACGCCGATTCTGCCGGCCAAATCGATCACGAAGAAAAGTACAATAAAGAGTAAGACAAGTCCACAGAATCACATGAATTAAAACCATAGAGGTAAATGTCCACATATATTAACTGAATAAAAGAGACAGCAAGGGTTACAATAATAAAAGGGGCTCTTGCCCTGTACATCATTTCCTCACTACAAGATCACTCGCGGAAGCTAACTCCTAAGCAAAACTAAAGCTAATCGTCACCGACACTGAAACCGGAGCACTCTGACCTGACTGACCCATCCCTGCAGACTCCGGGCTCCAATGGTGCTGCAACACTGGATGCTTCTTCTCTTTTGACCTGCGGTTGCTGCCTCGCAGTCCACGTTTACGTCTTCGCCATTGGCCTCCTGGTCGCTGTACTGGAGGGGTTCCACTCATCATGGGACATCTGACCCGAGTATGTCCTGGCTGGTGACAATGGTAGCATGGCCGTGGGATCCACCACGTCGGATCCTGCTGTACCTGTTCCTTGAAGGGTGCTGCATCTCTTCGAACTCCTAAAATGATAAGGTACACCGACCGTCAGTCAAAATGACTCAGCCAATTCCCCACCCCTCCCCCAATGGCTCCTAGGCACCGTATGGGAGGAGGAAGCGGAGGACATTCAAGGGGTAAGTACAAGAGCAGATGACGGCGGATCTACCACTAAACAGGAGTTTATATGAATGAAGCAGAAAGTAAGCATAGTAAAGAACATGTAAAGAATAGTAAGCAGTATATATAATGACAGGGAAAATAATACAAAAGTAACCATTGATTTATAGGAATGCCCATACAAACCTATAGACCAAGGGGTCGTTTAGCAGGGCCTACCGTATAAGAAGTCCCATAACCGACTTATACGTTAGGGGTAGGTTGAATGCAATGATTATGCTATGGAATGCAAAGAATGCTGTTATGCTATGATCATGCAAGTGCAACACACACACTTCGACTCTATGCGCATAGACCTTTAGTTCCCCCTTTTTGGAGCGAGCTAGACTCCCAGGATACTCCCGTAGTGGCAAACGGAAGTGGTGGGTTGGGCCCCGCCCACCTCTAGGTTGGCATTCACACTACCCAACCTAGACATATTGTACGCCTCCACTATACCCGCGGAGCGTCTGCGTACTCTTGCTGACTGGACCGCCAGACTATCAAGGCTAAGTGTAAAACCACACTCGCCGAGTCAACGTATTGACGTCGGTGTGAACGACCGTCCAATACCGAAGACCCACCACCTTCAGTGCACATGCAACATGTTCTACTTTCTATCTCTGAGCCATGAGTTCCCCGGGCTAACCCGCCCGCCATCAATAACCTTCCGAGCCAAAAGCTCCCCGGGCTAACCTGCCCGTCATCAATAACCTTCCGAGCCATAAGCTCACCAGACTAACTAGTCTGCTGCAACAACCACCGAGCCCACCGCTCGGACAACCAATCCAACTAAACTTCCGAAACCACAGGGTGTGGATGAGTGTGTTATTAGTTAATCTTGTACAATGCCTTACTCCTATGAGTTAGGGTTAGTCTTGGACTTCCCGAGGGTTACCCTGTGAGGGGCTCGCTACGGTACTAGGAACCACTACGGGATGACACCCCAAAGTTCCCATTCCCAAGACACTTAATGTCTTTAGTTACTACCCATAAGAAACCCTCTTAACATTTCACCCGGTCTAAACCTAAGTGCTTTTAGGTCCTAATAGACAAAAGATGATCTTTCGTCAACCACAGGACGACCCACCCCAAGGGTGGCACCCCACCACCCTAGGACTCATCAAACCTTAATTCTTTCCAAGGGTCCTCTCATATCCATATGATTACCATCAGACCCTCACATCTCCAATCAATATAGTCCCAAGGCCTACAACTCCGAAACTACCAATTTGCTAAACGTAGACCACCCTTAACGTTTTGATCCTCATGAAGGGAAGTACATTAATTAATCAACTCTATGACCCAATATTCTCACTGGGGGTCCATGACACTGATTTAAGATCAATTCCAGAGTTCCAGAATTTTTCCCATATTATTAATATTTAAAACCATTTTTCCCAAGGACAACTTCCTAGGGTTTGAACTACAAGTGCACCTTTCTGACTTCCAATGCCCCTCCAAATTTTTACATAAATCAAAAGTACCTATTAATCAGTAGTCATGAAATCTTAGGGAAAACCAGCAAGATTTACTATTTTTAAAAATTCCAAAACTCATTTATTACCAATAAACTCCAAAGGAGGTACCCTCATATGATCTCTAAACCTTACGCAAATTTATACAGAGGTGTATCTTACTAAAATATTCAGGTTTACCAAGTTTGACCACATAACACAGAGGTTACATTTGTAATTTCCTCAATGGATATATTTGTAAATAATTCCAAAATGAACTAGAGATACCAAAAATATTGATCCATAAATTATGAGAAAATTACAGTGGGTACATATTGGTATGAAAATACAACCAGCAAAGTTTCATGTCATTACAGAGATCTAACACCCTAAATTCAATCATCCCAAAAATTGCCAACAATGTGAAATATTACAATTTGGACCTCCAAAAGTTTTCTCCTGGTCTAACCAAATCTTCCAGAGATTTATAACATTAAAACTAAGTTTGTGACAGAAGGTGGTAAACCATTAAGTAATATTTCTCCCTAAAACCCAAAACCCTAATTATTTACAAATCTACCTAAGGGTTTATTACCTAGGTTTGACAACTCCAAACCTCTTCAAATTCACAAGGGAGGCTCCTCTGGTCACTATGACCTTCCCTCCAAAATTTTAGGTCAAACCATTAAGGTTTGACCCTACTTCCTTCTTTAGCCTCTAATTGCACCCCATTAGGGTTTAACCTAGGGTTAGGGTCAAAACTTCACCAACTCCACTCAAATTTCTTGTGAGGGTAGTATATCACTTATAACACTCATAGGAGTTCAACACACCCCTCTCCAAGGACAAACTCCCCTATGTCCTTCACAACCCCAAATTCCACCCCATAGGGATCAACCCTATGACCTTGAGCAAAACAACTCCAATGCTCACCAAACTCCTCTTGGGGTCTCAACTTCATCCCACTGATCTTCCTAAGAAGTCTCAAGCCTCAAAGGACCTAATTGGCCAATGATTCTCCACTTGGCTATTTGCACCCCAAGGTACTCCTACCCCAAGTCCTAGGGCAAACCCACTCCCCAATACTCCATAACACTCTTGGAGGTGTCTTGGGTGATATTAGGGCAGTGGACAAGGATCCACTCCTTTTGGAGGTGGTTTATCATGAAAAACCCTAAATGTCCCCTAAGCACAATTTTTCCCCTTAATGAACAAAACTTTGGTCTAAAGGTTACCCAACCAAAAGAGCTCCAATTGAGTTGATATTTTATCTAGGGGTTTATCATGACCCTAATAACCCCCCACCAAAATTTGGTGGAGATTGAAGGTCATTTGACCCTCCAATTAATTTGTGCAAGGATTATTAAATTTCTACAAAAACTTTAGGAAAATTAACTCCTAAAAATCTGATACTCAAACCTAACCTAGGTATAGGACATATGGATGCTTAGCCAAAATATCAACTACATTAGATGTGCCATTTAAGAGTTATCCTGGTTTAAAGGTCTGGTTTGAGTTTTGACCAGCCTCACTAGAATGAGTGTTGTGGGTCCAATACTTAACCAAATAGCTTGATTTCACTCCCATTAGAAAGTAGACACCAAGGCCTACAAAAGTTATCTCTGGGCATTTTTCGAATTATGGCCCCTAAGGGCCTTAAAATCGGGTCACAAAATCTGTCACAAAGTGTGACATAATACACATAATAATAATAATAATCATTTCATTCATACATTTGATTCCCGCACGAATCTTGAAGCAATTCGGACGGCATCGGGTCGTCTTCTCCAGCGAATCGACGGCTGCGATAGCCCGCGCCTGGGCCGTCTTCAACCTTGATTTCCCGGCCACCCTCGCATCCCCTCGGCCGGCAAGTGCCACCACCACCTCCGTTGAGGTGGTGGCCGGCGATAGGAGGTCGTTTGCCGGCCGGTGGTGGCCGGAGTAGGGGTTTCGGGAAGGAGGAATATGCTCGAAAACGAGCACCTTTGGGTGCACGATTCGAGCCCGTTTGAACTCGAATCAAGCCCCAGTTAGATTATGATCTAACCACTGAGAGAGGAGAAGAGGATTGGACCTTGCTTGAAGCTTGAAACCTTGCCGATTGGGAACTCGCCATTGCCGACCTCCATGGTTTCCGAGTTCTGCAACCACCACATAGAGGAGCCCGATTCCTTCAGGTAAGTGGGGGGAAACGTTCCTCTCTGCCCGGTGAAGCTTTTAAAGGCTTCAATTGAGGGAGGGGAAGAGCCATGGCATGAATTGCCATTATCACCATTAATGGTGGAAGTCGGCCATGGTGAAATTCCAAGTGATTCACCCCTAGGAGGCCGGGAAACGACTGGGAACTTCTCCCCTTCCCTTGGGGAGTTGAGTCCAGCCATTAATGGGGAGGAATGAAGGGGGTTTCATCTTCCTCCATTGATGGCTTCACCTTTCTCTCTCTTCCACATTGGATTTTCTCTCTCCTAGTCCTCAAGGCCGACTCATTTCTCTCTCCTGGGTTAATTAGCAGTCAAGGGTGCTGGTCAAGAGGTCAATTTGGGTTTGGCCCAAAGGGATTGGGCTAGGTTTAAGAGATTTGACCTAAATTGGGCAATTTTGACTTTTGGTCAAATTGGCCAATTGGGTGACCCTATGATAGGGCTTTTGGGTCCATTGAACTCCAAATTAGGTTTAGAAACTAGTGGTGGGGTCAATTTGGTCACATGAGTCTTGGTTGACCCAATTTAAGCTGATTTGACCAAAACAGGCTAAGTTGACTTTGGTCAAATTGAGCCCTAGGGTTGACCCAGTCATGGGGCTTTTTGGTCCACTGGGTCCCCTATGACATGGTAACCCTAAGGGTAGGGTCAATTTATCATGGTGATGGTCAATTAGGGCACTTTGTGAAGAATTGCCATTTTTGACCTAAAGGGGCATTTTGGTCAATTTGCACCCATAAGGGTCCCATGATGGGGCTTTTAGGTCCACTAGGTCTCTCATGATATTCTAGACCTAGATGAGTGGTCAATTTGGCATGGTGAAGGTTAATTGACTCTAATTTGGCTAATTTGACCATTTTAGGGTTAGGGTTGACTTTGGTCAATTTGGCCTCTTTGGTTGACCCCAATGGGCCCTTGGTGCCCTAAGGGGGCCCCTAAAGAGTTAGGGATACTAAGGTGGTGTCAAATGGTCAAGTTGATGCCCTAAAGTCCAACCCTAAGTTTGGTCACTGGAAATTGCTATTTGCAGACCAAGGTGGTTTTCTTCTTCTCACCTCAATTCACAAGGCCTTGGGTTCTTCCTATGGTTTTGTCGTGACAAAACCATCTTAGGGGTCTAGCTGTCTGGGGGATGTTACAAATCCCAATAAACAAAAAAAATAATTTCGTCCTCGAAATTCAGGTTAGGCTTGCGGGGTCTTCACCGCGAGTGACTGAACGTAACATCCCCTTAGGAATTAAGGTTAAACCTGACTCGAAGAGCACCGACTATCTTTGCCACACCAGCTCCAGTGGCTCCAAGTTGTGCTCCTCCTAACCCTAATTTTACCTCATGTCTTAACCTCTGTAATCTTCTTGCGCCGCAAGACTCACACCGTCGCATCATCTATCCTGACCGGGGTGACCTAGCTACCTTGGTCGATCTATCCTCGAACTTTTAACCTGGGCAGACTCTTATGCCTCCTAAAGTTTTCTTCTCACATTCAAATTCTTACTCTTTCAGGTACGTCCGCACAATCAATCATCCCTACTCTACAACTTTTCCAGTTCTTACTATCGATGGAATTAATCTAATCGTCTAGCGTCCCAATCATCTTCAAAAATTAATGGGGGGGCACTTGTGAACCTTTAAGAGTATATGCTAACCAATCATAATAGTAAGATGACTCCCGATCATTTTCTACGTGCAGTTTGAGTCATAAGGGCAAAATTTTGATACCTTAGGATTTTTCACAAGTCAATTTCATCAAGGAAGTATCATCACGCTTATTTCATCAAAGTCCTGTCACTTCCACCTATGCTAGTCTTGATCACTCTCAAATGGTCTAAAGCGAGATAAACTTAGATCATTCTTACCATAGTGAAATCAAACACTATATTCCAAATCTAACAAGTCATCGTCTAAGATCTCTGGTTATTTATCCTCTAAGTTCACAAGGTATAAAGCTATTATTGTAGATAAAATTTTCTACCATGACAGAGCGTGATTTCTAACAAGTCATAAGTTAATCACTTCCGAATTCCCCCAACCACAGGAGCTTTCAAATTTACTTACTACTTATAAGATCTACTTTCCGCCCTTAACTTCTATACATCAACATCCCTAATTGATTAATCCTGACGTCTTTACATTTCCCAAGCCTCAACTAAGGGCAAGTTGTTGTCCGACCCAAATGATGTCTATCCATTGCCCTGGTACTTCTACCGGTCATCATTCCAAACATACTGTTACACCGTCTCATCTTCTTTTAAGTAACATTGAGTAAGATCGACTTCAAAATCATATTGCTCACGACACAAAATTTCTAACTTAAGTTCAAGGGAAATCCAAGTCTGTCATTAATTTGTCCAATAAATAGAAGGGTACGCCCCAATAAACAAAGGACAAGCCCCCAATAAACAAAAGACAAGCCCCCAATAAACAAAAGATAAGCCACTATCTATTTTGGGCTGAGTACCTTCAATATCACCAAGTTATATATGCAATCAATTCTAGGGCATACAACCTTAGACTTGGGGTTCTATCCATTGCCCTGGTACTTCTACCGGTCATCATTCCAAACATACTGTTACACCGTCTCATCTTCTTTTAAGTAACATTGAGTAAGATCGACTTCAAAATCATACTGTTCACGACACAAAATTTCTAACTTAAGTTCAAGGGAAATCCAAGTCTGTCATTAATTTGTCCAATAAATAGAAGGGTACGCCCCAATAAACAAAGGACAAGCCCCCAATAAACAAAAGACAAGCCCCCAATAAACAAAAGATAAGCCACTATCTATTTTGGGCTGAGTACCTTCAATATCACCAAGTTATATATGCAATCAATTCTAGGGCATACAACCTTAGACTTGGGGTTCTATCTTGGGGCTCACTGGTGTACTCCACACCTTAGACTCTTCTAGGTACCTTCTATGACCTCCTTATCAGGGTCAACATGTCACCCAATCCCAAACGAGTCCCTTCTGAGCTTCAATTCTTATCCGACCCTCGGTGTTTTCCACGGTGGTTGTCTTAATGTAATCATGTCACTGATACGAGGGTTGAGTCTACAAGTCTCACACCATTCTGCTTATGTGTCAATCTCTCTTTCTCTAGCCTCTTTTGGGTATCCTCGTACCTTCACCAAAAGTTATACTTACGGTCTATTTCAGACTAGGTCATGGTATAAATTGTCAAAGTAAGTCACGTGTCCTAGCGGGGTTGAGTCTAACACATTGACTAAAAGACTATCTAAAGAGATCTTTGTAGCCGGAGGTATTCCCTGCTGGGGGCAGGGTTCGTCGCAGGCTACAAAAGAAAACTTGACGCTCGTAGGGAAAATAACTAAGAAGATTCAGTTAAAAGTGGACCTTTTCAATGTGATTCACATATGGGCACACCACCGCTTCCGCTGCTTAGTTTGTCCTCAAACTAAGCTCGTGCGGGGTGGCCCAGGGTTTTGTGGACTTCTTTTCTTCGGATCGAGGTTTCCTCTGATACCACTTGTAAGACCCCATTTTTTTTTTCTTTTAAACATCCGGGTCTTAGGCCCAGAACCGCCGCTTTGCGGTGACACCTTCACTCGGGAAGGTCGCCACTACAAAACGCCGATCCTGCCGGCCAAATCGATCACAAGAAAAGTTCATAAAAGAGAAGACAAGTCCACAGAATCACATGAATTATAAACCATAAAGGTAAATGTCCACAGATAATAACTGAATAAAAGATATTACAAAGGTTACAATAATGAAGGGGGGGGGGGGCTCTTGCCCTGTACATCATTTCCTCACTACAAGATCACTCGCGGAAGCTAACTACTAATCACTCACAGATCCTGAATCCTGTGCTCCTGTACTAGACTGGCCCGCCTCCGTCTGCTCCGGCCTCTGGTGCTGCTGCGTCTCCTCGATTTCCTAAAATGATATGGTCCACCGACCGTTAGTCAAAAAGACTAAGTCAACAATCCCCCGCCCCTAAACCCGTGGCTCCTAGGCACCGAGCGGGGAGGAGTGAAAAGGAGGACCAAAGGCAGAGTGGAAACAAGCAGGTGACAGTGGTACATGAAATGATTCTACTCTACACATGTGTATATATATATGAAGCAGTAAATAAGCATAGTAAGGAGCAAGTAAAGTATAGAAAAGCTGTATGTAAATAGACAGGTAAGGTAATATAATAATAATCATTTCATTCATACATTTGATTCCCGCACGAATCTTGAAGCAATTCGGACGGCATCGGGTCGTCTTCTCCAGCGAATCGACGGCTGCGATAGCCCGCGCCTGGGCCGTCTTCAACCTTGATTTCCCGGCCACCCTCGCATCCCCTCGGCCGGCAAGTGCCACCACCACCTCCGTTGAGGTGGTGGCCGGCGATAGGAGGTCGTTTGCCGGCCGGTGGTGGCCAGAGTAGGGGTTTCGGGAAGGAGGAATATGCTCGAAAACGAGCACCTTTGGGTGCACGATTCGAGCCCGTTTGAACTCGAATCAAGCCCCAGTTAGATTATGATCTAACCACTGAGAGAGGAGAAGAGGATTGGACCTTGCTTGAAGCTTGAAACCTTGCCGATTGGGAACTCGCCATTGCCGACCTCCATGGTTTCCGAGTTCTGCAACCACCACATAGAGGAGCCCGATTCCTACAGGTAAGTGGGGGGAAACGTTCCTCTCTGCCCGGTGAAGCTTTTAAAGGCTTCAATTGAGGGAGGGGAAGAGCCATGGCATGAATTGCCATTATCACCATTAATGGTGGAAGTCGGCCATGGTGAAATTCCAAGTGATTCACCCCTAGGAGGCCGGGAAACGACTGGGAACTTCTCCCCTTCCCTTGGGGAGTTGAGTCCAGCCATTAATGGGGAGGAATGAAGGGGGTTTCATCTTCCTCCATTGATGGCTTCACCTTTCTCTCTCTTCCACATTGGATTTTCTCTCTCCTAGTCCTCAAGGCCGACTCATTTCTCTCTCCTGGGTTAATTAGCAGTCAAGGGTGCTGGTCAAGAGGTCAATTTGGGTTTGGCCCAAAGGGATTGGGCTAGGTTTAAGAGATTTGACCTAAATTGGGCAATTTTGACTTTTGGTCAAATTGGCCAATTGGGTGACCCTATGATAGGGCTTTTGGGTCCATTGAACTCCAAATTAGGTTTAGAAACTAGTGGTGGGGTCAATTTGGTCACATGAGTCTTGGTTGACCCAATTTAAGCTGATTTGACCAAAACAGGCTAAGTTGACTTTGGTCAAATTGAGCCCTAGGGTTGACCCAGTCATGGGGCTTTTTGGTCCACTGGGTCCCCTATGACATGGTAACCCTAAGGGTAGGGTCAATTTATCATGGTGATGGTCAATTAGGGCACTTTGTGAAGAATTGCCATTTTTGACCTAAAGGGGCATTTTGGTCAATTTGCACCCATAAGGGTCCCATGATGGGGCTTTTAGGTCCACTAGGTCTCTCATGATATTCTAGACCTAGATGAGTGGTCAATTTGGCATGGTGAAGGTTAATTGACTCTAATTTGGCTAATTTGACCATTTTAGGGTTAGGGTTGACTTTGGTCAATTTGGCCTCTTTGGTTGACCCCAATGGGCCCTTGGTGCCCTAAGGGGGCCCCTAAAGGGTTAGGGATACTAAGGTGGTGTCAAATGGTCAAGTTGATGCCCTAAAGTCCAACCCTAAGTTTGGTCACTGGAAATTGCTATTTGCAGACCAAGGTGGTTTTCTTCTTCTCACCTCAATTCACAAGGCCTTGGGTTCTTCCTATGGTTTTGTCATGACAAAACCATCTTAGGGGTCTAGCTGTCTGGGGGATGTTACAGGGGGAGCCCATTCTGCGAGTTGGTGCTCTCGGCACCACTCCCCGAGGGGTTCAGGGAGCCGGCCATGATGTTGTATACCGGCAAGGATGACCCCATTCAACACTTGCAGTGGTTCGAGGACGTGGTCTCCATCAGGCCCATGTCGGACGCTTTCAAGTGTCGACTCTTCGCAACCACTTTGAAGGAGAAGGCCCGAGACTGGTTTCACCAGCTGCCCACGGGATCGATCTATGCTTTCAAGGACCTGCGTCGTAGCCTTTTGCTTCGCTTCTCGACCTCGATGAAGAGGAAGAAGGATGCTGAGGTGCTTTTCAAGATCAAGCAGGGGCCATGAGAGTCATTGGCCCATTATGTGAACAGATTCCAGGAGGAAGTCCTGCTTGTCCAGGAGGTACCCGGGTTCACCCTCCAGCTTGCCTTCACGGTGGGGCTGCAGGAGGGATTCTTCAAAATGAGCCTGAAGCGGAAGGCCCCCTTGTCCTTTGTGGAGCTGATGGAAAGGGCGGCGGAGGAGATCGAGAGCGAGGCAGCCAACCCGGAGTTCGCGAAAAAGTTGGCGAAGCTGGGTGAGTCGGAGCCGAGACCACAGGAGGTCAGGAAAAGGGATGAGCTGAGAGCTCCAGAGCCATGGGGGAGGAAGGGCCCAAGACCACTCCTCCTCCCGCCTCATCACGCCATGGTCATTGGCTGGGGGAGAAGGAGGAGAGCCAGAAAAGCTGAAAGAAGAGGAAGGGGAGGGGATAGGGTGACGTTACCCTACTGTGACTTCCACCAGGAGGAAGGTCACGCGACGTCCGCCTGCCCAGAGTTTTTGGAAATGAGGGGGACAAGGGATCCGATGCAGCAACAACAACAACCGGTGGGGATCGAGGGGAACCTTGTCGGGGAGTAGGAGACGAATGAGAGGCAGAAGCGATGTCCCGAGTTAAGCGGTGACGACCAGAAACATTTCTACCCTTAAATTCATGTAGTACGATGGTTTACTTTCAATCCTAGTTTTTTCTTGCATGTAACATGATGACTAATCTGATGAAAGGTTTCAAAAGTACTTAGCCCCGATGCTGGCCCGCTGACCAGGCTCCCACCAAGCTGGCAGGGCCGAGGATCGCTCGGTGGCAGGAATGTTTCAAAAGTACTTAGCCCCGATGCTGGCCTGCTGACCAGGCTCCCACCAAGATGACAGGGTTGAGGATCGCTCGGTGGCAGGAAGGTTTCAAAAGTACTTAGCTCCGATGATGGCCCGCTGACCAGGCTCCCACCAAGCTGGCAGGGCCGAGGATCGATCGGTGGCGGGAAGGTTTCAAAAGTACTTAGCCCCGATGATGGCCCACTGGTCAGACTCCCACCAAGCTGGCAGGGTCGAGGATCGCTCGGTGGCCGGAAGTTTTTCAAAGTACTTAGCCCCAATGCTGGCCTGCTAACAAGGCTCCCACAAAGCTGGCAGGGTTGAGGGTCGCTCGGTGGCAGGAAGGTTTTCAAAGTACTTAGCCCCGATGCTGGCCCGCTGATCAGGCTCCCACTAAGCTGACAGGGCCGAGGATCGCTCGGTGGCCGGAAGTTTTTCAAAGTACTTAGCCCCGATGCTGGCCCGCTAACCGGGCTCCCACCAAGCTGGCAGGGTCGAGAATCACTCGGTGGCCGGAAGTATTTCAAAGTACTTAGCCCCATGCTAACCAGGCTCCCACCAAGCTAGCAGGGTCGAGGGTCGCTCAGTGGCGGGAAGGTTTTCAAAGTACTTAGCCCCGATGCTGGCCCGCTGACCAGGCTCCCACCAAGCTGGCAGGGACAAGGATCGCTCGGTGGCCAGAAGTTTTTCAAAGTACTTAGCCCCGATGCTGGCCCACTGACCAGGCTCCCACCAAGCTAGCAGAGCCGAGGATCGCTCGGTGGCCAGAAGTTTTTCAAAGTACTTATCCCCGATGCTGGCCCGCTGACCAGACTTCCACCAAGCTGGCAGGTCCGAGGATCGCTCGGTGGCCGGAAGTTTTTCAAAGTACTTAGCCTCGATGTTGGCCTGCTGACCAGGCTCCCACCAAGCTGGCAGGGCCGAGGATCGCTCGATGGCCGAAAGTTTTTCAAAGTACTTAGCCCCGATGCTGGCCTGCTGACCAGACTCCCACCAAGCTGGCAGGACTGAGGATCGCTCGGTGGTGGGAAGTTTTTCAAAGTACTTAGCCCCGATGCTGGCCCGCTGACCAGGCTCCCACCAAGCTGATAGGGCCGAGGATCGCTCAGTGGCCGGAAGTTTTTCAAAGTATTTAGCCCCGATGCAAGGGAGGCGGCCTGCCCCCTGCTCGCCCAGCCCTAGTAGAGGGGTGAGCATGGGAGGCGACCTGTCTCCTGCTCTCCCAGCCCCAGCAAGGGGGCGAGCGAGGGAGGCGACCTGCCCCCTGCTCGCCCAGCCCCAGTAGGGGGGCGAGCGAGGGAGGCGGCCTGCCCCCTACTCGCCAAGCCCCAACAAGGGGGCGAGCGAGGGAGGCAGCCTGCCCCTGCTCGCCCAGCCCTAGCAAGAGGGCGGGCGAGGGAGACGGCCTGCCCCTGCTCGCCCAGCCTAGTAGGGGGGCGAGCGAGGCAGGCGACCTGGCCCCTGCTCGACCAGCCCCAGTAAAGGGGGCGAGCGAGGGAGGCGGTCTGCCCCCTGCTCGCCCAGCCCAGTAAGGGGGGCGAGCGAGGGAAGCGGCCTGCCCCCTGCTCGCCCAGCCCCAGTAAAGGGGGCGAGCGAGGGAGGCGGCCTGCCTCCTGCTCGCCCAGCCCAGTAAGGGGGGGGGGGGGGGGAGAGCGAGGGAAGCGGCCTGCCCCCTGCTCGCCCGGCCCCAGAGGGGGTCTGCGTTCATCGTCTTAGAACGACGAGATTTGGCTGTTAGCAGGCCAATCCTAGGGGCATTTTTGTAATCTCTTAGGCCAGAATCTGGCTATTGGCAGACCAAGCTCGGAAATCTATAAATAGGACCAAGGAGGCACCTTTTGGGGCATCACTCTCTTTGGGCTACTCTCTCCCTAGGTTTCTTTGGTGGGGGGGGGGGGGGGGGGGGGGGAGAGTTCCTCCAAGGGTGCCCAAGCTCAGCATTGGCTTGGGAGGGGAAGCGCTCTAAGATCTTTCGGGTGTGTGGTGGGACCTCCTCGCTGATCCCTTGGTCTCGTTCCTAGTTCTCTAAGCCTTCAGCCTAGCGCTCTCCCTTGAGAGAAGTAAGTGTGAGGTCACCCATTTTGGGATCCCGAACTCCAAAAGAGACCAAGTATTGGTTTCAACATGGGGGATGTCCCCCACTCGCCCCCCTTGATGGAGAGTGGGGGATGTCCCCCACTCGCCCGCCCCCTTGCTGGGGAGTGGGGGATGTCCCCCACTCGCCCCCTTGCTGGTGAGTGGGGGATGTCCCCCACTCGCCCGCCCCCCTTGCTGGCGAGTGGGGAATGTCCCCCACTCGCCCCCTTGCTGGTAAGTGGGGGATGCCCCCCCCCCACTCGCCCCCTTGCTGGTGAGTGGGGGATGCCCCCCACTCGCCACCTTGCTGGCAAGTGGGGGAAGCCCCCCACTCGCCACCTTGCTGGCAAGTGGGGGAAGCCCCCCACTCGCCCTTCTCTTACGGGTAAGGGTGGGGGTAGCACCCCCACTCATCCTTTCTCTCTGGTTTCGAGGGGTGCGAATAGTATTTTCGAGTGGCTATCCGCAGCCCATTTTCAAGAAGTCTATAAATAGACTCCCATGGGCACCTTGGGAGAGGACACCGAAAAGTCTTCCTTTCTCCCTCGCGTGTTACCTGTGAGCAAGCACCCTTACCCTCTATCCATCTAGCTGGCAGTGAGGTCTTATTGTGCTCTTCAGGGTGCCCAAGCTCAGCATTGGCTTGGGAGGGGAAACTCTCATTGATCTTCTGGGTTAGTGGTGAGACCTCCTCGCTACAGCTCAAGGGGTCTGTTCAGGTCTTCATAGGTGAAAGTTCCTTCGGCTCTTAGCGACCGGTCACGTGTTCTAGCTCAGGTGAAGTAAGGGTCAGCTGCATACCCGTTGTGAACGTCAAAGCCGGTTCTGATTTCAACAGACGACATGCTCATCTTTGCTCCTTGGATACACCAAAATGTCGTCTATGATGACGATAACAAAACGATCCAAAAACTCTCAGAACACCTGATTCATCAGGTCCATGAAGGTTGACGGTGCATTAGTCAACCCGAACGGCATGACCATAAATTCAAAGTTTTTGCATCTCTTTCGAAAAGTTGTCTTCTGGATATCCCCCTCCCGAATCCTCAACTAATGTTATCTCGATCTCAGATCTAACTTGGAGTAAGTGCAAGAACCTTCGAGCCGATCAAATAAATCATTTATCCTCAGAAGAGGATACTTATTCTTAATGGTGAGCTTGTTCTGTGACGCCATCAATGACAGGTATTACGAATTATCTTATGCTACGGAAATAAAATTATGCGTCGAAGCGACGGAAAATAAAAGTTATGATAACGAAAAATAAAGAAGTAATTAATACGTATGTGGCATACATAATGTGTTGTACGTGATTCCAAAATTAAAGTTAAGTAACAATGCATTATATAAGAAGGCCAAATTAAGAGAAACTAAATTATCTAAGAGGGTTGCAATTAACAGGAATTGATTTAATCGGCTAAATGGTTGCACCCTTAGAGGTGGTGAGTGGGAGGGCAGTTTGGGAAAATAGGGAAGGCTTCAACGGTACGCCCGTTAAAAGGAAACAAGAAGTCGCATTTATTTTCTTTCCCAGATACGCACGACGAGAACCCGACGGCAGGCGGAAGCCGCTCGATGTTGCACACTCCCGAGAGCCCATATCTCCTCCAATTTTCGTGATTTCTTCTTCTATAGAGAGGTAATCCCTTCATCTTCACTCCTCTTCCTTCTTACGTGAAAAATTTGCATGGATTGAGTAAGGACGTAAATTTAGGGTTTTGGATTTCTTTCATTTCTTTTCTTCTTAAAAGTTTCTGAAATGGATTATGATGTCAACCTTTAAATTATTTTGCATGTTTAGATAATTTCAGTGTAACCCTAGGTGTAGAAATGCAAAGCTGGACATTTCTACGTGTTTCTAAGGGAGGGGAATGACTTCTAGGATATTTCCCTTTCAATTGGAGCAAAACCTCATTTATGTTAAGTTAGGGCAACAATTATTTCTTAGGATTTTGAATCCCTTTGTTCCAAATAAGTAAGATTAGGCTTTAACGTGATGTTTCCTCACTAATTTGGTGAAAACCCTTTATTTAAAATTAGGGTAGCCGACATAAGCGACTTATTTGACTTAATTAGGTCAAGTGGAACCTATCTAGAATGCAAAGTAATTTAGATTAATACTCTTATAGGTTATGACATCCCAAGGAGGCAGAAAACGCAATGACGAGTTGAGGAGGGACAAAGAAAAGGCCACAGTGAGTTCTTATTTCCATAATTTCAGTTGGTTAGTTCTATATTACTATTGTTACATACTACAGTTATTCAGCTTGGTATATGAACACGAGTCAAGGTTATAAGCAAGTAACAAGAAAAAATGAAAGTAATGAGCTATGTTAAGGATGACCCAACTAGTGGAGGTGGGGTGAATGTCCTCCCAACATGAAAATAAATGAAAAGTAAACGTGTGAATATGACAATGCACGTAAAGAATTTATATATGTGTGAATATGAAAAGGCATGCAGATAAATAAAATGCATTATATAAATACATGAAATGAAATACCAACGTATCCTTAACAGTACCCAATAAAGAAAATAAAATGTGATAAAGTACTCAACATGTTTGACAAAAAGGAGAGACAAAGAAGGAAGTGAACGAAAAATGACAAGATGAAAAGTCGAGAAGAAATGTGAATTATAAATGCATTAATAATTCATCACAAGTAATAAAGGGGAAAAAATAAAAATTCGCTTAGTCTTTTGACTAATTAGAAAATACAACTAAACAGGTCAAGGAAGAGGCCGCCCCAGCAACCAGTAATCCACGTCCACCATGTTCTCCTCGTCAGCAGAAGAAGTACCGTCTTTGGGTAGAAGTTTCTACCGCAGTGTTTACAGTCCTGGATGCTCACCGCGAGTGGTACAGAGACCCCGAGTGCCCTCATGAGGAGTTTCAGTTTTATTTTATATAGAGTCAGTAGTCATTTGATATATATGTCTGTATATAGTAGTGTGCTGTTATGAGTTATGACTGAGTCATCCTTGTACATATACTACAGTTTTGTGATAAACCCTCCTTTTTGCATATATAATGTTGGACTATCTGTTGTACTATATCTATTTTTAATAGAATAATAATATTTTAATTACCCTGCACTTTTCTTTTTATACTCTATCATGGTATTTATAATCGCTGAATATTTCTACCTGGCGTCTCTGATGATTAAATGATAAAAGATAATTAATGTGTTAAATTATAGCAGTAGCCGAATAAAGGGGCTGTTACATGTTCAACTCGCGGTTGCCAATGCATAATCTTAAATTGTCGTCTTTCTTTTTTTACAAAGAGCACGGGTGCACCCCAATGAGATGTATTGGGTCTGATAAATCCCAAATCAAGTAACTCATGCAACTGGATTTTTAACTCTGCTAATTCTCTAGGGGTCATGTGGTAAGGAGCCTTGGCTATTGGTCAAAATTCTGGAAGAAGGTCAATTTGGAAGTCAATCTCTCTTACGGGAGGGGCTCCAGACAGTTCTTCAGGAAAGACATTTGGAAAATCTCGCACTACCGAAACCTCTTGTAGCTTCAACATGCATCGGTACTATGAAAATTGTGCATGTAATCCTTATTAATACTCTTGATGGCCTTAATGAAGGAGATTATCAACTTGGAAACTCTTTTCATACTACAAAAGATGATAAGGACTAGTCAGGTCCTTCTAACTGAATCTCTTTGCTCCTGCAGTCTATCTTAGCATTTACATTAAACAGTTAGTCCATACCCAAAATCATTTTGAATTCAACAATTGGTAGGAGGGATGCCTTTGCGACAACTTCAGATCCCAAAACAGCACTGTAACTCTACACTTGCGACCGATTTGCATAGTTGAACCGATAGGCATCATGACATCTAATGATGTTGTGTTTGGAAGGATTTCTAGACCGAGTCTATGCGCAAAAGATTCTGCAATAAATGAGTGTGATGCACTTGTGTCAAAGAGAACTTTGGAGGGCACATTTTGAATCACAAGCATACGTATGCATGTTTGTGCTATGTGAGTATACTTGTGACACTAAGGAGGAAGAAATAAACTATCTATGACAAAAACATATATATCACAACGTCCTCCTGATCTTTGGCCTCTCGTTGGCCAAGTCCATACGCTCTTGGTTGCACCAGTCCTAGTCCTGGTACTGGCTTCACCCCAAGTCTTGGTGCTTTTCCCTTGTATGTCATACTTGGACCACCAATCTTAAATTTCGGCTAGAGAAAGAAGTCGCATACGTAAGCTTAAGATGGAAAAGATTTTTATTTAAACTGAATTCAAAACTTACCAATTAATACTTGATTAATGGAGAACCCCAGGCAGTAACGAGCTATATGTCCCGGCTACTGACACTTGTAACATACCCCTGCGACAGCTAAACACTCACCCAGATGGTGGTAGTTGCACTTAGAGCAGAGGGGATAATCTTTGATCTTGGCTCTGGGATGGCTACTCCTCTTATCATCAGTCTTTTGCTTCTTATTCCAGTTCTTCCCTTGTTTGTTTCTATTATGGTGTTTGTTGCAGCGCATCCTGGGGTCGCTTGGAACATAAACTATTTCGACTTTGCACCATTTGCTAATCTGTTTCTAACCTCCTAGCTGTATCGTCCAAACTTTTGTAGTCGGTATTGATCATGGTCATCAACAGATGTCTCAGTGAGTCACACAGTCCATCTACGAATTGGTTACACTACTCGTCCTCATCTCCTTGCATTATGCCTGCATAGCGAGATAGGTGGGTGAGTTCTCGCTCATAAGCCGTGACAGTCCTATCTTTTTGAATAAGTTTGAGGTACTTTTTCCTGAAGGCCTCAACACTCTGAAGGGGGCACAAAATAATTTGTAAGTGCTTTAGCAAAGTCATTTTAGGTGAACATATCCGACGATCGATCTGGCACAGGTAAAGGTCGCCTTTACACTAGAAGGTATTGAATTATAATTACAGAAAATTTAAACTTAGTTTTATTACCAGCTGGGTCGTCCGCTAAGTGTATGGTCCACCAAAGATTGACTTCACCTTACAGAAGGAAAGATGCTAAAGGTACATTCTGTTCTCTGGGCACTGCATCACGTTTAGTAGATCTCGAGTTTTTATCACCCAGTCATCTGTCTCCATCAGAGTTTCCCCTTCACTGAAGTTGGAGGGTTAGAGATTTCTAAAGTTTCTCAGGCAGCTTTCCTTCCCGATCTCCACGACAGCTAGTGCAGGAACTGGAGCTGGGATCCTTGTAAGTTATTCTTTTTGAAATTCCAATAAGGCTAGGGCTACTGCCCTGACAATTTGAGCTGCCAAGTCATTAGGTTATGAAACGGCTTGCGCTTTAGCGTCGTCCATGACTATCTCAGGAGTAGTATTCTGATGCGAAGGCTCGCCCTCCTCACTGGTGAAAGGTGCTTATAAAACGTAAAGAAAGGAATTAATAATGTACATAACATAATAAAATGATCTATTATGAAGGATATTTTTATGTACAATCATAACTAAGTGCTAAAATAAACTCGATGACTCTAATGTCGAAGGAGTGATTTAGATGAAATCTTAGGCTTTGTGAATTTTTTGGGTCATGGGATCATAAACCTATCTCTAATACCAATTGTAACACCTCAACCTAGTTTTACAACAAATCAACAGTCCGATCGGTCCCCGTGATTAGAAGTAAACTAAGGAGCAGTAATAAATTTGGTATATAGCAGACATAAATGAAAAGTACTAAATGAAAATTTACATTGGAAACAGTAAATGAAGCTAAGGGTAAAAATGACACCACAATATTTGATTCACAGAGCCATAAATCTGAATTGCTGAATTCTTAAACATAGCCTGATACAAAGAAAATCTTAAACATTTAGGTTACATTGAAAATTATACAGTATTGAAAAGAAAAACAACTGAATGAAAAGCAAACTATAAATGAAGGTCCGCAAACGCGTATCCTAGGCGTAACTCCTCAGTTGTGATCTCTATAATAAAATGCCCTAAAACGGGTCAGCCCACTGGAGAGTAAGAAAATTCATTCCTCCTAGTGACACTACAAATAATTTACAAGAACATGAGTGTATATTTTTTGAAATAATATTTTATACTGAGAAAAGATGTACTGCAATTATATGAATGTTTTTCTATCAAAATATTGTAAACATAAAATATCTGTTCTAGTATAATCATATTATGCATTTTAATTCAAGTTTCGAAAACGATTAACTGTATGGATTTATAGATTTCGGCATATACTTGAATTCTAGGTGTTTTATGCTTGTACTTCTTCGTATTCTAGATTGAGTAGCTTTTTAAGCGCATTCTAACGATCTGAATCCCTAGTTACGATTGTAGGTGTTCTAGTGTCTCATGGACACGGACTCACATATACTAATTTTCTAACTAGAGTGTTGTCTCCCCAAACTTGAGGCTCATACGATCTGCTATGCCATATGAGTAAGATAGTGTGTCTCTATTTATCACAAGAGTTAGTCCCAATTGTGTCTCATAATTATTTTCTGTTCGACTTAAGGATTGCATGTTCTATTATCGTTGTTCTTAGATCACGTCTCCCACTAAATACTGTCTCATCCACCTAATCAGATGATTTAATTTGTATTTATAAGGCTAACATAATACTTGTTTTCATACGCTGTACAAATTCATAAATTTATAAAAGTCCATAATATGAGTTATAATCTACTATCAATTTTAAAGGCATATGATCTCATAATATAATGCATTCTCTTATCTATACGAGAAACATTTCATGCAATTAACTATGTGATATGTCAAGCCAAAATGAATTCGAGTTTCTTACCTCAATGAAACGATGCTCGTAGATGCGACACGGTGACATGATTACTTGTAGATTGTTTTGTAAAACTTATATTCTTTTTCGATCTACACGAACTCGAACTCTAGATCTGAAGTGAAACAAAAACCTTAATTACTTAATTATCAAACTTCTAGGATTTAGTTGGAAACACTACAATTTTCCAAATGTTAACCAAAGAGCGGACAAGAGTATTTCTACGAGGGCAGACACAGGGGTGAAGCCATCTCTCAAAAAGATGATTTATAATTTCTGGTAGTCCAATATAAGTAAAAAAAATCTATGACTACTGACAGGACAAAGGAAATACTACCTTGCAGTTATTGGAGGAGGAGAAAGGCCCAGCTCTAGAAATGACAAAGCCCTAAGCGATTGAATGACTTGGAAATTGCTTGATTCAGCTAAGGATCACGACGAAAATAAAACTTACTGCGATTGAATGACTTGGAAATTTTTGAACTTAGGCAGAGGAGATGAGTTCTTTCAACATCACTAAACCAAATATAGAGATTCATGCTAAGGGGATCGAATTAGTACATGTGCAGAACTGAGAGTTTGGGGATGGACGGCCACGAAACTCTGTTGAGAGGCCTTGCCAAAGGCTTCCGAAAGATGGTAGAGAGTCGTCGACTGGAATCGAGCAACATGGAACTTCGTCCAGAGCTTATCAGAGTGACAACTGGGCACTGCGCCTACCGTCTATGATGTAGGAATGAGAGGTGTTGCGTCGACTGCTGACAAGAACGAAGAGAGGGAAGCCCTAAACTGCTCTCGTTTAAGCCGCGGGGGAGAAGGAGACGAGCAACGGTTTCTTTATGTCGAGCGCCTACGGGAGGGGGAATAAAAGGTAAGATGTGATTTAGGAATCGTGGAGGGAGCTGAAATCGTGGTTCTCGGTAATAGCCCATGACTAAGGAAGGAAATCTTATTTCCTCTAAATTACAAATCTGCCCTTGCTTCAAAAAAAATTATCATTTATGTGTATTCCATTCTCGTGCTCCTAATCAATCGCGTCGAATTTAAACCTCTTAATAAATGACCTTATTAAAAATGACGATTAGACGAGAAACATACTCTAACGAGTATGAATACCTCGATTCGTCGAAGCTGCAATTTACAAAACGCGACGCATAAATTTTGGATGTTACATGAGCTGCTCGTTCTCGCCGACGATCGACTACATAATTAAATCACCCAGAATCATTTGTGCTTGTGCGCAGGATGAAGTCGTTGTTAAGATGAAAGAGGTCGATTTATCTCCTTTTGTCCATCATCAATTTGTATTTTGTAATTAGGACCACAAATACGAGGCTTTTTTAGTGAATGCAAGTAACAGTTGGTTGTTTAAGTGGTTGTATTTGAGGAAGAAGATCGGTTAAGTTTCTGATATAAGACTCTGTTATCGCAGCTATTACTACAATATCTCAGAGATAACTCAAATATCTCAGATATTTTCGTAGTATTTTGGAGAAACCTCGAATATATCGCATATATATTTTTGCAATATCTAGGGGAAACCTCGAGTATCTCGGATTTTTTGCAATATCTTGGAGAAACCTCGAATATCTCAAATATTTCTGTAACAACTGGGAGAACCCTCGAATATCTCAGTTGTTATTGTAATATCTCAGAGAAACCTTGAATATCTCAACAACTTTTAATATATTTTTGATACAACCATATATAGTATTTGAGATTCCTTTTGTAAAATAAAGTGTTCATTTGATATGCTGCAGGTTGGAAACACCAAGAAATCATTTTAAAATGTTCAAAGTGATGATGAAACTTACGAAGTGCATTATGCTTTTGCGCGCAACATTGTGTTTAGTATTCAAAAAAAGCATCATATATTATGGTCGATTGCAAATATTATAAAATCAAGAGAGTTTTATTGTAGTAGGGCTGGAGTAAAGAGAGTTTCTAAAGTTGCTAACAGTACGTGTTGTCAAATATCGTTGAATGTACGGTAGAACAAATTGACCTACAGTGATTGTCTTTAATGTCGATAAGAAGGAAAAAATCTGACACTTGAGAAATGAGAGGGAGTTGCTCGAAGCATCCGGAGGCACATCAAAGCGGAATGAACTCTCCATTGCCCCTAGGAGTGTCTACGGGTATCAGGTATCCGAGTACTCAACTGACCCGTTAAGCCTCCGAACAATATTATTTGTCCAAATACACATTAACAATTTCCTCTTATATTTGTGACAAATAACATATACGTTTCGAAGTACAGAAAATAGTAAATAACATAAAGGGAGTTTTCGACTTAACATAAAAACATAAGAGTTAGCACATTAAATAACAGCAAGATTTTTCACAGTAAAATAAAGCATCCAGAATAAAAGTGCTACTCAGCAATATAAATCTGAAAACAAAATGACAAGGATAAAACATATGACAATTCTACTCGTCTAGTAGATCATCAGCCTCCATGTCAAAGACTACTTTCTCTCATCCATCTCCGCCAGTGCCTGCAAGGAATTTCATGAGTTAGACTCTATGAATTCATGAACATATGCAGTAACGTAGAAAGTGAACTAGCTCTTACCTAAGTGAGCTTAGAACCTGTAGCATTGGTGAAGTAACACTGTCAGCATCTCTATTTGGTCTAGCAGGAACCAGTCTAGTGTTGAATTTTGTAAATCAACTGTTGTTATCTTACTCATTAGTGATGATTATGTACCTAATCATCAAATGTGGAATGATGTGGCACAACAACGTTTGCAACATTATCAGGTGTGGAATAATGTGTTATGATCATTAATGTTAGATTAACCAACTACAACGACTTTCTATTCTCAGTTAAATAATTTTTGAATCAACTTACAATGAGAAAGATGCTTAGTTATCAAATGTGGAATAACAAACATCTAACCATCTTGGGTTTTCATCAAGAAATTATTTGGGGTTTTCAGTCTGTTATTAGATGCTTGAATGTTGCGACTAAATAGGTTCTCACTATGAAAACATAAATAACAGAGGACAATTTTATACTTTTATGAACTTTAGTCTCATCTCCCTCGATGTTTTTTATTGTGAGAGCTCTATTCAGGCCTTTGGTCAAGGCGTCTGCAACATTGTCTTTTGATCTCACATCAATCAGGGTCATAATCTCTTGACTTGTGAGTGAGGTCAACCAGGATTGTTTCAGCCTTAGTTGTTGTTGAAGTCATGCGATCTCAAAGGGTTGAAGCTGAGCGGTCTAGTGCCAGCGGTCTGTGCGGTCTCCCAACACCAGACCGCGCCTTCTCCTCAGAAGTACGAGATTGTGTTATATGAAGATCAGCGGTTTCCAACTCCATCAAGTAACGGTCTAGTTCCAGCGGTCTGTGCGGTCTCCCAGCACCAGACCGCACCTTCTCCTCAGAAGTGCGAGATCGTGTTGTATGAAGATCTGCGGTCCTCAGCTCAATCAAATAACCGTTGGATAACCCCGGTCTGTGCGGTCTCCCAGAATCAGACCGTCGTCTCTCCTCAGGAATACCAGATCACTTCATATGAAGAGAAGCGATTTGGTACCCCCGACCTCTCGCTTACGGGGGAGTGTTCGCCAGAGCGGTCTCACGATCTGTTGGCCTTCTCTGTCACACGACCTTCCTCCTGTCGCGTGACCGCCAATCTTCTCTCCAGACCGTAGAGGTCGCTGCGGTCTCGTTCTCCCTGACCACCTGACCGCACAGCTCTCTTCGTGTATTGTATTTGTATTTAGTCCCACATTGTGTATTTGGTTTTTCCCCTTTCCCTCCTAGTCTATATAAAGGAGGCAATACTCTTGTAATACTTAGTTTTTTGGAAATAAAAATTCTGTTATTTTCAAATTCTCACATGGTATCAGAGGGAGGTATGATCCTTGTGTTGTGATCTCTCTCTCTTCGGTCGGTCTCTCTTCCTCCAGACCGCGCGATCTCCCTTGTTTTTCGGCCTTCTGCCGCGAGACCGCGCGATCTGCCTTTCCTCCTGCCGATCTCTTCTCATGGGTACCCCTTTTGATACTGTTCTCACCTCCACTCCTGTGGCTACTCCATCCTCTACCTCTACTACCTCTATCTCTACTTTTGGAAATCTTGACACCTCCTCCAAGCTCACTGGCTCTAATTATCCTGATTGGAGCGTCTCCTTCACCTTCCTCTTACGCTCTCAACGCAAACGACACCATCTCACCAATGATCCTCCTCTCAAAGGGTCTGCTACCTTTGATGATTGGGATGCTAGCGATGCTCTGGTCCGCACCTGGCTTGCTAACAGTCTCTCTGATGAGTGTCTTCCTATCATTCGTCATGATGAAACCATCAAAGCAGCTTGGAACCATCTTGCTGCCCTTTATTCCAAAGGGGCCAAAACCTCCCGCATTTACACCTTGTATGCTGATCTCTTTTCCCGCCTAACCATGAATCCCACCACAGCATATCAAGAGGTCCAGGCCCTTGGGGCTGAACTCCTTCAGCATCGTCCCTTCTCTGCTGATCTTGCGAAACAACATAAACACTTCCAGGAGGTCCTCGTTGTGTGTTACCTTCTCCGTCTTCCTGAGTCCTATGATATGATCCGACAACAAATTCTTTGGGAAGCTGACTCTCCAACCCTTGATGCCACCGCTGCTCGGGTCTCTGCCGTTACCTCCCTTCTCCAACGACCCTTGTTATCCTCTCCACCTCCAGAGAGCTTTGCTCACCGGGCTGAACGTGGTCACCCCAGTGGTCGTGGCGGTTCTATTGGTGGTCGCGGACCTCCTCGGTACATCTGTTCTTATTGTGGTCGGAAGGGTCACGCTATTGACCGCTGCTATCTCAAGCATCCTCACCTTTGACCCGCTGCTGCGACTTCTCATCCTGGTACTACACAACCGTCTGTTTCTGTTGCTACCTCCTCAGGTAGCGTGCACATGGTTACTGAAAGTAAGTGACTTATTGATTCTGGAGCAACAAATTATATGACAGGGAACCCTCACCTTTTCTCAACAAATCAATACTCTTGTAATACTTAGTTTTTTGAAAATAAAAATTCTGTTATTTTCAAATTCTCACAGTTGCTGATAACTTCTCATAATGAAGTTATTTTAGTACATATTTTGCACTCCTCTGTCTAATATATCATATAAATACGTGCTTAAATGTACTAATCATGAATAATTTGGCATGTGGTGAAAGTTAGTAATTATCAATATTTTTTACATGTTTTCGTTGCAGAAATTCAAAAGAAGGATATACATATTTGAAGTGCAGAAAATATGTTACAACATATTTTTGTGATACAGGAAAAGTTGTTATAACATATTTTGTGCTGGTTGGAGCAGTTGAAGGATGCAGAAAATATGTTATAATATATTATTTTAGTTCAGAAAAAATGTTATAACATGCTGACGGAAACTGAACTTTCAGTTTCCAAAATATTTGAAATTTCGTCGGTTATGACAGCCATGGGATGCATCTTTTCGGCTTTTTGGAGACTCCTATTGGGATGGACGAATATAAAAGTGATCAAGGAGAGAGAAAAAATGAGTTCGGATCTATCATCTTCTTCAACAAAATTCGAAAATACTTGATGAGATAGAGAGAGATTTGGGAGGAGCCAACACTGGAGGATTCTCGGTCTAGGCAAGGGTTTTTGTAGATTCAAGCACCAACAAGGGAGAAATTCCTACGGTCCTTTGATTTCCTTTCGCCATGCTTAGTAAGATCTTTCTAGATTTGTTGTTTCTTCATTCCATCATGAACTAAACTTCTAGATCTTGTGTGTTGATTGTACTTTGACTTGTCGTGATGTCATGTTTTTAACATATCCTTCATGAATGTTTGAATATTTATCCTTACTGAATTTATGTTCTTCACTTTTATGGAAATTCTGGATTAAGTATTCTTCTTTCTAAATAGCATGACGAAATTCGAGAGAGGAGTTGTGTTATTTAGGGTTGAATCCTTTATTTTATGCGGCAAAATTCGAGAGAGGAGTTGCATAAATGTTTAGCGAATTTTTATTATTATACTGCGCTGCGAAATTCGAGAAAGGAGTAGCGTAAGTGCAACATATATTTCAATATAGCACAAAGGTAGAAAGAGATTTCATCTTTTGCTAGCAACATCGATTTGTATGCTTTATGTTAGTCTTTTTCACCTAAGTTAGAGATAATTAGGGGAATTAGGTTAACGGATTTCAGAGATCGAGAGATGATGAAATCCATTTTCAAATCATTGCATGATCGTTAATCAAGCATTTCATAAAAGTTTATAATTAAAGTTCATCGCAATAAGCAAAGGAAATCAATATACAAGATTATTCCTCCAAACTGTTATTTCTCCAAGTTTATAAGAATTTTCTTAAGAAAGCGTTGTTTATGTTTTGTTGTTATTATTAACCTTTCATTATTAAAGAATCACTCTAATTATTCACTTGAATTTAAAGAAAAGGTAGAGCTAGTACTTGCGAGCACTAAATTAATCATTTCTTCGATGGAACGATCATTTCTCACTTTATATTACTTGATTCGGTACGTGCACTTGCGTTAAAACGTATATTTATTTTGGGCATATCAAGTTTTTGGCGCCATTGCCGGGGAAGTGCAACTATTTAGTGAGTCTCTTCATGCAATATTAGTAAATCCTGAGTATTTAGAGCTCAAGTTTTTGTTGTTCTATTTGAGCAATTAATTGTGAAGTTATCTTTTTTTCAATTCTCTTTTCATTGTTATTTTAAATTTTCTGAGCGGGCCTCCATAGTGGTTTTGTATTTGTACATCTAGTTTATGCATCATTTTAATTTGTGAATCCACCCATACATCATCATGTTTTCTTACTCTCAATGTCGATGGTGCGGATCTTATAATCATAATAGTGATGATTGTTATATAGAAGACCATGGTTTTACGTCATATGACTCACCTTACGGAGCACTAATATCATATGATATGTCATATGACGAGCCTAGTTTTTATAATTACGCACCTCCACAACAATTATCGTTCCCTTATTTCAGCACGACCCCTCAAAGGCCGCAAAGAAGTGGGGAACAATGCATATTTTGTCATAGCACCGACCACGTATTAAAAGAGTATGCTGCATTTCAACGTAAAAGGGAGGAGGAGAATGAACCGTACATTGAAATTAGTCTATATGATTATCCACCTTGTCTACGGGGGCTATTGCGGATTCTCTCCGTACACTTGACGTTCCTTCTACCTCTTATGATCCATACACAGTACCACCTTGTCTACGGGGGAGTATTGCAGATTCTCCTTTCGATAATTTGTGCAATGACATGGTTGTGCCTCCTTTACACACGCAATCATCATCTCTTTTGGATTCACCCCACGAGGAACCAATCCACATGTTCTCTGATATTGTGATTGACGCAGTTCCTCCTTTGCATAAACTTTCTACACTCATTTCCACCGATCATGTTTTAGCCATCCAGCAGTGCAAGGTTACAGAGATTGTAGTCGAGTCACAAAAGTTTGACGATGTCATCTCACTGGTTGAGGAAGTATCCACTTCCTCACTTGTTGATGATGTCCATTTTGCTTGCGTGACTTCTATACCTTCTGATATCTCTTGTCCTGCTTTGGAGGTCGACAACAGTGTACAAGATTTGGAGCCTGTTGAGAGTGAGACCGGGACCACTCCCCTACTTTTTAATTACTTATGTCTTTCTTCTAATTTATTTTCTAAACCTCTTTCTCCATCTAAGCATATGCATGTTGATGAGATGAGTGAGGAGCAGATGTCCTGCTCCTCTTACTTTCTATTTCCCTTACCCATGAAGTTCATGTATTATTATTCAGGAGAGAGAGTAACTGTGTTATCTCCATATCGGTACCCGTTACCGCAACGGATATTAAGGCAGTTACATGATCACTTTATCTTTCAGAGGCCAATAATCTAGAATATTTTTAAGGCCTGAATAAGTCATGCTGGGGAGACAATAAACCCAGTAGTTATCTTTCATTTGCTGCATTTTGTGTTTTAATTTTCCTGTATTTTTTTCCTACAATAATTTAGAAGCTTAGTGGGAGGCAACCCATCTAATATGAAATATATAAGATTTGTATGCTTATAATTTAGTAAAAGATATGTGAGTGGAGGGAAGGAAGCCACATGATGATGAACAACAAGGTATAGAAGAAAATTTTGGCTAAAAACTTCATAATAAAAATGTGCTGAAAAAATTTTTTCTAAGTAAATTTTTTCTAAGTTGAATGTTACGACAACAAAAATAAATTGTTATCACATCGGCCGCTCTGCCCTTGTCTTCAGAATTTCTGCTTTCCTGCGGTTTGGAGCCTGAAATTTTTTCTAAGTTGAATGTTACAACATCCAAAATTAATTGTTATGACATTCAGCGCTCTAATTTTTTTTCTTCAAGAATTCCGCAATTTAGCATTTTGGAGCCTGAAATATTTTCTAAGTCGAATGTTACAACATCCAAAATAAATTGTTATAACAACTGTCGCTCTGCATTCTTCTTCAGCAATGCCACAGTTCAGCGGTTTGGGGCCGGTTCAACCGAACCGGCGCTCCTGCGGTTCGACCGCGCCTTAATCCAATTTAAGGCAGCAGTTATATTTCGCCTAAATCAATTTTCTCCTGGATTGCATGTTTTTACTATTAAGGATTGCTGTTTACTATTACATATTGTTGCTTGCATGTTTTTACTATTAAGAATTGTTGTTTACTATAAATGATCTATAACTATATCTCATGTTTTAATGTCTATCTATTCTAGAAATTGTAAATATGTAGGCCTATTATTATGATTAAGTGTGGAGGTGGGAGTAACATGAATGTAATTAACAAGAAGTCTTGAACATCCATTCCATCACATTCAATTCAATTCAGGGGAGTTTCCTATTTCGATTTCAATTCTCCTTATATTTGTGTATCGCACCGTTCCAGTATTTGCATGAAATAGTTTCTTTGCTAGGGACTAGCAAAGCCTAAGTGTGGAGGTGGGGGTAATATAACCTCTACCACTTGAGTGAAGATTAAACTAACCTTACATGAATTTAATGATCTTAATTCTTGTTTTTATTAATCAATAAGTTACTTAAGTGTTCAATGATAATTAATTGGTATGACTTATCAATCTTAGGAGTTCAATTCATGAATTTGAAGTTAGTAAGAATTTTTTTGGATAATGCTCATTTAGGCAATTATTTCATGCACAAAATTTTTGTTTACGACCAAGACAATTTTTGATATTGACTTCTGCAAATACCAGGGAGGGTAAGCAAGAACTGAGTTAACGATGTAAGTCAATACTTGAGTTTAGGAAGTTAATCCATTTCGAGCATATATCCACTAAATACTTTGAGCCTTATCCTTACCACTTTGATATACATTATTCCATGCTTAAATTCCCTATATTCCTACTAGTTGTATCTTAATAAGTAGTCATTTATGGGTGTTTAATTAAAAAATGGTTAAATTTCATAGTGATATGTGGCCTAGGTATTTGTATACATACTTGGAATGATCCCAACTGTGAAATATAAAAAAAGAAGAAGTAAAAAAAAAGAGCATCATAGTGATATGTGGCCTAGGTATGTACACATGTACTTGGAATGATCCCTACTATGAAAATAAAAAATATATATATGTTGATAAACCCCATATTATGGTAAACTTGCTAAGAGTACTAACTAGGAAATGTCATTCCACTATCAAAGTTATCCATAAATTTCGAACCAAGCCAAAGTCATTCCGATATTCAATTGAACTACTAACTCATGTGGAGACTAAAATTAATAGCTTAGCATATTCTTATCCCTTCCAATAAATGCAGAAGTTCAATAAGAAATATTGCATGGGAGTAAATTTCTATTTAGCACTCACCGCACTAAAATTCTTATTTGAGCATTATCTTTTATCAAGCTAATGGAGTTATGCATGGTTGAACTTTTGTTGATTGTAGACTTATCAGTTGAGTAAAGCGAATTTCTATAGTACTTTTTGATTTTTTTTTACAAGGACGAAAGATCATTTGAATTTATGTTATATTATTAGTTCTTCATTCAAGTCGGTAATTTGAATGATCTTTGCTAGGGACTAGCAAAAGTCTAAGTGTAGGAGTGTGACAACTTCTCATAATGAAGTTATTTTAGTACATATTTTGCACTCCTCTGTCTAATATATCATATAAATACGTGCTTAAATGTACTAATCATGAATAATTTGGCATGTGGTGAAAGTTAGTAATTATCAACATTTTTTACATGTTTTCGTTGCAGAAATTCAAAAGAAGGATATGCATATTTGAAGTGCAGAAAATATGTTACAACATATTTTTGTAGTACAGGAAAAGTTGTTATAACATGTTTTGCACTGGTTGGAGCAGTTGAAGGATGCATAAAATATGTTATAACATATTATTTTAGTTCAGCAAAAAATGTTATAACATGCTGACGGAAACTGAACTTTCAGTTTCCGAAATATTTGAAATTTCGGCGGTTATGACAGTCATGGGATGCATCTTTTCGGCTTTTTGGAGACTCCTATTGGGATGGACGAATATAAAAGTGATCAAGGAGAGAGAAAAAGTGAGTTTGGATCTATCATCTTCTTCAACAAAATCCGAAAATACTTGAGGAGATAGAGAGAGATTTGGGAGGAGCCAACACTGGAGGATTCTTGGCCTAGGCAAGGGTTTTTGTAGATTCAAGCACCAACAAGGGAGAAATTCCTGCAGTCCTTTGATTTCCTTTCGCCATGCTTAGTAAGATCTTTCTAGATTTGTTGTTTCTTCCTTCCATCATGAACTAAACTTCTAGATCTTGTGTGTTGATTATACTTTGACTTGTTGTGATGTCGTGTTTTTAACTTATCATTCATGAATGTTTGAATATTTATCCTTATTGAATTTATGTTCTTCACTTTTATGGAAATTCTGGATTAAGTATTCTTCTTTCTAAATAGCGTGGCGAAATTCGAGAGAGAAGTTGCATTATTTAGGGTTGAATCCTTTATTTTATGCGAAAAAATTCGAGAGAGGAGTTGCATAAATCTTTAGCCAATTTCTATTATTATACTGCGCTGCGAAATTCGAGAGAGGAGTGGCGTAAGTGCAACATATATTTCAATATAGCACAAAGGTAGAAAGAGATTTCATCTTTTGCTAGCAACATCAATTTGTGTGCTTTATGTTAGTCTTTTTCACCTAAGTTAGAGATAATTAGGGGAATTAGGTTAACGGATTTCAGAGATCGAGAGATGATGAAATCCATTTTCAAATCGTTGCAGGATCGTTAATCAAGCATTTCATAAAGGTTTATAATTAAAGTTCATCACAATAAGCAAAGGAAATCAATATACAAGATTATTCCTCCAAACTGTTATTTCTCCAAGTTTATAAGAATTTTCTTAAGAAAGCGTTGTTTATGTTTTGTTGTTATTATTAACCTTTCATTATTAAAGAATCACTCTAATTATTCACTTGAATTTAAAGAAAAGGTAGAGCTAGTACTTGCGAGCACTAAATTAATCATTTCTCCGAGGGAACGATCATTTCTCACTTTATATTACTTGATTCGGCACGTGCACTTGCGTTAAAACGTATATCTATTTTGGGCGTATCAGTTGCCTTCTTTTGTCATTGAACAAAGTGTTCGTAGCAATCGTTTTAGTAGCCTGGTTGTCGCAGTAAACTGTAATAAAACTCAGTTTCAGGCTCGACAGTGGAATGTCCATCACCAAATCTTTTAGTCACTCTGCTTCTTCTCCTGCTGTAGCTAGAGCGTAGAGTTCGGATTCCATAGAAGAGAGAGCAATACAGGATTGCCTCTTGGACTTCCAGGCTACAACTGCTCCTCCTAGTGTGAATACGAACTCACTAGTGGACTTGCTGTCATTTAATTCTGAGCATCATGATGCATCAGAATATCCTTCAAGCACTGAAGGATGACCAGAGTAGAATAAAGCATACTATTGGGTGTGCTTTAAGTACCTCATTAGCCTATCTAAGGCGTTCCAGTGGTCTTGGCCAGGATTACTAGTGAATCTGCATAACATGCCGACCGTAAAGGCTATGTTAGGTCTAGTGCAGACCATAGCATACATGAGACTACCAATCAGTTTAGAGTAGTCTAATTGTCTAACTGTAGCTCCTCTATTGGGCTTTAGACGGTTAGTGTAGTCGTATGGAGTCTCAAATGCTCTACCGTCACTGTATCCCCACATGTCCAACATGGACTTTATATAGTGGCTTTGACTTAGGGAGATGTCATTCTTCCCAAAGCTCACTTGCATGCCTAGTATAGTGTTAGCTACACCTAGGTCTTTAATGCTAAATTCTTTTATTAAATCTGACTTAACGTCATCCACTTCGGATTGATCAGACCCTTGAATGAGCATTTCATCTACATACAAGCATATTATGGTGACTTTATTCGATCTATAACGTATGTAAAGACATTTATCAGAGAGACTCGACATGAATCCCATGTTCTTTACATTATAGTCAAACTTTTCATGCCATAATTTCGGTGCTTGTTTTAGTCCGTATAAAGATTTAAGTAATTTACAGACCTTTGTTTCGTGACCGTCTACAATGAAACCTTCAGGTTGACTCATGTAGATCTCTTCGGTCAGATCTCCGTTCAAGAATGTAGTCTTAATATCCATTTGATGAACAATAAAGTTCTTAATAGATGCAACAGTAAGGAGGACCCTAATAGTTGCTAAGTGACACACGGGTGAGTAGAAATCAAAGTAATTTACTCCGCTTACTTGTATGAAACCTTTAGCCATCAGGCGTGCTTTATACTTAGATACGCTACCATCAAGATTCAGTTTCTTCTTCAGAATCCACTTACACCCTACGTTTTTAGCCCCTTTTGGCTTATCAACCAACGTCCAAGTGTTATTCTGAAGTAGAGAATTCATCTCTTCATCAATTGCTTCTTTCCAGAGTAGGGAATCTCTAGATCTCATCGCTTCCTTATAGGTGGATGGATCAGCCTCAACGTGGCAAGTGACAAAGTCACTACTGAAGGTTCTGGGAGTTCGCTCTCGTACAGAAGTTCTCCTAGACTCTAGGCCAGAGTTGTCTACATGAACAGAATAGGAAGTGATCGGTACGGATCCAGGATCTGTTTCAGTAATAGTTACTTGCATACCTGGGAGAGACAGGTTCTTACCCTTGATGAACTTATCTTTAAAGAGCACTGCATCCCTAGATTCTATAACGACATTATTAGAAATATCTAAGAATCTATCTGCAGCACTATCCTCAGCGCAACCTAGGTAGACACATGTATTGGTCTGAGGTCCAATCTTAGATCGTCTAGGGTCAGGAACCCTGACATTGGCTATACAACCCCAGATCTTAAGTTTAGTAAAAGACGGAGGTCTCTTAACCCAAAGCTCGTTGGATGTAACATCTAACTTAGCATGAAGAACTTTATTTAGAATGTGGTTCGCAGTTAGGACTGCTTCTCCCCAATAAGCAGAAGGCATGCCTGCAGTCAAGAGCATAGAGTTTAACATTTCTGTTAACGTCCGATTTTTACGCTTAGCTATGCCATTAGACTGGGGTGAGTAAGGAGTAGTGGTTTCTGCTATGATTCTATGTTGGGCAAGGAAACACTTGAACTCACTGGACATATATTCTCCTCCTCTATCACTTCTAAATCTCTTGATTTTTATGTCAAGTTGGTTTTCTACCCTGGTTTTGAAAATACAAAATTTTTCAAACGCTTCGTCTTTTGTTTTAAGGAGATAAATGTGATAAAACCTAGAACAATCATCTATAAAGGTGATCAAATACTTCCTGCCTCCTCATGTAACAAAACTTTTGAAGTCACATATGTCGGAATGTATCAGTTATAAGGGTGTTGTGCTCCTAGTAACCGCACTAAAAGGTTTCCTAGTGTCTAAAGCAATCTGGTGAGTTCTAGCAATTTGGAACATTTTCTTATAATTTACGTGTCCTAGTCTCTCATGTAGAGTCTTAGTGCTAACTAAGTTCGTTTGAACTTGTTGAACTATTTCAACTTAGTCTGTACATCCTATTTTGGGCGTAGGCACATCTAAAATAGTGTGAGTTAACTGACAGAGTTACTCTACTGCTACAGAAAGTAAAAGATATACCAACATCACAAAGTAAGCTAATAGGCACTAAGTTAACAGCTAGTGAAGGAATGAATTTAACGTTCTTTAATGTTAAAGTCTTACCTGAGGATAACAACAAAGTTGTGTTCCCCACCTTCAATACATCAGTTGTCTCACCGTTGGCAACGGTCACTGATTCTCTTGCATTAGTGAGTCCGGTCATCAGAGTAGAGTTGTTGCAAACGTGGCACATTGCCCCCGAGTTAAGGTACCACTCTATACTGACCTTCTCATTTCCAACCATGGCGACAAAGTTGGATGGCTCAGTGAGACTAACCATATTAACTTGGTTGCCTTCTTGTGGTGCTTTGCCCCTTTCCTTGCGAGGAAGCCTGCAATCAGATGCACTGTGTCGTCACTTGTTGCAGTTAAAACACTTCCCCTTAAACTTTTTAATGTGTTTACTAGGGCCTGCAACCTGGGAGCTACTAGGGTTTGGTTTCGGTTTCCTAGGATTCGGCACGCGCTTAGAGTTAGTTATCATGTTAGCAGCAGCCTTCTGCTTGCTAACAACTTCTAATGCATGTTGAATCCTGTTTCGTCCTTAATGCGTATAAAATGCTTGAGTTCGTTAACCCACCTGCATCTTCTTGCGGTATATTTCAGTTTTGAAATTGTACCACGTTGAAGGTAACTTATACACAATTATGCCAGCAACAAAGCTATCTGGCAACAAAATATTTTTGCTATGCCAGGAATCTACTAAAACTTCATAATCCGATACCTGAGGGAGAATGACTTTCTCCTCGTCGAAAGTGAATGAGTAGAACTTGTCCACAAGGTGCGCCTTGGACAATCCTCCTCTTGCCTGAAGTGCTCCTGCAGAGCGTCCCAGGTCTCCTTAGATGTCTTCATCTTCATATACGTCTTCGCCAGATTAGAGGACAGACAGTTCAGCAGGTAGTCGCGGCAGAAGTCTTCATCAAAAACCCACTGAGCTTTGTCATCAGTCCTGACGACCCCAGCACGATCAGACTGAACGGTGTAGAACACGTTCAGATACTTCATCCCGAACTGAGTATTCAACTTCCAGTCGTTGAACTCAGTCGCCGTGAACTTCTCCAGCTTGATCATCAAAACGGGGGACGAAAAGTTGTTCCCCTTCATCATTGTTTGCCCGACAGACGAGAACAAGCCACCAAACAGAGGAATAGACGCTCTGTCGCTAGCGCCGGTGGTAGCCTGGGCGGTAGCAAGTTCAGTTACTAGCGCCAAGCGCTAGCAGATAGCGCTGGCGGTAGCGCTTAGGGCTGCACTTCCGTGGGCATGGAGACGGCGGCGGCGGGAGAGAGATCTGGACTGGGAGGGATTTGCGGCAAAGACTTTCTTTGCAGCACACGTCGGCGACAGCGGCGGCGGCCTCTTGATTCGATCAGATAGAGGCGACGACAACATGAGAAGCCGGCTAGAACTGGCAGCGACGAACTCACGCGAGCGGGCTTCTCGACAACAGTGGCTAACGACGATCGACCGGAGACAGGGAAGAAGATCCCTGTAGTAACTTCGCACCAGAGCAGGACCGCCGAGAGACGCACAGGAACGAGAAACCATCGAGCGGCGCAGACTCGCGATTTCTCCCGTAGACGGGAGCGACGAAAGAGCGACGTGGAACCCTTCCTCGACAGCAGCGGCGAAACGCACAAGAGCGACGGCTAGGGGCAGCGACAGATTCGCGATCTCCTTCGTCTGGACGTGCGGCGACGAGGAGCAAAACTGCAGCGAACGGCGACGGGAGAGCCATCAGCAGTTACGCGAACTTCCTCCTCCACTTCGTGCGTACAGGAACCGGACGGGAGCAACCCTTAGGGCAAACTTCGAGATTGAGAGAGAGTTGCTCGAAGCATCCAGAGGCACCTCAAAGTGGAATGAACTCTCCGTTGCCCCTAGGGGGGTATAAATAGGCAAACCCTAGGAGTGTCTACGGGTATCGGGTATCCGAGTACTCAACCGACTCGTTAAGCCTCCGAACAATATTATTTGTCCAAATATACATTAACAATCTCCTCCTATATTTGTGACAAATAATATATACGTTTCGAAGTACAAAAAGTAGTAAATAGCATAAAGGGAGAAATCACAGCTATTACTACAATATCTCGGAGATAACTCAAATATCTCAGATATTTCCGTAGTATTTTGGAGAAATCTCGAATATATCGCATATATATTTTTGTAATATCTAGGGGAAACCTCGAGTATCTCGGATTTTTTTGCAATATCTTGGAGAAACCTCGAGTATCTCAAATATTTCTGTAATAACTGGGAGAACCCTCGAATATCTCAGTTGTTATTGTAATATCTCGGAGAAACCTCGAGTATCTCAAATATTTCTGTAACAACTGGGAGAACCCTCGAATATCTCAGTTGTTATTGTAATATCTCGGAGAAACCTTGAATATCTCAACAACTTTTAATATATTTTTGTTACAACCATAGTATTTGAGATTCCTTTTGTAAAATAAAGTGTTCATTTGATATGCTGCAGGTTGGAAACACCAAGAAATCATTTTAAAAAGTTCAAAGTGATGATGAAACCTACGATGTGCATTATGCTTTTGCGCGCAACATTGTGTTTAGTATTCGAAAAAACATCATATATTATGGTCGATTGCAAATATTATAAAATCAAAAGAGTTTTATTGTAGTAGGGCTGGAGTAAAGAGAGCTTCTAAAGTTGCTAACTGTACGTGTTGTCAAATATCATTGAATGTACGGTAGAACAAATTGTCCTGCATTGATTGTCTTTAATGTCGATAAGAAGGAAAAAATATGACACTTGAGAAATTCATCGAGGAACGTAAGCACGAACTTGCCACTGCGAACAATTAACATCTACTTCGATCGTATAGGGTCATTAGTGAGGTGAATGGTGTTGTTTTGAAATCAATGATTGAAGATGGAATAAAAAGTGCTAATGCATTTAATTATCTTATTGACGAAATAAACGGTTAGAAAATGTTTTTTGAAGTGATGCGTGTGATTTTATAACTAAAGATATAAGTTTAAGAATAGATGGTGGAGATGTCGCAAGCCATCTGCAATAATTGAAGGCTCAGACAGTGGATGATAGCATGTTCTCTTATGAGATCTAAACTGATAATTTTAACAAGTTGACGAACTTTTTGTGGATGGATAACCTAGGAAAGGTTGATTATGAATGATTTGATGTTGTTATTACATTGGATTAAACATATTTAATGAATAACTATAATATTACATAAACGTTGTTTGTGCTTGTAAATCATCACTGACATAATGTTGTTGTTGCAGTAATATTTATATCTCAGGAGATCATAAAATCCTTTATATCGGTCTTTAAGATTTTCTTAAATTTGAATATGGTAAACAACCACTGACAATCTTCACTAATCAAATTCAGGCAATGACAGACTGACAGTTGTTATTGAATAAGTGTTGGGCAAAAGCAGCCATTAGCTATGTCAATGACATGTTGCAAAGAAAGCACGTGAAAAAACTCTTGAAGAAAAATTAAAGTATAAGCAGTCTAACATACAGTTAATGACAAAAATTATCCTATTCTTAAACAAATATCAAAAATTTAGATAATGAATCAAAAATTTAGATAATGAATCAAAAATTTAGATAATGAATCAAATTTGTTGGATGAGATCCAACGTTTAACAAACTACGATTTATAAATGAAGTGCAAAAGAATATGAATATGTTCAGTTATCCGCATAGAAAGCGCACAGCACGAAAGCAAGTGGTACAACTGTAATGCCCCTCACGTGGCTGTTATTAACCCTAATAAGGCAAAATCACCACCACGCCATCTTACAGCCAAACTCTGAAACTCATGATACACTCATGTTCAAATATGAAATTAACTAAGGGTTTCTTTGGGAAGTCTTTTTAGCTCTTTTTTATTTTCTGAAAAATGTCACCGCACCTACAAAACTGTTTGGATTGTCTACTGGTGGGAAAAGCTACCGCGGAAAACTCTTTTTTCAACTCTTTTTGAAAAGTCACTTGACCCCTACTTTTCATTCTTTTCGAAAAGCACTTTCTCATCCCAATACAAGGTTAGGTCATTTTCCGCCCGAGCGCAAATTTTTCTCCCGTGCGAACATTTTTCTACCCGGGCGAGCATTTCTTCGCCGATGGGCGCATTTTAGGCCCGGACGCGATTTTTTCGCTCGCTCGCGCATTTTTTTCCCGGTCGCACATTCTTCGCCCGGGAGCGCATTGTTTCGCACGGGCGCACGTTTTTTGCCCGAACGCATTTTTCGCCCAGGCGCGTATTTTTCGCGTGAGAGCACATTTTTCGCGCGGGCACGCATTTTTCGCCCGGGCGCACATTTTTCGCCCCGACGCGCATTTTTCGCCCGGGAGCACAATTTTTCGCCGGTGGCGGGAATTTTTCGCGAGGACGCACTTTTTGCGCGCATTTTTCTTTCGGCCGCGCTTTTTTCGTCCGGGAGCACATTTTTCGTCCGAGCGTGCATTTTTCGCACGAACACGCATTTTCGCCCGATGACCCATTTTTTTCGCCCGGCCGCTCATTTTTCGCCCGGACGAGTATTTCTCGGGCACGCATTTTTCTCCCGGACGCCCATTTTTCGCCCGACCGCGCAGTTTTCGCGCAAACGCCCATTTTTCACCCGGGCTCGCAATTTTTCGCCCGGGCTCGCAATTTTTCGTCCGGGCGCGCATTTTTCTCCCGGGCGAAAAAAGCGCGTTTGGGTGAAAATGCGCGCCCGGGCGAAAAATTCCCGCCCGGGCAAAAAATGCGCGCACGGACGAAAAAATACGCGCTCGTGCAAAAAAATGCGAGCCCTGGCGAAAAATGGGCGTTCGGGTGAAAAATGCGCGCCCGAACAAAAAATGTGCGCCCGAGCAAAAAAATGCGCACACCGGCGAGAAACGATAGCACGGTCGAAAAATGCGCGCCCGAGGCGAAAAATGCGCGCCCGGGACAAAAAATGCGTACCCCGGAGAAAAATGTGCTCCCGGGAGAAAAATGCTCGCCCGGGTGAAAATTGCACGTCCGGGTAAAAAATTCGCGCTCTGGCGCTCATTTTCCCCCGGGAAGCCTTTTTCTGCCCGGACCTCCATTTTTAATAAAAAAATCACCGCAACGGAGATTTGCCAAACATTTTATAACGTGCTTCTCATTTTTGAAAATCTCTGCAAAAGGAGTTCACTCAAACATATCTCCTTTTGTAATAGACATTTTCGAAAAACACATTTTCCTACCATCCTTTTGTCACACTCCTCCTTTCTGAAAAGTCTTCCCAAACAGGCCCTAAAGCTTAATTTGGCACGGCGACGGCGATCGCTGTGGTTATGAATTGTCGTTCGTGAACGTCCGACCTCACCTAAGAAATTTCATTCACTTTTACGTTCAAAACTAATTTTCTTCTCTTGGCGGCGGTCGTAATCTTCATCATGCCAAACATACATTCTATGATGATGCCAAACATACATTCTGGTGGCGGGCTAGTCTCCGAAAGACTAGTGCATGGCTAAATGACGCTCTCTCACAATACCCCGTTCTCCAAACGTATTTGGGTAGAAATCTAACCTCCTAACCCGATGTCAAACAATCACAAACCTAACGTCAGTACCAAGAGGATCCGACTAAAACAGCGATCGAAAAGTAGTCGGAAGAACTCCCAAAAGGGTTGGTCTCCGGATTGCCGCAATCCACCAAATCGGAAAGGGATGTCGCATCACCTTGCGGATTTGAAGTAGATCTTGCCAATCCTTCAAAGTCTTATGAGATCGGAGATTATTGCGACTGATTCAAGCGAAAACGCAGCGAAATAAAATCATTCAATGATTCCAAAATCACACTCAAACTAGCCACCAAAAACGGAGGGAGAACACACCAAGTGGAGAAGTTTCGTTACCCAACTGAGAAGATAAATAGGCGAGTCTCACGCCAAGGATCCGCCGGAGTCACACCGGAGGAGATACACCGCTTGCCTTCAACGGAGTCGCACCGATGAGGATGTCCCGCCGAGGGAAGAGAGGCCACGTCTTTGGCTTGGCCGGACTTCACGAGGAGCTGGGAGGAGGGAGGGGGGTCGGCGTCCTGCTGCGTCACACGGCAGGGAGGTGGGGGTGGCCGACGGCGAGTCTCACGCCGGGCGAAAGGGGGGGGGGGGGGGGGGGGGGGGGGGGCTGCGTCGCACTGCACGCAACGAGGGGGAGGCCGAACCCCAAGAGGGATTCACGGGAGAGAGAGTCATGAGCTGCTTTTTTTGTTCTCAAAAGTTATCAATATCTCATTAAAGTGGAGACCCACCTATATATAGTGGAGCCTCAATACATCATATTCATTCATAAAGAAATTAGATCCTAGCCACTAATTATGCTAAGCGCAGTCCAAATCAGGCTAAACGCAGTCCACATTAACATACAAGCTGAAATTAAAACTATAGAAATAAAAGTAACGGTAGCGGAGAATAAGAGACTATTATTTAATATGTTTTATACTCATATTAAATATTAGTTAAGTGCGAGGCCGCAAGTCGTAGCGGCGGCGAGCGTTGCGAGCATGATCCCCTTTGTTGTTGCGCCTCAAGTCTTTTTCGGCGGTGGCGACTTCCTCGGTAACATCTTCAATAGGGGGAGGCGCCGTCACATCAGCACGAGCAGTAGGAGTAGCACCACGAGCATGATGCGAAGGAGGCGGGCCTGCATCAATCCTCCCCCGGTCGAAAGCACTCATCACCGGTGAGTAGTCGTGTAAATAGCGTCAGAGAAGGTCCGCATCCCACTGGTGCAGGTTGTGCTCAGGAACCCAAGAATCATCCGAAGAAGAACGTCCCTTCCAACGAACCAAGAAGCGACGTGTAGGCCCGTCCGGTATGTCAATCGTCTCATCATCCAAAATCCTGTCAGGAAATGGCAAAGCATGGAAAGATCTAGCAAAAGTGTCAGCATCAGTTGAAGATAAAACAGTATAATCTTCCACCCATGTGTCATCAGGTGAATCCTTGGCACACTCATTCCCAACCCCACATAATGTAGAAGAAGACTCACTCAAGGAAGAAAATGTAGAAGTTGGTGGAAGTGGCATAATATAGAGTGTTAAATCAGAAACATTAAAATAGGAGAAATTCTCCAATCCGCAGGTAAGCTTAAAACAACCGCATTACTTCCAATTTTCTTAATTACCTTGAAGGGGCCAGCTCTCCGAGGTGCCAACTTTTTCACGGTTCCCGAAGGTAACCGCTCCGGGAGTAATCGAACCAAAACCCAATCGCCAACATTAAAGTTGGAGGACCTTCGGTGGGCGTTAGCATGTGCTCGGTAGACATCATATTGAGTGGTTAATTTCTCTTTAATACTTTTGTGGAGATCATGAACATGGTGAGCGAAATCCTGTGCAAATTGGCTTGATTTATATGAAGGCGGTAATGGTATCAAGTCAAGAGGCACACGAGCCTTATAGCCATGGACTATCTCGCTCGGTGACAAACCCGTCGACCTATTTTTGGAGTTATTATAGGCTAGTTGCGCATGAGGTAGGACCAAGTCCCAAGTACCTTTATGGTCACCCACAAGGCACCGTAATAAACCACCCAGACTTCTATTTACCACCTCCGTCTGGCCATCCGTTTGGGGGTGGTAGGCGGAGGAAAATACAAGGCGGGTGCCCAACAAAATCCATAGCGTTTTCCAAAAATAACTAGTAAATTTAACATCCCTATCCGACACTATGGATTTTGGAACACCGCGATGACCGACGACTTCTTTAAGAAACAATTTGGCGATATGCGAAGCGTCATTGGTTTTGCTACAAGGGACAAAATAAGCCATTTTGGAAAATCTATCTACCACGATCATGACGGAATCATGTCGACGCAACGTAGGTGGAAGGCCTAACACAAAGTCCATACTAAGATCTTCCCACGGGATGGAAGGAATAGGTAAAGGCGTGTAGAGTCCAACATTAGTCTTATTGCCCTTGGCCAATTGGCAAGTGCGACAACTACTCACAATCTTTCCTACAAAGGTCTTCAATTTAGGCCAATAGAATTTTTCTTCTACTAACGCAATCGTCTTATCCCTCCCAAAGTGACCCGCTAGTCCACCGCTATGAAGCTCCCAAACTATAAAGTGTCGAAGTGATGAGGCCGGGATGCATAAACGGGAGTGCCAAAACAGGTAGCCATCCCTAAGGAAGTAGGCCGAAATAGTGGTGGGGGATTCCTGTTGTGCCTCGAGGTAAATGTCCTTAAAATCGGGACAAGTAACATATTCGTCTTTTATGCGCTCAAACCCAACGACCTTAACTTGCATAGTGGATAATAAAAGAGCCACACGACTAAGCGCATCCGCGACCCTATTTTCAGTCCCTTTTAGGTGCTTCAGCGTGAACGTGTGCTCTTGCAAAAATGAGACCCATTTGGCGTGTCGAGGGCTGATTTTTGCTTGAGAATTGATAAAACGCAGCGCTTCATGATCAGATAAAAGGACAAATTCTTTGGAGAGTAGGTAATGCCGCCAATGTGCAAGGCTACGCACCACCGCATAGAATTCTCGGTCATAGTTGGAATAGTTCAGCTTAGACCCGGAAAGTTTTTCGCTAAAATATCCTATGGGGTGGCCGTCTTGGCTTAGCACCCCTCCAATCCCAACTTCGGAGGCGTCGCAAGATAATTCGAAAACCTTAGAAAAATCGGGCAACCGAAGTATAGGGGCTTCAGTCATTAGTATTTTGATTTGTTCGAAGGCACGCGCGGCAGATTTAGTCCATGTGAACTCGCCTTTCTTCAAACACTCCGTAATAGGCTCCATCACACTACTAAAGTTGCGAATAAACCGACGATAAAACGTGGCTAAGCCATGAAAAGAACGGACGTCACGAATGGTCTTTGGCTCGGGCCGATCCCTAATAGCTTGGACCTTACTCTGGTCAACCTTAATGCCCTCTTCGCCAACGATGTATCCCAAAAACTCCACCTCTCGCGCATAGAAAATACACTTTTTAAAATTTAAATAGAGGTGCTTCGATCGTAGCGTAGAAAAACTAGACGTAGATGGGCAAGGTGATCGTGAGTGGAGGTGCTATAGACTAGAATGTCATCGAAGTAGACCACCACAAACTTCCCCAGGTAGGGCTGGAAAGTATGGGTCATCATACGAGAGAAAGTGCTCGGGGCGTTTGAGAGCCCAAATGGCATCACTAGCCATTCATACAAACCTTCTTTTGACTTAAAAGCGATTTTCCATTCGTCGCCCTCTCGTATGCGGATTTGGTGGTATCCGCTACGTAGATCTAACTTAGAGAAGATGGATGAACCCGCCAACATGTCAAGTAGATCATCTAACCGCGGAATTGGAAATCGATATTTGACGGTGATTTTGTTGATAGCGCGACTATCAACACACACCCGCCAAGACCCATCCCTCTTGGGAGCTAAGAGGGCCGGAACTGCGCATGGGCTCAAGCTATGGCGTATGAATCCTTTGAATAACAAATCCGAAATTTGTCGTTGTAATTCTAGATGCGTAGAGGGGTTTAAGCGATAATGAGGGAGATTCGGTAAAGAGGACCCCGGGATAAAATCTATCGCGTGTTGGATATCACGCATAGGAGGTAACTCCGATGGCAATTCCTCTGGGTAAACATCCGTATATTCGTCCAAAAGATCCCTCAACTCCGTTGGCAAACCATCCATCAAAGGTACATCTTACCTCGCGGCTAAACAAACTAACGCATACATCACGCCGTCTACAAATGAATCACGCTCAAACTCTCGCCTCCCAATCAGACTTAGGCTCTTCTTTTCTACAGGCAATGTGGTGTCCCTGGATGAACTACTCGTGTCCTTAGGTGTACAACTCGTATTCGCCGAGTGGGCCCCCCCAGCCAACTGGCGAAACCTGGGTCGTCCGGATCATTCGCCGGGTCACTCGCCCAGGCTAAGGAAGGTAAAAATGCCCCCGGGTTGGTGAGGGTAAGTTGTAGGAGAGAAGGCGCTAGGCGAGTGGTGCCCTCACGGACCACTCGCCCAGAAGCGTGGGCATTTGCCCAGCCAGGCAGGTGCCCAGCGAATGGTGCCCTCACGGACCATTCGCCCAAAGGGCTGTGAGGGGAAAATGACCATAATACCCCTGGTGGGCTGCAAATAGCCCTTCGGAACAGCGGAGTTAGGCTGTTAGCAGACCAATTTGGGGTGCGGTTAGTAAAATTAAAAGGCGGATTCAAACTATTTACAGACCAGCCTAGGAAAACTATAAATAGACCCTTAAGGGCACCTTGGAGGAGATCCGATTTTAAAGAATCCTCTCCTCTAGGCTAGTTTTGGTTGGCATCCAGTGCCCTCCAAGGTGCCCGGTTGAGCTTTGGTTTGGGAGGGGAAGCTCTCTAAGATCTTCCGGGTGTGTGGCGGGACCTCCTCGCTTCAGCCTTGGGTCTATTCCGTTTGCAGCATCCACCGTCAAGAGAGTCTAGTGAGGGAGAAATAAGCATCGGCTACACCCCCAGTGGGTTCGAACTCAAGAGACCAGTTGCTGGTTTCAACATTTTTGGTGCGGTGAGCGTGGACCGTAGCCGGTGAAAGAAAATCCCAAGCTAGTTTCGATGATGGGAGATGGAGGAAATGGTTCTGACTCAGGTCACTCGCAGCCACCAGCGGCAGGGGAGTGGCTGGAGATGTTTGAGAAGTTCAAGCGAGAGGTCCTGCAGACAGTTCTCGCGGCAAGGAGCGAGTGCGAGACCCCGGCAGTCCCAGTGGTCCCGCCTTTGCAGAACGGCGAGAACGCACCGGGGCAGCGGCCGGGGAAGGAGGTGCCAGCAGAAGGAAGTGCGCGAGATCTTCCCGGACGGCAGCTGTTCAGCAGTCCGGCGAGTGCTGAGGTGTGTGAGTTGGTCCCGCGCGAGAGGACCACTCGCCGAACAGGGGAAGGGAGCCCCTTTTGCGAGATGATCCTCTCGGCCCCAGTGCCAGAAGGGTTTCGTGGGCCGGAGATGTCCTACTACACCGGCAAGGAGGATCCAGTTGTGCACCTGCAGTGGTTCGAGGACATGACTTCAATCCTTCCCATGTCGGATTCTTTCCAATGCCGACTCTTCGCGACCACCCTGAAGGAGAAAGCAAGGGACTGGTTCCACCAGCTTCCCACAGGTTCCATCTACGCGTTCGATAATCTGCGCCGAAGCTTCCGACTGCGTTCTCGACGTCAAAAAAGAGGAAGAAGGATGCGGAGGCTCTCTTCAAGATCAGACAGAGGGAGGGGGAATCCCTGGCCAAGTACGTGGACAGGTTCCAGGAGGAGATACACCTAGTGCAGGAGGTGCCGGGATTCGCCCTCCAGATGGCATTCATCGTAGGGTTGCGAGAGGGGTTCTTCAAGATGGACCTGAAGAGAAGACCTCATGTATCCTTCGAGGAGTTGATGGAGAGAGCCGCGGAGGAGATTGAAGGGGAGGCAGCCAACCCCGAATTCTACAAAAGGTTGGCAAAGATGAGCGAGCCCGAGGCGAGGCAGCCAGAGGGAAGAAGGCGAGAGGAGCCCAGGGGCCAGGGGTTCAAAAGACCACCTCGGGTTTGGAGGAACAAAGAACCCAACAACAGGTTGGGCTGGAGGAACCAGGAAGGACCAGCGCGAGGTCAGGATGAAAGGTACCAAGGAAGGGAGGCAGGAGGAGTGAATCAGGGGTCGAGGCAGGGTCCCAGACCCCCTCACCCCCCGAGGGAGCAAGCCATGGCGGTAGGCCGAGGGAGAAGAGGTAGAGGAGCAAGAGGAGGAAGAGGAAGACCGGGAAGAGAGGACAGGGTGGCGTTGCCTTACTGTGACTTTCATCAGGAAGAAGGTCACGTGATCGCCACCTGCCCGGAGTTCTTGGAGATGAGGGAAAGAGGACAGCCACGGCGGCAGCAGGCCAGAATTGAGGAAGTGCTCCCAGAGGCAGAAGAGGACCGGTGTGAGGATAGGGCAGATACAGGAACCAGGGGGGAATCGGGGTGATTCACGGTGGGGTTGGGATAGAGGCCTCTCGCAAGAGAAGCTTCCAGGCCATGTTCCGAAGGGATGTCGCGTCGACTTCCCAGACCCCACCCCCCTCTGAGAAGCTCACCTTCTCCTCAGAAGATATGCCAGATTATGAAGACCCATTCTGCGACGCCCTGGTGATCCAGACGGCGATAGAAAACTTCACGGTCTCCCGGATCCTGGTGGACAACGGGAGCTCGGTGAATGTGATCTTCAAAAAGGCTTTCGACGCGATGGAAGTAGAGAAGAAGAGGGTGCAGGCCTCCGACGGACCACTGTTTGGTTTCTCGGGGGAGCGGAAGGAGGTCGAGGGAGGCGTAGGTCTCCAGGTGACGCTAGGAGGAGTCCCAAGAAACTGCCGGTTCGTCATTGTGGACGCTCCGAGCAGCTATAACGCCATCTTCGGATGACCCCTCATCAGCGCCTTCCGGTGCGTGCCCTCATCGTACCATCAGTGCTTAAAGCTCCATAGTGGAGGAGTCCAGATCCGCGTCCGAGGAGATGCTAAGGTGGCGAGGCAGTGCTACGTGACTGCCGTCAACACCATTTCATGGATGGCGGGTGCCGAGAAGATGGATAAAGAGATGGCGAGGTCGGAGGGGTCAAGAGAAGAGGTGGAGAAGAGAGAAGTAGGAGGAGAGGGCGATGCCCGAGAGGTCGAGTTTATGGAGGTCGCTCGTGAGGAGCAGGAGGTCGAGTTGTTGGAGGTCGCTCGTGAGGAGCAGGAGGTCGAGTTGTTGGAGGTCGCTCGTGAGGAGCAGGAGGTCGAGCCGGAGGAGGCGGAAGGATCTGCAGAGGAAAAGGCCCGGGAAGAGAGGCGAGAAGCAAAAGGCCAGTGGAAAGAGCCAACCCGGCTCGAGGCGGCAGAAGAGGTGATAGAGATGGAGGTTACCACCCAGGCAGGAAGGGTGGAGAAGGTGCGGATCAGCGGGGGCCTCGGCCTGGAAGACCAGAGAAGGATGATGGAGTGCATCCAGAAGAACGTGGACATCTTCGCATGGAGCGCAGCGGACATGCCAGGCATCGAGGAGGACGTGGCTTGCCATCGTCTCAATCTCGATCCAGAAACCCGCCCCATCCGGCAGAAGAGAAGGACTATAGCTGACAAGCTCGAAGGACCGATCCGCGAGGAGGTGGCGAAACTCCTCGAAGCAGGTTTTGTAATGGAGATCCAGTATCCAGGCTGGGTCTCCAATGTCGTAATGGTAAAAAAGGCCGATGGCCGCTGGCGTATGTGTGTGGACTTTTCATTGTTAAATAAGGCCTGCCCTAAGGATTGTTATCCCTTGCCTCGGATCGACGCGCTGGTTGACTCAGCCGTCGGTTTTTCTGTGATGAGTTTTTTGGATGTTTTTTCAGGTTATCACCAAATAAGAATGCACCCCCCAGACGTCAGAGATGTCTCATTCATCACCAGGGAGGGATGCTACTGCTATAAGATGATGCCCTTCGGGCTGAAAAATGCAGGAGCAACCTACCAGAGGATGATGGATCGGGTATTCAAGAAGCAGAGGGGAAGGAACCTGGAGGTCTACGTGGATGACCTTATGATAAAGAGCAAGTGTGTGAGCTCTCACATCCGGGATCTCGAGGAGACCTTTGCCACCCTACGCAAGTACAAGATGCGCCTGAACCCCCTGAAGTGTGTGTTCGGGGCCAGCAAAGGGAAGTTCCTGGGGCACCTTCTCACCCCCTGGGGGGTAGAACCTAACCCGGATAAGGTTAGGGCTATAATGGAGCTGGGGTCGCCACGAAACGCCAAGGAAGTTCAGCGCTTGACCGGAAGACTCGCCGGGCTGAACAGGTTTCTCTCCCGGGCCGGGGAAAGATGCTCCCCCTTCTTCAAAGCGCTACGAGGCAACCAGAAGTTTGAGTGGACAAGAGAATGCGAGGAGGCCTTTCAGGCCTTGAAGAGCCAACTCACCAAGGCTCCGCTACTACAAAGTCCCAAAGAGGGGGAGGATCTACATCTATATCTCGGAGTCGGGGCGGAGGCCGTAAGCTCAGTCCTGGTTCGTGAGGAAGGCAAGAAGCAGCTGCCCGTCTACTACGTAAGCAGGGTCCTGAGGGAAGCGGAGCTCAGATATCCAATTTTAGAGAAGTTGGCCTTTGCCCTGGTCATCGCAGCAAGGAAGCTCAGGCCATACTTCCAGGCCCATTCGATCCAAGTAGTGACGGATCATCCTCTCCGCCAGATCTTCGAAGGAGTGGAACACTCAGGAAGACTCGCAAAATGGTCAATAGAGCTAAGTGAATTCAGCATCACCTTTGTCCCTCGATTATCTATGAAGGCGCAGGTGGTGGCTGATTTCATGACAGACTTCGTGGCCGAGATGAAAGAAGATGGAGCCCCTCGTCACGTTCCGTGGAAGCTGCTGGTGGATGGGGCTTCGGGCAAGAATTCTCTCGGAGGAGGGGTGGTGCTGGAGAGTCCCCATGGAGCAAAGATAGAGCAGACGCTAGTGATACACTTCCCAATCACCAACAACCAGGCGGAGTATGAGGCTGTAATCGCTGGCCTGCGGTTGGCCCGGGAGCTCGGGGTCCATGACGTGGAGGTCCTCACTGACTCCATGATAATAACTTCTCAGATAAGGGGAGAGTTCGAAACAAGGGAACCTGTGCTCATGAGGTACTTAGCAAAAGTCAAAGGTCTCGTGGGGACGTTCAAAACTTTCTCCATCCGGCACGTCCCTCGAGAGGAGAGCACCCCGGCAGATCGGTTGGCAAAATCTGGTCCACGAGCCGGGGGGACCCTGACGGACCTATTTCGTCCTTCGATTGAGGAGGGAGAGCTCATGGAAGTCGAACAGCGGCCCTCCTAGAAGGATCCCTTCGTCACCTTCCTTGCAACGGGAAAATTTCCGGAAGAAGTTCCGGACCAGAGGCGCTTCCGGTATAAGTCCGCCTACTATGTGCTCCAGGAGGGTGACTTGTATCGGAAGACCCTCTCAGGCCTCCTGGCCCGATGCATCTCGGAGGAAGAGGTCCCAAAGATCTTGGAAGAAGTTCACTCCGGCGTGTGCGGCAGCCACTCGGGGAGCAGGATGCTGGAAGCGAGGATAATAAGGCAGGGATACTTCTGGCCAACCCTAAGTAAAGACGCGGCAGCCTTCGCCAAGAGATGCCAGAAGTGCCAAATGTTCGCCCCGCTTCAGCTCATGCCAGCTCAGAGGCTAAAGAGTATCACGGCGCCCTGGCCATTCGCCATATGGGGAATGGATCTGGTAGGACCCTTCCCCCAGGCTAGTGGACAGAGAAGATTTCTCCTAGTCATGATTGACTACTTCACAAAGTGGTTGGAGGTCAAGGCGTTGGCTAAGGTCACCTCCCAGGTAATCCGCAACTTCGTATGGGGGGAGATCGTTTGTCGACATGGGCTTCCGCAGGCCATAGTCACGGATAATGGGCCGCAATTCGCAAGCGAGGAATTCATCGGCTTCTGTGGCCAGTTGGGGATAGACCTTAGGTTTGCGTCCGTTCACCATCCCAGGAGCAACGGGCAGGTGGAGGCGGCGAATAAGGTCATCGTGAACTTGCTCAAAAAGAAGGTGGAAAATCTCAAGGGCAATTGGGTGAAGCAGCTCCCCTCGGTCCTTTGGGCTTTAAGAACCACCCCCAACACCGCCACGGGAGAAACCCCTTTCAAGCTCTCTCACGGTTGCGAGGCCGTCATCCCCAAAGAGTTCGAGGTTATGACACCACGGGTGAAGGTCGCCACAAATGGTGAGGAAGATTGGCGAGCCGAGAACGAGGAGGAGTTGCGGCTCTCCCTCGACCTCATCGAAGAAGCTCGGGATCGAGCAGCCATCCATCAAGAAGAGGTCAACCGGCGGATGGCCAAGTATTTCGACAGGCACGTCAGGATCAAGCAGTTCGAGAAGGGAGATCTGGTACTCAAGAAGGTCGACGCGGCTGGGAGGTCCGCCGCGGTGGGAAAACTTAACCCCAACTGGGAAGGCCCCTATGTCGTGGAAGAGGCACTAAAGTCCGGGGGGTATCGCCTTCAAAATGTGGAGGGCCAACCCCTCAGCCACACATGGAGCGGCGACGACCTTAAACGTTTTTATCCTTAGTACCATGTAATAATGATGGTTTTTTGAATGAAAACATTTTGTTTAAACTATGTGTATGAAAATGATGCTACAGCTCGCAGGAGAGACCCTGGACGTTCAAGAGGTTGGCCCCGAGCAGACCCGCTGTCCAGGCTCTCATCTAGCTGGCAGGTCCGAAGGCTCACTCGGTGGCAGGTTCTATGTTCCAGAGGTTGGCCCCGAGCAGACCCGCTGTCCAGGCTCTCATCTAGCTGGCAGGTCCGAAGGCTCACTCGGTGGCAGGTTCTATGTTCAAGAGGTTGGCCTCGAGCAGACCCGCTGTCCAGGCTCTCATCTAGCTGGCAGGTCCGAAGGCTCACTCGGTGGCAGGTTCTATGTTCCAGAGGTTGGCCCCGAGCAGACCCGCTGTCCAGGCTCTCATCTAGCTGGCAGGTCTGAAGGCTCACTCGGTGGCAGGTTCTATGTTCAAGAGGTTGGCCCCGAGCAGACCGTTGGCCCCGAGCAGACCCGCTGTCCAGGCTCTCATCTAGCTGGCAGGTCCGAAGGCTCACTCGGTGGCAGGTTCTATGTTCCAGAGGTTGGCCCCGAGCAGACCCGCTGTCCAGGCTCTCATCTAGCTGGCAGGTCTGAAGGCTCACTCGGTGGCAGGTTCTATGTTCAAGAGGTTGGCCCCGAGCAGACCCGCTGTCCAGGCTCTCATCTAGCTGGCAGGTCCGAAGGCTCACTCGGTGGCAGGTTCTATGTTCAAGAGGTTGGCCCCGAGCAGACCCGTTGTCCAGGCTCTCATCTAGCTGGCAGGTCCGAAAGCTCACTCGGTGGCAGGTTCTATGTTCCAGAGGTTGGCCCCGAGCAGACCCGCTGTCCAGGCTCTCATCTAGCTGGCAGGTCCGAAGGCTCACTCAGTGGCAGGTTCTATGTTCAAGAGGTTGGCCCCGAGCAGACCCGCTGTCCAAGCTCTCATCTAGCTGGCAGGTCTGAAGGCTCACTCGGTGGCAGGTTCTATGTTCAAGAGGTTGGCCCCGAGCAGACCCGCTGTCCAGGCTCTCATCTAGCTGGCAGGTCTGAAGGCTCACTCGGTGGCAGGTTCTATGTTCCAGAGGTTGGCCCCGAGCAGACCCGCTGTCCAGGCTCTCATCTAGCTGGCAGGTCCGAAGGCTCACTCGGTGGCAGGTTCTAAGTTCTCAAGAGATGATCTCAAGAGCATTCGCATAGACCACGCGCCGGAGAGAGGATCACACCCCACTCTCTTGACTACTTAAGCGAAACCCCGTGATACGCGAATGGTAAGGTTCACTTGGTAGCGAGAGATCGAAGGGGAACGACCGACCTAAGTCATCTTCGAGCATTCGCTGGGTGGCCACGACAGTCGCATCATGACCTAACGTCCTAATGAGCCTAACGAGGTATAACGGCGAATGAGAGGAAAGCTTAGAATGACACAAATTGTAGTCAATATATACATCTTTTAAAGGCACTCGCCCGTTCAAGATTACAGTCAAAATGATAAATGCAAAAAGAGAAAATACAAGAGGCCCTTCTCAAGGATCAACAGATTTCTCGCTTGAAGATCCGTCGCTCTCGCCAGAGTCTGGGATGAGGGCGTCCTCTCGCGGCTCGACGTGGTCGTCCTCAGGAAAGGGGATTGGAATGTAAAGCTCGGGGACGACTTGGCGAGCGGAAAGGCGTTCGGCTTCCGCCTTCAGGTATCCCGCTCGCCGCAGCACCTGCAGTGCATGCTTGACAGCATTCTGCGCGTTCTCTTGCATCAGCTGCTCCAACTCGTGATGGGGATAAAAATGGCCCCCGCTCCCCGGGTCGAGTGCTGACGCACCAGCCTCTCGCAATCGCTGGACTTCGGCTTTGACCAGACGGATTTCATCCTCAAGGCCGGCCACCCGAGCGCGGAGCATCTCGGCAACCGTGGTATCCTGAAATTAATAACAAGGGTAGTAAGAATAAAGTTGTCAATCGGCAACAAGTCACTCGCGGGAAAGGAGAAAACATACCTCTGCGACAGGGCGGTTGGCGAGAAGAGTCTCCGCAGCCGCCAGCTTAGTCCTAAGCTCCATCGCCTCAGTAGAAGCAACGGACCGGGACTCCTCAACCGCCGCCAAGTCCCGCGCCAGTTTGATGCTCTGGCGCGAAGACATGTGCGCGAGCTCGAGCGCCCGCAGCATGGCCCTGGCACTCTCATGAGCGAGAACCTGGGTCGTCTCGGCATCATAGACTTCGGCGTCTTCTCGGCCGTAGAGGGCATACGCGATGGCGTAAGCCTCACCGCTGGCGAGATCGCTCTCTATCCACGACGGATGGAGGGTGGAGAGCGAGACCCGGTTAGCATTCCTGTCCCACTTCACCAGGGGAGCCCCCGAGGGGTCCCTGTACTTCTCGCCGCTGGGGAAGTTGCGATGGTCCCTGGGAAGTGGGGGCGGCGGCAACGACAGTCCCGCGCGAGGGGTGGTCTCTCCTGGCGCACTCGTCCCCAGGGCTTGGATCTGAACATCCGCCCCGAGGGTCTCGTCCGGGACCCCCTTCCCCTTGGCGGAGGGGGGGGTTCTTGGGCTTCCTGGAAGAGGAAGAGGTCAGCACCGCTAGCTTGCGCTTCTTTCCGCCAGGCTTGGAGGAAGAAGGTTCCTCCCGACAGGCATCCGCGGCGGCCTGTGCGAGAGAGAGGGTAGACCCGGAGGGACGCGGCGGATGAAGGGGGAAGTGGCGCACACCTGCATAATATAACCAATGGTCCTAGCGAACGATGTAAAAATCACAAAGCGAAAGCGAATGAAGTCTCGAACACTTACCCTCGCCCTGCGGAATGGGTGGAAGCGAGTTGACGTTTCGCCGGAGATGGACGAGATCCATCCCGTGCTCCAGGATGTATTGGTGAAGTTTGGCCTCGTGCCCCCCTAGGGTCGGGGGGGGGGGGGGGGGGGGGGGGGGGGGGCGGAAGGTTGACTCCTCCTCCTGCACCGGCGCGAGGAGAGTGTTCCCCAGGTTCCCGCTTACAAAAATAAAGCGGCGAACCCAGTCATGGTTCTTGTTCGGGAGCCCGTAGTGCTTTAGGGGGCTCAGTCCCGAGAAGAACGAGATACCATGGGTGCAACGGAAGGTATAGAGCTTGCGGAAGATGGGCAGCGAGAACTCAATTCCCTCCTCTCGCAGGTAGCTCGCGTACCCCACCAACATAGCGATGGAGTTGGGGTTGAGCTGGCCAGGCACGACCCCGTAGTACCTGAAGGTCTGGCGGAGTTTCGGCCAGATCGGGAGGCGAAACCCCACCTCGAAGTGCTCTAGCGGGATCGCGAGAGCACAAGGCGAGATGGAATTCAGGCGCTCATCCGGCCTGGGCTTTCGCGCCTCGAAACCCGGCGGGACGTAGTCAGCGATGGCAGTCAGGTAGGCCTCCTCAGAGAGGTCGCAGGAATCAAAGACGTGGTTGGCGAATGCGCTGGCGCACTTGGCCCTGCCTTCCGCATCGCCACCCATTTTTGCGAGTAAAGAAGGAAAGAGGAGCAACAGATAAGGAAGAAGCACGAGTGCTAGCGCAAGGAAAGAGAGCGGATGGTTAGGTATTTAATACGGTGGTTGAAAGACCTATCTATAGAGGGACTAAACGGCGTTTAGACTTTCGAGACCTCGGGTGTGCGGATAGCCATCGCGCCCTCCCGACACCTCGAAGCCCGAGCGGTCCCTCTCGCCCATTAATGGCAAATGCCCTATGTCTATTCATTCCGCGGCTACGCAACGAGGTTGGAAGAGCATCCGGCTATAAGTTATCACTCGGCAATACCCAAGCAAAGCTATGAGATACGAAAAACGAATAAAGAAGCATTCACAAAGCATAGAGAAATTATTACAGAAAAATAACGTTCAACATTCGCAGCATAAAGTAAGAAAAGAAAACAATAAGAGGGGTGGACGTTGGGTAGGTCAGGTCTCCTCCCAGATCCACCGACCTCGCTTTCGCGACCCAGCTTCCATGGGCATTCGCGGGCGGTAATAAGCGAGTATATTGGTGATCTCATGGGAAGCCAGTTGGAGTTGGTCCCGGGCTCGCGCGGCGTGTGTTCCGGGAGACAACTCCCCTCCCTCACCCCCTAGCCGCTCCACCTCCGCGAGAAGATGCGAGTGACTTCGTCGAAGGTCCTTCAACTCACGCGCGACTCTCAGCCGCACGTCGTCCACCTGGCTGGCCACGTTTCGCTGGATGTGGATGAGCTTCCCCAGGACCTCCGAGATCCGATCCTTCAGGGTCGCGTGATCCGAGGAATCACCCAGGAAGTCAGCAAGATCCCCAGGGGAAGGGAGAGGCGAGAGCATTCCCTCTCCCCCCTCGTAGTAGGAGTCGAAGGGGGAGGCTTCTCGATAGCCTGCGGAATCACAACTAGGTTAGTGGTGATAAAGTATGCGAGTACAATAGAGGCGGGTGAGTGAACTGACCTGGGGTGGGGTCCGGGTGACCCGAAGGACGAGACGAATGGGGGTGCGTCCCAAACAGCCAGGCGGGAGGTAAGACCTTTCCCTTTCCTGGACGGTAAGGCTGTGAAGAAGGAGCCGGAGCATCCGCACGGTCATCAGCACGGAGAGGCTGATCCAGCTCTCGCTCAGGGGAGACCCTCCATTCATTCGCGGTGACAGCGTGGTTCACCTGAGCAGGGGGACTGGGAGGAATGGAGTCCCGCCGCGGGACGTCAGGGTTGAGGGCTGCGAAAAGGTAATGATTAGTAGCCGACAACATAAAAGGAAAAAGCGAGAAGGTTCACAACTCACGGGGTTGGGGTACAGTCTCCCCAGGAGGAGGCGGAGGAGCAAGATCCAGATCGGGAGGAGGTACCTCGTCCCCGGGAGGTGGCACCACCGCACTGCTCAAAACGGCCTCATGGCCGTCCTCAGGTACCAAAGCCCCCTGCGAATGGTCGGAATAAGCACAGGGTAAGGGACAGGAACTAAATGGAGACAGGAAGAATCCTCATACCAGCACCGCGGGGTCCGGAAGGACATCCGCCAGCGTGTTCGCTGGTGGAGTATCCGCCGGAGACTCCGAGGCAGTCTCGCCTCTCTGACGATTCACCCGAATCGTCTTGGCTCGACGCGAGACATAGGGGCGCTCGGATCCCGTTTAGACATCAGTCAGGGAGCAAATTTGGATGCCCTGGGGGCCGTTGCAGCTTGAGCCGCAGCCAGGCGGTCGATCATCTCTCGCGAGAGGGGTTTCGCAGAAGGTTTGTGGAAAGACATTAGGAAGTAGAGGAACTCCGAGCCAAGGTATGAAAGTGGTCCAGCAAAAATTTGACAGGAGGAGGTATATATAAGGTGGCGGTGGGACCCACGGAATCTTATGGATCCAGTCAGCAAGCACTCACCGAATACAGGGTTGGACTGATCTTTACGACCGTAGGAACCGCTCGTAAAGAGCGGGGATTGTGTACAACCCGTATTCGCCGAGTGGGCCCCCCCAGCCAACTGGCGAAACCTGGGTCGTCCGGATCATTCGCCGGGTCACTCGCCCAGGCTAAGGAAGGTAAAAATGCCCCCGGGTTGGTGGGGGTAAGCTGTAGGAGAGAAGGCGCTAGGCGAGTGGTGCCCTCACGGACCACTCGCCCAGAAGCGTGGGCATTCGCCCAGCCAGGCGGGTGCCCAGCGAATGGTGCCCTCACGGACCATTCGCCCAAAGGGCTGTGAGGGGAAAATGACCATAATACCCCTGGTGGGCTGCAAATAGCCCTTCGGAACAGCGGAGTTAGGCTGTTAGCAGACCAATTTGGGGTGCGGTTAGTAAAATTAAAAGACGGATTCAGGCTATTTACAGACCAGCCTAGGAAAACTATAAATAGACCCTTAAGGGCACCTTGGAGGAGATCCGATTTTAGAGAATCCTCTCCTCTATGCTAGTTTTGGTTGGCAGCCAGTGCCCTCCAAGGTGCCCGGTTGAGCTTTGGTTTGGGAGGGGAAGCTCTCTAAGATCTTCCGGGTGTGTGGCGGGACCTCCTCGCTTCAGCCTTGGGTCTATTCCGTTTCCAGCATCCACCGTCAAGAGTGTCTAGTGAGGGAGAAATAAGCATCGGCTACACCCCCAGTGGGTCCGAACTCAAGAGACCAGTTGCTGGTTTCAACATTAGGAAGGGTGGGCCTCAAAACCACCTTCTTACCATTGAATAAAAACTCATAAGTGTTGGATCGTCCATAATGAGTAACGTCGTGGCCGAATAACCAGGGACGACCAAGGACATGGCAAACGTCCATGGGTATCACGTCACACCAAACCTGATCCGAATATGATTTTATGCGGAGGGGAACTAAACAACGCTTACTAACAGGAAGTGAGGTCTTATTCACCCAAGCAATCTTTGTATGGTTGTGGGTGGGGCTCCGCATTAAGGGACATGCGGGTAACCGCTCCCTCGGAGATAACGTTCATACAACTCCCACTGTCAATGATCAGCTTACATAATTTATCCCCGCTCTTAAAAATCAAAGAGAATAAATTTGTCCTATTCCAATCATCCAAAGAGCGAGGGGTGGCAAGGATGCACCGCATAACCATGAGGTGAGAGTCGTCTTCTAAATCACTTGGTACGCCTTCCAAATCCGACTCATCCGTGGCCTCATAGATGTAATCAGGCATATCATCTGTATGCTCAACTAGTGCTAAAGCTCGAGTTTTGGTTGGGCACTCCATAGCGTAGTGGCCGGTTACTCCGCACTGATAACACGTGGCCCTATCTTTACTACTTTTTCCCACGGGAATGCGCTCCTCGGACGGGTTTCTAGTGTCCCTAGCGGTGATGACACTGTTGGATGAGTCCTTGGTCTTGAATTTACCCTTATCCTTATAGGTGGAGGTGGAGGTAGTGGACGCGACCTTGCTCTTATAGGAGCTGTGCTTGGCCTTGGACTTGGAGGCGAGGTGTTTCTCGATATCAAGGGCGGCGTTGAAGGTAGTGTTTAGGTCTGTGTGACCGTAACGCAAAAGTTTCCTTTGGATATCGTAACTAAGACCCTTACGGAACCTAGATAGTGTGACCTCGGGCATCTCCTGGACCTCACAACGGACCATCTTGTCCTTCAGATCGCCCATGTAATCGGCGACAGACCGCTCGCCTTGGCGAAGGATGGGTAGATCATCAAACATCTGGGTGCGATGATAAGCGGGGACATATTGGTCATTTAAGAGATTTTTCATGACAGCCCAACCGATCGGAGGGACACCGTCTACGACTCCTAAGCGACGCTCCTCATTTAGCCAAAATACTTTGGCCCTACCCGTAAGCTTCATCCGAGCGACTTGGACCTTTTGCTGGTCCGCCAAGTGATGCCACTCGTAGTAGCACTCCATGTCTAACACCCAATTCAGGAAGACTTAGGGTTCTCCTAAACCATCATAGGTGGGGGCGTTAATTTTTATGGCGCGGGTGAGATCGACTTCTCGTTCCTGTCGGCGAGGTGGTGGTCGATCACGCTGAGGTAGCTCCTCGTGTACGTCTTCCTCGTAGTGTCGTGCCCTATGACCTCTAGGTGGAGTGGGAGCGTGGTTCGGCGGACGATTACCCCTAGGAGGTGAAGGGGTTCGATGGGCCAACAGCTGGGTCAACATGTCCCGCAACTCTCCCAATTGTTGATTCATATCATCTCGAAGGACATCAACAGCAGTGGGGTTTTGAGGCGTTTGCCGTTCGTCGGCCATACTTGACGAGGACGAAGCGTGGTACTCGTGAACGGATCTAGTGGGCATACGACGTGCACTTGAAGAGAAAAAATAAATTTTGTAGAAAATAAAAAATAAAATTTGGTGCACACGTGAGACCTAGACACGAGCGGACCGTGACCAAGTTAGGAAATTGGGCAACCTCGCTTTGATACCAAAATGGTGGCGGGCTAGTCTCCGAAAGACTAGTGCACGACTAAATGACGCTCTCTCACAATACCCCGTTCTCCAAACGTATTTGGGTAGAAATCTAACCTCCTACCCCGATGTCAAACAATCACAAACCTAACGTCAGTACCAAGAGGATCCGACTAAAACAGCGATCGAAAAGTAGTCGGAAGAACTCCCAAAAGGGTTGGTCTCCGGATTGCCGCAATCCACCAAATCGGAAAGGGATATCGCATCACCATGCGGATTTGAAGTAGATCTTGCCAATCCTTCAAAGTCTTAAGAGATCAGAGATTATTGCGACTGATTCAAGCGAAAACGCAGCGAAATAAAATCATTCAATGATTCCAAAATCACACTCAAACTAGCCACCAAAAACGGAGGGAGAACACACCAAGTGGAGGAGTTTCGTTACCCAACCGAGAAGATAAATAGGCGAGTCTCACGCCAAGGATCCGTCGGAGTCACACCGGAGGAGATACACCGCTTGCCTTCAATGGAGTCGCACCGATGAGGATGTCCCGCCGAGGGAAGAGAGGCCACGTCTTTGGCTTGGCCGGACTTCACGAGGAGCTGGGAGGAGGGAGGGGGGATGGCGTCCCGCTGCGTCGCACGGTAGGGAGGTGGGGGTGGCCGACGGCGAGTCTCACGCGGGGCGAAGGGGGGGAGGGGGGGGGGGGGGGGGGAGGGGGGGGGGGGGGGGCTGCGTCGCACTGCGCGCCACGAGGGGGGGGGGGGGGGGGGGGGGGGGCGAACCCTAAGAGGGATTCACGGGAGAGAGAGTCACGGGCTGCTTTTTTTGTTCTCAAAAGTTATCAATATCTCATTAAAGTGGAGACCCACCTATATATAGTGGAGCCTCAATACATCATATCTATTCATAAAGAAATTAGATCCTAGCCACGAATTATGCTAAGCGCAGTCCAGATCAAGCTAAACGCAGTCCACATTAACATACAAGCTGAAATTAAAACTTTAGAAATAAAAGTAACGGTAGCGGAGAATAAGAGACTAATATTTAATATGTTTTATACTCATATTAAATATTAGTTAAGTGCGAGGCCGCAAGTCGTAGCGGCGGCGAGCGTTGCGAGCATGATCCCCTTTGTTGTTGCGCCTCAAGTCTTTTTCGGCGGGTGGCGACTTCCTCGGTAACATCTTCAATAGGGGGAGGCGCCGTCACATCAGCACGAGCAGTAGGAGTAGCACCACGAGCATGATGCGAAGGAGGCGGGTCTGCATCACATTCTATTATGATGCCAAACATACATTCACGACCGCTACCGACGTGTCAAACGAAGCCTTAATCACACTTACTCAGATCAATGATTTAATTAATATAATAGCCAAATCAAGCCTTTGATTTTGTTGAGAAAAATAAAGTACATGCTTAGAATGATATATGTACTGTTAGACAAATGCAAACATTAAAATCACTTGAGTTGAGCCCAAATAATATAGTTTGATACGATACGATCTTCCTCCCACGACCTCCCACGACTGTCCGGGCAATATTTATAGCACAATATATTCGACGAGATCTATAACATCCATATCCAAGCGGTGATCATCTTCCAAAAACTTAACATTTCAGTTATTTTCAAGTAGATCTTAGACTTCTCCCATAAGACGGAACGGCCTAAACCTAATCCGAGTGAGGCATTGTCCGCTTTGAGCGTGACTCATACCAAGCTCTTACATTTTGTCCCACAAAAATCGTCTCCTTTTGACGGAGTTCAGTTCTATTAAAAATTGGTCAGGACCAACAACGACTTATTTCACTTAATCTTAAACCAACATAACGCGGCCGATGATCGTCGACCATCGGGCAGTGCCCGCTCAACTATGAGCTATCACATATCCATGCCCTTTCAGAGCTAAAGCCAGAGTATAAAAACCATCTGCCACATCTCTAACAAAAGGAAACATCAAAACTTTCTCCGACAAGATCTACGCCGTGCATCACCAACAAAACTCGTGTTAGAGTCATCTCCCACAAAACTCAACACTGTAATCATCTTCCTAAGAACAAAGCTCCTTTATCAGATAACTATAGCCAGCGCACTTAACGCCGTTAACTCTCAAGCGCCCGGCATCTGGCCCTATCCAGCTCCCTTTCCCCACTCCCTCTCCAACTCATCGAACAATGGCCGCCGGCCGCCTCGGCCACTCGGGCCTCGCCGTACTTACCCCGCTCCTTCTACTTCTCCACCTCCGCTGCCCTCCCCTCGCCGGAGCCACCTCCTCCTCCCTCGTAGGTGTCAACTATGGCCTCCTCGGAGACAACCTTCCTCCGCCGGAAAAAGTCGCCCCGCTCCTCCGCTCCATCAACGTCGGCCGCATCAAGATCTACGACGCCGTCCCTTCGGTTCTCCGCGCCTTCTCTAACAGCGGCGTTGAGCTCATCATCGGACTCCCGGACCGCTGCGTCCCCAAAATCTGCGACCCCAACGAAGCCCTCGTTTGGATCCGCGCCAACATCCAGCCGTACATCCCCTCTACCAAGATCGTCGCAATCACTGTTGGTAACGAGATCCTCACCGGCAATGACCCCTCCCTTGCCCAATCCCTCCTCCCCGCCATGGAAACACTCCACTCCGCTCTCGCTTCCCTAAACTTAGATCGCCAGATCAGCGTCACTACGCCGAATTCCGTCGCCATCCTCGCCTCCTCCTACCCCCCTTCCTCCGGCATCTTTCGCCCCGACTTAGTCCCCCTTCTCTGCCCCATCTTCGACTTCCTTGTCCGCACCGGTTCCCCTCTCCTCATCAACGCCTACCCCTATTTCGCCTACAAGTCCGATCCCGTAAACATCACGCTCAGTTACGTCCTCTTCGAGCCGAACCCCGGCGTGACTGATCCGAAGACGGGTTTGAAGTACGGGAACATGTTGCATGCGCAGGTGGATGCGGTCTACGCCGCCATTGCCGCAGCCGGGGGCCCGAAGGCGCTGGAGGTTAGGGTTTCGGAGACCGGGTGGCCGTCGGGAGGAGACGGGGATGAGCCAGGGGCGACGCCGGAGAATGCGGCTAAGTATAACGGGAATCTGATGAAGATTGTGGCGGAAGAGAAGGGTACGCCGATGAGGCCCAGGACGAAGCTCAGGGTTTATGTTTTTGCCCTTTTTAACGAGAATTTGAAGCCGGGGCCGTCGTCGGAGAGGCATTATGGGTTATTTAAGCCCGACGGGACGCCAGCATATCCTCTCGGTATAACCGTTCCACCCGATAATTCCACAAATACACCGTCTGGCAGCGGCGGGCATGGGGGAAGCGGCGGCGGAGGAGCGGGTGGAGGACATGGCGACGGCGGTGATGGATCATCGCCGGGGTTTTATGATATATCGCCGGCGACTGTAAGTATACTGGTGGAAATTAATCTCTTCTCTGTTAACAATTTTAAACTTCCTGCAGTTTGCTTTTTCTTGGGGTGAAAAATGATAGTAGTTGTAATTGTTTTAAAATTTTTTTAAATTTAAAATTATAATTATTCATTCACGTCGCAGAAAGAGTTTCTTAAGCTAACATGAAAACTTAATAAAATATTAGTATTTTCAATAATACAATAATTTAGATTTTAATAGGGAAATATATAGTATATATGAGCATATTATTAAAAATATTTGCATAACATTATGATAAATTAGTTCATTTTTGCCATCATTGTTATTTTTATTGAAAATATATGACAACATAATTTTTTTGAAATTAATTTAGGCATTTATTAATGTTTTAGGGGAGGTGCGATTGGGTCAGACGCATGATGGCTTTGGCGGGAATTACGGCGGCGCTATTCTCCATGTGACAAATTCATGAAGGCTTAATATGTGAGCGTGTGGTTCATCCGTGTGAAGGGTATTTAGGGGAAGGTAATTGTATTTTTTATCTCTATCTTTTATATTTTGTAGCAGAAATTATTTATGGAATTTGTGGTTAATTGTTGCTGCAGTAAGTAATTTATTTACTCGGGGTATTATTTTTGAAAAGACATTTGTTTATTAACGGAAAATAAAATAGGGAATTATGAAATTCATTATAGTTTTGGCTAGTCGCACCGCTTTGCTACAGACACCACACTTTCTCACGTTTTGTTAAAGATACTGATAATTGTTAATGACATCCTATTGAGTCAGGGTGCAAACGAGTCGAGCTTGACAAAACTTCCAAGCTCGAGCTCGAGCTCGAGCTAACCATTTCAAGTTTGAGTTCGACTAGCTCATTTTGCCTGGCTCGAGCTCGAGCTCAAGGCATACTTATCGATCTCAAGCTCGAGTTTCGAGCTCGTCTCGAGCTCGCGAGCTCGCGTCGAGCTCGAGCTGCTCACGAGTTTTTTAGCCCATGAGCCTTATTGATGAACTGAATTTTTTTAGTGTGACCTCAGTCATGAACTCGGCCTGGACCTCCGTGTTGACGAACTGAAGCTTCACCTTGAGCTTCACATTTCCTCTTTCTTACGGCTAATTAGCGGCGAGAACTGTGAAGATAGGGACGAAGGCGAATAGGAGTTGGTAGGATTCCGGAGAGAGAGAGTTGGATGGTAAAATCGGGGCATCGAAGAAGGCGCGGGACTCGCGTTTTGCTCGGAGGAGAAATGTGTCGCGGGAGGACTAGTTTTATGGTCGGTGTCAAAAATAAAAGGTCAGACAAATTAAATAATTATAATATAAATATTCATTAACTTTATTATACGACAATGGAAAATAGTAGACACTACAGAATTATAAATGTGGACCATTCATTCATCAGAGATCCACGTATGCACTGTGCTGGCAATGCTGTGTGTTATTTGTCGGCGTGTGATTTAATGGCTGCTGCTATTTATTTAGACTGATGTTATGTGCAAACCGGTTTTGGCTACGTGCAAATCATCAAAATTCGTGTTTTTTGAAAATATGTCTTATATGTGCATTTTTAGGAAAATTGTTCAAAATCAAAGTTGTAGATCTCGTCGAGATCTACAACTTTTGTGTTGAACATTTTGCCTAAAAATGCACATATAAGACGTATTTTCAAAATGCGCAAGACAATTGTGAAATATTTGGCGCTTTTTGAAAATACGCCTTATAGGTGCATTTTTAGGCAAAATGTTCAACACGAAAGTTGTAGATCTCGACGAGATCTACAACTTTGATGTTGAACACTTTTCATAAAAATGCACCTATAAGGCTTATTTTCAAAAAGCGCGAGTTCTTTGGTTTGCTCGTAGCCAAAACCGGTTTGCACGTAACATCAGTCTTTATTTATTATATTTTTATTTTTGGTAGATGTTTGAATAATTTACAGTAGTATTATTTCAATGGGAATATATCATCAGTACAAAATGCGAGTTTGCTATCAATTGCTCGACGAATGTAGAGTGATCGTTTTTGCTGCCATGACACCGGGTATGTCGACCCTCGTTCGATATTATCGTTGCATCATACTACACATGGGGATAGAGGTGTTAACAAATCGAATCAAATAGCTCTTCAATCGAATACATATCTGTGATAGAATGCAGAGATCCGGAATGGGATTCAGATTCGTTCGATGATTTGAATTCGGATTTGTCCACAAAACTTGGATTTGAATTCGGACTCAGGTTTGAATTCGAATTTGAATTCGCTTCATATGATGGACCAAATAGACTTTAACAGGACGTTCATGATCATCTTTGGTAGACCAATGCTCCATTTAGAATGCAAATTTTAATTTTGCTTTTAGCATTGTGTACTGTGTGGATCTAATTCGAATTCAGGTTTGGATTCGAATTTGAATTTGCGGAGATTGATTATATAGCTCCAAACATAGAGTTGTGCGGAATTGCGCTATGTATGCAATATGCATGACAAGTTGTCAGTGCAGGGATGGTTTCGGCGTTTTTTTTTCCATTGCATTTTCCCCCTTTTTGCCTGTTTGACTCCATTTAGAAACTTCTATCCACCATAACATTACGTTTGATTCCAACCGCATGGAATGAGCTCCGTTCAAGAATATTATTTTATCTTCATCTTCAACAGCACTGCCAATGCTTAATGTTCATGTGCTCCTAATTTAATAGAATTGTACAGGATCACATAGCCAAAATTCAAAAAAAGTTGTGCAATAGAGCTATACAAGACGACAAACGGCAAGGCGGTCTTTATCTACTTTTTGATTAAGGGTTCGTTTGGGGCGGCGTCTGGCTCGTCGGAGCTCTGACGGCAGCCCATACGGACCCTAAGTTTGTCGTGATAGGGCCTCAACTGCCTTGAATGTGCGTGACACGGTCTACGTGAAGATTTCAGCTGTTAATAGATTTCCTAGGATTTCGAGAGGAAGGAGATACAGGATTTGACGGCGGCCCGCTGGTGTCAGGCATAGGTAAGACATATTCGATGTGTCATGAGGCATGTTTGGTGTCTGCTCCCTTCTCGATCGCTTATAATGAAGGTGCGTTGTGATACGAGGTCTTTGATTCCGCATTCCAAGTAGGGGAGCCGTTGTTGTTTCGGTTAGACGAAGTTGGTCAGACTTGGCTTGAGCAGGATGGAAGAAGTGTGATCAGCGACTCTTTTGTGTCAAACAAACCCTAATTCAAGCTTATTTCAACATATACAATTATTATACATCACATTTAATAATCATCTTTCGTACGGGAAAAGTTATGGTAAATCCAAAATCCGGCCTTGAAAAGATTAATATGCCAAATCATATGGTTAGATATGTTTGGAGGAGTATATAATAATAATAATAATAATAATAATAATAATAATAATAATAATAATAAATTAATAATAATATCATTAATTCCAAGGCAATCGCTTTATTACGCCACGTGAGAGAGAACAAAACCTTTCAACGTCTCAATGATTTGAATGCAAAGACATGGGCCGCGGATGAAAATATGGAGTAAATTTACCACCTTATCTTTACCATATTAAAATGGGAAAAGCTGGCTACAGTCAAACATTCAAAATTGGCAAATATAGCCTTGTTGTTTCAATCTAATTAATTGACGTATATATTCTATTTAAGTAATTACAGTATATCTCCCAATTTAAAGCAATCATGAAAATTTATAAAATGAAAAAAAAAATTTCGTAGATATGCCGGTGGTCTTTTCGAGGAATTAGGCATGTCAGCGGTGTTGAAATCGTCAACCGATCTCTAAGGGTCCGTTCGGCGCGCAGGTAATGGCTTTCTGTAATTGGCTTTGGCCAGAAAATCAATATATGCAGGAATTGGTTTTATGCATAAAACCAATTCTGTTGTTCGCTTGCAGGATGGAATTCAGTGAACAGAATTGAAATTGATATCTGTAAGTTGTTCGGCTGCACGATGGAATTAACTTTGTGGAATTGAAATTTTTAAAAGCACGCGCCCGGGCAAAAAATGCGCGCCCAGGCTAAAATATCGCGCCAGGGCGAAAAAATCGCGGCCAGCGAAAAAATCGCGCACGGGCGAAAAAATTGAGCCCAGCCGAAATAAACGCGCCTGGGCGAAAATATCGTGCCTGGGTAAAAAATCGCGGCAGGCGAAAAAATCGCTCCCGGGCGAAAAAATCACGCCCGGGCGAAAAAATCAGTCCCGGGATAAAAAATCAAGCCCGGGCGAAAAAATCGCGCCCGGGCAAAAAAATCGTGCCCGGCCGAAAAAATCGCGCCCGACCGAAATAAACGTGCCCGAGAAAAATAATACGCGCCGTGGCGAAATAAACGCGCCCGTGCAAAAAAAATCGCGCCCGGGCGAAAATATGCGGCCAGGTGAAATAAACGCGCCCGGACGAAAAAATCGCGCTAGGGCGAAAAAATCACGCTCGGGCGAAAAAATCGCGCCCCAGACGAAAAAATCGCGCTCGGGCGAAAAAATTGCGCTCGGGCGAAAAAATCACGCCCGGGCGAAAAAATCGCTCCCGGGCAAAAAAGTCGCGCCCGACCGAAATAAACTTGCCCGGGAGAAATAAAACGCGTCCAGGCGAAATAAACGCGCCCCGGCGAAAAAATTGCGCCCGGGCGAAAATAAGCGCACGGCCGGAAATATGCGACCGGGTGAAATAAACGCGCCCGGATGAAAAAATCGCGCCCGGGCGAAAAAATCGAGCCCCGGGCGAAAAACTCCCGCCCGGGCGAAAAAATCGCGCCCGGGCGAAAAAATCGCCCCCGACCGAAATAAACGCGCCCGTTAGAAATAAAACGCGCCCGGGTGAAATAAACGTTCCCGGGCGAAAAAATCGCTCCCAGGCGAAAAAATCGCGCCCGGGCGAAAATATGCGCCCGGGAGATAAAATCGCGCTAGGGGGAAAAAATTGCGCCCGGGCGAAAAAATCGCGCCCGGGCGAAAAATCGAGCCAGGCAAAAAATCGAGCCTTGCGAAAAAATCGAGCCCGGGCGAAAAAAGCGTGCTCGGGCGAAAAATGCGCGCCCGATCAAAAAACGCGCTCTCGGGCGAATAACGCGCGCCTGAGCGAAAAAATAGCGTCCGGGCGAAAAAATTTCGACAGGCCGAAAAACACCCGCCCGGGAGAAAAATACGCGCCCGACTGAAAAGCGCGCGCTCGAGCGAAAAATCGCGCTCCCGGGCGAAAAAACGCATGCCTGGCAGAAAAATGAACGTCCGGTCGAAAAGCACGCGCCCGGCCGAAAAACTCGTGTCCGACTGAAAAACACACCCTGCGGGAAAACGCACGCTCGGGCGAAAATCCCGCGCGCAGGTTGAAAAACTCTAGCGTAAACATTTGATTATGCGGAAACCCTATGGGCGGAGGTAAGAATTGTTATTTGATTTTTTAGTTCATAGTAAAAGCCATGGGTTTTCACATGAAAGCCAATATCCGCTTAAATTTCGTTGCCCCGAACACTGGAATTGGATTTCTTATCTCCAATGCCAATTCCAAAAAGCCAATTCCGTCCAAACCAACGGACCCTAAAGGAGTTTGAACCCACAAGGGGTTGTAGCCACCGGGACCGCGAGTGACTCTCGCTTGAAGTCCTCAAACATCCCCATCGTCACCCTACTCGCGAGTGGTGGCGAGTGGCCTGGGTCGGATCTTTTCTCTTCACCTCCAACCATGAAGCTAAGCTTGAGATTTTCTTGTATAGGCTACGGTCCACGCTCACCGCATCAAAAATGTTGAAACCGTCAACCGGTCTCTAAAGGAGTTCGGACCCACACGGGGTTGTAGCCTACACTTACTTCTCTCTCACCAGCATACCTGACTATTGATGAAGAAAAATGAACAGACTCAAAGCTGCAGCGAGGAGGTCCCGCCACACACCCGGAAGATCTTAGAGAGCTTCCCCTCCCGAACCAATGATGAAGTGGGCACTAGAAGCCAACCAAAACTAACCAGAGGAGGAGGAGAGCCTCAAAATCGGATCCCCTCCAAAGGTGCCCTTAAGAGTTTATTTATAGATTCTCTAGTTTGGTCTGCAAATAACATCATTCCACCTTTTGATTTTACTAAACGCACCCCAAATTGGTCTGCCAACAGTCAAACTTTGCTGTTCTGAAGGGCTATTGACAGTCCCTCAAGGGTATCTAGGTAATTTCACCTCCAAATCCCCCTGGGCGAGGGGTCCGTGAAGGCACCGCTCGCCAGACTTCCCGCACACCGGATTCTCTAGATCTCACTGGGCGAGTGGTCCATGAAGGCACCACTCGCCGAATCCTTGGTCTTCTCGGCGAGTGGGGTTCCGCTCCCTCACTCGCCTGACTTCCCGCACATCCACGCACCTAATCGGGCGAGAGCTTGATGAATGATGATTCACTCACCCCGAAGCTCGCTGGTCTTTCCTGACCTGGGCGAATGTTGAGCTGTCCCCTTTGTTCACCCTTTTGACTGTCTGGGGCCTGGGGGCCCACTAGACGAATACGGGATTGTACAAGCGATATTTTCGAGGACATACCATTACACTCATAAACTTTATTAAAGATGATTTAACATGCATAATAATATATGCGTTAAGATAAAAAAAAATTAAATTGATATTGTGTTTATTTTAAGCTGCATTAATTAATTAATAGGGGCGGAGCCCCGTACATATCAGAGTCGAAATACTGTCGCGCTTGGCCGTAGGGGCGGAGCCCCGTGTCTCTCACTCGCATCCTTAAATAACAATACTCCCTGATAGGCCTTCATCCAATTTATAGAGAAATTCGGGTTGCATTTAGCCGAAGACCCCACTCCCCACTAAGATGGTGGAGGCATGGGCAAGAAGGAAGAGAAAAACCACCCAAAACCGCCGCGGAACCGCCCAAAAACCACCGCACGCGCGCAATTCCGTGCGCTAGAGCGCGCGGTACCGCGCGCGGTAGCGCACAACCGCGCGCGCGTAACTGTGCAGCACGCGCGGTACCGCGCGCGCGCGGACTGTGCGGCCCGCGCGCACGCGCGGCCAGCGCGCTAGCGCAACCCGCGCGCTAGCGCACGCGCACCCAGCGCGCTAGCGCGTGGCCTGTGCGCTAGCGCGCGCGCGGCCTGGCGGTCGGTCCCCCTCGACACACGACACGCCCGCCGCCCCTTTGCGACGTCCTCGCAAGACTCCGATCATGCTTTTACGGCGTCCCCGCTCGGTGTTCAACACGCACTTGGCACCGCTAAGTCCGTACCCAGTTTTCATACCGCGCACGTTTGAACATTGCAAAGTTCACGGTGCGCGCAACTGCTAACTTCACTTTCTCTCTTAAGATTGCAGGATTTGCACATTGCAATCAGGAGCGCTAACTGCCCGAACTGCCTGAGGGACGAAGCCGTCATATTCAAAAAGTGGCGATCCGTGTGCTCACGATCAACGGTCAAGATCGCCCTGTCAGGTGGTTACGGTGGTTACAGCGACGAAATTACCGGGCCGCCCCCGACCAAGTCTATAAAAGGGACCCTGAATCCTCATTTGGGGGGATCTGATTTTTGACATCCGAGAGAGCTCCTTGAAGATTTCTCTCGAAGATCTCCTTCGCGCTTCGAAGATCTCCTTCGCGGTTCGAAGATCTCCTTCGCGCTTTGAAGATCGCCTTCGTCACTTGAAGGTCTTCTTCGGACTTGAAGACTTCCAGCAACACCAAGGCACTTAGCTTTTCTGAGAGGTGGCCTGTCACCCTCAGGGAATTCTCTTCAACTGCAACTGTAACGAGAACCGGCCTGTCGCTCTCTGTTCTTGTAACTTCGCTAGTAACACTCTGACACTTAGTGAAATTTGTCTGGCACAGATCCGGCCACGTGGTTTTTCACCCTTTCTGGGTTTTCCACGCTAAAAACGTTCTTTTGCCACCCGTTTGTTCTCTCTGTGACTGTTTGCGCATTCGGCCCACTCTCGGGCTAAGACTGTTCAATTCGCCCGGTTTGGAAGAGCGTCGAGTGACCCACAACAGTTTGGCGCCGTCTGTGGGAAGGTGTTCCCCAAAACTCCGCAAAGGATATTCGAAGACAGTATTCGCCTCATAGCAATACTCGTGACTAGCAACCATGGCAAGAAGAAGCGCTCGAACCACTGATGGTTCCATCCCTGAAGGACGCGTCGATCCCGCTCCCTCTCATTCACTCATCAACGCAGCTCCCGCCGAAGAAATCCCATTAGCACCCGTTGCTGCACTGGAAGGGCGCATGCGCCAGATGGAGGAACAACAAGCTGAAATGCTGGCCCTCCTCAGAAACCTCGGAGCCCCGCAAGCTCTCGTTCCACCTGCCGCACCAATCATCCAACCCTCCTTGATCCCAAACCAGGCTCCATTGGGGGAGGCTGCTCAAGACGAAGAAACGTACGAAGAAGAATACTCAGATGCTGCTAGCTCCGCGCATACGGTCCGCCCCGCCAGGGGAGCTAGAGGAGAACCCCTTCACCATTAGCAAGGAGGGGTAGGAGTCGAACAAGCCATAGGAAGTCCCACTCGCGAGGAGATCCGCGACGTGATAGCTGAAGAGTACGGACAGGCCGGACGTCGGGGCATCTTCGCCCGTCGCCCCCTACGTCGCCGCTCCCCGCTCGTGCAACAAATCTTGGACCATCCAATTCCGCACGGTTTCAAGCTTCCCAACATTGAGACATTTGATGGGATGGATGATCCGCTGGAGCACATCAACCATTTTACCACCATTATGAGGATCTACAACGCCGCTGATCAGCTCCTCTGCCAAGTGTTTCCGGCAACACTCAAGGGGCAGGCGCGCACCTGGTTTCATTCCCTGCGGTATGGATCTGTCAACAACTTCACCGAGCTCGCCCAGCTGTTTACAGACCAGTTCGTGGCTAACCGAAGAATCGTTCGGGATCCCTCGCACCTTTCAGGGATTCTCCAGAACGAGGGAGAGACCCTCAAAGACTTTTTCCGTCGCTTCACGGCTGAGGCACGACAAATTCTAGGGGTTGATCCTGAGCTTCTACGCGGTGTTTTCCTGGGAGGACTCCGCCCAAGTGGCTTTTACTCCGCTCTGATGAGGGAGACAATGCCAAGCTATCCGGACCTTGTGCACCGGGTGGAAGCACAGATAGCGGCAGATGAGGCGATTGAGGCACATCGCCAGCAGTTCGAAGGAAGTCAGAAAAGAAGGAAGGGGCAGGAGCAGGCTCCCAGGAGGCAGGAGGAGCGGCGTATGGAGGAGCGCCGGAATGATGATCATCGCCGAGACCCTCGAAGGGATCAGGGTCCCCGGCCGCCGCGGATTTACACCCCACTCAACGCGTCACGAACCGACGTACTTTATGCCATTCAAGAAAACCCGCCGTTCCGTAGGCCAAGGCCGCCTATCCCGAATGAAAGAACCGACCAATCGAAGTATTGTGAGTTTCATAGAGGAGTTGGTCATACAACTGAAGAATGCACCAGGTTGAAAGAAGAGATCGAGCGCCTTGTCAGGCAAGGGCTCCTCGGAAGATTCTTGCAAGGTCAGCAGCCGAACCAGGCACAACAGCCTAGGCAACCAAGAGATCAACCCCCTGCACCTCACGGCGCAGCGGCGGGAAGGCCGATGATAGGAGAAGTCGATACTATTGTCGGGTCTCCTAACCTCGCCGCTCAGATACTTTCCATTGCTAGGCCCGAGAGGGGGCACGACGACAAAAAACTAAAGCAAGATACCACCATCACCTTCGGAGATGAAGATTTGGAGGGGTTGCGGCTGCCACACCAAGACCCGCTCGTAATCAATGCTGGGATCGGGGATCCCTGTTTCAACGTCAAGAGAATACTAGTCGACAATGGAAGCTCCGTCGACGTCCTGTTCCTCTCCACTCTACAAAGCATGAAACTCACTAAGGAGCACCTCAGCCCATCAGCCGGGCCCGTCTACGGCTTCGACAACTGCCCCGTCCCAGTCCAGGGCATGATCACCCTTCCGGTAACGCTCGTCGAGTTTCCAAGACAAACAACTCATAACATTCAGTTCGTAGTCGTGGAGTCAAGCTCCGCCTACAACGCCATCTTCGGGAGACCGCTCCAATCTGTATTCGGAGCCATCCCGTCAATCCCGCACCTGGCTATGAAATTCCTGACTGCCGCTGGAATAGGAATCGTTCGCAGAAATCAAGAGGCAGCTAGAACCTGCTACCTGAAGCAGGCTCAACCAGCAAAGGCGACTACCCTCAACATCGACAACTTCGACCAGCGGGACGAGGTTACTCTGCAGCGGGGGGCACCCGTTGAAGGATTGGTGGAAGTGCCGCTCTCCCAGCGGGATCCGACCCGGACCGTCCAGGTCGGGTCCCTCTTATCGCCAGAAGAACTAAAAGAATTCACAACCTTCCTGCAGGAGAACGATGATATTTTCGCTTGGAGCCCGGAGGACATGCCTGATGTAGATCCTGAAGTCATTTTTCACTCTTTGAACGTTAACCCTGCCTGCATGCCCGTAATTCAAAAGAAGAGGAATTTCGCTCCCGAGCGGTTGAAGGCGATCGAAGAAGAAGTAGCTAAGCTTCTGAATGCGAAGTTCATCCGCGAAGCAGAATACCCCACGTGGCTTGCTAACGTGGTAATGGTAAAGAAGGCCTCGGGGAAATGGCGAATGTGCGTCGACTACAGCAACTTGAACCAGGCGTGCCCGAAAGACAGTTTCCCTCTCCCGAGGATTGACCAGCTCGTCGACGCAACGGCCGGCCACGAGCTGCTCAGCATCATGGATGCTTACTCAGGCTACAACCAGATAAGGATGAATCCCGCTGACTAGGAACACACTGCCTTCCGCACCGACAAAGGAGTCTACTGCTATAAGGTGATGTCGTTCGGCCTTAAAAATGCCGGAGCGACGTACCAACGACTGATGAACAAAGTCTTCAAGGACCTCATCGGGGAGACGATGGAGGTGTACGTGGACGACATGCTAGTGAAGAGCGTCCACCGTCGTGACCACTTGAAAGACTTGAGAAAGTGCTTTCAGCTTCTTCGTCGCTTCCGAATGCGGCTCAACCCCAGCAAATGCGCGTTTGGTGTGACGGCGGGGAAGTTCCTAGGTTTCATGGTAACCCATCGGGGAATTGAGGCCAACCCCGAGAAGATCAAGGCGTCGGGGGACATGTCGCCACCTCGTTCGATCAAAGAAGTGCAACGCCTAAATGGGAGGATCGTCGCGCTGTCTCGTTTCCTGTCGCGCACAGGAGACAAGTACCTCCCTTTCTTCAAGATCCTCCGGGGAGCACGCCACACCGGGTTCCAGTGGACGGACGAGTGCCAGACGGTTTTCGAACTTCTCAAACAATACCTGGCCTCGCCCCCGCTCCTGTCAAAGCCAATCCCCGGAGAAACCCTGTTCTTGTACCTGGCAGTTTCGCCTACGGCCCTCAGCTCAGTGCTCGTGAAAGATGAAGGAGGAGTGCAACAGCCAATCTACTACCTTAGCAAAGTGCTCACTGATACTGAAACCAGGTATCCGGCGGCGGAGAAAACGGCCTTAGCTCTCGTCTTCTCGGCAAGGAAGCTTCAGCCCTACTTCCAGGCCCATACAGTGAAAGTATTGACTCAGCTCCCGCTACGAACAATCCTCCAAAACCCAGAAGTCTCGGGGAGACTAGTGAAGTGGGCGGTGGAACTTGGCGAATTTGACATCCAATTCTTGCCCAGGCCAGACATCAAGTCGCAAGTACTCGCTGACTTTGTTGTAGAGTACACCATTCCACCAGAAATGACCCCTGTCAAAGATACCGCCACCCCCCGTTGGACTCTCTACGTCGACGGTGCTTCAGGAGCTGAAGGAGCTGGAGCAGGATTGCTTCTCATAAGCCCCGATGAGACTACCTTGGAGTATGGCCTAAGGTTGAAATTCCCAGCAACCAACAATATCGCAGAGTACGAGGCTCTGATCGCCGGCCTCCGGCTCGCCATCGATTGCAAAGCTGAAAGCCTGATGATTCACGCAGACTCCCAACTTGTAGTCTCACAAGTTGAGGGAGAATACGAGGCCAAGAATGACCAAATGACACAGTACCTCGCGTTCGTGAAGTCGCTCCTCCAGAAGATTCCGTCGTACCAGATTCTGCACATCCCACGGGAACAGAATTCTAGAGCAGACGCGCTCTCTAAGCTGGCAACCTCACTCACCAGCTATCAATCACGAAGACGCCAAGTGGAAGAGATCGTGGCTCCAATTATTCCAGGGTCATGGGAAATTGCAGCCATCAATGAAGAGGAATCATCTTGGATGACCCCCATACGGGCCTACCTCGAGCATGGGTACCTTCCCGAGGGCCGCCTAGAAGCGCGCAAATTACGAATGCGAGCGACATTGTTCGCCATCATAGATGGGGAGATCTACAAGCGGGCGTTCTCAGGGCCCTATCTAAAGTGTTTACCGGCAGGTGAAGCGGACTAAGCCCTAAGAGAGGTGCACGGAGGAGTCCGCGGAGAGCATCTAGGCGGAAAAGCGCTGGCCCAGAAGATCTTGCGCCGAGGCTTCTATTGGCCAACAATGAAAAAAGACGCGACTGAGCTTGTCCAGAAATGCAAGAGCTGTCAGCTTCACGCAAACGTACCTCACCAGCCCCCGATCACGCTCACCACGCTTCAGAGTGCATGACCCTTCGCACAGTTGGGAATTGATCTCCTCGGTCCCCTACCTCTGGCATCCGGACAGAGAAAATTCATCATTCTAGCCATTGATTACTTCACCAAGTGGGTGGAAGCTAAACCCTAGCCAAGATCACGGAGGAGAATGCCAAGCAGTTCGTCTGGAAGAACATTATCTGTCGCTTCGGTATCCCAGCTACAATCATCGCCGACAACGGCACCCAGTTTACCGGGAAGTCGTTCACTAAGATGTGTGAAGATTTGAAGATCAACCTCCGCCACACCGCCGTAGCACATCCACAAACAAATGGGCAAGTGGAGGTCACCAACCGCACCATCCTCAAAGGGCTGAAGATGCGCCTCGAAGAAACTGGGGGGCAATGGGTGGACGCGCTCCCAAATGTACTATGGGCCTACCGCACTACAGAGAGGACTCCAACGGGAGAGACGCCGTTTAACCTATGCTATGGAACCGAAGCTGTCATCCCCGTCGACATCGGAGTACCAAGCATCCGGGTTGTTGGGAAAATGATTTCTCTTAACCCCTAGAAATGAATTCTAAGAATGAAAAAAACAAGGCTAAGTAAATATGCGTCGAATAGTATTCGACGTTTTCTTCAGGTTGAGTCGAAGTAACTCTAGGAAGATTTCGACGTAAGTCTAGTCGACGCCACTCTGATTTCTAGTCGACGCATCTAATGAAGTCGACGCACCTCAGTCGACGCACCTTCCTTATTTTTCTCTCGACGTCCAGAAAGGATGCTCTCGATGCTTGCGTCGAATAGTAATCGACGCACGTCGATTTCCATGACAGAATTTAAATATGCGCCAGATCTCTTTCCTTCTTTCAATAGATCTGATTTATATGGAATAAGTGTCAATATTTTATAGCCGTTCTGAATCATTCTTTCCTTATATCTGATTCTTGGCTAATTTGATTTAACTTATTTGGATATTATTTGAAATCTGAATTGGTTCTTTCCTTCTACAGAAATAAATATTATGGAAACATTTTCATCTTTCTATTTTTCTGACTGCTAATTAATTATCCTCCTATAGCATTATTTTGAATACATAGAGCTATAAATAAAGAGGAGGTCGGCAGAAAATGACAGTTGAGTGATCCACCACATACATTTTGAAATAGAGGAAAAGCTCCCAAGAGAAAAGAGAGAAATTGAGAAAAAGCTCTGCAGCAACATTCAACCACTTCTCCTTCTTCTGCTTCTGAAATCACACTGCTGCAAAATCTGATAGCTCTCACAAAGAGAGAAAGTCTGCAAATCTTCTTCTCTCTATAGAAGAAAGATTCAATTCACTTCTTGTGCTTCCAATCTTCTTGCTAGGAAGAAGATTCATTCTTGTCCTTATATCTTTCCTGCTTTCTTTCTTACATCTAACATTGTAAAAGAGTTTTTAGAATCTCTCTTCAAAAAATTCAATGTACTGGTTCTAAGAGTCTCCTTGTCAAAAGACTCAGTTGGTTCTAAGAGTCTCCTTGTCAAAAGACTCAGGGTGGTTCTAAGAGTCTCCTTATCAAAAGACTCAGTACAAGATAGTGAATTCCTACCAAGGGGATAGAAGAGTGGACTACCCAAAATTTGGGGAACCACTATATTTTCTTGTGTTGTGCTGTGATTTATTTTCTTGCATTTACTTTATTTTCTTGCTTAATTCTTGTTGGTGTGTGGGAAGCTCAAATCTGTGATTATACACATATATATATATTAACTTTGCACAAAATATTTTTAATCTCTATTCAGCCCCCCCCCCCCCCCCCCCCTCTAGAGAATTCTAGTGAGGTTAACTGTGCACTTTCAATTGGTATCAGAGCTAGGTTGATCTAAAAAGGATAACTCTTTGATCAAAAAGATCTTACCTCTCATATATATATATATTTTTCAAAACTATTTTATCATATGGCACAAATCAAAGATTATGCTTCCACCAGACCTCCAATGTGCAATCTTGAAAAGTTTGCAGTTTGGAAAATAAGAATTAGAATTTATATGAATTCCATTGATGCTGACTTGTTTGATATTACTATGACAGGTCCCCCAAAGCCTTATAGAAAGGATGCAAATGGCAATGTCACACAAACACTTGTTCCAAGATCTGAGTGGACAGAAGATGAAAAGAAGGCAAGAACATATGATCTAAAGGCCATGAACATACTTGTCTCAACTCTCTCAGATGACATTTTTCAAAAGGTTGTTGACTGTGAATCATCCAAAGAAATTTGGGATGCTCTCACAAAGATGGTGGAAGGAAGTGCTGATGAAAAGAAAGATAAAAAGGCTCTATTGATCTCTCAATATGAGAACTTCCAAAAGAAGGCTGAAGAAAGCATCTCTGAAATGTATGACAGATTCAGTCTGATCATCAATCAACTAAGAGACTTGGATAGAGAAATCTCTCTCACTGAGATTAATGACAAATTGCTAATGAGTCTCCCTAGTTCATGGGACTCAAGAATATGGGCAATAAGAGACACAAGAGGACAAAAAGAGATCTCAACAGATGCTCTCTTAGGAAAACTCAGATCCTATGAGCAGTTGCTGAAAACTAGAGAGGAGAAGGAAAGAAGAGAAAACACTCCAATTTCCTCAAAAAGCAGGAACATTGCTCTAAAGGCAACAGAAGAAGAAACCCCTGTCACTGAAGAAGAATTATTCAGTTTCTTGGCCAGAAGATTTAAGAAATGGGTCAAGACAGATGGATCAAAAAGGAGGGAGTCAAAACCAAGGTATGACAAAACCCCCACTAAAGAAATTATTTGTTATTCTTGCAGGAAACCTGGACACATTGCCCCAGAATGTCCAGAGAATGCTGAAACAGAAAAGGATCTGAAAAAGAAAGATCTGAAGAAAAAGGGGAAGAAGAAAGAAAGAGGCTTCATTGCAGAAGTCTGGAGTGAAACAAACTCTGAGGATAGTTCATCCTCTAAGAGTGACAATGAAGAATCTAGGCAAGAAGACCTATGCTTGATGGCCTTTGAAGACTCAAAGAATGATGATAAATCATGGAGTGAAACAGGATCAGAAGAAAGCATATCTTCTGATGATGAAAAAGAAAAGAACCTCATTCTCATTGAGGAATCTGAGGATGAGGATGAGGTAAGCATGTTTGATGAAATAGATTTTCAAAGTGATAATTTTATAAATGATTTTGTGGGAATGTACCTAGATCAACTAAAAACAAAACAAGAAATTAAAGATCTAAAAGAACAAATCAATGTAGCTAAAAACCAGAGAAACACAGAAATTAAATCCTCTAAAGATTATGAATCAATAGCTAGCAGAATAGAAAAGGAAATAAAAAGGGCTAGAATAGAAAATCAGTTCCTTAAGGATAAAGTAACCCAGGCAAAAGCCTTTGAAGAATCAATAAAAATGAGAAGCCAAACTCTTAAGGAAATCACTGAAAAACAAACAATAAGACACAACCATCTTGGGCTAGGGGCTGATCCCTCAATCAGCCTAATTCCATCCAACAAACCTGCTTGGATGAGCCCTGTAAAATTCACTAAACCTGTCAAAATGACAAACCAAGAAAAAGACCCAAAAGATAAGGAAGAAAACTCCTTCAAAGAAATAAAGGAATTTGATGAAACATCTTATTATTCAGCTGATGACTCACAAACTTCATCTGAAGAAACAATCAAACCAAGAAAAACAAGACATAAAGGAGTAAAAACAGAGAAAGGCAAAATGAAAATTTATGAAGATACAGTTGCGTCGACTTCATATCGACGCATGCACGATAGTGCGTCGACTTCTACTCAACGCAATCTCTCAGATGCTTCGACCTCTTCTAGATGGATGAACAAAAGCACGTCGACTTCCAATCGACGCAACTTTTTCTATGCGTCGAAATCAGATCGACACCATCTGGAGAAAGCGCCGAATACAAATCAACGTGACTATCAACATGCGTCGAATGGATATCGACGCACAAAAATTCAGAACAATTTAAACATCTTTCCTCCAAAAGTCTTTCATGCTAACCCTTATTCAGGACCCATTCATCCTAATCATGAATTCTATCCAAATCAAACCCTCTATTCTAACCAACACTCTTATCCTCATCAACACTTCTATCCTACTCTAAACTCAAATTCTCATAATAATAGGATAATCAAATGCTATATATGTAACAAAACTGGCCACCTTGCCAAACAATGTTGGCATAATCAATCAAACTAACTGTAAAAATTAGTCCTAGGCTATCTTAGAAAAGCTTTAGGACTAGGAAGAGACAACAAGAAATAAGAACATAGAGTGGTTCAGAAAAATCAAAAGTCACGTCAACTTCTACTCGACGCTCCGTAGATGACTCAGATCAACAGGTGTAATCGACGCATGCGTCGACTACTATCGACGCATACGTCGATAGGAAACCCTATCAGACCATATCGACGTTCACGTCGAATTCCACTCGTCGTAACGTCGACTTCATAAAAACGAGCGGCAATACTAAAATATTCTCAGTCACATCCACTAAAGTACCGAATAAGCCTCGAATTGAGTCCCGTTTCGACGCTTCACCTGACTTAAATAAACTCTTCAGTTAGAAAACCTTCACGATTCTGCATCTATAATCCTTCTTTCTCCTCTGTCCAGCTGATTATTTTTCCCTCTCTCACCGATCTTCAATGGCTCCCAAGATAAATTCTGGGTTCGATATCGACCTCGAATCCTTCCAAGCAGCAGCAGAGAACTATAAGAACATCATAGCTCTCTTCACTGAAGCAGGACTGGACAAGCTCATCTCCACTAGGTGCAAGCTTCTGGAAACTGAGCTCACAGAGCTCATAACTCATGTTCAGATTTCTGAACAAGGAGAAATCCAAGGAACACTATATGAGACACCAGTCTCAATCTCAGCAGAACACATTAGGGCCACCTTTGATCTCCCATCAGGTATATCCTAATGTCATCTTTGTTCAACTAAAATAGGGAAAGGAAATCTCATAAGTCTTCATCATTTCCTATTAGGTGATGAATCTATAGACCTCACACCTGATGAAATCAAGTATCTGCTAACCACCATGAAGTTCTCAAGGGATAAACCAATCCATCTAAAGAAAATAGACTTTTCTGAGGAGTATAGACTACTAGCAGATATAGTAGGAAAGATACTACTATGTAAGATATCTGCCCATGATGCAGTGCCCAAGCAGCAACTGAACATCATGGGAGCTCTGGTGTTAAAGAAGAAAATGGACTGGGCCAGCTGTTTGCTCAAGATGATAGGCTCTAGATATTCCCACAAAGAAAATGCCTACATGAGAATGATGAGTCAAGTACTGTTCCACTCCTTCCCTGACCTATGTAGGTCAAAAGGAATTCACATCCCTCCAGGAAAAAGGATGTCCATAGCCCTATTTTCTAAATGGGCCAGGCAAATCCCTAAGCCTGGTTCCATCCCTGAAAGGACTCCATCTCCTCCTATCTCTCCTGCTCATCCTCCTCCTCCTGACTCCTCCTCCTTCTCAAACAGTCACATCTTCTGTCCCAGCATCATCCTCACCAATACCTCCTCAATCACCTGCTCAACCTTCTTCTATTCCTCCACCTCCTCCATCAAATATACCTCCTCAAGATGATAGAATCCCCTCTCCACATCCATTATCTCCTCCTCCTCCTCTATCACCTCTTCCTCCACCATCACCTCCTCATCAACTCTCACACCATGAACCATCTGAATCCACTGAGGCTCTCATCACCCAGTGCATACAATCCACAGCTCAAAGATTCCAAGCAATGCTAGATGAGCATTGCTCCCAGATTCATTCCTCCATCCTTCACATGCACACTCAAATAGATGGGGTCAGTGCCTCTGTGCAAGATCTGAAGTCATCTCTCTCTTCCTCTAGAGTGACTAGGTCTTTCTTAACCTCCTTGGCCAAGAAGGTCAAGAAGGGGGAGAATTTAGATGAAGATCAGCCCTCCAATCCTAAATCTCCTTCTCACAAATCCCTTCCTACCTCAAAAACTGACAGTCTAGCACTGCTCAAAACCCTTGGGAATGAGATAGTACCTGAGCTCCATATTGATGAACAAACAATAGAGGTATTCAGCATAGCAAGAGAGGCTGCAGACCAAGTGGCACTACTGCAAGGGGAAGCAAGCAGAGCTAAAAAAGAAGATGGGGCAGATGATGAGAAAGTTAAAGAAACTAAACCTCAGGGGGAGCTGGAAATTGTGGTAGCTGAAGTAGGAGCTAAGGAGCTGGATACCATTGTGAATACAGCTGAAAATGAAAAAGAGCAGCCAGATGCTGTGTTACCTGAAGCTGAAACTCAGGGGGAGCTAGATGAAACTCAAAGGGACTCAACTGCTGTGACTCAGGGGGAGATGAGGGTGCTATCTGCTGTTGAGAAAGAGCAACCTACCAAAGTCTTCAAAAGAAAAAGAAAGACTCCTCCTACCCCTCCTGAGTGTTAATTTGGTTTCTAAAAACATTCATGAAAATTTTTATGTTCAAAACATTGATTGGTCAATATATATATATATATATTCTCTTCTGAGTTGGTGTATATACAACTTTCTTTCCTTCTTTCCTTTTTGGTTACTCAATATATTTCTTATCTTTACAAATGCTGTGCTGGGTTAATTATATGCTAGTGCAATTTCCCTCTAAATAGGGTTAAGACAAATAGGGGGAGATTGTTGGGAAAATGATTTCTCTTAACCCCTAGAAATGAATTCTAAGAATGAAAAAAACAAGGCTAAGTAAATATGCGTCGAATAGTATTCGACGTTTCCTTCAGGTTGAGTCGAAGTAACTCTAGGAAGATTTCGACGTAAGTCTAGTCGACGCCACTCTGATTTCTAGTCGACGCATCTAATGAAGTCGACGCACCTTCCTTATTTTTCTCTCGACGTCCAGAAAGGATGCTCTCGACGCTTGCGTCGAATAGTAATCGACGCATGTCGATTTCCATGACAGAATTTAAATATGCGCCAGATCTCTTTCCTTCTTTCAATAGATCTGATTTATATGGAATAAGTGTCAATATTTTATAGCCGTTCTGAATCATTCTTTCCTTATATCTAATTCTTGGCTAATTTGATTTAACTTATTTGGATATTATTTGAAATCTGAATTGGTTCTTTCCTTCTACAGAAATAAATATTATGGAAACATTTTCATCTTTCTATTTTTCTGACTGCTAATTAATTATCCTCCTATAGCATTATTTTGAATACACAGAGCTATAAATAAAGAGGAGGTCGGCAGAAAATGACAGTTGAGTGATCCACCACATATATTTTAAAATAGAGGAAAAGCTCCCAAGAGAAAAGAGAGAAATTGAGAAAAAGCTCTGCAGCAACATTCAACCACTTCTTCTTCTTCTGCTTCTGAAATCACACTGCTGCAAAATCTGATAGCTCTCACAAAGAGAGAAAGTCTGCAAATCTTCTTCTCTCTATAGAAGAAAGATTCAATTCACTTCTTGTGCTTCCAATCTTCTTGCTATGAAGAAGATTTATTCTTGTCCTTATATCTTTCCTGTTTTCTTTCTTACATCTAACATTGTAAAAGAGTTTTTAGAATCTCTCTTCAAAAAATTCAGTGTACTGGTTCTAAGAGTCTCCTTGTCAAAAGACTCAGTTGGTTCTAAGAGTCTCCTTGTCAAAAGACTCAGGGTGGTTCTAAGAGTCTCCTTATCAAAAGACTCAGTACAAGATAGTGAATTCCTACCAAGGGGGTAGAAGAGTGGACTACCCAAAGTTTGGGGAACCACTATATTTTTTTGTGTTGTGCTGTGATTTATTTTCTTGCATTTACTTTATTTTCTTGCTTAATTCTTGTTGGTGTGTAGGAAGCTCTAATCTGTGATTATACACATATATATATTAACTTTGCACAAAATATTTTTAATCTCTATTCACCCCCCCTCTAGAGAATTCTAGTGAGGTTAACTGTGCACTTTCACGGGTGCTGACTTTCGATCCCAGCAAGAACGACGCACTGCTTCGCGAGAACCTCGACTTAATCTCCGAAACTTGAGACAACGCCGCCCAACGCGTCGCTACCTACCAAAGGTGCGTAGCTCGGCTCTACGACAGAAGGGTGAAACCCAGGCCAATCAATGTCGGAGATCTCATCTTACGCAGCATTGAAGCAGCCGGAAAGGGTCCGCAGAAAGACAAACTCTCACCAGCCTGGGAAGGACCTTATGTCGTCACCGCAATAGTAAAACCTGGGACATTCAAACTCAGAACAGCCGAGGGAAAGACCCTCCCACGCACTTGGAATGCGCAGAACCTGCGCCGCTTCTATCAGTAACCTTTTTACCCCCATTATGTAAAAGTCGTGAGCCTCGACTCACACAAACTATCTTTCTGCAATTTTTACATTGTGTAAAAGCCGTGAGCCTCGACTCACGCAAACTATCTTTCTGCAATTTTTGCATTGTGTAAAAGCCGCGAGCCTCGACTCACGCAAGCTATCTTCCTGCAATTTTTCTAAAAAAACCGCGAGCCTAGGCTCGCGCAAACTATCCCTCTATTATAGTATGAAAAAGCCGCGAGCCTCGACACGCGCAATACGTCCTTCTGCAATTACTCATCGCTACTCGGGGCCAGTTCCCTAGTGATCTCACGCTACCCGGTTCGAAGTGTCCGCCCTTCACCCCGGTAGTAAGATCACGGCTCCGCCGGGGCCTGCCCCCCTCACGGTCGCCCACGGTTCGAAGCGTCCGCCCTTCACCGATATTCGGGGCCAGTTCCCCATTGGTCTCACGCTACCCGGTTCGAAGCGTCCGCCCTTCACCCCGGTAGTAAGATCACGGCTCCGCCAGGGCCTGCCCCCCTCACGGTCTCCCACGGTTTGAAGCGTCCGCCCTTCACCGATACTCGGGGCCAGTTCCCCAGTGATCTCACGCTACCCGGTTCGAAGCGTCCGCCCTTCACCCCGGTAGTAAGATCACGGCTCTGCCAGGGCCTGCCCCCTCACGGTCGCCCACGGTTCGAAGCGTCCGCCCTTCACCGATACTCGGGGTCAGTTCCCCTCCTACCCAGCTCCTAGCACACGCTCATAGCCGCTATCCGGGGTCAAAAATTTGACGATCACAAAAGCGAGAAAATCAAAAGGCAAATATCGATGGTGGACAAAGAAACGATCATCAAGCCATATAACCAACTACAGAGTTGCACAACTCCACCGCAAGACATGCAAATACGAACACGACAAAATACGGTACATAACAACGGAAAGCAAAACATATTGACAAATGAAAGCAGAGCGATCAGCTTTCGATATCTACATTAGAACAATCATCCTCAGAAAGGTCGCCAACACCAAGCCCGGTCGTGCTGCATCCGAGCTTTCTCTCCACCATACGAAGGGTCTTCCCGATCCCCCTCTTAAAAGAGATCTCGCACTCATCTTCCAATAGAGGGTCCAACTCCTTAGTCATGATCTCGGCTCGAAGCTCTTCCGAGATCCTAGAGCGCTCCTCCACGAACTCCAGGGAATCCTTGTACTCAGCAACTCCCTCGGCCTTAATGGCCTTGGCATCCGGCTCAAGGGAAGAAAGCCTCTCTACCTCGCCTCTCAGAAATCCCAACTCGCCGTCCTGACGAAACATGTCCCCCTGCATATCCTTAACCATTTGGGAGGCATCGTCGGCGGTGGCGTTCGATGCACAAAGCTCCCTCTGAAGACGCTATATCTCAGAACGAGCATGGGCAAGATCAGACTCCAATTGGAGCCCACGAGATATCTCGCGCTCCCACTTCTTTTGGGAATCCTCCAAAGAACTTTTAGCCGCACGTAGCTCCTCTTGAAGAATGAAAAACCCGTCCTTCAGCCCAACGTAGCAATCATTCCAAGTATGAGCAACGTTATTCATGGTGTCGGTCTGCAAAAAAAAACGAGTCAAGAATTTTAGAAAAAGAAAACACATAAAAAATAAAACAATAAAGAGATATGACTAACCGCTGAAGTCATCGCCCGTAATGAGGATGAAACTCTCTTCGCCGTCATCAATGAAGGATGGGGAGGGTCGTCCCGAGGAGGCGCCTCCGCCACAGAAGAAGTCACGATCTCGACATCAACATCAACATCAATAGGAGTCACGTCGGGTGCAACTCCACTAGGACCCGCCCCGTCAGAACGGCCCTTCGGTGGGGGTGGGGGAGGCACCATCTCTGAGCCTCCACATCTGATGACTAACCTCCTCTTCCCATCACGTGGTAAAGGAACGGCGGCATCACGCTCGGCGTCTGACGAAAGCCCGACTAACAGTAATCTCTTCTCCTCCGTATATTGAGCCACGCCATGAAGAGCCTTCGATAAATTATCACGATCTGGAAAACCAGGAAGAGGCTGGAATTCATTTTCTCGTCCCACTTGACGGCGGCAGCGGCCCGGAAGATTCCTCCAAAGCTCTGGCAAGTCACAGTGATTGCGGACATATCCGTATAAAGTGTTCCCATGACGATAATCATTCTTTTCCCCGAAGCGGAACCACCTCTTGTTACTGCAAACATCAATCCGACCTCCCGAAAAAATGCGATCAACCCCATAATCCTCGTCATCCCGGCTGGGGTAAACTGTGAAATGGGCACACCGCAGAACCTAAAAATCTCGATCGCCTCCTCCGATGGAGGGAAGCGGAACCCCGACTTTAAACAACTCTCAGAGACAGTAATAAAGCCGGTCGGCGGATTCTGAGCACGTGCCTCCGGATACGGGATCTTCACTTCTACAGACGATGGGAGTCTAAACCGCTTACGCCAAGCCTCGACACGCTCAACGTTAAGCGTAGAACGCAACCGCATCGACTTCGACAGCGCGCCATTCCTCGACGTCTGAAAAGGAGAAAGGAAAAAGAATGGCAAATGATGAATCTTAAAACCTCTCCGCGCAATACAATAAACGTTACGAAAGATTCGGGGAATAAAAGCAACATAATTAGAGAAAGGCATATTGCAAAAAGTACCTCTGCCATAACTCCGCTGCAGCACCTCGACCGCACCAAAAGATAAAAAATCATTGCACTTCTATAAGCAATATGAGCGAACTCCGAGGATTTGGGAGGCAATTGATAGGCCTTCATCCAATTTATAGAGAAATTCGGGTTGCATTTAGCCGAAGACCCCACTCCCCACTAAGATGGTGGAGGCATGGGCAAGAAGGAAGAGAAAAACCACCCCAAACCACCCAAAACCGCCGCGGAACCGCCCCCAAAACCGCCGCACGCGCGCAATTCCGTGCGCTAGCGCGCGCGGTACCGCACGACCGCGCGTGCGGAACCGCGCAGCACGCGCGGTGCCGCGCGCGTGCGCGGCCTGTGCGGCCCGCGCGCACGCGCGGCCCGCGCGCTAGTGCGCGCGCGTCCTCCGCTCTAGCGCGCGCGCGTGGCCCGCGCGCTAGCGCAACCTGAGCGCTAGCGCGCGGCCTGGCGGTCGGTCCCCCTCGACGCACGACACGCGCGCCGCCCCTTTGCGACGTCCTCGCAAGACTCCGATCATGCTTTTACGGCGTCCCCGCTCGGTGTTCAACACGCACTTGGCACCGCTAAGTCCGTACCCAGTTTTCATACCGCGCACGTTTGAACATTGCAAAGTTCACGGTGCGCGCTATTGCTAACTTCACTTTCTCTCTTAAGATTGCAGGATTTGCACATTGCAATCAGGAGCGCTAACTGCCCGAACTGCCCGAACTGCCCGAACTGCCCGAACTGCCCGAACTGCCCGAACTGCCCGAGGGGCGAAGCCGTCATATTCGAAAAGTGGCGATCCGTGTGCTCACGATCAACGGTCAAGATCGCCCTGTCAGGTGGTTACGGTGGTTACGGCGACGAAATTACCGGGCCGCCCCCAACCAAGTCTATAAAAGGAACCCTGAATCCTCATTTAGGGGGATCTGATTTTTGGCATCCGAGAGAGCTCCTTGAAGATTTCCCTTGAAGATCTCCTTCGCGCTTCGAAGATCTCCTTCGCGCTTTGAAGATCTCCTTCGTCACTTGAAGGTCTTCTTCAGACTTTGAAGACTTCCAGCAACACCAAGACACTTAGCTTTTCTGAGAGGTGGCTTGTCACCCTCAGGGAATTCTCTTCAACTGCAACTGTAACGAGAAGCGGCCTGTCGCTCTCTGTTCTTGTAACTTCGCTTGTAACACTCTGACACTTAGTGAAATTTGGCTGGCACGGATCCGGCCACGTGGTTTTTCACCCTTTCTGGGTTTTCCACGCTAAAAACGTTCTCTTGCCACCCGTTTGTTCTCTCTGTGACTGTTTGCGCATTCGGCCCACTCTCGGGCTAAGACGGTTCAATTCGCCCGGTCTGGAAGAGCGTCGAGTGACCCGCAACACTCCCTATTTGACTTGGAGTTTGTTGGTTTGGACAATTTTACTCCATTTTTGTTAGGAAAAACACCACCGTTTGATAAACTCTCATTCCTTATGTCATCACTAAGAAACTCCATTTTGATTTTTTTCTGAGACCGCAGTCATCTCCTTTCATCTCCCATTGCTTTCATTCACACCGCTCATACTCCCATTATTCAAACAATCAGGCCTTCAAATTAGTTTTTTTTTTAATCCATTGATTTGAGTAGTCCTATCTTACTAGTTATTATCCGAATAGACAATACTTTTAAGTGGTTATGAACTGTCATTCATGAACGCCCAACCTTACCTAAAGAACTTCATTAACTTTTATGTTCAAAACTAGTTATCTTTTTTGGTGGCGGTCATAATCATTGTCATGTCATACATATATTTTATGATGCTAGCGTTTTTGTCAAAACTCTCCAGAGCGAAAAAGGCATGCCAAACAGAGCCTTAGTCGCCCTAGTTAGAGGGCCCTGCATGTTTGCTCTAGACGGAGGTTCGAAGACTAGGTTTTATAGCCAACACAAACTTCTTGCCGTAATTGCATTGAACATCATTTCCCTCGCCTTTATACTCATTGATGCGCCATCATCTTGTCAATTTATCCTTCCTATGCATCCCCCTCTTTCTAGATACTCAATTTCACTGATCCCAATTGTTATTCATCTTTTCAACATCATAGGAGTAGATAAGACTGCTCATAAGTAGTATAGTTCGTGAATAATTCAAGATTCGATTCGATTAAAATTCGTATTTTTCAAATTTGAATCTGAATTCGAATCCGAATTTGAATAGTTTTCGAATCCAAATATGAATACTTTTATTCCTATTCGAAGGATTCGTGAATAGTAAAATTAAATAAAATTCATATATGTAATTAAATATTATATATAATTAAACATTATAAAATTCGAATCCACGTTCAAATCTGAATTCGAACCCAAATTTGAATCCAACATTTCATGACGAATACGAATCCGACACCGAATATTCAAAAGAATCAAATTCCGAATCTCTGCATTCTATTTCAAATTTGAATTCGATCGAAGAGCTATTTGATTCGATTGGGTTCGTGAAGACCCCTAGGAGTAGAAACCTCTCATTGAACTTGAAATTCCTTTGCCCGTGTTTTTGAAGCTACTTCGATAATTTGAGTTCGCATGTTTGGAAAAGCCTGACCTTTACAACTAATGAAAGATTGGGCATGTCTATAACTTTCTGAATTGCTGCAAGCATGCAATAACTTGGAAGATAAACTCCTTATGACATTTTCAACACTTATTTGATCAATAAGTTCTCAAGAAGTTCTAAGTTCGCCGATTTTTAACTTTGTAGAGCCATGACTGCCTGTTTGTGACATTTTGAACTTATGAAGAAAATGGACACCTTTCTTCTCCTTATTTTCCATAGCTCTTCATTTTTATGCTTCGGTGCTCATAATAAACTTCTTTGAACATGAGAACGAACCAATGATTTTTGAATTTACTTGCATCGGACGACTAAACCCCGAATTTGAGGAAGGATCGACCGGTGATTATGGTCATAAGATGCCAAAAGTGCTGCTGCTGCTGCTCTACTGCTGATGAGGAAAAAGCTCATGAGAAAGATAATGCAACTGCAGACATTGGCAAATTTGCATTACCTGTCTCTATTTTAGTCCAAACTTTTTTCTTTAGAAAATAACTAACCTTGGTAGCATACAATCGCTCGCTGTTGACGAGAAAGGAATGAATACACATAGCTTTAGTGCACGACGATGGTTCGAATATAAAATCAGTGAAATGCATACAAGTCATGCATACAACTTTGCCGCTGATACATAAAACCGAGTAAAAAACAGCTTTGGCTCATTTTAGCTGAATTTTTCGAATCATTCTCCAACCTAGGTGGTTGATTTTCAAGGGAATTATAACACGCTACTAGTTACTAGCTAGAGAGCATTTTTAGACATCAAGTTCATCCATCATATCATAGATTTTGAGAAATTCAAAATTATGACCAACCAAACTATGAAATGCATCATATTTTATTACCTAAATATACTACTGCCCATCTGCAAATAACAAATAGGAGCAACTCCTGAAATTTTATCAGGTCTAAAGTCTAAACCTATCTATCGCCAGTGAAGGGATCAGGCAATATACCCTAAAAACCAGAAAATAGTGGATTCAAATAAATTTTTTTAAATGGTAACATAGATCTGGCACTGAAGATTCCACCAGCTGCAAGCATGAAAAAAATTGGCATAATTACTATTTCAGTCCAAAACTTTGCGAAGATTTTAGTCCGCTGAAAAGCAAAAAACAGTCCCTTCCAACATCTTTTGCTAGAGATAAGTTTGGAAGAGAATTAAAATTTAGGACTACACTTTCGCTAGAAATATTTTTTTTGTTACAAATTAAAAAATATAAAGTCACCGGAGACGATGGTAGGGTGAACGACGGCAATATAAGCAGCGGAGAAACCGCGGGATGCTTCGAAGTCACGAAGTTGAGCTATTATGGAATTACATTTCTTTCCTCGGCCAATCAGAAGCTAACAAATAACAATTTTTCTTTTCTTTTTTTGTTCTCCTCACCTTTCTTCTATGAGCTGCATACAAAGTCTCTCAACCAAAATTAACAACACTCGAGCCTTTATCCCACCATAGTGGAGTCGGCTATATGGATCCTTTGTCGCCGTTGCGGCCTATCTTTAATCATAGCAAAATTAAAATTAAAAATAATAATAATGGAGGCATTTAGAGCAGATTTCATCATCAAACTTGTACTATATGATTAATATTCTAAGCCCATGGATTTCCTCATCTTCGTGACTTCGAAGCATCCCGCAGTTTTACTGCCGCTGATATCGCCGCCATCAACCCTACCATCATCTCCAGTGACTATATACTTTTTTTATTTGTAATGAAAATTTATTTCTAGCAGAAGTGTAGTCGTCCTCGCAACAGATTTCCATCGTCTTAAATTTTAATGCTCTTCCAAAATCAGAGTTTTACTGTCTTAATCCTATGCAATTAGCAAAGAATGTTGGAAGAGACTTATTTCAGTTTTTTTAGTAAAGTAGAGGGACTGAAATCTTCTAAAAATAAGTTTTGGGACTGATTTTCAAAAGTATGCAAAGTTTTGAGACTGAAATAATAATTATGCCAAAAAAATTCTTATCAATTTGAATTACTATCAATCACTGCAACAGTCTCAAGCAGAAAGGCAGATATTCCGGTTGGCTCCCACGCAAAATTGCATAAACCCTAGCAAAATATCAGTAGTGACCTACTCATTTAATAATACCGAAGGTTTTTTTTTTTACTTTGGTAATCAAATTGGATGTTGAAGCTCATTTTTTCTCAGATAGGAAGGAGACATTTACATCTTCAGGCTTCTGTAGTTCAAAAATATATAAACAATTGGAAGTTGGAACTCATTTCTTATTGGCTACACAAGCTCAATTTTAATAGTGAAAATAAGCGGCAATCATAAAGTTAATATATATATATATATACATACATACATATATACATACATAGAAAACACCTCATCCTCTGCAAAGTTACAGTCTTACAGACACTGCTACTACCTATAAAGATGAAGTGGGTGACATAAAAAAAAAAAGAATACAGACTCAATAATTTATCTCCTTGATGTTGACAGGGCTTGGACTATCATCAGAAAAATAATCAAATGATATAAATACTTCCCAACAAACAGAAAGACAAAAAAAAAGGGGAATCTTTAATAAGAAACAAAGAAGAAAACTTTATGAAAACTCTTGAGTTGGCATCAAAAGCGCACAGAGATTAAACTGCTTTTGATTTCCTAATCAACTATATATATCATCATAGAAGAAAATGGCGAAACAGTTCGAGTTCTCCACGGAAAGGGACAGAGCGAAAAAAATTTCTACAGCTGAAAGGGTAGGATCACATACCATCAATCCGCTTCTCTGATTAAAATAATTTCCAAGTGGTTGACGCCGAAAAATGGCCAAACGTCATCCAGCCAGCCGCCCACAAAAAATCAAATATTTGAATCTCTATAGCCACATGCTGGGAGAAGTCATTAGTTACCGCCAGAGTCAAAGATCTACTCCACCACAATATCACTGGAGTCAACTTCCTTTTTCCGCCGATAGAACAACACGTAGGCAGCAGCCGTCTTGATCGATTCCTCGCTCACAGGCGAGACATGACTATCATCGAAGTGGTACCAGCTGTTTCCGTCTATCAACTGCATCGAGTAACACGAGAAAAACAGTCAGCGAAATTCTGAAAAACAACAGCTCTCTCTACAAAAGGTAAAGGAAATAAGTAACCTTGGCGTAGGCAGTGTAATGACCGCCCCCCAAACCACCGTAATGATTGCTCACAGCATAGAGGTCATATAAGTGAGATTGTGGGGGAGCCGAGTTATTCATCACATACTTGCTCAAATCCAGGCCGTGCACCGGAAAATTCACGAACTTATCGAGTTTGTTCTTCAAGTACCGGCTGTAAGAAAAGCGCTTCAAATGAACTACTAAAATTTCCGGCAGTCTCCACAAGTCCAGCTTCTTAGTAGCCTGCCTGTGTTCCTTGCAACCAGGGCAGTACCTAAATTAAAAAAAAAAGCAAACACAATGGGAATTAAAACAAAAAACTAAAACAGTTATAATAATAAAATCAAGCAGGGCAGCTAGAGGAGAATAACTTACCACATATCATAAGGGCCAAGAGGTTCTTCCTTCATGAAAGTCTCCAAGCAGGAGAACAAAGTGAGTGCCTCTTGTTTCGTCTTCTTCGCCGTGAATGCAGATTTGGATGCTTCTGGAAGGTCCTCCAGAAAGGTAAAATCATACAAATCGAAGCCACTGCCCGACCATTCCAAGGCTAGCTTTAAGATAGGTTCTGGAACGAAAACACCATCATCTCTATCGATCGGTTTCCTTCTAATGAACTTGTCATCTGCTACCGAAATTTGAAATGGAAAAATCATCTCGGACCGATCGAGTTCCATGTTGGATATTGATGGGTCCTGGCCGCTAGAACAAGGAGCATTGTCTCCATTATCTGCTAAAGCAATAGCATCAAGACTAGGGTCATAGCCATTGTCGTCGCTCATTTTATCGGATTTTGGAGAGGCTTTTTTACGCAAGAACGGTCTAAGTACATTAGCGATAGCAGCTCGAATGTCTGACCACTTCCTTGAATCTCTCTCCAAACATGTCACCAATGGAGCCCCTATCAGCTTCAGCCGGTGCACATTGTACTGAAATTCTATGGAGCTGAACTCAAAAGGCCTAATCAAGTCCAACAGCAGGTTCCAAAAAAAAAAACAACGTTAGGTCCAGAAATAACTTTTTTGCATATAAAACAACAGAAGAATTAACATTTTCCTGATATACCCAAATATACAAACTAAAATATGCATGAAAAATAACTGTTGAATGAACATATTAAATTTACAATCTTTCCTTCAGCTGAATTGGTATCACAATCTTCCCTTCAGCCGAATTCGAAATGCGAAATGGTATCACAATCTTTCCTTCAGCCAAATTCGAAATGCGAAATGGTATCACAATCTTTCCTTCAGCCCTCCGGTGCAATCCGCCATAAATCCATGATTTTCCAAGGATTTCATACTCTTTGCATACGCCTGACTGCCGGACAACTGGGCCCCAAATGGCAGCAAAATCCGTGCCATGGGAAAATTCCCGGCACCAAACGGATCCTAAAATTACTAACTGGAGAAGAAAATTTATGTTTGTACTGGAGCTAACAATCCTAATCATTAATGAATCATAGAAGCCAAAAGAGGTCTAAGAAAAAAACTAAACCTAAGAAGAGAGATAAAGAAGAAAAATAGGAACAAGTTTGATGGGAAAAAAGGACGAGAAGAAAAAAAAGAGCACATTCAGAGTCCCTCATTCCTTACCTGTCAACATTCACATGCCCTATCTCAAGCTTAACCAATTTCTCATGGTTCGCTGGAAGCCTATAAGCCACAAAATGCTCCTCGTCTTTTAGATTTGACAGCGGCTCAAAAAGATTCTCTAGGTATCGAATTCGATTATCCATAATCTGCAGTGGCACTTCTTTTCTCAGTCACAACCCACAACTAGCAGCATTGATTTTTGAAGAAAATACGAGTAAGTTTACCTCCGCAATGAGTAACGACTCTGACCTCTTTAAGGAACACGTGGTACTTAAGGCTTGAAGAAGGTCCCTACAGCACCCATTTTTGGGCACAGCCACAGTAAAAGGAGCAGGAAGGAAGCTTCCGTCTCCACTAAAAACAGTTATATTCATTGACCTGGTAAGTGTCGAAGGAAGTGGCAGTGACAAGTACATGAAGGGGTCAAAAGTCACCGAAACTTTATTGCAAACTGGGCAGACCAGCGTCGACTTATACTGACCCTGAAAAAACACAAGCAATGTAATTAGTAGTGCTATATCATCCATATAAAGGCTTCTGATTATCAAGAAGATTTAGAAAGTATGGTTAACAATATGTTTAAGTTGATTTTTGGTTGAGCAAATTAAATAGAACCATGTAGTACGTTATATTAATCCAAAAAATAAATATAAGTTATCATTAAAGATGCAGAAAAGCCAAGTTTAAATACTGATCAGGTACATATCAAGATTTACAGGTTACGAGAAATATTGAAATAAATTCCATAACAAAGAAGTGTAATATTAAAGACTAGGAGGTTGATAATGATTGGAGTTTTAACATTTTGGTTAAGAACAAGAGAGGATTTCTATAAGGGCCTGATCGTTTGGGCGCAATTGGAATTGATTTCAAGAATTAAGATCAAATCAAAATCCTTAGGAATTAGAATTAGTTTGAATTCCAATGTTCTCCTTCAAATAGACAACAAAATTGAGGATGCATAAATGAAATTTGTTATTTCTACTATTTCGACATTAATTACTGAACATCCAATAATGAGAACAAACTTTCCCAAAAATTTAAGGACAATTCCGCAACCTCCATTTTTTCCGGCGACAATGGTCAAGTGGAGATTGCAAAAGATTCGACAATCAGATTGAGGAACTGTCACCACAAAAGGTCTCGAAACGATGAAAAGAAGCTTCCCTGGAAAATTTGTCGACAATACGGCGACTTTCATTTTTTTAACAATAATTGTCAGAAGGAGAGAAGGTGAGGCCTTGGCGCACCGGCTGAGGTGTTGTCGTGTGACCTAGTTCCGTTTCGAGCCCCGTGCAACATCTTTTGGAGCATCATTGGGAGGCGTCGCGGCTCTAGAAGCAACCCAAATTAAGCCGCCTCTGACGACTCCAGTCGTCCAATCACCCGCTCCATCTCTCGGCAAGCAAGTCAACCAATGGGGGACTCGCAAGATTTTCGAACAGCTCTCCAGAACGTGCTGCAGACTGTCATGACCTCCATGGAAGCACGCTTTCGGGATGCTGAAACCCGACATCGGGACGACATGACCACCATCACCACCAGGCTTAATGAGCTGGCCACCTCCCTTCCCGTTGTTACTACTCCGCCCACGGATCACGCCAGCAGCAGTAAGACAATTCCCCCAACACTCATCCGCCACGAGTCACTGCCACCAACCATCGAACGCCCTGAGGCGGTTCCACTATCACGCTTCCCTAGGTGGGATTTTCCGACTTATGATGAGAGGACGGACCCATTGGGTTCGCTCTCCAAGTGCGAACAATTTTTCGCTCACCAACAAGTGCCGACAACAGATAAGATGTCTTTAGCCTCCTTCTACCTCCTTTACTCAGCTCTACTTTGGGCCACTCTCTTCCACACCGACCAGCCGGGTCTGACATGGGAAGACTTCAAGCGATCCTGCAACCTGCGTTTCGTTCCTCCCACCCGCAACCCACTAGGGGAGCTCACGACTTCATAATGGACGAGCGCCGCCGACGATTATCTGGAAGAGTTTCATCTTCTCCCGCACAAATCCCGCTTTCCCCTGGCATGCAGGTCTCCATCTCCACTGTCGGACTTCGCGACAGACTGCGGATGGATGTCGAGTTCGAGACTCCTCGTGGCTTAATAACTGCCATGAGCTTGGCAAGGATTTGCGACCGTCGCCTCCAGCTGGTACATGAGTCTTACATGCTCGCTGACACAGGCCCCCCACCGGGACGTACTGAGGGTCCTCCAAGCACTCCGATTCGTCGACTCTCTCGTGTCGAGAGGATGGAACAGCGAGCGCAGGGCTTATGCTATAACTGCGATGAGCAATATACTCGCGGACATCGGTGCAAAAAGCTTTTCTATCTGCAAGTCGAGAACTATGTCGATGAGGGTGTCAGATGAGGCTGCTTTCGTCATCAATCTCCCTAGAGCTTAATGACAAGCTCCTTTTGCAGCGCGGGAGAGATGTTATGGGCCTCGAGCACCGAGCCTAATCATTACCGTTATCATTATTATTTTCTTGTCTTTTATTAGTGTCTTTTATTAGTATTTTCCTTTGAGGTATTTTGTAAGCCAATATATAGGCATGACTGTTGTATGGAGGATGAATGAATGAAACTCTAACTTCCTAAACCCTAAAAGAGATCTTGGAAGCTCCCTCTCCCTTGAGCAAGCCCCGCTTCGACAACCGCGGTTCCGGCTCCATAGTATCTCATCCACCTCCGTCCTTTACACCGACAATCCCGTAACACAATTATACATCATTACTTCCAAATTTATTCTCCCGAGCCACAACTTCTTAGTCAGAAGATCTACTTACCACTAGACCTATCAATTACAACCACAAACTCAATATTCGTTTGGAATATTAATTTGTACTAGTTTGCTAATTACTTGCTCTACTTGCAAGATTTAGTCGCTTACAATTTAATTTGTTTATTCTCAACTTTAATTTGACTAGCAATAGTTCGTTTATTTAACATTCTAATATCAATTGTGGATGTTTGAAGATTTTTTATTAAATTCAGAACTTACGGCTAATTAGGCGTTGAATAATTGCTTGGGCATCACATAATTCTAGATTCCCATGGCACCCCATGAACACTCACTCATTAGAGTTTCTTATGGCACAATTACAATTGCACTACATCCTTACATTCGTCCCGTGTCACTTCGCGTCTCTTGAATTAGTGAGTGTTAATCATTATTAGCTTATTTAGTGAGTAATATTGTTTGCATATCTTTATTATATAAGGGAATATAGCATTCTTCATGCTCTTACCGTGCTTTCATTTTCCACCGTTGGATCTCTCAATAAAAAATATTATTTTGAAAGAGAGGAGAGAGAGGGAGAGGGCGAGAGAGGGAGAGAGAGAAAGAGAGGAGAGAGGGGAAGAGAGTGCGGCGGAAAGGGAAAGAGAGATAGGGAGGGAGAGAGAAAAAAATAATTTTTTTCGTATATACGTATTTTTTTTACAAAATAATTATTGTAATATTAATGTAAATTTTTACGGTAATTTCGAGTACTCATATGTATATGTTGCGGGCGCTGTTGCGGGCGCAGCCCGCAGACGCATCAAACAAGGGCGAAGCCCGTGCGGAGGCGGGCGAAGCCCGTACGGAGGCGAGCGAAGCCCGTACGGAGGCGGGCAAAGCCCGTGCGGAGGCGGGCGAAGCCCGCCTGGATGCGGCCGAAGGCCGCCTGACAACATCGCGCCGGGGGCGGGCGAAGCCCGCCGTCGCCGGCCGGGTACTGTTGTGCTTGACCGTAGGGGCAGAGCCCCGTGCCGGGCACTCGTTTAATTTAAAGTAAATAGAAAGTCTTATTGCAATCGCCGGATTATTCCCATGGATTATCGCCTTTACTGATTCATTTATTGTTCACACAAATTGTACTTCTATTTAATATATATATATATATATATATATGTTCTCAAATGATTACTGTCTCATAGAGCCTTATCTGTATATTTTTCTCTCAACACTCTTAAAGGTCAAAAAAGACCAAGTTCAATAAAAAATACCTCCGTGTTTTATTTTCAAGAAAATCAAAATGCAGAATCAAGAATAAAAGTTTTCATACTCATCTATTTGGTATTAGTACTGGAATTTATCAGGAAAAGAAGTAGACTCAAGAAAATGAAATTTATATGCAGTATTTAAAGAAGTCAGCATTCATAGATAAAGCAGTTAATTGAATCATTAACGCAAGCTGGGCACACAAGCCTTAAGAGTTATAACTTACTTGGCAAACGTCAACAATAATAGAGTCATTTCGAGCCTTATGGTTTTGCCAACACTCATTTGCAACCTCCTCATCCAGACGACCATCTGAATCCTTCACTTCTATATATGGTTTATTTTTCACTCTGTTCAAATCTTCATGCAGTCCATCCAACAAAAATGCAAGGAGTTCCTATAAATAACCTATTGATGAGTTTCTCTTTTCTATAAAAAACCTTTTAATTAATTACAACTAGATGTAGAAAAAAAGACAGTATAGATGTAATGCATGCTTCATTATATGGCATAAATTGACTGTCACCTAACCTTCACAAACCATAGCTTGCGCAAAACTAATTAGATCATATATCTATTATTAGAACTAAAAACAAACATTTACATGCTTAAATTCTCCAAGAAAAGAAGTGATGGAATTCACTAAAATGGATTCTCAAGACCAGTAATGCCAGCTGAAAGAAATTCTGTAGGCATTCACAGAGCATATGATACAAAATAAGCTGTTATTGTAAAACCACGCACTTTAGGCAACATAAGCAGATAAAAGAAATTGATATGAATGCCATAATAATCAAATAGAGTTTATTAGGAGCGTAGTTTCTAAGAATGTCAAGTGATGAATAATAGACACAAGTCCAGAAAAGTAAATTAAATCATTAAAAAAGAGTGCAAAACGGACCTAACGCAGGACGGTCCTATAAGGGTGACTCAGAGTTATATGTGAGCACAACTTCGATGAACACTTGATTGCAATTAGATAAATTTTATAAACCAATATTTATTTTGATTTGCCACAACATATAAAAAAGCCTATAAAACAAGGAAACAAGAGTGGAAGTACAAACACGAGTGCGTGAAAATAAATTACTAGATAAATAGGAATACACAATGCTTCAAACGTTTTGAAACAACGATTACAAACCACTATTCTTTGAGCAGGCAATAAACACATGACAAACAACCCTTAGACTCACACAATATTGAAGGGGTGGGCTGGAGGCGTGTTTGGAGAGCTGTGGGGAAGCCGAAATAGCAATCCGGGACTGGTTTTAGACCTCCAGATGAGGGCCCAACTGCTGGACAGCAGCGACAATGTTTGCTGGGAAATGGATTCAGGACGCCTGGAAGATGGATAGGAGGGGCTGGAATCAGCAAGGAATTGCTGAAAATGGCTGTCCTGGAACCAGGACAGTAACCTGGACTGCGTTGGGCTGCTGTTTGGCAGCTGACGGCAGTTTCTTGAAGGTAGATGGCTGTAGGGGGAGTGCGACAAGAGGGATATCTAAATGTAGATGGCTGTAAGGGGGCTTGGGAGAGGCTCGGAAAGAGGAATGGGTGGCTCCACGTGAAGGAGGGAGAGGAGGAATTGGTTGACCGGTTGTTGGAGTTAGTGGGGAGGGAAGTGGTTTCGGTTTGAGGGGGTGAGTGGGGAGATGGAGGGAGTGGGCTGGCTGCAACAATAGTAGGGGATTAGGCTTCACATGAGAGGGAAAAATGGGGGTAGTGAAGTAGTGGGTAGTTACGTAAGTAGTGGGATAGTGCGGGGAGGTGGTTATGGGGTAGTGGGGTGGTGGATGGCCAGAGGTGGCCGCCGGAGTTGACCGGAGGTGGTCGTAGGTGGCGGAGGAGGTGGTCAGAGGTGTTTTCCGGCAATTGCCAGAAAATTGAAAACGGAGAAATTGATAAGGGGATTGGAGAGGGATGACCAGAGGTGGCCAGAGATGGTTTTCCGGCGATCACCGGAGGTGGATGAGAGGGGATTTTGGGAGTGTTTGGGGGCTGTTTTGGGTGGTGTTTGGAGGGGAATTGTGGAGGTTGTCGGTTATGTGGAGGGAGTGGTTCCACGCAAGAGAGTGAAGGAGGGACGGCTATTGGCAAATGGTGGTGGGGGTGGGGGGGGGGGGGGGGGGGGGGGGGGTAGAGTTGACCGGCCAAGGAGAGGGGAGTGAATAAATTCAAGCTTCGGCACTTGGGTTCACTCAACTTTCAATCCCTCAAATATGAGCACTCTACCCTTTTATATAGATTAGGGAGGGACAACGGACGGTCGAGATCCTCCAATCGTTGTAGGCTTGTAAGTTGTAACTCTCAAAAAGCAAAAATACATAAAATAAGAAAGAAAACGCAAGAACGAAAAATCCTACGATCGGCGATCCGCTCGTGATGAGGGGCTCCGATCGTCAATGGGCCCAAACGGGCCTTGTGGCCCGATCCCCATCAGGACCCTTAAAGCATCTTATAAAAAAAACAGAAGTATGCAATTCCAAAGGGTAGGCCAATGCAACCCTTGAACTCTGTCAGACTTAGCACAATCTAGATGCACTGGATGAGCTTTACCACTGGAAAGAACAAGACTCCACATTAATCTGACGTCAAAAGTTTAAGGAAAAAAAATTATTTGGAATGTCCGAGAGTGCTCAGGTCATGCATTTCAAAAATATTAATGATTTTTTAGCTATAAATGCCAAGGTGAGAAAATGGAAGGAAAAAAGAACATTGATATGTCTAGTAAATGATGTCAAATGGCCTATTTTCTCCTCAAGTAGTTTACTTCCAAGGAAGAACATCTGCAAATACAACTTTGACCATTGTTCATACCATGAGAAACATTTCATGATATGTATTATACTACTTAAACTCATCAACAAGTTTTTAGAAGATAGATGAGAGCATGAGGTTTAGCAAAGAGCATGAAGTAAAACAATGTTCTGGCATTAGTTACCTGGGAATCATGTTGGTTATATCCGCTAAATTGAGGAGCAAACCGGGCAAGCTTCGTCTTGAATGTACGAGGTGCAACTGACGTCCTTCCAGCTGACCAAAGTTTTCTTAACAATTCTCCAAATGAAAGTGCGAGCTCCCCCTTCAAAAAGTAGGGGAACATTTCAGATGTTTGTATCGACAACTCACTTCGCAAAAAGTGATTCTACCAGGTGCTTCTAACAAACACATACAAAACAGAAAGAAAAAAGGACTGCTAAATAAAATATTTTCTTACTTGCATTCCTAAAGGGTTTCTTGTGTTGATCTCTCCAGTGTAATCTTGCAAGAAGTACTCAACTAGAGGAGAAGTATGTGCTAAACATTGAATTGCACTATTCATAAAACAAGTATTCCCCAGATTTTGCAATCCTGTAAGTCCTGGACCATCCACTTTTGCTCCATTACTTAGAACATCATCACCATCTTCTGTATCCCTTAAAAAACTAGAACCAAATCCAGTTGAAAAACCATTTGAGAAGGTGGGACCTCCAGCAATTGTTGTTGACAGCCTTGAAGATTCCACTGGAACCAATGCCAGTGAATTTCCAGTTAAGTCCATTCCCAAGGATGATGGCAAAAAACCATCCACCTTTCTCTCTAAAAGAATCTGCGATACCAAGGACGTTAAGCTTTTAACAAAAAAAATTATACCTTATCTAAACTACAACATAATCTAAAGTTTTTTTTAAATAATATCATCCTTAATGAGATTCCCAACTATTTGAAGTCATAATTATGAATACTCAGTATGACATAATACTTACTAAAAAATAATAAATTTTAGATGGATCAGTGTATGACAAAAAATTGTAAATCTAATTTTGAATTGATGAGGAACCCCTCAATCAGCACTCAGCCCTTGATATGAACAATAGAAATTGGAATGAAGCTATTGATGATGATCATGATGTTAAATCAAGGTCGATTGAAGTCAGCACAAACCCTAAAGTGCTTAGTGCCTCGATTAGCAAGATAACATATCACATATGAGGAAGGGACAGCTGTCTTCCCAAAAGAAAGTCATCTTCTCTTTTTTTTATGAATTACACCTCTATCTCTTCACATTTCACGGTTCCTTCCTCTTGTATTATTGATTGGACTCCCCCAACAATGTTGTTGGACGACGTGACCAAGAGAGGCTTCACCTTCTATCATCCGATAAGAAGAAAGGGAAGGTCAAACAAACAAACGATCTCTTCTGCTGTATAACTAAAAAATGACTTTCTAATGCATCTATATGACACAAATGAATACATGCCAATCATTTTGGTCAGTGTTTCTTAACAGTTAATTAGCACTGCTATACATCAATAACACTTATTTTTTATTTCTACGTTTCTTGTTGTGTTTCTTGTTGTAAAACTGTCTTTATCGGGGTTTTTTGACAACTAGCTATTACAATTCATTCTTCATAATGGAATAAGCCCTCCATTTATTCTATAAGGCTTTCTTTATAGTCACAGCCCTCTCCATCACCATCATCATGGTTAACCATTTAGTAACTACTTAAAGATTAGTTTAATAAATTCTCATTTTCCATTACTTTATTTGAACATTGCATAATTAATTTGTTAATTTTCTGTCTTAATTAAAAAAATTCAGATGCTAGCATTACTAAGATTATCTACCACTACCAGTTCCTGAGCTCCTCATCAAAAAATTGCGTACCTTAAATTATAATCTGGACTACAGAAATAAAAGTTCAAATTCTTAAAAAGAAACTAGTATTACCATTAAATGTGTCAATTTATTTCTACATCAAATAGCTTATTAAAGTAGAAAACTGGGTGGAATTCAAGCATATCCAGAATTTTCCTCTGTTCCCCTAAAGGACCCAACTGGTTGCTTGCAGACATAAAATATGCACGAATGTTGATAAAGTTAATGAAATTGCATTATAATGTTAGATTATTTAAAATTATCATGTATTTCGAACACCTGAACTCAATTAAAATGATTTTATTTGTGCAAACGGGTCATGCTAATTTAAGGAACCTGGTAATAGCAAATCTTATTTGGCTAACAGCAAACCATTACTAATAGTAAACCATGAATTCATAAAACAATTATTCGTAAATCATTTTGTTATTAACAAACATAGGAAACTTTGTAAAATTGTTCTACACAATGTGAGTAATACAGAAATTATTTTTGTATCATATGAGTAATTACCAAAATGGTTTCAAAAATAATTTGTAACTTCTAACTGCTCATCCCGGACTATACCAACTCACTAGACCCAACTTAAGTTATGATATTTATATTCTGATGTTCCGGTACTTAATCTAGAGACATCATTGTTTGTTACTTTTTCTTTTATATATTGAATGTTTTTGTTGCATTATTTGTTTGATGGCAAACTAAGCCCAAGCTGTGAAAAACCATGCTACTCAAGTACTTTGTGACAGCTTCATTAGACAACACATGGTGTTTCTATGATTTGACTATAGGAATTTGCTTAACCCAGGTCTAGAATAATCAACTTTTAAAATCCTCTTGGGAAATTGTTTCTTCTGCATGCTAACTGCCGACTGTGATAACATGCAGGTAGGTGCACAGTTAGGACAAAAAGGTTACACTTATGTTATAAAAAGGATAACAAAGAGATCTACAACGCTCCAGTGTAGAATCAACCAAGGCGTTGCTCCCGGTGAAGCTTATTCCGGTGGAGGCGAAGTAGGATTCCAGCGGGTCGAGCAGCTTCAAGTGACGATGATTCCGGCGAGGCAAGTGGCATTGGGCGATGGGAGAGGAGTGCGGCAAAGGAAAATCAGGCATGGACGTCGGGCAGAACCTGCTGTGCGTGGGTTTGATGTGGGGAGATTTGCCTATATAAAAAGCTAGAGCTTTCTAATAAAGCCCTACAAAAACCAGGATGTTTTTGGTTTTCTAGTAGGCAAACATGGTTTGTGTTACGCCCCCACTGCGCTTTACGGGGCGTCATTATGTACGGCGGAGCAAGGGCGCGCTAAACAACGGGGCTGAACCTTCCGGTTCAGCCCCCATGCTGTGAACCGGCCGGCCGAGGGCTGAACCGCGCGGGTTCAGCCCTCCTTGGAGGGGCCGGCCGGCCCCCTCCTTGCCCGGGTATTTATATACCCGGGCAGCCCCCCCTTTGGGGATTATGAAGAGTATTATTCGGTTAGTCTCCTTCCTCTTTCTTAACCATAATCCTAGCTTTCTCCCTCTCTTTCTCTAGATCTTCCTCTCTTTAGCATCTCTTGTAGTTTTGCCCTAACATTTGGTATCAGAGGTGTTCTTTCTCTCCGACATGGTGACCACTCGCACTCAAGAAGAGTCCTCACGGATTGAAACCCTAGAGGAAAGCATGGTTGGCCTCACCGACTCTATGGCGGCCATGGAAGGACGGATCGACGCTCGTATGGAGGAGATTAAGGCTTTGCTGAAAGGGAAAGCCGCAACCGGTGAGGATTCGACCGGATCGGGGGCGGACGTGGCGGCAAACGGCGCGCAAGGGGAGATCGGCAGCGGGCGTCTGTCGGACGACGATCGCGCACGGGCAAGCGTTCTTCCGCCAGGCACGGGCTGGATCCCGCCTGGAGGGGGCTGGCAGGGCACGGGAGGGCCCAGCGGTGGCGCGTACGGGCCAGCAGGAGGGTCATCGGCGGCTTACGGAGCAGCGGCGGCGTCGGGGGCCGCATACGGGGCTTCGGCAGGGCCGACTGGGCCTGGACTTGCAGCAGGAGTCCTTCCCGACTTCGGTACGGGCCAGGGGGTGCGCCGGCAGGGCTGGCAGGAACCGGGAGGGGTTCGTCGGGGCTGGGAGGACCCGGCTGGGGTTCGTCGTGGCTGGGAGGAGCCGGTTAGGCTTAGGCGACCTCCAGATCCTGCAGGATATCAAGGGGGAGGGCTTCTCCCTCCTCCCCGTGGGTTTGGGCCGCCGGGTATGGGTGGATTTGGACAAGCATGGGGCGGACAACAACAACCCCCTCCTTGGGGAAACAGTCAGCATCAAGGCTACGGATTCGAGCAAGGTGAGCCCGCAAGACGGGAAGGAGGTCATGGGGCGCAACGCTTGACTCCCGGATTAACTCGCATGTACTTTCCGTAGTTCGAGGGCGGCGACGCGTTGGAATGGATTCAGAAGGCAGAACTCTTCTTTCAGTATCATGAGGTGCCGGAAGGGCAGTGGGTACAGTTGGCGTCCTTCCACTTGAAGGACGACGCTTACCAGTGGACACAGGGGGTCCTGCGGGGACGGGAGTACGTGCCGTGGGGAGAGTTTGTGGATGGTTTTACGGCCAGATTCGGGCCACTAGAGTATGAGAACTTCGAGGCCCTTCTTCAGAAGCTCCGTCAGAAGGGGTCAGTGATGGAGTACCGCACTGAGTTCGAGAAGTTGGCGAACCGGGTTCAGTGGTCGGAGAGGACTCTCTACAGCTGTTTCATATCAGGGCTCAAGGATTACATCCGTGAGGAGGTGCAGGCTCTCATGCCTCGTTCGTTGAACCACGCCATTACCTTGGCGCGCATTCAGGAGGAGTGGTTCAACAGACAGCGAGCCCGCACCACGAGTAGACCGTCGGCGGCGCCCGCCACAGCAGCACGACGGGAGCAACCCGCGGGTAACAAGCCGACCGTGACTCGATTATCGTGGGGTGAGTTGGCAGCTCGGAAGGAAAAAGGGCTGTGCTTTAATTGCGATGAGAAGTTTGTGCCGGGTCATAAATGCCAGAAGATACAGGTTTTCATGCTGCAGCAGGACGGAGACGAGGAGCCGGCTCCCGATGAGGGGTTGGAGGTGGACTTGGAGGAGCCGGAGGAGTTCGGCGTCTTCCTACATGCTCTTGAGGGTTGTGCGCCCCCACTTGCTTTACGGCTGGCAGGCCGGATCGCCCAGGAGAAGGTTACGATTTTGGTGGACAGTGGGAGCACCCACAACTTCATACATCCCGACGTGGCCCGACGGGCGGGACATGAGGTGGACAGGGATGCGGCTTTTCACGTGATGGTGGCTGACGGCAGTAAGCTGCAGTGCGAAGGGGTACTGAAGGGCGTGGAATTGCGGATACATGGCTATGTGGGTCGTACTGACGTTTACTTGTTGCCCATCCGGGGTTCAGACATGGTGCTGGGGGTCCAGTGGTTGCGCCAGCTACAGCGGGTGACTTTCAACTGGGAGCATCTGACCATGGAGTTCGTGCATGGGAAGCAGCAGTTTTGCTTGAAGGGCATCACGCCATCTCCTGTGAAGGAGGTTTCTATCCACAGCATGCAGCGGTTGAGTGGGGAAGGACAGCTGATGGCTATTCTTCGGGAGGTCCACTCTGGTGATTCCACGGCGGCAGAGGTACCAGTTCAGTTACAGTTACTACTGACCGATTATGCTGATGTTTTTCAGGAGCCGCGCACTTTACCTCCGGCTAGGTTCCGTGATCATCGTATTCCGCTCAAGGCGGGTGCTGAGCCGACAAATATCCGTCCTTACCGTTACCCGCACATTCAGAAGGCGGAAATTGAGCGCGCTGTCCGCGAGATGTTGGAGGCTGGCATCATTCGGCCTAGTACGAGTTCCTTCTCGGCTCCCATTATTCTGGTCAAAAAGAAGGATGGCTCTTGGCGATTCTGTGTGGACTACCGGGCCTTGAACGGTGCTACAGTCAAGGATAACTTCCCGATTCCCCATATCGAAGAGTTGCTGGATGAGTTGCATGGGGCCAAGCGGTTCACCAAGCTGGATCTTCGCTCCGGCTATAACCAGATCTTGATGGCACAGGAGGACATCCACAAGACGGCTTTCCGAACTCATGATGGCCACTACGAGTTCTTGGTTATGGCCAATGGGCTGACCGGAGGGCCCTCTACATTCCAGGCCAACATGAACGAGATATTCAGAGACTTCCTGCGGGCATTTGTGTTGGTCTTCTTCGATGATATCCTCATCTACAGCGCGACTTGGGAGGATCACGTTCGCCACGTGGAGCAGGTCCTTGCCAGACTACGGCTGCACCACCTTTATGCCAACCGTTCCAAGTGCTCCTTTGGTCAGGAAGAGGTGGAGTATTTGGGCCACTTGGTTTCCGGCCAGGGCATCAGAGCGGACCCACGAAAGATTCAAAGTATGCAGACTTGGCCGCGGCCGGTTACAGTCCGCGCCTTGCGGGGTTTTTTGGGGCTCACGGGATATTACCGACGGTTTGTGCAAGACTATGGCAAGATAGCTCGGCCCCTAACCCAGCTGCTGCAGAAGGACTCCTTTTCCTGGAGTGAGGAGGCGGAAGAGGCATTTCAATCCCTCAAGCGGGCCATGACCACCACGCCAGTTCTGGCATTGCCGGATTTCACACAGGAGTTCGTTTTGGAGACGGATGCCTCAGGTGTCGGCATTGGGGCCGTGTTGATGCAGGGAGGGCGACCGATAGCCTTTTACAGCAAGGCTTTGGCCCCTCGTACGTTAGGCCTCTCGGCCTACGAAAAGGAGATGTTGGCTATTATTCATGCGGTGGCTGTTTGGCGGCCATATCTGTTGGGCCGCCACTTTAAGATCCGGACGGACCATCAGAGCCTGAAGCATTTCCTAGACCAACGGGTCTCCTCGCCGCTACAGCAGAAATGGGTGACTAAGCTTCTCGGTTACGACTACGAGATCGTGTATCGCCGCGGCAAAGAGAATGTAGTCGCTGATGCTCTCTCTCGTCTTCCGGAGACTACTCTCGCTCATATTTCGGGACCGTTAGTCGATTCAGTAGAGGATATTCAGGAAGAAGTCTGGCGATCAGACAAGCTGCGTTCGTTGGTGGAGGCTTTACAAAGGGGAGAGGCCGTCGCAGCTGGCTATCACTTGTGCAATGATCGGCTCTATTATCGGGGCCGGGTGGTCGTGCCCGCCAATTCAGCCTGCAAGACTGTGTTTATGCATGAGTTCCACTCTTCTCCTACAGGAGGGCATGCAGGGGTGCTCCGGACCCTTCAGCGGGCGCGAGCAAATGTTTTTTGGGCAGGCATGCGACGGGACATTCAGCAGTTCGTTCGCCACTGTGAGATCTGCCAGCGGCAGAAATATGAGACCTCTTCTCCGGCGGGGCTGCTTGTACCATTGGAGATTCCGCAGCAGATTTGGGACACGGTGTCCATGGACTTCATTGATGGACTGCCAAAGTCTAAAGGGAAGTCGGTCATTTTAGTGGTGGTGGACAAGCTGTCCAAATATGGCCATTTTCTGGCGCTTAGCCATCCATACACCGGGGAGTCTGTGGCCGCACTCTTTGCTCGCGAGATTGTTCGCCTTCATGGCCTCCCCCGCGCCATTATTTCTGATCGGGACCCCACCTTCGTCAGTGGGTTCTGGAAGGAGCTCTTCCGACTGCAGGGCACACGCTTACACTTCAGCACGGCCAACCACCCGCAGTCGGATGGTCAGACAGAGGTGCTTAATCGTGGGGTCGAGACTTATCTGCGTTGCTTTGGGATGGATGAGCCGCGAAGCTGGCCGGACTGGTTGCATTGGGCCGAGTACTGTTACAACACGGCTTACCACTCCGACAGCAGGATGACACCATTTGAGGTGGTTTACGGACGGCCTCCTCCCACCTTGGGCAGCTATGAGCCTGGGAGCACCGCTCTTCCAGCGGTGGATCGCGCTCTGCTGAACCGGGATCGTATGTTGGTCACACTTCGGGAGAATCTTCGCCTCGCTCAGGATCGTATGAAGGCCCAAGCGGACAAGCACCGTACTGAGCGGGAGTTTGCTGTGGGTGACGAGGTGTTCCTCAAACTCCAGCCATACCGACAGTTGTCCGTTGCTCGTCGCAGCAACCAGAAATTATCCCCGCGCTACTACGGTCCCTTTCAGATTGTCAGCAGGGTGTGACCGGTAGCTTATACCTTGGCATTACCGGAGGGGTCGCACATCCACCCTACATTCCATGACTCTTTGCTCAAGAGGAAGGTAGGGCCGCATATTCAACCGAGCACTGTGTTGCCTGAGGTCACTGCGGCCGGCGAGCTGCGGCCGCTTCCGGAAGATATTGTGATGCTCAAGTGGAAGAACCGGGGTGCGGAATACCGGCCCGAGCTGTTGGTCAAGTGGAAGCACCTGTCGCCGGCACACAATTCCTGGGTGGACTTCTCCGACTTCAAGGAGCTCTACCCCGACTACCACCTTGGGGACAAGTTGGTTCTTGATGGAGCGGGGAATGTTACGCCCCCACTGCGCTTTACGGGGCGTCATTATGTACGGCGGAGCAAGGGCGCGCTAAACAACGGGGCTGAACCTTCCGGTTCAGCCCCCATGCTGTGAACCGGCCGGCCGAGGGCTGAACCGCGCGGGTTCAGCCCTCCTTGGAGGGGCCGGCCGGCTCCCTCCTTGCCCGGGTATTTATATACCCGGGCAGCCCCCCCTTTGGGGATTATGAATAGTATTATTCGGTTAGTCTCCTTCCTCTTTCTTAACCCTAATCCTAGCTTTCTCCCTCTCTTTCTCTAGATCTTCCTCTCTTTAGCATCTCTTGTAGTTTTGCCCTAACAGTTTGCTAGTAATAACACCCTAATTTAATCACCATTTACAACAAAGTTATTTCTTATCTATAAACAATTATCGAGTCTTAAGAAGATTCTTTGAAGAATGCAAATTGATATGTCAACAAGTCCAGATGCATGCATCAAACCATCTTTCATTAATATGGGAGATGCACAAAAATTAATGTGGGCAAGAATAAAAAAATCATGGGGAAAATACTAACATTACTACTATGAAAAGGAAAAATCTAAAAACAAGGGGACAAGTGCTTGTACAAATAATTAGAGGAAAGATCCTAACTAGATGAAAGAGCACAGGTTCATCGTGCAAATGTTGTTATTGCAAAATATGAAAGTCCAAGTCTGTAAATATGATATCACAATTGAGTTTTACATTACCATATAATCGGACAGCTATCATAAATTTGATGTCACTCCTAATATAGATATGTAATATATAATATAGAAATGTAATGCGGAAGATTTTTTTTCTTTCCATTTTTATGTAATGTGGAAGGGTTCAAGTCAACTACTTTTAAGTATTAATTATGTATGGATGAGTTACTATATACAAAATCTTAAGTGTAAACCATGGAAGTTTGATCTCAGTTGAATTTGGTCATGAGGCTGGGATCGTGTCACTATTTTCTTTTACTTTTTTTTGTCTTCATCTATGCTTTATCAATTTAACTGAAATTGGTTGCATAAAGAGGTTGTTAATGGTTGTGGTAGGAGTGGCGAGACAAATGACGATTATTGAAGGGTACGGAGAGAAGAAGATGGGGGATTTGCGATGAGAGCAACACGAATGGAGTAGTGGGAGCATCAAAGTGACAAAGCGATGGACTATGGGAGTCATTGTCTGGGTTGGTCTGTGGAGTCACGGGGAGGGGTAGAGTTGCGAAGTCGAAAGCTTTATATGAGCAGAGAAGCTGCGGGTTGGTTGGTTGAGTCGTGGTAGGATTGTGAGAGCGAAGTTCTTGCAGAGACGATGGGTGGGCTGAGGAGGGAAACTGGGCGCCCAGTTATTATGTTGTTGTCTTTAGGGCTTTGTTATGTCGTCTTTCATTAAGTTCTATTGTGATTGTCGTTTGTCTCTTATTTACGTTTATGCCCTTGTAAGTCTATTTAAAGCCCCTTGGGCTAGTAGAATGGTATTCAAGAAGTAAATCTCTTTCCTTGTCTTTGTTATGAGATATTGGTATCTCTCTCTCCTTTCGCAACCAGCAGATCCGAACCACGACCGCTGCAACGAGTTCCACCCTAGGACAAGTACCTAGCTTGGGCTTTGTCTTTCGACACAACAACCCCGTCTAGTCCACTGAGGCTACGATTCCGCCAGCACAGCTCCAGCCATGGCGAAGACATCTTCCGCTTCAGGTTCCACACGCCGTCTGCGCCTCCTGCTCCGTTGAATGCGACGAAACAAACTGTAACCCCTCACGAGCGAACCGTCGTCCACTTATGCTTCAACCTGACGCCTTTGCACACGATCGAAACCCAGCGTGAGTGCGCAGTGGCGCCCAGGCCGTGCGACGTCGAAGCTCCCGTGTCGATGCGCCCACGCCGTCAGTAGTCTGCATCGAACACTAGCTTTTCCATCCTAGTCGACACACCTCTGTCCAAGTCGCCGAAGTCAGAGCTTCTCATCGAAGCCTTGTCGTCCTCATGCACTAGACTACGCGTCATCCTTAACTGCAACCTTCATCATTTTTTTCCAGCGAGCAGCCTTGCTCCTCGAGGCCACAATTGCAGTCGCTCTTTTCATTTTTAGGTCCCCACGCCAAGAGAAGCCCCACACGCCGACTTTATTATTTCGAGCCATGTGCATTGTTCACCAGTGTGCGAACAAGAAAAATAAGACCGGAAAAATGGAGAATAACAATTTTTATTTCCAAAAAACTTAATTATTACAAAGGTATAGCCTCCTTTATATAGAATGGAGGAGAGAGAAGAGATTACAAATAAGCAATGTGGGACTAAATACTATACAGGACAAAATACAGAACTGGGCGGTCAGACATAGGGAGACCGCCGAGACCGCTCGATCTGAGATAACAGACCTCGCTCCTGAACCCTCCAGAGAACAAGCGGTCTGTAAAGGACAGACCGCAGGAAGCAGGGCTAGACCGCCTGTCTTCATCTTCAACCCGCCAAGCCTTAGAGAGCGCGCGGTCTGAAACGAACAGACCGTCAGAGAGAATCGGAACCCAGACCGCCCGGTCACCAACCAGACCGCCCAGTTTCAACACTTCAAGAAGACCGCCCGGTCTCCAACCAGACCGCCCGGTCTCAACACTTCAACAACCAGCATGTTATCAGTTTATTTGTTTTAAATTAATTAATTGCATCCGTCTTAATTAATTATAAATACAAGATGGATGATTTCTCCACTAATCCGATTAAACTTCAGGATAAGATGTGCATTCTTATGGCGTTCTTATCCGCCATAGAAGCTTGACACCAAGAAGCACAAGCCTGACACCAAGTCGCCCTTGTCGCAATCGCTAACTCATCAACTGTTGTGCTTCAGTTCTCTCGTCATCCGATCTCGACGAAGCCACCGAGCCCTATGATTGTTCCACTTCAACCCATGTTGCAGATTTCATCGGCTTTGTGTCCCGTGCAATTCGTTCTGCTAGCCACCTACATCCAGCACCCTATGCTTCTGCCCCCAGACTCTGCCGACTCCATCTAGAGACCTCCGCTCCAATCCACCGACCCCTCTGGCGCATTCCTTCCGATGACCGCCTCACAGTCGGCATCGCAACTTACGATCGTCGCGACTCCCATTCAGTAGACACACTTGACCCTCCTCCAGCCATTATGCATGGCAGTATCTCCTCAGCAAGCGCCCTCGCCACGCCAAACATGTAACCCGTCTTGACAGTTGTGAGCACGATGTCAGCCTACCGTTCGATGCAGTCTCCGCTACATCGACGCGCTACTGGGAACTGTTCTGGAGGAAAAATTAAGGAGCCAGATGATCAAGTAGTACAAGCCTCGTTTGAGCTTGAGGACAAGCTCGAAGAACGAGCGAGATGTTATGGGCTTTGTGCGCAATTATTATTATGTTGTCTTTAGTTTTATTATGTCGTCTTTCATTAGGTTTTATTGTGACTGTCGTTTATGTCTCTTATTTGCGTTTATGCCTTTGTAAGTCTAATTAAATCCCCATAGGCTAGTGGAATGGCATCCAATAAGTAAATCTCTTTCCTTATCTTTTTTATGAAATATTAATAGCTCTCTCTCTCCGAGCACACCCCGCCTAGGCAGTCGAGGTTCTGACTTCACAATATCATCTGCCTCCGTCATCCCCGCCTCCGACCATCCTCTGGCGACTCCTCTGACGTGATCCCGCCACTGTTATGAGAGAAGGCCACAACATATTCTCTCCAATCCTTCCAAATATCAATAGATTGTTGCCATGTTTGTACACCTCACTATCAGTACCTAACATTTCTCATGTGGTTCACGTTGTTAGACAACTTATTTCTAAGTCAAGAACTAGTCACTATGTTGCCTTATTGTGCATCATTCGTTACTTGCATGACACCAAATTTTGATCTCTATTTTTCTCAAACTTCCTGCGTGAGCTTGGTGTTTATTCTCGACTGGGCAGGCAATGTCTAAGATTGACGATTCATGACTGGGTATTATGTGTTTCTTTGTGGCTCATTGTTTCCCTGGTAATAAAAAAAAATAGGATGTCATTTCTTGATAGTACCTGATATTTCTTATGCGGTTCACGTTGTTAGTCAATTTGTTTTTGAGTCAAGAACTAGTAACTATGTTGTCTTACTGCCAGTGTCGTAAATGTCGGCCGACAAACTATCTTTCCTTGCTGAGTTATTGCACATCATTCGTTAATTGCGTGACACCAAATCTCAATCTCTATCTTTCTCAAACTCCATGTGTGAGCTTCATGTTCATTCTGATGTTGACCGAGCAGGTAATGTCTAAGATTGACGATTCATGAATCATGATTGGATATTATGTGTTTCTTGGTGACTCGTTAATTTTCTGGTAATCAAAGAAATAAGATGTCATTTCTTGATCAAGTGTTGAAGTTGAGTATAAAACTATGATTGCCAATACAACTGAGGTCACTTGACTACAACGACTTCTTATGATCTAAATGTCTTCATCTCTAATCCTACACCCTTGTTTTGTGACAACACCAACATTCAAATTGCATCTAATCAAGTTTTTTCATGAACGGACGAAACACACTGAGATTGACTGTCACTGTGCTCGCCAACAATATCTGTGCAAGACCATTTCTCCACCACATGTCTCACCTGTAACGACCCAGGCCCGGCTCAATCGGGACGTCCACCGAGAGCTCCAGCGGGACCCAGCTGGCATCGTTACCGGGCTGCAGCCCAAGCACCCCAACCCCTCTCCAGCCCACAGGCGGATTGTTGGTGGCCACAGCCTCCCTTTGGTGAGAAGTGATCCAGTTAAGCGCCTCTACGGGGCCTTCCCAGGAGGTCATCCATCCCAGTACTACTCCAGCCCGAGCAGTGAAAGAACTATATAGGGTGATGAGAAGTGAAAGAACTATATAGGGTGATGAGAAGTGAAAGAACTATATAGTTAAGCGTGCTCGGGCTGGAGTAGTACTGGGATGAGTGACCTCCTGGGAAGGCCCCGTAGAGGCGCTTAACTGGATCACTTCTCACCAAAGGGAGGTTGTGGCCACCAACAACCCGTCTGTGGGCTGGAGAGGGGTTGGGGTGCTTGGGCTGCAGCCTGGTAACGATGCCAGCTGGGTCCCGCTGGAGCTCTCGGTGGACGTTGTCCCGATTGAGTCGGGCCTGGGTCGTTACAATAAAAAGTGCACTTTTTTTTGTAACGTCCCAAGGCCCTGGACTTACAATCGGGACAACGTCCGCCGACTGCCTCGCCTGGCGACCGTTACCGGGCTGCAGCCCAAGCACCCCAACCCCTCTCCAGCCCACAGGCGGGTTGTTGGTGGTCACAGCCTCCCTTTGGTGAGAAGTGATCCAGTTAAGCGCCTCTACGGGGCCTTCCCAGGAGGTCATCCATCCCAGTACTACTCCAGCCCGAGCACGCTTAACTATATAGTTCTTTCACTTCTCATCACCAGCTCAATTGGTGATGAGAAGTGAAAGAACTATATAGTTAAGCGTGCTCGGGCTGGAGTAGTACTGGGATGGGTGACCTCCTGAGAAGGCCCCGTAGAGGCGCTTAACTGGATCACTTCTCACCAAAGGGAGGCTGTGGCCACCAACAACCCGCCTGTGGGCTGGAGAGGGGTTGGGGTGCTTGGGCTGCAGCCCGGTAACGGTCGCCAGGCGAGGTAGTCGGCGGACGTTGTCCCGATTGTAAGTCTAGGGCCTTGGGACGTTACATCACCACAACTATATTGCTAACTTATTCACCAATGTTCACATTTTTAAAGGCACAAATTTATCCCGGGCAAACTCTCGTTGGTTGACTCTGTTAGGGCCTACTTCGGGACTTCGTCGTAGGTGGCGGTGGAGGCGGAGATACAAGGGGAGCCAAGCTCAACCCGTGGAGAATGCGAGGGGAGAGGGAGAAGGAGAGCCGTGCTAAACCCTAACCCTAGAAATGGGGAAAAGAGACTAGAGAGAGAGAGAAGAACTTGAGAGAGAAGAGAAATTGAATTCATTCTTTGATATATCATACAAGACCATATGACCCCAATGGAATGTGTGTATATACCCCATATAAAGAGAATGCGTAAAACATTAAAACGTTAATAACCTGTAACCACGACTCGATTCGATACGACTCGACTCATACACTCGACTAATACAACTCGACTCGATAAACTCGACTCAATACCTAAAGGCTCATAATACTATAGCTGCTAGAAAACTGACGTGGGACCCATAACAGATCCTCAAGCATTCCAAGAAGAATTCTATTCTATACTTATTCCTTTATTTGTTTCCTTTCAAACTCATCATTTGTCACTTCATGAGTTTGAGAAGGTGTTAAAATATTTATATAAGCTCTTTGTAAAAGGTCCATCAAGAGGGTCTATTGTAAGTATCAGTCTCCTTAAATCTCACATTGCCTACATGGTTAAATGTATATTTACTCACTCATTTATATACCCTTTCATGGGATCAATAAAATTGCATCTTCTATTACTTCTCTCTTTCTAGTATTATCTCCCAACACTTTCTCTTTCACATGCATTTTCCTCGTATCATCATCCCAATACACATTTTTTAGCATTTAACAACATACTCGACTGTATCCAGAAGTATCCGAGATTTTTTATTTATTTAACATTAAAAGAAAAACTCTATGCGTGTTTCTAAGATGGGTTTCCGAGAATTTCCCGATTCCAAAACATTTCTGATACAATACATGAAGTTGTTGCGACTATCCATGCCTCCTAGCCTTACACTAAAACTCCTATTCAAACCTAAACCCGCATCAAGGAAAAAATTCAAGGTGCTTTCAGTTTATAATTATAATAGAAGGCCACAAGGGAACGCCAAGTGGGGTGTGTGTATTGAGGTGGAGTGGGGTGGGTCTAGAGCTTCCAAAGCAGTAAAAGTACAAGCATAACTCTTACTTCCTGATCCATTTGCAATTGAGCTTCCTCCAAGGTATAGTTGCAGTTGTCCAATAGAGCATGTTTTTTCCTATTGAAATAATCCCATAAGGAGACCTGCAACTCAGAGAGAAAAATAAGTTACTCAAAGTGACATTTAACTGTGTACAGTCATGAATGAATGAGGATGAGACCATGCCTGAGCCTGTTCAAGCTTGAGAAGCTTGCAAACCTCATTGTAAAGCTCTCTAACGGAAGCCTAATGAGAAAAAAAGCCCTCTGAATCAAAATTGAGCACAATAAACAAGAAAGCTTCACTGACATTTATAGTTATCATAAAACAACGATGCTAAGGTTCAATAGAATTCACGCAGCATGACAACATCCTATAAATTACAATACTATACCCACAGGAAGAGCAATGTATGGAAGTCATGCTCATGCATGCTCATGTAGTATGATAACAGATTACCACACTGAAGATTGAAAAGAAAAATTTCCGAGCACAAAAAATTAAAGACATTTTCTTTCGGAGCTATCCCTAATTAAGTTAATAGATTGATATCAGAAATATTTAAAAGATAAAATCAGAGAGTTTTAATTGATGCTGAATCTAAACTTGAGGAATATAAGAAATGAGAATTGCACTAAATCTTTGTATAAGAAACTTAATCATCAGTAACTGTTCAGATGCCCAATGTATGTACACTAGGATCTTCCACGGGTCATGTGATGTGAAAAGTAAGAATTTTACATGAAAGTCCTAGATTACAAAATATCACAGTATAATAATATTACACCTACTAATAACCAAAAAGAAAAGAAGGTAAGGACCTTTCCTTTCAGCACTATTTGAAATTAAATGGTTAGACTCGTAGCATTCCAAATTTGATGAGAGCGATCTAATGAGGGCGGGAGTGCCTTGAGATAGCAAAGCCAACAGAAAGATAGCTCCCAACATGCTTCTAGGATGACGCCATGACGAACTTCTAGATGAAAGGAGATGCAAAAATGAACTGAATGACATATCAAATTGGAGCGGAAGTTACCGGGCTTAAATTATAATCTGGACTCAAATATAGGAACTCCACAATTAAATGTGCTACGGTGGGAGCAATTATGAGATACATGACCTCCTGAGAAGTACTCATAAGTCACCAATGAAAAATGATAAAACAATGCAGTTCTGATTTGGACTGGATGAGCTAAACCAAAGCGGACAATACCTCAAATATTGTGAGTTGAGTAATTACAAGATTAATACCAACAAATATTTAAGAAATTAAAAATTTGAAAACAACAATAAATAAGATAGTGTAAGACATTCAATTGCAAAATACCAACAGTCATACTTGTGTTTAGTGTTTATACCTGCACGTATGTATATGTATGACTGCATACACAAATGTGCATATAAAATTGCCTGAGTTAACTGGAACTAATTAGTAGAGCGATCCTAGAGCTGATCTTTTATTCTCCAAGTATCTTACTGTATGCATAAGTATCAGGCCAACTTTAACTTGAGTGGGATAACTATCTTAATCTTAAATGACTACTCACTATATCTAAATAAGGATACCGTTACCGCTTAGGGTTCGGTAGAGAGAAAAATCTGTAATCACTTGATAAAATTCCAAGAGGAAAACCTCTTGTCAGCTTAGGCTCCAAAACAACAAGTCCAAGATCCAAAGATCAGCCAAAAAGGATACCAGATAGAAATATATATATCCCCCATAAAGTGGCAAAAGCGCAATTAAGACTAAAGAGATAAAAGAGGCGTCGCACCCTTTAATTTGCCATGTCCGTCATCTTTGGCCTCCGAGAATAAACCCGCCAAGTAGTGGTGGCACCTTCACTCGTCGAGTCACTCTTCGCCGCCGTAACAATACCTCCATCTGGAAAATTTGTCATGTCCTCAAGGCAAATTCCGGAAACTGTGTGCGAAAATCGCCGCAGTACCATGCCGCGTCTGACTGAGGGTGGTACTGCCAAACCACTAACACCTGCTCACGACCGGTTTCCTGATCGGATGTGCGACCCAAGATGGTGTCGGTAAGGTACAAGACGGCGTTGTCTGGCCAAAGGAGGTTGGGAAGGAGTTTTCGACGGTGTGGTCTCCCACCACTGGTTTAAGCTGCGAGACATGGAACACGGGATGGATCCTGTTGTGAGACGGAAGACGGAGCAGGTATTCCACTTCGCCGATACGTGCGATCACCTCGAAGGGCACGTAGAAACGGGCGGGCAGTTTCGATTGGCCCCGCTTTGCAACAAAGGATTTGCAGTAGGGGCAGAGCTTGACGAACACCGAGTCCCCAACCTGAAACTGCACATGACGGCGACGCTTGTTGGCGTGGTGGATCATCTTCTGCTGAGCCGTGTGAGGGTGGGTCTTCAGCGGTCTGAGTGTCTCGTCGCGTCTCTGAGTAGATCTCTCACGGCCCCCACATGGCATTCCCCCGGAAGGTGTTGTAGGATGGTAAGTGGCGGGCAGCCGTAGACGGCCTGGAAGGGCGTCATGCCAGCGAAATGGTGGAAGGCGGTACTGTAAGAGAATTCAGCCCATCCCAACCATTAGCTTCAATCACGTGGGCGGTCCGACGTGAAGCATCATAGGTACGTCACGAGGCAGCGGTTCAAAACTTCGGATTAGCCATCCGTCTGCAGATGGTAGGATGAACTCATCCGGAATTGTGCGCCTTGAAGTTTGAATAACTCACTCATGAAGACAGGGTCACGATCACTAACGATCGAGCGGGGAAACCGATGGAGGCGTACAACCCCCGAAATGAAAGCATTCGCCACCAGCGGTGCTGTGAAAGGGTGTCGCAATGGAGGAAAATGTATGTACTTGGACAAACGGTCCACCACCACAAGGATGCATTCGTACCCTGAGGAACGCGGAAGCCACGTAATGAAGTCCATCACTAAGTCCTCCCAGATGAGGTCAGGTAAAGTTAGTGGTTAAAATAGGCCTCCGGGAAACATGACCTCGTATTTGGAGCGCTGGCAGACTAAACAGGCGGCAACGTAGTTCTCCACCTGACGCATGATGCCCCGCCAATACAGGGCCGCAGTTAAGCGGCGATAAGTGCGGAACGCACCGGCATGGCCGACAGCTGGTGTGGCGTGGTACTCGGCGAGGAAGCATGGGATGCTGGGAGACGAAGCTAAGAGCACCATGCGGCTCCGGTATAGTAGCTGACCCCCCACCAGAGCATACAGCGGGCATGCGGACGCATCAGTACGTAGACGATCAATGATGGCGCATAGTGTCAGATCGGCTTACACCTCACTCTGTAAGGTACCCGCCTCTTGCCACACGGGGCGGGAGATAGCTGTCAATTCTGATGTCCCTGACTGGCGAGAAAATGCGTTCGCCGCAACCTTGGTCTTGCCCATGCGAAACTCCACTATGAAATCATAACCCAAAAGTTTGGCCGCCCAAACTTGTTGTGTGGGGGTGGTCATCTTCTTGCTCAGAAGGTAGCGGAGGCTATGGTGGTCCGTCCGGACCACAAACTGGTGGCCAAGAAGGTAAGGCCTCCAATGTTGTACGACAAGTACGAGGGCCATCAGTTCATTGTAGTATGTGGTATGCCGAACAGGAGCGGACGGTGGTAGAGAAGGACTGACTGAAGTACACAATGGGTCGGACAGCCTGCATGAGGACGACACCGACACCGGTACCCAAGGTTTCGCACTCCACTGTGAATGACTGTGAGAAATCTGGCATGACCAGAACTGGGGCTGTCACTAAGGCCTACTGTAAGGCCGAGAATAAGGCGGCCGCAGCGGGGGGATACTGGAAGGTGTAGTGGGCAAACTTGTGCAGCAGACATGTCAGAGGCAGAGCCAAGGTGCTGTAGTTGCGAATGAATCAGACCCAGAAATGCTCGGACATCCCGCACTGTATGGGGTTGTGGCCACTGCAGCACCGCCTGAACCTTGTCAGGATCCATGGCCACTCCCCGAACCGACATTGTGTGGCCCAGGTAGGAGATCTCGCGCTGACCAAACACGCATTTCTTCAAGTTGGCAACTAGTGAGCTGCGTCGCAGATTGGCAGAAACAAGCTCCAAATGGAGTAAATGGTCCTGCCAGGTCAGACTATATACAAGAATATCATTGAAGAACACCAGAACAAACATACGAAGTGTCGGGCGGAAGATGTCGTTCATAGTAGCCTGAAATGTAGCCGGGTCGTTGGTCAGGCTGAACGGCATGACCAAAAACTCATAGTGTATGTCATGAGTGTGGAACGCTGTCTTGTGAATATCTGAGGCATGCACCATATTTGATGGTAGTCGGACCGGAGAGCAATCTTGGAGATAGGTGGCGCTGCTCAACTCATCCAAAAGCACTTGGATGACTGGTATGGGGTATTTGTCGGGCACGGTTACTTTGTTGAGCGCCCGATAATCCACGCAGAAGCGCCATCTACCGTATTTCTTGCACACAAGAAGGACCGGGTTGGAAAACGAGCTAGCACTGGGAAGGATAAGGCCGGCTGTCAGCAAATCAGACACAAGTCGCTCGATCTCGTCCTTCTGAATATGTCCAAAGCGGTAAGGTCGAACTGAGACCGCTCTGGTGCCCTCCTGGAGTGGAATAGAGTGATCGGTGGGACGGTGGGGCGGCAGGCCCAGGACGGAAGTGAATACATCGGCAAACTGAGCCAAGAGACGGGAGAGCTCGGGATCCTACACAGTCGGGGCTGACGATAGGAGTTGGGTCGATGGGGAGAAGTGCCACAATATGACCCTGAAGTCCGCGACGGTCGTATGCTGAGCCGCACGCGTAGAGGCGGCAAGTCGTTGTAAGGATGTCTCCCCCACGAGTGTGCAAGGCCGGTCGGCCCACTAGAAAGTCATCTGCATTGAAGCCCAATTGTGACGAATCTCGCCCAAAGTTTGGAGCCATGCAATCTCGAGGATCATGTCCACCCCGCCCAGAGGAAAGAAGTAAAAATATGTGGTCGTATTGTAGGTGCCCACGGAAAACGGAAGGTCGTGACAGAGGCTGCATGTCTTGGACCGTCTACCATCCACCAGGTGAACGGGAAAGTCAGCAGTCGGATCGGTGGGAAGTTGCAGTCGATTCACAAGATCCGCCGAGATGAAGTTGTGGCTCGCGCCACTGTCGATCATGAGTATGACAGGGGAGTCTCGAAGAAGCCCCTGGAGCTTCATAGTACGTAACGCGGAAATGCCTGCGAGCAACAAGTGCGATAGGTCCAACCGTGGCTAGTCCGACTGTGTCGGATCGGCCGGTAGTGGTTCCTCCAACACTAAGGCATCGAAGTCCGCCGCCGTGATTTCATCATCATCCTCACACATCAACACCTGCAACTCCTTGATCGGGCACTCGTGGGTCGGCGAGTAGGGTTGCTTGCAGTGAAAACATAGCCCCTTACTCCGCAAGTCATTGTATTTCTGAGTCGAAAGACAATTATGAAATGGGGGCCGGTGCGGCCGAGGGTGCGAGGGCAGTCATACGGGTGGAACAATAGGAATAACTCCAGTGCGGATCAGACAAGGGGGCGGGGCGCTCGATTCCAGGAAGACGAGACACTGGTCTTGGGAGAAGAAGAAGCAGGTGGCTGGTGCATTTGTGGAAGACGATGGGTGGACGCGCTGGACCGAGGGGAAGGGGCGATGAAACCAGCCGACAGTGCGGGGAAGCACGCCAGGTCTGGGAGAGGAAGAAAAGGGCGGCGCTTCGTATGTGGGAGTTGTTGTCCTGCCGGTAACGGGAATAGGAGAGGGAGGAAATGGTGGGTGCAAGGAAGGGGCGGGGATGACGCTCAAGGAAGCTGGAGCTGTGGTGGAATTGACACTCGAGGACGCTAGGATGCCATCGCGGTGGGCAGCGCGGGAGGAAGGGGAAACGGAGACCGGATGAGGTGGGAGGAGTCGGTGACGAAACTCGTGCGCCAAGGCACGAATCAGGGCAATGCCCATCTGAGAGTAGCAGACCTGCAAGGAGTCTAGAAGGAGGGCCATGGCGAACTGGTGGTTCCTGGCGGCCGAAAGAGGCGGGCGGAGACCGACAAGTCGGATCAATTGATACATGGTAGCCGTATTAAGAACAAAGAATACAAACAATAGTTTGCATTGCGTGAAAATAAAAAGATACAACTCGGGAGGCGAGCTCCCGCCAAGCATAAAGAGACGGGGTCCTCCAAAGCACTCATCTCTCCCTATGAGCTACGAAGCACGGATACTTAAAAATGCTTCGCGTATCGGCTCGAACGCGTATCGGATACGGGAAACGCCCGGAAACGCGTTTTCGAAACGTTGGAAACGCAATATTTAAATTAAGTGAAAAAATTAATTGGGAAACGCGTATTCCCCTTGCGGGATACGCGTTTCCCGCTATTTTATTCACGGCGTCAGGCGCACAGTCACGCCTCACATTAAATGGTGGCTAACTCTTAGAAATAATTTCTTCTCCTTACAAAATAATTTTATTAATTTAATGCTAAAGAAGATCTTGTTTATGTGAAGAGTTTGATGATCATCCTTACATATTATGATATTAGTTCGCAATGTGTACTTGTAAGCTCAATCTTGACTCTTGAGTAATCTGTATTGATAATAAATAAATCAAACTAAAATGTGTGTACTTGTAAACACTATAAATAATGTTTGTCCTTTTGGATACCTCAAGGAATAGATTGCATGAGCTATTCTTCATATTTTCTCTTCCTGTGATATCCAATGCCTTCTCCTAGCCTAATCTTTCTCATTGTGCCTAAACAACATGATTGTGCGTCAATTATTCTTTATTGAATGTAGTGACTGAGATGGTACCTTAGTTTATTAATTGTATTTTTTTTATATTAATTAATACTTATATTAAAATAATTAAAAAAATTTAAAAATGTTTCCCGTATCAGTATTTTTTAAAAAATCACGTTTCCCGTATCTATTTCGTATCGTATCCTGTATCCCGTTTCCATCCCCGTGCTACATAGCCTATGAGAGCCCAAAAGACAAACACTCCAAAGATGAAAAAGAACTCACACCTTAAGGCTCCTTATATAGATGAAGCTCCTCACTACAGGAGAAATTACTTAAAGACATACATAATTTATTGGTAATAAGATAGTTTATAATAGTCGTTGCGTCTCTGCTCACCAGACATATGTGTATCGAATACAATGTCATCGAGTAATATGATCCATAATAAGTTGAGTTGCTTCCTTAATCCTCAACATCAGTTGAGCTCGAGAATGGCAACAAATTAATGCTACTACAACAAGGATCGCATCTTTTCCTTGGACTAGGGAGCGTTCAACAAAAACATCTATGGAGTTAGACTACAAGGGTGTTCTAGGATAAGAAGAGGTTGGAGGAACAAAGGATTATGGCAAGAGTTATTTCCCTGAGCGCAAGTATCAGAAGATTTGATGAATCTCTTCACGAATTTTTGTTGATGTGCCCAACAATTTTTTGTGAGATCAATTTTAGAGTCTTCTGCACACCATATCGTTCAATCGTTAATGAATCATGACACATGACAATTTTAAAGTCTTCTTCACATTAGAGTGTTTAATCGCTTACGTTCATCTTCTAGTACACATAAAATTGAAATAAAGCAAGATTCCATCCCGAACTCTCAACATTCTTAAATATTTTCGTCAATAGATGTTCACCAAGTTTTTGGATACCAATTAGGAGAACCTATCCTTTTGAGATGTGTAGTCTTGATTCCAATCAAGAGTTGTTTCAGAAGGTAGTGGAAAGGTAGAAGCTACTTGGAGATATAAGGGTTTCAAGAGCATTGATTTAGTTAGTCATAGGCTCCATCCCTTTCTTGAGGTTCAAATCCAGCACGAAGGGTGACATTTGGGCTTCGTTTGGCACGGCTTATTTGCTCCGGTGAGTTTGGTCAAAAACGCAATTATCATAGAATGTATGTTTGGCAAGACAAAGGTTATGACCGCTACCCAAGAAAATGAACAAGTTTTAAGCATAAAATGCATGGATTTTTTTAGGTGAGGTCGGGCGTTCACGAACGACGGTTCATGACCACGGCGTTCACGACCGCCGCCACCACGCCAAACGAAGCCTTTCTCCCTACTAAGAGCTTTGGCAATAAGGGATCTCAATCATAGTCTATAAGGAAGATAGACCAACGTGCTTAGAAATGTTTCAAACTTTGGATGGACATGAAGTTTTGGAGGCTATTATGGTCTGAGAGTATTATAACTTGAAGTTGAACTTCAATCAAGTAATGACGTCAAACTTCAAATGAATCAATGATTGCTATGAGTTACTTACCATGGACTTCGTAATTTATCTCCTAGGTTGTAAACTATTAATAAGAGAATACAATTGGGTGGAGAGCACCATCAGAGCCTTGTTGAGATAGGACTCCGCCGGGTGAAAAGTTAGATGCATCAGTTTCATAATTATGAACATGGTGTACGGCTGACATGGATACAATGTGGATTTAATGGAGCTGAAGTGAGTGCTCACTTCAATTCTTTGAGTGAATCAGACGCAAAGGGAGTCTAATTACAAGTCAAATTAATCGGTATGAATACTATCGAGGAATAGTCCTTGACTCATTTATAAAAATTGATAAAACAAATAAATTGTACTCTATCCTTCGAAATTTTAGAAATATCCTAGGAAATGATACTATAAACTTCTACTCCAGAGTGATTCCATCTTTGAACAGTACAAACACCAAGAACTCAATGAGGCTGATCAATTTCATAATTTGCAAGTTACATGGAGATTATTGGCTCGAAGTCGTTTAAGGAACAAGCGCACATGGTGATCATACAAGCTTGATTTTACAAAACCTTAAACTCTAAAACCCGGAGCGTATATGAGGGTCTCAAACTACAATCTGACTAAGATAGCAAAGGAAGTTATCATTCATCAAGTGCTAGAATATGTTTGGGGCATTGGTGAGACGGAAGGACATAACCAAGTACTTAAAATGTCCATATAGAGTTAAAAATGTTCTGTTTTTCACCATCACGTAAGCATATAAGGATATATGCTCCCCGAAAGTCGAACTTCATGAGAACTTTGCCTAAGCGAAGTTGGTCTAGGAGGTTTGAGAGCAATGGTAGCAGGTAACAGTTCTTGATTGTAAATCTATTGAACCATGAATAATCAAAACAAAGACATACGAAACTATACAAAAAGGATCGTTGCCACAAACAGGGCATGTAAAATGAGAGATAAATTGTTTCCTAAGATGATTGACCTAGTAGTTATATAAGGCCTCTGACTCTGGCACCCTTAGATTAAAAATTAATTCAAAAAGAGGTTTTCTACTTTAGAGACCAATCGATATTTCAAAGGAAGAGCTTTAGAGGATATCATGGGTTTCACAGATTCAGAACTTGGGTGCATATAGGAAAGGAAAGCTTGATTATGATTTGAAACCCAGTGAAAGGATGTGTCATTAATTAAGAAAATTCTCAAAAGCTTCAGAAGAAAAATTGGACCAAAGACAATAGTAAGAAGAAGAACGTAATCAAACAAACACCTGGGATCTAGTCCTCAAAGGACTTAGCATTTACAAATTCCAAAATGTCATCTCTCCGGTCAACCTTTCGATTATCGATTATGGTACTACAGCGAAGGGGAAGATGTGGTAATCACATTTAACGATATCTTCTTGTTAAGAGTATCAATAGTTATATCTATCATAATGTCCGCGTGAGTAACTAACTAGTCCTGAGGAGATGGGATGAACATCAGAGATCTCCAAGTCCAATGGTGTAAATCTCTAATAGGTTCCAAAAGATTCCACAACACTAGAATATTCGACTAAGTTTCAGAAGATTTCACAGCACTGCAAAATATTCCACAATATTCTAAGAGATTCCTGAGTGTAGGACAATGCTCCACAGAATCTACGAAATTCCACAAAATTAAGGGATATTCCACAATGTTCATGAGCGTTGCACAAGGTTTCATGAGATTTGATATGTATACGCATTGAAAGACAAGTGATATGCACACTCAAACGATTGGTCTCATTTCACGAGAGTTCTCTCAGAGACGCAGTTACTTTTATGGATAATATTGTATTTGTAATTAATTAGGTGTTTTGTCTTTTGGTGTGAAATGTCTTCTAACAAGGTCTCCGTCCTATATAAGGAGCCTCTAGCTTGACATATATCATATTTTGCATATTAGTTTTATTTGGCTCCCTTAGAAGAGAGCGCACTTTGAGGGATCATGATCTCAAGAATTGAGATAATGAGCATGTCTCGTTATTTTTTATTTAGCATTCTTCTCTAATCTAATCTATTTCAATCATCGATAGCCGCTTCATAACAATTGGTCTAACCCGCCTCTCTCCGCCCTCCGTTCTCTCGACCGCACGAAATCAGCCATCGCAATGCACCATTTCCTCCCTCATGATCGATCTCTCTTGTCGTTGGATGCCCCCACACGAGATGGCCGCCATTCACCCAAAAATTCGCAAAATCTAGCGGATATCCGCTGTTAAACCACCATATGTAGACCACGAGATGCGTGTGTCGGCACTGCACACCGGAGATCACCCACCTGCTCAAATCCCAGCTCTCCCATAGCCCTCTCTGATCGTCCCCGATAAGACGATGTTGGCACAACCCATGACTCTCAACCAATCTTGTTTCCTTCTTCGCTCTGCTTTCACATCAAAAGTAAGCACCTCCACACCCTCTGCTCAGCACTCAGATCGACCATCGCTTTCCACGTTTTGCACAATAGAAAAGTGGACAAAGATATGCAAGTGATCAAGAACCAACGGAAAAGAACTCGTCTGAGGATAATCTCACAATCCAGCTTCCGCACAACCCACTAGCGCCACCCCGCATCCCAACCAACTTTTGTTTTCCGGCCCTCGTCCCACCCCTACGACGTTGCCGCCTTCCAACTATTTTTCCGAGCAACCCTTTCCTTGCCTAGCACGCCCCTTCCTTCCCAACACCAGAAACCGTTGTTGTGATTTTTGACATCCCCCCGCCGCCCCACGTCATCTCCTCTCATTTCTACTCCTGAGTCGTCCGCAGCAACAGACCCATTGCAAACTTCAGTCCAAATTACCGATCCAATCCCCAGCTTTGCCTTCAACGAGACACACTCGCTCCATGCCCATGTCCTGCTTCACACCTCTGTTTTCATTTACGATTTATGTTGGTCCCCTTTTTTTAATAAGACTGTCAACACACTATCCATAGACATATGCTCCAACATAATGTCTTGCCCATGTCGTGGGTCTTTAAAGAAAATTCTTGCTTTCAATCGTTCCGCCTAGAGCCCCACGTCAGCCCAACAATTTCACTGAACTGTGGACCCCCTCATATTCCCATCTCCTTTCCAATATATCTCACCTCATTACTCATTCCCTTGGGCTCCACTACAGCTATTCCACTAATCCAAAGTTCTCGCCCCAATTACCTTTCAAGCTACCCTTACATGGGCCACATATCCTTTTTCCCTCCTTGGGCCTGGCAAGGACAGTAACTTATTACCAATATTTTCTAATAATCTTGGACCACCAATCATAAACCCAGGCTCATCCCCTTCCCAACACCTGCTCATGTGGCAGCCCAATTAAATGCAAATTGGTTGTTATTTGCTCTTCCCCAAATTATCACTCAATTGACACCATTTTCTGTCTCCTGCACCCAAGTTAACACACCTTGTTATTCACTCGTAGACAATGTGGCGACCTCCTTGTGTGCTCTATCCATCGGCCCTCCTCATCGTTCTCTTGTCATAGTCGACCCCCTCTTTCTAGAGATTAGTTTTCCTTCCCGACTTAGTAAAAATCCGGACAAATACAAGTGATCATCATCACATTTTCACTTTTCCTGCGCATCATTTTGTGACGTTTCCAATCAGTGGAACTGCAATACGACACTCCCGACATGCCTCATCATGCAGATTCTCTATGAGGTTGAACTCATTCAAGATCTAAACAATGCGACCTACTACCCTCTTTTTTGGGACCTTAAGACCCACATCTAATCGTCCATCGGCTTTCAGGGGCAAGGCCATTTTACACATGTCAGGGAATGCAAATGTGCCATAAAGAGCTCTACACTAGTTTTAGATAAAGTTTCCCCCGACTCGCCGCAACTAGCCAGACACGATGTATCCAAGGTCCTGGTGTATCACATGACCCACCCACCATAATAGACTACCGAATCTTGATGACAAGCATATACCAATCCTTATAGTTATAGGCTCAATTTAGGGACAAGGTCAATTTTCAGGATAGGTGTATTGATACGCATATGCCCTGACGAAAAAGTGGCACGCATGCTCGAACGATCGGCCTCACTTCGCAAGAGTTCTCTCAGAGACATTATTACCTTTTATGGAAAATATTGTATTCATAATTAATTAAGTGTTTTGTCTTTTAGTGTGAGTTGTCTTGTAGTGAAAGTCTCCATCCTATATAAGAAGCCTTTAGTTTGAGAGTTATCTTGTTGAAGCCGGGAAAAGCCTAGCTCCAATTGTTCGGACCTAAGTGTAACCTAAGGTTACTGATCCCGCAATCGAACGCCACAACTCTAATGGCTAGAGCAGGATAGAGAGATGTCTACAAGCACACCCCAGGTGCTTCAGCAGGGAGGTCCCACCACGTACCCGGAAGTCTAGAAGAGCTTCCCCTCCAAAATCAAAGGCTGAGCTAGGTACGAGGAAGGCACAGACTTGGCGAATATCTCGCTTGGGGGGGTCAACATCTTCTAAAAGTGTCATTCCTGGTACCCATGTCCTGGGGGGTACCATACTCGCGAGTTTGCAATGGGTACTCGCCCATACTCTCCCATACTCGCGAGTTGCAAGGGGTACTCGCCTCCTTGAGGATGTCCAGTACTCTACTGGCGAGGTCTGCGAATAGCCGTCTCCTTACGCATTTATGATCTCGACGAATTATGGGTTATACATATCTTATCTTGGATATTAGTCTTGTTTGGCTCTCATTAGAGAGAGAGAGAGAGACTCTTAGAGGGATCCTACCATCTAAGAGTTGGGATAACAAGCATGTCTCATTATTTTGTATCCATCATTCTTCTTTAATCGAGTCTATTCTATTCTTGAATAGCCCTTTGTAACAAGATTGCACAATACTCAAGAATATTCCATGAGCTTGCATGAGATGACACAATATTCCACAACATTCTATAAGATTCCATGATCATATTTGCATAGCCTGAAATGTCTGTTGACAGGAGGATTTGGTAGGTGTAAACCCAAGGTAAGAATGTAAGATAGATCAAAGTTATTCCATAATAATCTAGGAGATTTCAAAGTGTTCTACAATATTTCACTGATTCCAAGAGATTCCACATTGTTCCAGAGCATTCCACATGATTCCATGAGATTCCATAGTATTCCAAAATGTTCCATGAGATTCCACAACATTCCAGAATATTCCATATGGTTCAATAAAATTTCATGACCATATATGTATAACCTGAAACGCGACTGAAGGATTAGATAGGATAAGATCTAGAACTAAGGTAAGATAGACGAAAGTTGTTCAATATGATTTGTATAGTTTAGGTTTAACAGATCATGCAACACTAAGAATGAATGGAAAATGAGTATTTATAAAGCCAACTCCAAACAATTGAGATAAGGCTCTCTTGATGATGATGATGAAATGGTATGTAAATGTGCAAGGCTTCATAATCATGAAGACAAGCGTTTGCAAAAATAAACAATTACTCAAATCATCCTACCAAATGCTGCAGGAAATGTACAATAATGAACAACTCATAAATAATCTAAATATTATACTTTAATAGGTCATCAGAAGCTACGATTTATAAATAAGACGCACCCAACAATGTCAAAAATCTGAGCATCTAATAATCTGAAGGATATCATCAATCATTGCATCTTAACAATTTAAGCACAAACAATCAGACAAAAATCATTTGTAAACAAAACCATGTTTAGGCACTTCAATCAAATTTGTAAGAAAAAAATACGCATATAAAAAGTATATTAGCATAAAAGTTATATTAATATAGAAGTACCTTTCTACTCATCATAATAATTCTTTGAGAATGGTCTCTTGCAACTATCAGCTTAAGTATCAAGGGATAAACTTCTACTCTGAAACTTCTGGAGTTAATACCTTCGGATATGACTTTTCTAGGTATCTCCGGCCCTCCTCTGTACCTGCAAAAAAGATGTAGTCCGTGGCAATAAGCAAATGGTATGAAATTATTTAAGATAGGCTGGAGTTGATAAAACAGGCTCATAAAACTTATGGCTAGCTTTCACCCACAATTATAAACTTTTATAGTAAAAATGAAGATGAATGTTTAAGCCGACAACAAATATTCAGAAGAAAGCAAAAAAATCCCACTAAAATAAATAAGCTAAGGCAACAAATTTATTCCAATATGCCATTGCTGCAATCTCATATGCTCTTCTAGCTGCAAAACAAGCCAAGCTAGCTGCGCCGGTAATCATAAAATACAAAAAATCCATCAATTATATCACTAGTAATATTCATGTTGTGCTGATCATATCAAATAGCCTACATGCCCGATAAATTTATATTTATACTCTATATATAGGGGATATTAATATTTGATGATGACACCATCACAGCAGTCCAGCTATTCTACCATTATTATTATTATTATCATTTTTAAAATTATATTAAACTAAATATAATTTAATATAATTTAAAAGTTTTGTTTTCAAATACAAGAAAATTATGGGTTGACAGAAAGTGTCATCACCCCCCGAATTGTATGATTACTAGAATTCCACAGCCTCGTGTTGGGATACTTTCATCATCATGCAGAGTGCACGATAATTTTATCATTGAATATTATGCATGGAGAGCACCATGCCCTGCGCACTAGTTGTGGTTTCCTAAAAGCTACAAAAAATATAAGGTCCAATTAATTACAACAACAACAACAACAGAACCCATATAGTCCCCAATCATTGGGGGTATGGGCGGGGGAAGATTGGAAACAGACCTATCCTTTGGCACTATATACAAAGTGGCTTCTCTCAGAGGAGAAAGACCTAACCTTTGGCAATAAATGCACAAAGTGGCTGCTCACAGAGTACCACTGAAATAGTATAAGGTCCAATTAATTAAAGATAAAAAATTGTTAATTGGCCCCAACATTTATCTTTGTTTAGAAATTTTTTTGTATGGAGGATGATGATTGCACATTCTGCAAGTAGAACTAGGAAAAACAATGCTTGTAAAGTGAGAATATGTTATGTGAGCAGGGGTCCAGACACGTACAATCCGAGAAATCAAGGAGCACTTTGGACGACGAGTCATATCATGAGTAGCTTATGTAATAAATTAAATAGTATTAATTAGTAAAGGTTTAGATATTTGGTGTTAATTAACTAAGCAATATTAATTAATTATTATGTTAAATAATATTAATTACTTAAGCATTTGGACTAAGTAACATTATTAAAAACTTTTACTTTAAGAGATGAGTCTTCCTTTAATTTGCATGCCTGATTGCGGCCATTGTTGAGGGGGGTTGAGAGAGTGACGTTGAGAGATCATTGGAGATGGGAGTAGTTAGACGTCTCCTGCACACCCCTCGTGCGGATAAGGAATGACGCCGCACCTGCGCACCACTATCTTTTACACTTATTTCTCTAGTGCATGCGGTCCCTGCAAGCTAGCTATAGATAGTGAGAGCTTTGTGAATATCGTGGCCCAAAAGGCTCTAGAGCGTATGCAGGTGAAGGCTGAGCCTCACCCCCACCCCTATCGTGTCATTTGGGTAGACAAGACCGCGATTCAGGTCACACGGCGGTGTCTTGTTCCGATTAGCCTTGCCACTTTTGAGGATCGAGTGTGGTGTGATATCATCCCTATGGATGTCGCGCATGTATTGCTTGGCAAACCTTGCTTATATGATCGTGACGCTACGTGTTTTGGTCGATCGAACACGTGTGTTTTTTATTATAAGGGTTGGAAGATCACGTTGTCCCCTACCCAACCTAAGGAGAAATCCAAGGGGCGTTGAGCCATCAGATAGTACTAGCTCCTCGAGACCCATACATATCTTGAGACGTAGCAATTTTTTAGGGACATCGTCGATGCTGGTATGTCTATGTAGTGGCGGCCATCATGGCCTCTGATTGCTCTACTGATGCACCTGACCCCCATGCAGATGTCGTCCCCTTTTAGATGAGTTTGCTGAACTTATGCCTGATGAGCTCACTGAGGAGTTACCGCCACTGCGTGATATTCAACACTTTATCGACCTAGTCCCGGGAGCTTCACTCCCAAGCCTGCATCATTATCGTATGAACCCTGACGAGCACGCATCTAGTTGGGACTCGGTACTCCCCATTGCGAAGTTTGCATATAATAGTTCAGACAATATGTCTACTGGGTTGAGTCTGTCTCATATAATGTCAGGTTACGAACCTATGAAACCAATCGACCTTATTCCCGTTCCACTAGAGTCCCGCCCTAGCGAGTTAGCTGAGTCCTTTGCACATCATTTGGATGAGTCGGTCCGACGACAAATCATTAATAGCAATGAATATTACAAAACACATGCAGATGAACACAAGAGAGAGCAGATATTTCTGGAAGTTGAACATGTGATGGTGCGAGTGCGCGCCGAGAGGCTCCCTCGGGGGCCTGCCAAAAGTTGAAAGCTAAGAGAATGGGTCCCTACACAGTGGTGAGATGCATCGGGACAAATGCCTACGAATTTAATATCCATGCAAGCATGGGTATCCATCCTGTATTTAATATAGAGGACCCGACGCCATACTACGAGCCTCACGAGTATGTGGATCTGTATTGTGGAGACCCATATGAGCCTACACCACAGCCGTCTCCATCTCACTCTTAGTCCACTCACGAGCCCCACCCACCTGTGAGTCTGTCTACTTTGGTCTCACCTTTATCACCACTGATCGCACCGGGTTCACCTACACGTGAGTTGAGCGCTAAGAGCATTACTGAGATCGCATCACATGAGTACGTCCCCTCTTCGAACGGTCCTGTGTGCCGATACTTGGTACACTAGTGTGGACGGCCCTTCACCGACGACACTTGAATAGTTTCTGCAGAGCTTGATCGACTTGCCCCGGGACTTTGACTACAATACAATTGTCTCCATTCATCAGAGGTGAAGGCTTTTCAGTCGCGGGAGAGTTGATGGGATCCATCAGAGTTGGTTCTCCGCAAGGCGGGACCAACGTTCGTGTAATAGCACAAAAGGACTTGATCGGATCGGCGATCTGACTCTAGGGATGCGCTTGGCTCGTCGTTTACCTACTTTTCCATATATTGTATCGTTATGTTTTATTTTATTTCATGTAATCGGGACAGCCACATCCCTGACATATCATAGTCATCGATGTCTGGGTGCCCTAATATTGTTTTGGTATAAATAGAGAGTATGGGGGCTGCTAGGAGGCATTGCAGATTTTAGACAACTTCATTCCCGGAATCCGGCGATCCCCTCACGGTGACGACTCTGTGAGGCCCTAAGTGCCAACACCTAGGTGTTTTCCTGCATCTCTAAGGTATTCCTCATCCATAACCTTCATCTTTCCCCCTCTCAAGCCCTAACCGACCTCCTTTAGGCTTTATCCCTTCCACAACTGCAGTCCCTCCTTCCAACCGCCACCCACTCTGCTGCCACCCCAAACCACCTAGCCCCCACAAAACCCATTGCCTCACTGCTTCTAACCGGCCGCCCAACACCTCCACAAAGACCGCCTCCCTGCATCAAACCCGCCGCCCAACAACCCCTACCGCCGCCTCCCTGCATCAAACCCGCCACCCAAAAACCCTTATCGTGGCCCTACAACCCACGCCCCCTGCCTCCACTCCTCCACAACTATAACCTTCCTCCTATTTCCATATCCCAAGAGCCGCATCCCTCCTCAATTTCCCCTCCACACAGATCCAGCACCCACCACACAGATCCAACACCCATCCCTGCCACCGAACCCCTCCCCGGATCATCTCTATTGTGCCGCACATTTTCGGATCTCCCCGCCCACGGTAGCCCCTGTATGTTGTGCGTATTGTTTTGTTGTTTGGATCTTTGTTTTCTAAATTAAAGCAGGAGAGAATCATTTGTCATGCGCTTTGCTTTGGCCCTCCCCGCGGAGGAAAATCATTGCTTGATAGCCCAAAAGAAAATTTTCTTTCTCTTGTTTATTCATAATTGTGTAGGTTTAATGTTTATTTCTAGCTTTTGATTATTGTCGTGATTCCTTACATAATGGCATCACATTTAGTGTTAAGGTCTTAAGGTCGACATCCCACCACTCACTAGGATTGCATTGTAGCCTCGCATCACACACCCTACCCTACATCAAACATGGTGAAACTCAAGGAGTAAATAATCGTAAGCGTTCAACAAACTGCTCTTTATGCCAACATATTCACAACATTGAACAAGATTCTCGCCGACACAAGCCAAATCACTACAAAAGCTTTTGTTTCCCCTGTGAGTAGATCTCCGCCATATTCAACTCCATCTCAGAACACTGCCCACGCCAAGTCGCAATCCCCATGTTACGAACATAATGTAGGGGCGAGCCTACAAACATCGAAGCAAACGAGACAAGGAACCGACAGAGGGAATAACCAACCAAGAAGGCTAAGCTCCATATTTTATTAGTGCAACTTTCTTTCCATGTTTCTTAATTGCAATTCTTATGTGTGTGTGTGTGTGTTTCTTAAATTCCACAAGTCACGTCTCCCGATTACAAACATGCTTCCAGGCTCCCATCCACATTGCGGTCGTTGTCGCCCTGCTCCGGCTTCGTCCTTAATTTCTCCTCCTCCACCTGTCTTGTCTGACACCTCCATGTTCAATCTTTGATGACCCTATTATTTTAGCTCCATCCTTTTTCGAAAGATCACAACCAACACAACTTCCACCACCCCCCCCAAACTTTCAATTTCCCCTATCACCCAGCGAGCACTACAAAATTAAACTCACGCCTATTTTTTGCTTTAAAACCCCATAATCCCCAAATTTAACAGCTTTGTACAAAGGGGTGCAAGGTGAGTCGAGCCGGCTCGAAAAAAGCTCGACTCGAGTACGAGCCAAAGCCAGTTGAGCTCGAGCTCGATTTTGAGCGGACCTCGAGCTCGAGCTCAATTGCTCTTGCTCATGAGCTCGCGAGCTTTTTTTTTGGTATTTTTTTAAATATATATATATAAATAAGCTCATGAGCAAAAAGCTCGCGAGCTCGAAAGCTCGAGCTCAATATACTGGTCTCGAGCTCGAGCCAAGCAGGATGAGCTCGTCGAGCTCGAGCTCGAGCTCGAAATATTTAGCTCGAGCTTGAGCTAGGGATTTTTGCAAAGCTCGACTCGTTTACACCCTTATGTACAACACACCTTACATTCTCTCGTCTTATCCACACTCAAATTAACACACCCAAAGTCACACCCAAATTTCCCCAAAATTATTACCAACATACACATACCTTCTCAATTCCAGCCATAAATCACTGCCCATTTCGCAACAAATTACGTCTTCACACTTTTTCGTCATCAACAACATTAGAGCCTTTTTTGACTTCCGACATCAGTGCTCCTCTCACGACTACATCAGAAATCTCTGCAATCCCTATCGTTGTTCCAACGACATCTCCTCAACGTCACGACATCATGGAAACTCCATACAATCACTATTCATTGGTGGCCAAAACGTCCTACCGATAACCAAGGACAAAAATAAGAAGAATGGTTACAGGGACAAATATTTTCTAGTAATACGAATGTTACAGGAGCACTTATTCATACCTCCCACATTCCTACAAGCTATTGTTGCACTGATACATTTGTAATCCTAAAAGAAGACGAAGAAACTGAGGCGATGGGTCACGTAATGAGTCACATATGTAATAAAAAATTAAATGATATTAGTAATGTATTCGATATTTAATAGTAACTAATTAAGAAAAAATATTTAATTATTGTAATTAATTAATAATAATTAATTAATTGGCATCTGGATTAACTAATGTTATTAAGAACTATTATTGTAATTAATTAAGGGAAGAGTCTTCCCTTAATTATCCTACTTTTTATAAAAGGGACAGTCTGGTATGAGTAAAATATCTTGGAGATCATCGAAATTCTCTCTTGGAGAGTAATCAGTGAGTAAACCAACCGTCGAGAGTTGGACAAAAGTTTGTCACTTGTTCATGTATTGTATCTTGTTTTTGTTTAGTGTAATCTCGTCTTCCTTGTCTGCAATTTTCATCTTTCTCCATCTCTCAGTTTTTCACTACAACGACAATATCCACCAATAAAGTTTGAAATAGTTAAAATTTCACAAACATGTTGCTTAATAATGATCAACAAATTTAGCATAAAAAGGGTTCCTAGTAAAACTAAGTTTCATATCGATTCCAATCTCTAAGACTACTTGTAGTAGAGAACAACTGTTATAAATAAGAAGAATGGTTACTTATGCCCTAGCCAAAACAAATTGTTCCCTGGATGTTAATTGCATCTTTTCTTTTGTCTATACTGTATACTATAGTTTTAAGAGAATTGATGTCCATGTGATACCTTAAACCACAACCTTACAAATAAAATAAAATAACGGAAAAAATGGGGGGGGGGGGGGGGGGGGGGGAAATTAAGTGAAAATATTAATAAATAAAATAAAATAATGTTTCCGCATGGGATGAAACTGTGCCGAAGCTGAAAGTACATTGTTCATCAGACATACAGAAAGCATCTATGATGTATGGATTATTACCACCACTAGCTAAGTACAAATTGATTGGAATCTCCCAATTCAAAGTCTTTTTCTAGAAGTTTCTATTGTCATTCACAATGACAACAGTCGTAATTGACTACTAAGATTCTTTCTACTAGGGCAGAGTAATACGTTCCAATTTCTAACTGCAGTAATACTATCTTTTGAAAAAACTCAAAAAATATGATCTAGATATGATGCTTGAATGGAAATAATCAACAATCAGATACAGAAAAATAAGTAAAATTTTGAATACTGTGGAAGTTCATGGGGAAAAAAGCTAAAAAGTTCCAAACATAACACGTTCAAAATATGAATGAATTAAAATCAAGAGTCACATACCATTCTTTTAATTTTTTCCAAACTCGTTGGTGTACCAGATGGTAGTCTAGTCCTTCCTGCAAATTCTTACAAAGGATTGGATTATTACTCCCTTCATTTAATTCATCTGAAACAAGCTCAGAGTTTTCAATTTGTCCAGGCCTGCAAGGGTTCTGCAGGGATCCATTGCTTGAATGATTGGAAAGATTAGATACTTCAGTCTCATCAAACTCCACATACTCTTGCCAGTTTCTCCACCATCTGTAAAAGGATGGTAAAACTTAAAACCATGGGTTATATCACTCAAAGCCATAGTTTTTTATTTCATTTTCTTTTCAGGGTAAATTAGTTCATAGATTTTTTTTATTTTTTTGAAAAATTCATATGTTCTCTCCCTCCAATAGAATCAACATGACAGTATTTTAATCTGGAAATAATATGAAACCATGTTCAGTGCAGCAAGCTCCCACAAATTGGATTTAGGGAGGAAATGATATTGGTAGCTTTACACATTCAATGCAAGGGTAACGATTCAGACGCATGAACTTCAAGTTACAATGGAGATAACTTATGAGTTCTTACTCACATTCTCAAAGTGATGGAGATCGCTGGCCACGCACGTGTATTTCCCGCAGAAGGCGGTGATCCGCTACCTGTTCAGACGATCCGAGTCCACGGATGTGTCCGGACGATCGTTCTCAATCTTTTTTGTATATTATTTTATTTGTTTCAAGTAGTATTTGACACCCGATCAGCTCGGACAATACGAGCCGTCCGATTTGGGTGCCCTATTTCAGTTATGTTTTATTTAAGTATGCAGGGCGGCTAAGGGATCGATGGTTATTTTTCAGTTTGCGAAAACTGTCGTCTCCCTTCTTCTTGGTGTGACTCCGGGAACCTCCTCCTTGGTGCGACTCCAAGGTAAACCGCCTCTCCACTGCCTCCCAGCCACGGTAATCCCTTTCCCCCCTTCACGACTTCCCTCTGCACTCCCAGCCATCCGTTCTCGTTATTTTGCCCATCCTCCATGACTTCTCCCCATATTCCCAGCCGCCCGATCCCCTTATTTCCCTCACCCGAGCAGACCGCCCATCTTCTCCTTCCTCCAGCAGCCTCGACTACAACCCAACCTCCTAAAGTCCGTGAAAACCCTCTCTGAGCATCCCTGGTTTTTCCCACACCTACCTTTCATTGTCTCCACCCATAAAAACCTTGCAGCAGCCCGGAATCTCCTCCGTCGCTTCATTCCGGCACCACTTGCATGTGTAAGTCGTTATTTGGAATTGTTGTCATCAATTATTGCGTACTTAGAACTATATTCTATTGGATGCCCTTTTCATTTGCTACTAGTATTGGAAAGTTGTGTGATTTGCAGAGCCTATTCCGTGAGTGCTTAAAAGTAATTGCGCCCCAATTAGTTGTGGATTCAAACTTGCTATTTCTACTTACTCAATTTTGTGAACGAACGCGCCCATGCCTAAATTTTATATTAATTTATTACTTCTTGCCATTTTATTAGAACTGCTCCTTGCATTAGCATAGCATTGCATCCCATATAGGGTTACATTCTAAAGACCCGTGTCATGTCAACCTACCCATGCATCACCAAGCCTTCCGATTGAGCAATGGATGAGGCTTTAAGCCAACACACACACACACACCCATTAACAAAATTAATTTGATATCCAAAGGAAGCATATATTTATTCACACAATAAAAGGCATGAGAACCTTTACTACACTTATTGTGGCCGGTAATAGTATTGGTAGAAGGCCTACTAAAAGCTGGCAGTTAGAGAATATATAGATAAAAGTTTGAGACAGATTGATGTAGACAAGAGGATAGTATTTTTTACAGCACGTAGTTTGTTTATTTCACATTTTTATTTGCGTACACGTTTTGATTATTTTATCTTATTGTAATGTTGATGTTGTAGTGGTTTTTTTTAATGCAACGTAATTAGGATATTGCACATGATGTGATTTTTCTAGCACTTCTTAATAAATTTTTTGCATGCATAGTTTACAATTTGTTAAATTTTCCATTAATTGTGATGATCTGTTATTTAAATTGATTTGATTTCAATAATTCATCTTTTTAGTCATTCTCTATCAGATTCAAGTAACTAGCTAGACATTAAATTAAGATCACAATATCTAAATGCCACTAAGATTGCAAAACTGGTTTGCTTGAGCATCCCATCTTATATGGCACCTTTAGCAAGATTACACTAAGATAGAGGATGTAGCTTATTGATAAATCCTTTTGAAACTCGTCTGAAACAAAACCCTGGAACGTTTGTATGGAATTGAAATTGGATATTGAGATTGAGATCAATTCCAATTCTTCGAGGAATTGGAATTAGTCTAATTCCAATTATAGTGTTCGCCCAACAAATAAAATTGGAGAATATTGTGGAATTGATCAATTTTGTTGTTCGTTTATTATATAAAATTCAATCTTAGAATTATGCGCGCCAGAGCGAAAAACACGCGCCCGGGACAAAAAGTGCGTGATCGGGCGAGAAATGAGCGCCCATGGGAAAAATGTGCATCCGAACGAACAAGGCGTTTCTGAGCGAAAAACGTGCGCACAGGTGAAAAATGCACTCCCGGGCGAAAAAGTGTGCGCCCGGGCGAAAAATGAGCGCCCGGACGAAAATTGCGCGCCCGGGAGAAAAAAGCTCGTTGGGGCAAAAAAATGAGTGTTGCGAAAAACGCGCGCTCGGGCAAAAAAGTGAGCTCGGGCGAAAAAATTGCGTCCGGGTGAAAAACGTGCTCCAGGGTGAAAACACATGCAAAGGAGAAAAAACGGCACCCTGGCGAAAAAACACGCGCCCGGGCAAAAATGCCCACCCAGGCAAAATAACGCGCTCTTGGGCGAAAAGAGCGCGCCCGGGCGAAAAAGCGCGCGCCCTGGCGAAAAAGCGCGCGTCCGGGCAAAAAACGCACCTCGGGGGAAAAATGCCTGCCCAAGCGAAAAACGCACAAGGGCGAAAAATGGGCGCTCGGGTGAAAAATGCGCGCAAAGGAGAAAAAACGCGCGCCCAGGCGAAAAAAGAACGTCCGGGCAAAAAACACGCACCCGAGTGAAAAACGAGCGCCCGAGCGAAAAATCGCGCGACCGGGTGAAAAAAAGCACGCCCGGGCGAAAAACGAGTTGCAAGTTGAGCACCTTAACACACCTATTCCATTGTAAAGGCTTTGTGAGGCAGGATGAATTTATAAGTGGTGAACGCTTGATGCCCTAATCCTAAATGCAGTGCAAACGAGTACACATCAGACGCAAATGAAGCTACGACCAAGCCTAGAATGATATGAATGCATACACGCAATCCAAATAAATGTCACTATAGATGCAAGTGCAACTACGGACAAGCCCTATTGTGGGTGTACATGTGATTGAAAGTGAGAGTAAAATTACCAATAAGTAATTAATTAAAATAAAATGTAATTAGTATCATAATTGTTCACAAAAAATGATTAAGGGGGTAAAAGTTCATTCAACAAACAACTGAGACGCAATTACTTTTAAGCACGCACCAAATAATCCCTGCAAATCACTTGATTTGACAATAATAAAAGCATAAAATATAATATCCAACCAAATATATTCAAGTACACAAAATAGAAAACTAGAACACCAAACTATTACTTAAGCATGCAGGCGGCAGCGCGATGTGGCATCGACGAAGATCTGAGGACTGGGAGACAGAGGCAATGTGGACTGGGCTGCTGGAACGAAATTCAGTGGCTGGAATTAGGCGTTGGGAGGTGTCGGGATTGTTGGGGCTGAAGGATTGGATCATGTGTTGTTGTAAATGATCCTAGGGGAAGGCAGAGAGGGATATTGGAGTTCGGGTGTGGCTATGGCTGAGGGGAATGATTTGAGAAGTGGTGGATCGTGAGTGAGGATGAATGAAGTTGCTGCGGTTGAAAACCTGGACGGGAAGGGTTTCAATTTGGAAGGGGGACAGGCAGTGGGTTGTTGGGAAGCAGCGGAATAGGCGTGCCTCGCGCCAGAGGAGAAAGAGGAGATGGGGTGTTGGTCGATGGAGAAGGAGAGGCCGGTTGCAGATATTTGAAAGGGGAGAAATAGTATGTGGTTGAGGAAGCAGAATTGCGATTAACGGAGGAGACACATGCGTGGATTACCGGTTACAGTCGTGGAGAGGGAGAAGGAAGAATGGCAGTGGATTGCGATGGGGCAAGAAGGATAGCATGCGGTGGAGTCGAGGGAATCAGAGGTGGCCTTGGAGTCGCACCAAGGGGGAGGGGGCTCGGCCTGCCAATGCATATATAAACCTATAACTGAAAAAAAGGCACCAAAATCGGATGGCTAATAACGTCTAAACCGATCGGGTGTCAAATACAACTCAAAATAAATAAAGTAATACATAAATATGACTCGGAACGACCATCCAAACGCATCCACAGACTCAGATCATCTAAATAGGAAGCAGATCACCGCAATCTCCATCACTTTGTACCCAAGTTTACCCGACTACTAGAGACCTCTTCTTCTACAAGTTTTGCCAACCCCAACTCCAAAGAATGTAATAAAATTGATCTGATAGTGTACTACTATTTATGTAATGTCCAACCCAATAGGCATGTCTAAGTCTCCAGCCAACCAAGTAGTATGTCGCCACGTCAAGTGGAATTTTTTTGTTGCGACCATCAAAGTAAACTTGAGGGCGATTTATCTTCAAGAAAGAACATTTAGCGGACTAGCGAAATCTCAGTGCGAGGTCTTCATATCTTGAGTTGACATGACGATCTACTCATCTCAGATCAATTTTAAGCAGCACAGCCAGGGTAATTTTGCTCTTTGTCAAATTGACATCTTTCAAATACTTGTCCTTTTCTTTTATTTTTCTTATTCATTGTAATTAATAGGAATCTTGCAAAGGAAAACAACAGTAATATTATAAAATAGGATTTCAAATTAATAAAGAGAGTAACTCCTTTGAAATAAAACCTTAAACATGTGCTTTGTGCCTTGCTCCTTTGCGAGTGGCAGCTAGTGTATCTTGCCTAGTTCATGTGTGGGTTGCTACACTCCAATGACCGTCATTTCCAAAACTAAGTCAAAATGTTTTTGTTACTATAATATACAGAAAGCTCTGACCACACTGAGAAGCCCGTATGAGGTAAAATAAAATGCATTTATGAGAAGATAATTGTTATATAAATGTGTAAGTTCAAACTGGAAGTTTATACATAATGACAATGCAAGACCAAAGGAGATGCTTTCCAAGTTATGCATAACTACGAAGCATCGCTAGCAAAAATAACTATATTTCTGATGAAAATTTGGGATCAGGAAGTCGAAATTCGGATAAGCACACTCCTGCATATATAATTTATCTTAGGTTTAAGAGAACACATTGTCGCTTCTTCTATGTGGAGGTTCATTGTTAATAGAAAGCTATAGATGAATCAAAATTATATCACATTTCTTTAATAACTACAAGTTTGCAAATAGCTTGCAATTAAAAATCATCATTTACATATTAGTAAGGAAATAGTTGTGACAATAGAATCTTCTAGTAATAATTTAGCACGCCAATATACAATGTATCCTGTTCAAACTACTACATTTAATCAACAAAAATCATATTTTTTTTATCTTTACATCAAAAGTGATGAAAGTTGTTGCAGACTGACATTTGATACCTTTTGATCCAACTCTAACCGACCAAACTTTGCATTCACTTGAGAATGTGCATAAACAAAACTTAGTCAGATTTGCAAGCCTATGGTCACAAAATGAAAGTTAAATGACCTTCCAACTGCACTCTCTGTCTCTCACTAAAAGGGATGGGGTAAACACAAGTGGAAGTTTAAATTGGCCTCCACCCCCTTGCGGAATGACTTTGTGAACCTAATGGCTTTTGACATCTGCCATTGAAAAGTTTATTACACCTACTGCAATTTTCAATTAATAGATATAATTCTAGGAATCTATCTTGCAATTATCTTTTTCTCCAAAGCAATTCAGGGTTGTCCAACCTTTTAAACTTACTTTCCATCACTTCTCCTCCCTGCGTATGGTTAAATAGCAACTAAACCTAATCTTACTACATGGTTATCCATAAAATAGATATATATATATAAATCAATGGAGATCATTTGTGGTAACAGAACAGCAGTCGAATAGCAGATTTATGACCAACGATTCAAGGATCCCCAATATAAAACTTATGCATGTGTGCTCAGCAACATGAAACCCAACCAAATTCCCACCGCTATTACTAGCCCTCCACCGAGTTACAAATTCCAGTATCAACACATAAAACGGCGCTTGCGGTGACTATTCCTCTCGGGCCACATGTGCTAGTTCTAAATAAATTAACAAAAGCCATTATCCATCAACCATGCCTCGCATGATTGAAGCACAAGATGCGGAAAGATCACCTCGCAGAGATGACGTAGAACGTATCCCCTTCTTTTAGATTATCGGACTCCCTGGTCAGCTCCTTTATCTTCTCCCTCTCCTCCTCGGGAGTGCACGGCAAACAGCTCTCAAGTGACAGCAAGCCCTCGGAATTGGGAATCGTCATCCTCCGTCCCTGGAAACACCGGAAAGAACGACTAATCGGTGGACCGCAGCCAGAATCGGGATCCGATTCGAAACCCTAGATCGCCGGCAGTAGAAAAGGAAAGAGGGTGGGGACAGCGCAAAGAAATCGGAGTCCAAAAGAGGATAACGATCGTGGGCATGAGATGCGGGAGGAAGAACCTTGAATTCTTCCCCGGGTCTCTCACCCTCTCTCTCCCCCTTCCTGGCTATTTTATTTCCCAAAGCTTGGAATTTACAGAGTCCATCTTATATCATCATCGTCAACAACCGACGGCGCGTTCGAAAAAGTAGTCAAGTGCGCTTTTATGCCTGTAAGGAGTAGATTCTGTGATTCTAATTACTGTGTAATCTTACAATATATACGGAGAGAGAGAGAGAAATAGATAATTTTGTAAAATATCTAAATTAGTCCAACGTTCTTCTTTAAAAAAAATTATTATAAATGCACAGAGTAATTTTAGATATTTTACAAAATATCTAAATTATTATATATACGTGCAAATCAAAATAAAATCATTCAAAAAATTTTAACAAAATAACGCACAATAGTTTGAATTAGTATTACAAATTTTAAACATATAAGAAAAGTTTTTAATTCATTATGAAATTTCTCTTTTAAGTCGAAACTCTGGCTTGAATTTTTGTATTTACAAAAACAAATGTCAAAAAATTAAAAACTTATACAGTTGTGTAACTTTAATATTTTTGTGTCTATTTATATTATCTCTTTGATTTACATATTGTCTAGATAATATATTCGCTTACAATATTAATTATTTTGACATCTACAAAAATAGCATATATGCATCCAAAAGTGATTTGCACATAACAATAAATTTTTTTATAATGTGACATTGATGTGATAAATTTATTATTGTATAAAAAATTATTTAATGGATAGTAAAATCAGACAAAATATATAGTATAGACATTACGCATGACATGACAAATTATAAAGGTTGTTGCTCACCCCAACTCACACATCAGCTCTATATCTGAATGTCAAAAGAAATTTTTTGTTAAATAGAAAATAGAGATTTATAAGAATATGTTGGGGTGCAAATTTGGGCCAAGCCCGGTTGACTAGCCCGGGTCTGAGCCTGGGTCGGGCCTAAGGGGCTCACAAGGCTCTCTTATTTAGCCAATGCCCGGCCTGACTCCTGGCGACCATGCCCGATATAATAATATACTTGGGTGTGACCCAATCATTTAAAAAGCAGGGGCGCCGCCCCAACTTTTAAATGCAGGGGCCACGCGCCAGCATTCTGTTGCTGCCAAATGCTAGCAGGAGCCAACCAGGCTCGGGCTTGGTCTGGTAGCCCCCCCCCCCCCTCCCCCTTTATAGAGGGGCCCAGTTTGCTTGAGGCTCGCCCTTTCCTCGGCAGATATAAAACCCGAGTCCACCAAACCTTTTTTGCACCCCTAAATATGTACGTAATGAAAAAAGATACATGTGAAATTGTGAATGCAATATAAGTATATACTTTAGTGAAGAGAAATATTAAAGTAAAGCAAGCTCTTCTGTTTATTATTTAGTGAATATATATGCTATACATAATCTATATATGGAACAAGTTGAGCGAGCATAATCTTATTCTCTTCTTATTTTTATTATTATAAGAAAATATCTTCTACAAATAATTTACCATGAGATATTCAGGGCACAAAGTGACATAATGAGAGGGAAAAATTCCCATAATATTCGCAAAAGTGATTGCAATATTTGTAATTAATTGATTAAAAAATGAAACATAAAAATTAATCATGTATTGTTTAATATTTAAAATGTGCTTCACTAATGCTCTGGATGCTGAATGAAAGAAGCATGGTTATGTGCACATAAATCAAAATGAATTCTTGGGTCTGCCCTCTCTGATGTCTTTGGATTTGATTTGAGGGCATGATTCCGCAGCAAACGCGACGGTATAGGGGGGCACTATTTCAGTGGTACTCTGTGAGCAGCCACTTTGTGCATTTATTGTCAAAGGTTAGGTCTTTCTCCTCTGAGAGAAGCCACTTTGTGCATAGTGCCAAATGTTAGGTCTGTTTCCAATCTTCCCCCGCCCATACCCCCAATAATTGGGGACTATATGGGTTCTGTTTGTTTGTTGTTTGTTGTTTGTTGTTGTATTGTTTAATATTTAATCAAATCAACATTTGCAATAAAAAAGATACTAGGTTGCACCATTACATTAATAAGAAAATAAATTGCACAATCTGATGGAATATTTTAAATATATTCACATAAAATATTTTTGTTTTGTCTTAAAGATAGTATCTCAAGAGGATATGAATTAAAAGAAATGAAATATTTGAAAGAAATTAAGTTATAATTTAACTACTAAGATTGTGATCATTGTCTAAAGAAGTTGCACGCTTTTTGACAGAACTTTCAACCCATGCTCACTTCTAGGTATAACATACGACTAGATCCGAAAAACTCTAATATGTCGAGACATCGAAGAAACGTAGAACACACGAACTTCCACTTAATCAATCAAATGTAAAAAATAATGCAAAACCACAAATAATCAAAAGACCGAAATCTCAGCATGTATGAAACCTCAGAAAATATCTCATATATAAAGAAACTTAAAAACTACAAGTATTAATCACATAGGCAATTTACAATGATTTTAATAAGAAATCTATTGTAGAAACGTGTGTTTCCAATGTTAAAATATTAATTAGGAATAGCTATAAAGTGTAATCTCAAAGGATATAAATTTAATGATGATCCGCAAAACTGCGCACAGAAAATGCTCAAAATTATTACGCTTGATCGTCGGAATAATTCGAGTAGCATCGAGTACAAACTAAATAATAAAACTCGTGAAATAAGTCGGTGACCGTCGAAAGAGTCTCGATGCGCTTCAATAGTCGATCGGCGAGTAAGAGTTCTAAGAAGCAACCGATGATTGTTGATTTCATATCGACGCATGTTGATAGTTGTATGCAGATTTGCGCCGCCAAAAGGTGATTTGTAGTGCCCTCGGCAAACATCGATCGTAGTTCAGCTTATGAGAAAAAATGAAAAAACATAAAACTATTTCTATGAAAATAAATAATGTAAATCGATTATATCTTAGCCCGGTGACTGCGAGCGCACACGTCCGGTTCATAAATTCTTCTTATGTTTCTTTTAACATAATAAGAATGATGTAGAGGGAGCTCGAAACATCCGGAGGAAAGTCAAGGTGGAACTAACTCTCTGTTGCCTCCAGCTAAGTATATATAGCAGAATACCTAGGGTTTCCACACGCATAGCCCCCGAGCTCGTTATTCGTCCGAATATACACTTACAATCTCCTCCTATATTCGTGACAAATAACGTAACGTTTCGGGGTGCTGGAGAGTAGACAAAATAATAAACAAACTAAACAAAGCATTTAGGATAGATCATACTAATCAACATATGAAAAGGTTTTTGCCGAAACGGCAAGTCAGAAAACCACAGATTCTATCCCAAAAAATATAGTCTGAATAATTATTACAAAACATAACATGAAATTAAACGTTTGATAATTCTACTCGTCTAGTAGATCATCGTCATCCATGTCCAGGTCTACATCTCCTCCATAATCTCCACTGTAGCCTGCAAGGAATTTCACGAGTCAGACTCTATGAATTCATAATCGTATGCAGTAACGTTTAAAGTAAACTAGCTCTTACTAAATGAGCTTAGCACTTCTAGCAACGGTGAAGTATCTCTGTCAGCATCTCATCCAGTCTAACTAGGACTAGACCCGTTATCTTACTCATTACTGATCACTATGTGCCTCACCAACACATGTGGGCACACATCACGTGCAACATTATCAAATGTGGAATAATGTGCTGTGACCAATAATGTTTAGATTAACATTTACAACGACTTTCAATTTCCAGTTGAATAACTCTTGAATCAACTTACAATGAGAAAGTTGTTTGGTTATCAAATGTGGAATAACCGGCACCAGACCATCTTGGGTTTTCATCAAGAAATTATTTGGGTTTTCAGTCTGCTATTAGATGCTTGAATGTTGCGACTATAGGTTCTCACTGTTAAAACATAAACTGCGGAGGAAAGTTTCATATTTCTATGAACTTTAATCTCATTTCCCCCGATGTTTTGATTATGAGAGCTCTATCCAATCCTTTGGTCAAAGGGTCTGCAATATTATCTTTTGATCTCACATCAATAAGGGACATAATCCCTTGACTTGTGAGAGAGGTCAACCAGGATTGTTTCAGCCTGAGATGTCTTCTTTTGTCATTGAACAAAGTGTTCATAGCAATCGTTTTAGTAGTCTGATTGTTGCAGTAAACTGCAACAGAACTCATTTTCAGGCTCGATGAAGGAATGTCCATCACCAAATCTCTCAGCCATTCGGCCTCTTCTCCTGCTGACGCAAGAGCGTAGAGTTCGGATTCCATAGAAGAGAGAGCAATACAGGATTGCCTCTTGGACTTCCAGGCTACAACTGCTCCTCCTAGTGTAAACACAAAACCACTAGTGGACTTGCTGTCGTTTAATTCTGAGCACCATGATGCATCAGAATAACCTTCAAGAACTGAAGGCTGACCAGTGTAAACTAAAGCATACTTTTGAGTGTGCTTTAAGTATCGCATGAGCCTACCCAAGGCGTTCCAATGGTCTTTACCCGGATTACTAGTGAATCTGCACAACATGCCGACCGTAAAGGCTATGTCAGGTCTAGTGCAGACCATGACATACATGAGGCTACCAAGCAGTTTAGAATAATCTAACTGTCTGACCATAGCTCCTTCATTGGGCTTTAGGCGGTTAGTGTAGTCGTATGGTGTCTCAGATGCGCTACTGCCACTGTATCCTCACGTGTCCAACAAAGATTTTATGTAGTAGCTTTGACTTAGGGAAATACCATTTTTCCCAAAGCTCACTTGCATGCCTAGTATAGTGTTAGCTACACCTAGGTCTTTAATGCTAAATTCTTTTATGATATCTGACTTAACGTCATCCACTTCGGATTGATCAGACCCCAGAATAAGCATATCATCCACGTACAAGCATATTATGGCGACTTTATCCAATCTATTACGTATGTAAAGACATTTATCCGAAAGACTCGACATGAATCCCATGTTCTTTACACTATAGTCGAACTTCTCATGCCATAATTTCAGTGCTTGCTTTAGTCCGTATAAAGACTTAAGAAGTTTACAGACTTTCGTTTCGTGGCCGTCTACAATGACCTTCAGGTTGACTCATGTAGATCTCTTCGGTCAGATCTCCGTTCAAGAATGCAGTCTTAACATCCAACTGATGAACAACAAAGTGCTCATAGATGCAATAGCAAGGAGAACCCGAATGGTTGCCAAGTGACACACGGGTGAGTAGATATCAAAGTAATCTACTCCGCTTACTTGTGTGAAACTTTTAGCCACCAGGCGTGCTTTATACTTAGCTACGCTACTATCAGGATTCAACTTCTTTTTCAGAACCCACTTACACCCTACGGTTTTAGCCCCTATTGGCTTATCAACCAACGTTCAGGTGTTATTCTGAAGAAGAGAACTCATCTCTTCATCTATAGCTTCTTTCCAGAGTAGTGAATCCTTGGATCTCATCGCTTCCTTATAGGTGGATGGATCGACCTCAACGTGGTAAGTCACAAAGTCACTACCGAAGGTTCTGGGAATTCGCTCTCTTAGAGAAGTCCTTCTAGACTCTAGGCCAGAGTTATCTACCAGAACGGAATAGGAGGTGCTCGGTACTGAAGTAGGATCTTCTTCAGTAACAGTTACTTGCATACCTGGGATTGTTAAGTTCTTATCTTTGAGGAACTTATCCTCGAAGAACACCGCATCCCTAGATTCTATTATGATATTATTAGAAATATCAAGGAACCTATCTGCAGCACTATCCTCAGCACAACCTAAGTAGACACAAGTATTGGTCCTAGGTCCAATTTTAGGCCTTCTAGGGTCAGGAACCCTGACATAGGCTATACACCCTCAGGCCTTAAGTCGAGTAAACGACGGGGGTCTCTTAAACCAAAGTTCGTAGGGAGTAACCTCTAACTTAGCATGAGGGACTTTATTCAGAATGTGATTCGCAGTCAAGACTGCTTCGCCCCAATAAGCGGAAGGCATGCCTGCAGTGAGCAGCATAGAGTTCAACATCTCTGTTAACGTTCTATTCTTGCGCTCGGTTATGTCGTTAGATTGGGGGGAGTAAGGAGAAGTGGTTTCTGCTATGATGCCCTGTGAAGCAAGGAAGCATCTGAACTCACTGGACATATATTCTCCTCCTCTATCACTCCTAAAACGTTTTATTTTCATGCTTAGTTAATTTTCTACCCTGGTTTTGAAAAGACAACTTTTCAAACGCTTCATCTTTAGTTTTAAGCAACGAGATATGACAGAATCTCGTGCAGTCATCTATGAACGTGATCATATACTTCCTTTCACCTCTGGTGACAAAACTTTTAAAGTCACAAATATCGGAATGTATAAGCTCAAGAGGTGTTGTGCTCCTAGTAACCGTCCCAAAAGGTTTCCTAGTGATCTTAGTCTGAGCGCACAGTTCGCATTTTTCAAGTGGAGACTTAGTGTCTAATGTGATCTTGTGAGTTCTAACTACTTGGAATATTTTCCTGTAGTTGACGTGTCCTAGTCTCTCGTGTAGAGTCCTAGGGCTAACTAAGTTCAATTGAACTTGTTGGACTACCTCACTTGCTAGACTCAGACGGTACATCCTATTTTGGACATAAGCACATCCAAAATAGTGCGAGTTAACTGACAAAGTCACCATGCCGCTACAGAAGCTAAGCGACATACCCGCATCACATAACAAACTAATAGACACTAAGTTAGCAGCTAGAGAAGGAATAAATTTAACATTCTTTAAAAGTAAAGACTTACTTGAGGAGAGAAGCAGAGTTGCATTCCCCACCTTCAACACGTCAGCTGTGCCTCCATTTGCCACAATTACTGATTCCTTTGCATCCTTCAGCTCTGTCATAAGATTAGCATTGTTGCAAACGTGGCACGTTGCCCCAGAATCCAGGTACCACTCCGTGCTGGCCTGCGCGTGTCCGACCATGGCAACAAAGTCGGATGGCTCAGCTTGGCGGACCAAATGAGCTTGGTTGCCTTCTTGTGGTGCCCGGGTTCTCTCTTTCCTCGGTTGCTTGCAGTCAGATGTGCAGTGTCCTAACTTGTTGCAGTTATAACATTTACCCTTAAATTTCTTAGAGGGTTTACTCGGGCCTGCAACCTGGGGGTTACTACGAGACGTTTTGGTCTTGGGAGGGGGCGGAGGCCGCTTGGAGCTTGAAATCATGTTGGCAGCAGCCTTCTGCTTGCCAACAGCTTCCAAAGCGTTCTTCGTCCTGTTCTGATCCTCAATGCGTATGAAACGCTTGAGGTCGTTCAGACCAACCTGCATCTTCTTGCGATACATTTCCGTTTTGAAATTGTACCACGAGGAGGGCAATTTATACACAATCGTGCCCGCAACAAAACTTTCGGGCAGACTGATGGACTCACTATGCAAAGAATCAATTAAAATTTCAAACTCTGATACATGAGGGAGAATGGCTTTCTCCTCGTCGAAGCTGAAAGAGTGGAACTTGTCCACTAGGTGCATCTTGGAAATGTCCTCCTCCTGCCTGAAGTGCTCCTGCAGCGGATCCCAGATCTCATTTGCGGTGCTCATCTTCATGTAGGTCTGGGCCAAGCTGGATGACATACAGTTCAGCAAGTAGTCCCTGCAGAAGTCTTCATCTGAAAACCACTGTGCCTCATCAGCAGTCCCAACGACCTCAGCACCATCAGACTGAACTGTGTAGAACACGTTCAGAAACTTCATCCCGAACTGAGTGTTCAACTTCCAGGAGTTGAACTCAGTCGCCGTGAACTTTTCCAGCTTTATCATCGGAATGAGGGACGCCATGGAGTTCCCCTTCATCATTTTGCTTGGAGACGGCGGCAGCGGGAGACTTGATAGAGGCTGAGGGGGATCTGGACTTGGAGCAGCTGAGGGAGGTTGCGGCACAGGAAACCGCTGAGACGGCTGGGATGGAACCGCTGGGACGGCGAGACAACCGCTGAGACGAGCTGGGCTGGAACCGCTGGGACGGCGAGACAACCGCTGAGACGAGCTGGGCTGGAACCGCTGGGACGGCGAGACAACCGCTGAGACGAGATGGGACCGCTGGGACGGTTTGGAAACCGCTGGGACGCGCACGATCAAAGGTCGTGCGTGACCAAGGAGCGCACGAACAGCGGTCGTGCGGGGGAACTGGATGCTGACGAGCGCACGATCAGCGGTCGTGCGAGAGGGGTCGAGCGCACGATCAGCGGTCGTGCGCGAACTCCTCCTTTGCTAGCAGCGGCTTCGTCTTCTTCACACGAGCGACAGATATAGGGCACGGCGACTGAGGCGTCGACGGCAGATCTGGATAACGGGGGCGGCACACGGCAGAGTCTCGAGCGGCAGATCTGGACGACGGAAGCAGCGGCGCGGCGGATCTGAGGCGGGAGACAAAGGATCCGGCGAATCCGGCGACTACACACTGCAGAACTGGAACTTGGAGCACCGAAGACAGCGGCGGCTTCGATCTCCTTCGACGAGCGGCAGCGGCAACAACAGAAAGAAACCTCCCTCGTCGATCGCGAGCGGCAAGAGCGGCAGGAGAGGCGCGACGAACTGCGACGGGAGCGGAGGATCGCGAAGGCTTCGCGTCTGCAGGAACTGGCGGACGAACGGCGCGACGGCTATGGTTTCTCCTTCGAACGGGAACGAGCGAACCCTTAGGGCTGTTTCGAGAATGTAGAGGGAGCTCGAAACATCCGGAGGAAAGTCAAGGTGGAACTAACTCTCCGTTGCCTCCAGCTAGGTATATATAGCAGAATACCTAGGGTTTCCACACACATAGCCCCCGAGCTCGTTATTCGTCCGAATATACACTTACAAATGAGAGATATAATATATGTACTCGTATAAAGTGCGAAGTTTGGCAGGTGAAACTAAAAAGATTCATCCTTTCATTAAGGGTCCATTCGTTTGGACGGAATTGAGATCTTGGAATTGGAATTTAAGATTTAATTCGAATTTCGTTGTTCATTTGCGCGCTTAAACGTTGGAATTAGAATTCTAATGAATTTCATGGAATTCTAATGAATTCCATGGAATTCAATTGTGAATGACGATTTTTCGCATCATAGAATTCATCTATAATCAAATTTTAGTCAAACTTCTCTGCTATTTCTCGCTAAATGTATAAAATCATGCAATTTGCTAGAAATTAATCATCTATCTTGTTGTGAAGTTTTGTTTTAACAATCTTCATAGCTAAAAATGATCGTTCTGTAGTTGATGTTGAGACTGAAATGGTCAAAGTGAGTCGAATTAATATGTCAATAAGATAGTATGTCTTTGACATTTTTCTCCATCAATTTCTCACATAGTTTGGTAAGTGTAAGCAAATTCTTCAAATCCTTATGAGAAGGAACATCAAACTCATAATGTTGTAACTGAGTATTCAACACAAAAAACTCTTATTCACTGAAATCCTGAGAGTAGAAATTCTCTGCAAGGGCACATATATCATCAATATTGAAAGATATGTAATTATCGTTTGGATCTAAAATCATGCTAAGACGAAGTAGCTCCATATAATTTTCATTGAATCTAGAGTTTAGCTCCTGTAACCCACAATCTATAGTGACATTGAAAATATCCACCTGAAAATGATGTTCCACTGTAATGATATCACGTGGATTTCAAAATCGACGATCACTATATCGAGCAGTCATGTCTGGAACTGCAACTTCATTTTTCTCATAAAATAATTTCACATCTTGCACATGCTTGCTCTGACTCAAGTTGTTTGTTGTTGTATTACTTTATCAATATGTTAAGAATGAATCATTAAATATTCACATCTTTTGAGACCAATATTGTGTGGAGAACAATGATTTTTTCTACATGAGACAAAAAAAACACAATCTTTTCCATTTACTTTCCTCTAGTTTCAAAATCCTCCAATAGTGAATGTGCTTGATCCAAAACGACAACTGAGTTGTTTATTAAAGACATAGCACGACAAACAATAAGCAACATCTTTTACAAAAGAATATTCTAACCTTGGAAATTTCTCAAACTAAGAATATTGAAATTTTCGACTATGTTCACCTGAGGCCGAGGAAGGATATTCTTGAAGTTTGTGCTGATAAGATCCAGCTTAAGCATATGTCCGTCGCATTTCATCTTGTAGATCAATGAGATATTCCCAAATTTGAGGTCGTAATCTAGGATCTCGCTCGAAAACGAGTGGAAGATTCTCAACTACAGATGAATCAGTAGACAAGGAAGGTCGGGAGTCTTCCAAGGACGACTTCTTATTGAAAAATGAGAAGTTAATAGTTTTCATCTTCTTCATAATAACAATAGATCCTGTGAATTTCAAATTTTCAACTAAACATAAGTTCAAAGTAAACATGATGGGACCACACGATTACAAGAAAATATAAAGATAATTTGAAACTACAGAATTCCTTTGAGAAAGACAAATAGAAGAAGAAACAATGTCCACCTTCCAGTGATACTTCACAGTTTCGTAATCTGTTTTCCTCACTGATTCAACCTAACCTCTATCGGCATAACACGACAATAGGCAATTGCAACAAAATATTGAAAAATGAAATTAGATCTAAAATTTAAAATATAAAAGTATCGAATAGTATTTACTGATGACGCACCGACGCCGGGCGGCCGGAGGAGAGAAATGAAGTTCTCCGGCGATCTGGTCACATAAAGCAAAAGGGTGGCTTTCGAAGTTCATATCTACAAGCAGCGACTTCATCTGTTGTTGGTAATCCTTGTCAATAGGCGCTTGAGAAGTATTTAGGCTCTGTTTGGATTTGCCACTCCAAACAGAGCCCAACCAAACAGAGCCTAAATACTTCTCAAGCGCCTATTGCTGAACAAACGTCAAAAAAATATATAATTGTCTAAGGACTTTATGTTATTCCATGTAATTCGAAATACGGGAAAATGTTATACCCGCTACTAAGAGTTTTTTTAGGATGACTAATGGAATTCTTCTTCCATGATAATTATATGACGACCGACTGTGATTAGTAGGGGGTGCAACTCGGATCGGTTCGGTTCGGTTCCACCCAAAACCAAGAATCGACCCACGTATGTTTGGTTCCAATCTTTTGGAACCGGGACCGACCCACGGTCCTGAAGTATAGAACCGGATCCGAACTGCTTGCTTCGGTTCTCGGTTCTACCTATATCTAAAAATAATTAAAAAAAATGGCTCTTTCAACTCATGATTATTTGTAATACAACAACCAAAGTCTCAAAATAATTGTATCATGATTCTTTATAATATTGAAGTCATACAACTACATAAGTATAATACCTATTCTCTTTAGCCATACGACTATATTCTCAATTATTTTCTCGTATCAAGTGATATGACTATAATAGTTGTTTCAAAATATATTTTTTTTAGCATTGATATTCATTTCTCGGGTCGGTTCTGGGTACCCGACCCTTGGAACCAGGAACCGAACCAAATTGTCGGTTCTGGTATTATGAGAACCGGACCCGAACCGAGCCTATTTGGAACCGACCCAAATCATTCGGTTCAGTTCGGTTTCGGTCCGGTTCTCGGTTCTTCAGTTATTTTTGCACACCCCTAGTGATTAGGGGTGTTACGAACTTAATTGAATCGAATATTTTTCTTAGTCGAAATGGCGGAAACTAAGATTCTACCATCAAATGAAGAAATGAAACATGGATGGCAATGAAGTGAGAAATCAAACACTGATAACATATAAGTACAACACAATTAATACATGACGTGGTATCGCTGAAATATAATAAAAAAATTGCTACTAAGGTTTCATTTGGTAGGGCGTTTACATGTCGGTGCGGGAGCAATCGCCGCCGCAAGGCGGAAAAACAAACGCCCGCACGCACGGCGGCGTTTGCTCCCTCAGCCTTCGCAAAACGGCGCTGAAAGGAGCGTCTCCAACCCCGCCTCCCCACCTCAGTCTCCAACCTCCGACCATCTCCAACCCCGCCGGATTCCCGTCGTTGAACCAAATGAGGCCTAAGGCTCCGTTTGGCACGGTTGTGGCGGTCGTGAACACGGTGACTATAAACCGTTGTTCGTGACCGCTCGATCTCACCTAAGGAATTTCGTCTAATTTTATGTTCAAAACTAGTTTTTTTCCTTGGTGGTGGTCGTAATCATTGTCATGTGATGGGGCTACGACAAGAGTACCGATATCGTCAAGTAATAATACAATGAGGATTTATCCTCTAGTATCTATCTCACGTGGAACACGGCGGAGTGGAGTAATTTATCGAGAAAAGACTTGAGATTGAAGTCCTCTAGTCAGTAATTTTTTGGAAACAAAATGGAGTTGAGCGAAATTTTTTTCCCCACAAAATATATGAATTTTTTTTTCCATAATCTGCTAGTTGCCTCCGTTGAGTGCTGAAATCGCTCGCGTGTTTTTCTGATTTATTATGCGACAATATATACACTGTCAATGCTAAGACTTCTCTGGATGCAATCCTTCTTATTCCCTGAAAACCACACTTCTCTTAAACCCCTCTTTATTAAAATATGTGGTTGGTCGATTCCCAACCTCTATCTCTTTTATGCAAATATCACAGATAATATAACATCATTATTGTCACACATAACGGCCACCTCATCATCTTTTATTTTGTCATCCTTAGAAAATTAAACAAGATAAACATAAATAAATATACAAATAAACACAACACACATACAACACATACACAAACACAACAACACAAACATACACCAATCATACAAACAAACACAAACAAACACAAACAAACACACAACAACACACATATACACCAATACAAACACACCACACAAACAAACACAACCACAGCAACACGCAGGCACACCAACACACACCACACAACACCACACAACACCACACAAACATAAACCACACAAACATACACCACACAACAACACACATACACACCAACCATACAAACAAACATGCACACACACCACACAAACAAATACAACCACAACACATATACACACAAACACACATATAAACACACACACATACACACATACACACACACACACTACAATAAACACACATACACACAAACACAACTACAATATACACATACACTTCAATCACAAACTTACACACACAACTATACATACACAAACACAATAAATACATACACACAAATCATACAAACAAACATACATATACACACAAACACACACCACACAACAACACACAAACATACACCACACAAACACACCACACAACAACACACAAACATACACCATACAACAACACTCATACACACCAACCATACAAACAAACATACACACACCACGCAAACAACCACAACCACAACACATATACACACATATAAACACACACACATACACACAACTACAATAAACACACACACAACTACAATAAACACGTACACTTCATCACAAACATACACACACATATCATCAAAAACACAAACATACACACACATAACAATCATCTAATATGTGAGAAAGTTTTAGGTTTAACACACACACACAACTACACATACACACACACACACACATCAAAACCGGCCATCAATAAACACATACACTTCAATCCACAACACACATGCAAACATCAAGCCTGAAAAAAAGAGAGATTACCGGAAGTTGACGTCGGAGGAGAGGGAGAAACGGGAGGGGAAATTGCTTGGAAAATTGATCCAGGTGCGTCGCCTTCGATGTCGAAGATCGCCGTCGCCGTCAGAGGAGAGGAGAAGATCGCCGGGGAAATCGGCGGAGGAGAGGAGAAGATCGCCGGGGAAATCGGCGGAGGAGTCAAAGAAGATTGGCGGAGGAGTTGAAGAAGATCACCATCGCCGTCGATGGCGGAGGAGAGGAGAAAATCATCGTCGATGTCGGGCTAGGGTATCAGGAGGAGAAACGTTGCGTATTGGGGGAGATCGGGAGGGCGAGTTGGGTGAAACTGGAGATTTTAGCCACAGTTGGGATATAGGTCAAAACTGCAGCTATTAATAAACACAGGTCTTGCCATAAGCCCAACCAAACACTGCTTATAGACAAAGCACCGTTTTGGCCGAGCGGCACTACAAGTCCTAAGCCCAACCAAACACCACCTTAGCCTAAACTAGAATTATATATATATTGCCAACAAAAATCATATAAATTAAAAAAAATTCATAATAATATTTCATATAATTCATATTTATAAAGAAATTAAAAGAGGGGAGCCTTGGCACACCAGTAGATGTATTGTGATTTTGAAGTCACGGGTTTAAATCCTGTAAGCAGCCTCTTGCAAAAATACAGGTTAAAATTTGCCCATATTTCACCCTTATGGTGGGATCCTTCCCCTGACCCTCGTTGCGCGGGGATGCTTTGAGCACCAAGCTGCCCTTTTGAAGGAGAGTTTTGAAGCACCGGTTGAGGTGTTACCGTGCGAGCTCTAGTTTAAGTCCTGGAAGAAGCCTATTGCAAAAATGCAGGATAAGATTTGCCTATATTTCACCTTTGTGGTGGGACCATTCCCTGGACCCTCGCGGGGATGCTTTGTGCACCGGGCTGCCCTTTTTTATAAGGAAATTAGAACAATTTTAATAAAAAAATTGTCCAGATTCAAAACATGAGTAATTACTATACCTGCGACAAAAAAGAGGCAACTTAGAATGACTAAGATGATAATATTTCTCTTTTTCATAAATCTATCCGCCACATATATATATATATATATATATATATATATAAGATAAGATATAAGATATAGGATATAAGTTCAGGCCTGTAACGGTTCGGTTTGGTTCGGTTTTCAAGCAAAACCGCAAACCGAACCACCTCTATGTGGTTCCAAAATTTTGGAACCGAACCAAACCGCTCAAACATTGTAACGGAACTGAACCGAACCGAATGGTTTGGTTTGGTTTGGTTTGATTTTGGTGGTTTAAATAATATGTAATTTAAGAATGTTTTAAAATCACAACTATATTCACAAAAAAGAGTTTATACTTAGAAATAAAAATAAATGTAAAACTTGCAAATTACTCTATATGAAGCACAACATGTCAATTTAAATGATATGCAAAAGCTTCACAAAGTCTGGGATTCACTGCAATAGCTGAAAATATTGAAGTTAAAAAAATTAGATATATAATTAATCAAATATTTAAAATAAATAATAAAATATAAACTAATTTTTTTTGTTATCTTACATGACTTAAGTTCGGCCATATCAGATAATCTTGCCTCAATTTCTTGTGGAATTGGCGAAGCCCGCAACCAATCTTGAGCACAAATCAAGCACTCGACAAATCAATTTCTTGTGGAATTGGCGAAGACTAAGCGGTGGAGCGGTGATGGGAAATCCTAGTTGAGCGTCTGAGCGAGAGCGATGAGCGATGCTTATTTGGTATTTGTTGTCATCTAAAAGCCGTGAATTGAAATAGGGATATAAATATATGATCAATTAATCAAATAATAAAAATTTAAAAACACTAAAATAGTGACCAAAATATGATATACTATGGACATAACTAAATCAAAATATGGATATAGTTAATTACAAAAAATATAAATGTAATTACATATTATTATACACTACGGTTTGGTTCGGTTCGACTCGGTTCGATTTGCCATGCAAAACCATGAACCGAACCGAACCGTATGGTTTTTCTAAAATCAAAACCGTGACCGAACCGTGACATACTGAAGCCGAACCAAACCGTGCGGTTTGGTTTGGTTCGGTTTGGTTTCGTGGTTCGGTTGGTTTTTGCTTACAGGCCTATATAAGTTAGTTTAATTATAGGCATAATAAAAGCACTAGTAAAATGATATAGGGGTAATTTTTAATATGTTTCTTAACACATGCAGAGAGACCAAGAAGCTTAAAGAATAAAAGAGAACTGCTTGTAAGCACGAATATGCCCTAATAATTTCCATAAAGAACAACCACCACATCCATAAAACAAAAAAAGATTCAAATAACACGTGACACATTAATTAATCAGGCACAAAATTGTTAATCCAGTTCAGCCACAAAATTGCCGTGCTTCACAATTGATCGGCTTAGCCTTCATTATCCTGTTCGTCTTTAATCAGCTTAATCATATCATCGATTCGGAGAATCGTTATCGCCGCCTCCGTAGCAAACTGGCAACAGCGAATAAACATGAAAAAAAAAAACGATTACGGTTGTACTCAACTTGGGAGACAATTTCCAATTCTGGGACGGAGGGTTGATCAATATTATCATCATCAATGAGGCAGGGCTAAGCCTATTATTACCTGTATGATCTTCACTTTGCTCATCGCCGGCTCGATCACTCCTGCTTCGAGATTATTGCGGATAGTGCCCTTCGAGAGGTCCAATCCCATGCTGCAAGACGATAACAAGTCATCCATAGCCTATTGTTGTGGATAAGAAATATACTACAAATATATTATATATATATATGGTTATAGTTATAGTAATAGTTATAGAGGCATCCCTTAGGACTTAGCATAATTACAAAGATCTCCCATCTGCTTTTTGAAATTACAAAAACCTCATCTCTGAGTTTGCAACAGACCAGAGGTATAGTTTATTGTACTAAACTTAGCAATGTAAACTTGGAGGGATATTTTGGTAATTTTAAAAAGCAATGACGATCACCATAACTGTAGAATTACAGAGAGATCACCATAACTATTAAAGATGGGAAATATACTTCGGGGGTTTAGGCATGTCCACCAAAAGGTAGAAAATGCATGAATAAAACAAGTAGATAAAATTATATCAAGGATTAAGAAGAAAAACAGAAAGGCTGAAGGCAACTTAGAAGGATAGCTAAACAAATTTACAAAAATAGGCCCATCACCTATGCAGCTTTACATAGGGATTAATGGGCAATGAAGATTCATACCAACCCAAATATTTGGAATATGGTTAATAATGATGAAAGAAGATATACAATTCTTAATTGACCAGATTCAAGCAAGTAACATAGCACAGCAGTTCAAACTAATGCAGCTATTAGTAACAAGGAATAATAAGGTTCAAAATTACCAAAACCTCCTCTCAAGTTTACATTGTTAACGTGCATGTACAAAAATTTAAGTAGCAAAGTTTTTTTCTGTACATGGATGTTAAAAATGTAAACATAGAGAACATTTTGGTAATTTTGAAAGATACAGGGAAGTCCTTGTAATTATATAAAGTTGGAGAAGAGGTCCAGCAACTGACCCTTAGTAACAATGAATTAAAGATTTAAGCTCTGACAACACGGCACTTATCAATTATTGCAATAAATAATTCCATCCACATACATTTAGTTCCATGCTCGCAAGCCAAATTTGTCTGAGTAAAACTTAATGTTTAGAATGCAGAATGACATCTATGCAACAGCCTATAACCTAAACCAGTCAATTATATACCAAAGTTTTAACATGTTGATAATGTTCAAGAAAACTAATGAATATCAAGAAAGAATATTACAACAGTTCAATTAGTATGCGAAGAAAAACTAGCGAAAACAAAACAGGTAATAAATTTGAACATACCTGGAGAGATGTTGCTTATCGGCTTTAGTTTGAGCAGCATGGTGATAAGCACGAAGTTTTGCCACCAAATCTGTCGCGTCTTTTGCAGCATTTACAGCTAGCACCTAAGAGTATAGTAAAAAAACATCTGGCATAAGGAAAAATTCCATAAAAAATGATCATAAAAGGGAACTAATAAACACCTTAGGTATAATAAGGAGAGATTCTGCAAACTCTGCTATTGCCAGCTGCTCTCTAGAACCCAGTGTTGTGGCCAGATTCTCCAGGTACACAGACAAAGCAGCCTCCACGGCACCACCACCAGCAACAACCTGTAGGAAAAAAAGAACAATTTAGGGATTAAAGGCTTGAATAAAACGATCAAAAATGACAGAAAATAAAAATCTCCAAAAAGATCACTGAACCAAAAAGGTAGAAGTAACCAAACTAAAATGATCTGGAAAAGAGAATAACTTATAAGGAAAAAAATTCAAACAGAATTTTAAAAAATATCAGTAAATCAGTAATATATGGATGAACCATAAAGAAAATGTATAATGTCAAAAGAGTTATAGGCGACACAAACAGTTGAATTTAGGTTTCAGGAAACACGAGCACGATAAAATGGGTTTAGGAAATTTAGATAGTTTTCTGGGAAGAGAAGAAAAGTTGGAGTAAAAGGTGTCTAACTACTAAATGACTGGAATAAGAGCTGGGAATACCGTATTAGACTCTAGAGTTCTCTTCACAATGGACAGTGCATCGTGCAAAGACCGCTCCATCTCATCAAGCATATAGTCATTTGCTCCTCTCAGAATCAAGGAAACCTGACATTTTTGTCTCAAAATTACAAATAAAATGACGAAAATAAGAAGGCTGAAAATCCTGAAGAAAAAAAAAACAGATGGCAATATCACTCACAGCACTTGTATTTTTTGTTCCTTTGACCAAAATTATATCATCATCAGAAATCCGCTCCTCCAAAACTTCATCTGCATGACCCAGGAATGACGAATCATACGTTTCCTCTCCTTCCATGTCAGCAAATGTGGTAACCTGATGGTCGAACAGATATCAAATTCAAGATATTAATATAATTTATAATTATCAACAATAACTGAAATGAAAATAACACAATATAATAGCTGTAAAATCCAGATAAATAACCTTATTAGACATTGGCCGTAGTATACACTTTTCAATTTATATGATAACCTTTAGAAACAATACCAGGAATATTAAACAATCATTTTGTAGGAGAAAAATACCACAGTCGCCCCAGTGGCCTTGGCAATATGGCGAAGGTCCTCTTTCCGAACGCGTCTGACAGCAATTGCCCCGGCCTCCACAAAATACTGAAATCACCATTACAGAAATTATTATTCATCAAAGGATTTAAATTAATCATAAAAATATATTATAGCACTTTAAGCACATGATTTCAGAAAAATGATAACGGGGCAAAACTGATTTGACGAGAAAACCAACATTTTACAAAAATGTGCTTGAAGTAACTAACGCAAGCACGTGTGATGCAGGACGGCGCGTAGGGTTTGTGCATCTGTCGGCTATTTCTAGGGAAACCCTAAATGCATGCAATGAAGACTTAGAGATTTGAGCGGGCGTGCACGAACTTTAAAATGAAGCAACTGTTGTGTGCTCGGATCGTTGCGGATCTAGATCGTGTGAGGGGACCGATTGAGGAGGAAGAGCTTCCCGTTTGAGAGGGATCCGTTGTGGAGATCTGCAGAAGAGAGGAGAAGAGGAGAAGGAGACGCCGAGAGGGAGAGAGAGGGGAGGAGGCGGAGGCCGGCGTTGGTAGCGCCAGGCGGAATCGGTGGCGGAAGGCGATAGCCGCAGCGGTAGCTAGGGCGACGGCTGGCGTGCGAATCGGAAGAGAGGGAGAGAGAGAGAATTAGAGAGAGAAGGGGATTTGGATAATAACTTCTTGCTTTCTTTCCTTCCTCCAACCCAACCGGACCATATAGGTCCTAAACTCCACCAAAACGAACCGGCTCGGTTCGACATAAAAAAACCCAAACATAAAGTTCGTGCCCCTCACCTGGGCTTACTACAAGTGAGAACAAACATTTGAAATAAAAGATACTACGAAATTAACATAGCAACGTGAGGTGGTTTCGGTTGGTTGGCGACGTCGGTAGGTGCGCCCCCAATATGGATCCGACGCTTCGAGTGCCGTAACATCACCCTCCTCGTTCGAAGACAGCTTGTCCTCAAGCTGTGCTGGAATGTGCACCAAGGGGGCTGAAGGCGGGGGCCCCACGTACTGCTTGAGCTGGGAAATGTGGAAAACATCATGAATGCGAGCCTCCGGTGGCAAGGCGAGACGGTAAGCCACGTTGCCAATGCGCTCAGTGATGGTAAAGGGACAAAAGAACTTCGGCCCCAACTTGTTGGAGGGAGGGCGGGTCGCCGTAAGTTGGCGATAGGGGCGGCGGCGTACCCACACCCAGTCCCCTATCGTGAAGGTGAGATCCCTATGTCCACGGTTGTAGGCAATCTCCATACGTTGTTGGGCTTGCAATAAGCGATCCCGGGCAGCTTGTAAGAACGTGTCGCGGTCCTCCAATTCTTGATCTATGGCTGTCAGGCGGGCCGAACCACCGGTGTATGACAGAAGGCGTGGAGGATCGCGACCGTAGATGAGGCGGAACGGCGTGGTCCGCAAGGCCGTATGATATGTTGTGATGTAACAATATTCCACCCATGGTAGCCAACGCGGCCATTCCCGCGGCCGGTCCCCGGTCACACATCTCAGGTACATCTCCAAGGTGCGGTTGACCACCTCGGTTTGCCCGTCTGACTGAGGATGGCAGGCGGATGAAAAAGCCAACTTGGTGCCGCTAAGGGCGAAGAGTTCGCGCCAAAAATTACTTGTGAAAACCTTGTCCCTGTCGGACACCAGCGTCTCCGGCATGCCGTGTAGGCGAAAGATCTCCTGGAAGAAAACGCGGGCCACGTGCTCCGCGACGAGCGGTCGGGCGAGGGGGATGAAATGGGCGCCCTTAGAGAATCGGTCCACCACCACCATCAAGATACATTTGCCGCGAACCGGGGGAAGTCCCTCCACAAAATCCAGCGAGAGGTCCGCCCAAACTTGAGTCGGGATAGGTAGAGGTTGAAGCAACCCAGCCGGCAATAGGTGGTCCGCCTTGTTTTGTTGACAGACGGCGCATGTGGAGATGAATTTGTGGACGTCACGACGCATCCCCTTCCAATAAAATTCCGATCGGAGGCGTTGAAGAGTGCGGTGAACTCCTTCATGGTTGCGGAAGTGAACGTCGCCCACAATCTTGGGAATAAGGGGCGAGGAGGGGCCAACATACAGCCGTCCGTGATGATATATGAGGCCTTGGCGAGCTGTCCACGTGGCATCCGGAATTCCCAGCTCCGCTCGGCGTAGCAGTTCGGAGAGACTAGCGGAGTCGTGGGTCTCTTGGCGGAGCAAGGAGAGCAGGTCAGCTGTCGGAAAGGAAATGGCGCAAAGCGCTGTTGGTGTCGGGGCGTCCCGGCGGGAGAGCGCATCAGCTGCGCGATTGAGAGAGCCCGCCTTATGCTCCACTTGAAAATCAAACCCGAGTAATTTGCTAACCCACCGCTGTTGCGGTACGGTAGTGAGGCGCTGCTCCAAGAGATACTTGAGACTGTAGTGGTCGGTCCGCACAATGAAGGGTCGGCCCCATAGGTATGGCCTCCAATGTTGAACTGCCTTAGCGAGCCCGATGAGTTCTTGCTCGTAGGCCGGTAACTTCCGGTGGTGGATGGCCGTCTGACGGCTGAAGTAGGCCACGGGATGACCCTCTTGTTGCAGCACCGCTCCGTAACCCAATCCGGAGGCATCACACTCGACAAGGAATGGGATGGTGAAATCAAGGAATGGGATGGTGAAATCTGGAAGGCGGAGAACGGGGGCGGCCAATAAAGCTTCCTTGAGGGCCCGGAATGCCACGGTAGCGGCGTCTGTCCACGCAAAAGCGTTCTTCCGCAATAAGCTGATCAGAGGGGCGGCCACGGTTCCGTAATCGCGGATGAAACGACGATAATAGCCCGTGAGGCCGAGGAATCCGCGAAGGTCGGTGATGTTTTGCGGTTGCCGCCACGCCGCTACGCCTTCGAGCTTGGTCGGATCGGCCGCCACGCCGGACTGATCTACCACATGGCCCAAGTAGGCGATGGAGCGTTGCCCGAATGAACCCTTCGACGGCTTCAAGACGAAGTGGTGCCGGTGGGCCATTTGCAGGACCTCCCGAAGATGGTGTATGTGGTCCTCCCATGATTTGCTATACACCAAAATATTGTCAAAGAAAACGAGAACGGACTTGCGGAGGAAGGGTTGGAATACCTCGTTCATCAACGCTTGGAAGGTGGAGGGCGCGTTCGTCAGGCCGAAGGGCATAACGAGGAATTCGAAATGGCCGTGATGCGTCCGGAAGGCCGTCTTCTCCACGTCCGGCTCCGCCATGCGGACTTGATGGTACCCGGAGAATAAGTCGAGTTTGGAGAAATAACATGCGCCATGTAGCTCATCCAAGAGCTCGTCCACCACCGGGATCGGAAATTTGTCCTTGACGGTGATAGCGTTGAGGGCACGGTAGTCCACACACATGCGCCACGTGCTATCTTTCTTGTGAACCAGCAGCACCGGGGAGGAGAATGGAGAGATGCTGCGGCGGATGAGACCCTGCTGGAGGAGGAGATCGCACTGTCGTTCGATCTCGTCTTTCTGGAGGTAGGGGTACCGGTACGGTCGTACCACCACCGGAGCCGCTCCCGGAAGAAGGCAAATGCGATGGTCCTGTGGGCGCCTCGGAGGAAGGCCCAAACGCGGGCTAAAGAGAGTCGACATGGAGTGAAGGAGAGCCGCCAAGGTTGTGGGCTGATCCGCCGCCGCCGGCAGGGCTGGCACAGTTGGCTCGGTATGCACTAGGAAGGAAGAGGGGGGCTGTCCTGGGGCCTGCCCCTGCCATCGGACTACCCGGGAACCCGTGCTCCAGGAAATGGTCATGCGGTCGAAATCCCACGTGAGTGGACCCAAGGTGCGCAACCAACGCACACCCAAAACTATGTCGAACCCCCGAAGATCAACGAGGAAAAGGTCTGTCTGGTACGAAGAGCCGTCCACATCAAATGCTACGCGGCGACATACGCCCGGGCACGGCATTTGTTGGCCATTGGCCACGGCGACCGTGACGTGGCTGCGCGTTATGAAAGGGAGTTGAAGCTGGAGGGCGCGGTCCCTGCGGATGAAGTTGTGGGTGCTGCCCGTGTTCAAGAGGGCGAGGAGGGCGGTGCCCATGATGGTCACGAAAAGCTGAATGGTGCAGCCCTCCTGGGGCCCTTCGACAGCATGGAGGGAGAGGTGAGGGGTACCGGACTCGTCATAGCCGTCATCGTCGTCCTCAGTGGGGTCGTCAACCTCCAACCAAAAGAGGCGTTTGCACCGATGCGAGGGAGTGTATAACTCGTCGCAATTGAAGCATAAGCCCTTCTCACGGCGGGCCGTCATCTCGGGACGGGTGAGGCGGCGGCGGAAAGCTGGGCGTGGGGGCTGATCCCCGTCCGACGGTGGTGGTGGTGGCCGCTGAAAGTTTGTGGGTGGCCGTAGGCGGCCCGGCGGCGGTGCATCCAAGGCGAGGCGGCGGTCGAAAGCGCGGGCAAAGCTCATAGCAGTTAGGAGATCCGGGGGCTTTTGAAATTCCACATCCCAACGGAGGCGCTCTGGCAACCCGGCGGTAAAGAACGATATATGCTGGGTTGGTAACACGGTCGTGGTGCGGGAGAGCAGCAGTTGAAATTGCTCGAGGTAGGTGTCGATGGAGCCCGTGCATTTTAGAGCAATTAAATCGCCGAGAGGGTTACCCGGCATCGCCGGCCCAAAGCGGAGGGAGCATGCGGCTCGGAAATCAGTCCATGAAATGGTGGGAAGCTCCAAGAGGAGTTGTGTGACCCATAATTGCGCCGGCCCGAGTAAGTGGAAAGAGGCCACGCCCACACGCTCCGCGTCGGGAGTGTGCTGGTTAGTAAAGAAGAACTTGCAGCGAGTTAGCCATGGAAGGGGGTCTTCGCGCCCTTCGTAGAGGGGAAAATCCATCCGAACGAAGCGATGGTTGTTGTAAGGGTCGCCGTGCGACGGCGGTGTGGAATCTATCCGACTTTCGGACGGGGCTGCGGCGGGGTATGGCGGGGACGGCGGAACGCCGCTGGCGGCATCCAAGCACGCAGCAGCCCTGCTGCGGCGCGGGCGGGCGGTATCGGAAGGGGCAGCCGGCGAGAACCCGTTAGGGCGGCGCGGTAGGTTCGGGGAAGGGAGATCCCGGTGTTTGGCTCTGATACCAAGTTGTTGTGTGCTCGGATCGTTGCGGATCTAGATCGTGTGAGGGGACCGATTGAGGAGGAAGAGCTTCCCGTTTGAGAGGGATCCGTTGTGGAGATCTGCGGAAGAGAGGAGAAGAGGAGAAGGAGACGCCGAGAGGGAGAGAGAGGGGAGGAGGCGGAGGCCGGCGTTGGTAGCGCCAGGCGGAATCGGTGGCGGAAGGCGATATCCGCAGCGGTAGCTAGGGCGTCGGCTGGCGTGCGAATCGGAAGAGAGGGAGAGAGAGAGAATTAGAGAGAGAAGGGGATTTGGAAAATAACTTCTTGCTTTCTTTCCTTCCTCCAACCCAACCGGACCATATAGGTCCTAAACTCCACCAAAACGAACCGGCTCGGTTCGACATAAAAAAAACCCAAACATAAAGTTCGCGCCCCTCACCTGGGCTTACTACAAGTGAGAACAAACATTTGAAATAAAAGATACTACGAAATTAACATAGCAACGTCAGGTGGCTTCAGTTGGTTGGCGACGTCGGTAGGTGCGCCCCCAATATGGATCCGACGTTTTGAGTGTCGTAACAGCAACTTAAAATTTTACAAGCACAATTACTATTTCGTTTCAAAAATGAAAATTACTTGAAAATGGTTCAATTTCAAATTCGGGAAAAGAAAGTTTGCAACTTTCGTTCTTTTCCCCTTGTCGTAGCAAAACGAAAATCGTGAACCCCAAATACGTTTCCGTTTAGAGTTTTCGACGTAGCGTTTGCTGACAAAACCCGAGCGAAAACCAAGCAAGAATCTAATTAACCTAAGAGAAAATTTAGAAGCACACAAAGGAAGGGATATAAGCAAGTTACCCACGGAAAGAGACGTCTTTCCGCAATCGAATTCGGCGGCGATCCCGCGAGAAATTTTCCTCGTCACCTTCGATCTCCCGCTCCGAGGTCGACCTCTATCGCACACGGGCACCCAGGAGAAATTTCACTCACTCTCACACGAAAGTGGTTCCGCAGAAATCTCAAACACTCACTAGTGTAAGGAGGCCACAAACTAAACAACCTAAAACTCACTATCTCACGAGAAAGTGGTTCCACGTAATCTCTAACACAAGAGCTAAAAGTCACTCACTATTCATACTAGTGGCTCCACGACATCTCAAACACAAGAGAAAATAATTCCTCTCATCCAATCTCACGGCAGCAATACCATTTTCTACAGCAACCAAAATTCCACTGTTTACTAATCAAAACCTTACACAGGAAATCAAATCACTATTCTTCTTTTCTCTAAATCAATGTTCAAACAGTAACCTATTCATCATCTTCTCTAACAGGAATCTCACGTTAAGCAGCAAAAAAAAACTCCTACTACTCATCAACAATCCATCACTCCATTCAACTTCCTCAACCCTAAGGAAAGCTACAGCAAACCCTCAAAAGGAATTCACACAAACAACAATTAGCTTCGATAATTTTCATCAACAATCACCCACAAAAAAATACAAATCCTTTTATAGGGCTTCACGAACAAACAACAACGAAATTAAATGGAAATAAACCCTCACTTCCACGATCACAGCAATCGTCGGCCTCTGCGTAGACGGGAGTGGTCATGACAGAGTTAACCGTGGCAGCACCTGCGTGGAGGAGGAACATGGCCATGTGGAAGGTTGTAGAAGATGGGGGCAGTTGCGTGCAGAAGATGTAGCGCCAAGCTCGGGAGGTGCGACAGAGAAACGCGTCATGGGAGAAGTGCGGCGGAATCGGGAACGGGAGCCGCAAGCCCTACATTTGCTGAACCGGGAAGAAGAACAGTGCAGTTGGCTTTTAATTGAGAGGTTGGACCGACCACTTAACATATATATAAAATCCTATATATGTATATATATATATATATATTTAGATGTATATATTTACATATATATGTCCAAATACAAAAATTAAAATGCCATAATTTAGGGCCGGTCGACGTCGGACACTTTTTCGACGACCCGATCGGGGCTGGTCTCCACCAACTCTCCCCCTCTCGAAATCACTCATCTCTGGTGAGTGCTCCGAGTGGTAGTGTTGTAGAAGATCAACATCCATATGTTGTAACTCCTCGACAAAAACCAAGCTGGTCTCGGTCTCTGGTCTGCCATGCCAACGAACCAAATATCTCTGAAAATTGTCAGCGGAAAACGGAAGAACTGTTGGTGGTGTGTCAGTAAACTGAATGAGAATTAGTGTGTCCTGAATGTGGCTCCTCAATAACACTCACCAACCCAGAAGAATCAAATGGAGGAGAAGGCAATGGAAAATCTAAAGACTCATGCGGGCAATCGTGGAATAAAGTCAGATAGGCTACGTTAAAAACCGGATTTGCTCCCCAAACGGAAGGCATCTCAAGTTCATACGCATTTTGTCCAATCCGCTTTATTACTCGAAAGAGTTCAGTTCTACGGTCAGCTAACTTCTTTACGGTACCCGAAGATAACCGTTCCGGATTTAGCCGAACCATTACCAAGTCATCCATTTTGAAACTAGTAGCTTTTTTATGCCTGTTAGCTTGAGTTGCATTTAAGTCAATAGTACTATGCAATTTCCGCTCAGTTTTCATGCAAATCATGCAAATGCAAAGAAATGAACTACTAACACGACTGACTCCACAAACCGAAGGTTTTAGTTACTAAAAAGCAACTCCTGAGATAGGAACATGATCAAGAGGCTCTGAAGATGGATCATAAAATACTTCATCGCGTGGGTGATGAACACTCAAGGGAAAATCAGAGACATCAGTGATACGATGTGTCAACATGGTGTGTGAACTGTCTCTGCAGGTGCGGGTGATAAGATATAAAATCAACGAATCATTGAGTGCACCCTCAAACTCGACTATGCAACTAAAGATAGATACATCCCAAATGTGGGGTGAACCCATATGTAGTTCATCTGGGGGATCACCGGAAGGGGTATAATGAAATTCGTCACAAATACGACGAGTACCGGTATAGGCTCCAATAACATATGGAGTGCTCTCATATAAACAATAATGCACGTGAAGTGTGACAATCGTAATAAACTTACTAAGGGAATGTGAGGCATCAAGAGGCTCACCAGGTGGGACATATGAAAACTCATCGCGAATACGATGGTCCTCAAAGTGATAATCGTACTCACTGAAAATATGATGCGACTCTTGAATGGGCTGAGTAGGCGGTACGTCACATAACTTATCTAGAGTGCGAGTGACAATATGTCTACGATCAAGCCTCACCATATGAATGTCACACTCAAAACCATCTCTTTGGAGCACTAGTGACATCAAGGGCGACAATGGAGCAGGTATCCATGTCTTGGAATTCATAAGGGTATTATTCACAGGTATCTTAGCTATACATGGACGAGGTGGTTCATCTGGAGGCTCAATAGGAGGATCGTCAAAGAACCCATCAGTAGAGTGATGGTCCTCCAGAAGTAAACCATCAGAATGGGTTGTGCTCACAAAAAAGGGAGAGGTGACAACCTCGAGATCACTACAAAGCTCTCGGCTCTCAATCGTGATGTGACTCGGTGCGCTATCGGGTGAAGTGTGCGAAAATTCTTCACTCAATAGAGAATCTAGAATCTCGGGTGAAGTATGTGAAAAATCTTCACTCAATGTAGATATAGTCTTTATGGTGGTCTCACTAAGTGGGGCAGACTCTCGTGGGGGTTGACTCCACACATTCTGTACTAGAATATTAGGCAGAGCGGGTGAATTTTCCCTGCCTTGGGAAGAGGAGTGCTCTCGTCGACCCTTAATGGACACCATCATGTTCGTTTTCGAAACACTAGGAGGATCACAACGTGTAATGTAATCTTGACGAGAGTGACCTCTACAAGATTTTTGAAGGTAATCGTGATGATCGTCCATAACATGATCATGTCGTGCTCGTGATTGGACGTGAGTCCTACGAACGTGTGGGGGTGATCACGCATATAACGACTCAGTTTCCTCATATAAAGGTGACGTGTAGTATCGATAACTGGAGTGATACTGAACTCTACCATCATAATATGGTGTCGAAGGATCAACAGGATCCACTCGAGTATGAGGATAAAAACGACGACAATCATCACTAGTATAAGGTGATCGTATCGGTGGATCAACACGATCTCTGGAAGTGATGTACTGTGATGAAAGAAAATCATCGAAGTATCGTAAAGATCTCCTTGATGGGGCTCCATGGGAGTGGGTGTAAATGGATTAGTAATCCTCAAATAAAGGATTTCTCCAAAGTGTAGACCTTTCTAGGTAGTGGTGTGGGGTTTCGTGATCGGGTCTAATGGAATGCCAATCTCGAATGGGAGGTGGCATTGAACCTCGAGGGGGTACTTCTAGACTATTCATCCTACCACTAAGGTTTTTAAATCCTTCTCGCACTTGATAGACACTCTCGGTTAACATTGTCATATGGTGGGTGTAGGGTAGAAACTATGGGGGTGGCTCATTACTTTCGTCTCCATGACTCGGGTGACCACGTTCAACTGGACGCATCTCAGAATTTAAAATGCAAATGTATGAGTATGCTATTTTTTTAAACCCTTTTTTTTACAATTATAAAAAAAAATGCTATGAGGGGTTCCTAATCTACCCAGGGCAGATTTCGAAACTTAGGAAAATTTCGGAACCTCCCTCTGATACCAAATTGATGCAGGACGACGCACATGGTTTGTGCGCCTGTCGACAATTTCTAAGGAAACCCTAAATGCATGCAATGAAGACTTGGAGATTTGAGCGGGCGTGCACAAACTTTAAAATGAAGCAACTTAAAATTTTACAAGCACAAAATTACTATTTCGTTTCAAAATTGAAAATTACTTGAAAAATGGTTCAATTTCAAATCCGGGAAAAGAAAGTTTGCAATTTTCGTTCTTTTCCCCTTGTCGTAGCAAAACAAAAATCGTGAACCCCAAATGCGTTTCCGTTTAGAGTTTTCGACGTACCGTTTGCTAACAAAACCCGAGCGAAAACCCAGCAAGAATCTAATTAACCTAAGAGAAAATTTAGAAGCACACAAAGGAAGGGATAGAAGCAAGTTACCCACGGAAAGAGACGTCTTTCCGCAATCGAAGTCGACGGCGATACCGCGAGGAATTTTCCTCGTCACCTTCGATCTCCCGCTCCGAGGTCGACCGTTATGGCACACGGGCACCCAGGAGAAATTTCACTCACTCTCACACGAAAGTGGATACGCGGAAATCTCAAACACTCACTAGTGTAAGGAGGCCACAAACTAAACAACTTAAAAATCACTATCTCACGGGAAAGTGGTTCCACGTAATCTCTAACACAAGAGCTAAAAGTCACTCACTATTCATACTAGTGGCTCCACGACATCTCAAACACAAGAGAAAATAATTCCTCTCATCCAATCTCACGGCAGCAATACCATTTTCTACAGCAACCTAAATTCTATTGTTTACTAATCAAAACCTTACACAGGAAATCAAATCACTATTCTTCTTTTCTCTAAATCAAATGTTCAAACAATAACCTTAAAGTTACTATTCGTCATCTTCTCTAACAGGAATCTCATGTTAAGCAGCAAAAAAAAACTCCAACTCATCAACAATCCATCACTCCATTCAACTTCCTCAACCCTAAGGAAAGTTGCAGCAAGCCCTCTCAAAAGGAATTCTCACAAACAGCAATTAGCTTCGATAATTTTCATCAACAATCACCCAAAAAAATACAAATCCTTTTATAGGGCTTCACGAACAAACAACAACGAAATTAAATGGAAATAAACCCTCACTTCCACGATCACAGTAATCGTCGGCCTCTGCGTGGACGGGAGTGGTCATGGCAGAGTTAACCGTGGCAGCACCTGTGTGGAGGAACATGGCCATGTGGACGGTTGTTGAAGATGGCGGCAGTTGCGTGCAGAAGATGTAGCGCCAAGCTCGGGAAGTGCGACAGAAACGCGCCATGGGAGAAGTGCGGCGGAATCGGAAACGGGAGTCACAAGCCCTACATTTGCTGAACCGGGAAGAAGAACAGTGCAGTTGGCTTTTAATTGAGAGGTTGGACCGACCACTTAACATATATACAAAATCCTATATATGTATATATATAGTGTATATATATATGTATACATATATGTCCAAATACAAAAATTAAAATGCCATAAATTAGGGAAGGTAAAGGCCCGGTCGGGCGCGACGTCGGAAACTTTTGCGACGACCCGATCGGGGCTGGTCTCCACCAACGTGACATTCCTTGACAAATGTTTTAAAAAAAATCTAAGAATGATGTACACAAATGTTAAAATCTGTTAGAAAAGAAACTAAAAAAATCCATGTAATAGACCCATATATAGGCCCATTTAATCCTTCTTCTCTTTAGTCCCACACCATGTATAGGTTATTCTTTCTCACTCTCTCTCCTATATATATGTATTATTCCTTTGTATTCAGACATGAGAAATATATACAAAAGCTTATGGGGTTTTCCGCATGGTATCAGAGATAGAAAACTGATCCTCCTTTCGTTCCTCTCGGACTGGGCGGTTACCCTTTCTATAATCGCTTCCTTCCCCCCGACTTCATAGTCGGGCGGTTACTTTTTTAACCGCAGCTCTCTCTCACTTTCCCCGCTCTTCTTCAGCTCTCTCTAATCCCCTCCCCTCCTCTCCTTTTATAATCTTTGCTGCTAGGGCCCACCATTGTAACCGCAGGCCGCAACTCCTTGCCGCAGATCCTACCCGCAGATCCTTGCCGCAGACCGCAACTCCTAGCCGCAGCTCCTTGCCGCAGCCCCTATACTCTCCTATTCGCAACTCCTATCCGCCACTACTAGCCGCGGCCCCATCTCCTAGCCGCAACTCCTATCCGCCCCTACTAGCCGCAGCCCCTATACTCTCCTAGCAGCAGCCCTATCTCCTAGCCGCAACCCTATCTCCTAGCCGCAGACCTAACCGCAACTCCTATCCGCCACTACTAACCGCAGCCCCATCTCCTCGCCGCACCCCTAGTCGCAACTGCTAGCCGCAACTCCTAGCCGCAGCCGCAGCTCCTAAACCGCCATCTTGCCTCTTCTCCTATCTCCTAATCGCAGCACCTTAGCTGCGGTCTCCTTGCCGCAACTTCTTAGCCGCATAACAACAACCTTCTAAAAGCCGCAACCCCTTGCGCCTCTCTTCCCTCCTAGCTCTGCTACTGCTTCTCTCTATGGGCTCTTCGGTAGATTCCTCTTCGCTGTCTGCGAACACTCCGACTGTTCATCTGCCTCCTCCCGAGATCCGCGATGAATTACGGATCACCACCATTTCCCTATCCGGGAAGAAGAATTTTGTGCCTTGGGTGCACTCGGTTTGTCGGGTTCTTCAGGCCAAGGGCCTCTTGCTTCACTTGACGCAGGCACCTCCTTCCCCCTCTACCGAAGAATGGCTGCGAAATGATGGTCGAGTCCAGACATGGCTTCTCAACTCCATGGATGGAGAAACCTACCAAATGGCCATGTATCATGAGACGGCCAAGGGAATGTGGGATGAGCTTCACTCATTGTACTCTGACAAGGACAGCCTCCAGCACCTCTATGACAATATTACCGATTTTCAGGCCTTGGATACGGGTGGAGCTACAGACATGACCTCCTTTGTTGATCGTGCTAAGAGCCTTACTGAAGCATGGATCCAGCATCAGCCATCTACCACTGATCTCGCGACTCAACGGACTCAAAAGGAGGCCGTCTGTATTGCCATGATAATGGCCCGTATTCCTCCACATTTACACAGTGTTCGAACACAGATACTCTCCTCTAATACCACTCCGTCTCTCCACGATGTTTGCTCTATGCTACTCAGGGTAACTCCTCCTTCTGAGACTCCAACAAGTTTTTCCCCGGCTCTTCTTCAACAGCCACTTCTCCCCACTCCTGCTCCGTCTCGTGGTTCTTCTTCCACTAGGGGAGGCCGCCACCCGTCTCGCGGACGAGGACATAGTGGCCGCCCTCCTCTGCGTTGTACTTACTGTCACCGCGAGGGACATCTTGAAACCACATGTTACCGCAAGCATGGCCTGCCTCCTCACCTTACTGCCTCTGCTCCCGCTGGGCCGTCTTCCCAGGATACTGCTTCTACTGCTCAACACGATGTCAATGAGATCCGCACCCAACTACAACAGCTCCAGGGTGCTATCAACCGCTCCTCTACCTCAGTTGCATCTTTCTCCACTGAAGGTATAACATGTCTCTCTCATAGCCCCCAATGGATTGCAGATTTTGGTGCTACTAATCACATCACCTCCCAGAAGTCCCCAAAGTATATAAAGTCGGCTCATCCTCAGTACATCACTGTCGCTAATGGCGACACAACCCCGGTCTCCAGCGCAGCTGACCTCCGACTTACTCCAACTCTCCATCTATCCTCGGTTCTTCATGTTCCGGGCTCTCCACTCAATTTACTCTCTATTAGTCGTCTGACACGGGAACTTGACTGTTTTGTTACTTTTTCTTCCTCATCATTTGTTGTGCAGGATCGCCGCACGCAGAATATCATTGGTAAAGGACGGCTGGAAAATGGATTGTATCTCTTGGATCTCCCACCTACCACCCTCTCTGCTATCTCCACCAATGATTGGCATCGACGCCTTGGGCACGCTCCCCTACCCGTTCTCAAGAAAGCTCTCCCTGGTGTTCCCCTACACGAGTTTTCTTGTGAATCATGTATTTATGGCAAGCAACATCGTTCTTCTTTTCACTCTAATTGTACCCGGAGTAGTACTCCATTATCTTTAGTTCACTCTGACATATGGGGCCCCTATAAGGTCCCTAGTATTTTTGGATATCGCTACTTTGTAACATTTATCGATGTTACTCACGGCTCACTTGGTTATATTTACTGCATGACCGTACTGAATTAACATCGGTGTTCCGCAACTTTATAACTGAAAAGCGTACACAGTTCTCCACTCCACTAAAAATCATCCACACTGATAATGCTCGTGAGTACACCGGTCGCACTTTCTCTAATCTTTGCTCCGAATTTGGTATCATACATCAAACCTCCTGCGCTTATACTCCCCAACAAAATGGGGTAGCCGAACGAAAGAACCGTCATCTTCTTGAACCGAATATTGGAACTTTGCGGTTTCTACTGCTTGTCATCTCATAAATCGCATGCCCTCGTCTGTCCTAAACTTTGCCTCCCCTCTCAGTCTTCTTTTTCCCACCACATCTTTTCCCCTCACACCACGTGTCTTCGGCTGTGTTTGCTATGTTCATCTACTTAGTCCACCTAACGACAAACTTGCTGCTCGCGCGGTCAAATACGTGTTCGTTGGATATTCCCGAAATCAAAAAGGATATGTTTGTTACTCTCCAACTGAGAACAAGTTATTGGTCTCAGCTGATGTCACCTTCTCTGAGGACCAACCATTCCACTCTCCACCCTCTCATTCCTCTTCACCTTTTCCGACTCCTCTTCCTCGACCAGCCATCCCGGTCACGACTCTGTCTCTACCATCAACTCCGCCTTCGATTCACATCCCTCCCATAGCACCTCCACCTCCTCTACGTTTCTATACTCGTCGAAAATTCAAGGATACTAACATACAACAGTCTCTTGACGCCAATGACATTCCGACAACGGACGATCCAGCGACCACCTCTACGGCTCATCCCATGGCCAACTACGTATCTCTACATCGCCTCCCCCCCCCCCTCTCCAACAATTTGTCACGTCACTTTCCTCCAATTCTCTTCCTAACACTGTGCAGAAGGCGCTTCACCATCCAGGTTGGCGGGCAGCCATGGACGACGAAATGACAGCCCTCTGGGCTAACCAGACATGGGATCTGGTCCCCCTTCTTCCTGGCAACTCCCGTGTTAGCTGCAAATGGGTCTTTGTTATTAAACATGTTGTTGATGGCACCGTTGATCGTTTGAAAGCTCGCCTCGTGGCCAGAGGTTTCACTGAGCAACAAGGACTCGATTACGAGGAAACCTTCTCCCCAGTGGCCAAACTGAACATTGTTCATGTTCTTATTTCCTTGGTTGTCCATCGTCATTGGCCCCTCTATCAGCTAGACATCAAAAATGCCTTCCTCAATGGTGATCTGCGGGAAGTTGTCTATATTCTCCAACCTCCCGGGTTTGAGACCACGGGAGAGTCCTTGGTCTGCCGTCTCCGGAAGTATATATATGGTCTCAAACAGTCATCGCGCGCTTGGTTTGACAAATTCAGCAAGGTGGTTTGTGCTATGAGATTCACTCGCAGCACGGCTGATTTCTCTCTATTTACCCATCATCGGTCAACCGGCACTGTGATTCTTCTTGTATATGTTGATGATATCTTCATCACAGGCGACGACACCACAGGGATACAATATGTTAAACAACAGCTGAACTCGGCATTCCAGACAAAAGACCTGGGAAATCTTCGATACTTCCTTGGGCTTGAAGTAGCGAGACGACCTGACGGGCTTGTCCTATCCCAACGGAAGTACTGTATGGACCTCCTTCAAGATGCTGGATACTCTGGGTGCAAACCTGTGGACACTCCTATGGATGTGAATCACAAAGACTCTGCACATAGCTCTGACTCCGACCAACTGCTTACAAACCCCGAATACTATTGACGCTTGGTCGAAAAGCTAATTTATCTTACGGTAACACGACCGGACATCTCATTTGTCGTAGGAGTAGTAAGTCGGTTTATGCATGCTCCTCGGACATCTCATCTTCAAGTTGTTGAGCGTATTCTTAGATATCTAAAGAACGCTCCCGGACAAGGACTGCTGTACAAACCATCTACCTCTATCTCTTGTCGCGTTCTGTGATGCCGACTACGCAGGATCTATTGACGATAGGCGCTCCACCACTGGTTTCTGTACATACTTCGGTGGACATCTCATTACCTGGCGTAGCAAGAAACAGACTGTGGTTGCTCGCTCATCTGCTGAGGCTGAGTACCGGGTCAAGGCAGACGTTGCGTCTGAGTTAACCTGGTTTGAGAGCCTTCTAAACGATTTAGGTAGAAAACTCTCATCTCCGGCAATTCTTCTTTGCGACAGTCAAGCTGCAATACACATTGCTAAGAATCCAGTCTTCCATGAACGAACAAAGCATATCGAAGTTGACTGTCACTTTATCCGGCAGAAGGTCCAGTCAAAGAAGATAGAATTGGAGCATGTTCCCGCTACGAGACAGGTTGCTGACATCCTTACTAAAGCTCTCTCCCGGCCATTATACTATCAGTTTTTATCCAAGCTTGGTGCATACAACTTGTACGCTCCAGCTTGCGGGGGAGTGTTAGAAAAGAAACTAAAAAAATCCATGTAATAGGCCCATATATAGGCCCATTTAATCCTTCTCTTTCGTCCCACACCATGTATAGGTTTTTCTTTCTCACTCTCTCTCCTATATATATGTATTCTTCCTTTGTATTCAGACATGAGAAATATATACAAAAGTTTATGGGGTTTTCCACAAAATCGAACAATACCAAGTTCTTGAGTGTATCATGCTTGAACACACGTGCAAACAAACACACATATATGGGGTCATTTACAGTGACATCCACCCAAACTTCCCATATTTACAAGAATCTCCCATTTACTTTTTAAAATTATCAACCCCTTCCCTCTGAGTTTACATTGTTAATATGCATGCACAAAAAATGATGGGGATCAATGAGACCTTGTGGAGCACGAGTCCAAATGTCATAAGGAAATCACCGTAGATGCACTCCTTGGCGAGCTAAAATCCTATGAAATGTTCCTCAAGACTAGAGGAGAAGATGAGTTAAAAGAGAAAGTTGCTTCAGCCTTGAGAAAAATCATTGGCTTTCAAAGCCTCATCATCAATTGATGATGAGTTGATGAGATTGCTAGCAAGAAGATTTAAGAAATTGATCAGATCAGAATATTTCAAGAGAAGAGATAACAACAAAAGGAGTAATCCAAGGTAACAAATATCCTTCTAATAAAGTTATTTGCTTTGCTTGTAGAAAGGCTGGACACATAGCCCATGAATGTCCAGAAAATGGAAAAGAAAGCATATCAAGAAAAGTGATAAAAAGAAATTCAAAACCAAAATTGAACAAAAATGAAACTAATCCTGGAGTGAAACAAACTGTTACCGACTTGCAGGAGGGAGAACCGCCATGGCGGGTGTACGCACGGCGACCGCGCGGATCGGGCAACAAGGAAGCAGCGGGCACGACGGTGTCATCCGACGTTAGGGACGGCGACACCATGGGCGACAGCGACACCGGCGCGGGTGAAGGCTGCGGGCAGGCTTAGTATTTATTGTTTCTGGTAGGGGGTATTTTGGGAACTTGGTTTGGGACCTCATAGTATAAGAGGTTATGTTGAAAACCTAGTTTGTATCTTTTGGATCACTTGAGTAATTTTGGGGTTGCTCCCCTTCTTCTCTCTAACCCTAATCCCCCCTCTCTCTCTCTACCTTCCTCCTTCCGTCTCCCTCTCTCTTTCTATTTCGCTATCGCTATCGTTGCCGCCCGCCGACAGCGTTGCCGGGAGTCCCCCTCCCCGCTATCGCCTGCATCACCGGCTACCCGATACCCTAGCGGTATCATTGGTCAGACCTGCCGCTCCGCCCGACGTCGTGCCGCCGGAAAATCGACACTATGACCGTCACCACCCGCCAAACCCCCGCCACCTCCCTCGACGCGACGGAGGACCTCCGCGCTCGCGCCGACGCCCATGCGGCGGACATCTCTGACTTGCGAGCGACCTTGGCATCCATCCAAGCTCTCGCCCTCGCCAACCAGAACACCAATGCTGCCATCCTCGCCCGCCTCGAACACCTCTCGCCCGCCTCGAACACCTCTCGCCCGCCTCGAACACCTCTCGCCCGCCTCAACGTCCACTCGGGAGGGCGGCTAGATCCTCGGACACCCCCCCCCCCCCCCCGTCCCGCAACAGCCGGCCGTGGCGGCCGAACCACGCCTCGCGGCCCCTCTTCCGCCGCCCGGCAGACCGCCTCTCGCCTTGGAGTTGCCGTCCTTTACCGGGGTCGATCCAACGGGATGGATAGCTCGCGCCGAGCACTTTTTTGACCTCCATTATACACACGACGATGACAAGGTGGGCATTGCTGTCGTCGGTCTTTCTGGCTCCGCCTTGCATTGGGCGCGTTGGCTCCGCCAGGTGCAACCCCATATTTCATGGGCCGAACTGAAGCACAAAATGATTCAGCGTTATGATGCGCGTCACTCCGGCTCTGCCATTGAGCGCCTCTGCAGCATTCGCCAATCCGCCGACCTGGATAGTTATATTGATGAGTTTGTGGCATTGGTCTCCCACGTACCGGGGCTTCCACCGGACCACTATTTGGGTTTCTTCCTACAAGGATTGCTACCCGCCATCCGTTCTCGCCTCCGCACTCATCACTCCCACACTGTCTCGGCTGCGATCGACCTCGCTCGCGCCGTCGAAGTGGATCTGGGCATTCTCCACCCGCCACCAGTCCACCATCCGCCACCTCGGTCGGCTCCGCCTCGCGACGTGGCCCCTCGAGCATTTCAACCGGGCGGACAACGGTCGGGCCGTCCCGCCCCCCATCGTTTCTCTTATGGGGAATACAACGACCTCCGCCGCAAGGGCTTGTGCTTCCGGTGCCGCCAACTGTACTCCCCCAATCACGTTTGCTCGGTCAAAGAATTTCATGCTCTGTTTGGGGACGACATCTCCACGGAGGCGCTGGCCGAGGGCGACGAACTGGCCCTACCCGAGACCACCGAGCAACCCATTCACCCCACCGAGCCCCTCCACTGCCTGGAGCTCCCTTATTTCTCGGTCGGCGGCATCACGGGCCCTCGCACGATGAAACTCCAAGACCGCATACGGGACCGCAACATCGTCCTCATGATTGACAGCGGCGCGAGCCACAACTTCATCTCAGAACATTTGGCGCGAGACCTCGCTCTCGCCCATCTCCCATCCGCGGAGTTCACAGTTTGCTTGGGAGACGGTCGCTGACGACCGACACAGGGCCTTTGCCAAGCGGTCACGTTAACCATTGGCTCCTGCACCGTCACGGCCGACTTCTGCATCTTCGGGTTGGGTGGCATTGACGCCATTTTGGGGGTTGCATGGTTGCAAATGTTGGGCGACGTTCGGGTGAACTGGGCAAAGATGACCATGAACTTCCAACAAGGAGCGACCTCGTGCTGCCTTACGGGTGACTTGACCCTCCTCCGGACATCGGTCTCGTTCCGGGCCCTTCAGCGCACCTCGACCGTAGGTTTTTTCCGCATGGTTTTGGCCTCTTCAGGGCGACCAAGAGGACACGGGGCCCATACCGGACGACCTCCGGGGCATCTTCGACGAGTTTGCCGAGATCTTCGTGACCCCGACCGGCCTACCCCCGGTCCGCCCCACTGACCACGCCATCGTCCTTCACCCGGGGACAACTGCGGTGTCGGTTAGACCGTACCGCTATGGACATGTGCAGAAAGACGAGATCGAACGCTTGGTGTGGGAGATGCTTTTGGGAGGCATCATTCGACCCAGTGCAAGCCCTTTCTCAAGCCCGGTCTTCCTAGTGCGTAAGAAAGATGACAGTTGGCGTTTCTGCGTTGACTATAGGGAACTCAACAAGGCAACCGTCGCCGACAAATATCCGATCTCGGTCATTCAGGAGCTCCTAGACGAGCTCCATGGCGCCACCTTCTTTACCAAGTTGGATCTCCGATCCGGCTATCATCAGATTCGCGTGCGGCTGGCAGATGTTCCCAAGACTGCATTTCGTACTCACGATGGCCACTTCGAGTTCTTGGTAATGCCGTTCGGCTTGACCAACGCCCCGGCAACCTTTCAGGCTACCATGAATGACATCTTTCGGCCGGTACTCCGCAAACATGTCCTTGTTTTTTTGACGATATATTGGTGCATAGTTCTAATTGGCAGTAACACCTCCAGCACATCCGGGCCACCTTCCGCACCCTTCGCGGCCACAACCTCGTCCTGAACCGGAAGAAGTGCTCCTCCTTCGGGGCCACTTCGGTTAGCTACCTGGGCCACACAATTTCGGCCCACGGGGTGGCCATGGATGCCGACAAGATCGCAGCGGTGCTTGCACTGGCCGACACCCACATCCGTCCGCTAGGTGCGCGGTTTTCTTGGGTTGATCGGCTACTACCGGCGGTTCATTCAAGGCTATGGGACGTTAGCCCGCCCCCTCACCCAGCTACTCAAGAGTTCGGAGGAGGGCCCCTTTCTCTGGTCGACCGCGGCCATGGCGGCGTTCACGGCTCTGCAGTCGGCCCTCGTGCACGGGCAGGTTCTGGCCATGTCGGACTTCCAACAGCCTTTTGTGGTTGAATGCGACGCGTCGGGCACCGGTGTTGGCGAGGTCCTCATGCAGTCCGGCAAACCGATTGCTTTTTATAGCCGTGCTTTCTCCTCCACCGTTCGCAGCCAGTCGGTGTACGAGAATGAGCTCATGGCCCTTGTCTTGGCAGTACAGCATTGGCGATCGTATCTCCTCGGTCGGCCGTTTGTGGTTCAGACGGATCACCACGGCCTCTGCTATCTCCTGCAACAAAAAATCGCAACACCGACACAACAAGTTTGGGTCGCCAAGCTCTTGGGCTACGATTTTTCGATCGCTTTCCGCTCCGGTAAAACCAGCCGGGCCGCCGATGCTCTCACCCGCCAACCGCACGCACCGGAGTTGACCGTCATTCTCGCCAGTATGGGAAGAGGGCTCCGAGATTCAGGAGGACGTTGAGAAAGATCCCTACTTATCATCGATTCGTACAGCCCTCATCGCCGATCCGGCGGCGCACCCTCCATATTCGCTCAATGGCGGCCGACTGTTCTACCGTGGTCGATTGGCGATGTCTGCATCCTCCGCATGCATTCCACAGTTGCTGGCCGAATTCCACGCGTCGCCAACCGGGGGTCACGTCGGCGCATTCCGGACCTACCGCCGATTATCATCTTCCTTGTTTTGGCCACAGATGTTTCGTCAAATCAAGGCCTACGTCGCCGCATGCCTCCCCTGTCAGAAGGCCAAGTATGAGTCAATGTTCCCCGACGGTCTCCTGCAACCCCTTCCGATACAGGACTGTATTTGGGAGGACATTGTCATGGACTTCATCACCCGACTACCACGGCCGGACGGGTTCGACTGTATACTGGTGGTGGTGGACCGCCTTTCAAAGTATGGCCATTTCATCCCCCTTCGCCATCCATACACGGCGAAATCGGTAGCGGATAGCTTCATTGCCGACATCGTGCGCCTTCACGGTTTCCCGCGCTCCATCGTGAGCGACCGAGATCCCCTCTTCTTAAGAGCAGTTTTTGGACCTCCTTATTCCGTTTGCAAGGAACTCAACTTCGCATGAGCACCGCCTACCACCCGCAGACGGACGGGCAGTCCGAGGTTCTCAATCGGTGCCTAGAAACCTACCTCTGATGCTTCATTGGCGAAAGACCGAGGACTTGGGCCAAGTGGCTCCCTTGGGCGGAATACTCTTACAATACGGCCTATCACTATGCGGCCAACACCTCCCCATTTGAAGTGGTCTACGGCCTCCCACCCCCTTCGATAGTGCGGCACCTTCCGGGCGAGTGCCTTGTGGACGGCCTCGCGGTTCACCTTCAGAATCGCGACACCATTCTGGACAGCTTAAAGCATCACCTACGGAGCGCCCAAGCCAAAATGATCTCCTTTGCAAATCGCAAACGCCGGGAACTACAACTCAACATTGGGGAAAAGGTGTTCATCAAGCTGCATCCCTACCGGCAACTGTCCGTGGCTCGCCGCCCGTGCCCAAAATTGGCACCGCGTTTCTTCGGCTCATTCGAGGTGATCGGCCGGATTGGAGCAGTGGCTTACCGCCTCCGGCTACCGGACGACAGCCGGATTCATCCCGTCTTCCATGTGCCGCAACTTCGACGGGCCATCAGCGACCACCCGGTCGTGGATCACATCCCTACCGACTTGGATTACTCATGCACGACACCCGTATACCCGGCCGCTATCATCGACCGTCGGTCATCTCACTCCGGTGCGGGTTTCCCGAGGAAGTCAGGGTGGCGTGGCGGCACCGCCCCCAGTCCGAGAGCACGTGGCTGATTCAAGACGATTTTCGCCGTCAATTTCCAGATTACTGCCTTGAGGACAAGGCCAATTTCCCAGACGGCGGCATTGTTACCGACTTGCAGGAGGGAGAACCGCCATGGCGGGTGTACGCACGGCGACCGCGCGGATCGGGCAACAAGGAAGCAGCGGGCACGACGGTGTCGTCCAACGTTAGGGACGGCGACACCATGGGCGACAGCGAGACCGGCGCGGGTGAAGGATGCGGGCAGGCTTAGTATTTATTGTTTCTGGTAGGGGGGTATTTTGGGAACTTGGTTTGGGACCTCATAGTATAAGAGGTTATGTTGAAAACCTAGTTTGTATCTTTTGGATCACTTAAGTAATTTTGGGGCTGCTCCTCTTCTTCTCTCTAACCCTAATCCCCCCCCCTCTCTCTCTCTACCTTCCTCCTTTCGTCTCCCTCTCTCTTTCTATTTCGCTATCGCTATCGTTGCCGCCCGCCGACAGCGTCGCCGGGAGTCCCCCTCCCCGCTATCGCCTGCATCACCGGCTACCCGATACCCTAGCGGTATCACAAACTCAGAAAGTTCCTCCAACTGTGAGGATGAAGAAGTTACTTAAACAAAATGTTTGATGACATTGGATCTTCCTGATGAGGAAGAAGAGGTAATGAATTTTGATAACTTTGATTTTCAATCTAAAGATTTCAAAATAGCATTTGAAGGTTTCTGCAAAGACCAATTGACTACAGAAAGGAAAATTAAAATACTTTTACAAAAAAAATCCTCACTTTTAACTGAAAATAATAATCTAAAAGGTAAGATGAAGATAGCAAACCATTCAGAAAAGGAACTTTATCAGTTGAAGGTTGATGTCATTTTTCTTAGAAAAGAACTTAATGCTGCTCATATGCAAAATGAAAAATTAATTAATGATCTAACAAAAGCAAAAGAATTTGAAGATAGTCTAAATAGAAGAAGTCAGAAATTAAAATATATTTTTGAAAACTTAGCTATTAGGTTTAAAAATCTAGGACTATGAAGGAAATCTCTGAAGAAACTCAAGAGAATGTCCCCTCAACCTCAGCATATCAAAAGTAAACACTCTTCATATTCAAAATAAACATAAAAGGGGAAATAAAAAGGTTCTCACACTTACTCCTCAAAGGAGAATTCTGGGAAAACCTCCAGTTCTTGAGAAAAATGATCAATCTCATACTCTGAGAACTATTCGATATACGTCAAATAGATTTTGACGTCCAATTGAATATACGTCAAATACAAATCGACGTACATCAATTCCTACTCGACGAATGAATGACAGAATGAGATTTGAGAACCTCCACAGCTAATCTGCATCTTTTCCTTCTAATATCCCAATAAAAAGAAAAAAATGTTTACAATAGATTTGAATATTTTTGCTGTCATAAAGTGGGACACTTTATGAAGAATTGCTGGTACAATCAACCAGCATATGCACAAAATATTCCATATGTTAGAAAACAAAATTATAATGCTAATGATTTATTTCGCATGAACTGTGGACCCAAGCAAAGCTGGGCCTACCCTAATGCACAATTGTTTTGCATGAACAATCCGAAAATATTTCAACCCAATACCTCTTATTAATCTGCGCATAAAAAAATCGAGGATCAGCCAGAGTCGCATAAACCCCTTCTACCAATGCTAATGATTTACCTTAGCTAGAATCGCTTATTAATCAGCGCTTATTCAGTTTTGTCGCTTATTAATCCGCGACACTAGATAGTGGATGTTCCAGGCACATGATCGGAGATAAAGATTTGCTAGAAGAATTTGTTCACATAGAAGAACCCAAAGTTTTGTTTGGTGATTCCAGTTGTGGCAAACAAAAGGATGTGTAGTTACTAGTTAATGTTGGTGCAATAACTTTCTCCAAAGTTGCTTATATGGAAGGACTTAAAGCACAATCTACTCAACAATAGTCAGATGTGCGATAAGGGTTACAAGGTAACCTTCACATAGGATAGATGCTTGATTACCAACAATGACCCAGGAGTCATTGTTCTGTCAGGTAAAAAAGATGGTAATGTTTATTTAGTAGATTTTCTCTCTGACAAATCTGAGGTATGTCTGTTCAATTGTTCAATCTCTAATTCTGAATTATGGCGTAAAAGACTTGCTCATTTGAATTTATAAGTTGTTTCAAAACAGTCAAAACATAGTCTAGTTAGAGGTTTACCTTTTTCAAAGTATGTCAAAGAGAAACCATGCAGAGCTTAACAATTACGAAAGTAAAAAAGGGTTTCCTTTAAGAATAAAATCCACAATGGTTCACCAAGAATTTTGTACTTGATCCACATGGATCTATTTGGACTCATCTCGATCAAGAGCTTAGGAGGAAAGTCATATTATCTAGTTATTGTAGATAACTATTCAGGATACAATTGGGTGTTCTTTCTAAAGGCTAAGTCTTATACTTTCAAAGTCATCATACACTTCATTAAACAAATCCAAAATGAGTTGAATATTTCAATTGTACTAATGAGAAGTGATCATGTCACTGCATTTGAGTCTCACTGGATGAATGAGTTTGGTGAGGGGGGGATTAAGAATAGCTTTTTAGCTTCAAGAACTTCACAACAAAATGAAGTTGCTGAGAGAAAGAATAGAACACTAATTGAGATCGGTAGAACTTTACTTGTTGAAGCCATTCTACCTAGGTATTTTGGGCTGAAGAGCTAAACATTCTTTGTTATGTCTTACATATATGCTTAATCCACGAGACCAAGGAAAAGTCTCTCTTATTTCAGAATTTTTGGATGCAATTGTTATATCTTGAATAAGAGTTAAACTCATCTTGCCAATTTTGATAAGAATGTGCTGGTGAAAGAATTTTCCTCGGATGTTCCACTTCAAGTAAAGCCTATAGATATTTTAATAAAAGAACTTTATGTATGGAGGAAATAATGCATATAACTTTTGATGAGACTAACATGCTCTGTGAAGAAAATAACAATGCTAATCCTAGTGTGCTTGTTGAAGAAATTATAGAAGGAATAGATCAGTTAGTGTTTTGTGAGAGCTCTCAACCTATCACCAACTTGAGCACTCCATTACAGAAGCCAACAAACAATTGTAAAATTGATGAAGAAGATAATGAAAATGAAGAAGAGCCTCCAAGAGTTGATATCGTGCAGCACACTCCAATTGTTCCTCCTACTCAAGTTGAAGAAGTTGGTAACCTCAATTCACCAGAGCCTCAACCTTATGACCTTACCGCAGCCCCTATTGCAGAAGAAGAGAGTATTGAAGACACTCCACAAGTGGAAAGGGTTGATCTTCAAAGAGAATTTGTTAATCTCAAGAATCATCCCATCCCCTGGCATATCAGATAATGCCCAAACTCAGAAGAAAAACCTCGTAATAAAGTGAAGTATAAACATTTCATTCATGCCTTAAAAATAGGGAGTTGTTACGTGCACACCATTCTTGGCTATGTGCACACCAAACTCTCAAAATAAACAATAATAGTATTTTTTTCCCAAGCCCACCAATCCTAAACCTAAGCGCACACCCCGCTCCCTTATTCTCCCGAAACCTACGTTCCACGCCGCTCTCTGTTTTGCCGCTCTCTATTTCGAGGAGGTCCACCGCCAGCCGTTTGTCAGAGGTCCGTCGACCGCCTTTCGCTTGAGTTCCATTTCACGAACCATCCTCCATTTCGTGGAGGTCCGGCGCACTATTCCTGGATTTTGCTGTTGTTTCTTGGAGTTTCGCCGCGCGCTTTCGTGGAGTTTCAACACTCATTTCTTGGATTTCTGCCGCCCGATTTCGTGGAGGTCCGGAGCTGCATAACAGGTAAATAACAGTAATAAAATCATTATTAATCAAAGTATTTACTGAATCAGATGTTCCTCCTGTTTTGAAATGATAAGAGCATTGACAAAAATTCTGGAATTTTTTTATAAAAACATCTCAGTGAACATGTTTATACACTCAAATGTGGCCATACACTTCGAACAATACATAAATTTGATTGTCTCTGATGAACAGAGGATCATTTTCGTCAAACAGAGCAATGCTCGCCGGAAGTGTTGGGAGGTGGCCGGAGTTGGGGGAGTTTGCTGACGACAGGGAGCATTCTGGTGGCCTGCAGAATTTCGGTGGCCTGCATATAAGATTCTTGGTGTGCACAAAGCCAATTATGGTGCACACGTAACAACGCCCTAAAAATACTGAATGGAGAAGGCTAGAATCAAAATAGAAATTGTCACTTTATAATATTCGACATACGTCGCCAGACTATTCGATGTATACTGATTTCACAAAATATGCACTGAGTAGTCAATGTACGTCAAATGTTGAAACATAATACATTGATTTCTATTTGACGTATACAACTAGGCCTTTATGATATTTAAGGAGGCAATAAATCTTTGTTCTCACATTCTTCTGTTCGAAACAACTCTTCATCTTCCCGCCCTCTTGCTCCTCGGTTTCTCTGAGGCTTTCTTACAAGCTAGACGAATGACCACCAAAATCAACACTGAGTTTAAGGTGGACATAGATTCATTCGACAATTATTAAGAATGATACAGGTGCATTGTGAATATCTTCAAGGAGAACAATCCGGGTACAAACATATCTGAACGAAGTAAAATCTATAGAGAAGAGTTATTACAGTTTCATCCAAGTGCCAAAGATAGCAGAAGAGACTTGTATTTATACAGTATCAATACAAAAAACAGTTGCACTTGTTTTCAGGATTGAACGAAATGAGACAGAAGAAATATTGATCGAAGATGATATGCTTCAGGTCTTATCAGTTATGAGATTCTCTGATAAAAAAACATCGAATATCTGAAGAGATGAGGTTGGTGCATAATATTGATTGTTAGTTGATATACTCGACAAGGTGATCTTGTGTAAAATTAAAACTCACAACATCATAACAGAAGAATAACTCAGATTTATGGAATTCCTGGTGTTGAAGAGAAAATTGATTGGAGTAAGTCTATCTTTCATCTAATTCAACAAAAGTTATTTCTTTCAATAATCCACTATGGCAGGATGTATTTCAAGCGGCCTGAACATGCCTCCGGGCAAACGCATATCTTAAGTTGTATTCATGAAATGGAAACAAAAGCTCTCTAAATCAAAGCCCTCAACTATTCTAAATCCCTCCTCTCCTATTACTTTGTCATCCGAATCTACTTCTATTCCAGATAAATGCCCTCTCCATCTCATATTCATGTTGTTTCACCTCCCTTTTCTCCTTCTCAGTCTCCATTTCCACTACCTCATCCGGTTTCCTCATCCCATCTCCCAAACACACTACTTTTCTGACTTGTTAACACCTATTTTTGATTCCATTTCATCCTCTCTTTTAAAAAAATAGATGAATTCTCTCGGCACTTGGCCAACATGCGTGACTATTTACAAAAAGATCTCTCTGATTTATCTGCCTCCATTACCTCTCTTGTTAAGTCTCATCTTGCCCCAATTACCAGGAATTCCCGATTTCATTGCTCAATGAAATCACAAAGGGGGAGAATGCCGACCAATTTAACAGGGTAATAATGCATGTTCTACTAAGGGTGAAGTTTCTATCAAGCTTGAAGAAAGTGTTCAAAGAGTTGAAGATGAGGTTGCAAGAGTTAGTAGGGTTGCATAGGAAGCTGGCAAGGAAGTTGGAAATGTTTTTGGTTCTCCCAAGGAAGCTGATAATACTGCAAAGAAACTTGGCAATATTGAAACTGAGAAAGGAAATACTGATATTGATACTAAGAAAGTTAGTGTTGTAAAGGAAGTTGTTGATATCAAGAAGGATAATGTCAAATCAAGGAAAAGGAAATGCCACAAAAGATAAAAGATCAGGTTGTTGGATGCATTCTTGCAGGGGGGAGAGGAAGAAACTCTGAAGTTAGACGATCGGGTGGCTGGACACATTCTTGCAGAGGAGAGGAAGAAGTTTTGGCGACGAATAATTATCTGTCTCTGAATTTGCTAAAGTGATATCTAATTCTGGTGGAAACTACCGTGGGAAATGCCTGAGACTAGGTTGTTTTTGATAGATATTTGTCTATAATTCTTCATTTCTACTTATAATTTTTTTTTATCTACAAGGGGAGCCTTGGTGCAGCGGTTAAGGGGTCTCCGTGTGACCTTGAGGTCACGGATTCGAGTCCTGGAAGAAGCCCCTTGCAAAAATGCATGGTAAGGTTTGCCTACATTTCACCCTTGTGGTGGGACCCTTCCCTGGACCCTCGCTGCGCGGGGATGCTTTGTGCACCGGGCTGCCCTTTTTTTATTTGTAAAATTCACTTAATCATTTTGTAAAATCTAATATATCAAATAAGAGGAGATTGTTGAGAAAAAACTCTTGATTTGTTATATCAGATTAATTAAGTGATTTAAGATATGTCCATAGTCTGTATAGAAAGACAAAGTCTGTTTTTACTTTACAGGTATCAGGCAGAAGTTCAAAATTGAATAGATATGCAAAGGCTGAAAGCAAATTTTTTGCGTGAAGCAATCGACGCACGTCGAGAACTATTTTCAGCTTACGCTGATTTATCCAGAAGTATACAGACAAAACTCAGAGCACGGAGTATAAGAAGTCGACATACGTCAAAAAGTAATAGACACAAAAGTAAGTCTTACGTTGATTACTCCACAAAAAACAGTTTTGAATTCTGAGATAAATGAAGTTGTGATCAAGGATATAATAAAATCATTTCTAGCAATTGTTGATATGAATAAGGAATTGATGTGATAATTCTATTAAAAGGAGAAGTTATAATTGGTAAATTATAGATTTGTAATAATCAAATCAAGAGAAGAATTCACGACAGAAGATATATATATATATATATATATATATATATATTGAAGGCTCTGCAAATAGGACTCCGATTCTCTCTTCTTTTTCTTCTCCAATTCTCTCAAGCTCTGACGTTCTTCTCTCGCTCTCTCAATCTTCTCGACTGCTACTTCTCTCATCCCATCTGAAGGGTAGCTGCCAGCTTCAGATCAAGAAAAGAAATTTTCTATGAATTCTTTCTTCTTCTCCATGAAAAGAATAGATCAGAGATTGGTTCAATGCTTTATTTATTCTTCATCAATCTTCAACAATCTTCAACAGTAAAAAGAGTTTTAAGAATTTCTCTCTAAGTGATTCAGTGGTGTGATTTTAAGAGTCTCTTTATCAAAAGACTCAGTGGTTCTAAAAGTCTTTTTATCAAAAGACTCAGTGGTTCTAAGAATCTTCTTATTAAAAGATTCAGTTAACTTGTTCTTCAAGTCTCCTTACCAAAAGGCTTTAGTCATTTGTGGATAGTGGATTCCTACTTTTGGTAGAAGAGAGGACGTACCCAATTTAAGGGGAACCTCTATAAAACTTCATGTGTCGTCTGGATGCTCTTGCTCTATAGTTAAATTTAATTTTTTATTATTTACTTAACAGCTTCATATAATTTGTGAATTTGTGCATTAGCTATGATTGATTGTGTAAAGATTTTTAAATACTATATTCATCACTTCTAAAGTAATTCTCAGTTATTTTTCCGCATTTTCAGCGGGTTCGTCCTCCCCGAAATTCATTAGAAACAAAATATTAATCAGCATGAGAACAAAGCTAATGTCCCTCCTATAATAAGAGGGTTTACTACTAAAAGAAAATACATAGGCAGTGCCATAACGATAACATGAACCCGTCAAATCATTTGGCCGTCGTGACTGAAGCACGTGCACAAGGTGCGTAAACCCGTGTATATCGCTGACCGGGGATGGGATCGCTCGTGTTCGTATCAAATTTTAACTTCCTTATAATCAATACAAACCACGGTCATAATATCATCACGAATAATTATACTAATAGCAATCAGACTATCGCTAATCTTATTATATCAATAATTCTCTTTTGCCTATTTATCCACCATTATCCAAATGTCATTCCTATTATATATATTAGCTTTTCCAACATACAATAAACTTGTGACAATTTCTAATGTTTTTTTTTTCCTTTTTTCCTCCTTTCCATTTAATTTCTTGTAAATAAATAGTGTTTATTATTCTTCTTTTACACATTGTCAAACAATACAAAATTTAGATATGAAATCCTCGAACACCATGTAATAAATATAATCATTGTACAACACGTACTTCGTCGAGATTAGAAATGTCTGAGGACAACACAGAAGAGCTCGCCCACCTGGGGCGGAGCGAGTACAGAAGAACTCGCCCACTTGGAGCGAGTACAGAAGAGCTCGCCCACCTGGGGCGAGTACAGAAGAGCACGCTCACCTGGGGCGAGTACAGAAGAGCTCGCCCACCTGGGGCGAGTACAGAAGAGCTCGCCCACCTGGGGCGAGTACAGAAGACCTCGCCCACCTGGGGCGAGTAAAGAAGACCTCGCCCACCAGGGGCGAGTACAAATTTTCACCTCGCCCGAAGGGCGGCTATTTGAAGACCACCCCGTCAAAAGGCGGGAGCCGCTATCTGCAGTCCATTTCAGAAGGCGGGGGCTGCTATTCGCAGTCCATTTTGGATTTGCCTATAAATAGGACCCTGAGGCACAAGTAGAGGAGACCTTCACCCCCCCTATGGTGGGCGAGTACATTGTCTACCTCTCTTGTGCCAATCTCGGCATTGGCTTTAGGAGGGGAAGTACCTATAAAATTCTGGGTAGGTGGCGGAATCTCCTCGCTGCAGCACGCGGGTCTTGTTTATAGGCAGTTCGGAATTGTTCTTTATGTTCTCTAGCTTCTTATCACCTTGTCCCACGTGGGTCGATCACTAAACGAGTAGCCTTTGGCCACCCCCAAGTCTTGAACAGTTGAACCGGTATCCGGGTTTCAACAATCATAATATTAGATATTAAGCCTAGACAACCACCCATGCTTACTTTTCTCCGCAATTAACTTAACTTGTGGCATGCTGCTTCGCGTAACGTCCTAGCCTAGATACCCATTAGCTAATAAAGGGAAAAATAAATTGTTAAGATTACATCATATTAGAAGATAGGCGGCCAAAGCATTACCTAAATGAATGGAATAATAGTCCATTAAACTATATGTTTGTAACAACCGTTAAAGGAGGAACTATAGACAAATATCTTTTTTCACAATTGTTGCTTCATTTTTCACACTAAAAGAATCTTTGATTTGAAAGATGATATGGCTGGAAAAACATTAACTATAAAGGATACTAAGCACTTAAGAAAACTAATTGAATTTTGCAATTAGAATGTAAAGATCATAATAAGGATGAGAAGAGCTTGCCTTGAGTGACATGTCATCAATACCCTTCGATGTGAGAACAACATTAGCTCCTGCCTTGAGAATTTTGTCAATACGCTCTTTGGTTATATCTGATTCCCTAAAAGAAAAAAGTAATATAACAATTCAGGATCATGTGATAATTATGACAGTTAATGACAATACAATCACATTATGTTTACATGAATCTTAATCCAATAAATTAAATTTTGATGTGAGATAAATTTAGTATCACTCTTCAGCAAGAGACATTAATGTTACAGCGCCTCAAAGGTAATCTTAAGATTTGAATCTGAAGTAGTGTTACCATTCTTTATGAAATAATTAAAAAACTCGCAGGTCGCACGATTTCAAAATAAATCCTAAGCTTGGATTTTTTTATTTAAATAACTGAAACAGCAAATAAGCCTAAGCACAGTCAATAAACAATTTCCAAATGGAGAAAATGAGTCAGAAAGAAGAAAAACATAAAAATAAAAGAGATGCGGGGAACATTATGGGTTACTATAAACATTCATAACAAACTAACAAAGTAATCATGTTGCATTTCACTAGACCACTTTGACAACAGCAGTTTTATCCCCTAAATGTTCAGTTTATTTCCTTGATGACATAGTTACAAATATGACCCGTCGGGCCCACAGTTGTCTCATCAGCGTTGTCATCATAATCTAGCTCATGTTTATGGTCTATGAAGTCATAAGTGGCATTTCTGTAATTTCAATGTATGTCCACTATGGGGAGAGTCATTTGAGTATCTTATTGTTTTGTTAGGCTCTCACAAAAGAGAAGAGCTCATTGGGGGATCCTGCCCTCAAGAGTTGGATATCGAGCATGCTTCTATATACCGCAATTTTGATTAATCTACCTCTTGTTGGGATCGACGATAGCGATTAACTATCAACTTGTCCGACATGCTCACCCAATTCGGGTTCAATTTTGAACCCTAACAGTAGGCCCGCCCTTCAGCTCAGCACCTTTCTTCCGTCAGTAGACGCCTCCATCCTCACCTTCCGCCTTCATCCTCACACACGATCCCGATCAACATTGTCCTCCCACGTGCTACCGCATCCGTCCTCCTAGCGACGGCCCCTACGCACTTCGTTCTGTCCATCTGACTCTGCTTCCACTCCTTCAGCCCGATCGACACTGTCGGACATCCACCGCACCTATTTCAATCTTCTACCGCCGAGTCCACGGCCTCCCCACAATTAGTTTGGCATCTTCCACTACATCCGAAGATTTTCTCCTTCTTCCCTCGGTCGTTGCATCTCGCAGCTCTAGATCGCTCCAGCGGTCATCCCTGACGTCTTTGTCCAACCACTCTCCTCTCACCTTTCCCTACACCATTCCAGCGTCATGCTCGGGCACTACCGCCTTTCTTTACACACACTCTAGCAGCGGCTCCCCAAGCCTACTAACAACCAGTCTTCCCCTTCGTCTCCTCCGTTTCGCGCCAACGACTCGCTTGGATCGACTCGAAGCTCGGTAAGAATATCTCACTATCCTCCTTCACGAGCTCACAACCACCGCCTACAACCGTCAAACGACATCTCAACCTCCTCCGCCGCCCCCTATGTGCACATCGTTGACTGCATTGGTTCCTACATCTCGATGTGAACATTCACCCAGCCCATCTCTGTCGAATTGAGATTCCATTATTTGACGGTACCAACCCCCTTGGTTGGATGCCCGCACCAAACAATTTTTCGACCTCCCGTCCACACCCTCCAACCAGAAAGTTCCCGAGATGACAATCTAGATGGAGGCCATGCACTCCACTTGGTGCATTGGACGTGATAAAATGTCATTGATCACACCTATCCCACATTGAAGGAGGAACTCATCCGCCATTATGACACGCGTCAAGCGGACAATGCGTACGACCACCTCAGCTTCGCTCGTCAGTTTGACACCGTCGTGACTTACATCACGGAGTTCATCGAGGTCGCCACACACGTCATTGGACTCTCCCCTGAAAATTATATGGAGAACTTCCTAGCGGGCATGCATCAACTCATCCGCGCCCGCCTTCAGGTCCACAACTCATCTACTCTCTTCGGCGCCATGAAACAAGCTCGTTGTTTTGACGAGGAACTCTACATGGCCCAGTCATCCTCCTCTACTCGAGCATCCCCACCAACTTCTGCCATAGCCGAAACCCATCTACAAATCCGTCTCATGGATCATATGCCTCCACCTGGACCTCCGTTGATTGGCCCGCCAGATCCCCCACCACACAAACACTTATCATACCAGGAGTACCTCGAGCTTCACCAGAATGGCCTCTGTTTCCGTTGTCGCCAGTCCACACACATGGACTTGTTCATGTTGCTCGGTGATGAAGACGACGATCCCGACTTTGCGAACTTGGATCCTCTGACACTCGTTGCTAACCCCTACGGGCCTCACCAAGCATTGTCATTGTAGTCTCGCTCGTGTCTATGGTCTATGTAGCCATACATGGCATTTTTGTAATTTCATTTTATGTCCATTCCCTCCTATATAAGGGAATAAAGGAGAATCATTTGGTTGGAATCATTGTTTTGTTAGGCTCTCATAGGAGAGAAGAGCTCAAAGATGGCTCATGCCCCCAAGAGTTGGATACCAAGCATACCTCGATATATTGAATCGCAATTTCAATTAATCTATTTCTTGCTGGGTTCGACTATAACGATTAACTACCAAAAAGGTGAATTATCCTTTTGATATTGTATCGTAGTTTTGCCCCTAAATATTCATTTTTTTTTCCGAGTGACATGTTACTCTCTGAGAAGGTGCATGTGTCTTTTTACCTAATGATCGTTAGTCAACTAAAGTCCAAACTACCTAATAACAGCTTGCAAGTCCCTCAAAAGTTAGTGATGAATGTTTAAGGAGAAAATGCATGACCGGACCAAGGGTCCATTTGGCTTGCATTTTTAGAGCTACTGCTTTTGCAACATCCAAGCCAAACAGTGCTTTAGTAGCCACGTTTCCAACAACTCCTACCAAAAACAACGGTGTGTCGCCCAATCTCTCCCGTGCACCTAGCCCTGTGTTTGTGCAATGGTAAAAACAGTATCTGCATGCAAAATATTGCATTTGCCCTTCAGCTACTCATGTGCTTGCCTTTTCTTTCTCGCACAAGCACTCGCCACAAGCCATTGTGGTTCCTTCTCCGCCGCTCAAGCTCCATTCTTCAACGTTGTTGACGCTCCCTTTCCTCTCCTCTATTGAAACTCATTTCTTCTCCGCCACTGGAATGGGGAGGGGTATAGAAGACTACCATGAAACCTGCAAATCGACAGTCCCATGTTCTTCTCCTCTGAAGTAACCCTTTTCTTCTCCGCTGTTGAAGCTCCCTTCTTAAGCCATGGTTTTGAACATCTGTTTGTTCTTTCGAGGTTTCAAACATTTCTCTCTTCCTAATGCTCGTGCTAGGTTCCAATAAATTAATTCTTTTTACTGGATTCAAAAAACATATTTTGTATAGTTCTAATTAACAATATTATAAACTAACTTAAACAACAATTTATTTCTACAACAACAACAACAGAACCCATATAGTCCCCAATCATTGGGGGTATGGGCGGGGGAAGATTGGAAACAGACCTAACCTTTGGCACTATGCTACAGATGAAAAAAAAAATTACATTTAAGCTCGTCATAGAAAAAACTTATGATACCAAAAATCTCATTGAAATTTGTATATCATGAACTTTGGAATACTGTGATAATTTGTCTCCTATAGATTATAAGCCAATCCGCCAAGTCAATTTTAACTTTAAAACAGTTATGAAGTTTTAGGCAAATAAATTTTGTTCAAATCAGATCTTTTATTAATATTTCTCCATGTACAACAATGGCTAAATAAGAGGAAGTTCAGTTATTATTATTAAGCATTAACCACACAATTATTCCTCCAAATAAGCAATATAGTTTCTCTGTTCTCAACTGTATGGGAAACAGAGTTCTTTCAAATAGTTCTCATTTTTCCACCGGAGTGTCCACAGCTTAGTTTGCCACCACAATTATACATCACTGCTCTTATCGATATTGCATCTGAACCTAACAGAGCCCAAGTGGTTAAGAAAGGATGGTGACAGCAAATCAGACTTGTAGGGGAAACAATGACATACATAAATAAATTAAGCAGCATGTAAGGAGATCAACAACAATAGAAGATGCAGGTAATAGATAGCACTACACTGCAGTAGCAAGCATTAGAGAAATCAAAACACAGTATGGTCAGAACAAAGGGACCAAAAATATCAATATACCTATCAATAAAATGTTTAAAATTTGAGATCTGAGTAGTATGTTTTCCTCAAAGAACAAACATAACCACTGTTAACAAAATAAGAAGCATGATAAAGGTTCTGCAAGGCATGATTAGTCACAAGAAATAACAAACTATATAAGGATAACATCCATACGAATATAGGCGATCAAATCCATACAACATTGCTGAAATAAATTACACAATACAACTAAACTCATGAGCGAGGGACCGTAGGCGAAAGTGTCATTGTAGGAGCGGTGGTGGCTATCTGGTGGGGTGAAGGCTGCTGTATGGTGGCTTTTGGAGGGGGTTTAGGGCTATTTCTGGACTGGTTTTTGGTGGAGGGGGTGTAGGGTGTGCTAGGTTAGGATTCTCGTGGAGGAGAAGGGCTGGACATGATGTTTGGGGACAGTAAATGGGCTGCCAAACCTTGGATTGGGCCTGGATCGCTCGGCTGGATTGGGAGAATTAAGAGAGGGGTCAGATGAGGGGGATATTTGGTGGCTGGGCTGCTGGTATGCAGCAAGAGGGAGGCTGCTGGGCTTTCAGGACGGTGCAGTAAGGATAATGGTAGTGATCGGTCAGAGTGTAGATGCAGAGAAATGGGAAGGATGGCTGTTTGGTGGTGGACTAAGATGTTCGAACAGAAGAAGAGGTTTGGATGCAGTATTTTTAGAGGGAAAATGGGGGGGCACTGCTGATTTTGAGAAGATTTAGTGGTTATCTGCTGTTTTAGAGGGAAACAGAGAATGGCTGTTGTTTATGCGGTGAAAGGGATTGGATACCATGGAGTCGGCACCGCGAGAAGGCTGGATTCCGGGAAGAAACTCTCCAAAATCTGCTATACCTCATGACAGCTGCCCTTACATTTTATTTATAATAAAACATGCCTTAGGGCAACCATCTTCGACGGCTATGATTGGTCGTACACAATGGTTGTCCGATTTGACTAAATAAAATACTAAAAAATAAAACAAATACATGAAAAATAACGAAGAACCAATCTAAACAAAACCGCGGACTCGGATCATCCATCGGGTAACGCCAAATATGGCATGTGACATATCAACTCCGAACGGTCTCAAAACTCGTGCCCCGCCATCTGATTGATCCTCATCAATATGTAAACTAACAATAACAAAAAGTGAGTTCTAAAACAAAATATGAAAAATAACAACAAAAATTGAGTTCTAAAAACAAAATATGAACGCTAACAGCAACAAAAACTGAACTCTAAAAACAAAATATGAAAACTAACAACAACAAAACTGAGTTCTAAAAGTTTCATCAATAGATATGCCCACGAAGACAAAGTGATTAGCTTCAGTATGTAGAATAAAGGTAAGGTGTAGATGTACAATGGGATGATATATAAATTATCAACTAAGAGCACCAAAAAAGGTCAAGTATATCTATCATGTACTTTAAACAATAATGCATCTTAGACAAATCAAATAGCTCAATTCAACTCTTATGTGTTATCCTGTGAGAGGACAATTTTTTTATCGTTTCTTCAGCATCAACGATGGGATCAAATAGTTTATGCTATCTATCAGATGGTGTCAGATTGAAATCGGATAACATAATCAGGTCAATATGAATTTGATCAAAAAGAATCAATCGGGAAGTATATCAAACTAAAACTAATTATCATCAATAGCAATATCCTAATTTTTGGATCGACTATTCTGTATGATAAAATTTTAAAAAGAAAAAAGTGAATTAAATAAACAAATGTAGTAGAATATTTCATGTTTCCTGTTCAATGATTCTAAATACAAAACAATGAACCTTTTAGTTCCACTTTTCTTGAGATGACCTGATACACATGCATACTTAATATAGACTGACAGCAAAAGCATTACAATAATTACCTTTGTCGTATTTTTTCGAGCTCTCTGGGATCCGACACTAAGACTTGAATACCCATTTGCATTTTCGTCTTCTGCAGGTTGAAATCAAGGCAAGCAATTTTAGCTGGAGCAACTCTACTTGGCATTCCTTGAGCAGCACGGCCTGTATTCAGAGCATATCCATTCAACAAGTAGCTATCTCTGGCACTCTTCCCATGAGCTTTTAAAATGTTTATGCCCTATCCAAATGAAAAGGTATAGTTAAAAGAATGTTGAAGACAAGGAATAGAAAATACAACTGTATTTAAAATAAAATCAATAAAATACAGCAAAATATTTGTAGCATATTTTCATACAAAATATAAGAATATAACAAAGTAACTAACATATGCTTTCATATTTGGGATAGCTTGCGTATAATCTAGGCTGGAGCAGCAAAGACAAGCATCGCATTTCAAAGCCTAAGCTAACCACCGCAAACTCATGGAACATGTTAAAAGGTACCGGGTAAAGAGAAGCTCAGAAACAAGTCTCATGTTCGTCAAGCTTTGCCCAAAACCCAAAGCCTATACACTTGAAAAAAGGATGTGATGGAAAAATCTTCTTTTTTTAAAGGCGTACAGGCATACCCTTCTATGTGAAGGTCGTAGGTATGTGTGCACGCACTCATTCTCTAAGGATTTGTAAAAGTGTGGTATGTGCGCACACATTCTATAGCGTTTTCTAGGGCCAGACTACATAAGTCTATGAAGCTTAAATGCTCATATGAACCGTGCATAAGCAAAATTGAATAAACTCTAAAGAAAGACAAAAACAACCATCAGAAGAAGAATAGAAATTGAAAACAGGTAGACTAATGACAAAAGGCAAAAGGCAAAATGAGTATTAGCCTTCTCCGGTGCAAAACTTGACGCAAATTAACTCCACAGGTAAATAAATATATTTTGAATTTTATCTTTACTTCAGCAATTCAAAATATTATGCCTTTCATTTAAGCAAATGTTGTATGTTTATAAAGATTATCAAGCCATACCCCCATTGCCCTATAAAAGGAGGCTATGACTTTAGATCTAGTATGCATTATTTAATGAATCAAATTATTTTCTATTTGTATTCTCTCTCTTGCTCCTCCCTCGCTGAGTTTTTTTTCTTCTAGAGAGGTAAGTAAACAACCAGCGGACACTGAAAGAAGAAGAAAACAAGAACACAGAGCAGTCTAACTGGTGGGAGAGAAGCAGAAGACAAAAAGAGCACAATCGCATGCACAATGCAAACTAGATCAGCTCAAATCAGAGATAGAAATTAGAATTTATTTATCAATTGTTACTTCAACATTTAGGATATTATGACTTTTATTTAAAAACATATTGTAAATTTTCATTATGAATTCTAGTTATTTCTTAATTTGTAATTATAAACCCATGTCCCTTGTCCTACAAAATGAGGCTATGGTTTAGACTTTAGATCTAGGTATGCATTATTGATTTAAATTATTGTATGTTTTCATTATGAATTCTAGTTATTTCCTAATTTCTAATTATAAACCCATGTCCCTTGTCCTACAAAGTGAGGTATGGTTTAGACTTTTGATCTAGGTATACATTATTGAATGGATCAAATCATCATTTATCTACATTTTCATATTATCTCTCCATCTCTAAGTTTTTCATTCACTCCTCGTCACACAATAGTCATGCTTTTGTAGGTGGTCGCACACAAACCTAACAACACACTCTTCTAAAGGCATGCCCACATACAATCCAAATGGTGCGCAAAAAAACACTAAACTTCATGTAACCTGGCATTGAAATGCAAATAACAAGGCAATTCATAAATCCCAAAGCCATTGGGAAATTGCAAGCCACATGTTCATTGCGTACATCTTTAAGCGTTCAGCCAAACGCCACGCCATGCTAGCCCTCGAGAACAGAAAATCAATAATTAGAATTTCTGATGCCTCTTTATAACAACAAACTCAATTTCCAATGTATAAGGAAGAGAATCATATGCCCACTTGAGAACAGCTACATTAGAAAGATCATAATCACTCAGCAGTGTGATCATAATCACTCAGCAGTGTGATCATAATCTCTCTCTCCCTTTTTCTATCTATCTGATCCTCTTGCCGCTCTCGCCCTAGCCGCACACCGCACGTTGCATCGACGCCGTTCTCCACCGGAATCCCTCCTTTCCTCGCCAGTCCCCTTCCATCGCCGAGATAGGTTCACGAGGATCCAGAAAGGGGAGCTCCAACCTCCCCCAGGACTTTTGATTCGCTCGGCAACGAACCCGATCCCAAACGGGGGTCTCTATCAACTTAGTATCAGAGTCGACGTCCACCGCTGAGGGCCCTCCGGCACTGTTGACCGCCGACGCTCCTCCCGCGCACAGGAAGACAGTGCGCGACTCCGTTCTGCCCACTCGGGCACGCGGAGCCGTCCGACCAGTTGCATGCGCCTACTGCACGAACTCCTGCTCTAGTACAACCACTTCTTCTGGGTTGCCTCTCTGTCTTCGCAGACTTAAGTAAGGACAGCACCGGAATCCTCACCACTCTCGTCCACGCCCTTCGTCCTCCGGCACCAGCTACAATGGACGAGGACGGCCTTACCTTGTCTCAGATCTTGGAATCGTTTCAAAAAAAGATGATGGCAAACAACACTGCCATCCTTGAGGCCACCCATGATCGGAACGACGTCGTCCCGCCACCACCAAGCGCTGTTTCCGGCTCCTCCCACGACGAGCCAGCCTTCCAACACCGACCGGAAATTTTCTACCCCCCCCCCCCCCCCCGCTCCGACGGAAGTGGTGTCCCCCGCTATGGGAAGATGTACTTTCACCTCTTTGACAGTTGCGAGGACCCCCTGACTTGGCTTACGTGCTACGAACATTCTTTTGCCAACCAACGCAGAGGATTGGATCAATGTTGCATCCTTTCACCTCGTGGGCTCAGCCCAATTAAGGTTTTCCGAGCTGCAGCGGGAAAAACCTCATTTGAGATAGGAGAATTTCAAGGTCAACTACAACCTCTTATTCGGTCCGCCCCTTCGCAACAACCCCCTCGGCGACCTCATCACTCTCAGCCAGATAGGAACCGTTGACTACTTAGAGCAGTTTCAGGTGTTGCTCGCCCGCACCCCCTCAGTCTCACCAGCACATTAGGTGCCCATCTTCACAGCGGGCCTCCACAAGCGTTTGCGTCTGGATGTGGAGTTCCAGAATTCGCCGGACCTTGGTACCGCCATGAGCCTCGTGCGCGTCTGTGAGAAACGTATTTTGATGGATCGGACACACCTGGGGTGTCGTAGTGGTGATGAACCTTCCAAGGGTTTCAGTGCTTCCCCCTCCAAGTCTAGCAGTGGGCCTGGTAAGAGCAAGGAGGGCGACAAATCGGTTGCGATCCGTCGCCTGTCGACCCAAGAAATGACTGACCGTCGGGCGAGGGGCTTCTGTTACAACTGTGACGAAACTTACAATCGTGGACATCGATGCAAGCGCCTCTTTTGACTGGAGATCGAGGACCCCTCTGACGAGGACACAACGGATGATGATCTGGGGGACCATGAGATATCTCTACATGCTATGGACGGACCCCATGCGGGGGAGACGATTCAGCTCCTAGCACCCTCATGGATTATGGTAGTATGCACAGTTTCATCAGTGAGCTCACAGTACGCCGCCTTCAACTCTCTGTGACCCATCGGCGCCGCCTCAGCGTTGCAGTACCCATTGGCAGTGCGACAGCTTGCACAGAAGTTTGTCGAGTTGTTCTTATCGTCGTCAAGGGCTACCATTCTCAGGTGAATTATTTTGTGATTGCCTTTCGGGTACCTCCTGACATTCTTGCCTCTTGCAAAAATACAGGGTAAGGTTTGCCTATATTTCACCCTTGTGGTAGGACCTTTCGCCGGACCCTCGTTGCGCGGGGATGCTTTGTGCACCAGGCTACACTTTTTTTGCCCTTCGGGGCTTTGAGTCTATCATAAGGGTCTGGTGGTTGTGAACCTTGGGACCCCTTCTGCAGGATTTTGATACCCTCGCAATGACATGGGGATGTGGCCCCCACCCGACAGTATGGCAGGGTTACTTGGCGGTCGCTTTGTGGCGGACCTTTTGGCGTTAGTTGTTAAAAGCGTGCCTCGGGCGCGCCTAAGGCTCCAGGCTCAACAGGCTCAGAGGCTTGCGCCTTCGTGCGCCTTTTTTGCGCCTTTGGAGTATAAAAGGCGCGTCTGAGAGCGGTTTCTGTAAGAACTCAATATTTTTTGCATGATTTAGTGTTTGTGAAACACAATCGAGTGTTAAGACTTAGATATGATGTAAACGATCATATTAATTCTATTTTTTAAGAGTTATAAATGATAGTAATGAATGATTAATGAGTAGAATAGATGAAAAATCTGATCAAGAAGATGAACTGATGTTTGATGCTTATTTTTTTAAATGAATGTGGTTGCGCCTTGTCTTCGTCAGGCGCGCGCCTGCGCCTTGAGCCTTGCGCCTAGGCTCCAAGACCCCTTTGCGCCTTGGTGCGCCTTGGTGCGCCTTGGTGCGCCTTGGTGCGCCTTGTGCCTTTAATAACTAAGGGCGCAGGATGACCCTACAAAGCACACGGATCTCATTGTCCTCTCCAGGAGTTCAGTGACACAATGATTTCCCCGACGGGCCTACCTCCTGACATTCTTGTCGGTACCCATGGAGCAAACCCATGAAGGAGTCTGAAAGACACTTTCGTGCATTCGGGTTGAATTCTTATGGCAGGGGCTCGACGGGCCTTTTTGGTTCAGACCGACCCTACAGGGCACACGTATCTCGTTGTCCTCTTCCAGGAGTTCAATGACACATTGATCTCCCCGGCGGGCCTACCACTTGACATTCTTGTCGGTACCCATGGAACAACCCATGAAGGAGTCTGAAAGGCCCTTCCGCGCATTCAGGTTGAGTTCTTTTGGCAGGGGCTAAAGCGTCGCGTGCGAGATTTTTATGCCACCTGTTCCGGAGGTCAACGCAGCAAGGCGGATCACTTACTTCCAACGGGCCTCCTTCACCCTCTTTCAGTGTTAACACAACTTCTCGGCACCCATTGATAAAGACTTACAGACCTGCGACCAGATTCTCACCCTCGGCCGTGAGCTCCACCTACCGACACAGGCACGCATGGAGGCCGCCTACAACTGGGGTCCCCGCGAGTTGTTCTTCACACCAGGAGATTGGGAGTGGTTGCAACGCCCTCCATACCGCCAAAACTCCATCGCCAAGGGCCCCTACCACAAACTGGGCCCACCATTGTACGACCCATTTGAAGTTTTGCAACGCATCGGAGATGCGGCATACCATATCCAGCTCATGCACGATGCCTAGATTCGCAACGTCTTCCACGTGTCTCAGTTGAAGCCGCTCATTGGACTGCCACCACCAGAATCCTTGGTTCAACTTTCACCACAGCAGAACGACAAGCTTGATGACGACGAGGGCAGAGATGTTACGGATCCACGTTGGGGAGTCACATACCAGTGTCGCGCCAAAACGCGCAAGGGTTAAAATTAGCGTTGTTCGCACTTCTATTCGTCCCTTTTATTTTGTGCTTTTATATTTGTCGTACTCCCTAATTTACCTCACATGATGTTAAGCCTAGTAGGGGCAATTTCGAAACTTGATGGTTGCACTTGGGCCCAACCGGTTATAGGGAGGGGCTGCTTGGAGTAAGGATATGCAAAAGTTTAATCAAGTTCCTCTCTCTTCTCTCTCTCCCTCTTTTCAATATATCTGATCCTCTCGCCGCTCTCACCTTAGACGCACACCGCACGCTGCATGGACGTCGTTCTCCACCGAAATTCCTCCTTCCTCGTCGATCACCTTCCATCGCCGAGATAGGTTCACGAGGATCCAGGAAAGGGAACTCCAACCTCCTCCAGGAGTTCTGCATCACCCGACCACAAACTCGATCCCAAACAGGGGTCTCTATCAGATAGGAGATGGACAGAAGGAAAAAAAATCATAACCTTCTGATGTAGACTATTAAAATAGATCAGCCTAGATCAGAGATAAAAATGGGATTTATTTCAATTATTTCTTCAACATTTAGGATATAACGTTTTTTCTATAAACTGTTGTTGTATTTTGTGATGGTTAATAATGTTGTTTTTAATATGTAATTATCAACGCATTGCTCTTGTCTGTAAAAGTAGCTTATGGCTTACATTCAGATCTGTATTAATTATCCTCTATTTATATTCTCTCACGCAAGAATTATTTTTACTTACTCAATTGCGCATTAGTACACACTACACCATGTGGTTCCGCCCTCATGAGACCTAACATAGTCCTGCTAAGTCATGCCTCCTTGCAAACCAAGATAAGCATGGGTCATCAAAAGAAGAGAAAGGGACTTCAAAATGAGACCGAATATCATGTAACCTGAGGCTAAATATAAGCAACCCAAGGCCCGCCCACACAACCCAAATCCATACATATAAGTTCATAAGAAACACCAGCCTCCTATTCATTGTACGCATCATGAGGGGGTAGCCGAACATTATTCACTCCCTTGAAAAAGAAAAAAAAATCGAGGTCGAATTTTATACTTTATTTTTTTATGTGACTCAAAAGATAAAAAACACAGCGAATTAGTGGCTTAAAATATTCCCAAGTTACCATTTGGTGACCTAGGCCTTTCAGATGAGCATTCTCCATGCCAAGGTATAATTGCTAAGATTCTACTAGGGAAACATGACTTTATTGTGAGTGTCATACTCAAATACTGTCTCCAATTGATCAACCTTATGTTTCATGCTTCTACACTAATTGTCTCATCATGACTAGGAATATCTACCTTAGCTTCTGCCTTGAAAGACTATTTCATCGTTCAATTTTCTAGGTAACAACACATCCTCATCCCTCATCTTCACTCATGTTACCAACATTTACTTGTGGGGCATTTGTTGGTGTGTTCATGGAAGGAGGAGGGTGTGTTTGGTTTACTCAAGCCTAGTGTATTATTTGAATATTAGATTTTCACCACTCCATCATGGTGGTCATTTGTTCTGTCAAACTAGCAATCTGCTAAGCTATTTTAGGCAGAGAATCACTTTCAGTCAATGGAGTATTTGATTCTTCTTTTTCTTTCGTGACTTTCTTTGAAAATTCACGGAAATAAATAATGGTCCTAAATCTTCATATCCTTTCTTTATTCGTATCATGCGCCAAGGAATTGTACTTTGTGAGAACTTGATTCAATGTCTAATATCTTAATTTTATGATAAAGCCTCCATTAAGATATTAGAAAGGATATGGAGATGTATTAGGTAATTGGAGGATCATTAGGGCCCAATGATCGAATAAAAAATACTTCATATTATTTTCCACTCCAAACAGCAATGATTTCTTGGATGGTCCTTAAAATTATTGTGAAGGATAGTCTGATATTTCTCCTCCTCTACTAGTGCCTCAGCCAAAGGTCCTGGGATGCATTTGAGAGAGATGGCAGAAACGGGAGGCAGTACCTAGAAGTGATAGAGATCCAGCGGCTGGTCGAGGCTTGGAATCTTTCGAGCCAAGGGCTTGCAGTCATTTCAGGGTTGGTTTGCGATTGTTTTGTGTGTCGGTGACTGCTTGGAGCACTAATACGGGTTTGACCACAAGAATGAGAGGAGAAGAAAGGAAGATTCGAAAGAGATTGCATTAGACTTATTTTCAGGTTTAATGTCTCTAATTGCGCTAATTACATCAATCATGATTCTAAGAAAATCCAAAAAAAAAATAAAGACATTTGAGAGAACAGTGATAACAGCATCTTTAAAGTGGGTGTTTTTTAAATCTTTTAATTTATTTAACATCAAACTAATACATGAAAAAGTAATACAAAAATATAAATCATTCATGGCTGCAAAAAGGACTGGGCATAGCTAAGCCGGCCAGCAATCCTAAAAGGCATCCGGTGGCCTAAAGTTCTTCAATTGATGTTGCTCCTCAGGCATCCGATTGACCATCTATCTTCTAATCGCATCACTGAGCGACTATAATATATTTGATTTACACAAACTTTGGCTTCGTTTGGTTGGGCGGCAGGACGTCGGTGCGGGAGCAGCCACCACCGCAAGGCGGGAAAACAAAAGCCTCAAAGGTGCGCGCGGCGGCGTTTGCTCCCTCCCTCCCTCCGCGAAACGGAGAAAAGGCGTCATTCCCAGCCGCAGCCCTCCACCTCCGGCGGTGTTTGCCTTTATCCCCGAACACAATCCTAATTCTTTTCTTTTTAACTAGTTGGGTAACTCAAACGAATTTGCACAAAATCACAAAAATGTAAAATTACTTGATATACTATCAGAAACTAAAATATGTCAAACAAGATACCCATGCAACATTCTAAATGTACTGGGAGGAATTTATCCTATAATTAAATGGAAAAATGTACAGAATCCTATAATAACTCAGATTTCCAATCAATAATTCTACTATACTATCAGTTGTGTGAGGAAAAACATTTGTCTTGAGAGAGTTAACCTTGATAGGATACTTCACTTCTCCTCTCGCATTTGTTGTCTTTACGGCTTGAACAGCATCTACAGCCTAAACAAAAATGTGTTATTAAAGCAAGAATATAATAAATGAAACACAATTATAAGTTTAACAAGAAAGCTACAATAAAAATAGTTGAAAAGTTCTTAAATAGAGCTATATAGATCCTCCCTAAAAACATATTAGGTGTATGGTTGTGCATGCGTGAGTGCGTGCTTGCTAGGGGGAGGGGGAAACCGTGAACCGAACCGCTAAGGCAACTGTTCTGCAAATTAGAACCAAAATCGTACTTGGTTTGACCGGTTCCAGTTCTGGTTCCGGTTCCAGCATAATTTTTGGAACCGTCGTGTTAACGGTTCCGGTTACGGTTCAACAAGAACCAAAACCAAACCGGTCACTAACGGTTCGGTCCGGTTCTATGCGGTTCGGTTCGGTTCCAATCGGCTCCAATCGGTTTCAACCAGAACCAAAACCAAACTTGGCGGAATGAATGTCTTTACGGCTTGAATTTCGCGTTGCACCAAGGGGAAGTACTTTTTGTATAATATATAGTAAGTCGGGCTGAAAGTTTAAAACTGAAACCGCAAAACGACAAAATTGCACCAGACCGCGCCGATTTTAAAAATGCAAAGATCACGATCGTGTAATGTTGATGCAATGTTCATGTGTCTGAAGATCACGACTCAACATAAGGTAAAGAACTTTGAATTATTGCTCTTGAAATCTTATTTTACAATTAAAATTTTGTTTGAAAAATATATTAGTTAATTCAATTTGACTAATTCATTAGCTACAATTAGATTTGTCTTTAATAATTACTATTAAATAGTAGTTGTATATCTTCTATATTTTTAAAACAAAATATTTCAGAAAAATATATGAGTAAATTTGAAAATACATTATATGACTGTATAAAAACAGAAAGTACACCGCAAAAACCGACTCCAAACCGCACCAATGTCAAACCACACAGCACGGTTTTGGTGTTGTGCGATTTTGTTCAATCAAAAACCGACCTTTTTTGTTGTGATTGCGGTTTGGGTTATAATAATAATAATAAGTATAGATATTGCGGTTTCACCCACAATAGTAATTATAAATATTATAGATATATTATTAAAAAAATAACAATATTATAATAATATTAATAATAATAAACGGGTGGCGGTTTGGTTCTGCTTCGGTCCGGTTCAGATCGGTTCTAAAAATCTTGAAACCGCTTGAGACTCGTATATTGCGGTTCCGGTTCCGGTACGGATAATAAAATGAAAGAACCACACCCGGACCAATGTTGTTCACGGTTCCAAAATTCAAACCGGACCCCAAATAATTCGCGAACGGTTCGGCCCGGTTCGGTGCGGTTCCGATTTGGTTTTCGGTTTTCGGTTTTAAGTGGCAGCTTTAACCAACAAGGTCAAACCAAAAAGTCAATAATTCAACAATAAAGCAAATACATACTTAAATGCAACCAAAGATAACATGAAACTGAATGAGTATTAAAGTTAAAATATATCATATACTTTTATTGGAAACAGGAAAGCAGTTGTGTTAATGAAACATCTTTAAAGAAGAAAACTAGATCCAAGTCTTAGTAATGATCTCAAAATGTACCATGGTCGATTCATGGAATGGACCGCCACAAGACTTTTCTTACTTCCATCACTACCTCTTAATCCCCTCCCTCTATATAGTGTCTTGCACAATCTTTGTATCTTTTGCATTTTCCCAAAAACATGCAGCAGCTTGCTACCCCTCTCTCTCCTCTTGTGCATATATCGTACATATATCATTCTATCAATGTAAAAATTTGTTGTGCAAATAAGAATGTGTTGTGCCAAAACCAGCATTCTACAGTAGATATGAGCTTTTAAACTTGGGTTATACCAGAGGGCTTTGTTTCTTCCTAGAAGATCATGAGTGGGTTACACTTGCTGATACGAAAACGACCTCCTGAACACATGTCCTCTGCATATGTAGCCTAAAGGCATTATCGTAATTTGTATGTCCGACTCCCCTATATAAGGGAGTGGTAGTGAGCCTTATTCTATTTACTTGGATCATTTTAGGCTTAGGATCTTTTTGGAGAGAAAGCACTTAGAGGGAACCTACCATCAAGATTTGGTATCGAGCATGTTTATATAAGTTATATCTCGCATTTTACTTATGATATTTTGTGGTTGAGAGTGTACATCAATTGGTCAGACCTGCAGCTCACTAAGGGTTTCCGCCCGAACCCTATTTGGATCTCACTCCCTGTTCTCGGAAGTTGCCGCACGCTCGAATCGCTCATCTTCTGTTAATCCACCATGTAACATCCACTGTACCTGACGTGCGTGTCAACTAGCATCACACGCGTCCTCTCTTGCAGTGTTCGCTCGTCTCGCCAGCGCACAACACACACGGTAGGAGCAGCATGCCCCGCACGCATCCTCTGCACGGTCGTCCAATCCAATTGTCGTCTCCCCACGCATCTGACTCGTCCTCCAAACGTGTTCCCTCTAGCGCGCCACTCCGAATCTCGTCGGCCCTCCAGCGCCTCCTTCCGCATTCCATCGGCCCCCGCCGCTTCCCGACCAAGTCCCTCGCTCCCCGACGGCCATAGCCGCCTCCGTATCCTTCCAACAGTTGGCGCACCACTTTCCCCTCCCTCCAACAGCCTCGGGTGCCTTCTTCGACTGGCCGCAGGCCGCCTCCACTGCGAAAGAAGTATCCCGGACCTCCGACGTTTTGGTCACTCCTTTCTCTTATATGGCTCCTTCATTACATGCCTCAGACTCGATCCATGGCCCTCCATGTCGACGAGGACACCTTCGCCACTGCCTCGTCTGATTCCCATCGCTAGGATCGCCTCGAAGCTCGCCGTGAAGACCTCAATGTCCACATTCGCGACTTCGAGGCTAGGTAGTGAACCTCCCACCGGCTCCTCCGGCGCCACCGTCGCATCACACTCGGCCCGCCACGAACAACATGGGGTTCCACCACCCCACTGCAAACATCCACAAGTCCCATCTCCGCCAGATCAAAATTTTGATGTTCGAAGACACTAACCCCCTCAGTTGGATCGTCAGTGTCGAACAATTCTTCGATCTCCATTCCACCCCCACCAACTAGAAGGTTCCTCTGGCCACTATCTATATGGATGGCTCGACGTTCCATTGGGTGCATTGGACGCACCAGCAGGTCTCTGACCTTTCATTTCCAACACAGAAGAAGCACACCTATGCCACTATGACACTGGTTAGGTGGGTAATGCAAATGAGCGCCTTAACTCTGTACGCCAGTGCGACATCGTGGTCATCTACATCGCCTAGTTCATTGAGGTAGCAACACACGTCACGGGCATATCCTCGGACCATTAGCTGGGGTACTTTCTTGAGGTTCTGCAACCCCGCCTTCGGGTGCGCCTTCAGGTCCACAACCTAGCTACTCTCTCCCGCGCAATAGAGCTAGCTCGTTGCCTCGACGAGGAACTCCGCACAGCCCCACCACCCTCCTTGTCCCGATCACCCCACCAGTTACTTCCACCGCCGAAATCGCTGCCACCGCCGAAGTCGCTGCCACCGCCGAGTCAATGCCAAGGCCAAAATCTCTACCCTCTCTCCCTCGCTTGGATCATCTGACTCTACTTGTGCCTTCGTTGATCAGCTTGTCGCCGCCACCAACAGTTCCACCAATCCCGCCTTCACCGACACCATGTCCACCTCAGCTTTGTCGCAAGGGCCTTTGCTTTCCCTGCCACCAGTCGTACTCGCCCACCCACATCTACCCTCTCAAAAACCCGTGTGTTGTGATGCTCGGAGCTGAAGACGATGATCCTGACTTTGGTGACTTGGATCCTCTGGCGCTCGCAGACCCCTACGGACCTCGGCCTTGGGAACAAGATCGATTTTTGCCCGAGGGGTGTTCAAAGGAAGACTACCTCCTGGACACACATCCACCTCTGCATATGCATCATAAGGGTATTATTGTAATTTGTATGTCCCACTCCCCTATATAAGAGAATGATATTGAGTCTTATTTTATTATCTTGGATCACTGTTAGGCTTAGGCTCTCTTTTGAGAGAAGGCTCTTAGAGTGAACCTGCCATCAAGAGTTCGTATCGAACATGTCTCGATAAGTTGTATCTCGCATTTTACTTATGATATTTTGTGGACGATTGCATTCTTCTATCAACTACGGACGCTGCATTGGTTGGTTTGTACACTTATTAAGTATTAAGATGCACATCTATGTATCACTTTATTCAAATAAAATCTTAAAAGATATATTTCATTGTTACTGTATATTAATGGGTTATTATTTTTAATTTTTTTGTTAACAAAAAAATTACAAATTTGGTAAGTGGGGTTTTTGTGATAGACATGACCTCTAAAACCTAGGTGTCATTCTGATCATAGAAATACTAGAATAAATATTTATTGTATGGATCACTAATTCATATTTATTTCATACTACCATTAGTTCTCCAGGTTGTATACTTGTATTCTGTTATGGACCTATGCAGCAATATCATGGGTCTGTTACATATGGATAAATGTTATAGTACAATTAGAATAGTTATGTGTTCATTAGGGTTTTCTATCTATGCAAGTTCTCCTTCAAATTCATGTCTGATAGCATTGCACAAGTCCGATTGTCCAAACTTATATGCAAAAGTGGGGTCAATTGTATTTAATGACCCTCTGAGGGCAAGAATGAAGATAAACAAAAAAAGTCTCATTTTCGTCCCCTTAGTTTCTGTTAAGGCGATACATCCGCCCAAGTACACCGCCTCGTAGGACTCAAGGGAGCGCTTATGGAAGCCATCGTCATAATTTCATATAATATTTTGTAATTAATTAGTATTAATTAATTAATATTGATTGATTACTGTTAATTAATATTGATTAAACTAATTGTACTAATTAAAATATTTTGTAATGGCGTATGCCCACCCTCGTCTATATAAAGGGGAGGGGTATTTGTGTTTGGGATCTTTTGGCAAGTAGTAGTCTTGGGGGCTCTCATTAGAGAGAAGCTCTTTGAAGGGCTCAGCTTCCAAGAGTTGTCGGGAGCTTGTCTTCATGTACCTCACTTGTATTCAATGTGTAATGTGATGTTGTTATATGTCTCTTCGCTCTTCCCTCAACCCCCGACAATTTCCTCATCGGTAACAATGGTCCGACCAGCCGGCCTCTGTCCGCGTCCCTTTCAATCGTCGCGTACCAGCGCCTCCCTCAATGACCACTTCGATCGGACCACTACCCAACTTCATGGCATCATGGCTCTCCTTCGGAGCATCCAGGACTGTAGAGGAATACATGTGACTCCCCCACTGGCAACACCCCCTTCCGCATCAAACAACGCCTGGTTTGACGACCAAGCTCATAGCACCCCATTGCTTTCAGCGTTGGGGGCCGACTCCTTTAACATTCCTCCCAAAAGCAACCTAGGTAAAATATTGATGCGACCTAGGTCGCATCCGGCAAAAGGCTTTAGTATTTTAGCATTTATGTTTTATTGTCTTCATTGTATTATTATGTTGTTTTTCACGCGCGCACATATTTTCAGTTTGAAGACGGCTTACTGGGTTGACGGTCCAGTAAGACCATGAATAAAAAGGTCTGGTAATTTAAAATGATTGGGGAGAGAGAGACAAGCTCTCATTATTTAAGAAACAAATAAAAATAAATGTAACTTAGGAAGCATAATATTTTGTGGAGAACAATTTGATTAAAAGGAAAGTGATTAAGAAAAACAAAAATAGAAGAAGAGTAATATGTTTGGAAAATTGAAAATTACCAAAGAATGTGTCGTTAGAAAATTGTTGTGTTAAAAAGCCTCAAAATCGAGGGTTAAAAGGAGGTAAATTTTATGAGAGGAACGAAATCCTTTCGGTTTTGTTCCCTCTGACGACCCAAACCCGCAAAGTCTCATCCTGCAAATTCCATTGTTCACCTCCTTCTCTGCGACGACATTGTCGTGAAGTTCCTTCTCCAACATCGACGTCTTCACCGTGCTTCCCGCCTATGCCATCAGACCACGGAGCTCCCCCTCGTCATCTTCGTTCCAAAAGCCCGTGTCGCCTGGCAAGTCCCTGTCGACGTAGACGATTGTATTCCAGGGCTCCTTATTAGGCGTGTAATTCTTGCGCCACTGCCGACCGCAACCTCCCATTCCAGTGGCCCTCGTGAATCCCACGGCTCTTGAATCACCATTCACTTGCATGAATCGTCCTCTATCCTAGTAAAATCCACTCGATCTTCACAGCTTTTAAAATTATTTAACATTATTTTTATCCATTCTCTTAATAATTATGAGCTTGCCCTAATCTCCTTAGTTATTCGTGATTGTCGTTATTTACCATAAATTATTTTATGCACTTTCGTCAGTGAAACGATTGATCCGTGTGAAGATTCAAGCCACAAGTGCAAGAGAATTTCCCTCTCGAATTTTGATTAATAATGTTAGAAGAGCCCATATGAAAGGCCCATTTAGTGTGGCCCAAGAATGTATTCCTCCTCCTCTTTAGTCCCACATTGTGTATAGGCTTTCTCCCTTCTCTCTCTCCTATAAATATGTAGTCACTCCTTTGTATTTGAATATAGAAGAAATATACAAAGTCCTGATTTGATCTACATGGTATCAAAGCGAGGTCCTGATTTGATCTACAAATACTTTTACAACTTTCGACTGGTTTGAGGTTGAGATTGAGAGTGTGACAAACTACGAGCTACGTTTCTCTCCGTCGCTGCTGAGTTTGTAAAATCGGATTACATCAGTTTGGTATCATAGGAGGTTGATTCGCTCTTATAGTGAATCAAGCGATCCGTGATCTGAAAAAAAAAGTGTTTGTTATATTTTCTTTTGCAAGTTTTAAAATCTTTATTTAAATTAAAAATAATAATCATTTTGCTCATTTGAGTTTTCAAGTTCAAAAAATAAAAAACAATTTGTTTTAAAAGATTGTTTTTTAATATATATATATTCTCTCGTTGAGTTTGAATTTTAAGATTAAAAAGAAAATTAAGATTTATTATGCTCGCTCGGGTAATCTCGCATTTAAAATATAAAGTCTTCTAAAATTTTAGAGTAATTTTTTTAAAGTATAAAATGTTCTCTTCGTTTAAAAAAAGGTTTTAAATTCATTACAATATTTTAAACTTTATGAAAATTTAAAACAATTATTTTAAATGGAAAATCGTGTGGGTCATTTAGAAGATAGTATTGTCAATCTGAGCGAACGAATTAAAATTTTTCCTAAAACAATTGAAACGTTGAGTACAAATGTAAACGCGAACATGCAAGATGTAGGACAAGCTTAGATTGAAGGGACACACACTAGTTTGGTGGGGACAATTAGAGCGCACGAGATTTAACTTAGGGATTCCCCCCATCACTACATGGATAGAGTACAAAGCACAACTTCGGAAATGGTGTGTACCCCCTAATTGTCTCCAAACCTTATATCGTAGATTTCATAACCTACGACAGGAGAAGCCAACGGTGGATGAAGGCACCATCTTTCAGTCTCGACACGACCTTCGTGAGGACAATGACATGATCGTATCTTGTTACCAAAATGGGTTACGTTATTTTATTTGAGACCAACTAGAGCTGCACGATTATCGCGACTTACGCGAAATCTCGAGTAGAGCCCGTAGAGTGGAGTCCTTACAGAAGTGGACATCCGAACTTAGGTCTGCTGATAGACCCCCTCGAGCGTCGCCACTGCCACCACTATTATGATAGTAGATTCCCCTCGCCCTCCCAAGTCCCATCACTACTACGACCCCGACTCCACCGACTAACCCCTCCCAGGGTAGTATAGCATCGGTTTAAGCCCAACATTAGAGCATTCTAATGCTTCAAGTGCATGACAAATCATCTGAGTGTCTGCGACGTCACTTCGTCGTTATTATTGATTCCACTGATGGACGTGAGCAAGGAGTTGATATTAGTGACTCCAATCCTGAGTTTGAGCCCGAGTCTGAGGATGTATTAGAAGTAGAAGGCGAACACGTTGATCACTTAGCCTGTGTCTTACGTTATAGTCTGACCACCCCTAATGAATCTGCTGAGAATGACCATAGAAGACACGATATTTTCCGCACTACTGCACACATTCAGAGACAATTATGTTCAATTATCATTGATAGCAGTAATATGAAAAACTTCGTTTCACAGCGAATGGTGGACACATTAGAGCTTGGGATGCACCCGTTAGAACAACCCTACAAGCTTATTCGGAGTTAATAGTTATTTGAATATACTTGTCACTCGCCACTGTCTAGTAGAGTTTTCTATATGAAGCACATATCAGGATAGGGTGTTGTGTCATGCCGCCACCATGGATGTCTGTCACATCATATTAGGGCAATCTTGGCAGTACAGCCGGCATGGCATGCACGATGGCACAAGGAACTCGCATTCCTTCGAGCACCATGGACGCAGGATTGTTCTTCTTCCCCAGAAGAACTGCCTTATTCCAGGGGCAACCGATAGGACCTCGCCTTCATCTAGTTCACATTTTGGTGAATCCACCACGTTATTACTTATCACACTCCCGCCTGAACACCCACACCATGAAGTAAGCCGCAATACAAATGTGTCACTCACCCCGCATGATATGACACCTGGTATTTCTCAGTTTTCCCTCACTATATCTGATAACCACTTATCTCAAACACCTCACTATATTGATTTTATATTTGGAGATCACGCTTTTATTTCACCGCATTATCAATTGGTTGTAGGCGAACATGTTGAGTGTCGTCAAAGTATTAGACTTTTAATGATATATCTCTAGAAAAACCTTTGGGGGCGATTTGGAGCTCCACTCGAGTTTAATAGTGTTTATCATTCTCAGACGGATGAAGAAACAAAGATTGTGAATCTGACTTTTGGAGAGTTTCTCAGGTGTTTGACCCGGGCGAATCCAAAAATGTGGGGTCTTTTGTTTCCACTGGCTAAACTTGCATTTAATAAATCTAAAATTCGAGCTACCACTAAAACTTCATTTGCAATTGTTTATGACCTTTTTTTATATCATATCTATGTTACCATCATTCTTTATCTTTTCATGATCGTTTTTCCTTTGATGCTCAGTCCCACATTAATTATTTAAGAGACCAAATAAAAATTTTGCTAATGATTTGCAAGCAACCTCTGAAAATTATAAACTCATGGTCGATCGTTATCGCAGAGAGTTATACTTTTCAGAGGGAGATTGTGTCTTCTTATTTCAGGAAACGATGATTTACTATCAGCATGAACCATAAGCTACAACAGAGGAAGAGATTGTTATCCAACATAGTCGACCTTACGTCATTCTACGGAGATCCGCTTAGTGTCATCAACAGACCACCTGCAGCACCTCCATCGATTCCGCCCGACTTCGAGTCGATGACCATAACGACCACTGCCAGTCTTTGCGCATTCTCGACAGGGCCGAGCTCTATCAACCCCGGGAAACTTGATGCAACCTAGGTCACATCCAACAAAAGGCTTTAATATTTTTGTATTTATGTTATTTATTGTCTGCATTATATTATTATGTTGTTTTTCGTGCGCGCGCATATTTTCAGTTTGAAGACGGCTTACAGGGTTGACCATCCAGTAAGACCATTGACCATCCAGTAAGACCATGAATAAAAGGTCTGGTAATTTAGAATGGTTGGGGAGAGAAAAAAAAGCCTCGTTAATTAAGAAACAAATAAAAATAAATGTAATTTAGGAAGCATAATATTTTGTGGAGAACAATTTGATTAAAAGGAAAGTGATTAAGAAAAACAAAAATAGAAGAAGAGTAATATGTTTGGAAATTGAAAATTACCAAAGAATGTGTCATTAGAAAATTGTTGTGTTAAATAGCCTCAAAATCGAAGGTTAAAAGGAGGTAAATTTTATCAGAGGAACGAAAACCTTTCGGTTTTGTTCCCTCTGACAACCCATACCCGCAAAGTCTCATCTCGCGAGTTCCACTGCTCACCTCCCTCTCTGCGACTACATTGTCGTGAAGCTCCTTCTCCAACATCGACGTCTTCATTGTGCTTCCCGCCGACGCCATCAGACCACTGAGCTCCCCCTCGTTGTCTTCGTTCCAAAAGCCAGTGTCGCTTGGCGAGTCATTGTCGACGTCGACGACTGTGTTCCAGGCTCCTTATCAGGCCCGTAATTCCTGCACCACTGCCGATCGCAAACTCCCATTCCAGTGGCCCTCTCGACTCCCTGGCTCTTGGTTCACCATCCGCTTGCGTGAATCGCCGTCTCTTTCCAAGTAAAATCCACTCGATCTTCACAACTTTTAAAATTATTTAACATTATTTTTATCCGGTCTCTTAATAATATGAGTTTCCCCTACTCTCCTTAGTTATTTGTGATTGTCGTTATTTATTATAAACTATTTTATGCACTTTCGTCTATGAAACGATTGATCCGTGTGAAGATTCAAGTCGCAAGCGCAAGAGAATTTTCCTCTCGAATTTTGATTAATACTTTTACAACTTTCGACTGTTCTGAGGTTGAGATTGAGAGTGTGACGAACTATGAGCTACGTTTCTCTCCGTCGCCACAAAGTTCGTAAAATCGGATTACATCAGTTATGAACTCAAGTTCATAACAAACTGACATGAGAGACAATCGATTCCATCTCCATGCTCCACCATCGTGAAGCCCGTCAATCCCTCCACAAGATACCCTGATCTCCTCCTGGACTGCTCCACACCCACTAGCAACGATGAAACACAAGCACTGCCTCTTCCAGCTCCTGAGCAATCGTTGTTGTTATCTCACGCTCAGATCCACCACCCAATACATCTTTCTGTGTCCAATTGAAGAATTGCCCGAACTCACTGCTCCCCTTCAGAACGGTCAATGAAACTCTCATCCAGGATCAACGAACGTCTTTCGTGGATCCATTCTCTCACACGTGTTTCCAGTCATTGCCTCCCTAAAGACTACACTCCTTAGCAGTTTTCTTCATAAAAGAATATCTCTTCCTAAGCTCACAAAGCTTTCGATTCTTCAACATTGCACAACATTCAAAGCCTCCCTCGTCGACCTGGTACGCATACCCTTCCTCTCTGCTCAATCCCACCAGTGGCAGTAGTTGTTGCCCTATTCATCCACTATTTTGCAAATCTTTACAACCCCCAAGGAAAAAATAAGAAGAAATTGGAGCAAATGTTGGAAATGTTCAAGGGTAAACAGAAAATTGATGTGAAGCAACATCGGGTGATTTCACCACCATCATCGCAGTTTGATGGCCATGTTACACCAGAGTGTGTTGGCATTGCACCGGTGCACATACAGGACAAGAACATTCAAGGATACCCAGCCCTTGCATGTTGCGGTCTCAAGCATCAGACAACTAGACATCGTCGAGTACTATGAGAAGGAAGTTCAACTCTTGCTAGACCCCAATACTTCGGTTGCTCATCTCCGACTCATGTTGTATCAATTCAGCACGCAACTCTCCATACATCGACCTCTACTATCTCCATCCAACAGCCCCTTCTACAACCACTAACCCATATTGCCTCCGTTTAATAGAGCCATCTTCGTCCCCATTCATAGAACCACGTCTCATCCATCAATTTTGTACCGGGGCAACCAACCCCCTGTCTCGTCGCTCCCCTCTATACATCAGTGATGAGCATCCTGCATAAGTCACCTTTTCCACCCCACTGGAGTGAATGGATTGTGCCTATTCTGTGGTGACGCATCGACATCATTATATCACCACAAAGAGCTCTTCTGGCGAGAAATCAAAGAAACCGGAGATGAAGAAATGGAATTAGATTGTAGCTCATTAACCCAAAAGTTGGATACCCTTGTGAGCTTGAGGGCAAGCTCTTTATCAAGGAAGAGTGCAATGTTATGGTGTAAAATTATGGGTATTTTATTAATGGGATGATATAGTGCAATTAGAATAGTTATGTGTTCATTAGAATTTTCTGCTTTATGCAAGTTCTCTATTAATTTCATGTCCTATTATTTCATAATATGTCCAGTTGTGTTGAATTAAGTACAAAACTGTGTGAGTTGTATATAAAGACCCATATGGGGAAAGAATGAAAGAAAGAAGTTGGTCTCATCTTCTCCCCATTAGTTTCTCATTTGCATAATTAGGGTTTGACGGTCCTCTTGAGCTCTCACCTCTGATGTCGTGGTAAAGCTTCAGTTGTCCCCCCTCCCTCCGCTCCCACGAGTTACGAATGCATGTTCGTTCTTCGTATATGTCCAAGATGTAAGACCTTTGAAAGCATGAATACAATAATAAAATTACGCTTTAATCTCTGTTACTAAAAACATAACATTAAATTATATTCTCCAATCCAAGAACTTCCTAAGTATGCTAGTGGGTAAGGACTTGGCATATATCACCTCCTTTTCTTGTAACACATTCTACCACAATAGGAAATTAACCATTGGCCAGTTTCTTTCAGAGCCTAGTATTCATCATTTTAATTGAATGCAGTCACACAAATTTGTTTCCTTAAGAAATCTGAACAAAAATGAGCTTATATTATGTTCCATGAGAACCATAGGTAATTTTACCACTTCAATAGCATCCTAATCAAAACAATGACAACAAGTAGACATTCTCTGAGATGAATAAGTGATCATCGTATACATTCTATAAAACATAAAAACTCGTTAAATTTCTCAAAATTAACAAATTAATTATAAAAAGTTGTCAAAGATGTAGCAATCCTATTTGATAGTGTTAACAAGTAGGGCCAACAGTTGAATGTGAAAATGATGTGAATTGAATTCTAATCCACTCAGGAGAGTAGTAATTTAAATACATATTGCAGATATCAATGGTATGTTGCAATAATACGACGATGCCATTGTCCTGCTTTAGATGTTACACAGAAGTTCATTAGAATTCACTAAACATCATACTAAAATATGATTTTTAAAAAAAGATAGCGGTTATCTAACCAAATTTGCAAAGAAGTCACTATCATTGCCAATAAGCTTTGAAGACATGCTAGTCTTGGCACAATTTACAAGAGAGTCTTTCCCAAGCTTTTCAACCTGAGGATGCATATCAAAGTCCATAGAAGTCAATTTTGGGCAAACAAATACAAAAAATATGCATTAACTACTCATCCATTCTAATACACACCTTAACAGCAAGTTTTTCATCAACATACTTGCATGCTTCCCTCATTGCAAGCTAATCAACACAATAAACATAAAACAAGTCGTATAAATAAAAAATAAATCCCAACAGAATGAAATGGGTATCTATAAGAAAAATACTAATCAATCCCAAAAAATAAATGTCTAAATCTTACTCTGTAGCCACTAATTATTGATGTTGGATGAATCTTGTTCCTCACAAGGTCATTTGCTCTCTGCAATAGAAATAAAGTGCGAAGTTTCCACAAATATGATAAATCAAGAAGACATTTTGCAAGGATTATAAGTTCTACAAAATCATGGTAAAAAAATTCACCTTGAGAAATTCTGCAGCTACAATAACTACAGAGGTCGTCCCATCACCAACTTCACGATCCTGAAGCTCAGCCAATTCTACGAGAACCTAGTTTTCAAATTTTCAAACAGAAAGAGTGCAAGTATATTAAGCCAATATAGAGCAAATTAACAATTGATGGGGGCTCGTATAACGGACTCTTATTTATAAGCCGCAATGGCAGCAGATATTTCCAAAAGCGCTCCCCCCACCAGTTTGGCAGGGGATCCGGGGAAATAAAGCCAGAGTTGCCATACGGAGCCATGCCGAGAATGGCAACGGGACCGCCTCCCATCTTGAAGCCGTCCCGCGCAACCGCGCCACCTCACGGGGCGCGGCCGAGCCGCACGCCCGCAAGGGGTGCGGCCGAACCCGGGGTGCGGCCTCACCGCCGCACCCCCATGGGGTGCGGCCCGGCCGCACCCCCCTAGGGGTGGGGTGCGGCCTTGCCGCACCCCCCTTGGGAGGGGTGCGGCCTTGCCGCACCCCCTCGGGTGGGGTGCGGCCTTGCCGCACCCCCCTTTTGGAGGGGTGCGGCCCCTCGGGTGGGGTGCGGCCTGGCCGCACCCCCCCCCCCCTTGGGTGTGGCTTGTCGCACCCCCCTTGGGTGCGGCCTGGTCGCGTCTCCCGGGAGTGCGTCCCGTTCGCCTTCCCTCTCTGCGGGGGAGGGTGACCGTTTCCTCCCCCTCCTTCCCCCCTTTCTGACAGGGGGACTCACGGGGCGCCTTTTCGGGCGAGCTCCTAGCCAGGAACGACGGACCCCGTTTTCCTTCTCGGATCGCGACCAATCGCCTCTCCGTTCGCTCAGAATGCTCCCGCGCTCATTACGCGCTCAGAACGCCTCTCCGTTCGCTCAGAACGCCCACGTGCTCATTACACGCTCAGAGCGCTCCCTCGCTCGTTGCGCGCTCAGAACGCTTCTGAGCGCGCACTTCTCACTTTCCGTCTTTCTGACTTCTCACTTTCTGTCTTCCTGACTTCTCACATTTTGTCTTTCAGGCGTCTCACATTTTGTCTTTCAGGTATCTCACTTTTCAGGAACGGCCAGTCGCCTTTTTCGCCTCCAACAGAGCTGCCCGAACTGCCCGAACTGCCCGAGCCGCCCAAGCAGCCCGAAGGGCAAGGTGGTCATTTACGAAAAATGGCGATCTGTGTGCCCCAAACCGGAAAATATGATTCGTCCACCAAGCATTTATGGAAACTACCAACGACAAGATTACCAGACTACCCCCGGCCAGAGCTATAAAAAGGGCCCTGGGGCTTCATTTGAAGGGACCTGGACTTCTGGACCTGGGAGAGCTCCTTGCAGACTTTTGCGGAATTCTCCTTCGGTGCTGGAAGATTTCCTTTCCGGACTTGAAGATTTCCTTTATCCCGAAAGGCGACGCAGCAGCTCACTTTTGTTCCCCGGAGCAGCTCACTTTTGTTCCCAGGAGCAGCTCACTTTTGTTCCCCGGAGCAGCTCACTTTTGTTCTCCACCTTTCTCAGAAGGAGAAAAGGACTTAGTTTTTTCCAAGAGGCGGCCTGTCGCCTTCGGATCTCTCTATCTCTCTACTACTGTAACGAGTTGCGGCCTGTCGCACTCGAGTTCTAAGTCTCACTTTGTAACCCCCTGAAGATAGTGGAATTTGGTCGGCACAGCTCCGACCACGTGGTTTTTTACCCTTTCCGGGTTTTCCACGCTAAAAAGTCCCAGTGCAATCAACGAATCTCTAATTGACTGTTTGCGCACTTAGTTCGCTCACGAGCTAAGGTGGTTCAAGTGAACCGGTCTACCAAGAGCCCTAAGCGTTCCGCAACAACAATGTAAAAGAAAGATTACCTTGGCAGCTGGATGCTCAACTTCTAGCATCTTCAGTATCGTCGCCCCATCATTAGTAATAGTAACATCACCAATGTCATCAACTAGCATCTATGAGGATCATCAATGATTCAATAAATACCACGTATTAGCAATGATTCAATAAATACACTCCAGAAAGCACAGTTTTCAATGATCAGGGTTTGATGGATGAAGTTTGACAGATAAGGGAGGTAAAGTAAGCCATACATCACAATTATCAAGGTTTCTAACCTTCTTCAAAACGAATATAAAAGAAGCGGGATTATCAGTATGATGATTGAACATTGGGTGAAGGAAGCTAATTACCTTGTCCAACCCAACAGGGCCGAGTGATGACTTCACAATGTTGGCTATCGCTTGGCACGCCATCACTTCGCGACATTAACAGAGACCAGTAAAAATGGAAAGGTGAGCACGCCTAATAGGATGTGAAAGGTGGAAGGGTATTGAGAGCAGTACCGTTTTGGGTTCGGACATCTTGGCCGGACTGGCGATCACCGAGAATGTCCGGCATCTGGGACACAATCGCCATTGTTGACGGTCAGATCACGGTATAGACGCGCTGGGGGGAGAAGCCCTAGTACGTGATGGCGCTACAAATGAAACTTTAGGGGTGAGAGAGAAAGGTAAATAGGCGATAAGAGTGATCGAGATTTGGGGCGGAATGCTGTGACCGGGATGTTCGAGGCCGTTCGCAGTACAGAGTACAGACCAACAAGAGCCCTAATTCCACCTGTTTAATAGTGCTGGATAACTCCATTACGACTGATGATACTATTTAGGGCACACATGTGCACAAAGCATCGGTCCGGGGAAGGGTCCCACAATAAGAGTGAAATGTAGGCAAATCTTATCATGCATTTTTGCAAGAGTCTACTTCCAAGACTTAAACCCGCGACCTCAAAGTCACACGACAACACATCAACAGGTGCGCCAAAGATGCTTCCACGACTGATGATACTATTTGCTTGCATAAAATCTTAAAAAGTATGCACTGTTATTTTAAATTTATTAACATATTTAAATGCATAATACTATTGTTCAACCCTAATTTTAGTATGAGTATCATTTTCATTTGAGCTCAAATTAATAGTATCTATTGGGTGGCCAAGATCCTTTTTCAGAAGATTCAACGGTCTAACTAATCATCCTTTTATAGTTTTTATATATACAAAAAAAATTAGACAAGTAAAACTAGAATCTTGACCACAAATGGATACTATCCATTTCGTCCAAATGGATACTATCCATTTCGCCTAAATGGAGAGGATCTTGATCCCCAATTTCATCGAGCTTTATTGGTCAAGCATTGCTAACTCTGTGTGAAAGACTCGCTTAGAGATAGAAACGTGATACATATGAAGATATGTGGGCACGGAAGACCCTCACGAGTGTTAATGAACTTCTCTAAAAATCAAACAAGCTAGAGTTTTGAATGCATAAGGATAAGTTGTTGGGGTCTGGAACCATCTTCTATATGTGCACGCACACACATGATATATAATTTTCCGGCATGAGCGGAACTGTGCACTCAGTTCAGTTATTAGAATTTGTGTTATAGATGAACACGTAGATGTGTATGTAATTTGTTGCGTGTTGTTGTTTTGTTGTTGCAACATTTTATTCCATGTTTTCCCCTTAAATTATACGATGAATAGGAACACAAGTATGAATCTCGAATGTAGGCTCTTTCAAGTTGAAGGGTTAATTGAAACAATAATTTTCTCCTTTGTATTGAATGTTAGCCCTCTTATGTTGAATGGGTCGAGAATTGATGTTCATGTTTCACTCGGTGCCCCAATTGATTATAAATTCACATGGATGGCTTATTAGTCGATGATCTTCTCAATACTATTTGTTATGCGCACAAGTGCGCCCATTGACTCGCATGTCATTTGAGATAACATAATATGATTATTTGAGCTATGTTTTAATTGTTATAGGAATAATAGAATAATTTGGAAATTATTAACCGCACATCAAGATTGTCTGCTCACATATTTTTGTTAACCAGAAAATAAGTTTTTTTTTAAATTTAAACCATGGGCAAAATTGTCAATTGCAAATCAAATTTGTCAATGGCAACCCAAATTGAAAAAAAAAGGGTAATCCATTAGATATAAATTCAAGTAAAATGATTTCATCAAAAATATCAGAGTATATTTGCTTTTACAACGTTCAAATATCAAAATATACTTATCATTCTTTGGCCAAATAGCACTTTTGTAGTGATAAATGGTTGTTATTAAACCAATTTAGCGACTGTTGCTGTCTATTCGAGGCTCCTTGAATCGGTCTAAAATCGATCATCTTAGCCCGGGAGCGAACGAGCGCACAAACAGTCACATAGAAACAAGACGGCTGGCAAGATGATCATTTTAGCGTGGAAAACCCCGAAAAGGGATGAAAAATCACGTGGCTGGGACGGTGCCGACCGAACTTCACTATTTGATGGCTCTTTACAGGGCTTGTTTGAGAAATCGAGAGCGACAGACCGCGCCTCGTTACAGTGGGGGCGAGAGAGAAAGAGATGCTCGGAGGGTGACATGCCACTGCTCACGAAGCTAAGTGCTTTCTTCGGCCGCAGTGGGGAGCACCGCGTTCTGGAGTCTAGATGGTCTTTTGCGCACCCTGGGAGTCTGGAGCTTAGTGTTCTGAGCATTCGAGCGTCTTCACCATTCGATTGGCGGGGCCCGGAGTTTAACGTCTCCTTGGTGGTGATGACCACTGCGCGATCATGCACGGAGGGAAACTTGAAGTGTGAAAACTCTAAGCGATCTTCGAAATTCTTGAATAATCTTCAAGGGCGGCTTCAAAGATGAGGGAGATCTCCAAAGGAAGCTCTCTCTTTGGCACTTAGGAGAGAAGGAGGGAGAAGGAGAGAATAGAATAGAATGGAGAAAGGAAGAGCAGTATGGGGTCTATTTATAGGCCCAGGGGTGGTTATGGCGGATATGCGGATAATCGCAGGCCATAACCACAATAATTACTAAACGTAGACTGATTTCATAGGAAATATGGCGCGCATTAATTAAATATTCCTCTATACGCAAACCAAGGTTATTTCGGATACTCGCACCCGCCCACTATGGGCGGTTACGAGGGTAGTTAGGCGGGCGGTTACACTCTGATCGGATGGTGGAAACACCGTGGAGTGATCGGACAATCACGATTGATGGACTAGACGGTGGCGAGAAGGTCGGCCGGCGGGAGGCCGCACCCGGCGGGGGCGGCGGACTAGATTGGGTGGGAGGCCGCCCCCGGCGGGGACGGCGGCCTAGATCTGGCAGCCAAATGAATTTGGCCGCCCGACATAGGCGAGAGGGAGGCCGCACCTGGCGGGGGTGGCGGCCTAGATCGGGCGGGCAAACAGCCGCCAGACTTGGGCGATAGGGAGGTCGCACCCGGCGGGGGCGGTAGCCTAGATCGGGCGGGCAAACGGACGCCCGACCTGGGCGAGAGGGGGGGCCGCCCCCGGCGGGGGCGGTGGCCCCGATCGGGCGGCCGAATGGCCGCCCGACGCCGCGTGTGGGAGCACGAGGCCAAGACCGCGCGAGCTGGTGCGCGCGGCCAGGCCGGGCCGCGCGCGGGCGCGCGCTCCCAGGGCCATGCGGGGCGTGCTGCCAGGACGGGGGGCGCGCTCCCAGGGCCGCGCGCGTGGCCAGGCGCGGCTGCACGCAGCCAGGCTGGGGCGCGCACGCTCCCAAGGTCGCGCGCGAGCGCGAGTGCTCAGGACCGCGCACGAGCGCGCGCGACCGGGATTGCGGGCGGATGCGCGCGGTCGGGGGCGCGTTTTTGTCTGCGCGGGTCTTTGATGGTTTGTGCTTAAATGATCTTTGGTTCGATCAGACCTATTTTGGGGGAACCCCATCAGCAACATTTGAAACTTTTTGCCCTTTAGTGAAAATGATGACCACACTGCTTATTAGTTGATGTTTGAATACCTTTCTTTACCCATTCCTTTTTATTTTTCTCATCAAGATAATGTCATTTTTTATCGGACTTTAAGAACACACGATGTTTTTCTTGACCGATAAATTTCTTAGAACCTCTTATTAGTTTAATAAAACTCAAACTTTGACCAACATTTTGAACTCACTATATTAGTGCTTCTCTTGCAAAAATATTTATCCTTGTTGCGGTTTACTCAAGGCTCCTAAAACCGGTTAAGAACAAACCGTCTTAGCCCAGGAGCGGTCGAGCGCGCAATCAGTTACTGATAGATGACTCGGATGGCAAATAGTCTTTTTAGCATGGAAAATCCCAGAAAGGGATAAAAAAACCACGTGGTCAGGACGGTGCCGATCAAACTTCACTATTTGCAGTTTTTTATATGGATTTCTTGGAAGATTGAGGGTGATGAACCGTTCCTTGTTACAACTTTGGAGGTGAGAGAGAGGCATTTGGTGGGGTGACAGACCACTACTCTCGAAGCTTCGACTTCTTCTTTACAGCGGTGGGGAGCACTGTGCTCTGGGACTTGTGCGCGCTCTGAAACTCGGCGCGCTTCGAAACTTGTGCGCGCTCTGGAACTTGACGCACTCTGGAACTTGGCGTTATGGAACTTGGGCACTCTGGAATTTAAAATTCTGGAGTTTGGGCACCATGGAACTTGGCGTTCTGGAGCTTGGCCACCATGAAACTTGGGCGTTCTTCAGAATGCTTGAAGAGGGACGTAGATCTTCTTCTATCTTCAAGGTGCTTGAAGATTCCTTCAACACGGCTTTGAAGAGGAGGGAGATCTTTAAGATCTCTCACTCTCTCTTGAACTTAGGATGAAGAAGGAGAAGAATAGATTGAGAAAAAAGAGAAGCCTTAGGGTCCTATTTATAGGCCCTAAGGGTGGTTATACGGATAATCGTAGGCCGTAACCACCATAAATATTAAAAACGAGTCAATTCTATAAGAATTACAACGCGCATTAATTAAATAATTCTTTACACGCAAACCAAGGTATTTCGGGGTATCCGCGCCCGTCCACTACGGGTGGTTACGGCGGCGGTTACACTGGTGGTTACTCGTCAATCAGAAGGTGGAGAGATCGGGGAGCGATTGTAAGGCCACGCCGGAAGGCCCAGTCGGCGGGGGGATCGACCGGCGAAGAAGGGCGGCCGACCACGTGCGGTCGGCCGAACCGGAGGCGCACGCGGTCGTGGGAGCACGACCTCGAGCGGCCGTCGGGGGGGGGGGGGGGGGGGTGACCGTGAGGCCGTGCGCCGGCTGGGAGCGTGGTCGTGGGCCCGCGGCTATGGACGGCCGACCGCGAGGCCGCGCGCCGGTCGACCGGCGCGGTTGGCCGCACACACCGATGGCATGCAGCCAAGCGTGGCCGACCACGCGGTCGGGCTGCGCGCCCGCCGACGCTCGGCCACGGGCGGCTAGGCCGAACGCCGGCCGGCCGAGAGCGCGGGGCGCACAGCCACGGGCGGCTAGGTCGAGCGCCGGCCAACCGAGAGTGCGGTCGTGGGCGCACAACCACGGGCGGCCGACCGCGAGGCCGCGTGCCGGTCGGCCGGCCACACGGTCGGGCAGCGCGCACGCCGTTGCATGGCCACCGACGGCTAGGTCGAGCGGCCGGGTAGCCGCCGAGCGTCGGCCGACCACGCGTGTCGAAGGCGCGCAACCGAGGGCTGTCGGGCGGGCGGCCGACCGCAGAGGCAAGCGGGCGCGGGTGCGGCGGCGGTTGGCGCGTTTCGGATGGCGGTTGGGCTTCGATCATGCACAGAGATCCGTGAGGGGGATCGTATGTGCAATGATTTTTCTCCTAACTCCCCACTAAGGGAGTGAGAGTTAATTTAATCTTTTCCAGTGTGTGGATAGCCATTTGGATGTGTGATTTACGTTTCTCGTAAATTTGTATGCTTTGTATGTTGGAATCGATAAAATCGGTTCACAAAATTCAGACTAAGAGGGGCAACCAAAGGTTATTGGTCAAACGCTCGACCTAGACAAAACTGAGCTAAACACAAGAGATGTGAAACTGAAGGTTAAGGGAACCTTGGGGGGGGGGGGGGGGGGGGTCAAAGTGCTTTCCGGTTTATACATTGGGGGCCATATTTATAGGCAATCCAGAGGTTTGGTGTATGCGAATAACCACCCCCACCTATGTTGGGTACGAGATACATATTTCCCGGATGCCCTTACTCTTGTGAACATCTGAAGCAGGTCGCCGGAGGCGAGGTCACTAAAGCTGGGCTCGCTGGGGCTGAGCTCGCTAACTAGAGGTCACTTCAGAAGAGAGCTCGCAGGTGAGCTAAAGATTGCGGAGCGAGCTCACTAGTGAGTTATGAAGGAGCTCACCAGCGAGACAATGTGAAAAATTCGCGCGGTCCGGATGATCTCCAAGTGTATTCGATGACGTCCTTCTTTTCGATCAATGGTCAACCTAAAGAGGAGAAAAAAAGTTTTGGCGGTAGCTTTCCAGTCGATAAACTTTTCAAACAGTTTGTAAAGTATGATACCGTTTTTAAGAAAACTAAATTGAGCTAAAAAGCCCTTCCAAACGGGCCCTTGAACCATAAATAGGGATGAATATCAATAGTTAGAATTAGGCTCCTAATATCTCGACTCTATTTTATTTATAATATTTTTATCAACATCTCAACTCAAACAGGAGTCTCCAATCCTTCACAAGCCACCGCCCTACTGCCCCGCCTTTCACGTCGCCGCCGCCACCCTCGCATCGCCCCCTTCGCCTGCCGCTCCCACAGCCGTGTGCATACAATTTGTAGAATCACTATCATTTTTCTCTGCCGATATGGATCAAACTCTGATCCTGTCCTCATCCTTGTCATCCCCAATCCTCGAAACCCTAGGCGAAGAAATCCTCCGAATCCTGTATCCAGTCTCCTTCTGCATGCTTCTCGTCGTCCTCCTCGTCTCCGCACTCTCCTCCCCTGTCACCTCCTCCATCTCATTCTCCTCCATCGCCAGCTTAGCCTATTCCGAATCCTCCTCCGACTCCTTCTGGTCCAAGCTCTCCGGCGCTTTCATCAACTCCCTCCTCTTCGTAGTCGCCATCACGCTCCTAACGTTCCTTCTCGTACTCCTCTTCTATTTCCGATGCACCCCCTGCCTCAAATCCTACATGGCCTTCTCTTCCTTCACTGTCCTCTTCTTTCTGGGCGGCGAGACCTCTCTTCTCCTCCTCTCCCGTTTCGCCCTTCCCCTCGACGCCTTCTCCTTTCTCCTCCTCCTCCTCAACTTCTCCGTCATAGGGATCTTATCTATCTCCCTCGCCAAGGTGCCAATTCTACTTACCCAGGGTTACTTAGTCGTCATCGGAGTGTTCGTCGCATATTGGTTCACCCTTCTCCCAGAGTGGACTACTTGGTCACTGCTGATCTCCATGGCATTATATGATCTCGCCGCCGTTTTGCTTCCAGTTGGGCCTCTCAGGCTCCTGGTGGAGATGGCCATCTCCAGGGACGAAGAAATTCCGGCACTGGTGTACGAAGCCCGACCAGTTGACCCACCGCCAAGTTCCGGAAGAAGGTTATGGCGAGAAAGGAGGGATTCGTTTTCCATTTCTGATGATTCTCTGAGGCCTATGAACCCTCCACGGGAGACAAGGGTGGAAATTATAGTGCAAGAATCAGGTGAAGGTTCTGCAAGCACTGAATTGGAAACTCCATTGATGTCACAACATGTAAGAAGGCAAGAGGCGATGGAGGTGGTAGAGGGAATTGGGTTGGGATCTTCTGGCGCCATCAAATTGGGCTTAGGGGACTTCATCTTCTACAGCGTGTTGGTTGGGAGAGCTGCTCTCTATGATTTCATGACTGTGTATGCTTGCTATCTTGCCATTGTTGCTGGCCTCGGTCTAACTCTACTGCTGCTTTCATTTTATAGAAAAGCTTTACCTGCTCTTCCTGTATCTATTGCTCTAGGAGTGTTGTTTTATTTGTTGACCAGGGAACTGTTAGAAGCCTTTGTTCTTCAGTGCTCGATAAATTTGTTAATGTTTTGATATAAATTTGTATTGCTGTGACTATACTTAAAATTATTCATGTTTGATGCACCTTTCGATCTTGCCACCATGAGTTCTCAAGAAATGACTATTTGACAGAGGGAAGCAGGTCTATGTAGAGCTGTGTAGGTTATGCAGAAATTTGGCTGAGAATCCAAAAGAATAGAAGTGATATTATAATTTTTGCTATTTCTTTACCTCCACACAAAAATGAAACTGGTTGTTATGGTAATTTCATCACTTTTAGTGATTATTCTCCCAATTATTTGACTCATCTTGTATGATTCTACTGTATGTCTTGTATCAGGAACCACAGGAGATGCATTTAAATCTCATTGCTTACCAAAGATGATGGTGTAATTGTGGAAACAATATGTGAATCATGCACATTAGTTTCTTACTGACTACTTTATAAAGTGCTTCGACATTGTCTTCTTACTATGATTCTAAGAACCTACGCGACAATGTGTTGATTAATGTGCTATTATTCACAATTGTATCTTTCCTAGATGAATGACTTACACTATTTATTTGTAATCAAATTGACTTTTCAATGTCCAGTCGAAAGCTGCTGAAATGCTACACTCATTGAATTGATTACAAGGTTTTTTTGATATATTTTAGAATAAGTCATTCTATTTGAAGTCAATCTTTGGCATACTCATATTAAGGATCTGTTTTGCACTGCGGAGGCGGTTATGAACCGCCGTTCGTGAACACCCGACCTCACCTAAGGAATTTCATCCACTTTTATGTTCAAAACGAGTTTTCTTTTCTTGGTGGCGGGCATAACCGTTGTCATGACAGACCTCACCTAATTCTTGAAGCATTCTTTCAATTTCAATCTTGAAAAGCATTGGCGGATATTCTTCCGATGTCTTTGACAGTTCGGTCATCTTATTGTTGGTTATGTAAAGGTTACCCGAACTCTATCAAGTGTCAGATTTATCCCTTATGTGAGGAGTTTATATTCCTGGTTTGAAGCTTCTCATGAGCACAAAGCTCCTTTGGTTTTGCCACCCTTTTGCTTATGAGAAATATCTTTCATTTTCTATCAAGGTTTTTGACCATGTGATTCCCATATATTATGAGATTATGCAATGGTGTTTGAGAAGGGCATTGCTTATACTCCCAGAGGAGATGGTAGGGAATTATGACATAAAAGTCAACCGGCCAGTTTTGGAGATCTACTAGTCAACCATTAAATTAGAATTGCAAGTCTATTTTTTATTGAAATTGAACCTCCAATTCTATCCAACCTAACAGACTGTCGCAGGGTAGGCTGCTGTGTGATGGGGATGTGCCGATGCTAATGTGACTCTTATTGTTTGTGATGCAAGATGGACTCAAATGAAATGCAGCTCAAATGAAATGCAAATGAATTTTAAAATTTATATCCGGAAATAAGATCTTGCAGTGTCGATTTTATAAGCGAGACAAATTAACACAGGACGAGCATTAATTTTCTGATACACAAGTAAACCACGCTCGATTACCCACAAGGTGCTTTCTACCACAAATTCCACGAATAAGTTTGTAAAATAAAGAAAATAACGTCACAATTACGCTAATGAATCAAGACACCCAAACAAATATGTAATGTTTTTCCAATACTCAATAATAAAGAAAATAAGCACAATACAAAAAAGTACTCACATAGCATTGGGAATCCGACGGAGGCAAATGATGGTGAAAGACTGCTGTGAGGGGTCGAGCTCGGCTGCTGGAATGTGGGCTTGGCTTGGGGCTTGCGGCAGGGATGGCTAGGGAACCCCTGGATGGTTGTGGATAGTGGAGAATTAGGTTGGAAGAAGGCTCGATGGGGAGGAGTCTGTTAGAGATAGGCTGTGGATGACTCAATCATGAAGTTTGCGGCTCTACTGGTGGTTCCACGACATAGAAAGGTGGGAGGAGGAAGAAGAGCAGTGTATGCACGAAAATGGACAGCTTGCTGGAGGTGGAGACCATTGTCTAGGGTTGGCGACGTGGACAGGAGGCGTCGACCTGTCCGTCGAGGGAGGAGTCTGTTAGAGATAGGTTGTGGATGACTCAATCATGAAGTTTGCGGCTCTACTAGTGGTTCCACGACATAGAAAGGTGGGAGTAGGAAGAAGAACAATGTATGCACGAAAATGGACAGCTTGCTGGAGGTGGAGAACCATTGTCTAGGGTTGGCGACGTGGACAGGAGGCGCGACCTGTCCGTCGAGGGAGGAGGAAGAGTCGTCCGTCAAAACCGTGAGGGAAAGGAGGAGGAAGACTTGCGAACGGAGGGATGGGTGGTGTCGCCGAGCGGTTCTGGATGCGTCGACGGATAACGGCGAGAGGGACTTGTGATGGATGTTGGAGGATGGCGATGACGGGATCGATGGAGGGTGACGATGATGGAATCGACGAGATCGATTTGCGTTGGGTACATGAACCGACAATTGTTTTCAGGCGAGGGAGAAGACGATGAACAACAGGGATCAGGCAGTTACAGGCATTGGGAAGGAAATACACAGTGGCGGGTCTGCGGTTTTGAGACGAAATCGTGGGATGGGGGGAAGGTGCTCACGGGAACAGTGAATGAAAAGAAATAAAACTGATAAATGAACAGGGACGTCGCACCCGGAGTCTCATGGCGTCGCACCACGTATGATTGCTGGTCTGAAATCTCTCACAATTCAACAATGAATCTAAAATACAGCATCCACCCCTATTTATAACAAGAGGGGGCGGTTGGGCACCGGGCGTGAACGACTATGATTGGCCGTTACGCCCGATGTCCTAAAACATCAAAATCAAGTCCAAAAAAATAAAATAAAATACATAAAAATAATAGAACGACGAGACAGACGTGCTCGTGGTCTCGGATCGCCGATCGATCATCGCCTCTCCGCGAATATACGAAAGTGGGTCCCGCCGACTGGTGACCCGTACTCCAGTGCCGATCTCCATTGCAGACCCTTAAAAATTGCAGACCTAATCAACCAGCTGAAACCTCGCTCAAGTGTACTCTGTGTAACCGAAGACAAACGCGTTGGTGTTAGTTCTTTTGTGATCCTACTAAGATCTCTTTACTCTTCCACAGCCAGAGTCTTCTTTAGCCCCTGCTGAAATTTCTTGCTGTATTTGTTTATTTCTTTAGCGCCTGCTGAAATTTCTTGCTGTATTTGTTTCTTTTGCCGTGCTTGCTGCAGCATTGTTGCATAACATTGTTGTTTCATGCATCTTCCGCTTGATTGCAATTTTTATAGAGATCACTAGCTTGTTTTGGTTGAGCAGATTTTAAACTCCGTGCTGCGCGAACAATATTTTGCCAAAACATTGTTTTATTACTAAATCATCACAGCAGTCATGTAGGCCTGTTTGGCTTCGCCGTCCGTGTGCTGCGTGCTACGATTTTCTGGACAGCGGAGCAAAACGACGTATTTTTGCCCAAATTATTCCACTGTCGGTCTTTATTTTATTGGTGATATCCCCTATTTTCCTATCGTGCTCGCCCCTCCGCGTTCTACTTCTCCCACGGCGATTTCCTAGCCGTTTCCTTCCTCCCACGATGATTTTTCGAGCAACGGCAGATCTCACGTGCTAGGGTTCCTTCACCGATCCACCTCCTAGTTCCGACATCAATCTCCCTCTCTCCCTCTCTCTCTCAGAGCAGGTATAGTTTCAACCTCTTATTTTTTATCTCACGCCCTTTCCTATTTCCGACAGCCCGAATAGAAGCAAATGTTTGTGAATGCTCCTCGATCTCATTCCAGAAATCTTCCAGCAGGTCGTCGCCTTTTTCGTCCAATTGCCCGATTGACTTCCCGTCCCGGAGCCTTTCCTTTCATTCCGCAAGCAGCTATAAAAGTCATGATTCCTTGATGATTTACATTAACCGGATCTTGGATAAAAGTCATGATTCATTAATGTTTTCTTTTGGTTTGTCAGAGGTCCTTAATTTTTCAATTACTAATTTTAAGTAAAAGTCATGATTCTTTCATTTGTATTTATTCTCTGCCTTATTTGATTCGAACTTTGTCCGAAGAATTTTAGAGGACGCTCTTCTTTTATATTTTTAGTAGAATGTCTTCTCTATGCTATATGCTCAATCAGTTACTCTGCAAAACAGCTCATTTTCTGCCACTACTTCTCCCAGCGCTGCAGTTGATCCAAAAAGTAAATTTTGGGCCAACGGAAAAACTATCAGCAAACTGTATAGCACAGTTTGAAAAGAGCCTAAATCTATAAATTACTTTCATTTAAACTGTGATTACATACAATTATGTCTCATGTAATGCCTCTGGGTGTTGGCTGATGTTCAATGTAATTGCTACAGGTGTAGATGTTATTTAGAGAATATTATTTGAACACGCTAGCAAATAAAAAAAACCTAAAATTTATTTGCAGGTTCTGGTTCGGTCATTTTTTATTATTTCAGTTGAAATCCATCCGAAACAATTAAATGTTTGAAGTTTCAGTCATAATGGCAATAAGTTTTAAAGGTTACATACTTACATTAAAGTAAACCTCGTATCTAAGCACCGCTATTCACTTTTTATATTTCACTTCTATATCGTTTCCTCTCCCAAGTTATAGTATTCTTCGAAAGCACTGAAGTTCACAATCTACGATTATTTACTAGGATATAACACTAAAGCTCTATATTTTTTATTGAATGAGAGCAAACCCGAACTATCTAGCCCTCTCATATAAACGCATTTCACGATCATCTTCAGAGCAAGAGAAATCCTCCTGGCAATGATAATAAGGTTGACACACCTATCCGCCACACGGTTTTTCTCTCGGTACGCATGACTTAAAAGAGACAATGCTCGCCGCCTAGGAGATCACATCAGACACATGCACGACCCGAGAGTGAGTCCCCCTCCAGCTGAAGGCGTCAAACACCAAAGACTTGAATGACCCGACGAACACCTTCCCAAGCAGCCTGGAATTCAACCGTCGGCACGCATAGGCATCTGAGCGAAATACCACCCGCAAGATGGACATCCCCGCGATGGTCACAGACTGCCCAACCAGCCTCAGTCCATTCCGAGCGATGTTTGACGACTCCGTCAAAGTTCAGCTTTAGTCAATCAGCCCGTGAGGGTTCCCAGAACATCAATGAAGACGTCCTCGAGTTCCCCATTTAGGTCGCAAACAACTTGAGAGAAAAAAAACACGAGAGCATTTCAGGCCTTTCAAATTCCCCTAAACAATTTATTTGAGAGAGAAAAAAAACATTCTAATTAACAGCCTCCTACATAACAATATTTAACGGTCATATTCCGACAGAATGCAAAAATGCCCTTTCCTTCGTTCCTCTCCCAATTCAATCTCCGGCGTCCACGCAGGGGTCATCTTCCATTTCACACGCGTTTCTCCTCTTTCCTTCTCAATCCAGAAAGCGAGGACGAACACTTCTCCCGTTTTCTCCAGAGATGCGCCAGCACATCAAACCTCCGCCTCGGGGCCGCAATACACGCTCTCCTTCTCAAAACCTTTCTCCTCTCCTCCTCCCTCTTCCTTCAGAACCACCTCCTCAACATGTACTTGAAGTCCCGCGCCGACCATTCCATACCTCTCCAACTGTTTGACGAAATGCCGCACCGGAATCACGTCACCTGGTCCGCCGTCATCGCCGGACTCGTCCAGAACGGCCATCCTCACAAAGCTCTCCTTTTCTTCAACCAAATGCTGCATTCCGGCACCCGGCCCAACGAATTCAGTTTTGTAAGCGCCCTCCACGCCGCCTCGCTCTCCGGCGGGCACTCTCAAGCTCGCCAGGTATTCGGCCATGTCGTTCGTCTTGGCTTCGAGTCCAATGTGTTCCTGATAAACGCCTTTCTCATGGCTTTGATTAGGAGCGAAGCAATCGAAGAGGCGGTGGAGTTGTTCGAGAAATGTCTAATCAGGGACGTGGTTACATGGAACTCCATGATCGCCGGTTACCTGCAGGTGCAATTAGATTGGCTTCAGATTTGGGATTTATTTCGCCGAATGATTCAGGAAGGGACGAGGCCTGACGAGTACACCTTCAGCAGCGTCCTCACTGGATTAGCAACAAATTTAACCTCGAAGAGCGGATTACAAATCCATGCCCAGCTTATAAAAGATGGCTTCGGCGGTGATATTTGCGCGGGGAATTCCCTGGTAGATATGTACCTCAAAAACCGCAATCTGGACGATGCATTCAAAGCGTTTGATGAAATGCCGCAAAGAGACGTGGCTTCATGGACCCAAATCGCAGCAGGCTTCCTACATTCCGGCCAACCCTCCGAAGCCCTAAAAACCATAAATCTAATGAAGGAAAAAGGCATCTCCCCCAACAAATTCACACTAGCAACTGAACTAAACGCCTGCGCCAGCCTCACCTCCGTGGAAGACGGCAAGAAGGCTCACGGGCTCAGAATAAAGCTCGGCGACGACGCGGATGAATGCGTCGACAACGCCCTCGTCGACATGTATTCGAAGTGCGGGTTTATGAAAGACGCCTCCTCCGTCTTCTCCTCCATGAGGGCGCGGTCGGTGATCTCGTGGACGACGATTATCATGGGATTCGCCCAGAACGGATTTGCCCGTGAAGCAATCGATGCCTTCGAGAAGATGATCGACTCGAATTCAAAACCAAATCACATCACATTCATCTGCCTCCTATACGCCTGCAGCCAGGGCGGGTTTGTGGACGAAGGATGGGATTTCTTCGCATCTATGGCCGAAGATTACGGCATCAGTCCAGGAGAAGATCACCATTGTTGTATGGTTGATCTTCTTGGGAAGGCTGGAAGGCTGAAGGAGGCTGAAAAGCTGATACTGGGCATGGCTTCGCAGCCTTCCCCCATTGTTTGGCAGACTCTGCTCGGAGCTTGCCGGCTTCACGGGGAGGTGGAGATGGGGAGGAGGGCGGCTGAGCGAGCGCTTGCTCTTCAGGGGAAGGATTCTTCTACTTATGTTTTGCTATCAAATATGTTGGCAAAATCAAGTAATTGGGATGGTGTGAAGAGAGTGAGAGAACTTATGGGGTACAGTGAAGTAAACAGAGTTTCTGGGTCAAGTTGGACTTGTGCTAAGGCTTAGGTGTCCTTGTGGATTCCCTTTGGAGGAAATTAGCGGGCGTGTACGGGCTCCGTGCGGTCGTGACAATACCTTCAGCCTTCTTCGACGTGCAGTTTATAGCGTTTTTTTAGAATTTTGGGAACTCAGAGAGCGTGGCTTCACTTCGATGCTACTTATAGAATTTGAGATCCCCGGGGCGTAATTTTGATTTCAACTTGTCAAAAGCCTCGCAATTACGCTCTTGATCCAATGCGGCAGCCATTATCGGTTTCAAAGGCGTGCATTTGAGGAAGAATGTTCTGCCGGACTAGATTTAGGAGATGTTTTTTGTGATCAAGCTATGGATTGAATTCATGATCTGATGTGAATGCATATTGTGCTCTATGCTTTTAGGGATTATATATAAAAGTTACTCCAAGAAGGAGAATATTGTAATGATGATTAAGGCTCCATTTGGGGGGACATATTTTTATCGGTCAAGCGGTTACGACCGCATGAACCGGACTTTATTAAGGTCCGGTTCATGCGAATAAGGTCCGGTTCTGTTGGTTTTGAGCAGTGTTGACTCGGTCAACAAGTTTTTGTTTAAAAGTTTATTATTATGAATTTAAAATGTATAGGTGGAGGAGAGAGAGACCCCGCATTTATTATGGAGAGAGAATGTGAGGTGTTTTGCTTTGCCTATAAATAGGCCCCCGTGTATTTGTTTTAAAAGTGAGATGAATAGAAAAATCTGGGAAGATTTCTTTTGGCGCTAGAGAGAGAGAGAGTTGAAAGTTAGTGAGAGAGAGAGAGAGATAAGTTTTATTCCCGCAGGAACAATTTATCTCGCCCTGCGCAGCCTCTCGCCATCTTCATCTCGGTAATAGTGGCAGCCCGCCCTCTCGCCTATACACATTCCCGCAGGAATATATTTTCCTCTCGCCTGAGGAGTATCGCCAGCCACCTCCCATAGCTGCATATCGCGTGCCCCCCGCAGGAGCCTCGCCGGAGCTGTCCGCCTCGCTGAGCGGCAGGTCTCGCTAGCCAGCTCGCCAACTTGATCTCGCCGGGACGGTGTGTTGAAGGGTGCGTGATGCAGGACAGGAATCCACCTGCCTGCCACCCTGCGGCCTGGCGCACCAGCACTCAGGGGTCCCGCCCAGGAATCCACCTGACGGGCTTTCATCAGGGCTGCAGCCCGTACACCCCAACCCATCTCCAGCCGGCAACAGCTGGCGGGTTGTTGAGGCCGGGGATCGAACACCCGACCTCCTTGATAAGAAACTCCGGAGAGCTCTCATCACCAACTGAGCTGGTGCGCCAGGCCAACTGAGCTGGTGCGCAGCTCAGTTGGTGATGAGAGCTCTCCGGAGTTTCTTATCAAGGAGGTCGGGTGTTCGATCCCCGGCCTCAACAACCCGCCAGCTGTTGCCGGCTGGAGATGGGTTGGGGTGTACGGGCTGCAGCCCTGATGAAAGCCCGTCAGGTGGATTCCTGGGCGGGACCCCTGGGTGCTGGTGCGCCAGGCCGCAGGGTGGCAGACAGGTGGATTCCTGTCCTGCATCAGTGCGCCAGCCCGTGCTCGCCGGAGCCATCTTGCTGCAGGAAGTAGTGAAGGGTGCTCGCCGTTCGGAGGTTGTGTTTTTCTGTCGGGAGAGGGTGGTTCTCGCATAGGGCAGTGGGGTGCATCTTGCCGCGAGTTGCGGGAGCTCGCCAGAGTAGAAGTTGGAGCTCGCGAGTTGTAGGATCTGCGTGGTTTGAAGGTGCTCGCCGAGAAAGGGAGGTGGTCATCTCGCCGGCTTGACATCTCGGCGAAAAGGAGTGGTGTCTAGTGGAGTACTCGCCAGAGAGTGCTCGCGAGGTCCAGTGTTGGGTGATAGTGAAGTGGCGTGTCGTACATAACGCTTCCAACAAGTGGTATCAAAGCGAGGTTCGAAACCTTTGCGGTGACTCGGAAGGTTTGAGGAGTAGAGCGATGGAGACGGGTGGAGCTATGCCGGTGCAAGTCCCCAAGTTGACGAAGACCAATTACGGAAATTGGAGCATACAGATGCGAGTGCTACTCGCCTCCAAGGAGTTGTGGGATGTAGTGGAGAATGGGTATGAGGAGCGCACTGCTGCAGTAGAGGCGACGTTGACTAACGCCCAGAAGACAACACTTAGAGAGGCAAGGAAGGCGGACAAGAAGGCCTTGTTCTTGTTGTATCAAGGGGTTGACGAAGCAACCTTCGAGAAGATCTCAGACGCGAGAACCTCTAAGGAAGCATGGGAGGTGTTGCAACGCTCCATGCAAGGGGTAGACAAAGCTAAGAAGGTGAAGCTGCAGTCCCTACGTGCGGAATATGAAGTGACGAAGATGCAGAGCACCGAGAAGGCCGGTGACTATGTGACCCGTCTGCAGACGCTCACAAATGAGATGAAGCGCAATGGGGAGGCAATCGAGGATGTGAGCTTCATGGAGAAGTTGCTGAGATCTATGGCCAAGAAGTTCCGTCATATAGTGGTGGCGATCGAAGAATCGAAGGACCTCAACTTGATGGCCGTTGACGAGCTTGTAGGCTCTTTGCAAGCTCATGAGTACAGGATGCTGCAGGATGACGAAGAAGCGAGTGGCTTGGGAAAGGCACTCCAGACCCAGTTGAACTTTGGGGAAAGTTCAGGAAGAGGAGGCGGCCAGCGTGGCCGAGGTCACCAAGGTAGAGGCAGAGGTAGAAGAGGAGGTAGAAACCAAAAATTTCAGAAAGAGGCGGAGCGACCTCAAGGAGGTTGGCAAGATGGAAGAGGAAGAGGAAGAGGCCGAGGAGATATGTCTCAGATACAATGTTACAACTGTAACAAGTTCGGGTGTACAACCCTCATATTTTCCGAGTCGGTGTGACCCGACCCAGGTGAGGCTGAGACAGTGAAGGTAGCCGAAACGGGCAAAACGACCGCGCCAAAACGGTCGAGACCGGTTAAGGCAAAAAGAGGCAGTGGGGGAAGCGGAGGGAGCACCCGCTCCCCCGACTCCCTTCGGGCGAGTGGGAAGAGCCTTCCCACTCGCCCGATCTTCTTTGGGCGAGTGGGAGGAGCCTCCCACTCGCCAACCCTCTTTGGGCGAGTGGGAGGGGCTCTCCCACTCGCCGGCCCTATGTAGGGGGAGTGGGAGGAGCTCTCCCACTCGCCGGGCGAGTGGGAGAGGTCGTCCCACTCACCGCCCCCTTTGGGCGAGTGGGAGGGGCCCTCCCACTCGCCGGGCGAGTGGGAGAGGCCCTCCCACTCGCCGGCCCCCTTTGGGGGCGAGTGGGAGAGGCTCTCCCACTCGCCGCCCCCTTTTTGGGCGAGTGGGGGGGGGACCCTCCCACTCGCCCGGCATCCTTAAGGGAGGCAGACAGGACCTCCCGTGAGGGGGGGAGTGGGCACCTCGAACCCCACTCGCCCCTCCTCCTGCGTTGGCTGTTCATGGTCACGGTCGGACTGCGGATAGCAGGATTTTGGCTATCCACAGTCCAATTTTGGCTATTCGCAGTCCATTTTTTGGAAAGTCTATAAATAGACCCTTATGGGCACCTTGGGAAGGGTTGGTCTCTACCCCCTCCCTCACGCGTGAGCAAGCACTACCCCTCCCCTCCCACTGTCATTGAAGGTGGACGGTGAGGTGATCCTTAGTGCCCTCCAAGGTGCCCAGACTCAGCATTGGCTTGGGAGGGGAAGTTCCTTGAGAGCTTCTGGGTATGTGGTGGGACCTCCACGCTGCTGCTTAAGGGTCCGTTCGTGGACTTAGGTGTTCTTTAAGGGCAAGGTTCTTTGGTTCTTAGTGACTGGTCAAGGGTCTCGCTCAGGTCAAGTAAGGGTTAACTGCATCCCCCTTGCGAACGTCGAAACCGGGTTACTGGTTTCAACATTATGGTGTGGTGAGCGTGGAAGCAGCTAGTTCCGAAAGCTCTGAGCAAGTCTCATGGCTGGAAGCGATGAGCTGGGGGACTCACCCCTGTCGGGGGGTGCATGAAGAAAGGTGACTTCGAGGAGTTCAGGAAGTCAATCCGGGAAGTCTTGCGGTTTGCACTCCCCCCTCAGTGCGAGTACACGACATCGCCAACACCTGTACTTGCCTCGCCGTCTTTGATGGAGATAGAGCAAGCGTGTTGGCAAGGGAAGGAGCCAGCCTCGGAGCAAGGCTTGAGCCTTTAAGCGCAAGCGCTCTTCAACAGCTCTCCTGGGTCCAGCTGCCCCGAGTGAGGGGGCAGGGAGGATGCCTCCGTCTCACCAGGAAGGGGGCGTAGTCCCTGTTCCTGATTCAACAAAAGCACGGGAAGACGCAAGGAAGCTACGCAGATCGATTCCAAAGGCAGGTCTCCCACCTGCAGGTTGACCAGGGAAGCAGGAAGGACCAGGAGAAAGGAAAGGAATGAGAAGACAGAGAAAGTGGAGGAGGTGATGAAAGAGATGGTCAATGTGCATGTGACCAAGTAGGCCCAGAGGGGCGTGTTGTAATAAGCAGGTAGCTCCTCGATGATGAATGAAGATGTCTCAGGTAACGCCTTGACTAAGTGGCTTGGGGTAAGTGCTGAGTTCCTCTGCCTCCAGGTGAAGGTAAGCACCTAGGACGTGGATGGGTACTCCGCTCCCATTTGGTAGTATCCCCGACTAGAGACCATTCTCCGGGCTCAGTCATGCCGACAGATGGGAGACTCATCGGGTCGACTCGCTACTTGGTAGCTGGATTGGGAGGGCGTTGAGTTCCTCTGCCTCCAGGTGAAGGTAAGCACCTAGGACGCGGATGGGTACTTCCGCCTCCAATCGGTAAGGGGACTGGGAGGGCGTTGAGTTCCTCTGCCTCCAGGTGAGCTAAGAACATAGGACGCAGATGGGTACTTCCGCCTCCAGTCAGGTTGGGAGGGCGTTGAGTTCCTCTGCCTCCAGGTGAAGGTAAGCACCTAGGACGCGGATGGGTACTTCCGCCTCCAATCAGTAAGGGGACTGGGAGGGCGTTGAGTTCCTCTGCCTCCAGGTGAGCTAAGCACCTAGGACGCGGATGGGTACTTCCGCCTCCAGTCAGGCTGGGAGGGCGTTGAGTTCCTCTGCCTCCAGGTGAGCTAAGCACCTAGGAAGCGAATGGGTACTTCCACCTCCAGTCAGGTTGGGAGGGCGTTAAGTTCCTCTGCCTCCAGGTGAAGGTAAGCACCTAGGACGCGGATGAGTACTTCCGCCTCTAATCGGTAAGGGGACTGGGAGGGCGTTGAGTTCCTCTGCCTCCAGGTGAGCTAAGCACCTAGGACGCAGATGGGTACTTCCGCCTCCAGTCAGACTGGGAGGGCGTTGAGTTCCTCTGCCTCCAGGTGAGCTAAGCACCTAGGACGCGGATGGGTACTTCCGCCTCCAGTCAGGCTGGGAGGGCGTTGAGTTCCTCTGCCTCCAGGTGAGCTAAGCACCTAGGAAGCGAATGGGTACTTCCGCCTCCAGTCAGGTTGGGAGGGCGTTAAGTTCCTCTGCCTCTAGGTGAAGGTAAGCACATAGGACGTGGATGAGTACTTCCGCCTCTAATCGGTAAGGGGACTGGGAGGGCGTTGAGTTCCTCTGCCTCCAGGTGAGCTAAGCACCTAGGACGCGGATGGGTACTTCCGCCTCCAGTCAGACTGGGAGGGCGTTGAGTTCCTCTGCCTCCAGGTGAGCTAAGCACCTAGGACACGGATGGGTACTTCCGCCTCCAGTCAGGCTGGGAGGGCGTTGAGTTCCTCTACCTCTAGGTGAGCTAAGCAACTAGGACGCGGATGGGTACTTCCATCTCCAGTCAGGTTGGGAGGGCGTTGAGTTCCTCTGCTTCCAGGTGAAGGTAAGCACCTAGGACGCGGATGGGTACTTCCGCCTCCAATCGGTAAGGGGACTGGGAGGGCGTTGAGTTCCTCTGCCTCCAGGTGAGCTAAGCACCTAGGACGCGGATGGGTACTTCCGCTTCCAGTCAGGTTGGGAGGGCGTTGAGTTCCTCTGCCTCCAGGTGAAGGTAAGCACCTAGGACGCGGATGGGTACTTCCGCCTCCAATCGGTAAGGGGACTGGGAGGGCGTTGAGTTCCTCTGCCTCCAGGTGAGCTAAGCACCTAGGACGCGGATGGGTACTTCCGCCTCCAGTCAGGTTAGGAGGGCGTTGAGTTCCTCTGCCTCCAGGTGAAGGTAAGCACCTAGGACGCGGATGGGTACTTCCGCCTCCAATTGGATTGGGAGGACGTTGAGTTCCTCTGCCTCCAGGTAAGCAAAGCACCAAGGACGCGGACGGGTACTTCCGCCTCCAATCGGTAAGATCCCCGACTAGAGACCATTCACCGGGCTCAGTAATGCCGGCAAATGGGAGGCTCATCGGGTCGACCCGCTGCAGGTAAGACTTCAGAAAGGGTAAGTGGTTCGGTAAGATGGTGGAGTTCCTCTGCCTCTAGGTGAAGGTAAGCACCTAAGACGCGGATTGGATCTCCGCCTCAGTTGTTTTGATAAGACGGTCGAGCTCCTCCACCTCTATGAGAAGGTAAGCACATATGACGTGGATTGGATCTCCGCCTCAGTTGCCTCAATTAGATGGTTGAATTCCTCCGTCCATCAGTGAGGGTAAGCACCTGGGACATGTACTGGTTCTCCGCCCCCGGATAGTTCGGAAAACTGTTAGTTCCCTCCCCCTCCAGGTGAGCTCGGCTCCCTGGTAGGTGTGGAGTTCCCTCCCCCTCCAGGTGAGCTCGGCTCCCTGGTAGGTGTGGAGTTTCCTCCACCTCCAGGTGAGCTCGACTCCCTGTTAGGTGTTGAGTTCCCCCACCTCCAGGTGAGCTCGGCTCCCTGTGAGGTGCTGAGTACCTCCACCACTAGGTGAGCTCGGCTCCCTGCTAGGTGTTGAGTCCCTCCACCTCCAGGTGAGCTCGGCTCCATGTTAGGTGTTGAGTCTCTCCACCTCCAGGTGAGCTCGGCTCCCTGTTAGGTGTTGAGTCCCTCCCCCACCAGGTAAGCTCGGCTCACTGGTAGGTATGTAGTTCCTGCCTTCCACCTCAGGTCGAGCTCGGCTCGACCAGAGGTGTTGAGTTCTTTTCCACCTAAGGTCAAGTTCAATTCGACCTAAGGTGTTGAGCTTTCTCCACCTCCAGTTGAGCTCGGCTCATAGGAGGGTTGTTAAGTCGAGAAATGTTTGCCTTCCACCTCAGGTCGAGCTCGGCTCGACTAGAGGTGTTGAGTCCTTTTCCACCTAAGGTCAGGTTCATTTCAACCTAAGGTGTTGAGCTTTCTCCACCTCCAGTTGAGCTCGGCTCATAGGAGGGTTGTTAAGTGGAGAAAGGTTTGCCTTCCACCTCAGGTCGAGCTCGGCTCGACTAGAGGTGTTGAGTTCTTTTCCACCTAAGGTTAAGTTCAATTCGACCTAAGGTGTTGAGCTTTCTCCACCTCCAGTTGAGCTCGCCTCATAGGAGGGTTGTTAAGTGGAGAAAGGTTTGCCTTCCACCTCAGGTCGAGCTCGGCTCAACTAGAGGTGTTGAGTTCTTTTCCACCTAAGGTCAAGTTCAATCCGACCTAAGGTGTTGAGCTTTCTCCACCTCCAGTTGAGCTCGGCTCATAGGAGGGTTGTTAAGTGGAGAAAGATTTGCCTTCCACCTCAGGTCGAGCTCGGCTCGACCAGAGGTGTTGAGTTCTTTTCCACCTAAGGTCAAGTTCAATTCGACCTAAGGTATTGAGCTTTCTCCACCTCCAGTTGAGCTCGGCTCATAGGAGGGAGGACAGGTAGAGAAGGGTTCACCTTCCTCCTCAAGTCAGGTTCAATCGATAAACTCGGCAGGAGTATCCCGTTGGCAGGACCCATCGTGGATTCCCCTAAGGTCCCACCTACTCGTCAAATAAGTGGGTTGGACTTTCTTTTCGAGCTTGAGACAAGCTCAAAAAGGGCGGGGATTGTGTACAACCCTCATATTTTCCGAGTCGGTGTGACCCGACCCGGGTGAGGCCGAGACAGTGAAGGTAGCCGAAACGGGCAAAACGACCGCGCCGAAACGATCGAGACCGGTTAAGGCAAAAAGAGGCAGTGAGGGAAGCGGAGGGAGCACCCGCTCCCCCGACTCCCTTCGGGCGAGTGGGAAGAGCCTTCCCACTCGCCCGGTCTTCTTTGGGCGAGTGGGAGGAGCCTCCCACTCGCCAACCCTCTTTGGGCGAGTGGGAGGGGCTCTCCCACTCGCCGGCCCTATGTAGGGGGAGTGGGAGGAGCTCTCCCACTCGCCGGGCGAGTGGGAGAGGTCCTCCCACTCACCGCCCCCTTTGGGCGAGTGGGAGGGGCCCTCCCACTCGCCGGGCGAGTGGGAGAGGCCCTCCCACTCGCCGGCCTCCTTTGGGGGCGAGTGGGAGAGGCTCTCCCACTCGCCGCCCCCTTTTTGGGCGAGTGGGGGGGACCCTCCCACTCGCCCGACATCCTTAGGGGAGGCAGGCAGGACCTCCCGTGAGGGGGGGAGTGGGCACCTCGAACCCCACTCGCCCCTCCTCCTGCGTTGACTGTTCATGGTCACGGTCGGACTGCGGATAGCAGGATTTTGGCTATCCGCAGTTCAATTTTGGCTATTCGCAGTCCATTTTTGGGAAAGTCTATAAATAGACCCCCTATGGGCACCTTGGGAAGGGTTGGTCTCTACCCCCTCCCTCACGCGTGAGCAAGCACTACCCCTCCCCTCCCCCTGTCATTGAAGGTGGACGGTGAGGTAATCCTTAGTGCCCTCCAAGGTGCCCAGGCTCAGCATTGGCTTGGGAGGGGAAGTTCCTTTAGAGCTTCCAGGTATGTGGTGGGACCTCCACGCTGCAGCTTAAGGGTCCGTTCGTGGACTTAGGTGTTCTTTAAGGGCAAGGTTCTTTGGTTCTTAGTGACTGGTCAAGGGTCTCGCTCAGGTCAAGTAAGGGTTAGCTGCATCCCCCTTGCGAACGTCGAAACCGGGTTACTGGTTTCAACATCGGGCATATGAGCTATGACTGCTGGGCTCCAAGAAAGAGAGAAGAGGCAAACCACTATGCCGAGGCTAGGAATAATGGGAACAACACTGGCGCTGGAGATCCGATGATGTTCCTAACCTACAGAGGAGCGGAGGAAGGTAGAAATGAAGTGTGGTACCTGGACACAGGTGCAAGCAACCACATGTGCGGAGATATGGAGATGTTCTCAAACCTGGAACCCAGTGGGGGTGAGGTTAGCTTTGGTGATGCGTCGAAGATCTCGTTGGAAGGAAAGAGCCTGGTGGTTGTGAAGTTGAATGGAGAGAAGGTGCACCTGAATGACGTGTTCTATGTGCCAGGCTTGAAGACTAACATCTTAAGCCTTGGGCAGTTGGTGGAGAGAGGATACTGCGTCCAGTTGAAGGATGAGTCTCTAGCGATGAAGAACGGTCAAGGAAAGGAGGTAGTGAAGGTGAAGATGACGGCGAACCGTCTATTTACATTGAAGATGGATACTCAAGAGACGACATGTCTTGCGAGGACGGAGGAAGAAGAGGAAGCATGGCTGTGGCACCATCGGATGGGTCACTTGGGCTTCACAGGCTTGAAGTTGCTATCCCACTCCAGGATGGTGCAGGATCTACCTATGATCTCACCTCCGGAGAAAGTCTGCGAGGCGTGCACGAAGAGGAAGCAGAAGAGGTTGACATTTGAAGGAGGGAAGTCTCGGAGAGCGAAGAGACAACTTGAACTGGTTCACTCGGACATCGCGGGTTCGTTTGAGACCACCTCAGTTGGCGGAAGCAAGTACTACATCACCTTCACCGATGATTTCAGTCGGAGGTGTTGGGTATATTTTTTGAAGGAAAAATCTGAGGCCCTTGACAAGTTCAAGGAGTTCAAGGCGATGGCGGAGAATGAGAGTGGTCAACCACTGAAGGTGCTGAGGACCGATAGAGGTGGGGAGTACACCTCTAGATTGTTTGATGAGTTCTGCAAGGAGAATGGGATTTCTCACCAGTTGACGGCAGCGTACTCACCACAGTAGAACGGAGTCGCGTAGAGGAAGAATCTCACCATCATGAACATGGCGAGGAGTATGGTGAAGGGCAAGGTGTTGCCAAAGATGTTCTGGGCAGAAGCAGTGCAGTGTGCGGTGTATCTACTGAACAGATGCCCCACGAAGAGTGTGAAGTTCATGACCCCGTTCGAGGCTTGGAGTGGCTGGAAGCCAAGTGTGAAGCACTTGAGGATCTTTGGGTGTGTAGCTCATGCTCACGTCCCGGACCAGAGGAGGAAGAAACTCGATGACAGGAGCGAGAAGTGCATCTTTGTGGGCTACGCTCCGGAGAGCAAGGCTTACAAGTTATACAACCCGGTGACGGAGAAGGTCATAGTCTCGAGAGATGCGGTGTTTGAAGAAGACAGCTGCTGGAGCTGGGATGAGGAGACAAGGAGCAAGAAAGGGATGTTCTTTGAAGATGAGGAGGAAGGTGGTCAAGAAGCAGGAGCTGAGGATGGTGGGGCTGAGCCACCATCACCACCTAGCGGACATTCAGGGGGAGCTTGCACTCCCAACTCAAGTGGAGGAAGTTCTTGTGGAGCAAGCACTAGTGGAAGCAAGGATGATCGTCCTCAACCTAGGATGAGAAGGATGGATGAGATCTATGAGGAGACGGCACCAACACTTAACCATTTTTCTTTATATTGTTTGTTGGCAGATTGTGAGCCGCACTCCTATGACGAAGCAGCCAAGGAGAAATCTTGGAGGATGGCGATGGATGCTGAGATGGCTTCCATAAAGAAGAATGAAACTTAGAAGCTGGTTGATCCACCCGCGGGCCACAAACCCCTCGGGGTGAAGTGGGTATACAAGGTGAAGAAGAACAAGGATGGAGCTGTGGAGAAGCACAAGGCGAGACTCGTCGTGAAGGGCTATAGGCAAGTCCAAGGAGTGAACTATGACGAGGTCTATGCTCCAGTGGCGAGGATTGACACCATCAGGTTGATCATCGCACTGGCAGTTCACTATGGGTGGACTATCATGCAGATGGATGCGGTGTCAGCATACTTGAATGGCTACCTGGAGGAACATGTGTACATCGAGCAGCCTCCGGGGTATGTGGTGAAAGGCCAGGAAAGGAAGGTGTGCAAGCTAGACAAAGCCTTGTACGGGCTGAAGCAAGGAGCAAGAGCTTGGAATGGGAGGATTGATGCTTTCCTGCAGAAGCATGGCTATGTGAAGTGCCCCTATGAGTATGCCCTCTACATGAAGGTCGAGAAGATCGGTGATATCATGATCCTATGCTTGTACGTCGACGACATGATTTTCACCGGGAACAACCCAAATATGTTTGATGAGTTCAAGAGGGTGATGAAGAAAGAGTTCGAGATGACTGACTTGGGAGAACTCAACTACTTCTTAGGAGTGGAGGTGCAGCAGAGAGGAGATGTGATCTTCATCTCGCATAAGAAGTACGCGGAGGAGATCTTGAAGAAGTTCAGGATGGAGAATAGCAAGGCTATCTCCACTCCCGCTGATCCCGGAACAAAGTTGAGGAAGGACTCGGAGGAAGAAGCTGTGGACCCAACGATGTTCAAGAGTTTGGTTGGGAGTCTATATAAGGTACTTGATTTTCACCAGACCTGACATCATGTATGCGGTTGGGGTAGTGAGCAAGTACATGGAAGAACCCAAGCAGGACCACTTCACTGCAGCGAAGAGGATCCTGAGATATGTGAACGGGACAAGGGACCATGGCCTGAAGTACTCATCTGCGGGAGAGTTGAAGTTAGTCGGCTACTCGGATAGCGACTATGGTGGTGACGTGAACGATCGGAAGAGCACTTCCGGGTATGTGTTCAATATGGGAACCGCGACGTTCTCATGGAGTTCAAAGAAGCAGGCTACGATAGCCTTATCTTCATGTGAGGCGGAGTACATAGCAGCTGCGACATGTACTTGCCAAGCCATCTAGCTGAGGAACTTATTAGAGGAGTTGCATCATGGACAGGAAGGGCCAACGACAGTGTTAGTGGATAACATGTCGGTCATCCAGCTCGCGAAGAACCCGGTGCTGCATGGGAGGAGCAAGTACATCGAGACGCGGTATCATTTCCTTCAGGAGCAAGTGGAGTTGAAAACAGTTGAAGTTGTGTATTGCCCCACTGGAGAGCAGGTCACGGAAATTTTCACCAAGGCGTTGAAGGCAGAGACGTTTGCGAAGCTCAAAGGCAAGCTCGGCATGTGCTGCCAAGCTTGAGGGGGAGTTTGTTGGTTTTGAGCAGTGTTGACTCGGTCAACAAGTTTTTGTTTAAAAGTTTATTATTATGAATTTAAAATGTATAGGTGGAGGAGAGAGAGACCCCGCATTTATTTTGGAGAGAGAATGTGAGGTGTTTTGCTTTGCCTATAAATAGGCCCCCATGTATTTGTTTTAAAAGTGAGATGAATAGAAAAATCTGGGAAGATTTCTTTTGGCGCTAGAGAGAGAGAGAGGGAGTTGAAAGTTAGTGAGAGAGAGATAAGTTTTATTCCCGCAGGAACAATTTATCTCGCCCTGTGCAGCCTCTCGCCATCTTCATCTCGGTAATAGTGGCAGCCCGCCCTCTCGCCTATACACATTCCCGCAGGAATATATTTTCCTCTCGCCTGAGGAGGGATCCGGATCCTCTCCATTTCTGACGAAATGGAGGGGATCCATTTCACCATCCAATGGATAAGAAATGAGTAAAAGAAATCTAATGGTTGTGATTTTTTGATTAAAAAAAACTATAAAAAGTTGGGAAAGGCTGAACCCGTCCGATCAAAAAGCACTTAATCTGGACCGTGAAATGGACCCCTCCATTTCGTCAGAAATGGAGAGGATCCTGATCGCCAGCCACCTCCCATAGCTGCATATTGCGTGCCCCCCGCAGGAGCCTCGCCGGAGCTGTCCACCTCGCTGAGCGGCAGGTCTCGCTAGCCAGCTCGCCAACTTGATCTCGCCGGGACGGTGTGTTGAAGGGTGCGCCAGCCCGTGCTCGCCGGAGCCATCTTGCTGCAGGAAGTAGTGAAGGGGTGCTCGCCGTTCGGAGGTTGTGTTTTTCTGTCGGGAGAGGGTGGTTCTCGCATAGGGCAGTGGGGTGCATCTTGCCGCGAGTTGCGGGAGCTCGCCGGAGTAGAAGTTGGAGCTCGCGAGTTGTAGGATCTGCGTGGTTTGAAGGTGCTCGCCGAGAAAGGGAGGTGGTCATCTCGCCGGGTTGACATCTCGGCGAAAAGGAGTGGTGTGCGAGTGGAGTACTCGCCAGAGAGTGCTCGCGAGGTCCAGTGCTGGGTGATAGTGAAGTGGCGTGTCGTACATGGTGTCGTAACCTCTCGATCGGTGAAAATATGTTCCCCAAACGAAACCTAAGTCGTGTTGCGGGTCGCTTAGGGCTCTTGGTAGACCGGTTCAACTGAACCGCCTTAGCTCGTGAGCGGTCTAAGCGCGCCAACAGTCAATTTGAGATCTGCTGAATACACAGGGACTTTTTAGCGTGGAAAACCCGGAAAGGGTGAAAAACCACGTGGCCGGAGCTATGCCGACCAAATTTCACTATCTCCAGAGAGGTTACAATTCAGATGCTTAGAGATCGAGCGCGACAGGCCGCTGCTCGTTACAATAGTAGAGAGAGAGAGAGCACTCCGAGGGTGACAGGCCACCTCTCGGAAAAAACTAAGTACTTTTCCTATGAGTACAGTGGTGAACGAAAGTGAGAAGACCGTGTCCGCTTTTCAGAGGACAGAGTTGAGACTGTCCTGTCTGCTTTTGAGAAGGCAGAAGTGAGACTGCCTTGTCCGCTTTCCTGAGAACGGAAGCGAGACTGCCTTGTCCGCTTTCCTGAGAACGAAAGCGGGAGCCTTGTCCGCTTTCCTGAGAACGAAAGCGGGAGCCTTGTCTGCTTTCGCGAAGAAGGAAATCTCTAAGTTCACGAAGATCTTCAAGCACCGAAGGAGAAATCCGTGGAAATCTTCAAGGAGCTCTCTCTGGTCCTGAAGGCGGGCCTCCTTGAAATGAAGCCTTGGGGCCTTTTTATAGCTTTGGCCGGGGGTAGCCCGGTAATTTCGTCGTTGTAACCACCATAACTACCTTGGCGGACGAATCACGTTTCCCGATTCGGGGCACTCGGATCACCATTTTTCGTAAATGACCATCTTGCCCTTTGAGGAAAGGCGACAAGCCGTTCCTGAAAAGTGAGAAACTGAAAAGACAAAAAGTGAGCAAGCCGAGGCGGAAAAGTGAGAGAGGCTGAAATGTGAGCGAGGCGAGGCGGAAAAGTGAGCGAGGCGAGGCGGAAAAGCGTGCGAGACGGAAATGTGAGAATGCTCTGAGCGCGCTCAGAAGCGTTCTGAGAGCGCAATGAACGCGGAAGCGCTTTGAACGCGCTCGGAGGCGTTCTGAGCGCGCGTGAGCGTGGAGGCGTTCTTAGCGCGCTCAGAAACGTTCTGAGCGCGCAACGAACATGGCAGCGCTTTGAACGCGCTAGGAGGCGTTCTGAGCGCGCGTGAGTGTAGAGGTGTTTGACGTATAGCGTGCACTTGGGCCGCTCTGCTCGTGCCGTGAATGTGGACTTAGGAGGTGTTGTGGCCGCGCAGTACAAAGGACAACACCCCTCCCCCTTTGGGAACTGCTTGGGGCCGAGATGCGAGAAGGAGGCCGTGAGAAATCCTCGAGGCCGAGGCGGTCGTATGATCTTGGCCACGCAACGCTGCCCGCAAAGACGGAAGCATTCCCAGTTGGGGGGGGGGGGGGATTCGGCATTCCCCAACTGGGGAAGTGCTGAATGCACTCAACTCCCCAATTGGGGAGTTGATTTGACGTGAACATGGTTCACGTAACTCCCCAATTGGGGAGTTACGTGAACCATGTTCACGTAACTCCCCATTTGGGGAGTGGGGCACTCTTCCCCACTCCCCATTTGGGGAGTGCTGACCAAGTCAGCGCCTAAATTGAGGGAGTGCTGCACCCCCTCAATTGAATAGGGGGTGCGGCAATGCCGCACCCCCTCTTAGGTGCGGCAGTGCCGCACCTTTTAGGTGCGCCAGTGCCGCACCTTTTAGGTGCGCCAGTGCCGCACCTTTTAGGTGCGGCAGTGCCGCACCTTTTAGGCGCTGCGGGTGGCGCGCCTTTCGGCGCGGCGAACGCCGTGCCTCTCGCCTTGCGGTGTGAGGTGTGACGCTTTCCGTTGCGGCATTTCTTGGCTTTCTCGCCACTTGCGGTGCTTGCAAACTTGATGGCACCCGTACGAATATGTTTCGCGGGACCGTCTCCGTATCATTTTCACGGGTCGACATCATAAGCCCCCCAAACCTTCGGAGTCCGAGTTACTGTGTGGAGGAGTTCGGAGGTTTTGATTTTCCTTCGCGGCTACTCAGACCATCGTCATCTTTGCGCGACGTGCCGTGTCGGAGGTAAGTTGTTGCAACTTGCGCAACTATGAGCCTGTCGTCGCGCGTGCTTTGATGTCGGGGGGTAAGTATGGTTGACTTTGTTTCTTTGTTCTGGACAGGCGTTTCTCGCCCTGTGCTGAGTCGTGATAGCCCTCTAATTGTCCCGCTGTATGCGTTGCTGACAAAGTGTTAATTGAGGGAAGACGCTTCAAGATAGCTGGCGAAGTGAGTTCATTCTTCGAGATTGTTGATGGCTTGCTTCCTAGTATTGATATCCGAACAGCTTGAGGGTTTCCTGCAAAATTTTGCACGGTTCTGAGCCCGCGGCTTTTATATAATAGAAAATTAGCTTGCACAAGTCTGTGCTTGCGGCTTTTTTGCACGAGTCTGACTCGCGGCTTTTTTGCACGAGTTTGGCTCGCGGCTTTTTTGCACGAGTTTGGCTCGCGGCTTTGCAGCGTCGAGGCAATGTGCCCAAGCAGCGCCGAGGCCAGGTGCCCAAGCAGCGCCGAGACAATGTGCCCATGTAATGCCGAGGCAATGCGCCCAGGCAGCGCCGAGGCAATGAGCCCAAGCAGCGCCGAGGCAATGCGCCCAAGCAGCGCCGAGGCAATGCGCCCAAGCAGCGCCGAGGCAATGCGCCCAAGCAGCGCCGAGGCAATGCGCCCAAGCAGCGCCGAGGCAATGCGCCCAAGCAGCGCCGAGGCAATGCGCCCAAGCAGCGCCGAGGCAATGCGCCCAAGCAGCGCCGAGGCAATGCGCCCAAGCAGCGCCGAGGCAATGCGCCCAAGCAGCGCCGAGGCAATGCGCCCAAGCAGCGCCGAGGCAATGCGCCCAAGCAGCGCCGAGGCAATGCGCCCAAGCAGCGCCGAGGCAATGCGCCCAAGCAGCGCCGAGGCAATGCGCCCAAGCAGCGCCGAGGCAATGAGCCCAAGCAGTGCCGAGGCAATGCGCCCAAGCAGCGCCGAGGCAATGAGCCCAAGCAGCGCCGAGGCAATGCGGTCTTTAGGGCAGACCTAGTTAAAATTGTCGTAGTTGACGCTTACCCTCCATTTGCGAGAGGCCTCTTCACTTCACCATGTTGGGGAATCTGCTACTACGAAGATCGTGGGCTTAACTTTCGTTGCCTTGTTTTAGATAATTCACGTGCTGATAGAGCCAGAGAATAGCTGCAATAATTTAAGTACACAACGGATATATGTGCACAAGTGCAATCTTGTGGCTTACTGTTTTAAAAGCAAAAACTGGGAGAAACAAAAAGAGAAATTGGTGATAGATGAGTCGCGGCTGCGCGCGCTTTACTAGGGGAAAGCCCCTCCACCCAGTACCACTTGCCTATCCTCGTCGGTGGACGATATTGTCCTCTACTGGATTGTCAGCCTGCGGTCCGTGCTGATTCGGGACCTGATTTAGTAAAAACCTTCTGAGGAGGCCTTGTTGGGCAAGACGCTCGATTTCCTCCTTCAACCGCTTGCAGCTTTCAGTACTGTGTCCATGCCCGCGATGGAAGTCGCAATATTGCGACTGGTCCCTTCCGCTTGACGTAAGCGGTTCAGGCCTGCAAAGCGCGTTGCTATCGCGGATGGCGAAGAGAACGTTAGTCCTGGTAGTGTTCAGAGGAGTGTAGTCCTGATACTGACGAGATCTTCGGTCTCGACCGGGGTTGTCGCGACGCTTGTTGTTCTTATTAGGAACTGTCAACAGTGACAACTCCTCTTTCTTCCTCTTTGAGCTCCCCTCGAACTGCCGTCGGTGTGCTTCGATAGCCTCGTCGGCGGCTATTTGAGCCTCCACTCGGTGAACGAGGTCGGGGTAACTTGGTACGGTTTCTCTCATGAGCGCTGAGTAAAAGCCACTTGGGCGGAGTCCTCCAAGGAAGACTCCCCACAAGAGTTCGGGATCGACTCCTGGGATCTGTCGAGCCTCCGAGGTGAAGCGTCGGAAAAAATCCTTGAGAGTCTCTCCATCATTTTGGAGGATTCCTGAGAGATGGGAGGGATCTCGGGCAATCCTACGATTTGCGATGAACTGGTCCACGAACTGCTGCGTCATTTCTGCGAAGTTGTTGATGGCCCCATTCGGTAGGGAGTGGAACCAAGTGCGCGCTTGTCCCTTCAAGGTTGCCGGGAACACTTGACAGAGGAGCTGATCAGGGGCGCTATAAATCCTCATGACGGTGGTGAAGTGATTGACATGCTCTAACGGATCATCCGTTCCGTCAAATGTCTCGATGCTGGGAAGCTTGAAGCCGTTCGGGATTGGATGGGCCAGGACTTGCGGTGATAGTGGGGAGCCGTGGTGCGCGGGACGACGGGCGAGAACTGCGCGTCGCCCTGCTCGGACGTACTCCTCTTCTATCATGTCGCATATTTCTTCTCGCGTGGTTCTTCCTGTTGCTCGATCAGGGGCATCTCTTCTCGGGTGATTGCGATGGTGGTCAGCTTCTGGGCCCCTAGCTGGCGGGGTCAGGTGAGCGGAGCTTGCTGCGTTGGAGAATCCTTCCGAGGCCTCGTCCTCCCGAACGACCTCTTTGTTCGGGGCGTGATTCGGAACTGGGGGTGGCGGTGCGTTCAGGGCCGGTGGTTGAATCGGGACTTGAGGAGCCCCGAGATTCCTTACGAGAGCCAACATTTCGGCATGGTGTTCTTCAATATGCTGCATGCGCACTTCCAGCCCTGCCACAGGAGCATGCACTGCCTCCTCCCTGGGAGGTGCATCGATAAACGAGTGGGAGGGAGCTGGGTCGACGCGCCCCTCCGACATTGATCCTTCAGTAGTGTGAGCACTCTTTCTTGCCATTGCAGTTGGCCTTCAGAGAGTTTTGGGAACTATTCCCACAGACGGCGCCAAACTGTTGCGGGTCGCTTAGGGCTCTTGGTAGACCGGTTCAACTGAACCGCCTTAGCTCGTGAGCGGTCTAAGCGCGCCAACAGTCAATTTGAGATCTGCTGAATACACATGGACTTTTTAGCGTGGAAAACCCGGAAAGGGTGAAAAACCACGTGGTCGGAGCTATGCCGACCAAATTTCACTATCTCCAGAGAGGTTACAATTCAGATGCTTAGAGATCGAGCGCGACAGGCCGCTGCTCGTTACAATAGTAGAGAGAGAGAGAGCACTCCGAGGGTGACAGGTCACCTCTCGGAAAAAACTAAGTACTTTTCCTATGAGTACAGTGGTGAACGAAAGTGAGAAGACCGTGTCCGCTTTCCAGAGGACAGAGTTGAGACTGTCCTGTCTGCTTTTGAGAAGGCAGAAGTGAGACTGCCTTGTCCGCTTTCCTGAGAACGGAAGCGAGACAGCCTTGTCCGCTTTCCTGAGAACGAAAGCGGGAGCCTTGTCCGCTTTCGCGAAGAAGGAAATCTCTAAGTTCACGAAGATCTTCAAGCACCGAAGGAGAAATCCGTGGAAATCTTCAAGGAGCTCTCTCTGGTCCTGAAGGCGGGCCTCCTTGAAATGAAGCCTTGGGGGCCTTTTTATAGCTTTGGCCGGGGGTAGCCCGGTAATTTCGCCGTTGTAACCACCATAACTACCTTGGCGGACGAATCACGTTTCCCGATTCGGGGCACTCGGATCACCATTTTTCGTAAATGACCATCTTGCCCTTTGAGGAAAGGCGACAAGCCGTTCCTGAAAAGTGAGAAACTGAAAAGACAAAAAGTGAGCAAGCCGAGGCGGAAAGTGAGAGAGGCTGAAATGTGAGCGAGGCGAGGCGGAAAAGTGAGCGAGGCGAGGCGGAAAAGCGAGCGAGGCGGAAATGTGGGAATGCTCTGAGCGCGCTCAGAAGCGTTCTGAGAGCGCAATGAACGCGGAAGCGCTTTGAACGCGCTCGGAGGCGTTCTGAGCGCGCGTGAGCGTGGAGGCGTTCTTAGCGCGCTCAGAAACGTTCTGAGCGCGCAACGAACATGGCAGCGCTTTGAACGCGCTAGGAGGCGTTCTGAGCGCGCGTGAGTGTAGAGGTGTTTGACGTATAGCGTGCACTTGGGCCGCTCTGCTCGTGCCGTGAATGTGGACTTAGGAGGTGTTGTGACCACGCAGTACAAATGACAACACCCCTCCCCGTTTGGGAACTGCTTGGGGCCGAGATGCGAGAAGGAGGCCGTGAGAAATCCTCGAGGCCGAGGCGGTCGTACGATCTTGGCCACGCAACGCTGCCCGCGCGGACGGAAGCATTCCCAGTTGGGGGGGGGGGATTCGGCCTTTCCCAACTGGGGAAGTGCTGAATGCACTCAACTCCCCAATTGGGGAGTTGATTTGACGTGAACATGGTTCACGTAACTCCCCAATTACGCGAACCATGTTCACGTAACTCCCCATTTGGGGAGTGGGGCACTCTTCCCCACTCCCCATTTGGGGAGTGCTGACCAAGTCAGCGCCTAAAATAGGCGCTGACTTGGTCAGCGCCAAATTATTTGGCAGGGGGTGCGGCAATGCCGCACCCCCTCAATTGAATAGGGGGTGCGGCAATGCCGCTTGCCGCACCCCCTCTTAGGTGCGGCAGTGCCGCACCCCCTCTTAGGTGCGGCAGTGCCGCACCTTTTAGGTGCGGCAGTGCTGCACCTTTTAGGTGCGGCAGTGCCGCGCCTTTTAGGCGCTGCGGGTGGCGCGCCTTTCGGCGCGGCGAACGCCGTGCCTCTCGCCTTGCGGTGTGAGGTGTGACGCTTTTCGTTGCGGCATTTTTTGGCTTTCTCACCACTTGCGGTGCTTGCAAACTTGATGGCACCCGTACGAATATGTTTCGCGGGACCGTCTCCGTATCATTTTTACGGGTCCACATCAAGTCGAATTCCTGGTGTTTGTTTGATTTTCTTTGGGTCCGGTTGAAAAATAAATTTAATTGTGCTTTTAATCGTTAAGAAATGGTAGTTGTGAGAAATTTTCAATTTTAGCAGATAATATGTTGTTTCTTAAAGAGACATAATTTATTCGTGAGAAATGGTAGTTGTGCTTTCAATCGACGTGTTAGAATTTATTTGTTTCATAATTATTTCATAAATTTTTTGTGATATTTGATATTTGAGCTCTGCATTAATTGATAAGAAATCCTCAAAGTTATTTTGAGGGAATCCAAATTCTTGAAATGAAATCCTCTTCATGAAAGGATGAATTCTTTTGTCTCACATTTTCAAACTCCACTATTTTATATGAGTATATAAACCACTTTATCATTCTTATCGTGTTGAAAGAAACATAAAAAATCAATGGATCTTACGCGCGTGCTCGTTCGCACGCACCTGACCATACAATTGGCAGTTTCATATGAAACATTTATATAATCCTTATTAAGGATTGTTTATTTTGGTAAAAATAATTTTATGCATTCATTCTTTTTCATGAGTCAAGCGAATAGCATTTGGCGATCGACGTTCATCGATACAGTTTTATTCGTCCATTTATATTTGCCGTTCATCCAACTCCACTCGATGATCACGAGTGGATTTATACACGTTTCTATGCACAGCTTTTGTTAATTGTCATTACTTTTATATTCGTTGTATACGTTAATTTACTTATTATAATAGTTGTAAATTAATTACGAGATTAATATTTGTGATTTTAAGAGACTCCTTATAAAAGAGAATTTTCTAAGAACACTGAGATTTATATATTCTCATTCTTGTAATTTCATTATGTTCTTTGTATTTGGTTCATCAAATTGAAGTTTCATGTGCTCTTTGCATTTTTGATGTTTGCGCATATCAAATATTTTGAGACATAGCCGGTATTGTATCTTGGAGAGGTGCAGATCGGTTGAAAGTTGTGTCGAATGTTGATGCAAATTCTGCAGGTCAATAATCACACATCTTACTATTTAATTGCTACATTTTTTGATTAGGGTGATGTTATATACAAATCAAATATGGCTATATAAAAACCCTCGCTATATACAAACCAGTACAAATATAATTTTGTTATACACAAATCGAATGGTTATATACAAACCAATACAAAATAAAAAAAAATAAATTTTTTTATTAGCTAAAAAATAAAATTTAACGGTGACTCAAAAACAATTTCCTCTCATCAAAATAGAGTATGCAATATCATTTATATTCAGTGTTTCAAAACATCCCAATTACAACAAGTAGAGACTTGGAATGTCCTTCATGTTAGCTATTATAAAACCTGAAAATACCTGCACAAGGAAAATAAGAAATCATTGATAGGTTTTTCACAGTAAATGATCATTTATAAGTATTTTTTCATCATTCTCACCTTCAAGAGCAAGTAGAATTTTCTAATATTCTTGCCAACTTGATAGTTCTCTTGAACCCAAAAAATTGTTAGATCCTGTAATTCACACACAAAAATTAGATAGATACAAATTTACTAAATATAAAAAAAACAAAATATTTTTGCTAACCTTTTGAGTTAGAGGATGTCCACATTTACTATCTCACTTGACGAGCGCCTTTGTTGATTTGGGCTTGGTAATCGGGATTTGTATATATCCTCCCATTTGCTTGCTATTGGATCATGATGTTGTCTCCAATAAGAAATAATATGTGGTAGAGGACACCCTTCGTGCATCACCAACTGTACGAAATGATTTCCATCTATATAACCCATTGCAACTAGCCGTTGTGAAGGTGGCGGTGGCGAATTCATTGGAAGAAATGTGAGACTTTGAAATTTAGAAATTTGGACAAAAGCTATATTATAGCATGAAGCCACCACAATCCCCATGTCCGGCATGGACATCCATTTATTTGTGGGGGCCGGTAGCTCAGTACAATGAAGAGAGGTTAATAATTCTTGCCACCTCTCCTTCCCAAAAAGTTTAATATACATGCTCTCTTTAACCTTTAATTCATGGGAAAGATCCAACCGTACTTGTGCCCAATTTTCACCCATCTCTAATGCGCGGCCAACAACACGAAATCCACAATGACCATCCCCAATGACATTAATGACCTCTTTGATGTGCTCCGCTAAATGTGGTGGCATTTGCTTACAAACTTCAATGTAGAAACGCTGACTTGAAGTAAGTGTAGGTGTCCTCAATTGGTAGTCGGTCCTCTTTTTTTATAATGCTCTCTTTTTTGCTTGTATGTTTTCTTCTTCCAAAACATGTTCAAATAAAGAGGGATCACGTTTGGTAGATTTAGGATCATCTTTCAACCTTTTGTAGCTTCCCCTTGGTCTTCCCTTTAAACTCAATGGAACTTTTGGCTCTTTTGTTTGTGATGAAGTTGGATCCATTATCTCTCTTAGTTTTCTTTTTATTTCTTCCTTTTGTTCACTAGAAGTTTCATTAAACCTTCTATTAATACCTTCAAATTCTGCTGCGATGTCATCTGAAATATGAACCTCGGACTTTTTCTTTAATGATAATTGCTTCCAATGGTGATGTATCATGCATAAAGGAAATGAAGTTGATTGAGTAATATATGACACTAACTCATGAGCACAAGGCAATCCCATAGAATATCTTATCTTGTGTGGACACTCCCATGCTTGGTAATAATTTGTGGCCTTCACTTTGTCTTCTTCTTCTTCGATGAATTTTAATGCAGTTAGTGATACACAACCAACAAGATTTGTATAGAGTGGGCTAGCATACAGAGTACTAACTTGGATCACACTATGCCCAAATGATCTCTTTATGTCAGTGTGTTGGATAGTAATATAAATGTCCCAAAAAATGATTGATTTGTAGAAGTGACCCCAACAATCGATAATAAAGGCATCCGATATCTATTGGTTTTGTATGTGCAATCCAACTGAAATACTAATGGAAACATCCGACATAACTTTATAGAGAAAGGATGTGAAAAAACATGCTTTCTAGTTGCGAACTATCCTCTTTCACTCTGCTATAACAAACATACCCAGCATCTGTAACATATTTATAAAGAAATTGAATTGGTGTTCTGCCTCCCAACTCATTCTTGTGAACTGCAGCTCTATGATTATAAATTGTCCTTATTGTTGTTGTATTTGCTGGGTTCTTTTTCTTAAGAGATGAAAGGATTTTGCGGGGTTTAACACCCGAGGCATACATACTCCCAACAGAAGTTTCTTCATTTTTATCCAACCTACCAACAAATGAATGTGCCTCTAAGTGTACAGAACCATGATTGTGTTTCCCACACAACACCTCAACTCTCCATTCATCCACACAAATATCCTTCCGCCCTCTTACTTGAAATGGACAACCACATTTTTTTGAAGTGATCTTACGCATATTTTTCCTCACTTGTTTAGGATTGTCACGATTATATCCAGCTCTATCACATCCCAAAAGAACACGTGGTCGTGGTCTACCTGTTACTTTATCAGAACCTAATATTGTCACAACATAACTCAAACTTCTACCAATATTTCGTACCCAATCAATCAATTCTTCCTTAGACGCAAAAATTGAATTTGTTTCGAAGAACGACGTCACATCTACATATTGAAAGTCACAACAAAAAATAACTAACTATATTGTACACAATCTACACAATGAACATACACAAAATTTAGGTATAGTAGACAATACCATATTACGGAATAGGGCAAGGAATTTCCACATAGTCTGACTCCGTTGCTCCAATTGACAATACTTTTTCCTAAGCACACAAAAGAGGAATTAGAACCACCTCTTGCAATGAAATCAATCAATGAACATCTCACCTCTTGCAAATCAATGTTGCTAGAACCACCAAAATCTGAAGAGAAATCCACCGGTTCAGAGCTCACCTAAATGGAACAAAAAATATATTCAATAACAGTTATGGTAGATCTACGGTTTCCAAGAGAGAAAAAAAGGAAGAAAATGGATTTAGGGTTTTAGGAAAACCTTGCTTCCATGGCCAAAAGAGGAAGCACTGGAAAGGGAGAGGTCGACGACCATGGCTTCACCGTCGGCCATGGAGAGGAGAGGCGGCGGCAGCTTCATTTTTCCTTGTGAATCGTCGGCCATGGCTTCTTCACGGTCACAAATGGCTTCTTCACGGTCGGCCATGGAGAGAGGTCGCCGGAGGGGGAAGGAGGCTCGCCGGATGGGGAGGGAGCTCGCCGGAGGGGGAAGGAGGAGGGGCGGCGCTGGCGAAGGAAAGAATAGGATTTAGGTTAAATTTGTGGCATTTTTGGAGCTTACAGATTTTTCCTTACTCATTGCGGCATTTCCTCGAACAGCTTGCGGGCAATTTAATTCAACATTCAGATTAGCATTTTCGATAACACGAGCAGCACCACGGGATGAAATTGAAGAGCACGAACGTGGTGACGATAACACCCATGGTGCTGCAGCCCCCAAGGGCACCAGCAAGGACACCAAACCACAGAAAACAAAAATGGTGATGGTAGGTTGAAGAGTGGGACTTACCTGTAAGTAAAAACGGGAGATATCAAGGAAGGCGGCACTCCATTCGCAGCTCTAGGAATGGACAGACACCGGCAAAGGCCGATCCCAACAGGGACGGGCCGACGAAGCAGCAAGCTTCCACGCAAAAAAACTCACGCAAGCATAGTAACGAGGGTTTCGGGCGGAGGAAAGGGGGAGGCGCTGTTTCGGTCCACGAATAATGAAATCTAAAGTGTTTTTTAGGTATTTATTTGGTTTGTATATAGGTTTTTAAAAGACCTAAAAAACTGAGAAAAACTGGTTTGTATAAAGCCAATATTGGTTTGTATATAACATCACCCTTTGATTACTTGTTGTACAGATCATGGTATCATAGTATCTTTAACAAGATGTGCTACCACAAAATATATCGATACCATCATTTTTTTTCAGAGACATTACTCTAGGTACCGTGGTTCTTATTGTTGATAATAGTGATAAACTTATTTAAGACAATGATTACACGTCTTATTCAGACTAAATTTTTTATTACTATTTATTTAAGACAATGATTACACGTCTTATGTCATATCTTTAAAACGAAAAAATTATATCATTTTTTGTGGATATATTATAAATATTTCAACACTATGTGCTATGGCAAAATATATTGATAGACACCATCATTTTTTTCAGCGTAATATTATTCTAGGCGGCGCTTTTCTTATTCATGTTGATAATAATGATAAACTTTTAACACAACTTTTTTTTGCTAGTGATTGATTTCAAATACATTTAAATCCACAATTTATTACTTCAATTTCATTATAAAATATATTAATTCTATTGAGTATTTATCAAAATACAAGTGTTTTTCGTTAGTATGTTCACTATTTTTCAAAAATAAGATGACTTTTTAATGTATATTTTAAAATAGTATCATAGAATATGTTCTTAAACTTTATTATACAAATAACTCATCATAACATATAAATCATTTACTAGCCACAGTGAATATATTAACTACTGAGAGTGAGAATCATCCAATTATATAAATTTAAGGGCCAACAATAGATTCGCGGATACTCGATTGTAGATTTCTTGTTGCCACGACAACATTCTGCCTGGTTCGCACCATGTGAGATTTGCGTCGCTAAATTAGCCCTACTTCGTCTAACTAAGGCTCAGTTTGGCACACCACCAACATAAAACTTATTTGACATAACAACGACTTTGACGGCCGCCAAGAAAATAAAACTAGCTTTGAACATACAAGTGAAAGCAGTTCTTTAACTACAGCTCATAACCACCGCATTCACGACTGCTACTGCCGTGCAAAACAGAGCCTAAGTTGGCACTTTATTGGGCTGTCTTGATATTTATTAATTATTAGTTATTTAAATAATTTTGTTGATTAATCTATTTGTACTGATCTAGTAATTATTAAAATGTTAATTAATCTGATTTAATTAAAAATGTTCTTAATTAACCCGTAAAGTATCAACTCTTGGTGCGTTTTCCGCAGCCCAATTCCTTCCCTCCATAATCCATATCCATGTCGTCTTCTTCCGCGGGGCTAAGGAAATTGTGCTCGTTCGCTCAATCGCCGCGCCTCACCAAGTTGTCTCTCCATCCTCCAAAAGCTGTAAGCTTCATTTCCCTTCTCTTTCTTTCTCTACCCTAAGTAAATCTCTCGCTACTTCTTATTGTGATGCGACCCCCAGCCTCTTATTGTGATTCCGTAACCCTGGTTTTTCTCAGCTTTGGATAGAGTTGAGTAAATTTGACCGCCGATCCTATTTCCTAGACGTTCTCTGTGAAGTTACTGTGCTTGCTGATTACCTACATCAGCAGGAGGACTATGAATTTACGTTAATTTGAAGGAAAATTAACCTAGAGTCTGGTTGAACTTTGATGATATGGTGACTAGTGGGTAGTTTATATTGTAGTTAGATTTTTAGCAGATTACTTGATATTTAATGGAGAGTAGTTAAAGGGAGCAAAGATTGGATTACTTGATATTTAATGTAGTAATGCCAGAGCCAAGTTTTTGGTTGGTTTTGAGTGGTTGAGGAAAGGATTGCTTGGTTGGGTGCTTGTGGTGCAGCAATTCAAATATCTCCATGTAAGTTGCATATGTGTTTTTATAAATCCGAGTCAAAGATAGAATGCCAGTCGAAAATCTTATTGATTTTAAGATGACTAACAAGTCCGTCTGACTCTTGTCAAGTTTTAAACGAGCGAGTTATTGATCGAATGGAGTTAATGAGATTGAATAGAAATGTATATGTGTTTTATGACATTATCAACATACCCATGGTGGAGGAAATCAAGTATCTCCATATAATTTACCCGCGGGGTTTGAATTTAACTCAAAGTTTGATAATTACTTAAAAATAGTATTGTTTTAGCTCGGGTCAAACACAAATCATAATCATTGAGTGACTATCAAGCCAAATCCGACTCCAATCAAATTTAAATTGTGTCAGTCTTGGATCAATGGAGTTAATGAGATTGAATCAAAATGTTTACATTTGTATTGTTTAGTACTTTATACGCGTCGTTATGTACTAATATATATGCATTATTATTGTGTTTGAAGGTTGTACTCAAATATCAAAATCAAATAATTTGTTTGGATAAGATCATAATAAATGAGCCAATTTTTGGGAATGTGTACTTGGAATACCTCGTTCATTATGATCTGAAATGTCGAAGGAGCATTGGTCAACCCAAACGACATTACCACGAGTTTAGAGTGTCGTTGATGAGTGTGGAAAGTCGTCTTCTCCATATCCTCAGAACAAATTGCATCTTTATTTGATGATAACCAGAGAGAAGATCCAATTTAGTAAAGAAACAATGCTTCATGTAGCTCATCCAAAAGTTCATCCACCATTGGAATATCAAATTTGTCTTTTATAATGTTTGCTTTGAGCTCCATATAATCAACACAAAAATGTCAGGAACCGTCTTGGTTCTTCACATAATAAAATAGGTGATGAGAACGGTCATTAAATTTCGGTATTTTGTTGTAATATGTCCTCACATTGTTTTTTCTATTTCATCCTTCCAAAGGAAGAAAAGAGATATATGTAAGGCATATCACGTTTGGTACCGGGCTGTAGAAATATGCAATGATCATATAAATGAGGAGGTGTTCATGGTCATTAGCACACATATGTCTATACTATATTAAAAAAATTGGGGCGGTGATGGTTCTGAAATAAGACCATCAAATAAATATGAGCCCTTCAATTTTTATTTATCTAATCTAATGGACCGTGTAGTTTTTTAATGCGTACATGGCTAGCGTAAACAAAATGTGTTGTTTATATATACTAGCGGCAGTGATGTAGGCTGAATCTATAGGCTGCGGATGAACGATGCCCTAACCCTACATGTAATGCAGATGAGCGCGTGACAAATGCAATGAACCTAAACACCGTCTAATGAAGGGTTAGAGACTTGATGTGTGGCTACTAGGATGCAATCCTAAGTGACATGTCGGGGAAACAACTTGACAACCCTAAACTACTATATGTAAGATGCAAGATCCGACGGTGAGATTAAATTAAGCAATAAATAGTTAAATCACACTTAGATAATTTTAGCAAACGCAAAATAATTCTCTAGGGCAAAGCAAACTTCGGCTTTCCTCCGCGTGGAAGGCCAAAGAGAGCGTGCAGCGAATAAATCATGCAAAACATGAGAATAATCCAAAGCAAGACCTACGAAGCTATAGATCCAATTAAGCACAAGTTAATACCATATAATAGTGCTGAAAATAAACATCCATACAACAAACAAAACTCACAAATTTGCGGGGATGCTGTAGGACGGGAGATCCGGCGAGGGGTGACGATGCGGCGGCTGGAATCTGAGTGTCGGTGGCTGGATCGGAGTGGGGGTGGCTGTTTTGGAAGGTGCGGGACAAGTTTTGAGCGGATCTGAGTGGAGGGGGACAAATTCCGGATGTGGAGCGACTTGATGGCAGATTTGGGCGAGTTTTGGTGGGGAAAACTGAGGGAGGTGGACTGGATCTGGGCGGCAATGGCTGTGGCGGTGGAGCATGGGCGATGACTGGATTTCTGGGTTGTATTGGGTAGTGGCAGCGAGGTTAAAGGGGGCTGGTGTAGGAGGCGACTAGGGGAGAAGGGGGCTGGATGGGCGGCGGCAACACGGGGATCTGGCTGCAGTTTTTGGACAGCAGTAAAGGGAGGGGAGGGGGGGGGGGGGGGGGGCTTGCTGTTTGGAGGGTTGTGGAGTTAGCGGTGGAGGGATTTGATGGTGGAAAATGAAGGCTAGGGTTGGGTATTACCTTTGGGAGGAAGGATAGCGCCTAGGAGTCGTCACCTAGGGTTCCACGGAGTTGCCACCGTGGGGTGATCGCGGGAATCCGGGATTCTTTGTCTCCAAATTCTGCAATCCCCTATAGCAACCCCATACACTCTTATTTATAATAAAGAGATACATCCCACCATTGAAGACTATGATTGGCCGGAAATGAGGGTATCACGGTTACATCAAAAATAAAGCAAAAATAACAATATAATATATGAAATCGTGTCGGAACGACGGGCCAGACGCATCCGTGGAGTCGGATCATCGATCCAGGTACACCATATATGGTAAGTAGCCAATCGGCCCCGAACGGGCCCAAAACTCGCCCTCTGCTGCGGGTCCACATCTCCATTTCGCATCAGGCAGTGTATCGGTCCCCCGGTGCACAATGTGCAGTAACAATAGTATTTTGTTGTCAATCAAGTGATGGCAGAGTACTACCGCCCTCACATTTTATGCACGGGGAATCCCGTGCATACTTGCGAGCGTGTGTGTTTGTGTATATATGTATATTGTTGGAAAAAACCCATATCAAAGGCCCATAGTTAGGCCCTTATTGCATTTATTATGTATTTATTTCTCTCTCTCTCCTTTAGTCCCACATTGTGTATAGGATTTTCTCTCTTCTCTTCTCACCTATAAATATGTATTCTCCCCTTGTATTCGTTTACACAAGTAATACATACAAGCTCCAGCTTTTCCTACATGGTATCAGAGAGACCGATCCGAAATCTGCGGTCTCTCCTTTTCTGACCGCCTGCGAGCCTCCTGATCTATCCTCCCAGACCGCCAGCTCGCTCGCGAGCTCTACTAGTCTAACCGCGCGGCCTGTCCCCCTTCTGTCCGCCTTATACCTGCGGTCTCCTTTTTTTTCTGTCCGCTTCCCTCTCTCGTGGCTTCCACCTTCCCTCCAAGCACCGCCCCCCCTCCTTTTAAAGGCTCTCCAGTCTGACGGGTGTGGGGCCCGCTCCTCTCCCTGCCCGCGCGACCTCCGCGGTCACTGGCTCTTCCCGCTGCGATCACTCGCGCGCTCGATCTCTCCTGCGGTCTCTCGATCTCTCCTGCGGTCTCCTGCGGTCTCGCAGTGTTCGCTATCCTGCGGTCTCGCAGTCCTGCAGTCCTGCGGTCTCGCGGTCCTGCGGTCTCGCGATCTCTCCTGCGGTCTCGCAGTGTTCGCTTCTCGCAGTCTCCCTCTTCACAGCGATCTCTGCGCTGCTTCTCCTATCCGCGGCAGCCTTCTCTCTTGACCGCTCCGGTCTTCTTGGGTCTCTTCTCGCTGCGGTCTCTCTCCTATTCGCGGCGGCTTCCTCTCCTGACCGTGCGATCTTCTCTCCTCAGATCGCCGACTCGCGTATTCTCCTCGACTGTCCGGTCTTTGCGGTCTCTGCCCTTGGTCGTAGCCTTGCCGGCTGCTGGTATACTTACCGTGACCGGGCGGACTGCTCTCCTCAGACCGCCAGCCCCCTTCTTCTTCTTCTCGCGCGGACTGTTCTTACCTGTCCGCCAGACCGCCGTTAATCTGCAACAATGGGCTCGTCTGCGAATTCCTCGTCCTTGCCTACTGTGACCGTCCATCCTCCTGAGACCGTCCACCAGCACCCTCCTAGTGAGCTCCGTGATGAGTTGCAGATTACCACTCTCTCCCTCTCCGGGAAGAAAAACTTCATCCCGTGGGGTCACTCAATCCGCCGGGTCCTCCAGGCCAAGGGACTTCTGGCTCATCTGACCGATGACCCCCCGACTCCTACTCCTCCTGAGTGGCTCAAGCATGATGGACGGGTCCAGACCTGGATCCTTAACTCTTTGGAGGGCGAACCATATGAAATGGTCATGTACCTGCCCACGGCCAAAGGGATGTGAGACGAGCTCCACTCCTTATATTCCGGCAAGGACAGCCTTCAAAGTCTCTTCGACATCATCTCTGACCTTCAGGATCTGGACACAAGTGGACCTTCCATTACCTCTGTCGTCGCTCGGGTCAAGTCTCTCTCTGAAGCATGGCTTCAACACCAGCCACCCACCTCTGATCTTGCCACTCAGCGCGCGCAAAGGGAGGCCGTCTGTACTGCTCTGCTAATGGCCCGTGTTCCACCACACCTTCTGAGTATTCGGGCACAAGTATTGGCCTCGACTCCAACTCCCTCCTTATCGGCTGTCTGCTCCATGCTACTCAAGGTATCACAACCTCCGGAGGCTCTTACCTCTTCCTCACCGGCTCTTCTACAGAATGTCCCAGCTCCTTCCTTTCCTCCTCCTTCTAGCTGAGGAGGTCGGTCGGCCTACCGTGGAAGGGGCCGTGGTGGACGAGGACGACCGAAATGCTCGTTCTGTGGTCGTGATGGCCATTATGAGTCCACCTGTTTTCGGAAAACTGGCAATCCTCCTCCTCCTCCTCCACGACCGACTGCTGCAGTTGTTGAAGATAGCTCCTCGGCCTCACGTGCCGATCTTGAGGCTCTCCGCCTACAGTTTCAGCAACTCCAAGGGATGATGACTCCACCTGCCTCGGTCGCCTCTGTCTCCAGCCCAGGTATCGTTTGTATCTCCACTAGTCCTCGATGGATAGTGGATTCAGGTGCCACTCATCATATCACCTCTCTTCAGCCACCAACGTATTCGGATGCTCCTCATCCGAAGTGTATCACTGTGGCTAATGGAGCGACTGTCTCTGTGTTCGGCTCCGCTGACCTATCCCTCAGCCCATCCATTTCTCTCCGCTCCGTACTCCATGTTCCAGGCTCCCCATTTAACTTACTCTCTGTTAGCCGTCTCACTACTGATTTGGATTGCTCCGTAACTTTTTTACGATCTTCTTTTCTGATACAGGATCAACGGACGGGGACTACCATTGGTAAAGGGCAGCTGCGCAACGGGCTCTACCTTCTCGACGATTCACCCACCATCCTCGCTTCTGTCTCTTCTGCTGACTGGCATCAGCGCCTTGGCCATGCTCCCCTCCCTATCCTCAAGAAGGCACTCCCCGATGTTTCTTTTCCTGCTTTTCAATGTGAAACATGTATTTTCGGCAAGCAACCACGTTCATCCTTTCCTGCGAATTGTACTCGGAGCTCCGCTCCTTTTGATCTTATTCACTCTGATATTTGGGGTCCCTATAAAATGAGTAGTATCTCTGGATTCCGTTATTACATTATTTTTATAGATGACTACTCACGCACAACATGGTTATACTTACTTCGCGAACGCTCTGAATTACCTCATGTGTTTAAAGCATTTATCCTTGAAACCCGCACTCAATTCTCCACCACCGTCAAAACGCTACGCACCGATAACGCTCGCGAATACACTGGCCATGAGTTTTCAAGTATATGCTCTGAATTCGGGATTATTCATCAAACCTCTTGTGCCTACACACCCCAACAAAACGGTGTGGCCGAACGAAAGAACCGCCATCTTCTTGATATGACCCGCTCAATCATGATTCACATGAACGTTCCTAAGATCTATTGGCACTTTGCGGTCTCTACCGCCTGCTTCCTTATCAATCGTCTTCCCTCCTCCGTACTCAACAATGCCAGTCCGTTCAGTCTTCTTTTCCCTTCTACTCCTGCCTTCCCTCTCACACCTCGAATCTTCGGGTGTACGTGCTACGTTCACTCCATGGGACCATCCACCGATAAACTAGATCCCAGAGCAACTAAGCAAATGTTTGTTGGCTACTCCCATACACAGAAAGGCTACGTCTATTATTCTCCTCTCACTCAGAAAATTTCGGTGTCCGCTGACGTCACCTTCTGAGAAGACCTGCCATTTTTTCCAGCTCCAGCAACACATTCTCCATCACCTACTCTCCCACAACCTATCATGCGACCCATCCTCCCGGTCAACACACCTCCTCCAACACCTCTACCACACCCACTCCCTACTCCGCCTCCGTGCCGGCCACCTCTTATCCAGGTCTATTCCCGTCGCAACTCCCGCCCCATTGCTCCTGCGCAGTCATCCTCGTCCGCTGGTGCTCCAAGTCCTGCTGATCCAGTAACAGAGTCCACTGCTCATCCAATGGCGAGCTACGTATCCCTGCATCGTCTCTCTCCTCCACTTCAAACTCTTGCTACTTCTTTGTCTACTGTGGCTATTCCTAACTCAGTGCAGGAAGCTCTCCAACACCCTGGCTGGCGCGCTGCCATGGAAGAAGAAATGACAGCTCTCTGGGCAAACAAAACCTGGACTCTGGTACCCCGCCCTCAGGGTCAGAAACCGGTTGGCTGTAAGTGGGTCTTCGTTATCAAACATGCTCCCAATGGCACTATTGATCGGCTGAAAGCTCGCTTGGTCGCTCGTGGATATACTCAACAGCATGGCATTGACTATGAGGAAACCTTCTCTCCAGTGGCGAAACTGAACACCGTTCGCGTGCTCACCTCGGTTGCTGTACATAGACGATGGCCACTCTATCAATTGGACATCAAAAATGCGTTCCTCAACGGCGATCTACAAGAGACGGTGTACATGGAACAACCTCCCGCGTTTGAGACCACGGGGGAGTCATTGGTCTGCCTACTGTTGCAATCTCTGTATGGTCTCAAACAATCCCCGCGAAACTGGTTCAACAAGTTCAGTAAGGAACTTCGGGTACTTGGTTTCAAACAGAGCTCGGCAGATTCCTCTCTTTTCATTCGCCATCAGCCAACTGGAACAGTCATTCGGCTAGTCTATGTGGATGACATCGTCATTTCTGGAGATGACGTCAAAGGGATACAGAAGGTCAAACAACATCTCAGCACTGCCTTTCAGACAAAAGATCTAGGAAATCTCAACTATTTCCTGGGTTTAGAAGTCGCCAGACGATCTGATGGTCTCGTCCTCTCCCAGCGGAAATATTGCCTCGACCTTCTCCACGATGCGGGTTACTCTGGATGCAAGCCAGTCAACACTCCAATGGATGTCAATCACAGGATATCTGCTAAGGCATCTGACACTGATCATCTGCTGCAAAATCCAGAGTATTATCGCCGTCTGGTCGGAAAATTAATCTACCTCACCGTGACAAGACCAGATATATCATTTGCTGTAGGTATTGTCAGCCGATACATGCATGCTCCTCGGAGTTCTCACTTACAGGCTGTTGAACGAATTCTCCGATACCTTAAGACAGCTCCTGGTCAAGGCCTTGTGTACAAAACCTCATCTTCAACTCCAAATCTAGTCGCATATTCAGATGCTGACTATGCTGGTTCCATAGATGATCGACGATCAACAAGTGGTTTTTGCACTTACTTTGGAGGACACTTGATCACCTGGCGGAGCAAGAAACAGGCAGTGGTTGCAAGATCTTCAGCTGAAGCAGAATATCGGGCAATGGCATCGGTAGTATCAGAACTAACGTGGCTTGAAAGCCTTCTCACGGATCTTGGTATGAAGCTTACCTCACCTGCTCTCCTTCTCTGTGACAGTCAAGCTGCAATACACATAGCCAAGAATCCCGTCTTTCATGAGAGAACAAAACATATTGAGGTGGACTGCCACTTCATTCGAGAGAAAGTCCAGATGAAGAAGATTGTATTGAAGCATGTTCCGGGTACTGAACAAGTTGCGGATGTCCTCACAAAGGCACTGTCCAGTACTCTCTATCATCAGTGCTTATCCAAGCTTGGCGCCTACGATTTGTACGCTCCAGCTTGCGGGGGAGTGTTGGAAAAAGCCCATATCAAAGGCCCATAGTTAGGCCCTTATTGCATTTATTATGTATTTATTTCTCTCTCTCTTCTTTAGTCCCACATTGTGTATAGGATTTTCTCTCTTCTCTTCTCACCTATAAATATGTATTCTCCCCTTGTATTCGTTTACACAAGTAATACATACAAGCTCCAGCTTTTCCTACATATATATATGTTAGTACAACATTTTCTCTTTATTGTTTTACTCTGTTTACTTGAGGATGTTAATTGCACACCATTCTGCCAATAACCCCCTTAAAAATGATTTTACACGAAAACATAATGATTTTGAATATATTGGGATAACTTACTAATATTTCAGACAAATGTCAAGTATGTAGTTAGACGTATAACTTATGTCAAAAAATTCATTTTAAAATCTTCATTCTTTTACCTCATATTTCAAGAAGTAGATATATAAAATATTATTATCTTGATAAATATTAATTAAACTTGTGTGATATCTCATTGATTAATAGAATGTAACTATGCTAACTACATGAATTTCATTTTCATACAGGTGGAGGTTGAATTTTCTGATGGGAGTTCATTCAATTTATCAGCAGAGTTTCTCAGGGTATATAGCCCTGCTGTTGATAGTAAGATTAGGTCTGTGGGTGGTGAGAAGGTACTGTTATGGTCTAATATTTATCTAAAGATAAAGTTCCTTGTATTAAGACTTAGTTGTATGTGATTTCCTAGATTTCCTATCATCTGTTGCAAGTGATAAGTCTGCATATTAATACCAGTTTTATTTTTCAGTTTGTTTTACTTTATAGAAATATAAATATTGAATTTTTTTTGTGATCAATCTACTGTGACTTTTCATATTAGAATCTACTCGCCCTTTCTCTTCTTTTCCAGTACTATTATGGTATGCCAATCTGATTTTATTGGATTTGTGAGATTTTGTCGATTTGATCAGGATGTTTATACTCTTTTGTTGTGATCTATTTGACAATCAAATTCGGTTTGAACTCGTTGAGGTTGGATTCTTCGTTTGTGGTTAGCCTAGTTATTGGGGTTATTATACATACGTTGATTCAGGCTGCTTCTTTTAGTTATTCCCTATGGACACTCTAGAGTGGTGGGTAAATTGGGATTGCAAATGTTCTAAAAAAGTTAGCAATTACAACAAATAAACGTCCCAAGTAAAGATCAACATGTTAAGGTAGATGTATTTGGTACAGGCCGTCGTTTGGGATCGGGTGCCAGGACGATTGAGGTAGATGTTCCGTAGGATTTCGGCGTGACCCTTTTTGGACTCCCTTGAACCTATCTCGCCGGAGAGGGGAGGAGCCGATGGATGTTAGCGAGGAGGCGGGAGCGGAAGTCTTGGCGTCGTCGGTTAGGGCGCACGGGCAGAAAAAAGGAACGAGAGAGAGAGACTAAGAGAGAGAGAGAGAGATTTTGATAATAATACTTGCATAAATGTCAAACAAAACCCACCCCCACCCTATAATGGGTTGGGGCTAAACCAAGTCCAAGAGTTTCAAATACAAATTAAAGCGCGGGTACATAAAATAAAAGATAACATGACTACGAGTTGGACTCCTTGCGCGACGTAGTGCAGTGCTTGTATGTGATCCCCCATTTTGGGTCCATAACAATATGCTACAACTTTTATAAACGAGCAACAAATTGTTGTAAAATAAATAAAGAAGCTAAAAGATCAATAGATGGAAGGTGGCGTGGACCGTCTTTTTCTTCAAGGGCTAAGTTACCTGTTAGACAGCGGGGAGAAGGGGGAAGCACTCACAGGAGTTTGCACGAAGAAAATAAAAGATCAATAGATGGAAGGTGGTGTGGACTGTCTTTTTCTTCAAGGGCTAAGTTACCTGTTAGGTAGCGAGGAGAAGGGGGAAGCACACACGGGAGTTTGCACGAAGAAAAAAGATATGCTATAACTTGAGAGATATGCTCTCATAGAATACAACTTGAGGTTGGTTCTGTTGGGTATTGTAGCCACAATTACCTTGATTTGAAGAAGTGTCCATTTGAACTAAGTTGAATTGAGTTGTATTTGATGTTGTTTTCTAGTTATGTGTTTGCAGATTATAAATGACTAAGTATAAACCAATGTCAGGTTTCAATGAATCATAAAACACAGGTATATGCAATGTAATTCTTCATTGTGTAAACCAAGGTGTTGATTCATGTGAAATCTCTCTATTGGGTGTACTTTGTATTCAAACACAAAGGAAGAGCCAAGAGAAGTTGCTGTTGCTGTTATGATCTGGAAGAAAGAAATTTTTTCTTAAGGATTTTCTTAAGAATTTTCTTAAAGAAAATTCGTCGAACTCAGCTCGACGAACGGAAAAGATTTCGTCGAACGCAGTTCGTCGATCGCAGTTCGACGAAGTGAATATATTTCGTCGTTCTCTGGGTTGCTGATAGTTGAAGCTATTTCGTCGAACGCAGGAAGTCGTTCGTCGAACGCAGATTTTCGTCGACCGCTGAGACGGGATCTGTTCGTCGATCACTGAACCGCTGAGATGGGATCGTCGACAGCTGAGACGGGATCGTCGACCGCTGAGACGGGATCGTCGACCGCTGAGATTGTTGTTCTTCGTCGACCGCTGAGATAGCCGTTCGTCGAACGCAGCATCGAGTTCGTCGAACGCAGAGCAGTGGCCGTTCGTCGAACGCAGAACATTGGCCGTTCGTCGAACGCAAAACATTGGCCGTTCGTCAAATGCAGAACATTGGCCCTTCGTCGAACGCAGGGAGATGGCCGTTCGTCGAACGCAGAGCGTTGACCGTTCGTCGAGCGCTGTTCCGTTCGTCGAAATTTTAACAGACGACAGTTTTGCTTTGCGCTGTTTCGAAATTCAAATTGCTGTCAAATCTCAATTAATGCTTCACGGAATATCTTCCTTGAATCATGCAGACAGCCGTTGGAGAAGAAGTATTTGCCTTATCTCTTGCTGATAGCCGTTGGAGAGAATATATATTCCTAAATTCTTGCTATAGCTAAAGAAAGAAATATTCTTTCTTAATTCTTCCACATAGCCGTTGAGAGGAAGAGATATATATATATATTCTCTCAATATTTTAAAAAAAAGGTGTGAATCGTGAAGTGTGCAAATAATTTATACAGATCTCTCTCTCTCTCTGTCGGCTAATATTTTCTCAAGCAAGTTTCTCGCCTCCGACAAGAAGTGTTTTGCTATTCGTCTTCACCAAGAACAGTCGACAAAGATAAAAGCTAATAACAGATTTATTCTCTTCTTGATCCAGTCGACTCAAGTTTCAGATCAAGGCCTTATTGTTTTCAATATTTCATCTTCCTCCATATTCAAGGACTGAACTTATGTTTCCAGGAAGAAGTGTTATTATTCAACAAGATCTGAAGAAGAAGAACTTCATCTGAAGTTTTATGTGTGTTTTATAACCCCCCCCTTTTTCATCTTCTTGTAGGAGGTTTTCCTCCGAGTTTTTGTAGATCCTTGTTGAAGGATCGAGTTCTTTTAGGAGTGGTTTGCTCCGAGTTTTTGTAGGAGTGGTTTGCTCCGAGTTTTTGTAGGAGTGGTTTGCTCCGAGTTTTTTTAGGAGTGGTTTGCTCCGAGTTTCTTTGTAGGAGTGGTGACTCCGAGTTTTTGTAGGATTATTGATAATCCGAGATAGTGAAGTAGCCTAGTCTAGCCGGTCGTGCTAGATAGGTGAGGTGCAAAGTGGACTACCCAAGATCGGGGAACCACTATAAATTCCTTGTGTTGTGCTGTGTTCTTTGGTTTTCCGTGTGCTTTTATTTCTATATTTTTATTCCGCAAAAGCCATAGAATCCACCTATTCACCCCCTCTAGGTGATTTAGGTTGCAACTAGATTCTGCCAATTGGTATCAAAGCGAGGTTGTTCGTTAAAAGGTTAACACCTTAAACAAGATCTCTAAATCTAGTTGCAAGAGACAATATGTCCGGAATGGATAGATCTTAAGATTTCGTCAAGTTGCCCTTCTGCTCTAAAAAGAACTTCCCCATGTGGAAGGAAAGAGTGAAGTTCTACATGGAAGTCACTGACCCGAGAATTTTTCAAATTGTTGAAGAAGGTCCCCATGTCCCCATGAAACCATCTTCAATAAATTATGCTATCATGATTCCCAAGAAGATGTTGGAATTAGACAAAGATGAAATTGCTCTCGTCACCTTGGACAAGAAGGCCAAGAACATTATTGCCGGTGCAGTGAACGATTCAATGCTACAAAATCTTATACACTGTAAGTCTGCCAAGGAGATGTGAGATTCCATAATTGTTTTTATGGAAGGTACAGAAGAAGTGAGGGATGATCGACGATCGTTGCTAAACCAAGAATATGAATCATTCAAGCAAGATCCAAGAGACTCCATTTCTGATACTTATGAGAAGTTCTTTAAGATCGTAAACGGTCTTAGGAATTATGATCGTGAATTCACCGTAGGAGAATTGAATGACAAGTTCTTGAGATCCCTGACGAAAGAATGGGATACCAAGGCTATTGCTATCCCGGAATTCGGAAAGTTGGGTACGATGGAGCCACAAATATTGTTTGGCAAGCTTCTATCACATGAGCTAAAGCTGAGTATTAGAAAAGTTGAAGAAGAAGGATGCTCGACCTCTGAAGGGAGAAGTCCGTGGCACTGAAGGCCAAAGAGGAAAGAAGAGGTAAAGCTAGATCATCTGAAGGACACAATCGTCAGATGAAGACGATGAGTCTGTGGCTTGCTCATCAAGCTCAGACATGTCCGATGGAGAGTTCTCTTCACTCTCGAAGAAATTCAAGAAATTGCTCAGAAAAGGGAGCCAAAGGAAAAGTCAGTCCTCATCTGATCATAGAAGATCAAGACGTGATGATGAACATCACAAGAAGGAATACAACAACGACATGTATAAAACCAAACCGAATAAACATGTTTCGACTGATATTATTTGTTATTGCTGTAATAAGCCAGAACATATAAGTACGGAATGTTCATACAAAAAGAAGAAAGAGAAGAAATCCTTCAAAGGAAAAAGGAAAGAAGAAAAGAGCTTCTTAGCAAAGAAGACTAAGACTCTTAGCGACAACGACTCAGGGAAGTCAAGCTCAGATGAAGAAGCCTACTTTGGGCTTATGGCAAATTCAGATTCGGATAACTACGACATGCCTTATGAAGGGAAGGTAAACTCACACACTCCTCCTTCTGCATCTGAAACTGGATCCAATGCAAATGAAGGCTAATATTTTCTTTACGCTGTTTCGAAATTCAAATTGCTGTCAAATCTCAATTAATGCTTCACGGAATATCTTCCTTGAATCATGCAGACAGCCGTTGAAGAAGAAGTATTTGCCTTATCTCTTGCTGATATCCGTTGGAGAGAATATATATTCCTAAATTCTTGACTCCGAGTTTTTGTAGTTTTATGTGTGTTTTATAACCCCCCTTTTTCATCTTCTTGTAGGAGGTTTTCCTCCGAGTTTTTGTAGATCCTTGTTGAAGGATCGAGTTCTTTTAGGAGTGGTTTGCTCCGAGTTTTTGTAGGAGTGGTTTGCTCCGAGTTTTTGTAGGAGTGGTTTGCTCCGAGTTTCTTTGTAGGAGTGGTGACTCCGAGTTTTTGTAGGATTATTGATAATCCGAGATAGTGAAGTAGCCTAGTCTAGCCGGTCGTGCTAGATAGGCGAGGTGCAAAGTGGACTACCCAAGATCGGGGAACCACTATAAATTCCTTGTGTTGTGCTGTGTTCTTTGGTTTTCTGTGTGCTCTTATTTCTATATTTTTATTCCGCAAAAGCCATAGAATCCACCTATTCACCCCCCTCTAGGTGATTTAGGTTGCAACTAGATACTTTCAGGTTCCTCACTCATCACAAGACCGAAACTCACATACAAGATAGATGATATGCCATAACATGGCACTTCTGTATATAGACTATCTAGGAACGCATAATAAGATAATTTACTAATTGGTTCATTAATTAATACTTAAATGGAATCCATTAATATTATTGTGGCCCCACTGCGCCAAGGCGGTGGCTCTAGATTCTTCTCGTACCTTGGGGGATCCATCTGGAGTGTACAACAACAACAACACTCAAGCCTTTATCCCACTATAGTGGGGTCGGCTATATGGATCCTTTGTCGCCATTGCGCCCTATCTTTTGGGGATCCATCTGGAGTGAGCATAAAAATACTACTCTTTAAAATTGACCGTCTCTAGGTCGTGCGAGAGAAACTATGCTAGAAGCAAAATTCGAATACAATATGGGATGTATTTGCCAAAATGCATCTTGATTATTACGACAGAGAAACAAATTTGTCTAGATCCTAAACAATTTTTGTGGCATAGAAACTCTGGGCGACGAGCAGTTAATGTAGTCAGAGCATGATACTGACGTCAATAGTAGAGTGCGGGAGACTTCAGTAGAGTAGCAGAGCCTGTAGTGGGGGTTGCATCAACCATGATAAGCACAATGATGGTGGCGGTTGGGCAAAAATTGAATTCATTTGTGTCGTTAGAAGCATGGAGGTATCCATGAGTGTGGAATGTAAAGTTGTCGGTGAAAGGATTGACAATGTTGTGTCAGTTGCGAAAAGTGGCTCAAGTGGCTTTGGTTGCGAGAAAGATGGTACATCTTAATATGATGATACATATTATTATGACATACAAGATAAATGATACATCTTAATATGACATTGATTTAGAAAATGCACCAAGTGGACGAGTATATAGTGTTAGGCTCTGTTTGGGATAGCAGTGACAAAAACTCCTAAAACATCACATTGAAGCCACAAAAATGCTGTTTTTAGGTGACACACCATTATGTGAATCCCTCCACGCTTGCGGGGTTCCTTTACCAATGTTTCACCATCCTTTTCGTAAAAGTTGTTGGTGCCCTTAGAATAGCATTTGTCTTTCTGTCATTGCTTAGTCATTTTCTCGTGTGTAATAGCAATGGAGACGTCGTTAATTTGAGAAGCCATCAGCATTGGTGGCCGAGACGGAAGCCGACATCAGATTCCAAATTTCAACGGAGATCTCACTTATGATTTAGGTTCATGTAATCTGATGAAGGAAAGGCCCACAAGAGGAGAGGATGCAAAGTGGCTCGACAACAGAGATATCATTTTGGTATTTGATTTCTCTCTCATTGATGACAGATTCACGTCACGGTCTGCGGTGGCCGCCACTCCCTCCTATTCATCAATTGCATATTAGATTCTCTCAAACCTCATCCTCCAGATCTTAAAACCTCATCCTCCAGTTCTTAGATCCCAGTTCATCACACCTCCTTTCTCATTACTCTCGTGGAACTTTAGATCCCTTCTACCGAAATCCTACTTCTAAATCTATAGCTGTATCTCCAATGATAGGGCAGTCTTGTTTTTCTTACTGTAAAAATAGAAGACTAGACCATTTTAAGTGCAGGTTATGGTTCATGTGATTAAAGTGAATAGAATATCAGTCAAAAGAGTATGGAAAATAGATAGGAAAATCTTATTAATTGTAGGACTAACTATGTTTAAGTATAGGTTTATTGAGAATTAGAATTTACATAACGGGCAGTTTGATTATTTAGAACTCAACGACTATGATGTTCTCTCAAATAGATAAAACACAATGACTATGAGCCATTCTAAATAACATTGAAAACACAGTTTCTCTAAACAACCTGCAATTTTTCCAGCCATTGATTTCCAACCGTTTCATTCCCATCCTTGGTTCCCTACCACTGCTTTCCCCACCTCGACATCCGTCCCAAACAGATCCTTGGTATCCAAGAATTAGATAAGAGAAGGGGACCTGGTGTAATATGGATAAAATTTGTTCAAGTATTCAAGATGACTTGCCTAGTTTAGATTTAATGTTAGATAATACTTGTTATGAACACATGAAAAATGATAATTCTTCAAGCCGTTAAGGCTACTGATGATGATGACAATATCAGTGACCATTATTGAGAAAGAATAAGCAAGTTAAATACCTAGCGAATTCCATCTTCTGATTGTATTTTTTTTTCTTTATTTTGTGGTGCAGGTCATATTTGGGAGGCGTCATGTTGGAGTCATGTCAGCTGAATCAGTAGGCAACTATGGAATTAGGTAAGAGATAATGCTCTACCTTTTACCAATTTGATCTTACACTTATTGTTTGATCTTACACTTATAGTTTTTCTAAGACTGTTCTATTTATCTTCCAGGATCTTTTTCGATGACTTACATAAGACTGGGATCTACACGTGGGACTACTTCTATCATCTGGGTTCCAACAAGTTCACCCTCATGAGGAGCTACATCCAAACTTTGAAGAAACACGGTCTTAGTCGGGATCCACAAAGGAGAAAATGATTTTTCAAATGGCTTAACTATGAAGGTACATATCTCATCATCGTTATCATTATCTATTTGGAATATACTCAGAAAACTTTTCTTTGGTTCTGTTAAATGTTGATCTAGGTTGTCAAAATTACCAGAATCTGCCTTCTAAGTTTACATTGCTAACATACATGTAGGTTAACAACCTAAACTTAGAGGGGGAGGTTTTGGTAATTTTACAAGATAGAGGCGAGATCCCTGCAATGGGGAAAAGTTAGAGGGGAGATCTCAGTACATGACACTTCATTTAGTACTCTTTCTAATAAATGCTTGCTTATGATTAACCACATGTAGTGTTCCATTGCTATCGCTAACCACATTGGATGTAGGCTTGTTGCATAGTAAGTTAAACATCATATGCAAATCTTGTTTTCTTTCTCGATAATTGTCAATGAGTCTCCTCAAGAGATGTATAGCTTCCATGGTCGACCGCCCTGACATGAATCCAAATTGATTCTCTGGGAGACTAGCATCTCGGAGAATCAATTTGGGTTCATTCTAGGGCGGCCGACCATGGAAGTTGTACATCTATTGAGGAGACTCATTGACAACTATCGAGAAAGAAAACAAGATTTGCATATGCTGTTTATCGATCTTGAGAAGGCTTATGATAGGGTTCCAAGAGAGATCTTATGGAGTCTTAGAAAAGAAATGTGTAAATATATCATACATTGACATAATCAAAGATATATATTCAAATTCAATGACGAGGGTGAGATATGGAGGATTAACACAGGAATTCCCTATCACTGTTGGCTTACATCAAGGTTTAGCTTTAAGCCCTTATCTCTTTACCCTTATCTTAGATGAGCTCATCGGACATATCCAACAAGCAATACCTTGGTGTTTATTGTTTGCTGATGATATCGTTTTGGTCGATGAGAAGCGCGAGGGTGTAAACGCGAACTTGAATCTTGGCGAGACACTTCAAAAAAGACGGCTTTTAGGTTGAGCAGGACAAAGACGGAGTATATGGAACTTAAATTTAGTAGTGCAAGAAGGACGGATGACTTCGTTATTAAGTTGAGTGATCAAGATATTTCCCACAGTGAGTGCTTTAAATATCTTGGATCAATAGTTCAAAAAGATGGAGGTGTTGATAAGATGTGATACATAGAATCCAAGCAGGTTGGTTGAAGTGAAGAGACGCGTCAGAGATCTTATGTGATCGTAAAGTACCATTAAAACTTAAAGGCAAGTTTTACCGTACTGCAATTAGACCAGCGATGCTCTATGGTTCTGAGTGTTGGGCAGTGAATTGTGTACATGAGCAAAAAATGGGAGTTGCTGAGATGAGATTGCTTAGGTCGATGTGTAGACACACGAGGCTGGATAAAATTAGGAATGAATGTATCAAAGATAAGACAGGAGTGACACCAATTGCAGAGAAGATGCGAGAAGCTCGACTAAGATGGTTTGGACACGTACAAAGGAGACCATTAGAGGCACCTGTTAGGCGTCATGAGAGTTTAGTCACTAGGCATGTTGGGTAGATCAATAAAGATTTGGAATGAGACTATAAGGAAAGACATGATGTACTTAGACATTAATGAGATTATGACTAAAGATAGGGCACAATGGCGACAAAGGATCCATATAGCCGACCCCACTATAGTGGGATACATGCTTGAGTGTTGTTGTATTTTGATGGTTCAAAATGTTATAGAACTAGGCAGATTTTTTCTCTTCAATAAGCAAACCTACAAATACATCCCAATTCTGGGTGCATAATGTTTTTGGCATAATGAATCAGAAACAGTGATGATCGAAAGTTGAATAAGAGAATTCCTCCTTTTGATCACCCGGTACCGAAGTCGGAGCCTTAAGTACGAAGTCTAGGAAATACCTTCCCTCCCCCTTGGCTGGCAGGTCCCTTCCCTTCACCGCCCATTTCCGTCCACCACCACCACCGGCCACCTCCTTGGCCGGCTGCTCCTCCCATCCCCTCCCCCACCAAATCAACGGCTTCACAAGCGTTCAGTTAGCAGTAATACCAAATCAAATACTCTAGACGATCCAATCTACGGTGATTTCACGCAGGGAAAGCAACATATTTGTTTCCTGGTAGTGGCCAGTCGTCGTTTTGGGCGACTGGAATTTGGAGAAGCTGTTGTAGTTTAAATGGAAACAGTCCAAAACTTCTTCAGAAGTAGTCGCAATTAGAGAAGGAGAAGTTGATTTCGATGAAACTCCTCTCGCCTGGAACCAAAATCGGGCTGCAAGTAACAACCTGCCGTGGGAAACCTTAATTCTGCGTCTGCTTATGCACTATGTTGTTAAAGACGCGTCTAAGGCTCAAAGCTCACCAGACTCAGAGGTCTGTGCCTTCATGCTCCTTTGGAGCATAAAAGGTGCGTCTGAGTAAAATTTCAGTTGTAATTTTTTTTCAAAATAAAGAGATAGATAATGTAAGAACTTAATAATTTTTGCATGATTTAGTATTTGTGAAATATTATCGAGCGTTGAGACTTAAATATGATGCAAGTGATCACATTGATTCTTTTTTAAGAGAAACATTAGTAATAAATGATTAATGAATAGAATGGATGGATAATCTAATCAAGAAGATGAACTAATGTTTGATGCTGATTATTTAAAATAGATGTGGTTGCATCTTGCCCTTGTAAGGCGCGCGCCTCGCTTAGGCTCCAAGACCCCTTTGCACCTTGATGCGTCTTGAGCCTTTAATACCTCTGTTTATGCACTGAGAATACAAAATATCGTCTTCTTCACGCCTAGGAGTCGATTAACCAAAAAAGTGGTTATCCAACGGTTTGTTGCAGTTTCTCTAACCGTTGCAGGGAGTTACGGGAAGGGGTAGCGGGTCTCACGGGAAAATAGAGAAATAACTTTTTATTAGGCTTCAACACCTAATATTTCACGGCTTCGGCACTATGGTGATCACAAAATCTCAAATATCTCAATTTTTTTTATAATAATCCGAAATGAACCCCAAATCCTATATGTATAGGCTAAAGGAAAACAACTGACTGCTATGATTGGCCGGTACGAAATACACATGAAAGATACATAAATAGTGTATGTAAAAATATGAAAATACATAAGGAAATGTCCCGTCGACGCTCTGAACGCGACCACGGGCTCGGATCGTCTTTACGACGATCCTAAACCCTCATTTTATGAATGTAAACCCGAACGGGCTCCGATATTGGTTAGCCTGCCTGAGAACATTGATCCCATCAATTCCCCCGACTTGAAATCATTCATCTTCGTTGAATGAGGATGAACATACTCCCAACAAAATCTAAAGACAAGTAAATCAAACCTCTCCGATGACATCTACATATCATCAATAATCTGAAACTCCCTCGAACGGACCAAGTATCGTACAGTGCATCCGCCAGGTAATTGGGTGGTAGGCTGAGGCTCAGCGGTAAAACTAGAGAATGGACTCAAATACTTGTCAAATCCTTCGCCTGACATTTAATTTTATCGCAGTTCCCTGGAGCAACCTCCCATCTCTAATTCTCACCATAATTTGCTCACATTTTCCAAAGTCCTGCTCTCTTCTGTGAATGTCTGCGTAAATCATATAATTTCCATTTCTTATTACAATTTTACATCGGACAAATTTATACTGTTCATGCAAATAATGCAAATCATACAATAAATATGAATCATATAACACATGCGAGTTATACAGTATATTTAGATGATCAATTGATCATACAACCAATGATGAACAAGCGATATGGCTAACTCCTTACATTGAGGCTTGGTGGTGCTATAATAAACTTCTAAGAGTGGTACATGGTCAGGAGGCTCAGGTGGCAGGGTGTAAAAAAGTTCATTTCGAGTGTGATGATCATTCAAATAATTACCCGCAGCACCGATAAATAAACATGATAATATAATATGTCAAATGTCTCCTGGAGTGTTGGTAGTGGTAAAATAGGTCCATGAGCCAACGAGAGCACTTTCAACCTCGACTAACTCACTAGTGGAAGGTCCCTAATGAGCGGTGACTTGTCAGGAGGATCTCTAGGTGGAGTGTAAAAGTATTCGTCGAGTATGCGACGTACGATCACATATTTATATTAGGTATCAACACTAAAGGATGAGCCCATGACATACCAAATATCACTCAAGGGATATGACTCATCAAGAAACTCACCATGTGGTCTGTAGGAAAGATCATCGTGTAGGCGATACTCGGAAAAATATCCAAGACATCGACAATAGTATACTACTCTAGGGTGTATCGAATGTATCCATGAAAGAACCCATCAGGTAAGAATCTGGTGCTCATAAATGGACCACTCATCGAAATCTCATCCTTATCAAGATTGAGTATAGGCAATAAACACTCATGCCTAACTCAAGTGCTCTATTTGTGCCTCTCTCAGAAATAAATTAACACTATCTCCCACATCATACATTATCGAGTCAGGAGTAGGCTCATGCTTGCCATCAATGAGTAGATTCCTCACAGGGCACTGGATCTCCATGTGCCCCATATCTTGGACATTAACGCATTGACTCTCATCAGAATGGGAGAACCCGATAGTCAGGGATTGAGTTGTTGTATCTGTATATTCACAACTAAGTGCACTTATGGTCTCTGGTGGGGAAAGATCTCTGGTGGTGGACTGGTAAAGTTGCGGGTTAACTTGTCTCGGTCTAGTGGATCTAAGATAATTCTCGTAATGTAGGGCTAGGTGAAATATTTGATTGAGAGACTCTAAACGATGAAAAATCAACTCTCCATGAATTTCTGTGCGGAGTCTAGATCAAAATCGAGAAGCGAATGCAATGGGTTTCTCCTGAATATTGCTCCACACTGCTAACTCATGAAATCGAGTCATATAATCGATAGCAGACATACTCTCTTCATGTGTGCTCATCAGGATATGTGACGAAGATCATCGCTCTCAATTCTATGCTCTATGTTAGTCCAACAAATCTTAGCCTGACCTTGAAGCTTCATCTTAGCAAACCTAACACGACACTCATCAGGTACCTCATACCAGTCAAAACGGTCTTCCATGCCTAACAACCAACTTGTAAATACCTTTGAGTCCAATTTGACGTCAAAGGATGACGCATCTAAACTAAATCTACGCGTGATATCATCCTCATGATAATACACTCTATGAAATTCATGATACTCATCAGAGTAATCGCCTCTATAAGAATCAAATTGTGTCAAATGGTTAGCACAATTTCTATAGGGGGGCTAAGGAAGACGATGATTATCATAATAATGTGAATATCTCTCCGGAAGAATGCTATGGAATCGGATTTGGACGGACTCTGGTTTCTCAAATAGAAGATTAGAGTAGCAACGACTACTATGATAAGACATGGGGTGATATATAGACTGATGCATCCATCTCGCCTCCGAGGACGCGTGATCTCATCACGCGACCGTTATCTTTTTATTTGTTATTTTATTTTATGTCATTTCATTTTTTGTGCACCAATGTTATGTTTTAGCTCACCGGGTTGACCACTTAATGAGACCCTGAATAAATGGTCCGACAATTTGAGTAGCTAGGACAGAAAGGACAAACTTTAACTAATTAAGGACGCATACGAATAAGAAGACAATAATTCTAAATAGGAGATCTGGAATTATTTAGAGGAGGAAATCAAGCAAGTATATTTTAAATTAGTATAAAAAAAGCATGATATAATCTATTGTATTGGAAACAAATCAAAAATTGAAATTTAACTCGGTGTATAAAAGGACCCCTTTTCATGAGCACAACAACCGGTAAATTTCAGAGGAAAGCGAAACTTCGTTTTCCTCTGTCGACCGCAAGCCCACTGTACTTCGTGTTCTCCATCGCTAGCCGCCGACGGAAGACCAGAGCCTGCGACTCCTTTGATCCATTTCCCAGGACGATCTCCTCCGCCGATCTCTGCAACCCAGTGACGCTGTATCCTTCGACGGGAACCCTTTACTCCGGCGCCGCTCAAAAGAACGCTCGTGATCTTGTTTTGACGAAGCAGCCACCTTCCCCTCCGGTCGTCGTCAACTTCAACGCTCTATTCCGACGACCTAGACTACCCTGACGATTCCGCCCAGAGATCATCAAGCTCGACCTGTTGGACTAGTCCTACAGTCGTCGAGCAGTTGATTATGGGAAGCAGCCACAAGTGCAACACAACACCTTAACAGAAGAGTTTGAGAAGGCCACATCCTCACCGTAGCTTTGCGTATGCGCGGGTAAACTCCGCCCTTTCCTTGCTCCCTCATATTAGCTTATTCATATACAACTTCGTTTAATTAGTAAGAGTTTGCCCCGACCGTTCACGCTATTTTTATTACCATTATTTCATAAATTATTATTGTGATTTTACTTGTGGATGTACGAATCTTGCTTTGGTCCAACTTGTTAGACGCTCGAGGGAATATCTTCGAATAACGGGTAATGGTTTAGCGAAATTCAACGTCAAGTGTGTTTTCGCGCACAAAATTCGATTTGGCCTGTCAGCCTACATCAATAAAAGTAGATCGCATAAAAAATATAAAAATATATATCTTATTTTTCAAAACCCAAAGTTTGGTTTACATCAGTTTGGTATCAGAGCGTTTTGATTCGCTCCTATTGCGAATCAAGCGATCTGGGTTTTCAAAAAAATAAGAAAACTAAAGATTTTTTTAATCTATTTAAATTTTTTTTTTTATTAAATTTTCTTTTTGATTTAAATCTTTACAACAACAACAACAACAGAACCCATATAGTCCCCAATCATTGGGGGTATGGGCGGGGGAAGATTGGAAACAGACCTAACCTTTGGCCCTATGCCCAAAGTGGCTTCTCTCAGAGGAGAAAGACCGAACCTTTGAATCTTTATTTAAAAAAAAAATCATTTTTTAGTTTGAATTTTAAAATACAACTAAAAAATAATTTTCTTTATACACCCACTGTATAACCCGTAATTCGCCGAAGTCAAAAAAGATCGAGGGCGGCTTAAAAGATCTCGCCCATCTGGGGCGAGTAGAGAGGATCGCGCAGGGTGCTGGCTCGGCAAAATCTCAGGTTGCCGTCTCCGCAGGGCCCCAGAAGCGGGCAAGGGCTCGCCGCCTCGCGGCAAGCGATCCGCGAGGGCGAAGCGCGCAAGGGCTCGCCACCTCGCGGCGAGCGGGACGCGAGGGGGTCTTCGAGCCAGGCTGATATCCGTGCGAGTGTAATGCGAGAGCGAAGCAGCTGTGGGCTCGACGCTTTTGGGGTGCATTTAGCAGTGGCGCCTTCATAGACCACTCGCCCAGTAAGGGTCCGAGGGAAAATTTACCTAGATTACCCTTGGTGGGCTGCCAATAGCTCTCCAGAACAGCGGAGTTTGGCTGTTAGCAGACCCATTTGGAGTGCGTTTGGTAAAACCAAAAGGCGGAATCACGCTATTAGCAGACCAGAAGGCAGAAAACTATATATAGACCCTAAAGGCACCTTTGGAGGAGAGACTTCTTTGGCTTCTTCCTCCTTAGGTCATTTTGGTTAGCTCCTTAGGCTCTCCAAGTTGCCCAGCTTCAGCTTTGGCTTGGGAGGGGAAGCGCTCTAAAGATCTTCCGGGTGTGTGGTGGGACCTCCACGCTGTAGCCAAGGGTCTGTGTCTAGCTCCAAGTCTTCGGTCAGTTTCCCCTTTGGGATCAGTTGGTGTTAGCTGCCCCCCTTTACAGGGGTCCGAACTCTTCGTTGGGCCAGATACTGGTTTCAATATTTTTGGTGCGGTGAGCGTGGAACGCAGCTAGTACAGGAAATTCCCAAGGAAATAACATGGCGAGAGAGGACGAGCGAGATGCCGTCTTTGGCGGTTCGCCACCATCTGGCTCGCTGGTGACGGCAGGGATGCTGGCGGATCTCCGGAAGGAGGTGCTCGAGACGATCCAGCTCGCATTCGCGTCGGTGACTTCGCAACCCCAGCGCCCCAGGTGGTTCCGCCGCCAGGAGTTGGCGAGAACGTCCCGGGGCAGAGGGCAGGCAAGGAGACAGCGTCCGAGGGACCAGGGCGAGACCTTGCCGGGCGAGAACTCTTCCCCAGCCCGACGAGTGGGATCCAGACGAGTGGGGTTCAGGCAAGCGCCATCCCGTCGAGTGGTCCCCCAGCGAGTGCGAGTCCAGCGGGAGCAAGTCAGGTAAGAGGGCTCGTGGAGCGGGTCGAGCAGGCAAGAGCTGTGAGCGGGGGGAGCACGTTATGCGAGCTGGTGCTCTCGGCACCACTCCCGGAGGGGTTCAGAGAGCCGGATATGATGTACTACACCGACAAGGATGACCCCGTCCAACACCTGCAGTGGTTTGAGGACATGGTCTCCCTCAGGCCCATGTCGGACGCCTTCAATTGCCGACTCTTTGCAACTACTTTGAAGGAGAAGGCAAGGGACTGGTTTCACCAGCTCCCAAGAGGGTCGATCTACGCGTTCGAAGACCTGCGCCGTAGATTTTTGCTTCGCTTCTCGACCTTGAAGAAGAGGAAGAAGGATGTCGAGGCGCTCTTCAAGATCAAGCAAGGGCCAGAGGAGTCGCTAGCCCATTATGTGGACAGATTCCAGGAGGAAGTCCTGCTCGTTCAGGAGGTACCCGGTTTCACCCTCCACCTTGCCTTCACAGTGGGGTTGCGGGAGGGATTCTTTAAGATGAACCTGAAGCGGAAGCCCCCCTTGTCCTTGGAAGAGTTGATGGAAAGGGCGGCGGAGGAGATCGAAGGGGTGGCGGCCAACCCGGAGTTCGCGAAAAGGTTGGCGAAGCTGAGTGAGCCGGAGACGAGGCAACAAGAAGTCAGGAGGAGGGACGAGCTGAGGGCTCTAGAGCCAGGGTGGAGGCAGGGCCCGAGGCCACTTCTCCCCCCGCCTCAGCACGCCATGCCGATTGGCCGGGGAAGAGGGAGGAGAGCCAGAAAAGCAGAAAGAAGAGGAAGAGGAGGGGGTAGGGTGGCGTTACCATACTGTGACTTCCAGCAGGAGGAAGGTCATGCGATGGCCACCTGCCCAGAGTTTTTGGAAATGAGGGGGACAAGGGATTCGATGCAGCAACAATAACAACCGGTGAGGATTGAGGAGATCCATGCCTGAGAGGAGGAGACGAATGAGAGGCAGAAGGGATATCCCGAGCTAAGCGGCTCCCACCAAGCTGGCATGGCCGTATGATCGCTCGGTGGCAGGAAGGTTTCGAAAGGTACATAGCCCCGATGCTGACCCGCTGACCAGGCTCCCACCAAGCTGGCAGGGTGGTAGGATCGCTCGGTGGCAGGAAGGTTTCGAAAGGTACATAACCCCGATGATGTCCCGCTGACTGGGCTCCCACCAAGCTGGCAGAGCCGTAGGATCGCTCGGTGGCAGGAAGGTTTCGAAAGGTACATAGCCCCGATGCTGACCCGCTGACCAGACTCCCACCAAGCTGGCAGGGCCATAATATCGCTCGGTGGCAGGAAGGTTTCGAAAGGTACATAGCCTCGATGCTGACCCGCTGACCAGACTCCCACCAAGATGGAAGGGTCGTAGGATCGCTCAGTGGCAGGGTCTCAAAATGTACATAGCCCCGATGCTGACCCGCTGACCAGTCTCCCACCAAGATGGCAGGGCCGTAGGATCACTCGGTGGCAGGAAGGTTTCGAAATGTACATAGCCCCGATGCTGACCCGCTGACCAAGCTCCTACCAAGTTGGCAGGGCCGTAGGATCGCTCGGTGGCAGGAAGGTTTCAAAAGGTACATAACCCCGATGCTGACCCGCTGACCAAGCTCCCACCAAGCTGGCAGAGCCGTAGGATCGCTCGATGCAGGAAGGTTTTGAAAGGTACATAGCCCCGATGCTGACCCGCTGACAAGATCCCACAAAGCTGGTAGGGCCGTAGGATCGCTCGGTGGCAGGAATGTCTCAAAATGTACAAGCCCCGATGCTGACCCGCTGACCAGGCTCCCACCAAGTTGGCAGGGCCGCAGGGTCGCTCGGTGGCAGCAAGGTCTCAAAATGTACATAGCCCCGATGCTGACCCGCTGACCAGGATCCCACCAAGCTGGTAGGGCCGTAGGATCGCTCGGTGGCAGGAAGGTTTTGAAAGGTACTTAGCCCCGATGCTGACCCACTGACCAGGCTCCCACCAAGCTGACAGGGTCGTAGGATCTCTCAGTGGCAGGAAGGTTTCGAAAGGTATATAGCCCCGATGCTGACCCGCTGACCAGGCTCCCACCAAGCTGGCAGGGTCGTAGGATCGCTCGGTGGCAGGAAGATTTTGAAAGGTACATAGCCCCGATGTTGACCCGCTGACCAGGCTCCCACCAAGCTGGCAGGGTCGTAGGATCGCTCGGTGGCAAGAAGGTTTCGAAAGGTGCATAACCCCGATGCTGACCCGCTGACCAGGCTCCCACCAAGCTGGCAGGGTCGTAGGATCGCTCGGTGGCAGGAAGGTTTCGAAAGGTACATATCCCCGATGCTGACCCGCTGACCAGGCTCCCACCAAGCTGGCAGGGCCGTAGGATCGCACGGTGGCAGGAAGGTTTCGAATGGTACATAGCCCCGATGGAGACCTGCTGACCAGGCTCCCACCAAGCTGGCAGGGCCGTAGGATCGCTCGGTGGCAGGTAGGTCTCAAAATGTACATAGCCCCGATGTTGACCCGCTGACCAGGCTCCCACCAACCTGGCAGGGCCGTAGGATCACTCGGTGGCAAGAAGGTTTCAAAAGGTACTTAGCCCCGATGCTGACCCGCTGACCCGAATCCCACCAAGCTGGCAGAGCCGTAGGATCGCTCGGTGACAGGAAAGTTTCAAAATATAGTTGGCTTCGTGCAGACCTGACGGCCAGGCTCTCACCTAGCTGGCGAAGGACGGACAATACTCAGGAATAGGTGAACTTCACTTAACACAGGAAGGAAGCAAAGGGGGTGGCGAGTGAAGTACCGCGAGCTACTCGCCGGCCGAGATCTCGTCCACTCGCCAATATAATACTGTTCGGCGAGTGGGAAGCGAGTCTCGCGCGAGTAGTGGTAAGGCCTGCCTTTCGATTTAGGGCGAGTTGAGTAAGGTGGGTGGTCAAGGTCTCGACCCACGCATGACTATACGAAAATCGGCAGACGGACGAATGAGGCCTTTGAGTAAGCGCTAGGTAGCGCAATGAGAAGAAAAGGGGCATACCCCAAAGGCTAAAAGGGAAGCAGGCGAGTGCCGGCTCCATCAGCCACTCGCCCCAGAGGTGTAAGGGAAGCAGGCGAGTGCCGGCTCCATCAGGCACTCGCCCAGAGATGAAATGGAAGCAGGCGAGTGCCGGCTCCATCAGGCACTCGCCCGAGGATGAAAGGGAAACAGACGAGTGTCGGCTCCATCAGACACTCGCTCAGAGGTGTAAGGGAAGAAGGGGAGTGCCGACTCCATCAGGCCCTCGCCCGGAGTGGTATGTGGTCTAGCTCCAATCTCTCTGAACCACGGGTTCTCCATTATTTTTTCCGATCTTGTGCCGAGTACGAAAAAAGCGGGGATTGTGTATAACCCGTAATTCATCGAGGTCAAAGAAGATCGATGGCGGCTTAAAAGATCTCGCCCACCTAGGGCGAGTAGAGAGGATCTCGCAGGGTGCTGGCTCGGCAAAATCTCAGGTTGCCGTCTCCGCAGGGCCCCAGAAGCGGGCAAGGGCTTGCCGCCTCGCGGCAAGCAGGCCGCAAGGGAGAAGCGCGCAAGGGCTCGCCGCCTCGTGGCGAGCGGGCCACGAGGGGGTCTTCGAGCCCTGCTGATATCCGTGCAAGTGTAATGCGAGAGCGAAGCAGCTTTGGGCTCAGCGCTTTTGGGGTGCATTTAGCAGTGGCGCCTTCATAGACCACTCGCCCAGTAAGGGTCCGAGAGCAAATTTACCTAGATTGCCCTTGGTGGGCTGCCAATAGCTCTCCAGAACAGCGGAGTTTGCCTGTTAGCAGACCCATTTGGAGTGCGTTTAGTAAAACCAAAAGATGGAATCACGCTATTAGCAGACCAGAAGACAAAAAACTATATATAGACCCTAAGGGCACCTTTGAAGGAGGGACTTCATTGGCTTCTTCCTCCTTAGGTCATTTTGGTTAGCTCCTTAGGCTCTTCATGGTGCCCAGTTTCAGCTTTGGCTTGGGACGTGCAAGCTAAAGCTAATACCATAAGCATCCAGCATCCCAAGCCTGAGGGAGTAGGAATGAAGGGATTTGCCAGAAATAACTTTGGTGAACATGTCTGCAAGTTGATCTTCAGAAGAACAAACACCATCATAATAGGCTAATCCTGGATTTTGTCCCGCACAAAGTGACAATCAATCTCAATGTGTTTTGTCCTCTCATGGAAGACCGGATTGTTGGCAATATGAATCGCAGCTTGATTATCACAGTGAAGATGCATGGCTTCAAGAACAGGAAAATTCATTTCTCCCAAGATAGATTTAACCCAGATGAGTTCACAGGTAGTTACAACAATGACACGACACTCTGCTTTAGTGGAGGAACGAGCCAGTAGATCTTCTGTCCAGTGAAGAACCTGCCCAATCGGCATCACAATATCCATGGACCTTAAGGTGGCCATGGTCATGAAATAAAATACCTTTGCCGGGTTCCTTTTTTAAGTATTTGAGGATTCGAAGAACAGCTTGATGATGATGAACTTTAGGATTGTGCATGAATTGACTGACCAGGCTAATAACAAAGGAGATATCGGGTCGGGTGATTGTCAGATAAATCAACTTTCCCACAATACGTTGAAGTTCTAACTTCCTCTCAAGATTTGGAGAAGTCTCCTTATGACTGTCATAATTAGGATCCACTTGACTATCCACAGGTTTGACTCCCAAATATCCAACTTCACCGAGAAGGCCTAAGACATATTTGCGCTGAGAGATCATAATCTTCCCAGCGGATCGAACAATCTTAATTCCAAGAAAGTATCGAAGGAGGCCCAAATCCTTGATTTCAAAGGCACACACCAATTTCTTTTTCACTTGAGTAACGTGACAATCATCATTTACAGTAATTATGGTATCATCCACATAAACTATGAGAATAGTGGTACATTCCCCTTTTCTGTAGACAAAGACTGAGTGGTCAGAGGTACAACGAGTGAAGTCTAATTCCAAGGGTTTGTTACTTAGCTTGGCAAACCAGACACGAGGTGACTGTTTGAGACCATACTAGGCTTTCTTGAGGTAACACCCATATCCTTTAGAAACATCCATGCCAGGCATAGGCGTCATATAGATTTCTTCCTCCAATTCACCGTGGAGGAAGACATTTTTTACGTCGAGTTGGTGCAGAGTCCAGGACTTATGAGCTGCGATTGACAACAAGATTCTAACAAAGTTCAGTTTAGCAACAAGAGTAAATGTCTCTTGGAAATCAACTCTCTCAATCTGAGTAAAGTCTTTCGCCACCAGTCTCGCTTTATATCTATCAAGAGTTCCATCATGTAGAAATTTAGTAGTATATATCCATTTGCATCCAACGGGGTGACGCACGTGAGGAATAGGAACAATTTCCCAAGTCGTTTGATGTTGGAGGGCATCTATCTCCTCCTCCATTGCTTTCAGCCAATGAGGGTTCAAGCTAGCTTCTAAAAAACTGTTAGGAATAGAAATAGAGGAAACAGAAACAAGATAAACTTTCAAGGAGTGAGAGATAGAGTGATACCCAACATACTTATCAATAGGGTATCTGGTGTGACCACTATCAATTTGAAGAGCTGGAGTGGTCTCCTGAGTGGTGTTGGTTCTTGGATCTGGCGGAGTGGTAGTGGGTGGTGGAGCATGAGTGTGACATTCTTGCCCAATATTTTTGTTTAGTCTTCTTTTGTAGACTTGAAGATCCTTCCTCCTTCTGTACACCCGGAGGTCATTGGTGGGTCCTTCCTACCTGACCGAAATATCCATACGGCCAGGAGCAATCACATCAACTAGCACAGGTAATAGAGGGATCGCTTCACTCTCATCTTTACTCATTTCCTGAATATTAACAGTTTTGCCCTCATCGGAGTAATAAGGAGTGTTTTCGAAGAATGTGACATCTTTTGATATAAACTTCCTTCGGAGAGTAGGAGAATAACACTTATACTTTTTTTGATCTACAACATATCCCACAAAGATACATTTTGTCGCTTGAGGGCCTAGTTTATCCGGATGAGGGCCCACAAAGTGGACAAAGGCAATACATCCAAATATTTTAGGAGGAAATTTGAATAGAGACATATCTGGGCAAAGAAGTTGTAGAGGATACTTTCCCTCCAAAGTGTCAATGGCCATCCGATTAATTAGGTAAACAGATGTGAGAATACCTTCATCCCATAGTCCCTTAGGGACGTGCATCTCTTGCAATAGACAACGAGTAGTCTCCATGATATGCCAATTTTTTCTCTCGACGATCCCATTCTGCTGAGGGGTCCCCGGACAGGAAGTTTGGAAAGTAATGTCATGGTCTCCCAAGAATCTCTGAAGATCACTACTGGTATATTCACCTCCATTATGACTTCTAAGGATTTTAATTTTAGTTTTAAACTGGGTCAGCACATGATGATAAAATAACTGAAAATTTTCTGAAACCTCATTTTTCTTTTTCATAAGGTACACCCAAGTAAAGCGAGAGTGATCATCAATAAAAGAGACAAAATGTTGAAATCCATTCGCAGAGCAAACAGAAGATGTCCAGATATCAGAATATATCAAATCAAAATATTTCACACTTCGAATCCGGCATCAAAATGTATCAAATGAAAACATTTCACACTTCGACTCCGGCTAGGAGCATAGATGGTTCTACAATGCTTAGTTAATTCACAAGACTGACAATTAAGAGTAGTTTTTTTAACATCAACAAAATGCGGAAAGATAGCCTTTAAGGTCTTCAAACTAGCATGACCAAATCTCTTGTGCCACAACATCAACTGATCATAATTGGTAGGCAACTGTGCACCAAAAGCTTTACGGTTGTCCATGACATACACACCACCTGACTCATGTCCACCACCAATCGTCTTCCCACTAGCTAGATCCTGGAACACACAATGAGAAGAGAAAAAGGTAATAGAACAGTTGAGTTGTTTGGTTAAACTGCTCACAGAGAACAGATTTGTGGGAAATGAGGGAACAATAACCACAAATTTGAGAGAAACAGAGGGAGAGAGATGAATAACCCCTTTACCAGTCACAGAAGCCGAGGTTCCATCAGCGAGTTTTACACTGCCAAATGCAGAAGAAATAGAAGAAACCCCCAGAGAAGACCCAGTCATATGATCGGAATCCCCCGAGTCAATGATCCAAGGAGGAAAGTGTCCTTTTGAGGACACAGAAGTAGTGTGCACCTGGGCAGCAGTGCCCGCCAAATCACCAGAAAAAGGTCTTCCAGAAACAGTTCTTCCAGCAGTATTGGCTTTCAGAGCCTTGAGTTCCCTCGTCAAATTCTCATTTTCTGCCAGGAGATATCATGTATTCTCTAAGTTGCTATACATAGTTGTTTGAGGTCTCACATATTTCCCATCAGAACCACGGGTCCACCCTGAAGAAACCAAGTGAGGATGAAGATCCCAGCATTTCTCTTTCTCATGTCCTTTCTTTCCACAGTGAGGATACTTCATTCGACTCTTATCATCTTGTCTCATATTTCTTGATTGCCACCTCTTCTGCTCAGCGACGAGGGCAGATTTCTCATGGCCAATATGAACATCTGAACGAGTGGAGTTTATGCGGCTTGTCTCCCCTCGAATATAGTGAGCCACGGTTTCCAGGTCAGGCACATAATCTCTTACCAGCATCTGAACTCTCTGAAATTCGAGTTCAGGAGGAAGACCAGAAAGCATTTCAAACACCCTCCGTTGCATAAGTTCCATCTTGTAATCTTCTACAGTTTGAATAGCAGAATATCGATCAAGTTCTGCCCACTTATTGGTCAGTTTGCTATAATATTCCTCGAAATCACTCATCCCTGCCATGTGATATTGCTCCGTCTGGAGTTGATATATTCTAGCCAAGTCCTTCTTTTTTGAGTAATTTCGCTCGATTAACTCACAGATTTGTTTTGCAGTTTGACAGAACATGAAATGACTTGCAATCTTGGGTTCCATAGAATTGACAAGCCAATTTATCACAGTAAGATTCTCACCTTCCCATTCCTCATATAGAGGATCAACCTTGTTTGGGTCCAGCTTTGATCCGGTGATAAACTCAAGTCTTCGACGACTCCCAATGAATATCCGCATAGATTGAGCTCATAGGAGGTAGTTTCTCACATTGAGCTTGATGTGAGTGACCCCTTGATTGAAGTCCATGTTAGAGCTCCCTCCACTGTAGTGTTTGGGTTGGTTAACGGCCCCTTCAGAGGCACTTGCACTTTTCAAGTTTTCCTCCATACGGGCACACAAGCCGGCTGGACCTTTGGGAACCCACAAGAGACAACAACAGCAAGAGGAAGCAAATAGAAGCCAACAGCAACAACGACTGGAAGCAGACTGGCGACAACAGGAAGAAGACTGGCAGCAGATAGGCAGCGGCTGGAAGCGGCGGCAGGGACGAAGCTTCAGGACGACACCGCGACAACGGAAAGCAGCGACAGCAGCAGGAAGCAGCGGCAGAGACGACACACAGATCTGCTGGAGAGGGAGACGACAACGGCTGGAGAGAAAGATGACAGAGGGACACAGATCTTCAGTTCGACGACAACGGGAGACGGCAGCGCACGACAGGGCTGAAGACGAACACGAGCCGACAATCGATGGCCCAACACGACGACGAGAACGCACGCAGGCGGAGAAGATAGGAGGAACACGTGTCGAGCCTTCAGGTCGACGGGAAGGAACGCCGCTCTGATACCATGTTGAGAGCGAGAGAGCAAACCTTAGGGTTTTTCTTCCTTCACTTCAATTCTTCAGGACCGGAGCCTTTTAAGCAATTAGTCACCTTCTTGGATACACTCACCACCCGGTGAGAGGATTAGTTTGTATTTTATCACTCAAACACGTAATCCAACACTCTAACAACCCCATCCAACCCTCTAGATTCCCTCCAAAAGTCCAAGTTCAGTTCATTGTTAATCTGTTACTCCTCTGGCTATTGGTCTTTAGCCAGACCGCCATCGAGTCTTTTCTGCTGTAATCATTGTGAGTTTGTTTGTGGTTGTAAAAAGTGTTGAATATTGTGATCATTTTCAGTTTGTTGGAATATTCTATCATAATCTTTGTGTCAATATTATCCTGCGACTTGCCTGGTCTTGTTCGTTCAAATATTTGTTTACCAACATTATTACGCGTGCAATACACTACTTGTTTTCTTAATAAAAGCTCTACTGGATCGTGATTGTTGTGTCATATTATTTATAATTTTAATTTCTGCAAGCTTAATCGTCGGATACGTGTCTAATTCGTTTAGTCATTCATAAAGTTGACCTTTACTTTGTTAGACCGTCCCATGTCAGGAGCGCTTGGACCGCTTTATGCTTCATCATGCCGAACTACGATTTACTTCGAGGAACTTTGTTTTCCCACTTCCAGTTCCTCAACACAAGGTTTTAGGGTCAGCCCTCAGTTCCAACCTTGCACTTCAAAGAGCTATGAGATCTCATGACAATTCTTCTCTTCATTCCATCATACGATTTTTCGCCTCTCCATTTCTTCTTCTCATATGATTTGTAGATTGTCGCGCGATCATGCCAATCAATGAGTTGTGAGTGTTTCGGCAATTTTCTCCTCTTGTGATTCTTGTCGGTTGATTTTTGATATTCTTTGGGTGCCATCTTTCCTATCTCACCCCATTTGCATTTTTCTTAATTTGACTTTTGAATAGCCCCTTCGATTCCTGTTTTTATTTCTTGTCCAGTTGTTTTCTGTGATCCTTCATAAAGATAATTAAAACATTTCTAGAGTTTAATTTTTATTTTTTCTACTTGTTGAGAAAAATAGTCTTTGTTACTATTCGAGTAAAAATGTTATCGATCATATGATAATTTTAATTTGTATGAAGGATGTTGAATTCTATGATACTATGTAATTTAATTGAAGGATGCATTTTTTTACAACTTGCACAGGAAAAAAAACTCGTGTGCATCACTTGACTTCGCATGTCAATAACCTTACTGAAAATATTATAGATTAATCTAGCTATAAGAGAAAAATTCTTTAAATAAATTTACTAATGAACATAAATGTTAAAAAATATATTAAAAATTCAGCAATACAATTGACAATTTTGTTGTTAAAGAGCTACAATTCTTAAGCACCAAATCAAAACTACAATTGATTATGTGTACTCTACATGTTAGAACATATAATCACATATTTATCTTCAAATAAAATTAATGCTTGTGTCCGGAAAGCTGATGCATAGAGATCCAAGGCAACAAATTCCCATGTATAAACATTCTTGAAAGGCTTCTCCCTCTGATATTAGGAAACCAAATGTTCTTCCCATCAGTCCATTTCATCCTCATTTGCGCTACTTTCTCCCCTTCATCATTGCTCCTAAACTTCTGTCTCACATTTTCTGTGGCTTGAACTCTTGAAGAGACTTCTTTCGTCGTCAAATCGGATTGCTCCAACAACCCTCCATGATTAATGCAAGATGCTAAAATAACTTCAATAAAACTTAGCATAGAAATCTCTCCATCTCCACTTAAAAGAGACCCCTTTTTCATTCCCTTGACCTTCTTACAACATAAATTCTTAAATTTTCCAAAGAAAGAAGCGCTTGATTTTGCTTTTTCTGAAGATTCGAATCGGCCAACCACAAAGTCAATTGGATTCAGGTGAATGCTGATCTTCTTTGCAGGTGCGATCTGATGAAATAATGTTTTGGCAACAACATGGCTTGACATGAATAGTCCTTGGGTGAACTGAATCTGCTCGTTGTAAACATCAAAGGAGGGGGAACCAGCATTATCTAGGTGGTGATGTTCATCGTGGTTGAAATCGTGTTGATGAATGTTGATGAAACCAATGGAGAAGTCATCTTCTTGAGATTGGGAGTAGATGGGATTGTTGATTCTTTCTGCTGATTCATAGTTTAAGTTTCCTTGATGTGTTTCTGCTGCAATCATCTGAGTATGAGTGAAGGCATGAACTCAAGTAGCTGATATTTTATGTTGTAAAAAATACTCAAGCATAATGAAAACTCATTAACCAATATTTCTGTAAGAAATTTCAAAATATAATTTATACATGGCTTGGGTTTATAAACCATTTCTACAATTACTTGCCATCCTGAAATTGGAACAAATTATTTTTATTGTAACAATTGAAAATATCTGTCATAATGATTGATCAAATAGCTAAGACTTTTTTTTAATGTAGTTACTGATTTATGATCCATCGGAATAGAATAACTTCATTCGTGATTCGAGAATTTTCTATGAAAGCCTTTCATTTGCTTTTCTCCTAATGTAGCTTCATTTTCCAACAGTGTATCTTAATTTTTGGTCTCTTGTAGTAGCTTTGTTGCACATGCAACTAACTTTATGATAAGAGACTACGATCCAACTACTCGATACAATGTTCATTTAGATCTTGTCCTTAGACGATCATGTTGTTAGACACAGTGATGTAGAATATCATATTTGAAATGTGATGCGTGTCTGTTCAAAGAAATAAAAAGCTACTTCGGAAAAAAAAAAAAAATTAGCTGCTTCTTGACATAAACAAGAAATTTGATTATGAACTATGAAACTAAAGAAATATATGAAAACTACCCTCAAGAGAGAATAAAGATCTCAATAACATTTAATCTCCATATTTATGAAAAATCATACCCATGAATAAGGCAGTGTGTTGAAGTATATAGCAGAAGAATTATGCTGCATAGTGATTATATGTGTGTGTGTAGATAGGGTCATTTACTGGGATCTGCCCTTTAACATTATATAATTGGAGGGGAGTTTTTGATAATTTTAAAAATTAGAGAGGAAGTTCCTGTAATTTTGTAAAGTCACAAAACCTGAAACATATTATAGGTATACATATGTATATATGCATATTTATACCATAAGAATCTCATGCATAGTAGCTTCTAGTAAACCAGCAAAACCTGGAACATATTATTATAAACTATACCTTGAGAATCAGAGATGTGCTCTGTTTGAGGATTTGGAAGACAATCTTTTTGCTGTATTTCTGTATTCATCATCTGTTTAAACTAAAATTAACTAATTAATCCACAGATAATCACCGTTAACATTGATGAAAACTGACATCCAAAACATACCTCCATCAAATTCGCTCCCAGTTTCTTAACATTTCTAAGATTCTCCACCTTCCTCTGCTCTTTGAACTCATCTTCCAACTCACCAATGTCCACAAAGGTTGACTGATCTTCAAGTCCACATGACTTGGCAGTGTGTCCCGAGGGTCCCACACACTCACCTTGTTCAATCAGAGAGGAGAAAGACTCATTGAAGTGAGGAGTAATTCTAGTCACCCACATGTCTTCATGGAAATTAGGGTTATTGATCAGTTCCTGGGAGGCTGAGGCAACTGAAAGGATCTCATGTAAAATGTCTCCTCCAGTTGTGTTATATTGAGAGTAATTGGCAGAATTAATGATTTTTGAGTCAGCCATGAGGATTTGCTGGTAGTCTTCCACTTCCAAAGAAGGCATTGTGAATCTCTGTTGAAGCCTTGCACATTCCAGTGCTACATCTACCTGCATGATTTAATTAAAATGCAAGTGACCACCTAATACATATAAATATATGTTATTAGTCAGATATTTCTTCAAAGTCAAACTTTGTTTGTTTGTTGCACCTGTAGTAAAAAAGTTTAGACAATTGTTTAAATAAAAGGACTGATATGGTCAAAAGTATAGTTAAATATGTTGACTTAGGGCCCGTTTGGGAGGACGGCGGGCCACCGGTGCGGGAGCAGACGCCGCCGGAAGGCGGAAAACTAACGCGAGGGGGCGCTCGGGCTGCGGCGTTTGCACCCGTTTCTGTGAGGAAAACGGAGAAAAAGCTCAGTTCCTGAACCCAGCCCTCCCGATCGCCGGTGGCTTCCGCTCCCTTCCCTGCCGCTGCCGGAATGTCGTCGCCCTCCCAAACGGACCCTTAGTCACAGTTGTGAAGAAAAGTCACATTTTCAATTACAAAATGATTATACTTTAAATTTACTACTTATTCAACTTTTTCTTTCAGAATTCCATATTATCCCTCACATTAGTATAATGTATTTTCTTCTTATTGAAAACATTTGAAAAAAAAGAAGTCAAAACCGTCGAAGTTGAAAAACTCGTGAAATAGATGAATCGAGCTTGAACAAGATAATTTGGGTCATTTGTTGAACGTTTTGAACACGGACAATGTCCTGTTCAATTATGTTCATCTCGGGCATGTATTTTATTATAAAAATCATCAAATATTCTTTGAAAAAGATGTATTTTAAGTTTTGTGAATCTTAAAACACATTGCAACCCTAAAGCAACACAATTTTTTTACACAATTATAATTCTCAATCATAAAATTCCTTGAGCATTTCATGGTCATCTTCATTTTTCCGTTTGTGTTCATCACGCGAATAACTCGATAATAAGCAAGTGGAACACGGGCGAGATTTTTCATCGCGCGTGACAAGAATCACCTTTGATGGCACATAAGAAAAGCTGGAAGGGTTTTGAAATGTAGCCATTGTGGAGCTAAGCGCCTCATCTGTTAGAAACTGCATCCATGAGGAGCTTGCATCAATTGGGGAGGACTGAATCATGGTCTGTGAGCAATCGGATGGCTGGAAATGATAGTTGTTTGTCTCCAGGTAATCCCCCATTCCATCAGGAGAGAGATCAGTCATGGCTGAGGAATGATCATTCAGCATCCATTGCTTGTGCTCTTCACACTGTGCTCCATAATGCTCGATGATCTTGGGACCAGGTTCGCTTTTCTTAAACACACGACAAAGTGCGTATCCGTCCTGTCAAATAATTCGTATTAAGTTACAATCTGTTTTTTAGTGATTTCTCTGTGAATTGACTTTGAAAACTAACCTGCAGTCCGTTGGCAGCTTCGCACTCCCTTTCGTCGAGGCGGTATTCGTGCATGACCCAATCCGTTCGAGATCCATGAGGAGCTCGGCCGCGGTAGTACACGAGGGTCTTCTTCATGCCGACTTCTCTCTTCTGTGAGCTCACCTTCCTATCCTTCCCTGTTGCCTTCCAATAGCCCGCTTGAGTTGCCCGATTCGTTCTCGAGCCATTTGGATATTTACGGTCTCGAGGGCTGAAGAAGTACCACTCTAGGTCTTTGCTTGGGAGGAATGATTTCTCTGATTAAAATAATAATAATAATAATAATAATAATCAGATTTGTTAGATATGAACCATGAAGAGAATGAAGGAGTTCTCTATTGAGTTTGTTCTCTATTGAGTTTTAAAAAAAATGCAAACGCTATTTTTTGCATGTTTGAATAGCCTCCATTTGGAACTGCAAATCCCCCAATATGCTATTTTATGCCTAATTCCAACCGTAGGGAGGGAGCTCCATTCAAGAACATTGTTTTATCGTCATCTCCAACCGCCACCACTCACCCAAACAGACCCTTTCATTGGGTCATTGTGTCCCCCTTGTATCGGCCAAACTCTATTTCGTAGTAGTCCCGCGAAACCACCGACGAAGCTAGATCGGAGCCGCTATTCCTCTTTGCTTATGTCCCTTTCCCACTGTCCTCTTCCGCTACGCAATCTCGACTGTTCTCTCCGTTGTCGTCTTCTTATGCTAGTTAATAGGCAGCATGCTGAATATGGGTAGCATTACACTATTGCACCATTACATTATTATTATACCATTATATAATCTGAAAATTTTCATTTTACAAAAGTATAGATGATGTATTGTGTAAAGTCAGGTTTATGCTGTTTTTAATGCCTTCCAAGTATCTTTAAACTCTGCAGTTTACAGAACTTCTACATTCTCCTGAGGCTCCGTTTGGCACGACAGTGGCAGTAGTGAACGCGGTGGTTATGAATCGTCGTTCGTGAACGCCCGACCTCAGTTAAGGAACTTCATCCACTTTTATGTTCAAAATTTGTTTTCTTTTCTTGGTGTGGTTGTAACCGTTGTCATTGCCAAACATACATTCTACGGCGGTACCTGGTGTTTTTGTCTAAACTCACCGGAGCAAAAAGTGTATGCCGCCATTGAGGATAGCGAATTATATCCTTTTTCGAAGATCTTATCCTACCATCGAAGAAGTTGATCTCAATATTATTAATTAGAGTCTCGTGATTGTTTTTTCTATGTTATGAGACAATCAAGTTGAATCCATTGAGAATTTTATTTAATGAAATGGAATTAGTTATATTGGTCGCATCGGTCTTACTATTGATACTTAAATTTGGAGTTCGAGGAAATCCTTCGTAAGCTTATTTCAATTTACTTTATGTTAGCTATCTTACACATGCTAATAAGTGCTTCGTAACTTTCTTTCTTTCTTTTATTGCGATGTATATGAGATCTTCGGATGGTGGGGCACCGTCGGTGGAGAACGGTTGGAGAATAAGCTCTACATTATGGGCATTATCTCTCTTGTTCCTTGCTTCCTTTCAATTGTTGACTAGATCCGCCGTCTCGGACATCCTCATTTCTCGATCCTCATAAGGGCTCTTCGCAATATGTTCTTTTATATTTTTTTTACGAGTTTTGTATCTATGAAAAATATGACATTCTTCCTTTTATTCTCAATTGTCGATAAGTGATGTATAAGAGTGTGCATGAAAAATGGAAAATCGATTGAAATGCCCTAACCCGAGCCGATTTTACACCCATCCGAACGGTTTGGTTTTTCTCTTCAAAATCGAACTGCATTGGCTAATAATTCAAGAAAAAATGTTACTAATAATAATATTTCAATTATATGATTTGAATGATTTTAATATTATTTAGATATAAATAAAATTTTCAATGTATATTTTTTATGCACTGAGAAAAAAAGTAAACAAAGTTAATTTTCTTTAATATCTTTTACTCGGTTTCACAGTAAAAATATTCAACGATGTATCTTTAATTATTTTTTACTCAGTTAATTTTTTTTAATTAACACACTTTTTATAAACATTCTTTCAACATTCATGTTCAAAATTATTTTAAATATAAAATTGAAAACTGAACCAATGTAACTCACCAAAAAGTGAAAAAACTAAGCATATTGATTTTATTTTGATTTGGGTCCAAATCAATTCAATCCGAACCGTTTGCACCCCTTTTGATGGACATTTCTTTCTTCGCATTATTTTTTAATTCTATTTTTTTTCTCTTTTATTGGTGATTAGTTTAAATTAGCTTTAGTTATAAAATAAAATGGAACGCATTAAACTAATAGTTTAACTAATGAATATGTTGTATACATAATAGTTGAACTATTACATTATATAGTTTTTCTATTTTTTATTATAAATATATAGTAATTTACATGACCAAAATTAAGTAGTTCCATTTCAGTCAACTTGATATCATATTCTTTCCCTCAAATTTCATTAAGAATAAGGTTACTGTACAACCCGTATTCGCCGAGTGGGTCCCTCAAGCCCACTGGCGAGATCTGGGTCAGCCAGACCATTCGCCCAGGCTGAGAGAGGTGGAAGGACCCCCGGGTAAGTAGGGGCGAGCCGTGGGCGGCAAGGAGAAATCGACGAGTGGCACCCTTGCGGACCACTCGCCCAGAGGTGTAAACATTCGCCTAGTCAGGCGAGAGTTCGACGAGTGGTGCCCTCTTGGACCACTCGTCCCCAAGGGCTTTAAGGAGGAAATGACCATGATGCCCCTTATGGGCTGCAAATAGCCCTTCAGAACAGCGGAGTTGGGCTATTAGCAGACCAATCTGTGGTGCGGTTAGTAAAATTAAAAGGCGGATTCATGCTATTTGCAGATCAGCCTAAAAAAATCTATAAATAGACCCTTAAGGGCACCTTGGAGGAGATCCGATTTTTTGAGAGTCCTCTCCTCTAGGCTAGTCTTGGTTGGCTTCTAGTGCCCTCAAAGGTGCCCGGCTGAGCTTTGGTTTGGGAGGGGAAGCTCTCTAAGATCTTCCGGGTGTGTGGCGGGACCTCCTCGCTGCAGTCTTGGGTCTATTCCAATTTTCTCATCCACCAGTCAGAGAGTTTAGTGAGGGAGAAATAAGCGTCGGCTACACCCCCCAGTGGGTCCGAACTCAGGAGATCGGTTGCCGGTTTCAACAGTGACAATAAAAAAAATCATTTTTTTTTCTTTTTGTCTTTTTTTTTATTGGGTGAGTTTAGATAAGAACGGAACCTACATAAAAATGCATGTTTAATAGGATAATAATTATGACCATTACCAAGAAAAATAAAACTAATTTTGAACATAAAAATAGTTGAAGTTCCTTAGGTGGGGGATTCACCGCTATGCCAAACGGACTCTTAAAACCCATAATCATCTCCAAACGCCATTATTCATAATTCATGAGAAGCGGTTTCTTACAAAAACAAAGGAAAGAAGTATTAATTAATGACCTGGTAATTCCCATGGCTCGCATTTGTAGAGATCAACCTCCGGGATGACTTCGAGTTCGATCGGGCGGCCATTAATCTTCCTCTTCAGATAGTAAGCGACGAGCTCTTCGTCCGTAGGATGAAAGCGGAAGCCAGGTGGCAGCGTGACAGGCGCCATTTTCGACCCAAAACAAAACTAGGAAGACTCACTATAATATCTGCGCCACATAAAACAGAACTCATCCATTATATTACAAGTAAAGCAGAAACTTCAACGATTTGGAAATTTAGGAAAATGAAATGTAAATCAATTTGACTTCGAATCGAAAGCTTTAATCTTTCAATTCTTTTTTTTTTATAATTTCGCTCAGATTCTCAGCATCCAAATTAATATATAGAAGCTGAATGCATCAAGCTGAAGAAAGAGTGCATGCAGTACCTTAGAAGGGATAGAGAGAGAACCGTACCAACTGAAGTTGGAGGGAGGAGAGAGAGAGAGAGAGAGAGAGCTGGAATTGGAGGGGGAGAGAGGTAAAGGAAGAGGGGAGGAGGATGAGCCGAGTAGCTTTATAATCGTATGAAGGCTTCTTTTCTCGCAGTGGGGACTTTCTTCTCTCTCTCTATCTCTATTTTCTCTCTCTACTCTCTCTCTACTTCTTGTTGCTTTGCCTTTATATCCAAATATTCTGTCTGAGCTTCTGTTGTTGTTGTTGTCTTTCTTCCTCCGCGAAGCCAAGTGGGTGGGGGCGGAATGCTATTGGCCAGGAGCGGGTTCCTGGTGGGGCCAGGACGTTCTGGAAAGCGCGGGGTCCAGCTCCCGCCTCCCGGAAGATTTTGTCGTCACGTTCACACGAGATCGGCCACTCTTTTTGGAATGGGCTGGCTTGGTCTCGGTGGGGCCCAGTTGACAGTTGTGGGGGGCGGGCCCCAAGAAAGCTCTTATTTATAAGCTTTTTAATAATCACTTTAGAATAGGTTAATCGACACTTTGCGCTCCTTAATATTATGTTTTGAGTGCTGTGTTAAGTGCAAATCATTAAATAATGAAAAACTCATTTATATTAATATTTTATTTATCTTCAAAAACTACTAGGTGCAGATCGTCATTCGTTCCAAAGTCTATTTCTCCCCCAAGCTGTGTTATCTTCGTGTCCTTGTCATTGAGGCACATGTCCTCATCCTTTCCGACCGAACCCACCTCCCCAACATGAAGATTTGAGAAAACCCGCCATTGGTATTATGGAGCTTGGTAATCTTGATGCACGTGCTCTCCCCGACAACGATATTTTGGAGGCCTGAAGAAGACGACCGACGACTCCACATTGCCGACCGCTTCACCTGCACCGCTTGGGTAAACATGGTCTCGAACCGCCTTTTCGGCGGGGAGACGGTGGTGAATAGTTGGCTAGCGAGAGAAGCCAAAGACGGTGGGATCTTCATGTTGTAAACATGATTTCCATGGTGCACGGATTGAAATACAATGGTTAGGAGTGGGAGAGCTTTACAACCGTGTCGACGGTCTTTTCAGAGTCTGCTCTGTGACTTTTTATTATGTGATAGGGTTACTGAGGAGAAAAAGGGATTGACCTGATAGATTCCGGCGGTGGAGTGTCCGGCGATGAGTGTGCCTTCCAAAGGTCGAGTGCTAAATCAGCCCGGCCAGGGGAATCAAGCATGGCACAGTCTTACAGCATTCGCTCGGCGTGGTAAAGGCTCTTAAAAATGGTTTGCACATAGCTTGCACCAAAAAGTTGGTTTGCACTTAAAATTTATTGATTTGCACATAACTAAAACTGATTTGCATTTAAAATCACTCTGTTTTTCGCAAAAAATGCATATAGGAGTAATGGAGCTTATAGAAAGAAGGCGAACGGGAATTTAGTCCTTGAGGCCGCTAGGCCGATGGGTTTGAATGTCGAGTCGATAGGCGGGTGGTGTACGCACCGCAAGGTGTTCAACGATCTGGTGCTAAACTCCATTTTCAAATGAAAAATGAAGAAAGACTGAAGTGAATAAAGAAGAAGCTTTTTCTACATCCATATGATAGAAGATATTCCCCGTTGAGGCCATAATTAAGGCTTCGTTTGACGCGGTGGCGGCGGTCGTGAACGCTGTGGTCATGGACCGTCGCTCGTGAACGCCCGACCTCACCTACAAAAATTCATGCAATTTATGCTCAAAACTAGTTTATTTTCTTGATAGCGGTCATGACCTTTGTCATGCCAAACATACATTCTATGATAATTGTGTTTTTGACTAAACTCATCGTAGCAAATAAGCCGCGCCAAACGAAGCCTAAGAAGCAAACCAATTAGCGCAACTATTAGCTTCACAGTGAGTGCGGTGGATGCAGAGATCTCCCAATCTCGATTCACAAGTAAACTTCTTCGTTGCTTTTCTAAAACCAAAACCAAAACTTAGCTAATGGAGACAAATTTTTAATATTTTCTATAAATTGGAGAAATGATTTTGGTAGCATGTCATAATTTGTCTAACAACTTACTACTACTATTTGTTTAGACTTAAAACCCTCCATTTGTTTGTTTTAACTTTTAATATATTTGATTAAGAATTTAGATTTATGCACATGTATATGCGCGTTTCATACTCTCTTGCACAATCCAAGTTGTAGATGTCTCCTATGAGATTTGCCATGTGGCTCAAGTGACTACTTCCATACATATTGACTAGTATCAAATAAAATATTTTATCTTTGTGCTGTATTACGCAGGGGCGTACGGGCTTAGGCTGCGTGTGGGCGGCCGTCCACATGTTAATTTATATATATATATTAGAAGTCAAAATGTATAACCTGTAATTCATCGAGATCAGAAATATTTAATTAGGAAGACACTTTAGAAGACCTCGCCCACTTGGGGCGAGTTCAGAAGGTCTCGCTCACCAGGTGTGAGTTTAGAAGACCTCGCCCACTAGGGGCGAGTTCAGAAGACCTCCACCACCTGGGGCGAGTTCAGAAGGTCTCGCCCACCAGGTGCGAGTTTAGAAAACCTCGCCCACCTAGGGCGAGTTCAGAAGGTCTCGCCCACCAGGTGCGAGTTTAGAAAACCTCGCCCACCTGGGGCGAGTTCAGAAGGTCTCCCCCACCAGGGGCGAGTTCAGAAGACCTCGCCCATCTGGGGCGAGTTCAGAAGGCATCGCCCACCAAGGGCGAGTTCAGAAGACCTCGACCACCTGGGGCGAGTTCAGAAGGTCTCGCCCACCATGGGCGAGTTCAGAAGCTCTCGCCCATCTGGAGCGAGTTCAGAAGGCCTCGCCCACCAGGGGCGAGTTCAAAAGGCCTCGCCCACCAGAGGCGAGTTCAGAAGGTCTCGCCCACCAGGGGCGAGTTCAGAAGACCGCACCCCACCAAGGGAGAGTTCAGAAGCCCTCGCCCATCTGGGGGAGTTCAGAAGGCCTCCCCACCAGGGGCGAGTTTAGAAGGCCTCCCCACCAGGGGCGAGTTTAGAAGCCCTCGCTCACAATGGGCGAGTTCAGAAGACCGCGCCCACCAGGAGCGAGTTCAAAGAAGACCTCGCCCATTAGGGTTGAGTTCAGAAGATCTCGCCCATCTTGGGCTAGTTCAGAAGGCCTTGTCCACCATGGGCGAGTTCAGAAGGCCTCGCCCACCATGGGCGAGTTCAGAAGGCCTCGCCCACCATGGGCGAGTTCAGAAGGCCTCCCCACCATGCGTGAGTTCATAAGGCCTCACGCACCATGAGCGAGTTCAGAAGGCCTCGCCCACCAAGGGCGAGTTCAGAAGACCTCGCCCACCAGGGGCGAGTTCAGAAGACCTCGCCCATCTGGTACGAGTTCAGAAGGTCGCGCCCACTAGGAGCGAGTTCCAAAGCCCCCGCCCACCACGAGAGAGTTCAGAAGATCTCACCCATCAGGGGCGAGTTCAGAAGCCCCTGCCCACCACGAGAGAGTTCAGAAGGTCGCGCCCACCAGGGGTGAGTTCAGAAGGTCCCGCTCACCATGGGCGAGTTCAGAAGACCTTGCCCACCCAAGGTGAGTTCAGAAGGTCCCGCCAACCAGGGGGAGTTCAGAAGGTCCTGCCAACCAGGGGGAGTTCAGAAGACCTCGCCCACCAGGAGAGAGTTCAGAAGACCTCGCTCATCTGGTGCGAGTTCAGAAGGTCGCGCCCACTAGGGGCGGGTTCAAAATCCCCCGCCCACTAGGGGCGAGTTCAAAAGCCCCCTCCCACTACGGGAGAGTTCAGAAGGTCTCGCCCATCCGGGTCGAGTTCAGAATCCCCCGCCCACCACGGGAGAGTTTAGAAGGTCTCGCCCATCAGGGGCGAGTTCCGAAGACCGCGTCCACCAGGGGCGAGTTCCGAAGACCGCGTCCACCAGGGGTGAGTTCAGAAGACCGCCCCCACCAAGGGCGAGTTCAGAAGGTCCCGCCCACCAGGGGCGAGTTCAGAAGGTCCCGCTCACTAGGGGCCAGTTTAGAAGACCTTGACCACCAAAGGTGAGTTCAGAAGGTCCCGCCAACTAGGGTGAGTTTAGAAGGTCCCGCAAAGACCTCCCCCACCAGGGGCGAGTTCAGAAGACCTCGCCCACCTGGGGCGAGTTCAGAAGGCCTCGCCCACCGGGGGCGAGGTCAGAAGGCCTCGCCCACCAGGGGCGAGCTCGGAAGACCTCGCCCACCAGGGGAGGTCAGAAATCTCGCCCATCAGGGGCGAGCTCAGAAGATCTCCTCGTCAAGATCAACTATTCGCAAACCTCACCAGAGAGCGGGAGCAGCTATTCCCATTTCAAAAGGCGGGAGCGGCTATTCATAGACCATACCTCCATCCCCCTCGAATTTGCCTATAAATAGGACCCCAAGACACAAGTAGAAGGTACCTTTTGAACCCCTTAGGTGCTGGGCGAGTTCAGTGTCCGCCTCTCTTATGCCGAGCTCAGCATTGGCTTTAGGAGGGGGAGTTCTTATAGACTTTCGGGTACGTGGCGCGCGGGACCTCCTCGCTGCAGCACGCAGGTCTTGTTTGTAGACAGTTCATAGCTGTTTTTTGTGTTCTCTAGTCTCTTCTCGCTGTGTCTCATCCGAATCGACCACTAAACCAGTAGCTTTTGGTCGCCTCCAGGTCCAAACATTAGGAACCCATTTTCGTAGTTCCAACACAGAGTAAAAATGCGCACATACAAAAAACCCCTTTACATTCGCAAACTCACCCGCATCGACTTCCCCTCTCTCCAAACCCCATCCAACCATCCATCCATCCATCCGGAATGCTTAGGGAAGAATATCTTCAAATAGATTAATAAATTCTCGCTATATGTGACATGCGGCAGCTGTGGCCACTCAGTGTGTATCTTGCATTCACCATAAAAAAATGAAGGTGTATCAACTCATCATCGATTCAGTATTGAAATATGATTTACATGAAATGTCGTATACACACTAGAAGTCACCGCGGCGATCCCTTTTTATGCGTAGCGTGAACCGACGATAATACTTTAGCCGTCGCCTAAATAACAAAAAAGTAGACAAACATAATAACAGAAGTTTTGTTGTGTAGCAACGGCGGCGGTATCTCATGTACGTTCCCCAAGCGAACAATGATTCAGCACACGGTGACATCGAGCGATAGACAATAATGCGGGTGCACCGCACACTGTGCTCCCATGGCAGGAATCACGTTCACACAATCACAGCCCTACACTCTCATTTTACTTAATAATAATAATAATAAATTAATAATTGCCAAATTATTTATTATATAACTTTTAATTCGTTGGTTGCAGGCAGGCTGCAGGTTAAAGAAAGAACATTGCTTTCGGCTCCACAAAGCCACCGGTGACTGCAGGTAAAGCATCGATCCCATCTCCATCTCAGCCATGATTCTTATACCATTCCTCTTCTATACATAATATATAATAATAATAATAATAATAATAATAATAATAATGATAATAATGCATTTATCCTATGCTAAATAGTAAATACCACGTACATATGCACACACGCGTGCGACACGCGAGTGATATGCATTGGGCTTTGCCCTTATGACCAACCATGATAATACCCCGAATGCGACAGTGCCACGACGCGACGGCAGTCACGCAGCCCGCAGCCGATATGCAAGGGCGGACCTATGCATACACAGTTTCAAGGAATTTTCTTCTTCTCAGAATTAATGTCATTTAGAAAATCATACCGTTGAATCTTGAGCGAAATTTCCCTCTTCAATTTCAGCTAACTACATAGCTCTCGTTTGACAAATTCACCTGGTAATACAACTTCTCGAGTAATAGCATTTTTTAGGCTGGAATATTTATGTAATTTCATCATTGCGGCAGCCCTAAACTTCTAGTAAAAAAAGGCTTCTTTGCATCTCGCTTCTGTAACTGAAAATATAGTAGAGAAACCATAGTGCGGCGGTGGACATAGGCAGATTGTCGAATCACGTAAATCTGTGTATTTTTCGTGTTGATTTTCTCTCATTTTCTCTGTTGCTCTCAATCTTCGTTCCTAGTTAGAACTATTGCTTTGGTCATAATGTGGAATAAATTGAATAATGTGACTGCAGGGGCGGATCAAACAAGAAATCTGTTCTATGTATGAAGTATGAACTTTGAAAGAAAAAATTGTTAGATAGGGAATACCGACCAACATTGATTGTAACTTAATTTTACGCACAAATCACAAATAATTTATAAATGAGAATTTTATACTAATAAGCTTTTTCGGTGAGCCGGAACAAAAAATAATCTTTTCGACTTTGTGCATCCAACCGCCGCATATGATGAGAGACGACGAGAAAGAGAGAATGCACGAGTAGAATGACAAAAATCAGTCTTTCCAATTTTATCCTCTCCCGGACCCCTCCCACTTAAGTTTTATTAGAAAAATATCAACAAAATATAATACAAAGTAGAAGAAGAAGAAGAAGAGCACACACTAGTTAAACAAATATAAAATAAAGTTGTATTGTCTCACAATCCTTTTCATTCATCAGACATCTCACCAAACATTGTTTTCTTCCTACTATATTTGTCGGGGGAGATAGATTTGATCCCACTTCTAAGAGCTGTGGGAATACTATAACTTAAATTGCTCCGAGGACATAACATATATTAGGTTTCAAAGTCTAAATGATCAATCTTTGTTGACAAATACGCCGTACATAATCGCCGATCATCGTCGCGCTCGCTTGTCTTGCTCGCAGAAGGTGGAGCCTTGCGACAAACAATCCATTCAAGAGAAGTGAGAAAAAGCCAAAGTGCGGGTAATAGTTGAGTATTCTTTTCATATTTTAATAGAGGGGAAGATAACTTGTTATCCATTTGAATTTTGTTACAGAATCAAGCAAAAATGATAAGAAAACAACAAAGAAAGCATTAGAGTCTTGTTTCATTAGATGAAGAACGAAAATGTTTTTCAGAGAGGAGATACTCAGAATTTTGTGTCCCAAACTCAGGAATACGAGAGATTTTATAAAAAATTCCGTACAAAGCAAAATTCTCAAAATACCCCTACAAGATATACAATTTTTTGGTCGTCGACAGATGCACGAGCTAGTCATAATGACTGGTTTCAAAAATACCGGACGAGGAAAGAGCATCAGCTCTAACAACCTTCAAATCAGGCCCGAGAATGGGCAATTTGCTAATAACTCGTCTTCGTGTGCACCAAACACTTTCAAAACAAATTGATGCTTCGAGATTATTGTACTTTTTTGGTGGAGTTATTCTAGTGTGTTGAATACTCAATGTCATAAACTATTGATGAGTCTTTCATAATCTTCCATTCTCTTGAGGAAATATTTGGATGGAAAGAATTTTTGGAGGTGCTTAACCGATTAATCACTCTCATTTGTGACTACTTAAACCAGCTATGGTGTAGACATATATTATAATGCTCCGCTCGGTTGGGCAACAGAGTTGAAATTGAAGATTAAATTTAATTGAAAATAATCTTCAATTCTAATTCCAGGTTTCCAATTCTGTCCAAACATGCATACTCAAAGAGTTTTTGAGCTATCTTCTTCTCTCTTTGTACCTTTTTTGTGTTCTTAAAAAAGTGATGCTCCATCAAAATCATTTCTCCAATTTATAGAAGATATTAAAACTTTATCTTCATTTTAATTTTTTTTTTCTTCAGAAAAGCAACCGGTGTATAGGAAGTTTATGCAGTTGGTCCCCTGCCCATCAAATTAATATATTCTAAAGTTTTTTTCTATTACAAAAGAAGATTAAAGAAGAGAGCTTTCTTGGGTCCCGCCCCACAACTGACCACTGGGCCCCACTGAGACCAAACAGGCCAATCCAAAAAGTAGGGCCCATTATGGTCACCAGCCTGTTGGAGCTGGACCCCGCGCTTTCCAGAACGTCTTGGCCCCACCACGAGCCCACTTCCCCCGCCCCACTAGGCTTCTCCAAGGAAGAAACCGACGTAGCTCGCGAGCCTTCCGCTCCTACTTTTCTGCTCCGGCAGCTCAGTTCCCATGGCTGTTCCGGCGGTGTTCCCCTCCGTCTCCGGCTTCTACTTCAGCTCAAAGGTACAATCCGCTTGCACTCTCTCTCTCTCTCTACCTCTGTATCCCCTTCTCACTCCAAACCTCGTCTTCTTACCTAATCCCGCAGCTGGGTTCCGCATCTCCTTCGATCCCCTTCCGGTATTTACGATCTCCATTCGGCTACGTGCCTCGCAGTTCCTGGTTAGGGCAAGCGAGGATCGACTGCATTTGTTTTTCGTTAAGCTAGAAGTCTCTTCTCCAGCCAGGTTCGGGCATCGCTAAGTCTCTTCTCCCTCTCTCTCTCTCACTCCAAACCTCCATTAATCTTCTTCACATTAGGACTCGCAGACGGGTTCACTACAAACCTCCATTGATTCGCCATAGGAAGGTTTTACAGCAAGTTACGACGTTCAAGGTACATTTTCTGATCAAGGTTATGCTATATCTTCTAACCGACGAAGTGATGTTTATTTATTTATTTTCAGATATGCTATATTATCTAAATTACACTTTTTAGTGGCTTCGTTCACATTGAAAGAAGTTTTGTGCATCGTTTTTCTTTCTCTTCTTTTGTTGTTGCAGTAAATTTTCCCTTTCTAATGGAATGTTATAGTTCATAACCACAAAGATAGTTTGGAGGAGAGGGATTTGGGAATGGGTAAGAAATCAAACCACCCGATTGCCCTACAATTCTCTCCGCCCCTAAAATTTTCTACTCTCAAACAATTGTATATAGCCCCCTGTATCTAATGAATAAGTTGCACAAAAGAGAATTATTCTAAGATCCATTCTGTCAATTTTTGCTTTTAATATTCATGAATCAACTCCTACATGTTGGGCCATACATACTGTTGCGGGTCGCTCGATGCTCTGGTAGACCGGTCGAATTGAATCACCTTAGCTCTGGAGAGAATCGAGCGCGCAAACATTCAATGAAAGAATTTAGTAAGGGACACAAAGACTTTTTAACGTGGAAAACCTGGAAAGAGTGAAAAACCACGCGTCCAGAACCGTGCCTGACAAATTCCACCATCTGCTGGTGCGTTACAATTGGAAACTAAGAAATCGAGCGCGACAGGCCGCGACTCGTTACAACGGTAGGAGAGAGAGAGAGAGAGCTCCGAGAGTGACAGACCACATCTCGGAAAACTAAATATTTCTTCTTCTGGGAACAGAAGTGAGATGACTGAGTCGCCTTTCTGGATCTGAAGGATTCCCAAATTGCTTAGGAAGATTGTTTTCTGAAGTGGAGGAAATCTTTAAGGACTCGAAGGGGATCTTCAAAGCCTCGAAGATCTTCGAAGGCCGAAGGAGATCTTCAAGCGCCGAAGGAGAACTCAGAGGAAATCTTTAACAGACCTCTCTCGGGCCTAGAAGGCAAGGTGTCTTGAAATGAAGGCCCTGAGCTCTTTCTATAGCCTTGGGCAGGGGTAGCCTGGTAATTTCTCCGTTGTAACCACCGTAACTACTTGACGGGCGAATCACGTTTGTCGATTTGGAGCTCACGGATCGCCATTTTTCGTAAATGGACGTCTCGCCCTTCGGGCAGTTCAGACAGGTTGGGCTGTTTCGTTGACGGTGATGAAGGCAGCAAACGAGACCTGCAATCTGAGAAATTAAGAAAAGTTAACTGCCGCGCGCGTCGGGAACGTGAATGCGTTCTGAGCGCGCAATGAACGCGAGAGCGTTCTGGGCGCGCAACGAACAATAGAGCGTTCTGAGCGCGCAACGAACACGAGAGCACTCTGAGTGCGCAACGAACATGAGAGCGTTCTGAGCGCGCAACGAACATGAAAGCATTCTGAGCGAACGGAGAACCGAGGGAACAGACGAGCGTCGTCAGAGAGCAGTCGTTATGAAAACGAGGACGCGCCCTCCGAAGGTCGCGTTATTCGGGAAATGGGAACCTGCGTCCCCCAAGGGGAAAACGGGCTCCGACCGCACCCGCCGAGGGGGGCGCGGTTTCAGCCGCATCCCCCGCAAGGTGCGGGGGGCGGGGGGGGGGGGGGGGGTGCTTGGCCGCACTCCACTGAAGAAAAATTCTCCATACACTGAAGAAAAACCTACTAATCTCCTTTTTTATACAAGTCTAAAATCTAAAACCACCTCTGAAAATGTATAGTATTTAGACGACGGATGTTGAAATCACATGGCAAATAGTAGGGAAGTTTGTGTCAGCCTTAATGAAGATGAGAAAGTTGAAGTTCAACTAGGAGATGACAAGACTAAGGAAATTAAAGGAAAAGGGTATTGTGTCCATCTTAACCAAAACTATAGACATCAAGTACATCCCTGATGTTCAATTTTTCCCTAGTCTTGCTCAGAACTTGCTAAGTGTTGGCCAACTGATAAAAAAGGATATCGAGTTGATCTTTGACAATACTCAATTAAAATCATTGACAAGGAAATAACACATATAGCCACTATCAACATGACTTGCAACAAAGTGTTTCCCATTACCTTGGTTTCATAACAGAACAATATTGAGTCATGTAATCTTGCCATAAATAGCAAAATATGGCATGAGATGTTTGGACACTTGAACTTTGCTGACCTGAAGAAATTCCAAAAGGAAGAATTAGTCATTGGATTGCCCAACATTAGAGAAGAAGAAGGAAAATGTGAAGAAGGTGCTCTTAATAAACTCCATAAAGTCCCATTTCCTCCTCATGGCACTAGAATGTCTTCTAAGCCTCTTGAATTAATTCATCTTGATGTATGGGGACCAACCCCAAGCTTATCTTTTTCTGGAAACAAGTATTATCTGCTCATTGTTAATGGCTTCACAAGAATGTCCTGAATTTATTTTTTGCAAAATTTTTTTGAAACCTTCACTAAATTTCTTCAGTGTAAAGCTAAAATTGAAAAAAACAGCAGAAGCACATATAAAAATTATGCGTTCTGATAGAGGAAGGGAGTTTATGAGCTTAGATTTTATTCTCTTCTGCCAAGAACATGGCATTAGAAGAGAACCCTCAGTTAGAGGGACCCCTCAGCAGAATGGAGTTGTTGAAAGGAGAAACATGACTGTTATAGAAATGGTGAGATGTATGTTGCAAAGCAAGGGGCTACCAAAGACATACTGGGCAAAAACTATGCTGCCATTTTTCTGTTAAATCGGGCACCCCCTAAAGCTTTAAAAAATAGCACACCATATGAACTTTGGTATAACAGAAAACCGTAAGTTGCTAATCTCAGACCTTTTGGGAGCATAGCTTACCGTGTTCTCCCCAATACTCATAGAAACAAGTTACAAGAGAAAGGAGAAAAACCATCCAAATTGGATATAGTGAAAAGTCAAAAGCAAGTGTGCAAATATTCATAGTAGAAGCGAGTGTTAAACAACATGTGCAAATTTAACAGTATATGGATGAAGTACTTGCAATTAATTGTACCAACATTAACGGTTAGATCATCTCCCTTGTTCATGAAAGAGATTGTATGGGCTTCCTGGTGTATTTTCTCCTCAAAAACAAGTCCATCGTCTCGCCGAGGGCGGGTGCAGCAGTCTCCTCATGTGGTGATGGTGGGGGCGCGGCCTCGAGGCAATCAAGCATGCTTGGAAACTCAATACTAGTGGGATATCCTTCACTATAATAAAATTAAGTGAGGTTCTTCTAATGAAGAGGGTTCAGAGCGCGCAGGACAGAACTGTCCATGCATCCTGCAAGCATTGAGTTTCCAAGCATGTGTGATCGCCTCGTGGCCGCGCCCCCACCATCACCACATGAGGAGAATGTTGCACCCTCCCTCGGTGAGGCGATGGATTTGTTTTCGAGCGAGGAAATACACATGGAAGCCCATACAATCAGTTTCGTCAATGGGGGAGATGACCTCACCATTAATGTTTGTAAAATTAATTGCAAATACTTCATCCATATATTGTTAAATTTGAACATGTTGGCTAACACTTTTACACTGAATCTGTTGGCAGACTGCTTTGAGGCTCTGCATCGTCGAAAGCGACCGATCAATGGACAACACCCTCTTAATGGTGCAAGCTCAGGTTGAAGTGATGCGGGCAAGGCTAGGGAGGATAGCCGAGGAACCGGAAGCTAATCGAAATAGTAAACCAAATCAACAACAACCACAACTCACTACAGATGCAGGTCATGAAAGCATTGATGCAGCAGCAAAGCCTATCATGTCGCCGTCCACAAATTTGGAAAAGATGACGATCTGTTGGAGAAGAGGGAATCAATGACCGAGGAACACCTATCATGTCGCCGTCCACAAATTCCGAGATGGCTATGTTCGAATTTGGCGAGGGTACAAGTTGCGGTGTTGTGTCCAGGATGGTCGAACAACCCTAGGAGCAGTCCATCACGAGCAAGGTCCGCATCTCCGCACGGGCCCGATCGCAAGCTCCAACGGAATCTTCCACCGTTGCTCACTTCTCCAAGGTGCAACACCCAACTAGATCCAAAACTTTGATTTCTGAGGCAGTCGAGGAAGCACAAAGAACATGAACTTCACATGATGGCTGAAATGATAAGAGCGGAAAATATAAGAGTTTGAGTGAAGAAGATGAATGCAAGTTTTGATGTATAAGCTCGTACCTTTGGAAGTCTATTTATAGGAAAACTATTTTGAGTATTTCTGTAACACTAAATATATAATATTAACAGCAATATATGATATTAATTACAATATTAAATCATTAATAACAGTATCTAATATCAATAACAATATTAAAATCATCAATAACAATATATATTATTAATAACATTATTAAAATCATTAACGAGAACAAAATCTTATCATTAATAACAATAAAATGTATTAATTCTATATAAAACCATTAATAACTAAATTCATGAATGTTGCACTCGTTATTCATATCCCATTACTGGCATGCACGCGGTTAATAGTTTTCCTATTGATGAGTTGCACAAAATGTGAAATTTCACTCCTAAATATTTTAATCTCGATTTTTGATTTTTATTTTATCATCAGCCAGTCTTGAGTTCAACTGAAATTTTTATGCTTTGATTTTGCTCCCCCTTCCTGGTGTAACCACTATTTTATCTCTCTTTGAGGGAAAAACAGGTTTTTTGCTTAGTTAAGAATGTGAAGTTACGGAGTCTCTGCTAAAAATTGAACCCTATACTTATATTATATTAAAGGGAAAAATACTTAGTGAAACATTCAAATTTTTTATTTTATCCCTCTTTATTATAAAATTTCTAATTTATTTAATTTGTGTTTTTTTTTTAAATTTTAAAAAATGTGCTCTCATATAGTCAAAATATCTTACCTACAATAAAAAACGTGCTTTCTCTGCCGCTCGCAAACCCCATGCGTTTGAAAAAATGAGCGAGAAGGGAAAAACACCGTGAAACATTCGAATTTCCAAATTTACTGCTCTTTATTACAAAATTTTCTTTAATTTGTGTTTTTTCTTTGATTTTAAAAAATGTGTTCTCATATAGTCAATGACATTTACCTACAATAAAAAATGTGTTGTTCCCGCCGCTCACAAACCCTCGTGCACACAGAAAAATGAGCAATGAGCGAAATATATTGCTCATGGGTTTGCGAGCGGCGGGAGCGTCGTCGTGCCGGGGCAATGCCGTGACAGGAGTATTATCGCGCGGGGCACTAGGGCTCCCTTGCATTGTCGCGCTCGTCATACTGTCGCGGTTGGCCGTAGGGCGGAGCCTCGTGCCTGGCACTCGCGCGTGTAAATTTATTATTTTTTAAAAAAGTTAAATTAGCATAATTTTGGATTTTAAATTAGGAAATCACTCTTGATTCATCTTGGTAGATAATATATGAGACGTGAGTACGAGTAATTAAAAAGATCCCTTGGAATACGACATAAGATAAAAATATCTTGTTTATTACAATTGATAGGTTCGCTTGCCTTGGAAATTTATTATTAAGTGAGAATTGCAAACCATCAAGTTTTTGGCGCCGTTGTCGGGGAGGGAATTTTAATATTCTGAAAACTTCAATTTTAATAATCTTCCTATTTTATTTTCTTACAAAGTTTTAATTTTTATTCTTCGTAATTTGTTTATATATATATTTGTTACACTTGATCTTCTTGTAGTGCGCTAGTTTATGACCAGGAAACGAAATATGGTACTTACCAAATTTCAGCCTGAACCACAAAGAATCAATCGTCAACAGAAATCAACTAATTCGGGAGCTAGTTCAAGCTCAGAAAATCAGTCGGTGGAACAGATGTCGATTCAGCACACATATAACATTAGTACTATGGCAGAAAATCAAGACGAAGCACATAAGCCACGGACCATTGCCGACTATGCTCGCCCCGCCACAACCGGAATGGGATCGAGTATTGCGCGACCGACAATAGAAGCAAATAATTTCGAACTCAAGCCTGGTATAATTCAGATGGTCCAACAATACGTTCAATTTGATGTTCTTTAAGATGAGGATCCAAATATGCACATCTCAAATTTCCTGGAGATCTGTGATACTTTCAAGATCAATGGAGCAACAAACGATGCCATGCGATTGAGGTTGTTCTCGTTCTCTCTACGACACAAAGCAAAGCAATGATTAAATTCTCTACCTAGGGGATCAATCACAACATGTGATATATTGGTCGAAAAGTTTCTCTTGAAGTACTTCCCGCCGTCAAAGTCTTCCAAGTTCTGGAATGACATAAATACTTATTACCAATTGGAGACAAAAACTCTCTATGATACATGTGAGCGATTCAAGGAGCTTTTGCGTAAATTGCCTCATCACGCAATACCAGTTTGGTCCAAATATTCTACAATGGTCTGAACCTAGCTTCAACACAATTGTTAGATTCTACTGTTGGGGGGGCATTGAACAACAAAATTCCTGATGACGCAACATAGTTGATAGAAGGGATGGCCATGAACAATATCCAGTGGAGCGTATGTTGAGCCGCCGGTGTATATGATATTGATGTCGTAATCGCATTGGCGATACAAGTCGATAAACTTCATCAAATGAAGGACAATCTCTCGCTTGCCCAAGCACCTTCTACGACAGTACAATGGGACCCGACAAGCGATGGCTCTACGAAACATGAACAAGTGGATTATATGGGTAATCCAAACATACCTTCATTCAACCCCGCAAACAACCCATATGGTGCAACTTATAATCCGGGATGGAGAAATCGCCCAAATTTCTCTTGGGGAGGACAAGGTCCTAAGCAACCAAATGTCATGCAACCGGGATTTCAACATCAACAACCACCACTTGAGCAACGGAAGCCTCCGGTTGAGGAAGTCTTAGCAAAATTCATGTAGATAGTCGAAACGTCTTTTCGAAATCAAGAGAATTCAATCTGAAATTTGAAAAATCATGTTGGGCAATTGGCGAAACTCTTCTCAAAGCGTGCCCTCAGAACCCTTCCAGGAAACACTGAGACAAATCCAAGAGAGCATGCCAAAGCAGTCACTTTGCGCAGTGGGAAGCCGCTTCACCAACCACCTACGATTACTGAAGAGTCGGAAGAGAACACTCCATCTCCAGAAGCAGTTCAATCACTGTCAGAACCACTTCCTCCCTTGAAAGACTACGAGCCCACGATACCATATCTGGCAAAGCCGAACAAGGAACGTTTCGATGCACAATACGGTAAATTTTTATCCTTATTTAAACAATTACATATTAATTTGCCTTTAGCAGAATGTTATGGACCTACGTCGGGGATGGTCGGAGGTTGGGACAATGACGGTGGTGGAGGATACTATGGAGCCCGTTACCGCGGCTGCCTAAGCGGGGCTTGCTCGTTGGAGGAGAGCTGGAGAGAGCTACCACGACCTCACATACAAGATGGGGAAACTAGAATTCTTCTTGCTTGCCTTCATACAACACCTCAAATGCTTTTATATAGGCTACAACATATAACAAGACATAATGATAATGATGACGCCTAATAGTTGACCCGGAGCTCGAGGACCCTACATAAAAGATGACAACTAGACACTTAAATAAAAGCAATAATAACGCGTGGTATAATCATAATACGCGATCCGTAACATCTCACCCTTCCTCCAAAAAGAGCTTGTCCTCAAGCTTTATCCGATGCCCTCGTCGTCGGAGTCCTCGACGTGTAGATAGAAGAGCCGGTTGCACATGTGGCCGCTAGTGTACTGCTCGTCGCAATTAAAACATAATCCTTGGGCGCGTCGTTGCAGCATCTCTGCCCGAGATAATCGGCAGACCGGAGGGGCTGGAGGACCCTCGATACGACCTGGTTGAACGATGTTGGTGGCAGGAGGGTAGGCCGTCTGTGTTAGCTGGAGGCGACGATCGCAGAACCGGGCCAAACTCATAGCAGTCACTAAGTCTGGTGGTGCCTCAAACTCGACATCCAGTCGCAGGCGCTCGCGAAGTCCAACAGTGAAAATGTTGACTTGCATATTCGGGGAAAGGGGAACATGCTCCAAGAGAAGCTGAAATTGTTCCAGGTACTCGGCTACTGACCCTGTTTGTCGTAGAGATGTGAGTTCTCCGAGGGGGTTGCTGCGGATAGGAGGTCCAAAACGCAAGTTGCATAACCTTTTGAAGTCGTCCCATAGCAGATTCGGTCGATCGGTGAGAAGTTGAGAGGCCCACAAAATAGCGGAGTCGAGCAGATGTAAAGATGCTAGATGGATGCGGTCTGCTGCCGGAGTTTGTTGGTGGCCGAAGAATTGCTCACATTTGGTGAGCCAGCACAAGCGATCACTTTTCCCGTCATAGGTGGGAAATTCTAATCTGGTGTAGCGTGGTTCAATCGCAGCGACTGGGTGCGCAGGCAACGACAACGGTGGCTCGTGGGCGGTCAGTGGCGGGGCTTGGCGGAGAAGTGGCGGTGCCTGACTGCTGCTTGTACGATCGTGTGCGGGGGCAGTAGCAAGATCATCAAGGCGCTTGGAGAGCGCAGTAATGGCCTCCTGTTGGCGTTCCGTGAGTGCATTTTGCGCGGCCTGTTGTGCCATGACGGCCTGCAGCATGGCCATAATCTGACTTAGTTGGTCAGATGAGTCACCCATTGTGCGAGAAGAGGAGCGAGAAGAAGAGCAGGTGACAGGGCGTTGGAATTGCGCCGAGTCGGATGATTGGGAGTGGCCACGGGTGCCGCGGCTGTGCCCAATAGTTGCAAATAATAATGCGCCGATGAATAGTTGAATAGAAATGGGCTAGTTGGGTGGGCGCTAGAGGTAATTAATGAAGTGACTTAGGTATTTAAATGAGAAGGAATAATAATAATGAAGAGGAATGAGAGTGATGGTGGGGTCCACAGAAAGTAGACAAATTGAAAAGGTGTGCTGGAAGGGTAAGGTGCGCTGACTGCGGCTTGTTTACTGGCGCATGGCTCGAGGAAAAAGTAATCGGCAGAGGCTTGAACGGTTAGCAGGCAGAGCGGCTCGAGGAAATCCCGCGTGGGGCGTAGTAGCTGGTTGGGGCTAGCAGGCAGTGCGGCTGGAAATCCCTGTGGAAGACGAAGCAGAAGGCGTTGTTGACGATGGTTCGGCTGTAGAGCGAGCGCGGAGGATCCGCAGTAGAGCGTGATTGACGTCGAGGAGGCAGGGATGCCGTCGAGAAAGATGCTCGAGGATTCTCAATCTTTTACTAAAAATGAATTTTGATGTTATTAATCTAATCGATAAGAATCGTTAAAAGAGATATCAAACGATCCTCCTCTTGTGGAATTGAAGAAATTACCTGATCATCTTGAATATGCATTTTTGGGAGTTAACTCTACTTTCCCTGTTATTGTTTCTACTAATTTATGTGATTCTGAAAAAGCAAAATTGATTGAGGTTTTAAAATAACACAAAAGAGCAATAACATGGTCTATTTCTGATATTAAATGAATTAACCCTTCATTTTGTACTTATAAAATTTTGATGGAAGACGATTATAAACCATATATCCAACCTCAACATAGATTAAGGCTCTGTTTGGCGCGGTGGGGGCGACTGGAGAAGCAGTGGTGAGAAGTAGTGGAGGAATAAATAGCTATTTTGCAGAGTGGTAGCAGAATCTGTGAAACTGTTTGAAAGAACAACATTTGCAGTGGTGGAAGAACAGCGTTTGCAGAATATATATAACTTATATTAATATAATTTTTTTATTGTATATAACTTATATTAATATAAGTTTTTTTTAATATTATATTATATATTATATATATTATAACGTTATATAATATAATATATTATAAAGTAATATAATTATAACATAATATAATTATATATAGGGAATGGAAGATATAAGCTCTAGCTTTTTTAAGGCTAAAAAAGCTAGAGATTATATTTTATGATTTAAGGCAAATTCGATCACCGATTATATATATCATTTAAAATGTAGTTGATTGGTTGGTTTATATATCGAAAATTCAACCTTTAACCATATAAATTTAGTAAAATATTGCCCTCTTTCATATAATCAGCTACATAATCTCATGAGGAAATGAGAAAACATAAGATTTGTAAGTAACTTTACCGCTTGAAGCATAATTAGGAGCCAGATATCTATCAAAATAAATAAGAAAGTAAGAGGTCTCTCTTTCATTTTTACCATATAAAAAAAACACAAACATTTAACAATATGACAACAAAATATGTCCACTCAAAACCAAAAAAATCCAATGCCTGCTTGAAGCACTGCAACACTATTTGAAATCCAACTTGAAGCACAACAACGATATTCCAACGTCCGCTTTTATGATTCGAGCACCTAAAACCCTTCCCCATCTTTAACAGGTTTACATCCGGACTTATTACATTCAAACCTTCTTCCAATAACGTCTCCTGAACTAACTGATTTTGAAGTTGAACCTTTCTTAATTCCAAATCCTAAATTAAGAGCATAACTATTGTAAAACCAGTATGCTTCATCAACTGTTTCAAATACTAAACTAGCATATGGTTCTTTAACACTAGGCTCAATACAATCTGTATTTGTTTCAGCTTGTACATCATTCATACTTGTATGAAGGTGTAAAACTCCCCTGTTATGAGCACAACAAAAGGATAAACAGGTTAAAAAAAATAACTGAAACCATGAAGGCTGAAGAAACAATCCAGATGTGATTTCTAACCATCGTGGTAAAAAATAGCAATTTGTATAGAAACGGAAGACCTCCATTTCTAACCATTTCATTGATCTGCAGCATACAAATTTTCTAAACCAGTATGCTGCAGATCAATTGAAATAAACAGAAAATTGAAACCATGGTAATAAACAGAAAATCTGCAGATCAACTCAAATCTTCTAACCATTTCATTAGATCAATCAATGAGTAGACCTCCATTTCTAACCATTTCATTGATCTGCAGCATACAAATTTTCTGTTTGTATAAAAATACTAATTATTTTGATAGAAATGGAAGATGCATACCTTTAATTAGAAGATTTGGTGCAGACTGGAGGTCGAATCAGCGATCTGCGGCGAAAACCGAAGAAGGCTGCGGCGAAACGGGAAGAAGGCAGCGGCGAAAGAGGAATAAGGCAGCGGCGAACTTCGATGAAACCACCGGCAGGAAGCAGCGTCGAACTCCGATGAAACCACCGGCGAAACGGAAGAAGGCACCGGCCGGGAGTGTTTTCGGCGCCTGGAGCGCGATTAGGTCTGCGCCGAGGTGGGTCGGGAGAGGGATATACGCGAGTTTTTTTCGCCCTTAATAAGCGCGCGCTTATTATATATAATCCCTTATATATATTATAATAGATTATACGTTTATATATATATTTATTAACGTAATAATATATTACGTTATTATAGTAGATTATAATATATTAACGTAATATATTATAATATATATTGTTAATATTTTATAGGCTGCCGCGCTGCAAGGCAGCGCCCTGCTTTTTTAGTCGCGGAAAATTTCCGCGACTCAAAAACAGCAGGGCGCTGCTGATTTTCACCGTGATAGCTCCAAAATATGGTTTGGCGCGGCTTTTTAAGAAGTGGTGGTCCCCCACTCCTAAAACGCCGCGCCAAACAAAGCCTAAATCCTAACATGAAAGAGGTTGTGAAAACTGAAGTCTTGAAGTTACTAGATTCTGGGATAATCTATCCTATTTCAGATAGTTCATGGGTAAGCCATGTTCAAGTAGTCCCTAAGAAGGGAGGTCTTACAGTGGTGGTCAACGAACGAAATGAACTTATGCCTACACGAACTGTTACAGGATGGCGAGTTTGTATCAATTATAGGAAACTAAATGATACTACACGGAAAGATCACTTTCCGCTCCCTTTCATTGATCAAATATTAGAGTGTTTAGCAGGGCATGCTTACTATTGTTTTTTAGATGGTTTATCGGACTATTTAAAAATCCCGATCGTTCCGGAGGATCAAGAAAAGACCACTTTTATTTGTCCTTTCGGTACTTTTGCAGACAGACGTATGCCCTTCGGATTATGTAATGCACCCGCTACTTTTCAAAGATGCATGCTAGCCATATTTAGTGAACTAGTTGAAGATATTATGGAAGTACTTATGAATGATTTTTCAGTTTTTGGGGATTCATTTGACTTATGTTTACAAAATCTTAAAAAGGTTCTTGCTAGATGTGAAGAAACTAATCTTGTACTTAATTGAGAGAAATGTCATTTCATGGTACAAGAAGATTTGGTGTTGGGTCATAAAGTTTCATGTCGTGGAATTGAGGTGGATAGGGCGAAAATACACTATTGAACATTTACCACCTCCCACCACAGTTAAAGCGGTGCGTAGTTTTCTAGGACATGCATATTTTTATCGACGATTTATCAAAGATTTTTCAAAAATCTCAAAACCGCTAACTAAATTATTAGAAAAAGATACTCCATTTTTATTTGACACTAACTGTTTGAAAGCTTTTGAAATATTAAAAGAAAAGTTGATTAATTCTCCCATCATGATAACTCCAGATTTTTCTCAACCTTTTGAATTAATGCGCGTTGTTAATAGCTTTGTTGTAGAAGCGGTATTATGACAAAGACGAAATAAACATTTCCATCATATTTACTATGTTAGTAAGACACTAAACGACGTGCAAGAGAATTATACAACTACCGAAAAAGAGCTTTTAGCAGTTATCTTCGCCTTTGATAAATTCCGATCTTACATAACATTGTCTAAAGTAATTGTTTACACGGATCTTTCAGCCCTACGTTATTTACTTACGAAAGCTGATGAGAACCCCCGTTTAATCCGTGGATCTTGCTTTTGCAAGAATTTGATTTAGAAATACATGATAAACGGGGTGCCGAAAATTTAGCGGCGGATCATCTTTCTCGCCTTGAGAATCCTTCTTTGGAAGTGCTAAATGAATCCACCATTAATGACAGCTTCCCTGGAGAACGCTTATATATGCTTGCTACACAATTGTTGAAACCGATTTCTCGGTCTCTTGTGAAGCTCATTCTCTCAACGAGTTGAGGGGCAGCAGACCCTTACTGATCCCTCGGAAAGAGCAGACTGGAGATTCAGAACTAGACTTAGACCTTAGTCGCAGCGAGGAGGTCCCACCACAAACACGGACGATCGTTGAGCGCTTCCCCTCCCAAGCCAAAGCTGAGACCGGACACCTTGGAGAGCTAGAGAGCTAAATCAAGATAACCTAGGGAGGAAGAAGCTCAAAATCTGAGATTGGAATGCCTCTCCCAAGGTGCCATTCAAGGTCTATTTATAGTTTTTTACTCGTGGTCTGTTAATAGCGGAATTCCGCCTTTTGGTTTCACTAAACGCACCCCAATTTGGCCTGCTAACAGCCAAACTCCGCTGTTTGGAGGGGCTAACGGCAGACCACCAGGGGCAGAGGGGTAATTTCACCTCCTTGGCCCCTGGTCCAGGGGTCGGCGAGAGCGCCTCTCCTAGCGCTTCTCGCGAACCCTCTTGCACTTCTCGCGAGCCCTCTTGCGAATGTCGCTCACGAACCCTCTCTAGGCGAGCGAACAGCGAAGACCCCCGCTCGCCTGTCTCCTGGCGGGCGACTACCCAGGCCCGACCTCGCACCCCTCTCCGCGAGATCCTTCTGGAGATCCTTCTGGCTCGCCACGCCTGGCTCTCGTGAGTGTCCTTCTGGAATGGCTATCCTTCAGGCCTTACCCCCTCAGCCGAACACGGGGTTGTACACAATCCCCGCTCTTTGCGAGATTATTTTGAGCTCGCAAAGAATCGTCCAACCCCGGATGTTCACCGGTGACTGCTGATCTGTCGGGAATCTTTTCTGTGGGTCCCACCCCACGACTATAAATACTACCTGAGCCGGGGTGACGCGCGCCATTATTCTCTCTTATTCTGCCTCTTACTGTACCTGCCAGAGAATGCCTCTTTCCGAAGAACTCCGGGCTCGCCTGAGGGCGTCCAAGGAGGGCGAGCTCTCCACCATGGCCAACGCCGCCTCCTGGATGACTCGCCAGACTCCTCCGCCTGCGCCTGCGACAAAAAAGGCGAAGCTGGTCCACATATCCCCAGGGGGGAACAAGACCGTACTGCTGGACTCTTCTCCTGACGATCGGCCCGCTGAAAAGGTAATCTTCTCGCTTAACTATTCCTTTGGTTTCTCTAAACCTCGCCTGACTGCAGGACCCTCCCCCTGCCGATCAGGACGCGGGTGGAGTCTTAACCGAGACCCATCTCGATCCTTCGGCGAGGACTGATCTTGTTAACGAAGAAACTGCTGGTAAGTGCCTCGCTCCCACAAAACTGGATTGACTTTCTATCGGAAGGCTCTCATTTTTCCTTTTTACAGCCTCTCCTCGCGCGACTCCGGGTCGTCCAAGCTCGCGACCTCAGACGCCGGTCCCCCCCAACACAACTATTAAGACTCCTGAGTTCAATCTCCTGAGGGGGAGGGTTCCGGTGGCTCGCGACCTGCCCCGACTGTCTCTGCCGACGACGCGACGCGACGCGGTGGTCATGGGAAGTCTGTCTCGCTCCCCTTCGCTACTCTCTTCCAGAGCCGGCCTATTACTTCTCGCCCGCCTGCAGGTAATGGTTTTGCTGCATTTGTTGAGACGTTACCCTCCATGTTAGTCTCGCTAACGGTCAACGATGCTTGGATTTGCTCGCAGGTGATTCCGAGACTCTCCCGTCCGACTCTGACTTTGGGGAGGAAGAACATGCCTCTCCCCTTGCCGGAGCAGATGGATGATTTCTTGGGCGACCCGCGGGATCCTGAGGCCATGAAGAAGCGGACTTCAGAATTGTTTCAGAAGCAAGGGCGGATGCTGCAGGATCTTCACCTCCAAGCGAGGAGGGACATGGAAGTTGCCGAGGAGCGGCACGCCACTTTGCTGGTGATACGCGGAAAATAGTATTACGCAAGTGCACGTGCCAGACCAAGTAATAAAGAGTGAGAAGTGATCGTTCACTCGAGGAAGTGAGTGAATTAATGCTTGCAATTACTAGATCGTTCTTTTCTCTAAATTCAAGTGACAATTTTTAGGTGAATTTCGATAATAATTATCATACTACAACGAGAAAATAAAACTATTTAATTACTATTACTAGACCTTTGGTTCAGATTTTGGGAAAATAGTCATGTATTTTGTTTTCCTGTTCCTATTATGATGAAATCTCAAACATAATTCTCATGAATTGATTAATCCCTTTCCTACAACGATTTTTAATTGGATATCGTCATCTCTCGATCTCCGATATCTGCCCTTCCAAATCTCCCTAGTCATCTCTAACTTAGGACGAAATAAAACAACATTAAGGGTAAAATTACCGTCGTTAGCCAATGAGGAAATCTCTTTCTCTCTTGAAACTAAATTAGAATTTATGCTACACTTACGCCACTCCTCTCCCGAATCTTGCAGCGTACTAAAAAGATGGAATTTTGATTTAAGAAATACGTGACTCCTCTCTCGAATCTCGCCACGTAGCAAAAAGGATTCAACCCTAGATTAATGCAACTCCTCTCTCGAATCTTGCCACGCTAAGTAGAAGAAGAATGCTTGCTCAAAATATCCACAATTAATGAACATAAATCTAATAAAGAAAGAAAATTATTCAACCATGAAGAGGAAATTAACATCAATTTATCACAATAAACACGACACTCACATCATAGAAGACATTGAAATATCAGTTCATGGAGGAAATGTTTAACCACACAAACGGAAAGATCTTACTAGCCATCCTTAGATAAATATGAGCGCTGTAGGGATCCGCTTCAGATGTGTTCTTCTCCTTTGATGTCCGACCGATCCGTCTCGAAGAAGCCTCCTTCCAAAATGGCGAAAATCTCCCCTCTTCTTCTCCAAAACTCTAACTCCAATCCCTCAATTTCAAAAGCCACGTTCAGTCATTATATTCCAGCCACAATTTCGGCCAAATAACTGCCCTCCAAAACTTAAAAGACGTGTCCCATCATTCAAAATTTCGGCGGTTACGAATCTGTAATTCGGATTTAAAAATTCGTAGATATGTTGTAACACCTCGATTTTGGTGTTGCGACACCTTTGTCAAAATTCAGCAAAACTGCATAGCTCGACCCAGATTACCACGGATTCAAATTCTTCGATAAATCTAACAAGAAACAATGAAAAATGTCAACATAAATCAGCATTAGACATAAATATAAATAAGGAATATTTTTATTCATTTAACGTCTTTTTCTCTCATTTATTTCCAAAATTATAACAAAATAAGGAGCTACATCACTTCAAAATGAAGTGATGTCACACCCCCACACTTAAGCATTTGCTAGTCCCTAGCAAATATAATCCATTCAAGACTTGAATAGAGAACTAATAATAAAGTGCAAACTCAGATAATCACACATCCTTAAACAACAAATTAACTAAGGCATATTCAAGAAATCTGATTTACTCAATTGATAAGCCTATAAATCAACAAAAATTCAATCATTCACAAATCCATTAGCTCGAATGAAAGGTAAAACCCAATGAAGACATATGTGTTGTGTGTGTTTTTCCTTAAAATTAGTTACTCCTAAACATCTTTTAACATTAGATCTCCGCAACATAGGGGAGGATAAGAATAAGCTAAGTTATTGATTGAGCCTACACAAAGATTAGTAGTTCAAATGAGAGTAGAATTGACTTGGTTAAGCGTTCAGGGTTAATGTTGAAAGTAGAAAGACATTCCCTTAGTTCGTAATCTTAGTAATTCACCAAATTATGGGGTTTATTGACATTTGTACTTTTTTTTCTTCTTTTGTTCGTAGTATGGATCATTCCAAGTATAAGTGTACATACCTAGGTCACATATCACTATGATGCATTTTTATTTTGATTTTTATAATTTACTAGCATAGTAGGGATCATTCCAGGTATGTATACATATACTTAGGCCCATATAAATATGAATCTCAACCATTTTTTTATTTCTGAAATTAAACACCCATAAAATGGCTAATATACTAAGACGTAACTAGTAAGGATATTGAGAAAGTGAGCGTGAAATAATACGTATCATCATAAAAAGAGTTCAAGCACAAAGATTGTAGTGGCTGGTCAAAATGGTTTTACTACATAAACTCATGTTTCATCCAACATCGTTAACTCAGTTCTTGCTCACCCATCCCCATTATATTTTTAGAAAACCATATCAAAAGCTAGGTTTTGAAGTAAACTTTTTCAAGGAAAAATGTGCCTAAATCAGTCTTAAAAGCGCGCTTTACCAAAAAAATTCTCACTAATTTCAAATTCAGTGACTGAAATCTTTAAATTATTCGGCCATACCAATCGATTATCATTGGATAACAAGAATATCCTATAGGTTAATTGCAAAAACAAGAATGGAATTATTGAGTTCGCACATGTAAATAAATAAGTCCTTATCCAAGCAGTAGGGGTTAAACTCTACCCACCCCACACTTAACGCTTTGCTAGGCCCTAGCAAAGATATTAGTTTGGAGAAAACCGTCATTCCAGATCTATTATAAAATGGTATAGCAGTGCACAAAAAGATTAATATTGAAAATGAGAACTCCCCTGGAATTTAGAAAATGGGGTTAACTGAAAGCTCCATTCTGTTGAACCAACACCCTTGTCCCAAAGCTCCGCATTCTCAACTAATGACTTTTCAATGTAAATCAATCCTGCAGACATTGTTAGTGCAGACAAAGCATTTCCACAATAGAAGTTTTTATGTTGCTAGTTGGAATTGAAACTGGAATGATCTAGCCGCATCACAAAACACGTTAGAAGTGTTGCAAGTAAGCAAAGTGGAAGTGAATAAACAAAGAAATATCAAAACAATACCACACAGGATAGATTATGTAAATTAGAATCATAACAGCATCCACAAAATGAAAGCAAACACAACAATGTCATCAAATATTACAAAATATTAATATGCGAAAAATAGAAAATGTTCAAGTAACTAAAATCGATAATAAACTAGTTCTCGTCTCCTTTGTTTGTATCATCGTCACTATCAGATTCTTCATCCTCGTTGGGTGTTGCATCAACCCATTCTCCATTTTCATCTACCAAGTATCCTTCTTAGTCGAAATTTCCCGAGAACTTGTAGCTAGGCTGGGGCATTGATAGTTGGGCCCTATGCATTAACCGGGCTAGCACATCACATATGTAATCAGCTCTAGAGTCAAAATAGAGGTGCTGCAGTCGCAGGTAGGTTTTTATGTACTCATCATCAGTGTGCGTCACCACACATGGCTCTGGAGTGGACGGTTGTGGCCGAATGTATCTACCTGATACGTTAGTCCTCACGTTTTCCCCACTTTCGGCAATCTCATTAGCAACTTTGATATTAATCGCTACTACTGTTTCAGTGATGTGGTGCCCCACCTTGGTTACTAAAACCTCAGCCCCTATATGAACCCCTGCATTCCTGCACAACTCCGTGATGAGGGTGGGGAACCATAAATTCCTAACTTTCTCTTCATTTATAATCCTTCCAACATCAAATTTAATTTTTTTAAAGATGCAGTACATGATGGATATGCGGTCCATCAAAACATTGTTTAAATGCTTGGTTGGAAAGATGCCCGCATTGATAAAAAGCAGCCACACCTTCGCCTCCCGCGTCAAACATGTGGATTTCAGACCTTGCTTTTACTTCCTGGTCCATTCGGGTTGCACATTTCCACAAATCACCGTAGCCATATCATCTGGAGACACAGTCGTCTGGATATCATTGTAATGCACAACATCCATAGTGGGAAGCTCAAACATTTCGTTGATCACTCCAACTGAGTAATCCACCATTCGCCCTCTTACTAAGACTTGATCATCATTGCTGAACTTCGCATTAGCATAGAATTCGTGCACCCACGGAAGAACGACCTCACAACGTGGGTGGCAAAACCTTTCCCACTCCAGGGCCTCAATTTGGTTTACGAAGAAGGCACACCATGATCTATGGTCCACTATAAATCCTCTCTCAAAAATACAAGGCACAGATTTCAGTTCACCACAACGACTACTGACCTCCTCATTGACAAACCTAGTGCTCCCCTTGTCAGCCAACTCCTTTCCTTTTCTCTTAGCATTTCTCTTAGGAGCCATTACCTAGAAAAATTAACTAAGAAAACCTTTCATCTATGCTTGATAATAAGAAGTGTAGGAATTACCAGGTTAGGGAATGGCGGTCAGCAAAACGATGCTTCCGGCACGAAGATGATCTCGGCCCAGCAATGAAGACGCGAAATGGAGAGGGGGCGAGGAGTTGCCGCGATGTGCTTCGACGAGATCGCTTCTTCTCTGCGATGTCTCCTTCGACGCGATGTTGCCGACGACCGCTGCGACGCCCTCTCCACGACGAAGACCTAATTTCGCGATCGAATAGAGAATGAACCGGCGGAGCAGGAGCGGAAGCGCTCTCCGCGGAGCGGGAGCGCGAGAGCGCTTCCCGCGGGGCAGGAGCGAGCGGGAGCGCGAGGGCGCTTCCCGCGGGGCAGGAGCGAGCGGGAGCGCGAGGGCGCCTCCCGCGGTGCAGCAGCGAGCGGGAGCACAAGAGCGCCTCCCGCGGAGCAGAAGCGAGCAGAAGCACTCTTGCGGAGCAGACGATAGCGGAAGCGCTCTCGAGGCTTCTTAGCTGCAGGATTTAGACCGGGCATAAAAGCTGGAGCCTCCCTGCGGGTCCGGTCGAGGCCGCGATGAGAAACACTCGGTCCGACCCAAACCGAACCCTTTTAGGGGAACCCCATCAATGATCATTGCAGCATGTTCAGCCGTTGAACACTTTAAGAGTAAACTTATTCTTCGTCTCCGGTCAGTGATCTCGCGTCGTCTGCTCGCACTCCTGTGTCGCCGTCTCAAACGCGTCGCCAGAAGCAAATGTGGAGGGAAAACAAACAAATTACCTAACAGGGAGCTAGTAATGGCTGGCGGGAGATTGGCGGGAAAAAAAATACAGCGGGAAACAGAATATAAAAAAATAATAATTAACGTCACGTGTCAGCATCACGTAAAACCCGGACCACGATTTATAACCGGAGCCCGGACACAAAAATTTCGCAAGAAGAACAGGGGAAGAGAGGGAGAGGGAGAGGGAGAGAGAGGAGAAATCAACTGCAAGAAGCAGAGGCAAAGACCGAGTATCGTCTTCTCCACCGATGCTGCAGCTCTTCTTCGTCGTAGCCTTCTCGGCGGCGCCGCTGGCTCTCTACGTGCCTCCGGTGAGGAGCTTGAACCTCTTCGGAGAATCCATGGAGACACTTGCCAGGGAGAGCTCCGTCTACACCAACCACGCCATCCCGCGCCTCCACCTCGCCTTCCGCCGGATCATCTCCGCCCTCCTCCGCGCTCTCCGGTAGCGACCGTATGTTTGATCCAAGATCCCCTTTTTTCTTTTTCCCTGTACATAGCTACCATCCCTGAGACTGAGATTCCGAATGTATTCGACGGCTTTCTTCGTCTTCGTCTTCCTCCGCCCGAGAAATAATGTGAATCTGATGGTTTTTATTCCCGAGGGTTTTGCTTATCCTGTGGCTGGATGCCGGAAATTTAGAAACTTTTTTGATGATTTTCGGGTTTTGACGATGGATATTTGTCTACTCCTCTGTTGCATGGGATTTTTTTTGTAGGAATTTATGTTAATTTGTAATGGGATTTGGGATGAATTGGGTTGACTTCAGATGTCCGGGAAGGAATAATCCAGTTGCAAAGCCTCTTAAGATTTACAGTAGCAGATCTCTGCGCAAAAAAAAACAAAATTTGTTGTGCGCCTGGTGGGACCCACGTGATTCTTCTTGGAAAAATTTAATAGCAGACTACATTTGGCTATTGACAACCCGCGCTATTTGAAATAACTATCAGCAGATCATCTTTACGGGTTCACAAGTCTCTTTGATTTTTTTGGTCTATCATTAACAATGGTCTTCTTATAGCTGAAGTTGGTCTGCCAATAACAACGCCCTTCTTCTTTTGGTGACACCTACTCGAGTATCTCTACAATTGCAATCAAACGAATGTACATTTCCTTTAGAGGGTTTTTGCGCGAATGCCGCTTTTGGCTTTATGCCTGCTGGGGATGCCTGCAGGTCGAAAAATATTTCATGCATGTCGAATTTTTGCAGACCACCCATATTTTATGCTCAAGAAATTTCCCGTTCACGTGTCGCGGTCCAGCAGCCGCTTACAACTCTTCTCCTCCGTGATCGACACCTCCTCTCCAATATCAAGAGGCTTTGCAACTTGATTATTCCTTCCCGTACATCTGAAGTCAACGCAATTCATCCCAAATCCCATTACAAATTAACATAAATTCCTACAAAAAAAAATCCCATGCAACAGAGGAGTAGACAAATATTCATCATCAAAACCCGAAAATCATCAAAAATGTTTCTAAATTTCCGGCATCCAGCCACATGATAAGCAAAACCCTCGGGAATAAAAACCATCAGATTCACGTTATTTCTCCGGCGGAGGAAGACGAAGACGAAGAAAGCCGTTGAATACATTCAGAATCTCAGACTCAGGGATGGTAGCTATGTACAGGGAAAAAGAAAAAAATGGGGATCTGGGATCAGACATACGGCCGCTACCGGAGAGCGCGGAGGAGGGCGGAGATGATCCGACGGAAGGCGAGGTGGAGGCGCGGTTGGTGTAGACGGAGCTCTCCCTGGCGAGTGTTTCCATGGTTTCTACGAAGAGGTTCAAGCTCCTCACCGGAGGCACGTAGAGAGTTAGCGCCGCCGCCGAGAAGCAGAGTCAAAGACCGAGTATCGTCTTCTCCACCGATGCTGCAGCTCTTTTTCGTCTTAGCCTTCTTTTTTACATTTTCCTTGATAAACTATTATCTATCCCTCAAATTAATTATCTATTATCTATCTCTCAAATTAATTTATATTCTTTACTTTTGTTTTTTATTGTGTGTATTATTATTTTAAATTTATTTTATGTTATTTTGTGTGAGGGTTATCTTATACCTATTACTTATTATCTATATTATCAAATATATAGGAGAAATCACCATTTTCTTGATAAACTATTTGAATTTCTATTTATACCTCTATAAATAATTCAAAATAAATTCAATCAACTCTTTGCCCAACCGCATGCTCCGTTATTGGCTCTATATGCCCTAGTGCCCCATCCGGTGTGACAAGTGTCATAACCGGTGGCACTCTCGCAATTTGTGCTGCCACCACCGCTTCTGCTATCATACGACAGAAATCTGTCGGGGACAAATTTGCGTTCAGAAGGCCTGGGGCACCTTAGCATAGGCAAAACAACATCTTAATTTAGACCTTAAAAAATCAAGCATCAACACACAAACACTCATGGTTCCAAGAGTTAATCCTATGTGGACAATCTTTTAAACGATCTAGTTAAACTAAATCATTCACTGCCGGTCTAGAACGCCTAAATTAACCTCCCTCTGATAACAATTATAATGTCTCCACTGCAACAATCATATAGTATGGATCCGACCGGGACCCCACAACATGGAGTCAACGCAGTTTAAGCATTATAAAGTGATATATGAAAAGAACAACCAAGTAGCACAACGGAAACACTAAGCCCAACTCCCAGAGTTAGTCCATATCGATAAAATCTCAACTAAAGAGTTCTTGCCCTTATGGCCTTACAAACACTGCAAACAAAAAACATAACAATGTTCATCTCAAAGTGCTGCAAACATCCAAACCCTAAGCTACTTGCAAGACGAAACAAAAGAAATGGAAAGCAGTGAAGAAAGAGGAGGGGAGAACACTTCACGAGGCTTTGACCTTTTTTGACGGCTAGCGATCTCCAGCTTGAGATCCTTGCCCTGCAACCATCATAACAAAAGCGTTACACGATGGTCAGCTAGGGCTGACCACAACTTCGTAACAACGCCCCTCCTCCCGGCCGTCCTAGTGGACCCCGGAGAACTACATCACCCTGCAAGTCAGCACTTCGTATGCAAATGGAAATATAAAGATATAAATAAGCATGACAAGCTCTAATCTATATGTCACAAGAATCAAACATGTCTCTATGTTGAGCATAAATGTCAAAGCCTCGTGAAGTGTTCTCCCCTCCTCTTTCTTCACTGCCATGGGTGAGACCAAGGTTAAGGATCTCGATCCTGACAACCTTGGTCTCACCCATGGTATCCTATTGCGTGTATGAATCTAACACATCATCACCACACATTTACATCACAATGCTCAACGGGGTACTCACGCCCCTCATGGCACAACAACCGATTTTATGAACTCCAATAGGAACATCAACACGCACATGGACGATTGCGGTATTGGGCCTTGTCGACCAACCATGGCTGTCCTAATCTGTTGTACTAACTCCACTGGGCCCTACCCGACATGGACGATCACGCAACGGGGACTTGACAACTGAGCCCGGAGGTTCCAAATAAGGGGGCTTATCTCGCCGAGACATCTACCACATGTGAATGATCCCATCACGTTGCTAGTCAACCGAGCACAGATATGAAACCACGCCTTAAACCTACAAGCCCATAACATCAATAAATAAACATCACATTCAAACCTAGGATTTTCCCGTGTTTTTCTTGCCCTAATCTCATCATCCACTAACCTACGAAAAATGGGCATTACAACGTCGCTTTTGCCGTGGTCGTACGTCTAGCAAAACTCTAAATGCAACGTCAATACCATCATCACAAAATGGGCTACGAGCCATGAATTTGGCTTCACTCACAATGCCTAATCCGTTAAACGATACAAATTTCTATTGCAATCATGCCAGGGACGGACTCAATCGACCCAGTGGTTCTCATGAACCGTGGTTACCCAAAGCTCTCTAATTACAGGAGCCGGACTCCGCAAATGCAAGAATCAAAGAATGAAAAATAACGAATGCAAGCACCCATCCTCAAATCGGGAGGAGAAATGTCGTCACCCTATGAGATTTCTTCCTCGCCATCAAAAGCTTGAAAAACACAGATGAAAATGTGTGCCTTCGGATCCTCTTCGAGTTGTCGGTCTCAGATTGTGAAAGAAAAAAACGACACAAATTAATAGCCGACGAATTACGGGTTATACAGAAAATGAGTCGACGAATTACTGGTTATACAGAAAATGACAAATTAAAAGCCCAGAAAGAAAAAAGAAAGAAAGAAGAAAACGACAAACCTCAAAAGTAAGGCTCTGTTTGGTTGAGTTGTTGCTAATGAAAGCTGCTGATAGAAAATGGAGTTTGAGAAAAGAGTTGTTTCTGAAAAACGAAGTTTTGTTTAAAAACTATTTGGGTGAAATGGAGTTTGCAGAGCTAATGAAAAACTGCTGATAAAACACTCAACTACAAACAGACGCAACTACACACAAACACAAACATACACATAACTGCAAACACCCCAAACACAACATATGCTTCCAACATGAGTTTTTGATTTCTACTAACCTTGTTATGCTTTCATCAACAATAATATGTAAATATTTATACTTGAATAAAAAAATTGAACAGGAAGCTGAAAAAATCATAAGAAAATATGCACATGTTTCATGATTTTAATCAATTACTGAACCCTTGTTTCACAAGGTAGCAGAAATGAAGCTTGGAATGTGAAAAAAACTGCAGGAAAATTTTTCTGGAGCACAAAAAGAATATAAAAAATCTCACAAAACAAAAAATTTTCTGGAAGAGGCCGATCGATTCCTCTTCCATACTTGAATGACTCTGTACCTCCTCCAGAAATGGCTTTGCACCTCTTCCATACTTGAATAAAATAGTTTGGAACTGAACCATAATAAGATTTATCTAAACCCTGGAAATTAGAGACAGAAATGGGATACATGTGCTAACCTGCAGAGATCGTCGAGGAGCTCCTGAGGGGGGAGAAGGTTTTTCCCGGGGCCGCTGAAGGTCCGGTTGGTGTGAGTGTCTGCCATCAGAGCTCGAGGTCTCTAGGAGGTCCAAATGAGGAAGATTCGGAAGGCTACGACTTCGAGAGAAGCAACAGAAGGCGGGGCCTTCAGCTGTGCGTGCGGTCCGAACGAGGTTGGAGAGCGCCAGGAGAGAGGCGATCAGACAGCGACGAAGCAACTCCGGAAACTCCAGGGACGAAACGCGCAGCTGTGCGATCGAACTGGAGGGAGGAGGCGCGGATGGCTGATAGCTTAAATAGGACGTTTATTAATAAGTGTTGTTTACCCTATCAGCCCAACCAAACACAACTTATGCATCAAAGGGCGTTTTGGCCCAGTCGCACCGGAGCCAATAAGCCCAACCAAACCGGGCCTAAGTATCCAAAACATTCAGGCTCACATCACTCGAAGGGATAGCCGAAAAGTACGACTTATAGGTAGCAAAAATTTGTTTTAAAATGATATAAGATAATATATAATGTATAATGTAATTATATAATATTATCTTTATAAAATGATGTAAAAGGCTGTCACGCTTGTATAAGCAATAAAAAGCCATGTAATATGTTGAAAATACATAAAATTTGTTGTTGAGATGCCTTGATTATTGTCATTACGTATGAATGAAACCTAGAGCTATCGTCAAGGACACTACCACAGGTCCACAAAGCCATATCCCGCCTCTCTCCTACTCAACAGACTCTCTCCTCGCAGCCCCTCGCTGCCCCTCGCAGGGAATCGATACCTTCTCCTCCAAGCGCTGCTGCTGGAGTCTCTCCAAGCGTCATCCGTTTTACCGTTGTTACAGACTCCTGTTATCTAATCGAACCCCCTCTTCCGGCCATCTCCGTTCACCGGATATCATTTTTGCAGCCCATTTCGAAACGCTTGCAGTGATTTTAAAGGCATATGTGAGTTAAGGTGTAGAATTATCAGCAAGAAAATGTCCAAGGGAGCGTGACAATGTCAATCTAATTGCTCAAGATGCTAACAAATTAAATGGGGAGAGGAAAAAAGGATATATGCTTAAAAGGTCAGCCAGTGGAAGGAAGAACTATGGGGACGATGATGAATAAAATTGTTGCGCGTAAGGGCTTGCCGAATACGAACTTCTGGATCTCACAAGTAATAACTCTCGTGGAATATCAGTCGCTAAAGAAGATCATCGCGAGCATGGAGTCGCGGGATACCGACTTGAATATCTCACGAGTAAGAACTCTCGTGGAATGACAGCTGCTGAAGAAGGTCATCGTGAGTAGGAACTCTCAGAATGCCGACTTCAATACCTCACGAGTAAAAATTCTTGTGGAATGATAGATGCTGAAGAAAGTTATCGCTGGTAGAAACTTGCGGAATATGAACTTGAATACCTCACGAGTATGAACTCTCGTGGAATGTCAGCTGTTGGAGAAGATCATTGCAAGTAAGAGCTTACAGATTATGAACTTGAATACCCCACGAGTAAGAACTCTCATGGAATGTCAGCTGCTAGAAAGATCATCGCGAGTAAGTGCTCGCAGAATATAGGAGAACACCTTACGACCATGAATTAGAGGAGTATATGGCTTCTCATTGTTGTGAACTTGTCGCGAATAACCCCGCTAGACGTGCGATCATCACGACAAAAGTGTCGTTGTAATGACCAATTTCCGTGAGGTTAGTGGATGATGAGATTAGGGCGAGAAAAGCACGGGAGAATCCTAGGTTTGGATGTGATGTTCATTTGTTGATGTTATGGGCATGTATGCTTAAGGCGTGGTTTCATCTCCGTGCTCGGTTGACTAGCCCCGTGATGGGATCATTCAAATGTGGTAGGTGTCTCGATGAGATAAGCCATCTTGTTTGGAACCTCCAGGCTCAGTTGTCAAGTCACTGTGGCGTGATCATCCATGTGCGGGTAGGATCCAGTGGAGTTAGTGCAAGTGATTAGGACATCCATGGTTGGTCGACAAGTCCCCAAAGGCATGATTGTCCATGTGCGGGTAGATGCCCTAATTGGGGTTCATAAAATCGGTTGTTGTGCCTTGAGGGGTGTGAGTACCCCGTTGAACATTGTGATGTGAATGTGTGGTGATGATGTGTTAGATTCATACACGCAATAGGGAGCCTTTGGTGAGACCCGGTTGCATACATGTTGCATTTATAGGCTCCCTATATTTTATGCTCAACATAGAGACATGTTTGATGATTGTGTCATATAAATTAGAGTTTGTCGTGCTTATTTATATGTTTATTTTCATTTGCATATGAAGTGCTGACTTGCAGGATGATGTAATTCTCCGGGATCCGCTAGGACGGCCAGGAGGAAGGGTGTTGTTACGAAGTTGTGGTCAGCCCTGACTGACCCTCGTGTACCACTTTTCTCCTCTCCCCATTTAATTCTTTAGCATATGGATCTTCATTGCAGACCGGCCATTGTCTTCATCATCCGAGCTTGCAGTCATTCTTTTGCACTTCCTTTTTCCTGGTGGGACCACCACCTTTCTTGATCTCCTGTTCACCTTTGGCTTGCAATCCTTCCTCTTCAGCTTCGTTCCACCCTGCCTAGCAGCCCCTCGCTTAGCAGAAACACTGATATCATCGAAGAAAAGCGAATCTTCTTCAAAATCCTCCTCTTGGTTAACATCCGAGGAGAAGTCCTCGTCATCCTCATAATCATCGTCCTTCCACTCATTATCTGAAACTCTTGATCTCCGACGATAAGAAGAATAGCGTTTTCTGGACTTCACTTTGGCCTTAGGCATCTTCTCGGACGACGAGGCCGAGTTAGCAGTATTATTGGCATCGTTAGCATCCAAACTCTCCTCATTGGGAGTACCTGACTGATAGGAGCTCTCGTCCTTTTCAGCGACATACTCATCGTCATCCTCATCATCCTCATCATCGACCCCATAGTTCTTCCTTCTACCATGCCCGATTAGATTGAATACCTCACAAGTAAGAATTCTTTCTGATTATTCTGCACCTTAACTCGCATATGCCTTTAAAATCACTGCAAGCGTTTCGAAATGGGCTGCAAAAATGGTATCTGGTGAATGAAGATGGCCGGAAGAGGGGTTTCGATTAGATAACAGGGGTCTGTAACAACAGTAAAATGGATGACGCTTGGAGAGACTCCAGCGGCAGCGCCTGGAGGAGATGGTATCGACTCCCTGCGAGGGTGGTGAGGGGGCGGAGAGGAGAGAGTCTGTTGAGTAGGAGAGAGGCGGGATATGGCGTTGTGGGCCTGTGCCAGTGTCCTTGACGGTAGCTCTAGGGTTCGCTCATACATAATGACAATAATCAAGGCATCTCAACAACAAATTTATTTATTTTCAACATATTACATGGCTTTTTATAGCTTATACAAGCGTGACAGCCTTCTACATCATTTTAAAAAGATAATATTCTATTAATTACATTATACATTATATATTATCTTATATCATTTTAAAACAAAATTTTGCTACTTATAAGTCGTACTTTTCGGCTATCCCTTCGAGTGATGTGAGCATGAATGTTTTGGATACTTACTTTTGAGGTTTGTCGTTTTCTTCTTTCTTTCTTTCTGGGCTTTTAATTTGTGTTATTTTCTGTATAACCCGTAATTCGTCGAGATCAGAAATACCTAAGGAGGACACTTTAGGAGACCTCGTCTCGGTAGATTTCGTTGGGGATAGCTATTCACAGATCATTCAGCTCAGCAGCTGTACAACCCGTATTAGGCAATTCAGAGCTGTTTCTTGTGTTCTCTAGCTTCTTCTTGTCGTGTCTCGTCCAGTTCTACCACTAGATCAATAGTCTTTGGTCACCCTAGGTCCGAACATTAAGAACCCATTTTTGTGGTTCCAACATTTTGGAGCGGTGAGCGTGGGGGTGTATGTCACGACCCGTCTCAACGAGAGTCAGAGTGCGCTTCGGGCGGGTCGTGATGCCACAGGCATGGGCGGAAGGAAAATCCATGTCTGCTGAGGCGGAAGCAGAGAAGTTGATAATAAGTTTTAAAGTAATTAATTTGAAGAAAAACGGTTTGTTTTGTTGCGGAAGCTTTAAAGTATGCTAGTTTGAAACAGGTGCACATGAATTTTTGAATAAAACTCATGATACAAGTTTTGGAACAGAATTTTTATGCAGTGATAATCGCAGATGAATGAGCATGCAAATATGTCAAATTCTAGTACATTTTATATTTAGCCTAGCAGTTGTCCATGCAAACAGGGAAAATGACTGATTATAATTATTACATAACAAAAATATCCGACAGTAAAAGAAGAGAAACATAAATATAGAACCTGAAGCTTGACGCAGATCGGCTTAGGAAGCAGATGGCGCAGACACGAACACTAAGGTAATTTCCAAAACAAACAGGAAAAGCCTCATAACATTGAAATGCACAAGAGCAAAAGCAAAATAAAATACAAACAGGAGAAACAGAATATTTGTGTACCGCTTTTCATGATGCAGAGCTAACAAGACAGGCAAGCAAGTGAGACAAGCAGAAATATCTAGAATTATTAGACTATTTCAGAGTGTAGCAGGTGTTCGTTCAAGTAAAGACATAAGCTATAACGAATAAAAGGTGTAGGTGTCTATAGTTGATGCACATGATTCATGATTCAGACAGATTCAAGTACGGATTCAGGAGATTCAGAAATTTAAGCTCGCTATGACCGGTCCTTTGCTCCCATTAGGGATTCAAGAGGGAGCCCAAGTCAATTAGGAGTTGCATCAATTAAACACCACATTTTATTGTTTACTTATGTTATTAATAATATTAAATGGTTCATAATTTGGTGATTTCTAGCGGGTGCACTTGGTTCACACTCAAGTTCATATGCAAGTCTTATTAAAAAATTATTCCTGCTTGTCGTGACCATGCAAGCAAGGCGTTGCACAAATGAAATGCTGCCTTTCAAAGATTGCTTATGACAATATTGAATTAAAAGATTCATAAATGGCGATTCAAACATGTACGAATTTATGTCATGGGGAAGGGTCAGATCATAAAACCAATTTCACACAAGACTAACAACCAGACAGGCGTAAGAGACGAGACTCGATGACAACGAAAACTAGGGAGTAAGTTTTGAACTTTGCGGGTTCGAGAGATTAAGATTCCAATAACAAGAAGATTCTTTAAGTAAAAAGACGCAGGAGCAAGTTTGACATGCATCGATTCTGGGATAACAAGTACTCATTTACATTAAGCCATTTTATGACACGATTAACTTCCAAATAAGGTGTGTACGATACGAGCATGATAGAGAGACACCGATCATATATTTGCTAGCTAGAAATCATTACTGTTATTATCATGATGTTTAATACTCATGCTCAACAATCTATCATTTCTCGAATTATTCATCAAATAAGAAATTCATTCATCTAGGTTTATCCAAATAAAATCATCATGTTCACAGATTCGTGTCATTTCAAACACGTGAAACTCCAAACTACTAACAAATCATTTCAGGCATTCAAGATCTAAGTTTATATGACGAAACATGCATTCAAAAGTAAGTCATAAAATTATAAGAATCAGACATATAAATTGAAGCTTAATGTTTGCAAGAGAGGAGGATCTCTACTTGCGTTAAATGAGGCTGAATCTGACGGCGACGGCTAAGCGGCGCAAGCAAAAATAGAAATCCTAATTCGAACCTGTTTAAACACAAACATAATTGATATATGACATAAAGGGAATTCATACGCCAGTACGGACAATTTATTCAACACGTAACTTTGATCAAGAACGGGTCTAGAGATTTACCTCCCTCAAGAGTGAGGGGAGAAGAAACTATCACGCGGAAACAGAGACTTGACGACGCTTTGGTTGCGGAAACCCTAAATCAGAGAGGACTTGGAGAGATTCTAACACTTGTATCGAGGAGTGGCGCCGGAGATCACAAATAAGTCGGGATTAGATGAGTACAAGATGGCACAAATACGGATCACAATAAATACGAAATTTGAGGCACAATGAAATCCAAAATAAATACAAGGAAAAATCTGAAAAAGAGAGGGGAAAGAGGAAATCCTTACCCAAGGAGGCCAGATCCGAGCCCGAGGAGGAGAAAGAAGGGAACCCTAGGAACTCTCCTTGCAAAAATCTGTCAAATCGGAAAGGAAGAGGGCTGTTGTCGGCCCTAGTTGAAAGAAGAAGCAGAGGGGGAGGAGGAGGGCTGCTGCCAGCCCCTTGGAGGAAGAAGAGGCTGCCAGCCCTTGAGGAGGAGGCTGAGGCTGTCAGCTTGAGCAGGAGGAGGCGCAGGAGGCGGCGAGCGGCGGCGGCTAGCAGGAGGGAGGCGTCGTCGGCTGGAAGCAGAAACGGGAGCAGGAGGCTGCACGCTAGAGGCGCACCGAACGGGAGACGGGTTGCGGCTTGAGGGAAATAGAGGGGAGCGGGATCCCTAGCCGAAATAGCTTTGCGGGAACTAGCGTGCGGGGAATTTAACGGGGCTGGGCTGGGGTGCGGCTAGAGGGATTAAAAGGGGAAATAATAATTGGTTTATTATTATTATTATTAGATTTTAAGGGTTGTTACAGTGTCAACACACATCGCCCGATAAGACGCCTCACCAATGGGGATATCAAGACCGCGGGATTTGGACTAGCTAAAGATCTCCTCGCTGAAGATTTGCAATGAGAATGACGATTGTTGTTAAATGTTTTGGAGTTGAGTCAATATATGGAATTGTGGTGGTGGGTGTTGGTATTCAAGCGGGTTAGGGCATTGAGTGAGGTCTACAGTCATCGTTGGGAAGGGAACGAAAGACATTATGGTAGCCATGGTAGGCATGCAAGGATGTGCCGTGCCTAGGGCTGTTCGCAAACTAAATAGTTCATGAATAATTCAGGAATCGGTTCATGAAGATTCGATCACAATTCGTATCTTTTGAATTCGAATCCAGAATTCGAATCCAAATTTGGACTCAAATGGTATTCGAATATGAATCAGAATCCAAATAATATTATCTCTATTAAAAGGATTCACGAATAGTAAAATAATATAATTGAAAAAACTTTATATAACAAATTAAACTCATCATAAGCTATAATATAAGTTTTTATACAAATTAAACTTCTTCAAGCTCCAATCCGAATTTGAATCTAAATTCGAATCTTAGACTTCGGGGCGAATCCAAATTCAAATATTCAAACGAATCCGAATCCGAATATCTGCATTCTATCCCAATTTTGGATTCGATTAATGTATGAACAATTCATGAATCGATTCGATAAAAATTCATATTTTTTTGAATTCAAATCCGAATTTGAATTCAAATTTGGATTCGAGTGATATTCTAGTCTGAATCCGAATAAAATTATCTCTGTTAAAATGATTCACGAATAGTAGAAAATATATATTTGAATAAATTTTATATAACAAATTATACTCTTCGTAAGCCTTATTATAAGTTTTATATACAAATTAAACTTCTTAAAACTCGAATTTGAATTCGAATCCAAGATTTCGGGACGAATCCGAATTCAAATATTTGAACGAATCCGAATCTGAATCTCTGCATTCTATCCAAATTTTGGATTCGATTAATGTGCGAACAATTCAGGAATCGATTCGTGAGGATTCGATTAAAATTCGTATTTTTTCATTTCAAATCCGGATTTGAATCCAAATTCAAATTCGAGTGGTATTCGAATCTGAATCCGAATAATATTATCTATGTTAAAAGAATTCACGAATAGTTCGTGAATAGCAGAAAAATATAATTGAATCAATTTTATATAACAAATTAAACTCCTCGTAAGACTTAATATAAGTTTTATATACAAATTAAACTTCTTCAAGCTCGAATTCGAATCCAATATTTCGGGACGAATCCGAATTCAAATATTCAAACAAATATGGATCTGAATCTTTGTATTCTATCCCAATTCGATTTGGTTCCTGAACACCCCTAGTTGTGCCGCTGATGAGAATGGAGCCAAAGAGGAGCATCGATGTTGTCGTGGAAGTGATAGACGCCATCGCCATCTGCATGGCTACCGGCGGGAGGGGTGGTTGTGGCTCTCTGCAAGATAGGTAGGTACCAAGATGGAGCTGTCTTCAAAGCACTTTTGTACTTGTAGTTGTAATTAAGTGAATCAGTTTATTCCATTAATCAAGAAGAAAGACCGAACAATTGTATGCCCTAATTAGCTAAGCATGTTGCTAGAAATTAATGACCTGGTGGTTCTCATGAACCGTGGTTACCCAAAGCTCTCTAATTAGAAGTTAACGTTATTTATTTAGTTCAAAATTAATAACCTGCTAAGCAGACCAAGGCCATCTTACAACAGAAGTAAAAGTGAGGGTCCCTTCCCTTCTACCCATATTTTTGCCATTGACATCCATCCAATATCTTTAATTAGAAGGAGAAACAATTAATAAGCCGCCTCAGTAAATAAATTAAAATGACAAATTAAGATTAATCCAACAAATAATGCATAAATTAAGTTAATCTGTATGATTACCATTCGTGCTTGTGATTGGTCCCGAACGAAGATGCGGACCTTGCTCGTGAAGGAGTCTGCTTCAAAGAGTTAGCTCAGTAACTAGTCTAGTTAGATTACCTTTCCTCTCTTCCCGGCTTTCCAGGATTTCATCTTGCTACTAGAGAAAACCGAATGAGCACACAAAGCAAACGAAGAATAGGTGAGCGATAGCGAAGGAGGTGCGCTTCAAAATTAATGACCTGCTAAGCATCTCAAGGCCATCGTACAACGGTAGTAAAAGCGAGGGTGCCTTCCCTACTGCCCATATTTTCGCCATTGACATCCATCCAGTATCTTTAATTAGAAGGAGAAACAATTAATAAACCACCTCAGTGAATAAATTAAAATGGCAAATTAAGATTAATCCAACAAATAATGCATGAATTAAGTTAATTTGTATGATTACCGTTGGTGCATGTGATCGGTCCCGAGCGAAGACGTGGACCTTGCTCATGAAGGAGTGTTCCTGGGTTGCTCGACCATCTTGGATGCAGCACTGTCGCTGCTCTTGCCAACTACGGACATAGCCATGTCGGAATTCGTGGACAACGGCACGATAGGCATTCCTGACGCTGATTTCCCGCTTCTCGAACATATCGTCATATTCACCAAATTGTGCAGTGTCATTGTTGTGTTGGCTTTTCTGCTGCATCAATGCTTTGACCTGCATCCGTAGTGAGTTGTGGTTGCTGATTTGGTTTACTATTCCGCTTAGCTTCGGGTTCTCCTCTGCTATCCTCCCCAGCCCTGCCCGCATCGCTTCAACCTGAGCTTGCACCATTAACAGGGTGTTGGCCATCGACTGATCCCTTTAGATGATGCAGAGCCTCAAAGCAGTCTGCCAACGGATTCATAGTAGAAGCGAGTGTTAAACAACATGTGCAAATTTAACAGTATATGGATGAAGTACTTGCAATTAATTGTACCAACATTAACGGTTAGATCATCTCCCTTGTTCATGAAACAGATTGTATGGGCTTCCTGGTGTATTTTCTCTCTCAAAAACAAGTCCATCGTCTCGCCGAGGGCGGGTGCAGCAGTCTCCTCATGTGGTGATGGTGGGGGCGCGGCCTCGAGGCAATCAAGCATGCTTGGAAACTCAAGGCTAGTGGGATATCCTTCACTATAATAAAATTAAGTGAGGTTCTTCTAATGAAGAGGGTTCAGAGCGCGCAGGACAGAACTGTCCATGCATCCTGCAAGCATTGAGTTTCCAAGCATGTGTGATCGCCTCGTGGCCGCGCCCCCACCATCACCACATGAGGAGAATGTTGCACCCTCCCTCGGTGAGGCGATGGATTTGTTTTCGAGCGAGGAAATACACATGGAAGCCCATACAATCAGTTTCGTCAATGGGGGAGATGACCTCGCCATTAATGTTTGTAAATTAATTGCAAATACTTCATCCATATATTGTTAAATTTGAACATGTTGGCTGACACTTTTACACTGAATCTGTTGGCAGACTGCTTTGAGGCTCTGCATCGTCGAAAGCGACAGATCAATGGACAACACCCTCTTAATGGTGCAAGCTCAGGTTGAAGTGATGCGGGCAAGGCTAAGGAGGATAGCCGAGGAACCGGAAGCTAATCGAAATAGTAAACCAAATCAACAGCAACTACAACTCACTACAGATGCAGGTCATGAAAGCATTGATGCAGCAGCAAAGCCTATCATGTCGCCGTCCACAAATTTGGAAAACATGACGATCTGTTGGAGAAGAGGGAATCAATGACCGAGGAACACCTATCATGTCGCCGTCCACAAATTCCGAGATGGCTATGTTCGAATTTGGCGAGGGTACAAGTTGCGGTGTTGTGTCCAGGATGGTCGAACAACCCTAGGAGCAGTCCATCACGAGCAAGGTCCGCATCTCCGTACGGGCCCGATCGCAAGCTCCAACGGAATCTTCCACTGTTGCTCACTTCTCCAAGGTGCAACACCCAACTAGATCCAAAACTTTGATTTCTGAGGCAGTCGAGGAAGCACAAAGAACATGAACTTCACATGATGGCTGAAATGATAAGTGCGGAAAATATAAGAGTTTGAGTGAAGAAGATGAATGCAAGTTTTGATGTATAAGCTCGTACCTTTGGAAGTCTATTTATAGGAAAACTATTTTGAGTATTTCTGTAACACAAAATCTATAATATTAATAACAATATATGATATTAATTACAATATTAAATCATTAATAACAGTATATAATATCAATAACAATATTAAATTCATCAATAACAATATATATTATTAATAACATTATTAAAATCATTAACGAGAACAAAATCTTATCATTAATAACAATAAAATGTATTAATTCTATATAAAACCATTAATAACTAAATTCATGAATGTTGCACTCGTTATTCATATCCCATTACTGCATGCACACGATTAATAGTTTTCCTATTGATGAGTTGCACAAAATGTGAAATTTCACTCCTAAATATTTTAATCTCGATTTTTGATCTTTTATTTTATCATCAGCCAGTCTTGAGATTAATTGAAATTTTTATGCTTTGATTTTGCTCCCGCTTCTTGGTGTAACCACTATTTTATCTCTCTTTGAGGGAAAAACAGGTTTTTTGCTTAGTTAAGAATGTGAAGTTACGGAGTCGCTGCTAAAATTTGAACCCTATATCTATATTATATTAAAGGGAAAAATACTTAGTGAAACATTCAATTTTTTTATTTTATCCCTCTTTATTACAAAATTTCTAATTTCTTTAATTTGTGTTTTTTTTAAATTTTATAAAATGTGCTCTCATATAGTCAAAATATCTTACCTACAATAAAAAATGTGCTTTCTCTGGTGCTCGCAAGCCCCATGCATTTGAAAAAATGAGTGAAAAGGGAAAACACTCTGTGAAACATTCAAATTTCAAATTTACTGCTCTTTATTACAAAATTTTCAATTTCTTTAATTCATGTTTTTTCATTAATTTTAAAAAATGTGTTCTCATATAGTCAATGACATTTACCTACAATAAAAAATGTGTTGTTCTCGCCGCTCACAAACCCTCGTGCACACAGAAAAAATGAGCAATGAGCGAAATATATTGCTCATGTGTTTGCGAGCGGCGGGAGCGTCGTCGTGCCGGGGCAATGCCGTGGCCGGAGTATTATCGCGCGGGGCACTGAGGCTCCCTTGCATTGTCGCTGTCGGCGTACTGTCGCGGTTCGCCGTAGGGCGGAGCCCCGTGCCTGGCACTCGCGCGTATACATATATATATACATATATATATATATATCCTCACTCCTTTGCATAATCATGAACAACCAATGATATCATGATAATTTTATACTTTTGTTTGGTCCCTAAAATAGTGAACTCTTGTTGTTGTTAATGACACCGCTCTTTTGGCTAGTCGCACCGCTTTATTAAATGCACCACATTTTCTCATGTTTTGTTAAAGACACCTAAAATTGTTAATTGCACCGCAGTAGTGTTAAAAGCACCACAACTTGAATTTCAATAAAAAGGAAAATCATAGAACTGCATCATAAATTTTAGCAAAAAAGACATTGTTGTAAACAAAAAGTCATTAATTTTGTCCTCCTTGATCGTCATGGTCTTCATATTCCTATAAAAATAAAAAATAAATCAAAATCAACATCAAGTAAAAATGTAATTTTGAAAATGAAAATAACACAAAATAATGGTTGCTCACAATTATAAAAAATAATGAATAAAATTGAACTTGAAACACCAACAATCGCACATTTCACAACAATCACACATTTCATAACAATCCAAAACTTTAAAAAATTGAATCCAACAACAAGATATTCAACCGAAAAAATGATTACCGCGCATAATTCTTTCATGAATGCAGTGGATATGAACTTTAGTTCGTGACTGGTTTCCATGAGATGAGGATCATGGGAGCAAAGGAGGTGGAAAACTTTTTGTGGAGCACATCACTTCAACGTTGAGTAGATCTCCATACGCGGAGATACTTTTGCTGAGTCTCTCGCCAACATCCTTTCCGGCCTCGAGCCCTACATGCTCAGTTCCTTACTCCGGCTTATGGTGGATCCGGCGAGCCTGAGGTCGCAATAAACTCGGTTTTCAAGCTAGTGCGGTGCGAGTTAGTGCGGTGTCGTTAGTGTTTTTGGGAGAGTAATTTTTTAAGGTTAAATTTGGATAAATTGCGGTGCGACTAGTCAAAACTGCGATTCCTTTAACAACTCCCTTAAATTATATGCAATTTGTGTAGATGACAGTTCTTTTGGTGGGCGGTCATTTTACCCAAACAGACCATCGCCGATTGTGGAGTTTCGGACCTCCAATCGAGAAACTCTATCTGCTAGCAAACTTGTAGCGACTAGATGTAACTTCCCTTAAATTTTCATCGAGTTTCGAGAACACCCATTTTTTCCTGCGAGGCAACCCTCGTTGGCGTCCCGAATAGAGAAAACATAATCGAGATACCATGATCTGCCTGGGAGGGCATATTTGTCCAAGCATCAAAATTGGCAATCCACGGAGAGCGAGATTACCTACTTTAGATTTAAACAAGTTACTTTTACAAATAAATAAAGTTTAATTTTTAAGTTAAAGGCGTACTATTTTTATATCATAGTTTGTAGTAAAGCATGCTCTAAGTATAAAATAAATAAATTTACTCAAATAGAATGTCCACACTAAACCACTACTAGATTGGATATTCAGACTTATGGTAGTTACATTCATCTATTCAAAAATAATATATCACAATTTATTATTGTACGACACGGATGCCCGATACAATTTTAGGTTCGGCGAGTACCAAAAGAGGGTTCGACGAGTACACCCACAGGTGTTTGGCCTATAAAAGGCCAGGACTGGCTGGAAATTTGGCAGGAGGCTAAACGCAAAAAACAAGAGAGCACCAGAGGAAGAGATTACGAGTACCTGAGGCAGAGATTGCGAGTACCTGAGGTAGAGGATCCAAGTACCTGAGGCAGAGGATCCAAGTACCTAAAAATTAAGAGAAAAATAATCTCAATTGGCGAGAGCAAGCTCAATCGTCGAGAGTGCTACGAGAGGAGTGAACATATCTCTGCGCCATGTTAGAATGATAGAGAGTAAAAAGTTTGAATGTTTTATTCATCCCTTGAAGATTTATAAATCGGTAAAGAGAGGGTAACTAATTTACAATGTGGAGATATAGACTAAAGAGAAGATATCGGGCTTTCATAATTGGTTTTACATTATGAACTTCACATTATGGGTTTTGTACATAAAAGGACATTCTATTCAACAAGTGTATTGTTGTGGTCGGTGTACTGCCGCAACCACACACGGGCCCCCCCGTGCACCATCGCTCGTGTGTGTTTATACATGCTTTTAAAATAATAGTAAGTATTGTTGTATACTATCTTTATAAAAGACATATATATGATATGCTTAATTTGTTAACTTTAATTGGAATAACTTTAACATTATACCTCCTTCGATAAAGTATTATAGTTAGAGTTTATACATCAAAACAATTCATTCATTTTTCACTCAAACTTTCTCTCTCCATTTGCTTGAGGGAATGGTTCGACCATTCCCCAGATAGCGAATGATCATGGGGCCATGATCGAACGAAGTTGTCGAGCGGGCTGATGCTGGAGTGGGGGCATAAAGCTGACACTTTTGACACTTCTTCGAGAACAACTCTGCATCCTTCCTGATAGTCGGCCAGAAATATCCTTGCCTATGAATTTTTTGTTCGAGAGTGCGAGTCTCAGAGTGACTTCCGCACTCTTCAGAGTGAATCTCTTATAAGATACATGAAATTTCAGCCTTCATTGCGCATCTGGCCAGAGGTCCAGAGATGGTCTTCTGGTACAACTTTCCATCATGGATCAAGTATTAAGGTGCTTTGTATCGAAACTTCCTCATGCCCTCTACCTCTGCTGGGAACTGCCTTGTAGAAAGAAAAGTGATGAACGAGCTGATCTAAGCCACTTGCTGCTCAATCTCCATCAACTCTCCTCCCTCTATGGATGGTTGAAACAATTCAGTTGTCGTGCCCACGACACTCTGGTCGTATTTTTCCAATCGATCGGCTGCGAAATTCTCTTCCCTTGTTACATGCTGAACGAAGAAAGATCTGAACGATCCGATCAACCATTTCACCTTCACCAAATACTAATGCAAAGTAGTTACCCTCACTTCAAACTCTCTGTGGATCTGGGACGCCACTACCAATGAGTCGGTATGCTCCATGAGGTCCTGGACTCCCAATTCCTTTGCTAGGCGAAGGCTTGCTATTATAGCCTCATACTCTACCTGATTATTTGTGACGACGAAAATGATCTCAACTGCCTGCTCGATCTTCCTTCCTTGTGGACTCATCAAAACAATGGCCACAACAAGAGAGTTTTTTTCCCGAGGCTCCATCGACAAGCATCTTCCAAGAAACTAAATCTGAGGGGATCTCCCCCGCCTCTGCCTCTATTGAGTAGTCAGCTAGAAACACTGTCATTGCTTGAGCTTTGACCGTCATTCGGGGCAGAAAGGAGATACCAAACTCACTAAGCTTCACCGACCACTTTGTTAACCGACCCGAGCGTTCTACCACATCCATGATATTTCACAGAGGATGATCCGTTACAACGCAAATATAATGCGCTTGAAAATACGGTCTGAGCTTCCGGGCTGAGATAAATAAAGTGAAGGCCAGCTTCTCGAGGATTGGGTACCATATCTCTGCCTTTCACAAGACTCTGCTCATATAGTAGATCGGGAGTTGCCCTTTCCCCTCTTCTCTTACAAGAACCGAACTTACCGCTTCTGCCTCTACTCCTAGATAGAGAAAGAAGTCTTCTCCTTCCCTTGGCCCTTGCATTAATGGCGCTCGTGTCAGCTGACACTTCAGGTTCTCAGAAGCCTCCTTGCACTCCTCCGTCCATTCAAACTTTTGATTTCTCCGAAGAGTTTTAAAAAACGAGGAGCACTTCTCCACTGCTTTTGACAGGAACCACCTCAAGCCAGCCAACCTTTTGGTTAAACGTTGAACTTCCTTGGTGTTTTTTGGCGACGCCATCTCCGTAATTGTCTTCACTTTGTCAGGATTGGTCTCCACTCCTGCCGGAGTGAGAGTATGCCACAAGAACTTTCTTTTTTCTGCCCCGGAAACACACTTCCCTGGTTGAGCCTCATCTTAAACTTCCGAAGTGTTGCAAAAGTCTCCACTAGATCTTCTACATGCTACTGAATTCCCTTACTCTTCACCAGGAGATCATCCACATGTACTTATAGGTTCCGCCCCTTCTGCTCCTTGAAGACGTGATCCATCATCCGCTGATATGCAGCTCCCGTGTTCTTCAACCCAAAGGGCATGATTTTGTAGCTATAACACTCGTCGTTTGTGATGAAGGAGACATCACGATGGTTAGGGGGATGCATTCTGATCTGGTGGTACCCTGAAAACACATCAAGAAAACTCATAACAGGAAAAATGATGGCTGAGTCAACTAGCGCATCGATTCGAGGCGAGGGATAACAATCCTTCAGACAAGCTTTATTAAGTAGTGAGAAATCAATACACATTCTTCATTTCCCTCCGAACTTTTTCACCATTACAACATTGGTGACCTAACCTGGATACTGGATCTCCGACATAAACGTTGCCTCGAGCAACTTTTGAACTTCTTCTCTGATGGGCTTCACCAGAGTAGTGCCTATCACCCTCTTCTTTTGCTGGATGGGGTGTACCCCTAGATCGAGGTGGAGGTGATGGCACGCCACATCGGCATCAATACCTGGTATCTCCGCGACACTCCAGGCAAAGTCGTCGACGTTCTCCTGTAGACACGTCATGATCTTCATCTTCTCTGTATCCTTTTTCCCTCCACTGACCTTCAAGCTCCCGGGCATCCCGCCCACGGTCACCACCTCCACCTCTTCCACTTCTTCCGCCACTTGTAAGCATGTCATCTCCTCCAACATCTTGTCTACCTCCTCGACTTCCTCCACCCAGTCGATGGTGTTACCTACATTTAAGTAGCACTCCCGAGCAACCTTTGGTCACTCCGGATCCTGATTTGTACCCCTCCCTAATTGTACTTCAAACATTGATGGAAAGAGGAAGGTACAGACTGGTAGGCACTGATAAGCGGTCTTCCAAAGATTGCGTTGTAGCTGCTCGAAGTCTCAACGATAACAAAACGACAGTTCTTCGAGGTGCCCCCAATGGTCACCAATAACTCTACCCCTCCTACTTCTTTTCTCTCTCCCGAGAAACCAAACAGCGGGCCATCTGAAGTTGTCACCCTCTTCTCCTTCACTTCCATCACATCAAATGTCTTCTTGAAGATGACGTTAACAAAACTTTCGTTATCCACAGGGATCCGAGAAACTATGAATTTTTCGATCGCTGACTGGATGACGACAACATCGTGAAAGGGGTTCTCATTTCCCAACATATCTTCCTCTGAAAAAGTGGTCTTTCCCACCGGGGGAGGCATTTGGGAGGTCAAAGCAACATTCTGATGATTGATGACATGGAGACTTCTCTTTCGGGATGCTCTCACTCCGGCTCCCCTGTGGATGACGTCGATCCCTCCACATGTCCCAACATCCACCCTATCTTCACACCTTCTCTGGCTCTGGGCCCGAACCACCTTCCCTTCTTCCAGAACTCTCATGGGGCTCTCCTTTCTCTTTCTCTTCTCCAAGCTTCCAGGAACTCCGTACAAGTGGCGGTGGTATGTCCCTCCTCTTTATGCAGCTCACAGTAGAGGGGATTTCCTTCCAGGAGCTCCAAGCAACCACTCGTTCCTTTCTTAGATGTTGATTTCTCCTCTGATTCTTATTTCCTTGCCTTATTTTTGTCATTGCCTCCCTGGGAGGGAATCTATTCTGCCTCCCGCCCCCCTGATGCCTCTTCGGTGGATTGAAGCGAGCTTGGCTTTATGGGGACAAACGTCTCCCTAGTCTCATTTGATGAGGTCTTCTCGCTGGCCTCCACGATGGTCTGTTCATCGGGACCTGAAACCTACTATTCGGCCCCCGATTCTCCAGAGCCACGAATGAACTCCTCTCATCTTGCCTCCTCAACTCTTCCTACCTCCTCAGTTTTTTCTTTCTTTGTTCCTACTTTCTCCCTTTCTCGGGGGTCTTGACTTCCTCTGCCTGGGTCAGCCTTGTAAGCTTGGCCAGAAAACTGCAATTAGTTGCTTCTCCCTGGATGAACCGACTCGCCCGGTCAATCAAATCTTCAAAAGAAACTGGAGGATCCCTGCTTACTTCCAGCTTAAAGAGGCCCTCTTGTAAGCCGAAGGTAAGCTTGGCCCCTTCTTCCTCTTCTTCAAAGTTGCAAAACGTAACATCAACCCTCGACGCAAATCTTCAAAGCAGTAAATGGAACCTACTGACAACTGATGTAACTAGTCTCTTGCCTTCCCCTTGAAGGTGATAACAAATAACCCGCATTTAAAATCGTTCGTCATCGTTCGTATAGAAACTACATCCTCGAACCATTGCAGTTGCTGGATTGAATCGTCTTTTCTCGTGTGGTAACTCAGAGTGGGTTCTCTGAACCCTTCGGGGACTGGGGCCAACAAGACTTCCTCACAAAAGGGACTACCTCCCCTCAAACTCGCAAGTTGGTGGGTGGATACTTGCCCCCAGCTCACCGACGTGATTACCAGGGGAACTCGCCAGGAGAACTCACGACTACACATGTCGCTCAGGCTCTTCATGGGTGATTTCCTTGCCTGGTCTCCTGGACGGCTCGCCATCTTCAGAATTAGTAACACGGTGAGGCGAGGTCATTGTGACCTCGGCGCGAGGAGCGAACAGAGCTCGCAAAGTGTCTTCCATCCTCCGGCTGAAGTCCGCAAAATCTGCCCGCGTCACAAACTTGCCTCTGCTCGTGAGTTGCTGACGTCGATCTCCTGCTCGCCATTTTGAACCATGTCGCCTTTCTACAAGAATTTCCTCCTCTGGCTATGGTTCACGCTCACCGCACCAAAAGTGTTGGAACTAGGAAACTAGTTCACAAAAGTTCGGACCAATGGGTAGCCCAAGATTACTAATCATGCGGTCTAGCTCCACAAATCTAAGGTGGGAGTAAGAGAGAGAAATGAATTTATCTACAAACATGACCTGAGTACTGTAGCGAGAAGGTCCTGCCACATACCCAGAAGTCTAAAAGAACTTCCCCACCAAAGCCAAAAGCTGATCTAGGTACGAGGAAGACACGAACTTGAAGAGTAAAAAATTGTTGGGGGGGGGGGGGGGGGGGGGGGGGGGGGGGGGGGGGGGGGGTCTCAACCTATCATTCATGGTACCCATGATATCCTATTTATAGACAAACTGGGGGGGGGGGGGGGGGGGTATCGATCTACGAATATCCGCCGCCGCGAAATACCTGACCCGTCCAACGAGTGAGAGAACCTCAGCGAGATGAAGAGTACTGCTAAAGCGGGTCTCGCTAGTGAAGGACTGATCTTCAGAAATCATTTGGCCGAGTAGTTGAGGGACTTGTCTGTAAGCGACTATAGGAGGATACTCGCCTAAAGGCGAGTATGAGCAGATTCTTGCTTGTGGCGAGTATTAAAAAAACTCATCTTTTTTGCGATTTGGAGCTAATGCTCGCCTCGTGGCGAGTACCATAGAGTACTCGCCTACGTGGCAAGGAAGTTGGAATACTCGCCCTCATGATTGCTTCTGATTATCCTGACTGAGGCTTCTTTTGGCTTCGTCAAAGACTTGTTTTGCTTACGTGGTCGGGGTGAGCCCACTCTCGGCGAATATGTGTTGTACAATTAGGTTAGGGGAGTTATTGACTATGATGAAGAAGATAAAGGGGGTTATACACATATTTCTAAAAATTAGGGGGTTATTGACTATGTTAGGAAAGATAAGGGGAGTCACTCCCTAGCCCGGTAAGCTTGAGTTAATGAGGCGAGAACAATAATGTGATTTTAGATCTTTTACAGGTACAACGATCAAGTGCAAGAAATAAACATATTTTATGGATATTTCACAGTTTACAAGTACAACTTGCCACACATACATATATATTTTTTGCTTTTACATTTTTACATGCTACATGATATAAAGTAGTCTTCTTCACTGCGCTCTGTCACTCGCATCTTCGTAGGTACCTAAAAACATTTTGGAGGATGGTGAGCATCTTTGCTTTCTTAGTTTCTTACCTCTCGAAGAATAACACAATATTTATATAATGCACAATATAAAAGTAGAGTAATGTAACGAAAGCAACAAACAAGATATATAAACGCATCATCATATAATTGTCTTTTTTTTCAAATATATTTTTTATATAGAAAATAATTCATTTATTAGTTAGTACTTACCGTACGCCGTTTGGCCTAACCGAAGGCTATCTGCAGATAGTGAATTCGCTCTATAATATGTCCGATTTCGAGCCAGAATTGCTCAAATAAGACCACAATACAGTCTCCTGATTACCTCGGACGAGCCAAAATGCTCTTTAAACAACAATACTGTCTTCCGATTTCCCCGGACGAGCCAAGATGCTCTTAAAACCACAATACAGTTTTCCAATTTGCAAGTGGTTAAACCCGCCATAAAGGAGCGCTACTCCCAAAATGAGTCAAATACTTGGCTAACATACTAGTGTATATCACCACACATCATATAATATTTTCCATAGTATTGGTCATATTGTAGCGGGGCATCTTGAATTATCTTTATTGGTCGCAAACCGATCAATTATTATTTGAGGATCAAGCTTGTGACAAAAAGACCCCATTAACCTGATTTAATAATAATATCAGTCAGATCCCACGATAATTCCACATACGTCATTATTTTCCATCACCATAATAATTTTTATAATATTGTGCATAATTCATCGACACATCTCGAATTATCGACATTGGTTGCACACCGATCAAGATCAACCTAGTCGTAATGACCCCACTTGACTGATTTAATAGTATCAGTTGGATTCCACGATAATTTCAACTTGCGTGAATACTTTTCCCGAATTGACATACCATTTTTTGTGTTATTAATATGAATGCAGTCTAAAACTCGGGGCATCATCATCACTTGATCACAAGTGACTCGTCCCTTCGTCATGCCTAGCGGATTTTCATAATTATTTCGGTAGAATTTATGTATAAATATCACCGGCAAAAGCTACACAAAATAATAACTAGCGTAATCATAAATGCTGCAATATTTTCCACATACTTGGATCTTCGCGCTCCAAAATTTGAGCTCCAAATTTCTTCTTAGCAAAGTCGGCACCTCGACGGAAATTCAGCAGTACTTCGGCAATTCGATGACAATTAATTGCGAGTCAGCATAAAAATACTATTTCGGCGCTGCTTTCGCAGCACCTAGGAAGACTTCGACGACTTACAACAACTGCTACCAAGCTAGTATTCAAATGACCCCCTTCGAGGCTTTATATGGTAGGAAGTGCCATATCCCCTTGGCTTGGTCGTAAACGGGTGACACGAAGCTGTTTAAGCGTGTAAGGATGTCAAAGAGGCAAATATGACGATTCGGGCGATATGCGAAAGATTGATAATTGTCTAGGATAGAAATGCAAAGTACTATAATATCAAGCATTGGAACATAGAGTTCACCACAGGTGACCGAGTTTATATAAAGATCAAACCGTTCAAGGGAGTATCAAGGATCCGACCCTTGAAAAAGCTAAGTTTGAGGTACTTAGGACTGTTCGAGATCATGGAGCGCATTCCGGCCTTCGTTTCACCAAATTCCTTTACTTTTTTTGTCTAAACTACACTTTTTTCATACGAGTCCTGATTTTGACAAAAAATATTGATTCTTATGGTTTTCGACATTCTAAGTCTACTGACGGACTTAGTTTCTCGAAATTCGCGTTGAGTGCACCGAAATTCGCATAGGTTGCATCGAAAATCACACCTTTTCTAACGAACTTCGATTTTTGGCAAAGATATGTCGATCACTATGTAAATCGATGGTCTGAGTATATTGGCAGACTTCATTTCTCGAATTTGTGTCATTTGCACCAAAAATTGTATTTTTGTCTTCTTCTAAGGATCTCTGATTTTAGTAAATAATATGTTGATTATTAGGTTTTTCGACCTTCTGAGCATAAACGTGGGCTTCGTTTTCTGAAATTCGCTCTGTTTGGTACTTTTACTGCCCGAACCTTATTTTTGCATCTTTTATTATGGACATATTTATCGATCCATAATCAACACTAATTATTGCATATTTTGATTAAATATGTACATGATCTTACAATGAGGGTTATACACCTATTTTTAAAGATAAGAGAGATTATTGACTATGATAAAAATAAGGGGTATCAACAATTTACTCAATATATAATTGGATCAAAAAAACTAATAAACAAGAAAATGAAAATATCTTCTATAACAATATATAGTATTTTTGGCGTTAACCCCGTCAACAAAAATCGGTGCCGCCCAATTTTACTCTAGCCTAATCCCTCACAGTGAGGAAGTTGCCCTCCCGACCTTCTTTCTTCCTCCCCTCAACTTGTCGAGAAATTTTTGGAACCGGACTCCGTTTCTAAATCTAAAACTGGGTGAAATATTAGCGCGACACGTGTCACAATCTTGAAAGCACAGTAAATTTCAGCGATTTCCTTGTCTAAAGCGCGGGAATGCGATTTTCTTCTCTAAATTTCAGCGAAATGATCTCCCAGGAGACCCAAAATGATCTCCCGAGAGACCCAAAATGATCTCCCGGTAGACCCAAAATGATCTGCTAGGAGACCCAAAATGATCTCCCAGGAGATCGACAATGAAACCTGCGATAAAATAACATAATATTAGTGGCCTTCCGAGATGACACCGCGTGTCGAGGCGCCACGCGTCACGCTGTTGTTTCGCCCAGTTCTAGATTTAGAAACAAAGCCCGATTCCAAAAATTTTGCCAACTTGTCGTCGAGTGAGTCCTCTTTAGGAAGTTGCCCTCCAGGGATTCCTTCTTCCTTCCGTCCAACCATCAAAAAAATTCCGTCCAGGTTCACGTCCCAAGAATTTTCGCCAATCATCCGGGGAGTTGGCGGAAGGGAGTTTCCATCCAGGCAGTCGCCAGCCAGGGTCTCACCACACAATATCTCGACGGCTAACGACCCACCGACCATGGACTCACCGACCAAGCTTCCTCCTTCGCAAGATCTGGTAAAATCTCTACCTTCCTCTATCCCCATCTCAACGCTTCTCATAAATTATACTCCTAGGCACTGTTTTGCGGGGATGATCCACCGCGGTCGCGTGAATGACACCGTCCGGTCACAACCGCGCGTCACTTGGCGGTGTCGCGGCTTGGCGGAGGGGATCAACCCAGCCCACGAAATCCACGACCAAACTATCCCTGAGTGTAAGTGATAGGTTATATTTATCAAATATCTGTGGTTTTTAATCGTTTTCACACATTTGATTTCGAAGTGCTCATTTTTCTGTGTTCAATCTCATTATAATGCGTAATTACTAAATGTTTAGTAGATTTTAACTTGACAAATGTATCCAGGAGTATTTTGGATGAGAAAAAGATATTTTTGACAAGATTTCATTCTACACGGCTCATCACACTGCTTACAACACGACCGTGTCCAGACACACGATATCTACACAGCTGGGTACTTTGCCGTGTTGGGGAAATGTTATGGGTCTTATTATTATTATTATTTATTTCCATATATGCATTTATTATGTCATAAGTGCCGCGTCCTTATATGACGCATGATTTGTGTCGTGTCCTTTTTAGTCGTGTGTCCAAGTTTGTCGTTATTTCCTTTAGTGTTATTTCCTTTTTTGGTGCCGATTGTAAGTCCTATTTAAAGGACCTAGTGGGTCTTGTATCGGTATGCAAAGAAGGAAGTCTATTTCCCAAACCCTAAAGAGATCTTGGAAGCTCTCTCTCTCGAGCACGCCCCGCTTAGGCAGCCGCGGTCAAGACTCCGTAGTATCTCCGCCTCCGTCATCTCCACCTCCGGCTACTCTTCCGGCGACCTCCGAGTCGGACCATAACAACTTGGTATCAGAGGCTAGGTTATCCTCGACTCGTCTTTTCCATTGCTCCACACCGCCGGCCGCTGCTTACACACGCCATCATTGCTTCATCGACTTCACCGCTACGACCAACTCTGGACTTCCCATCCTACGCACCAGTTTGCGCAAGCCAGCGCACGCCCGGACCACGTCCCGACTCTAACCGTCGCTTAACAACCGAGGGTCGCATGCCTCTGTGGGTCTTCCACGATCAACCCGCGCAAGCACTCGCACGTCCGTCAGGATCGAAACCCGCTCGTCTCATCTCAACGTCGGGGTCATCGCTTGCAGCGCCTAGTTCCAGCGGCGATCCAGAACCCTGGACAGCGGGCCGGCTCATTTTCAGACGCAGGTTTCGACCGCTTGCAACGCCTAGTTCCAGCGGCGATCCGCACGCCTGTTTCCAGCGGCGATACAGACGCAGGTTTCGACGGAGCCCTGGCTCATTTTTCGCTGCCGCCGCGCCTTTGACCACGTCCCCGCCGAGTTCAGCATCAACGCACGCGTCGAACCCCACATCTTGTGCGTGTAACCCACGCTACAACTCCGATTGGCGACCCTCACGCACGCTGGTTCACAGGAAATTATTCACTTCTTAATTTGGGCCGTGAGATATGAGGGCCTTGAAATTAATCTCCAGCCATAATCAAGTGAATTGATTCCTCCAACTCATCACAGTTTCTGCGGGAAATTAACCAACATCAGTCCGCTGTTGATTGACAAGAAAAGAAACACCGCCTTTCCGCCTGGAGCCCAGTGCAAGGATACTTTATTTATGACAATTATTTCTGGGTAATTAATCATTTCTTGATTAATTAATTAATTATCATGGACCGCATGATGGCCTCTTGGGACGCACGCCTTCGGGATTTCGACGCACGTCGTCGGGACATTGACGCTCGTCGTCAGGACGACATGTCCACACTCCTCCACAAGCTTGATGATTTGATAGCCACCTACTCGCCAAAGTTTCCTCTGTCACTGCCACTGCCTCTCCTCATGCAGTCACCTTCTTCGCCCGCCGATAACGTACCACCACTCTCCGCGATGATTGCCCCTCCGCCATCATATCCTGTGGGGGTGCCGCCCCACCTTGGGCCGTCTTCGTCAGTCACTGTGGCCGACATCCCACGACTTCCCTTGTCGGCCCCTGCTTCGCCGGTACCTCCGGCTACCTCGCCGCCAGATCCGTTCCTCCTGCCGATCGTCGCTCCTTCAATCGTCTTGCCGTGCTGCGGAACACCGCTTCACCAGCCCCGTCAAAGACATTCCTTTCGCCGCCCATTTTTCTGACGGCGCAGTCGATACTCGCTGACATCCCTGCCACCGCGACGTGCTATCAGACATTGTTCTGGCGGGAGATCAAGATACCAGAAGACTCGGCCAACCACACAAAGTTCGAGCTTGAGGACAAACTCAATTTGAAGGCCGGGAGAGTTGTTATGGGTCTTATTATTATTATTATTTATTTCCATATATGCATTTATTATGTCATAAGAGCCGCGACCGTATATGACGCATGATTTGTGTCGTGTCCTTTTTAGTCGTGTGTCCAAGTTTGTCGTTATTTCCTTTAGTGTTATTTTCTTTTTGGTGTCGATTGTAAGTCCTATTTAAAGGACCTAGTGGGTCTTGTATCGGTATGCAAGGAAGAACGTCTATTTCCCAAACCCTAAAGAGATCTTGGAAGCTCTCTCTCTCGAGCACGCCCCGCTTAGGCAGCCGCAGTCAAGGCTCCGTAGTATCTCCGCCTCCGTCATCTCCACCTTCGGCTACTCTTCCGGCGACCTCCGAGTCGGACCATAACAGGAAATTTCAGCAACAAGAAGAGACATAGAGTCACGTCTATTTCACAAGGGCGTATGTACAAACGTGTACATGGACACGAATATTTCATACGGTTGGAAGACTTGCCGTGTTCAGGCATTTTCGGCAACAAAAAGAAGACAGAGAGAGTCACGGCTTGTTACACGACCGACATTCTACCCGTGTACAGATACACGGTCTGATACACATCCGTGTTCCCAACACGACCCACTTTTCAGACACGACTTTCTTCATAATTGTTTGCGTGCAATATACACGGCCGTGTGTCTGGCCGTTTACAACTTTTCCTACTAAATTTCAACCTGCTATAAAAGAAAATGTCTTCTCTTTACAAGAAAAGGAAGATCAGAATTGGGAGATTTTTCGGAGCATTTCGGAAGAGATTGGTTTGGAGATAACTTGTAATGTTCTTTTACTTTGATATGGATTTTTGTTATTGTTTAGAAATGATGTTGTGTAACTAATTCCTCTATATAGCTTTGGGATGTAAGAACCCTAGTATGATGTTTTATGCTATTTGATTTCTTTCTTTTCATTCTCTCAATCTATTACTCGATTTATTCATACAACTTAAATTCATCAAGTTTTATTTATCCGGAATTGTAATTCTTGTTTGATTTCATACTTTGAGATTGAGAAATCCTTGGCATGATAAGATCTAGTATGAATAAAGAGGATTGATCGTAAATCTAAAGATAGTTTGCGAAATTCTTCCAGTTTAAAGAAAAGGGTATATACAGTGGAAACCGCTCGATATATTAGATTAGATGCCCTAAACCGGGCAAACACATACATATATATAAGAGACATACACGTGACATACTGACATATCACGTGTGTTAGATAAATGCGAAAAATAAAGCGAATATTCAACTCTCCCCCTCAAGTTGGGAATATATATTGATCATTCCCAACTTGTCAGTATTGTCCTTGAAGTTGTCGCTGCATAGACCCTTGGTGAAGACATCAGCAAGCTGATCAAATGAGTTCACAAATGGAGTGCAAATATTCCCCTTGTCAAGGTGATCCTTGAAGAAGTGTCTGTCGACTTCCACATGTTTGGTTCTGTCATGCTGTACAGGATTGTGTGCAATATTGATAGCCGTCTTGTTGTCACAGTAGATCACAATAGGATTGTTCCCCTGAAGGCCTATATCACGAAGGATAGTCTTCAACCACAGTCCCTCACAAACTCCTTGGGCCATAGCCCTATATTCAGCTTTCGCACTTGAGCGAGCTACCACATTCTGCTTCTTGCTCTTCCATGAGACCAGGTTGCCTCCTACAAATGTGCAGTACCCAGTGGTAGACTTTCTGTCGTCTTGACTACCAGCCCAATCAGCATCTGTGAACACTTCAACTTCCAATGACTGACTGTTTTTGAACAGAATCCCACGCCCTGGTGCCTTCTTGAGAGATAACGCAACACCCTGAAGGTAGTCTGATGATGACGTATGGAGGGGGAGTGCATATACCTGCTTAGGACTCCCACAACATATGTGATGTCAGGGCGAGTATGGGACAAGTATATAAGCCGCCCAACCAGACGTTGGTGTTTTGAGGCATCCACTTTCTCCCCACTAATATCTGCATCAATTTTGTGATTAACCTCAATAGGGGTGTCCACGGGGGCACACCCATGCATCCCAGTCTCCTCAAGAAGATCAAGAGTATACTTCCTTTGGGAGATGAAGATACCACGTTGAGACCTCGCAACTTCAATTCCCAAGAAGTATTTCAGCTTTCCCAGGTCCTTGACTTCAAATTCTTTGCCTAGTTGTTTTTCAAGTGATTGATCTCTTCCAAGCAGTCTCCGGTGATGATGATGTCATCCACAAACACAATAAGAATAGAAACCTGAGCACCCTTCCTCTTGATAAAGAGAGTGTGATCAGCTTAACTTTGAGTGTATCCAAGTTGAAGCATGGTCTTGTAAAAACGTCCGAACCATGCTCTCGGAGACTGCTTCAGGCCGTACAGGGATTTAAGAAGGTGGCAGACCTTCCCCTTGGACCCTTTGATCACCGAGCCCGGGGGAATATCCATGTAGACTTCCCCTTCCAGATCACCATTCAAGAACGCATTCTTGATATCAAGCTGCAGTAGCTCCCATTTACGACTCGCAGCACAGGAGAGAAGCACGCGAATTGAGTTCATCTTTGCAACAGGAGCAAATGTCTCCTGGTAGTCAATGCCCTGAGCTTGGGTATATCCCTGAGCCACCAAACGAGCCTTGTACCGCTCCACCACTCCATCTTGATTTTGTTTAACTGTGATGACCCAACGGGATCCAACCGTTCGCTTCCCAGGAGGGAGACTAGCAAGCCGCCATGTCTTATTTTTATCCAAGGCACACATTTCCTCCTCCATTGGCTTTTTCCACTCAGGTATTTGAACAACCTCCTGCCAAGTCTTAGGGATCACAACAGATGAGAGAGAAGAGATAAAGGCTTTATGGGCCTGAGAGAGGTGATCATAACAAATGTAGTTGGCAATTGGGTGTTTGGTGCCACCCTTTTTACCTATAAGACGGGCAAGAGGAACATGGAGGTCTTCATCAGAATCTGGTGCAGAGTCAGTCACCGGCACTGGCGGAACATCCTCAGTCTGCACTTGCTCAACAGTCGTAGGACGATGGGAGTATGTGTTTAGTATAGGTGGAGCGGAGGTGGAAGGAACAAGAGCAGTGGAAGGAATAAGAGAAGCGGCAACGACACGAAGAAGATGATGGACAATAGGAAGAGGAGAATCAATGGTCTCGTCACCATTACCGTTCGTCTCCCCCTGACGAGGACCAAAGTACGACTCCCCCTCACGAAATGTAACATCCACAGTGTAATAGTTGCGACGAGTCGGAGGGTGATAACATCGATACCCTTTGGTGGTAGGAGAGTAACCAACAAAAACACACCGCAGGGAACGCGCATCGAGTTTATCACGATGCGGGGTATGGACGTGGACAAAACACACAGAGCCGAAGATACGAGGGGCAAGATGAGAAGTGTGGACAATGTGGTTTTTGGCAAGACACGAGAGGGGCGTATCAAACGAGAGGGCACGAGACGGAAGACGGTTGATGAGATGAGCAGCAGTGAGAACTGCATCACCCCAGTAGGATTTAGGAAGATGCATATCAAGGAGTAAACACCGGGCCACCTCCAGCAAGTGCCTATTCTTCCGTTCAGCCACCCCATTTTGAGTGGAAGTGTGGACGCATGTGGTTTGATGTATGATGCATGGTCGGCAAGATAGGCCCCAAAAGCACCCCGATCGTCATATTCCCCACCGTTATCACTACGAAACACACGTATTTTACCGCCAAATTGTTGGGTCACCAGCTTATGAAAAGTTTGAAAGCAAGAAAGCACATCACTTTTTCTTTTAAGCAAATAAAACCACGTAGTGCGGGAGTGACAATCAATAAACGTAACAAACCATTTATAGCCAGATAAAGATAACACCGGGGACGGACCCCAAACATCAGAGTGAATAACATCAAAAGGACATAAACTAGGAACAGATAAATGACTAGTACTCCGACATACATGTTTAGACTGTTCACACGCATCACAAGAGAATGACTGAATTAATTGATGAAAAATAGGAAATAGTTTAGTAAGATATAAAGGAGAAGGGTGGCCAAGGCGTTGATGCCAGCGTCGGATGTCATGAAGAGTCGGAGATCTGGTGGAAGTGAGAGCACTGGGAGAAGACTGGTTTAGCAAGTACAGTCCGCCAACATTCCTACCACTGCCAAGCGTCCGTCTCGTACCCAGATCTTGAAACACACAAATATCAGGAAAAAATGTCACAGAACAGTTTAAAGAGTTATTCAAATGACTAATAGCTACGAAACACGGATACTTAAAAATGCTTCGCGTATTGGCTCGAACGCGTATCGGATACGGGAAACGCCCGGAAACGCGCGGAAACGCGTTTCCGAAACGTTTCCTAACGTAGGAAATGCAATATTTAAATTAAATAAAAAAATTAATTGGGAAACTGTTATGAACTAGCAAGAAGAAAGGGGAGAAATAGAGGAAAGAAAGATAAGGGTTAGGGTTTAAGGGGGAAGAGAGGGAATACCTCAATAGTTCTTTTATGCCTTCTCCAAAGAGGGTCCGGTATTATATAGCACCCGGACCCATGGGGGCCGGCCGGCCCCCATAGGGGCTGAACCGGTGCGGTTCAGCCCCACTGCTCCTTATTTAATATTGGCGGGCTGAACCGGATGGTTCAGCCCGGTCTTCCTCCGCCTTCTCCTTTGGTCGACGTGCACAGTAATCTTCGGAGAATCTGGTAATGACGTCAGGCGTAACATTCCCTCCCTCATCAAGGGCCAGCTTGTCCTCAAGCTGGAAGCGGATAGCGTGCGGCTCTTGGAACAAGTCGGCTCTGGCTTGCATCTGAGACGAGACCTCTATTGGAGCCGTAGGCTCTGCTCTACTCGCCGTAACGATGGTCATTGTACTATCTGGTGCCCCTAGTCGTTCCACGCTGCGGAGTGAGATCTCCTTTACCTGAGACGACTTGAGGCCTTCCAAGCAATACCCCTTCCCGTGCTGGTTGAACTCCGTAGTCATCTGGTCCCAATCAAAAGTTACCCGCCGAAGTCGTCGCAGCCACGGTACGCCCAACACCATGTCAGAACCCCGGATTGACAATAAGTAAACATCAATATGTCCAGTGTAACCCTGTATCCGGAGCTCCACCCCCTTCATCACTCCCTCGCACTGCAGTGTACGTCCATTCGCTACCCTGACGTGGAAAGCGGCGTCGCGATCTATGTCACACCCCGTCTTCTGGGCCACAGCGGGTTGGATGAAGTTGTGAGTGCTCCCGCTGTCCATCAAGATCGTCACTGTCTCCCTGCCGACCCTCCCGGCTAGGCGTAAGGTCGGAGATGGGGTACCCCCCCCCCCCCCCCCCCCCCCCCCCCCCCCTCCAGGGCCTGGATGGATACTCCAAAGTCTTCAATAGCCAACTCGCCCTCCTCTTCAGTGCGAGGAACATCTTCCGCTTCCTCCTGCAGCATGAATACCTGGACCTTCCAGCATGCGTGCCCTCGGGTGTACTTCTCATCACAGTTGAAGCATAACCCTCTCTCCTTCCTGCTCTGAAGTTCCCGCCACGTCAGTCTTGTCACTGTCGGTCGGCCCTCGGCCGGGGGAGCCCCCCGTTACAACCGTAGGAGCTCTCACCGTTGTACGGGTTCTCTGCCGGTTGAATCTTTCATCCTGTATCCTTGCCAAACTGATGGCATGGCTCATACTTCGTGGCATATAGGCGTGGACCTCATCCCGCAACTCATCCCGCAAGCCGGATATGAAACAGCTGAGGAGCGTCTTCTCCACCCAATTGACCCGATTTGCCAGTTTCTCAAAGTCCGCCCGGTACTCCATCACCGTACCCTTCTGACGGAGTTTCTGCAGCGTGGCTTCCACATCCTCATAATCCAACGGCCCAAAGCGTGCCACGAACCCTTCCACAAAGTTGGTCCATGTTGCGTATCCGTAGGCCCGTATGAACCACTGAGCCCACTGGTATGCGTCGTCTTCCAGATGGAAGGACGCCAATTGTACCCACTGGTCATCTGGAATCTCCTGGTAAATGAAAAACAACTCCGCTTTCTGCACCCATTCCAAAGCATCCCCGCCGCGGAACTTAAGGAAATTCATGCAAGTTCTCTTCGGAGGCATGTACGGTCGTTGTTGCATATCCCCATGTCTCTCGTTGGCCTCCGGTCCGTGCTGTGGTCGGCCGTAAGGGTCATGGAGATTAGCTCCCCCTTGGCCGCCGCCCCATTGCTGTCCTCCGCCTTGAAATCGCTGCCTGGGAGGTTGCCCGTGCCATGTTTCGCCGTTTCCGAACCTCATCGGCCCTCCAGCGTGTTGTGGCGTAGGTAGGAGGCCCATTCCTCCTCCGAAAATGGCGTCGACAGCCCCCGGTGGTCGATAGGGGGCTGCTGGGGCCTCCCGGCCCCTCCACGGGGCAGCCCCGACCCTCTCCTGGGCGGCGGAAGGGCCGCCTGGCCCGCTACCTGGCTGCACAGTCGGGTGCGGCTGCTGCTAGGCGGCCCAGGCCGGCGGCTGGCGGGGGGGATAGCCGCCCCCTGGCCGGTTGTGGTCGGTCCCCTCCGGGCCCGTCGCCCAGCCCGCCTGGCTGTGCGGAGCCCCGGCCTAGGCAGGGGCCGATCCGGCGCCGGCTTGCTCCGTGCGGCCCGGATCGGTCCCGATCCCGCTAGGGAGGGTCACGCCCGAGCCCCCCGTCCCTCCGTTGGTTGCCGGCGGCGCATTGTGTGACACCTCCGCCTCGGAATCGCTGCCCGGAACCGCTTTCCCCTTCAAGGACTGCATCAACAACGCCTTGATCTCCTCCATGCGTCCATCCATGCGTTCCTCCATTTTTTTTGTGGACGTTTTCAAGTGATCTTCGATTGCCGCCACCGAATCCGCCAACCCTACGTAGTTCTCCTCTAGGGTTGCCAATCGTGCGGTTTCCGCCTCCGAGCGTGTCACCATGGTCGCAGGAAGGTTACTCTGATACCAAATGTTATGAACTAGCAAGAAGAAAGGGGAGAAATAGAGGAAATTAGAGAGGAAAGAGAGATTAGGGTTAGGGTTTAAGGGGGGAGAGAGGGAATACCTGAATAGTTCTTTTATGCCTTCTCCAAAGAGGGTCCGGTATTATATAGCACCCGGACCCATGGGGGCCGGCCGGCCCCCATAGGGGCTGAACCGGTGCGGTTCAGCCCCACTGCTCCTTATTTAATATTGGCGGGCTGAACCGGATGGTTCAGCCCGGTCTTCCTCCGCCTTCTCCTTTGGTCGACGTGCACAGTAATCTTCAGAGAATCTGGTAATGACGCCAGGCGTAACAGAAATGCGTATCCCCCTTGCGGGATACGCGTTTCCCGTAATTTTATTCACGGCGTCAGGCGCGCAGTCACGCCTCATATTAAATGGTGACTAACTCTTAGAAATAATTTATTCTCCTTACAAAATCATTTTATTAATTTAATGTCAAAGAAGATCTTGTTTATGTGAAGAGTTTGATGATCATCATTACATATTATGATATTAGTTCTCAATGTGTACTTGTAGGCCCAATCTTGACTCTTGAGTAATCTGTATTGATAATAAATAAATCAAACTAAAATGTGTACTTGTAGGCATTATAAATAATGTTTGTGCTTTTGGATATCTCAAGGAATAGATTGCATGAGCTATTCTTCATATTTTCTCTTCCTGTGATATCCAATACTTTCTCCTAGCCTAATCTTTTCCATTGTGCCTAAACAACATGATTGTACGCCAATTATTCTTTATTGAATGTAGTGATTGGGATGGTACCTTAGTTTGTTAATTGTATTTTTTTATATTAATTAATACTTATATTAAAATAATTAAAAAAAATTAAAAACGTTTCCCGTATCCGTATTTTTTTAAAAATCACGTTTCCCGTATCCGTTTCGTATCGTATCCCGTATCCCGTTTCCGTCCCCGTGCTACATAGACTAATAGAAAGTAAATTACGGGGAAAAGAGGGAACATGCAAAACAAAAGACAGTGATAGGTCAGGAGAACAAGGGACAGTCCCTTTACCAGCGATGGCGGAGAGAGAGCCATTAGCAATAACCTTATCACGACCAGAAAGAGGGGTATAGGAGGTAAAACCTGAGGCAGAACCAGTCATGTGGTCGGTCGCACTCGAGTCGATAATCCACTCGGAAGGAGTGGAAGACACAGCATTAGCACTGGACAGACCTGAAGTGGCAACAACAACATGAGAGGCAGCAGGAGCAGAGTCTGTGTGGGAGCGCAACAGGCACTGGAAGGCCTCTAATTCGAGCAGACAGGCCTCCAGAGGTGTCCTCCAGAACCTCAGTAGAGTGTGCAAAAGACTGAGAGCGATCACCAGAGTGACGACCACCACTACCACGGTACCCACCTCTACCACGGGTACTAGAGCCCCGACCACCAGGAGCAAGGTGCGGGTGCAGGCGGAAACAAGTGTTTTTGGTATGGACAGTCTTCCCACAATGACTACAAACAGGAGGGGGTCCACGCGACATCCCAGCCAGCGCAGAGTGATCAGTAACGGGGCCTAGAGTGCGACGACGATTCTCATCACCGAGGAGCATGTTGAAGGCCTCCCGAAGAGAGGGAAGTGGCTCGCGATGGAGGACATGTAGGAGAACAACGTCAAACTCCATGTTGAGCCCCATAAGAAACACGTGAACCCGGAATCGATCGTTAGCTTTCTGAAGGGCCACCGCATCAACCGTACAAGCAGCAGTGTAAGTATTGAAGAAATCCAGCTCTTGATAAAGGCGCTCAAACTCAGAATAGTAGGCGGCAATGGTCATAGTCCCCTGCTTCAGTTCCAGAACACGGCGAGTGAGCTCGTACACTTGCATCGAACTGCCTGCCTGAGAGTAAGTATCACAGGCTCGTGTCCAGATATCGTAGGCGGAGTCCAACAACATATAACTACGATACACCTGAGGGGACATCGAATGAAGTAACCACGAGACGACCAACGAATTGTCCGCATCCCATTAGTGCCACGAGGGATCGATGCGTGGTGGCTCAACAGTGGTACCATCAATAAGTCCATATAACTGGTGACTGCGAATAGCATGATGGGACGCCCTTGACCATTCCAGACTGGCCATGACTCCGAGGAGGATCACCGTAGGAACCGAGCAAAGCACCGGATCGGGGAACCGAGGAACCGGGAAGAGAACCGAATTGAGAAGGAGGGGAGATAACAGATGGATCATCCATCGTAGGGAACGAAGATATCAAATGAAGTGGAAAGGCATCCTACAGGTGCCCCTTAGATCGTGAAGCCGAAGAGAACACCGGAGGATGTGAGGGCGGTGTCCCCAGCAGTCCCCATGAAGGACAAAACCGCAGGCTGGAAGAGAAGATCGGGCGCCGGCGACGAGCTAGGCCAAAAAAGGCGCCAGCGGACCGATCGGGTGCGACGTTGCGGGAGTGCGCGACCCGCGATCGACGAAGCCGGGCGCGAGCTTGCGGGAGAGGAGTCGCCGGAGCAAGAGCGACAATACGCGAGGGCGGCGGGACGACGAGGCGCGAGATCTGGAGCGGCGAAACGGGAGCGGCGGGATCTGGAGCGGCGAAACGGGAGCGGCGGGATCGATGAATCCGTCTGCTCGGATACCAACTGGAAACCGCTCGATATATTAGATTAGATGCCCTAAACCGGGCAAACACGTACATATATATAGGAGACATACACGTGACATATCACGTGTGTTAGATAAATGCGAAAAATAAAGCGAATATTCAACTTATACACGTTTAAAGCAAGTGAAGGGGTTTTGATTTAGGAGAAATCCTAACCAATCAATCTAAACTTTGTATTAACTTGATCGAGCGAGAGGTTAATTGTCTAAAAATCTTTTTGGTCGATTAGAATGTGAGAGTTTGAAGAAAAGATATCAAGGATCGATTGTATCATTTAGGTGTTATCTACATTCGACCGTTATTTTAAATAATTAATTTCTTCCTTCGTAAATTTATTATTTTAAAAAAAAAGTTAAATTAGCATAATTTTTTATTCTAAATTAGGAAATCACTCTTCATTCATCTTTGTAGATAATATATGAGACGTGAGTACGAGTAATTAAAAAGATCCATTGGAATACGACATAAGATAGAAATATCTTGTTTATTACAATTGATAGGTTCGCTTGCCTTGAAAATTTATTATTAAGTGAGAATTGCAAATCATCAAGTTTTTGGCGCCGTTGTCGGGGAGGGAATTTTAATATTCTTAAAACTTCAATTTTATTAATCTTCCTATTTTATGTTCTTACAAAGTTTTAATTTTTATTCTTCGTAATTTGTTTATATATATATTTGTTTCACTTGATCTTCTTGCAATGCGCTAGTTTATGACCAAAAATCGAAATACGGTACTTATTAAATTTCAGCCTGAACCACAAAGAATCAACCGTCAACAGAAATCAACTAATTCGGGAGCCAGTTCAAGCTCAGAAAATCAGTCGGTGGAACAGATGTTGATTCAGCACACAGATAACATTAGTACCATGGCAGAAAATCAAGACGAAGCACATAGGCCGCGGACCATTGCCGACTATGCTCGCCCCGCCACAACCGGAACGGGATAGAGTATTGCGCGACCGACAATAGAAGCAAATAATTTCGAACTCAAGCCTGGTATAATTCAGATGGTCTAGCAATACGTTCAATTTGATGGTCTTTAAGATGAGGATCCAAATATGCACATCTCAAATTTCCTGGAGATCTGTGATACTTTCAAGATCAATGGAGCAACAAACGATGTCATGCGATTGAGGTTGTTCTCGTTCTCTCTACGACACAAAGCAAAGCAATGGTTGAATTCTCTACCTAGTGGATCAATCACAACGTGGGATTTATTGGTCGAAAAGTTTCTCTTGAAGTACGTCCCGTCGTCAAGTCTTCCAAGTTCAGGAATGACATAAATACTTATTACCAATTGGAGACAGAAACTCTCTATGATACATGTGAGCGATTCAAGGAGCTTTTGCGTAAATTGCCTCATCACCCAATACCAGTCTGGCAACAAATCCAAATATTCTACAATGGTCTGAACCTAGCTACAACACAATTGTTAGATTCTGCTGCTGGGGGGCATTGAACAACAAAATTCCTGATGACGCAACAGAGTTGATAGAAGGGATGTCCATGAACAATATCCAGTGGAGCGTATCTCGAGCCAAACAAAATAGACCCGCCGGTGTATATGATATTGATGTCGTAATCGCATTGGCGATACAAGTGGATAAACTTCATCAAAAGATGGACAATGTCTCGCTTGCACAAGCACCTCCTACGACAGTACAATGAGACCCGACAAGCGATGGCTCTACGGAACATGAACAAGTGGATTATATGGGTAATGCAAACATACCTCCATTCAACCCCGCAAACAACCCATATGGTGCAACTTATAATCCGGGATGGAGAAATCACCCAAATTTCTCTTGGGGAGGACAAGGTCCTAAGCAACCAAATGTCATGCAACCGGGATTTCAACATCAACTACCACCACTTGAGCAACGGAAGCCTCCAGTTGAGGAAGTCTTAGCAAAGTTCATGCAGATAGCCGAAACGTCTTTTCAAAATCAAGAGAGTTCAATCCGAAATTTAAAAAATCAAGTTGTGCAATTGGCGAAACTCTTCTCAAAGCGTGCCCTCGGAATCCTTCCAGGAAACACTGAGACAAATCCAAGAGAGCATGCCAAGGCAGTCAATTTGTGCAGTGGGAAGCCACTTTACCAACCCCCTACGATTACTGAAGAGTCGGAAGAGAACATTCCATCACCAGAAGCAGTTCAATCACCGTCAGAACCACTTCCTCCCTTGAAAGACTACAAGCCCACGATACCATATCTGGCAAAGACGAACAAAGAACGTTTGGATGCACAATACGGTAAATTTTAATCCTTATTTAAACAATTACATATTAATTTGGCTTTGGCAGAAGCAGTGTCTCAATTGCCCAAATATGAGAAGTTCCTAAAAGACTTACTTTCAAACAAAAAGAAACTGGAGGAACTCTCCACTGTTACGTTGGGTGAAGAATGTTCAACAATCTTACAAAACAAATTACCTAAAAAGCTAACGGATCCAGGTAGCTTTTCTATTCCATGTTTAATTGGTGACATGCAAGTTAAAAGAGCTTTAACCGATTTAGGTGCAAGCATTAATCTTATGACCTACAAACTATTTTTAAGATTAGGAATAGGCGAGCTCCGACCAACTAGTATGAGTATTCAACCTATCGATCGTGCGGTAAAATATCCTAGGGGAGTTATAGAGGATGTTTTAGTAAAAGTTGATAAATTTATTTTCCCTGTGGATTTTGTTATATTGGATATGAATGAAGATATAAAAATACCACTCATTCTTGGTCATCCTTTTCTTGCAACTTCTAGAGCTATAATTGTTGTTTTTGATGGAAAATTGGTTTTACGAGTTGGAAATGAGGAAGTTACTTTTCAAATTAACAATGCTATGAAACAACCAATTGAGGCTGATGATACATGTTATTATCTTAGTAGTATTGATCATGTTGTTTCTACAATACCTTCTGAATTGCTTTATAATGATCCTTTAGAACTTTGAATTGCTAATAGTCATTTAAAAGATTTCAATCGTGTTGATGTTTGTGATCATTTAGCTTATCTCGAGGATTCTCAATCTTTTACTAAAAAAATGAATTTTGATGTTATTAATCAAATCGATAAGAATCATTTAAAAGAGATATCAAACGATCCTCCTCTTGTGGAATTGAAGAAATTACCTGATCATCTTGAATATGCATTTTTGGGAGTTAACTCTACTTTCCCTGTTATTGTCTCTACTAATTTATCTGATTATGAAAAAACAAAATTGATTGAGGTTTTAAAAGAGCACAAAAGAGCAATAACATAGTCTATTTCTGATATTAAATGAATTAACCCTTCATTTTGTACTTATAAAATTTTGATGGAGGATGATTATAAACCATATATCCAACCTCAACATAGATTAAATCCAAACATGAAAGAGGTTGTGAAACTGAAGTCTTGAAGTTACTAGATTCTGGGATAATCTATCCTATTTCAGATAGTTCATGGTTAAGCCATGTTCAAGTAGTCCCTAAGAAGGGAGGTCTTACAGTGGTGGCCAACGAACGAAATGAACTTATACCTACACGAATTGTCACAGGATGGCGAGTTTGTATAAATTATAGGAAACTAAATGATACTACACGGAAAGATCACTTTCCGCTCCCATTCATTGATCAAATATTAGAGTGTTTAGCAGGGCATGCTTACTATTGTTTTGTAGATGGTTTATCAGACTATTTACAAATCCCTATCTCTCCAGAGGATCAAGAAAATACCACTTTTACTTGTCCTTTCGGTACCTTTGCATACAGACGTATGCCCTTCGGATTATGTAATGCACCCGCTACTTTTCAAAGATGCATGCTAGCCATATTTAGTGAACTATTTGAAGATATTATGAAAGTGTTTATGAATAATTTTTCAGTTTTTGGGAATTCATTTGACTTATGTTTACAAAATCTTAAAAAGGTTCTTGCTAGATGTGAAGAAACTAATCTTGTACTTATCCAGGTACCACAAACCACTATGTCATGTGTCAGTCCCAAGTCTTCTGTCGGTCTCCTTCTCTTGGAAGATCACTTTCGGGATATTAAACAAAACAACACATTTTAGTTGAGATATGATGTCACTAATAGATAAGAGATTCACAGGAAAGGATGAACCATGCAAAACATTGGACAGAGTCAAAGTATTGGTACATCGCACGGTACCCTTACCAACCACTGATTGAGTTGTGCCATCGGCAGTCTGAATTCTCTCTGGGACTATTAGGGGAGTATACGAAAGGAATTCCCTAACATCCCCAGTGACATGTCGAGAAGCACCCGAATCGACTATCCAATCTGGTGATCTAGTATTGGATATAGCTGCGAGGGCAAGAGTTTCATCTGTACCTGAGGTTGAATGAGCGAACGAGGCAATGTTACCCCTTGATGAAACTGGAGTGAGTGTGTCATCTATCACACCCTTTTGCTTTCTCTGCATCAACTGAGAGTAAGCGTTCACGATCTCCTGTTCCTCTGAGTAACCTATATCAACCATACTTCTGTCTACCTCACCTTCGGCTATCATTATATTCACATGGTAACCTCCTCTTCCACCACCTCTGCACCCGCCACGACCGCGACCGCGGTAGCCTCCTTTTCCCCGTCCACCTGCATCCCGCTCTTTCGGTGCCTTGGGGCAAGCCAGTCACAAATGACCTATCTCGCCACAATTGTAACACTGCCGTGTCTCACTCTTGTATACTGTGTGTCCAGAATTGGTTACCACTAGGGCTGATTTCACCCCGGTGGGTGCAGTCGTACCAGACTGAAGCTTAATTCGGCTCTCCTCCTGCATCATAGCTGAGATCGTCTCATCCAAGGTAGGAACCTTTGGCTGAGCGAGCAACATTGCACTCCTTTGCTCAAATGTCGGGTTCAACCCCCTCATAAAGTGCATTGCCCTCCGTTGAGCATCTCGCTCCCCTTTCGTGCATTCAGGGTCTTTGCAGCATGCGGCTGGTGAGAAATAATCATAGTCTGCCCATAGTCGCTCTAGATCTGCGACATACTCCTGGATCGAGCGATCCCCTTGGGTTACAGTCTCAAGCTCTCGTTCGATCTGAAACACGCGCATGTTGTTGTTGGCTCCTGCATAGAGCCTCTGTAACTTCCCCCAAACATCGCTTACGGTCTCTATGCCATCCACCGTGATAGCGATAGACGCGACCATTGAGTTTAGGAGTTATGTGTGCAACAGACTGTGTGTAGTCTTCCATTGATTGTATTCATCCGAGTCCTTCTATGACTCCTTCTCGCCACTCAGATAGCCCTCCAAGTTCCTCTCGGGGAGTGCCCTTTTCACCCGACGGGATTAACTTATGTATATAGCTGGTCCGTCGAGCTTCAGCTCCACGGGGGGAAGATCGAGCTTCACCAGAGGCGGCGACGACTGAGCTACCCCCTTACCTTTGGACATCCGCAAGAACTCGAAGAACACTTTTAGGTCCGCCTCCTCCATTTTGGCAACCAACTTCTCCATGAGCGTGCACCAATCTTGGATTTCGGTGTGCGGGTAATGGTATGTGAATGGTGGGTTTCACCTATCAAAATCACTACAATTCCTCCTCTCAGCTCTTCATATGCCCAATTTACCCCCTCTTCTATTTTCGCACGCTCATGCCGCACTATTCCGCACGCTCATGCCCCACTATGCGCCCCTGCCACACTTTTCGCGCTCCTGCCGCGCTTCTCGCGCTCCTTCCGCACTGCTTGTGCGCTCATGTGAGGAAGAGACAGCAAACGCCGCTCCTGTCGCTCCTGTCGCTCCTTCGCGCTCCTGCCGCCGCTCTCAGCAAACGCCGCTCCTGCCGCGCTTATTGTGCTCCTGCCACGCTTTTTTCGCACTGCCTGTGCGCTCCTGTGAGGGAGAGACGACAACCGCCGCTCCCTGCGTAACAGGACCGAACGCCGCAAATGCCGCTCCCTGCGCCGCTCCCTGTGCAACTGCCGCTCCCTGCGTAACTGTGCAACCGCCGCAAGGTGCGCTCCTGCCGCAGTCCTCCTCCCTGCGCTGGCGCCGTACTCCTCTTGCGTAAGTTGCGCCGCAATCCTCCTCCCTGTCGCAGTCCCACACGAGCAACCGCCGCACGAGCGCGCACCCTCCTGTGCTTGTGCACAGGCAAGCGCCTGTGTCACACGCTCCTGCTGCGCCTCTTCCGCAATCCTCGTGCTCCTGTCGCTCGAGCACATTTCCTGAGCACAAGCAAGGTTCCTTCCTGCGAAGGAGAATTAAAGTTGCAAGCACAAAAGCGGAATTTCTCTGAAACCTCGCTTTGATACCATGTAGAAAATGGAATAAATGTTCGTTTTATTCACTCTTAAAGTTAGTTATTCCTCTTACATTGATCCCCTGTTTATACACACACAAGGGGGAATCTAATTCCTGATTGGAGATGTGGGACTAATTACAAAAAGAGGAAAGGCGCCAACCGCACACCACTCAGCGCTAAACGCACACCAACAATTCAAATGGCGGGTTGTTAAGGTTGGGGCTTGAAACCCAGACCTCCTAGATAAGAGAGCTCTAAGTTGGTCCTTAGAACCAGAAGCTAAGCGGAATAGTAAACCAAATCAACAACAACCACAACTCGCTACAAATGCAGGTCAAAACATTCAGCAGCAAAGCCAACACAACAGTGGCACTGCACAATTTGGAGAAGCGGAAAATCAGTGACAGAGGAAAACTTATCATGTCGCCGTCCACGAATTCCGAGATGACTGTTTGAAGTTGGACACCGCAGCGACAGTGTTGCATCCAAGATGAAAAAGCAACTCAGGAGCACTTGAGCAAGGTCCGCGCTCCGTTCGGGATCGATCCCAAGCACCCAGGGTAATCATACAAATTAACTTCGTCGATGCACTATTTGTTGGATTAATCTTAATTTGCCATTTTAATTCATTTACGCAGGTGGTTTATTAATTGTTTTTCCTTTTAATTAAAGATTCTGGATAGTGAAGGAACTGTCCATGCATCCCGCTAATAGGACTTATAGTGAAGGAGGGTTCAGAGAGCACATGCCAGAACTGTCCATGCATCCTGCTCGCATTGAATTTCCAAGCATGCATGCTCGCTTGGAGGACGCGCCCCCACCATCGCAACATGAGGAGAATGTTGCACCCGCCATTGGCGAGACGATGAACTTGTTTCCGAGCGAGGAAATACACCTGAAAGCCCATATAATCTTTTTGTGAACAAGGGAGATGACCTCACCCTTAATATTTGTATAATTAATTGCGCTTTAATTGATTGCAAATCTTCCATCCATATATTGTTAAATTTGCACATGTTGGCTAACACTTGCTTTTACTCTTAATCCATTGGCAGACTGCTCTGAGGTTCGGTATCACCAAAAGCCACCGGTCAATGAACAACACCCTGTTAATTGTGCAAGCTCAAGTTGAAGCGATGTGTGCAGAGCTGGGGAGGATAGCAGAGGAGATCCAGAAGCAATACGGAATAGTAAACCAAATCAACAACAGTCACAAACTCGCTACAAATGTTGGTCAAAGTAATGATGCAGCAGCAAAGCCAGCACAATAGCGGCATTGCGCAATTTGGAGAAGATGACGACATGTTGGAGAAGCGGGAAATCAGTGACAAAGGAAAGTTTATCGTTCCGCCGTCCACGAATTCCTAGACGGCTATGTTCGAAGTTGGCAATGGCAGCGACAATGTTGTGTCCAAGTTGGCCGAGCAACCCCAGGAGCACTCCTTCATGAGCAAGGTCCGCGTCTCCATTCGGGACCGATCACAAGCTCCCACGGTAATCATACGAATTAACTTCATTAATGCATTATTTGTTGGATTAATCTTAATTTGCCATTTTAATTCATTTACTGAGGTGGTTTATTAATTGTTTCACAAAAATATAGGCAGAAGGGAAGGCACCCTCGCTCTTACTACTCTCGTATGATGACCTTGGGCTGCCCTGTTCGTAAGCAGGTCATTAATTTTCAACTTAAATTTAACTTCTATCGATGTACTTAGCTAATCAGGGCATACAATTGTTCAATCTTTTTTTCTTGATTAATGGAAGAAGCTGATTCACTTAAGTACAACTAGAGGTACAAAAGTGCTTCAAAGACAACTCCATTTTGGTATCTACCTATCTTGGAGGGAACCACAACCACCCCCTCCTTTCAGTAGCCATGCAGATGTCGTCTACCACTTCCACGGCAGCATTGATGCTCCATTTCAGCTCCATTCCCATCAGCGGCACGACACATCCTTGCATCAATGCTGCCGTGGAAGTGATAAACGCCATCTGCATGGCTACTGGTAGGAGTGGTGGTTGTGTCTCCCTCCAAGATAGGTAGATACCAAGGTGGAGCTGTCTTCAAAGCACTTTTGTACATGTAGTTGTGTACTTAAGTGAATCAGCTTCTTCCATTACAACAACAACAACACTCAAGCCTTTATCTCACCATAGTGGGGTCGGCTATATGGATCTTTTGTCGCCATTGCGCCCTATCTAATCATAGTCTCACTAATGCCTAAGTACATCATGTCTTTCTTTATAGCTTCTTCCATCAATCAAGAAAAAAAGATCGAACAATTGTATGCCCCTCATTAGCGAAGTATATCACTAGAAATTAAAGTTATTTATATAGTTCAAAATGAATGTCCCGCTAAGTAGCCCGAGTCCATCGTACAGCCATAGTAAAAGTGAGGGTGTCTTTCTGTATTTTCGTCATTGACATACATCCATTATCTTTAATTAGAAGGAAAAACAATTAATAAATCACCTCAGTAAATAAATTAAAATGAAAATTTAAGATTAATCCAACAAATAATGCATGAATGAAGTTAATTTGTATGATTACCGTTGGAGCTTGTGATCGGTTCCGAACGGAGATGCGGACCTTGCTCATGAAGTAGTGTTCCTAGGGTTGTTCTACCACCTTGGACTCAGCACTTTCGCTACCGCCGCCAACTTCAAACATAGCATGTCAGAATTCGTGAACAGCGGCGCGATAGGTATTCCTCAGTCACTGAATTTTCGCTTCTCCAACCGATCGTCATCTTCTACAAATTGTGCAGTGTCGTTGTTGTGCTGACTTTGATGTTGCATCAATGCTTTGGCCTTCTTCTGTAATGAGTTGTGAATGCTGTTGATTTGGTTTACTATTTCGCTTAGCTTATGGTTCTCCTCTGCTATCCTTCCCAGCCCTGTCCGCATTGCATCAACCTGAGCTTGCGCCATTAACAAGTGTTAGCCAACATGTGCAAATTTAACAATATATGGATGAAGTATTTGCAATTAATTAATGTGAAATTAATTATACAAAGATCAACAGTGAGGTCATCTCCCTTGTTCATGAAACTGATTGTATGAGCTTCACGGTGTATTTTCTCTCCCGGAAACAAGTCCATCGTCTCGCCGAGGGCGGGTGCAGCATTCTCCTCATGTGGTGATGATGGGTGCGCGGCCTCTAGGCGATCACACATGCTTGGAAACTCAATGCTAGTGGGATACATGGACATTTTTAACCTGCACGCTCTGAACCCTCCTTCACCGCAATAAAATTAAGTGATTTTCTTGTAACGAAGAGAGTTCAGAGCGCGCATGCAAATCATGGACAAGGAACGCCTATCATGTTGTCGTCCACAACAGATCATGGCACTGCACAATTTGGAGAAGATGACGATCTGTTGGAGAAGCGGGAAATCAATGGTCAGGAATGCCTATCATGCCGCCGCCCACAAATCTCGTGATGGCTATGCTCAAAGTTGGCAATGGTAGTGGCAGTGGTGCTTCCATGATGGCCTAACAACCCGAAACGCACTCCATCATGAGCAAGGTCCGCATCTCTGTTCGTCACCGATCACAAGCTCCAACGGAATTTTTCATTGTTGCTCGCTTAGCCAAGGTGCAACACCCAACTAGATCCAAAACTTCAATGTCAGAGGGACAGTCGAGGAAGCACAAAGAACATGAACTTCGTATGATGTCAGAAATGATAGAGCATAAAATACAAGAGCTGTAGTGAAGAAGATGAATGCAAGTTTTGATGTATAAGATCATAGCTTTGGAAGTCAATTTATAGGGAAACTATTTTTTGAGAATTTCTGTAACACTAAATATATAATATTAATAACAATATTAAAATCATTAATGACAATATATAATATTAATTGCAATATTAAATCATTAATAACAGTATATAATATCAATAATCATATTAAAATCATCATCAACATTATATACTATTAATAACAATATTAAAATCATCATCAACATAATTATTAAATTCATGAATGTTGCACTCGTTATTCATATATCATTACTGCATGGCACATGATTAATAGTTTTCCCATTGATGAGTTGTGCACAAAACTTGCAATTTCACTCATAAATATTTTAGAGTGGTGTTAAGCGCACACCAAGATTAGTTAAGGGCATACCATTAAACAAAAGAAAAACTACTTAAAACCTATTTTCTCTATTTTCAACCCTGCCAAGAACTTCCCAGCCCGATCGTAATAAAACTTCTCTCCCTCTCCTTCCTCGCCCTCCCCCCTGCTCGTCGAACAACCCCGACAATTTGTAGCGTAGCCATTTTGCGCTGGTTAAGGCCTCGTTTGTTTCAGCTGCTGCGCTCCGTTTCAGTGGAAAAAATAAAAAATGGAGTTCCCGGTATTCGAGTGTTTGGGCGGAAAAAAAAAACGCAAACTATGTTTTTTATATAAACAAAACAATGTTGACTGAAACTGAGGAGGGACAACACAAAACCTGAGCACAATTGGAAGCGAAGGGTCGATTGACCACCGGTCTCAAACGAGGAGCCGGCTTCTGAAATTTCTGTAGAAAGAGGAACATCAAAATCCCAATCATTTGACTGGAATCTCACATATAGGGGAGGAGAAAAATCGCCTCACGCTGAGAACAAACACGGGCCGCAATATTGGTGTTGGAAAAAACCCTTGTGATTTATCTAACAAATTATCTTAAAGTGATTTCATCAGTTAGGTTGTATTACTCTCATTGTATAAAAAGGGTAAAATGGTCATTAGATGTCTTAGGATATCACATTCACTCAAGTGTCACAAGACCAGGCCTAAGAGAAACACAAATTCAGTTAACTTAAGACTTGCGCCGAATGGAAGTCGACGCAACTTCGACTAGATGTCAACGTAACTCTGACTGAAAGTCGAAGTTGTTAGCATATTTAATGTTTTATTTTTCAGTTTATTTCTCCTGGTGTGCTATTAGCATTGTAGTCCTCTATATGTATGGTGTTCTCCTTCTAATGAATATTATTGAATCATTATTCCAACATGGTATCAGAGGTTCCCGTGACCTAATCCTCCTGTCGCTCCCGCTGTTCGCTCGCTCGCTCGTCTTCACGCTCGCTAGCCTCCCGTCGGACGCTCGCGTCTTCTCTTCCGACAGCGACCGCGCCAGAACTCCCGCTCGGCGTCAACGCTCCCGACAGCAATCCCGCCAGCGCTCCACCTCAGCGTCTCCGCTCCGCCAGCACTCCCGCTCCGCGTCTCCGCTCCCAACAGCAACCCCGCCAGCGCCTCCTCTTCCCCCGCTCTCTTCTAATGGCGCCGGAGTATTGCTCCTGAGATGTTTTCCGGCGCCACCTGCCCTCGTGCTATTTGGATGGGTGGATCTCCTTGTCTCTTGATGCCTTAATTTCTTGGGCTTTCTCCTTATCCGGATTTCTATTCCGGTTTGCTCTTCTTCTCAGATTTTTTTTCCCTGAGTCATGGGGTCTAGCGGAGCGGCTTCTCCCTCTCTCTCCACCGGTGTTACTCCGGCCTCCCTCTCCACCGGTGATACTCCGGCTCCTCTCTCTGGTGGTCCTCCTTCGTCGGTCTTCTACCGTGGAACCACGGATCACAATACCTCACAGATCACTACTATCCGGCTTGATGAATCCAATTACCTCTCATGGTCCCGCTCTATTACCCTGGCGCTCAAGAGTCGGCGCCTCTTTGGCTATGTCTCCGTCCATATGACGGAACCGGATAGGACTTCTCCTGAGTGACCGCAGTGGGAGTCCGAGAACTCCTTGGTCATGTCTTGGCTCACCAACTCGATGCAAGAGTCCATTGCTCGCAACTATCTCTTTCTCGACAATGCTGCTGATATTTGGCGTCGTGCGGAGTCTACCTACTCTCGCCGCGGCAATGCTGCTCAGATATTTCAGTTGCGTCGTCGGATCAGCTTACTCCGGCAGGGTGACCGTTCTCCTTCAGCGTACTACTTGGAGTTCACACAGCTTTATCAAGAGTATGATCATTTTGATCCTCTTGTCTTTGTTAGTCCTACTGATGAGGCGATGGTTCGGGCCAGGGATGACCGCAATCGCATATTTGAGTTTCTTCATGGATTGCATCGTGACTTCGATCAGATCAGTGTTCAGATTCTCGGGCGACCACAGATCCCTTCTCTTTCTGAAGTCTACAGCATCGTGCAGCAGGAGTTCGATCGTCGTTTGACCCTTCTCCCGGATCCTGTGCCAGAGAATTCTGCTCTGGCTGCTACCATTCCCTTTCTTCTTGGTACTCGTCCATCCCGCGATCCCAAGTTGAGGAATTCTGATAAGGATCATCTTCTATGTGATTATTGTGGCAAGAGCCGTCACACTCGGGATACCTGCTTCGGGCTTCATGGGTTCCCTACCCCAAGAGGGGGTGCTCCACCTCGGGGAGGTCGTGGTCCTGGTCGCTCCTCGGGCCGTCATGTTGCTCCGCGTGCGGCCCATCTTACTGATGCTACTGCCGATATTTCTCCTGGCTACTCTGGTCCTGATGCCTCTGCCACCCCTGTTGGTTTTACTGCGGATGAGATGCAAGCTCTTCGACGCTTGATGCATGGTCTTTCTACGGAGCCTTCTGCCTCTTCCTCCTACGCTCATACAGGACTGTCAGGTGCCCATTCTGTTGTTTCTTCTCCTTCCACCCACTGGGTGATTGACTCTGGGGCCACGGATCATATGACCGGGTCCTCTACAGGTTTTGTTTCCTATACTCCGCTTTCTGGGCGTGATAAGGTGAGCATTGCTGATGGTTCCCTCTCCTCCATTGCTGGCAAGAGTACCATCCCCTGCTCATCTCTCACATTGTCCTCTGCTCTTCACGTGCCTGCTTTTACTCGTAATCTACTTTCAGTTAGTCATTTGACAAACTCCATGCACTGCTCTGTGACCTTTTTTCCGTCTTCTTGTGTGTTTCAGGACCTAACGACGGGGAAGGTGATTGGCTCTGGTAGCATGGTGAATGGTCTCTATGTGCTTGACTCTGGCGTTGCTCCACCTGCTCTTGCTCGTCATTCCAGCACTGTTCATCCGTTGTACTCCTGGCACTGTCGCCTGGGACACCCCTCTCTTTCTGTTATGAAGTTGTTATTTCCAGCACTGTCTACTGCTTTTTTTGAGTCTTTTGTGTGTGATGTCTGTAGTGTCAACAAACATCATCGTACTTCATTTAAGCATGCCTCGTTGCCTAGTTCTAGTCCATTTGCTGTTATTCATACTGATATATGGGGCCCATGCTTGCACCCTTCTATTTCTGGTTGTACGTGGTTTGTTATATTTATTGATTGTTTCTCCCGTACTACATGGTTATATTTGCTTCATCACAAAAGTGATGTGTTCTCTGTCTTTCGACAATTCCATGTCATGATCTCTACCCAATTTCAGTCCAAAATTCAAATCCTTCGCAGTGACAATGGTCGTGAATATGTTGATTCACAGTTTGAACGCTACCTTGCTGATCACGGCATCATACATCAGACTACCTGTGCATATTCCCCAGCTCAGAATGGCGTTGCTGAGCGGAAAAATTGCCATATGTTGGAGGTTGCTCGTTGTCTTTTGTCCACCATGCATCTTCCAAAATTTTATTGAGGAGATGTCGTCCTCACTGCTGCATACCTCATCAATCGTATGCCCACACGTATCCTCGGGAACCGTACCCCTCTGGATACGCTTTGTGTGCCTCCTACTCGCCTTCCTCCCAAGGTGTTTGGGTGTGTTTGCTTTGTTCACATCCATCATCCTCGTCCCTCCAAACTTGATCCTCGTGCCATCAAGTGCGTCTTTATTGGTTACTCTCCTACGCAAAAGGGGTACAAGTGTTTTCACCCTTCGACCAAGAAGGTGTTTGTCAGCATGGATGTCACCTTCCGTGAATCTGAGTCCTATTACCCTCTGTCGGCTTCTACACCCTCGGGTGTTCCCTCTCTTTCGTTGCCCATACCTCCGCCTTATCCCTCACTTCAGGGGGAGACTCTACCCGTGGAAGTGAGTCCTATTCCAGTGGAGGTGGCCTCCCTCCCGATATCTCCACCTTCTTCTACGCCGCCTCCTTCACCCCCGACCTTGCAGGTATATACTCGGCGTATAAAGGGGATAAGCACACGTGACTCTGCTATATTACCAGAACAGTCAGTGGATCCTGACTCAGTGCCTTCGCCTTCTGATCTCCCGATTGCCCTCCGAAAAGGTATCCGGTCTTGTACCCGCCATCCTCTAGCTAATTATGTATCTTATGACTCTTTGTCTACCTCCTACAAGGTTTTTATCTCCTCTCTTGCTACTGCTTCCATACCTGTGTCATGGCAACAGGCTCTTGAGGTTCCTATGTGGCGAGAGGCAATGGTTGAGGAAATGAAGGCTCTGGAGAAGAACCATACATGGGATCTTATCCCTCTTCCCCATGGGAAAAAACCGGTTGGGTGCAAGTGGGTGTTCTCGGTGAAACAAAACCCACAAGGGATTGTTGAGAGGTGCAAGGCAAGGTTGGTTGCAAGGGGTTATACCCAAACTCATGGCATTGATTATCAGGAGACGTTTGCCCCGGTTGCTAAGATGAATACCATCAGGGTATTGGTATCTGTTGCTGTTTGCAAAAATTGGGACCTTCTGCAATTTGATGTGAAGAATGCCTTCCTCCATGGTGACTTGGAGGAGGAGGTCTATATGTTTATTCCTCCGGGTCTCACTCCGCTGGTGTTGCAGGAAAAGTATGTAAATTGTTTAGGGCTCTATACGGACTGAAGCAGTCCCCAAGAGCTTGGTTTGGCCGGTTCCACAAGGCGATGGTGTCGTTTGGCTATTCCCAGAGCAACGCAGACTATACATTGTTTATCAAACATAGGTGTGGGAAAGTTACTATTCTCATTGTGTATGTTGACGACATTGTCATAACTGGTGATGATCATGAGGAAATTCAAAATCTGAAACAGAAGCTTGCCAGAGAGTTTGAGGTCAAGGACCTGGGAAAACTCAAGTATTTCTTGGGAATTGAAGTTGCCAGATCTAAGCAGGGGGTCTTTCTCTCTTAGCAGAAATACACGTTAGATCTTCTTGAGAAGATGGGGATGAGCGGATGCAGACCGGCTGACACTCCGATTGAGGCAAATCATCGGCTAGGGCGTGATGATGGGGTGGAGATTGAAGATATCTCGGGGTTCCAAAGGCTAGTGGGGAGGCTGATTTATCTGTCTCATACTCGTCCAGATATCTCTTATGCGGTGAGTGTTGTGAGTCAGTACATGCATGCTCCAAAGACCCGACACATGGATGATGCTCTCAGAATTCTTAGGTACCTCAAATCTTCATCTGGAAGGGGAATCCTGTTTTCCCCGAGTTCCAACCTAAAGATTGAGGTCTATACTGATGCGGATTGGGCCGGGTCAGTGGATGATCGGCGATCCACCTCTGGATATTGCTCTCTTGTTGGTGGCAACCTTGTTACTTGGAGGAGCAAAAAACAATAGGTTGTGGCACGATCTAGTGCTGAGGCTGAGTTCAGAGCTATGGCTCATGGAGTATGTGAAGGCTTATGGCTTCGGGCCTTAATGAGCGACCTTGGTCTAGTGGAAGACGGACCTATCCGTTTGTATTGTGACAATAAGTCAGCCATCAGTATTGCACACAATCCTGTTCAACATGACCGGACAAAAGACATCGAGGTGGATAGGCACTTTATCAAGGAGAATATTGAAAAAGGAATCATATGTACTCCCTTTGTGCCTTCCAACGGGCAACTCGCGGACATTCTCACCAAAGGATTGAGTGGAAGTTCATTTGGCCAGTTCGTGAACAAGTTGGGCATGATTAACATCACTCACCCAACTTGAGGGGGAGTGTTAGCATATTTAATGTTTTATTTTTCAGTTTATTTCTCCTGGTGTGTTATTAGCATTGTAGTCCTCTATATGTATGGTGTTCTCCTTCTAATGAATATTATTGAATCATTATTCCAACAGAAGTAACTCAATCTGTCTGTCGAAGTATAAGTGAAGTCGACGCAACATCGAAATGATCTCGACGCAGACATATCAGAAGTCGACGCAACTTCGAAATGAACTCGACGCAGAAGATAGAGCTTGTCAAAGCTATAACTGAAGTCGACGCAACTTCGAAATGAGCTCGACGCAGAAGGAAGAGCATGTCGAAGCCATCTTAGAAGCCGACGCAACTTTGACTTCAAGTAGACGCAGAAGATGAAGTCCAAATTCAAGTCTTCAACTCGACGGATACGTCGAGAAGAACTCGACGCAACGTCGACATCTGAGTTCAGCCAGAGCTAAAAAGGAATTCGAAGCTACTTCTATAAGAACTCAGAGGTGCGTCGATATGACAGAAGATGAAGTCGATGCATCGTCGAATACAGTCAGAAATAGAAGGTTGTCTGCTTTCTTTTCTAATACCTTTTCAGAAGGTCTACAAAGCTGAAGGCTGTTCTCCAACGGTTCATTTATTGTCAAGAATGGAATGGAGTATTCCAGAAATACAGCAAAAACATTCTTGGGAGTTTATTCAAATCAAATGGACGGGTCGGGAATAAAAATAGAAGGAAACGTCAATTGTCCAATAGATATTCCTTCTAAGGACAACCCAGAAGAAGAAAGAAATTCAAACTCAAATGATAGAGAATAAGTATGCTGAGAGAAGAAGAAAAAGACAATAAACTGATTCATTATTCTATCTGTCGAAAACAGGGGCTTCTTCTTCTTCCTCCTTCAACCCTAAGACAGAACAACAGAACAACTCATCTGCACAGCAAAAGATCATAACAACATGCAGTGTTGCTTCTTCATCTACATCACATAGCAGCAAGCCTACAAAAGTGCAGAGAATCAGGATCAAGCTTATAACTCTTGCAATCATCACTATCATAAGCATTGGTTCATCATATTCAGATTCTGAGATAAACAGAAGCTACAACATTCAAGCAGACAGCTTCTGAAGGATTCTTACTGGAGAATTCTTTTCTCTTCTTTCTTCTCACTCTACTGTTCTCATCCACCAACTATAAAAGAGTTTTAGAATCTCTCTTCCAATAGATTCAGTGGTTCTAAGAGTTTCCTCATCAAAAGACTCAGTGGTTCTAAGAGTCTCCTTATCAAAATACTCAGTGGTTCTGAGAGTCTCCTTATCAAAAGACTCAGACACAGTTAGTGCAATCCTACCATGGAGGTAGAAGAGTGGACTACCCACATTTTGGGGAACCACTATAAAAATTCTTTGTCTTCTGGAGGAATTTTCTGTGCTGTCCAGTTTACTGTTTTCTGTTTTATATTTACTGTAATTGTTTTATTTTGTTTTGGCTTTGTTGATTGCATAATACTTAGTAGTTTTTATTGTGTGTGCATAACTATGGTACAAAAGATTTAAATCTCTATTTACCCCTCTCTAGAGAATACTCAGAGGCACATTGTGCACTTTCAATTGGTATCAGAAGGAAGTTGATCATTAAAAGGTTAACATTTTGATCAAAAGATATCCTCACTCTTATTTCAATATTTAAAATTAACTAAAACTATTTTCTAAAGAAAATGAGTTCTAAGGACTATGCATCAACAAGACCACCAGTGTGTAACCCAAATAAGTTTACTCTCTGGAAGGCCAGAATAAAGCTATATATGAACTCTATTGATGAAGACATCTTTGATGTTATCATTTCAGGTCCCCCAGCTCTAGTCAGACAAGATGCCAGTGGATCTGCAACACGGGAAACCGTCCCAAGGAATGAGTGGTCAGATGCTGAAAAAAAAAGCAGAAGACATGTGATGCCAAGACAATGAATATTCTAGTCTCCACAATGTCAGATGACATTTTCCAGAAAATTGCTGTCTGCCAATCAGCAAAAGAGATCTGGGAATCTCTTTCCAGAATAGTAGGAGGGAGTTCTGATGAAAGAAATGACACAAAGTCCCTTCTCATATCCCAATATGAGTGTAAGACCCTATTATTATTATTATTATTATTATTATGAAAAACCCGGGTCTTATGCCCAGAACCGCCGCTTTGCGGTGACACCCTCACTCAGAAAAGTCGCCACTACAAAATGTCGATCCTGCTGGCCATATCGATCACAAAAGAAGTAAAGCATAAACAAACTTATAGAAGTTCAAGTCCACATTACATAGAAAATAAAATCATCATAAAGGTTGCTAGCTCGAAATGAATATTATAATAATAAATTTCAAAATTCGAGTCAACAACTTTTCGGGCCAAATTCCGGCCAAATCATGCAAATTTTGGAAAAAAGTTCAACATGAAAGTTGTAGATCTCGTTCTTGCATACAAAATGCATATATTATTTGCTTAATTCTGACATGTATTGTGGGAGAAAGAGCTCAAGCTTTTTAGGCTTAAAAAATCTTGAGCTTATATATTCCAAACCCATATACATATATATACGAGTGCCCGACACGGGGCTCCGCCCCTACGGCCAGGCGCGACAGTACCCGGTCGGGAAATGCGGGCTTTGCCCGCCCCCGACGCGATGCTGTCGGACGGCCTTCGCCCGTATCCAGGCGGCCTTCGGCCGCATCCAGGCGGGCTTCGCCCGCCTCCGCACGGGCTTCGCCCTCTTCTACACAAGCTTCACCCGTGCTCGATGAGTTTACGGGATGCGCCCGCAACATATATGTTAGAAATTTTAATTATAAACATTCATTTCATAAATGTTTATTGGAGCCTTGTATGATGTTTGGTGTTTGGCTCCTCATTATAGATGAAAAGCTCCAAAACCAAATTTGAGGGAACCCAAATAATTTGGAGGGAAACCTTTCATAAATGAAAGGATGAACTCATTAGTCCCACCATGCTCATTTGTTTTCTAGCTAGATGGTATATATATGTTTTCACTCATTCTTATTTGTTCAAAAGAACATAAGGAGAAACTATGAAGCACATGCGCGCGCGCGCACGCACCGCACCGGACCGGACCAGATCCGGATCCGGATCCGGATTTGGGGAATAATTGAATTGTATTTTTTGTACAAAATAGTTTTAGAATTTTATTCAGAGTAACGTCAAATAGAAGTCGACTTGCGTCGAGTGAAACTCGAAGTCGCGTTGACTGCCAGAGCTGCGTCGACTGGCATTCAAAGCTGCGTCGATAGGGTAGTCTCCAGTCGAAGCTGCGTCGAGTTGATTTCGACGCACCCGCTTCGCGTCGTGTTGCTTTGAGTGGAATTCAAAGCTGCGTCGATTGGGATTCGACGCTGCGTCGAATTGCTTTCACGCGTTCTGCCGTTTTACGCGCTTTCTTAACCGCTCTTTTACGCGTGTTTCTCGTCATTATTTACGTTGGAAATATTCAGCGTTTATCTTTCCGATTATGATCCTTCCAATTATAACCATCAATACTTATTATGGTTTTAATATTGCCGTTTTCAAGATCCTCCTTTTCCGGAGATTTACTGTCTTTATATATTGTCGTTCTTCTCAGAAAGAACGATCGTTCTCATATGCTCTTCTGCTCTCATATGCTCTTCTGCTCTCATATGCTCTTCTGCTCTCATATGCTCTATCGCTCTCATATGCTCTTCTGGTCTCATATGCTCTTCTGCTCTCATATGCTCTTCTGCTCTCATATGCTCTTCTGCTCTCTCTGTTTTAACGATCTTCTACGTGATTCCTCTTCTTTACATTTGCTTCATCAAGTGGTTGTTCGGGTGCTCTGTGCTTCTTCGGTGTCCGCGCACATCGAAGTTTCAAGATCTAGCCGGGTGTTGTACCTTGGAGGAGTGAGCATCGGTTGAAAGCCCTGCCGGAGGGTGGTGCAACTTCTTTAGGGCAGTGACCACACGCCTTACCCAGGCTCGATTCTGAACTATAAATTACTCTATTTTATTTCTCATTCTCTTCATGCAATTTTATTAATATTGTTATTCATATATATATATATATATATAGATCTGATGTTTCTGTTAAAGTTTTTTAAAAAACAAAAATATATATCACTTTGTATATTAATATAGGAATATAGAAGAAAATATTCCAACAATATACATATGAGTACTCAAAATGACCGTAAAAAATAACATATATATATATATGTACAAATAACATATATATATCTATACATACATATATGTACATATCTATACATATATGTACAAATCTATACATATATATATGTACAAATATATATATATATAAGGAAATCTTTTTAATGGTGTAATGAGACAATTTTTTATTTTATTTGAAAAAGTGGTCAACATGAAAGTTGTAGATCTCATCGAGACGAATAATTTTCATGTTGATCAGTTTTTAATTTGAAGCCGTTTAGGCTCTCGATTCGGCATGACCTTTTTCGAGGCTTAAATCAGAGCCATAAACAACTTCAAATCAAAGAGTGATCAACATGAAAGTTATTCTTCTCGATGAGATCTACAACTTTCATGTTCATCACCTTTTCAAATAAGATACAAATCGAGCTCAAAATCATAAAAACAAGACGCATGTTATAAAAGCCTAGATGCGGCCGAAGGCCGCCTGACAGCAACGCGCCAGGGGTGGGTGAAGCCTACCTCTACGAGCCGGGTACTGTCGCGCGGGGCACGGGGGGCCCCCGTGCACTGTCACTCATATATCTATCTATCTATATATAAGGAAATCCCTTTAATAGTGTAATGGGATGCCATCAATCAAATTTGTGACGTTTTTTACGATTTTTTTTAATTTGAAAATGTTATTAACATGAAAGTTGTAGATCTCATCGAGAAGAATAACTTCATGTTGATCAGTTTTTAATTTGAAGCCGTTTAGACTCCCGATTCGGCTTGACCTTTTTTTAGGCTTAAATCGGGGCCCTAAACAACTTCAAATCAAAGAGTGATCAGCATGAAAGTTATTCTTCTTGATGAAATCTACAACTTTCATGTTCATTACCTTTTCAAATAAGATACAAATCGAGCTCAAAATCATAAAAAACAAGATTCATGTTATAAAAGTCTAGATGCGGCCGAAGACCGCCTGACAGCAACGTGCCAGGGGCGGGCGAAGCCCTCCTCTGTGAGCCAGGTACTATCGCGCAGGGCACGAGGGGCTCCCGTGCACTGTCACTCGTATATATATATATATATCTCTTTATTATATAAGGGAAGGCAAAAGCTCAATGGTGTAACATTTGGGCTGCCTATAATACCCTCCTCCAATCTTTATGTTTTTTTCAAAATATATTACTTTTTGGTCATTTCTTAATTTCAACTCAATTTTCCCACACAAAATTTCAATGCTAAATGTTCATCATTACATGACTGCCACGTTCTGCCAAGCCACGTTCAAGCCCCAAAAAAATCAATATTGTTGCTTTTTTATGACATGACTGCCACGTTGTACGAAAGCAAAAATGTCAAATCATTTCTTGAACTTTGCTAACTTTTTAATATAGTGCTGGAACTTTCAAAAGTAAGAAATCATTTCCTAAACTATTAAACCCATACAATATCAGTCCTAAAAGCTTTTACCGTTAGCAATTAAAGGAAAAAAATTTATAATGGGTGGTTTCCATAACTTTACTTCACTCTCCGTTATATATTTTTAAATCAACCAATATAATTTTTTTTACTAACAGGCTCCATCGCAGAACCTCTGTGTGCAAAATTAGGATTTTTTCATCGCTGACTCTCCGTGCGAAACCGACTGACTCGCCTCTTCCTTCTAGTCGCCGGCGTTCGATCTTCCTCCACCTTTGATTGCTGCTTCGAAAAGGTAAGACTCTCCATCTCTTGTATTATGATTAGTTGTATGAATTTAGTCTATTTTCTGTATTCAAGAATTTATTCTACTTTTTGTTGAAGTTGTTGTATTCATGAAATTTTTGTTTAGATGTTCTTGCAGACGGTTCATGTTAAGCCTTATTTTGGTCAAGTATATAAAGTTATGTTATCTGCCTAGTTATTTCATGCAACTGAGTGAAAGGTTTCCTAAATTATAGATTTGTGCTTAAATGTTGATTGCTTTATATTCGATATCTATTAAATACATAATTATCGCAGCGGCATTAATTGTATTTGATTGAAGCATTAACTACGTTTGATAAAAACATTAATTTTGTTTTACTTACAAAATATGTTTAAAAACAGGTATTAGTAAAGCTATTGGAATCTAGCGATACCTTGGGCTGAATTAATTCCTACGAAAAAAACTCCATTTAATTACTATGAAGTGAATTTAATTAAATCATTTTTATTCTTTAATGGCTAGCGGAAAATCCTTTTAGGACTGATATTGTATGGGTTTAATAGTCTAGGGACTAATTTCTTCCTTTTGAAAGTTCTAACTCACGGTAACTTACCTCCTTTCAAGTTTTATTAATTTATTGTTGTCAAGCCTGCAAGTCTAACTCACGGTAACTTACCTCCCACACGTCTACTCCTCTGTGCCGCCGAAAGCAGCAACCTCCTAAATTTTTGTCTAGGTTGATACGTCTAATTCACACCCAACATTCTAAATTTTTGCCTTTTTACAGTATGCGAGAAAAGCTTCTGACCACTCTGTCACGGACTTGTCTTCTCACAAGCTCCCGTGCGGCCTTAGCTCCCCCTTGCCACTCCGCGTAGCCAAGCTAGGTCAGTCTCTCCTGCAAGAACTAGGTGATGATGAAGAATGGATGTAAAGTAGAACTCAAGAGAACTCACAATTGCAAAGGAAACTCAAAGAACTCTATTGCTTCTCCAAAACTTGGATGCTTACAAATGAGGGGGCCTTCCCCTTTTATAGGCCCCAAAAGAATTTCCCTCCAAAAGATGGAAGGATCTAGAATGCCTAAGATTCTAGATTATTCTACAACCCTCATGAATATACAATCTTCCTGAGTTCTCTAGAATGTTCCCAAGAGATCATTCTAGAGAGCTTCCACATTCTTCCAGAGTTTTCTATGTACATGTTCTCCAAGGACCTAGATTTCTCTAGAATCCTCCGGGAAATTAACCCCGGGCGTGGCATCCTCCCCCACCTAGCCTGGTGACGTCCTAGCCTGGTGGCATCCTCCCCCACAAGTCTTCTAATGTCTCCCAAGTAGTTTCAGACTCTGGCAATCTCTTCCACTTGATTAAGTATTGTGTGCAAGGTTGCACACCTCTTCTTCGCACCACTCGTTTTGTTAGCACCTCTTCGATCTCTTTGTCAAAAGATTTTGTCATCACTGGAGGCGCCCTTTGAGATTCTCCTCTTTGAAGATCCTCATTATCCCCGTAATATGGTTTGAGCATACTCGCATGAAACACCGGATGTATCTTCAAAGAGTTTGGTAAGTCAAGGCGATAAGAAACCTTACCCACCTTAGCCATGCCCGGGAATGGGCCTTCGTATCTTCGTACCAAGCCTTTGTGTACACTACGCAAGGCCTTGAACTGCTGGGGTAAGAGTTTCACCATCACTTTATCTCCTACCGAATATTCTGTATGTCGTCGCTTTGCATCGGCCCACTTCTTCATCCTCTTGCGGGCCTTCTCCAAGCACGACCTAGCTAAGTCCGCATGTTCCTCCCATGACTTAGCCATCTTCCAGGCACCTGGGCTCCTTCCATCATCCGCCGTGGTCGCCAATGTTTGCGGAGTGAGGGGTTGTCTTCCTGTGGCAAGCTCGAATGGACTCCTCCCCGTGGCCTCACTCCGCTGCAGGTTGTAAGAAAATTGGGCAACATCCATAAGCTTGGCCCAGTCTTTCTAGTTGGCACTCACAAAGTGCCGCAAGTAGCACTCCAACAATGCATTCACCCTCTCGGTCTGCCCATCGGATTGAGGGTGGGAGCTAGTGGAAAAGTTTAGCTTCGATCTAAGTAGCTTGAACAACTTTGTCAATAGCTTCCTGGTGAAGCGAGGGTCCCGATCGCTCATAATGTTCTTCGGCAACCCCCAATACTTCACCACATGTTTGAAGAAGAGTCGCGTCGTCTCTTCCGCTGTTGCATCCTTTGCGCTTGGTATGAAAGTGCCATACTTGGAAAAGCGATCTACTACCACCAAGATAGATCCGCAACCTTCAGATTTGGGCAGAGCGTTGATGTAATCTAGCATCATTGTTTCCCAAGGGTATTCCGGCACTGGTAGGGGCTCCAAGAGTCCTGTTGGCTGCTTGTTCTCCACCTTGTCTTGTTGGCAAACAAGACATGTCTTCACGTATAGCTCAATGTTGTCCCTCATCTGCGACCAATAGTAGGAATCCTCCATCAACGCCAAGGTGCGCCTTTGGCTTGGATGTCCAGCCCACTTGGTGTCATGACACTCCTTGATTAAGTCCCTCTGCAGGTTTCCCCACTTTGGGATATACAATCTCCTTCCTTTGGTGTAGAGTAGCCCGTCTTCTACCCAAAATCTCTTGGCTTGACCTTCTTTGGCTAGCTGCATGAGTTGTTTGGCCAACGGATCTTCTTCCAACCCACTTTTTACCTGCTCGAGAAGGTCGCTCTTCACCATCGAGATCGTCGTTAGCTCCGCTTTGCGGCTAAGTGCATCCGCTACGACGTTGGCTTTGCCCGGCTTGTGTTCCAGGACAAAGTCAAACTCGGACAAGAAGTCTTGCCATGTTGCTTGCTTCGCCGACAATTTCTTTGAGTTTGAAAGTAGGTAGTCGCCACATTGTCGGTCTTGATCATGAATTGCGCTCCCAGCAAGTAATGCCTCCATACCTGTAAGCAATGTATGATGGCTGTCATCTCCTTCTCTTGCACGGTGTAGCGTCGCTCCGCTTCATTCAACTTGCGGCTTTCGAATGCAATCATGTGTCCTTCTTGCATCAACACCCCTCTCCAATAGCAACGTCTGATGCATCTGTATGCAGCTCGAACTTTTTCCCAAAGTCTGGTAGGGCAAGTACTGGCTCTGTACTTACCGCCTTCTTCAAGTCCTCAAAAGCTTGCTGGCATTCCCCCGTCCATCTCCAAGCTTTCTCCTTCTTGAGCAGATCCGTAAGCGGTACCGCTCTCTTTGAGTACCTCATGATGAACCGTCGGTAGTAGTTCACCAAACCCAAGAATGATCTCAACTCAGTCACCTTTGTTGGCGGATCCCATTCGACGATTGCCCGTACCTTGTCCATGTCCATCTTCAATTGGCCATGTCCAATGACATGCCCGAGGAAATGCACTTCTTCTTGCCCAAAGGAACACTTTGATCGCTTGACATATAGTTCATTCTCCCGCAGTACTTGGAACACTAGGGGAAGATGTTCAACATGCTCCTCCATTGTATTACTATAGACGACGATGTCGTCCAAGTATACTACTACAAACTTGTCCAAGTATGGGTGAAAGATTTGATTCATCAAAGTACAAAAGGTAGCGGGTGCATTGGTTAGGCCGAATGGCATCACCAACCACTCGAATGATCCGTACCTCGTCACACATGTTGTCTTTGGCTCATCTCCTTCAGCAATCCGTACTTGGTGGTAGCCCTTTTGCAGATCCATCTTCGAATATATCCTTGCTCCTCCAAGTCGATCGAACAAGTCAGCAATCAACGGTACGGGATACTTGTTTTTTATAGTTACCTTGTTCAATGCCCGATAGTCTGTGCATAACCGCAAGGTTCCATCCTTCTTCTTTTGAAAGAGCACCGGTGCGCCAAATGGTGCCTTTGACGGCCTGATCATCCCAGCCTCAAGCAGCTCCTGTAACTGCTTCCTCAACTCTTCGAGCTCGGGTGGAGCCATCCGATATGGTGCCTTCGCCGGTGGCTTGGCTCCAACCTCTAACTCAATCTTGTGATCTACCTCCCTGCAGGGAGGCAACTTCTTTGGCAGCTCCGCGGGCATTACGTCCTTATTCTCCTCAAGGACTTCCGCAACAAGTAGAGGCACCTCCTCCATGATCTCGCCCGCTTCCTCCTTCAAAGTCGCCAAGAAAGTAGGTTCTCCTTTCTTCACGCCCTTGGCTATTTGCATAGCCGATAGTTATCTTGCTCCACAGCTTGGTGGCCCTTCCACCGCAAGTACCATGCATGTTGCACCTTTCTCAATAATGCACACCGAGCGGTAAGTTGGCATGACAATGGCACTCACCGCATTGAAGAAGTCCATGCCCAACACTAGTTTGTGATCATCCATGACTGCAACCGAGAAGTTCACCTTTCCTTTCCACGTACCCAAGCGAAGCTCCACGCCACGAGCCACTCCTGCTAGTGGCCTCGCCTTCCCATTCACGGTCTTTAGCCATCCCTCACACTTGGTCACTTGGAGGCCAAGTCTTCTTGCTTCTTCCTCCGTCATAAAGTTATGTGTGGCACCCGTATCCACCAAGGCTTTGGTGGACTTGTGGTTGATCATGGCTTCTACGTACATCAGCCCCTTGCTGGCCACCTTCTTAGCTGGTTTCACATTCAAAGCATTCAAAAGTTGCAAAGAACATATTTGGTTTGTACCTTCTTCACTTTCGGGTCCACTTGCATCATCCTCCTGCAGTGTTGCGAGTGAACCAAGCTTTGGGCACTTGCTCATCATGTGCGGTCCCTTGCATAAGTAGCATCCCCCCTTTGGTGTGAAGCTCTTGTTGCTGCCCTCGATCTCCTTCCCATTAGTAGGAATTTGATCTCCTCTATTTGGTCTTCGCGTCCCTTGCCTTTCTCCCACACCTTTGGTGTGGTCATTCTTGTAGGTCTTCCTTGTGGCAACATTCACCAGTCTTTGGAATTCCGTCATTGCTTCGGCCACCGCAATAGCTTCATCTAGTGTCTTGGCATCCCGTCGATGCATTTCTTGCTTCACCCAATTCTGAAGACCATCCTTAAAGTTGAACAATTGATCATCTTCGGACATACCTGGCACCATCAGCATTAAGGTTTGGAACTCCTTCACGTACTCCGTGATTGACCCCTTCTGCTTGAGCTCCTTTAGCTTTTTCCTTGCCTCATTTGCGACGTTCTCCGGGTAGAAGTGCCGCTTAAGTTCAATCTTGAACTCATCCCATGTGTTCATGTTACATGTTCCCTTCTTGATATCTGCAAGCTTCCGTTGCCACCAAAGAGATGCAATATCCGAAAGATAGTAGCCAGTTGTCTTTACCTTGAGTACTTCATCAATGAGGTTACATCCTTCGAAGTAGACCTCCATTTGATAAAGGAAGTGTTCAACTTCCTTGACATCCCTATTCCCCGAGAAGGGTTTTGGCTTAGGCACATCGATCCTTTGGTTTGCCACAACCCCACTATTTCCTCCATTAGCAATGACCTTCCTGCATAAGGCCAATTCTTCCTCTAATTTGGCGATCCGCTTCTCATAGTCATCCTCAAGCTGATCGCACCTTTGAGTAAGCTCCGCATTTGCACCAAGACATGCTTGTACTTGGGCCTTCAAAAGTTCCAGCTCTTCGTGAGCCGGTAGAGCTTGTTTGACAGCTTCTAGTTCTCCGCGAACATATGAGTGGTCTTCCTCCACCGCCGTCATGCGCTTGTCCCAATCCACCAACACACGATCCAAGTGTGCTTCCTCACGAGATTTGTTTTGGCCTCGCTTCTTCATTTCCGCTTGAGGGATGACCTCTCTGCCACGTTCATCTACCACGCTTGAGTTGTTGTTCCCTTCACCAGCCATCTAGTCTTCTCGGACACCAGCCACGAACTTGAGCAACCTCTCTCTGATACCAACTGTCACGGACTTGTCTTCTCACAAGCTCCCGTGCGGCCTTAGCTCCCCCTTGCCACTCCGCGTAGCCAAGCTAGGTCAGCCTCTCCTGCAAGAACTAGGTGGTGATGAAGAATGGATGCAAAGTAGAACTCAAGAGAACTCACAATTGCAAAGGAAACTCAAAGAACTCTATTGTTTCTCCAAAACTTGGATGCTTACAAATGAGGGGGTCTTCCCCTTTTATAGGCCCCAAAAGAATTTCCCTCCAAAAGATGGAAGGATCTAGAATGCCTAAGTTTCTAGACTATTCTACAACCCTCATGAATATACAATCTTCCCGAGTTCTCTAGAATGTTCCCAAGAGATCATTCTAGGGAGCTTCCACATTCTTCCAGAGTTTTCTATGTACATGCTCTCCAAGGACCTAGATTTCTCTAGAATCCTCCGGGGAATTAACCCCGGGTGACAACTCGCTCCTCCTTACCAGTGAAGAAGCGGAAACTCACTTGACGGTTGTTGGGGCGCAGAGAGCTGCGTCCGCCACTCGAATAGTTTTTGTCTAGGCTATGCATAATCAAACGTATGGAATGCTTCGGAATTGTCCAGAGGACCAAAAGTTCTCCCTTCCTTTGAGATGTAAATAAATCCACATGTTTTTTTATTGTGAATCTTCTACAGATTATGTTGTATAGTTTCTTTGGTAAACATTATATTCTTTCTCCCTTCTATTAAACAAAATTAATAACACCACTTATTCAAAACAATGATTTAATTTGATTTTACCTAATGTTGCATTAAATGTTTTGTTTTCTAAGAACAAAATGTGCGATCAAGAGTGCATAATTACAAAAAAAAAAATACAATTGAAAACTACAGGCACAAACTATATGAAAGTTGAGACAAAAACTTGAAATAAACTTTTTTTGGTACAATATTTTTTGGTCTGATCAAGAGTTTTTATCTTTGTTTGGTTGTCCGGTTTTTATTTTTGTTTCTGAAATAGTAGTTTTGATTATTACTTTAAGAGATGTGAATCATATATCATTGTCTTGAAATAGTATTTATGTTCTCCTAATTATTTCAATCATCAATCTCAAGTTCTCAACTTATTTTTGATGTACTCTGCAAAGTTGTAGTTTTGTTGCGGGTAACATATGTTTAGTTTATCCAAAGTGGGAGACCCCCCCCCCCCCCCCCCCCCTCCGCCGAATGACGTCGAAAGTCGTCGCCCCTCGATCGAATGCCGCCGATTGTCGCCGCCCCCGCCTAATGTCTTCGCCCCCGCCGAATGTCTTCGCCCCCGCCTATTGTCGCTGCCCCCGCCCATGCGGAAATTTCGCCGCCCCCGCCGAATGTCGCTGCCCCCGCCAATCGTCGCCGCCCCTGTCGAATGTCGTCGCCCCCGCACGGGGTCCTCCATGCACGACTGCTTGCAGGGTTTGCTCGAAGATGAACTATTCAGAATTCATCTCCAACATCACCTACCGTGCAGGTTAATGAAAATCATGGAAAAGAAATGTGCAAAGAACTCCCAGAGGATGGATTTTGTCACCATATAATTTCTTCACAGAGAAATGAAATCGAAAGGACCACTTTCTTTCTTAAAGTAGCTAAAGTAGAGGGTGACGACTCAGACCGCCACAAAAAATGCAACATGATGATGATCGGCGGCACCTACTCTTCTCTCGATTTCAATTGAAGATTCTTCCCTAGTTGGTTCCTCCAGAAATCAAAAAGGAGAATAAGGGCTTCTAAAGCCCAGTTTTTTGGAATTAATGACCTCCAAAATTGGTGGTTATTGGGGAAGTTTTTCAAAGACTCATCGCCGTCCATGACCAATGTCGCCCCGATGATCAATGTCGCCGCCCACGATCAATGTCTTCCCGACGATCAATGTCGCCGCCCACGACCAATGTCGCCCGACGATCAATGTCGCTGCCCACGACCAATGTCGCCCCTATTAGCAAGTGATGGTGGATCACGTCGATTTCGTAAAATTATTGGAGATCGTTAAATTTCATGTTGTCAAATTTGAAATATTCGGCCAAAACACTAAGAAATGAGCTCGTAATCATGATTTTCGGCCAAACAAGTCCATTGCACATGTATCGGACGAAAATACCTCTTATAAAATGAACATGTGGGTGCAAAGTGTAACATATTGATGGGTGCAAACTGCAATATTAGAATAATTAGGATGCACTTCGCCAAAAGGAGCAGTATTAAATTTTGGGCGCTGCTATAAGCACTGCGTTTTTGTCTATTTGCACTCGCCGCTATTAGCAAGCGCTGTTTTAAGTGATTGTCTATTCACACTCAACCTGTCTATTAATAAAACACTATTACTATTAACATTTTTTGTCAATTTATTTTTAACATAATAAAAATATCACTTTCACTATTGTAAAACAACACTTCAAAAGATTACACATTTTTCAAAAGTAAATGCTTGATAATGGACTCTTATTTATAAGCCGCAATGGCAGCAAATATTTCCAAAAGCGCTTCCCCCACCAGTTTGGCAGGGAATCCAGGGAAATAAAGCTAGAGTTGCCATCCGGAGCCACGCCAAGAATGGCAACGGGACCGCCTCCCATCTTGAAGCCGACCCGCGCAACCGCGCCACCTCACGGGGCGCGGCCGAGCCGCGCACCCGCAAGGGGTGCGGCCAACCCCGGGGTGCGGCCTTGCCGCCACACCCCCATGGGGTGCGGCTTGGCCGCACCACCTTGGGGCGGGGTGCGGCCGTGCCGCACCCCCCTTGGGGCGGGGTGCGGCCCGGCCGCAACCCCCTCGGGTGTAAGACCCCATTTTTTTTTTTACAAAAACCACCGGGTCTTAGGCCCAGAACCGCCGTTTTGTGGTGACACCTTCGCTCGGGAAGGTCGTCACTACAAAACGCCGATCCTGCCGGCCAAATCGATCACAAGAAAAGTAAGCTAACATGAATAAAGCAAGCAAAACATGTCCACATCACATATAAATAAATCATCAAAAGATGTCCACAACCATAACTGAAAGAACGGAGAATAAGATATCTAGGGCCTTGCCCAATACATCAAAGCCTCACTACATGGATCACTCGCGGAAGTAAAATAACTAAATCAACACTCACGGATCCTGTCATCTGAGCCCCTGAGCTAGACTGCCCCGCCTCCAGTTGCACCGGCCTCTGGTGCTGCTCCGTCGCCGCGGTCTCCTAAAATGATAAGGTCCACCGACCGTCAGTCATAAAGACTCAGCCAATTCCCCACCCCTCCCCCCAGGGCTCCTAGGCACCGGATGGAAAGGAGGAAGCGGAGGACAAACAAGGGGTAGAAACAAATGCAGGTGACAAGGTGATATCTACTCTACACAGGTGATATATATATATAAATGAAACAGAATAGAAACAGCAGGGTAAAGTAAAGGGAAAACAGTAAAGTGCAAAAGTAGAGGCAAGTAAGTGATATAAAATAAACCATTGATTTATAGGAATGCCCATACAAACCTATAGACCAAGGGGTCGTTTAGCAAGGCCTATCGTATAAAAAGTCCCATACCAATTTATACGATAGGTGTCAGGGGTTGAATGCAATGATTATGCTATGTCATGCAAGTATGTGATTATGCGGTGATCAAACAAGTGCAACTCACCCACTACGACTCTATGCGCATAGACCTTTAGTTCCCTCTTTTTGGAGCGAGCTAGACTCCTCAGGATACTCCCGTAGTGGCAAACGGAAGCGGTGGGTTGGGCCTCGCCCACCTCTAGGTTGGTATATGCACTACCCGACCTAGACCTATCGTACGCCTCCACAAAACCCGCAGAGCGTCTGCGTACTCTTACTGACTGGACCGCCAGACTTTTATGGCTAAGTGTAAATACCACACTTGCCGAGCCCAAGTGTTAACGTCGGTGCAACGACCGCCAACACGAAGGACCCACCACCTTATGCACATGCAATTATCTTCCAACAATACCGAGCTACAAGCTCCCCGGGCTAACCCGCCCGTCACCAATAAATATCTCAGAAACAAAAGATCACCGGACTAAACCGGCTAGACTTCCATAAGCACACTCTCAGAGTGACTTTCCTGCCTTAGAAACTCAGGTGCTAAAAGATGCTAACAAGAAAAGACGATCTTTCGTCAATTCCCGGACGACCTAGCCGAGGGTGGCACCCCACCACCCTAAGACTTACCAAACCCCAACTTCTCTAGAGACCCATACATAATACAAGGCTACCACCCATCCTTCATCACTTCAGACCCTAGACAACCAGATTGACCTCTAACCCCAAAGTTGTCAAATTGCTAAACGCAGACCACCCTTAACGTTTTGATGCTCATGAAGAGAGGTACACTAAATATCCAACTTCTTGACCCAAGGGATTTACTGGGGACCCATACTACCTACCTCAGATCAAATCTAGGGTTTCATAATTTCCCATTAATAATTGTATTTTAAATAATTTTCCAAATGGCCATATTACTAAGGTTTGAACTACAAGTATATTTTTCTGACCTCCAATGCCCACTCCAATTTACTCACAAATCAAGGGTACCTAATAAACAGTAGATATAAAGTTTTAGGGAAAACCAGCAAGATTTATTGTTTTTAGAAATTCCAAAACACAATTATTTCCAATAATTTCCAAAGGAGGTACCCTCATATGAACTCCAATCCTTGTGCAAATTAACACAGTGGTGCTTATTAATAAAATATTTAATCCTACAAAGTTTGACCATGCTATTCAGAGGGTATGTTTGTAATTCCATCCAAGGATATATTTGCAATTTCTTTCAAAATGAACTAGAGGTACCAAAAATATTGATCTATAAATTATGAGAAAATTACAGAGGTTATATATTGTTATGAAAAGACATCCAGCAAGGTTACATGCAATTACAGTAATTTATCATCACAAATTTAACCAACCCAAAAATTGCCAACAATGAGGAATATTACAATTTGGACCTCCAAGGGTTAACTCATGATCTAACCAATTCTTCCAGAGATATATGACATTAAAACCATGATTATGACAGAAGATGGTAAATTGATAAATACTATTTCTCCCTAAAACCTCAAACCCTAAATAATTACAAATCTATCCTAGGGTTTATTACTTATGATTGGCAACTCCAAATCCCTCCAAACCCCTATAGTAGCATTCTCTGGTCACTAAGGCCATCTACCCAAAATTTCAAGTCAAGCCACTGAGGTTTGACCCCTCTTCCTTTATTAACCTCTAATTGCACCCCATTAGGGTTTAGCCTAGGGTTAGGGTCTAACCTTCTCCAACAGCTCTAGTAGGAACTCCAGAGATTCATAACCTCAAAAACAAGTGGGTGACAGAAGATGGTGATTCCCTAAGTGCTATTTCTTCCTAGATCTCCAAATTCCAATTATTTACAAATCTACCCAAGGATTTAATACCTAGGTTAGACAACTCCAAACCTCTTCAAATTCACAAGGGAGTCTTCTCTAGTCACTATGACCTACCCACCAAAACTTTAGGTCAAACCACTAGGGTTTGACCCTACTCCCTTCATTGACCTCTATTTGCACCCCATTGGGGTTTATCCTAGGGTTAGGGTCTAGGCATCTCCAAATCCACTCAAAGCTACTCCTTGAGGTGTCTCATACCTCCCAAGGCAGTGACCAAGGTCACCCCATCAATCAGTGGGAGGAAACCCCTCCACACCCCAAAGTTCTCTTATGTTTACTTTTGCCCCAAACATCACTTTTAGGCCAACTATTCTCAAGGGGACTCCCTACCTTGCCCATACCCATACCACTCACTATACTGACCATAGGTCAGTGGAAGACCACCTAAGATCCTACCAATAATTGGTGAGGGGTGGAATTCCAATGGGTACCTATTTGGGGTGCAAATAGCAATTTAGCCCCTTTTTGATTTACTAGGGCAAAACTCCTCCAATGGCCACCAAACTTGGACCATAGGTTGGCATGGGGGAGGGTGAGGTGCACTCCAAATATGGAGCCAAAAGACCTTGTGGAAAGGTGGGGGCACTCACCCAAAGTTTTGCCCAAACCTAGGGAGCCTAAGGCCATTTTGGGGGAATACCCTACCAAAACAACTCCATAAATCATGATATTTTAACCAGGGCCTATACATACCCCTTAGGACCACCCATCCAAGTTTGGAAGGGTTTTGAGGTGTTTAGGACACCTAATTAGGTTAAACTAGGATTATTGGTCTTTCCCAAAAATTAAGAAGAAAACTTCTCCAATCCTTGTGATCTTTGGACATGACCTAAGTATGCACAAGACTAGACTACACCCCAAAAATCAAGTCAATTGGAGTTATATAATGGGGTGGGCATCAAAAATGAGTTCTGATTAGCCCTAAAGACAGCCTCCACTAGAATGAGTGCTGAGCCCTAACCAGGACTCCAAATTGAGTGATTTCAATTTTGTATGAAACTAGACTCAAAGGGCTACATTTTCTATGTTGACCACTTTTCATGATTCGGCCTCTAACTATTTTTCCCAGATTTAAATAGGGGCTGCATTTTAATCACAGATTTAATAAGGATTGAATTAAGGTTGCACGAATCGTAAAGCACATCGGATGGCGCTGGGTCATCGTCCCCAGGGAATCAACGGCACAGATTTCACGCGCCTGGGCCGCCTTGATAGGTGATTTCCCGGCCACCTGAGCGCCGCCCCGGCCGACCAACGCCACCACCACCTCCGTTGAGGTGGGGGCCGGCGATGAGCGGTGTTTGATCGGCCGGAGGTGGCCGGAATCGTGTTCTGTAGGAGGATGCCCAACCCGATCAACGGGGGGCAAGGTCGGCTTGATTCCCGGCCAATTGGCCACGGATCGAGCCGCCGTCGATTTAGATCTAACCCTTAGAGTTCAGGGAGGAGAACGGGACCTGTTGGAGGGCTTGCCGTCGGGTCAATCTTGAGTACACCATGGGAGCCGCCGTCGGTTGAGAAGCCATGCCGATTCCCTCCTATAGTGCACGAAATTCTCTGGAAAGCTGGGGGTTTCTCTTCTCTCAAGTCTCTGAAGGTGAAGGGGGGTTCAATTGGGGGTGGTGATGGCTTTAAACATCATTGCCATTAAAGCCCCCCTTCGGTTTCTTCCATGGCCGGCCCCTCTCCATCTCCCCTGCCTTAATTCCCTTGTGTAACTGATGGAAACTCCTCCCAGCTGGCTGAGGAGTTGAATGGAGGCATCAATTGGGGGAGCCAAGAGGTAAAACCTCTTAATGGCCATGAATGGCCTCTTCTCTCTCCTCCAAAAATGGTGAAACCCCCATTTTCTCTCTCCTAACCACCATGGTCGGTTTCTACCCTCTCTCCTGAGCTTAATGAGGGCCCACATGGGCTGGTTGACCACCCAATTGAGTTAGCCCAAAGAGATTGGGTTAGGTTTGATCATTTTGACCTAAATTGGGCAATTTTGACTTTTGGCCAAATTGGTCAATTTGGGGAACCCTAGGATGGGGCTTTTGGGTTCAATAGGTTCTAAATTAAGTTTAGGAACTAATGGTGGGGTCAATTTGGTCATATGGTTCTTGGTTGACCCAATCTAGGGTGATTTGACCAAAATAGGCTAATTTGACTTTGGTCAAATTGAGCCCTAGGGTTGACTTGGTCATGGGGCTTTTTGGTCCACTAGCTCCCCTATGACATGATAGCCCTATGGGTGAGGTCAATTTAATGTGGTGAAGGTCAATTGGGGTACTTTGAGAAGAAAGGTCATTTTGACCTAAAAAGGGCATTTTGGTCAATTTGCACCCCTGGGGGTCCCATGATGGGGCTTTTGGGTCCATTAGGTCTATAATGGTATTATAAACCTAGGAGTGTGATCAATTTGACATGGTGAGGGTTGATTGGCTCTAAATGGGCTACTTTGACCAATTTGAGAGTTTATGTTGACTTTGGTCAAATTGGCCTCTTAGGTTGACTTTAATGGGCCCAAGGTGCCCTAAGGGGACTTCTAAAGGGTTAGGGACACTAAGGTGGGGTCCAAGGGTTAAGTTGAAGCACTAGATTCCAATCCCAAGCTTGGAAGATGGGAATTGCTATTTGCAGACCAAGGTGGCTCCTTCCTCCTTTCCTAAGTTCTCAAGGTTAAAAGGCTCTTCCTATGGTTTTGTCATGGCTTAGTCATGACAAAACCAACTTAGGGGTCTAGCAGTTTGGGGGATGTTACAAATCCCAATACATAAAAATAAAAATTTCGTCCCCGAAATTCAGACAAGCCTATGGGGCTTCTACTAGAGGAAAAACTGTAACATCCCAGAAAAAGTAAGTTGTACCTGCCGTAAAAAGCTGCGGATATTTTTGCTGCATCAAGTCCAGTGGCTCCCAAGTATGTTCTTCCTGTCCATGATTCCTCCACAGGACCTTGACCAGTGGGACCTTCTTGCGCCGCAAGACTCGTAGCTCTGTGTCGTCTATCCGAACCGGCTCCAAGTGAATCGATCGATCTGTAGCTACTGGCCCCTCAGAAGTAGACACCTGCTGCTCAGGCCGAAGTAAAGCCTTCCTAAGTGAAGAGACGTGGAATACGTCATGCAGTCCCTCCAAATCCGGCGGTAGCTCCAGTCTGTAAGCCAAGGGGCCGATCCGCTCCAGGATCCTATAGGGTCCCATAAACCTTGGACTGAGCTTCTTCCGGCCGCGAACCCTCGAGACTCCATGCATCGGACGTATCTTCAAGAAAACCCGGTCTCCCACCTGGAACTCCACCATATGATGACGAGCATCGTAATACTTGGCCTGCCTGCTCTGGGCCTCCAGCATCCTATCTCGAATCAACCTCACCTGGGCCTCCGTGTCCTCCACGAACTCTGAGCCAAGAGCCTTGGGGTCCTCATCCTGAATCCAAGATAACGGTGTCCTGCACCTCCGTCCATATAATGCCTCGTAAGGTGCTCTGCCTATGCTAGCCTGGTGACTGTTGTTATAAGAGAACTCGACCAACGGCAACAGTCTCTCCCAAGGCTCCCCACGGTCCAGAATGCAAAGACGCAAAAGATCTTCCAGGGTCCGATTGGTGCGTTCCGTTTGCCCGTCTGTCTGGGGGTGAAAAGCTGTACTAAAGGTCAACCGGGTGCCTAGATAGGCCTGCACCGCTCTCCACTCCCTTGACGTAAAACGTCCATCTCGGTCGGAAACTATCGTCCTTGGCACACCATGATAACGGATAAACTGCTCCACAAACTTTCGAACCAAAACTCTGACTGAATCATCCTTCCTGATCGGAATGAATCTAGCCACCTTCGTCAACCTGTCGACGATCACCCAAATCGAGTCATTCCCCGTACGAGATCGGGGAAGACCATGAATAAAATCCATCGCTATATCGTCGAACTTCCACTCCGGCACTGGGAGTGGCTGCAATAATCCTGCGGGGTTCCGACACTCCGCCTTCACCAGCTGGCAGGTCTCGCAGTGGGTCACAAAATAAATGATATCTCTCTTCATACCCGGCCAGTACATGGTCCTCTTCAGATCTGCCGTCATCTTGGTAATACCCGGGTGCACTGAATACCTACTGCAGTGAGCCTCTGTCATAATATCCTCCCGAATCTGACCTCCTGCTGGTATATACACCCGACCTCTAAAACTCAACAGGCCGTCCTTCATCGAATAATCTCCAGCTGAGCCTTCCTCCAAGGCTCTGAATATCGGCTCCAGCTTGGCATCCTGCCTCTGCCCTTCCCTGATGCGGTCTCGAATGTCATATGTGGCACCAATCGCCGCTAGGTACTCCTTGTACAGCTCCGGATCATCTTCCGATACCAGGGAGATCTGCATATCTTCGAACATTCGCACCAACTCCATGGCCATCAGCTTAGGCTCTGCTCCTGATGTGGTAGCTCTCCTGCTCAGAGCGTCTGCTACTACGTTTGCCTTCCCTGGGTGGTAATGCATCGTATACTGGTAATCTGATAGGAACTCCACCCATCGCCTTTGTCGGATATTCAACTCCTTCTGCGTATCTACATACTTCAGATTTTTGTGATCTGAGAATATGTCGCAGTGGACCCCATAGAGGTAGTGTCGCCAGATCTTAAGAGCGAATACGACTGCTCCCATCTCCAAATCATGCACTGGGTAGTTCCGCTCGTGGTCCTTCAACTGGCGGGAGGCATAAGCTATCACGTGCCCGTTCTGCATCAGAACGGCACCCATCCCCTGATAAGATGCATCCGTATACACTTGAAATCCTTCCTTCCCCGACGGAAGGGCAAGGATGGGAGCTGAAGTGAGCCGACCCTTCAGCTCCTGGAAAGCTGTCTCGCACTGCGGCGTCCAAGTAAAAACAGCATCCTTTCTTGTCAGAGAGGTAAGCGGGAGGGCTATCTGAGAGAATCCCTGAACGAACTTCCGGTAGTAGCCGGCAAGTCCCAAGAAACTTCTTACGTCGGTGGCCGTCTTCAGCGGCGGCCAGTCCCGTACTGCCTGAACCTTTGCTGGATCTACTGCCAAGCCTGCTCCACTGATGATGTGGCCCAGGAAGGCCACCTCCTTCAACCAGAACTGGCATTTACTGAACTTAGCATATAACCGATGCTCCCGCAGCTTCCCCAAGGTTAGTGCCAAATGCTGCGCATGCTCCTCCTCCGTCCTCGAGTAGATGAGGATGTCGTCGATGAACACTATGACAAAGATGTCGAGGTAAGGCTCAAACACCCGATTCATCAAGCTCATAAATGCTGAAGGTGCATTTGTGAGCCCGAACGGCATCACCGTGAACTCGTACAATCCATACCGGCTGCTGAAAGCCGTCTTCGGGATGTCCTCCTCTTGGATCCTTAGCTGATAATATCCCGATCTCAAATCCAGCTTCGAGAAGCAGTGGGCTCCCTCTAGCTGGTCAAAGAGCTCGTCTATCCTTGGCAGAGGGTACGTGTTCCGCACCGTCAGCCTATTCAGAGCTCTGTAATCGATGCACAGTCGGAGCGTCCCATCCTTCTTCTTCACAAATAATACCGGAGCTCCCCAAGGTGAGGAACTCGGCCTAACGAACCCGGCTTCCACCAGCTCCTGCAGCTGGCTCCGAAACTCTACCAACTCCTTCGGGGCCATCCGATAAGGAGCTTTGGACACCGGCTTGGCCCCTGGCACCAGCTGAATCTGAAAATCCTTCTCGCGGTGCGGTGGTAGCCCAGGAAGCTTCTCCGGAAAGACATCCGCAAAATCTCGAACTACCGGGATGCTAGGCACTGAGTCCTTGACTTCAGTCGCCTCGAAGAGCACCTGGTAAACCTCGTCTCCCTGCAGGTGGGCCTTAACGGCCTGAATGGACGATAAAAGGAGACGAGAGGTAAGTTGAGTACCTTCGAACGCCACAACCCCGTCTTTATGCTCTAGCACGATCCGCCTTGCCGGGCAGTCAATCCTTGCCCGGTTTTCATACAACCAACTCATGCCCAGGATCAGGTCGTAATCCCTCATCTTCAGAACAGTTGCCGGGACTTCGAACAGTCTTCCCCCAATCTCCAGACTTATTAGGCATGCTACATTTGTTAAGACCTCTGATCCGTCCGGAAATCTCACTCTCCTATAGTCGCTTTTGAGGTGCTTGACTTGGTCTAGGTCTTCGATAAACTTGGCCGAGACGAACGAGTGCGAGGCACCCGTATCGAACAAGGCAAAAGCAGGTTTGCCGAAAATAGAAACTAAACCTGAAGGGTTTGACGATTGGTTCAAAGCTAAGGTAAAGCTGAAACTTTCAAAACATTAACTATTTAAAATTAAAAGCGACAATTACCTGCGATGACCCTTGCCGGGTCCCTGGGCCTGGCCAAATCTAAGGCATAAGCCTGCTCTCTGTAGTGCCTCCGATCGTCACCCTGAAATCCACGGCCTCGACCACGTCCTCGGCCTCCGGGATGCTGACCCCGAGGTGCTGCCTGAGGTGCTGGAAGAGCATTCCTCTGGGGGCAGTTCCTCTTGATGTGGCCGACCTGGTGGCAGTGGTAGCATTCCGGAGGTTGCCCACCTCCTCCAATCCTTGGCATTTCCCTCATCTGCAGAGGCTGAGGAGTCAAAACTACCGGCTCCCTTTGTTCCTGCCTCTCCCCCTGACGGGATCGGACCTCCGTCCTTCCTTCTCCAGCATCTCGGCCTCTCGGCTGATCTCTTCTGCCACTTCTCCCCTGATCCTCCATGGGTCTCTTCCTTCCACGAACCACTTGCTGGTCTCCCTCCAGCTTCTTTGCCATTTCTAAAATCTTTGTCATGCTGCCATCGGAGACGAACAGAAGGGCCTGTCTCAACTCATCACGGAGGCCCTTATAGAACCTCTTAGCATATCCTGCATCATCCAGCTGGTAGGATACCGCAAACCGGGACAGGTGAGTGAACTCCTGATGGTACTCCAGCACTGATCTACTCCCCTGCCGCAACTGCAGAAATCTATCTTCCAAGTCATCTCTTGCCGACTGCGGCACAAAATGCTCCAACAACGCCGCTTTGAAATCATCCCAAGCAACATCTGCTGCCTCTAATCCCGGGTACGATGTAGCCAGGAACCTCTTCCACCACCTCTTAGCATGGGATTCCAGGCATGAAACCACCAGTGGCACCTCCATGTCTGCCGGGCACTGGATTCCTGTCAGCATCTCTTGCATAATGTCCACCCACTCTTCAGTTCTTACAGCCGTCTCCGTCCCAATATAAGCTGGCGGGGAGAGCCCCCGGAAGATGCTCAGCCAGTTGGCCCCAGGGTTTTGCTGAGGAGCCGGTGCCTGCTGTGCTCTGAATGTCTCTAAAATGGCAGTCAGAGTCTGCCCCAATTCCGTTTGCTGGAACGGGGTAGGAGCCGGTGGTGGTGGAACGACGTTCGGAGTCGGCGGGACTCCATGCTGCGGTGAAGGTTCCGTTGCCGGCTACACAAGAAAGATTGCACTTATAAGGGACTTAGCTAAAGGGAAGAAACATTTCAGTTATAAGTGGACTTTTACATGTGATTTCCCTTATGGGCACACCATTGCTTCCGCTGCTAGTTTGTCCGCAAACTAAGCTCGCGCGGGGTGGCCCAGGGTTTGTGGACTTCTTTTCCTTGGATCGATGTTCGCTCTGATACCACTTGTAAGACCCCATTTTTTTTTTACAAAAACCACCGGGTCTTAGGCCCAGAACCGCCGTTTTGTGGTGACACCTTCGCTCGGGAAGGTCGTCACTACAAAACGCCGATCCTGCCGGCCAAATCGATCACAAGAAAAGTAAGCTAACATGAATAAAGCAAGCAAAACATGTCCACATCACATATAAATAAATCATCAAAAGATGTCCACAACCATAACTGAAAGAACGGAGAATAAGATATCTAGGGCCTTGCCCAATACATCAAAGCCTCACTACATGGATCACTCGCGGAAGTAAAATAACTAAATCAACACTCACGGATCCTGTCATCTGAGCCCCTGAGCTAGACTGCCCCGCCTCCAGTTGCACCGGCCTCTGGTGCTGCTCCGTCGCCGCGGTCTCCTAAAATGATAAGGTCCACCGACCGTCAGTCATAAAGACTCAGCCAATTCCCCACCCCTCCCCCCAGGGCTCCTAGGCACCGGATGGAAAGGAGGAAGCGGAGGACAAACAAGGGGTAGAAACAAATGCAGGTGACAAGGTGATATCTACTCTACACAGGTGATATATATATATAAATGAAACAGAATAGAAACAGCAGGGTAAAGTAAAGGGAAAACAGTAAAGTGCAAAAGTAGAGGCAAGTAAGTGATATAAAATAAACCATTGATTTATAGGAATGCCCATACAAACCTATAGACCAAGGGGTCGTTTAGCAAGGCCTATCGTATAAAAAGTCCCATACCAATTTATACGATAGGTGTCAGGGGTTGAATGCAATGATTATGCTATGTCATGCAAGTATGTGATTATGCGGTGATCAAACAAGTGCAACTCACCCACTACGACTCTATGCGCATAGACCTTTAGTTCCCTCTTTTTGGAGCGAGCTAGACTCCTCAGGATACTCCCGTAGTGGCAAACGGAAGCGGTGGGTTGGGCCTCGCCCACCTCTAGGTTGGTATATGCACTACCCGACCTAGACCTATCGTACGCCTCCACAAAACCCGCAGAGCGTCTGCGTACTCTTACTGACTGGACCGCCAGACTTTTATGGCTAAGTGTAAATACCACACTTGCCGAGCCCAAGTGTTAACGTCGGTGCAACGACCGCCAACACGAAGGACCCACCACCTTATGCACATGCAATTATCTTCCAACAATACCGAGCTACAAGCTCCCCGGGCTAACCCGCCCGTCACCAATAAATATCTCAGAAACAAAAGATCACCGGACTAAACCGGCTAGACTTCCATAAGCACACTCTCAGAGTGACTTTCCTGCCTTAGAAACTCAGGTGCTAAAAGATGCTAACAAGAAAAGACGATCTTTCGTCAATTCCCGGACGACCTAGCCGAGGGTGGCACCCCACCACCCTAAGACTTACCAAACCCCAACTTCTCTAGAGACCCATACATAATACAAGGCTACCACCCATCCTTCATCACTTCAGACCCTAGACAACCAGATTGACCTCTAACCCCAAAGTTGTCAAATTGCTAAACGCAGACCACCCTTAACGTTTTGATGCTCATGAAGAGAGGTACACTAAATATCCAACTTCTTGACCCAAGGGATTTACTGGGGACCCATACTACCTACCTCAGATCAAATCTAGGGTTTCATAATTTCCCATTAATAATTGTATTTTAAATAATTTTCCAAATGGCCATATTACTAAGGTTTGAACTACAAGTATATTTTTCTGACCTCCAATGCCCACTCCAATTTACTCACAAATCAAGGGTACCTAATAAACAGTAGATATAAAGTTTTAGGGAAAACCAGCAAGATTTATTGTTTTTAGAAATTCCAAAACACAATTATTTCCAATAATTTCCAAAGGAGGTACCCTCATATGAACTCCAATCCTTGTGCAAATTAACACAGTGGTGCTTATTAATAAAATATTTAATCCTACAAAGTTTGACCATGCTATTCAGAGGGTATGTTTGTAATTCCATCCAAGGATATATTTGCAATTTCTTTCAAAATGAACTAGAGGTACCAAAAATATTGATCTATAAATTATGAGAAAATTACAGAGGTTATATATTGTTATGAAAAGACATCCAGCAAGGTTACATGCAATTACAGTAATTTATCATCACAAATTTAACCAACCCAAAAATTGCCAACAATGAGGAATATTACAATTTGGACCTCCAAGGGTTAACTCATGATCTAACCAATTCTTCCAGAGATATATGACATTAAAACCATGATTATGACAGAAGATGGTAAATTGATAAATACTATTTCTCCCTAAAACCTCAAACCCTAAATAATTACAAATCTATCCTAGGGTTTATTACTTATGATTGGCAACTCCAAATCCCTCCAAACTCCTATAGTAGCATTCTCTGGTCACTAAGGCCATCTACCCAAAATTTCAAGTCAAGCCACTGAGGTTTGACCCCTCTTCCTTTATTAACCTCTAATTGCACCCCATTAGGGTTTAGCCTAGGGTTAGGGTCTAACCTTCTCCAACAGCTCTAGTAGGAACTCCAGAGATTCATAACCTCAAAAACAAGTGGGTGACAGAAGATGGTGATTCCCTAAGTGCTATTTCTTCCTAGATCTCCAAATTCCAATTATTTACAAATCTACCCAAGGATTTAATACCTAGGTTAGACAACTCCAAACCTCTTCAAATTCACAAGGGAGTCTTCTCTGGTCACTATGACCTACCCACCAAAACTTTAGGTCAAACCACTAGGGTTTGACCCTACTCCCTTCATTGACCTCTATTTGCACCCCATTGGGGTTTATCCTAGGGTTAGGGTCTAGGCATCTCCAAATCCACTCAAAGCTACTCCTTGAGGTGTCTCATACCTCCCAAGGCAGTGACCAAGGTCACCCCATCAATCAGTGGGAGGAAACCCCTCCACACCCCAAAGTTCTCTTATGTTTACTTTTGCCCCAAACATCACTTTTAGGCCAACTATTCTCAAGGGGACTCCCTACCTTGCCCATACCCATACCACTCACTATACTGACCATAGGTCAGTGGAAGACCACCTAAGATCCTACCAATAATTGGTGAGGGGTGGAATTCCAATGGGTACCTATTTGGGGTGCAAATAGCAATTTAGCCCCTTTTTGATTTACTAGGGCAAAACTCCTCCAATGGCCACCAAACTTGGACCATAGGTTGGCATGGGGGAGGGTGAGGTGCACCCCAAATATGGAGCCAAAAGACCTTGTGGAAAGGTGGGGGCACTCACCCAAAGTTTTGCCCAAACCTAGGGAGCCTAAGGCCATTTTGGGGGAATACCCTACCAAAACAACTCCATAAATCATGATATTTTAACCAGGGCCTATACATACCCCTTAGGACCACCCATCCAAGTTTGGAAGGGTTTTGAGGTGTTTAGGACACCTAATTAGGTTAAACTAGGATTATTGGTCTTTCCCAAAAATTAAGAAGAAAACTTCTCCAATCCTTGTGATCTTTGGACATGACCTAAGTATGCACAAGACTAGACTACACCCCAAAAATCAAGTCAATTGGAGTTATATAATGGGGTGGGCATCAAAAATGAGTTCTGATTAGCCCTAAAGACAGCCTCCACTAGAATGAGTGCTGAGCCCTAACCAGGACTCCAAATTGAGTGATTTCAATTTTGTATGAAACTAGACTCAAAGGGCTACATTTTCTATGTTGACCACTTTTCATGATTCGGCCTCTAACTATTTTTCCCAGATTTAAATAGGGGCTGCATTTTAATCACAGATTTAATAAGGATTGAATTAAGGTTGCACGAATCGTAAAGCACATCGGATGGCGCTGGGTCATCGTCCCCAGGGAATCAACGGCACAGATTTCACGCGCCTGGGCCGCCTTGATAGGTGATTTCCCGGCCACCTGAGCGCCGCCCCGGCCGACCAACGCCACCACCACCTCCGTTGAGGTGGGGGCCGGCGATGAGCGGTGTTTGATCGGCCGGAGGTGGCCGGAATCGTGTTCTGTAGGAGGATGCCCAACCCGATCAACGGGGGGCAAGGTCGGCTTGATTCCCGGCCAATTGGCCACGGATCGAGCCGCCGTCGATTTAGATCTAACCCTTAGAGTTCAGGGAGGAGAACGGGACCTGTTGGAGGGCTTGCCGTCGGGTCAATCTTGAGTACACCATGGGAGCCGCCGTCGGTTGAGAAGCCATGCCGATTCCCTCCTATAGTGCACGAAATTCTCTGGAAAGCTGGGGGTTTCTCTTCTCTCAAGTCTCTGAAGGTGAAGGGGGGTTCAATTGGGGGTGGTGATGGCTTTAAACATCATTGCCATTAAAGCCCCCCTTCGGTTTCTTCCATGGCCGGCCCCTCTCCATCTCCCCTGCCTTAATTCCCTTGTGTAACTGATGGAAACTCCTCCCAGCTGGCTGAGGAGTTGAATGGAGGCATCAATTGGGGGAGCCAAGAGGTAAAACCTCTTAATGGCCATGAATGGCCTCTTCTCTCTCCTCCAAAAATGGTGAAACCCCCATTTTCTCTCTCCTAACCACCATGGTCGGTTTCTACCCTCTCTCCTGAGCTTAATGAGGGCCCACATGGGCTGGTTGACCACCCAATTGAGTTAGCCCAAAGAGATTGGGTTAGGTTTGATCATTTTGACCTAAATTGGGCAATTTTGACTTTTGGCCAAATTGGTCAATTTGGGGAACCCTAGGATGGGGCTTTTGGGTTCAATAGGTTCTAAATTAAGTTTAGGAACTAATGGTGGGGTCAATTTGGTCATATGGTTCTTGGTTGACCCAATCTAGGGTGATTTGACCAAAATAGGCTAATTTGACTTTGGTCAAATTGAGCCCTAGGGTTGACTTGGTCATGGGGCTTTTTGGTCCACTAGCTCCCCTATGACATGATAGCCCTATGGGTGAGGTCAATTTAATGTGGTGAAGGTCAATTGGGGTACTTTGAGAAGAAAGGTCATTTTGACCTAAAAAGGGCATTTTGGTCAATTTGCACCCCTGGGGGTCCCATGATGGGGCTTTTGGGTCCATTAGGTCTATAATGGTATTATAAACCTAGGAGTGTGATCAATTTGACATGGTGAGGGTTGATTGGCTCTAAATGGGCTACTTTGACCAATTTGAGGGTTTATGTTGACTTTGGTCAAATTGGCCTCTTAGGTTGACTTTAATGGGCCCAAGGTGCCCTAAGGGGACTTCTAAAGGGTTAGGGACACTAAGGTGGGGTCCAAGGGTTAAGTTGAAGCACTAGATTCCAATCCCAAGCTTGGAAGATGGGAATTGCTATTTGCAGACCAAGGTGGCTCCTTCCTCCTTTCCTAAGTTCTCAAGGTTAAAAGGCTCTTCCTATGGTTTTGTCATGGCTTAGTCATGACAAAACCAACTTAGGGGTCTAGCAGTTTGGGGGATGTTACATCGGGTGGGGTGCGGCCCGGTCGCACCCCCCTCGGGTGGGGTGCGGCATGGCCGCACCCCCTTTGGGGTGCGGCCCGGCCGCACCCCCCCTTGGGTGCGGCCCGGCCGCACCCCCTCAGGTAGGGTGGGGCCTGGCCGCGTCTCCCGGGAGCGCGTCCCGTCCGCTTCCCTCTCTGCGGGGGAGGGTGACCGTTTCCTCCCCCTCCTTCCCCCCCTTTCTGACAGGGGAACTCACGGGGCGCCTCTTCGGGCGAGCTCCTCGCCAGGAACGACGAACCCCGTTTTCCTTCTCGGATCGCGACCAATCGCCTCTCCGTTCGCTCAGAATGCTCCCGCGCTCATTGCGCGCTCAGAACGCCTCTCCGTTCGCTCAGAACGCTCACGTGTTCATTACGCGCTCAGAGCACCCCCTCGCTCGTTGCGCGCTCAGAACACTTCTATGCGCGCACTTCTCACTTTTTGTCTTTCAGGCGTCTCACTTTTTGTCTTTCCGGCTTCTCACTTTTGGGGTTTCCGGCTTCTCACTTTTCAGGAACAGTCGGTCGCTTTTTTCGCCTCCAACGGAACTGCCCGAACTACCCGAGCTGCCCAAGCTGCCCGAGGGGCAAGGTGGTCATTTACGAAAAATGGCGATCCGTGTGCCCCAAACCGGAAAATATGATTCGTCCACCAAGCATTTATGGAAACTGCCAACGACAAGATTACCAGACTACCCCCGGCCAAAGCTATAAAAAGGGCCCTAGGGCTTCATTTGAAGGGACCTGGACTTCTGGACCTGGGAGAGCTCCTTGCAGACTTTTGCGGAATTCTCCTTCGGTGCTTGAAGATTTCCTTTCCGGACTTGAAGATTTCCTTCATCCCGAAAGGCGACGCAGCAGCTCACTTTTGTTCCCCGGAGCAGCTCACTTTTGTTCCCCGGAGCAGCTCACTTTTGTTCCCCGGAGCAGCTCACTTTTGTTCCCAGGAGCATCTCACTTTTGTTCCCCGGAGCAGCTCACTTTTGTTCTCCACCTTTCTCAGAAGGAGAAAAGGACTTAGTTTTTTCCAAGAGGCGGCCTGTCGCCTTCGGATCTCTCTATCTCTCTACTACTGTAACAGTTGCGGCCTGTCGCACTCGAGTTCTAAGTCTCACTTTGTAACCCCCCTGAAGATAGTGGAATTTGGTCGGCACAGCTCCGACCACGTGGTTTTTTACCCTTTCCGGGTTTTCTACGCTAAAAAGTCTCAGTGCAATCAACGAATCTCTAATTGACTGTTTGCGCGCTTAGTTCGCTCACGAGCTAAGGTGATTCAAGTGAACCGGTCTACCAAGAGCCCTAAGCGTTCCGCAACAATGCTAAAAATAGATTGTCAATTTTTGCTCCGCTTTCCTTGGATACCCAAGAATGTTATTATAGGTCATATAAATATTGTTGCATACCCAATAATTTTACAATACGTACAAGAAGTTTAAATATGTATATGTTCAAGCATGTTGGACTCTCGTTGCCGCCCGCCAACGCCGTCGCCGCCAGCGCCATCGCCGCAGCCGCCAACGCCATCGTCGCCGCCGCCATCGCCATCGCCGCCGCCGCCAACGCCATCGCCGCCGCCGTCATCGTCGCCGCCACCAACGCCATCCCCACCGCCGCCATCGCCGCCGCCGCCAACACCATCGCCGCCGCCGCCAACGCCATCGCCGCCGCCGCCAAAGTCATCGTCATCGCCAACGCCATTGTCGACGCCGCCAACTCCAAGGCCATCGTCGCCGCCGCCAATGCCATCTTCGACGCCGTCAACTTCTATTTATATTAACTTATATTTAATAAAAAATTATAAAAATGGTTTTCGGAACCGGACCGAAAATTGAAACAACTAATTTATATTATTATATTTATTGCACTATTTGTATATTATATAAATGATCAAATATATTTATTATGCTCACATAGTTTATTCAGGTTCAAAAATTCAAGCAATTTACAGTCACCTTAGTGGTTTGCACTCTATAAATAGTTATTTAATGTCCAAGGTCTCCGATTATAGTCTTGCCACAAGCATTAACCTTGTTTATTGTACGCGATCTTGTCGGTCTCGGGCCGGTGGGTTACCACGGGCTCGCATAGTCACGGTCTCGTGCCCGACCGATTGTCTTTATTATAAATAGTATTAAATTTTCAATGTAGATAGGGACAAAATTATAATTTCATATTGTATGGCAGACGTCACCCGAAACATATAAGTCTAGGATACCCCACCATAGTAGGTATATAAGCTCTAGTAAAATTAACATGAGGCACCACCATTACACCACGTAGATAATCGGACGGCTAGATTTGATTTCAGCGAGATCGGATGATTCAAAATGATTTTCAAATGGCCTCACGGGTTACACAAAAATGCCCAAAAGTATCTTCGTATATGTAGTTTGATATATAGAAGGTATCCCCGGATATTTCCAATCGAAGCAATTTGATGTCTGACTCGAGCTTATATGACATGATCGATCGATAGAAATACTCCAACACTCCACCATTGTCATATATTCCATATATCGCACTAGATTGATATCATATTCATAGAATACAATTTTATTTCAAGATTCATTGATTGTGAAATGGTAGATACACGAGACGGATTTTAGAGGGATTATGACGGAATTGGAATGTAAGAATGTCGATTCATACAGAAGAAAAGATTATCTATTGATTCAAACACTATACCTATGGCCGGGCGTGCGTCTAAGGGGAAAGGGCTGCTTGCGGCTATTAAAAATAAAATCATAAAATTTTAAATTTTTGAGTGCTAACAAACAAAAGTAAGTGCTAATAAATCCTAAAATTTTAAAATTTTGAGTGTTAATAGACAAAAGCACAGTGCTAATAGCAGCACCCTAATTATTTGTTGGCTTAATTTCTTATTTTTGCGAATTATGTAATGCTGAAGAAAATGATTAAAAAATCTTTATGAATCTCTCTGCCCCTCGAAAATCGTTGCAATATGAATACTTGCTATTTATTAAGGCAAAATAGGGAAATCAGTCCCTAAAATAGGCGATTGTTACGTGCAAACCTTGTTAGGCTATGTGCAGCCCAATTTTTAAAATAAAAATATTAAAAATGTCTAAACTAAAAAACCCTAAAAGGAGATACGTGCAAACCAAGTTTCCGCCTCTCCTCTTTCTCGCGAATCGTCGGTCTCTCTCCGCAGCGCTTGTAACGGCCCAGCCCCGACCACCACACCAGAGGCCTACGACACCGCCCCATCCCTGGTGGGCCGGCTAACCGACCGTTGACAAGGACTGCAGTCCGGTGCACCCCACCCATGGCTGAGCCTGTTTCTCAGCTACAGTGGGATGTTGATGGCGGGTCTCGATCCCCCGCCACCCTTGATAAGGCACCTTCAACAGTCCTCATCACCAACTGAGCTGCAGCTCAGTTGGTGATGAGGACTGTTGAAGGTGCCTTATCAAGGGTGGCGGGGGATCGAGACCCGCCATCAACATCCCACTGTAGCTGAGAAACAGGCTCAGCCATGGGTGGGGTGCACCGGACTGCAGTCCTTGTCAACGGTCGGTTAGCCGGCCCACCAGGGATGGGGCGGTGCCGTAGGCCTCTGGTGTGGTGGTCGGGGCTGGGCCGTTACAAAAAAGTGCACTTTTTTGTAACGGCCCAGCCCCGACCACCACACCAGAGGCCTACGGCACCGCCCCATCCCTGGTGGGCCGGCTAACCGGCCGTTGACAAGGACTGCAGTCCGGTGCACCCCACCCATGGCTGAGCCTGTTTCTCAGCTACAGTGGGATGTTGATGGCGGGTCTCGATCCCCCGCCACCCTTGATAAGGCACCTTCAACAGTCCTCATCACCAACTGAGCTGCAGCTCAGTTGGTGATGAGGACTGTTGAAGGTGCCTTATCAAGGGTGGCGGGGGATCGAGACCCGCCATCAACATCCCACTGTAGCTGAGAAACAGGCTCAGCCATGGGTGGGGTGCACCGGACTGCAGTCCTTGTCAACGGCCGGTTAGCCGGCCCACCAGGGATGGGGCGGTGCCGTAGGCCTCTGGTGTGGTGGTCGGGGCTGGGCCGTTACAAAAAAGTGCACTTTTTTGTAACGGCCCAGCCCCGACCACCACACCAGAGGCCTACGGCACCGCCCCATCCCTGGTGGGCCGGCTAACCGACCGTTGACAAGGACTGCAGTCCGGTGCACCCCACCCATGGCTGAGCCTGTTTCTCAGCTACAGTGGGATGTTGATGGCGGGTCTCGATCCCCCGCCACCCTTGATAAGGCACCTTCAACAGTCCTCATCACCAACTGAGCTGCAGCTCAGTTGGTGATGAGGACTGTTGAAGGTGCCTTATCAAGGGTGGCGGGGGATCGAGACCCGCCATCAACATCCCACTGTAGCTGAGAAACAGGCTCAGCCATGGGTGGGGTGCACCGGACTGCAGTCCTTGTCAACGGCCGGTTAGCCGGCCCACCAGGGATGGGGCGGTGCCGTAGGCCTCTGGTGTGGTGGTCGGGGCTGGGCCGTTACAGCGCTCTCCTCCTCCCGGCAACGAAGAAGACAGGCTTAGGGTTCCTCCTCCCGACGGCAACCTCCCGGCGTCGAAGAAGGCAGACTCTCCTCCTCCCGACGACGAAGAAGACGGACTTAGGGTTTCAAAGGTGATTCTCTGACATTTCCCGTCGCTCCATTTCCTGCAATAGTGGTTTTCTGGAATGGGATTTTGATCCCATTCTCCATTTCCTGCAATAGTGGTTATTCATATTTTTTCCCTGACGGACTTAGGGTTTCCTGATTCATACTTTTCTCAGCAGCGCCCTCCATTTACTGATAGTGAAGTCGGACTGGGTCGCAGCACGCCATTAGAGAACTTTCGGCCAGTTCGAGCTGTGCAGGTATGCAATCGCATGAACTTTCGGCCATTTCTTTGTTTGCATTAAGAATCTTCATAGTCTGTCTTCTTCTTTTTTCCAGTTTTTACTGGTGCTTTTAGTGGGTTTAAATTTCATGAACCACCATAATGTATGTTGAAGAGTGCAAACTGAGATTTTGCAGAAAGCTGTCCACACATTCTACACTTGCCTGATGCAAGCTTTGTGTGTAATCCTTACAGTTTACTTAAAATGTAATTCTTCACTTGCCTGGTGGAGCATTCAGCTATAGGGTATTTTTTTGTTTATTACTGTAATCCTTACAGTTTACTTAAAATGGATGATCTTTTTTAATCTCTTTTGAGTTTATTGCATGTTTTTTTTTTGCATAATTGTGTCCACGAGTTTAGAAATATTTTGAATGTTTTTATGTAGGCTAAATGAGTGGGACGGATATCTTGTTGTTGACGTACGGAGAATCCTCCGAACCAACACCAATTGATGTTGGAAGTCATTTTGTCACCTCTCAGTGCTTTGATTGTAAAGAGGATTTAGTTATCTGGGCCCAGAAAGTAGGAAAGGAATTGGGATTTGTGGTCACCATTCAAAGTGCTGACAAGTTAACTAGCAGATTGAAGCCTAGGGTTATCCTGGGTTGTGATAGAGCCAGTTTTTATCGTGAGAATCAAAGAGCCAAAGGATGGGTGAGAAAAAATGCTAAAAAAACAACCTCCAAGAGGTGTGGATGTCCCTTTTTACTATAAGGGCAGAGAAATGCACATACAGATGAATGGAATTTACAGGTAAAGTGTGGGGTACATAACCACGAACTAGTTCATCTAGAAGCCCACTCTTATGCTGGCAAGCTTAATGAAGAGGAGGAAAAAATTGTGGAAGATATGTACGCTTCGGGGGTAAAACCTCGAAAAATATTATCAACCTTGAAGAAGAATAATCCCTCGAACACAACTGTTATGCGTACAATTTACAACAAGAAGGCAAAGATGCAAAGAGTGGAGTTGGAAGGGGGAACCCAAATTCAGTTTTTGTACAAATGTATCACGGAGAGTGGTTATGTTAGTTTCAACAAAGTAAACAAACAAACAAATCAGCTAGAAAGTTTATTTTTTGCTCATCCTGTTTCCATTCAGTTATGTCAAATGTTTCCATGCGTATTCCTGTTAGATTGCACGTACAAGACGAACAGGTATAAGTTACCATTGCTGAGTATAGTTGGTGTCACATCTACCAATCGAACATTTTATGCTGCTTTTGTGTTTATGTCAAATGAGGTGCAGGGGAGTTATACATGGGCATTGGGTTGTTTTCGATCAATTCTTGATCAGGAGAGATTGCCAGGAGTGTTAGTGACCGACAGAGAGCTGGCATTAATGAATGTCATTATAGATGTTTTCCCGGAGTCCAAAAATATGTGTCGGTTCCACATAAGCAGGAACATATTGGCGCACTGTAAGAAGGAATTCAAGAAAGGTAAACTGTGGGAGGAATTCATAGCCAGGTGGCAACAATTAGTTGAATCGGAAAGGGAATCAGATTTCTATGCCAATTTTCTAGCAATGAAGAAAGATTATGAGAGTGCCTATCCACGGGTTTACTCATATGTTTTGAGCACTTGGATCACTCCTTACAAGGAATATTTTGTTTCGGCATGGGTTGATTTAAATTTGCACTTGGGGAACTCGACCACGAATCGTGTGGAGGGCAGTCACAGCCAGCTGAAGAAGTTTTTGGAGGTTTCAATAGGGAACCTAACTACAGTGTGGAAAACATTTAATCAAATGATTAATCTGCAGCACACGGAAATAAAGAGGTCGTTTGGTCAATGTTCCATTCAAATAAATAAGGAGTTCCGCAGCCCTTTATACTCAGATTTGGTTGGTCGGATTTCCTTTACAGCTTTGGGGTTCATCAAAAAAGAGGAGTTTATTCGTTTGGTCAATGTTCCATTCAAATAAATAAGGAGTTCCGCAGCCCTTTATACTCAGATTTGGTTGGTCGGATTTCCTTTACAGCTTTGGGGTTCATCAAAAAAGAGGAGTTTATTGCAAGGTCCGGTCTAAGCCTAAATGCTGATTGCACTCATAAAACTAAATATACTTTGGGATTGCCGTGTGCGCACGAGTTAGTGCCCTACATACGACAAAACAACGTGTTCCCACTGTGGATGCTACATGACCATTGGAAACAACTCACATTGCATGAAATGAATGAGAATGCGGACCTTAAGCATGAACCGGAAGTGCCCACTGGAATTGATGTGGAGTTTGAGGGGATTTTGAGGAGGTATAACAGCACATCCGAGCTCCAAAAACAGGAGATTAAGAAAAAACTGCGGGAACTCATGGATCCTACATTCAGCCAAACGGTCGAACCTTCCGTGCCGACAATTACAAAAGGAAGACCCAAGGGAAGTTACAAGAGGTGCTCCAATGATTACAAGTCCACTAAAAGGGATCCCTCCCTGTTTGAGCATGTGTTGATGAGTGAGTCTTTAACTGTGAAGATTTCTTCAACACAGAAATCTGTGTCCTCTACACTGAAGTCCAGAAAATCTTTACGAGCTGAAAATAGAGTAGTTCGGGTTGCCCGGAAGGAGATGCCGCCATACATATCATCCTACATTGTCGATGTTGTCGATGTGGATGGGGACGGGCATTGCGGCTATATAGTGATTAGTAATGGACTGGACATGGGGCATGATTGGTTGCAGGTGAGGGCTGATCTTACACGTGAATTGGAGCAACATACAGAACTATACGAGGAAATCTTTGGCACAATTAGAAAAACAGAACTGCTAGAATCTCTTGATTGCACGGTTGTCCCAGCTCCGTTGGATAAGTGGATGACAATGCCAGATATGGGGCTAGTCATTGCATCGTGCTATAATATTGCCTTAGTGCATTTCAGCATGTTCCAGTCATTCACATTCTTACCATTGCATTCAAAACCACCATCCTCGCGGAGAAAAAATTTCATCGGATTTATACATGGAAATCATTTTGTGCAACTGCATATGCAAGATGACTGTCCACTGCCTCCAATTATCTCTAGTTGGAAGAGATACCACCTTAAGATTGCAGAAAATTGGTAAATTATTTGTTTTGTACGCACTGTGTTTTTCCTTAGTTTATATACCTAATTAATGTTGGCTAATGCATATTAATTTGATAGGAGCCAAACAGAATAATAGCAATGACAAGCAACCTAGAGTATGTTGGAGAACAAGAAGCTGCCGAAGGACTAGGAGCAGGTAAGCCAACTGAAATATTTTTAAATGTTAACATTACTCGATAGGTAATGTTTATTACTCAAACTGAAATTTATGAAATTTTTATCACATGCAGGAGGGTTATGTTGAAATCAGGGCAGAGGATTAAGAGGAACAGAAGGGGCTGTGTGATGTTGGCTATTTAGATTATCTTTTGATATTTTGTGTACATATAAACAGGACTTTTGCTACTTTAAATGTAGCATTTTGTTAAACTGAACTGTTATTTGCATTTCACTTTTGTTAAATGATGCTACATGGCAATTTTGTAGTTTTTAGCAACTATCTAATCAATATTTGCTCTATAATACTGTTTTCCATATTGTGGATGATTGAATATACTTAATAGATTGTTATATTTAAAGAATTTTAAATATTTTAAATTTGGTTTGCACGTAACAATTTGAGCTGCACATAACAATTTTTGGTCTGCGCGCAGAATTGGTTTGCACGAAGCCAAAATAGGTTTGCACGTAACATCCGCCCGGGGGGATTTGAAGCGTACATATCTTCCACAATTTTTTCCTCCTCTTCATTAAGCTTGCCAGCATAAGAGTGGGCTTCTAGATGAACTAGTTCGTGGTTATGTACCCCACACTTTACCTGTAAATTCCTTTCATCTATATGTGCATTTCTCTGCCCTTGTAGTAAAAAGGGGCATCCACACCTCTTGGAGGTTGTTTTTCTAGCATTTTTTCTCACCCATCCTTTGGCTCTTTGATTCTCACGATAAAAACCGGCTCTATCACAACCCAGGATAACCCTAGGCTTCAATCTGCTAGTTAACTTGTCAGCACTTTGAATGGTGACCACAAATCCCAATTCCTTTCCTACTTTCTGGGCCCAGATAACTAAATCCTCTTTACAATCAAAGCACTGAGAGGTGACAAAATGACTTCCAACATCAATTGGTGTTGGTTCGGAGGATTCTCCGTACGTCAATAACAAGATATCCGTCCCACTCATTTAGCCTACATAAAAATATTTCTAAACTCGTGGACACAATTATGCAAAAAAAAAACATGCAATAAACTCAAAAGAGATTAAAAAAGATCATCCATTTTAAGTAAACTGTAAGGATTACAGTAATAAACAAAAAAATACCCTATAGCTGAATGCTCCACCAGGCAAGTGAAGAATTACATTTTAAGTAAACTGTAAGGATTACACACAAAGCTTGCATCAGGCAAGTGTAGAATGTGTGGACAGCTTTCTGCAAAATCTCAGCTTGCACTCTTCAACATACATTATGGTGGTTCATGAAATTTAAACCCACTAAAAGCACCAGTAAAAACTGGAAAAAAGAAGAAGACAGACTATGAAGATTCTTAATGCAAACAAAGAAATGGCCGAAAGTTCATGCGATTGCATACCTGCACAGCTCGAACTGGCCGAAAGTTCTCTAATGGCGTGCTGCGACCCAGCCCGACTTCACTATCAGTAAATGGAGGGCGCTGCTGAGAAAAGTATGAATCAGGAAACCCTAAGTCCGTCGGGGAAAAAATATGAATAACCACTATTGCAGGAAATGGAGAATAGGATCAAAATCCCATTCCAGAAAACCACTATTGCAGGAAATGGAGCGACGGGAAATGTCAGAGAATCACCTTTGAAACCCTAAGTCCGTCTTCTTCGTCGTCGGGAGGAGGAGAGTCTGCCTTCTTCGACGCCGGGAGGTTGCCGTCGGGAGGAGGAACCCTAAGCCTGTCTTCTTCGTTGCCGGGAGGAGGAGAGCGCTGCGGAGAGAGACCGGCGATTCGCGAGAAAGAGGAGAGGCGGAAACTTGGTTTGCACGTATCTCCTTTTAGGGTTTTTTAGTTTAGACATTTTAATATTTTTATTTTAAAAATAGGGCTGCACATAGCCTAACAAGGTTTGCACGTAACAATCGCCTTATTTATAGTTGATTTTGGTCCCTCAACTTTTTGCCGTAACAAATATTAGTCCTTCTCACGATTGCTTGTTAATAATTTAACGGAAAAAAGTTTCTCTCTCCCCCTCTCTCTCTCTCCCGCCCCTCTTCGTCTCTCTCTCTCCCTCTCCCCCTCTCTCTCTCTCTTGTCCTGCTCTCTCTCTCTCTCTCTCTCTCTCTCTCTCTCTCTCCATCTCTCTCTCTCTCTCTCCATCTCTCTCTCTCTAACTGCTCTTCCTCTTCTCTCTCTCTCTATCTCTAAGGGTCCGTTCGGATCGACGGAAATGGTTTTTATTTTTGGTTTTGAAAATAAGTAAATCAATTTAGGTGTTTGGATGGACAGAATTACTCTTGATTTTGGTTTTCACCAAAACCGTAGGTTTTACTTTTAGCTAGCGGTCAAAAAACATCCATTTCCCTGTTTTTTCCTATTTTTCTGCTCCGCCTCTCCTGCACGTTCGCAGGTTCCATATCTTCCCTCTCTGCTCCGCCGAACAGTGTTCTACCCCCGTCGCCGCAGCCCTCTTTGCTCCGCCGCACAGCGTTCTACCCCTCGACGGACCCTTTTCCTCCGCTCTCCCGCCGCCTCGCCATCGCCCTCTTGCTTTCATCGCTCACGTTTCCCTCCCTCTCTGCTCCGCCGAACAGTGTTCTACCCCCGTCGCCGCAGCCGTTTCTGCCGCACAGGGTTCTACCCCCGTCGCCGCACAGCGTTCTACCCCCGTCGCCGCAGCCCTCTCTGCTCCGCCGCACAGCGTTCTACCCCTCGACGGACCCTTTTCCTCCGCTCTCCCGCCGCCTCGCCATCGCCCTCTCGCTTTCCTCGCTCACATTTCCCTCCCTCTCTCCCGCTATCTCCTCCCCCTCCCTCTGCTCCTCGTCGCCCGCCATTACCCTCCAGCGAGCTATCTACCGCGAATTTCTCCCTGACGAGCCATTTCTTCGCCGGTGGTGAGTTCTCCGAATCATTGCTGTACTTTATTTACCATGTTAAGATCTATATTTACCATGTATCACATACTCGATAGTCCTTATTTTTTATTTTCATTGTGTTTTAATATTCATAACAATGCCATATAATCAACCTTTCTTCAATGTAGGGAGCCCCATGCATGATGAAGTTTAACATTAACTTACGCAACTTGTATCACATACTCGCTAGTCCTTATTTTTTATTTTCACCGTGTTTTTAGATGGATCTAGACGATTTGAGAGAAAAAATAATAAATGAAAATATTCTGAAATGCGGGTATGTCACAGCACTTGCTGGTGCATGGGCGGCACTAGAATACATACCAATGGAACCCGTAGACCATGACATGAACACTGTCCTACGTTCTTCACTACTTAGACGAATATATGAGGGTCCAGAAGTGAACTGCTTCAATTTGTTGCGTATGGGTAAACAACCATTTGGCGAGTTATGTCACGTATTATCGAGCAGAGGATTAGTGCCTGAAAGCAAATACGTGTCCGTGAAAGAAGCCGTTGGTCTATTCCTATACATTATTGCGCACAACAAGAAGTTTCACGATGTCGGCGTTACGTATATCCGTTCCACGGATACTATTAGTAGACACTTCAATATTGTGCTCAGGGCAATGTTGAAGCTATCGAGAGAATACATCAAGCTGCCTGAAACAAGATCTACCCGTAGATGGAGATGGTTTGACGATTGCGTTGGTGCGTTAGACGGTACACATATCCATGTTACTGTGCCCACCAGTGATCACGGAAGATATAGAAATCGAAAGCAGGCGATAACTACTATTGTATTAGGCGTTTGTGACAACCAAATGAAGTTTCTGTACGTTCTGCCTGGTTGGGAAGGCTCATCGTCAGATTCAAGAGTATTGCGCGACGCACTTGAAAGGACAGATAGATTTGAGGTGCCAATTGGTAAGCCTCTATTTTTCTTACTAACATTCTTCTACCGATACGCATTCTATTTCATGTATTTATTTTTATGTTGATGAAATAGGTAAGTATTATCTAGTGGATGCTGGGTACACCAACGGTCCAGATTTCCTTGCACCATATCGGTCTACACGGTATCATCTTCAGGAATGGTCAACACAAGGAAACAATCCCACCAATTATAAGGAGTTGTTCAATTTACGTCATGCGAGGGAAAGAAATGTAATCGAGAGGACGTTCGGGTTGTTAAAAAAACGTTGGGCAATACTCCGACAGCCATCCTTCTTTAACATAAAAGTCCAGGTGCGCACTATAATTCATAGTAAATTTGTTTTGTATGGCCTGATTGTGTTGTTGATATTAACATTAATTGCAGGTTCAAATTATAAATGCATGTTGCATCCTACATAATTTCCTAGTCGAGAGGAGACTAGCCACTGATGTACAATTGCTTGCTGAGGTTGATGCTGACATATCGTCTGCAGAAGTGGCCGAGGAAGAAGAGATCTACGAATATGATGATAATATCAATCCTATACAGTCCTCAAATGCCTGGAATAATCTTAGAGATAACTTAGCTCTAGCAATGTTTGCAGACTACCAAGCTCGCAGAGGGATTTGAGAGAACATGCAATGTCTGCATATTATCATGAAATGTTTATATGTTAAACCTTAGTATTACTAATTGGTATTGCTGTAATATAAAATAGTTAAACTTTTGTAATAGTAACTTGTTGATTATTCATGCTTCATTATTCATGCGTTTTTAAATAGTTTATAATATTATTCATGCTTTAATATTATTTATGATTTTGTAGAAATGGATAAAGGAAAGGAAAAGACATATGTGCATTGGACAAGTGAAATGGATAAGACATTGTCCAGTGTGTTGCTAGAGGAGCATGGCAAAGGGCATAAAACCCCAAATGGATGGAAAGTTGTTGCGTTCACTGCAGGAATCAAGGTAATGAAGGATGTCCATGACATTGACTTCACAAAGGAGAAGATCATGGCAAGACTCAAAACATGGAATAAATATTACAAAGAGGTGAGTGCAATGTTAGACACGAGTGGCTTCGGATGGGATTGGGAACGTAATACGATCAAAGTAGACAGTGAGGAAGTGTGGGCCAATTATGTCAAGGTAACATCATTTTTAGAATATTGTACTTTTGTTTAAGTTTTGTAATATTTGTATGCTGACACTGATATGTTGTGTAGGCTCATCCAATGGTGAAGCACTACAGGGACAAGGTTATCGTAAACTGGTCTAACCTTGGCATACTATGCGGGAATGACAAGGCTACAGGTGCGTTTGCGGCTACAGCAAACGAGAATATCGCAGAGATGGATGTGAAGTCAGTGGCAGAAGATTTCAATATGCCATCAGAGTCTTCATCTGGAGGGAGCAGTAGGAGGAGAAAGAGGAATGCTACTCCGGGTGATGCAATAGCAGCGGCCATAAGTAAAATGGCAGACAGTATGGAGTACGCCGCGAACACAATTGCCAAAGGCAAGGAAGCCCCACATGTTACCAGTTCTGCTCAAATATATCAGGCGCTTGCTGAGCTACCGGATCTGCAGGAGCTCGAATTGGTGAAGGCAATGGATCTTTTAGGTGGTAGTCAACTAAAGTTTGACACGTTCATGGCTCTACCGGTTCAGTTCAGGGCGACGTGGCTTCACCTCCAATTCTATGAATTATGATGACATGATTATTTTTGTTTGTTCTATTGTTAGATTTGATATGTCTCCAAGTTATGAATCCTCTTTTTTATTTATTGCATTTAATTTGAACATTCTATGGACAATGTATCTGTGATTCTTGTGGTTATATAACATTTTTTGTTGTTATTTAGTCTTCAGCTTGTTCAACTTTAGTTAGATTTTAAAAATTCATGTAATTCCTGTGGATGAATTCCATCCTGCAACCGAACAGCAGAATTGCCCAATTCCAATTCCTGCAGCTCAAAACCTGTCTGCAGCCGAACAACATAATTGGAATTCTAGAAAACCAAAACCTGCTGGTTTTTGGTTTTACTGAATTCCAATTCTTCAAAACCAAAACCTGCGATCCGAACGGACCCTAACTGCTATTTTCTTGTTCTCTATCTCACCTTTCCCAGGGCTTTCTTCTTCCAGATTTTAAAGGTTACATAGAAGGTGATGCTCGACATCTAAAACAGCGCCTCCACCCCCCTCTTACCTCCCCATTAACCAATTTCAAGGTTCCCATTCTTTACTTTTTAAAATCTCCTAGCACCACCATTCATGGTAGCGGGTGATTATTTGAGTCTCTATTCCCCCCTCTCTCTCTCTAACAAGGAAGCAGCGCAAAAAATTAGAGAGAGGGGGAGAGCAAGACAACATAGGGAGAGGGAGAGAGAGCACGAAATAGGGTTTTGGTAGGAAGAGTGAGGAAGAGGAGAAGAGGGAGAGCAGGTAGAGAGAGGGGGAGGAGAGAAAGAGAGCGGGACAACAGAGAGAGAGGGAGAGAGAGAGAGAGGGGGCAGGAGAGAGAGAGTACATGTGAGAGAGGGGGAGAGATAAACTTCTTTTCCGTTAAATTTTTAAAATTGAAAATTCGCTTTTACCAATTACCTATGGGCACCCTCTTTGTACAAAAAAAATTAGTTCCAACCAAAAATAAGTTATATAAAAATTTTAAAAGTCCATTACATCAAATGAGTCAAACAACTAAAATAACTACTAGATAAGTAGATTGTATCAATTCTTCAAAAATCTCCATGCATTTTTTTAGTTTTCTCGACCTGCACAAAATGTGAAAAATAAAAATTAGATATGTAAGAATTTAAATATCACTAAGAGTAAAAGTGCAATGGTATACCTCTAGATTGTGTATTAGGATTTTTTGATGAACATTACGAGCCCACTGCACTAGAGCCTCTTTGCTAGGAAAAACCGTATCTGTCACAAAGTGAAACCCAACATCTACTGAACTCGTTCTACATTCGTGTTCAATTACCGACAATGTCTGCTCCGCATTCATTTTAACCTATAAAAACCCAATTTTTTTTTAAAAAACATCATGCTTTGATAACTAATCATATTTTGAAAGAGAAAAAATAATTTTTCGTACAATGTATGCACAAGAATCACATTTCAAAAGTACGATCATACATTTCTTTTATAAAAACCCTACTTTTCGTTTTTAAAACCCTAATTTTCGTTTATAAAAAAATAATTTCTTCATTTGGAGTAGATCTCTAAGATCATAATCTTTTGATTTAGAATATCCAAAATCAAAGTGTATCTTGATATACATAGCACAACATTCATCACAATATCACACACGAAAAAACGAAAGGAAGATTTCCAAATCACATTTTGAAGGAGAAAAACAGTAAAATGGAAAATAATACCTTGAAATGGAGAGCAAATCGGAAATATGGTTGATCTGGAGGAAAAACTGCAGATCTGGAACAAAAATGGCGTCTTAGGTCAAAAACCCTAACCAAAGGAGGAGCTTTGAATCCAGAAAAATGAAACATGGAAGGGAGAGATGATCTCTTACCTATCACGTGGACGGAGTCGCCGGAGAAAATGAGCGCCGGCGGTGGAGAGATGGCTGCCGGGGAGAGACGGAGGCGGAGAGGCGCGGGCGGCTGGAAATCGCGATATGCGGAATGGGGGAGACGGTGTGCGTGTATAGGAGAGGGATATTAGGTTTAAAGTTTTATTTTAGCTTATTTATGGTGTGCCTATATCCAATATAGGTGTGCCTATAACACCACTCTAAATTATTAACAGCAACGGTGAGAAGGACTAATATTCATAAAGGCAAAAAGTTGAGGGACCAAAATCAGATATAAATAAGTATTGGGACTGATTTCATAAAGTGGATAGAGTTTAGGGACTGATTTCCAAATTAGCATTTATGACGGTTAATCCTGCAACATCTGAAGCGATGTTTTTCCCGAATTTCGCGCACAAATTTCAGCAAATATTTTGCTGATGTCTGCGCCACCGTGAGGTTTTTGATTTTCTCACAAACGTCCGATTTCACTTTGAATCCCACCTTTCTAACGGCGAATACACATTTGACTGTGGTTTGTTCGTTTTGAAGATTTCTTCCAGGTGATTCAAATCAGCCATGAAATCTTGTAAGAAAGCTGCAGTGCTTTATCACTATCCATGCCCGGACGGAGCTTTTGCAGCCCTTGCAGCCCATCTCTACTTCTCCGCCGCGTCCTTGCCGGTCGCTTTCTTCCCAAACCCTGTTTACGACCCCATTAGGTACTTCTTTCTCTATCCTCCACTTGTATTTTGGAAATCCAAATTTCATGAGTGCTTCTTTTAGGGTTTTGTTTTTTTGGTGCTGAACTCTGCCGGTTATGTTGTATCAGGGTTTTGGGGGTTCATTTCTATTTGCTTGTATAGTTTTTTGGTGACATTTATGAATTGTGATTATGGGATTCAGATTGTATGGTGCTTTCATATTTGGCCTACTACTTTCCTTGAGAAACTTGTATGCACTAGTTCTTAATTTTGTATGCTTATAGTGGGTCTTGCTATGTAGCATGTAAATTAGTAGAAGCAGCATTCTATATGTGATGAATATTTGTGCAATCAAAGTAACTATTTTGGTTTTTCTTATGTGTGTCAACTAAGGTTTAATACCTTTTTTGTGTTTGGGTCAAGTGTGATAAGGGCAACTCAGCCTCAATTGAGGCCAAGCTACCTTAATTGGGTCCTTAGAATGGCCTTGAGCCTACACTAAGGTTGTGGCGGTTGGTTGTTGGTTGTCTGGTTAGCTTAAATGAAAGGAGTAATTTAACTAACTCTAACTCCAGCTACAATGACTCGTGGTCACACTGCCCTACTCATATATGTGATGAATATTTTGGTTTTTCATATATAGAATAAGGGTGCGTTTGGTTGGGTTGTTGTTGATGAAAAGCTGCTGATCAGAAATTGAGGTACCGTTTGGCGCAGCTTACGGGCTCCGGTGCGGCAGGTAAAAAATGGAGCTCTCTTCATAAGCCGTGTTTGGTAATCGTCCGCTCTCAAACGCCGGTTCTAAATTGCCGCGGTTTATACCTAGGGCTGATCCGCGGTTCATTCCTCCAGCTCCACCGCGCCGCAAGCGCGATTCCTCGCTGCGTCTTCTCTTCTTCGTTCCCGACTCCCTCCCGACGGTGAAACCCTACCCCTCCGCGAGTCCTTCTTCTTCCTTGCCTCTCTTCTCCAGTCGAAACGTCGGCTCCCAATCGATCTCTGCCGGCTCCCAATCGACGCCTCTTTCGATTTCTGCTCCCAATCGATGTCGTTTCTGCACCCGATCTCCTCTCCTAACAACCTCAACTCTTCGAGATCCAACATCAGGTATCTACTTACCTGATATCCTCTATTCGTTTGTAATTTTTGTAGGGATATGAATTTTTTTTTTGTTCTTTTAGGTGTATACTCACCAAATTTTTGTTTGAATGAAATTTTTCTTGTGTTTGTGATTGTGTGTGTGTGTGATGTATATATGTATGTGTGTGAGATGGCTGCTCTATATATGTATGTGTGTATGTGTGTGTTTATATATGTAGGTGTGTGTGTGTTGTGTATATATATATATGTATTTGTGTGTGTGTGTGCTGTGTATGTATATATATGTATTCGTGTGTGTGTGTGTATGTATATATATGTAGGTGTGTGTGTGTGTGCTGTGTATGTATATATATGTAGGTGTGTGTGTTCTATGAATGTGTGTGTTCTGTGTATATATGTAGGTGTGTGTGTGTTCTGTGTATATATGTATGTGTGTGTGTGCTGTGTATGTATATATATGTAGGTGTGTGTGTGTGTGCTGTGTATGTATATATATGTAGGTGTGTGTGTGTATGTAGGTGTGTGTATGTGTGTGTGTGTGTGATGTATATATATGAATGTGTGTGCTGTGTTGTGCTGTGCTGTGCTGTGTATATATATATATATGTATTTGTGTGTGTTGTATATATATATGTATTTGTGTGTGTGTGCTGTGTATATATATGTAGGTGTGTGTGTGTGTGTGTGATGTATATATATGTAGGTGTGTGTGTGTTCTTGTTGGGATTAGACGCGGCGGCGGCGGCTCTTCCCTCCAACTTGAACAGGGACTGCATCTTCTCAGCGGGCGCTGAGAAGCATCTCAGCGGACGGCCCCGCTTCCCAGCGGACATCCCCTCCTTCTTCCCAGCGGTTTCTAGCTTCCTATTTTTCGGGGCTCTTCTCCAGTCGGCTTTTAATATAAGGTGTGTGTGTGTATATATATATATGTATTTGTGTGTGTGTGTGTGTGTGTTGTGTATGTATATATATATGTAGGTGTGTGTGTGTTCTATGAATGTGTGTGTGTGTGTTCTGTGTATATATGTATGTGTGTGTGATGTGTATATATGTATGTGTGTGTGTGATATGTGTATATGTATGTGTGTGTGTGCTGTGTATATATATGTATGTGTGTGTATATATATATGTATTTGTGTGTGTGTGTGTGTGCTGTGTATATATGTATTTGTCTGTGTGTGATTGGTTTTGTGTGTTTGTCATCTAATTTTAAAAAATTGTAGATTGGGAAACCAAAAGATGGAGGGATATCAGCTATATGAGATCAAAATGATATCTCTATCTTTTGTGACTTATGCATTGTTGAAATTGAGCTCGGTAATCGGCCAACTACACATTTCAACAAAGAGGGATGAAACAATCTAGTGGTAAAATTTGAGCAGAGAACCGGAAAGAAGTACGATAGAATTCAAATGAAAAATAACTGGGACCACCTGAAAAATGAGTGGAAGTTGTGGGTTGAGCTCAAAAGAGGGGAAACAGGCCTAGGTTGAAATTCCTCCAGAGGAACCATCGATGCTTCAGACGAATGGTGGGATGAGAGGTTGAAGGTAAACTAAAATATTTGCATTATCTTTAATTAATTTCATGTATTATGTTGTTTCTTATATTTAATTAATTTCTTGTATTAGGTTGTTTCTGCCGCGAAGAAGTTTAGGTGTGGAGGCATAGCCCCGGAGCTTGAGGAAAAATTGAACATGATGTTCAGTGCAGTTGTCGCCACTGGAGTTCATGCTTGTACCCCTAGCACTATGTCCCAAGGCCGTGAGTCTATTGATGAGCGTGGTATGTCTGATGATGACAATGTTCCGATTGAGATCAGTGAGAATGCAGAGAGTATTGATCCATCCGTTGCATCTGGATCTGCATCCTACCCAGAGATATGCCAGGAGTATGATTTTTTTTATTTTGCTACAATGTTGCTGATGGATAAGAACCATAGGAAGACCTTTATGTGTCTCAGGGAGGAGATCAGGGTTAGATGACTGCGTACACGCTATGTAAAAGGGGTTGAGTAGGAGATGCTGTGTAGTTGATATGAAAGGGTTAAAAGGCGTCATGTTGCTGTCTATCATCAAGTTCTAACCTCGACGATATATGTGTTAGCTGAACACACCAGTTTATTCAATTCGAGCACACCATGCATGACATCAAAACAAATTGGTGATAAATGGCTCGGTGAATTAGTTGGTGGGCATCCGGGTAGATTTCATAATGCTTTCAGAATGCAAAAAGTAATATTTTTTGATCTACTACAAACGTTAGAACAAAACTACGGATTGCAAGGTTCACGAAGGACCGCAAGTAGAGAGGTCCTTGCAATTACATTATATGTTCTATCACATAACGAGACCATCATAAAAGCAAGTGAGCGGTTGATGAGTCCAGTTTATATAGTGATTTCCGGACTCATCTGGGCTAGGTTTCATGCACCTGCACTTCACTTTAGGCCCATATTTAATTCTATTTGATCACGATGCCCATTTCATTGCTTAGTGCACATTTATGCCCCATCTTGGTGTGATTTCATGTATTTTTGTGGTCTAGTATTTTTCCTGCAAACCCTGGGATCGCGTGAACGTTCGGGATGGAGCGGGGCAATTTTTTGCCTAAAAAGACTCTGATCGTGCGCATTCCTTCGCGCACGATCAGGCGCACGACCAGTGGTCGTGCGTTAATTCCCTTCCCTGACAGAGCGTCTGCGCACGATCAGAGGATTCCTTCGCGCACGACCATTGGTCATGTGCCCCTGACCGTGCGTTATTTTCCATCTTTTTCTTTGCTACAGGTTGACTGCGCACGATCACAGGCATTCCTTCGCGCACGACCATTGGTCGTGCGCCACTGACCGTGCGCAGTGTTTATTCTGCTCCTTATTTAAACCGCTGCTCCGCGAAATTAGGGATAGAGCACCAGTTCCTGCGCCGTTTTTCCGCCTGTTTCGGGGAGTCCCGACTTCTCCAGCGCCGCCCACCTTAGGGAGGATCTCCGGGCAAGCTTTCAACGCCAAATCGTCGCCGGAGCTTCCTCTTGGCCTCTTCCTTCATCCTTGAGCTCCAAGAAGGGAGTCAACCTAGCCTTCTTCTTCAAGATCGGAGCAGCTTGTGTGATCATTCCTCCGGTTCGTGACACGAAGAAGACGGGTCCACTGGAAGGTAGTGACAGCCTTCTCTACCCCGGACGCAGTTGAGGACCGAGCTTGGACGCGGATTGACAACCCGGCGATTCCTTCCGTGAATCCTCAACAAGACTTCGGAGCCGGTCGATTTCGCACACTCACCTCCTCTTGCAGTTGATAACTTAGTTAGGTTTCCTTATTTTTGATGAAATATACTTTTATTTGTTAACATTAGTATGAAATCATGTCTATGTGATTGAGTAATCTTGTTACATTTTCATTTGAGGTGTGTCTTGTGGTGTGGATTGTTTGTTGTGTTGTGCCGCCCTAACAATTGTTAGTGGTGTGCTTTGCGAAGAGGTGCTTGCGACCCTCATTCCGCCGTTCTCTCCACTCCATCCGCCCAGCGAACCGTGGCATAGCGGCCCGTGTAATCCACTCGCCTAACGAAGCAGCGCGCTCAAGGCCTGCATAGTTTGATTCTGCTTGCCTACTCGTCCATCCGCCCTTGCGACGCAGCGCGCTCAAGGCCTGCCTAATCTCCATCCCGCCAAGCGAAGCATTGCATAGCGGCATTGCATAGGAGTAGTGATAGATTTTTCAAGTCCTTCCTCGATAGATAGCTCCACCTTACTGTGTTCCCTCGAGATTCGATACTCGGGGATTACTCCTCATTTTATATTACTTGAACGATCGGTACACTGCCGTTTCGTGCCGCAGTCTAGTCACCACCTATAGCGGTGTGCGAGATTTGTGCATCAAGTTTTTGGCGCCGTTGCCGGGGAACACAGACGTGTGAGTTTTCTGGAGAGGGAGAATCTGAGCGAGAAGCCCTTCCCTTTATATATTGCATTCTTTTGTTTTGTTTCTTCCTATTCTGTTTTCCTGTTTTATATTAGGTTGCTTTAGTAATCAGTGTTAGGTGTAGTATTTTGCACAACAGTGTCTTTCTTTTTGAATCTTATTATCTTCACATCATGTGGGCTGCATTCAATATTCGTTGCCGTTGGTGTGGAGATATTTCTCACGCTAGTGATAGATGCCCTACGGAAGATGGTGGGCATAATTCTCGTGGCCCGGTGTACGGAGCACCATTTTCCTATGGTTCTTCATGCCCTGTGCCCAAGTCTTATGGCCACTCGTCCTCGCCGCATACACCATTTTTATATTCCTCCCCGGCCCCTCAAGGACCAAGGAGTAATATATAACGGTGCTTGTTCTGTCAAAGCATGGAACACGCCCTGAAGGACTGTGCCGAGTATCTTCGCCAATTGGACGAGGATGATGAGCCGGATATCCGGATCGTCCCGACTCCTACTTCTGGAGGCACGCCTTCAACATCTGGTTATATGTCCGTGTCACCTTCATGCTTTGAAGGGGATGATGTGGACACAGTCACCAGATGCGTGACTGATCTAGGCTCTGACATGGCCGAGCCTATCTCCCCTGTGCATATATCACTGTGCGTAGATTCGATTCTTTGTGAGGAATCGGTGCTTGACTTTTATTCAAGCACTGCTCCTTCCCCTTTTGTGCATACTACTACGCTCGTCTCTGACGACATTGTTTATGATGTGTCGCAAGACGAGGCCGGCGATCTATGTTTTGTGCCTACTCCTATGGAGGAGGACAACCTTCTAGGTGAAGAGGAGCTTTCCTCAGTACCGGTGGAGGAAGTCCAAATCTTAGGCATGGCCACTGTTGATCCCGCCGAACCTTGCAGTATTGATGACAATGCAAACATTATTTTACTTTCCCAATCTAATGAGAGTGAGACCGGAAACACTCCCCCGCTTGATTTTTATTTAAGTCATTCTTCTCTTTTATTTCTTGACCCCCCTTCTGCTATAACTGAGCCTGTGCATGTTGAGTCTCCGCAGGTACATAAGGAGGACTTGGAGCTTCCAGCTCAGGTCAATGATGATAGCATCCTCATGTGCGAGGAGGTTGATCCCTCCTCCGGTGAGGAAGCTCCAACATTGATCTCTTCCTCCTGCTACCCCCTTGATGACGATACCTTGCTGGGCAAGGATTTTTTATGTGAGATGAGTGAGGACCAGGCCTCCTCCTCTTCTTACATTTTGTTTCCTCTACCTGCGGTTTGTGGGTATTATTATACAGGTAGAGGGGTAACTGCTCTGTCACCGTATCGGTACCCGCTACCGAAACGGATAATGGAACAACTACCTGTGCACTTTTCTTTTCATAGGCCTATAAGCTAGAACTGTACAAATGCCAAATAAGTCGTGCTGGGATGACAATAACCCCAGTAGTTATCTTACTTTTCTTGCAATTTCAATTTATCCAGTTTGTTTAGTTCGTTGCATTTCTTTTTAGCATTTCTGCTTTCTTTTGTTTTTGTGGAGCTCACCCTTGCAGGTCATCTCCTGGTTGGCGGAAGCTGCTCTTTGTCTTGGTTTTCATGCGTCTTCTGGTATGCTCATTTCTGAGCATTGGGTACCCTCTTCCCCTAACTTTGTTTTAGAATATCTTAATGCATAGTTTAAGTCTGGGGGAGAGAAGTTTTGTTTACCCGCTCACGTGCACGAGTGCACTGCATACTAGAAGCTTCTATTTAAGTTATTGTTCATTTTCATTGCACACCACAACACCCACTTGAGCGTGTACTTAGTTGTTGGCGCGTCTTGAGTGGAACTCCTCCCTTTGTGTGATTGGGAAAATCATTGTGCTGGCTTTTAAATTATGTAGTGGAGTAAAATGTTGACTCCGGTGTTCCTAGTCTAATGCTTTTGTGAGCATAGAGATTTGTGTAGATTAGATTCCTTTTTATACTATTAGTCTTATACATTTCTATTAGTGTAAATGTCGTTTACTTTACTCAGATGGTGAATCCGGTCTGCATCAAAAGGTAGCATAGGGATGTGTGTAAATTATCGCTAGACGTGTATTGCCTGAGCCGGGAGAAAGGATAATTTTTCTCGGTGACTAAGAACTCGCCCCAAGCGATTCTTGAAGCATTGGCATAGGATAATTCTGTTGCGCAAGAATGACGTAGGCCATCATTTTGGCCCGGTTGAGCCTTTGTGCCTATCCTGATATCTTATCCTCGTTAGCCCATTTGTGCCTACCCCATCCCTTTGATTCAGCCCCACATTTTATTCCACCAAAACCAAAAAGCCGATCCTAGTCACATACCCAAAGCTGAGCTTTAGCTGTTTTCAAATTTGTATTTTGGAATGTTGATGTGGTGATGTTAAATTTGGAGATGTGGTTGTACTCCCTTGAACATTTGCTGAATTTGAAAAAATATATAATTAGAAAAAGAAATGAAATGAGAAGAAAAGAAAAGCAAAAATGAGAATGAGTTTAATTGAAAATCTATTTGAGATATGTATTTTGGAGTAGGCGGTGCACATACCCATGCGTTCAGGTCCAAGTCTGGGGGTGTGGTGCATCCGCGTGTTTTTGTAGCTGCGGGGATAACGTTATTGTTTAAGCTCATTTGGGTTAGGTGCTTTAAGCCGTCATGTTTATCATTGTTTACCTCACCGTAACCCAAGCCCCATGAAAAACCTTAAGTCCTACCGACTCACGCTCTGAACTAATCTAGTGCTGTGGAGAGAATGTGACCGGACGAGCTTATGGTCTTCGACACCGATGGATTTCGGTGGAGTTTGTCCCAAACCCCAGCTTGGACAATGCTCATCTCAGCGCGTGTTTTACTTTCTCCGTATGCGTGACCGATTGATTCACCGTGATTCATTTTTTTGAGTAGTAGTAATATTTATTTACTCCATTAGAAATATATAAACTATGTGTATAATTAGAAACCTTATCTACTATTTCTCTATGCACTTGGGCATGCGACTTCGCATGGTACTCCTCGGTGTAATTTTAAGCGAGCTATTTATTTTTCCCGCCTGCTTAGGATGTGTTTGCTCGGGACGTGCAAACAGGTAAGTCTGGAGGTGTGATGAGTCCAGTTTATATAGTGATTTCCGGACTCATCTGGGCTAGGTTTCATGCACTTGCACTTCACTTTAGGCCCATGTTTAATTCTATTTGATCACGATGCCCATTTCATTGCTTAGTGCACATTTATGCCCCATCTTGGTGTGATTTCATGTATTTTTGTGGTCTAGTATTTTTCCTGCAGGCCCTGGGATCGCGTGAACGTTCGGGATGGAGCGGGACAATTTTTGGCCCAAAAAGCCTCTGATCGTGCGCATTCCTTCGCGCACGACCAGTGGTCGTGCGTTAATTCCCTTCCCTGACAGAGCGTCTGCGCACGATCAGAGGATTCCTTCGCGCACGACCATTGGTCGTGTGCCCCTGACCGTGCGTTATTTTCCATCTTTTTCTTTGCTATAGGCTGACTGCGCACGATCACAGGCATTCCTTCGCGCACGACCATTGGTCGTGCGCCACTGACCGTGCGCAGTGTTTATTCTGCTCCTTATTTAAACCGCTGCTCCGCGAAATTAGGGATAGAGCACCAGTTCCTGCGCCGTTTTTCCGCCTGTTTCGGGGAGTCCCGACTTCTCCAGCGCCGCCCACCTTAGGGAGGATCTCCGGGCAAGCTTTCAACGCCAATCGTCGCCGGAGCTTCCTCTTGGCCTCCTCCTTCATCCTTGAGCTCCAAGAAGGGAGTCAACCTAGCCTTCTTCTTCAAGATCGGAGCAGCTTGTGTGATCATTCCTCCGGTTCGTGACACGAAGAAGACGGGTCCACTGGAAGGTAGTGACAGCCTTCTCTACCCCGGACGCAGTTGAGGACCGAGCTTGGACGCGGATTGACAACCCGGCGATTCCTTCCGTGAATCCTCAACAAGACTTCGGAGCCGGTCGATTTCGCACACTCACCTCCTCTTGCAGTTGATAGCTTAGTTAGGTTTCCTTATTTTTGATGAAGTATACTTTTATTTGTTAACATTAGTATGAAATCATGTCTATGTGATTGAGTAATCTTGTTACATTTTCATTTGAGGTGTGCCTTGTGGTGTGGATTGTTTGTTGTGTTGTGCCGCCCTAACAATTGTTAGTGGTGTGCTTTGCGAAGAGGTGCTTGCGACCCTCATTCCGCCGTTCTCTCCACTCCATCCGCCCAGCGAAGCGTGGCATAGCGGCCCGTGTAATCCACTCGCCTAACGAAGCAGCGCACTCAAGGCCTGCATAGTTTGATTCCGCTTGCCTACTCGTCCATCCGCCCTTGCGACGCAGCGCGCTCAAGGCCTGCCTAATCTCCATCCCGCCAAGCGAAGCATTGCATAGCGGCATTGCATATGAGTAGTGATAGATTTTTCATTTATTTCCACAATCCAAAACCCCCCGTTTCCGCATCCATCCGTAAAGGACTTCGATCTCAAGTCCTTCCTCGATAGATAGCTCGAGCTTACTGTGTTCCCTCGAGATTCGATACTCGGGGATTACTCCTCATTTTATATTACTTGAACGATCGGTACACTGCCGTTTCGTGCCGCAGTCTAGCCACCACCTATAGCGGTGTGCGAGATTTGTGCATCAGCGGTTTCAACATTCAACCAAGACTGCTAGCAGATATTTTAGCGAGGGTCTTCGTGCATTACTGCGCCTTGCAGAAGATGCTATAGTGCCCCAAGACAGAGATTTTGTTAGTACGCCACAAGAAATAACGGGAGATGCGTGGTACATGTCGTTTTTTAAAGATTGTATTGTGCAATAGACGGAACACATGTTGATGCAAGTATTCCAGTTAAAAACCAAGTACCGTACATTGGGCGTCATGGGGTTACTACACAAAATGTTATGGCTGTATGCGACTTCAACATGTGTTTTACTTTCGCCATGGCAGGTTGGGAGGGATCTGCGCATGATTGTCGGATTTTTAATTTTGCTATAAGCAATCCAAAGTATAACTTCTCGCACCCCCCAGAGGTAATGATGTTATAATTGTACTTCATACATTACTTCTTTCCTATTTTTTTCATTAAAATTTGTGCGTTAATCACGCAGACAAGTATTATTTGGTAGATGTTGGATATCCACTGCAAAGAGGGTATATAAAACCATATCCAGATACATGATAACATCTTCCTGATTGTGCTCGTGGTAATCGTCCAGTGGAGGGACTTCGAGAGATTTTCAATCAAGCACACTCTTCTCTTAGGAGTGTGATTGAACGCACTTTTGGTGTATGAAAGAAAAAATGGGCAATACTGCGTGATATACATACATATAGTTTTAAGAAACAAACACATATCGTCCTGGCGACAATGGCTTTGCATAATTTTATACGGAGACATCCATCACGTATGGATCCTGATTTTAGAGAAAGTGAGAGCCAACGTACGGGAGGCGGAGTAGACTCACAGAGACGACATGATACATGCACTGATACATCAAGTGGTGTAGACGAGATGTTAACACTGCGTGAGTCTATAGCGCAACAACTCTATGATGCAAGAAGGTACGATTCTTTCCTCATATTTTAAATTTTAATTTAATATAAGAATCTAATATAAAGTATTTTCAATTATGTAGGTGACACACCAAAATATTTGCATGCAGCTGATGGATCCGTGCGTCGAGAGTTTAAAATGTTTTTTTGTTATGTTGTTTTGTAATATCTGAAAAACATTGAAATTTTATTTGGTATGTGGTGTGACGTTGATTTTAAATGTTGAAAATGATTTCAGATATTAAACAAAGAATTTAAATTAATTAGAAAAATTAACCTGAAAAAACTCCATTTTTGCCAAACAGTTTTTACAAAACAGCTTATCAAAAGCTCTGCAAACTCTATTTCACACAAACAGTTTTTTAACAAAACTCTGTTTTTCAGAAACAACATTTTTACTATCAGCAGTTATTCATCAGCAGCTTTTGAAAAAGAGCTGTTTCTGAGAAATAGAGTTTTGTCAAAAAAACTGTTTGGGTCAAATGGAGTTTTCAGTGCTTATTGAAATGGACACACACACATACACACATACAAACACACACACACACACATACATATAACACACACATATAACACAAACACAAACATACACAAACACAAACATACACACACACAAACATACACATATACAAACACACACACAAACATGTACACACCAAAATTAAAAAAAATACACACACACACATACACATATAACACAACCACGGGCGGACCCAGTAAGAGACACGCTCGGGCAAGTGCCCGAGCGGTTTTTTCGAAATATTTACAGCGGTTCTTAAGGAACCGCTGTCTATTCTTCCGCGCGGGAATAAGGAACCGCTGTCTATTCTAGAATAGACAGCGGTTCATTAAGGAACCGCTGTCTATTCTTCCCGCGCGGAAGAATAGACAGCGGTTCCTTAAGAACCGCTGTCTATGTTCGCTCCTTTTAATAAACCTAATCGCACCATCATAAATCGCACGCACCTCTCCTGTTCCGCGACCTGTTCGGCTTCTCCCCGTTTTTGCGAGGCCTCTTCACCAGCTCTTCACGCCGCCGCCGATCGTCCTCCTCGACACCAGTCTTGGTAAGTCATTCCTCTACTACCCGTTCGACCTAGGATTTCATCTTTTAATGGCGCACGTTTGACTGTGTCTTCTTCCTTGTTGGTCTACCTAGGAGATTCAGAATATGGCTCACAAGAATGTGGTGCAGTTTATTCATTTTTTACTCTCTTTGATTCTTTTAAAGTGTCTGATCTTGCATTTTCAAACAACTATTCATAATATTTTTGAACTAGTTCTCGAAAATTGCTTTCATATATGCTTCTCATTTTCATTTAGTATAAATCTTGATTTTACTGTTGGTCTAATTTTTGTTTTGGATTTGTTGATGTCATATCTAACAGTCTAAAAAATGTGTTGTTGCGACCTATGCTCTTGTCTACGAATCCAAAATAAGTTCATATTTGATTTATCTGTTGTGTGTTTTAGGTACACACTATTGTGAAGGGTCGATTTGGAGCTCCAATCGTCGAGAGAAACACGCGTCAAGGGTAACGACTCTTGTTCCCCTGTTTTCTATTTTACTTTGCTTAGGAGGGCCACCCGCCTTCAATTGGAAGGGGTGTGTGTTTCCCTCGGTTCATTGCGAACCTCCGGGTCGATTGTGTCCGTCCCCGGCATATTTTTTGCATTAGTAATCCGACGTGCGATTCCGGATTTAGGCATGCTGTGTGAAGCCTACCCGTGGCGGTAAGCCCGGATCGGTGATGTTTTTGATGTGCATATCGATTAGCTCTAGTTGCGCTAACGGGAATGTCCCGTCGTTTAGCCCTAGTTGCGCTAACGGGAATGTCCCGTCGGTTTTTTGCAGCGTGTTTAATTAGTGGCCAATGGAGAAATTTTTTTCTAAAAAGGGAGCATGTCAAGGTTCGATAGATTCTCAGGAGTTAGTTCTCACTGGTAAAAGAAGCCGCGTAGAAGAGTTTAAAATTGAAGATTTACCTTCAAACCCGGGCTTAAGACTTCCTATAAACTCATACGATGCAAACATTCAAGAGTCCATTCGAAGATATTATTTGCAAAAGGGTCCTTGCCAACCTCATCTAGAAAGTTGCAGAGAAAAGATCAAGATATTGTAAATGCAATACATTTCGTAAAATTGTCAAAACTATTATTATTGAAGATGAGAAATGATGAAGTCGAGTGGGAAATTTTTATGACTGAAGTCTCAACTTTCTGTAGAAAACATGACATAGAAATTGTTAATATGGATGAAAAGTTTGTTCAGCAAGGTAGATCAAGACGCAATGCACGTGAGATTACAAATAAACATTATTTCAGGATTGAACTTTTTAATGCAGTGCTTGATTGGATGCTAAATGAGCTAAATGATCGTTTTGATGAAGTAAATACAGAATTACTCTTATGTGTTGCTTGTCTAGACCCAAAAGATCATTTTAGTTTATATGATAAACAAAAATTACTTCACCTTGCTGCATTATATCCGTATGATTTTACGCCAATAGAGCTGCAGTTACTTGAAGGACAACTTGACATATATATTTTTGATATGCAATCTACATCAACGGACACCTTTTCTGATGTTAAAGGAATTAGTGATCTTCTGAAAAAAATTGTGGAATTAAAAAAACAAGATCACTATCAGTTAGTTTTTAGATTATTGAAATTGGCTTGCCTCCTACCAGTTGCTACAGCTACTGTTGAAAGAACGTTTTCTGCAATGAAGATCATAAAGAATCTGTTGCGAAATAGAATGGGGGATGAATGGATGAATGATTGCTTGGTTGCGTACATTGAAAAAGATGTTGCAGAAACTATTACAACAGAAACTATTATTTCTCGTTTTCAGAGCATGTGCCAGCGGAAAGTATCTTGTTGAACTGTAAGTTTTTAGTATTTGACAAACAATTTTTAGATCTTCTATGCAATGTTGTGTAATATTTTGTTCAATATTTTCCGTACATAAATATATCATCAAAAAAAAATTTCCGGGGGCGCTGCCCCCGAACCCCCACATCAGGGGGCACTGCCCCCCGAACCCCCCGAATTGATAATACTTTAATTGTGCCCGTGCGACTTCGAAATCCTAGTTCCGCCGCTGAACACAACACACAAATATAACACATACACATAAAACACACATACAAACACCAAAACACACATACAAACACACACACAAACACACACACATACAAATACACATAAACATACAGCATATAACACACACATAAGAAAACACACACACATTCATATAAGAAAACACACACAATTATATAAGAAAACACCCACACACACATACACACATAACCACACACACACACATTCATCCAATGATCACACAAACAAACACACATAACACCATCATCATCACTCCACACACACATATAACAATCCCCAAAAAAATGACAATGCAAGGCTATAAAAAATTTAAACAACAACAAAATTTGAAAAAGAGAGGAGATATACCTAATAATGGTAGCAGGGAAAGAGAGAGGCGACGACCGCGTCGACTGTTGAAACTGGAGAGGCGGCGGCTTGCAGAAACACCGGCGAGGAGAAGTGGCGGCGTGACTGGCGGCGTGAGTAGCTCCTAAGGACGACGAGGGGCGGCGTGACTGGCGTCGACGACACGCGAGAAGGCGAGAGGAGGCACCGGCGGCAAGGAGGGACGGCGAAATCGGCGTCGAGTACACGCGAGAAGGCGAGATGCGGGGGAGAGGAAAACCTAACGCGGGTTCCGGCGCGGCTGGACTATACTAAGAAACAGAGGTTATTAAAAACCTCCGTTTCAGTCCATCAGCAGCGCCAAACGCGGCTTATGGACAGACCTAAGTTGCGTTTCTGCCACACCGGAAGTAAAAAGCCGAACCAAACGCACCCTAACATACATAAAGTTTAGTAAATGAAAAAATATAAAACTCATAAAATTTTACTACTTATCTTGCTCACACATCAATTCCTATGTAATAATATTCGGTGTGTCTTCTTAACACAATTGAGAGAGTTAATACTCTATTAGATTTGGTCCCAGTCCCTTTAAACGTAAGCTTATACATCTTTATATTTTAGCATTCAATAAAATAACTCTAATGTTTATGTTTAGTCGAAGAACACCAATCAGATTCTTGCTTTGCATCTCACGAACCTTGCCAAAATATTATGTACTAATATAGCATGCAACAAAGTGACATAGTGATATTTGAGTGTTTGGTGATCGACAGAAGATCTCGTAGACAATAACAGAAGTTATTGGCTTCAACAGGCCTAAATAATCCATAATATCCTTAATCCTTTATTTGAGAAAAATAAATCAAATTCTTCTGCATGCTAAATCATAGTGAACACTAGCAATAGAAGATGAGGTAGTTGAGGAAGATATAAGTCTCCAATACTTCTGAGATTATAAGATTAACAAATTAACAATTATAATCACATCATAACAAAATAAGCTCATAAAAATCGAATTCCTTATGCGCGGTGAGATGATCAGCTCATCCATAATCAATTATCCACTCATGTGCATAATCAATATCAGAATGTTGAGCAATATTAACACCAAATTCATGAGTTTCCACGTATATAGGGATTTTGACCTCTAACATACAAATTTCTTTTTAATTGAGTGGCATGAGAGTGAACTGTTGTGCTTAATGTACTATAATGTCATGCCAGAACCTATCCTTCCAATCCAAAATCAAATTGTTTTAAGTAAAAAGGCCAAGGTTCTATATTAACTGTATAAGGTTGCATTAGTTTCCCGATATGAAATCATATTCTCAACAATTTCAACCCAAATTCAACCCTTTAGCTTCTAATTAATACATTGTTGCAATTCCGATGGAGACGTGCACTGAAAATATAACTTGATTCCGTAACTCCAGAGAACCTGCCATGTTAAATAACATGAATTCCATCAAATATTTTTTTTGTCTTTTGTACAATGCAATATTGTTGTGTTTGCTATGTGGAAACATACTTATATTATGCAGGAAAACCAATTGTTTTGTGAGTGGAATGCAGTGAGTAGAATTTTGATGAATTATTTAATTTAATCTTGAAAGCAATTTTTAGTGCTCTTTGTTTTTCAGTATCGACAGCCTTCCCCTAGATGAGCTCAGTGATGTCTACCTTCTTGATTTTGTTGGGCCTCCTGGCTTTGTAGCACAGTTATCTTCCAAAGTTGACAGGTTTGCTTAATGACCCATACACCTCTGTACATGCAATATAAGCTTCAATTCTTCGATGTTGTATATGTGGATACTCTGAAGCTAAATTAAGCAGTATATTTATAGACTCATTCAGTCTCACAATTTTAAGGAAGGGTAAGATTCATCCACCAGTACTCTGCACCAATATATGATTTCAATTATCTGAGATGAGACTAAGCCTTGTAGTCTTGCATATCTTACAAACTTGGAGATCTCCCCCTCATGTGAAAGCCACAGAAGGCAATCTTCCCCTTTAAATGAAAAAAAACATTTGAATTGAGCATGTAAAGTCTTTTCACATTCTTTAATAATCTGAGAGTAACTCAGGCAATATAAGGGCCAAAGACTATATTGATTAGTTGAGTCTATTCAAATCATCTTATACATTAACATGCATATATATATGGTTAAGTACGGGGACTTATTCTAGGATTTTGCATAATTAGAGACATCCCCTCTACTTTTTGAAATCACAAAAAATTCCCCTATGAGTTTGTAACTGTAGAAAAGGTTGAAGCTCGCGTATATTTCTCGTATGTAATACAAAGAGAGAATACATATTTATAGGAGAGAGAGAGAGATATTTCTCGTATGTAATACAAAGAGAGAATACATATTTATAGGAGAGAGAGAGAGAGATGAGAAAATCTATACACCATGTGGGACTAAAAGGAGGAATTACATTAATGGGCTACAACAAATGGGCCTCTCATATGGGCCTTTCTAACACTCCCCCGCAAGCTGGAGCATACAAATCGTAGGCGCCAAGCTTGGATAGGCACTAATGGAAGAGAATACTGGACAGGGCATTTGTGAAGACATCTGCAACCTGTTCAGTACCAAGAACATGCTTCAGTTTGAGCTTCTTCATTTGAACTTTCTCCCTGATGAAATGACAGTTTACCTCAATATGCTTTGTTCTCTCGTGGAATACAGGGTTTTTGGCAATATGTATAGCAGCTTGGCTATCACAGAAGAGGAGAGCAGGTGAGGGAAGCCTTATACCAAGATCCGTAAGGAGGCTTTCCAGCCATGTGAGTTCTGAAACAACAGATGCCATTGCCCGGTATTCTGCTTCAGCTGAGGAACGCGCAACTACCGCTTGTTTTTTGCTTCGCTAGGTGATCAAGTGTCCTCCGAAGTACGTGCAAAAACCACTGGTTGATCGACGATCATCTATGGATCCAGCATAATCAGCATCAGAGTATGCCACTAGTGTTGGAGTTGAAGTTGAGGTTTTGTCACTAGTCCTTGACCATGGGCTGTTTTTAAGTATTGGAGGATTCGTTCAACAGCCTGAAGATGAGAGCTCCGAGGGGCATGCATATACCGACTGACAATACCCACAGCGAAGGAGATGTCTGGTCTCGTTACCGTTAGGTAGATCAATTTTCCAACCAGGCGGCGATAATATTCCGGATTTTGTAACAAAAGATCGGAATCGGAGGACTGAGCACATATCTTATGATTGACATCCATTGGAGTGTTAATCGGTTTACAACCGGAGTAGCCCGCATCCTGAAGAAGATCGAAGCAGTATTTGCGCTGAGAAAGGACAAGACCATCTGGTCGTCTGGCAATCTCCAGACCTAAGAAATAGTGAAGGTGCCCCAGATCTTTGGTTTGAAATGCAGAGCCAAGATGTTGTTTGACCGCTTGTATACCGTTTGAGTCATCACCAGTGATTATGATGTCATCCACGTAGACCAACAGAAGAACAGTCCCCGTGGACTGGTGGCGAGTGAACAGCGAGAAGTCTGCCGAGCTCCGAGTAAAGCCAATTTCTCTAAGAGCCTTGCTGAACTTGTCAAACCAGTTCTGAGGGGATTGTTTGAGGCCATACAGAGATTTTAAAAGATGACAGACCATAGACTCCCCCGTGGTCTCAAACCCGGGAGGTTGCTCCATGTAAACAGTTTCGCGGAGATCACCGTTCAGAAAGGCGTTTTTCACATCCAGTTGCAGTAAGGGTCATCGACGATGTACAACCACAGAGATAAGTACACGAACCGTGTTGAGTTTGGCTACAGGAGAGAAAGTCTCTTCATAGTCAATTCCTTGTTGTTGGGTGTAGCCACGAGCGACCAATCGAGCTTTTAGCCTGTCAATTGTTCCATCAGGAGCATGCTTGATGACATACACCCATTTGCACCCAACCGGTTTCTGACCCGGAGGGCGGGGTACCAGAGTCCAAGTCTGGTTGTGGCCCAGAGAGCGGCCATTTCCTCCTCCATAGCGGCACGCCAGCCAGGATGTTGCAGAGCCTCTTGCACAGAGTTAGCAATAGAAATGGAGGATAATGAAGTAGCAAGAGTTTTAAGAGGAGGAGAGAGATGATGTAGGGAGACATAGTTCTCCATAGGATGAGCGGTGGATTCTGTTACTGAATCAGCCGGGTGCGGAGTACCCGAGGTAGAGGCCGACTGCGTAGGGGAAACGGACGGAGGAGCGCGACGAGAGTAGACACGTATAAGGGGCGGACGAGAGGGACCAGGAGCAGGAGTTGGTGCTGGAGGAGCTGGTGGGGGAGGTGTGTTGACAGGGATGGCCGGTCTCATGATGGACTGTGTAAGAGGAGGTGGAGGAGAGCTGGGTACAGGACCAGAGAAGAACGGCTGATTCTCTCGGAAAGTGGCATAAGCCGAAATCGAGATTTTTCGGGTGATAGGATTATAGCAGACGTAGTCTTTTTGAGTACGTGAATATCCGACAAATACATGCTTAGCCGCCCTAGGATCCAGCTTATCCTTGATTGGTCCCATGATGTGAACATAGCAGGTATATCCGAAGATTCGAGGCGTTAGAGAGAAAGCCGGGGCAGAGGGAAAGAGAAGACTGACTGGAGTGGCATGGTGGAGGATAGAGGAGGGAAGACGGTTAATGAGGAAACACGCAGTCGAGACCGCAAAGTTCCAGTAGGCTTTGGGAACGTTCATGTGAAGCATGGAGGATTGGGCAACATCAAGCCAGTGTCGGTTCTTCCGTTCGGCAACACCATTTTGCTGTGGGGTGCAGGGACATGAAGTCTGGTGAATAATCCCGAATTCAGAACATAGATTGGCAAAGTCATTGCTGGTGTATTCGCGAGCATTATCTGTGCGTAGCATTTTGATAGTAGTTGAGAATTGTGTGCGGGTTTCAAGGATAAAAGCCCTAAAAACACGAGGGAGCTCGGAGCGATCGCGTAGTAAGTATAACCACGTGGTTCGAGAATAATCATCAATAAACGTAATAAAGTATCGATAACCAGAGATACTAGTAACTTTATATGGACCCCACACATCAGAATGCAGTAAATCAAAAGGAGCAGAGCTCCGAATACAATGTGCTGGAAAAGAAGAACGCGGTTGTTTGCCAAAAATACATGAATCACACTGGAAAGCAGGAAGAGAAATATTGGGAAGTGCCTTCTGGAGGACTGAGAGCGGGGCATGTCCAAGACGTCGATGCCAATCAGCAGAGGAGATAGAGGAGAGAACAGTGGGATAGTCGTCGAGAAGGTAGAGCCCGTTACGCAGTTGCCCTTTACCAATGGTAGTCCGCGTCCGCCGATCCTGTATCAGAAAAGAAGAGGATGTAAATATGACGGAGCAATCGAGATCAGTAGTAAGACGGCTAACAGAATGCAAGTTGAACGAGGAGCCCGGGACATGAAGAGCCGAGCGGAGAGAGAGGGAGGAGTTAAGAGATAAGTCAGCCGAGCCGGAGATAGTTACAGTCTCCCCATTAGCCACGGTGATACACTTCGGATGAGGAGTAGTCGAGTACTTGGGTGGGCGAAGCGAGGTGATGTGATGAGTGGCACCAAAGTCCACTATCCAACTTGGACTGGTGGAGAGACAGGTGATACCTGTATTGGAGACGGAGGCAACTAAGGCAGAGGATGGCATCTGCTCTTGAAGCTGCTGGAGCTGTAGGCGGAGCGCCTCAAGATCAGTGCGGGAGGCAGAGGAGCTTTCATCAGCAACAGCTGCAATCGGACGAGGAGGATGGCCATTTTTTGGGTAGCAGGTTGCCTCAAAATGCCCGTCTCGCCCACAGAAGGTACATTTTGGTCGAGACCGACCGCCGCGCCCCCTTCCCCGAGAGCCCGAGCGTCCACCACGACCAGATGGAGGTAGGGGAAGTAAGGGGGCATTTGTTCGCTGGAGAAGGACAGGGGAGGGTGGAGGAGCATCCCGAGGTGCGGAGACTCGGAGAAGCATGGAGCACACATCTGAGAGAGAAGGAGTGGTGGCTGAGGCAAGAACTTGAGCCCGAATGCTTTGCAGGTGTGGTGGAACACGAGCCATGATCATGGCAATGCAGACTGCTTCCTTCTGAGCCCGTTGAACCGCGGGATCATTCGTAGAAGGCTGATGTTGGATCCAGGCTTCAGCCAGAGTCTTGGCCCGAGCAACAAAGGAGGTCATGTCGGCAGCCCCGATCGCATCTAAAGCCTGGAGATCTGTGATGATGTCGTAGAGGTGTTGGAGGCTGTCTTTGCCTGAGTACAATGAATGGAGCTCATCCCACATAGCTTTGGCAGTCTCGTGATACATGGCCATTTGGTATGGCTCGCCATCCAGAGAGTTGAGGAGCCAAGTCTGAACACGACTGTCATTCCTGAGCCAGTCCTCAGGAGGAGGTGATGGAGGTGCCTGAGTAAGATGTTGCAGGAGGCCCTTGGACTGAAGAACCCGTCGGACCGAGTGCACCCACTGAATAAAATTTTTCTTCCCGGAGAGGGAGATAGTGGTGATCCGCAATTCGTCCCTGAGATCGGTCGAGGAGTTCGGACGGGCTGCGGGAGACGGGGCGGGCAACTCAGTTGAGTCAACCGAGGAAGGCATCTGGAAGGCCGCTGGCAGACTGCAGGAGACCACACGAACTGAAGGTAGACTGCTGGAGGCGCAGACCGGGCGAGAGAGTGGCGAGCAGAGAGGCCGGCAACTTGAGGAGGGCTTGGCAGAGCTCGGCAGAACGTGAGCGGTCTGCACAGGCAGGAGGTCGCGGTCAGCCTGCAAGTCGGAAGGGAGACCGCAAGAAGAGGTCGTTGGCGGCTTGGAGAGAAGAGGTCGCAGTGGCCAGGGAGACAGCGGCGATGTCACAGTGGCTTGCAAGAAGACCGCAGCCCGCGACAATCGCAAGAAGAGGCGAAGACACAGCGGCTTGGAGAGAGGAGGTCGCTGACGGCTTGGCCAGGTCGCAGCGGCCAGGGAGGGACCGCAGCGGCTAGAGGGAACCCGCGCGCGCGAGAGAGAGATCGACACTCAGGGTCAGAGGCCGCAGCGGGAAGAGTAGGTCGCGCGGAATGAGAATTCGAGCAGCAAACCAGAACGACCAATCCGCGCCCGCGCGATAAGGGAAGAGATCGCAGCGACTATGAAGGAGAGGCGGGGCCCACAGGCGCAGCGGGGACGTCTATAAGAGGGCCACGGAGAGGAGAGGAATGAAGTGGAGGTCACGGAGAGAGAGGGAAGCGGATAGAAAACCACACTTTCCAGACCGCGAGACCGCACGGGGAAGTCGCGAGACGCAGGCGGTTTGGACGAGGTGAGACCACAAGCTTCAGGAACCTGACTCTGATACCATGTAGAAAAGGTTGAAGCTCGCGCATATTTCTCGTATGTAATACAAAGAGAGAATACATATTTATAGGAGAGAGAGAGGAGAAAACCTATACACCATGCGGGACTAAAAGAAGGAGGAATTACATTAATGGGCTACAACAAATGGGCCTCTCATATGGGCCTTTCTAACAGTAACATTAGCAAAACCCCAGTCGGTTAATATATATAATGAGTGCGCCCTTCCGGAGTCGTGGTTTATTTTGTTAAAAGTTAACAATGTAAACTTAGATGGGAGATTTTGGTAATTTCAAAAGTAGAGGGAGATTCTTGTAATTATGTAAAGTTCAAGGGGATGTCCAAGTAAATAATCCTATAAACACACACACGCGCGCACACACACACACGCGCGCGCACACACACGTATGAAACTAAGTTGTAGTCAATCATTAAACATAGTTTTCAATTTTGATATGTTAATAAGATCAGTAATAAAAATTGGAGCTTTCTCATCATTTCGATAGGATGATCTTTTTTTAGCATGCAAAAGAAAGAATATTGTTCCCTTAAATGCACCTACTATTTCCAGGTCTCTCAGTTTTCCTGGCACTTCATTTTATGATTAACAATTCTACTAGTTTTCTTGTAACTTGCCCACAATCTTACCTCTTTGTTTTCCCCTTTTCATTTTTCTTGTTTTGTTTCAGTGTAACAGTTTTGGACCATCATAAGACAGCTTTAGAGAGTATTTATGAAAATGCTTCTGAATTCGGAAATATTTATAAGGTTATAGATATGGAGAGAAGTGGGGCCACAATTGCATACAGTTATTTTTATGACAAGCTTCTAAGAAAAGGTACTTTGCCGGAGAATCGTGGAGGAGGATGTAAGCATAATTTTTTACCGGAAAACAAGGTTGAAAAGGTTTATAGGCTTTTCAAGTTTATTGAAGATGGGGACCTTTGGAAATGGAAACTTCCGCATAGTAGAGCTTTCAGCAACGGTCTAAAAGATTTGAATATTGAATACAATGTTAATCTTAATTCATGTTTATTTGATCAGGTAATAAGTTTATTGAAATGCAACGTAACTTATGAAATCTTTTCATTTTTTGTTTATGAAATCTGATGACATTGGAAACTTTTCAGTTAATGAATTTGGATCCTGATCTTCTCATCAGCCTCGGAAAAGAGACTTTTGCATACAAACAAAAGCTAATAGACGAGGCACTGGATCAGTCATATGAAATTACACTTGGTGGTGGGCTTTTTGGTCATTGCTTGGTATGCATATCTTTTCATACTTATGCTGTCATTCTGATAGCTTACTGGTTTACATGACATAGTATTGTGTAATAGTTACATGATAATCTATGTATATTTGATTAAATGCATTTTGTAGAACTCACCATAATGAGTGTGGGAGGATTTGTAAGTCTCCTCTAAAAAGTTGGTATATGATAATGATGAATGATACAAATTTTTAAAAAAGAAGCTCTCTTCTAACTACCAAGATTTCATAGTGTTCTCTAACTTTAAAGCCAACCCACCTTTCACCCCCCTCCCCGCCAAATTCGGCACAAAACTCAAGCGCCTCGAATGGGTTTTAAGTTTTGAAATTATTATAAATAAAGGGCAGCCCGGTGCACAAAGCATCCCCGCGCAGCGAGGGTCCGGGGAAGGGTCCCACCACAAGGGTGTAATGTAGGCAAACTTCCTGCATTTCTGCAAGAGGTTGCTTCCAGGACTCGAACCCGTGACCTCAAGGTCACACGGCAACACCTTAATCGGTGTTCCAAGGCTCCCCTTCTGAAATTATTATAAATAGGAAAGAAAATTTGTTTGTGTATAGTTGTTTGTCCTCTTGTTCAGGAACCAGGCAGTTTCCTTGATTGCACTGGAATTTACTGGTTCCTGTTTTGTTCGGGAGTCTTAGTCTCCTCTCACTTTGATGATGATTTCTTCACATATTTCAGGGAAGTAATTCTTACTGTTGCACCTCACTAACAAAACATCATCTTGAGCTGTTATGTTTCAAGCATCGTGTCAGACTTTTCTTAAATGTTATCCTTCAACCCTTCTCATTTCATCTTTTCTCCTTGAAGTATTTGGATGTACTTCATCTACCTATATTCTACAGCACAAAATCGAGGCTAATTCGACTTAAGAATATATTTTTCTAGTGCATTCTCCAAATCAGAGGGTAATAAGTATGTCTCCTCATATAAAGATGTTTTATCCCTTAATGGAGGTCTCTTTCTTGAAAATTTTGCCTTATTATTCCAAAGATGGTATTCAAGGGGAGACTGGGGATCTAAAATATCAACTTTTGGAATCCGGAAAACAAATAACCGAGTCTCCTGAGTCTTCTGCTATTTTTCGAAGTTCGGTTCCTTAGTTATTGGATCTGAGTTAAGCCCACCTACAATTAATATCAAAATGTTCCAATGAGTTGAATTCAAACGATTTGGACTTAAGCCTAATGCTCAAAAGAAAGGGTGTGACGTTCTGCACAAATCATCATAGTTATAACTTCATTTCCTTCAAGAGTTTGTCTCCAGGTATCAATTTTTGTTCACTAGTCTTACAAATTCTTGGGTTCCTAACCACATTCAACAGACTCTTTAAATACATTGGAGGCAAGATGTTAGCACACTTGAAAGGAATGGAACTTGGGAGGTGGTCAATTCACCTCATGGGAAAAATTCGTTTGGATGTATATGGATATTCAGGATCAAGTATGAAGCAGATGAAGTGAAGAAAGGCTCAGTGGTTGATTAATGGCTAAAGGCTTCACACAAACTTATGAAATTTTTTACCATGAGATATTTGCCTTTGCCAAACTATATTGTATTAGTTATTTTGGTTCTTACAGTGAATCTGATTGATCATTGCATCAATTGAGTATCAAGAATGTGTTCATCAATGGAGATATATAATAAGTGTATATAGAGATTCCTATGCAAGCAAAATTGTTGAAGAAGTTATTCTATGGTCTCAAGCAGTCAGCTTGATTCCCGAGTATGGTTCGGTTGTTTCATCATGGATATTAAAGATTCAATCACTTCTGATATCATTATTGCACACTCTTTTTGTCAAATGTTATCCTGAAGGATGATCATTCATCGTTATTGTGTATGTGGTTGACACTATTCTGATTGAAAATTATGAGAAAGGAATAGACAAGCTCAAGTAGTTTTCAGCTCATGGATTTATGTACTTGGGATTCACATGAAATGCACTATGTGATAACTATAAAAAGTGATGCAGGACAAGGTAAATATGTTTTGGTAGATTATGGAAACTCTGGTGATGAGAAATTTAATTGGGATCTAGTAATGTGTTACACCCCCGAACATGACACAGTTCCTTGGGCGTACATACGCTCGACGGCGAAAGGCGAAGACAGGCGACAGTGGGGCTGAATCATCCGGTTCAGCCCCCACTCTCTAATTCCGGCAGACTGGGGCTGAACCACACCGGTTCAGCCCCGTGGGAGTGGCCGGACGACTCCTCTTGGGCCCGGGTATATTTATACCCGTGGCTCTCTCTCTTGGGGGGCATGGATAAACAATCGAGGTATTACTTTCCCTCCTCCTCTCTAACCCTAATTCCTCTTTAGTTCTCTCCCTAGTCTTCTTCTTCCTAGCTTTCTCCTAACATTTGGTATCAAAGCATTCGTCCTACGGCCATGGCGAACACCCGCTCGCAAGAAGAGATCAACCGATTAGAAACAATAGAGGAAAACTACGTCGGATTGATGGATTCGGTTGCCGCCATCGAGGAAGAGATGAGGGCGTCCACGCAACGGCTGGAAGAACGGATCGACGCCCGCATGGAAGAACTTAAGGCCTTGTTATCGCAAAATCTAAAATGGAAGGCGACGACGCTTGAAGAGACCGGTGGTTTGCAAAACCCGGCTGTTGATACCTACACATCGCAACATCCGGCCCCGCAAGTGGGAGAAATGGCCGGATCGACCGATCTGGCGCGCGTAACGGCGGGTTCCAGCGGATCGGGAGGCGGCGCAGGCGGCGGCGCAGCAGCAGGATGGGGGATCCGCGAGGCTTTACCTGGGGCCGGATCCATCCAGATCGGGGCGGCGGACCTCGGTATGGGACGCCCGCCATTGGCGCGATTCGGCGGCGAGCAGGGAGGGACTGGAAGGGATCCAGGCGTGCTGACAGGAGGTGCGGAGGGTCTTTTACCCCAGCCGCGTGGCATCGGTCCTCCAGGGGCTACGGAGTCGGCGCTCCTTGGGGTGGCCAACCATATCAAGGCTACCCGGGCCAGCCACATCAAGGCTACCTGTTGAAACCGATTTCTCGGTCTCTGTGGAGTTCGGGGCCCTCACAGAGATGAGGGGCGACCAACCCTTACTCCTCCCGAGGGAGAGCTCTAGGTTGAAGGTTGAGGAACTATGGACTGGACCAAGGGCTTAGTGGGGAGGTCCCGCCACGTACCCGTAAGCCCCTTAGGAACTTCCCCTCCCAAGCCACTAATAAGCTTGGGCACCACTGGTGGCTCTCCTCACCCCCTAGAGAGACTTAGGGAGGGAGAGAGAGAGCTAGCCTAGAATAAGCCTCCTCCAAATGGTGCCCCCCTGGTCCTATTTATAGGATTTCTGAAGTTGGGCTGCAAATAACCAAAAACCGAGGCCTGAAAATACCAACATACCCTCGTAATGGGCTGCGAACAGCCAAATCCCGCCATTCCGAGACGCTAAGCGCAGACCGCCTACCCGACTTGGAGCTGGGCGAGCCGGAGGCCTCCCGGCCTCCCCGGCTCGCCCCCACAAGGCTCAGGGCGAGCCGGAGGCCTCCCGGCCTCCCCGGCTCGCCCCCACAAGGCTCTGGGCGAGCCGGAGGCCTCCCGACCTCCCCGGCTCGCCCCCACAAGGCTCAGGGCGAGCCGAAGGCCTCCCGGCCCTCCCGGCTCGACCCCACAAGGCTCAGGGCGAGCCGGAGGCCTCCCGGCCCTCCCGGCTCGCCCCCACAAGGCTCTGGGCGAGCCGGAGGCCTCACGGCCTCCCCGGCTCGCCCCCACAAGGCTCTGGGCAAGCCGGAGGCCTCCCGGCCTCCCCGGCTCGCCCCCACACGGTTCTGGGCGAGCCGGAGGCCTCCCGGCCCTCCCGGCTCGCCCCCACAAGGCTCTGGGCGAGCCGGAGGCCTCCCGGCCTCCCCGGCTCGCCCCCACAAGGTTCTGGGCGAGCCGGAGGCCTCCCGGCTCGCCCCCACAAGGCTTGGTCAAGGTTTTAAATGTCAGATGTCGGAGACATGTCGGATTGGGTTTTTAGATGTCGGATGTCGGAGACATGTCGGGGATATTTTAATGTGTCGGATTCTTAAAAATATTTATATTATAGGTTATACCATATTATCTTAGCTCTATAAACTACATTAATTTGTTCTACTCAATGAACACATTTTCTACTTTGTTGTATTATTTTCAAAATACTCAAATCTATCGTCAATCACCATTATCTTCTAACCATGTATCTATTTTCTTTGTGTGTATATCTCCATTTATTATTTTCATTTTTAAGCGCTTAAATGTTGAAAATTATTTTATCATTCTTCCTCATTGTTGAAAACGGAAATGACAAACACTATTTAAATATCAACTTGCATTAAATAATGGTTTTTTTTACTTCCATATAAACATGAAAATTAACTGTATAATACTAAGAATAATGTGACAGGCTTGGTGATAATGACAAAACTTGATGGAATAAATTGCAGCAATCAAATACGCAACTGATACTCCATATATAAAGCATGCAAGAAGAAAGCATTGGAATGAGACAAGTGAAAATCAAGTATAATCCATTTGCTCGGAAATGTGCAATCAATAAAATGGGAAAAACTTAGCAAAAAATCCTTTCAACGACGAGGACGGAGAATAAGCGGAGAGAAATTTCTGATCGTGGGACATTTAGAAAGATATTTAGAAATGTCGGCGACATTTAGAAATGTCGGCGGCGGCCGATATATCGGATTTAATCGGTTATGTCGGCCGACATAATGAAAAACGCCATAACCTTTAAATTTTCATTATGCAAGTCGTTTTTGGTTCAAACAGGACATGTCGGCCGACATGTCGGACATGTCGGCCGACATTTAAAACAGTGCTCTAGGCGAGCCGGAGGCCTCCCGGCCCTCCCGGCTCGCCCCCAGAAGCCTTCCTACCCTGCCGGCTAGTGAGAGCCCGGTTAGCGGAGCCACCTCGGGGGGAAAAACACTTAGTCTCCCCGAGAGGCCTTCCTACCCTGCCGGCTAGTGAGAGCCCGGCTAGCGGAGCCACCTCGGGGGAAAAACACTTAGCGTCCCCGAGAGGCCTTCCTACCCTGCCGGCTAGTGAGAGCCCGGCTAGCGGAGCCACCTCGGGGGGAAAATACATAAGAGAATTTTCGGCCACTGAGCGGTTCCTGACCCTGCCAGCTAGGTGGGAGCCTGGTCAGCAGGTCAGCATGGGGACTAAGTACTTAGGACTTTCCTGCCACCGAGCGATCCTCGGACCTGCCAGCTTGATGGGAGCCTAGTCAGCGGGCCAGCATCGGGACTAAGTACTTGGGACTTTCCTGCCACCGAGCGATCCTCGGACCTGCCAGCTTGATGGGAGCCTGGTTAGCGGGCCAGCGTCGGGGCTAAGTACTTGGGACTTTCCTGCCACCGAGCGATCCTCGGATCTGCCAGCTTGATGGGAGCCTGGTCAGCGGGCCAGCATCGGGACTAAGTACCTTGAGACTCTCCTGCCACCGAGCGATCCTCGGACCTGCCAGCTTGATGGGAGCCTGGTCAGCGGGCCAGCATCAGGACTAAGTACTTGGGACTTTCCTGCCACCGAGCGATCCTCGGACCTGCCAGCTTGATGGGAGCCTGGTCAGCGGGCCAGCATCGGGACTACGTACTTGGGACTTTCCTGCCACCGAGCGATCCTCGGACCTGCCAGCTTGATGGGAGCCTGGTCAGCGGGCCAGCGTCGGGGCTAAGTACTTGGGACTTTCCTGCCACCGAGCGATCCTCGGACCTGCCAGCTTGATGGGAGCCTGGTCAGCGGGCCAGCATCGGGACTAAGTACTTGGGACTTTCCTGCCACCGAGCGATCCTCGGACCTGCCAGCTTGATGGGAGCCTAGTCAGCGGGCCAGCGTCGGGGCTAAGTACCTTGAGACTCTCCTGCCCCCGAGCGATCCTCGGACCTGCCAGCTTGATGGGAGCCTGGTCAGTGGGCCAGCGTCGGGGCTAAGTATTTGAAAACTTTCACTACATTAATCATCACATTACATGCAAGAAAAAACTAAGTAAACAACCACGCTACATGAACTTAAGGGTGGAGAGAAGAAACTAAGCACTTAGACAAACTTGGTCTCCTACTGCCGAGGGTGGTCTCCCTCGTTCCCATTTGGTTGTTGTTGTTGCCGCACCAAACCCCTCGCTTCCTTCAATTCCAAGAACTCAGGGCAGTTGATCGTCGCGTGACCTTCCTCATCGTGGAGGTCACAATAGGGTAACTCCACCCTACCCCCTCTTCCTCTTCTTCCTGCTTTTCTGACTCTCCTCCTTTTTTCCCAGCCAGTCGCCATGGCCTGTTGAGGCGGTGGAGGGGATGCCCTCGGCCTCTGCCCCCACCTAGGGGGGTCAACCCCCTCTTCCTGGAAGTTGCCTTCCTCTTGGTCGAACTTTCTCTTGGGAGCCCCTACTCTTCCCCCCTGCTGCCTTGCCTCTGGCTCACTCAGCTTAGCCAGCCTTCTTGTGAACTCCGGGTTGGCCTCCTCACTCTCAACTTCTTCTTCCACCCTTTCCATCAACTCTTCAAAGGACGAAGGAGCTCTTCTCTTGAGGTCCATCTTGAAGAAACCCTCCCGCAGCCCCAACGTGAAGGCAAGCTTGAGGGTGTACCCGGGCACTTCTTGGACGAGGAGAACCTCCTCCCTGAACCGTTCCAGATAGTGAGCCAGCGACTCCTCTGGCTCTTGCTTGATCTTGAAAAGTGCTTCGGCATCTTTCTTCCTCTTCCTTGACGTCGAGAAGCGTAGCAGGAAAACTCGGCGCAAGTCTTCGAAGGCATAGATGGATCCCGCCGGGAGCTGGTGGAACCAATCTCTAGCCTTCTCCTTCAGAGTTGTCGCGAAGAGTCGACACTTGAAAGCGTCCGTCATGGGCCTGATGGAGACCATATCCTCAAACCACTGTAGGTGCAGGACGGGGTCATCCTTGCCGGAGAAGTGAGACATCTCCCACTTTCCGAACCCCTTTGGAACCGGGGCCGAGAGAATCAGCTCACACAAAGGACTTCCTATGCTCACCCCCCTTTGGGACTGGGCGAGTGGGGGCATGACGCCTCCCCTCTCGCCCCCTTGGGGCTGGGCGAGTGGGGGTATGGGACCTCCCCGCTCGCCCCCTTGGGGCTGGGCGAGTGGGGGTATGGGACCTCCCCGCTCGCCCCCTTGGGGCTGGGCGAGTGGGGGTATGGGACCTCCCCGCTCGCCCCCTTGGGTCTCGGTGAGTGGGGGTCTGGGACCTCCCCACTCGCCCCCTCCCGGCACCTCCTTCCCGGATGCCTATCCGAGTGTGCTCTCGCCAACCCGCTGAGGCGAGGCCTCCGGACCACTTTCTCTCCTCCCTTCGCCTATCGAGGCGAAAGCTACCTGCAAGGTCTGCATGACCTCCCGCTTGAGATTTTCGAACATCTCCAACGTCACTCCAGCCACCGGGGGTTGTGAGTGACCTGGGTCGGAACTTCCTCCACCTCCGTCCATGGAACTCATCTTGAGAGTTTCTTGAATCGGTCACACTCCACGCTCACCGCACCAAAATGTTGAAACCGATTTCTCGGTCTCTGTGGAGTTCGGGGCCCTCACAGAGATGAGGGGCGACCAACCCTTACTCCTCCCGAGGGAGAGCTCTAGGTTGAAGGTTGAGGAACTATGGACTGGACCAAGGGCTTAGTGGGGAGGTCCCGCCACGTACCCGGAAGCCCCTTAGGAACTTCCCCTCCCAAGCCACTAATAAGCTTGGGCACCACTGGAGGCTCTCCTCACCCCCTAGAGAGACTTAGGGAGGGAGAGAGAGAGAGCTAGCCTAGAATAAGCCTCCTCCAAATGGTGCCCCCTGGTCCTATTTATAAGATTTCTGAAGTTGGGCTGCAAATAACCAAAAACCGAGGCCTGAAAATACTAACATACCCTCGAAATGGGCTGCGAACAGCTAAATCCCGCCATTCCGAGACGCTAAGCGCAGACCGCCTACCCGGCTTGGAGCTGGGCGAGTCGGAGGCCTCCCGGCCTCCCCGGCTCGCCCCCACAAGGCTCAGGGCGAGCCGGAGGCCTCCCGGCCTCCCCGGCTCGCCCCCACAAGGCTCTGGGCGAGCCGGAGGTCTCCCGGCCTCCCCGGCTCGCCCCCACAAGGCTCAGGGCGAGCCGAAGGCCTCCCGGCCCTCCCGGCTCGACCCCACAAGGCTCAGGGCGAGCCGAAGGCCTCCCGGCCCTCCCGGCTCGCCCCCACAAGGCTCTGGGCGAGCCGGAGGCCTCACGGCCTCCCCGGCTCGCCCCCACAAGGCTCTGGGCAAGCCGGAGGCCTCCCGGCCTCCCCGGCTCGCCCCCACACGGTTCTGGGCGAGCCGGAGGCCTCCCAGCCCTCCCGGCTCGCCCCCATAAGGCTCTGGGCGAGCCGGAGGCCTCCCGGCCTCCCCGGCTCGCCCCCACAAGGTTCTGGGCGAGCCGGAGGCCTCCCGGCTCGCCCCCACAAGGCTTGGTCAAGGTTTTAAATGTCAGATGTCGGAGACATGTCGGATTTGGTTTTTAGATGTCGGATGTCGGAGACATGTCGGGGATATTTTAATGTGTCGGATTCTTAAAAATATTTATATTATAGGTTATACCATATTATCTTAGCTCTATAAACTACATTAATTTGTTCTACTCAATGAACACATTTTCTACTTTGTTGTATTATTTTCAAAATACTCAAATCTATCGTCAATCACCATTATCTTCTAACCATGTATCTATTTTCTTTGTGTGTATATCTCCATTTATTATTTTCATTTTTAAGCCCTTAAATGTTGAAAATTATTTTATCATTCTTCCTCATTGTTGAAAACGGAAATGACAAACACTATTTAAATATCAACTTGCATTAAATAATGGTTTTTTTTACTTCCATATAAACATGAAAATTAACTGTATAATACTAAGAATAATGTGACAGGCTTGGTGATAATGACAAAACTTGATGGAATAAATTGCAGCAATCAAATACGCAACTGATACTCCATATATAAAGCATGCAAGAAGAAAGCATTGGAATGAGACAAGTGAAAATCAAGTATAATCCATGTGCTCGGAAATGTGCAATCAATAAAATGGGAAAAACTTAGCAAAAAACCCTTTCAACGACGAGGACGGAGAATAAGCGGAGAGAAATTTTTGATCGTGGGACATTTAGAAAGATATTTAGAAATGTCGGCGACATTTAGAAATGTCGGCGGCGGCCGATATATCGGATTTAATCGGTTATGTCGGCCGACATAATGAAAAACGCCATAACCTTTAAATTTTCATTATGCAAGTCGTTTTTGGTTCAAACAGGACATGTCGGCCGACATGTCGGACATGTCGGCCGACATTTAAAACAGTGCTCTAGGCGAGCCGGAGGCCTCCCGGCCCTCCCGGCTCGCCCCCACAAGGCTCTGGGCGAGCCGGAGGCCTCCCGGCCCTCCCGGCTCGCCCCCACAAGGCTCTGGGCGAGCCGGAGGCCTCCCGGCCCTCCCAGCTCGAAGGCTCTGGGCGAGCCGGAGGCCTCCCGGCCCTCCCGGCTCGCCCCCACAAGGCTCTGGGCGAGCCGGAGGCCTCCCGGCCCTCCCGGCTCGCCCCCACAAGGCTCTGGGCGAGCCGAAGTCCTCACGGCTTACCCGGCTCGCCCCCACAAGGCTCTGGGCGAGCCGGAGGCCTCCCGGCCTCCCCGGCTCGCCCCCACAAGGTTCTGGGCGAGCCGGAGGCCTCCCGGCCCTCCCGGCTCGCCCCCACAAGGCTCTGGGCGAGCCGGAGGCCTCCCGGCCCTCCCGGCTCGCCCCCACAAGGCTCTGGGCGAGCCGGAGGCCTCCCGGCCCTCCCGGCTCGCCCTCACAAGGCTCTGGGCGAGCCGGAGGCCTCCCGGCCCTCCCGGGGTCGCGCCATTTGGAAATATTGGGCCTAAAAATATCTTGGGCCTCGGGGGCCCACTCGGCGAATACAGGGTTGTACACAATCCCCGCTCTTTTTGAGCGTGGCTCACGCTCGGAAAGAAATGTCCAACCCTGCATATTCGACGAGTGTCGCTGGGAATCCGGTTATTGGTGATATCTTTGAAAAGCCACAGCGCCTCCCCGAGAGGTCCCCCAACCTTGCCGGCTAGCGAGAGCCACCTCGGGGGAAAAACACAGCCTCCCCGAGAAGCCTTCCTACCCTGCCGGCTAGTGAGAGCCCGGTTAGCGGAGCCACCTCGGGGGGAAAAACACTTAGTCTCCCCGAGAGGCCTTCCTACCCTGCCGGCTAGTGAGAGCCGGCTAGCGGAGCCACCTCGGGGGAAAAACACTTAGCGTCCCCGAGAGGCCTTCCTACCCTGCCGGCTAGTGAGAGCCCGGCTAGCGGAGCCACCTCGGGGGGAAAATACTTAAGAGAATTTTCGGCCACTGAGCGGTTCCTGAACCTGCCAGCTAGGTGGGAGCCTGGTCAGCAGGTCAGCATGGGGACTAAGTACTTGGGACTTTCCTGCCACCGAGCGATCCTCGGACCTGCCAGCTTGATGGGAGCCTGGTCAGCGGGCCAGCATCGGGACTAAGTACTTGGGACTTTCCTGCCACCGAGCGATCCTCGGACCTGCCAGCTTGATGGGAGCCTGGTCAGCGGGCCAGCGTCGGGGCTAAGTACTTGGGACTTTCCTGCCACCGAGCGATCCTCGGACCTGCCAGCTTAATGGGAGCCTGGTCAGCGGGTCAGCATCGGGACTAAGTACCTTGAGACTCTCCTGCCACCGAGCGATCCTCGGACCTGCCAGCTTGATGGGAGCCTGGTCAGCGGGCCAGCATCAGGACTAAGTACTTGGGACTTTCCTGCCACCGAGCGATCCTCGGACCTGCCAGCTTGATGGGAGCCTGGTCAGCGGGCCAGCATCGGGACTACGTACTTGGGACTTTCCTGCCACCGAGCGATCCTCGGACCTGCCAGCTTGATGGGAGCCTGGTCAGCGGGCCAGCGTCGGGGCTAAGTACTTGGGACTTTCCTGCCACCGAGCGATCCTCGGACCTGCCAGCTTGATGGGAGCCTGGTCAGCGGGCCAGCATCGGGACTAAGTACTTGGGACTTTCCTGCCACCGAGCGATCCTCGGACCTGCCAGCTTGATGGGAGCCTAGTCAGCGGGCCAGCGTCGGGGCTAAGTACCTTGAGACTCTCCTGCCCCCGAGCGATCCTCGGACCTGCCAGCTTGATGGGAGCCTGGTCAGTGGGCCAGCGTCGGGGCTAAGTATTTGAAAACTTTCACTACATTAATCATCACATTACATGCAAGAAAAAACTAAGTAAACAACCACGCTACATGAACTTAAGGGTGGAGAGAAGAAACTAAGCACTTAGACAAACTTGGTCTCCTACTGCCGAGGGTGGTCTCCCTCGTTCCCATTTGGTTGTTGTTGTTGCCGCACCAAACCCCTCGCTTCCTTCAATTCCAAGAACTCAGGGCAGTTGATCGTCGCGTGACCTTCCTCATCGTGGAGGTCACAATAGGGTAACTCCACCCTACCCCCTCTTCCTCTTCTTCCTGCTTTTCTGACTCTCCTCCTTTTTTCCCAGCCAGTCGCCATGGCCTGTTGAGGCGGTGGAGGGGATGCCCTCGGCCTCTGCCCCCACCTAGGGGGGTCAACCCCCTCTTCCTGGAAGTTGCCTTCCTCTTGGTCGAACTTTCTCTTGGGAGCCCCTACTCTTCCCCCCTGCTGTCTTGCCTCTGGCTCACTCAGCTTAGCCAGCCTTCTTGTGAACTCCGGGTTGGCCTCCTCACTCTCAACTTCTTCTTCCACCCTTTCCATCAACTCTTCAAAGGACGAAGGAGCTCTTCTCTTGAGGTCCATCTTGAAGAAACCCTCCCGCAGCCCCAACGTGAAGGCAAGCTTGAGGGTGTACCCGGGCACTTCTTGGACGAGGAGAACCTCCTCCCTGAACCGTTCCAAATAGTGAGCCAGCGACTCCTCTGGCTCTTGCTTGATCTTGAAAAGTGCTTCGGCATCTTTCTTCCTCTTCCTTGACGTCGAGAAGCGTAGCAGGAAAACTCGGCGCAAGTCTTCGAAGGCATAGATGGATCCCGCCGGGAGCTGGTGGAACCAATCTCTAGCCTTCTCCTTCAGAGTTGTCGCGAAGAGTCGACACTTGAAAGCGTCCGTCATGGGCCTGATGGAGACCATATCCTCAAACCACTGTAGGTGCAGGACGGGGTCATCCTTGCCGGAGAAGTGAGACATCTCCCACTTTCCGAACCCCTCTGGAACCGGGGCCGAGAGAATCAGCTCACACAAAGGACTTCCTATGCTCACCCCCCTTTGGGACTGGGCGAGTGGGGGCATGACGCCTCCCCTCTCGCCCCCTTGGGGCTGGGCGAGTGGGGGTATGGGACCTCCCCGCTCGCCCCCTTGGGGCTGGGCGAGTGGGGGTATGGGACCTCCCCGCTCGCCCCCTTGGGGCTGGGCGAGTGGGGGTATGGGACCTCCCCGCTCGCCCCCTTGGGTCTCGGTGAGTGGGGGTCTGGGACCTCCCCACTCGCCCCCTCCCGGCACCTCCTTCCCGGATGCCTAGCCGAGTGTGCTCTCGCCAACCCGCTGAGGCGAGGCCTCCGGACCACTTTCTCTCCTCCCTTCGCCTATCGAGGCGAAAGCTACCTGCAAGGTCTGCATGACCTCCCGCTTGAGATTTTCGAACATCTCCAACGTCACTCCAGCCACCGGGGGTTGCGAGTGACCTGGGTCGGAACTTCCTCCACCTCCGTCCATGGAACTCATCTTGAGAGTTTCTTGAATCGGTCACACTCCACGCTCACCGCACCAAAATGTTGAAACCGATTTCTCGGTCTCTGTGGAGTTCGGGGCCCTCACAGAGATGAGGGGCGACCAACCCTTACTCCTCCCGAGGGAGAGCTCTAGGTTGAAGGTTGAGGAACTATGGACTGGACCAAGGGCTTAGTGGGGAGGTCCCGCCACGTACCCGGAAGCCCCTTAGGAACTTCCCCTCCCAAGCCACTAATAAGCTTGGGCACCACTGGAGGCTCTCCTCACCCCCTAGAGAGACTTAGGGAGGGAGAGAGAGAGAGCTAGCCTAGAATAAGCCTCCTCCAAATGGTGCCCCCCTGGTCCTATTTATAAGATTTCTGAAGTTGGGCTGCAAATAACCAAAAACACTCCAGCCACCGGGGGTTGCGAATGACCTGGGTCGGAACTTCCTCCACCTCCGTCCATGGAACTCATCTTGAGAGTTTCTTGAATCGGTCACACTCCACGCTCACCGCACCAAAATGTTGAAACCGATTTCTCGGTCTCTGTGGAGTTCGGGGCCCTCACAGAGATGAGGGGCGACCAACCCTTACTCCTCCCGAGGGAGAGCTCTAGGTTGAAGGTTGAGGAACTATGGACTGGACCAAGGGCTTAGTGGGGAGGTCCCGCCACGTACCCGGAAGCCCCTTAGGAACTTCCCCTCCCAAGCCACTAATAAGCTTGGGCACCACTGGAGGCTCTCCTCACCCCCTAGAGAGACTTAGGGAGGGAGAGAGAGAGAGCTAGCCTAGAATAAGTCTCCTCCAAATGGTGCCCCCCTGGTCCTATTTATAGGATTTCTGAAGTTGGGCTGCAAATAACCAAAAACCGAGGCCTGAAAATACCAACATACCCTCGAAATGGGCTGCGAACAGCCAAATCCCGCCATTCCGAGACGCTAAGCGCAGACCGCCTACCCGGCTTGGAGCTGGGCGAGCCGGAGGCCTCCCGGCCTCCCCGGCTCGCCCCCACAAGGCTCAGGGCGAGCCGGAGGCCTCCCGGCCTCCCCGGCTCGCCCCCACAAGGCTCTGGGCGAGCCGGAGGCCTCCCGGCCTCCCCGGCTCGCCCCCACAAGGCTCAGGGCGAGCCGAAGGCCTCCCGGCCCTCCCGGCTCGACCCCACAAGGCTCAGGGCGAGCCGGAGGCCTCCCGGCCCTCCCGGCTCGCCCCCACAAGGCTCTGGGCGAGCCGGAGGCCTCACGGCCTCCCCGGCTCGCCCCCACAAGGCTCTGGGCAAGCCGGAGGCCTCCCGGCCTCCCCGGCTCGCCCCCACACGGTTCTGGGCGAGCCGGAGGCCTCCCGGCCCTCCCGGCTCGCCCCCTCAAGGCTCTGGGCGAGCCGGAGGCCTCCCGGCCTCCCCGGCTCGCCCCCACAAGGTTCTGGGCGAGCCGGAGGCCTCCCGGTTCGCCCCCACAAGGCTTGGTCAAGGTTTTAAATGTCAGATGTCGGAGACATGTCGGATTGGGTTTTTAGATGTCGGATGTCGGAGACATGTCAGGGATATTTTAATGTGTCGGATTCTTAAAAATATTTATATTATAGGTTATACCATATTATCTTAGCTCTATAAACTTTATTAATTTGTTCTACTCAATGAACACATTTTCTACTTTGTTGTATTATTTTCAAAATACTCAAATCTATCGTCAATCACCATTATCTTCTAACCATGTATCTATTTTCTTTGTGTGTATATCTCAATTTATTATTTTCATTTTTAAGCGCTTAAATGTTGAAAATTATTTTATCATTCTTCCTCATTGTTGAAAACGGAAATGACAAACACTATTTAAATATCAACTTGCATTAAATAATGGTTTTTTTTACTTCCATATAAACATGAAAATTAACTGTATAATACTAAGAATAAATGTGACAGGCTTGGTGATAATGACAAAACTTGATGGAATAAATTGCAGCAATCAAATACGCAACTGATACTCCATATATAAAGCATGCAAGAAGAAAGCATTGGAATGAGACAAGTGAAAATCAAGTATAATCCATGTGCTCGGAAATGTGCAATCAATAAAATGGGAAAAACTTAGCAAAAAACTCTTTCAACGACGAGGACGGAGAATAAGCGGAGAGAAATTTCTGATCGTGGGACATTTAGAAAGATATTTAGAAATGTCGGCGACATTTAGAAATGTCGGCGGCGGCCGATATGTCGGATTTAATCGGTTATGTCGGCCGACATAATGAAAAACGCCATAACCTTTAAATTTTCATTATGCAAGTCGTTTTTGGTTCAAACAGGACATGTCGGCCGACATGTCGGACATGTCGGCCGACATTTTCGACATGTCGGCCGACATTTAAAACAGTGCTCTAGGCGAGCCGGAGGCCTCCCGGCCCTCCCGGCTCGCCCCCACAAGGCTCTGGGCGAGCCGGAGGCCTCCCGGCCCTCCCGGCTCGCCCCCACAAGGCTCTGGGCGAGCCGGAGGCCTCCCGGCCCTCCCAGCTCGAAGGCTCTGGGCGAGCCGGAGGCCTCCCGGCCCTCCCGGCTCGCCCCCACAAGGCTCTGGGCGAGCCGGAGGCCTCCCGGCCCTCCCGGCTCGCCCCCACAAGGCTCTGGGCGAGCCGAAGTCCTCACGGCTTACCCGGCTCGCCCCCACAAGGCTCTGGGCGAGCCGGAGGCCTCCCGGCCTCCCCGGCTCGCCCCCACAAGGTTCTGGGCGAGCCGGAGGCCTCCCGGCCCTCCCGGCTCGCCCCCACAAGGCTCTGGGCGAGCCGGAGGCCTCCCGGCCCTCCCGGCTCGCCCCCACAAGGCTCTGGGCGAGCCGGAGGCCTCCCGGCCCTCCCGGCTCGCCCTCACAAGGCTCTGGGCGAGCCGGAGGCCTCCCGGCCCTCCCGGGGTCGCGCCCTTTGGAAATATTGGGCCTAAAAATATCTTGGGCCTCGGGGGCCCACTCGGCGAATACAAGGTTGTACACTACCAGGGCGCAAACATCGGCCCTATGGAGCCGAGGCGACCGACATGGAATGGGCAAGGCCCGGGTTGGCAAGGGCAAGCAGCTCCGTGAGCGTGCATGCCTCCGAAGTTGACGCGCATGAATTTTCCAAGGTTCAACGGAGGGGACGTTTTAGAGTGGGTGCAGAAGGCCGAGCTTTTTTTCAGTTATCAAGAGGTTCCGGAGGGCCAATGGGTGCAACTAGCATCTTTCCACTTGGAGGATGACGCATTTCAATGGACGCAGTGGTTCCTGAGGGGCAAGGACTATGTGCCCTGGGCTGATTTTGTGGAAGGCTTCACCGCCAGATTTGGGCCCCTGGAGTACGAGGATTTTGAGGCCCTCCTGCAGAAGTTGCGTCAGAAGGGAGATGGAGCATCGGACGGAGTTCGAAAAATTGGCGAATCAGGTACACATGGAGGAGAAGACGTTGCTCAGCTGCTTTGTATCGGGACTGAAGGACCACTTACGTGATGAGGTTCACGCCTATATGCCCCGCAGCCTGAACCATGCCATTAGCTTGGCCCGCATACAAGAGGAGCGCTTCAACAAGCAGCGAGGCCGAACCATGGGGAGGCCCACGACAATCCCGACGACCATCAGGAGGGAGCAGCCGGCGGCCGGCAAACCGACGGTGACACGATTATCATGGGCCGAGCTGCAGACGCGGAAGGAGAAAGGACTATGCTTCAACTGCGATGAAAAGTTTACGCCCGGGCACACCTGCCAGAAGATACAGGTTTATATGCTACATGAGGATGGGGAGGACGAGCTTTCCCACGAGACAGAGTTGGAGGTGGACTTGGATTTGACCGAGTTTGGTGTATCCCTACAGGCGATGGAAGGATGCAGCGCCCCCCTCACCATGCGGATTGCGGGGAAGATTATTCAGGAGAAAGTGACGATTTTGGTGGACAGTGGGAGCACCCACAACTTCATCCACCCTGATGTGGCACAGCGGGTGGGGCATGCGATTGATAAGGGAGCCGCCTTTCATGTTATGGTGGCTGATGGGAGCAAACTTAAGTGCGAAGGAGTTATGAAGGGGGTGGAGCTACGGATACAGGGGTACTCAGGGCGCACAGACGTCTATCTTCTACCTATCCGAGGCTCCGACATGGTGCTTGGGGTTCAGTGGTTGCAGCAACTGAGAAGGGTTACCTTTGACTGGGACCAGATGATGATGGAGTTCCTACAACATGGGAAGCAGTACTGTCTGGGGGGCCTAAAATCCGCCTCGATGAAGGTAACATTCCTTCGGAGTTTGGAACGACTAGAGGGTCAGGGCAACACGATGGCAGTGATTATGGAGATTACATCGACCCATACCGCTCCTCCAGTTGTACCAGTTCAGATGCAGGCGCTTCTGGCCCAGTATGTCGATATTTTTCAGACACCCCGCGCACTTCCACCACCGCGGTTCAGAGATCATCAAATTCAGCTCAAGACGGGCGCAGAACCCACCAACATCCGACTGTACCGCTACCCGTACATCCAGAAGACCGAGATAGAGCGCAGTGTCAGGGAGATGCTTACCGTCGGAATCATCCGCCCCAGTACTAGTTCCTTTTCGTCCCCCATCATTCTGGTCAAGAAGGACGGGACGTGGCGATTTTGTATGGATTACCGCGGCCTGAACGACTCAACTATTAAGGATAAGTTCCCCATCCCTCTGATAGAAGAACTGTTAGACGAACTGCACGACGCTCGCCTCTTTACCAAGCTCGACCTTCGGTCGGGCTACCATCATATTCGGACGCGCGAGGAGGACATATACAAGACAACTTTCCGTACACATGATGGACACTGAGTTCCTGGTGATGTCATTCGGGCTCACAATGCCCCGTCCACGTTCCAAGTCATAATGAACGAGATATTTCGCCCTCTGCTCCGCCGATCAGTGCTGATTTTTTTTGATGATATCCTCATCTATAGTACCAGTTGGGAGGAGCACTTGGCCCATGTCGAGCACGTTTTCACCATCCTCTGTCAACATCGGCTCTACGCCAAGCAGTCTAAGTGTTCATTCGGGCAAGAAGAAGTGGAGTACCTGGGACATTTGGTCTCCGCTAGCGGCGTCAAAGCTGACCCCAAGAAGATCGAGAGCATGTTATCATGGACTCGTCCTCACACGGTTCGAGCATTACGGGGCTTCCTGGGACTTACCGGATATTACAGGCGATTTGTCAAGGATTATGGCAAGATCGCTCTCCCGCTGACTCAATTATTATAGAAGGACGCCTTCCAGTGGTCGGATGAGGCGGAAGCGGCGTTCCAGGCCCTTAAGGGGGCCATGACGACCACTCCGGTTCTCGCGCTTCCTGATTTCAACAAGGAGTTTGTGCTGGAAACCGACGCGTCCGGTGTGGGCATCAGCGCGGTGTTGATGCAAGAGGACATGCCACTGGCCTTTTACAGCAAGGCATTGACCCCCCGTACTCTGGGGCTTTCCACGTATGAGAAGGAGATGTTGACAGTCATTCATGCGGTGGCTATGTGGCGGCCTTACTTGTTGGGGTGACATTTCAAAATCCGTACTTACCATCAAAGCTTGAAGCACTTTTTGGAACAGCGGGTCTCCTCCCCGCTTCAGCAGAAATGGGTGACGAAACTGTTGGGATATGATTATGAGATTCTTTACAGGCAGGGCAAGGAGAACGTGGTTGCTGACGCCTTATCCCGCTTACCGGCGAGCTCCCTCGCCCAACTTTCGGGTCCCTTGCTCGACTCGTTAGATGATATTCAGGAGGAGATCACGCGGGACCCCGCATTGCGGGCCATTGTGGAGGCTATTCAACGGGGGGAGACCACTACCCCGGGCTACCAGCTGCTGAATGACAGACTGTATTATCTGAACCGAGTGGTCGTTCCACCAAATTCTTCTTGGAAGACAGTTATGATGCACGAGTTCCACTCATCCCCGACCGGCGGTCATGCGGTCATTCTCCGAACTCTTCAACGGGCCCGAGCGAACGTGTTTTAGACGGGATTACGACGCGAAGTCCAACAGTTTTTGCAGCAGTGTGAGACATGTCAACGTCAGAAGTACGAGACAACCTCTCCAGCCGGCCTACTTACACCTCTGGAGATCCCCCACCACATTTGGGAGACAATGCCCATGGATTTTATCGACGGGTTGCCCAAGTCTCAGGGCAAGACAGTTATATTGGTCGTGGTCGACAAACTCTCCAAATATGGACATTTCTTGGCTTTGAGCCCCCGTACACTGTCGAGTCCATCGCCGATCTCTTTGTTCGAGAAATTGTCCGACTCCACGGAATACCGCGTGCCATCATCTCCGACCGGGATCCGACATTTGTTGGCAAATTCTGGCGGGAACTGTTTCGATTACAGGGGACTTGTCTGCGCTTCAGCACGACGAATCACCCCTAGACGAATGGCCAGACAGAGGTTCTCAATCAGGGGGGTGGAAACATATCTTCGTTGCTTTGTGATGGACGAGCCGCAGACATGGACCAGTTGGCTCCACTGGGCCGAATATTGCTACAACACCTCCTACCATTCCGCCAGCAAACTGACCCCGTTCGAGGTCGTTTATGGCCGTCCTCCTCCCTCCTTGAGCAGCTATGAATCGGGCAGCACAACATTACTGGCCGTGAATCGGGCGCTCCGCGACCGGGACCGAACTATCACCACCTTGCGTGAGAATCTCCGTACCGCATAAGATCGCATGAAGGCCTAAGCAGACAAACATCGCAAGGAACGGGAGTTCGCAGTCGGCCCTCAAACTCCGACCTTACCGGCAAGTGTCCGTAGGCCGCAGGACGAACCAGAAATTGGCTCCTCGTTACTATGGGCCCTTTCGTATTGTCCGTCGTGTGGGTCCTGTCGCCTACACCTTAGCTCTTCCTGAGGGGTCGCGTATTCATCCGACATTCCATGTGTCCTTACTTAAACCGAGACGACACAATCCAGGCCAGCCCGTTCCTTCCCGAAGCAACAATATCAGGCGAACTGCGATCGATACCCGAGGAGATCTTGATGATCAAATGGAAACAACGGGGCGCCGAGTACTTACCGGAGCTCCTTGTCAAATGGAAACACATGTCAGGAGCACACAATACTTGGGTTTATTTGTTGGAATTCAGGGAGCTCTACCCGGACTTTCACCTTGGGGACAAGCTGGTTCTCGATGGGGAGGGGAATGTTACGCCCCCGAACATGACACAGTTCTTTGGGCGTACATACGCTCGACGGCGAAAAGCGAAGACAGGCGGCAGTGGGGCTGAACCATCCGGTTCAGCCCCCACTCTCTAATTCCGGCAAACTGGGGCTGAACCACACCGGTTCAGCCCCGTGGGAGGGGCTGGCCGGCTCCTCTTGGGCCCGGGCATATTTATACCCGGGTCTCTCTCTCCCTTGGGGGCATGGATAAACAATCAAGGTATTACTTTCCCTCCTCTCTAACCCTAATTCCTCTTTAGTTCTCTCCCTAGTCTTCTTCTTCCTAGCTTTCTCCTAACATAATGATGCACATGCACTTGACAACAAGATGATAAATTACCAGTAAAGAGTGGCTAGCACAAATATCACCATCGATAATAAGGCAATAGATAAAATTTGCATTTATAAATTTGTGTGAGTCGAAAGAGCTTAAATTAAATACACAGTGAATAAGCCTTGCAAGTTGCATAGTTTCAAGAGAGAAAACAACTCAACACACATCCATAAAAATATGATATCAATCCGTACAAAATGAACAAGAAATAAACTCAGAATAAGAACTTACACGAATATAAGAAACAAGGGAAAGGGGTAATGACGTTTCATAGGTCGGGGAGGACTGAACAACTGGCGATTGGGCTTTGGAAGGGGCTGTGAGGGAGGTTGGAAAGCAGTAGTTTGGTTTTAGTGGCTGGAGGAGAGGTTACCGGGGATGAAATATTTGTGTAAGTTCTTATTTTGAGTTTATTTCTTATTCATTTTGTACGGATTGATATCATATTATTAAGGGTGTGGTTGCTGGCTGGGAGAAGTTTTCCAGCAAGCTGGAAGGGTTTGGGAGGGGTTTCGGCAGGCTTTTGTGGAGCTTGGAAGGTTCTGGCAGGCTGAGAGAGGGGTTGGGAGCAATCCTGAAGGCCGGGTAGCAGGTATCTGGTGTTGGAGAGGGTTGACAGTCTACTGGAAGAGAAGTTCAGGGCGTTGGGAGGAGTCTGGAAGTAACAGAGGGTAGGGGAAGGCTAGTCCAGTGGCTGGGATTAATGGGAAGGGGATCGACGTGGCGAAAATGGAAGTTTCCAGCCGTTGGATAGTGGAAAGTGGGTGGTTTCCTGCTGTTGGAGGGGGAAAGTGGGCAGTTTGCAGCACCTTGAGAGGAGATGATGGGTAATTTTTCCCAATATTATGCGTGTAGTTATTGGAAGTGATGAGGTAGTTACTGGAACTGGGAGATAGTTATGATATTTATTGGAAGTGGGGAGATAGTTATGATATTTATTGGAAGTGGGGAGGTAGTTATGATGGTTATTGGAAACGGGAAGGTAGTTATGGTGGTTGTTGCAAGCCGGGAGTAGGGTGATTGATGTGGGGTGGGTGTAGGTATGGACAGCCGGAGCAACATCGTGTCCGTCCAAGTGAGGAGGGGAAGTGACCTAGGCTTCGACAACTAGGTTCCACGACTTCGGCAACTAAGTTCCACGGATTCAAAAACTAGGTTCGACGGCTTCTGCAACTAGATTCGACAGCTTCGGCAACTAGGTTCCACGACTTCGACACCGCGGAGAGGACCGAAAAATTCTGAAAATCTGTCCAAGATCTGCTATGTTTGGAATCATCCCCCATTTGCTTGTATTTATAAGCAAAAGCCTACAATAATCACTGTGAACCATCCAAATCGTTCCACCATGATGATTGTAAAATCTTATTAATAAAAATGAAAAAATTACATAAAAATATATGTTGTTGTCGATTCGGATGCGACTTTAAGCTCAGATCGCCCAAACAACGACTTTAAGCTCAGATCGCCCAAATCAGCGTGGGACCCGCTGATCCTATTTCTAACGGTGATTCTCATCAAAGAATATATATATATATACTATTCTATGAAGGAAAAACACTCTTTGGCGCAACATTCAATTTTCCGATTTTACCCCCCATTTATTACCAAATTTCCAATTCCTTTAATTTATGTGTTTTTCTTTCATTTAAAAAAAATGTACTCTCATATAGACAGTCTCTTACGTACAATAAAAAATATTTTTTCTCGGTCGCCCACAAACCTCATGTACAAGGAAAAAATGAGCAACGGGCGGGTGCTCAGGGGTTTGCGAGCGGTGGGAGCACCATCGCGTCAGGGTAATATCGTGGTTGGAGTACTATCACGCGGGGCACCTGGGTCCCCCGTGCACTGTCACGGTCGGGGGTACTGTCGTGATTGGTCGCAGGGGCGGAGCCCCGTGCCTCTCACTAGTATATATATTTATTTATTTATTTATTTGTGTTCTTTGTAACTGTATTATCAATTATAGTTGTCCATTTGGTCTCTCTTTGATTGTGTATTAGAATTCCTGCAAACTTACTTTTAGAAAAGTTACTTTTCTTCAAGCAAAACACTACTTTTCACCTGACCAATATTACAGACGTGAAACATACATGAAACTTATGCTGATGTGGTTGGAGCCTAATTATCGATATTCTGTGGATTATCTTTGTTGCATAGGCAGTTGATGCTGATCACATTTCACAACTGAGGAGTGAACTTGGACACCAACTAGCTGTTAAGAGCCATAATTTGAATCTCCGGTCAGTTTCCCATACGGTCTTACAAGTTTTTTTTTCAAAATAAATATTACTATAGTATTATAGCTGTTTACATTGGAATTTATTTATCTATGACCTATATAGTCTTCTTTTATGGTTTGCCCAACACCTTATGATGCAGGACAGGTGTCACACCTGCCTGCCATCCTGGAGTCTCATCAAGGGGTCCACCCTGGAATCCATCAGGGCGGCTTTATCAGGACTGCAACCCGCACCCCCAACCCATCACCGGGCCGACCACAACCGCAGTAGGTTGTTGAGGCCGGGTCGAACCACTGACCTCCTAGATAAAGAGTTCTCAACCTCCGACCTAGGAGGCCGGCCTCAACCACCTAGGTTGTTGAGGCCGGGAATTGAGAACTCTTTATCTAGGAGGTCGGTGGTTCGATTCCCGGCCTCAACAACCTACTGCGGCTGTGGCCGGCCCGGTGATGGGTTGGGGTGTGCGGGCTGCAGCCCTGATAATGCCGCCATGGTGGTTTCCAGGGTGGGCCCCCTGGTGGGACTCCAGGGTGGCAGACATGTGTGACGCCTGCCCTGCATCATAAAGCTCCAGCTCAGTTGGTGATGAGAGTTCAATTGAGAATTCTTTATCTAGGAGGTCGGTGGTTCGATTTTCGGCCTCAACAACCTACAACGGTTGTGGCCAGCCCGGTGATGGTTTGGGGTGTGTGGGTTCTAGCCCTGATAAATCTGCCCTGGTGGATTCCAGGGTGGGCCCCCTGGTGGGACTCCAGGGTGGCAGACAGGTGTGACGTATGTCCTGCATCACCTTCTCCATATGGGAATCCAATAGATTACAACCCAAAATCTCTCGTTTATTAGTATTTCACTCTTTGATACTTTGCTAATGAAAAAGTAACTTTATGTGTTGAGAGGCCATGTAATGGGGGTTGCCCTGTATTTTTGGAGCATGAGTTTCTGGGCCCGTTCGGGATTGATTTATCACTTGCCATATGTTATGAAAACGAGAGTAGAATGAGAAACAAACAGAAAATCAACAACACAAAAGACACATATTTATGTGATTCATCCTAAGATGGGCTACGTCCACGGGCAACAACAGTCCGTTTTTCACTTCTTCAAGAACAGAGGCGGTTACAAAAACTCAGAAAGTGGGTGGATTTCAATTTTCTGAAAAAATTAACCAAACCCTAGAACGACAAGGAGTTTATATAACACTGGATGAACTATCTGAAAAAATTAACGACTAGGAGTTTATATAACAAACCCTAGAACGACAAGGAGTTTATATAACACTGGAAAAAATTAACCAAACCCGAGGAAATCGACGACGCTTTCTGGTCGCTGTTTGACTCCTGCAACACAGCCGATCGACGCCAGCGGCGTCCGCTTCTCCTTGCGCTCTGATTGACGCTCCTCGCACGGTTCATTCTCTTCCTCCCAACACGCGTGTCGTCCAAGCAGGTGTCGTTGTCCTTCGTCTTTGTGCCCGAGCATTGGCCTGCGTACAATTGGGCTTCCGCATCCGCTCCCATCGCACGCGCAAAGATTCCTTCTGGGGGCACGATTTCCGCTCAATTAAGTGCTACCTTCCTTATTAAAGCATGTCTACCTTCCATCTTAAAGCATCGCTGCCACCATATTAAAGCAATAATGTTGTTATGGGCCAGCATCTGTTATTCCCACAACAGGGTCGCGGCCCGCACACCCCAACCCCTTTCGGCACGTGTTCTCGGCACCGCGGGTTGTTGAGGCGGGGGCTTGATCCCCCGACCTCCTTGATATGAGCCCTTAACGCCAGCTCATATCATCCAACTGCAGTTAAGGGCTCATATCAAGGAGGTCGGGGGATCAAGCCCCCGCCTCAACAACCCGCGGTGCCGAGAACACGTGTCGAAAGGGGTTGGGGTGTGCGGGCCGCGACCCTGTTGTGGGAATAACAGATGTTGGCCCATAACAAATGTCTTTCCTTATTAATGAAAATTATTATTAATTGATTAATCATTCGTTTGATTAATTACTTATTAATAATTCAAATCTGCTTTCTTGTTAATTCTTGATCAAATTAAATTAAGTAATCAAAATTTCTGACACCGCCATTGGGAGACGACGCAGCACTCGCGACAACACAAATTTAGCCGCCCCCGACGACTCCAGGCGTCCAGTCACCCGCTCCTTTTTTCGGCAACCAAGTCAACCGATGGGGGACTCATAAGATTTTACGGCTACTCTCCAGGATGTGCTGCAGACTGTCATGACCTCCATGGAAGCACGCATTCGAGACGTCGAAACCCGGCACCGGGACGACATGGCCACTATCACTGCCAAGCTTAATGAGTTGATCGCCTCCCTTCCCGTTGTTACTACGTTTCCCACGGATCACGTCAGCAACAGTCAAGTTCCGCTACCACCGCTCATCCCCCATGAGCCGCCACCGCAGACCCTCGTATGCCCTGAGGATGTTATTCCGCCACGCTATACCCGGTTGGAATTCCCCACCTACGATGGGAAGACAGATCCTTTGGACTGGCTCACAAGGTGCGAACAATTTTTTGGTCATCAACAAACTCCGGCAGCTGAACGACTTCCTCTGGCCCCCTTCTACCTTCTCGACTCGGCTTTGCTCTGAGCTACTCGTCTCCTCAATGATTAGTCGGGTTTGACGTGGGATGACTTCAAGCGATTTTGCAACCTGCGTTTCGGGCCTCCAATCCGCAGCAACCCCCTCGGTTCCCTCACGACACTCCGCCAGACAGGCTCCGTGGATGATTATCTGGACCAGTTTCAACTTCTTCTGGCACACGTCACATTTTCCCCAGAGATGCAGGTCGCCATCTTCACCGCCGGATTTTGCGAACGCCTGCGACTCGATGTCCAATTTGAGGCTCCTGCAAACTTAGTGACTGATATGAGTCTGGTCAGGCTATGTGACTGTTGCCTCCAACTAGCACAAGAGGTCTATGTGTCCACCGCCACGAGCATTCAACAAGGCCGTTCTGAGGGTCATCCATCCCCACCAGTCCGTAAACTATCGCGGGATGAGATGATGGAACGGCGCGCGCAAGGCTTATGTTTCAACTGCGACGAGCAGTACACTCGCGACCACCGATGCAAACGACTTTTCTATCTGCACGTTGAGGACTCTGATGATGATGGTGTCGGCTGACGTTGAAACCATTGATCTCCCTCGAGCTTGAGGACAAACTCGTTTTGCAAGGCGGGAGAAATGTTACAGGTCCTTTTATGGCGTTATTTTGTATTAATTATTTCTTAATATGCTTTTATTTTGTCTTAGAGTCGCGTCCTTATTATGCGTCGTTATTTATGTCGTGTTTTTATGTGGTGTTCAAGTTTGTCTTATTTCCTTTAGCGTTATTTCCTTGTAGTTCTTTTCTTGTTTGTGTCGATTGTAAGTCCTATTTAAAGAACCCAGTGAGTCTTGTATTGACATTAATAAATTAATTTATTTTCCCAAACCCTAAAAGAGATCTTGGAAGCTCTCTCTCTCTCTCTCTCGAGCACGCCCCGCATAGGCAGCCGCGGCTAAGGCTCCGTAGTATCTCCGCCTCTGTCATCTCCACCTTCGGCTACTCTTCCGGTGACCTCCGAGTCGGTTCTTAACAATCACCCACCGCGAGCTCTTCTTCACCAACCAATGGACGTTGCCCCGTTCCACCCCATGGGCCCAACCCAATTTTGGTTCACTTACCTCCAAAGGGAGCGACCCCAACTCACCTGGAAGGAGTTAAAGGACTCTTGCATGCTCCGTTTCGGATCCCCCTTACGCAACACCCTCTTGGCGATCTCATTGTCCTCAAGCAAACGAACCCCGTCGACGACTACTTGGAGAAGTTCCAAGTTTTACTTGCTCGTACTCCCTCAGTGAGCCCTTCTCAGCTGGTCCTCATCTTTACGACGGGCCTTCATGGGGGCCTTTGCCTTGACGTGGAGTTCCAGGCCCCTCCTGACCTCACAACCACGTTGAGTCTCGTGCGAGTTTGTGAGAAGCGCCTCCACTTAGACTTAATCCAGGGTAGCCGCAGGGATACAGAGGCAGTAGCTCCCTCGGGCAACCCCCCCCCCCCCCCCCCCGATCGTTGATGGGGGCCGATTCGAGTTGCCCTCCCTTTAGTCGCCGCTCTCCGTCTCTGAGATGTCTGACCCCTGCGCCAAGGGCCTCTGTTTCAATTGCGACGAGACCTTCGAACTGGGCCACATATGCAAGCGTCTCTTCTGGGTGGAAGTATCCGAGCCTTTCGTTTTATGCCTATGACCTGCTTACTGGCAGACCTCGAACAGGAATTCACTCTCTCTGTTGCCTCCCTTTTTTATCATATGGATCACTTCGAGAAATCCTGTCTGACCTCTAGGCTGCTGTGCGGATGATTTACACCCTCCTAAGCGATCGCTTGCCTATGCTCAAAATATTTTGAAACTTTTTTGAAGTACTTGGATCAATTATGCTCGCCTATGCACACAGTATTTTCATAAATTATACTCTCTTGCTCTTGTGTAATTTTTGTGTGTGCAGGCCAGCGTAATTGAGAGTAAATAATCCAAAGGGATTTTTTTACTTCAAAATCTTTCTAATAGCATTTCACATGATTCATGAAAATAATACTATATTTCTATTATTAAGTATACATGAGTGTATTTGAGTTTATTTAATTGGAAAATGTAGGCATCACTGCATTACGACCACTAAATCGAGATTTTCTAATAATAAAAATAGGTTAGTTTGAACTTCAGCGTTGATTCTCAGATGACATTTCAACATGACCCCGTTGGATTTTAAATATATGAAATGTAGATTATATAAAACAGTAGATAGGTTGGATAAATATAACATTTGTTAAGTAGAAACATTCTTTCAATAAAATAGGAAAAAAAATCTCATGGGAGAAAGCCCATTAAAAAAAAACTTCTCATGAGTCATGATGTAAATTTCTTCTATGGCTTCTACCATCTGCTTTTATGGATGTTTACTTGAGTGGATAAGCATTAGAGTAGTGGATGGGAGCAAATACATGGTTAAAATAGAATGATATTTGATCACAAATATATTAAAATTATATAAAAATGAGTTTGCTGGCGATTTAGAATAAAAACATGCTGTCTTGTAGTTATTGTACAAGTGCCTTCTAGTTAAATTTTGTTTTTTTTCCTTTCAATTTGTTTTTTCCCTTCAATTTCCTTCATTTGTTAGTTTATTTTCAGGGGAATTGGAGCAGTTGTTTACAAGGTTCCTCGGCTAAAAAATGTGCATATGCTGAAAGTAAGCCTTAGAAGTCTTGATTTGGAGGACACAACACCCATATCACAGGTTGCCCATCTTCTTAACAATATTACTTGCTGCTCGTCTCCATGTATCATATATTTTTTTTTTAACAAAAGTTAGGGTTTTAAGCGAGCTCATCATTAAAAGATAAAGCTACTATTTGTTTTAGGTTCGCTAAATTCTACAGCTATCTATGTTTAGGCCATGTTCATTGTTGTTTGACATGATCGTTCCGCTCACTAACAAGTCATTAAGGTATAGCTCGATATCATTGAACCGAACTCAAATGAATATTGCCAAACAAAACTTAACTATGTTCTATACTGTTAATTTCTATATGTTCTAGCTTTAACCAAAAAATTGGAGAATAAGAAAGTGAACTAGTGAAACTTATCAACTAGGAGCAGGGGCCCAACATTTCTACAATTTTTTTTAAAGTTGCGGCCAGGAGTTGCTGGTGGAAGACCTGAATCCCGCAATCCGAGCAATGAGGCATTTGTAATCAAGTAGATTCGACAACTAGAAGAGTGAAGCTTTTTGTGCGTTTTTAAAGAGTACCGTAAAAATAGAGAATTATTAAAGGCATAAATATATCCAATATTTACGAGTGACAGTGCATGGGGGCCCCCTGTGCTCCGCACGACAATACTCCCGCCGTTCTCCTTCCCCGGACCCCAGCCTTGCTCGACGCCCTTTTGCACGAAAATATGCATGGATGGGAATCGAAGAAGATGGCCGCATGGCAGTTTGGGCCGAGAACAAAATCGGGAAGTCGGAGGTAGGTTTCGTGTGGGAGGCTCTAGGTTTGAGTGGTTTTGAATTCCATCGTGAATGCTAAAAGTTGGAAGGTGAGCGAGAGACCGTGTGGATTAGACTTTACTGATCAGACGATTCAAATGGCCCTGATGGTCTACAGTCTACACCATTACACCAAAAAAGTCTTAAGGAAATTTCTTTATATATATACATAGAGAGAGAGAGAGAGAGAGAGAGAGAGAGAGAGAGAGAGAGAGAGAGAGAGAGAGAGAGAGAGAGAGAGAGAGAGAGAGAGAGAGAGAGAGAGAGAGAGAGAGAGAGAGAGAATTGTGGATGCATCAATGATAAAATCATTCAGATTGAAATAAATATAATTCAATCAGCAGAGATGATCCAGATTCACATCCTTTTGATGAAGTTCGTGCATCTTACCTTAATGGAGGCGAACACTTTCTATGTGGCTATAAGGATTCTGGGCTAGGAAGATTCGTCGCTTTGCATCTTCAATGTGGATGTCTGATCCTTACGGAATAACTAACTGAGAAGTGCTATCTGTAAATCCGCTTGTGGTGCGGAAGGTTTTGATCATTTTATTTCTGGTGGAGTAGCTTCTCATCGTTTAGGTTTTCCGATATGGAACAATATTCTCAACATCCCCATCGCTTGTAGGGTTTTTGGTCTCTAACATATAATTTTCTTACATGGGCCTAGCTTGCGCGCTGATATCATGTTATAAACAGGCTTACATGAGCTTTCCCATGAGTATCATATTCTCAACATGTATATATGCTGCCTATATACATATTCTTAAGTAGTAGTTTTGAGCCGAATAAAAATGAATCGAAATTGAAGCCGAATAAAAATGAATCGAAATTGAAGTATTATATACATATTGGCTCCTTCAATAATGAATGTTGAGAACACGCCGCTTAATTAGGCGAGCACGAATATCATATTACACTGCTTTCTACAGGAATATGGAGGCGGAGGACATCGGAATGCAAGCTCTTTCATTCTGATTGCTAATGAGTTCATCAAGTGGAAGGTCTGAGCATCCTTCTGCATTGCCTCAAGGTATATGACTCTGTGAGTTAGAATTTCTTTTAAGCATTATAACATGCTTTCTCTGTTCTATTCTTGATACCCAGCATTAATATTGTTTTGTTCCCAGCACGATATTTAGACGAGCTGGAGCCGAATCTCTCGAGATGTCTTAAATCTTACTATGTTTGAAGCCCAAATTTGGTTGACCCTCTGGTTGTGTTTCCTTTCTAGGCTTTCTTGTTGTAATTTTGTGTTGTGGGGGTATTTTGGAGAATTCATTGGTATTTTTCCTACATTGTTTTGGGGCTTTAGGTCTGATTATGTTTGAAAATCATTGAACATAAATGCCTGTTATGGTCTGTTTGAAGTGATGGAAGCGATGGCTCCAAATTCGTGAAAAGTCGAACAACAGTTTCGCCGGTGCAAGCTTGTGAAGCCTGTGACGTTTCCACGGGTTTTTCGAGCGTGCATGCGGTCTTCAGAACAATGCAATTACAGCAGTTTTCCGCCGAATAAGTACCGCGGGAAATACTCTGCCCCAAAAGGGCTCTCTTTTTGTGTCTTCTGTCGTGGGACGCGAGTTCTTTCCTGCCAGGCTTTTGTCTTATGCTTTTAATTTGTGTTTTGCATGTCTTTGGTCCTCGGCGCTTAGGCACTTGAACTGGCCGCACCAGCTTATTTTTAAGTTGAAATTAGGCGGTTCATAGAATAGCATGTTTATAAGCAAAATTGATTGTAAGTATACTACTTGTGGGGATTTTTAATGAAAAATTATCATGTCCTTCATGTGCTCAGTTGTTGATAAAATACTATGGAAAATCATACCCATGTGATGTGAAGCACCGAATGTGTACACTGCATCACAATACATACATTCAGCGTATATGTTGCGAGCTTGTGAAGCAGTGTATATGTTGTGTTTTATGCTGTGTGCGTCCGGCTACGACGTACATGAAATTTTTTGTTAGGAACGGCCTTGGAACACCCGCCTTGAACCACAAATCCCGAGCAGCGGTGCATGATCCATAAAAGCGCAAGAACACCTTTTTAGCCTTTCTCGCTGCCCCTTCGGAACTGTCTGTTTTGGGGTGGAAGAATGGCCCGAATTGAGCATATAGGCTTCGTTTGGTGTGGTTGTGGCGGTCGTGAACGCGGTGGTCATGAACCATCGTTCGTGAATGCCCGACCTCACATCAAAAATTTCTTGCATTTTATGCTCAAAACTAGTTTATTTTCTTGGTAGCCGTCGTAACCTGTCACGCCAAACATACATTCTATGATAATTGTGTTTTTGTCCAAACTCATCGGAGCAAATAAGTTGCGCCAAACGAAGCAATAGTCTAAAGCCTTGTTTGGGACAGTTTTAGATACATGTAAAATGATGGTGGGAGATCGGTGTTGGGATTAGAAATGTCAGAAAAGCAGTTGTGGGAAAGCAATAAGAGAAGAATGAGGATGTTGCCATACAAGAGGTTTGAAAATGCTGAAAGCTATTTTTAGCTTTTCTAGAAGTTGGAGGGTTTAAGGTTTTTCAAATAGTTTGAAGATGCTTTTTTGCCTACAACAACACAGCAACAACACTCAAGCCTTTATCCCACTATAGTTCATTCCAAGTCTTTTTTGGTCTACCTCTCCCCTGCTTAACATGTCTAGTCATGACTAAACTCTCACAACGCCTAACAGGTGCCTCTAATGGTCTCCTATGTGTATATCCGAACCATCTTAATCGAGCTTCCCGCATCTTCTCTACAATTGGTGCCACTCCTGTCTCATCCCTGATACATTCATTCTTACTGCCTCAAAAATAGTAATGAAGGCCGGAATAGAATTTTTTTCTATCGCCATCACTATTCCAAAGAGAGCCTAAATAAACGGCGCCCTTCTGTTGTTGGGATATAACGTATCCCCTAGGCGCAACCAAATAAATCAGGGTATTCAAGAACTGAAAATCGAACAAGAAAACACTGCATATATAATAATATATCTGCAAATAAAATAACAAGAAATGTACCGACGTCCGTTACAGAATACACCGCGGAGAGCCGGACTCGCTCGATCCGCGGGAGATTCTGTAACGGATGTCGGTACATTTCTTGTTATTTTATTTGCAGATATATTATTATATATGCAGTGTTTTCTTGTTCGGTTTTCAGTTCTTGAATACTCTGATTTATTTGGTTGCGCCTAGGGGATACGTTATATCCCAACATCTGTTTCAATTTGGTCAGGCTAAACTATTTAATGGTTTGTTTGGTGCTCAATTGGTTCATTTTGGTTTGTTTGGTGTTTAATTGGGTCAATATTGTTTCATGAAGTACAATATTTTATTAAAAACATATTTAATCTGCCACGTGGCACAAGTGTATAGGTAGTGGACAAACAGATGGTGTCGAACGCTTGAAAACAAATTTGTCCTCTTGAAATTGTTTGGAAGTACTTAACTATGACTTTGTTTGGCACTAGAGATTTTGGGTTTGGGTCTGGGACATCTCAGATGCTCTTTTGCATTATGGCGGAGACATCTTAGACGTGCGAACAGTAAATTGACTGACATATATCTTTGCCCGTGGGCTCGGGCTAGCTTATTTGGCAGTTAGGCATTGGTCCCGGACCATACGAGCCCCGAACCTAGAAATTCAGCGTTTGGCACGGCGGTGGCGGTCATGAACGTGGTGGCTATGAACCGTCGTTTGTGAACGCTCGACCTCGCCTAAGGAACTTCCACTTTATGTTCAAAACTAGTAATCTCTTTGGTGACGGTCATAATCATTGTCATGCAAAACATGCATTCTATGACGGTGGAGTTTTTCTTCAAACTCACCGGAGCAAAAATGTTGCGCCAAACGGAGCCTATTTGTTTGGTGAAGAGAAAATCAGTGATTTTTTCTCCCTTTTCTTCTTGATTGATAATTTTTAATAAATTATTTTATTTATTCATATCTTCAGCTTCAGAGAATCATAGTAAAGTATATTAAATTTAGAGCAATGTTATAAGCACAACAATTTTGGCTTTTGACGGCTAAAATTTATCGACACACCGAATTATTTTATTTTCACACCAATAAGTTATTATCACACTAGATTTTAAGCTGGACCTTTGAGCACCATAGAGCACCGTCGATAACTCCCCGTTCTCATCTTCCTCCGCCTCCTTGGCCGCAGCAAGGCTGACACCGACGCATCTCCTCAGTTGCGTGTCGTCGTCCCTCCAGCCACCAAAAATCTTCTTCGTCCTCGACGCCAATGACCCGCAGATCGTCCTCATCGCTGGGTTTCAGAGAGAGAAGTCCATGGTACATTCGGTCCTAGGGTATGAAGAAGGCTTCCAGATTTTCGCAGATCGTCCTCCACGCTGGATTTTTTAAAGCTCTATTTGAAATTTTGTGAAGTTGTGATGCTCTGTTTGCAGATCTAGAAAAGTATTCCCGTCTTCTGCTCTGTTTGAAGAGGTTTGCTGCTCGATTTGAAGAGTTTTGCTCCGGCTTTCATCAGAAAATTGCATGTACAAATATAAGTTCTTCCGGCAAAGCTCTTCGGCGTCGACGTTCGCCAGCGATCTCCTCCTATGTCGGTGAAATCGCAATCTGGGAGGGAGGCGAGTTGTGCGGCTTGGAGAGGTGTGCCGTTTGGAGTTGCGATCGGCTGAAGCAGAAAAGTGAAAAAGGCCGGTGTACGCTTAATGGGGGTGGGGTTAGGGTTTTTGTGTTTTTTTGAGTTAAAATTGGTGTGCTAATAGCCTATATTGACGTGCTTATAACATTGCTCTAAATTTATAGTCCTTGCAATTAACGAAGAAGTTAAAAATGCTGAACTGAATATTTTATGGTTTGCTAACAATTATATTGGGTTTGCTAGTAACACCGCCCTAATTTTAAAGGTCATTGCGTCAATTTACGTCAATTCTTAGAGGAGTCGGCGAATGCGGGGACAACCTAGCTAGCTTGTACAACGAAGAATGTAACAGCGGTCTTGCTCCGGCGGCGAATGAGACATGAAGGCCCTTCTTAATATTAGGAATTTTTAACTTTTAGATATTTTATTGCGTGTCTTATATGCATACTTATGCACGTTAATTAATATATATTCAGGCATTGGATCTTTAAAAATCTAATATACATAATTATTAATGATACAAATATATATATTATAGTATATTAATGAATAATGATATAAACAATTATTAGAAGTCATATACACTGAATAGAGAGTGGAGACCATTATGCAAAGATCCTCCTCTATTGATTATTTATATATCATTGTTATTATATTTTATTAATAATTATTAATGACACAAATATATACTAGTTTTTGTTGTTGCAAAACTCACATCTTTCTTGCTAAAACTGAGGTGCAGTCAACCATAATCCTCCTTCAGCAGGCTCAAAACTCGCCATCCGCTGGCGTGGACCCCTCCTCTCGCATGTGAAAATTGAGAAGACGAAAGGTGAGTTCATAAAATCACAAACCATTCATAAAATTCAATGATCTTCGATAAACACTCACAAAACATTCATAAAATTCATCGATGATATACTGTCAAAAGTGCTGTGTTGCTTTAGTTTTTCAAACTCATGTGATTCACGTTTTCACCTATCAGCCGCCAATTATGACTTTTCTTCTTCAAGCCGCACATCTGTTTCACATACAATGAAGCTTCTAGGAAAGTGGTAAAAGCATATGAAATGACTATATAAAGGGTTGAATTGTAGTTTGGAAAGACACACCACCCGTTCTTATCTTGGAGAAAGTGACTCTTGGAGGTGGATTCACGAAGGAGTCGGACTGCAGTGAGTGGGGAGAGGCTATAGTGGGGCAAGCGGCGCAATGAGTCGTTGCTTACACGGGAGTTGGGCATTATTCCGCGTCGACTTCTTCGGTGGCGGCGGTGGTGGTTGGTCGTCTGATGACGACGAAGGTTTGCCGGAGCGAACCTTGTGCGTCCTTTTATGGATTGCAGTCCAAGTTCGTTTGTCCACCCACGGATTAAGCTAATCTGTCTCATCCGCGATGTGCTTGCAACAGATTGATACCTTCGTCTCTCCTATTTGCATTTTTTTATTAATTATCGCGCGTTGATTTTCTCCATATTATTGCGGTTATTGTGATTGTCATGGAGATTGTGAGAAATCCCAACAAAAAGAACTTATTTTGGAAACATATACAAATATTGACTATGAAGGAGAATAAGATGGTGTGAGATCAATATGCACATTCTGAGGGCTACAACAACAAAATTTGATGATGTAGTAGAAACATAATGTAGTAGAAAGATTTGATGATGAATTGAGGGCTACAACAACAAAATTTGAATTAGAATGTGTTAAACTATCTTAGATGCTTTGGAAAGAGTTGCAGGTCGTCAATACGGCTTTTCTTCAATCCTCGGGTGCGTTCGGAGTGGACGAGAGGTTGTCACCACCGTTCCCAGTTGATCCGTCTTCTCTCTGTGCTCATGATTCCACACTTTTTTCTTTCTTCCTCCTGGTCTCCTTCGTGTCCTTGGAATCTCCTCTTTGGAACACTAGAACCTCTGGAACGGAGCTAGGGGATGGAATGACAGAATTGAATTCTGCTTCCTTGAAAATGACCTAAGAAAACCATTAAATGTTATATGTAATCACTTGCATTTCTTGATTATTCCGCTGTAGAAGAATATCACCAGAAGTTGAGTAGCGAATATTTCTATGCTTTTGATTGAAGGTACAAAATGATAGGATCTTTCCTTGCAAGAGCCCTCACGTAAGCAACCGATTCCCCCTCTAATTTAACATCTCGTTAAGAACAATCTGAACCCTAAAATATACTTCATCTCTATTGGTAGATTGTTTCTTGGATATGCGTATCCAGCATACGAGTGCTTCAAAGTGGTGGAATTGAATCGCCCGGAGATCGAGCAGCTACTCTTTTGGTGCAAATATTGGTTCGTCCTTGAAAACAATTGCTTAATCGATCTTTAGCTTTGTGCTCATGTTAAAAACCATTAGAATTGAAGGTGATTGCTCCTCTTTTTGCTGTATTTGAATTAGGATTTTAGTTGCTGTTCTGACAGTTCTTCAGAGAGTTGGAGACACTTTAATTTCATGGTATGGAATGCATTTTTTTCAATGTATTCTATGTCATTCTCTTTTGTTGATTGAGTTTCACTTTCTGCAATGATTTTCCCTGTTCTTTGTTGAAGGTTACCAATGTATAATGAAGCTAAGGTGGCATTTTTTGTGTTTCTTTGGTATCCAAAAACAAGGGTAAAATGTCTGCTTTTCTGGATTTGAATTGCTTAACATCAATATTTTAACTTTTAATTTGTCGCACGTTTTTGGCTTTGCAGGGAGCAAAGTATGTGTATGAGACCTTCTTACGACCCTATGTTGGCATGGCATGAGTTGGGAGATGACAACTGCCGACAAAATAAGGCTTCGTTTGGCGCGGCGGTGGCTGTCGTGAACACGGTGGTTTTGAACCATCGTTCACGAACGTCCGACCTTGCCTAAGGAACTCATCCACTTTTATGTTTAAAACTAGTTTTATTTACTTGGCGTAGGTCACATTGTCATGCCAAACATATATTCTATGATGGCGGCGTTTTTTTCCAAACTCCATGGGGCAAATAAGCCTTGCCAAAAGGAGCCTAAGAGAAATATGATCAGGATCGGATTTATCTAAAAGTTTTAATTAAATTAATTTGCTTTCATGTTCGGAAATGAGACATGAAGGCTCTTCTTGATATTATGACTTTTTAACTTGTATATATATATATATATAGATATATATATATATACGAGCATCTTGCACGGGCTACGCCCGTGCTCGATGCTCTTCGCTTCGACAGTACCCTAGCATCGACGGTACCTCCACCCAAACTCGCCCGCTCTAGGACGCTCGGCTGATTGACAGTGCATTGGTGACCCCGGTGCCCCACGCAGCAGTACCCCCACCTCAACAGAGTTTCGGCGCGACGGCACTCCCGCCGCTCGCGCACCCCGGTGCGCAAGCCAAAATCGGGACGGGGGAGAGCACCGGGGTGCGCGAGCGGCGGGAGTGCCGTCGCGCCGAAACTCTGTTGAGGCGGGGGTACTGCCGCGTGGGGCACCGGGGTCACCAATGCACTGTCAATCAGCCGAGCGTCCTAGAGCGGGCGAGTTTGGGTGGAGGTACCGTCGATGCTAGGGTACTGTCGAAGCGAAGAGCATCGAGCACGGGCGTAGCCCGTGCGAAGATGCTCGTATATATAGTTTGATTACTTAATAAATAGAATCCCCATATTTAGTGTCCAAGCATTACATAAGCCATTATGTATCAAATGAAGCAGGGGTTTAGCTTTGAGATGCCAAATATGCGTACTTTATATAGTTTGCATTTTATTAAAAAACGTAAAAAAAATTACGATAAGTGAACATAGAGAAAGTTGGCTTCAATTTTTCTTCATTTTAAACAAATGCATGGACATAATATTTTGCAGCAGAAACTTCATTTTCAAATTTTGTTCTTTATTTTAATAAAACACAGAAGAAAAGCCTGGAGGCATTGATGATAAGCAAATCATATAATCTTGACAAACTTCATGATGAAATAATGAAAAGTCCAGTAAGAACCATACAGCAATTCCATCAGTGCAATTGTATATTGTATGGTACAGAATTTTCCATGCTTCCTCAATCTGGTGATTTGCTTGTCCATATCGTCTGAAAGAGTAACTTTTTAGCCACCCCTGAAATGAAAATAAGACATAAATATGAGCATTTAACCAGCAAACAAATTTCTGCAATCCATTCGAGAGCAAAGAATGCAGTAATAATGGGCGAAGTATAAAAGTTCCCAAAATTTTGATATTATTAAAACACAATTGCAATCAAACACATAACAATTCTAAAAGACCATTATATGGAAGAAATGCCAGGAATTCTCTGAAAATTAATGATATGAGCGGGCTTAGCCCGCATATTGCCGGGCTTCGCCAACATAGAAATTCTCAAGAATGTCCCCTCTCATGCTCGATTCTCAAGAATGTCCCCTCCCGTAACATTTCTTGCCACTTCGTCGCTCAAATGCTCAACCTGGAATCATCGATAATAGATATTCAGAACAGTTTCAAATGAGGGTTTGAGCAAATCTATCAGAATTAATTTGCATGAGCAAATTTGTCACAATGAATTTCCTGTCCTGCTCATAGAATATATACACACAAATGTTCATAGAATATATATATATACACACAAATAAAAGTAATTGAGAGGAAAATTGAAGATCCTGGGCTTGACATGAATGTGCAGGGAAGAGGTGTTGTGGATGCTGCTATAGAGTTGTTGCATAGCCAGAATATTTACACGTGATTTCTCAACACTTTGAGCTTTACCAACCCCTTGATTACATTTTTTTCCAGCCAAAGTTTTAGCATTGAAATGCCTCTTTAGGGTTTAGTTGACATTTGCTATGAAACCAATGAAATGAAATCTTCTGAGAAAATATTTCATTGCAGGTTGGTTTTGCCAAATTGTGGTATTTGGCCTTGAATCTATTAAAATTTTTAATATTAAGAAAATAATAAATTATGTACTCGAGCCCAATCATTAACATCATTATAAAATGCACATCTACATAGTCATATTATACCAAAACTCCAAATGATCTGTTATTCCAATTACTTATTTAGAATATATATATATACACACAAACAAAAGTAATTGAGAAATAGAAAAATAAACCCACGGTTCCAAATGACTTGTGAAAAATCATAAAACCAACTGAAAGAATCTCTGTGCATGCCTGAATTATAGAGAAGACGATATTGCAAGAGAAATTGTGAGAGAACTTACAAAATTTGATCAATGAAGTGATGTCTACCTGCAAAGTAAACACACTGAAATAAGAATTGAGCAGTAATTTCATTTTTTGGCAAGGAATATGGCAGCACTGTTGCGACGCATGTGGGGCACAACAAAAGGAATTGTTGCAGCAACACTGGAGCCCCATGCACGATTGCTCATTAAATAAATTTGAACATAGTATATCAAAGATAATCACACTACTAATATTTTAAACAGAGAAATTGTTCAAAATACATGCTAATCAAAATCAAAGAAGTAGATTGAGATCGAGCGGCTCAACTCATGCAGCGGCGTCATCGGCGACTCTGCGATTGGCGACAGCGCCGGCATCACCTTCCTCCCTACCAAAAGGAATCAAAGGCATGGGAAAATGTACCTATTTTCCTGCGGCTGCGTCTAATGCAAAGCTTCGACGGTGTCTTCTGCAAAGCCATGTTTAGGATTATCTGAATAAATATAAGTAGCAGCTGAACTGATTTGCTATGAATCAAAACACTGCAACCAAACTGTGAAATAGGTTTAAATCTTGAGCTGGTGGTACTTGCAAAGGTGACCTAATACTGGAGTTTTCATTGGCTTGAAGTTGTAAATGCATTTTATAATATGTCACAATATACATATCAGGGGATATAATAGCCCTAATTCTAATACATACGTTATTTATTTTTCTTTGTGCAGAAAAATAAGTAAAAATTGCAGCTTCACAATTTAATAGGCACCTGTCGCAAGCTATGCAATACCTTGATCTACTTTCTTATATAAACTGGGAACTTCACAATGAATCTTCACAATGGATCTAGTTTAACTGGGAACTTCACAATGAATCTTCCGAACCCCTTCCATATAAACTGTCTTCGTTCATTCGATTTTCAAAAAAATAAGAACAATTTTTAGCATATACTGGATAAGTAGCTGGCTCAAGAGACAACACAATGTGTTTAATTGCTCATACAGGATAAGTATTCGTTGTCTACTTCAGTTTGATGTTTGAAACAAAACTGCACATTGAAAAGAAAATTGATTCAAAAAATTTATAAGCAAATTCATAATGGCCATTTGGTAGAAACTGGCATGGGAAATACATGATGCTTACCTTCTTCCTGGCGCCGATGACTAAGCGACATGGTATACCTGCAAAGCCAAGTGACTTAAATAAGAATTGAGCAAGTTTAGATCAGTTATGGAACTTGCAATGTAATAGAGTTCTTTTAGGCTCATATTGTTTTATGAAACAGAAAAGATCCACATGGATGGTTGAATGGGGAAACTGCCATAGATTGATTAGCATAACTCTGAATCCAAGGTAAGAGGAAAACCACATTTTCTTATTAAGTTGATCAATAATATAGAAAGGGGGAAACCTTAAGCAGGACAAAAAAATAATAGTAGGTGAATGGGGAAACCGCCATAGATTCAATAGCCTAACTCTGAATCCAAGGCAAGAGAAAATTTGAATCCTTAAATTCCAAAATATTGTGCAGGTTGATGGGCAATGGAGGGGCTGTAGGAGTGATGATTTCACCTATGCGTGAGCATCTGAAAAAATAAAATCAATTCCAACAGAGAACGGAACCTGGAGGAGGAAGAAGAGAATAAGGAAAACAGGCGTGCAGCAGTGTGCGTGCATTCGGAATCATCGTGAGGAGAAGATGTACCTCGGTAGATGGCTTGAGGATGATCTAGATTCTGGAGCGGAGATCGGCGAAGAGGAGGTTCACCCGCCATGCACTGCGACTGGAGAAAGGCGAAGAAGAACCCTTGGGCATTTCGGTAGAGGCTTTGGGCGACTGGGCTCGGGAGCTCGCCGAGGAGGAGTTGCATTCGCCGTGCACTGCGACATGCGCCAAGGAGAACTTAGGGCGCGGCGAGGAGCAGCAAGGATTTCCATGAGAGCATTGTGTCTGTTAGATGTGTTGTATATTGTGTAGTATTAGTCTATAATCACCTCGGATGTTAGGATCACTCTCCTATTGTATATGTATTGGTTCAACTGTGAATAGAATGCATTATTCATTCTCCTAACATGGTATCAGAGCACAACCCTAATTCCTCCTAGCCGACGTCTCGCTCGTGCCTTCCGATCGATCCTGCCTTCTCGATCGATCCTTGCCTTCTCGATCGATCCTGCATTCTCGATCGATCGAGCCTTCTTGATCGGGACTTCCGCCTGTTTTCCGCCTGCTTACGATCGATCCGGCCGCTCTAGATCGATCGTTCGGGCTCCGATTTTTTTTTTGCTCCGTTCGATCCCGCTGCTTCGTCTCTGCTACTGCTTCTGATCTCCCTCCCCTTGATCTATTGCTTCCGTGCTGCTGTTGAGCTTCTCCGATCGATCCCGTCGATCCCGTCGAGCCTCTCCGATCGATCCAGTCGATCCCGTCAAGCTTCGCCGATCGATCCAGTCGATCCCGTCGAGCTTCTCCTGCTACTAGATCGATCCCGTCGAGCTGCTCTCCTGATCGATCGATCCTGCTACTAGTTCGATCCCGCCTGGACGGCGCGTCTCTCCCTCGACCTTGCCGATCCCAATCGATCCCGACTTCCCCCAGCCCGATCGATCGACGCAGCTCCTGTTATGTCTCTGCCGCCGCTGTTGTGACTTCCAGCCGCTGCTGCCAGCGGCTGTTGTGCTTCCAGCCGTTGTTGTGCTTCCATCCGCTGTTGTGACTTCCAGCCGCCGTCATGATCGTCTCTGCCGCTGTTGTTCTCCTCCTCCGGCTGATCCCGCAGCCACGATATCCTCGGTTGTTTTTCTCGATGGCCTCCGGTGCTCGTCCTCCTCCGACACCTTCTACAGCTCAGTCTGGTGCTTCTCGCCGCCCGCCTGCCCACTGCCACTACTGTCAGTGCCTTGGTCATGTCAGATCTGAGTGCCGCAAGCTTCAGAGCGCTCAGCAGCGTGCTCCCGGTGTTTCTTCCGCTCATTTCTCGGCTCCAGCGCAGTCTCTCTCTGTCTCTGAGCTTGTGCAGCTGATTGTCCAGCAGTTCTCTCTGGCCTGCTCTCCTGCTTCTGTCTCTCAGCTGGCTGCCTCCGCCCCTGCAGGTATCTCCACCTCCGACTGGTTGCTTGACTCTGGAGCCTCTTTTCACATGACCTATGATGCAACACACCTTTTGTCATGTCATTCCATTACTCCTGCCCTTAGTATCATGGTAGCAGATGGCACCATTCACCCCATCACCAGTCGTGGCCTCCTTCACACCACCCATTTTCACGTTCCTGATGTTGCCTACATACCTGAGTTATCCATGAACCTTATATCCGCCAGTCAGCTCACATCCCATGGTTGTCTGGTTACCTTTGATGAGTTCACATGCTGTGTGCAAGATCGTCTGACTGGGGCACTCCTTGGGGCTGGTCGTCGTCGCTGTGGGGTGTACGTCCTTGATCGTCTCCACCTTCCATCCACTTCGTGGTCACCTGCAGCTTCCTCCATTTGTCTTCCTCCGGTGGGTTTCTCTCAGTGGCACCACCGTCTTGGTCATCCCAGTGGTTCACGTCTAGCTTCTCTCATTAGTCATGGTTTCCTTGGTCGTGTTTCTATTGATCGGTCTCACTCATATTCAGGTTGTAAGCTCGGTAAACAATTACAACTCCCCTATCAGTCTAGTGAGTCCAGGTCTCAGCGTCCCTTTGATCTTGTTCATTCTGATGTCTGGGGACCCGCACCTTTTGTATCTAAGGGTGGACACCGGTACTATGTTCTTTTCGTTGATGACTACTCTCGTTATTGTTGGGTCTATTTTATGCGTTCTCGATCTGAATTTTTTCAGATCTATATTACTTTTTCTGCTATGGTGCGCACATAGTTTTCTGCTTCCATACGCATTTTTCGTTCTGACTCAGGGGGGGGAGTATCTCTCTCATGCTTTTCGAGATTTGCTAGCTACTCACGGCACTCTCCCTCAGCTTGCCTATCCCGGTGCCCATGCTCAGAATGGCACCGCTGAAAGGAAGCATCGTCATATTATTGAGACAGCTCGCACCCTTCTTATCTCCTCTCACGTTCCTCCTCACTTCTGGGCTGAGGCTGTTTCCACCGTTGTTTATCTTATTAATCTGCAGCCCTCCACTTTCCTTCAGGGTCAGTGTCCCGGTGAGTGCCTGTACTCTCGACCCCCACGTTATACTCATCTTCGTGTTTTTGGTTGTCGATGTTATGTTCTTCTCTCTCCACGTGAGCGTACTAAGCTCTCTGTTCAGTCTGTCCCTTGTGCCTTTCTTGGGTACAGTGCTGAGCACAAGGGCTATCGATGCTATGACCCTGTTGCACGTCGACTTCGCATTTCACGTGATGTCACTTTTGATGAGTCTCATCCTTTCTTTGTGTCCCCTATTTCCCCGACCTCACACTCATCCGTTACTCCCTCTAACGTGCAGTTTCTTACTCTTCCCATTTCTCCGCCTCATGTATCCTCCCCTCCGGTATGTCCCCCTCCTCTTCCCTTGCCACAGTCTACTCTGTCACCTCCTTCTCCCTTGCCGCAGTCTACTTCGTCTCCCTTGCCGCAGTCTACTTCCTCTTCCTCTGATGAGCTGTCCACTTGGGATCGTGTCTTTCCTCTTCCCTATCACTATACTCGTCGTCCTCCTCCCATCTCCTCGCCTCCAGTGCCCCCAGACTCAGTGCCTACCTCCTCCAGCGAGTGCCCTATGGATGATCCTCCTGTGCGCCGCAACCCACCTCGTGAGAGGCGTCCTCCCGACCGTCTTAGCCTTGCTACCCTACCGCTGGATCTACCTGCCCTTCCTGCCATTGCCTGCAGTACTCTAGAGTCGACTTCCTATCGTGAGGCTGCCCAGATACCTGAGTGGCAGGTTGCTATGTCTGCTGAGTTGGAGGCGCTTGAGCACACTCGTACATGGGAGCTTGTTCCTCTTCCACCTGGTGCTGTTCCTATTACTTGCAAGTGGGTCTTTAAGGTTAAGACTCGCTCTGATGGTTCTGTGGAGAGGTACAAGGCTCGATTTGTTGCTCGTGGTTTTCAGCAGGAGCAGGGGAGAGACTATGACGAGACTTTTGCTCCAGTTGCTCACAAGACTACAGTACGGACTCTTATTGCTGTTGTCGTTGTTTGCCACTGGTCCCTGTCACAGCTCGACGTGAAGAATGCCTTTCTTCACGGTGATCTTCAGCAGGAGGTATACATGCTTCCTCCTCCGGGTCTATCCTCTCCTCCAGGCCTTGTCTGTCGCTTGAGGCGAGCTCTTTATGGGCTCAAGCAGGCGCCCCGCGCGTGGTTTGCACGTTTCAGTTCAGCCATTACAGCCGTCGGATTCCAGCCATGTCTACATGATACAGCTCTGTTCGTGCACTCCTCCTCCCGTGGTCGTACCCTTTTGTTACTATACGTGAATGATATGATTATTACTGGTGATGATCCTTCTCATGTGGCCTTCGTCAAACATCACCTTCAGCAGCAGTTTCAGATGACCGACCTTGGACAGCTGAGCTACTTCTTGGGTCTTGAGGTCAGCTCTACAGATCGCGGGTTTCAGCTCTCTCAGCAGCGCTACACATCTGATCTTCTTGCTCGGGCTGCTCTCTCTGACTCTTGCACAGTGGACACCCCTATGGAGCTTCATCTTCAGCTACGTCCGGATGATGGGGTTCCACTCTCCGATCCTACTCGATACCGCCACCTCGTGGGGAGTCTCGTCTATCTCACCATTACTCGGTCCGACATTGCCCATGTTGTTCATGTGCTCACAGTTTGTTAGTACGCCCACCTCTGTGCATTATGGCCTTCTGCTGCGGCTCCTGCGCTATCTCTGGGCGACGACCTCTCGTGGTCTATTCTTCTCCAGCAGTAGTTCTCTACAGCTACGTGGGTACTCCGATTCCACCTGGGCTAGTGATCCTGTTGACCGTCGTTCTGTCACCGGTTTCTGTCTGTTCTTGGGTTCTTCACTTATTGCATGGAAGTCCAAGAAACAGACTGGTGTTTCCCGTTCCAACACTGAGGCTGAGCTTAGAGCCATGGCTACCACCGCTGAGGATATTATTTGGCTCCGTTGGCTTCTTGGGGATCTTGGCGTCTCTTCTCCAGATCCCACTCCCCTCTACTGTGACAACACCGGTGCCATTCAGATTACTCTAAACCCGGTGAAGCATTCTCTCTCCAAGCATATCGGGGTGGATGCCTTCTTCTTGCGGGAGCACTATAGTCAGGGCACTCTTGCCCCTTCCTTTATTCCTTCCGAGCAGCAGATTGCAGATTTGATGACTAAGCCGCAGACGAGGACCCAGCATGCCTATCTACTGTCCAAACTCTCGGTGTATGATCCCCCGTGAGTTTGTGGGGGGGGTGTTAGATGTGTTGTATATTGTGTAGTATTAGCCAATAATCACCTCGGGTGTTATGATCACTCTCCTATTGTATATGTATTGGTTCAACTGTGAATAGAATGCATTATTCATTCTCCTAACATGGTATCAGAGCACAACCCTAATTCCTCCTAGCCGACGTCTCGCTCGTGCCTTCCGATCGATCCTGCCTTCTCGATCGATCCTTGCCTTCTCGATCGATCCTGCATTCTCGATCGATCGAGCCTTCTTGATCGGGACTTCCGCCTGTTTTCCGCCTGCTTACGATCGATCCGGCCGCTCTAGATCGATCGTTCGGGCTCCGATTTTTTTTTGCTCCGTTCGATCCCGCTGCTTCGTCTCTGCTACTGCTTCCGATCTCCCTCCCCTCGATCTATTGCTTCTGTGCTGCTGTTGAGCTTCTCCGATCGATCCAGTCGATCCCGTCGAGCCTCTCCGATCGATCCTGTCGATCCCGTCAAGCTTCGCCGATCGATCCAGTCGATCCCGTCGAGCTTCTCCTGCTACTAGATCGATCCCGTCGAGCTGCTCTCCTGATCGATCGATCCTGCTACTAGTTCGATCCCGCCTGGACGGCGCGTCTCTCCCTCGACCTTGTCGATCCCGATCGATCCCGACTTCCCCCAACCCGATCGATCGACGCAGCTCCTGTTCTGTCTCTGCCGCCGCTGTTGTGACTTCCAGCCGCTGCTGCCAGCGGCTGTTGTGCTTCCATCCGCTATTGTGACTTCCAGCCGCCGTCGTGATCGTCTCTGCCGCTGTTGTTCTCCTCCTCCGGCTGATCCCGCAGCCCCGATATCCTCGGTTGTTTTTCTCGATGGCCTCCGGTGCTCGTCCTCCTCCGACACCTTCTGCAGCTCAGTTTGGTGCTTCTCGCCGCCCGCCTGCCCACTGCCACTACTGTCAGTGCCTTGGTCATGTCAGATCTGAGTGCCGCTAGCTTCAGAGCGCTCAGCAGCGTGCTCCCGGTGTTTCTTCCGCTCATTTCTCGGCTTCAGCGCAGTCTCTCTCTGTCTCTGAGCTTGTGCAGCTGATTGTCCAGCAGTTCTCTCCGGCCTGCTCTCCTGCTTCTGTCTCTCAGCTGGCTGCCTCCGCCCCTGCAGGTATCTCCACCTCCGATTGGTTGCTTGACTCTGGAGCCTCTTTTCACGTGACCTATGATGCTACACACCTTTTGTCATGTCAGTCCATTACTCCTGCCCTTAGTATCATGGTAGCAGATGGCACCATTCACCCCATCACCAGTCGTGGCCTCCTTCACATCACCCATTTTCACGTTCCTGATGTTGCCTACATACCTGAGTTATCCATGAACCTTATATCCGCCAGTCAGCTCACATCCCATGGTTGTCTGGTTACCTTTGATGAGTTCGCATGCCGTGTGCAGGATCGTCTTACTGGGGCACTCCTTGGGGCTGGTCGTCGTCGTTGTGGGGTGTACGTCCTTGATCGTCTCCACCTTCCATCCACTTCGTGGTCACCTGCAGCTTCCTCCCTTTGTCTTCCTTCGGTGGGTTTCTCTCAGTGGCACCACCGTCTTGGTCATCCCAGTGGTTCACGTCTAGCTTCTCTCATTAGTCATGGTTTCCTTGGTCGTGTTTCTATTGATCGGTCTCACTCATGTTCAGGTTGTAAGCTCGGTAAACAATTACAACTCCCTTATCAGTCTAGTGAGTCCAGGTCTCAGCGTCCCTTTGATCTTGTTCATTCTGATGTCTGGGGACCCGCACCTTTTGTATCCAAGGGTGGACACCGGTACTATGTTCTTTTCGTTGATGACTACTCTCGTTATTGTTGGGTCTATTTTATGCGTATTACTTTTTCTGCTATGGTGCGCACACAGTTTTCTGCTTCCATACGCATTTTTCGGTCTGACTCAGGGGGGAGTATCTCTCTCATGCTTTTCGAGATTTGCTAGCTACTCACGACACTCTCCCTCAGCTTGCCTGTCCCGGTGCCCATGCTCAGAATGGCACCGCTGAAAGGAAGCATCGTCATATTATTGAGACAGTTCGCACCCTTCTTATCTCCTCTCACGTTCCTCCTCACTTCTGGGCTGAGGCTGTTTCCACCGCTGTTTATCTTATTAATCTGCAGCCCTCCACTTTCCTTCAGGGTCAGTGTCCCGGTGAGTGTCTGTACTCTCGACCCCCACGTTATACTCATCTTCATGTTTTTGGTTGTCGATGTTATGTTCTTCTCTCTCCACGTGAGCGTACTAAGCTCTCTGTTCAGTCTGTCCCTTGTGCCTTTCTTGGGTACAGTGCTGAGCACAAGGGCTATCGATGTTATGACCCTGTTGCACGTCGACTTCGCATTTCACGTGATGTCACTTTTGATGAGTCTCATCCTTTCTTTGTGTCCCTTGTTTCCCCGACCTCACACTCATCCGTTACTCCCTCTGACGTGCAGTTTCTTACTCTTCCCATTTCTCCGCCTCATATATCCTCCCCTCCGCTATGTCCCCCTCCTCTTCCCTTGCCACAGTCTACTCCGTCACCTCCTTCTCCCTTGCCGCAGTCTACTTCGTCTCCCTTGCCGCAGTCTACTTCCTCTTCCTCTGATGAGCTGTCCACTTGGGATCGTGTCTCTCCTCTTTCCTATCACTATACTCGTCGTCCTCCTCCCATCTCCTCGCCTCCAGTGCCCCCAGACTCAGTGCCTACCTCCTCCAATGAGTGCCCTATGGATGATCCTCCTGTGCGCCGCAACCCACCTCGTGAGAGGCGTCCTCCCGACCGTCTTAGCCTTGCAACTCTACCGCTGGATCTACCTGCCCTTCCTGCCACTGCCTGCAGTACACCAGAGCCGACTTCCTATCGTGAGGCTGCCCAGATACCTGAGTGGCAGGTTGTTATGTCTGCTGAGTTGGAGGCGCTTGAGCACACTCGTACATGGGAGCTTGTTCCTCTTCCACCTGGTGCTGTTCCTATTACTTGCAAGTGTGTCTTTAAGGTTAAGACTCGCTCTGATGGTTCTGTGGAGAGGTACAAGGCTCGACTTGTTGCTCGTGGTTTTCAGCAGGAGCAGGGGAGAGACTATGACGAGACTTTTGCTCCAATTGCTCACAAGACTACAGTACGGACTCTTATTGCTGTTGCCGTTGTTCGCCACTGGTCCCTGTCACAGCTCGACGTGAAGAATGCCTTTCTTCACGGTGATCTTCAGCAGGAGGTATACATGCTTCCTCCTCCGGGTCTATCCTCTCCTCCAGGCCTTGTCTGTCGCTTGAGGCGAGCTCTTTATGGGCTCAAGCAGGCGCCCCGCGCGTGGTTTGCACGTTTCAGTTCAGTCATTACAGTCGCCGGATTCCAGCCATTTCTACATGATCCAGCTCTGTTCGTACACTCCTCCTCCCGTGGTCGTACCCTTTTGTTACTATACGTGGATGATATGATTATTACTGGTGATGATCTTTCTCATGTGGCCTTCGTCAAACATCACCTTCAGCAGTAGTTTCAGATGACCGACCTTGGATAGCTGAGCTACTTCTTGGGTCTTGAGGTCAGCTCTACAGATCGCGGGTTTCAGCTCTCTCAGCAGTGCTACACATATGATCTTCTTGCTCGGGCTGCTCTCTCTGACTCTCGCACAGTGGACACCCCTATGGAGCTTCATCTTCAGCTACGTCCGGATGATGGGGTTCCACTCTCCGATCCTACTCGATACCGCCACCTCGTGGGGAGTCTCGTCTATCTCACCATTACTCGGCCCGACATTGCCCATGCTGTTCATGTGCTGAGCCAGTTTGTTAGTACGCCCACCTCTGTGCATTATGGCCATCTGCTGCGGCTCCTGCGCTATCTCCGGGCGACGACCTCTCGTGGTCTATTCTTCTCTAGCAGTAGTTTTCTCTACAACTACGTGTGTACTCTGATTCCACCTGGGCTAGTGATCCTGTTGACCGTCGTTCTGTCACCGGTTTCTGTCTGTTCTTGGGTTCTTCACTTATTGCATGGAAGTCCAAGAAACAGACTGGTGTTTCCCGTTCTAGCACCGAGGCTGAGCTTAGAGCCATGGCTACCACCGCTGAGGATATTATTTGGCTCCGTTGGCTTCTTGGGGATCTTGGCGTCTCTTCTCCAGATCCCACTCCCCTCTACTGTGACAACACCGGTGCCATTCAGATTACTCTAAACCCGGTGAAGCATTCTCTCTCCAAGCATATCGGGGTGGATGCCTTCTTCTTGCGTGAGCACTATAGTCAGGGCACTCTTGCCCCTTCCTTTATTCCTTCCGAGCAGCAGATTGCAGATTTGATGACTAAGCCACAGACGAGGACCCAGCATGCCTATCTACTGTCCAAACTCTCGGTGTATGATCCCCCGTGAGTTTGTGGGGGGGGGGGGGGGGGGGGGGTGTTAGATGTGTTGTATATTGTGTAGTATTAGCCTATAATCACCCCGGGTGTTAGGATCACTCTCCTATTGTATATGTATTGGTTCAACTGTGAATAGAAAGCATTATTCATGCTCCTAACAGTGTCGAAGGTGGAGAGGCGAAGGAAAAGGTGCAGCTCGCCGAAGGGAGAGCAGAACCGCGATCTTTGTTTGCGATGGAGGGGCTCGCGTTCGTCGAACGGAGCTCCCGTTCGTTCGAACGGAGCTCCCGTTCGTCGAACGGAGCTCCCGTTCGTTCGAACGGAGCTCCCGTTCGTCGAACGGAGTAGAGAGCGGTCCGTTCGACGAACGCGAGCTCCCGTTCGACGAACGCGAGCCCGTTCGACGAACGCGAGCTCCCGTTCATCGAACGGACCGCCCTCTCTCCCGCTCTCTCTCCCTCTCCCTCTCTCTCTACATCACGCTGCGACGGAAAGGAATCACGCTTGTGACGGACGCGGAGGACACTGTAGATCAGCTTAAATATCTTTATATATTATTATAGATATATATATAGATATAAATATATATATATATACTATATTAAAAAGAAGTATGGTGGTCTGCGAATTGCATGAGATAAAAAATTCATCAAAAAATATTGACCGTCGGATATACGGCTTCAAAATACAGGAGCCTTCCGATCAAATGGAGTCGGAGTGCAAATAGCCAATCTTTGGATTTTCCAAAATCACCTCTCCCGAAATCCCCCGATATCAACCCGCCAACATTCCCCTCCTCCGCCACTTCCCTTCCCCGCCGCCGCCGGAGCCACCAACGGCCTGACCGGAGACCCCCGACGAGTTCGTCGGACCCCGGCGAACCTGCCGGGGTGAGTTCGACGGTGCTCCGGCAGGGCCACCGCCGGAGCGCCGCCGGACTCACCCCGGCAGGTTTGCCGGGGTCCGGCGAACTCGCCGGGGGGTCTCCGGTCAGGCCGTTGGTGGCTCCGGCGCCAGCCGTGCCGTTCGACTCGTGTGTGTGTATATATATATGTATTATATAAGTGAATATTGCATTCTTCATGCTCTTACCGTGCTTTCATTTTCCACCGTTGGATCTCACATGTTTTATCCGAAAATCCTTAATATAAAAAATAAAAATAAAGTTCACGGGAGAGAGAGAGTGGGAGAGAGAAAGAGGGGGAGAGAGAGGGAAAGAGAGAGGGAAAAAATAATCTTTTTAAGCGTACACGTATTCTTTTTACAAAATAAATATTGTAATATTGATGTATATTTTTTTACGATCATTTTGAGTACTCATATGTATATGTTGCGGGTGCAGCCCGCAGCCGCATCGAGCATGGACGAAGCCCGTGCTGAGACGGGCGAAGCCCGCCTGGATGCAGTCGAAGGTCGCCCGACAGCATCACGCCGGGGGTGCGCGAAACCCGCCGCCGCCGACCGGGTACTGTAGGGGCGGAGCCCAGTGTCGGGCACTCGCGTAAATATATATATATATACATATTGTACGACCCCGGTATTCGCCAGGAGGTGAGCAGAGACTAAGGGATCAACGGGCGAAAGGAGTAAGAAGGAGGGTGAGCCAGAGTCTCAAAGGCTGCTCGCAGGAAGGCGGGCGAGCCAGGGCTCGCGGGCCTCTCGCAGGGAGGCGGGCAAGCCAAACCCTCGCCGGCCGCTCGCAGGAAGGCGGGCAAGCCAGGTTCTCGCGGGTCGCGAGAGGAGCCCCATGGGTGGCTCGCCCAGTAGGGGTCTGATGGTGTTTTTACCTAGAAGCCCATGGTGGTCTGCAGTTAGCCTCTCTAAACAGCAGAGTTTGGCTGTTGACAGACCATTTTGGGCTGCATATAGCAAAAGTGTAAGGCGGAATCCCGCTATTAGCAGACCGTGAGTAAAAAATTATATATAAACCTTGAAGGGCACCTTTGGAGAGGATTCCTATCTCAGTACTCTGAGCTTCTTCCTCCCTAGGTTATCTTGGCTTAGCTCTCAGACTCTCAAAGGTGCCTAGTCTCAGCTTTGACTTGGGAGGAGAAGCGCTCTAAGATTTTCTGGGTGTGTGGTTGGACCTCCTCGCTGCGATCAAGAGTCTGTGTCTAGTTTCAAGTCTTCGGTCTGTTCCTCCCGAGGAATCAGTAAGTGCTAACTGCCCCCCATTTTTGAGGGCCCGAGCTCCACAAGAGACCAAGCTTTGATTTCAACATATATATATATATGTATATATATAAATGTATATATATATATACATTTATATATATACATAAATATATATATATATATGTATATATATATATCTTTGTATATATATATACATTGATATATATTTATATATATATACATATATATATATATGTATATATATACATATCTATATATACATATGTATACATATGTATATATATACATATATATATATATGTATATAGTATCTTTTTGAGTTCAAATACACACACACCTACCAGGATTCTCTCCATTTGAGTTCAAATAGATAGTATCTTTTTCATGATCCAGATTAATTCGTGGATGATCTGACTGGTTCACTAATCTCATCCTCTTATATTTTTACTTTAATAAAAAAATTATGCGCCACTAGAAAAAGTGATAATCAATCCTCATTATAAAATGGACCTCCATTTTGACTCCCAAATGGAGAAGATTTCGACCCATATATATACACATACATGCATTCGATCTTTAAAAATCTTATATACTTTTTTTTAATGGAAGTTAAATTTATTTATTGATAAAATGAAAAGGATACAACGATACAAATCGAGATAGCATATGCTACTCAAATGCAAGAAACCTACAAATGGACATAGACATGATATTGAAACATAGAACTCCTCAGAATCAACGCTAGAAAAATCAGGAGATTTCTCCGGTCTTTGAGTGCGTCTATTGGGTCGATGAGATCTCTTAAGATATTTTTTCTATCTTTATTTTTCCACTTCTGAACCTTCCACAGTTCCCCTCACCTTCGTACCCATCGTATGCTCCTCCCTTAGGTTCCACTATGCATGTATGCTCTTCAGGCCCCTCATTGTTAGAGCTAATTAACCTTCGTTTGTAGTCGAACAGCTTTTGAATCACAGTTAACCACATGCCGCTCCTCTTCGCTATAAGCAGCCTAATATGACGCAGGCTCTGCTAACTGAACATGAATAGGAGATGCGTGATTTTCATTGTGGTAAACTATATATATGAGTAGTCTCTGATATATTGGCATGGGTCACACCATGATCTCCACAATTATTACAAGTCATATACACTGAATAGAGAGTGGAGACCATTATGCAATGATCCTCCTCTAATGATTATTTATATATCATTGTTATTATATTTTATTAGTAATTATTAATGATACAAATATATACTACCAAAACCGAGGCTCAGTCAACAATTAATAATCCTCCTTCAGCCGGCACAAAACCCGCTGGCGTCAAGCACTACTAGTTTTTAGAATTGGAAATACTCAAGGGCTCATTAGTTTGGGTAAAATTGGGCAACTTGAATTAGAATTGGAGGATTATTTTATTGCAAATGGACCTCCGATTTGATGCGACCCAATGGAGGTCCAGTGTGTCGGGCGCCCTAACGACTCGCGGGTGAACGGAACGCCCGACCCACTATTCTCTGGAGTCTCCGCATGTTCTCAGTGCGGCCGGTTGTTGAGGTCAGGGATCGAACCCTCAACCTCCTTGATAAAGACTCCACCTACTGAGTTGGTGATGAGACTCGGTAGGAGGAGTCCTTATCAAGGAGGTTGGGGGTTCGATCCCTAATCTCAACAACCGGCCGCGCTGAGAAAAGACGAGGAGAGTAGGTTGGGGTGTATGGGCCGCGACCCTGATGCGGGACTCCGGGGAGTAGTGGGTCGGGCATGCCGTTCACCCGCGAGGGGTTAAGGCGCCTGGCACCTGGCACCTGGACCTCCATTGGGTCGCATCAGATTCCAATTCAGAAGCCTCAATTCCGTCTAATTGAACGAACCATTGTTTTTTTGATCATTTTCTTACCTTTACTCTCTCGTTACAAATGCCATCTTTCTTCGCCGCTTCTTTTCAACATCTATTTTACTTTTATATTTACTTTTTCAAGAAATCGATTCCAAGAAAATAAATTAAATTGAGAAATTTGGAACTGAAAGAAGTTTGAGAAGAAAAAAGAACTGAAGCTGACGTGTTTGGGAGAATTTATACTGATGAGAAAACTCCATCAAACCGCAAACGCAATTCTTAGGTCGTTTGTTTTGACAGCTTAGAGAATAAAGTTTTTTTTCTTTCAAAAAGGCGTTTTCACTTCTATTTGGAAAGCAGAGGAAGACCCGCGGTTCCGCTTACGAGATACACGTTTGAGAGGTATGCGCGAACCTATCCCTATTACGCGGTTCATTCCCGTGCCCTCAACTATTCTCGTTTCTTCTTCCTCACTCGCGGGCAATCGGCGGAAATATCCTAGTGGACGGCGATTCTAAGCGTTCATTCTCAAGAACCAGACAGAGCGAAATCCCCTTTTCCCTCGAAAATCGGCGTTCATTCTCAAGAACAGAGCTAGGGGATGGAGTGGCGGATCTGAAATCGTCTTCCTCGAAAAGGGCCTAAGAAATCCATTAAATTGGCAGTAGAAAATGGTTGTACACGGTCGTGCTCCCGATCGTGTGTGGCTACTGAAAATTTGGCAGGAAAGGTATATTGGAAAGAGAAATAAGGCGACTAATTAAGTGTCAGGAAATGACGCACAATCGTGCCATGTGCAGCGCACTATCGTGCGGCTATATGCTCACCACCTCGTCGTATAAAATTGTTATCTGCAACCCACCCGTGCACGAATGCACATGTTGGAGGAAGTGTTCACGCATGGTCATGCGAGAAGCAGCTCAGGGTCATGCGTAGTTTGAAATTTTCTGAAAAGTTTACAAACTGTCAAAATGAAAGGGGTGCACAGTCGTGCTCATGAAAACGCACGACTATACCTACTTGCAGAAAAAGACTTGGACAAACAAAAAGGGAAACATAAAGGTTAGAGAGGGCGAACGAACGCACTCAATGAAGAGCACGATCACGCGCCTTAGGCAAAATCTCGGATTATCTCCAAAATGACTCTCAAATGCATGAAAAATAGTCCTTTTAGATCCATGAGTACCCTAATATCAAAAATTGACCCAAACAAAATTTATAAAACTTCATTTCAATAAGCACAGAAAACTCCATTTCACCCAAACAATTTTCTAACAAAACTTCATTTTTCAGAAACAGCTCTTTTTCAAAACTCTATTTCTGATCAGCAGCTTTTCATCAGCAACAGCCCAACCAAATACACCCTTAATGAGCAGCTTTTCATCTGTCGCACTATGCTCTATCACGTGACGCATGTCACGTGCTATCCTGTATTCTACCGTATGAAATACGATTACAGTAGTTTTTCCTCACCGAGACATTCAGGTACAATTGCTGTGTTATATCCGTCTTTAGGCGGGCGACGGCGTCGGTGGTCGCTGAAGCTGGAAGTTCTCCGGCGACGTCGTCTTTCATCTCCTCCCTGGGTCTCATAAATAAACCCAAAACCGAGAAGAAGCCTTCCGCATCCGCCAGACTTGTCTGAGTTTCTTTTCTCTCTCCCCTACAAACCGACGCTTCCTTTGGATTGGATGAAGGTATGCAAGTAGCGATATATTCTTATTATCTACACTATTTACACGATCTTCGTTCTCTTGCGACTGGCTTTGTCTCTCGATTGCTTTTTGATTCTCTAGGGTTTCTGCAGAGATGCTACGGTTCCAGTTGATTGCTCTCTGATTGCTGTACCATGTAGATATTTCTTATTCTTATCTCTCTGCCTTAATTAACTTTTCTATTAATACCAATTCTTCGTTGTTTTTTCTCAACACCACCATTGTTTTTTGAACTAGGTGGATGTTTGTTTGTTGTTGCATTCAGTGCTCATTGATTGTTTACTTTGTGGTTATATATAATCACTTGCATTTCTTGGTTACTCCGCTGTAGAAGTTCATCATCAGAAGCTGAGGAGCGATTATTTCTATATTTATATCGGAGGTACAAAATGATAGGATCTTTCCTTACAAGAACTCTTGCGTAAGCAACTGATTGCCCCTCTAATTTAACATCTTATTTTTGATGAGAAGAATATTAGCTCTTTAAGAACAATCTGAAGCCTAAAATATACTGTATCTCTATTGGTAGATTGTTTCTTGGATATGCTTATCCAGCGTATGAGTGCTTCAAAGTGGTGGAATTGAATCGCCCAGAGATCGAGCAGCTACTCTTTTGGTGCAAGTATTGGTTAGTCCTTGAAAACAATTGCTTAATCTTTAGTTTTGTGCTCATGTTAAAAACCATTAGAATTGAAGGTGATTGCTCCTCTTTTTGCTGTATTTGTTAGGATTTTAGTTGCTGTTCTGACAGTTCTTGAGAGAGTTGGAGACGCTTTAATTTCATGGTATGACATGCATGTTTTGAAGGTATTTTATATCATTCTCTTTTGTTGATTGTGTTTCACTTTTGGTAATGATTTTCCCCGTGCTTTGTTGAAGGTTACCAATGTATAATGAAGCTAAGGTGGCATTTTTTGTGTATCTATGGTATCCAAAAACAAGGGTAAAATGTCTGCTTTTCTGAACTTGTATTGCTTAACACCAATATTTAACTTGTCCACATTTTTTGGCTTTGCAGGGAGCAAAGTATGTGTATGAGACCTTCTTACGACCCTATATTGCAAGTCATGAGACCGACATTGATCGCAATCTGCTAGAGCTAAGAACAAGGGCCGGGGATTTTACTGTCCTTTATTGGAAAACGGTTGTGGACTATGGCCAAACTCGTGCATTTCAGGTCTTGCAGTATATAGCTTCTCAAGCACCATCGCAACAATCAAGGGCAAGAGCTGCCTTGGTAAGTTAATTATTTAGGATAAAGGTATTTTTAATCTATATTCTGTTGTGTCTTTTTTTTACTAATTTACTTAAAGGGAACATCTCAAATTCTGATTAGCCTACAAAATGATATTATATCTCATTCTTCTCGTTGACGTACTCTTATGGCAGCGTAATGCTCCTAGGAGTCCTTGGATAATTGATTCTTAAAAGGACTGGTTCAATCGGAAATTTGTCATGCTTGATAAGTTTTCAATTGTTAAAACCATGCAAATTTATTGACTTTCGAGTGATCCTTTCAGTAAGAGGCAATTGCTCACATCTTGTACAATCTCCTAGAGAACAATTTCTTACGATCGTGAATCAAATAGGTTTTTGAATCGTAGATGGAATGAGAATTGATGATTGGCCTTGAGAGAGATGTTCCGTCGACGAGGATACTGAGGAGCCTGGTGTCGTTGGATGCCTATGTGGAGTGCTCAAGGGGAAGAGAGAGCAGACAAAACTCTCTCAGGGGAGATGTTGACACTGTTAAAATTTGACTCTTGGTTTAGCTTTATTTTGGTTAGCCGAGTCCATCCAACTCTACCTGACATTAGCTAGCAAAATAGACCACCTGCTGAGATTACCTGAAATATTTCTGATGATGGTCCATAAACTGCCACACACAAAGACTGAAGTAGCAGCGATAATAACTAACAAGTAGTTTTAGGTTGAGATCACGGCTATCCATTATTGATGTAATCAATGAGAAATATGTTATAATAGAAGGAAACAAGGTTTGAAAAAGCAAAAAATAAAAATAAATCGACGTTAAAGAATAATAGAGTGGATTCTAGAGACCAAAAGTTGGGGCAACCGACAACCATTAATAGAACTCCAGGGCATTTGTTCATGTAAGATGCTGCAAGAATAACTTCTTCCAAACATCAGACAAAGATCTCATTATTTCTTATTGGTTTCAGCTATGATAGCAATATTATCACTCATAGGATCCTCAGGTTTTTTTAAGAGCAACATTGTTTGTCATCCTCCACTCCAACCATATTCTTCCATAATTTGCACATCATTATCTTTTGAAACCTCAAGTCTCTTCACTCTGGTGAAGCAAATGATTATCACCAACCTACTATCCAATGCATAGCAAAGTGCACCTTATAACCTATGTTATACACACCTTAATATCTTGATCTATTTTCTACCACCTTCTCTTTAACATGCATTACTCCCATATTTTCTTGATAAATTAGTTAAATAATAGTTCTATTTTATGTTATTTGTATTTCTATGTTATGTGTTGTGGTTCACTTTGTATCACCCTCACTACATATAGAGGTAAAAACTTATTTACATCGATTATTTATAAAAGAAACATTACCACTAGACATCAACATATTTATTAAAGAAATATAGACGTGTGCCTGACGAAGTCAAGGCAAAACCACACCTCATTTTAAATAATTATTATCAAACATCAATTTATCTTCTTGATCATATTTTTCATCCATTCTACTCATCAACCATTTATCACTATCTGCGATATATTTTAGGAAATGAGATCAATGAGGTATCTTGCATCATATCGAAGATTCAACGCTCAATTATGTTTCACAAAACTAAATTATTAAAATGTTGTTGAGGTATTACTTTATTTTTTATTTATTTTGTTTAAATATACGATAGAAGTCTCACCTAGGCGTGCCTTTTATGCTCCAAAAGCATAAAAGACTCATGAATACGCAAACCTCTTAGCCCAGTGAGTCTTGAGCCTTACGTGTGCTTTTAACATCATAGAATATCAGAGGTCGAAAAGCTCTCGCCTGTGTCCATAACCCACAACTTCCACTAGCATCTTCTACTTCCCCTGTCATCTCCGCCTCCCATCTTTGCCTCCCGCTTCGCGTTGTTATCCTCGCCTCCTCCTCTGTACCTCCTCCTTCAACGAGTACCACCGCGGCACCGCTTCCCTTCATCCAACTCCCACTCTCCTCCGGCAAGTAATGCACTACAATGGTTTGACCACATCCTCATGCAATTGAAATATCAATCTTTAAGTTGATGAGTAACCTTTTTCCTGATACCAATATTTGTTAGGACCTAGTTATGAAATGAAGTATTGGCAGTAGTAGGAATAGACATGAACTATACTTCTTAGATCATTAGCAACCTTCTATACCCCATGCTTTGTCTAGTTCTAAAACTCCTACTCTTATTGATGTCTGTCGTTGGCACCACTCTGCCTTTATTTGGCCAATAAGTGTATACTTCACCAAACTACATGTGTCCACACCTCTATCCAAAACAAAGTGGTTTAAAGCAAAAAACAAACACTTATTAGAAGTTACCATATGTTTGCTCGTTGTTACAAACCTTCCTGAGCTTTATTGTGAGATGCAATTTTAACTCTTAGCCCAGCTTATTGTTGAGATGTTATTTTAACTATCAGCCACCTTATAAATCAGCTACCTCTACAGGTGCTCAACTATGCTTCTCCTGGCTGTCATCTTTCCACCAAATCTGTTGTTCATACCACCCAAATTTTTTAGGTGTTTGTTTTGTCCATGTTTACCAACAAAATTGTGGCAAACTTGATTCTCATACCCTAATCTATGTGGTTATTGTTTGTTTTGTCCATGTTACCAACAAAATTGTGACAAACTTGATTCTCGTACCCTCAACTATGTGTTTATTAGCTATTCCTCCACCCAAAAAGACTACAATTGTTTCATCACACCTCTCAGTACCTCTCAGTGTGTCTTGATTGGATGTTATCTTTGTTGAGAGTAAACATTTCTTTCAAGGTTTGACGTTGGATTTCCTTCAGGAAAAATCTTAGGTGAAGTGAACTTTCCTTCATGGTGCTTTAATGTATGACTATGTTATCAAGGCGCGCGCCTAGGCGCGCCTGAGGCGCCGGGCGCACCTTGCGCACCCCGTTGCGCCCCAGCAAGGCCTAGGTGGGCGATGTGCCTGAGGCGCGCCTGAGGCGCGCCCGAGGCGCGCCCGAGGCGCGCCCCGCACCCATGGCGCACCCAAGGCGCACAATTATTGAATTTCAGCGAATTGGGTGTTCCATGAATTGGGCGGGCGCCCAATTCGCTGAATTTTAGCGAATTGGGCGCCCAATTCGCTGAATTTCAGCTCGCTGAATTCAGCGAATTGGGCCCCAAATTCGCTGAATTTTCATGAATTGGGCCCCAAATTCGCTGAATTTCAGCGCATTGGGCGCCCAATTCACTGGATTTCAGCGAATTGGGCGCCCAATTCGCTGGATTTCAGCGAATTGGGCGCCCAATTCGCTGGATTTCTGCGAATTGGGCCCCAAATTCGCTGAATTTCAGCGCATTGGGCGCCCAATTCGCTAGATTTTTCCGAATTGGGTGCCCAATTCGCTGAATTTCATGAATTGGGCGCCTAATTCGCTGAATTTCAGCGAATTGGGAGCTCAATTAACTGATTTTCCATGAATTGGGCGCTCAATTCGCTGCTTTTATTTTTTTCCCAATTTTGCCCCTCACGTGCCTCGGGCGCTCGCCTAGGCTCCAGGGCCCCTTTGCGCCTCGGTGCGCCTTGCGCCTTTAATAACTTAGATGTATGAGAATTAACAAAGATAAAAATCCTCTCAGTTGTTCCTTGTGTTAAACCTATTCCTGACACCCCTGATGACAACCTTCTGATTATTCCTTGCACCATGCCTATACCTAAAATCTCTAAAACCGATACATAAAACCCATGGATCTAAACAACCTAAACATGAAACTTTTGAACCTAAAACCTACCAAAGAAGATGCACAGGTACAAGGGTGCAACAATCTCTCGATGTTCATATCATTCAAATGTCCGCTTTTGATTTGAATCCTCAAGATGACCTAACTATTTCGATCTAATGGACACCTTTCCACGACTGTCACGCAACCAAGGCACATACTACCTTTCTTCATGCTTCCCACTGTTCACCTAGCACCCGCAGATACCCCCATGAACCCACAATATTGTCGTCCCCATATTCCTATTTCCCCGAGACCACCTACATCAAGCCTCACAAAAAAAAACAATTTTCTCCCCTTCCATGACTGTCATGTTGGTAGGGTTCTAGAGAGGAGGGGAAACTAGAGAGGAAGATAGAGAGAAATTAGGGTTATAGGGAGAAGAAGAAGAGGAATACCTGAGAATTATTCTTGTGTGCCTCCATGAGAGAGCCCCGGGGTATTTATAACCCCGGGCCATAGAGGGGGTCGGCCGCCCCTCCATAGGGGCTAAACCGATGGTTCGGCCCCGTAGTTGCGCATTTTAATGAGTGGGGGCTGAACCGGTGGGTTCAACCCCGTTGCCGCTTGCACTCTCCTTCTGTCGGCGAGCATAATCATGCCCTGAGAACCGTGCCATGTTTGGGGGCGTAACACATGCCAACCAATGCACAAGCAACCTTCCTCATGCTTCCCAGAAAATAAAACCTGCACTTACCCTATCCCACACCCACTAACAGCCACATGAACCTACCCACAATCACTTTGAACCCCACATCAACTCCTAGCCTAGTCACCTAAGACATTACATAAATCCACGCCTTTTCTCGCTTTTGGCTGAACATCACAGACCCATTCTTTAATGAGTTTCTTCTCTGCCCTTCTTGTTGCACTTCTTGTGGCACCTGCTATATTTAAGTTTTGCTCGGGCACCACCGCCGCGATGCTTATCAAAGATGTGACAACCCACTTTCCGGGCTTCTCTATCCCAACAAAGCAGCTTCGCCACTCCATTATCAACACTGACATTTATGCCTACCACCATCCACTGCTGCGTTGCAGAAATTATTATAGACATGGGCAAATCTACTCCGCAACCATGTGTGATCAAAATGACTCATGGAGAATCACTCCCACCATTTTGTTTTTATTGCATTGAAGTATTGTTGTCTCTTAACCATGAAGACAACGACAAGAACTTTGATCCTCCCCTATGTAGCACGGGGACAGAGACGAGATACATGATACGTTATGAAAGGGATACGACGAACATGATTTTTCAAAAAATTAGGTACGAAAACGTTTAAAAAATATTTAAATATAATTATTAATTAATGTTGAAATAAGACAACTAACAAACTAAGTGTACATATCTTAAATTATTAAGAGAGAATTTTATAAGACTACAATATATATTATATATTATATATCATTCGCATTTCATATAATGACATAATGCTATAAGAAATGTAGAAAAGAGTCAATGAGACAAGTATTATAAAGATCAATCACCAATGTACCACATGGCTACATCATTACATAATTTGATAAAGAAGGGCCTATGACTTCCCTAATGTAGGAAGATGGTGACATTCCAAAGGAATATAGATAATCAGACCTTCCTAATTAAGATGAATACATGAGTTTATTTGCCACGAGATTCAAGATGGATAAAAAATAACTATCTTAAAGATAGACGATCTATATTAAGATATTGTATCTTGGATTAAATTTGATTTCATAAAAAAACAGACAAAGAAGTAGATTTGTACTAAGGTCGAGTTTTGAGGTTGAATAACAAAGAAGTAGATTTGTACTAAGGTCGAGTTTTGAGGTTGAATATAGAGCTATGGATGTGTTAGGGGCCGGGGTTTTGAACCCTTCTCCCCCAGCAGGGCTGCAGCCCGCACACCCCTAGCAGCTCTCCGCACACCCCAACAATCTACCGCATTGCCAGAGGTGAAGGGTTCAAGACCCGACCTAATCCAGTGCGGAGAGCTGGTTGGGGTGTAAGGGTTGCTGTCCTGCTGGTTGGGGTGTCTTCGCGCATTTTATGTTTTAGTATTCACGCATGTTGTATCGCGCATGTTACTCGGCTCTTTCGTTCGACTTATTGGAGTGACCGACCAATAAGATCATGAATGAATAGGTTCGTCAAATTAGGAGTAGTGTTAAATTAAGCAAGCAAATGAATTAAAGTATTTGATATTATTAAAAGAAAAAGAAAAGTTATTTGCTTTGAAACCCCCACCTTAAATTCTTGATTTCTAAAGGTTTATTAATCCTAAGCGTTACAGCCGGCCAACTATTTTGAAACCCCCACCTTAATATTCCTATCAGTTATTACAAAATTAAAAGCCCATCTCTTTATAGCATGCCCGCTTCCTATCGATACAGTAGTCTGGGAAGAAGAGGAAAGCGACGAGACCTTGATGTCTTTGTCGTTTTCCTCTACTCCAGCGCACCCTCTATCCCGATTCGTCACTCCACGGCTCTCCACCGCCTCCCACAGCTCCGGCGGCCTCCGACGAACTATCTCCAGACCTCCTTTGACGAGACTGAGCAACTTCTGATTTGTGGCGTCGGCGTCCTTCACCAACCCGCCAATCCTCCCGATTCCCCTTCCGTCAACGTCGACGAGCCTTTCCGTGGGTAGATCAGTCTTCGGCGAGCCTCCCGGTGGCAGTCCAGCCTTGGGTGTACCAATGCCGATCGCTCAATGTCTCGTTCCTCCAACTGAGCCTGCATCCCCTGTTTCCCAGTCCAAGCACAACTTTCCTCTGTTTGGGGATTCGTTATACACGGGAAAAGACTTGGTATAACTCTCGCCGAAACTCATGACTCCCTTATTATTAGTATAATATTTATGCTTAGTACTTTTTGACCCGTAAAATCAGAGTTTGCTTGCTTAAGATAATACTACTCTTGTTTGTCGTTAATTTCAAAATCATGCTTGATTTCTTTTCTTGTTAAAGCATGTGGAAGAATTAAACATATCGTTGAATGCGAGTGAACATTAGACATTTATGCGTGATTGCTAATCCTCAATCGATTATTGCGTGATATTGCTCGTGAAATTCTTGCTTGCGTCGCAATCTCTTAAAAGATCGCATTTTAATATTTTAAATATAATTTCGCAGAATTTAGTATACATCAGTTTGGTATCAGAGGCGGTTCGATTCACTTCTATTGTGAATCGGCGATCTTGATTTGAAATATTTAGGAAATTTTATTTAGCTTTTTAAAAAAATTTCTGTTGTTAAAAAAAAATATTATGTTAAAAAAATTGTCTTGTTAAAAGATTTTTTTTTTTAGTTTTTAAAAAATAAAACCAAAGAAATATTTTTTTTAAGTTAAAAAAATTAGTTTAAGTTTTTATAAACAAACATATATATACATATATATATATATCACGAATTTTCTATAAAAAATGTGGAGAATCGTTTTGATCAAATAGAAACCACCTTAGGCGACTTAGCCAAACAAATGAGTGAACTGATGAAGCCGGTCGGCACACTTAATGCCAACATGAGGGATAATCACCACGTCGTGACTGGGTTAAGGGCCTCCGTTAATGCTTTATAAGCCGAACATCACGTAGGTTTGAATCAAGAACCACAACAAAATCCTAGACACGAGGAGCACAACCCTAGACCAACAGATCCTGCACAACCCAAACCAGGACTCCCTCGCCAACCCCGTTGGGATGATGAAGTTAAGCTTGATGTAGGTGATTTTGAGGGTCATGTGGAACCCGAAAATGCCTAGATTGGTGTGAGCGTGTTGAAAGGTTCATGGCGTGGAAACAAATGCCTATGAATCGTCAGGTTGAGTATGCCGTCCTTAGGCTTAAGGGACCCGCACTAGTCTGGTGGGTTCAGCTAGAACGCACTCAATTCACCTTAGGCCTAGCCCCTATCACCACGTTGGTGGAGTTTAAGTTGCAACTGCGGAAGCGATATTTCCCCCGAACTATTTGCAAGCTCTTTATCGAAGGTTCCACAACCTTCGTCAGGACAAGCTTTCCGTGGAAGAGTACACCCACGAGTTCTTAGTGCTGCAGTCTAGGCTGGACTTACACGAGGAGGAGGATATGACCGTGTCCCGTTATCTGAACGGGCTCCGTTATGCTATTAGGGACGAGTTAGAGCTGCATGATTTTAGAGATTTGGGTGAAGTGTCTAGTAGAGCCCGTGGAGTAGAGGCCTCACTTCTGAAGAGGACATCTGGGCATAGGTCTACTGAAAAAGCTACCTCGGGCACCACCACCACTGCGTCCACCTCTAGGATTTCCGATCCCCCTCACTCTCATGTCACTACCGGGACCCAGCTCCTCACACTGGCCCCACCCGGGGTAAGGAGCCCCTGGGATCCAAGCCCAACACTGGAGTATTTTGATGCTTCAAGTGTATGGAGCCCGGGCACAAATCTTCTGAGTGCCCGCGACGCCACTTCATCGCAATTGCTGATTCTACTGATGGGTGTGAGCCTGAATATAGAGTATTCCTTGGTGACTCCAAGCCCAAACCTGAGCCCGAGTCTGATAGCGTGATCGAAGTCGAAGGAGAGCAAGCTGAGCATTTAGTTTGTGTCTTACGCTATAGCTTGGTTTCCCCTAGCGAGACCACTGAGCATGATTTACGGAGGAATGAAATTTTCCACACTACCGCGCGCATTCAGGGACACTTTTGTTTCATTGTCATTGATAGTGGTAGCATGGAAAACTTCGTTTCCCAACGTATGGTTGAGACGCTAGGACTCGAGACACACCCCTTGGAGCAGCCCTATCACTTATCTGGGGTTAATAGTCACCTGACTATGCATGTTACTCATCGATGTCTTGTGGAGTTCTCTATATGGGACGTGTATCAGGATTCTGTTATTTGTGATGTCGCACCAATCGATGTCTGTCATATCCTTTTAGGTAGAACATGGCAGTACGACAGACGTGTTATGCATGATGGTGTGAGGAACTCTCACTCCTTTGATCATCATGGGCGAAAGATTGTTCTTCCCCAGAAGAATAGTCTTGTCCCTCGGCTTCCTGGGAGGACTTCACCAGCAACTGCCTCGCCTTCCTTAGTTACCTCTACACCACTTCTATTTAGTGTTAAACTATTGCCTGGGCCCACGCTCTAGAAAGAAGCACTTGACTCCGGTGAGTCATTCATTTTAGATGTTCAGGAAGCGCCACTTCATATTGATTTTATATTCGTCGATCACACGTTTAGTTCGCCTCACTACTTTGTGAGTGTGGGCGAGCATTTTGGGTTTTTTCGTTTAATTTCCTATCTTTCTGGGCTTAGTCGTATTAGGAGAATCGAGACAATCTTTAGATTTTTTACTCCTAATAGGGACACCCGTTTTAATGTTTTTTTATGGAAGATATTAAATGTTATATTTGGGGTCATTTTAAAATTTTGTGACACTAGCGAGATTTCAGCAGGTGAAATCATGACAATAATTGATCTTGGTTTAGTAGACGCTTGTAAGTGTCTAGCAGGAGTGCGTATGACGCCATATGATTTAATAATTCCACATGTTGATCTTGCTTACTTCCTACTTTGTCTCTCACCTCGTTCTTTCGCCCCACCCTCTTCCCCACTTTGTGATGCTCCCATATTTGTTTCTCTGATTTTACTGGTCATTTACATATTATGCATAAAATTATGACTAACGGTTTGCGAGTAACTTTGGAAAACTATAACTCCATAGTTGATTTTATCACCGGGAGTTGTTTTTTTCCAATGGAGATTGGTTTCCTACATCTTTCAGGAAAGAGGGTGTACTTTCAGGTCATGTGTAGCAACGACCGGTCCTCCCCGGGTTCCATTATCTACCACAGCAGGGCAGTGACAGTGCAATTTCTCGGATCGACTTCTAGTCTTCTAGATGTTTTAGTGGCAAGTTTTATCATATTCTCAACGGGGTCGAGCTCTCTCAACCCCGGGAGAATTGATGCAACCCAAGATCACATCTTTATTTTATTTTATTTATAGTATTTTTGTTGCGCATGTCTTCGCGCATTTTATGTTTTAGTATTCACGCATATTGTATCGCGCATGTTACTCGTGCTCTTTCGTTCGACTTATTGGAGTGACCGACTAATAAAACCATAAATGAATAGGTTCGTCAAATTAGGAGTAGTGTTAAATTAAGCGAGCAAATGAATTAAAGTATTTGATATTATTAAAAGAAAAAGAAAAGTTATTTGCTTTGAAACCCCCACCTTAAATCCTTGATTTTCTAAAGGTTTATTAATCCTAAGCGTTACAGCCGGCCAACTCTTTTGAAACCCCCACCTTAATATTCCTATCAGTTATTACAAAATTAAAAGCCCATCTCTTTATTGCCTGCCCCCTTCCTATCGATACAGTAGCCTGGAAAGAAGAAGAAAGCGATGAGACCTTGATGTCTTTGTCGTTTTCCTCTACTCCAGCGCACCCTCTAGCCTGATTCGTCACTCCACGGCTCTCCACCGCCTCCCACAGCTTCGACGGCCTTCGACGAACTATCTCCAGACCTCCTTTGACGAGACTGAGCAACTTCTGATTTGTCGTGTCGGCGTCCTTCGCCAACCCGCCAATCCTCCCGATTCCCCTTCCGTCAACGTCGACGAGCCTTTCCGTTGGTAGATCAGTCTCCGGCGAGCCTCCCGGTGGCAGTCCAACCTCGGGCGTACCACTGCCGATCGCTCAATGTCTCGTTCCTCCACCTGAGCCTGCATCCCCTATTTCCCAGTCGAAGCACAACCTTCCTCTGTTTGGGGATTCGTTATACACAGGAAAAGACTTGGTATAACTCTCACTGAAACTCATGACTCCCTTATTGTCAGTACAATATTTATGCTTAGTATTTTTTGACCCGTAAAATCAGAGTTTGCTTGCTTAAGATAATACTACTCTTGTTTGTCGTTAATTTCAAAACCGTGCTTGATTTCTTTTCTTGCTAAAGCATGTGGAAGAATTAAACATATCATTGAATGCGAGTGAACATTAGACATTTATGCGTGATTGCTAATCCTCGATCGATTATTGCGTGATATTGCTCGTGAAATTCTTGCTTGCGTCGCAATCTCTTAAAAGATCGCATTTAATATTTAAAATATAATTCCGCAGAATTTAGTGTACATCAGAGAATCCTTTGAGTATCCAAATGCGCATCTTATTCATGTCCCAAGACCTCTGGGAGTCTGGGACCTCATTCAGCATGGTTACAAACAACCAACGTCCGCAACCCCTCTGAAACCATGGACAACTGAAGCTGCCATGCAATTCCGAGAAGACCAAAAAAGAGATGTCAAGACCCTCCTAAACATCATTCAAGGAATCAATAAATCAATCTTCTCCAAAATATCTTTTCGGCTACAAGCATTGTGGAGAGAATTCGACACAATGCAAATAAAGGAAGGTGAGCTAATCCAAACTTTCTTCTCCAAAATATCCATAATCATAAACCAACCAAATAAGGTGCCTCGATGAAACCATAGAAGATAGTAAAATTGTACCTAAAATACTCAGAAGTTTAACTCCAAAATTCGACGATGTGGTAGCATCCATAGAGCAAGCTAAAGATATCACAGCCCTGAGCGTGATAGAGCTCATTGGATCACTCCAAGCATACGAAGATAGGATAAGAAGGTCAGGTCTCCCATTGGAACAGGCCTTCCAGTCTAGTCAACATCAAAACTGAAAGAAGGAAGCCTGGAAAAGTGGGGGAGAAGAAAATCTGGAAACAGAACTTTAAAAACCAAAACCGAGAAAAATAAAACTGGCACAAAGAGACCTCATGTCATCTGTGCAAAAGAACGAATCATGAAGCAAAAAACTGCTTATATAAATGCAAGCGCTGCAAGAGACCAACTCACCTGGACAAGGATTGCTGGTTCAAAGAAGGAGGCAAACCTAAAGAAGAAGCCAAGTTCATTGAAACCGGCACAGACAGTCTTCTTCTCTTGCCACCAAAAGGAGCCCCAAACAGAAGAAATACGGTATCTTGACAGCGGATGTTCCAACCATATGACCAACAACCATGTCATCCCATTGAGCTCATTCATACTGACCTATGGGGACCTGCCTCCACCCCCTCATGGTCAGTGAAGAAATATTTTCTCCCCCTTGTACTGCAATTAGACCTGTGATGCTCTATGGTTCTGAGTGCTGGGCAGTGAATTGTGTACATGATCAAAAAACGGGAGTTGCGGAGATGAGAATGCTTAGGTGGATGTGTGGACACATAAGACTGGATAAAATTAGAAATGAATGTATCAGTTATAAGACATGAGTGATACCAATCGCAGAGAAGATGCGAGAAGCTCGACTAAGCTGGTTCAGACACGTGCAAAGGAGACTATTAGAGGCACCTGTTAGGCGTTGTGAGAGTTTAGTCACTAGGCATGTTAAACGGGGAAGGGGTAGACCAATAAAGACTTGGAATGAAACTATAAAGAAAGACAAGATGTACTTGGGCATTAGTGAGATTATGACTAAAGATAGGGCACAATGGCACAAAGGGTCCATATAGCTTACCCCACTATAAGTGGGATAAAGGCTTTAGTGTTATTTTTGTTGTAGATTATCTCACAAGGCTGATGTGGGACAAGAAGAGAAATATCTGTAAAACAAACCCCACAACAAAACGGCACGGTTGAGAGAAGAAACAGAACCACCATAGAGATGGTTAGATGTATATGTTAGGGCAAAGCTACTAGAGAGACTAAAGAAGAAGATCTAGAGAAAGAGAGGGAAGATTAGGGTTTGAGAGAGAGGGAAAAGACTAACCAAATACTTCTTGCATAACCCCAACAAGGGGGCTGCCCGGGTATATAAACACCCGGGCAAGGAGGGGGCCGGCCGGCCCCTCCAAGGAGGGCTGAACCCGTCCGGTTCAGCCCTCGGCCGGCCGGTTCACTGAGTGGGGGCTGAACCGGAAGGTTCAGCCCCGTTGCCCGTTGTTTAGCGCGCCTTTGTTCCTCCGTACGTAATGACGCCCCGTAAAGCGTAAAGGGGGCGTAACATTCCCCTCCCCATCAAGAACCAACTTGTCCCCAAGGTGGTAGTCGGGGTAGAGCTCCTTGAAGTCGAAGAAGTCCACCCATGAATTGTGTGCCGGCGACAGGTTCTTCCATTTGACCAAGAGCTCGGGCCGGTATTCCGCGCCCCGTTTCTTCCACTTGAGCATCACAATATCTTCAGGAAGCGGCCGCAGCTCACCTGCCGAAGTAACCTCAGGTAATAAAGTGTTAGGTTGGACATGTGGTCCGACCTTCCGCTTGAGCAACGAGACATAGAATGTAGGATGGATGCGCGAACCCTCCGGTAATGCCAGGGTATAAGCTACCGGTCCCACCCTGCTGACAACCTGAAAGGGACCGTAGTAGCGTGGGGACAACTTCTGGTTGCCTCGACGAGCAACGGACAATTGCCGGTACGGCTGGAGCTTGAGGAACACATCGTCACCAACAGCGAACACCCGCTCAGTGCGGTGCTTGTCCGCCTGAGTCTTCATGCGATCCTGGGCTAGACGGAGATTCTCCCGAAGTGTGACTAACATGCGATCCCGGTTCAGCAGAGCGCGATCCACGGCCGGAAGAGCGGTGCTCCCGGGCTCGTAGCTGCCCAAGGTAGGAGGAGGTCGTCCGTAAACCACCTCAAATGGTGTCATCCTGCTGGCGGAGTGGTATGCCGTGTTGTAACAGTACTCGGCCCAATGCAACCAGTCCGGCCAGCTCCGCGGTTCATCCATCACAAAGCAACGCAGATAAGTCTCGACCCCACGATTAAGCACCTCCGTCTGACCATCCGACTGCGGGTGATTGGCCGTGCTGAAGTGTAAGCGAGTGCCCTGCAGCCGGAACAGCTCCTTCCAGAACCCACTGACGAAGGTAGGGTCCCGATCCGAGATAATGGCGCGCGGGAGGCTATGCAAGCGAACGATCTCTCGAGCAAAGAGTGCGGCCACAGACTCCCCGGTGTACGGATGGCTGAGTGCCAGGAAATGGTCATACTTGGACAGTTTGTCCACCACCACTAGAATGACAGACTTCCCTTTAGACTTGGGCAGTCCATCAATGAAGTCCATGGACACTGTGTCCCAAATCTGCTGTGGAATCTCCAACGGAACAAGCAGCCCTGCCGGAGAAGAGGTCTCATATTTCTGCCGTTGGCAGATCTCACAGTGGCGAACGAACTGCTGAATGTCCCGTCGCATGCCTGTCCAAAAAACGTTTGCTCGTGCCCTCTGAAGGGTCCGGAGCACCCCCGCATGCCCTCCTGTAGGCGAAGAATGGAACTCATGCATCAACACGGTCTTCCAGGCTGACTCGGCGGGCACGACCACCCGGCCCCGATAGTAAAGCCGGCCATTACACAAGTGGTAGCCGGCTGCGACGGTCTCTCCCCGCTGTAAAGCCTCCACCAACGGACGCAGCATGTCGGATCGCCGGACCTCTTCCTGAATATCCTCCACAGAATCGACCAACGACCCCGAAATATGGGCGATAGCAGCCTCTGGAAGACGAGAGAGAGCATCGGCGACCACATTCTCCTTGCCACGGCGATACACAATCTCGTAGTCGTAACCGAGAAGCTTAGTTACCCACTTCTGTTGTAGCGGCGAGGAGACCCGTTGGTCCAGGAAATGCTTCAAACTCTGGTGATCCGTCCGGATCTTAAAGTGTCGGCCCAACAGATATGGCCGCCAGACAGCCACCGCGTGAATAATTGCCAACATCTCCTTCTCGTAGGCCGAGAGGCCCAAACTACGAGGGGCCAAGGCCTTGCTATAAAAGGCTATCAGCCGCCCTGCCTGCATCAAAACCGCCCCGATGCCGACACCTGAGGCGTCCGTCTCCAGAACGAACTCCTGTGTGAAATCCGGTAATGCCAAGACTGGCGTGGTGGTCATGGCACGTTTGAGGGCCTGAAATGCCTCCTCCGCCTCCTCACTCCAAGAAAAGGAGTCCTTCTGCAGTAGCTGGGTCAGTGGTCGAGCTATCTTTCCATAATCCTGGACAAACCGCCGGTAATACCCGGTGAGCCCCAAAAAACCCCGCAAGGCGCGAACTGTAACCGGTCGCGGCCAAGACTGCATACTCTGAATCTTCCGTGGGTCGGCCTTGACGCCCTGACCGGAAACCAAGTGGCCCAAATACTCCACCTCCTCCTGACCGAAGGAGCACTTGGAACGGTTGGCATAAAGGTTGTGCTGACGCAGTCTGGCAAGGACCTGCTCCACGTGGCCCACGTGGTCCTCCCAGTTCGCGTTGTAGATGAGTATATCATCGAAGAAAATCAACACAAATACCCGCAGAAAATCTCTGAACATCTCGTTCATATTGGCCTGGAACGTAGAGGGCCCGCCGGTCAGCCCATTGGCCATAACCAAGAACTCGTAGTGGCCGTCGTGTGTCCGGAAAGCCGTCTTGTGGATGTCCTCCTGTGCCATCAAGATCTGGTAATAGCCGGAGCGAAGATCCAGCTTGGTGAAACGCCGGGCCCCATGCAGCTCATCCAGCAACTCTTCGATATGGGGAATCGGGAAGTTATCCTTGACCGTAACGCCATTCAAGGCACGGTAGTCCACACAGAATCGCCAGGATCCGTCCTTCTTCTTGACCAGAATAATGGGAGCCGAGAAAGAGCTCGTACTTGGCCGAATGATACCGACCTCCAGCATCTCGCGGACACTGCGCTCGATTTCCGCCTTCTGAACGTGCGGGTAACGGTACAGACGAACATTTGTAGGCTCAGCACCCGCCTTGAGCGGGATACGGTGATCACGGAACCTCGTCGGAGGCAGAGTGCGTGGTTCCTGAAAAACATCAGCATAATCTGTCAGAAGTAACTGTAACTGAACCGGTACCTCCAAAGGTGTTGGCGCGCCGGTCGGGACCTCCCGAAGGACGGCCATCATTTGGCCGTCTCCGCTCAACCGCTGCATGCTGCGAAGAGAAACCTCCTTAATAGGAGATGACATGAGACCCTGCAAGCAAAACTGCCTGTCGCCATGCACAAACTCCATCGTCATGTGCTCCCAGTCGAAAGTCACCCGCTGCAACTGGCGCAACCACTGAACGCCCAGCACCATGTCGGAGCCCCGAATAGGCAACAGGTAGACGTCAGTCCGCCCCACATAGCCGTGTAGCCGCAGCTCCACGCCCTTCAGCACCCCTTCGCATCGAAGCTTGCTGCCATCCGCCACCATAACATGAAAGGCCGCCCCCTTGTCAACCACGTGCCCAACTCGCCGGGCCACGTCGGGATGTATGAAATTGTGGGTGCTCCCACTGTCCACTAGAATAGTAAACCTTCTCTTGGGCGACCCGGCCCGCCAGCCGCATAGTAAGCGGGGGAGTGCAACCCTCAAGAGCATGAAGAAAAACCCCGAACTCCGTCTCGTCCAAGTCCACCTCCAACTCCTCATCTTAAGCCGGCTCGTCGTCCCCATCCTGATGCAACATGAAGACTTGTATCTTCTGGCATTTATGGCCAGGTACAAACTTCTCATCGCAATTAAAGCAGAGTCCCTTCTCCTTACGAGCGGCCAACTCACCCCACGATAACCGAGTCACCGTCGGTTTGCTACCCGGAGGCTGCTCCCTTCGTGCTGCTGTGGTAGGAGCCAAAGGCGGTCTACTTGTGATGCGTGCTCGCTGCCTGTTGAACCGCTCCTCCTGGATGCGCGCCAAAGTAATGGCGTGGTTCAAGGACCGAGGCATGAGTGCCTGCACCTCGTCACGAATGTGCTCCTTGAGGCCAGAGATGAAACAGCTGTAGAGTGTCCTCTCCGGCCACTGAACCCGATTGGCCAGCTTTTCGAACTCAGTGCGATACTCCAGCACCGACCCTTTCTGACGAAGCTTCTGAAGGAGGGCCTCAAAGTTCTCGTACTCAAGTGGCCCAAATCTGGCCGTAAATCCATCCACAAACTCTCCCCAAGGCACGTACTCCCGTCCCCGTAGGAACCACTGCGTCCACTGGAAAACGTCCTCTTTCAAGTGGAAAGACGCTAACTGCACCCACTGTCCTTCAGGCACCTCTTGGTATTGGAAAAAAGTTCAGCTTTTTGAATCCATTCCAATGCGTCGCCGCCCTCGAACTCCGGAAAGTACATGCGAGTTAATCCGGGCGTCAAGCGTTGTCCCCCGTGACCTCCTTCCCGTCTTGCCGGCTCACCTTGCTCGAATCCGCCGTAGCCTTGATGCGGACCGTTTCCCCAAGGAGGAGGTTGCTGCTGCCCGGCCCATGCTTGGCCAAATCCGGCCATGCCCGGCGGCCCAAACCCACGGGGAGGAGGAAGAAGCCCCCCCTTTGGTATCCCGCTGGATCGGGAGGTCGCCGGAGTCCAGCCGGATCCTCCCAGCCTCGACGAAGCCCTGCCGGCTCCCCCCAGCCCTGCCGGCCCTGTCCCCGGGCCGCGCCGGGGTCGGCGAACCCCGCCGCTGCAGCTCCAGGCGGAATCAGCCCCGCCGGACCCCCAAAAACTGCTCCCGAGCCACCCCCTGCCATGCCATAGGCCGACGCACTTCCCTGCCAGCCCGTGCCAGGCGGAAACCCGCCGCCCCTTGCGCGATCGTCGTCCGCTAGTCGCGCGGAATCGGCCCCTTGCGCGATCGTCGCACGCCGCCGATCGTCTTCCGCGACCCGTGCGTCCGCAGCGCCCAAATCGGCGCCCGATCCCGCCGAATTCTCACTCACCGATGCCTTCCCTTTCAGCAAGGCCTTCAATTCCTCCATCCGAGCGTCGATCCGTCCTTCCATGGCCGCCATAGAGTCGGTAAGGCCAACCATGTTCTCCTCTAGGGCTTCCATCCGTGAGAACTCTTCTTTTTCTTGAATGTGAGTGGTCACCATGACGGAGGATATCCTCTGATACCAAATGTTAGGACAAAGCTACTAGAGAGACTAAAGAAGAAGGTCTAGAGAAAGAGAGGGAAGATTAGGGTTTGAGAGAGAGGGAAAAGACTAACCAAATACTTCTTGCATAACCCCAACAAGGGGGCTGCCCGGGTATATAAACACCCGGGCAAGGAGGGGGCCGGCCGGCCCCTCCAAGGAGGGCTGAACCCGTCCGGTTCAGCCCTCGGCCGGCCGGTTCACTGAGTGGGGGCTGAACCGGAAGGTTCAGCCCCGTTGTTTAGCGCGCCTTTGTTCCTCCGTACGTAATGACGCCCCGTAAAGCGTAAAGGGGGCGTAACAGTTAAACTATACAAAAACTACCAAAATAAATGGTTAGATGTATGTTAAACTATACAAAAACTACCAAAATAATTCTGAGCAGAAGCTGTCAACACAGCTGTGTACCCTACTAAACCGGGCTCCAACAAAAGCATTGAACCACTCCACACCTTATGAACATTGGCATCATCGGAAGCCTAAAGTTAATCATCTAAGGATGTTTGGTGGCATCACCTATTGCCTTATCCTGGGAGGTTCACACGACAAGCTGCAGCAAAAGGGAGAAAAGACAATTCTGGTAGGCTATAGTGTCGAATCTAAGGCCTACCGACTTTATAACCCAATCACTCAGAAGCTTATCACAAGGAGAGTCTTCATAATAGAAGAAGGAGAAGCGTGGGACCGGGAAAACAAAATGGATCAGAATCAAACATCCATTTTGGAGGTTGAAGAGCTAAGTAATCAACGGGAGTCTGATCACCATTCTCTACCGTCCAGTCCAAGGAAGCAAATCACTGTAAGTAATCCTCTAATCAAACCCCTGATTCAACATCTCAAAAAAGATACAGGACAATAGAAGAGAGCTACCAAAGTTGTAATATAGCCCTTATAGCCAAAGAGCCACACAATTTTATTGAATCCAGCAAAGAGAGGCAATGTCAAGAAGCTATGGATGTAGAAATTGAGATGATCAAGAAAATAAAACATGGGAGCTTGCCCAGAGGCCAACAAACAAATTTGTCATTGGCCTGAAGTGGCTCTACAAAACCAAACTAAATGAAGATGGATCAATCCAAAAGCACAAAGCTCAGCTGGTAGGCAAAGGCTATTCACAGATTCCTGGTCAAGATTACAATGAAACATTCTCCCCCGTAGCCAGAATGGAGACCATTCGTTGTCTCCTTGCCATAGCAGCTCAGAACAAACTTCCAGTGCATCAGCTAGACGTAAGACAGCGTATCTGAATGTGGAGTAAGAAGAAAAAGCATTCGTTGAGCAACCCGAGGGATACATTAATCCAAAAGAAAGGCATCATGTATACAAGCTACACAAGGCGCTCTATGGGCTAAAACAGACTCCGTGGGCAAAATCCATCAGTACTTAATCAACAATGGGTTTATTAAATCTCCAAATGAAGCCTTGCGATATATATCAGACAAGAACAGAATGGATACTTCATGATCCTGTCCCTCTACTACGTGGATGACCTGATTTTTTCAGGAACCAATCCAGGAAGCATTGCTCAATTTAAAAATAACATGAAGGAGGAGTTTGAAATGATGGATCTTGGCCTCATGAAAGCTTTCTTGGGCTTCAGGTAAATCAAACTCGTGGGAGCATCTTCATCAGTCAAGAAAGGTATGCCTTAAATCTACTGGAGAAATTTGGCATGCTGCAAAGCAATCCAACACCCACACCAATGATAACAAAGAAGAAATTGAGAAAGTAGAAGCAGAAACATATAGGAGCTTAATCAGATCATTGATGTATTTAACCAACACCCGACCAGACATAAAACACGCAGTAAGCGTCGCCTTAAGATTCATGTGTCATGTCTGAGCCCAACTAAGCTCACCTATCAGCAGTTAAAAGGATACTTCGTTGTGTGAAGGGGACGAGCAAATTTGGGCTTCTCTACTCCCATGAAAATACTAACACCCTTGAAACATTTTCAGATAGTGATTGAGGTGCTACGTTGATGACCGCAAGAGCACCAGCGGGCACATCCTATTCCTGGGGTCAAAAGTCACCACATGGACCTCTAGAAAACAAAAATAAACCGAATTCTCATCAACTGAGGCTGAATACATTGCCTTAGGGGAAGCCGTATGCGAAGTCGTGTGGATTCGAAGAATCCTAAAGGATATGGGACATCAAGAATCTATGCCTACCACAATCAATGTGGATAACACCTTAGCCATCGCCATTGCCAAAAACCCGGTGTTCTACAACAAGACTAAACACATCGAATTCAAGTATCACTACACTGGAGAGATAATCAATGAGAATGAAATACAACTATGCTATTACCCTACGGAAGATCAGGTCGTTGATGGCCACACAAAAGATTTGCCGATCGAAAAGTTCACCGCCCTAAGGAAGAAGATGGGAATTAGGGCATGCGGGGAATCAGTGATCCCCGCCTCTTGTTGAGAGGGGGTGTTCAAATAAAAGCAATCCTCGGATCCATGGACCAGCCGCTTCTAACACCTTGAACCCTGCAACAATTAAATCAATATAATTCAGTTGTTAATTAGAAGTTACTTAGTAATAATTAATGAAAAGAAGGATCTTGATAGGATTACGCTTCTCTATATAATGGTGTATTATGTATCCATGAAAATGAGCTGAATCAATAAATTTTATTCCCCATATCTATTTCTAAATTTGAATTCAGTCTAACAGGCTCTACATCTAGAGTCAAATTCTCTACTTTGTGTACAGGATGAACACCCGTATTCTTTATAACGTTAGGCTCAAAGAAATTTGACTCAGACTCTCTCATGATAGTATATGTACCCATTTATCTAACACTCACATTCAAAGTTGTCCCCAATGGGAACCTCTCAAATAATGTGCGAGTCATCACTCAATAACCTTCATTGATCATTCACTCTCTCATGTGATTACCCACGTAAGTTGTAAAATGTTCATTAATATAACTTTACGTCGGAGTATGACATGCAAATCATGCAACATATGTAAATCATGCAATATATGCAAATGATGAATGACAAACTCAACAAACTCACTAAATGCAGACTCTACGTAGCGGTGGATGTCCCTAAAGATGGGTGGTTTATCCGGTGGTACCTTCAGTGGGGTGTAGAAATACTCATCGAGTGTGTGATGAACGCAAATGATCACATGAGATGTTGGCACAAATATATGAGTGCATAACGTGCCAAATATCTCCCAGGGATGTGACTCATCAGGAGGCTCACTGGACGGTAGATAGAAAAATTCATCGTAGATGCGACGATCGCTTACATCCAAGACATTTGCACTATGACAAATGTTTCCTAGAAAAAAAGAACCATTAGGTGGCTTATTCAGGGGCTCATCAAAGAATTCAGTCGTAGCAGAATGATCCTTGAGATGATTGTCATCAATAATAATAGTATCCCCGAGAGCAGGAGAAACAACTGCTACAAAGTTAATACGATGCTCTCGACCCTCACTTGGGATATGACTCGCTACGACAATGTGGGGAAACTCAGATAAACATGCACGCAAGGGTGCGTCAATGATCGGAGCAATAACTAAGTCAACACAAATGGTAAGAGAAGGATACATCACAATAGGATCATCGGGTTGCTCATACTCACTCCCTTTTTAGGCCATAGGGTCTGAGTCAGGCTCAGGTGGCAGACAACTCATCCGACAATGTGTCTCACTGTAGTTAGAGAAATCAATATCCGATGCCACATCTTTTGTGTCTGACAGGACAAGAGTAAGCATAGTGGTGGCCTCATAATGAGAATGACTCATTGGGGAGGTCAAGTTGTGAATCCACTCGACTAGCTCTTGCGGATATCAAGAGCTGCTCATAATGAAGGGCGAGCTGGTATGTCTGCTCGAGAGGCTCTAAATAGTGATAGTTCAACACAATATGTATCTCAGATCGAAGTCCAGACCAAAATCAGGCAGTCATAGCTGGCTCCTATTGGATATCGCTCTGCACTACTAACTCATCAAATCGATCCCTATACTCAGTGATATACATTGATCCTCGTCGAAGGGTAAATAATTGCTCGAGCAGGCGACTCCGATACGATGCTGGCAAATATCTCTGATGCAACCTCTGTTTCATCTTTACCCAACTAGTGATGCAGTGAAGACGATCTCGCTCACGGGTTCTCTCAATGCTAGACCAATATGCTCTCGCTTGAACTAGAAGCATAAATTTCACAAATCTTATGCGACGCTCACTGAATAATTCAAATACTCAAGATAATGCTCTATGTTCACGATAACTAAAATACTCTAGTCTCGATGAACCATCAAACGCAGGGGACACACTACGAAACCTATACTCGAGATCGTTCTCAAAATGATGATTCTCGTAGTAATCATCCCTAGGATAATTGAGTTGTGTCGAAGGCTCGACACGGTCCGCACATGGGCCGGAATGGGGACGATGATAATCATCGTAATGATCATCTCTAGCATAATTGAATCGTGTCAAATGGTCGACACGATTTCTGGAAGTGGTGTGCTTCGAATGAGAATAATCATCGTAAAAATATGAAGATCTCTCAAGTGAAGCTCTACAGGGTCGAGTATAAACAGACTTGGATTTCTCAAAAGGTTAGGGGTAGGATGATAACACGCCATGAAGAAACCTATAGACTAAATGATTGCATATCAAAATAAAGCCCGAACCTGGGGCATTGATATTAATTTGACGCAGGATGAATCTACAGGTGACCGAAGGCAAATATCCAAACCTTAAATGCAATATACGTGAGCACGCGATGAATGCAATGGACATACGACAAACCTTAAAATGAAGATGCAGATGAATGCACACACGCAAACCGATGAACTTATGACAGCTAACTCTAAACTCTAATGAGATGCCCGTGAATGATTCTATCATACAATGATTTCCGACGCGCAATTAATTAAATAATATTAATTTAAAATCTTGCGCAAACATCACAATTGATCACAAATATCGCAATTTGAGTAAGCAGATAATCAAGTGAGCGTGCAATGAAATTAAGTACATGACGAATGAATAGTACATGTCTAAATAATGAGCCCAAACAAAACTAATGAGAACCAAATATTACTATCAATAAAGAATGCATTCGTACAATGTGAAATTTGAAAATAAGTGCGGAACTCACCAAGTAAAGGGTCGTCGATGAAGGTGCAGAAGTCTGGTTATTACATATGTGGTGTTAGTACTTCGGAGGAACAATATTCGTTGGACGAGGATGTCGAAGGAGGGTGGGTGGTTGTTTCATGGTTGGACAGGGACCAAAGGGTTTGATTTTTAGGTGGAGGTAGGGGGGGGGAGGTAGGGAGGATATTCCGCCAAGGATGATGGTGCGGGATGGATGGCTGTTGCAAGGAAGAAGGAGAAATGGCCGGCTGTTGTTGTAGGGGGTTCAGATGGTGCTAAGAAGGGAGGCGGTGGCTGCGACGTAGGTTCTAATGCGAAGCAGAGCCGGTGGAGGGCGTTGTAAGCTAGGCATGGCGACGGCGGCGTTGGAGGCAAGGGATGGTGGCGGCGGAGGTTGGGGAAAGCTATGTCCAAGGAGGAGCGACTGACAGCCTTGGCATTGATGTTGGAGGTCTAGAGAGGATCGCCGGAGGTCGTAAGAGTGGTAGAAGGTGGCGGACGGGGGCGTCAACATCCCTGGCCAGCAGCGTCACACCGCAGGTGGCTCTTGGCGTCGCGCCAAAAGCAAAGACCGAGCGACTCCTCTGGAAAAAAAACCTAATTTCTTAATCGTTCAAGTAGTCGGCTGCTAGCATCATATAAAACCGGGGGGGGGGGGGGGGGGGATTAGGTTAAATATATCTAGTAGAGACGACCATCCGACAAATAATTTAAGCTAACTCTCAAAATACAACTTAGAAAAATATGTAAAAATATAAAAGTTGAGCCGGTCGCGATTACTGTCTTCCGATCATCCAACAGACAATCCAAAATTTGTCAATCTCGCAAATATTTGAACTGGTGCACAATCGATCTCCATCACTAATGATATTTTTCATGTGATTCTCTTTTTCGCATTGTTCATACATCTAGATATGTCCGGAAGATGAAATTTGTGATTGATTAGATTTTGGAGCTTGTTTAATTATTAATAGATTTAATGTGTCACGTAGCTGTGAAGTTTTCATTCGTTGTAAGCAACTTCACACAATGTCTGCACCTCGCTTTGCTTCTTTGCCAACAAGCACCTTGTCCAAGTGATTTGATACTGAATTTTGGGGAGTGGAAGAACTCAAACCAATATCTGAATGGTGTTGACTGTTGAGAAGTCATGAATTTGAGTCTTCCAGATTGTGAGAAATTAGACCACAATGGGTGAATGAGCTCTATTTAAGTATTTATAGTTTTTTTAAGCGAGCATGATTTTGTTTTATTTTATAATAAAAAAATCACTTTTTTTATAAAAGCAGCAAATAAGGCAGTAATTTGCTGTCTTTACATGATAAAGACTTGAAGTGAACACTTAAAAGCCTGCTTTGCCAGGCGAGCCTATAAAAAACAAGTTAATTTACTGGGACCTCTGCTTTGTGTAATTACAAAAACCTCCTCTACTTTCTGAAATTACAAAAACCTCGTCTTTTAGTTTTCGACATTACAAGACACCACATCCTAGGTAACATACAGCACAAGTGCGCCCCTCCCTCCTAGATGGGAGGTTTATTGTACTAAGAGGTTAAACAACGCAAGCTCAGAGGGATGCTTGGGGAGTTCCTAAAACAGTATGGCTAAAATTGTGCTAAAATTGTAGGAAAAGAGGGATAATAATGTTCATCCAATAAAAAAATGGAGATCCATCTTATTATATGTTTAATGGAGTCACCATAAGTTTTACAGAACTTTTAAGTTGCAGTTCAAGCAAATGGTGAGGATTTGCTTTAACAATTTATTCTAGCAGTAAGCCATGATTCGCGGTCATCATTTGTGACTGTGATTGAATTGTCTTTTTCCTGCTTCAGATTCGTTCCTGCTAATTCGCCGGTTTGTTTCAATCATAGTCACAACTTCGTCCTGTTTGCTCTTTAAATTTTGGTGTTATTCATGCAACTTAATCTTTTCTCAAGCTCTTTAAAGATGCCTTGCACCAAAACTTAAGCATTGTCGTTTCTTTAGCAGAGAGGGGCAGCTCCGCCAAGCCAACAAATACCCGCAACAGAATCACCGGCGGCTAAAGAAGCTGCGGCACCAGAAGCTCCGCAGACCCAGCAGCCTAATCCTGCTGCAGGCATCCCAATCAAAAGGGTTAATCAAGAACCTATAAAAACCGGAGAGGTTCCTCCTGCAGTCCCAACTGCTTCCCAGACCCAGTCTGCATCAGGCAATTCTGCAAAACCAACCTCTTCAGAAACCACTTCTCGCCCCTCAATAAGCCGGGAAGCGCACCAGATTCCCGCCGCAGGCAATTCCGCCACTGCTGATCCTCAACCCATGGAGACGCCCGTGGAAGAGGCTGTGCGCATGACACGTGGAAGGTTGAGAAAGAGAGCTGCCATGAATGGCTCCAGGTCTCCTGCCTAGCGAGTTAGCCGGAGGAAAATCCGATGAGTTTTGAGCAATTGGTAGGGATGTGGTATAAAGTTGAGGGTCAGTGCTTGTTATGAATTTTAGTGGTAGCAGGAATGAGGGCAAGACAGACTGAGGGTGAGCACTGATCAAATGTGGCATGAGGAACTCTGGGTTGGGAATTTATTGCTTAATTTTTTTTCAGCAAACTTTTTTATTTGCTTGTTGGGTTTAAAATGCAATTTTCAATTCATTTTAATGGTGTATTTGTAATGACATTAGTTATAATCTTCTAGCATGCATACAATGATGATGGTTATATTGTATATTTGATGATTTTGTTTAATGAAATATAAGAATAGAATTTGCCTTTTTTTAATTTTTCTCTTTAGAACATGCCTATAAATCTTCGTACACGCCTCGTTGCGATTGTAAGAATGCGGAGAATTAAAATTCACTCGAGCGCTCGGACTACAAACACACAAGAAGAGGGATGGAGATCTTCTCCATTGGGGACCAAGAGGTCTATTTCATGGTCGAGATTGAATCTCACTTATGCCAGGGTGTAAAATATTGTATTTATTGGAAAAAAAAACTGAGATTATTTAAAGAAACAATCAGGGTTGTAAGATGCCATGTGCCTCCAAATGATGAGGATTCGAGTTCCAAGAAGAGTGGAGGCAATGGAATACACTATTGTAGTCGCTGAAACAGCGGATTCGCCTGCTACATTACAATATCTTGCTTCTTACACGGGAGCGGCTCTGGCTGAATATTTTATGTTGTGAATGACATACTTCAATTATTTTTGATGATTTCTGCCTATTCGAATAAGATCCTCAAAATGCTGTTTTATGTTTGATTCCAATCGCATGGACGCAGTTGAGCTCAAATTATTTATTTATTTATTTATTTATTTACATCTTCTACGGCTTCATCTTCAACAGCTACCACCTACCCAGACACTCCCTTAATCTAAAAATAAAATAAATTCAACTTTAGTTCTCAACACTGTTGTGGTCAACTTGACCTTCAAATCTTTAGGAGGAACCGCCTAGGAGTCGACGGTTCATAATCACCGTGTTCACGACCGCTACCGCCGTGTCAAATGGAGCTGTAATATATGAGTTAAATGGACAAGTAATCACATAATAGAGTTATCCCAATAAATTGAAGAGAAAAGAGGTAAGAATGAAGATGAAAAGTAGTAAAGCTAGTGTTGATTAATATGAACTCGATAAAAAAAAGATTATCAAATTAGTAGTAAAAATATATTTATTAAGAAAATAATAATAATAACTATAAATTGATAAAATAGGAGAGAGAGAGTAAACGAAACATGCGGGATCACATTGAGAAGCGATCACAAGAGTGGAAGGTGAGTTGAGACGGCATGTGAGAGCTCGATTAGCAGGCTCAAGAAAAAACTCGACTCAAGTGGAGGAAGCTCACTTTCTGTAATCACCTATGTTCTTGATCAAGTAAAAAATGGACTGCTGCTGCCCATGGACGTAGGCACGTAGCCCATCTTAGAGTGAACTATGTAAATCTGTGTCTTCTGTGTTTTTCATTTTTTGTTTGTGTGATCACTCTACTATCGTTTTTGTAACACTCAAAGTGCTCAATCTCTTTTGCGAGCCGAGCTAGAGCTGATCTGTCTCTGTTCATCTGCTCGCGAGCTTCGATTTTTATGATATTTTTTTTATAAAAAAACAACAAATATATAGGAAATTCGGTTGAGCTCTAGACATAGAACACGAGCTCTTCCTCCTAAGCGTTGACGGTCAGACGACATCCTGCTGTACAAAGGAAGCCAACGGTCAGATCTGTGAAGCATTATCATTTAATAAAAAAAAAATACAACCGCATGCGTGCATTCCCATGTGTTCGGAAGCAGCGGAACTAGAGGAGCAAGAATACTTTAATACGTGTAGCTTTTCGTGATTTAGGCGCCGGACTGTATTTTGTCAATTAACTACAGTTGTATCGAAAATACAGTTTCAAAAAATTGTGTTTTCAGGTCTTTTTTTTTGGCAAAAATATAAATGTACTTAACCGTAACAAAAACATCTTTTCTACGGTAATATTCTTACAACTTTTATTCAAAACACATGCATATAAGAACTTAAAATGATCGTAAAACCTAACTTGGTGCAGTTAAACCTGAATTTATTTAGAACATTTGTACATTGAACGTTCAATTTTTTTCCTAGAGGAGCAGTTAAACCTAACTTTGAGGGAGTGGTTTGAGGGGAGCAAATATTAATTCATATTACCCACTCCAGCTTTGATTCAGATTAAAATAATATGTCTACTCAAGCTTTGAGACCGTGCTTTATATTTAATTTGCATGAAATTTCTTTGTTGCATGTATTATGGAAATGAGAGCAGAGCGATCAGTGAAATAGAGATTGAAATCACCGGAGACATAAATTTACGTTGTTCATCTCAAGATGAGCTCACGTTTACCGACAACAGCAGTCTATTTTTCACCAGATCAGGAACGGGGGCGGTTACCAAAAGTAGGCGGATTCTAGAACAACAATGGGTTTATATAGCATTCCGTACATTTACAAAATACCCCAGAGAAAGTAACACTCGTCTTTGGGCTACGATTCGAGGCTATAAATACATTTTTTTTCTTAACAAAAACTAGTTTTGCATTGGACCATTTTTTGTAGGATATCTTTGGCTATATAGCTATCATCATAATCAAGACGCAAGACGTTAGGTTTATCGCCCGACATTTGTCGATCAACTGTTGCTAAAAAGCGATGCCAAAAAGATTTACAAGTCTCAATTATATATTCCAATACAACTTTCAAGTTTCTTTCGCTCGCTCTCTCCTTCTTCCTCATTAGGCCCCGACAAGCCTCATTTATATTTGTCGAAAATGTTACACTCTAACATCATCTTGTAGTATGTGTAGAATTATTCCATAGTTAAAAAAAAAATTCTCTTATGCCATGAAATAAAGTGCTTATATAATAAAGGCTTAATGCATGGTTGCTAGGGAATGCAATAAATAAATAAAATTGCAACATATTTCAATACAATAGCTAAACCACCATATATATTATATAGCATCACCAATTATTTATACATCCAAATAGTTTTGGAAAACCACATGCATCCACTCACCAACTCATAGATTATTACAACTACTCTCTATGCTTTCACATATTATTATTTTATTTAATGAACTTTCCACCTATTATTTTATTTATTAATTGGAAGTTTTCTTAATATTTTTATTTTTACTCAGCATGTAATTAGGTATATGTTATTCACCCACCCTTTGGTTTATTTTACTTAAATCCCATTTTACTTAAGTAATTTGAATTTCAACAATTTTTATTTTAATTAGTTTTTTTTAATGTTTTGGTATACTAATAAGGTGTGAATTATGGAATTGGTTAGTCACTTTAGGAAATTATGTAGTTTAGTTGCAAAATTAGACTTCATGTTTGTAGAAATTAAGGCTGGTGTGGGGTTTATAATTAGAGTGAGATATTCCAACTTTTGTGCTACATTTTCAGGTGCTAATCCTGAATTGAACATATTGCCTTAGATTTTGTAGAGAAATATGGTTGTCGTGGCGCCCGCCTGCTTGTCTGATATGCGAGAGAAAGATTGTCGGCTTAGCTAGTCATCCCGGGTCATTTATGGAAGCTAGACACTACAACAAAGTAGGAGTACGACGGTGTTTATTTGCGATGCTTTTAAAAACGCCTCTGTAGATTTTATATTAGGTATGGAATTGCTCGCGCTTTTTATTAAAAATCGCTGTCTAAACTTAATTTTTTTTTATTTATTTTTGCGCAAACCGTGCGTGCATAGTTTTCCCTTGGGCTGCTAAGTTCTCGCTGGATGTTGAGCTATATTCTCAACAAATCATCTAACTTTATAATCTTTAATTGGTCTATATATAATACATGCATGAATTTCCTTTTTTAGGAAGATGACATAAAAATGGGTGGCTTTTAATACTATGTTATATATATATATATATATATGCATCCAACTCAAAGTTACATGATTTAGGATGAATGGGGTGTGATTAGAATCTATATAAAGTGCACAAGTCAATATGTTAGATGTCAAATATCGTACATGTGATAATTATACACTGCAATGCCAGGGAACTCCTATAATTTTAGAGAGTTGATATTAGTAGTTCGAAACTGGCTATTGACAGTCCATCACTATTCGTAGTTCATAAATTTTATATGTTGTCTAAAATTATATTTGCACCTCACTCTCATCCCGAATAAGCGAAACACTTTGCTGATTTGTTAAGCACTAGAAGCATAGAGAAACATCTTAAAGACTCTAAAACAATTTAAATACCTATCAGGAAAAAAGTTAGATGACAAATTAACTCTAAAACAAGTTAAGTGACATGCAAACTTTCCTCTAACCGGAAAACAACTGACTAATTTTTTGGGATTTTTGCAGGATAATTTTCTTCTTTTTTGGAGAAGGTGAATCTAAGAGGGGGAAAGACGATGCGACGACCGATAGAAGCGAAACACTCGCGACCGATAGAACTACATCTAGGGTTTAGGCAACGGAAGGAGAGAGATTAAGAGGAGGAGGTTATTCGATGAGGTGCGATTATCGAGAATTGGACTGCGAATATAATGAGATTTTTTACAATTTTTTGAGCTGCAAACAGCAAAATCAATTGATTTTAGATTGTTGAATGCAATTTTAGGGGGGTTTTTGCGTGTATCAAATGTCGGAAGAGATAACATAATTAGGGTAGCGATCGACCAGCTAATAACAACACATTGAATAATTAGGTGGAGTTAATTAATATGAAACATAATGCATTATATTAATTTATTAGAATGGCTCGAACGATAAGATCACGAACTCGATCGACAAACCCGATTCACAAGATCAGAACCAAACCATTCTATCTATAATTTAGAACCCTCAAGTTTAGCCTGGATGCATGGCTAGCTATATATATATATATGCATATATATGTGTATATATATATATGTGTGTATATATGTATATATATATACTTTTTTTCCCTTTAATGTTCTCATCTTCTCTTTTTCTTTCTGGAAGTAAAAAAAGAAAAAAGAATCAAGCAATTATGATTATGCTTTCTGCTTGTTTTGTTATGGAAGTGTTGCTTGGCTTTTGTGCTTTTTCATCTTCCCAGTCTCGGAATCTCACCCTCCCCCCTCACAAAAAAAGCGAAAAGTTTGGGACGGCCATCCGGGCGGAAATTTTTTCCGTCCGGGGGATCTCCTAGGAGATCATTCGATATCCTACGACGCTGGCTTCCACTCTCTCCGGCCCTACGCGTTAAAATTGTATGTCACACGTCCCCTGCTGATTGGTCGCCGATGAGAATTTGAAAACGGAGTTCGGTTGCAAGGCTTAATTACAATACATGATGCAAAACAAAAAGATTTTTTACCCCGAAAATAGAATTACGACCTTCCGCGTGTTTGAGTATTGTACAGCAAGCGAACATCCCCTCGTCCAATCCGGCACAAGCTAGCCAACGCGTGGAAACTCTCTGGACGTCTTAGAATCCGAGGATTTTTAAGTTTGCTTTCTGGCTTTTTTTTCACACACTTAGGTACTCTAGCTAGTATTAGATGATGATTTTGTTGGCCTTGGTGGTCAGTTAATTTTGTATAATTGAATAATTATTTCAATTTCAATAAAGAAGTATAGCCTTTATTGGAATAATTATTTTTTCATTAGACTGTTTCGTCCAATGGATTGATATCTTTTTTTATTGTGGTTGATTGAGTACATATCTATACAATCCATATTCGTAGATGATGGGCTCGGCTTAATTATGGACCTACGACAACAGGAAGTTGATCGTGGAATTGGAAGAGCGTCACCCAAGAAGATTAGAAGGCAGTCATGGGGCGAGGCCTCTCTTGATCTCCCCTTAGGTGAGATCCCTCTTGAGATCGCCCATAGGTGAGGAGAGGACGCCCATAGATGAGTCCCTTGGTACAGCTCGTTAGATGGGCTCGCGGGAACGGTCCCAGACTGACGATGCCCTTCCTAGACTGTCTCAATCACCTCACCAAGATCCTACAACATGGTAAACGGGTCAGGTATTTTGCGGGGGAAGCTAGGCCAGACCCTCCCCCATTCCGGATTGTCTATAAATAGGACCACGGGCACAAGAAAAATGCATGTTAACCCCTCCCCTCCGCCAGTCTGGATTGTCTATAAATAGAACCTCTGGGCACAAGAAAAAAACACGTTAACCCCTCCCCTCCCCCAAAAGTTCCCATTTACCAAGCCTGTGTAGTCCTTGTGCCTAGCTCAGCTTTGGCTTTTGGAGGGAAAGTTCATTTAAACTTACCGATGTGTGTCGAGACCTCCTCGCTATAATACGTGAGTCTTAATTGCATGCAATCAAGCTTCCAACCCACTCTCTATTGAAACTCGGATACCGGTTCAACTGAGTTCGAGACTTGGGGAGCAGTTTGAGTTACTTCTCTCTTCGTTAGATCCAAAAAATTAAGTATTTTGAGCCTAGAACTAGCTCTCACTATTTGGTGGATGAATGTCTATGAACATACCCATAGGCTGCAGCGAGGAGATCCCGCCACTAACCCGAAAGCTTTGTATCACTTCCCCTCCCAAAAACAGGAGCTAAGCCCTCACCTCAGATACCACGGAAAAGAACGAAAGAAAGCTCTGGCTCTCAATGGGGGTGGATCTGTGTTGATCTGAGGGATAGTGAGTTCTATTTATAGGCAACTCCTTATGAGGGCAAAATAGTCCTATTGACATGCGGGTAGCGGCCTCCGCCTTAACCAAACTAATATCCGCAGACCCAAGTAGTCTGCGAACAACTCCTCACGCCTTTTCGAAAATACTAATTGAAGTACTTGTTAGTCTGCGGGTAGAGAGGGAGGGTTCATGAGTCGGGTCGATCCGAGCTCGCCTCGCCCTATCCTGGGGCGAGTTCGGCTGAGGCGGCCAGACTCGCGCCAATTCGCCTTGAGGTGACTTTGGTGTCCAGACTCGCCCCGCCTTACCCTGGAACGAGTTGTCCAGACTCTCCTCGCCTTACCCTGGAGTGAGTTTGATCGGTCTTGGGCCCTACTCGCCTAATACGGGTTGTTCACTCTCTCCCTCTTACCATCAGATCCATGGAGTTAAACCGCAGGGTTAGTAACCTCAGGCTACCCCTTAGGTACAAACTTTAGAGAACCGGTTTCCTGGTTCCAACAATATTCTCAGTAAAATCACCAAATTGACCTTAATGATCTAATTATACTTTTGGCAAGAGCATAAGTGCTTAATTGTATGCAAGAGCTTAGGAGTTCAAATGGCTGTGTTGGGATCTATTGAGTCAACTTAAGTCATGCTAAGGCATTCAGGGCACCCTAAACCCTAATTAAGACAATGTGTGGGGCAATTGGGATCTTTGAATTTAAAATTGATTTTTTTATTGCTTTCGATATTTATGCTGATAAATAAATCAAAATCTATGGTAATTTATGAAGACTAATAAAGTAGTATAGTATAATTATACCTAAGAAAAGTATTATTTTATATTATATCTATACTGTATTAAAAAGAAAAAAAAATACCATTGATTAAACATTTACTTTTTAATTTTACTCATTTTTATTTAAAAAAAATTCATTTAAAAAAATATTTTTTTAAAATGTACTCTCATATAGTCAAAGTCCTCTACCACAATAAAAATGTATTCTCTCCGCCGCTCTTAACTCCCGTGCACACCGCAAAATGAGCGATGAGAGGAGTATAATCCTAGAGGGTTTGCGAGCGATTGGAGCGCCGCCGCTTCTAGACAATATCGTGGCCGGGAGTATGTCGTGCGGAGCACGAACCGTTCACTACAACAGCTGAGATACTGTCGCGATTGATCGTAGGGGCAGCATAAATATCAACTACAGCTTGTCGGTGGGTGTACTTTCACTAAGATTGATCCCTTAGGAGTCCCCCACCGTCCCCCTGTTTTACTAATAAAGCAGAGCAGAGCTTTTTTCCTCGACAAAACAGAGCTACTACCAATTAGCGCTGGTTAAGAGAAACAGAAGACAATGCTTCAGAATTTCCCTCCCATCCACCTCCTCCTCTCCCTCCTCCTCATGTCCCTCACCTCCTTCCTCCACCACTCCGCCGCCGCCGGCGAACACCACCATAGAAAGGCAAAGCAGCACCACCACCACCAACCCCTCACTCTCTCCTCATGGGAGCACCTCAAGGCCCTTCTCAGCTGCAAGAGCTCCGCGCCTACGCAAGTCCAAGACCCCTCCTCCTCTTCAGCCACCGCCGCCGCCAGAAAAAACTCCAAGCTCCGCCGGTCTAGTTGGACGCCGTCGATCTGCGACGTTGTCCACGTCAGAACGCGAGTGTTCCACCGCTCAGATCAGGTAACCGGCACTGGGCCCCTCTCCTGCTCCTCAGCTATGGGAGAGACCTACCCATTCCGCCGCAGGCCGTCGGATTCTGGGGCTCCGAGGGGCGGCGCGCAGCTCATGCGGTTCTCCGGCTGCTACGAGTGCCACGCGGTGGAGGCGGAGCCGTCTTCGAGGTTTGTTAGTTGATTAATTATTATTTTAATTAATTAATATTAATGCTGGGATTAGTTACTTGTTCCCGGCTCTCAAAAGAGATTATGAAAGGTGATTAGATGGGTGAACTGATAATAATTATTAAAGGAGATACCCGCGGCCGACTCTATGCGCGTGCCCGCAGTGCGGGGAGGTGTTCACCAAGACCGATAGCCTGGAGCTCCATCAAACTCTTCGCCACGCGGGTAACTTTGAAATTCTTTTTTGCGCTTTTTTTTACGAGTATTTTTTGTGCACATGTTGGCTCTCAAACGGTAGATCCCGTGCAACCTATGGTATATCTAATATAATTAGAGCAATATTATTGGCAGATCATTGTTAATGACAGATCAAAATAAAAACACAAAGAGATCTCTGAACCTGTAAAGATGGTCTGCCGATAATCATTTTTTGAATAGCGAGGGCTGTCAATAGCCACATGTGATCTGTCATTAAATTTTTCCTATAATAATAACCATATCCATCCATATTTGTTCGAAAATTTTATCCATTTACTTATATATTGAGGCTCCGTTTGGCACAGCGGCGGTGATCGGGAGCGCGGTGGTTATTAACTGTTGTTTGTGAAATTCTATTCATTTTTAAGTTCAAAATTAGTTTTTTTTGGTGGCGGTCATAATCATTGTCTTGCCAAACATGCATTCTATCCAAACTTACCGGAGCAATAAAAAAAACCCATGCCAAACTAAGCTTGAATGTCCACACAAAAAATTTAATTTCAAGGCGATGTAGATAAATAAATTATATAATAAAATCAATGTCACATTATTAAAACCAATGAAGCAAATTATTATTTTTTGGTAAGTAATGGAGCTAATTTTCATGCATCTCTAATATATTTTTCTATAAATTCATAAAATATAAATTTATTTATTTATTAACCGTAAAAGTTTAAGTAGATTTTTTTTTGGAGGGAAAAGATTTTGTGAACGCTGCTCGGTCCCGGAGGAAGGAGCGCGGGTAGCGATCTCGCCGTCCGATTGGACTTCAAAAATTATGTGATGTTTCTTTGTTTTTGTTTTTATATTTGAGTGAGATCACCGATATTGAATACGAGAGATCAACGGCTTGAATTTCACCCGCTCAAAAGGACTGCCCGCACGCAATTGTTATTGGATGCAAGGGCTGAATATAACATCATTAAAAACAAATTAATAAAATAAAAGGTAAATGAAAAAAAATTTGTATCTGTACTCACGCCTCACGGGTGAAATTATATATGAAATTATTATTTTTGTTGTTACGTGGCAGTGTCGGAGCTTGGCCCTGAGGACTCCGGTCGGCATATCGTGGAAATAATCTTCAAGTCCAGCTGGCAAAAGAAGGACCGTCCGATCTGCAAGATCGACCGCATCCTTAAAGTCCACAACACCCCCCGCACCATTGCCCGCTTCGAAGATTACCGCGCCGCCGTCAAGTCCCGCGCGGCGGCGGCAGCAGCCGCCCTCCGAAACCCTTCCACCGCCGGCCATAATCCCCGCTGCTCGGTCGATGGAAACGAGCTCCTCCGCTTCCACTCCGCCTCCCTTTCCTGCCAACTCGGAGCCGCCGGCTCCAACTCCCTTTGCCCGGCCGCCTCCTCCTCAGCGGCCTCTGCGGCCGAAGGATCCGCCTGCGGCGTTTGCGCCATCATCCGGCATGGTTTCCGGCGGCCGTACCACCCACGTGGCGTCCTTACCACCGTCAGCAGTGGCCGGGCCCATGACCACAGCTTTCCTCCGGCTTCAGCTGGCTGTGCTAGCGGAAGGGCCATGCTGGTTTGTCGTGTTATAGCCGGCCGTATCTGCGCAACTGATGACCACCAGGGCGGAGGCGGCGGCTACGACTCGGTGGGGGCGGCGGGCACGAATCTTGAAGAGCTGTTCGTGGCAAATCCGAGAGCTATTCTCCCCTGTTTCGTCGTCATCTACCGTGCACAGGATTGACCACTAAATTTGGGGGTACTATCTTTGTTATATTATTCTAAAATGATGCTTATATTAACACCACTTCTCTCACTATCTACAGTGGTGGAGCTTTTTAATATATTAGGCTTTTAAAATTTTAGGGAGTTGTTATTCGCAGATATTTTGTAATCGTTATATAGATTAAGAGAGTAACTATAACTATTTTAATCTTCCCAAACAAACCCTAACTATCTAAATCTTCCCAAACAAGCCGAAATCGCATGAACAACGAAGAAATCGTCTTTCTTCCTCAACTCGGTCTCTATCTGTGCATTTATTTTATGAATCACGGTCCGTGCACACATTGAAAGTGCTTAAAAGATCGTTAGAGATGTTCCTTCGTTGTCCGGCGTTGCTTAGGAGAACAAAGGTATTGAATGCTCAAATTTAAAATTGGTGTGCGGATAACAATTCGTTAACTCAAATAAAATGAGAAAAAATGGGCCTGCGGATAGACATTTATGTTCTGCGAATAGCAATTCTCAAATTTTATTATACACTAACTTGTTCGACCAAAAAACTTTTAATCTAATGCACTATATATAATGAGCTCTTTGTACTAAGAAGATCATCCCTCCCCGCATCCAAATAAATCAGGATCCTCTCCTTCATTCCTGACGAAATGGAGGGGATTCATTTCACGGTCCAGATGGATTGCTTTTTGATCGGACGAGTTCACTATTTCCCAACGTTTTATAATTTTTTTAATAAAAAAAAATCTCCACCACTAGATATCTATTACCCCTATCTTGTCCATTGGATGGTGAAATGGATCCGTATCCCATCCAAGTCGGGTGCAATTATCTTGAAATTACTTCCAAACTATTATTTACACTTCTAATTAAAAAGAAAAATTTGACTTCTACTTTTGGAAATTTCTGAACCAGAGTCACTCCCAAAAGATTTCACCCTCCAGCTGGTCCTCAAGGCCTGCTACAAGGCACAAGCTAGTTGCGGCCGATCGAGGAAAGGACTGCCCTTGGCGAGGAATCTCGAGCGACACCGAGCTGCTGTGCGAAGGGAAATGACAGCGAAATCGAGCTCAAACTGGTCGTATATATGACCCTGCACCGGAAACAACGACCGAGTCGAGGAAAACCCGAGGCGAAATAGCCACTAGTCAGAGATTGTCTCAAGATGGTTGCGCTGCTTTGGTGAAGGAATGAGCACATTATTCCCAATTGAATTTTTTTTACTGTGATCTTGTGATTCTCAAAAATTATTCAAATGACTGTAATTCATTTAGTTATTTTTGGGCAATTTAAAATTAATTTAATATATAAGCATCAAAATTAAATATAAAGTAAATATTATTTTTATTTAAAGCATCATATCACTCTTTTTTCATGTTTTTTTAAGGTGATTGTTATCCGCACTACAGTTTTGTCTATCCGCACTTCTTTTGAATGAGTTATTACACGCCTTTTTGAAATACGTCTTGTACATGCATTTTTAGGAAAAATGTTCAACACGAAAGTTGTAGATCTCAATCTTGAAGACGACCCGATGCCGTCCATAGATGCACCAAGATGCGCTGGCAATTGTTTTAATTAAGAGTAATGTTATGGACACACCAATAATGGCTATGTACAGCCAACGGCTATGTACAACCCAATATCGCTATGTACAACCCAATATCGCTATGTACACACCAATTGTTATTTGATTACCAACTCTTCAAAAAGATGTTATTTCAACATCCAATAAATTTTAAAACACATTAGTTGTAAAAATTAACATATGAAGTTAGTTGCACTAACTATTGTAGCCCAAAAATAACATATCAAGTCCGTTACAAAAATATTTGTGTTCAAAACTAACATATCAAGTTAAATTTTTTGTCATAATCATTTGCAATAAATTCTAATACTATTTCTTTCATAGATTTATGCTGCATCCTCCATCCTGCATAACATAAAAAAAATTAATGTAAATATTATATTAGATACAGTATGAGTAAAAGAAGTGAAAATATTAGTTTTTACCTATATGTAGTAAAGTCATGTTATAGAGTCGATCATCAAAGAAACCTTAGAGTCCAATAATCTGCACAAGATACATTAGAAAAAAAATTAGTGATCATGTTATTCACGGGTATTGCTTATGTCTATTAATTAAAAAACAAGTATACCTCATTTTCAAGGATCCGCCAAATTAATTGTTTCTTCCACTTTTATCATAACATCATCTTCTCTAATTCTTGGAATGTATGTCAAGTCCCACTCTTCCGCAATGGTAGCATGATACCGAGTCCATGTAGTGATTATTGGAGGTAGGGGACAATCCTCCCGCATCAACAGTTGAATGAAGTGGTGGCTGTTCACAAATCCAATAAATATAGTTTTTCGGCTCGGCGAAGGGGATGAGTGCAAAGGCAAAAATGTGAACGATTGAATCTTCGAGTGTTGAACAACCGCCACATTATAACAAGAAGCAATCACTAATTCCATGTCCGGCATTGTCATCCACTTGTCTAGCGGAGCCGTTTCAGCAGTGCAATCCAAAGATGAAAGTAGTTCTGCTTGTTTAGAGCTACTTTTCCTTAAATTCTGCTTTTCCTTAACGTTTAGAGCTACTTTTAGTTTTAGAGCTACTTTTTCTTAAATTCTGCTTCACCCTTTTTAAATGGACACGAGGGGAACCCGATCTATCACAACCTAGATAAACTCTAGGCTTAGGTCTTCCAACAACTTCATCTGCTCTTTGAACTACAACCACAAAACCCAACCCTTTGGCAACATTGCAAGCCCATTCGATCAAATCCTCTTTACTGGGGAATGTGATACCAGTAGCGAAATGCATGCCAACATTCACTTCACTGCCTTTACTTGAGTCACTCAATACCAATAATTTGTGTTCTTGAGTCATCTAACCCTTACGATAGAATAAGAGTATAAAAAGATTTAATTATACGGAAAACTAATTGAACACAATATTATTCATTGAGAACCCAAACAAGAAAACTAAATTGTTTTGATATTATACCTTCAAAGGATTGCAACCGGGAGAAATTTGGAAGAATCTGAAAATCTGAAGTTAGCCTGAAGTTATTTTGATATCATTCTTTGACCATTATCACCAATGCAAGCTAGAAAAAAACAAATTTAAGGGTGAAAAAAATGAAAAATGGAAGAATATTTCTGCAGCACCAGGGCAATGGAGAAGAGGGGAATGGAGATCGAGAAGAGGGCTTTCGTACCTGGACTAGGTCGCGAACTCGGGGAGGAAGAAGGTGCTCCTTTCCTGGTCGGGGAAGTCCCTGTTCGCGGCTAGGTCGTGGCGAAGGGGGCGGCCGGCGGTGCTAAGCCGAGTGGAAGGAGGCTGGCGAAGAGGGGTGCCGGCGGTGCTAAGCAAAAACGGCGAACTGCGCCGGAGAAGACGGGTTCCGACGGCGTTCGTAGGGCACCTGCGCGGCTAGGGCAAAAGCGCGGATTTCGTCGGGTCGGGGAGAAGGGCTGTACGCAGCGGATAGATGAAAAAAGAATTTGAAACTTTTTTATTTCATTTCTATGGGTGTACATAGCCATTATTGGTGTGTCCTTAACACCACTCCTAATTAATTACGCACATATTTCAATCAGGGCGGCAATACGTCTTGTGATGCGCTGCTTCGTTGGGATATATCCCTTCCGCCCAGTCGCGGGTGGGATGGTGTGCGACTATGTGCTGGTTCAATGAGCCGCTTGGAGATGGGTCTCCTTTCGCGTATTCTGCTACACTATCTATCAGTTTTGGAGGCAGTTTTGGAGGGCTCGTAATGCTAAACTCCAGAACCGCGACTTTGTTATATACCCCGGTTGTTATGGCGCCTACTGTGCTTGGAAATATGACCCGTGCTAATTCTTATTCTTATCCAATCTCGGAACACCGGAGTACCAACCAGACATGTCGGGTGTCCTCTCTTTACCTTTGGACGGGCCGGGGCCGTGAGCCCCAACGACGCAGCCGGTTTGGGTGTTGTTGTCCGAAACGACAAAGGGGAGGTGCTATGTGCGGCTGGCAAGGATCTTTCCCATTGGGACCCTGGGGGCGTGGAACTTGCGGCTTTTCTTGCCATCAAGCAATTAGTGTCGCCTTCTCTTCCTTATGTGCGCGGGGTCATCATTCAAGATTTCTGGCACTTTATTGCACTCCATAACTGAATTTTCAAGGGTATTTAGGTCCGGGCAGCAGTAGAAATTTAACATTTTTGATGTGCAAATATAAATTTGACAAAATTCGGTGCAGTGTGCAATAAACATTTAGCATTTTTACTGATGCCCGGACCTAAATACCCTTTAAAAATTCAGCAATGGGAGTGCAAAATGCCAGAAATCTTGAATTGGAGTTGCAAAAATGTCAATTTTAACAGAGACCGCCATATATTTTCATCTTTAGCAAAAAGTTATTGATGCTATTTTTACACCTAATTCACTAATAATTGATAGCGTACAAATTCTATGTGCGGTGAAAATTTTGACATTTTTTAAGAATGTGTCTTGAGTTTTGATGAAGTTTGGGAAGTTTAAATTTATGCTGGGGATTTAAAGTAGACAGAGATATATTACTACTTAAGTGGATAAATATATATATACATATATAGACAATAGAGATACATAGGATAGGATGGGAAATGAGATGCGGAAAATACAACATCAAATCACTATATATAGATCGTAGAACTCGATTTATAGCACAAGTACATATATACAAAGTATATACGCATATAACTTAATTATAAGCATGCACGAGTTATGTATTCAAGCCAAAGACCATGTGATATGGTAGTCCCCAATATCATCCTTTGGGATCTGTAATGCTTTCCATACTGCGGGAGAGGCGTCGACGATATTGTTATGACACGGTGGTTGGAAGTCATGAGTATAGTCGCAACCATTTACTGAGTCGCACTCATCCACAACTTTGGCCAAAACAGATCTTCCATTCGCGTTGATCCTAATATTTTTCAAGCACCTGCTCCCATGATTGTACCATCCAGTCGATAGCGCCACCACCTTCTCCTCGTCACTGTGATAATTTCCATCGCACTCTGAAGGGCCGCCACCATCTCCGCCTTTGGCAAAACTATTGATAGTCATGGTTGCATGTGTTTCGCCGGTAATTGCCGGCGAGCAATGATACTGTGGGTACTCCTGACCGCCCTTGCAGCAGTCAGAGTCATTCTCCCGGTTACAATTCTCAGTCCTTCCATGAAGATAACCGCTCGGACCGCACTGTCCCAGAAGAGGAGTGTAGCGCATGCAAAAGGAAAGGTCAAAACTCGCCAACACAAACACGAGGAAGAGTGCTTTGGCCATTGTTCTTTGAGCTCTGATTAGGCTTAATTGCAAGCTCAACTGTGTTTATCTTCTGCAATGCAATGAGCATTTATTTATAGAGGAGAAATTGGGGTGCTTAATCCCTCATCAAATGCAGGCCTATGCAAAGCTTAAACCTCATCATTATGATTAATTACTAAATTAGTCCATCAAAGCTGTGCGTACGTTGGTGGCAAACTGTAATGCTTTAGGCTATTTTTATTTATAATTAATTAAATAATTGAGTAAGATATTTTATTATTTTATATATCCTGATTGAGGCTGACATTAAAAAATAATCTTTTCAGAATTATCTCAATGTGTTCCGAATAAAGTAATTGCTAATTAATATCGTTAAGCTTTGGAATATCGTTAATGCCACGGTTCATTTAAATTACTAATTAATAATAGTAGTGATAACATAAATGTTTTTTTTTAATTGAGAGTTTATTTTTGCAATCACGCCGTTAAGAAAGCTTTTGTAACGGCTCATAATAATTCGATCTCTAGTACTTCAATAACTTTTACTGCAAAATTTCATTAATAGTGATATCTCATTTATTGCTAGATCTCTATATTGTGATTATTAAAATTAAGGTTCTTTTTGCGGGCGACTGACCGACAGGTGGCAAAAATGTTGGTGGGAAATTAGTGGTGATATTACAGTTACTTAGAAAGCTATTTTGAAAAACAATTCATTTAAGTGTTTTTCAAAAAAGTTTTTTTATATTTCTGTCTGAAAAAGCTGAAAGTAGAGAAATCGAATTTTTAGAAAGCGTTGTTGGATCAGATGCTCAAAAAGCCCTCAAAATATTTATTTTTGAAAAAAATCTCTTTTGAAAACACACATTATATATCCAAACAACCTAAAAATGACGATGACGATTGGAATAGAGTATTTGCCACCATTGCCCCCAATTGGCCCAAACAAACCCTAATGTCATCACATTTTTTAAATCTTTTAAGACTCTTTCTTCCAAAATCACAATAAATACCTAAGCTTATAAAGAATAAATATCGTGCTTCACCTGAAAATTATAAGTGTTCATACATTATTCTAGTCGGATTCTTGAAACTAAGGCAGCGGTTGGCGCGCGGTGTTTTTGCTTCGGTGAGTTTGGACAAAACTTCACAATTATAGAATGCATGCGATGCAGGATAGACATCACACCCGTCTGCCACCTGACGTCGCACCAGGGTCCACATTGGCGGCGTACCAAGATGGCTTTATCAGAGCTGCAACACATACATCGGTACCCAACCTTTGGCCGGTCCCACGTACAACAGGGCGTAGCGGGTTGTTGAGGTCGAGAGTCGATCTCAGGACCTCCTTGATAAAGAGCTTTCACGCAAACTCCCATCACCAACTGAGTTGCGGCTCAGTTGGTGATGAGGACTATTGGAAGCGTCTTATCAAGGAGGTTCTGGGTTCAAGACCCAGTCTCAACAACCTGACAGGGAAGTCCCCTGAAGAGCTGGTTGTGGTGTACGGGTTGCTGCATGTCCTGATAAGGGCTATCTTGGTGCGACGCCAAGGTGGACCTTTGGTGCGACACCAGGGTGGCAGGCGTGTGTGATGTCGTCTATCCTGCATCAGCATGTTTGGCATGACAATGGTTGTGACCGCCATCGAGAAAAAACACTAGTTTTGAACATAAAAGTAGATGAAGTTTCTTAGGTGTGGTCGGACGGTCACGAACGACGGTTCATAACCAACGCGTTCATGACCAGACACCACCGCGCATTGACCGAGCCTAAATTTAAGAATCCTCCCGCACCCTTTTATTGAAATGAGTAATGAGTGGTGGGTTTGTTATCTAGTTCATTTTTTAAAACAATTATCACAGAATATTTCTACTGCCTCCCATAAAGTTGGCATTTTTTTCTCCCTTCTATTACTCATCTTATAAAAAAAAATCAATGCAGACAGAAAAGTGGAGATAACCCTATGTATAATCGGTGCAAACTACAAGGCAACATACTACACAGACAACATCAATTAGCCCCCAAAATCATGTGTACATTAGTCCTTTTCCTAATATCACAAATAAATTTGGTGCATACTATACATATTAATGATACAACATCAATTATCTTGCTTCATGAAACATTTTTATTAAATAAATGGCTACCGGCGGATGATTCGACAGCCAGCTGGTTGCTGAAGGAATTGATCGACGAATTAATTCCAGCGAGCAGCTTGACAACCCCCGAGTAGATGGCGGTTACCGGAAGAATCGATGACGACCGAGGAAGTTACGGAGTTCTAGGAGGAAAACTAAATGGTTTCTGGAGATGTAGTTTCCAGAGAAATCGTACTCAAAAGCGGGATCTGGTTTAAAATAAACACTCTTATCGAATACGAGATTTCTAATATACGCAAGCTCGCCTTTCCCAGATTTCGCGTAGCATCAAAATACATTATTTTTATGTGGCGCCATTTTTAACCATAGCTTGTAAACGCCCTAAAAGGAGTGGTCGGTTTCCAAACAGTGAGTTCGAGTGCCCAATTCTTCTCGAACAATTATCATTTATGTTACCTTGAGACGAGTGTATTCATTCTCAAATATAATCCCTTGACATTAATTTTGACATTTAAATATATTTAATGGGCTACTATTTACATTTTTTATTAATTTGTTTTAAATAACAACATTATCTAGATTAGATTTTATGATATTGGAGATCATTTAAGTTATTTTATGATAATAACTCTTATCTTTTATGTATTACAATAATAGCATGAATTTTTCAAAGTTCAATCACATTGATATTAAAGTCATTCATTAGCACACCACTCGTATGACTGTTATATCGATGACGATACGTTGGTATAATATGGTTTTGTATTTCTTGCATGTGACGATTTGTTATAAACAAATACGATCTTACATATATTTATTATTCTGCAGAATAAAATTAAATTCCGTTTACACTTTGAACTTTTTATTGTGATCCAACTTTAGTTAATGTATGAAAAATTAAAAGCACGTGTATTTAGATCATATAGATATAATTTGCGTGCAACTCATTCATGCTTTATTTATATCTTTGGTTTAGTTACGATGAATGTAGCAAAGTTTGCTTTGATTCTATATAATCGTAGACTAGAGTATTTTAAAACTTTTTTGATGACGATAAAAAGGTTTTTTCCTTAAAAAATATGTTTAATATGCAACGACAAAAGAATTACATAAATTGATTCGAATGAGAGATCATATAAATAACAATTTAATGTGCATACATGTGTTATGTTATTTAGCTTGGCTTGTTATGAGAGTGATATTTATATAGACCCAATTTAATTAAGTGGCTTGTTTAATTAGGTTAAAGATGCTTCATATTGTATGAACTCTTCATATATTTTATGAATATTTGTGTTTTTATATATGACTATCTTAAATACATAATTATGTGTTAGGGTTTTACTATAAACAAATTATAGTCCCAACATTCGTGAGGTGAGCATTTCGTCTCCTAGGATTCATAGGATCATATCCGCTTTTACATCTCTTCTTTCAAATGACAAATATTATAAGAAAATTGTAATGTTAATTGCTTAAAAACTATGTAATTGTAGGCTTAATTGCGATGAGCTAAAATCTTATAAAAAAGATACTTGAAGTAAAGAGAATTGAAGGAAGTGGGGGAGAGGGATGCATATATAAGGGACACATGCAATAGAAAAATGAGATGCGGGAAATACAACATTAAATCACTATGGAATTTAGAAGCGGATTTAAAGCACAATTACATATACAAAGTATGCATAAAACCACAATATCATAGTTAAAATTATTTATCTTCGCAAATGCAACCGGTTATATTTTCAAGTCATAGACCACGTTATATCGAAGTCCCCAGTATCGTCATTCGGATTGATCCCTAAAGCTTTCCATACCGCAGGAGAAGCGTCAACGATGTTATTATGGCATGGAGGCTGGAAGTCATGAGCATAGTCGCAACCATTTACCGAGTCGCACTCATCCACAACTTTGGCGAGGACAGATCTTCCGTTGGCGTTGATCCTAATATGTTTCAAGCACCTGCTCCCATGATTGTACCAGCCAGTCGACAGCGCCACCACCTTCTCCTCGTCGCTATGGTAATTGCCATCGCACTCAGAAGGGCCGCCTCCATCTCCACCTTCGGCAAAACTATTGATAGTTATGGTTGCACGTGTTTCGGCGGTAACTGGCGGCGAGCAATGATATTGTGGGTACTCGTGTCCGCCCTTGCAACAGTCAGAGTCGTTCTCACGGTTACAATTCTCAGTACTGCCATGAAGATAACCGCTCGGGCCGCACTGTCCGAGAAGAGGAGCGTAGCGCATGCCAAAGGAAAGGTCAAAACACGCTAACACAAACACGAGGAATAGTGCTTTGGCCATTTTCCTTTGAGCTTTGATTATTGTGCTTAACTCTGTTATTCTCTTCATGAGCCATGTGAGCTGCGCATTTATAGAGGGGAAATTGTGGGGCTCGCTCAATCGTCCATCTAATGCAGGCTTAGGCAAGCTTAAGACACATCATTAATTATGACTAATGGCTAAATTAATACATCAAAGCTGTGCGTACGTTAGTGGCAAACTGTTACGCTTTCCAATGTTATTATGCATAGATATAAATATAAATAATATAGATAACTGCGTTAGATAGTAGATACTTTATTAATTAATTTCCAAATTGTGTCTAGAAATTTCCAAATTGCGTCTAGATATTTAATCTCGCGTAGGTTTTAAAAAAATTGTTGTTGTAACCGAGATATTTTAAGGTGATTGTTATCCGCACTATAGTTTTGGCTATCCGCACTCTTTTTATATGAGTTATTAGTTATTACGCGTCTTTTGGAAATACGTCTTGTACATGCATTTTTAGGAAGAGTTTTCGTGTTGATCTCATCGAGATCTACAACTTTCTTGTTGAACACTTTTTCTAAAAATGCACACACAAGAAGTATTGCCGCCCTGATTGAAACATGTGCATTACAATATCAAATTTTTGGAAATATGTCTTGCACATGCATTTTTAGGAAAAGTGTTCAACACGAAAGTTGTAGATTTCGACAGAGATCTACAACTTTAGTGTTGAACATTTTTCCTAAAAATGCATGTACAAGATGTATTTCCAAAAAGTGCGTAATAACTCATACAAAAAGAGTGCGAATAGCATAAGGTTATTTTGAAATTTATAGAGAGTCAAATATATTTTCACTACAATATATGAGTCACATGTATTTTACCCCTCAAAAAAATCACATTTTAAAACTTATTTTGAAGTGTCACATATCTTAAGGAAATGAAAAATTTGTAGGTGAGTTACTCTCACCTAAGATCATGATGAGAGGAGCACATCTAAGCTGTTGATCACAGATCATACGGTTATATTTTTCTTAAATACTCCTGTATTTATAAATAATAATAATGTCAGTATTTTATATACCGTCCGATCTGAGATCATACGGCTATATTTCTCTCTCACCTAGTTCTAGATGAGAGAAACGCACCTAAATTTCTCTCTAAGAAAATAGCATAAGGTTTGGAATATCCGTAATGCCGCGGCTGATTTAAAATACAAAATAATAGTGGTAATTAAATGTAATTTGTATAATATTTAATCAGGAGTTTATATTTGCAAGCTAGCACGCCGTTATGAAACCTTTTCGATGTCCAGCATTTTATATTTTTGCTAAAAGATTTCAATTATAATGATTCCTCATTTATTGATAGATTTGGATTTATTTTGTGATAAATTTAGGGCATTGTTTTAGGTAGACCAATTTTAACTATACATAAACCAAAAAACACAACATTTTTGGTCATCTAAAAAGGCTATCCACAAATCAAATAAAAACCTAAAACAAATGCATTTTCCTCCTTCCCCCTTCTGCCGCAAAATATCTCGAGTGCCACGCGACTTTCATTCTCCGGCGAATCCCTCGTCCCGAGTCCCGACGAGCATGCGGCGGTGACTTTTCCAGTGATTGAAACACAGTACTTGTGCCCTAGATGTTGCTCGAGCCTATCACCTGTTCTAATAATTAAGTTTGCTATAAATTACGTTTGCATATAGCAATGATTTGTATATAACTAAAGTTGGTCTATCTATAACAATGCCTTAAATTTAATATATTTACATATAATTTATCTTCTCAGACAAATATTTTCTCAACTATTGATAACACTTTATGATAATTTATGGGCAATGTTATAAGCACACCGGTTTTGACTATTCGCACACCAGTTTCTATGAGTTATTACGCGTCTTTTGAAAATATTCCGTGTACATGTATTTCTAGGAAAAGTGTTCAACACAAAAATTGTAGATCTCGCCGAGATCTACAACTTTCGTGTTAAACATTTTTCCTAAAAATGCACGCACAAGGCGTATTGTCGCCCTGATCGTACCTATAGCGAATTTGTGAAAATAAGCCTTGTACATGCATTTTTAGGAAAAGTGTTCAACACGAAAGTTGTAGATCTTGACGAGATCTACAATTTTTGTATTGAACACTTTTTCTAAAAATGCATGTACAAGGCTTGTTGCAGAACGCTTAGGGCTCTGGGTAGACCGGTCCAATTGAACCACCTTAGCTCGTGAGCGAACTAAGCGCGCAAACAGTCAATTCGAGATTCGCTGAGTACACTGAGACTTTTTTAACGTGGAAAACCTGGAAAGGGTAAAAAACCACGCGGCCGGAGCTGTGCCGACCAAACTTCACTATCTTCTGGGGGTTACAACTTGGTAGTTAGAACTCGAGGGCGACAGGCCGCCACTCGTTACAACAAGAGAGAGAAAGTGCTCCGAGGGTGACAGGCCACCCCTCGGAAAAACTAAGTCTTTTCCCTTCTGAGAATTCTGGAGAACAAAAGTGAGAAGTTGCGTCGTCTTTCGGGAACGAAAGTTAGAAGCTGAATCGCCTTTCCTGGACGGAAGTGAGAAGCTGAGTCGCCTTTCCGGAACGGAAGTGAGAAGCTGAGTCGCCTTTCCGGAACGAAAGTGAGAAGTTGAGTCGCCTTTCCGGAACGAAAGTGAGAAGCTGAGTCGCCTTTCCTGGACGGAAGTGAGAAGCTGAGTCGCCTTTCCGGAACGGAAGTGAGAAGCTGAGTCGTCTTTCCGGAACGGAAGTGAGAAGCTGAGTCGCCTTTCCTGGACGGAAGGAAATTTTCATGTCTACGAAGGAGATCTTCAAGCGCCGAAGGAAAATTCCGCAAAAGTCTACAAGGAGCTCTCCTGGGTCCAGAAGTCAAGCTCCCCTCAAATGAAGCCTTGGGGCTCCTTTTATAGCTTTGGCCGAGGGCAGTCCGGTAATTTCGCCGTTTGCAGTTTTCATAAATGCTCGGCGGACGAATCATATTTTCTAGTTCGGGGCACACGGATCGTCATTTTTTGTAAATGACCACCTTACCCTTCGGGCAGTTCGGGTAGTTCGGGCAGTTCTGTTGGAGGCGAAAAAGGCGACAAGTTGTTCCTGAAATATGAGAAACTGGAAAGACAAAAAGTGAGCATGCTGGAAAGACAAAAAGTGAGAACGTCAGAAAGACAAAAAGTGAGAACGTCAGAAAGACAAAAAGTGAGAAAGTCAGAAAGACAAAAAGTGAGAACGCTTCTGAGCGCGCTTAGAAGCGTTCTGAGCGCGCGCGAGCGCCGAGGTGCTCTGAACGTGCCGCGGACCACGGGGATGCCCCGGGCGGACGACGGAACGGGGAGTCGCCCCCAAGGGGGGATTGAGATCCGACGCACCCGACGAGAGGGCGCGAACGCGGCGGGGGCCCCTTCGAGCCCCCCTGCGGAAAAAGGCGAGGGGAGGAAGCCGGACCGCACCCCACGGGCGGTGCGGCGGAGTCGCACCCCGGGGGGCGGCTTGGGCTCACCCCCTTGGGGGGTGCGGCTGGGCCGCACCCCCCAAGGGGTGAGACTGGGCCGCACCCCCTTGGGGGGTGCGGCTGGGCCGCACCCCCTTGGGGGGTGCGGCTGGGCCGCACCCCCTTGGGGGGTGCGGCTGGGCCGCACCCCCAAGGGGGGTGCGGCTTGGCCTCACCCCGGGAGGGGTGCGACTTGGCCACACCCCGGGAGGGGTGCGGTCGGGGCGCGACCGGGTCGCTCCCCCGCGATGGGGGGTGTTGCCCGCGCGCTATCGTGCGCTCTCGTGCGCGCGGTAGCGCACGTACCTACGGCTTGTGCGTGCTTTGACCGGCTTGTGCGTGCTTTGACCTCTCTTCGGCGGGGTTTCCTTTGGATGCAACTCGAGGCCTTTACGGGTGTATAACATAAGCCCCCCAAACCTTCGGAGTCCAAGTTTCGGGGCGAGGAGTTCGGAGGTTTTGATTTTCCTTCGCGGCTATTCAGACCATCGTCATCTTCGTGCGACGTGCCGTGTCGGAGGTAAGTTGTTGCTTGGCTCTAGTTGTGGGAGAAATTTATATCTCGCCTTGTTCGGTTGCGAGCTGGTCGCCCTGTGATTGTGTTGGAGATTGTGATGAGCTTGTGCCCAAGCAGCGCCGAGACAATGTGCCCAAGCAGCGTCGAGGCCAGGTGCCCAAGCAGCGCCGAGGCCAGGTGCCCAAGCAGCGCCGAGACAATGTGCCCAAGCAGCGCCGAGGCCAGGTGCCCAAGCAGCGCCGAGGCGATGTGCCCAAGCAGCGCCGAGGCGATGTGCCCAAGCAGCGCCGAGGCGATGTGCCCAAGCAGCGCCGAGGCGATGTGCCCAAGCAGCGCCGAGGCGATGTTCCCAAGCAGCGCCGAGGCAATGTGCCCAAGCAGCGCCGAGGCAATGTAGTCTTTTGGGCAGACCTAGTTGAAATTGTCGTACATGACGCTTATCCTCCACTCGCGAGAGGCCTCTTCTCTTCACCATGTTGGCGAATCTGCTACTATGTGTTAGTATCGAAGATCGTGGGCTTAACTTTCACTGCCTTGTTTTAGACGATTCACGTTGCTGATAGAGCCAGAGAATAACTGTAGTAAATTTAAACACACAACGGATACATGTGCACAAGTGCAATCTTGTGGCTTACTGTTTTAAAAGCGAAAACTGGAAGAAAAACTAGAAATTGACGGTAGATGAGACACGGATTGTGCGCGCTACACTAGGGGGGAAGTTCCCCTGTCCAGTACCGCTTGCTTATCCGCGTCGGGATACGACGTTGTCCTCTACTGGATTGTCAGCCTGCGGTCCGTGCTGGTTTTGGACCTGGTTTAGTAAAAACCTCCCGAGGAGGCCTTGCTGGACAAGACGCTCGATTTCCTCCTTTAACCGCTTGCAGCTTTCAGTACTGTGTCCGTGCCCGCGATGGAAGTCGCAATATTGCGTCTGGTCTCTTCCGCTCGACGTAAGCGGTTCGGGCCTGCGGAGCGCGTTGCTATCGCGGATGGCGAGGAGAACGTTAGTCCTGGTGGTGTTCAAGGGAGTGTAGTCCTGATGCTGGCGAGATCTTCAGTCTCGGTTGGGGTTGTCGTGATGCTTGTTGTTCTTGTTGGGAACTGTCTGCGGCGGCGACTCATCTTTCTTCCTCTTCGAGCTCCCCTCAAATTGCCGGCGGTGTGCTTCGATGGCCTCATCGGCGGCTATCTGAGCTTCAACTCGGTGAACGAGGTCGGGGTAACTTGATACGGTTTCTCTCATGAGAGCTGAGTAAAAGCCACTTGGGCGGAGTCCTCCAAGGAAGACTCCCCGCAAGAGCTCGGGATCGACTCCTGGGATTTGTCGAGCCTCCGTAGTGAAGCGTCGAAAAAAATCTTTGAGTGTCTCTCCGTTGTTTTGGCGAATCCCTGAGAGGTGGGAGGGATCTCGGATAATTCTGCGGTTGGCGATGAACTGGTCCACGAATTGCTATGCCATTTCTGCGAAGTTGTTGATGGCCCCATCTCGCAGGGAGTGGAACCAAGTGCGTGCTTGTCCTTTCAAAGTTGCTGGGAACACTTGACAGAGGAGCTGGTCGGGGGCGTTGTAGATCCTCATGATGGTGGTGAAGTGATTGACATGTTCCACTGGGTCGTCCGTCCCATCGAATGTTTCGATGTTGGGAAGCTTGAAACCATTCGGAATTGGATGTGCCAAGACTTGAGGCGACAACGGGGAGCCGTGGTGTGCGGGACGGCGGACGAGAGTTGCGCGTCGTCCTGCTTGGGCGTACTCTTCTTCTATCATGTCGCGTATTTCCTCTCGCGTAGTTCTTTCCGTTGCTCGCTCAGGGCAGCTCTTCTGGGGTGATGGCGACGGTGGTCAGCTTCTGGGCCTCCAGCTGGCGGGGCAAGGTGAGCGAAACTCGCCGCGTTGGAGAATCCTTCTGAAGCCTCATCCTCCTGAACGACTTCTTGGTTTGGGGCATGATTCAGAACTGGGGGCGGTGGTGCGTTCAGAGCTGGTGGCTGAATCCGAGCTTGAGGAGCCCCGAGATTCCTCACGAGGGCCAGCATCTCGGCTTGATGCTCTTCAATCTGTTGCATGCGTACTTCCAGCCCAGCCGCGGGCGTAGGCAGTGCCTCCTCCGCGGGAGGTGCATCGATAAGCGAGTGGGAGGGAGCTGGGTGCGCCCCTCCGGGACTGATCCTTCAGTGGTGCGAGCGCTTCTTCTTGCCATTGCACTTGGCGGCAAGTGTTATCTTCAGTTAATCTTTGCAGAGTCTTAGGAATTTGTTCCCACAGACGCCGCCAAACTGTTGCGGAACGCTTAGGGCTCTGGGTAGACCGGTCCAATTGAACCACCTTAGCTCGTGAGCGAACTAAGCGCGCAAACAGTCAATTCGAGATTCGCTGAGTACAGTGGGACTTTTTTAACGTGGAAAACCCGGAAAGGGTAAAAAACCACGCGGCCGGAGCTGTGCCGACCAAACTTCACTATCTTCTGGGGGTTACAACTTGGTAGTTAGAACTCGAGGGCGACAGGCCGCCACTCGTTACAACAAGAAAGAGAAAGTGCTCCGAGGGTGACAGGCCACCCCTCGAAAAAACTAAGTCTTTTTCCCTTCTGAGAATTCTGGAGAACAAAAGTGAGAAGCTGCGTCGCCTTTCAGGAACGAAAGTGAGAAGCTGAATCGACTTTCCTGGACGAAAGTGAGAAGCTGAGTCGCCTTTCCGGAACAGAAGTGAGAAGCTGAGTCGCCTTTCCGGAACGAAAGTGAGAAGCTGAGTCGCCTTTCCGGAACGAAAGTGAGAAGCTAAGTCGCCTTTCCTGGACGAAAGTGAGAAGCTGAGTGGCCTTTTCGGAACGGAAGTGAGAAGCTGAGTCGCCTTTCCGGAACGGAAGTGAGAAGCTGAGTCGCCTTTCCTGGACGGAAGGAAATCTTCAAGTCCACGAAGGAGATCTTCAAGCGCCGAAGGAGAATTCCGCAAAAGTCTGCAAGGAGTTCTCCTGGGTCCAGAAGTCAAGCTCCCCTCAAATGAAGCCTTGAGGCTCCTTTTATAGCTTTGGCCGAGGGCAGTCCGGTAATTTCGCCGTTTGCAGTTTCCATAAATGCTCGGCGGACGAATCACATTTTCTGGTTCGGGGCACACGGATCGCCATTTTTCGTAAATGACCACCTTACCCTTCGGGCAGTTCGGGTAGTTCGGGTAGTTCGGGCAGTTCTGTTGGAGGCGAAAAAGGTGACAAGTCGTTCCTGAAATCTGAGAAACTGGAAAGACAAAAAGTGAGCATGCTGGAAAGACAAAAAGTGAGAACGTCAGAAAGACAAAAAGTGAGAACGTCAGAAAGACAAAAAGTGAGAAAGTCAGAAAGACAAAAAGTGAGAACGCTTCTGAGCGCGCGCGAGCGCCGAGGTGCTCTGAACGTGCCGCGGACCACGGGGATGCCCCGGGCGGACGGCGGAACGGGGAGTCGCCCCCAAGGGGGGATTGAGATCCGACGCACCCGACGAGAGGGCGCGAACGCGGCGGGGGCCCCTTCGAGCCCCCCTGTGGAAAAAGGCGAGGGGAGGGGGCCGGACCGCACCCCACGGGCGGTGCGGCCGAGTCGCACCCCGGGGGGGGGGGGGGGGGGGAGGCTTGGCCGCACACCCTTGGGGGGTGCGGCTGGGCCGCACCTCCCAAGGGGGGTGCAGCTTGGCCGCACCCCGGGAGGGGTGCGGCTTGGCCACACCCTGGGAGGGGTGCGGTCGGGGCGCGACCGGGTCGCTCCCCCGCGACAGGGGGTGTTGCCCGCGCGCTATCGTGCGCTCCCGTGCGCGCGGTAGCGCACGTACCTGCGGCTTGTGCGTGCTTTGGCCGGCTTGTGCGTGCTTTGACCTCTCTTCGGCGGGGCTTCCTTTGGACGCAACCCGAGGCCTTTACGGGTGTATAACAAGGCTTATTTTCAAAAGGCGTGTAATAACTCATAAAAATTGGTGTGCGAATAGCCAAAACTGGTGTGCTTATAACATTGCTCTAATTTATTTATCTCTTTCCTAATTATGTGAGTTTCAGCTTAAGAATTCTCATTTTCTATTCGCCTCAGTAGAGTATCTCCCTCGTGTTAATAACTTAGGGTCATGAGTATAGTGGCTATGAACCGTCGTCTGCTGAAAGTCCGACCTTTTCTAAGAAACTTCTTCCAGTTTTATGTTTAATAACTTAGGGTTAGTAACCACCGTGTTCATGATTGTCGTTGTCGTGCCAAACCTGGAACTAGTACGCCGGAGAGGAAAGGCGGCGACGAGTGAAACATAGGCCGTCGATCGCGGTACGCCATCCCTCATATATAAACCCTCGGGTCGGGCTTACTCCTAGCGAGATCGAGGAGAAGGGGCTTCCGCAAAGCTTCACTGGTGTAAACGAGGAGGAAGAGCTTGTGTGAATGGCGGATGGTGGTGAGCGAGCGCACCCTAGTGGTACTGTCCGTTTCGTTCGCTCAAAGGACTCCCTGTTGCTATGAATGCCGGCTCCTATAGCTTTCCCGCTCCGCTCGCGGCTCTACTTGCGACCATGCTTGCTTCCCCCTTCACTTCAAATTAGGGCACAAGCGAAAGAGGAATAAAGAGTAGATAATTTCTAGCCAATGCTAAAAATACTAGCGCTCTTTCTTCTTTCATAATTTCTTTTGGCTAGCATGTCAAATTTAAAATAAACTTCACATCTCACTGCCGTTTTGTCAAACGACTTGCCGTTTTGTCAAACGACTTGCCGTTTTGTCAAACGACTTAAACAGATTCTCTGTTTGAAACATCACTTGTAAATGTTGTTCTTTCAAACAGTTTTACAGATTCTGTCACCGCTCAGCAAAACAGTTGATTATTCTATCACTGTTTCCCAACGCTACTTTTTCAGTCAATGCAGCTGAGCTAAACATAGCCAAAGTCTATTTGCTCGTCTACTTTTAGCATTTTCTATTATTTATTGTAAATGACTGAATTATCTAATTTTATTTTATATTAATTTATCATTGATATACGTCATTCCACTTCATATGCTTTAAACCATCTTCCTGTTAATTCTGAATTCAAGTCTCATGCATTTTTAACTTTCTAGAATTCTAGCTAGCTTTAATTCTTGGATTTGTTTTTCATATATGTTTTTCAAAAGATGCAATACATACCTTCTACACTTGTAAAGAATAATTATTATTATATTATTCTTAATAGTTTTTTTAGAGCAATGTTATACGCAGGCTTGTTTTGGCTGTATGCAGGCCGTGGATATATGCAGGCCACCAATTATTTTATGCAGGCCAAGTTTTATATATGTATGTTAATTATTTCATGCCCAAAATTGGTGTAGGGCGTTGTTTTCTGCAGCAGCTGGAATGCTTTTATTTTGTCATTAAATTTGAAGTTTGATGTCTTAATACTGAGGAAACCTTTTAGATGTTAGCCGCGGGTGGAATCGCCGACGGAGATGGTCGCTGGCGGAGGCGGGAGATGGTCGCCGGCGGAGGCGGGAGATGGTCGCCGGCGGAGGCGGGAGATGGTCGCCGGCGGAGGCGGGAGATGGTCGCCGGCGGAGGCGGGAGATGGTCGCCGGCGGAGGCGGGAGATGGTCGCCGGCGGAGGCGGCGGAGATGGTTGTCTGCGGCTGCGGAATCGCGGCAACAAAGATGGACGCGGGCGACGGCGGAGATAGTCGCCATCCATGGTCTGCATGATGAAAACAGAAAATGAATTTTTTTTTAAATATGCGGCGTGCATACAGCCAAAGTAGGCATGCTTATAACATTGCTCTTTTTTTATTATCTATCTTTGAACTCCCCAGGCCATAGGTGTACAACCTTGTTGCGGCTTCTCAACGCCCTCGGTAGACCGGTTTAAATTCGGTCCGTCTTAGCCCGGGCGGTCGAGCGCGCACACAGTCAGAATATTGCAGAGAGTAAACGCTGAAAATGGAACACACAGAACTTTAGCGTGGAAAACCCTCCAAAGGGTGAAAAACCACGTGGCTGGGACGGTGCTAGCCGAAATCCACTATGTTGTACTGTTACAGGGCTTTCTTGGAGAATGCGAGGGCGACAGGCCGCGCCTCGTTACAATTGTGAGAGAGAGAGAGAGAGAAAGAACTCCGTGGGTGACAGACCACCACTTAGGAGTTGACTGCCTTGGTGTTTGCCTGATTCGGCTGCGCGCTTGCTGGGAGAGCACTTCGCGGAGCACTTTGACTTTGCTGTTCGGGCTTGGGGTGCTCGCCTGAGAGATGGCGCAGCACTTCTTCTCAGGTGAGCGGCGCTCGCAGGAGGGACCTGTTAGTTAGTAAAAACGAAGCGGCGGAGTGGCGGAATGTAGAGAGAGAAGCTCTGAGGAAGAAACGAAGAGAGAGAGAGTCTGGGCCCGAATGAGAGAGTGAATCCAAATGAAGACCCTTAGGGGTCTATTTATAGGCTTGGAGGGTGGAAGTTACGGTGGTTATGCGGATAACCACCAAATGGAGGGCCGAGATCGTTGGGGACGATTGGAGGGTCGTGATCGCGCGAGACGATCGGAGGGCCGCCGGAGCTTTGGTGAGATCCGACGGTGGAGGTTGAAGGGCGGCGACGGCGGTGGCCGGCCATGGGTGGCCGGCCATGGCCGCCGGTTGTGAAGGGGGCGTCGGCGGCCGGCGGCCGGCCGGCGGTGGGGGCCGGCGGTCGGCCGGCGGTGGCCGGCCGGCGGCGGTGGCCGGCCGGCGGCGGCCGGCGGCGGCCGGCCGGCAGCGGCGGCCGGCGGTGGCTGGCCGGCGGTGGCGGCCGGCCGGCGGCGGCCGGCCGGCGGCGGCGGCCGGCCGGCGGCGGCCGGCCGGCGGTTGGCGACCGGCCGGCGGCGGGCGGAGGCCGGTCGGCGGTTGGCGGCCGGCCGGCGGTGGGCGGCGGCCGGCCGATGGTTGGCGGCGGTTGGCCGACGACGGTTGGTGGTGGTTGCGATCCTGCGCGGGGCGGTTGGGATCCCGCGCGAGGTGGTTTGGATCGGTGCACGGTGGTTTGGATCCGCCGCGCGGGAGTGGGATCCGGTGTGCGAAGGTGGGATTCGGTGTGTGGCGGTTTTCGGGATCCGGTGTGCGAAGGTGGGATTCGGTGTGCGGGAATGGGATCCGGTGTGCGGTGGTTATCATTTTTTCAATAAATAGGGGGAACCCATCATTTGCCCCCCAAATCCTACGCTTGGAGCGCACGGAGAGCGATAGGATTTTATCTTTACGACTTGCATCTGTGAGCGATGGCCGGAGTGAGCTCGGGTGCGGAGGTTGGCGGTGATGATGGCGGTGCCAAGGTGAGCGTGCAGGTGAAAGATCTAACATCCAAAAAGGCGGGCGAACGGCGCGCTAGAGATGTGGCGGGTCGTGCGGAGGTAAGGGGCGGTGCGTGCGCGCGGGCTGCCGCGCGCGCTGTCGCGCGGTGACAGCGCGCGCGCGTGTGCGCGCGGGCTGCTCCGCGCGCGGGCTGTCGCGCGCATTGTCGCGCGGGGACAGCGCGCGCGTGCGTGCGCGCGGGCGAGCTGTCGCGCGCGCTGCCGCGTGGCGACAGCGCACGCGCGCGTGCGCGCGGGCTGCCCCGCGCGCGGGCTGCCCCGCGCGCGGGCTGTCGCGCGGGGACAGCGCGCGCGCGCGTGCGCGCGGGCGAGCTGTCGCGCGCGCTGCCGCGCGGCGACAGCGCGCGCGCGCGCGTGCGCGCGGGCGAGCTGTCGCGCGGGCGAGCTGTCGCGCGCGCTGCCGCGCGGCGACAGCGCGCGCGCGCGTGCGCGCGGGCTGTCGCGCGCGCGTGCTGTCGCGCGGCGACAGCGCGTGCGCGCGTGCGCGCGGGCGAGTTGTCGCGCGTGCTGCCGCGCGGCGACAACGCGTGCGCGTGCGCGCGGGCTGCCGCGCGTGCTGTCGCGCGGCGACAGTGCGGGTGTTTGCGTGAGGTGTTTTCGCGGGGTCAGCCGCGTGCTTTCGGGCGTGTTTACGGGGTCTGCCTGTGTGCGAGGCTTGTGCGATGGTTAGCCTCGTGGATGGACTCCCTTAACACTTGCCTGAGGTTTGTACTGACGCTTTTTCTTGTCTTTCAGGCTTCTCGGCGTGGCGGGCAAAGTCGCCCAATGCGACTGGGCTCGAGTCTTACTCTCGATCATGTCGCCATATGGAGGAGGCGCTTCAACTTGCCCCCCGAATTGGAGATTCGAATCCCAGGTCCTGAGGAGCGAGTACAGAATCCGCCTCAAGGTTGGATGACTCTTTGCGAGTCGTCACTTCGGAGTGGCTTTCGTCTCCCGGTGTGCGAGGAGTTGATTCAGATCCTGAAATTTTGCGGCGTCCCGGTGTCACAGTTTACGCCTCAGGGGATGGTGCGGATCATGGGGCTGATCGCCTTCTTCCGCGAGCATGGTGCGAAGTTCTCCCTGGGCCTTTTCAAGGAATGGTGCGAAGTGCAGGTTGATGCCGGAGGTCGTATTGAAGTTTTTAGCAACAAGAGATGGCTGGAGTTCGAGACCCGGGTGGACCGCCGTCATGGGAATACTTTATTTGGCTATGTTAGGAACCCGGAGGGACTACCGGAGGTGTGGAACTCTTTACATGATCGTTGCCGGCGCCTCAAAGGGCGTGAGCGGGAGTTTTCTCCTGTCCTCAGATTTTCAGATGCTCGAGAGCTGGGGAATATTCTGCACAGTATCTCTCTGTTCGTAGACGAGAAGCGCTTGCTTTTATGCGGGCTGTCCGTTGATGCTGGTCGTGCCGCTGCTGTTCCTCTTGTTCGAGACAGAAAGAGGAAGCTGGTTTTTAAAGGTCTGGAGGAGCCAGGTCCTGCTCCTTCACTGGTACAGGATGCTCCTCAGGAGGAGGCGGCTCCTTGTGCATCTGGTGCTGACGGCGAGCCGGTTGATGAGGAGGTCGAGGTCCTGGGATCTTCTGCCCCCCCAGGCCTCTCCGGAGCGAGGCACAGCTCGAAAGGTGTCAGAAGGGAAGAGGGTCTCTTCCTCTCTGGAGGCCATGAGCCAGGCGGTAAGCCGGATTTTTTCTTCCCCTTGCATGACGTCATTCTGAGGTTATGGCTCTGACTTATACATTTTCTCTTGCAGATGGAGACCCAGGCATCGATTGCGCATATATGGAACAACCATTACGTGAGCTTGAAGGACGGGTTTATGTCCATCCAGGGTGAGCTTCGGGAGGCGAGGAGCGCCCTTGTGGAGGCGGAGAGACGGCGGGATCGCGACATCTCGCGCTTCAGGCGGATTGGCTCGGAGATGCAGGAAGAGCTGGAGAGGACCAGGTCCGGTCTCGTTGCGGAGAAGGCGGCGTTGGAGGAGGCCTTGCGATCCTTAGAGGCAGCCCGTGGCGACGTAGTGTGTCGGGATGCAGAGCTGGAGCAGTGTCGGGCTGAGATAGCGCGTCTTTCTTCCGTGGAGCGGGAGACCGAGCTGAAGGCGGCTGGCTTGGCCGAATATCTGGAGTCGATTGACTACTTGAGGGACCGCTCCTTGATTTCCGAGGAAGTCCGGGATATGATCTGGACTCAGGAGGTGGAGCCTCATCTGGAGGATTCACGAGAGCTGGCCCTTCGACAGGGAGCGTCAAAGGCTCTCCGGATGGTATCCCGAAAGCGGGGCTACGATGTTAGTGGCCTTGGCTTTGATGACCTGTCAGAGGAGGAGGATCATAGTCCTGATGAGGAGTGATTTCTTTAGCCGCTTGTAGCTATGTTTGCCGGATACGGCTGTATCTCTTTTATTGTACTTGTCGTACTTGTTCATCTGCTCGATCTTGTTGATCTGGTTGTTGGCATCTGCATAGTTTGGTTATTTTGCGCGAACTTGAGCTCGCGGTTTTTATAAAATAGGTGCACGGGTCTGGCCCGCGGATTTTTTGCACGAGTCTGTCTCGCGGCGAAAATAGGTGCACGAGTCAAGCTCGCGGCCTTTATAAAATAGGTGCACGGGTCTGGCCCGCGGCTTTTTTGCACGAGTCTGTCTCGCGGCTAAAATAGGTGCACGAGTCTAGCTCGCTGCTTTTATAAAATAGGTGCACGGGTCTGGCCCGCGGCTTTTTTGCACGAGTCTGGCTCGCGGCTTTGCCGTAAGGGGGGCAGGCCCCTACGGTACCCAAGCAACGTTGAGGCAATGTGCCCAGGCAACGCTGAGGTAAGGCGTCCAAGCAACGTTGAGACAATGTGCCCAAGCAACGCTGAGGCGAGGTGCCCAAGCAACGTTGAGTCCATGTGCCCAGGCAACGCTGAGGCTTTGCCGTAAGGGGGGCAGACCCCTACGGTGCACGAGTCTGGCTCGCGGCTTTTTGCACGAGTCTGGCTCGCGGCTTTTGCACGAGTCTGGCTCGCGGCTTTGCCGTAAGGGGGGCAGGCCCCTACGGTACCCAAGCAACGTTGAGGCAATGTGCCCAGGCAACGCTGAGGTAAGGCGCCCAAGCAACGTTGAGGCAATGTGCCCAAGCAACGCTGAGGCGAGGTGCCCAAGCAACGTTGAGGCAATGTGCCCAAGCAACGCTGAGGCGAGGTGCCCAAGCAACGTTGAGGCAATGTGCCCAAGCAACGCTGAGGCACTGTGGTCTCTTGAGCTGCAATGATTGATGAGAAGTGATTTGCATGAATCGAGGTTCGCTGCCTGCATATAGAACTGTAGCTGAATAGTTCATGTCAGTCTTGTTCATAAGGCGATAGTAAGATAGTTTGCGCGAATCAAGGTTCGCGACTTTTACATGACAAGATGAAATAAAATCATTGATAAAAGCGGCGCAGGTTCTGCGCGTTCCAGGTGCGTGGGAGGGTCTTTCCTTCCGCCGTCCTGAGCTTGAAAGTTCCAGGTTTAACTGTCGCAGTGACCACATAAGGTCCTTCCCACGCTGGCGAGAGCTTGTCTTTCTGCTGGCCTTTCCCGGCTGCTTCAACGTTGCGCAAGACGAGATCTCCGACGTTGATTGGTCTGTGCTTCACCCTTCTGTCGTAGAGCCGGGCCATGCGTCTTTGGTAGATGGCAATACGCTGGGCGGCGTGGTCTCGAGTTTCGGAGATTAAGTCGAGATTTTGGCGGAGCAGCTCGTCATTTTTGCTGGGATCGAAAGTCAGCACCCGGATGCTTGGTATTCCGATGTCGACGGGAATGATGGCTTCGGTCCCGTAACAGAGATTGTACGGGGTCTCTCCTGTTGGAGTCCTCTCCGTGGTGCGGTATGCCCATAGTACATTTGGGAGCGCATCCACCCATTGCCCCCCGGCTTCTTCGAGACGTGTCTTTAGCCCTTTGAGGATGGTGCGGTTGGTGACTTCTACCTGCCCATTTGTCTGTGGGTGTGCTACGGCGGTGTGGCGGAGATTGATCTTTAAGTCCTCGCACATTTTGGTGAAAGACTTCCCAGTGAACTGGGTGCCATTGTCGGCGATGATTGCTGCGGGGATCCCGAAGCGGCAGATGATGTTCTTCCATACGAACTGCTTAGCATTCTCTTCTGTGATTTTTGCCAGGGGCTCAGCTTCCACCCACTTGGTGAAGTAGTCGATTGCTAGGATGATGAATTTTCTCTGCCCCGATGCCAGTGGTAGAGGGCCGAGGAGATCAATCCCCCACTGTGCGAATGGCCATGCACTCTGGAGTGCGGTGAGCGCGACTGGGGGATGGTGAGGTACATTTGCATGGAGCTGACAGCTCCTGTACTTTTGAACGAGCTCTGTCGCGTCCTTCTTCATTGTTGGCCAATAGAAACCTTGGCGCAAGATTTTTTGGGCCAGGGCCTTTCCTCCCAGGTGTTCTCCGCAGACCCCTCCGTGTACTTCTCTTAAGGCGTAGTCCGCTTCGCTGGCCGGTAAGCATTTTAGGTAGGGCCCTGAGAATGCCCGCTTGTAGAGTTCCCCGTCTATGATGGTGAACGATGCTGCTCGCATTCGTAATCTGCGCGCCTCCAGGCGATCCTCGGGGAGGTGTCCCTGCTCGAGGTAAGCTCGTAGAGGGGTCATCCAAGAAGGTTCTTCCTCATTGATGGCTGCAATCTCCCACGGCCCTGGGATACTTGGGGCCATGATCTCTTCCACGCGACGCCTTCGCGACTGATAGCTGGATGGCGATGTTGCTAACTTGGAGAGCGCGTCCGCTCTGGTATTCTGCCCCCGGGGCACGTGCAGGATTTGGTATGACGGGATCCTCTGAAGGAGTGACTTTACGCATGTGAGGTAATGCGCCATCTGGTCATTCTTGGCCTCATAATCTCCCTCAACCTGTGAGACTACAAGCTGGGAGTCGGCGTGAATTGTCAGGCTCTCTACCTTACAATCGATGGCGAGCCGGAGGCCGGCGATCAAAGCCTCGTACTCCGCGACATTGTTGGTCGCTGGAAACTTCAGTCTGAGGCCATATTCCAGAGTAATTTCATCGGGGCTTATGAGGAGGAGCCCTGCTCCAGCTCCTTCAGCTCCTGAGGCGCCGTCGACATAGAGAGTCCAACGGGATGTGGCGACATCTTTGGCAGGAGTTGCTTCCGGTGGGATGGTGTATTCTACAACAAAGTCAGCGAGCACTTGTGATTTGGTATCCGGCCGGGGCAAGAATTGGATGTCGAATTCGCCGAGCTCTACTGCCCACTTCACAAGTCTCCCCGAGACTTCCGGCTTTTGGAGGATCGCTCGCAGCGGGAGCTGAGTTAGTACTTTCACTGTGTGTGCCTGGAAATAGGGTCGAAGCTTTCGCGCCGAGAAGACGAGCGCTAGGGCTGTTTTTTCTGCCGCCGGGTACCTGGTTTCGGTATCGGTGAGGACCTTGCTGAGGTAGTAGATTGGCCGTTGCACTCCTCCTTCATCCTTCACAAGAACTGAACTGAGGGCCGTAGGGGAAACTGCGAGGTACAGGAACAGGGCTTCCCCAGGGATTGGCTTTGAGAGAAGCGGCGGCGAGGCCAAGTACTGTTTGAGGAGTTCGAAAGCCGTTTGGCACTCGTCCGTCCATTGGAACCCAGTATGGCGCGCTCCCCGGAGAATTTTGAAGAAAGGGAGGTATTTGTCCCCCGTCCTTGACAGGAAGCGGGACAGTGCGGCGATCCTCCCATTCAGGCGTTGCACTTCTTTGACAGAGCGAGGTGGCGACATGTCCTCCAGCGCCTTGATCTTCTCAGGGTTGGCCTCGATTCCTCGATGGGTTACCATGAAACCCAAGAACTTCCCCGCCGTCACACCAAATGCGCATTTGCTGGGGTTGAGCCGCATCTGGAAGCGACGAAGAAGCTGAAAGCACTTTCCCAAGTCTTTCAAATGGTCGTGACGGTGGACGCTCTTCACTAGCATATCATCCACATATACCTCCATCGTCTCCCCGATGAGGTCTTTGAAGACTTTATTCATCAGTCTTTGGTATGTCGCTCCGGCGTTTTTAAGGCCGAACGGCATCACTTTGTAGCAGTAGACTCCTTTATCGGTGCGGAAGGCGGTGTGCTCCTCGTCTGCGGGATTCATTCTTATTTGGTTGTAGCCTGAGTATGCATCCATGAAGCTGAGCAGCTCGTGGCCGGCTGTCGCGTCGACGAGCTGGTCGATCCTCGGAAGAGGAAAACTGTCTTTCGGGCACGCCTGGTTCAGGTTGCTGTAGTCGACGCACATCCGCCATTTTCCAGACGCCTTTTTTACCATCACCACGTTTGCGAGCCACGTGGGATAATCTGCCTCGCGGATGAACCGCGCCTCCAGGAGCTTTGCTACTTCCTCTTCGATTGCCTTTATTCGCTCAGGGGCGAAGTTCCTCTTCTTTTGAATTACGGGCCTGCAGGCGGGGTTAATGTTTAACGAGTGAAAAATGATTTCAGGATCTACCCCAGGCATGTCCTCCGGGCTCCAAGCGAAAATGTCCTCGTTCTCTTGCAGGAAGGTTGTAATCCTTTCTCGTTCTTCTGGCGTCAAAAGGGACCCGATCTGGACAGTCCGGGTTTGATCCTGCTGGGAGAGCGGCACTTTCACTACCCCTTCAACGGGTGCTCCTCGCTGAAGAGTGGCTTCATCTCGCAGGTCGAAGTTGTCGATGTTGAGAGCCGTCGCCCTCGCCGGTTGAGCTTGTCTCAGGTAACAGGTCCTAGCCGCCTCCTGGTTTCCACGAACGACCCCGATCCCGGCGGTGGTCGGAAACTTCATGGCTAAATGCGGGATTGATGGGATGGCTCTGAAGATGGATTGGAGCGGTCTCCCAAAGATCGCGTTGTAGGCGGAACTTGACTCCACGACAACGAACTGGATGTTATGGGTTACCTGTCTCGGGAACTCACCAAGCGTTACCGGAAGGGTGATCATGCCTTGGACTGGGACGGGGCGATTGTCAAAACCGTAGACGGGCCCTGCTGCTGGGCTGAGGTGCTCCTTGGTGAGGTTCATGCTTTGCAGAGTGGAGAGGAACATGACGTCAACTGAGCTTCCGTTGTCGACCAGTATCCTTCTGACGTTGAAACAGGGATCCCCGATCCCGGCGCTGATCACGAGCGGGTCTTGGTGCGGCAGCCGTAACCCCCCGAGGTCTTCATCTCCGAAGACGATGGCAGCGTCCTGCTTGAACTTCTTATCTTCGTGGCCTCTCTCTGGCCTAGCGATGGAGAGAATTTGCGCGGCGAGATTAGGGGACCCAGCTATAGTCTCGACTTGCCCTACCACCGGCATTCCGACCGCTGCGCCGCGAGGTGCAGGAGGCTGATCTCTGGGCTCCCTGGGTTGTTGCGGCTGATTCGGCAGCTGACCTTGCAGGAACCTTCCGAGGAGTCCTTGCCTGACGAGGCGCTCAATTTCCTCCTTTAGCCTTGCGCATTCTTCGGTCGTGTGCCCAGCTCCCCTATGGAACTCACAGTACTTTGAGTGGTCGGTTCTTTCATTCTGGTTTAGCGGTCTTGGCCTACGAAATGCCGGATTTTCTTGAATGGCGTAAAGCACATTGGTTCGTGACGTGTTGAGGGGAGTGTAATTCAGCGGTGGTCGGGGACCCTGGTCCCTTCGGAGATCCCGACCGCGATTAGGGTTCCGGCGCTCTTCCGTACGCCGCTCTTCCTGCCTCCTGGGCGCTGGCTCCGATCCTTTCTTCCTCTTCAGACTTCCCTCGAACTGCTGGCGATGCGCCTCGATGGCTTCGTCTGCCGCTATCTGTGCCTCCACTCGATGCACGAGGTCTGGGTAATTTGGAACTGTCTCCCTCATTAGAGCGGAATAGAAGCCGCCTGGGCGGAGCCCTCCCAGGAAGACACCGCGAAGAAGCTCGGGGTCGACCCCTGGTATTTGCCGCGCCTCCGTGGTGAAGCGGCGGAAGAATTCTTTAAGGGTCTCTCCCTCGTTCTGGCGGATCCCCGAGAGATGAGAGGGATCCCGGACGATTCTTCGGTTGGCGACGAACTGATCTGTGAACCGCCGGGTCAGCTCGGTGAAGTTGTCGATGGATCCTTCTTGCAGGGAGTGGAACCAGGTGCGAGCCTGCCCCTTGAGTGTTGCTGGGAACACCTGACACAGGAGTTGATCGGCAGCGTTGTAGATCCTCATGATGGTGGTGAAATGATTGATATGCTCCAGTGGATCCTCCGTCCTGTCAAACGACTCGATGCTAGGAAGCTTGAAGCCGTGCGGAACCGGATGGGCCAGGAGTTGTTGCGACAAGGGGGAGCCGTGACGCAGAGGGCGGCGGGCGAAGATGCCCCGACGCCCGACTTGCCCATACTCTTCAGCGATCACATCGCGAATCTCCTCGCGGGTGGGCCCTCTTATGGCTTGGTTGGCCGCGGCTCCTTGCTGATGGTGCTCGGGTTCCTCCCTAGTTCCCCTGTCGAGACGGGCCGGGCACGCGGAACTGGCTGCATCTGAGTAGTCTTCTTCGTACACTTCTTCTTCGCGAGCGGCTTCCCTGAGGTGGGGCGCGATTAGGGACCAGGAGGGGTGCGAAGACCGGAGCGGCTGGTGGAGCAGGTGCTTCACGGTTTCTGAGAAGAGCCAGCATTTCGGCTTGCTGTTCCTCTATCTGACGCATGCGTCCTTCCAGTGTGACGACAGGCGCCAAAGGGACCTCTTCGACGGGAGGTGCGTTGATGAGTGAGTGGGATGGAGCGGGCTCAACGCGTCCTTCAGGAATGGAGCCATTAGTGGTGCGGGCACTTCTTCTTGCCATTGCTGCCGAGCACGAGTATTGCCGTGAGGCGAATTCTGTCTTCAGAGAACTTTTGAGGAACACGTTCCCACAGACGGCGCCAAACTGTTGCGGCTTCTCAACGCCCTCGGTAGACCGGTTTAAATTCGGTCTGTCTTAGCCCGGGCGGTCGAGCGCGCACACAGTCAGAATATTGCAGAGAGTAAACGCTGAAAATGGAACACACAGAACTTTAGCGTGGAAAACCCTCCAAAGGGTGAAAAACCACGTGGCTGGGACGGTGCTAGCCGAAATCCACTATGTTGTACTGTTACAGGGCTTTCTTGGAGAATGCGAGGGCGACAGGCCGCGCCTCGTTACAATTGTGAGAGAGAGAGAGAAAGAACTCCGTGGGTGACAGACCACCACTTAGGAGTTGACTGCCTTGGTGTTTGCCTGATTCGGCTGCGCGCTTGCTGGGAGAGCACTTCGCGGAGCACTTTGACTTTGCTGTTCGGGCTTGGGGTGCTCGCCTGAGAGATGGCGCAGCACTTCTTCTCAGGTGAGCGGCGCTCGCAGGAGGGACCTGTCAGTTAGTAAAAACGAAGCGGCGGAGTGGCGGAATGTAGAGAGAGAAGCTCTGAGGAAGAAACGAAGAGAGAGAGAGTCTGGGCCCGAATGAGAGAGTGAATCCAAATGAAGACCCTTAGGGGTCTATTTATAGGCTTGGAGGGTGGAAGTTACGGTGGTTATGCGGATAACCACCAAATGGAGGGCCGAGATCGTTGGGGACGATTGGAGGGTCGTGATCGCGCGAGACGATCGGAGGGCCGCCGGAGCTTTGGTGAGATCCGACGGTGGAGGTTGAAGGGCGGCGACGGCGGTGGCCGGCCATGGGTGGCCGGCCATGGCCGCCGGTTGTGAAGGGGGGGGCGGCGGCGGCCGGCGGCCGGCCGGCGGCCGGCGGTGGCCGGCCGGCGGCGGTGGCCGGCCGGCGGCGGTGGCCGGCCGGCGGCGGTGGCCGGCCGGCGGCGGTGGCCGGCCGGCGGCGGCCGGAGGTCGGCCGGCGGCCGGCCGGCGGTGGCCGGCCGGCGGTGGCCGGCCGGCGGTTGGCGGCCGGCCGGCGGCGGCGGCCAGCCGGCGGTGGCCGGCCGGCGGTTGGCGGCCGGCCGGCGGCGGGTGGAGGCCGGTCGGCGGTTGGCAGCCGGCCGGCGGCCGGCCGATGGTTGGCGGCGGTTGGTGGTGGTTGCGATCCTGCGCGGGGCGGTTGGGATCCCGCGCGAGGTGGTTTGGATCGGTGCGCGGTGGTTTGGATCCGCCGCGCGGGAGTGGGATCCGGTGTGCGAAGGTGGGATTCGGTGTGTGGCGGTTTTCGGGATCCGGTGTGCGAAGGTGGGATTCGGTGTGCGGGAATGGGATCCGGTGTGCGGTGGTTGTCATTTTTTCAATAAATAGGGGGAACCCATCAAACCTCATATTTGTCGAATGGACCGGCAAGGAAAGCGGCGGACGACGATAGGGAAGAGGGGTGAGTACTCGCAGGGTAGCTTCCACTCGACCCGCACCAAGATGGTCGAGTCGTCTCTGGTCAATCGACTGGGTTTTCGGCCTTTTTCTCGTCATTCAACCAGACGTCTAGCCAATCTCCTAGACGTCCAGCCGAATGTGCGAGTGCGAACCCGGCAGCACCCTGTCACACCGGGCACTCGCCACCCCCAGGCGAGCACGCCTCGAGTAGTGTGGACTCGCTCTTCAGGGGGGCCTCTCGTTTTTTCAAGAAGGCCCTTTTGTAGTCTACAATTAGCTATTCCAAACAGCGGATTCTGTTGTTGACAGACCAATTTGGTCTGCTTTTAGTAAAACCAAGAGGCGGGATTTAGCTATCCGCAGACCGTTTCAAGAAAACTATAAATAGACCCCAAGGGCACCTTTGGAGAGCTTCTCTCACAAGCTTCTCTCTCCTCTGGTTTGCTTTGGTCAGTCGGAGAGTTCATTTTTGCTACTCACCATGGTTTCCGGGTGGGAAGGCCCCTGCTTTCTGGCACTCTCTAAGGTGCCCAGCTCAGTAATTGGCTTGGGAGGGGAAATTCTTTAAATTTTTCGGGTTAGTGGCGGGACCTTTTCACTGCAGCTCGCGGGTCTATTCTTAGTTTTCCACCCTTTGTGAATGAGTTTCTTTGTCCTTAGTGACCAGTCTAGAGATTGAACACATGAGAAGTAGGAGAAAACTAGACCAGTCCAAACTCCTCTTGAGCCGTGGTTTAGGGCTCAAAGGTTGAATCGGGGTTTCCTGTTTCAACAATGGGATTTTCTCATATCAATATATAATTTATTCTTAAGCACACCTAAATTATTTAGGGACACCTTTTTAATATTCTCAATTACATCTTTATTTCTTTTATAATCTTAAATTTTACCTTTATGATTATTTACCTTATTTATTTTAAAATAACTTCACTAGACCCAATAAAATTTATAGCAAAATAAAATTGAATTATAAATAAAATCTCAAAAGGCATGAAATATTAATTTTCTTAGCTTCTCACATGAATCAAAAGATAAAACAAAATTTAAGATGTAAGAGAGAGAGATGAAATACAAAACAAAACAACACAATATAATAGCATCAAGTTATATATTCAAACCATAGACCATGTTATGTGGTAGTCCCCGTAGCCGCCCTTTGCGATCCCTAATTCCTTCCACACCGCGGGAGAAGCGTCGACGATGTTGTTACGACATGGAGGTTGGAAGTCATGAGAATAATCGCAGCCATTTACCGAGTCGCACTCATCCACAACTTTGGCCAAGACCGACCGTCCGTTGGCGCTGATCCTAATATTTTTGAAGCATATGCTCCCGAGATTGTACCAGCCAGTCGATAGCGCCACCACCATCTCCTCGTCGCTATGGTAATTTCCATCGCACTCGGAAGCGCTGCCTCCTTCTCCACCCCGGGCGAAACTGTTCACAGTCATGGTTGCAGCAGTATCGTCTGCAATCGGAGGCGAGCAATGATATTGGGGGTACTCGCGTCCACCAGCACAACAGTTTGAGTTATTCTCAGTATTACAATTTTCAGTACTTCCGTGAAGATAACCGCTTGGGTCGCACCGTCCCAGAAGGGGAGAGTAGCGCGTGGAAAAGCATAGGTTAAAACTTGCTAGAACGAGGACCAGGAGTAGTATTTTGGCCATTTTTTCAAAGCGAAGTTTCTATGTGGCTCTTCTTCCATTTTCATGGGTATTTATATGCATATTATGGAGAATAATGTATGCTTAATTCATACTATTACGAGTTAATGAATGAAGTAGGCAAAGTTGTGGGTACGTTGGCGGCATAATAATATAGTTATCCAAACAATATTATATTATATTATAATGACATAAAGTGCTAAATATAGAATAGAGTTGGATGGTATAAGACAATTAACTTAATTAGTGTTTGATTTTGTAGCTGCGGCAGCCATTTTTAAAATCACTTCTTTTTGTTATTTATTTCAGCGTATCAAAAACTTGGATGATCCGTAAAGCCACGGCTCCATTGAATACTAAATTTTTTTTTTTTTTTTTAACTTGCATGTTTGGGCTGGAGTTTATTTTCAAGGGTTTATACATTTACAATTTGACCATAAATTTGTCGCAATGCTGCACAATAAAAAGGGACGGAATGTAGGACAGACAGTATACCTTGTGGTGAAGATATAATTAATGACATAAATCTTCAATCCATTAGGGTCTATTTGGGGAGCAATTTTTATGAGCATGGTGCACAGGATGCATCCGCGCCGTCCATCATAGACCATAACTCGATGGACAGCGCAGATGCATTCCGCGCACCATACTCCATATACGTCGAGCGCACAAAAAAATTGATCCTATTTGGGTGGGTGGTGGCGGTTTGAAATGAAGTAAAGGGGTCCGTTTGCCACATCGGTGGCGGTCGTGAAGACGGTGATTACGAATCGTCGTCAGTTTGGCGCTGAGCTTTTGCTCCGGTGAGTTTAGACAAAAATATCACCGTTGTGAATATGTGTGTGACATAACAATTGTTATGACGGGCGCAAAAAATAAATTAATTTTAAATATAAAAATGGATTGAGCTCCTTAGGTGAGGTCTAGCGTTCACAAACAACAGTTCATAACCGCCGCCTCAAACGGACCGAAGATGAAGATAAAACTGTTCTTGAATGGAGCTCTCATGATAAAAAAAAATTAACGTTTCTATACTCCGAAACACGTAGTAGAGAAAAAACTCTCAAACAAACGAAGCAATAGCTGATCAATAGCTTATTATGTGAGGAGATCCCGGGAGCAGAGCTCATGACCAACATCAATGTGCGCATATCAACACATTTCCCTCCGTCTCTTTCGATATCTTCCTCTCGCCCTCATATTTTATTTCGCATCACTCGCCAAACGAATAATGATGAAGGATTTTCTCGTCGCCGAAGTTGATTGGTTTCATAATTCAGCGAGGAAGTTCAAATTGATGTCGATTGCGTGGTCATGAAGACGAGATTTTGAGGGATAGGAAGTTCGACCGACCCCAAAATACGGCAATCAAGAGCTTCGCCATGATGAACAGACTTTTGTAAGCTCCCAATACACAGGAAACTCATCGTTTATTAATAGGGCGTGGATTATTGATCTGCTCATGGTAACTTACCGTTTTGAATATTAAACCTAAACTTCTGCTAGAAACGGAGAGTGATCAAAGTCTCACCCATGCAAACTTTGGAGGCATGACCAAGGAACTTAGGTATGCTTTGTTTGGCAGAGGGGTGGCTGTCATGAACACGGTGGTTACGAACCGTCGTTCATGAAAGCACAAGCTCGCCTAAGGAACTTAATCCACTTTTATGTTCAAAAGTAGCTTTATTTTCTTGGTGTTGGTGGTAACTGTTGTCGTGTCAAACATACATTCTATGACGACGGTGTTTTTGTCCAAACTCACCAGAGCAAAAATACCGCGCCAAACAGAGCCTTCATGTCTATAAGAATATGATGCAGCCCACATTCCTTAAGGCAAAGAAGTATTTCACCGGAAGAATGATTTAATGACGGAAATCATAATATCATAGAAATCTATAAGAATATGATGCAGCCCACATTTGAAATTATATATTATAAATTCAACGGTACTTGGCTGGGCATTGAATTTAATCAATATTATTAAAATACTTGAATCAAACAGTGTGAAGTATATTATCTATATATATATATATATATATATCAAACAAACAAACAATCATCGCAAAACTCTTCAGTGAAGACTCTTCGCCGCCGCCTTTCTCTGAGCCTTGGCCTTTGCCTGGAAAACAAATGCATGTCAGCAAAATCAAAATTCGGACTCGAAAATTTATGAAACAAATGCTTTCAAAACGGACTTGAACTAACGAATGTGCATGAGCTTGAAAAGTAGAATACATTCGTGAGGGGCTTCTTCTTCTTCGAATTGCAGGGTTCGACGGCTAGACCGAGAAGTAGAATACATTGTTGTTTTACTAAAGCCTTACTTGATCTTTGCAGGTTATTAACACAGCAAAGGAGGATAATTCTCAGAGATTTTACTTAAAGTTCAAAAATGGAGATTGCAAGAGCTTAAATAAGCTAAAATAGAAGAAACTAGAAGCAGCAATTAAAGCCTGTTAAACAGACGGGAGTTACATTAAACTGAGGATTATATTAAAGGCATAGTGCAGATAACTGGGCAGAAAAAATGTTGTAGCAGGCTGCTTTATTTATTTGTTGAGGCTGATTTCATTTCCAATACCCCCTCTAAATCAGCCGCGTCTTTAACACCGATCATTTTGCGTATTTCAGCAAAGCGTGCCCTAGGGATCGGCTTGGTCATAATGTCGGCCGCCTGTTCCTTCGATGGGCAGAATGAGAGCTTGATCATCTTCTTCTTCAGGGCTTCTCTCACGAAATTAAAGCGTATGTCGATATGCTTGCTTCTTGCGTGAAAAATTGGGTTTTTGGCCAAAGCTATGGTCGAGGTGTTGTCGCAGAGAATTTCTGGTGCATCTCCTTCGTCTTCCTCTTCTCTGTGTCCCCATATTTCTTTCTTCAATCTTTTAAGCCAGATGGCTTCACATGTTGCTGCGTTAAGGGCCATGAACTCTGCTTCAGTGGTGGAGAGAGCGACAGACTGCTGCTTTCTGGAACTCCAGGACACGGGGCATGAGCCGAGGAAGAACACATACCCTCCGGTGCTTTTCATGTCATCTGGATTGCCGGCCCAGTCTGAGTCAGTATAACCTGTCAGATTTGCCTTTCCTTCTTGCTTGAATAGCAGTCCATATGAACGTGTTCCCTGCAAGTAACGAAGAATTCTTTTTGCGGCTAAGTAATGTGTTTTAGAGGGATCACTCATGAACCTGGCGAGGATGTTGACGGAGTTTTCAATGTCGGGTCGGGTATTCGTGAGATAGACAAGGGAGCCGATTAAGCTCCTATATACTTCTGGATCTGCTGGTTCTTCATCTTTCACTCTTGACGCGAATTTCTCATTTACTGACATTGGGGTGTGAGTAGGGTTGCAATCTTCCATCTGAAATTTCTTCAGCATTTGATGAATATATAGTTCCTGAGAGATGAAAATGCCGCCTTTTAAGTGTTTGATTTGGAGTCCAAGGAAGAACTTTAGGACGCCAAGATCCGTCATTTCGTACTTCTTCTTCATCCTGTCTTTGAAGTCTTCAATTAACTCAGAGCTTGTTCCTATGATGATTAGATCGTCTACGTACAGGCTTACAAAAATGGATTCTCCACCTTCAATTTTTAGGTAGAGTGTTGGTTCACTGGGGCTTCGATTGAATCCTTCTGAGATAAAAAAAAAGTGTCAATGTGATGGTGCCATTGACGGAGGGCCTGTTTAAGCCCATAGAGAGCTTTATGTAGACGGTAGACTTTATCTTCATTCCCTTTTATTTCGTACCCAGGAGGCTGGCAAACAAACACCTCTTCATTTAAATCACCGTTCAAGAATGCAGATTTGACGTCAAGTTGAAAAACTGGAAGATTGTTCAGCGCGGCTATGGCTAGCAGGAACTGAATCGTCGTCATTCTTGCAACCGGTGTGTATGTTTCATTGTAGTCGTCCCCAGGCTTCTGAGTGAAGCCTTTAGCCACAAGTTTGGCTTTGTATTTGCACAGGCTGCCATCTTCATTCCGTTTTATCTTAAAAATCCATTTCAGCCCTATTATGGTTTTATTGGGTGGTTTGTCAACAAGGGACCAGGTGTTATTGTTGCTGATAGCTTCTAATTCTTCTTCCATAGCCTTTTTCCATTCACTTTCTGCAGCTGCTACAATGTAGTTGTTGGGTATTGAAGTGATGAAGGCAGATTCTGTTGCATCATATAGATCTTGGAGGGACCTTACTTTCATGGGTGGTGATGAATCTGGAGAAGTTTGTTCCTCAGATGAAGACATTATTTGATTTTGGATGGGGCTAGAGACAGACTCTTCAATTGTGGCTTGGATGGGCTGTGATGATTCATGATTTGGGTCCACCTGAGGTAAAGGTGCAGAATCCTGATTGCAATGGAGGGGGCTGATGAGCTCAACCGGCAATGATGAGGATGACCTATGTGAAACTGATGCCAATCCCATTTACTTCCTTCATGGAATGTAACATCCCTTGATGTGATTACTTTAGAGGTTATAGGATCAAGTAATCTGTACCCTTTGGTTTCATGGCTATACCCTAAGAAGACACATTTCTGTCCATTGGACTCTAGCTTATCTCTCCTAGGTCCATTCTTATGTGAGAAAGCAATACATCCAAAGACTCTTAGGTGGGAGAGAGAGGGTTTCTCATGGTAAATGGTCTCATATGGAGTGGAGTGTAATACTTCTTTAGTAGGAGTTCTGTTGAGAATATACACAGTTGTGGCTGTGGCTTCTCCCCAAAATGATTTTGGACAGGAAGTGTGAAACATCATGGCCCTTGCCATTTCCATGACTGTGCGGTTTCTTCGTTCCACGACTCCATTTTGTTGGGGTGTGTAGGGGGCTGAAAGTTCTCTGATTATTCCAGCCTCCCGACACATTTGATTGAAAGTTGTTGATACAAATTCCCCTCCCATATCACTTCTTATAGCTTTGATTTTTCTCTCTAACTGTTTTTCTATCTGCATTTTGAAATCAGTGAAGTACCCCAAAGCTTCAGATTTTTGGTGGAGATGTGATATCCACATATATCGGCTAAAGTCATCAACTATGAGAAGGTAATATCTCTTGCCTCCTAGAGAGTTTACACTGGCAGGCCCCCATAAGTCTAGCCCCCATAAGTCTATGTGGAGAAGATCTAGAGGCCCTTTTGCCCTCCTTTGAGCAGCATTTGGGAAGGATAATCGGTGAGATTTTGCTTGGGCACAGGCGACACAGTCAAGTTGCTTGATTTGTGTTACAGGTAACCCCTCTACTAGTTCCTCATGTTGCATTTTATTGATAATGGGATAGCAAATGTGACACAGGCGGTGGTGCCAGATGGGGGAGGCTGCTCCTCCTCTGGCCATAGTGCAGTTCAAACTAGCAGTTCCAGCAGGCTTTAGCTTTAGTGTGCAGAAGTTGCTGTTGTTCATGGGTGCAGATATGACACAATCGTTCGTTTTGATTTCTATTATGTCACATTTTATCTCTTCAAACACAACCCTATAACCCTTGCTCATCAGTTGTCCAACACTTAGTAGATTCTGGGCAAGTGTGGGGACAAACTGCACATCTGAGACAAGTTTTATGGTTCCTGAGATGGTGATTATGGCAATGGTGCCTTTTCCTTCTACAATTTTCTTATTGTCGTCCCCCAATATTACTTCAAATTTCCAACCATCATTAATAGAGGTGAAGTAGGACATGTCATTTACCATGTGGTTTGAGCAACCACTGTCTATGACCCAAAGAGAGGTCAGTGTTTGGTCGCTAGGTCCCTTACAGGTTAGGAACTGATCTTCCTCAGTTTGAGTGTCAGGTTCCTTCTATTTGTGCCAACAGTTCTGTTCAGAATGGTTTGGGACTCTACACTTTTTGCATCTAAAGTAACAATCTCTTGACTCATGATTCTGTTTTTTGCATATTATACATTTGGTATTACTTCTCCCAGTTGCTGTTTTGTTGGATTTGTGAGATGGTTGAGAATGGGGGGCATTCTCTGCCCAAGGTTTTCTTTGTTGTTCTGATGGTCTTGATTGCTTTTCAAAGGTCAGCTTGGTTTGAAAGGCTTTTTCAATGGCAGGTTGATCAACATTGAGAAGATCTTCATGTGTTTGTAGGGATGCCATGAGGTCAGTGACTGTTAAGGTTTCTAAGTCATGTGCCTCAAGAATAGCAGATACAATATGCTTGTGAGTTTTTGGTAGGGATCTTAATATTTTTTCTACAATTTGTTGTTCTTCAATCACCCCTCCTAAACTTCTGATTTGGTTAACAAAGCTAGTGATTTTGGCAAAGAACTCTTGAGTGGTTTCATCTTCTCTCATGAAGGTAGAATCAAAAATACGGCGTAGTGAGTAAAGTTTGATTTGTATTACCTTCCTGGATCCCCTGAATGCGGTTTTTAGTCTCTGCCATGCCTCTTGGGAGGTTTTTGAACCAATGATCCTGGGGTAGATGGAGGGAGTTATCCCTTGTTTGATAAAATGCAGAACAAGAGCATCTCTCTGGTTTTCTTCTTTGGTGAAAGTTGGTTCCTCACCTTCAGCAGTGGTGGCTTTTGGTTGACGGCCTTCTGTTACCACATCCCAGATGCCCTGGGATCGTAGCAGGGTCGCCATCCGATCACTCCAAAAATCAAAATGGTCGCCATTGAAGATAGGAATGGTGGAATGTGAGTATAGAGGGATGGAAGAGATTTGATTGGTAGATGATGAGGCCATGAGGATGAGACGAGATGAATATTTGAACGGGCAGGACCTTTGACTCTGATACCACTGTTGTTTTACTAAAGCCTTACTTGATCTTTGCAGGTTATTAACACAGCAAAGGAGGATAATTCTCAGAGATTTTACTTAAGTTCCAAAATGGAGATTACAAGAGCTTAAATAAGCTAAAATAGAAGAAACTAGAAGCAACAATTAAAGCCTGTTAAACAGGCGGGAGTTACATTAAACAGAGGATTATATTAAAGGCATAGTGCAGATAACTAGGCAAAAAAAATGCTTTATTTATTTGTTGAGGCTGATTTCATTTCCAATACTCCGTACTTCTCTTTCTTTAGACTAAATGATGGTGATTCCCGCTATGGCTTAACTCCAATATCTAGGGCCGTGAACAATCCGAACTTGAGCCAATCCCGCCTCGGCTCAATATCAGCTCCATTCCTGACCCGGCTCAATATCAGATCCAAACTCAACTCGGCTCAATATCAGCTCGAAGTAATCTAATGATTCCAATCCGAAACTCAGGTAATGACTAGTTATAGGCTAATATAATCCTCTCTCGATTTGAGCCAAGTGCGGATAGTTAACTTCTATTCGAGCGAAACATCAATTCAATTTCAATTAATATATATTCACAATCCTTCTGTGTCGTTATGCTCCGCGCGTTGTGCTCTTTGCATCCTCCTGCAACATCGCTTGCCCATGCATATCTGCAAGTAGTTGGCGCTCCTCTGACACAATTCTTCCTATACTACCGAGTACGAGAGCAAGTGAGGCTTTCTGTACAATGTGCTAGCTGCCTACCCAAAAGCTTTTGTGCCGCTAGGCCCGCTATTATTTCTTCCAAAATCAGTGCAAAACCAAATTTGACTCATGTTGATGTAAACACCTCCGCAATACCTTTTTTTAGTGATTTTAACCAGTTGATATATTATGTGCTAATTTCTAGCAACTTTGACCTATTGTTTTTGGTGATTAATTAAATCAGAGAATAATCAAATTAAAAAAATAAAATAATAGGCCAAATTTAAACCAAATTTATTCAATCTCAAGAAAATTAAAATTTTAATCTAAAGAAATATTCTAATAACCACATAATTAATACCAATGTATAAATACTGAGGGAGCCATCCTTGTGTCGCACCTCTTATTTATTGATGTAGGGTTAGGAATCATTTGAATACCTCCTTGGTTATTTAGGATGATGAAGAGGGGTGGATTAAAGACATGGATTCTACAAAGACTAAACTCATATTTTAAAAAATTGATATTCTGAGAAAAACTTAATTAAGAAATACAAGAAGTCTAGGCCTTATTTCAATATTTAGCCTAAACCAAAATAGACTGGGTCTCCACATAACAGAACACACATACACTCATTGAATCATATATAAAAGTACAACTCATGGAAGGACAAAAAATAAAGAAGACGCCTTTTACCATGCAGTACTTATCCAATAAAGCACAATGAGTCTTTGCAATACCTTAGTCTACCAATCATAAACTTATCTAAATCATTACCACAATTGTTGATTTGTTTTGATGTGCGTGCCTGGTCTTGAACTTTTGTTGACTATCTATCCTACATTGTCATTTTGCCCCTTGGTAGCTCCCACTCGATGGAATAATCATGTATTGCACCATCAAGTTCACATGCATGTGTCATCAATAAGCAAGGCAGCAGAGTAATTGTACTTCAATCTAATAATCCATTGAGATCTTGTAAATTCAATCACGAATTTGTTATTTCCTATCTATATTTCAGTATCTTCATCATCAGAAAACCAAACTGTAAACCTTAATTAGATATATCCACAATTCAACATTTTTGTCTTCATGTACTTCTCAATGCACACATTTTTAGGTAGCTTATCCAAATAAACTAAGAGCCATATGCCGATCAAATACACCACAATGCTCCCAACTTCTTGTGATCCTCCTAGAGGTGTCCTTTCCAAATGTTTGCCGCTATCTACAGAAGTTTTCCACTACCCTTTATTTAAGGCACATAAACTTTTCTACTTTCTAATTTTCCATCACTTATCCATCTCTCGAAACCTCCAAAGAATGCAATTGGGAAAGGCCGCCATACATTGGCACGAATAAACTCCAGTTTCAAGTCATGATTTTTCCTTAGGGTAGCATACATAATTGACCTTCCTTTGTTTATCAAATTAACTTTTTACATAGATTAAAATTAGCATAATTCAATTAAAAAATTATGCCAACTGATCGAAGTTCCCCATCTCTTTAGAATGAGCTTTAGATATAGTCTATATAACAGCTTTCATTGTTCCGATCATTGAAGTGTTGTGTCGACTTGACTTTATTTTGCTATAACGTACTTGGTCTACTTCTAAGTATCACTACAGAAAGTAAACATGTAGCCATTTGCTTCCAGCTATCCAACAGAAATCAAATTGCTCTTTAAGACTGAAAAATATCTCGTCATATAAATTATCTATAATGGCCCATTAAAAGTTTTAACATGGACATCCTAGCCCGCACTGTCCTTAAAGAGCTCATCACAAGCAAGATATATAACATATTAATCCCATAAATAAGTATTCACTCTTTAAGTGGAGAAGAGTAAAAAAGACGCCTGAGTTCAAGAATCGAGACCCTCTCGGATTATCAGTATTAAAAATTAATGCATCCTGAAAATTAACTTTTGTAAAAGTCATAAATTCACCCTTTTGTCCAAAAAATTATCCACCCCGCCATTTCAAGTGGTATGTTTTGTCACATTGCTAGCAAGAACTATTGTGGCCTTTGTATTGAATCCCCTAATATTTGGATTTGTACCCATAGTCGTGTGTTTCTTTGCACTTTCCCCTCCCTCAACATTCAAAGCATCAGAAAAACCTTCTCCTAATTCACATCTAACGATGCCCTCATTCAAGATCAATCAAACATCAATAAGCTTTAGCTATGTAGATCCACATGAACGGTTGATAATTATCACTGCTCCGCACAAGCTTTCTAGGAGAGATGATGACAAGCTCAGCACAAAAGCCTCATCGTCGAAGTGGATATCAACCAAACTCAATTGACCAGTGATCATGAACTTGTTGATATAATAAAAATTATCTTCAGTCAATCTTAGACTAAGCAATAGCTTCATTAAAAATACCTAGCCAACAACAAATGACTTTGCATACTACTTTTTCAAAGGCTCAAGGCACAAAAAGATCATAGAGCCTAGGAAAAATGAGTCGGTGCAAGCCCGACAAAGGCAACACACAACTATATCAAATTGTAAATAATCATCATCAAACATCAATTCATCTTCTTGATCAAATTCTTCATCACTTTACTCATCAATCATTCATTACTATAATATATATCCTATAAGAAATGGGATCAATGCGGTCACTTGCATCATATTGATACCTCGACGCTCGATTATATTTCACAACACAAAATCATTTAAACGTTGTTGAGTTATTACATTATTTCTTTCTTTTGAAAATAAGGTTAACGACAGAAACCTTACCCAGGAGCGTCTTTTATCTTCCAAGGGCGCAAAAAGGCGAGCATCTAAGCTATAAGTGCAGGCCTGGGTGATGTCAAATAAAGCTTTTGAACTCAAGTTATGGCCTTCTCTTGAAAATAGTGAAGTAAATTCTCATTTAAAGATAAGTGTATGACTAGCAATGCCTATCTATACATCAAATCACAGTCGTCTTCATTCATGGTCATAGGATTTGCTCCAAAGAGAGGGTGATCCAGTTTTTTCCTAATACAAATAATTCTTCATCTGCATCTTCTAGCACCCAAAAATCTTGTCATCACACATTTTGTTCTTCACTTTCCCATCATCAATCGTCGTTGCACCCATTTTTCCTTAAACCTCAAAGTTCACCTTTCAATACCAATAGTTGTGGAAGTGTGATCTCACTCAAGCTCGATGAACACAAAAAGAAATAACTCCAAAAAAATTAAGAGACGGTTTTCATGGTTCGATTAAGTGCACCTACCTCCATGGCCACAGAAAATGATGACGCTTTCACTTGTTCAAAGTTGAGTACAAGTTATAATATTTGATCTTTGGATCAAACTCCCTAGAATTTCCTCTCTTCTTTCTCAATTAAATATTTGGTTTGAACTATTTTGGTCCAAAAATATCAAAGTACAACTTCCATTCTTATCATGGCGTCGCCTAGGCGACGCCTAGGCGTCCAGTCGCCCGATTGAAAACAAGGCGACGGCTGCCTTATTTTTGTAAAAAAATAGGAGAATAGACAGCGGTTTATATAACAACCGTTGTCTATTCGAGAATAGACAGCGGTTGTTATATAAACCGATGTCTATTGTACACGGAACCATACAATAGACAGCGGTTTATATACAACCCGCTGTCTATTGTATAGTTCCGGGTACAATAGACAGCGGTTTTTATATAAACCGTTGTCTATTGTATCATTCCGTGTACAATAGACAGTGGTTTATATAATAACTGATGTCTATAGTCTTCATATGTTTTTTTTAAAATTAATTGTCGTCTTGCATTTGCTCGCCTTATTGTCGCATAGGCGTCCGCCTTGTCGCCTAAGCGTCAAGGCGCCCGGCGCCCGGCGCTCGCCTTGGTACGCCTTGACGCCATGAAAAGAATGACAACTTCAAAACAAACCAAGTTACACCATCAATTCAAATATCAATCAATCCACTGTGATCTCAGCCCACACTGATCGACTAACTTAGCAATGTGTGTGATGTGGAAGCTTCATTGAATGTGTCATCTATAGAGTCATTGATGCAACCTGCATCGCATCTTCGCGGTATTCCTCTATTTTTACTCGCTCTTGTATCACACATCCTTATTTTAGCACACGTTTAGTTAGCGCACGCTTATTTTGTATCGTGCATATCGCTCGCACACGTTGTTACGTTTTATTGGTGTGATCGTCATGTAAATACATGAATAAAAAAGATCTGTCAAATTAGGTAAAATAGTAATTAAAGTAAGCGATGAAATTAGCTCGTTAAACTAAGTATTTTAATCAAATTTAAAATTAAAAAAAGAAATAAGGTAAAATATCTTATCTTTAATTTTAAGAAATAGTTACCGTGGAGAATAATGAGATCTCTGCAACGAGTATGCTTTTTATGTTATGGTATTAAATTTATTTGGTGATCCCCTCGTAAAGTCCCGTTAAAATAATCAAAAAAATAAAAACTATTGCTTTTAAAAACCTAATGTCCTAATCCCTTCCATTTGTTCAGCAGGCTTGGAAAAATCGGGAGAGAGAAATCTTCTTTGTTTCCCGAAATCCAGCCGCGCCCTTATTTTCACGCGAGCCTCCTCCATTCATCCGCCCAACGTCACTTAGTCGGCCGCCGCCGCCGCCGGTCTCAGTGGGCTCTGGCGACCAGTCTTCTCCCACCTACCGACAGTTCGACAGTCCCGTCGGATCCTGAGTTCCAGCTACCGACAACTTCACTGCCACCTGCGATCTCGACGTCCATGTTGCTTCCTCCGACCACCACCTGACGTCTCCACTTTCCCCTCACCTCCGTCCATCCATTGTCGAGCCACCTCCAGTTCCTAGCAACCAGTCGACTCCCTTGTTTGGTGTAATCATCGATCGTCTAAACCCACCTTCATGCCCAGCCTCCTTTAGCTTCTTTCGTCACCTCCATCTGACCTCCACGAGATTCGTTCACCTTCCCAACCTGGGTTGAAATCGTCGAAGGGCTTATGAGCCCTTATGGTATACTTCAAAGCTTGCTCGATTATTATGAGTCTAATGTTATGCTTTAATTTAATTGACCTTTAATTTCAGAGCTTGCTTAATTAACATAGAACTTGTTTGTCGTTAATTTCAAAATCCATAGTTTCTCTTCTTTAACCTACTGCCTGTGGAATGTTGATTCATACTTATTCTATGCTCAAATGTTGTCCTTTTATGTGCTTTTGTGAAATCTAGATCAATTATCACTTGATATTATTCGAAAGTGTCACTTGCGTTGCATATTTGAAAAGATCGCAAAATTACCTTTTAAAACCAATTTTTAAGATTCCGAGATACATCAGTCCTTCGTATATTTAGATTGTACATGGGACAATTTTCATGTATTCAAAGAGAAATTTCCATATGTAGTGAGAATTTTATATATATTTGAATTCACTTTCATGAATTTTGAGTCATATGAGTCATTGTTTATGTCATTCGTTATGAGTTGTAGTTGATTATTGAACGGGGATTCTGTTACGCCCCCGCTACGCTTTACGGGGCGTCACTACGTACGGAGGAGCAAGGGCGCGCTAAACAACGGGGTTGAACCTTCCGGTTCAGCCCCCACTCAGTGAACCGGCCGGCCGAGGGCTGAACCAGGCGGGTTCAGCCCTCTTTGGAGTGGCCGGCCGGCCCCCTCCTTGCCCGGGTATTTATATACCCGGGCAGCCCCCCTTTTGGGGTTATGCAAGAGTTATCAAGGTTAGCTTCTCTCCTTCTTAGACCTAATTTCTCCTCTTTTCATCTAGATCTTCTCTTCTCTCAATCTCTCTCGTAGTTGTGCCCTAACATTTGGTATCATAGCTCTTCCTTCTCTCGGACATGGTGACCACTCGCACTCAAGAAGAGTCCTCACGGATTGAAACCCTAGAGGAGAACATGGTTGGCCTCACCGACTCTATGGCGGCCATGGAAGGACGGATCGACGCTCGTATGGAGGAGATTAAGGCCTTGCTGAAAGGGAAAGCCACAACCGGTGAGGATTCGACCGGATCGGGGGCGGACTTGGCGGCAAACGGCGCGCAACGGGGGGTCGGCAGCGGGCGTCTGTCGGACGACGACCGCGCACGGGCGAGCGCTCTTCCGCCAGGCACGGGCTGGATCCCGCCTGGAGGGGGCTGGCAGGGCACGGGAGGGCCCAACGGTGGCGCGTACGGGCCAGCAGGAGGTTCAGCGGCGGCTTACGGAGCAGCGGCGGCGTCGGGGGCCGCATACGGGGCTTCGACAGGGCCGACTGGGCCAGGACTTGCAACAGGAGTCCTTCCCGACTTCGGTGCGGGCCAGGGGGTGCGCTGGCAGGGCTGGCAGGAACCGGGAGGGGTTCGTCGGGGGCTGGGAGGACCCGGCTGGGGTTCGTCGAGGCTGGGAGGAGCCGGTTGGGCTTAGGCAACCTCCAGATCCTGCAGGATATCAAGGGGGAGGGCTTCTCCCTCCTCCCCGTGGGTTTGGGCCGCCGGGTATGGGTGGATTTGGCCAAGCATGGGGCGGACAACAACAACCCCCTCTTTGGGGAAACGGTCAGCATCAAGGCTACGGATTTGAGCAAGGTGAGCCTGCAAGACGGGAAGGAGGTCATTGGGCACAACGCTTGACCCCCGGATTAACTCGCATGTACTTTCCGGAGTTCGAGGGCGGCGACGCCTTGGAATGGATCCAGAAGGCAGAACTCTTCTTCCAGTATCACGAGGTGCCGGAAGGGCAGTGGGTGCAGTTGGCGGCCTTCCACTTGAAGGACGACGCTTACCAGTGGACGCAGGGGGTCCTGAGGGGACGGGATTACGTGCCGTGGGGCGAGTTTGTGGATGGTTTTGCGGCGAGATTTGGGCCACTGGAGTACGAGAACTTCGAGGCCCTTCTTCAGAAACTCCGTCAGAAGGGGTCAGTGACGGAGTACCGCACCGAATTCGAGAAGTTGGCAAACCGAGTTCAGTGGTCGGAAAGGACTCTCTACAGTTGTTTCATATCGGGGCTCAAGGAGCACATTCGTGACGAGGTGCAGGCTCTCATGCCTCGTTCGTTGAACCACGCCATTACCTTGGCTCGCATTCAGGAGGAGCGGTTCAACAGACAGCGAGCTCGCACCACGAGTAGGCCGACTACGGCTACCGCCACAACAGCACGACGGGAGCAAGCCACCGGCAACAAACCGACCGTGACTCGGTTATCGTGGGGTGAGTTGGCGGCTCGAAAGGAGAAAGGGCTATGCTTTAATTGCGATGAGAAGTTTGTGCCCGGCCATAAATGCCAGAAGCTACAGGTCTTCATGTTACAGCAGGATGGGGACGATGAGCCGGCTCCAGATGCGGAGTTGGAGGTGGACTTGGACGAGGGGGAGTTCGGGGTTTTTCTTCATGCTCTTGAGGGTTGCGCTCCCCCGCTTACTATGCGGCTGGCGGGCCGGATCGCCCAAGAGAAGGTTACTATACTGGTGGACAGTGGGAGTACCCACAACTTCATACACCCCGACGTGGCACGACGAGTTGGGCATGTGGTTGACAAAGGGGCTGCCTTTCATGTTATGGTGGCGGATGGCAGCAAGCTGCGATGTGAAGGGGTGCTGAAGGGAGTGGAGCTGCGGCTACACGGGTATGTGGGGCGGACTGACGTCTACCTGCTACCTATTCGGGGCTCAGACATGGTGTTGGGAGTTCAATGGTTGCGCCAATTACAGCGGGTGACTTTCGACTGGGACCACATGACTATGGAGTTTGTGCACGGGGACAAGCAGTTTTGCTTGCAGGGTCTCATGTCCTCTCCTATTAAGGAGGTTTCTCTGGGCAATATGCAGCGGTTGAGCGGGGATGGACAGATGATGGCCGTCCTTCGGGAGGTCCAGCCCGACGGTCCCACGCCTTCTGAGGTACCGGTTCAGTTACAGTTACTTCTGACCACTTATGCTGATTGTTTTTCAGGAGCCACGTACTTTACCTCCGGCGAGGTTCCGCGATCACCGTATTCCGCTCAAGGCGGGCGCTACGCCTACAAATATTCGTCCATACCGCTACCCACACATCCAGAAGGCGGAGATCGAGCGCAGTGTCCGTGAAATGCTGGAAGCCGGCATCATTCGGCCGAGTACGAGTTCCTTCTCGGCTCCCATTACTCTGGTAAAAAAAAAGGACGGTTCCTGGAGATTTTGTGTGGACTACCGTGCCTTGAACGGCGCTACTGTCAAAGATAATTTTCCTATTCCTCACATAGAAGAGCTACTGGATGAGCTGTATGGGGCGCAACGATTCACCAAGCTAGATCTTCGTTCCGGGTATTATCAGATTTTGATGGCCCAGGAGGACGTCCATAAGACGGCCTTCCGGACACATGATGGTCATTATGAGTTCTTGGTTATGGCCAATGGGCTGACTGGAGGGCCCGCTACATTTCAGGCCAACATGAACGAGATATTCAGAGATTTTCTGCGGGTGTTTGTTCTGATCTTCTTTGATGATATACTCATCTACAGCGCAAACTGGGAGGACCACGTGGGCCACGTGGAACAGGTCCTTGACCGCCTTCGACAGCACCATCTCTATGCCAACCGTTCTAAGTGCTCCTTTGGTCAGGAGGAGGTGGAGTACTTGGGTCATTTGGTCTCCGGTCAAGGCGTCCGGGCCGACCCACGAAAGATTCAGAGTATACAGTCGTGGCCGCGACCGGTTACAGTCCGCGCCTTGCGGGGCTTTTTGGGGCTCACAGGGTATTACCGGCGGTTCGTGCAGGACTATGGCAAGATAGCTCGGCCACTGACCCAGCTGTTGCAGAAGGACTCCTTTTCCTGGAGTGAGGAGGCAGAGGAGGCATTCCAGGCTCTCAAAAGAGCCATGACCACCACGCCAGTTCTGGCCTTACCGGATTTCACACAGGAGTTCGTTCTGGAGACGGATGCCTCCGGTGTCGGCATTGGAGCGGTTTTGATGCAAGCAGGGCGGCCGCTAGCCTTTTACAGCAAGGCTTTGGCCCCCTCGTACTTTGGGCCTCTCGGCCTACGAGAAGGAGATGTTGGCGATTATTCATGCGGTGGCGGTTTGGCGACCATATCTTCTGGGACGACACTTTAAGATCCGGACGGATCACCAGAGCCTGAAGCATTTCCTGGACCAACGGGTCTCCTCGCCGTTACAGCAGAAATGGGTGACTAAGCTTCTCGGTTACGACTACGAGATTGTGTATCGCCGGGGTAAAGAGAATGTGGTCGCCGATGCTCTCTCTCGTCTGCCAGAGGCTACTCTCGCTCATGTTTCCGGGCCGTTGGTTGATTCCGTGGAGGATATTCAGGAAGAGATCCGGCGATCCGATACGCTGCGTCCGTTGGTGGAGGCTTTACAGCAGGGAGAACCTGTCACAGCTGGCTATCACTTATGTAATGGCCGGCTTTACTATCGGGGCCGGGTGGTCGTGCCCGCCGATTCAGCCTGGAAGACCGTGTTGATGCATGAGTTCCACTCGTCGCCCACCGGAGGGCATGCAGGGGTGCTCCGGACCCTTCAGAGGGCGAGGGCAAACGTTTTCTGGTCCGGCATGCGTCGGGATATTCAGCAATTCGTTCGGCACTGCGAGATCTGCCAGCGGCAGAAATATGAAACCTCTTCTCCGGCAGGGCTGCTTGTGCCATTGGAGATTCCTCAGCAGATTTGGGACACGATGTCCATGGACTTCATTGATGGACTGCCAAAGTCTAAAGGGAAGTCTGTCATTCTGGTGGTAGTGGACAAGTTGTCCAAATATGGCCACTTTCTGGCGCTCAGCCATCCGTACACTGGGGAGTCCGTGGCCGCACTCTTTGCTCGAGAGATCGTCCGCCTGCATGGCCTTCCCCGCGCCATTATTTCTGATCGGGACCCTACCTTCGTCAGTGGGTTCTGGAAGGAGCTGTTCCGGTTGCAGGGCACTCGCCTACACTTCAGCACGGCCAACCACCCGCAGTCGGACGGCCAGACGGAGGTGCTTAATCGTGGGGTTGAGACTTACCTACGTTGCTTTGTGATGGATGAGCCACGAAGTTGGCCGGACTGGTTGCACTGGGCCGAGTACTGTTATAACACGGCATACCACTCCGCCAGCCGGATGACACCATTTGAGGTGGTTTACGGCCGACCTCCCCCTACCCTGGGCAGCTATGAGGCCGGGAGCACCGCTCTTCCAGCGGTGGATCGCGCTTTGCTAGACCGGGATCGCATGTTGGTCACACTTCGGGAGAATCTCCGTCTAGCCCAGGATCGCATGAAGACCCAAGCGGACAAGCACCGCACTGAGCGGGAGTTCGCCGTGGGTGACGAGGTGTTCCTCAAGCTCCAGCCGTACCGACAGTTGTCCGTTGCTCGTCGCGGCAATCAGAAGCTGTCCCCACGCTACTACGGTCCCTTTCAGATTGTCAACAGGGTGGGACCGGTAGCTTATACACTGGCTTTACCGGAGGGTTCGCGCATCCATCCTACGTTCCATGTCTCTTTGCTCAAGCGGAAGGTTGGGCCGCATGTACAACCGAGTACCTTGTTACCGGAGGTCACTTCGGCCGGAGAGCTGCGGCCGCTCCCTGAAGATATTTTGATGCTCAAGTGGAAGAATCGGGGCGCGGAATGCCGGCCCGAGTTGTTGGTCAAATGGAAGAACCTCTCCCCGGCACACAATTCGTGGGTGGACTTCTTCGACTTCAAGGAGCTCTACCCCGACTACCACCTTGGGGACAAGTTGGTTCTTGATGGGGACGGGAATGTTACGCCCCCGCTACGCTTTACGGGGCGTCACTACGTACGGAGGAGCAAGGGCGCGCTAAACAGCGAGGCTAAACCTTCCGGTTCAGCCCCCACTCAGTGAACCGGCCGGCCGAGGGCTGAACCAGGCGGGTTCAGCCCTCTTTGGAGGGGCCGGCCGGCCCCCTCCTTGCCCGGGTATTTATATACCCGGGCAGCCCCCCTTTTGGGGTTATGCAAGAGTTATCAAGGTTAGCTTCTCTCCTTCTTAGACCTAATTTCTCCTCTTTTCATCTAGATCTTCTCTTCTCTCAATCTCTCTCGTAGTTGTGCCCTAACAGATTCTGAGTTGCCAAGCCTCATACATATTTTCCCTTTATTTTCCACATATTTCCCATTCTTTTACTCCTCTCCTAGCTTGGTCGCCCCTCTCTCTCTCCCCCTTTCACTTTGTTTATACTATTTTTTCCTTTTTACCACTTGTTTGCCACTCCATGGAAACTTCCATACTAATGATATTTTAGCTTCACTATGGTGACTTTGACCTCTCTCATGTCATTCCTCTTATTTGTACTACTTTTGGCATAAAAAATATTAATGAAATCTATCATTTTTTACTTGAAATCTATGATTTTGGCAAGGAGAATAGCTTCTTTGTGATTGGAGCTTTCATGAACAATTAATGATTCATGAAAAGGAAGTTTAACAACAAGATCAAAATCACAATGAATAATTGCTCGAGAATCCATCTTGCATTTATCAATGCTTTACATTAATTGCATCTTTCCCAATTAATTTCAAAAATCAAACCTCTATTTTAACTACAACAGTTCTAGTAAAAGTTTTCTTAATTGCTAGCTCCTCCACTAAAACATCTATAATGATTTAGAATTCTAATCCCTAAAAAACTAGTAAAACTTATGGTTATAATTTCAGCCAGACAAATTAAAGCATCTCTCTGCATTAAATTACAAAGAATCCCTTTAGTGATCAACTTAAATATTATGCTTTAATAATTCCCTGAGAGTGTTAATTGAACTAAGTAATGCAAATAAATTTTATGCATTTTGGTAAGACAAGATAAAGCCCTTCACCTTGTGTCATATTCTCCCTCTTTTATTATCCAGTCAAAATCATGTACACTCATGAAGAATATGGAAGTCACCTAGATGATCACAATCTTTCTTAGAAGGGTTTTCTTCAATACAATTACTAATGTGATAAGAACTATAAGATATTAGAACATATCGATTCATAATAATAATATTTGCACTCTGAATAAAGGTAGTAATTATTATACTTAGCCTGGAAAAAATCACCACCAAAATCCCAGGTAATTTGGGAGACTCGTGAGTTGTTCTATGGCCACCCTGGCACCCTCTGTAATGTATTCCTCAAGATCATTATCTAAGACAATTTAAGGGGGCATCAAAGAGATTTAAATCATTATCGTGCATAAAGACAAATTGAGCATAATCAACTATCCTTTCGTCTTTCGTATTATGAGTTTGCATCTCCTAACTCCCAACCTCTGTCCCAGATAACCACATCGCTACGCGCCTCCTCCTTCATCCATGCTATTCGACTCGACTCAATTCGACCATAATGAAAACTATAGGAAATGGATCAATCGACATCTGCTACAAGTATAGATTCTATTTCTTTCATAAAATTGTGTTTTCTCAGTCTACGTGGCATTGGTTAGTTACTGCAATTTTTTAGCAATTGATATCAATGCAAGTCTAGGTTGTTCCCCCTAAGGAACGCGTCGTATGGTCCGAATGCGACGTCTTGGCAAGGACCGCTACATCTCCAGGACTTGGGTGTAGTGTTAAATAGGCAAGAGTCCTCGTCGTATGGTCCGAATGCGGCGTCTTGGCAAGAACCGCTGCACCTCCAAGAGGACTTGGGTGTAGTGTCAAATATGCAAGAGCCCTCACATATTAGGCGTCCTAGAAAAGTTGATCGTAGGATTTGTGATCGACTTAGGTTTGGAAGTTGGAATATAGGTACGCTAACGGGAAAAGCGATGGAAGTAGTGGATACAATGATTAGGAGAAAGATAAATATTTTATGTCTGCAAGAGACTAAATGGGTGGGTGAGAAAGCAAAATTTCTAGATAATTCAGGTTTTAAATTATGGTACACAGAAAAAAATAAAACAAGAAATGGAGTAGGTATTATTGTAGATACTACTTGGAGGGATGGAGTTGTTGGGGTAAGCAGAAAAGGTGATAGAATCTTAGCTCTTAAATTAATCGTAGGAAAGGAAACTATTAATGTAATTAGTGCTTATGCGCCACAAGTAGGATTAAATGAAGCTATTAAAGTACAATTTGGGGAAGACTTAGATGATTTGGTAAGAGAAATCCCACAAAGCGAGAAAATTTTCATTGGAGGAGACTTAAATGGACATGTAGGGAAGCAAAATACGGATTATACAGATGTTCATGGAGGATTTGGGTATGGAGAAAGAAATGAAGAGGGAAGAACCATTCTAGACTTTGCCATAGCACATGAGCTAATTGTGACAAATACGTTCTACATAAAGAGGGAAGAACACTTAATTACGTTCAAGAGCGGACAAAATAAGTCACAAATTGACTATTTTATGACTCGCAAAATGGATAAAAAGATTTGTAAGGATTGCAAAGTCATACCAGGAGAAAGTTTGACAACGCAACATAGGCTAGTGGTGCTGGATGTGCAAATTAAATATAGTAACTTTAAGAGAAAAACAAAAGTGTTGCCAAAAATTCGGTGGTGGAACTTGATGAAGGAAAAACAGGTTGCTTTCAAGGCAGCAGTTATAGAACGACTAGTTGATGATCCTTATGTTGATCCTAGTGTCGCATGGGAAGTTATGTCTTCTCATTTAAGGATAAGTGGAAAGAACGCACTTGGAGAGTCAAAAGGTCGCGCGCCCCCACAAAAAGAATCTTGGTGGTGGAAAAAGGAAGTGCAAGACAAAGTGAGGGCAAAGAGGGTCAGCTACAAAACATTATATGCTTGTTGGAATGATGAAAACTTGACAAAGTATAAAGTCGCCAAGAAAGAAGCTAAAAATGCAGTAAGTAAAGCAAGAAGTCAAGCTTATGAAGAATTTTACAAACGACTAGATACCAAAGATGGAGAGCGCGATATATATAAAATTGCTCGAGCTAGAGAGAGGAAGACAAGAGATTTAAGCCAAATTAAATGCATAAAAGATGTAACAGATACGGTTTTGACGGATGATGTGGCTATTAAGGAGCGATGGAAAAGATACTTTTATCAACTATACAATGAAGGAAAAGATAATGAACTGAACTTGGAAGAGTTAAGTAAATCGGATGAGTATAGAGACATAACTTTTTATCGTAAAATTCAAGCATCAGAGATAGATGACGCTCTGAAGAAGATGAAAAATGGAAAGGCGGTTGGACCAGACGATATACCCATTGAAGTATGGAAATGCTTAGGGAGGGAAGGAATTTTATGGCTTACAAGTTTCTTCAATAAGATACTGAAGACAAAAAGGATGCCAGACCAATGGAGAGAAAGTATTTTGGTACCTTTGTATAAGAACAAAGGAGATATACAAAATTGTGTCAATTACAGGGGAATTAAATTAATGAGTCATACTATGAAACTATGGGAACGAGTAATAGAGAGACGAGTTAGACGAGAGACTAGCATCTCAGAGAATCAATTTGGATTCATGCCAGGGAGGTCAACCATGGAAGCAATACATCTCTTGAGGAGACTCATTGACAACTATCGGGAAAGACAAAAAGATTTGCATATGTTGTTTATCGATCTGGAGAGGGCGTATGATAGGGTTCCAAGAGAGGTCTTGTGGAGAGTCTTAGAAAAGAAAGGTGTAAATGTATCATACATTGACGTAATCAAAGATATGTATACAAATTCAGTGACCAGGGTGAGGACATCTGGAGGATTAACACAGGAATTCTCTATCGCTGTTGGCTTACATCAAGGGTCAGCTTTAAGCCCTTACCTCTTTACCCTTATCTTAGATGAGCTCACCGGACATATCCAGCAAGCAATACCTTGGTGTTTATTATTTGCAGATGATATTGTTTTGGTCGATGAGACGCGCGAGGGTGTAAACGCGAAACTGGAATCTTGGCGAGACACTTTAGAAAAGAAGGGTTTTAGGTTGAGCAGGACAAAGACAGAGTATATAGAGCTTAAATTTAGTAGTGCAAGAAGGTCAGATGACTCCGTCATTAAATTGGGTGACCAAGATATTTCCCGCAGTGAGTGCTTTAAATATCTGGGATCGATAATTCAAAAAGATGGAGGTGTAGATAAAGATGTGATTCATAGAATCCAAGCAGGTTGGTTGAAGTGGAGAGGCGCGTCTGGGATCCTATGTGATCGTAAAGTACCACTAAAACTTAAAGGCAAGTTTTACCGTACTGCAATTAGGCCTGCAATGCTCTACGGTTCTGAGTGTTGGGCAGTGAATGGTGTACACGAGCAAAAAATGGGAGTCGCGGAGATGAGAATGCTTAGGTGGATGTGTGGTCACACGAGACTGGATAAAATTAGGAATGAATGTATCAGGGATAAGACAGGAGTGGCGCCAATTGTAGAGAAGATGCGAGAAGCTCGTTTAAGATGGTTTGGACATGTACATAGGAGACCATTAGAGGCACCTGTTAGGCGTTGTGAGAGTTTAGTCACTAGACATGTTAAACGGGGGAGGGGTAGACCAAAAAAGACTTGGAATGAAACTATAAAGAAAGACATGATGTACTTAGGCATTAATGAGACTATGCTTAAAGATAGGGCGCAATGGCGACAGAGGATCCATATAGCCGACCCCACTATGGTGGGATAAAGGCTTGAGTGTTGTTGTTTGTTTGTTGTTGATATCAATGCAAGTGAAGGGGAGCCTTGGTGCACCAGTTGAGGTGTTGTCGTGTGACCATGAGGTCACGGGTTCGAGACTGGAAGCAGCCTCTTGCAAAAATGCAAGGTAAGGTTTGCCTACATTTCACCCTTGTGGTGGGGCCCTTCCCAGGACCCTCGCAGCGCGGGGATGCTTTGTGCACCGGGCTTCCCTTTTTGATATCAATGCAAGTATTTGAGGCACTCCTAGAAAAGTGAGAGCAACAGCACAAGACAAAAGGGAAGTTGAGGATCAACACGAGTGATGTACGGATTGGATATGCTGACAAATGCTGGTCGAGAAGTAAATGCACAAAAAAGTTGCATCTACCTCTCTTTGTGATGAACTAACTAGGATCTAATGAGCAAACAAGTATTAGGACTTAGGAGTTGAATGAGAAACCACAAATGTAGTCCTGAAAGAATTGACAAACATGTTATCAAAGCCATCTATCTTTGAATAAGGTGTTTTGAATGGGAGAGTTTTTTCAATCTCTCGATGGTTAAGGCACTTCTCCATAGGATCATATCAACAAGTTCAATCTAAATTATCTAATCATAAGTTAATAGTGATTGGTTGTTGTCAACTTTGAAGATGAAGTTTGTGCATTGAGCATTTAATCATCGCCATCGGAAATCTAATATGGAACGGTGGCATTGGTCAGTAGTTCATATGGGTATATAAAATGAAATTGAATTATAAAAAAATTTGATAATGAGCAAGACCATCCGAGAGAAGAAGCATGGCATAGATGCTCTTCCTTCGCTGATCTAATGCTTGAGAGTATATAAAGATTTGCATGAACAATAAGGGGGAGCAATGGAGGGATAAAAAATGTTTGCTGACAAGATAACGAGCATAACAACATGGAAGGAAATTCAAAACAAAAAAATGTAGACAGTTTTGTTTAGATGGATGAATCAGTGAATGCTACAACTACTAAGTTCGTTGATGCTTCAAAAGATAATAGAAACTCCTTACCTGCCAAAAATATGAATTGAACAGTTGGATGCATAAGGATACATCATACATCTCGACCTTTTGTACTAATATTTGGAAGGTTACCAAGGATGCCATGGTGATAGCAGAAATAAAGATGGTATATACTTCAAACCCTACGATATTTCAGGATAATGTAGACTGAAGCTATAATACGCATATGTGGCAAGGAAGTCTAGGCCATTTGATTGATAAATAAACGAAGAGACTACACTCATTTGGAAGCTTTTTAAATTTAGGTCTAAGGATTCTTTTTTGTGAAGATTGTTGCTTGGGCAAGTAAAGAAATGTCAATTTCACAAATATAATTAGGTTTGAAAAGAATTGGAGCCTGTAAACATTAATGTTTGAGGATCACTCCTAGTGGGACCTCTTGACAATTATATTGTGTCACTTTTGTTGACGATTCTGCAAGAAAGGAATGAGTTTCATTTTCTAAAAAAATAAAACTAACGTGTTATTAGCGATTACTCGTTATAGTACTCCCTTATCTAGAAACCGCAAAATTTATATTACAACATATCTTTGGATTCGTTTTCTTTTTTTTGTGCATAAGCATACAATTACTTAATTAAATACTAAAAAATGTTTGATAAGTTTCATGGAAACCTGACTGAGCTAATGATAATGCAATTCATCCATAATGACAACGGTGAATTGCTAAATACAACAACAACACTCAAGCCTTTATCTCACTATAGTGGGGTCGTCTATATGGATCATTTGTCGCCATTGTGTCCTATCTTTAATCATAATCTCACTAATGCCTAAGTACATCATGTCTTTCCTTATAGTTTCATTCCAAGTTTTTATTGGTCTACCCCTCCCCCGTTTAACATGCCTAGTGACTAAACTCTCGCAACGCCTAACAAGTGCCTCTAATGGTCTCCTTTGTACGTGTCCAAATCATCTTAGTCGATCTTCTCGCATCTTCTCTGCAATTGGTGTCACTCATGTCTTATCCCTGATACATTCATTACTAATTTTATCCAGTCCCGTGTGTCCACACATCCACCTAATCATTCTCATCTCCGCAACTCCCATTTTTTTTCTCATGTACACAATTCACTGAGCAACACTCAGAACCATAGAGCATCGCTGGTCTAATTGCAGTAACGTAAAACTTGCCATTAAGTTTTAATGGTACTTTACGATCACATATGATCCCTGACGTGCCTCTCCAATCACTCAATGCGGGAAATATCTTGATCACCAAACTTATAACGCAAATGACAGCAAATTAGCTCGGATTAAAATTATTGAGATTTACAGAAGTTAACACTCCCAGAATTTACTGAAGCCGGGTTAAAGGATTTACTTAAATCCTGCATGTGTCCGAACAGCCCGTTTTGTTTAGTTCATGGACACCTTACTAAAATCGGTTCATAAATGGGAGAGACATGCACGACAAATTGGGAGAATGCAGCCAAACAATTAAGATCCCGACCTCAAAAACTAGATTAGCCAATTTACGGGATATTAATATCATGTAAGAATTGGCAAATGCCGATGCTTGTTCGCAAATCCAAATCATAGAAGAACCTGAACTTTTGTCAAGAAAATGGATTGACAGATCTGATACCTGGAGATACGAAAGCTTCACGCTCCCGTAGACGAAACCAAAAGTGAGAGCAGAAGCCCGAGCAACCTGTTTTCCAATGAGCCAAACATGATCAATCTTGAGAAGAAGAGTAGGGGCCGAGATCAATGGTCACAACGATCTCTATCAGCAATAAGGACATGGAGGGAGAGAGAGGAGAAGACTCACAAAAGCAAGGCTGCTTACGCCGGAGTAAGGGCTTGGGAGCGCCATGGATGAAGAAATGAGAAGATTAGAGCCCACCGGCTGCCTGGTTAACTACAAGGAAAACATGGACAGAAAAATGCGCCTCGGCTGCTATAAACCCTAGAAATTTCTGAGGATGGGATAGTCAGGCCCGGTCGGTTTGCCGCTCCGGTCCAATTGTCAGAGGAAGAAATGAACCCTTTGACCGGCTCAATTGCGAGCCATCATTTGCGGTGCTGCCAAATGCCGATCCTTTCATTAGGCCCAATATATATGCGGGCGCTTTAATTTTTTCTCTTATTGACAATATAATAATCGCTTTCAGAAATTTCTTTGCGGGTATGGTTCTGTTTGGCGCGGCTGTAGCGACTGGAAAAATAGTGGTGAGGTTTAGGGTTTTTAGGGTTTAGGATTTAGGGTTTATGGTTTAGGGTTTAGGGTTTTAAGGAATTACAATTGAGGGAATTTTCCATTCCTGCACCCGGCTCGGTGGGGAAACCCAAGCTCGTCTCCTCCATTCCCTCCATTCCGTTCTCTTTCTCCAACACAAAGCACGTTTGGCGAGGCTGACCCGCCGCTGTTGGGTGGACGGCGGGACGGCGGTCGGGCGGCTAGGATCAGCCCCGCTGCTAAAGGGCGTGGCTCCGTGGCTCAGGAAATTCTTTGTTGGACCTCACTGCTGGCCCTCTCCTCTGGTCCCCCATCTTTGAGACACTCGCCAGAATCCTTTTTTCCTACACGGCCGGGAATCTGGTGACTCGTACCCCGGCATGGTCCGCTCCATCCGCCCGGACTGCAATGTTCTCCTCAACAAGCTCGGTGGCGGCTGTGTTGATTGGCGCGAAGATGAATTGCATTCATCCAGTGATTTCTGCAACCAATCCATCAACGGAGACAAGCTCTCGCCTTCACTAATCGTCGCTGGTAGAAGAAGGAACTTATTCTCTGTAGCCGGGCATTTCAAAGACGGGCTTCGACAGTTCGTCGGAAAGCCAAAATCTCCCAACATTTCCTCCGGTTTGAAGAAGGTGTGAATCGTAATTCGTAACCACCGGAAGAACCCACTCACCGTAGGAGAAAGCTGGAGGAAATGGCGTCGGGGGTGCAAAATGGAGAAGAGTTCGAAAACCCTACCGCGAGCGAGGTGCGAGCATGAAAATAAATGATTTAAAATGGCAGTCGTTATTGGCAGACCAACTTCAGCTATGAATAGACCATTGTTAATGGCAGGCCAAAATAAAAAACCAAAGAGACTAACACAAGCTGTAAATAGCCACATCCATCAAATTTTTCCTTTAAAATTAGGACTATTTATTATTATTATCATTATTATTATTATATTAATGGAGGCTAACACAAACAAAAATCCCCAAAGAACGTGCCTACTTTATCTCTCTTTTTAAACTGCTGAAAGCCGAAGAGCTCACGCATTCTTTCATATCCCTGAGAAAAACTGATCTGAGTTGAAGGAAATCGTTGGAGGCGGAGATGGCTTCGGAGGAACAGCTGAAGGCTTCTCACATCCTCATAAAGCACGAGGGTTCGAGGAGGAAGGCATCGTGGAAGGATCCCGATGGGCGCGTTATCAGCGCCACCACCAGGGACGCCGCCGTCGCACAGCTGATGGATCTTCGGGAGAAGATCGTAGCCGGCCAAGCCCGATTCGACGAGATTGCCTCGCGGTATTCCGACTGCAGCTCAGCCAAGCGTGGCGGTGACCTCGGTTAGCCTCGTCCTTCCTCGATCTGATTTTTTTTTTCAGATTCTAGGTTTAGGATTGATTACTCTCTGCGGATTTAATTATTCTTCTGATTGGATTGCGGAGCTCATCGAATCCCCCTCTGCAGTGCGATCAGGCGTTTTTTTAAGCAAATCGCTTACTATGAAAGAACTGTTACATCAACGCATCTACTTAATCTGAATCATGTTTATCTATCATATATGCTCTGTGCAATATCCATCTTAGTTAGAAGAAGGGAGAAGATACTCCAGCTAATATTGATTCTCGATGTTTTTTTTGCGATTCTTAGGTTTTTAGCTACTTATTTTGATCACGAATTTTGTTAACCTTCTATTAAGATTTATTTCTATCCGCTTATTTCTAGCAAACATATCAAGTTCAGTAGCAGATAGGCTGCCATCCTTTAGAGTGACGAATCTACCACGACCGTTTTATTAACAACAAGACGCAGACATGTTTTAACTCAAAATGTCTGGCTTATAACATCTTGCGGAATACATATAGGCTATGTTTAGGATACCTGTAGCGTTCAAGCTCCTTTTTGGCTGGAAGGGAGCTCCAAGTTCCAGTGTGAAAGGGAGTTAAAACTTCTGACCCCGGAGGACAAATGGTTTATCAAATAGCACCCTCATTTACCATTGGGCTCCTTTTGCCACTGGAATCGAACCGCACTGGTGCTCCAAGCATAGCCATAGTGTTGATTGTTGTAGTCCGTTCTAAATGTTTTTCATAATGCTTGCTGCGGATCGATTAATGCTCCTCAGATTTGGTAGATTAGGTTTGTCATAACTCAGGAGTCAATCGAATGCGCACGCAGTCAAACTAGAGTCGACAATATAGTTTTTATGTGGAAAATCCGGAAAATGAAAAAATCACGGGGCCTGACTCAGTTCAGGAAATTCAATAACAATATTTCTGAGTAAACTTATGTTTTAGCGAGGGTGTCATGACTCTGTTTACAATGATACCAAGGAGTATTCTCGTTGGGACACGTGTCAGGGACATGATCTAGGGATCTATGCGCGGTGGTGTGACCTGATTAGCCGCATGCGGGGGCGTTGTATAAGAAGCGCGTGGGGGCATTGTATAAGCAGCGCACGGGGCACGTTCTGAAGAGTGGCGCACTGGGACAATGTATGCTAAGTGGTGCGCGGGGGTGCGTTCTGGAGGGAGGCGCACTACAGTGGAGCATGTTGAGCAGTGTGCGGGGGAGCGTTTTGGAAAGCGACATGGGGGCACGATCTTGTGAGCGGCGCGATATGTTTATCGCCGTGCGGGGCACGTTCATGAGAACAACGCGCAGGGCATGTTCTGGAGAGCGACGCACTGGAGCGTGATCTTGTAAGCAACACGCGGGGGAGCGATCTTATGAGCGGCACGCGGGGGAGCGATCATGTGATCGGAGCGTGGGGACTCAGTTTGTTGCGCGGCGGGCGGTGCAACAGAATGTTGAGATGCCGCGGGGGAACAAAATGTTGAGTGGTGTATATGAGCGTAGAATGTTGAGCAGCGCGTGGGGGAGCAGAATGTTGAGTGGCGCCCAAGGGGGCACTTCTGGAGAGCGGAGAGAAGAGGCACAATATGTTTAGTGGCGCATTCTGGAAAGCGACGCACAAAGACACATTCCTGAGTGCGGGTCACAGGGGCGCTTTCTTGAGAGCAGCGCGTGCATGGGCATGATATATTGAGCGGCGTGCATGGGCATGATATATTGAGCGACGCGCGACAGCGCGGACTAGTGAGTTGTGTGTGGTATGTAGAGAAACACCCGGGGACGCGCTACTGGAGAGATGTGCATTGGGCTTAGAGTGGCACTCAGGGGAACACTACGACGCCTGAGGGCATGGTATGTTTACCGACACGCGTGGCGCGTTCTGGGGAGCGGTGCGCGATATGTTGTGAGTATCGCGCAGGTACACAATATGCTAAGCTGCGAGCGAGGGGGGATACGTTGATTGGCGTGCTGGGGCGCATTCTAGAGAGCGGCGCCCGGGGGCGCGATATCTTGAGTGGCATGAGGGGACGTGTTTTGGAGAGCAGCGTGTGTGGGCGTGTACTGGAGAGCAGCCACGGTGGCGCGTTCTAGAGAGCGGCACACAGGTGAGTGAGGCGCTAAAGAGCACTCGTTGGATGATTTTTCGATGTTCCTATGCACAAGGCGTGGGGATTCATACCCTTCCTTCAATTACCGGCCCTTAGGTCTCGGGATGGCACTCGTTGGTTAGTTTTTAGATGTTTTCACAAAATGCTGGAATACGTACTCGTCCTCCAATTAACGGTCCCTTCAAATGAAGGAGTAGACCCCCTTATAGATTTCACAACGTCCGCTTAGGGAATTTTGTTTTTTTAATTATTTGACGAACGCCCCCCCCCCCCCCCCCTCCCCGACTTATGTCCCTCAAATCACCAACTTTGATGCTCGAACAAGTTTGCCGCCTGGGCGGATCCAGACAACCTGGTCAGGTTCGGGCAGAGTGGGGGCGGCCTTCTCTTCGCCTGAAAAATAAAAGTTCGTGGAACTTGACGAAAATTTCAAGGAAGCTTCGACTCGTCGCTACGAGTCCGCCGGTGGTGACGACTTCTCGATCCGAGGTTCGAAACTCCGACAATCGCCGACGCTTGATTCGTTTGGAGGGAATGCTCTCTCTGCCAAAACTTCACCAAAACTTTCGATTGAGTAACTTATCTTGTAGATTTTTTTATAGCAATTTAGTGCCGCTTTCATATCAAAATTTTGTCGACCGATTAGGGAGATATGGGCTTCTAATGTTTTTCGAGAAATCCACATTAATGGAGAATTTGAAATTTGGGGAGGAAGAAAGAGGAGAGGGGAGGCCGCGCATAGCCACCGGGGGGTCTTAGGCGACCTTCCTAATGTTGTTCGATCGCAGATTGGTGGCCAAAAGGGGGGCGCTTGTTGCGGCCGCCCCATAGCTGCTCCTTGCGCGAGGGCTTCGGCCTTAGCAAGGGTTTGGGGGAGACCGGCCCGGTCTTGGCCGGTCCGGTTTCACCACAAACCATTTCAGAGGGTGTTTGAGGGGTCAAGTGGACTCGGAATCATGCGAAAATAGGTGCGTTAGAATCATGTCGTCAAGCTGGTTACAGTCACAGTCTCTTGGGTCAAATCCGACCATTTTGTACAGATACCCAACACTGATAGACAAATCACCGAATAAAACATACACAGGATTTGAAAGTTATTATGCAGTTTTAATATACAAATCCTATTGTATGATTTATTTGCAACTTGGTTAAAATGTCCATATCATCAATTATCTAAATGTTCTAGAATACTGTTCATACATGATACTTTCCTCATTCTTCTCTCCTTCATCATCTCTGGATGCTCTTTTGTCATCTCCTACTGCTTTATCTTATACACACCTCGCCTGCCTCTTATGAGTCAGGTACTCTACTCTCCACTATCTTTAGGTCTCCCCCCCCCCCCCCCCCCTCCCCACATCCTCCTAAGAATATTGGTATAAAAAGATTGCAAAGAAAAACCCTTCCTGTTTGGAATGAAGTGTGTTACCTTGGTCAAGTGATCGACGATCACCCACATCCTCAGAATTCACTTGGAATGAAGTGTGCTACCTTGGTCAAGTGATCGACGATCACCTCGGTAACCCATGTACAAATCTATAAATATGTTATCAAATTTCCATTTCGGGATCGATAGAGACTTCAGAAATCCACCGGGCCTTGACATTCGAATTTCACTAAGCCACATGTTTGACATTGGGCTACAAACAAAGCAATTTCCTTCTTCATACCTGGCTATCAAAATAATTTTTTCATATCCATATACATCTTAATACTCCTCGGATGAATTGAGTACTTGAAGAAGTGAGCCTCGTGCATTAATTCATCGCGGAGTTGACTAAAATTCGAAATACAATGTCGGTCACCCTTTTGTAGAAGTCCGTCTTCATACGATAACTCAACATTAGAACTTTCCGTTATTTCTATCACATACCGATGCATACTCAACAAATTCCAAGGCTTTCTAGACGCGGTTGCCTATATCGTATTGGGTCATCATCACACCTTCTGGTTGTGTCAAAGACTCAAAGGCATGTTCATTACTTCAAAGATGACGAAATAGAAAATAATGAGATTAAGGACACAATATACAAAATATATCATATATATGATACATACTGAGTGGAAGGTGGATGAACACATGATGAAGAACAATGAGTACACTTTTAGAGATATGGTCTTGCCAAAATATATTGAGGGCGGGTTCTTTCTCCCAATACTAGGTCAACTCTCTCTCTCATAAAAAAGTGTTGGATGATATTCCACCCTTGCATAACATTCGCTTATATAAACTCATGTGCACACCTACTCAGGAGAATATATCTTTAATTAAACATTATATACACCTAATAATTCCACCCAAAATAATTCCACCCAAAATAATTCCCTTACATTTATTCTTTATTGAAAATCTCCATGACATTACATTAAAGTGTAATCTCATTGTTCTTCTTCATATGTTCATCCACCTTCCCCTCAGTATGTATCATATATATGATATATTTTGTATGTTGTGTCCTTAATTGCATTATTTCCTACTTTGTGATCTTTAAAGTAATGAACATGCCTATGACACAGCACGAAGGTGTGATGATGGATGATCTGACACTGAAATTGAGGTACCATGAAATGAAATGCACTGCAACAAAACCATTGTTTCCAAGTGAATTCTGAGTTTGCAATGAAATTTTGATATCAAAGGGATAAATATTGAAGAGGTACTGAGATTACATGAGGGGATCATTATTTTACAAAAAAAACTTACCAATATTCTTACTCACTATGAAACCATTATTTAACTTCTAAGATTGTAGCGATGTTTTGGTGTCAAAATGATACATATTGACAAGATTTTTAGTGAGGTGTCATGAAGGGGGGGGGGGATGTTGGGGAATTCTATGTTCAAAATTATGAAAATTAATTGTATCTTAAGGGTAAAAATAGAAAAAACAATGAGATATAGTGAATCCATTTAATATAAATTGAGGTCCTAGGTTCAAGGGATTTGTAAGTTGGAGGGTAGCGCAATATTATTTAGGAGGATGAAGGGGGGGGGGGGGGGGGGGGGGGGGGGATAGAGAGGGTCAAACCTAAAAGATAGTGGAGAGAAGAGTGTCTTACTCATGAGAGGCGGATGAGGTGTGTATCAGATAAAGCAGTAGAAGATGACAAAGGAGCAAGAAGAGTGAGCAAAGCATCATGTGTGAAAGTTATTCTAGATCATTTGGATAATTCATGATATGGACTCTTTACGTGAATTGCAAATAAGTCATACAATAGGATTTGTATATCAAAACTGCTAAATAACTTTTGAATCTCTTGAGTACACGGAAGGAACTAAAAGTTTGATCATCATGCTCTAACCGAAAAAAACAAACAAAAGGATTGTATATTACAATCTTATGCTACCGAGCAAAATGAATATCAAGATGAGAATCAAAATGCTTGAATAGGTCTAGCATTGTTGGGTACCCCTAAAAATTCGAAATGGTCGGATTGGATCTGAGAGACCGCTGTTGAAACCAGTTTCCCGGCTTCAGCGTTCGAAAGGGGGTTGCGACTAACCCTTACTTGACCTGAGCCTAGACCCGTGACCGGTTGCTAGGAACTAAGAGACTCGGACTTGATGAACACTTGAATCCACAAATGGACCCCTTAAGCTGCAGCGCGGAGGTCCCACCACATACCCGGAAGATCTTAGAGCGCTTCCCCTCCCAAGCCAATGCTGAGCCTGGGCACCTTGGAGGGCACTAAGAACCACCTCACCGTCAACTGGAAGATGACAGGGGGGGGGGGGGGGGGTGCTTGCTCACAAGACCACGCGAGGGAGGGGGTAGAGGCCAACCCTTCCCAAGGTGCCCATGGGGGTCTATTTATAGACTTTCCCAAAAATGGACTGCGGATAGCCAAAATTGGACTGCGAATAGCCAAAATTCTGCTAGCCGCAGTCCGACCATGACCATGAACAATCAACGCGTGAGGGGGGGCGAGTGGGACTCGAGATGCCCACTTCCCCCTCATGGGAGGTCATCCCGACCTCCCCCCAACGTGCCGGGCGAGTGGGAGCATTCCTCCCACTCGCCCAAAAGAGGGTGGCGAGTGGGAGGGCCCCCTCCCACTCGCCCCCAAGGTGGCCGGCGAGTGGGAGGCTCCTCCCACTCGCCCGAAGGGGGGTCGGGGGAGCGGGTGCTCCCCCTGCTTCCCCCGCGGCCTCTCTTTGCCTTGAGTGGTTTCGACCGTCTCCACGCGATCGTATTGCCCGTCTCGGTCGCCTTCGTAATCTTGGCCTCATCCGGGTCGGGTCCCACCGACTCGGGAAATATGAGGGTTGTACACAATCCCCGCTCTTTGCGAGCTTGTCCCAAGCTCGGAAAGAAAGTCCAACCCACCTATTTGACGAGTAGGTGGGACCTTAGGGGAATCCGCGAAAAGATCTGCCAACGGGGCATCCCTGCCGAGCTTTTCGGTTGATCCTGACTTGAGACGGAAGGTGAACCTTTTTCCACTAAACACCCCTCCTATGAACCGAGCTCAACTGGAGATGGAAAAAGCTCAACACCTTAGGTCGAATTGACTTCGATCTGAGGTGGAGGAAAGACTCAGCACCTCTAGTCGAGCCGAGCTCGACCTGAGGTGGGAGGAAAACCTTTCTCCACTTGAGAACCCTCCTATGGGCCGAGCCCAACTGGAGGTGGAGAAACCTCAACACCATGAGTCGGATTAACCTCGACCTGAGGTGGAAGAGAAACTCAACACCTCTAGTCGAGCCGAGCTCGACCTGAGGTGGGAGGAAAAACCTTTCTCCACTTAAGGACCCTCCTATGGGTCGAGCCCAACTGGAGGTGGAGAAAGCTCAACACCTTGGGTCGGATTAACCTTGACCTGAGGTGGAAGAGAAACTCAACACCTCTAGTCGAGCCGAGCTCGACCTGAGGTGGGAGGAAAAACCTTTCTCCACTTAAGGACCCTCCTATGGGTCGAGCCCAACTGGAGGTGGAGAAAGCTCAACACCTTGGGTCGGATTAACCTCGACCCGAGGTGGAAGAGAAACTCAACACCTCTAGTCGAGCCGAGCTCGACCTGAGGTGGGAGGAAAAACCTTTCTCTACTTAAGAACCCTCCTATGGGCCGAGCTCAACTGGAGGTGGAGAAAGCTCAACACCTTGGGTCGGATTAACCTTGACCTGAGGTGGAAGAGAAACTCAACACCTCTAGTCGAGCCGAGCTCGACCTGAGGTGGGAGGAAAAACCTTTCTCCACTTAAGAACCCTCGTATGGGCCGAGCCCAACCGGAGGTGGAGAAAGCTCAACACCTTGGGTCGGATTAACCTCGACCCGAGGTGGAAGAGAAACTCAACACCTCTAGTCGAGCCGAGCTCGACCTGAGGTGGGAGGAAAAACCTTTCTCTACTTAAGAACCCTCCTATGGGCCGAGCCCAACTGGAGGTGGAGAAAGCTCAACACCTTGGGTCGGATTAACCTTGACCTGAGGTGGAAGAGAAACTCAACACCTCTAGTCGAGCCGAGCTCGACCTGAGGTGGGAGGAAAAACCTTTCTCCACTTAAGAACCCTCGTATGGGCCGAGCCCAACCAGAGGTGGAGAAAGCTCAACACCTAACCGGGAGCCGAGCTCATCTGGAGGTGGTGGAACTCAACACCTAACAGGGAGCCGAGCTCACCTGAAGGTGGAGGAACTCAACACCTAACAGGGAGCCGAGCTCACCTGGAGGTGGAGGAACTCAACACCTAATAGGGAGCCGAGCTCACCTGGAGGTGGAGGAACTCAATACCTAACAGGGAGCCGAGCTCACCTGGAGGTGGAGGAAACTCCACACCTACTGGGGAGTCGAGCTCACCTGGAGGTGGAGGAACTCAACACCTAACAGGGAGCCGAGCTCACCTGGAGGTGGAGGAACTCAACACCTAACAGGGAGCCGAGCTCACCTGCAAGTGGAGGAACTCAACACCTAACAGGGAGCCGAGCTCACCTGGAGGTGGAGGAACTCAACACCTAACAGGGAGCCGAGCTCACCTGCAGGTGGAGGAACTCAACACCTAACAGGGAGCCGAGCTCACCTGGAGGTGGAGGAACTCAACACCTAACAGGGAGCCGAGCTCACCTGAAGGTGGAGGAACTCAACACCTAACAGGGAGCCGAGCTCACCTGAAGGTGGAGGGACTCAACACCTAACAGGGAGCCGAGCTCACCTGGAGGTGGAGGAACTCAACACCTAACAGGGAGCCGAGCTCACCTGAAGGTGGAGGACCTCAACACCTAACAGGGAGCCGAGCTCACCTGAAGGTGGAGGGACTCAACACCTAACAGGGAGCCGAGCTCACCTGAAGGTGGAGGGACTCAACACCTAACAGGGAGCCGAGCTCACCTGAAGGTGGAGGAACTCAACACCTAACAGGGAGCCGAGCTCACCTGGAGGTGGAGGAAACTCCACACCTACTGGGGAGTCGAGCTCACCTGGAGGTGGAGGAACTCAACACCTAACAGGGAGCCGAGCTCACCTGCAGGTGGAGGAACTCAACACCTAACAGGGAGCCGAGCTCACCTGAAGGTGGAGGAACTCAACACCTAACAGGGAGCCGAGCTCACCTGAAGGTGGAGGGACTCAACACCTAACAGGGAGCCGAGCTCACCTGGAGGTGGAGGAACTCAACACCTAACAGGGAGCCGAGCTCACCTGAAGGTGGAGGACCTCAACACCTAACAGGGAGCCGAGCTCACCTGGAGGTGGAGGAACTCAACACCTAACAGGGAACCGAGCTCACCTGGAGGTGGAGGAACTCAACACCTAACAGGGAGCCGAGCTCACCTGGAGGTGGAGGAACTCAACACCTAACAGGGAGCCGAGCTCACCTGAAGGTGGAGGAACTCAACACCTAACAGGGAGCCGAGCTCACCTGGAGGTGGAGGAACTCAACACCTAACAGGGAGCCGAGCTCACCTGGAGGTGGAGGAACTCAACACCTAACGGGGAGCCGAGCTTACCTGGAGGTGGAGGAAACTCCACACCTACCCGGGAGACGAGCTCACCTGAAGGTGGAGGAACTCAACACCTAACAGGGAGCCGAGCTCACCTGGAGGTGGAGGAACTCAACACCTAACAGGGAGCCGAGCTCACCTGGAGGTGGAGGAACTCAACACCTAACAGGGAGCCGAGCTCACCTGGAGGTGGAGGAACTCAACACCTAACAGGGAGCCGAGCTCACCTGAAGGTGGAGGAACTCAACACCTAACAGGGAGCCGAGCTCACCTGGAGGTGGAGGAACTCAACACCTAACAGGGAGCCGAGCTCACCTGGAGATGGAGGAACTCAACACCTAACGGGGAGCCGAGCTTACCTGGAGGTGGAGGAAACTCCACACCTACCGGGGAGACGAGCTCACCTGAAGGTGGAGGAACTCAACACCTAATAGGGAGCCGAGCTCACCTGGAGGTGGAGGAACTCAACACCTAACAGGGAGCCGAGCTCACCTGGAGGTGGAGGAAACTCCACACCTACTGGGGAGTCAAGCTCACCTGGAGGTGGAGGAACTCAACACCTAACAGGGAGCCGAGCTCACCTGCAGGTGGAGGAACTCAACACCTAACAGGGAGCCGAGCTCACCTGGAGGTGGAGGAACTCAACACCTAACAGGGAGCCGAGCTCACCTGGAGGTGGAGGAACTCAACACCTAACAGGGAGCCGAGCTCACCTGGAGGTGGAGGAACTCAACACCTAACAGGGAGCCGAGCTCACCTGCAGGTGGAGGAACTCAACACCTAACAGGGAGGGCCCCCTCCCACTCGCCCCCAAGGTGGCCGGCGAGTGGGAGGCTCCTCCCACTCGCCCGGCGAGTGGGAGGCTCCTCCCACTCGCCCGAAGGGGGGTCGGGGGAGCGGGTGCTCCCCCTGCTTCCCCCGCGGCCTCTCTTTGCCTTGAGTGGTTTCGACCGTCTCCACGCGATCGTATTGCCCGTCTCGGTCGCCTTCGTAATCTTGGCCTCATCCGGGTCGGGTCCCACCGACTCGGGAAATATGAGGGTTGTACAACCGCGACTGCAACCAGCTCAACGACATGATTCCAATGCACTTATTTAGATGTGGAGTTCATGGATTATCTGGATGTCATGCCAACTTTTAGCTTGGCCCGTATATTTGATCGCGACATTCAGTTGGAACGTGTTGTGAACATATGGCTATGAGACTTTTTTTTATTCGAAATTAAAAGGAAAAAGCTCACAAAAGTTTCATGAACCGGTTTTCAAGAGCCTCACGATTCTGAAAGGTTTCAGATAAAATACGTAAGGTCATTGCAAGTATCATTGCTTCATAGGCACCAGTAGCTCCCAAGAAGCTCGAGGAGAGAGCTATAACGATGCCTCTTCGAAGTTTTTCCTAATAAAGTTAGCAATTCGAGCCCCAAAAGCAGATTGAGTTTTCTCTGAGGCTCTGTTTGTTTGGACGGAATCGAGCCCTTGGAATTGGAATTAAAAGGATCAATTTTAATTTCATTGTTTCATGATAAAATAAAGGAATTGATAATCTTACCGAATTGCATGAGATTCGGTTTTATGGAAATCTCAATTCTTTCATGACAATGTCGGAATTGACCGGGAATTGAAATTGGTCCCAAGTCCAATTTCATCGACTAAACGAACGGAGCCTAAAAGATTTCTTGTTGAAAAGATGGGCGCTTAGATGAGGTCGTGATGAAAAGATGGGCGCTGCCTCCCTCATCAAAATATCTAACCTCTATCCTCATGGAGAAAGTCCATATCCCATATCCCAAACCTTTTCCTCCTCATCTATTCCTAATAGAGCCTAAGTTTGCTTCAACCACAATCTCTATTAGTACTGTTATCAGACCAGTTGACTAAAATCCATCCCACTATCTGCTGGCATTTGCATATTTTCGGCATCGGCATCGTTCGCCTCATGGAGTCTGGGAATGGAATGTTGTTGCTGCATAATGCCGAAGGCTTAGGAATCGTTTGGCGCAACTTATTTGCTCCGGTGGGTTTGAAAACGCCATTACATAGAATGTATGTTTGACACGACAAAGGTTATGACCGCTATAAAGAAAATAAACTAGTTTTGAGCATAAAATGCATGATTTTTTAGGTGAGGTCGTGAACGACAATTCATGACCATGACTTTCACGACCGTCGCCACCGCGCCAAACGAAGCCTTAATAGTTTAGAACCCGTGGTTCTCGAGCCTTCTTTACCTAAGGTTTCATTTCATTGCCCGCGGATATAAATAATTATTTAAAAAATAATAATTCAGCTTTCACTCACTTATTTAACTGAAATCATCAGTATTGAAGTTTTACCAAGTTTGTAGAGTTTGAAGTAAATCTTAGAGCATGTTTGGGGCGGTGGAAGCCACCCCGCAGATCCATCGGAGCTCGGCCCTAGTGGTCAAAATTCTCGAGTATTCCTCGGATTTCCCACTCTTCCGCCGACTGTGGCACAGCCAAACGACTGCAGCGCTGCGACAGCGTTCCTAAGAATCCACTCTCTGGGGAATTAATATATTCGTCAACAGAGCCCTTGGCACATTTGAACTCTGATATGCGCATATCCGACTTTACCTTTGCAGTTACACACCAGACCAAAAATGCCGCAGCCGACGAGCTCCCATGTATCTATTCCGCCTATTTAATAAGAAAAATTTGTAGGTGAGAAACTCTCACCCAAGATCATGGTGAGAGGAGCTCATCTAAGCCGTTGATCACAGATCATACGGTTGTATTTTTCCTAAATACTCTTGTATTTATAAGTAATAATAATGTCAGTATTTTATATACCGTCCGATCTGAGATCATACGGTTGTATTTCTCTCCCACCTAGTTCTAGGTGAGAGTTGCGCACCTAAGTTTCTCTCATTTAATAACCTGTAAAATGTTGCAAGTTTGAATTGCTTATTTAAAATTAAACCCTCAATATAATAAGTATTTTTTGGGGGGTCTACATTCGCAGGTCGTTTCGGACGGGGGCAGATGCAGAAGCCTTTTGAGGAAGCCACTACTGCTCTTAGAGTCGGGGAGATCAGCGGCATCGTGGATACCGACAGCGGCGTCCACATCATCATGAGAACTGGCTGAAGCTTTATGGGGGCCAACCCTCCGGTTTAGAAAACTTTCAATTTACATGATTTAAGCCTCATTGCTATTTAGTAGTAAAAACTGCAGCATGCATCCCCTTTGATTGCACTTCCATCCTCCGCATATTCATATTTCTGCGTGTAACAGGGAAGCTGCTCGCACGCGGCCTAGATTCATAAACTCTGTTTTGCGCTTCGTTATGATGATTGGATTTTCGGCCTGGCTTGTTAGCTTGATGATTCCGGAGTTAAAAACTATCGTGATGAGTTTTGGGGTCTTTTTTGAGAGAATTTTTTGTGCACAGAGCGCACGATTCTTTTGTTCCGGGAAAAATCTTGCCGTCAAAATAGTGCAGGCATAAATTTTGATGAGGAAATTTCGGCTGGAATTTGGATTCGACTGAATTTTTCGATTGGAAAAATCAAACTCAGATTTTTCAGATGGATTTCGACCGTCAGATTATCAACTTTTACGGTCAGATTTTTTTCCCGCACAAGAAAGAACCGTGCTCTCCGTTTAGGATCTCTACTGCTAAAATATGAGCTGATTGCGGTGATGTTTTAGTTTAAAAGCTCATTTTTCATAACAGCGGCCGCCACCCTTTGAACAAGGCTGTTTTTAAACTTTATTTTTATTTGAGTTCATGCCAAAAGAAAATAGCTTATTGGCCATTGCGGTCTCTTGCTATGATATATGCAACATGACTTATGAATTCAAATCACTAGCAGGTAAATAGAGCGGTAAACATTATGTTCGCAAGGTCCAACACTCATAAATAGGAGCAATATTTAGGTGGGGGTAACACCTAGAGTAAGGTGCGGTGACCACTCCCGCCATCCAATTTACGATCGGACGCCCAGCAAAATTTTACAATAAAACAATAACACTGCGTGGGATTGGACGGCTGAGGTGGTCCCAACACCTTACTCTAGGTATGTTGCCCTCACCTTAAAATTTTTCCCCAAACGGAGAGCTCGAGCGAAAATGAAAAGGGGAAAAAACTTGCTCGCAGAAGAAAAGAAAAAAAAATCCATCATCCAACTGGATTTTGAAACCCAAAGGGCAAGAAGCCATGCTTGATGTTTCAATTATATTTTTAGGGTCTGTTTCAGCATATTTGCACCATTTTTATTTGGGGGCAGGGGGATACCACTACAAAAACAGTTCGGTAATCCTCTAATTTTCACCGCTACAACTACAAAACGTCATTTTTGATCTTTTTTTGAGAATACAGCCACCTCCCTTCATTCCTCGCCGCTCCATTGTCAACGCTCTCGTTCCCACCGCCGAAACAAACAGACCCTTAGTCCACTCATGTTTCTATTACATGCAAGCGAACCGCCTTCAACTTTTCATCTCATTTCTCCCCATCGCTGAGAAAGTGTTGCAAAATATCAGGGAGACTGCATTTCAAAGGGTGGAGATCATAAAATATCTTGTGAGAGACATGCACAATCTTTGATCTCACAACATCATCAAAGCGATCAAGCACGATCTTGTGCGACCAGAATTTACCCCCATTCAATCATATATCATGACTGCACGGACATTAATTTCTGTGCTGAACCGGGCCAAATTTTATCTACGGTTTCTCTGTCCAAAGGAGAAGCATCAAAAGAGTCTAGAAAGAGAATAAATATATTGCTCTAAAAGGCAAAAAAGAGTAAGATCAACAAAGAAGTAAAGAACCACCATAGCATATATTCAAAGGGCTTCGGAATGAGAAGAACAAGATACGCATGACTCCGGCATAATTGTAGCAATACCATACATTTGATTTTCGGCCACGCGCATAAGCTTTTGGTTGACAACTGCTGCATCGAATTCAACTTGGACTCCCCCGGTGTCACCACTCCATAACAGGAGTTTCACCGAAAATTCTCTCATGAGCGGATGGATATACTGCTTCTCTCTCCAGAAACATTAAACCAGCACCAAATCTTCTTAAAACAAGGGGTAAACTAATCCACTGTGGCCAACCAACAGCAGCAAATCATGGGCTATAGATTAAGCTCAAGGTAGCCGCGGCAAGGTAAAGATTTAGATATACGATATCGGCGATCCGAAACCGAATTTTGAACGTGTATAGGAAGACCGCGATCAAACCCTCATCCCGCGAACACAAACATGTTCTAAAACACAAATTTAAAAAGAAAATCACACTAGAAGAGCTTGAGAAGATGATGATAATGTACATGTATAATCACACACCTCACCCACACCTGATAAATTCGGCCACAACACTGAAAAAAACTGACAGAATCACAAATACTAGTAGGAAAATTATATTTGGAATTCAAACTCACCTCCTTGTAAAGGTAAAGGACTTCATATCATATGCCATCTTTAGCTGAACATTTCATTTTTTTTTTGAAGGCCTCTGGTCATCTTAACCATCTCCTCTCTGACATGCGGGAAGAGAAAAAAAAAATCAGTTTTGCAATAACACACTAAATAAAAAGAGTATTTACAATTTGTCAAGAGTTGGGATAGAGAGCATGTCACGGTATTATGTATTCATCGTTCTGCTGTAATCCAATGCATTTCGTTCTTTGATAGACCTTAGCAATCTATTTGTTTGTTGTTTTTGCGCGAATACAAAATACTATTCAAATGAGCAAGGAGAAGAAGAAAAAAATCTAAAAAACATTAAAACCATGAACAAAATCTTACAGCATAAATCGTTAGCATGAAATTTCACATATTGTAATAAACAAACAGTAGAGTTCAAAGTTTTCATAGTTTTCTATTCATAAGATGTGGATTTAAATACTAGAAAATCAGCAAGCTTGAAAATATATAACCTCCGGACCTGCAAATATAGAAAGAAAGAATGCAAGAAAATCAAGACAGAGATGTTACCAGCAGAATCATGAGGAGAATGAATCCCATTTCCCTTCAAATTCTGCTGTACTTGTGAAGACGACCTCTGCATTCGTGGGGATGAACCCTGCTTCACTTCACCACTTGGCAAGGAATGTCTCTTCTTTATGTGATTATCTTTTTCATGCACATCCGAGCTTAATTTCTGAGAGAGACTAGTGCTGACCTTAGCCCTAGCGGACTCGGTGGGCTTCATATAGCTTGGAAGCAAATTGATACAACTGGCTTGATGCTCATGATCAGTTTTAACCATCGAAAATGAGTTCCTCCTCTTTGAAGTTTTTGTAGATTTCAAATGTTCTCCACTGGTTTGTTCACCTGAACTGTTCTTGGAATTTGCTGGTGAAATGTCAATAACTAATTGGGGCCTCTTCTTCATTATAGGGATATTATTCTCTGCCTCTGTAGTCTTTGTATTCATGGAGATAAGATTTGATGATGTCCCATCAGACTCAGGAACAGTTATATGACTTATGTGAGATCCTTCTTGTGATGATTTGTAAACCAGTTGACCTTTTGTGGAGCTTACCACCTGCATATTTAATTCAGAATTTTGGTCCATTTGTACCGGAGGGTCAAAATTCACTGTTCTCGCTGCATTTTCTCTGCTCTCCGTGATTATTTGCTGCCGAACTGCATCTGAAACACATGAAAGATCATTTGCTTCTTTTGATGTCTTGATCTCTGAAGTAATTTCAGAAAGCTCAGCCTCTAATCTGTCAGGTACTAAAGTTGTAATCTTTTTAACTTCCTCCATCTTGGAACTCACTTGAGTTGATTTGGGATCATTCTTGGTATCCTTGAAGGCAATACCAAGAGATCTATTTGAGCTAGAAGAGGCAGTCAGCTCTTCAAATTTGGCTTGAACAGCAGCGAAACCTGAATTTCTCGACTTCCTAGATTCAAACGCAATTTGACCGACTTCCATCTCTGGAGTCACACGAGCTTCCTTTTCGGAACTATTTTTGTGCATCTCTGCAGAATAATCTGGTTTATTAGAGTCACTATTAAACTCAAAATCAGAAGCTGGCACTGATATCAGTGGAATTTGGCTGTGCACAGAATCAGAATTTTCTTTTAGCCATGTCACATCATCATGAGAGTCCGGATGATGGTTCACTAGAGAATTAGAGTTTTGACCCTCTAAAGATGAAGAGATCACAAGTTCTATCATTTCAAAGCTGTTTGTTGTTAAATGTCCCTCGATTTCAGCTCTCATTGTTGGGCTAGGAGTATGCTTTGTAACTTGAAACTTCTTGTCAACACAATAAGCATTAAGATCAGTGTTAATATCTTCTTCAAGATCATCCTGTTTCGTAATAATCTTTTGTTGATCTGATGATACTAAAGCCATCCACCTCTCCAGCCATATCCACCCCGCATCTGGCCTTGAAGGGTTGCAACTGATATGGATGGCTTTTGTCTGAAGTGTAGATTTTAAAAGCTGATAATAAACATTAAAAGCCAAGTCAGAAGTTCAGCGAATGAAAGAACTACTATTCCTTGAGGATATATTGGTATTAATAACAATACCTGGCTAGCAAATAAATTGGAAGACAACTTTCTGATTGCAGGTTGTGTGTTGTCTGGTTTCGTTTCAAAGGTCTTCATCTGAGGTGAGGAGAATAAAATGAAAGAAATCTCATAAAATAAACAAATACCAAGACATCCATCATTCTGTCATTAAAACATATCACAAACAGAACAAAAGGCATCACTCATCAAGTGCCGTTCGCTATTCTGATGGAGCAGCATAATCATTTATTCTGCATCTTCATTATAAAATGGATCTCAGCAATCTTATTTCATTATTCTTATGTCCCCAAATAACAATTTACCATAGGGAACCCGGAGCATAACTGGTGGAGACCAGCCCCGATCTGGACGTCGCAAAAGCGTCCGACGCCGCACCCGTCCGGACCTCTACCAACCCTGAATTATTGGATTTTATTTGTGTTATTTTGCAATTTAATTTAGTTCGCATTTTAATTTTGTTTTGCACGCCTGCGTGCGTAGCCCATATTTAGAGCGCTATTCTCCCAATGATATATATATATATATCTATATTTACACACATATAAATATAGATATATATGGCTGTAACAATGAAGAGAAGCCGGTTCAGCCCCTTCCCCAGCCGGTCCATCTCGCTCGGCCAGAAGAAGTCCCGCACGGCCGCTCGCGGTAGGGTTCGATGGCGTTCCCCGATTTCGGCGCTGCACCGGTACGCCAACTCCAGCATCCACGATCCCGCAAGGCCGCCACCTCCACGACCCCAGCGGTTGGCGTCGGTTGGATGTTTCGAGCTCACTCCTCCTATTTAACGCCCTAAGAAGAAGGAGACGAGGAAGGCTGGATAGAAGAGATGAAGACAGAGCTTAGTTCCTTGTTTCCCTGTTTCAGTTCTTGATTTTGTGAGTTCAAATATGCCATGTGTGAGTTCTGATTTTATTTTGGTAAAAAAAAAATTGTTTGCTTTTGGTTTTCCCGTGAGGTTGAATTAGAGAAGAGCAAATTTTGTTAGCAGTTGATTAGCTCTGGAGAAGACGGTGAATAGTAGCATTCCATAGCCTTCCCAGCAATTTCTTTTTTTCTCCTATCACGTACTTCTGCCGCCCGTAGGAGGAGATGAACAGTGTCGTTTATTTCAATTAGGGTTGTCGAAGTGATGAATAGTAACATTACAACCACTATTGATTTCCTTTAATTAAGTCGTGTGGGTGCTGTTTGAGGGAGGTTGCAGCCGTGAGTTTGATGAGCGAAGTTTAGTTCTTGTGTTTAGAGATTTCGTGGAACCACACTCGTATACGAGAGTGAGTGACTTTCAGTTGTTTGGTTTGTGGCTTTTCTAAAGATTGAGTTAATTAGATTCCGTGGAACCACTTAGTGTGAGAGTGAGCGAATTTATTCCGTGGTGCCCGTGTGCTATAGCGGTCGACCTCGGAGCGGGAGATCGAAGGTGACGAGGAATTCCTCGCGGGATCGCCGTCGACTTCGGTTGCGAAAAGACGCCTCTTTCCGTGGGTAATTTGCTTCTTCCTCCCCCTTTGTGTGCAACTAAATTTTCTCTTTAGGATATTAGATTCATTGTTGGATTTTCGCCCGGATTTTGTCAGCGAACGCTACGTCGAAAACTCCAAACGGAAATGCATTTGGAGTTCACGATTTCCGTTTGCCACAACAAGGGGAACGGAACGAAAGTTGCGAACTTCATTCCCCGGATTTAAATCGAACCATTTTTTTTAAGAAAATCCATTTTAAAATAAAATAGTAAATTTTTGTGTTTTAAAAAATTAGTTGCTTAATTTCTTAAAGTTCGTGCACGCCCGCTCAAATATCATTTTTTTTTAAATTGCATGCACTTAGGGATTCCTAGAAAAGCCGACAGGCGCGCAACCCCTACGCGCCGTCCTGCATCAATTTGGTATCAGAGCTAGGTTCCGAAATTTTTCTAAGTATCGAAATCCGCCCTGCGTAGAATAGGAACCCGCATAGCATTTTAATTTTTCAAAAAAAAAGAGAAGTTTTTATTTTATTTTTAGCATAATCATCATTTTAATTGTGTGTTTACATGCATCTGCGTAGTGGTAGGTTAGTGAGCATGAGTTCACCACATCACACTCCATCTGAGCACCCTCAAGAGGTAAATTCGGAGATGCGTCGAGTTGAACGCGGCCAAGCGAGTCGTGTGAACGAAGGGACGGAACCGCCCCAGTGGTTTCTACCTTTCGCCCACCAAATGGCAGCGTTAACCGAGAGTGTTTATCAAGTGAGGGAAGGGTTTGAAAACCTTAGTGTTAGGATGAATAGTTTAGAAGTACCTCCTCGAGTTTCAATGTCGCCTCCAATTCGAGAAGAGCATTCTGTTCGTCCACAGTACGAAGCCCCTCCACACTATTGAGAGAGGTCTACACTTAGGAGAAATCCTCTATTTGAGGAAGAGGGTCGGAACCCCATAGATAGGCACGAGTTTGCGCGTGATCAGGGTGGGAACTTTCCAAGGAATTTTCCTGAACCCCAACGAGGGCCTATATTAGGCATGCGAGATAATTATCAGGAGAGGCCACTTTATGACGTAGCGAGAGAGGAGCGACCTCGAGACCATCATCGGCCTATACCGGCCATGCATCGTGATGATCGCCCTAGAGATTGGCATCGACCGCCGCCCCCATGGCGTCGAGACTATCGTGATCCTTACGATGATGATTACGACTATCCTCCCCGGGATAGGCGACCGGATCTCACACGAGTGGTGAAACTTGATCCACCACTTTATGATGGATCTATGGATCCCAAAATCTTTTCAGATTGGGTTATTGACATAGAGACTTACTTTGAGTGATATCGTATGACGGAGGACCAAAAAGTTCAGTTCGCCAAGATGAGATTGACTGGGCGAGCGAAGATCTTTTGGATAGGTGAAGAGCGTAGTCTAGAGAGGAATGGACGCCCTCCCATTACACTTCGGCCCCACATGAAGGCCATATTAGAGGAGCAGTACATTCCCCAGCATTACCAGTCCCGTCTACGAGACGAGCTGACGTCTCTACGTCAAGGGTCCAAATCAGTTTCTGATTACTTAGCTGAGATGAAGGATCTTATGATTAGGTGCAACGTAGTAGAACACCCACGTGACACATTATCCAAATTTAAGTGTGGACTGCGATCTGAGATCCGAGATGAGTTGATTCGATATGGCCACTATTCTCTCCCTGAGATCATATCTATCGCCATCAATATCGAAGAGCACCAGAAGAGAACCTCCCGGTTCAAATCTCAACCTAAAACGAATACTTCTTACAAGAAAGAAGAACATAAGGGTAAGGAGAGTGCGTCGAAGCCTACCTCGACCTACACCCGAGATCAGAATAGGAAGTCCCCCATGGGAACTGTGACCCCTTCACAGATCCGATGTTATGAGTGCCAGCAGATGAGCCATATTTCGAGGGATTGTCCCAAGAGGAAAGACACGTTAGTTATTCATGAGGTGACTGAGGAGGATGAGCAAGTAGAAGAAGCTGGAGTCGAGAGGGACTCACACGTTTTGAACGACGAAGTGTACGGTACGCCTAGTGATGAGGAGATAGATCTTGGCGTTCTAGTGGTGAGATGCATGTTATCTACACCGCAAGAATCAGCCGATTATTGGCGGACGAACATATTCCAGGCCTACTTCAAGGCTGGGGAGAAAGTGTGTCGTTTAGTAGTGGATAGCGGGAGTTGTATGAATGTGATAGCTGAGACAGCTCTAGCCCGCATGGGACTCACTGCTGAGCCGCACCCATCCCCATTTCAGGTATCTTGGGTTACCAAGACTACACTATCGGTGACTAGGAGATGTTTAGTGCCCATCAATATCGGAACGTATTCTGATAAGATCTGGTGTGACGTTATGCCTATGGATGTGTGCCACTTATTGCTTGGGCGCCCTTGGTTATACGACCGAGATGTCACCATACATGGCAGGTCCAACACTTGCTCCTTTCTACTGGACGGAAAGAGAGTAGTGTTGACCCCGATGCGACCCAAAGCACCCCCATTCCGCGCGAGTAGTAGTGCGAAAGAAGCTCTTCCTCCCACTGAAAGGAAGAGGACTCTTAGCATTATACGAGGTACTGAGTTCCATCGAGAGCGTTTTGACGGTGGATTTATTTATGCCTTGGTGGTTTTACAGGCATCTGATTTATCAGAGGTATATGAGTCTACTCCTATACCTGCTATGAGACTCTTAGAGGAGTTCCAGGATCTACACCCTGATGAGCTTCGGGCTGAGTTACCTCCCATGAGGTGTATTCAGCATGCGATAGACCTTGTTCCTGGAGCTTCCCTCCCTCATCAACCGCATTACCGATTGAATCCTGCCGCCCACGAGGAGCTGCAGAAGCAGATTGGAGAGTTATTTGATAGAGGCTTTATTCGCCATAGTCTTAGCCCTTGTGCGGTGCCTGCCCTCCTTGCCCCGAAAAAGGATGGTACTTGGCGTATGTGCGTTGACAGTCGTGCTGTCAACAAGATCACAGTGAAATACCGATTCCTGATACCCCGACTGGATGACATGTTGGACATGTTGACTGGGGCTACGATCTTCTCTAAGATCGACCTTCGTAGTGGTTATCATCAGATCCGTATACGCGAAGGAGACGAGTGGAAGACTGCCTTCAAGTCGAAGGATGGACTTTATGAGTGGCTCGTGATGCCCTTTGGGTTGTCCAATGCCCCTAGTACCTTCGCTCGGATGATGATCCATGTCTTCAGGCCTTTCATTGGAAAGTTCGTAGTATTTTATTTCGACGACATTTTGATCTATAGTCAGACTGAGAGTGAGCATTTGACTCACCTGCGTACTATTTTCGAGCTCCTGCGAGCTGAGCGACTATACATCAATTTGAAGAAATGCGTTTTTATGGCTGAGTCTATTATCTTTCTGGGATATATAGTGAGCTCCGCTGGCATCACTATGGATCCCCAGAAAGTCCGAGCGATTCGTGAGTGGCCTACACCCCAGAACATTCACGATGTCCGTAGTTTTCATGGGCTAGCCACCTTTTATCGTCGATTCATAAAGAACTTCAGTTCTATTATGGCGCCAGTCACTGAGTGTACGAAGAAAGGAAATTTCAAGTGGACGTCATCGGCAGCTAGAGCCTTTGAGATCATTAAAGATAAGATGTCCACTGCACCTGTTTTGAGACTCCCTGATTTTAGTCACGTGTTTGAGGTATCCTGTGATGCCTCTGGGGTTGGGATATGAGGTGTACTTAGTCAAGAGGGTCAGTCACCCCGTTGGATTCTTTAGTGAAAAGCTTTCAGGCCCGAAGCTGAATTATTCCAACTACGAGCGCGAGTTCTATGCGATTGTGCAAACGTTGCGTCACTGGAGGCATTATCTATTGCCCAAGGAGTTTGTCCTCCACTCCGATCATCAGGCGCTGCGTTATATCAATTTGCAGCAAAAGCTGAACCCTCGATAGGCTAAGTGGGTATCATATTTGCAGGAGTACACCTTCGTTCTCAAGCACTGTAAGGGAACGGAGAACCGGGTTGCCGATGCCCTTAGTCGAGTCACCATCGTATTATCACAGATGCGTACTCAGGTGATAGGATTTGAGCATATCAAAGATGACTATTCTAGTTGTCCCGACTTTAGCGGGAATTTATGATGCGATACGCTCTGATGCCTTTCACGATGAGACAGATTACCTCATTCGAGACGGATATTTGTTTCGTGGAACCCGTCTGTGTATTCCCCGCACCTCGTTGCGAAATTTCATTGTATGGGAATTACATGGCGGAGGCTTAGGTGGACACTTTGGACGAGATAAGACGGTAGCCTTAGTAGAGGAGCGATTCTATTGGCCCGGGATGAAGCGGGTTATCGCACAGATTGTCAGTAGCTGCCGCACTTGTCAGGTAGCGAAGGGCAATAAACAGCCCGCTGGATTGTATACACCTTTACCAGTGCCCAGTATTCCTTGGGATGACGTTAGCATGGATTTTGTGCTTGGATTGCCGCGCACTTTTAGGAAGCACGATTCCATTCTTGTAGTGGTCGATCAGTTTTCTAAAATGGCGTAGTTCATCCCCTGCAACAAAACCGACGACGCATCTCATATCGCCCGAATTTATTATAAAGAGGTTGTCGCGCACCGAGGGATACCTAAGACTATCGTTACCGACCGAGATGTCAAGTTCACCAGTTATTTTTGGAAGTCACTCTGGAGATTACTAGGTACTAAACTTCTATTTTCGACCGCCTATCATCCACAGACCGACGGTCAAACTGAGTTTGTTAATAGGAGTTTAGGAAATTTACTGCACTGTTTGGTAGGAGATCACCAGGGGAATTGGGATCTAATTCTTCCCCACGCTCAATTGGCCTATAATAATTCGAAGAATAGATCTACGGGTTTATCTCCCAATGAGGTTGTTCATGGTCACACTGCACGAGTGCCGCTAGATTTAGCTCCACTACCACCCACTTTTAGGACTAGTCAGTTTGCACACGACTATGCATTGCATTTGCATGATTTGCATAAAGAAATTGAGCGGAAATTGCATAGTACTTATGATTTATACGCAACTCAAGCTAACAAGCATAAAAGAGCTATTAGTTTCAAAGTGGATGACTTGGTGATGGTTCGGCTAAATCCGGAACGGTTACCATCGGGTACCGTAAAGAAGTTAGCTGACCGTAGAACTGGACCCTTTAGAGTGGTCAAGCGGATTGGGCAAAATGCGTATGAACTTGAGATGTCTTCCGATTGGGGTGCAAATCCGGTTTTCAACGTAGTCGATCTGACTTTATTCCACGATTACCCGCATGAATCTTTAGATTTTCCATTGCCTTCTCCTCCATTTGTTGCTTCTGGGTCGGGGAGTGCTAGTGAGGAGCCACATTCCGGACACACCGACACTCATTCAGCTACTGACACACCCGCAGCAGTCCTACCGTTTTCCACTGACAGTTTTCAGGCTGAGCATGAGACACCAGGTGATTCTTTCATACCAGTTCCCAGAGCCGCTGACAGACTTCCGCGACAGATATTGGTTCCCGAGCAGATATTGGATGACGAGACAGTGACCACTACTGATGGTGGTTTTCAGAGATACTTGGTTCGTTGGCATGGCAGACCAGAGACCGAGACCAGCTGGGTCTTGGCTGAGGAGTTACAGCGCATCGATGATGATCTCCTACAACACTACCGCTCGGAACACTCACCAGAGATGAGTGATTTCGAGAGGGGGAGAGATGGTGGAGACCAGCCCCGATCTGGACGTCGCAAAAGCGTCCGACGCCGCACCCGTCCGGACCTCTACCGGCCCTGAATTATTGCATTTTATTTGTGTTATTTTGCAATTTAATTTAGTTCGCATTTTAATTTTGTTTTGCACGCATGCGTGCGTAGCCATATTTGGAGCGTTATTCTCCCAATGATATATATATATATCTATATTTACACACATATAAATATAGATATATATGGCTGTAACAATGAAGAGAAGCCGGTTCAGCCCCTTCCCCAGCCGGTCCATCTCGCTCGGCCAGAAGAAGTCCCACACGGCCGCTCGCGGTAGGGTTCGATGGCGTTCCCCGATTTCGGCGCTGCACCGGTACGCCAACTCCTGCATCCACGATCCCGCAAGGCCGCCACCTCCACGACCCCAGCGGTTGGCGTCGGTTGGATGTCTCGAGCTCACTCCTCCTATTTAACGCCCTAAGAAGAAGGAGACGAGGAAGGCTGGATAGAAGAGATGAAGACAGAGCTTAGTTCCTTGTTTCCCTGTTTCAGTTCTTGATTTTGTGAGTTCAAATATGCCATGTGTGAGTTCTGATTTTATTTTGGTAAAAAAAAAATTGTTTGTTTTTGGTTTTCCCGTGAGGTTGAATTAGAGAAGAGCAAATTTTGTTAGCAGTTGATTATCTGGAGAAGACGGTGAATAGTAGCATTCCATAGCCTTCCCAGCAATTTCTTTTTTTCTCCTATCGTGTACTTCTGCTGCCCGTAGGAGGAGATGAACAGTGTCGGTTATTTCAATTAGGGCTGTGGAAGTGATGAATAGTAACATTACAACCACTATTGATTTCCTTTAATTAAGTCGTGTGGGTGCTGTTTGAGGGAGGTTGCAGCCGTGAGTTTGATGAGCGAAGTTTAGTTCTTGTGTTTAGAGATTTCGTGGAACCACACTCGTATACGAGAGTGAGTGACTTTCAGTTGTTTGGTTTGTGACTTTTCTAAAGATTGAGTTAATTAGATTCCGTGGAACCACTTAGTGTGAGAGTGAGCGAATTTATTCCGTGGTGCCCGTGTGCTATAGCGGTCGACCTCGGAGCGGGAGATCGAAGGTGACGAGGAATTCCTCGCGGGATCGCCGTCGACTTCGGTTGCGGAAAGACGTCTCTTTCCGTGGGTAATTTGCTTCTTCCTCCCCCTTTGTGTGCAACTAAATTTTCTCTATAGGATATTAGATTCATTGTTGGATTTTCGCCCGGATTTTGTCAGCGAACGCTACGTCGAAAACTCCAAATGGAAATGCATTTGGAGTTCACGATTTCCGTTTGCCACAACAAGGGGAACGGAACGAAAGTTGCGAACTTCCTTCCCCGGATTTAAATCGAACCATTTTTTTAAGAAAATCCATTTTAAAACAAAATAGTAAATTTTTGTGCTTTAAAAAATTAGTTGCTTAATTTCTTAAAGTTCGTGCACGTCCGCTCAAATATCATTTTTTTAAAATTGCATGCACTTAGGGATTCCTAGAAAAGCCGACAGGCGCGCAACCCCTACGCGCCGTCCTGCATCAATAACCTAATCAATATCAAAGTTTTTTAAGAATGAAGAAGATTTCTCTTGTGATATTAGAGACTTGTATAAAAGAAATACATAAAAAAAACTAAACTATATATAATACAAGGAGTATCCTGACAAATGAAGTTAATGACATAATAAACTAAATATCACTCTTAAACTACCTTATATATTTGTGCATTATGTTTAGTCTCTAATATGCTTATATCTCATACAGAGATATAATGACATTATAAACTAAATATCACTCTTAGACAACCTTTTATATGTGTACATTATGTTTAGTCTCTGATATACTTATATCTCATATAGATATAGAGATATAAGGCCCTTATGGGATGCCCAATAATATCAGCTCTAATTGTTGCATGGTATCAACACAGGTTTTGATCTTCCCAAGCCGCGATTCCTTTGCCTCCATCTTCTTAGAGCTGCCCTCTCTTCTTTGTTGAGGCCAAATTCAACAGCTCTTCCCTTCTTCGTCGAAATACTGAGCAACAACTCTTCTTTATAGAGGGGCAGTTTTAATCCTCTTCGTAGAACATCCTGGCCAGGATCAACCTCATCTTCAGTCATCCAATCTAGTTTCGTCAAGATTCGACAGAGATCTCACTTCTTGTCTGTCGAAATCATTACATTGGCCTCTTGCTCTGAGCTCTCCTCATGCTGCAACTGCAATCATTTGACTATGGTAAACTACTAAACCACACTTGCTTCTACTTCTTAGGTTGGCTATTGTCCTCTCAAGTCACCCTTGATGATGAGGACACTGCATTAGCAATATGCTTTCCAAAATTTCTGATAAGTCTATCCAAATAGGTACAAATGGATTGCTTCATCAAAGCAATGGAACAACTGACACATTTAACTTAATCATCCCTCACCTTTTCAAAATTTCATGTACACATTGTTAACTCACTCATCTCTTTTTAAGGAACACACACTATCAATACCACTAACACGATACAACTTACATATGTTTCAAATTCCCATCTTTCTATCGAGTTATGTTGGAAATTTTCCGTAAGGTGGACTCGATTCATCGATACGACCCATTAAAATCGTGCGCAAATATTTGAATCTACTCAAACTCCTACGAGCGTGCGTTAGTTTAGTCGCGCGAATGATCGAAGTCTGTGATAGGTGAGCCAGATCGTCTCGTAAATTCAGTACGCGAATCCGGTCTCGCCCTTGACACGTTATTTGCATGTGAATTAAAATCCTAATTACTTAATAAGATTTTATTTAATATTTGGTTAATTTTTTAGAGTTATGGGGATTTATTTACCCCAATTTTGTAACTCCTACAATGCCTCCCTATTAAGCATAAAAGGCCAAATCTCATGCAGAATATGACACGGTGAACAAAGGTGAAATTTAAGGGTTTCCTTTTCTCTGTTTTCGGGTGAAACTGTGGCACCTTTTCATCAGCAAAACCACCGACTCCTCCTTGATCTCGACCTGAAGAGTCGTGCGGCCCTAGATCCGCCAATCACAAACGATCAAACTCATCGTTCTCCTGATGAAGATCGGAGCAGGCCACTCATCTTCCTCCCGATACTGGGCGACTTCAGAAACCCAAACCGCTGAAATCGACTTCTCCTATTCGGCGTTTTGGAGAAGATTTGGCCTTGCCGACCCGCAGAGGTTTTCAATCTGGAAGCCGACCTAGATCTCTTTCTCCTTTTCAAGTTCGACGACGAACAGTGGATACGACTTGGAGGTTCAGATCTGAGCGATTCAAGGTTCAGTTGTTGAGGTTTTTCAGATCTACAACACTCCAGTTTTTCTTGTGGTGGGCTTCCATCTTCAACAACAGGTATATGATGTATTCTTCGTGTATAGAAATAGAGAGATTAACCTATATCTTATTTCATTGAATCGGATACGCGTCTCTTGCTGTGGATGATCATCTCCACTTGTTTCTAACATATAATTTTGATCAACTGATTCTAGATCTGAACCTATTCAACCGTTTGTTTTGAATTCTGATCTGACACTGAATTGTATCAAATTGGTTTTTATCTTGGTGAAACAAAAGTGGTCAAATACAAAGTGCTAAACCCTTAGGATACATACATAAAATTAGCCGAATTATATATACACATACATAAATATAGGTCCTTTTTGGGTTGTGCAGCATTGGATCGAAAGAGGAGATTATGTGTATTGTTCTCTAGATTTAGAACATAAAAGCATATTGTTCTTTTCAGCGTCGAATCAAGTGGTTAATTTATACATACATTTATTTGGTGCTATTTTTTTCTCTTGTTGTATAGATACAAAATTGCAGATAGTTTTGTATGCCAACAGGATCGGCTAACACTGCGGAGTTCATAAAGAACAACACAACTGTTGTGAATATCTGCGATAATGAAGCACGAAAAAGAATCAAAAAATGGTATACATTAAGTTTCCGCATTTTAGTTGTATTCCATTGATTCTACTTTAATTGTTTGTTCTTTATTTTGATTAATTGGTTAGTTAGAAAAATAATTTTGGCATAAACTCCAATTAGAGATTGATAGAGTTTGGTTAAGACGATCCTTAAGCTTCATTAGTCGCTGCATTCAGTAGAATTTTCCGATAATACAATTCTCCATGGAAGCTATACATCTCTTGAGGAGACTCATTGACAACCATCGGGAAAGACAAAAATATTTACATATGTTGTTTATCGATCTGTAGAAGGTTTATGATAGTGTTAAAAGAGAGGTCTTGTGGAGAGTCTTAGAAAAGAAAGGTGTAAATGTATCATACATTGACGTAATCAAAGATATGTATACAAATTCAGTGACCAGGGTGAGGACATTTGGAGGATTAACACGAATTCCCTATAGTTGTTGGCTTACATCAAAGGTCAGCTTTAAGCCCTTATCTTTTTACCCTTATCTTAGATGAGCTCACCGAACATATCCAACAAGTAATACCTCGGTGTTTATTATTTGCAGATGATATTATTTTGGTCGATGAAACGCACGAGGGTGTAAACACGAAACTTGAATCTTGGAGAGACACTTTAGAAAAGAAGAGTTTTAGGTTGACCAGGACAAAGACGGAGTATATAGAGCTTAAATTTAGTAGTGAAAGGTCGGATGACTCCGTCATTAAATTGGGTGACCAAGATATTTCCCACAGTGAGTTTTAAATATCTGGGATCGATAATTCAAAAAGATGGAGGTGTAGATAAAGATGCGATATATAGAATCCAAGCAGGTTGGTTGAAGTGGAGAGGCGTGTCTGAGATCTTATGTGATCGTAAAGTACCATTAAAACTTAAAGGCAAGTTTTACCGTACTGCAATTAGGCCAGAAATGCTCTACGGTTCTGAGTGTTGGGCAGTGAATGGTCTACATGAGCAAAAGATGGGAGTTGCGGAGATGAGAATACTTAGGTGGATGTGTGATCACACGAGACTGGATAAAATTAGGAATGATTGTATGAGAGATAAGACAGGAGTGACGCCAATTGTATAGAAGATGCGAGAAGCTCGTTTAAGATGGTTCGGACATGTACATAGGAGACCATTAGAGGCACCTATTAGGCGTTGTGAGAGTTTAGTCACTAGGCATGTTAAACGAGGGAGGGGTAGACCAAAAAAGACTTGGAATGAAACTATAAGGAAAGACATGATGTACTTAGGCATTAGTAAGACTATGATTATAGATATGGCGCAATGGCGATAAAGGATCCAAATAGCCGACCCCACTATGGTGGGATAAAGGCTTGGGTGTTGTTGTTGTAACACAAATTCGTCGTAGCGACATAGTCCAAGTTAACTAACAGTTCATTATTACTTGAGAAGATTTATGTTGGCAGCAACTGATTTATAACATTCTTTCCTTCATGTTGTGTTAAGAATATTATGATAAAGGAAGTAATTGCAATAGATTTTGAGTGTACGACCTGTATTCGTCAAGTACAGTAAAAGTGGCAGAAAGTTGATCGTTGACCAAAGAAGGCCGTACAGAGGATCCTGTGCAAGTCGTCACTACCTCATCGACGACTCGCCTCAGCCTCAACATCAATTCACCCGAGGTAAGTATCAGATTGTGCTTCCTCGCCGACAACCTATTCAGGTTCGCATATGAGTGGGGTCCACCCTATGTTAACAGGACCCCCCCCCCCCCCCATCTCAGTTACCTATAAATACACTACAAGAAATCTGACTTTTAGTGACGAAAATTTTGTGACGAAATATATTTCGTCACTAAAAACACATTATTAGTGACGAAATATAGTTCGTCACTAAAAAAACAGTTTTAGTGACTAAATAAATATTTGGTCACTAAAGACATATCTTTAGTGACGAAATTTAAGTTCCGTCACTAAAGTACCTTTTCTAAAGTAATTAGTGACCAAAGATAATTTAGTCACTAAATTATTTATTTAGTGACCCAAAAAATTAGTCACTAATTATCATAAATTTTGAGTTTCTTTCATAAAAAAATTCATTTATTCCTCCTAATGAGAATGCACTTCATGTGCCTATCAAAATTCTTATTTCTTATGAAAACATCATTGGAGGTAATACGATCCATGCCGTCACCGCCCCGATATATTCACATCTTCGTCAATGTTGGGGGAGCCGACGGATGGGGTATTGTGAGAGAATGAATGACAAAAAGAGTTGACGTGAGAATAATATGGCACGATCAGAGAGGCAATGTATATTGGTTGCCGGCTTAGGAATATCTGATGGTGAAAGAACTTTTCATGATGACGGAGTGAATATACTTTGGTGACGAAATAGTTGTGACAAAATATTCATTAAAAACTAAAAACTAATTTTTAGTGACCAAATTATATTTCGTCACTAAATAATTATATTTAGTGACGAAAATATAATGTGTCACAAAAAAAAAGAATTTATAATTAAATATTTGAAATCCCTCCATAAAATTCATTGAATCTGGGGCGTATTTCATTTCGGCACCGCTCTTCCGCAGCCACGTTCGAGCCCGAAATACACGATTTCCTTCCGCTCATCATTTCTCGCCTCTCGACGACGAGCCCTTTGTGATCCCTCTCGACGACGAGACCCCTTCAACTCCCTCGACGACCTCCGCTCGATCCAACGCTATCTCTACGATGACGAACACTTTCCCTCTTAACGACTCCTCTCGATTTGACAATGCCAACCCTCTCGACGACGACAACCTCCGCTCGCCAAATAGGATTTATTGCGACGTTTATTTTGCGGCGCTTTGTAAAACGCCGCCATTGAATTTAGGATCCGCGGCGCATGGCCCTTATAAAACGTGGCAAATACTTATTATTAATTTTGGTTGCGCTTTGTTTATTAAAACGTCGCCAATAATACATATTCTCGGCGACGTTTTGGTGCTAACACGCCGCAAAATATGCGCCCTTTTAATTAGAATCCCGCTGAGCCATCCCGCTGAGCCATCCCCTCCTTTTTAGAATCCCGCGTCATCGCTTCCCCGCTTTTTCGATGCCCTAGCCGCGGCCTGCGCTCAGAACTCATCGTTGTTCTCCTCGATCGCCGTCGTTCTCCTCCGCTCTTCCCAGTCGCCAGCGAGATCCGCCAAGGTCCAATCAGTCTTTCGTGAGAATGGGGCTTCGATCTTCTTCATATCTCTCACAGACCGGCGACCATCCTACTCAAATATTTGAATCATTTCATCTCTCTCACAGATCACCGTCGTTCTCCTCCTCTGTAGATCTCTCGCAAAACTCCAGGTACATTTCCTCTTCTTTTCATTTTCTGGAGAAATCGGGCGCTTCTTGCTGCGACCTAGGGCATATGCTTCCAGATACCTTCAGCAAGGTTAGCCAAACATCGAGATTGGTGGTTAGCTCTCATTTTTATCTCGACTCTCATGCCTTTTTATACAACATTTTTTATTTTTAAGCCTAATGGTTCATGTCCCAATGATTCAGGTTATGTATGGACATCTGATTATGGTTGTTCAGATAACGAGGACGATTTCCAATGGCTTATTAAGTATGAATCTATTCTTTTAATTGATTTAATTTTATGGTTATTAAGCATTCCTTTCTGCGCATCTTATGAATTTCATTAGTTGTTTCTGCACATATATTCGTCTTTAGAACTGCACAAACCTTAGATCTCTGTATTATTTATGCTAAGATTGGTTGTGAAATTTGATCTGTATTGTCATAAATGAGCTTTAAGCTCAGTCTTGGGCAATTGTGGCGTTTGAGCAATTGCAGTGTGAAACTGTGGTAGCAAACACAGTAGCGATGGTTCACGATGTTGAACTATAAATGATTTGTGTAACATTTATAGATTAAAATGACTATTTGGGGATTTTTTTTTGGTCTTTGGTAGATCCACCTAATCAACAAACAACAGTACCGAGCACTTTCCTAAATCCTTGAACTAGTGGGTTGGTTTGATTTTGAATCTTGCGGTAATTTTAGTTGATAATGTTTAGGGTGCTGGATTTAGGAGCAATTTGCACTACTCAAATCCCTTGTTAGCTTAGCATTTGAAGGAATGTTACATTTTATTACTTTTGATTTTCATAAATTTATGTTTTCAATTATAATAGTTTAGAGGAACTATATAAGTATAATGTTCTCTTGCCTTATTTATCTTCCAATACTTGTCCTATTTGCGAGTCAGATTATGGTAAGCACATGGAACTATCCTTGAGCTAATAGCCCTCACAGTTCAGCCAGGAAGTGGGGTCAAGTTTTTAAACAGATATTTTACCTCTTCACGTGGATTTGATTGGTTCACTTGGCGGATGAAGCTTCTTACTGGCCGAAGAGGAGTTGTCATATTGTATGTTTATATGCTCTTAGGGTTGGGGTTTTTGAGAAGTGTTGCGCCAGATTTTGGAGATCTATCTAGTAATGAGCAACAACTCGAGGGAACCTTTAGGTAATCACTGCATTCTTTTTTTTCATACAATGAGCTTTAAGTGCATGAATCTGAAAGTAAGCATTGATAATTTTACTTTTTGAATCCTATTTAAGGTTGGGAGCATGGTTAATTTCTTGAAAATCATCATATGTCAGGTTAAACTTCATTTTTCTTATCACCCAACTCTTTTCCTGTTCATTTTTATTCCATTTACATGAGGTAAATTCATATCAATATTGAAGGTTCAACAATTCATTTTGATAACTTATAATTAATGTTGTTTTCATCCATGGTTTTTTATAGATAATTAATTATGACAAGGATAGGATGATGCGAGATTATAGGGCACAGTTGGATGCTGATAGAGAACATAAGCTTGCTGCTGGAAGGAACCATTGAGGCATTAAGTTGCATCAGAAAAAAGGTAGATTTTAAGTTTAACATATGTTCTAAAATATTAATTTCCTTACACCGAGCATATTAATTTCTGTTAATGCTTTATGAGTTAATATCTCTTCTCAGGCGCATTAATTTGTGCACAGATTTAAGCATGTGGCTTTGATCTTTAGCAAAGAAAGTGTTTTGCAATTCACAAGCCGTGATGTAACTTCTCCTAAAGCGGCATTGGCTGGAGCACAAGCAAGTGTTTGGCAGATTTTGGAAGCTTAAAGAGGCTCATTGTTGAACCCATTCCACTCAGCCAGGTTCATAGTTGAATATTATTTCCTTAAGCATATCAATTGTTTGACTTTATATTCATCTCAATCTTCAGGAAATGTTTTCTCAAATATAGGTTTCACTCTAGAGGTTTGGATGAGTTTGTGGATCTTTACATTAAGTTCATTTTGGTGGTTTGGATTTTATCTATTCTGTAATTATTTTGGGGCTTTGTTTTATATGTTTATATGAAGACCATTTGCTTACTCTTTAAACTTCAAATATAGGTTTCACAAACATTTTATGCATGCATAAATGTTTAAAACATATGGTTGGCATTTTGTTCAATCGCAACTTCATAAATGTCACAAACATCTATTTCTCCGTCCACTAGAAATGTTTGTTGACAAGTCACCATATGCTTTAAACACTTAAAATGTTCCTGGATATTAAAACATATGGTTGGTATTTTTTCTCTGAAGTTGCAGATTGAAGTTCACCATAAGGTAGGAATGGGTGTGATTGAAAGAAAGGGTTAAACTTCAATCGCAATGGGGACTTGTCACCAATGACAATATTGCAAAACCATTGTGAGCTTGTTTGTATTGTTTATCTATTTGATTGTCTTTCTGCAGGAGACAGACGCTAAAGGGTGATAAAAGCAACCGTGCCATAAGTTGAAGGGCAATTTTGCATATTATTTTCTCTCCGTATCCTTCAAGGTAATCAAACATGGAAAGAATATATACCAGTTTCTCTAGTATTCTACAGGAATGTATAGCGATGGGGTTCCAGTCTTCTATTTACTTTTCTCCTGCCCATTCCCATCGGTCGGCACTTTCTCCATTGTCACTAATCGCGCCCCGTCCATTCCAGTTTTGTCTCTTCAACAGAGCTACAGGTATCGGTTCCGCTCCACTCCTCCCCATTCCTATTGGTCAGGAATTCCGACTATATTCAACATTTATGCATCTTTTCATTTTAGTTTTCTTACATAGTTTTTGATAAATTAAAATTACATAGTACTTGAGCAGGATAAATTGATCCAGCTGTAGCATTCATATGGGAGAATTTGGGTGTGCCGTGTAGGATAGCTATGATGGCAATCTATCCCTTGGATATTATTGCCAACAACCTGTAACGTGGCAGCTAATATGTTAAGGAAGAGAAAGAGAGAGGAACGCGGCTACGAGCATAGCTTCGAGGCGACGTTCGATACCTGATATTTGATATTTCTACGAAAAGGGCGTGCATATTTATATGTGTTTGAAAAAGTTAAAATGAAAAGTTTAATTTAACCAATCAAGTAATTTCATTAAATTTAAATATTCCTTTATTTTTTGAATTAATATTAGCATAACATTCACCAAATTCCCTATCACACAATATCCCGCCTGGACCATAATATAAATAGTTCATTCCTGATATTTCCCGTACACAATATTTCTTGCAACAATACATTCATTATTTTTTGTCATATAATACTGTATTTTCTATCTTATTTATATTTGCCTAATTGATTTTTATTTATTATTTTTTAAATATTTTTAAATTCTTTCTCATTTATGTATGATCCGTGATTTCAACGGTGTAGATTGTTTACATGTAGATAAGTTTCACCCTTTGTTTCAATCACAACCATTCCTACCTTACAGTTGGCATTTTGTTCTCTGAAGAAGGAATTTATTTATTATGGATTTATTTCAATCATAACCATTCCTTAAGAAGAACTTATAAATATTAGGATCTATTTGGCATTGGAGCTGGGGTCTATATTTGAATCGAGTATAACTGACAACAACATCTTAAGGTAGTTCCAGCTAAATTTTAGGATCTATTTGATGGCATTTTTTAAAAACACTCATTAATGATTGAATTAAGCGGGGGAGGGGTAGACCAAAAAAGGACTTGGAATGAAACTATAAGGAAAGACCTGATGTACTTAGGCATTAGTGAGACTATGATTAAGGATCGCAATGGCAATAGAGGATCCATATAGCTGACCCCACTATGGTGGGATAAAAGGCTTGAGTGTTGTTGTTGTTATTCATTAATGATTGACATTATTTTAGTTAAACCATGCTTCTGCCTCATGTATATAATGTTTTAATCTTTCTCATGTACAAGATTTTTATGTTGTTGCCTTCCCACAGGGAATTATTTTCCCCCTTTTGGAAGATTTGTGATTGTTGACTTTTTTATTACCAAGCTCTGCTATAAATTTACAACACTAAATTACTTTTCCTTGCACAATCTTCTTGGTGATTTTCATATATTTTTCCATTTTTTTGTTTGCTGGCAACCAAATTACTTTGTTCATATGCTTCTCTCTGAATATATTTTCTTCTCATTATCAGGTTTAAGCGGAGAAGCAATCGTGAGTGTTAATGCTGAAATCAATGAAACAACAAGAAAAATGGTATTTATATACATGATTTTAAATTAATTTTTGTGAATTGACTTATGAAGCATTATGGAAGATCTGCATGTTATTCATGTCCATCAAATTTATTAATGCAGATGGAAGAATAAAAAGGAAAGAGCAGGAAAAAATCAGCTTGCATTTGAGGATATAGTTATCTGAATACCTTTGGCGGTAACTCTGTTACAACTATGTGAATTGAATTTATTTTCACTATTGATGGATAATTTAGTGGATGAATTTATTTTCACTATTGATGCTATCTTTATGTAGCTGCATGTCTTAATGCGGATGAGTTGGTGATGAAGATTATAGATGGCCGGAGAGAGGGGATGGAGATCGTCTGGAGTTGGTCGTACGGGAGAGGGCTCTTTGGGATGTTGCTCGTCGTGACGCAAAAGAAGGCTGCGTTCAGTTACAACCTTCAGCTGATGATGGACGAGTGGAAGACCTTTGCCGGTCATGAGACATCGGTCCTGAGACCTTTTTTTCCATATAGATATTTTTTTCATGTACTCAGTTTAATTATAGTTGAAAATAATATTACTATGTATTGAGTGGTTTGGGCTATCTCCCACATTCTTTTTTTCTATTAATAAAATAACTTCTGTTGAACAAATTATATCTGCGATTGAGTATTAAATTTATTATTGTATCTGAATATCTAAAATTGAATTCTAATGAAATACTAAATGAAATAATTATATAATTTTTTGTGGAATTAAATAGAATTTAGTGATGAGTTATTTCGTCACTAAAATACACATTTAGTGACTGAATTAATTCAGTTACTAAAACTTTATTTAGTGACCGAATCCATTCGGTCACCAAAACTTCATTTAGTGACTGAATCAATTTGGTCACTATAAGTTCATTTAGTGACCGAATCAATTCGGTCACTGATATTATATTTAGTGACCGAACCAATTCAGTCACTGATATTACATTTAGTGACCGAATCCATTTGGTCACCAAAACATTATTTGGTGACCAAGTCAATTTGGTCACTAAAACCTCTTTTAGTGACTGTAATTATTTTGGTCACTAAATACATACAATTAGTGACGAAAATCTTTTTGGCCACTAATTGCATTTAGTGGCGGGGCATTCGTGCCTGCCTCGTGACGGACTGGATTTGGTCACTAATTGTCTTTAGTGACCAAAATCTAATCTTTAGTGACGAAAATTTTCGTCACTAAAAGTCAAATTTCTAGTAGTGATATGACTCAGTGGTACGAATAAGCGGCAATGCAAACAACACTAGGGAACACGCATGCTTCTTCCCCCAAACCTAGCTCGGCGTTTGGTTTGGGAGGGAGAATTCTTATACACTCTTGGGTGTGCAGCGGGATTTTGTGAGCCGGGTTCCCAACTCCAACATTGAGCATCATAATCTCAACATCTTGGCTCAACCAGAGTCTAATTCATCTCTTAGCACGTCTACTATTTCTTCGTTATGGCATCGAAAAATGGTTCATCCATCCATATCAATGCTTTAGCAATTAGTTCCTGGTTCTAAGTTTATTTTAGACGTTTATGAGTCATTTGAATAAAAAAAATATCATCAAATATCTTATCTGACATAGGGGCGAAACTTAAGATGGTTATATGAGCTAGAACACTATGTCGGTGAACTAAATTTGCAATAATAAAATTTATAAAACAATATACCAAGACAAGCCACAATCAAGTCAAACTTCAAAAATAGGGAAACACGTGACGTAGTATGATAGGAAGCTACTAGAGAGGGAGAAGAAAACAAGAGAAGAAGAAGGCTAGGGTTTAGAAGAAAGGAAAATACCTTGAGATTATCATGCATAACTCCAAAAGACCACCTCCCCGGGTATAAGTACCCGGGCCAAGGAGGGAGCCGGCCGGCCCCCTCCAAAGAGGGCTGAACCAGTTGGTTCAGCCCTTGGCCGGCCGGATTACTGAGTGGGGGCTGAACCGGTTGGTTCAGCCCCTTCGTCGCCCGTCTTCTCCTTGCGCTTGCGAACATAATGATGCCCCGAGAAGCGATGCGCGGTCAGAGGCGTAACATTCCCCTCCCCATCAAGACCCAGCTTGTCCGCAAGGTGGAAATCCGAGTACAGCTCCTTGAAGTCCAACAGATCAACCCATGAGTTATGTGCCTCCGATAAGTGTTTCAACTTAACCAAAGTTCAGCCCGAAATTCTGCGCCCCGCTGCTTCCACCTGAGTAATAGAACGGTCTCCGGCATCGGCCGAAGTTCTCCCGCAACGGTTGCTTCCGGCAAGAAAGGACTCAGTTGTGCACTGTCTCCAATCTTCCCGTAGTCCCGCACGAACCGTCGTTAGTAACCGGTGAGGCCCAAGAATCCCCGCAAAACCCGAACAGTATGGGGCCGCGGCCAAGAAACCATGCTCTCAATCTTCCGAGGGTCAGCCTTAACCCCCTCCGCCGAAACCAAGTGTCCCAAGTACTCGACCTCCGCCTGCCCAAAAAAACACTTGGATCGCTTAGCATAGAGCCGATGCTTGCGAAGAATAGAGAAGACATGTTCAACATGGCACAAGTGGGTTTCCCAATTAGCACTGTATATAAGGATGTCATCAAAGAAAATCAGCACGAAGAGGCGAAGTAGTGGACGAAAGATCTCGTTCATGTTGGCCTGGAAGGTGGACGGCCCGCCAGTCAATCCGTTGGCCATCACCAGAAACTCATAGTGGCCTTCGTAAGTCCTGAAGGCCGTCTTGTGGATGTCGTCTTCCCGCATGAGAATCTGGTAGCAACCCGACCGTAGGTCGAGCTTGGTGAATCGTGTCGCCCCGTGTAGCTCATCCAACAACTCTTCAACCAACGGAATTGGAAACTTGTCCTTCAAGGTGACGCTGCTCAAAGCTCGGTAGTCTACAGAGAATCTCCATGAGCAATCCTTCTTCTTGACGAGAATAATAGGGGCTGAGAAAGAGCTCGTGCTGGGCCGGATGATCCCGGCGTCGAGCATCTCCCGGACGCTACGCTCGATCTCTGCCTTCTGCATGTGTGGATATCGGTAAGGCCGGATGTTGGTAGGCTCCGCTCCGGCCTTGAGTACAATCTGGTAATCCCGAAACCGGGACGGTGGAAGTGTACGCGGCTCCTGAAAAATGTCAGAGTACTGCTCTACCAAAGACTGCATCTGTATGGGTACCTCAGGCGACCCGACCTCCTCTGACCGCACCCCCAAAAGGACCGTCATCAAGCTCCCTTCCTCTCCGAGCTGCTGCATGCTGCGAAGAGAGACTTCCTTCACTGGCGAAGCTGTGAGACCCTTCAAACAGAACTGTCGTCCATGTTGCACAAACTCCATCGTCATGAGGTCCCAATCAAAAGTGACCCGCTTCAGCTGCTGTAGCCACTGAACTCCGAGTACCATGTCCGATCCTCGGATGGGTAGAAGGTACACATCTGTGCTCCCTATGTATCCCTGGATCCGTAACTCCACTCCCTTCATTACCCCTTCGCACTGCAACTTGCTGCCGTCAGCCACCATAACCTGGAATGTCGCTCCTCTGTCAATCTCGTGTCCCACCCGCTGTGCAACTTCCGGATGAATAAAATTGTGGGTACTCCCACTGTCCACCAATATCGTCACCTTCTCGCGTCTAACCCTTCCGGCAACCCGCATCGTGAGGGGCGGATTGCACCCTTCCATGGCATGGATGGAAACCCCAAACACCGTCACATCCACGTCCTCCTCTAACAGCGCCTCCTCGACTGCTAACTCGGAAGGCGACTCGTCGCCTCCGTCCTCATGCAACATGAAAAGCTGTATCTTCTGACATTTGTGCCCCGGTACAAATTTCTCGTCACAGTTAAAACAGAGGCCTTTCTCCTTGCGGGCCTGAAGCTCGCCCCACGACAAACGAGTCACCGTAGGTCTCGCAGCCGCCTGCGGCTCTCTCCTGGCAACGGCGGGGGTGGCAGCAGGTCTCCCCGTCACTCGCGACCGTTGTCGGTTGAAGCGCTCCTCCTGAATGCGGGCTAAGCTGATGGCGTGGTTCAAACTCCGCGGCATATATGCATGAACCTCATCCCGCAAGTGCTCCTTCAGACCGGACACAAATCAACTCAGTAATGTCTTCTCCTCCCAGTGTACTCGGTTTGCCAGCTTCTCGAACTCTGTCCGGTACTCCATTACTGTACCTTTCTGTCGTAACTTCTGCAGTAGCGCCTCAAAGTCCTCGTACTCTAGGGGCCCAAATCGGGCGGTGAACCCCTCCACAAAATTAGTCCAGGGTACATAGTCTCTATCTCTCATAAACCACTGAGTCCACTGGAACGCGTCGTCTTCCAGATGAAACGATGTTAGTTGCACCCATTGCCCTTCTGGGACCTCCTGGTAGCGAAATTAAAAGTCTTAAACAACAGGACTCCATGACGCAGATACGTCTTGGCAATTTAGAACAAATTACACAGGCACTTTTGCTTCCTGAAGAAGGACGCCCGGAGTCATCTTCAGCACGTCTTGAACCCACCGAGGTCCAAGAGGAGCAAACACAATTATCCAAAATTGATTTGGTTATTACCCAAAAGTGGTATATCCAAGTTAACCTGCTCATTAATAATGAATATTACATCCACAATCTCATCGCTCTTGTAGATAGCGGCGCAGATTTAAACTGCGTCAAAGCTGGCATCGTTCCAATAAAATATTGTGAACGAACAACACAAACCCTTAATGCAGCCAATAATCGCGCATTAACAACACCATATAAAATCACGGATGCACATGTTTGTAAAGAGGATATCGTTATTCCTCTACATTTAATTGTCGTGAAAGAAATTTCACAACACCTAATTCTAGGTACACCGTTTCTTGAAAAACTTATGCCCATTCAAGAAATCAATAAAAAGGGAATTACTATCACATACAAAAACAAAACAATTTGTTTTGAATTTATGTCTGATCCACTAATCAAAATTCTAAATCACATTAAAGAAGTTAATCTAAAAGAAAATCAAATAAACTTCTTAAAAGCCGAAATATCGCATTTACACATTTCGAAACAACTTAAACAAATTGCGATTCAAGAAAAGATTCAACAATTTGAAAATAATTTAAAATTGCACAATTGTAGTAATCTTCCAAATGCTTTCTGGGATCGTAAACAACATATCGTTTACCTACCCTATGAAGATGGTTTTCCAAAACCCATATTCCGACACGGGCACGGCCCTGTCAAATGAATCAAGATTACTTGGAAACCTGTAAACAGGAGATCCAAGACCTTCTGCAAAAGGGACTCATTCGACAGTCCTACTCCCCATGGAGTTGTACGGCATTCTATGTCATGAATAATGCCGAAAAAGAACGAGGTGTTCCTCGTCTGGTAATTAACTATAAACCATTAAATAAGGGACTTAAATGGATTCGTTACCCAATTCCAAATAAACGCGATTTATTAAATCGCACTGTTACGGCCAATATCTTTTCCAAATTTGATCTTAAATCCGGCTATTGGCAGATTCAAATAGTCGAACAAGATAAATATAAGACGGATTTACCGTCCCATTTGGCCATTATGAGTGGAACGTTCTGCCCTTTAGCCTCAAAAATGCTCCTTCGGAATTTCAACATATTATGAATGATATTTTTATACCTTATTCCGAATTTATCTTATCATATATCGATGATGTACTAATTTTCTCCTCCACAATTGACGACCATTTCAAACACCTCCGTGTGTTTCAACACTTAGTCACCAAAAATGGGTTGGTGGTATCAGCACCTAAGATCAAATTGTTCCAAACCGAAATACGATTTTTGGGACATACGATCGTCAATAATACGATCACTCTTATTCAACGAAGCATTGAGTTTGCTTCCAAATTTCCCGATGTAATTACGGACACCAAGCAATTACAACGATTTCTTGGTGCGTTAAATTATGTGGCCGAATTTTATCACAACCTTGCAAGCGATACTAAGCTCTTATATGCAAGGTTACAAAAGGAACCACCGTCATGGACGGGCGAGCATACTGCCGCTATTCGCCGCATCAAGAGTAAGGTACAACAATTACCTTGTTTACATCTTGCTAATGCAAATTGGTTTAAAATAGTTGACACCGATGCAAGTGACGTTGGTTTTGGTGGCATCTTAAAACAACGGATTCCTGAAACAAATAAAGAGGTCTTAGTTCGCTATTACTCAGGAAAATAGAATACCACCCAGAGTAATTACTCAACAATTAAGAAAGAAATGTTTTCTATTATTAAATGCATTCATAAATTCCAAGATGATTTATTAAATCAAAAATTCTTACTACGAATTGATTGTAGTTCCGCCAAATATATTTTGGAAAAGGATGTGAAACATTTAGCATCCAAACAAATATTTGCTCGATAGCAAGCTGAAGTAGCAATCTTCGATTTTGATATTGAATATATTAAAGGACAGGAGAATAGCCTTCCTGATTTTCTAACACGTGAGTTCTTGCAGAATGAGTAGATCTGAAAGCTCGCATGCATGGGAATTACCCATGCGAAAATAATTCAAGTCAAGACTGGACAAAATTCCAGCACGGAAGACAATTCTTCCTCAGGCAATCGGCGAATCATCACGACAATCTACTGCAGGATCAATATCCTCCAATACAACTGGTCCAATGACCTACAAAGATGCGACAGCAATTGAATCGGTCTACACCATGAAGAAAGTGCACGAAACGGTCCTCTATCTTGACCGCCATGTCATCCCACTAATGGATGCTCCATGAAAATTGCAGGAGAAATATTTGGAACACAATATGTTCCCAATTAAGAGCAAATCTCGCTCCTTATATGAGGCAATCCTCATAGCACTGGAATCAGTGGAAATTGAACATCACAGGCAATCGCCAAATAATCTCAATAGCGAGATTACTTATAGTAAAATTATTATTCGTAATATATTAACTCCACAATCATGGGGTTTGCACCCAAATCGGGAGCGCCAAATTCAGGAACGTGACAAATCCAGAACGGCCAATTCAACGTACTGGGAATATGTCGAGGCTTTCTATAATGTTTTCTATTATGAAAATTCAAATAGAAAACATTCATGGTTTATAAAAATTTGCCCTGAAATTCTGAAGAAGGAAATTCCTTCATGGTTTTATAATTGGTGGCAAAGATTTGGTGCTACCGCCACAATATTACCAACACAATTGTTGGACCTCTTCCCCAAATGGGTCGAAGCTGCAGCAATCTGCCAAAAAGAAGTCTTCGCCGAAGAAACAACTTTATACTTCTTCGTTGCAAATGAAATTCCACACATATTGAAGTGGAATCTGAAAGCAGAATTCAATACTGATTCACAACCAGTATTAATCCGCCAATACATGGTCAAATGGTGGAATAGAATTTCCGAAGCGGAATAAATTATTGATGTCCAAAATGCCATCAAAGACGAAGCAGCACATTGCTCACAGAAACAATTGCCGACCGCCAATACGCTGAAGCAATTTAAAGATTCCTTAATAAAACGGAATCCTCAAATCACAGCCACCGAAATTAAGGTGAAGTGTATGGAATTTATGCAAGCCCAATTTTCAGATGTCTTCTCGGACAATTTCGATTTTGTAATATTTCCAAAAAATGATGTCTAAATGGCGGGTTCAGACGCTTCCTCCGCTGGAATACAGTCGGATGACGAAACAACACAGGGTCCTCAATACTCTGTCATACCAGCCACGCAAGAATCCAAGAAGCACTAGCTCGAATAATCAATGGACCTCAGGCAAAAGGCCGCGGCAATGCCAGCAATAATGTTTGCTTTAATAATGAGAGGAATCATTCCTGTAGCAATAATGTTTGTTTTAACAATGTATGTACTTTTGCTTTTACTTTATCTTTTTGCTTTAGAAAAGAAGCGCTAAAATTATTAAGTGCTCAGAAGGAATCCTTCTACATCCTTCTATGTTATATTATAAATAAGGCCTCAAGCCTTCTGTTGGGATCACAGTATTTGGAAGAAGAGTGTTTGTAAGCAATAAAATTGTTTTGCAATCAATCTGCTTCGCTTCATTGCAATCAGTCTGCCAATCTCATTGCAATCAGTCTGCCAATGGTATCAGAGCTAGGTTAATGGCTTCTGAGTAGGTAACTACGCTCTTACTACGTTCATGATGTAGTCAAGGTTAGTTCTTTTTGTTCCATAGTGATGCTTTTCATCTTACGCTTCTTATTTCACGAGGTGTCGTATGTGTTGTGGGACGGCACCCAAGTCGCGTTGACGCTAATGATCGAGAGGGTCTGTGTGTCATAAATCGTTGGCAGTCGTGCAACCTTTTTACTCTCATCAAATATATACCATTGGCAATTTGATTGGCAGACTGATTGCAATGAAGCGAAGCAGACTGATTGCAGAACAATTTTGTTGCTTACAAACACTCTTCTTACAAATACTATGTTCCCAACAGAAGGCTTGAGGCCTTATTTATAATACAACATAGAAGGATGTAGAAGGATTCCTTCTGAGCACTTAATAATTTTAGTGCTTCTTTTCTAAAGCAAAAAGATAAAGTAAAAGCAAAAGTACATACATTATTAAAGCAAACATTATTGCTACAGGAATGATTCCTCTCATTATTAAAGCAAACATTATTCCTGGCTTTGCCGCGGCCTTTTGCCTGGGGTCCATTGATTATTTGAGCTAGTGCTTCTTGGATTCTTGTGTGGCTGGTATGACAGAGTATTGAGGACCCTGTGTTGTTTCGTCATCCGACTGTATTCCAGCGGAGGAAGCGTCTGAACACGCCATTGAGACATCATTTTTTGGAAATATTACAAAATCGAAATATTCCGAGAAGACATCTGAAAATTGGGCTTGCATAAATTCCATACACTTCACCTTAATTTCGGTGGCTGTGATTTGAGGATTTCGTTTGATTAAGGAATCTTTAAATTGCTTCAGCGTATTGGCGGTCGGCAATTGTTTCTGTGAGCAATGTGCTGCTTCGTCTTTGATGGCATTTTGGACATCAATAATTTTTTCCGCTTCAGAAATTCTATTCCACCATTTGACCATGTACTGGCGGATTAATACTGGTTGTGAATCAGTATTGAATTCTGCTTTCAGATTCCACTTCAATATGTGTGGAATTTCATTTGCAACGAAGAAGTATAAAGTTGTTTCTTCGGTGAAGACTTCTTTTTGGCAGATTGCTGCAGCGTCGACCCATTTGGGGAAGAGGTCCAACAATTGTGTTGGTAATATTGTGGCGGTAGCACCAAATCTTTGCCACCAATTATAAAACAAGGAAGGAATTTCCTTCTTCAGAATTTCAGGGCAAATTTTTATAAACCATGAATGTTTTCTATTTGAATTTTCATAATAGAAAACATTATAGAAAGCCTCGACATATTCCCAGTACGTTGAATTGGCCGTTCTGGATTTGTCACGCGATTGAATTTGGCGCTCCCGATTTGGGTGCAAACCCCATGATTGTGGAGTTAATATATTACGAATAATAATTTTACTATAAGTAATCTCGCTATTGAGATTATTTGGCGATTGCCCGTGATGTTCAATTTCCACTGATTCCAGTGCTGAGGATTGCCTCATATAAGGAGCGAGATTTGCTCTTAATTGGGAACATATTGTGTTCCAAATATTTCTCCTGCAATTTCCATGGAGCATCCATTAGTGGGATGTCATAGTGGTCAAGATAGAGGACCGTTTCGTGTACTTTCTTCATGATGTAGACCGATTCAATTGCGGTCGCATCTTTGTAGGTCATTGGACCAGTTGTATTGGAGGATATTGATCCTGCAGTAGATTGTCGTGATGATTCGCCGATTGCATGAGGAAGAATTGTCTTCCGTGCTGGAATTTTGTCCAGTCTTGACTTGGATTGTTTTCGCATGGGTAATTCCCATGCATGCGAGCTTTCGGATCTACTCATTCTGCAAGAACTCACGTGTTAGAAAATCAGGAAGGCTATTCTCCTGTCCTTTAATATATTCAATATCAAAATCGAAGATTGCTAATTCAGCTTGCCATCGAGCAAATATTTGTTTGGATGTTAAATGTTTCACATCCTTTTCCAAAATATATTTGGCGGAACTACAATCAATTCGTAGTAAGAATTTTTGATTTAATAAATCATCTTGGAATTTATGAATACATTTAATAATAGAAATCATTTCTTTCATAATTGTTGAGTAATTACTCTGGGTGGTATTCCATTTTCCTGAGTAATAGCGAACTAAGACCTCTTTATTTGTTTCAGGAATCCGTTGTTTTAAGATGCCACCAAAACCAACGTCACTTGCATCGGTGTCAACTATTTTAAACCAATTTGCATTAGCAAGATGTAAACAAGGTAATTGTTGTACCTTACTCTTGATGCGGCGAATAGCGGCAGTATGCTCGCCCGTCCATGGCGGTGGTTCCTTTTGTAACCTTGCATATAAGAGCTTAGTATCGCTTGCAAGGTTGTGATAAAATTCGGCCACTTAATTTAACGCACCAAGAAATCGTTGTAATTGCTTGGTGTCCGTAATTACATCGGGAAATTTGGAAGCAAACTCAATGCTTCGTTGAATAAGAGTGATCGTATTATTGACGATCGTATGCCCCAAAAATCGTATTTCGGTTTGGAACAATTTGATCTTAGGTGCTGATACCACCAGCCCATTTTTGGTGACTAAGTGTGGAAACACACGGAGGTGTTTGAAATGGTCGTCAATTGTGGAGGAGAAAATTAGTATATCATCGATATATGATAAGATAAATTCGGAATAAGGTATAAAAATATCATTCATAATATGTTGAAATTCCGAAGGAGCATTTTTGAGGCCAAAGGGCAGAACGTTCCACTCATAATGGCCAAATGGGACGGTAAAAGCCGTCTTATATTTATCTTGTTCGACTATTTGAATCTGCCAATAGCCAGATTTAAGATCAAATTTGGAAAAGATATTGGCCGTAACAGTGCGATTTAATAAATCGCGTTTATTTGGAATTGGGTAACGAATTCATTTAAGTACCTTATTTAATGGTTTATAGTTAATTACCAGACGAGGAACACCTCGTTTTTTTCGGCATTATTCATGACATAGAATGTCGTACAACTCCATGGGGAGTAGGACTGTCGAATGAGTCCCTTTTGCAGAAGGTCTTGGATCTCCTGTTTACAGGTTTCCAAGTAATGTTGATTCATTTAACAGGGTCGTGCCCATGTCGGAATATGGGTTTCGGAAAACCCATCTTCATAGGGTAGGTAAATGATATGTTGTTTACGATCCCAGAAAGCATTTGGAAGATTACTACAATTGTGTAATTTTAAATTATTTTCAAATTGTTGAATCTTTTCTTGAATCGCAATTTGTTTAAGTTGTTTCGAAATGTGTAAATGCGATATTTCGGCTTTTAAGAAGTTTATTTGATTTTCTTTTAGATTAACTTCTTTAATGTGATTTAGAATTTTGATTAGTGGATCAGACATAAATTCAAAACAAATTGTTTTGTTTTTGTATGTGGTAGTAATTCCCTTTTTATTGATTTCTCGAATGGGCATAAGTTTTTCAACAAACGGTGTACCTAGAATTAGGTGTTGTGAAATTTCTTTCACGACAATTAAATGTAGAGGAATAACGATATCATCTTTACAAACATGTATTTGTGAAACCAAAATATTAATCCTATACGAAGAATACTTTAGATGTATGAATTTTCCTTCTACAATTTGCCATTAATTTGCGAAATCAATTAGGCGAATTCTGTAGCCAATTTGCCATCAATGTTCCCAAATTTTTGATGGCGATTGAAGATCGGAAATCAAATGTGACGATCTGAATTGTCCATTTGTTCAATGCTTCGAGTTCGGTGGGGAACTCATATAGATTTGCGTTTTTCAAAGCCTGTTTACCCGTATTACGGGTGGATTTATTATGTCCGATACGGTGTGTGAGCTGTTGGCTAATCGTGGAGGTGACGCTCTTACATACTTTCAAGATGTTGTTAAAGCTTGTTCGTGTGTTCAATACTGGTGATTTCGTCCTAAACTGCTATATTTGATGAGAGTAAAAAGGCTGCACGGTTGCCAACGATTTATGACAAACAGACCCTCTCGGTCATTAGCGTCAACGCGGCTTGGGTGCCGTCCCACAGCACATACGACACCTCGTGAAATAAGAAGCGTAAGACGAAAAGCATCACTATGGAACAAAAAGAACTAACCTTGACTACATCATGAACGTAGTAAGAGCGTAGTTACCTACTCAGAAGCCATTAACCTACCTATGATACCATTGGCAATTTGATTGGCAGACTGATTGCAATGAAGCGAAGTAGACTTATTGCTTACAAACACTCTTCTTACAAATACTGTGATCCCAACAGAAGGCTTGAGGCCTTATTTATAATACAACATAGAAGGATGTAGAAGGATTCCTTCTGAGCACTTAATAATTTTAGTGCTTCTTTTCTAAAGCAAAAAGATAAAGTAAAAGCAAAAGTACATACATTATTAAAGCAAACATTATTGCTACAGGAATGATTCCTCTCATTATTAAAGCAAACATTATTGCTGGCATTGTCGCGGCCTTTTGCCTGGGGTCCATTGATTATTCGAGCTAGTGCTTCTTGGATTCTTGCGTAGCTGGTATGACAGAGTATTGAGGACCCTGTGTTGTTTCGTCATCCGACTGTATTCCAGCGGAGGAAGCGTCTGAACCCGCCATTGAGACATCATTTTTTGGAAATATTACAAAATCGAAATTGTCCGAGAAGACATCTGAAAATTGGGCTTGCATAAATTCCATACACTTCACCTTAATTTCGGTGGCTGTGATTTGAGGATTCCGTTTTGTTGAAACCGACTACTCGGTCTCCGTGGAGTTCGGGGTCCCAAAAAAGGGGTGGTCTCACACCTACTTCTCTCGAGTCAACTCTCTAGGCAAGAGCACTTGGACTTGGAAAAGGACCCTAGGCTACAGCGAGGAGGTCCCACCTCACACCCGGAAGACCTGAGAGATCTTCCCCTCCCTATCCAATGCTGAACCAGAAGCACCAAAAGAGAGCTCTAAGGGAAGAAGAAGATCCGAAATTTGGAAATCTAGAAGTCCCCTCCTTTGGTGCCCCTTAGGGTCTATTTATAGGTTTTCCAAGTTGGGCTGCAAATAGCCAAAAACTGATCTGCCAGATTACCAAAATACCCTCGGATCTGGACTGCGAATAGCCAAAAGTGGACTGCAAATAGCCAAATCCCGCTGTTATGAGATACTAAACGCAGATCAACCCCCCCCCCCCTCCTCTGGAACTGGGCGAGAGAGGTTACCCTAGATGGGCGCGGGCGAGAGGGGGGGCACCCGCCCCTCCCCTCTCGCCCCTAGCTGGGCGAGGGCGAGAGGGGGGGCACCCGCCCCTCCCCTCTCGCCCCTAACTGGGCGCGGGCGAGAGGGGGGGGCACCCGCCCCTCCCCTCTCGCTCCTAGCTGGGCGCGGGCGAGAGGGGGGGCACCCGCCCCTCCCCTCTCGCCCCTAGCTGGGCGCGGGCGAGAGGGGGGGCACCCGCCCCTCCCCCCTCGCCCCTAGCTGGGCGAGGGCGAGAGGGGGGGCACCCGCCCCTCCCCCCTCGCCCATACCTGGGCGCGGGCGAGAGGGGGGGCACCCGCCCCTCCCCTCTCGCCCCTAGCTGGGCGAGGGCGAGAGGGGGGGCACCCGCCCCTCCCCTCTCGCCCCTAGCTGGGCTCGGGCGAGAGGGGGGCACCCGCCCCTCCCCTCTCGCCCCTAGCTGGGCGAGGGCGAGAGGGGGGGCACCCGCCCCTCCCCCTCTCGCCCCCTTACTTGCCTCTTACTCCAGCTGGGTGAGCAGGAGGTTTCTGCCTCTACTGCTCTCCCTCATTTCTTTCTGTCTTGGATCATACTACAAACGTGGCCCTGATGCACTCTTGGGTCCTGGCAACCTACTCGGCGGATATAGGGTTGTACAGACACGTCTCGGCGGCCCTCCAAACTGGGCCTCACTCGATGGATATGGGGGTTGTACACAATCCCCGCTCTTTGCGAGGTTGGCACAACCTTGGAAAGAAAAGTCCAAGCCCAAATATCCATCGAGGGGGGCAGAACCTCGCCCCCGAGGTACGTTTGACCCATCCGAGGATCATTCGACCCACCCAGCTAGTGAGAGCCTAGAGTGAGGAGGACATCTCGATGGCAAGCTCTTCCTTCCGAGGATCATTCGACCCACCCAGCTAGTGAGAGCCTGGAGTGAGGAGGACATCTCGATGGCAAACTCTTCCTTCCGAGAATCATTCGACCCACCCAGCTAGTGAGAGCCTGGAGCGAGGAGGACATCTCGATGGCAAGCTCTTCCTTCCGAGGATCTTTCGACCCACCCAGCTAGTGAGAGCCTGGAGTGAGGAGGACATCTCGATGGCAAGCTCTTCCTTCCGAGGATCATTCGACCCACCCAGCTAGTGAGAGCCTGGAGTGAGGAGGACATCTCGGCGTTGAACTTACCCATCCGAGGATCATTCGACCCACCCAGCTAGTGAGAGCCTAGAGTGAGGAGGACATCTCGATGGCAAGCTCTTTCTTCCGAGGATCATTCGACCCACCCAGCTAGTGAGAGCCTAGAGTGAGGAGGACATCTCGATGGCAAGCTCTTCCTTCCGAGGATCATTCGACCCACCCAGCTAGTGAGAGCCTGGAGTGAGGAGGACATCTCGATGGCAAGCTCTTCCTTCCGAGGATCATTCGACCCACCCAGCTAGTGAGAGCCTGGAGTGAGGAGGACATCTCGATGGCAAGCTCTTCCTTCCGAGGATCATTCGACCCACCCAGCTAGTGAAAGCCTGGAGTGAGGAGGACATCTCGGCGTTGAACTTACCCATCCGAGGATCATTCGACCCACCCAGCTAGTGAGAGACTGGAGTGAGGAGGACACCTCGATGGCAAGCTCTTCCTTCCGAGGATCATTCGACCCACCCAGCTAGCGAGAGCCTGGAGTGAGGAGGACATCTCGATGGCAAGCTCTTCCTTCCGAGGATCATTCGAACAACCCAGCTAGCGAGAGCCTGGAGTGAGGAGGACATCTCGGCGTTGAACTTACCCATCCGAGGATCATTCGACCCACCCAGCTAGTGAGAGCCTGGAGTGAGGAGGACATCTCGATGGCAAGCTTTTCCTTCCGAGGATCATTCGACCCACCCAGCGAGTGAGAGCCTGGAGTGAGGAGGACATCTCGTTGTTGAACTTACCCATCCGAGGATCATTCGACCCACCCAGCTAGTGAAAGCCTGGAGTGAGGAGGACATCTCGATGGCAAGCTCTTCCTTCCGAGGATCATTCGACCCACCCAGCTAGTGAGAGCCTGGAGTGAGGAGGACATCTCGATGGCAAGCTCTTCCTTCCGAGGATCATTCGACCCACCCAGCTAGTGAGAGCCTAGAGTGAGGAGGACATCTCGATGGCAAGCTCTTCCTTCCGAGGATCATTCGACCCACCCAGCTAGTGAGAGCCTGGAGTGAGGAGGACATCTCGATGGCAAGCTCTTCCTTCCGAGGATCATTCGACCCACCCAGCTAGTGAAAGCCTAGAGTGAGGAGGACATCTCGGCGTTGAACTTACCCATCCGAGGATCATTCGACCCACCCAGCTAGTGAGAGCCTGGAGTGAGGAGGACATCTCGATGGCAAGCTCTTCCTTCCGAGGATCATTCGACCCACCCAGCTAGTGAGAGCCTGGAGTGAGGAGGACATCTCGATGGCAAGCTCTTCCTTCCGAGGATCATTCGACCCACCCAGCTAGCGAGAGCCTGGAGTGAGGGGGACATCTCGGCGTTGAACTTACCCATCCGAGGATCATTCGACCCACCCAGCTAGTGAGAACCTGGAGTGAGGAGGACATCTCGATGGCAAGCTTTTCCTTCCGAGGATCATTCGACCCACCCAACTAGTGAGAGCCTGGAGTGAGGAGGACATCTCGATGTTGAACTTACCCATCCGAGGATCATTCGACCCACCCAGCTAGTGAGAGCCTGGAGTGAGGAGGACATCTCGATGGCAAGCTCTTCCTTCCGAGGATCATTCGACCCACCCAGCTAGTGAGAGCCTGGAGTGAGGAGGACATCTCGATGGCAACTTACTAATCATATAAGTAAAATAACTTCATCCATCTAATGGGGGGATTTCCCTTGTCAAAACCTCCTGGCCCAACCAGCGAGGGGTAGAATTCGCTACAAAGGAAAGCGACAAAAAACAAAAAACAAAAAATAAACACAACATACCGCCCCCCCCCCCCCCCCCCCCCATGGCACTCGCCTCTCAGGCTGCTTGCGCGAGATGATCATTCCTCTGCTTCTCCTGCCACTCCCATCCTGCTCATGCTCTCCATGATCTTCTCCATCTCCTCCGCCCCTGCTTGCCAAGAGATGCTGTTGACGGCTGTGACGTAGCAGTGCCTCGCCATCCTGGGGTCTCCGCGAATCCTGACTTGGATTCCTCCAGTGTTGAACTTGAGGCACCGGTGGAAGGACGATGGTACGCATCGGAAGGCGCTGATGAGGGGTCTTCTGAAGATGGCATTATAACTGCTAGGAGCGTCAACTATGACGAACCGACAGTTCCTTGAGCCTCCCCCCATCGTCACTTGGAGTCCAACTCCACCCTCTACCTCTTTCCTTTCTCCGGAGAATCCGAACAAGGGCCCATCTGAGGCCAGCACCCTCCTTGACTCCACCTTCAACTCGTCAAATGCCTTCTTGAAAATGACGTTGACAGAGCTCCCGTTGTCAACGAGGATCCGAGAGACAGTGTAACCTTCGATGGCTGTCTGAATGACTAGCGCATCACAGAATGGATCCTCGTGATCTGGCATGTCCCTGCTTGAGAAAGTGATTTTCTCCTCGGGAGGTGGGTCCTGTGACGTTGAAGCGACGCTGCGTCGAAATACGGCGTGGAGGCTTGCCTTACGAGTGGCCTCGATCCCTACCCCCCCGTGGATCACCGCGACCCGTCCTTTGGCTCCTATGTCAGTTCGGTCCTCGCAGATGTCGTCGTCCACTACTGCTCCAGGTGGAACTTCTTCAATCCGCACCGGCGGCTGCTGTTGTGTCTGACCTCTCGCCTCTCTCACCTCCAAGAATTCTGGGCAGGTAGTTGTTGCATGCCCCTCTGCTTGGTGGTAGTCTCAGTACGGCACCGCCCTTCCCCCCCTTCTCCTATGGGCTGGGATGTCTCTTGCTTCGACTCCTCCTCCTCTTCGAATCGCCATAGCTTGAGCTGGTGGGGGTAGGAGCTGCCTAGGGGCCTGCCTCCAAGGAGGAGGGTTGGGCCTCCCTTGGCCTCCGTAGAAGTTTCCCCCTCCTTGGGCGAGACCCCTCCCTTGCTCCTGACCCCCCTGGGGTCCCTGGTACCCTTGACCCATCTGCTCTTCCCTCCTCATTCCTTCCTGCTGCCTGGGGCCACCTTGCTCTCTTGGCTCGGCCTCTACCAACTTTGCCAACTTCTTTGCCAGCCCCGGGTTTGCCGCCTCGGTGGCTACCTCCTTTGCAGCTTTTTCCATCAGGTCCTCAAAGGACAAGGGAGGCTTCCTAGTTAGGCGCATTTTGAAAAGGCTCTCTCGTAGCCCTACGGTGAAAGCCATCTGGAGGGCATACCCTGGCACCTCCTGGATGTTCAGGATCTCCTCCTGGAATCTGTCCATGTACTGGGCCAACGTCTCCTCGTGCCTCTGCTTGATCAGGAAAATGGACTCAGCATTCTTCTTCCTCTTCTTGGATGTGGAGAAGCGTAAATGGAAATTTCGGCCCAAGTCCTCGAAGCTGTAAATGGAGCCAACCGGGAGCTGGTGGAACCAGTCCCTAGCTTTGTCCCTCAGGGTGGTGGCGAAGAGACGACACTTGAACGCGTCCGTCATGGGCCTGATGGAGACGGTGTCCTCGAACCACTGCAGGTGCTGGACGGGATCATCCTTCCCGGTATACAAAGTCATGTTGGGCTCCTTGAAGCCTTCCGGGATGGGAGCCGAGATGATCAGCTCGCTAAAGGGTGACCCCGCACTCGCCGGCTTCGCGAGCTCCACTTGCGCGACTCCTGCTCCGAGCGAGACCCCACTCACCGGGCTAGGAAAAAGCACTCACCCGGCGAGGTCCCGCTCGCCACTCTCAGTCACTGGTTCCTTGCCTGGCCGACCTCCTGGGGCAACCTCTCCTGACCCCCCCTGGGCGAGCACTCCTTGCGACCCAGAAGGCGGTGTCTGGGGGGAGGGAGCCGAGCAGTCACCTTCCCTGGTGATGCCTTGGAGCAGCTCCATGATTCTCTTGATGGCCGCCAAGAACTCTCCCCTTCCTACCACCTCACTTGGGATGTGAGACCACTCATCGTCTCCTCCTCCGAGGTCTCCTGCCATGAGATTTGGTTCAAGAACTTCTGTGCTGACCACTCACCACGCTCACCGCACCAAAAATGTTGAAACCGACTACTCGGTCTCCGTGGAGTTCGGGGTCCCAAAAAAGGGGTGGTCTCACACCTACTTCTCTCGAGCCAACTCTCTAGGCAAGAGCACTTGGACTTGGAAACGGACCCTAGGCTACAGCGAGGAGGTCCCACCTCACACCCGGAAGACCTGAGAGATCTTCCCCTCCCTAGCCAATGCTGAACCAGAAGCACCAAATGAGAGCTCTAAGGGAAGAAGAAGATCCGAAATTTGGAAATCTCGAAGTCTCCTCCTATGGTGCCCCTTAGGGTCTATTTATAGGTTTTCCAAGTTGGGCTGCAAATAGCCAAAAACTGATCTGCCAGATTACCAAAATACCCTCGGATCTGGACTGCGAATAGCCAAAACTGGACTGCAAATAGTCAAATCCCGCTGTTATGAGATACTAAACGCAGATCAACCCCCCCCCCCCTCCTCTGGAACTGGGCGAGAGAGGTTACCCTAGCTGGGCGCGGGCGAGAGGGGCCCCTCCCCTCTCGCCCCTAGCTGGGCGAGGGCGAGAGGGGGGGCACCCGCCCCTCCCCTCTCGCCCCTAACTGGGCGCGGGCGAGAGGGGGGGCACCCGCCCCTCCCCTCTCGCCCCTAGCTGGGCGCGGGCGAGAGGGGGGGCACCCGCCCCTCCCCTCTCGCCCCTAGCTGGGCGCGGGCGAGAGGGGGGGCACCCGCCCCTCCCCCCTAGCTGGGCGAGGGCGAGAGGGGGGGGGGGGGGGGGGGGGGGCACCCGCCCCTCCCCCCTCGCCCCTACCTGGGCGCGGGCGAGAGGGGGGGCACCCGCCCCTCCCCTCTCGCCCCTAGCTGGGCGAGGGCGAGAGGGGGGGCACCCGCACCTCCCCTCTCGCCCCTAGCTGGGCGAGGGCGAGAGGGGGGGCACCCGCCCCTCCCCTCTCGCCCTTAGCTGGGCGCGGGCGAGAGGGGGGGCACCCGCCCCTCCCCTCTCGCCCCTAGCTGGGCGAGGGCGAGAGGGGGGGCACCCGCCCCTCCCCCTCTCGCCCCCTTACTTGCCTCTTACTCCAGCTGGGTGAGCAGGAGGTTTCTGCCTCTACTGCTCTCCCTCATTTCTTTCTGTCTTGGATCATACTACAAACGTGGCCCTGATGCACTTTTGGGTCCTGGCAACCTACTCGGCGGATATAGGGTTGTACAGACACGTCTCGGCGGCCCTCCAAACTGGGCCTCACTCGATGGATATGGGGGTTGTACACGTTTGATTAAGGAATCTTTAAATTGCTTCAGCGTATTGGCGGTCGGCAATTGTTTCTGTGAGCAATGTGTTGCTTCGTCTTTGATGGCATTTTGGACATCAATAATTTTTTCCGCTTCGGAAATTCTATTCCACCATTTGACTATGTACTGGCGGATTAATACTGGTTGTGAATCAGTATTGAATTCTGCTTTCAGATAATTTCTTTTTAGTATAACATCGATTGGCATAATGGCCAGTTTTGCCACATTTGTAGCATTTGATCTCTTTATGAGATGCTTTGCGTTTTTGCGAGAATTCATGTCCTCGCTTATGACGATGCCTATTTGTATCGTCTTCGTGTATATATTTTTTCTTTTTCTTTCTTTTATGTGAGTGATAGTTGCCCTTTTAATTTTTTCTTGTTCCGGTAATTTGGGAACATTGATGGCAAATTGGCTACAGAATTCGCCTAATTGATTTCGCTCTGTTAAGCGCTGTGATTTTAATTGATGTTTTAATTTTAAATCATTACAGAGAGCTAAGCCCTCTTTGACACATGTGTTAATTAGTGTGCCATATGTGTATTGTTCGTACGGAATTGAACCATTATTTTGGTTTCGTAGTGTTTGTCGAACTCGTTCGGCAAATAAATTTGGTAATCCATCAATAAATTTGGATTTCCAATGAGCTTGTTCGGGATCATTGAGGAAGAATACACGATTAAGGAAGGTATCTTTATACCAGCGAAAATGTGTAAGTGTGGGACATCGTAAATTTTGGAGCAGGGTTCATGTTCGTTCACCCTGGTCACTAATGCCCCCAGTAAAATGCTGAATAATTGTCAGAATTAATGTGTAAAGGGCATCCGACCGTTCTACAGCATTTTCTATTTTAACAGTGGTACGAAATTCCGCTTTGCGTTGATCTGTGAGATAATTATCTCACCATCCGCGTAGGATGCCAGTAAAACCATTGGTAATAAATGTGGTAATCTGTTGGTCAGAGTTACCACTGGCACGCGCGACATTGGCATACATGAGCATGCGATGCATTTGATCATGAATCTGCTTATCAGATAAGCCATCAATATTCCATTCATAGATGGAACCACTACTATAATTATTTTGGATAATCGAGTCGTTTTCTTCATAGAGAAGATCGACTGGCGAAGGTCGTTTATAGTAGTATTTGAGGAGATTGGGTTCCTCATATTTGACCGCATTGACCTGTGTCGGTTGATGGATGTCGGCAAGGCTTGTTCAATTTGGAGGGGATGTAGTGATTTGTCATCATCTGAGGATGATTGCTCACTTGGCGTAGTGCTCGTGTGTATCTCTCTTGGGAGAGGCATAGTTGGAGTATGGGATTGCCCCTTTCGGTTAGCCAGCATATTGAGTTTATGCTGTCTAAATTGGTCGATTAGATCTTTAAGATCTTCCTTGGTAACTTCATTTGGAGTTTTTATTGCAATATGTTTATATTGCGGGGTGGTAATTATTGGCGCGGGAATGACATTTTGTTTAAGCGTATTTAATTTTGCGCTTAATTCTTGAATGGTTGTTTCTATGCGAATTAATTGTTGTCCCATAATGCCTACCACGAGATTGGTGTAATTGTTTTGGGCAATTAATTTTTGTAATTCGTGAATCGTTTGATCTTCGGATTGAATTCGTTTTATGAAGGCAAACGCTTCGCTCAGGTCTGTTGGGTGCCCAAATCGTAACCCTTCAGAAGGTGGATAGATCGTGGTGACCTTGGTTCCACGAATAGTGGTCCACTCTTTAAATTGATCTTCAAGTAAATTTACTTGTTGTACTTTTGTATTAATAAAGAATTCTAAAAACCATTCATGAAAAAATTTGATTTGTTGTGTTTTATGAAAATCATCGTGCCAGTCATATTTATGAATCATACGATGTATTAATTCGGGATATTTGGCAATATGGAAAATTTTCTATATAAAAATCTCTATTAAAGATTTTTAAAAGATGAGGGTTAGTGTCTAAGTTCATTTAAAGACCAAAAGACATTTCCGACATTGTCGGATCGTCATCTAAATGTGATGAAGGTTTGGGTTTGTAAATGGGATGTGGAATTGTGTTTGTGATTTTTACTGCGTGAACATCAGTTTGTTCATATGGTTCGGACCTATTTGTGGTATCTGATAATCTATCGGACATTCGTCGAGAACCCGATATAGAGAGTCGAGCTGTGATTTGAGGTGTGAATCGTACCTCAACGTCACCATTGGGTGTCTGGATAATCTGATCGATGTCAGTATCCATAATTATTTGCGGTGGTACCGCGGTGGTTAAGATCCATTCTTGAGGAAATTGGATCTCATCCCAATTTATGATGCAATTAGTGGCTACTTTAGATGTAAGAAGGTTGGTTTCGACTAAAGTAGTCTTGCCTGGTTTCGTCAGGTGTTTAGCCCGGGGGCTAACGTATTAAGTACCTTGAAATGAATACGATAGATTATTGTTATCGTTTCCGATCCAGGAAGAAAATTATAACCAAAAGTTTTGAGATTTAATGTGATTGCGTCTAACAAATTAATATCTGTGAGCGACAGACTTAGATTTGGATAGACATTAAAATAAACTGGGTCATGCCAGAGACTAGTCTGCATAACACCCATGAGGGATTTTGCTCAATCTAAACATCGCCCATCACGTAGGAAGGTGATGAGGGAAGCATTTAAACCTTGAAGTGTTAAAGGTTTTAATGCTATTTGAATTAATCCTATATGAAGAAAATTATATTTGTTTTTATATGGTTCGATATCTTCGTCTGACAATTTGCCATCAATGTTCGAAATCAATTGTAGAAGGAATTGTCCATTAATTGGGGAAATTCATATATCGGGGAAATCAATTATAGTTACCCACTCCAGTGCACCCCCCCTTTGAACTTGGGGAAATTCAAACGTGTCAACTTCGGTGGCATGTACGCTCGGGGCCCCGCCTGCCCTTGCCAGCCCTGTCCATGCCCATTCTGTCCCGGTCTGTTCCACGCCTGACGTCCCGGGCCCACATGACCATCCTGTGCCCCCGGGTAGCCCTGAGGTGGCTGTCCCGGGTGAGGAATATGTTGTCTGGCCCATGGGACCCGCCCTCCATAGGCGCCGGGAGGAATGCCGCCTCGCGGGTGAGGAAGAATCCTCGCCGCACCTCCTGGAGCCCGCACGGTCGTCCCCTGCCCTCCATCCATCTGCAGCCATGGCTACAGGCCGCAATCGACCCCTCCAGCAAAAGTCGGGAGGCCGCCTGGTGGCCTAGATGGGCCGCAATCGGCCGGTCCCGTATAACTGGGGCCGACACCTCCAGCGCCTCCAGCTGCAGCTGTCGACCACGCCGTCCCTCCTTGCGCCTCGCCGGTGATCCCCCAAGGTCGGGACAAGCCGACGCCGACGTTTCCCCCCATTCCTGATGCTCCCAGGCCGAGACGCGCCGGATCGGGCGATCCCGATGCTTCCGCCGACCGATCGGGCCTTCCGCCGATCGGTTCTTCCTCGCTCACGACCTTCCCTCTCAACATCGCCTTGAGCTCTTCCATCCGCGCATCTATACGATCCTCTAAGCGCTGCGTAGACGTCCGCATCTCCTGCTCTATGGCCGTTACCGAATCAGCCAGTCCACCATAGTTCTCCTCCAGGGTTTCCAAGCGGGTGATCTCCTCTTGCGTGCGAGTGGTGACCATCGTCGGAGGAAGACAGCTTTGATACCAATTGATAGGAAGCTACTAGAGAGGGAGAAGAAAACTAGAGAAGAAGAAGGCTAGGGTTTAGAAGAAAGGAAAATACCTTGAGATTATCATGCATAACTCCAAAAGACCGCCTCCTCGGGTATAAGTACCCGGGCCAAGGAGGGAGCCGGCCGGCCCCCTCCAAAGAGGGCTGAACCAGTTGGTTCAGCCCTTGGCCGGCCGGATTACTGAGTGGGGGCTGAACCGGTTGGTTCAGCCCCTTCGTCGCCCGTCTTCTCCTTGCGCTTGCGAACATAATGACGCCCCGAGAAGCGAGGCGCGGTCGGAGGCGTAACATAGTTTTAATAGGTGAGAGGGCAGGAAAATAATTACACAAGAGAATATATACCAACAAGCCACAAGATATTTGGTGAGAATGATTACAAACAAATATTACCCAAAACAGTGGATTAACACTATAATCAACACAAAAGCAATGCAATCAAACTATAAACTCAAAAAGCTATTAAGTAGACAGCTTGGTGGACGCAAGGCTGCAATTCCGGAGATGTGGCGGAGACCGGAGGCCGAATGGACAGTGTAATGTTGTTGCCCGAGAGGTATGTGCCGTGGATGTTCTCCGGGAGGGGGAGCTGGAGTGGGTGAGGGTGGCTGCGAGGAGTTGGGGAGGGTTGAGTGGAGGGCTGTTGGAGTGGAAAACCAGTGAATCGACTGTTGTCCAACAGCAGCCCGTAGATGAGGACATGAAGTGGAGGCTATGAAGGGGAAACTTGGGAGGGGAGGGATGTGGCTAGGGGAGTTGGATGGGAAGATGTGGTGCTGTTTTGGCGTGAAAGAGAGGGGGGAGTGGGGCTGTTGCAGTTGGGAAGAATAAGAGGGAGAGGTTTAGCTGTACGGGTGAGAGGGGGCCAGCAGATTTGGAGCTAAGTGAGAGGGATAATGTGGCTTAAGGAAGTGATGTAGATTATGAGGGGGGAGGAAATAATTTAGGAGAGGTGAGCTAGTTTTTAGGAGTTATGAGTGGAAAAGTGGTCAACTAATAGTAGTGGGCTAGATTTTAAGAGGGAATTATGAGTGGGGAGGTGGAGTAGTGAGAGGTTGCTTGACAGTTAAGGAGTAGTGGGATGGGGTGATGAAGCCTAATTATATATGAATAATTATATGCTTACTCAATGTTTATTTTCTTTAAAAAGAATAAAACTTGCATTTTTATATGATATTTTTAACGTTTGTTTAAGTGTGCTAGAAAAGGATAATTGATTTAATCAAAATATGGCAAGTTGTGCATATTTGGATAAGAAGAACAAATAGATAAGCATCAATTTCAACCAAGAGACGGCCTTGATTCCTGTCCTAACACGTGGCCGGCAGTTTGGAGCGAGAATGCGCAGATTTTGAGACATGCGGTCCGAGACACACGACCATGTGTCATGACCGTGTGTCGGTTTTATTTAGGTTCTAGCATCTACACACATAAGAGTGAATCGGTGCAATGCTTGACGTGCACGGTCGGGACACATGACCGTGTGTCGTGAACCGTGTGCATTTTAAATTGTTGCCGACGTAACTTCTCTTTAAATGGAAGATTTAGACCTGAAGAATGCATGCCTAATTTGATCCAGAAATGAGAGAAAATCCAGATTAGAGAAGAACACTATGAAGAGAAGGGGAGAAGGAGAAGAACCCATGGAGAAAGGAGGTTTCCTATATTTTTATTCTTCTTTCTTCCTCATCCCTCTTCATATGTATCTTGTGTGTGTGTGTTCATGTAATCATACTTATAAATGTTTGAATGATATATATTTTACTTTGTTTATTAAAACCATAAATCTTCTCTGTTTTTCTTATTCCCTAGAGTTTTATCAAAAATTTATAACATAATGAATCGGTAGTTCTAGAATATCGAATTCATATTAATTACTAGTAACTCGGGTCATGTGATTTTGGGTATTGTTACTATGTGTTATGTTAATGCACTTTAAGGATAAAAATGTTAGGTTTTTCCTAAAAGAATAGGAAATCTTATTCTTCTGTCTAGGACGTTGCAAAACCTAGTGACGATGTTCACAGTGCGATAAGGCGATATTTAGATTCCCTACTCATAGTTCAAATCTCAAGTAGGTCAATCTAAAATTAGTGCTCAGGTTGTCCCGCCCAAGGAAACCGGAGTGGTGTTGAACCACAACGGCCTAGATAGTACGAAGAAGAGGGATAAATCCTTATTTTTAAACAAAGATATCAATATTTTACAATATCATGAAAACACTTTTTTTCACAGAACAAAACCACTATTTATTATTTCTAAAGGACTCTCCATTTCAGATATATCATCGCATCAAAACTATCTTGGTTTAGGATAATCATATCCTAGATTAAGACTTTATCCATATTAAAATTGAAATGATAATAGAATGAGAAATGAAGTAAGGTATTTACGAAGGCCCTGTGGAATACGGCCATGATATAGCGAATAAAATACTACAAACGATAGGTGCGCTTGCCTAAAAATACGCACTCTGTCTCATATATTAAAATTCGTGACATGACTCATTTGTATCAAGTTTTTGGCGTCGTTGCAGGGGAATGCAACTTTGTAATATCTAAAAAAAAATTTAAATCTTATTAATCATATAAAAAAAATATTATTATAAATTGTATGTTTGTGTGCTTGTTTGTTAAAGTTTTATTTTGTATGATTTGAATAATCTTCACTTGATTTTTTTTATGGATGTAGAGGACACCATGTTTGACGAATTATGGGAAAGAAATGTTCCTTATTTTCCCACTTACGGGAGAAGGTTATCGCTTCTTTTTGGTCATAGAAAGCTTACAGAAATAATTAGATGACGTTGAAGTAATCAGGTTACGACATGAGAAGAATTTGGAAGCTTACATAAACAATTAGATGACGTTGAAGTAATCATGTTACGACATGAGAAGAATTTGAAAGAAATCACATCAGGCTTACTAAAGGAAGCCGGACATAGAAAATGCAAGGTACAATGAAGAAAAATCTAGCAAGGGAACCGAACAACCGACTATTAACAGTTGGTCATGTAATGTATCTTTTAATTTATCATTTCCTTTAAATAGTGTGTAGCATGTTCGTTATGCACAATTCATCAAGGAACTAGTTAGTAACACCACAAGACTAGAAGAAGAAAAATTTCACAAATTAAGCAAGATCAATTTAGAGAAATTGAGATCTAAAACTAAATTTATATTACCATGGTATAGAGATTTTTATGCATTTTATCGTATTAGTGAAAATATTTCTGGCATAATTGATAAAGACCAAACTCTTGTTTTCAATATAGTGAAAATATCTCTTGACTGAAGATATTTCACCAAATATTATGCATAGGGAAATTCTTGACCAACTAAACTCTTTGAATCAATATGAATATGAACAACGCACTTTAGAGTTTATATCACTAAATTCAAATTCAATGACTATCCTAAAAACTTTATTGAAGAACTACCTATATTGGAGATGAAGAAACTTCTTGAACATTTGGAATATGCTTATTTAGAGGGAGACTTGAAATTACCTATGATTATATCTTCCCAACTTTCTGACTGCGAGAAGAAGTTGGTAGAGGTTTTGCGTACCCACAAAAACGTTATAGCCTAGAATATAATAGATATTAAAGGTATTAATCCTACCTTTTGTACTCGTAAGATTTTGTTGGAAAACAATTTTCCCCCATCCGTTCAACCTCAACGTCGGCTAAATCTCAATATAAAAGAAATCGGTAAAGCCAAAATTATTAAATTAATAGATGTGGGGATGATTTATCCGATTTCCGATAGTTCTTGGGTCAGTCTGGTGCAGGCGGTTCCTAAGAAAGGAGGATTAGTGGTTGTAGCGAATGAGAAGAATGTGCTTATTCCTTAAAGGACAGTCACGCGGTGGTGGATTTGTATTGATTATAAAAAGCTCAAAGACGCTACTCGCAAAGATCATTTTCCCCTTCCTTTTATTGATCAGATTTTGGAGAGGCTCTCAGGACATGAATATTATTGTTTTCTATACGGTTTATCGGGATATTTCCGAGACTCATTGCTCCAGAAGATCAAAAAAAGACCATTTTTACGTGCCCCTTCGGTACATTCACTTATAGAAGGATGTCATTTGGATTATGTAATGACCCGCGACTTTTCAAAGGTGTATGTTGGCTATTATTAATGAGCTTGTGGAAGATATAATGGAGGTTTGTATGGATGATTTTTCAATATTTGGTGATTCATTCGATCTTTGTTGGAAAAATCTAAGTCGAGTCTTGGCAAAGTGTGAAGAAACTAATTTAGTTCTAAACTGGGAGAAATGTCATTTTATGATTCGAGAAGGATTAGTTTTGGGACATAAGGTATCTAGTAGAGGAATCGAAGTGAACAAGGTGAAGATATAGACGATTGAAAAATTGCCGCCTCCTACAAATGTGAAAGTTATTCGTAGTTTTCTCGGTACTGTTAGTTTCTACAGACGTTTCATTAAGGATTTCTCGAAAATCACAAAGCCCTTAACAAAGCTCTTCGAAAAAGAATCAGTATTTAATTTCGATTCAGAATGTCTTTTGGCATTTGATTATCTCAAGACGCAGCTTATAAACGCTCCAATAATGATTGCTCCTGATTTTACTTTACTTTTTGAACTAATAAGAGACAGTAGTAATTATGTTGTGGGCATTGTCCTAGGACAGCGACACAACAAACATTTTCACCCAATCTATTATGCTAGCAAAACGCTAACATCGGCCCAAGAGAATTACACTGCAATAAAGGAGTTACTGGCGGTGATATTTGCTATCGATAAATTTAGGTCATATTTAACTTTGTCTAAGGTGATAATGTATACGAATCACTACACTTTACGCTATCTCCTAACAAAAACGAACGGGACGTGAAACCTCAACTCATTCGATGGGTCCTTCTACTTCAAGAATTTGATCTTGAGATCCGAGACAAGAGGGGAGCCGAAAACCTAGCAGCCGATCACTTATCCCGTCTTGAGAATCCTTTACTCGAAGCACTAGATGAATCTGAAATATCTGACGTCTTCCCTGATGAATACCTTTATGTTGTCACTTCCATTTCGAAAGATCATTATCCATGGTTCGCAAATTTGGCAAATTATTTAGTTGTCAAGGTTCTTCCCCAAAATTTAATGTACAAGTTTTCTCTGATTTGAAATATTATTTTTGCAAATTATTTAGTTGTCAAGGTTCTTCCCCCAAATTTTGCTCATGTTGCTAAATTGACTTATGTATGTATCCTTCTCTCTATTGTGGCTCAAGAATCATGACCCCTTCATCAATTAGATGTCAAGAATGTGTTCTTGCATGGAGATTTCCACTGAGAGGTTTATATGGCACCTCCACCAAGCTTCTCGTTTCCTACATCCAATGATGTGTGCAAGTTAAAGAAAGCTATTTATGGCCTTAAACAATCTCTCTGGGCATGGTTTGAGAAACTTAGAACTAAACTCTTATAACTTGGTTTTTCTACAAGTGTATACGATCACTCTGTCTTTATTCACAAGGATGCCTCACATACGACTATACTTGTTGTGTATGTGGATGACATCATTCTCACTGGCTCCAATGCTGGTCATATTCTTGAGGTTAAGAAATGGCTTGCCTCCATCTTTGATATTAAAGATCTTGGCGCTCTTCGGTACTTTCTGGGGATAGAAGTGGCTTGGTCTACGAGGGGAATCTTTATCTCTCAACGGAAATGTGTTGAACCTCCTTGATGAGATAGGGTATGCTGAGGCTAAACCTGTGAAGAGTCTCATTGACTTAAAATATGACATACACAAACAAGACTCCACAATTTTGATACAAAAATTGAAGTTTCAACGTTTAGTGGGTAAATTGATCTACCTGACTATAACCAGACCCGATATTGGGTTTGATGTATCAATGGTAAATCAATTTATGCATAAACCAAGAGTTCATCATTATGAGACTGTTCTGAGGATAGTAAAATACTTGAAAGGATCGCCATGGAAGGGAATAATGTATAAAAATCAAGGGCACTAGAATATATCGGGATACTGCGATGCTGACTGGGCTGGATCATCCAATGATAGAAAGTCCATCAATGTATATTGTATGTTCTTGAGAGGAAATCTTGTGTCTTGGAAAAGCAAGAAACAAAATGTTGTGACCTGATCATCTGCTGAAGCTGAATATAGAGTTATGGCCACTGCCACCTGTGAACTAATGAGACTTAAATCCATAACTAAAGAACTGGGGTTTGAGGTCCATGGAACTGTCTTTATATTGTGACAATCAATCAACTATCTACATAGAGAATAATCCTATTTTTCATGAAAGAACCAAACATATTGAGATGGATTGTCATTTCTTAAGAGAAAAAGTTCAGGAAAAAATCATTTCTACTGCCTTTGTTACGTCAGAGAATCAACTTGCCGACATGTTTACTAAAGCACTATCTGGGAGAGGATTACCGGACAACGGTACCAAGTTGGGTCTTCATGATCTCTACAAAGTTAGTTTGCGAGGGGGTGTTCAAAATAATATTATTCAAGCTAAATAGGACCCACATTGGGGTCTGAATGAGGGACCTATATATAGGTGTGTGCACGAAAAACCGAAAATCAACCGACCCGCTCAAACCGAACCAATATCCACATTGAACCACTCAGTTCGGTGTAGAGGCGGTTTTTCATTTAGGAATTTGGATAACCGCCCTTATTTCAGTTCGGTGAGGTTTTCAATTTTCAAAAACCGATAAAACCGCACCGAACCGAAATAAATTAATAATACATAAATACATTATAGTCTATACTCTAATCATTTAGTCAACTTTCACAAAAGTCAAATTAAGTTTTTTTTCACGCCCCTTTGTCTTTCCCTCAAACCCTCATGACTCAATTATGTCAACTTTGATTACATGTGTATGTTAGTAAATTTGTCGCATTGAATTTATATGTTAATTTGGTGCATGATAAGTTGTAGAATGAAGATTGAGAAACAATGTAGATATCAAAATTTTGCATTTTATTTTCATTATTATTATGAATTAAAATCAATATTTGTCTTGAATACATTCTATAGTTTAACTTTTTTTTTAATATTCAAAATTTTCTAATATTTTCTTAATGTACTCCACCAATGCTCTGGATGCTGAATAAAGGAAGCATGGTTATGTGCACATAAATCAAAATGGATTCTTGGGTCCGCCCTATCTGATATCTTTGGCTTTGATTTGAGGGCATGATTCCGCAGCAAATGAGACGGTATAGGGGGCCACTATTTTAGTGGTACTCTGTGAGCACCCACTTTGTGCATTTATTGTCAAAGGTTAGGTCTTTCTCCTCTGAGAGAAGCCACTTTGTGCATAGTGCCAAAGGTTAGGTTGTTTCCAATCTTCCCCCGCCCATACCCCCAATGATTGGGGACTATATGGGTTATGTTGTTGTTGTTGTTGTTGTTGATTCAAAATTTCCTAATATTTTCTTACTTATGGTATGATTTTCTCTCTTAAAAATTGTCAAAGATAATATTCCTGACTCACAAGTTGATTGAAACAAACTTGCATATAGTAAATTTAAAATGAAAAATAGTTTATCACAATTTTCAATTATACTTATATATCATATAATATCATTTTTGTGCTTTAAAAATTATTCTAATAAACCCGAACCCCCGCCCCCCCCCCCCCCCGAAAAACCGCCCCAAACCGCATCGATTATTGAACTACGCCAATCGGTTTAGGTTTGGTTCGGTTTGGGTAAATAAATAACCGAACCTCAGTTTGGTTTCGGTTTGGGTCCAAACCGAACCGCTTGCACGCCTACCTATATACAATGTTGTGGCCTCTCTCGCTCAATTCAACCTGCAAGGTCACCGTAAGCTGCCGCAAGGTATTTTCCTCTTTGTTTCTTCACAACTCAATACTTGCTATGTAATACTCATTATGTTCAATTATCGGCAAGCTTAAACAATTATTTTTTTAGCTTGACATATATATATGATTAAGCTTGAATATTGACATCTTTGTTTATTAATGTTGAACAAAATTGCTTGGTCTCTTAATAAGTAGATCGATGGATCTTTGAGATCTTTATTGATGGTTTAATTGCTTATTTGGTGACTAATTTTGTATTCTTATATCAACTTCTTTACAATTTATATAATTTAAAGATTATGCATATTACTAAACTAGTGAAAATTGAAACAGTACTCAACAGTCGCTCAATGGCCCCGGTGTTGTGTTCGGAAAAAAAAATTGCAGCAGACGTCTAGAAACGAATGAGTACTCGTACACTAAAATTAGTCATCGAACTATTGCCGCAAACTTAGTAGAGAGAGTTCTCGTACACTATCATTGGTTTATTCTGAAAGAGATCTACCATCTTGACTTTCTCATGCATCAATTATAGTAAAATAATGTTAACTATCTTTAATAAAAAAATATTGTTATTTAGAATTTTTCTCTAACTTAAAGAGATAGACCCATGTTCCGGCTATAGCGGTTGTGCCAACAAAATCTCTCTAAATCTAATAGCTCCAACTGATTGTAGATCATTGAAGGAAGAGAGATACTGAACATCCAAAAAATTGTTTGCACCAAGAAATTTTAAACTTGTGTGGCACTGGATGGTTGAAATGAAGTGGTCTTACAGTGCTCAATGCCACAATTGCAGTGAAGTTAATTGGGAATTAAGTGGGACTGGGAAGGACAAAAATGGAAGCACAACGTTTCACCAAAGAGTGATTTTTTCTTATGATATAGTATATATGTACAAGTGGAATGATTTAAGAAAAAAATAGAAGAATAGATAAATATTTAATTTTAATTTTTTATTGAACCTTTGATGAAAATGTATGAATACATTCATATTTACTAGTGAGCATATAGATTCAAATTATTAATATCTTACAGATAGTTAGGATCGATTAAAGTTTGCTTATAAAGTAAATGAACAAATTCGAACATAGTACTGCTTGGTTTAATTTTCTTCGTTCATCAGACCTGACGAATGTCATGAACTTTGCTCCAGGTATGCAATCATGCGCCTTAGGCGGTCTATTGCACAAGCACTTTAATGGTGGACGATCTAGGTTATCATCCTTATGATATCTATATGAATTCCATGTCATTTGATGATATCCATTTGTTTTGAACGTTGAGCATGCCATGGTCAATTACCCATGTTCCTTGGCGTGAATTCGAGTTATGTCTCCAACGGCCTTAAACTCAATCAAGAGTCTTAATCTTCGAAGTTTCCCTAACACTAAAACATGTTAGAGCATCAATAATTTGATATCATGCTAGGAGGAAGAAAGTAGAGTTAAGAAGATTTTCTTGAAATATTGTGGTGGGACCCTTCCCCGGACCCTCGCTGCGCGAGGATGCTTTGTGCACCGGGTTTCCCTTTTATTCGATCTATCAAACTAGACATTATATGACATATATACAGGAAATACATAAAATAAATTAGAAAAAATATAATATGAAACAATCAACTTGATAGCATTAATGGCAATAACAAACTATGCTAACAACACTAATGAAAAAATAAACTTAATATGCTAACAATAATACTATATAGGAGCAAAGTTGGGCCTAACACATAAGTGGTCAAACACATTCTCAACTCAAAGCATAAGACTATGCGTGAGAGCAGCAACTATTCTACACCAATATATTGTTCATCTATCATATATGAGACTAAACATAATACTATCATGCCCCTTAATAAAAAATGTTTTTGATGCAATAAACTTCAAAAGAAAATAACAAGATATATATTTAGCATAACATTATGAAGACAGACTTACCATCTCAGTTGTCGTTTCATCATTAAGGTTCGGTTTTGCAGTGAACTCTTTAGATCGGATGGCATGACGAGCACGTATAATCTGTTGAAGTTTAAAAATAGCTTGTATGCAACGCAATGTTCCAACAGCCTGCCTCCTAACCAAAAATCTTCGTATAGCAGCTTGAAGCTTTACAACCTTCCTAATTTTTTCGAGTTCTATTTTAGCCTGTGAAAGTGTTAAGAAAATTTAGGAAAAAAGAGACAACACGAAAGATTCTTTATAAATTGATAACAGATTTACCAAGTATCGCCTAATGGAAGCCTGGACAATAACCACATCATCTTCCACGATGTTGTAATCAACTTTCTCAGTAGACTTATCAGTAAGCGGCTGAGAATCCACGAATTGTGCTACGGCTAAAGGCACTGTTGCTGTCTCATTTGTCTGCTCTTCGACAGTAGCTTTTTGTGACACAGAAGCTTTTTCTGAATCGACAATATCAGCAGCTTCTTCAAGGTTTTGTTTGTTATTCACAGTGGGCACAAATTCTGATATCACATTATTGCTTGGCATATGATGTGTAAAAGTTCTCTTTTGAAAACTCCATGTGCGCTTACCCGGTGATGTTTTACTCTGCAATAGTTAACAATTATATTTGGAAGACAATTTTGGAAATTTAAGAAAGGTATATTACTAACTGACCAGTCCCATTCTAAAAAAATACATACTGTGGGCTGGAAAATGTATGTATAGTCCTGAGAAATGTAAATACACACATTCATAAAACTACATTAACAGGGTGTACGTTGAAAAAACATCAAGTACTAAGTAACTAACATTGGCTAAAATACAAGAATTTGCAAATAAAAGAGCAGTCAGACTCTATAACTTTGCGAAAAAGTTAACAAAAGAAAGACCAATAAACAAAAGCATATGCGTAAGTCTTCATAAAATACCTAGCAACTGTTATCTTTTAACTCACAGAGAAACAACACATGGAGCCTTTCCTACCTTGTCAATGATTGCTTTTCTCTAATGAATTAACCGCTGACCGTCATCTCTATGCACAAATCTAAACAAATTGGCATATTCCACCAAAGAACCGTGGTAGATTTTGGTGTCCATATAATCCTCTAAAAAGGAGAAATATTTTTTTTAGCATAGCTCGGGGAAATCTTGTGCAGAAGCTATTATAAAGCCATGTTTGGGAGAGTGATAACGACTGTGAATGCAGTTAGCATTTGAATAGGTGCAATCACAAAAGCTATTATCCAAAAGCAATGCATTAGGCCAAAAAGCTACCGCAGTAATGCAAATGTAGTCAACATATTAGAGAATTAGCACCACAGTTTCACGCCGCAGCTGTCACATACAGAGCCCTAGTATTATAGTGTAACTCGTTATTGACATTGCATATACTAAAAATATATAATGCTAATACTAATTTGGCCACAAGATTTTTTTAGAGCTACCCTCACAGAAAATTCCTCCTCAGACAGTGGACATATTGAAGATTGTTGCCTAAGTTGAAAGGATTTTCACAGTAATCTCAAAAATACGTTCTTACTAAATATATCAAAGGAAATCCCTGAATCCAAAATAAAATAAAAACACATTCGATAGATCGAGAAAAATTGAATTTGAAATCTTAAACATCTCCATGAACCGCCAGTGACTTCCTAATCTCAACCAATTGTATGGGGTGAGGAACAGCGGCTAACGGTAAAACAGATACGAATCAATCACTTCCCACATCTCCAAAAAGGCACTATAACTAGTAACAAAATTTCAAAGATCAACTGATCCAAAGCTTCAACCAACAAATTATCTCAAGATAACAAACAATAGGGAGCAAAATCCAGGTGCAACCCTAAGCCCAAAAATCACGAAGGAGATAAAATCGATCCCGGCATTCATTGCAATTCTAACAAATGTCGATAGGAACGTTCAAACTTCCAAATCGGAATCAAATCTAAGACCAAAGCCACCCAGGCCAGTTGAGCATAAACAGAAAGAAGAAAAGAAAAACACATCTATCCAGCAATGCCGGCATTGCAGATCTCATAACAGCGCGACGAAGAAGAGGCAGAACAGATACCTCCGGCTGCGGCAGTCCATCGTCTCCGTTGGCCGGATCGCCGGCGCAGGACACGATCTTGAAGCAGGAGCTCAGTGATCTCCCCATCTGCACCTTGCTCGAAGACGAAAAACTACAAAAGAGGTCAAAACGAGGGAATGAGCAGCGAGAGATCTCTTCCTCGTCCCAACAGCCTCAAGTTTGGCAGAGCACTCGATCTCACCTTTCCACTGCTCACCGGGAATTCATATACTGGAGTCAGTACATTTATTTTACACACACTGCCATCCAACTGCTTTTTTTCGAAATGGGCACGGATTCTGCGACCCTAATTAAATGCGGTTCGTTGCTGCCTTTGACGTCCGCCGAACTCTACTTGTGAACTAGTTCATATCTCTGAATTTTGAAGTCCTTTAAATAAGGTGTTATCCGCACTACAGTTTTAATTATCTGCACCTTTTTGTACGAGTTATTACGCGTTTTTTAGAAATAGGTCTTGTACATGTATTTTTAAGAAAAGTGTTCAACATGAAAGTTGTAGATCTCGTCGAGTTATACAACTTTCGTGTTAAACACGTTTCCTAAAAATACATGTACATGACGTATTTCCAAAAATTCGCTATAGTTACGCACATATTTCAATCAGGGCGGCAATAGGTCTTGTGCGTGCATTTTTAGGAAAAATGATCAACACGAAAGTTGTAGATATCGATGAGATCTGCAACTCGTACAAAAAAGTGTGCAGATAGCCAAAACTGTAGTGCGGATAACAATCACCTTAAATAATAATAAAAAATTAAAATTACATTAAATTTCATGTGATTTCATTTTATAGTGGCCTTCGCATATACATTTCGAAGAGCAGAAATTAATAATAAACAAAAAATCTTTAACTCAAGTAAATGACTAGAAATTGATTTCGTTTGGTTGGACGGAATTGGGGCACTGTAAAAAAAACAAAAAGTAATTTTGATAAGTAATTTGACCTTCAATTCAAATTTTGAAACTCAATTTCATCTGAACGGATCCTAATGCATTTTAAGACGATTGCTCGGATGAATCTTTGAATTATTTGCTTAAATTATGCATTTCTAAATGCGAACAAGAATCAAATATGATTGATAGGAATTGATCCTCGGAAAATAACATTTATTCGTTCACTCCGACAATTGTGACACAGTAATTTGAATTCATGATCTACTAATTAAGAATTTTAGACCGAAATATTGATTTTATAATAGAAGAATTTATTATGCATTATTATCATTAACAAACACCTTTATGATCCTCCAAAAATCTTTCGCCCTACAAATCTTTTCGTGTCTCTTTCCGATGCTCGAATCCAAGCCCAAGGACGACGTTGGCGGGTTCTTGATCATTAATGTTTGGGATAGTTATCAGGGGTATTTTAGGTATTTTGTAAATTTACGGAGTGTATATAAATTTCTTATCGTTCTAGGATTTGTGCTATTATTAACTCCATAATCCACCCACTTTCTATAACCACTTATGTTCCTGCCTATTGAAAAACGGGTTGCTGCTGCCCGTGGATGAAGCCCATCTTAGGATGAATCACGTAAATCTATGTTGTGCAACTCATATTCATCGAGAGTATAACTCAGTCAAGCCACGTAGAAAGAAGTCAAAGTCAAAAGTCAAAGAAGAAGTCAGAAGTAAAGGTCAAGACCAATCGGCCAACAGTAGTAAAAGGCCTGGGCGAATATAGGCGAGCATATGCGAGTATCCCATCATACTCGCCAGGTGGGCGACCATATGAGATGCTCGTCGAAGCCAGGCGAAATTTCCTCAATGTCACATAGTCGCCCGGGCAGGGCTAGGTTATAAATAAGACCCTCCCCCTTTTGGATTTCCCTATAAATAGGACCTCATAGGTACTAGGAATAACATCTTTGGTTTAGCTTTCGGAATCCTTTTTCGAAGATTTTGACTGTGAGATCTTGATCATCTCCCTTGGTCACCACTTTAGATACTCGTCAAGTTGGTGTCTTTCTCGTACCCGGCTCGGTCATTTTTTGTTATGGAGGGAAAGTCACTTCTGAGCATTCGGGTATGTGGTGGGACCTTTCTGTCGCAGCACCTGGGGTCATGTTGTTACTCTCTTAGTCTCTTTGTCCTTGCCCATCAAACCGTTAAGTTGGACCACCAGACTAGTGACCTTAGGCTGCACTGATCTGAATATTTGGAGTCGAAAATTTCCTGACTTCAACATGTATCTTCTGTATTTTTATTTTCTATTTGTTCGATCGCTCGGCTCTAGTTTCTGTACCAGGCTTCTTCAATTCTCTTGGTTCTCTTCACAATTTTAATTGTATACTATTTATGTTCACTGTTTTACAAATGATATATACACCAACAATCAAATCATAAGTTTCAAATACTCACATCATATATACTACCTATAAGCTTTTCCAAGGGAAATATGTAATTCACAACCCAGTTGGGTGGGTCCCAGGGCCTCTCACTTTGTTCAAAAGAAATATGTATGGTTGCAGATGTGATAATGAATGCTGAAGGAAGCAGCAAGCCATGTAGCTGCCTTCAGCCCTCACAATCACTTAAGATCTCATGTGATTTGATATGAATAAATTTATTATTATTTTTTATAGATAAATAGAATTTTCAGGGAGTCTAGCTAACATATGAAATAATTTATATTTTGTGATGTTTATTGATGATGCTTAAGAAATTTTTTAGCTCGTCCAACGAGATTTAGGCTCGGTTTGGCATGCTGGCGGCGATCATGAACGTTGTGGTTAATTATGAACCATCGTTCATGACCGCCCGACCTCACCTAAGAAACTTTATCAATTTTTATGTTCGATTTAGTTTTTTTTCTTGGCGGCGGTCATGATCATTGTCATGTCAAACATGCATTCGATCACCGGAGCAAAAATGCCGCGCCAAACGGAGCCTCTTAGAAGTATGAGTGTTTCGGATTTTTTAAATTAAATCCGAAAGTGTCTTCGCGCATTGACAGTTGAAGATAATATATATTATTGTTTTATGAGTTTGAAGCATATTGTCCCAAGAATGGTACAAGGAATGAGAGTACCATCACTCTTTATTCATACATGTGGCCTATAAGTCAGTTGTTGCAAAAACGAGAGTAGAACATCAAAACACAAAAGACACATATTTACCTTGTTTACCACAAGATGGGTTATGTCAACGGGCAACATCAACTCATTTTTCACTAGATCAAGAACAAAGGTGGTTACAGAAAATGAGCGGATCTTCGAATTTCAGAATGGTCCAAACCCTAGAAAGACAGGGAGTTTGCATAACACTCCGTACATTTACAAATATACCCCGGACCCAACGGGTCGATATTAACGTCAATTTCGTCTTTGGGACATTAGGATTCGAGACATATAACTAATAACATCAGTTATCAACGACGTTTTGGGTTGATAAGACTCGAGAGAACCTGATGCTTGTATCAGATCCCAAGTTTAGCATCTATTTCTAAAGTCACTAATAAAGTCAAAGGCAAAACTCATAAATCTGTCCCTCAACTTTGTCTGCTTTATGAAAAAGGTCCCTAAGCTATTTTTTAAATGAAATTGGTCTCTAAACTTTAGTTGTTTTAGGAAATAGGTCCATGTAAAAAAATCCGTCCAAATTTTAACTGATATTTCTAAATTATAATTAACGGAGTTATGTACCTTGCCCTGCTCTTCTTCTAAGTCTTCCTCATCTCCACGAGGCGGCATTTGCAGTACATGTCAACCAATGCATCTGTTTTCCCAATTCAAGCATAAAACTAAAAGTGAACTCGTTTAGATACGTCTCCTTCAATATTGCCCTGAAAACGTAGTCTGCGAGGAGAGTGTCCCACGACACTGTCCTTTTGGGAACCCATTTGAAAGAGCCAAAGTTAGTACTCCTCAAAATCACACATTTTGTGTACATATCAACGAGGGCATTGCTCAAGGAGGCCGACAAATCCATGAATATGCTTCCCCTTTTCGGAATCTAAAAGCCTGTCAGAAGCATTCAACATGAGTCCGAGAGTGACGGAGTCGATCCCTCTAGTTTCCGCACGCATCTCTAGGATGAATTCAAAGGCTTTTTCACGGAGAAAATGTCGCACATAACCCGCTAGCAATGCGTTCCACGAGACAATGTTCATGCGCGGCATTTCGTAGAAAAGATTCTCATACTAAGAGGAGACGAGGAAGAAGAAGAACATGGCTAGCTCCTCTGTTAGTTATTTTTAGAAGAAAACATCAAAATTGGATGAAAATAGTTGAAAGGACCTATTTCATACAACAAGTAAAGCTTAGACACCCTTCGCGCGCATGTGAAAAAAAAAGTTTAGTAACCCTTTTCAAAAACAAGCAAAGTTCAGCGACTGATTTATGAGTTTTGCCTAAATTCAAAGCTCTACTCTGCTTTATGATGTCACATTTTCTCTCACGCACGAGTAAATGTATCATGCAGTATAAAAACAAAACCTTATGTAGTTATGTTATATGTATTTTCGCACAAATTAGAAGCAATGGTGTTGCATTGTCACACAAAATGCTTAAATCGATCAGCCCATTAATTAAGCGGCTTAACAATCCGAACATTAAATTGATTGTATACAAATTTCTTTATAATTCCTTGTGCTTGAAAGCTTGGGCGTGTACAAACTGATGAAGACTCCGTTTGGCGGGGAGTACTGCGGTGAGTTTAAACAAAAACGTCACCTTCATATAATGTATGTTTAGCAAGACAGTAGTTATGACTGCCATCAAGAAAAGAAAATGTTTGGCGCAGTGGTGGCGATCGTGAACGCGGTGGTTATGAACTGCCGTCCGTGAGCGCCCGACCTCACCATAGGAACGAACGTCATCCACTTTTATGTTCAAAACTAGCTTCATTTTATTGTTGGCGGTCAGAACTGTCGTCATGCCAAACACATTATATGACGGTGATGTTTTCGTCCAAATTCACCGGAGCAAAATGATAGCGCGCGGATATTGTTATTCTCCAATTTAATTATTATGTGCAAGATTTAAATCTACCTGATAGATGCTTCTCAACCACTGATTGATACCAACTCAATAATTAAGCTGAAATTTATGAGTTTATTTATTGAATAATAATAATAATAATGCATATTATGTTCTTCCAGTGGAGTCAACTGAAGTGTGGTAATGTGGGTTCACCTTGCAATTTGCTAGAGGGGGCCATGAATTCATCGTATCATTAGATGCAATGATTACAATAAAATATTATTCTAATTTTAATATTTTCTTTGCAAAATAGGCTTTATTATATTCCTCTAGTTTTGCTTCAAATAATTTTAATTTTATCTCTCGAATCCTAACCCAAAGACGGGGTTAATTGTCATTGATATTGGGATACTTATCAGGGGTATTTTGGGTATTGTAAATGTACCGAGTGTTATATACGGTACTTGGAGATGCTGAACGGAGAGATATTTACGTACGGTACCCACGGGAGAATCGTGCGGGTTAATTTTCGTCCGCCCGATATCCGATCGGACCGCCAACAAAAAAGCGAAAAAAAATGATCGGAGTCACTAGCCAATTGAACGGTTGTCAGCTCAGCCACCCGCATGTTCCTTTTGTACGATAAGCGTGCAAAATTTTTTTGGGGTCTAAACAGGAGCTTCAATTCAGCCTCTCTCCCATTTACCAAACTAGGACATCAATTAGACTTGGGCTTTACAACCGGGCCTGGGGGGTCGGCCTAGGCCCGACCTGGCAAAATCCCGGGTAGTCTCGGTGGCGGGCTAAGCCCGCCCCGGGCCAGGCCGGGCTACGGGGCCCTTGCAGGGCCCTGATTTTGGGGCAAAGCCCAGCCTGAAAACCGGCCCGGGCCAGGCTGGGCAAAGCCCGGTTTTAGGCCCGGGCTGGAACTGGGCCGGGCTTTGCCCCGACCCATTAATTCCAACGGCTATAGAGCCGTTGGGCTGCTGCCGCCTGCAGCATTTAATGCTGCTGCATGTGGCAGCAACATTATATGCGCGCTAGCAGCAGTTCGGCGAGCGCCAGCTGTTCTACGTACGGCCTGCCGTTCGACGAATTGGCCTGGCCATTCGTCGAACGGCCTGCCGTTCGTCGAACGTTCGACGAACTGGCCTGGCCGTTCGTCGAGCGGCCTGGCCGTTCGTCGAGCGGCCTGGCCGTTCGTCGAGTGGCCTGCCGTTCGACGAACTGGCCTGGCCGTTCGTCGAGCGGCCTGGCCGTTCGTCGAGTGGCCTGCCGTTTGACGAACTGAGCTGGTCGTTCGACGCTGGATGAGGACGCCGCTTGCGTTTGACGGCTCTGCTTAAAAGCGCGGAGATGAATTTAATATGCGCTGCACGTATAACCAGCGCGCCCTTATAAATTTTTTAATAAAAAATTAAGGCGACTGTTAACCGCAGCCCAGTTATGGCTAACCGCACCCCATTTTTTTTAAAACATAGCATTTTCATTTCTTTAGCCGCAACCCTAAAATAAACCCTCAAATCTTTCCACGCTCAGACAGCGGAAACCCCGAGCCCTCCTCCTTCGTCCTCGTGGAAGCCCGCTCAGACGGCGGAAACCCCTTAGCCCTCCTCCTTCGTCCTCGCGGAAGCCCGCTCAGACGGCGGAAACCCCTTAGCCCTCCTCCTTCGTCCTCGCGGAAGCCCGCTCAGACGGCGGAAACCCCTTATCCCTCCCCTTCGTCCTCACGGAAGCCCGCTCAGACGGCGGAAACCCCTTAGCCCTCCTCCTTCGTCCTCGCTGAAGCCTTCTCAGACGGCGGAAACCCCGAGCCCTCCTCCTTCGTCCTCGCTGAAGCACCGGCGTGATCTCCTTCCCAGCTACGAAGAGCGCCGACGACTGTTCTCCTTCCAGCACTCCAGTGATCGGTCCTTTGTGGATGCGCCCTCCTTCTTCGTCGAAGCTCTTGCATCTACCATAGCCTTTTCTTCGCTTGGTACGTTATTTGATTTCTTACTCTTACGAAATTTCTGCAGAGAGGAGAAAATCCAGTCATGCATCTACCATATGGGAATTGTTAACAAAATAAATTTCTTTAGAGAGGAGAAATTTCTGTAGAGAGGAGAAAGTCCAACACTCCCGATTTTGGCAAGGGTAAATGCAAGGTTAAAATCCAGTCATGCATCTACCAACCCTAAACCTGTCGTTCCATTTGTTTTTTTTTTAGTTGATTTTGGCATCTACCATAGTCATTGGCTAGTATTTGTCTGAAAAAAAAATCCAAGTGAACCTACATAAATTTCTTTGGCTAATATTTGTCACAATACTTTGTATTTCCAAGCTCCAAGAGAACCTACATTAAAAGATCTCGTCATGTATATAGGCCAGTATTTGTCTATACAACAACAACCCTCAAATCTTTGGAGGGCTGCTAAATTATATAGACATCTGTGTGTGCATGCCCATGAATTTAAAAGTTCTCTATGTACTCTCATTAGGACTAAGCATTTCTCAATTTCTAACAGGCCATAGTTGTTTATAGAAGGTTCTTTATGTTTGCTTGTGAGATGTTTTAGACAGGATGCTAGTGTCCCAAGCATCAATAAATAATGGTTTGAAGGAATAAAATGAACAAAGTAATTAAAGTTTATTTAAGATATCAAATAAATGTGAATTGCTAGTGAATTCGGGGTGCGATTAATTTTTTTAAATATTTTAGGTTGCGGTTAACAACGGGGTGCGGCAAGCCGAAAAATGGGTTGCGGTTAAATTTTTGGGTTGCGGTTAACAATGGGGTGCGAAGAGCCAAAATCGGGTTGCGGTTAACAATCGCCAAAAATAAAACAAATAAATATTAAAAAAAACTAAATAAAAAATAAAAAAAATCGGGCCGGGCCTGGGCCCAGGCCCGGCCCGGCCCTAGGGGCCTAGGCAGACCCCCTTCCATTGGCGAAAGCCCCGGCCCGGCCCAGTTGCAACCAAGGACGGCCCGGCTCCAAAAAGCCCGGGTTCGGTAAGCCCGGTTCAAGCCCGGACCCGGGGGGCTTTTTGGTGAGGACTAACATCAACACACTCCCATAATAATATTATGGGTCTCTTAAATTAGCCGACAAATATACGATTAAAAAAATACATATCATGTAAATAAAACTTGTACATTGCATTCACATAATAATATTATATGAATAAGGTTTCATTTGGCACGGCGGTGGTCGTCATGAACGCGGTGGTTATGAACCATCGTTCGTGAACGTCCGACCTGATCATCTAATGAACTTCATTTATTTTTATGCTCAAAACTATTTTTATTTTCTTGGTGGTGATCGTAATCGTTACCATGTCAAACATACATTCTATGACGGTGACATTTTTATCACCAAAGTAAAAACATCTTGCCAAATGGAGCCAAAAAATACATATCATGCATATAACACTCTGCTCGTTGCACTCACATAATAACATTGCATTTCGTTGAATTTAGCTCGCAGTTAGGTCTGTTGAGCTCGAGCTCGATTACGAGCCGAGCTCGACGAGCTTGAGCTCACAAATTATTGCTCATCAGCTTGTGAGTTTTTTATTTGTACGTTTTTAAATGCAAATTAAAAATATGAAGAAAATAAGTCTCATGAGTTAAAAAAAACTCGCAATAAACTCGAGCTCAATAAATAGGCCTTGAGCTCGAGCTTCGTCGAGCAAAATGAACTCGTCGAGCTTCGACAAACAAATTATTGCTCAATAAATAGGCCAAGCAAAATGAACTCGTCAAGCTTCGACGCTCGGGCTCGAGCTTAGAAATGTTGTTAAGCTCGGTTAGAGCTCGACTCATTTGTACCCATGCTCGCCACCCACTAGTAATTTGGGTCCATTCGTCAATTTGCTCGATTAAGCTTTGGAATGAAATCAACGATCCAACACTAATTAGCTAAGTCAAGCTTGTATTCTATTGAGCTAACTCGAGATCATCTATTTGATATACGCACGTAGTTTTTTTAGTGCCATACTAGTTGCGAATTTCAGTGACTAAATATGATCGCACGGAGATATTTTGGGTGCACGACATCAAAATTGATTAATCGCAGATCAAATTTGGCTATTCGTAGATCAAACTCAGCTATATGTGAAACCACAAAATTAATTTGAAGCAAAAAGCTCATGCACCCACATTTCATGCACAACATTACTTCTGGAACATACATGCATGCAATAGAAAAAATAAAAACGTTAATAAAAGTTGAGAAAATATGGAGAGCAATGTCAAAGCAAACTACTGCAAGTTCAATCCACCCACGCCTTTACAAATATTATTATTTAATTCATATAATTTCTCAATAAATTCTCCCATTTCTTTCACTCTGTTTCTCCCCTGAGCTCCGCCATGGCCGGCCAGAGAAGAGCCGATCTTTCGACGCTCGACGCCGTCAACGTCCCTCCGCTCCCCTACCCCGTCCTGCTCTTCCTTCTCATCTTCCTCCTCCTCGCCGGAATCTCATCCTCCTCCAATGTCGCCGGCTTCATGATCAAGTCCAAGGACCAGATGAGCTTGGCGCTCTTCCTCGGCCCCGTCGCCGTCCTCCTCCTCATCCGCCTCCTCCCCTCCGCCGAGTCGCTCATCTCCATCTCCTACTCCATCGGCGGCGCCGGCGCCGCCATCCTCGGCTACCTCTCCCCGTGCAATGGCTGCTGCTTCGCGAACTTGCACGACTGCATTTGGCCGCAAGATGGCGGCGCCGCCTCTCCATGGGGCGTCGCCGCCGCCGTCGTCGTGCTGATTGTTCTGGCGTCTTTTCGCTCTGTTTTTCTTGACAAATGGGGTCCTTGAGTAATAATATATTTTGCTTGAGAAACTGAAAATAGCGGGAAAATAAACACAGGGAGATGCGATGTTATTAGCAGTCCTACTACTACGGCGGTTATTTGTAGTCTTAAAAACGTCTAAAATGATTATTCGTAGTCTTAGAAATACTTAAATTCATTGGACTGCGAATATTAATGGTGTACAACCCTCATTCTCCGAAGTTGGGCCCCACTAAAAGCCACGTAGGCGGAGGTCAAGGTCAAAAAGTCAAGACAGAAATCAACAATCCCGAAGACGAAGGAAGATCAAGAGCTTTGGTTGTGCGAGAAGGTACTCGCTCGCCCCATGACGAGGAGGAAAGCCCTGCCCGGCGTTCCCTACCCGGCCAGGCGAGGAAGTCATGAGCTCGGACCTACTCGCCTATTGGCGACTTGGTCAACCAACTCGCCAATTAGGTCTGGGGTCCTTACCTACTCGCCCACCTATTGCCTTGTCTAAAAAATCAACTCTATGGGTTCAGGGATGGTCATCTGCTTCCCCCCCTAGGATTTGTCTATAAATAGACCCCCAGGGGTACTAGAAATGACACTTGTCAAAATTAGAGTTGCACCCCTCCCCCTTTGACAATCAAGATAACAAGTGCCTACCTAGTACCGAGCTCGGTCATTCGTGGTTTTGGAGGGGAAGACTCTCTAGAGCTTCTGGGTACATGGTGGGACCTCCCTGCCGCAGCACCTGGGGTTGTGTCCCTTATCTCTTCATTTCATCCGTAGTGGCTAACCAAAACCTTCTCGCTGAACCGCTGGGCAAGTAGCCTCAGGCCGCATTGATCCGAATTTTGGGGCCAGGATTTTCCAGGCGTCAACACTTTGGTGCGGTGAGCGTGGATCGCGGCCAGAGGAAGAAAGTCTGCTAGAAAAGTCAGATGGTAGCAGCTAGCGACCACGAGGAGGTGGCGGGAAACTCGGCTCGAGGCGGCGAGTTCATATCGTTGGCTGTCTTCGAGGAATTCGCGCAAAGGATGGAAGGCACCATGCGAGTAGCTCTTCTACCTCGCACGGAAGGAACGACGACCTCGCCTCATCGCCCGGCCCGTCCGAGGAAGGTGCTCGCACTCAGCGAGCAGGGAAGGCACACGTCGAGGAGTTCGAGCGACCGAGGAAGTCGCAGTTTGGTCTGCAAGCATCTCAAGGACCTGGCGGAACTCGTTTCCGCGAGGAAGACGAGCAGGCGAGATTCTATCATACTCGCCAGATGAGCGAGTATGGGGGAGATACTCGGCCAGATGATGATCGTCGCCAGATAGGGGGGAGGAGCCCGTTCTGCGAGGAGATCCTCGTCGCGCCAGTGCCGGAGGGGTTTAGGGATCCCTCGATGAATTACTACTCGGGGAGAGAGGACCCTATCCGTCATATCCAGTGGTTCGAGGATGCCGCTTCCCTTCGGACTATGTCGGACGCCTTCAAGTGTAGATTGTTCGCGATCTCCCTTCGAGGGAAGGCAAGGGACTGGTTTCACCAGTTGCCGGAAGGCTCCATCTACTGCTTTGAAGACCTTTGCCGGGGGCTGAACATGCGGTTCGCCACGGCAAAGAAGTTGAAGAAGGAGGCTACGACCCTTTTCCATCTGACCCAGGGACCAAAAGAAACGCTGGGGGACTACATCGATCGCTTCCAGGAAGAGGTGCTACACATCCAGGAGGTAGATGGTCGCACCCTGCGGTTGGCCCTAACCTTCGGCCTCCGCGAGGGCCTCTTTAAGTTGGAGATCGGTAGGAATCCTCCCTACTCCTACGCCAACCTCATCGAAAGGGCCAACCAGTTCGTCCAGGGTGAAGCTTCCAACCGCGGCTTCCTAGCCAGGCTCACCCGAGTGACCAAGGAGGACGAGGAAGAGGAGGAGGAGGAAAGTCCTCCCGAGAAGAGGAAGAAGGAAGAGCCCAGGAGGGCGGAGAAGCGGAAGCCAGAAGGAAGGGGCAGAGAGGAGAGGAGAGAAAGAGAACCCAGGAGGGAGGAGACGAGAAGGAACGAGGAGAGGAGACTCATTGTGCCCCCAGAGCGTCGGGAGGAAGAAAGACGCTACCAAGTCCCCGCTAACCGGCCACCGTGGAAGCCGGCCAGGGGACCTCAACGTCAGGAGCGGGGAAGGAGATCCCCGGAGAGAAGGCGTTACGACAGGCCAGAGGGGCGCCAGGAGAGAAGAAGGGAGGAAGCAATGGCGGTTGCCAGGCGCGGCAACCGCCAGGGCTGGAAGAATAAGAAGCAGAGGAGGCCACAGGTAGAGGAGGTTCCCCTCTACTGTGAACTCCACCAGGTGGAAGGGCATGGCACGATGGCCTGCCCGGACTTTTGGGAAGCCAGAAGAAGGCTGGCAGCAGGAGAGGCAGGAGGAGAGCAGCGGAGAATAGAAGCTCCGGTCGAGCAGCCGGCGGTTCAGGACGCCGGCCGAAGAAGGAACGAGGACCGAGTCGACCACGAAGGTCGAGGAGAAGTGGCCCCAGGAGGTAGAGGAGTGGGGGTGATCCACGGGGGTGCGGGGATAGGAGCTTCCCGCAAGGGAAGTCTCCATCAAATCTATCGAAGGAGCGTCGCTTCGACCTCGCAGGCACCGCCCCCGTTGGAGGAGATCACCTTCTCCGAAGAAGACATGCTAGGGAATGAGAACCCCTTTCATGACGCCCTCGTAATCCAGGTTGCCGTAGAAGACTTTACCGTTGATCGAATCCTGATCGATAACGGTAGTTCCGTAAACATCATCTTCAAGAAGACGTTTGACGGGTTGGGAGTCGGCGCAGGAAGGGTCCGAAAGCCGGATGGTCCCCTCTTTGGCTTCTCCGGAGAGAAGCAAGAGGTGGAGGGAGGAGTAGATCTCCTTGTAACACTCGGGGGCACCCCTCTCCAGTGTCGTTTCGTCATCGTGGACGCCCCGAGCTGCTACAAGGCCATCTTTGGGAGGCCACTTCTCAACACCTTCAAGGCCGTCCCATCCTCGTACCATCAGTGCCTCAAGTATTGCCAAGGGGACGTCCAGGTGAGGATCAGGAGCGATCCAAGAGCCGCCCGTGAGTGCTACCTCAGCTCGGTTAGCACCATCAGCTGGATGGCTGACGCGGAGGAGTTCGAGAGGGTTACTGGAGGCACGGCCCGGCTGGAGGCGTCCGAGGAAGTGGAGGAGATCGAGGTACTCTCCGCAGCGGGAGTATCGGGGCTGCTGAAGATCGGTGGATCGCTGAAGGTCACCGAGAAGGTGGAGATGGCAACGTGCCTGCAAGATAACGTTGACGTCTTCGCCTGGAGTGCTGCTGAGATGCCCGGGATCGACCCAGAGGTTGCCTGCCACCACCTCAACCTAGACCCCGCGGTGAAGCTCGTCCGCCAGAAGAAGAGGTCCACCGCCACCGTGTTGGCCGGACCTATCCGTGAAGAGGTGAAGAAGTTGCTGGACGCAGGTTTTTTGTCGGAGATCCAGTACCCAGGCTGGGTCTCCAATGTTGTAATGGTTAAGAAGGTTGTAGGCAGCTGGAGAATGTGTGTGGACTTCTCTTTATTAAATAAAAGCTGCCCCAAGGATTGTTATCCCTTGCCTCGAATCGACGCACTGGTTGATTCAGCCGTCGGTTTCCCTGTAATGAGTTTTCTTGATGCATTTTCGGGATACCACCAGATCCGGATGTATCCCCCCGATTGCCGCGATGTTTCCTTCATCACTGGGGATGGGTGCTATAGCTATAAAATGATGCCCTTTGGGCTAAAGAATGCAGGAGCAACCTATCAGCGGATGATGGACCTTGTCTTCAAGGAGCAGAAGGGAAGGAACCTGGAGGTGTACGTGGACGACCTCTTGATTAAGAGCAAGAGCGTCCCGGAGCATATAGCAGATCTGGTGGAGACCTTCGCGACGCTGAGGAAGTTCAAGATGAGGCTCAATCCAGCGAAATGCGTGTTCGGAGCTGAAAGGGGGAAGTTTCTGGGACATCTCATCACCCAGGAGGGGTGGAGCCGAACCCTGACAAGGTTAAGGCAATCCTAGAGATGGCCTCACCGAAGACCATGAAAGAAGTTCAGAGGCTGACAGGAAGGTTGGCAGGTCTCAGCCGCTTTCTATCCAAGTCCGGGGAGAAGTGCTCTTCATTCTTCAAGACACTCCGCAAAACTGAAAATTTCGCATGGTCCGACGAATGCGAAAAGGCGATCGGAAGGCTGAAGGAGCAGTTGACTCAGACACCTCTCCTTCAGAGCCCGAAAGAAGGTGAAGACCTGCTCCTTTATTTGGGAGTAGGGGTGGAAGCGGTAAGTTCCGTGTTGGTCCGGGAAGAAGGAAAGAAGCAGCTCCCAATCTACTATGTCAGCCAGGTGCTCAGGAAGGCGGAGTTGAAATATCCAATCTTGGAGAAGCTCACCTTCGCCTTGGTGGTGTCGGCACGGAAGCTGCGGCCTTATTTTCAATCTCACTCCATCCGGGTCATAACTGATCATCCTCTCCGAAATATCCTGGAAGGGGTGGAGCATTCGGGAAGGCTGGCGAAATGGTCGGTAGAACTCAGTGAGTTCGACATTTCCTTCTCGCCCCGGGTGGCGATCAAAGCACAGGCGGTAGCTGATTTCTTGGCCGACTTCTCGGTGGAAGCGGAACCAGGAGAGGAGGCTTCTACTCCCATCCCTTGGAAGATGTTCGTGGACGGAGCCTCTGGCAGGAGCTCTGTGGGGGTAGGCATCGTTCTTGTCAGCCCGCAGGGAACTAGGATCGAGCAAGCAGTCGAGATCCTCTTCCCCGTAAGGAACAATCAGGCCGAGTACGAGGCCATCATAGCAGGCCTGCGACTCGCAAAGGAGCTGGGCATTCAAGACGTCATGGCTTTCACCGATTCAATGGTGGTCGCGTCTCAGATTCGGGGAGAGTTCGAAGTACGCGACATCATTCTGCAAAAGTACCTCGTAAAGGTGAAAGGATTGATCGGAGGCTTTCAATCCTTCTTCGTCGAGCACGTACCGAGAGAGGAGAACTCGGCGGCGGATCGTCTTGCCAAGTACGGGCCAAGAGCAGGAGGGACTATCACGGAGTTGTTTCGACCATCCATTGAGGAAGGAGAGATGATGGAGATCGATCATCGTCCCTCGTGGATGGATCCGTTCATTTCCTTTCTAAGTTCTGGGCAACTTCCGGTGGAAGAAGGGGATCAAAGGAGGTTTCGGTACAAGACGGTCTACTACTTATTACAAGATGGGGAGTTATATCGTAAGACCATCTCAGGCCCTCTGGCTAGATGTGTCTCTGAAGAAAAAGTACCTCGAGTGTTGGAGGAGATCCACTCGGGAGAGTGCAGAAGCCATTCTGGGACTCGCACTTTGGAGCAAAGGATCCTGAGACATGGCTACTTCTGGCCCACTATTCGCAAAGATGCGGAGGCCTTCTCGAAAAAGTGCCAGAAGTGCCAACTGTTCGCCCCCCTTCATCTGCAGCCAGCCCAGCATCTTCGTTCGATCACCGCCCCATGGCCGTTCGCTATCTGGGGAATGGATTTGATAGGTCCCTTTCCTCCAGCTAGCGGCCAGAGGAAGTTCGTCCTCGTCATGATCGACTACTTCTCTAAGTGGATTGAGGCCAAGGCTTTGGCCAAAACCACCTCTCAAGTCGTGAAGAACTTCATTTGGGGAGAAATCGCCTGCAGATTCGGGATTCCCCTCGCCATCGTCACTGACAACGGTCCGCAGTTCGCCAGTTTAGAGCTGGAGGATTTTTGCAGACAGCTCGGAACTGATCTCAGGTTCGCGTCAGTACATCATCCCAGGAGCAATGGACAAGTGGAGGCCGCCAACAAGTTAATTATCTGTAACACCCCCATCCGTTAAGAAGTATATAGCAGAAGGTCCGACCGGGGCCCCACGCCATATACTACAAAACAAACGGGAACGTCACTATTGAATATACAACGACACTATACCACGAAGCCTAACTCAGAGCATTCTATGCGGAAGTAAAAGAGAGAGAGACAGAATTATAAACCACAAGACCCGAACTCGGGTATGTCCACTTCTATTAACTTGGAATAAAATGTTTTACAACACAAAAGAGGCATGACGGCCTTACAGTTTACCAACATCGGCGCGCAGGCCGGCCATGTAACATCCCGACTTTTATTGGGCCACTAGACCCTAGTGAGCCCAATAAAAGTAGGCCCGAGCCGTAGAAAACGACCGTTTCGAGTGTCGTAACGCGCCACTACCTCATTATCATGAATAGTGACCATACCAACCCCGAGTTGACTTCCGCCAGTTCCGTTAGACTCGTATGGACAATACGAGCGCAACGGAATTCGTTGCACTTCGATCCGAGGTCATTTGGAGAAAATGACCATTTTAGGTGTCGTAGCGCGCCACCACCCCATTATTGTGAATAATGGCCGTGCAAACCCCGAATTGACTTCCGTTAGTTCCGTTAGACTCGTATGGACAATACGAGCGCAACGGAATTCGTTGCACTTCGATCCGAGGTCATTTGGAGAAAATGACCATTTTAGGTATCGTAGCGCGCCACCACCCCATTATTGTGAATAATGGCCGTACAAACCCCGAATTGACTTCCATCAGTTCCGTTAGACTCGTATGGACAATACGAGCGCAACGGAATTTGTTGCACTTCGATCCGAGGTCATTTGGAGAAAATGACCATTTTAGGTATCGTAGCGCGCCACCACCCCATTATTGTGAATAATGGCCGTACAAACCCCGAATTGACTTCCGTCAGTTCCGTTAGACTCGTATGGACAATACGAGCGCAACGGAATTCGTTGCACTTCGATCCGAGGTCATTTGGAGAAAATGACCATTTTAGGTATCGTAGCGCGCCACCCCCCCATTATTGTGAATAATGGCCGTACAAACCCCGAATTGACTTCTGTCAGTTCCGTTAGGATCGTATGACCAATACAAGCACAACGGAACTCGTTGCGTCTCGATACGAGGTCGTATGGCGAGTATACCATTTAGGGGACTATGCAGATCACCTCAGCACAACGAACGAAATATAAAGCACACGAACCCGGCATCGGCCCCGGCAACTCTTATCGTGCCCCGGGAGCCAAGGAGGACCCCGCCCTAAGTTGGCCTAGTCAAACCCCCCCCCCCACCCCCCGAACTCGAATTTGCTAAAGAAAAGGGGGGAGAGAGAACCCCCCCCCCCCCCCAAGGGGGGGGGGGGCTGCCCCTATTAGGGCAAGGGGCAAGAGAGAGAAAGGAAGGGGGGGGGGGGGGGGCTGCCCCTATTAGGGCAAGGGGCAAGAGAGAGAAAGGAAGGGGGGGGGGGAGAAAATATCTCCCCCCACTCACCCTCCCTTCATACACATGGAAGGAAGGGAGAGGGGGGAGAGAGCTCCCCTCCTTCCTATAAAAGGAGGGGCAGCCCCTCTCTAATTCCCCCCACACCACCTCCCTCTCTCTCTCAGCTCTCCTCTGCCGGCAGCCCCCCCAGCCAGCCACCCCCTCCTCCTCCTTGTCGGAGCAAGCCAGCCCCAAAGCCGCCGCCACCACCTCCTCCCTCATGGCCGGCCGCCCCTCCACCCGAGCCCCTAACCAGGTAGAACCACCTCCCCTCCTCCTTCCCACCTCCCGGAGGAAGACCCCCCCCCCCCCCCCCTCCCTCTGTCGCCGGAGCGCCGCCGGCCGCCGCCCCGAACCTTGCGAGGTTCGGGGAGGAGGTCGGCCGAGGAAGCCCTCTCCCCCAGCGCCGGCGGTGGCGCTGGGGGCGGGGGGGGGGGGGGGGGGGGGGTGGGAGGGGGTCCCCCTCGAGGACCTCGACGCCGGCACAGGGGAGGCGGCCGGGCCGCCGGCGGGCACGGCCAACGGCGCCCGTGGCCTCCCCCTCCTCCCCGCACTTCCTGTAGGAGGATAACCCCCTCCCCCGGCGGCGGCCGGCGGCTCCAGGCTGCCGGGCCACCGCCGGAGGGTTGCCCCCTCCCCGGCCCCCCGACCAGGGGCGGCAGGGAGGGCTGCGCACGAGGAGGCAGCGGCGTAGCAAACCGGTATGGCTCGTGACGGCTGCGCCGCGCCTCCCCGTCCCCTCTGCCCCCCCCCCCCCCTTTCCGGTGGGGTCCGGCGGCGCCAGGCCGCCGGGCCACCACCGGAGTAGGCGCCGACCCCCGACGCTCCGACCGGGGGCGGCACCAGTGGCCCCTCGGCGGGGGCAGCGACGCAGCGGGCCTGCATGGCCCATGCAGGCCACGCCACCGCCTCTCGCCCTCTGTATCACCTCCCCCGGTGGTGGCCGGCGGCGCCAGGCCGCCGGACCACCCCCGGAGGAGTCGCCGGCCCCCGGCGCACCGACCGGGGGCGGCGCCGGCCCCAGCCGGCCGCTGCCCGGCGGCGGCAGCGGCTGCCACCCGGGAGAGCTCGGGGGCCGCACGATCTCCCCCAGGAGATCAAGCGGCCCCCGAAACCTGGTTTCCCGCCCCCGCCTCCATTTGTGCGCCCCCCGCAGCGGATCTGCCACAGATCCGCTGTGGGGGCCGCGGGAGGGCGCAGGGTGCAAAACCCTTGCGCCTCTTCCCTGCCTCTAACCGCACCCCACCCCCTTTTTTTCCCTTCCCCATTTTTCTGAGGAAAAATGGGGCCTCTTCAAAAGAAATTTCCTAAATGAAAATTGTGCCCCACTCTTAGGGGCATCTCCTGTATTTTTTGGGGATTTTTGGGAGTAGTTTTACTATTTTTAAAACTCATTATAAAGTTTATTTTAGGAAATAAAATGCCCAAATGAGTTTCTAAAATTCCCCAAAAATTAGGGGCTCTAAGTATAGGTATTTTGTAAATACTATCAAAGTTGGGAGGTGTGACCTTTTGATTTGATCCCTTAAATGCTTTTACAAGCAAAAATAGACGCCCGGAAAAGAGCGAAATTCATCGAAGTGAATCGGCGCCCCCTCGACGCATATTTTAAATGCTTATCAAAATTATGCGTATCAATCTAAAGAATCGACTAAGCTCGGAAAAGCAACGCAAAAATCGGAATGACATCGCGGCGCGGCGCCGAAATTTAACCCCGCCGCGACGATAATAAAAGAACGGAGTCGTCGATCGAAGCCTCCTCTTATGGAGTGATTGGACAACTAACCATTTCCTCTTATGCTTTTACTGCTTTCCGTACTTTCCATTAAATCTAGTCTCGCACTAGTCCCCCGTATTTACTTCTGTACTTTTCTTTAAATCCAGTCTCGCACTGGTCCCCCGCACTTATTTTCTGCACTTTCAATTAAATCCAGTCTCGCACTGGTCCCCCGTATTTACTTCTGTACTTTTCTTTAAATCCAGTCTCGCACTGGTCCCCCCCGCACCTACTTCCTGTACTTCCAATTAAATCCAGTCTTGCACTGGTCCTATCATTATGGCCTCTGCTTTCAGCCTACTTTCCTGTTTATTACATGGCCTTTGCTTTCGGCCTACTTTCTGCTTATCATTATGGCCTCTGCTTTCGGCCTACATTTCTGTTTAGTGTTATGGCCCCTACTTCAGCCTAATTTACTTGCTAGTGCAGAGCTGCCGTGGCAACAAATGCGGTGCTTATCCTCCCTTCGGCGAGGCCTTAGTTGGGGAAAACCCGGAGTTGAGTCTCTCCTCCCAGGCTAGCCCCAAGCAAGGAGCCCTCATACCGCTAACCCTCCCGGTCCAAGGTCGTGCGACCGATCGAGTAGAATTGCCACGTGGCCTAAGGGTTTGTTTTATATAAAGCGGGTGAAGATTGATTGGAAGTGGCGGGTTGGTCACGCTCGCAGACCGTTCGTACCGGTGCGGGTGGGTTGACGACTCATGGCGACAGGGAGATGTGCGCAGCGGGTTATTACCCTCCGATCATGCAGTTTTGCCTCCGCTTGTCGGCCTACAAATCGGCTCGCCGGATGTCGCTCACATCCAGTTGGTACACCAAGTTGTACAGGAGGGCCTGAATGATACGGTACGACTACATTCAGAAGTGGCAAGACTGGCCACTGTCACCGACGGCCACATCGGTGAGGCCCGCGGGGTTAGCTCCCCTGCTTGAACGAAAGCGGTCTAAACTGTGTCGACACAGGGTCTTTTGTGTGCGTACGGGTTTGAATACCTGGGTGTGTGTCTGCGCGATATAGTGTTGTGTGGTTGTTATACGGCGCAAATACGGGCCTTAGGGCAAGCGACCCTATCTATATATATATACGTATATATATACATATTCACCTGCTACTAACCCTCTTCCTTGCTTTGGCTATTTCTTTTCTGTCCTTTAGCCGTCCCCCCCGGATAAGGATCCGGGGAGGGGAGGTATTGTTCTACTTAGCTCTGTGACTAACGGTTACTTCTTATAACCAATCACAGGAGACGGGACAGCGCAAAGCCCCCACCCCGCAGGATGAGATACGTGCCTTAGAGATGTCCCGATCAGACACCCCAGCCTCTCCTCCTATCTTCAGAGACGTGAGTGCGAGAGAATAAAGACTAGCCTAGGGCTCCTTGTTGTTTTGGACTATGTAGCCTTCGGGCAATATTTTGTAAATCGATAGGCTCTGGCCATATTTAAATGTGTAATATAAGCAGTATGCTTGTTTTCTTTATATCATCTGCTTCCGCTGTGCGATCTGATGTGATGTAATGATTCTTGTGCCTGGCAAAGAGACTGCTCAGCGCTAAAAAGGTGGGACGTCGCCACCCGGAAAGCGCTGGGTAGTCCTCTTTGGGCAGTAAGATCCCCCCCTCCCTGAACCCGGTTCAGTCTGAGGAGGGGGGGGGGGGGGTCTTACAAATGGATCAGAGCTACCACGATCCGACCACATGGGGCAGTCTTTCGATCCTCCCTTCCCCGGTTCCGTTTCTTGGTTCGGGACGAACCACGCAGCGGAAGCCTGGTGGACCCTTTAGGTTTAAGGTTAAGGACTCGAGACTGCACGATAGTACACCCACACGCTTTCCGCTTCCTTTTCTTTCAGTCCTGCAAAATTCCCTTATTTTTGCAAGTTCTGACACCCGTTTGTTACTTCTCCAGATACCGGAGTCAAGTAACGGAAGGTCCTCCTCTCGAGACCAGTACCACCCTACCACTCCACCACCAGCTCAGACCGCTCCGGCCACAGTTCCGTTCGGAGAGACAGAGCTCGGGCAGACCCTGGTAGCCCTGTTGGCCGCCTTCCAGACGGCCACCTTACGGCCACCCCAGCAGGCCACCGTACCCACCGATCTGCTGACGACATTCCGAGGGCTAAGGCCCCCCACCTTTCGGGGTACAGAGTCAGCCATCCAGGCCGAGGAGTGGGTGGAGAGGGTAGAGGAGCTTCTTGTAGGGATGATGTGCCCAGCAGTAGCCGCAGTGTCCCTAGTGGTGACCACGTTGGAGGGCTATGCCCGGGACTGGTGGAGGGCAGCTAGCCGCTCCACTTTTAGAGGGCGACCCCTCAGCACCATTCTCTGGGGGGAGTTCTCAGAGGCCTTCTTAGAGCATTTCATTTCGGATGCAGACCGGATGGCACTCCAGGAGCGGTTCCTACAGATCAGGCAGGGAGATAGGACGGTTCCAGACTACCAGAGAGAGTTTATCCACCTGGCCCGCTTCGCCGGGACCTTAGCAGGTACGGATAAGGACAGGGCGGCCAGATTTTACCGGGGATTACGAGACGACCTCCGTCAGGCCCTGATCATGATTTCCCAGGCATCCTTCCACACGATCGCCTCACATGCCACCGCTCTAGAGATGGACCAGCGGATGGTAGCCCAGCAGCGGAGGGGACACGTAGGTGTTCCCCAGACTCAGGGCCGAGAGAGAGGGGTAGGTCCTCGCATGCAGGGCCGAGACGGGAGACAGCGTCAGCGTCACCAGCCATATAGGCAGGCACCCCAACCCCGACCAGCACCCCAGCCCCGACCAGCACCCCCAGCCCCAGCACCTCAGGTCGTCCCAGCCGCGCGACGAGATGTTCCCTTCGCAGGGAACTGCTACCTATGCCAGCAGCCTGGGCATATACGAGCCTTCTGCCCACAGGCTACCGGGAGACCCGGTTTAGGAGCAGTACAGAGAGCGACAGAGAGAGGACGAGGTGGACGCAGAGGACGTCCCACAGGCAGGAGGGAGCCGGCTAGGCAGTGCAGAGCAGCACCGCTCGAGTCATACGCGTTGGATCTCCAGCACGGTCCTGCTCCTGACGTAGTGATAGGTATCTACTTCCGATAGTACGATATCCTAGGAGATGTTATAACTTTATATATTGGGACTTTTGTATATGTCATCCCTACTCCTGTATATTTGTGAAAAGCTTATGATTATGATATATATATATGTTATCAGGTTTACTTTTGGTAGAAGGTCATCCCGCTAAAACACTGTTCGATACCGGCGCCACACATTCTTTCGTTGCACAAAACTTCATCGCCGACAAGGAGAACACGGTGCGATCATCCGGGATGTCAATCCGAATACGACTCCCGGATGGATCAGATATGACTTCCACCGAAAAGTGTTCCTTCCAGGCAATGCTAGGAGGCTTAGAATTCGAAGTCAACGCAACCGTTTTGGCAATAACCGGATTCGACATCATTCTGGGGATGGATTGGTTGGCCGAGCACAGCGCCCAAATCAATTGTTCAACTCGAGAAATCCGCCTCAAGAATCCAAATGGACAATTTATCACGCTAGCAGGTATACCCTCTGTCACCCGCATTATCTTAACATCTGCACGAACCGTCAAGGCAGTTCGGCGAAAGGACGAGGTATACCTAATCTACTTTGAGATGGAAGACACGACACAAGTACTCACTAAGGTGCCTATAATCAGGGACTTCCCAGATATCTTCCCAGAGTCCCTTCCCGGATTGCCCCCGCAACGGGAAGTGGACTTCCAAATCGAACTTACTCAAGGAGCCCGACCAGTGTCCCGAGCACCGTACCGGATGGCCCCGAGGGAACTGGCCGAGCTCAAGATTCAACTACAAGAGTTAGTCGACGCAGGATTCGTACGTCCTAGTACTTCACCCTGGGGAGCCCCAGTACTGTTTGTTAAGAAGAAGGACGGATCTCTGCGTCTCTGCATCGACTACAGAGGTTTGAATAAACTCACTGTCCGGAATACCTATCCCCTACCCCGGATAGATGAACTGTTCGATCAACTGCAAGGCGCGTCCGTCTTTTCCAAGATGGACTTAAGGTCCGGCTACTATCAACTTAGAGTGCGAGAAGAGGACATTCCCAAGACCGCCTTCAGCTCTCGCTACGGACTATACGAGTTCATGGTAATGCCATTTGGGTTAACCAATGCCCCGTCCGCCTTCATGGCTTTGATGAATACTGTATTCAAACCCTTCCTGGACCATTTTGTAATAGTCTTCATAGATGATATTCTCATCTACTCAAAGAACAAAACCGATCACTCCAGGCACCTCCAAATGGTACTACTTAAGCTAAGAGAGCACTCGCTCTTCGCCAAGTTTAGCAAATGTGAGTTCTGGATGGAAGAAGTCGGTTTTCTGGGACACACCGTTAACAAGAACGGAGTAGCGGTGGATCAAGCCAAGGTGCAAGCGGTACGAGATTGGCCGCCACTTAAGACAGCAGCAGACATCCGAAGTTTCCTTGGCCTCGCCGGCTACTACCGTAAGTTCGTCGAAGGTTTCTCCAAAATCGCCTTACCACTTACCTCTCTCACCAAGAAGGATGTGACTTTCCAATGGTCTCCCGAATGCGAGGCGGCGTTCATCGAACTGAAGAACCGGCTGATATCAGCCCCAATCCTAACCCTCCCCTCCGGTACCGAGGGATTCCAAATCTATGTTGATGCCTCTTTGAAAGGATTGGGGGCCGTGCTTATGCAACACGGCAAGGTGATTGCCTACGCCTCACGTCAGCTCAAGCCACATGAACTAAACTACGCCACCCACGATCTGGAGCTGCGGGCGGTAGTTTTCGCATTAAAAGTCTGGAGACACTACCTCTACGGGGTACGATGCGAAATCTTCTCCGATCATAAAAGCCTCAAATACGTCTTCACCCAGAAAGAGCTGAACCTCCGGCAACGCCGGTGGTTAGAATTTCTCTGTGATTATGACTTTGCCCTCCAGTACCACCCCGGCAAGGCTAATAAGGTTGCAGACGCCTTGAGTCGGCAGCCTCCGAGGACCGGGAGTTGGTTAGAAATGGTGCCAGAGGAGTTAGTCAAATCATTGGCGGAAATGGATATTATCCTCATCGCCCGCAGAAATCCGATGGAATACCAGGCCCAGCTCTACTGGATGGAAATACAGTGCGACATCCGGAATAGGATAAGAGAAGCTCAGAAGATTGACGTAGAAGCAGCCCCGATCATTCAAGCCCTGCAACATGGTGCGCAGGAGGATTACAATTTGTACGATGGCATCCTGCAGTTCAGACACCGCATATTCATCCCCGCAACAGAAGGAATTCGGGAAGAAATTCTCCGCGAAGCGCACCAGACAAGGTACTCGATACACCCGGGAGTAGTATACGGACCTGCGAAGGACCTTGTACTGGCCAGGAATGAAGAGGGATGTCACCAACTATGTTGCGCACTGCCAGACCTGTCAAATGGTCAAGGCAGAGTGTCGAAGCCCAGGAGGCTTACTACAACCCCTGCCCATACCAGAATGGAAGTTCGAGGATATTTCCATGGACTTTGTCCATGGCTTACCCCGATCTCGTGCGGGTAACGACTCCATATGGGTCGTAGTAGACCGCCTTACCAAGGTAGCCCGATTCATCCCAAACCGGCAAGGTGACGGTGTCGACATTTTAGCCCGACTATTTATTGAGCAGGTAGTCCGATTTCATGGAATACCCAAATCAATCGTCTCGGACCGCGACGGGCGCTTTACATCGAAGGAGTGGAGAAGAGTGCAAGCTTATCTAGGAACCAGATTGACATTTAGCACCGCCTTCCACCCCCAGACCGATGGGCAGACGGAAAGAACGAACCGGACGATGGAAGATCTTCTCCGATTATGCATAGTGGAACACAACGAGCCATGGGAGCAGTTACTACCTCTGATAGAGTTTTCATATAACAACAGCTTCCGGGCAAGCATCAAGATGACACCTTACGAAGCCCTCTACGGAAGACGCTGTCGGACCCCGCTATCTTGGGCACAGGATGAGGACCCCGAAGCCTTAGGGGTCACCTACATAGACGATACCACTGCCGCAATAAGGTTAATCCAGGAACGTATGCTAGAAGCGCAGAGCCGGCAAGCCAAATATTATGATGCGTGTCATCGGATGGTGGAATACAACGTGGGAGATATGGTTTTCTTGAAAATTAAGCCGATGCACGGGATATCCCGAATAAAGAAGCAGAAAAAGCTGGACCCCCGCTACTTAGGCCCATATCAAATCATCGAAAAAGTTGGCCCGGTGGCTTATAGGTTAGCTCTGCCAGCCGAGCTGGGAAACCTCCACGACGTGTTCCACGTCTCTTCGCTAAGACGTGTTCTGCGCCAACCAGAGCAGCACCTTGCCACACCACCAACATCAGTACAATCCGACCGATCTGTCCGACTTGAACCTGTGAAGATAGTGGACTCCAAGATCAAAGAGTTGCGGAACAAAACCGTCACAATAGTCAAGATCTTATGGTCAAACTGTGGACGCGAAGAGTTCACTTGGGAACCCGAGACGCTCGTACGAGAAAAATACCCGACGCTCTTCCCCCAGGTATATCCTTTAAACCCCTACTTTAGACAATTTTCGGGGATGAAAATCTCTTTATTTTTATTGGATTGTAACATCCCGACTTTTATTGGGCCACTAGACCCTAGTGAGCCCAATAAAAGTAGGCCCGAGCCGTAGAAAACGACAGTTTCGAGTGCCGTAACGCGCCACTACCTCATTATCATGAATAGTGACCATACCAACCCCGAGTTGACTTCCGTCAGTTCCGTTAGACTCGTATGGACAATACGAGCGCAACAGAATTCGTTGCACTTCGATCCGAGGTCATTTGGAGAAAATGACCATTTTAGGTGTCGTAGCGCGCCACCACCCCATTATTGTTAAAAATGGCCGTGCAAACCCCGAATTGACTTCCGTCAGTTTCGTTAGACTCGTATGGACAATACGAGCGCAACGGAATTCGTTGCACTTCGATCCGAGGTCATTTGGAGAAAATGACCATTTTAGGTATCGTAGCGCGCCACCACCCCATTATTGTGAATAATGGCCGTACAAACCCCGAATTGACTTCCGTCAGTTCCGTTAGACTCGTATGGACAATACGAGCGCAACGGAATTTGTTGCACTTCGATCCGAGGTCATTTGGAGAAAATGACCATTTTAGGTATCGTAGCGCGCCACCACCCCATTATTGTGAATAATGGCCGTACAAACCCCGAATTGACTTCCGTCAGTTCCGTTAGACTCGTATGGACAATACGAGCGCAACGGAATTCGTTGCACTTCGATCCGAGGTCATTTGGAGAAAATGACCATTTTAGGTATCGTAGCGCGCCCCCCCCCCCCCCCCCCCCCCCCCCCATTATTGTGAATAATGGCCGTACAAACCCCGAATTGACTTCTGTCAGTTCCGTTAGGATCGTATGACCAATACAAGCACAACGGAACTCGTTGCGTCTCGATACGAGGTCGTATGGCGAGTATACCATTTAGGGGACTATGCAGATCACCTCAGCACAACGAACGAAATATAAAGCACACGAACCCGGCATCGGCCCCGGCAACTCTTATCGTGCCCCGGGAGCCAAGGAGGACCCCGCCCTAAGTTGGCCTAGTCAAACCCCCCCCCCCCCCCAGAACTCGAATTTGCTAAAGAAAAGGGGGGAGAGAGAACCCCCCCCCCCCCCCCCCCCAAGGGGGGGGGGGGGGGGGGCTGCCCCTATTAGGGCAAGGGGCAAGAGAGAGAAAGGAAGGGGGGGGGGGGGGGGGAGAAAATATCTCCCCCCACTCACCCTCCCTTCATACACGTGGAAGGAAGGGAGAGGGGGGAGAGAGCTCCCCTCCTTCCTATAAAAGGAGGGGCAGCCCCTCTCCAATTCCCCCCACACCACCTCCCTCTCTCTCTCTCAGCTCTCCTCTGCCGGCAGCCCCCCCAGCCAGCCACCCCCTCCTCCTCCTTGCCGGAGCAAGCCAGCCCCAAAGCCGCCGCCACCACCTCCTCCCTCATGGCCGGCCGCCCCTCCACCCGAGCCCCTCACCAGGTAGAACCACCTCCCCTCCTCCTTCCCACCTCCCGGAGGAAGACCCCCCCCCCCCCCCTCCCTCTGTCGCCGGAGCGCCGCCGACCGCCGCCCCGAACCTTGCGAGTTTCGGGGAGGAGGCCGGCCGAGGAAGCCCTCTCCCCCAGCGCCGGCGGTGGCGCTGGGGTGGGGGGGGGGGGGGGGAGGGGGTCCCCATCGAGGACCTCGGCGCCGGCACAAGGGAGGCGGCCGGGCCGCCGGCGGGCATGGCCAACGGCGCCCGTGGCCTCCCCCTCCTCCCCGCACTTCCTGTAGGAGGATAACCCCCTCCCCCGGCGGCGGCCGGCGGCTCCAGGCTGCCGGGCCACCGCTGAAGGTTGCCCCCTCCCCGGCGCCCCGACCAGGGGCGGCAGGGAGGGCTGCGCACGAGGAGGCAGCGGCGCAGCAAGCCGACATGGCTCGTGACGGCTGCGCCGCGCCTCCCCGTCCCCTCTGCCCCCCCCCCCCCCTTTCCGGTGGGGTCCGGCGGCGCCAGGCCACCGGGCCACCACCGAAGTAGGCGCCGACTCCCGGCGCTCCGACCAGGGGCGGCACCAGTGGCCCCTCGGCGGGGGCAGCGGCGCAGCGGGCCTACATGGCCCATGCAGGCCTCGCCACCGCCTCCCGCCCTCTGTATCACCTCCCCCGGTGGTGGCCGGCGGCGCCAGGCCGCCGGACCACCCCCGGAGGAGTCGCCGGCCCCCGGCGCACCGACCGGGGGCGCCGCCGGCCCCAGCCGGCCGCTGCCCGGCGGCGGCAGCGGCTGCCACCCGGGAGAGCTCGGGGGCCGCACGATCTCCCCCAGAAGATCAAGCGGCCCCCGAAACCCGGTTTCCCGCCCCCGCCTCCATTTGTGCGCCCCCCGCAGCGGATCTGCCACAGATCCGCTGTGGGGGCCGCGGGAGGGCGCAGGGTGCAAAACCCCTGCGCCTCTTCCCTGCCTCTAACCGCACCCCACCCCCTTTTTTTCCCTTCCCCATTTTTCTGAGGAAAAATGGGGCCTCTTCAAAAGAAATTTCCTAAATGAAAATTGTGCCCCACTCTTAGGGGCATCTCCTGTATTTTTTTGGGATTTTTGGGAGGAGTTTTACTATTTTTAAAACCCATTATAAAGTTTATTTTAGGAAATAAAATGCCCAAATGAGTTTCTAAAATTCCCCAAAAATTAGGGGTTCTAAGTATACGTATTTTGTAAATACTATCAAAGTTGGGAGGTGTGACCTTTTGATTTGATCCCTTAAATGCTTTTACAAGCAAAAATAGACGCCCGGAAAAGAGCGAAATTCATCGAAGTGAATCGGCGCCCCCTCGACGCATATTTTAAATGCTTATCAAAATTATGTGTATCAATCTAAAGAATCGACTAAGCTCGGAAAAGCAACGCAAAAATCGGAACGACATCGCGGCGCGGCGCCGAAATTTAACCCCGATGCGTTCGATAATAAAAGAACGGAGTCGTCGATCGAAGCCTCCTCTTATGGAGTGATTGGACTACTAACCATTTCCTCTTATGCTTTTACTGCTTTCCGTACTTTCCATTAAATCCAGTCTCGCACTGGTCCCCCGTATTTACTTCTGTACTTTTCTTTAAATCCAGTCTCGCACTGGTCCCCCCGCACTTATTTTCTGCACTTTCAATTAAATCCAGTCTCGCACTGGTCCCCCGTATTTACTTCTGTACTTTTCTTTAAATCCAGTCTCGCACTGGTCCCCCTCGCACCTACTTCCTGTACTTCCAATTAAATCCAGTCTTGCACTGGTCCTATCATTATGGCCTCTGCTTTCGGCCTACTTTCCTGTTTATTACATGGCCTTTGCTTTCGGCCTACTTTCTGCTTATCATTATGGCCTCTGCTTTCGGCCTACATTTCTGTTTAGTGTTATGGCCCCTGCTTCGGCCTAATTTACTTGCTAGTGCAGAGCTGCCGTGGCAACAAATGCGGTGCTTATCCTCCCTTCGGCGAGGCCTTAGTTGGGGAAAACCCGGAGTTGAGTCTCTCCTCCCAGGCTAGCCCCAAGCAAGGAGCCCTCATACCGCTAACCCTCCCGGTCCAAGGTCGTGCGACCGGTCGAGTAGAATTGCCACGTGGCCTAAGGGTTTGTTTTATATAAAGCGGGTGAAGATTGATTGGAAGTGGCGGGTTGGTCACGCTCGCAGACCGTTCGTACCGGTGCGGGTGGGTTGACGACTCATGGCGACAGGGAGATGTGCGCAGCGGGTTATCACCCTCCGAACATGCAGTTTTGCCTCCGCTGGTCGGCCTACAAATCGGCTCGCCGGATGTCGCTCACATCCAGTTGGTACACCAAGTTGTACAGGAGGGCCTGAATGATACGGTACGACTACATTCAGAAGTGGCAAGACTGGTCACTGTCACCGACGACCACATCGGTGAGGCCCGCGGGGTTAGCTCCCATGCTTGAACGAAAGCGGTCTAAACTGTGTCGACACAGAGTCTTTTGTGTGCATACGGGTTTGAATACCTGGGTGTGTGTCTGCGCGATATAGTGTTGTGTGGTTGCTATACGGCGCAAATACGGGCCTTAGGGCAAGCGGCCCTATCTATTGATATATACATATATATATACATATTCACCTGCTACTAACCCTCTTCCTTGCTTCGGCTATTTCTTTTTTGTCCTTTAGCCGTCCCCCCGCCCCCCCCCCCGGATAAGGATCCGGGGAGGGGAGGTATTGTTCTACTTAGCTCTGTGACTAACGGTTACTTCTTATAACCAATCACAGGAAACGGGACAGCGCGAAGCCCCCACCCCGCAGGATGAGATACGTGCCTTAGAGATGGCCCGATCGGACACCCCAGCCTCTCCTCCTATCTTCAGAGACGTGAGTGCGAGAGAATAAAGACTAGCCTAGGGCTCCTTGTTGTTTTGGACTATGTAGCCTTCGGGCAATATTTTGTAAAACGATAGGCTCCGGCCATATTTAAATGTGTAATATAAGCAGTATGCTAATTTTCTTTATATCATCTGCTTCCTCTGTGCGATCTGATGTGATGTAATGATTCTTGTGCCTGACAAAGAGACCGCTCAGCGCTAAAAAGGTGGGACGTCGCCACCCGGAAAGCGCTGGGTAGTCCTCTTTGGGCAGTAAGATCCCCCCCTCCCTGAACCCGGTTCAGTCTGGGGAGGGGGGGGGGGGGGGGGGTCTTACAGGTCATACATGAAAAACAGAAGGAACATCAAAGGCCTTCAAGGGCTGCAGCAGCGCAGGGGCTTCAGCCCGCCAAGTTCCCGCTCGGACCAGCACCTGTACAACAAGCCCACCAACAACGGTGGCAAAACAGGGCAACGGTCAGCTAAAGCTGACCAATTTATAACGGCCCCACCCCTTCGAGGGGGTGGCAGTGCTAACCGTCCCTGCAAAACAGTCTCAACAGCATATACGTATCTAAGAGTGCGACTAGACGAGCCCACAACATTTCATACATATGCAACAACACAAACGTGGGAATGACCTCCACGTCTCGTGCACTCAGGCACTCTTTGGTGTACTACGCCTTCCACCACCATCCACTCTTGATGGTTTTGCCCTTCGAGGCTAAAGTCGGCGGCCCGAATACCAGGGCTCCCCCGTGCTTTAATTGTGAACTTACGCAGTCCGAAGACTCTTCCCCATCGCCTCCCGACATGCTATTCGAGCCTTACTAATCAGGTGCTGCAATGGTTCGGGTGCAGGTACGCCAAATGCCCGTTGTTCACACACTCGTTGTACGACACGAAATGCGGGTATGGCGTCCCCTCAGCCCAGGTATTCTCAATTAGCTGGCTCCACGGGCCGGTAAGTCATCCACCAGGTCACCCTTACGGGTCGGGCATGCCGACCACAGGTCCCCTCAACAGGTGGGCACAACAAACATCACCAGACCCATGTCTGGGAGTTGTCGCCTGGGCGACAGTCACTGTCGCCTAGCGACAGTGGACAACATTCCACTTTTAGTTTCCAGCTGTGGGTGCTTCCCGGGGCACACCCCCAGACGTTGCTGCGCATGCAGTAGCACTTCCACTGCCTCAGAACACCAAACAGTCACCAGAACCAATTCCGGGAGCTGTCGCCGGGGCGACAGGGCGACAGTGAGCAGAACTCATTTTCTGCATCCAACTTCGGGTGCTTCCCGGTGCACACCCCCAGGCGTTGCTGCGCATGCAGTAGCACTCTCTAGTCCTACGAAGCAGGATAACAACACGGGGTTTTCCCGGAGCACGCACAATACCACAAGGCATCACCAATCCGGACGAACCATCTCGGATGGGCTTCACACGGCGCGCCTACGTCCGTATTACGCACGGACTCCATATGTATGCAAGCTTTGACGGGGATAGCACAAATCGACCCGTCGGAGGCCACGACCTCTCCCTTTTGGGTAGGTGCCTCAACGATGCATGGGAAAGGACTAGAACATGTCCAAAAGGGGTTAGAAGAGTTCGTTACCCTTAAACGCCGCTTTGAACCCATGGCTCGACTTTTGGCACGGATGGAAAGGAGCGCCTTGCCCTCCTCTACGCGTAGCCACCAACAATGAAGGGATTGGATGAGTGTAGCTCCTCCAAACCCAAGCTCCAAGCTAGGGTTCACTATTCCTTCTTCTTCTCCAAGCTCTCCCTCTCTCTCTCTCTTTCTCTCTCCTCCTTAAACACTTAAGGAAATAATGAGAAAGAAGGGGGATTTTGGCCTTCTATGCTGCCACTGAGCCCCCCAAGCCAAAACCAGCCCCCAAAGTCAAAGTGCAATCAATGCCCTTGATTTCGGCCACAAAGTCCAACTTTGAGCTGTCGCCGAGCGACAGCCACTGTCGCCTGGGAGACAGCGTTAAGAACCGACTTTGACCAGTCAGCCACACTGCTGCATGACCCCAGTCACCTTGTCGCCAGCGTTAGCCGCCACCCGACAACGCTATCGTCGGGCGACAGCCACTGTCGCCTGGGCGACAACGCTAAGAACTGTAGAATTTACCTGCCTGAAATGGGGTCTTACAACCCTCCCCTCCTTATATAAATTTCATCCCGAAATTTGCAAAAGAAACAGGCATATATACAATATCCAAAAAGTCTTTACATACAGGGGGGAAAGAAGAGATAAGCGTCACCGAAACAGCTCGGGGAACTCCTCCAACATGGTCTGCTCACGCTCCCATGAGAGCTCCTCGCGACCGCAGTTGTCCCAACGGACCTTTACCATGCGGATCGCCCTGTTCCGCAGCTGACGCACCTCAGCATCCTCGATGCTAACGGGCCTGACTGCCGTCGTAAGCCCGCTATCCACGGGCACCTGATCCGCCGCTACCACCTGCGTAGGCTCTTGCACTGCCTTCCGCAACACGGAGATGTGGAATACATCGTGTAGCCCGCTCAGTTCCGCCGATAGTGCAAGCCTATAAGCCGCCTCACCGACGCGCTCGATGATCTCAAACGGTCCAAGGTATCTCGGACTCAGCTTTTTCAAGCGTCGAATCCTGGATACACCCTTGAACGGCCTGATCTTCAAGTAAACCCAATTGCCAACGGCGAACTGGACGTCGTGGTGCTTCGCATTATAGTACTTCGCCTGCCTATCCTGCGCAACCAAAAGCCTCTCCCGGATCAACCGTACCGTCGAAGTCGCCTCTTCGACGTCTTTCCTCTTGAAGAGCTTCGTCTCGCCCGTTTCCGCCCAAGCTAAGAGAGTGCGGCACTTCCTGCCATAGAGGGCCTCGAAAGGCGCCATCTGAATACTCGCCTGATAGTTGTTGTTGTACGCGAACTCAACAAGAAAGAGGTGATCTTCCCACCCCTTGCCAAAATCCAGGACGCACATCCGGAGCATGTCTTCCATCGTCCTGTTGGTACGCTCAGTTTGACCATCCGTCTGAGGATGAAAGGCCGTGCTAAACTGCAGCTTCGTACCCAAAAGACGGTTGACTAGCCTCCAGTCGCTTGAAGTAAAGCGTCCATCACGATCACTGACGATGCTACGGGGCACACCGTGTAGTCGCACTATAGTATCAACATACTACTTTGCCAATTTCTCCACCGGGTCATCCCTCCGGTTGGGGATAAAGTGCGCCACCTTCGTCAGCCAGTCTACAACTACCCAGATGGCATCGTTCCCGCGCTGCAATCTCGGCAGCCCATGCACGAAATCCATGGAAATGTCATCAAATTTCCACTACGGAACAGGCAATGACTGCAAAAAGCCACCGGGCTTATGACATTCCGCCTTCACTAGCGCACAAGTGTGGCACTTGGCCACGTAGTGAGCGATGTCCCTCTTCATACCTGGCCACCAGAAAAGGACCTTCATGTCCTTGTACATCTTCGTGCTCCCCGGATGAACTGAATACCTGGTACGATGCGCCTCGTACATCAACTCATCGCGCAGCTCACCCACCTTGGGGACGCACAAACGGTCGCCTCTCCACAGCAATCCGTCTCGAACCTGAAATTGGGCATCTGGCCCACCACCAGCATCCTCCGCGTAGCGCTTCAAACTCAGATCGAGTTCAAAAGCCTGGCGGACTCTCTCTGCGAGGTCGTACTGCACCTCAAACCAACTCAAACAGGCACCGGCATTGCACCTCTTCTCTACGCAAGAAATATCCAAGGCCTCCAGGTCACGTATCAGGTGCTCATCATGCATCTGAATCCAGCTGGCCTGCGCTGGAGCCCTGCGACTGAGTGCATCCGCAACAACATTCCCCTTCCCGAGAGTGTAGTGGATCTCGAAGGTGAAGTCCCCCAGGAACTCCATCCACCTCTGTTGCCGCATATTCAGCCCTTTCTGCGTCAGAAGGTACTTCAGGCTCTTATGGTCCGTGAAGATGTTGATCTTCAAGCCATACACATAATGTCGCCATAGCTTCAGGGCAAATATCACGGCCGCCAACTCCAAGTCGTGGACCGGATAGTTCCGCTCGTGCACCTTCAGCTGGCGAGAGCCATACGCTATAACCTTGCCATGCTGCTGCAGAACGCAGCCAAGGCCGCTTCCAGAAGCGTCGGTGTAGATCTCGTAGCCCTCCGTGCCGCAAGGCAAACATAAGATCGGAGCCGTCGTAAGCCGCCGCTTCAACTCCTCGAAAGCCTGCGCACACGCGGGCGTCCAAATGAACTCCTACATCTTCCGTGTCAGCGTCGTAAGAGGCAGCGCGATCCGCGAGAAGTTCTCCACGAAGCGCCTGTAATAGCCGGCCAGCCCGAGAAAGCTACGGACCTCCGCTACAGTAGAAAGAACATGCCACTCCCTAATGGCCGAAACCTTCACCGGATCTACTGCCACACCCGAACCACTAACCACATGGCCCAAGAACGCCACAGAAGGAAGCCAGAACTCGCACTTCGAGAACTTGGCATACAACTGGTTCCTCCTCAGAACCTCCAAAACTACTCGCAGGTGATCACCGCGCTCCTCCTCGGACTGAGAGTAGACTAGTATGTCATCCAGGAAGACGACCACAAACCGGTCGAGGTACTCTCGGAAAGTCCGGTGCATCAAGTCCATAAACACCGAAGGCGCATTAGACAGCCCAAACGGCATCACGGTGAACTCATACTGCCCGTACCTCGTACTAAAGGCAGTCTTCGGGATATCGCACTCCCTGATCCGCACCTGATAATAGCCGGACTTCAAGTCCAGCTTCGAGTATACTGTCGAACCAACGAGCTGGTCGAACAAATCATCTATCCTCGGAAGAGGATACTTGTTCTTCTCCGTCAGCTTGTTCAGCTCCCGATAGTCGATGCAAAGCCATAGGCTACCGTCCTTCTTTTTGACAAAGAGGACCGGTGCACTCCAAGGTGAGGAACTCGGACGCACGTAGCCCTGCTCAAGCAGCTCCTGCAACTGCAGCTTCAACTCCGCCAACTCTTTCGGAGCCATACGATACGGCGAGCGGGCCACAGGCTTAGCGCCTGGCACCAACTTAATCGTGAAATCTATCTCCCGCTGCGGTGGAGCACCGGGGAGCTCGCTCGGGAACACATCGGGGAACTCTGCTACTACCGGAACATCGGCTAGGCTGGGCCTCGGCATTGAAGCCTCCACAAGAGCAAAGAATAACTCTGCTCCCTGTCGCACTGCCTTGGACACCTGGAGAGCAGACATCAGCGTCTTGCTCGATCCACGCATGCCCACAAAGACCGTCTCCCGATCGGCACCCTGCCCAAACCTCACCTCCTTGGTGGTGCAATCGATACACGCACGCTGTTCCGACAGCCAGTCCATACCGAAGATAACATCGAACTCAGCTAGGGGGAGTAACGATGCCTTCAGGTCATACTCCCGACTACCAACTAGAACCTTTACGCAGCAACTCCTCTCCACACGCATCGAATATCCATTCGGCAGTAGGACCTCCAGTCCATCTGCAGAAGCAATCGACGGCGCACCAATACGTTGGACGAAGTTCGACGATAAGAAGGAGTGCGAAGCCCCAGTATCGAAAAGCGCTCTCGTAGGGACGCCTAAAACATTTACATAGCCTACGCCGCCAACGAGTTAGCATGAACATTAAAACAGGTGTATAAAACAGTAAAGACTGTATCTTAAATTATACCTGTCACGACGTCCTTGGCTTTGATAGCCTCCTGCTGATCGAGACTAAAAGCTCTGGGCTGCGGGGGAGCCATACGGGAAGCAGTGGACTCAGCTGCCTTCCCCTTCTCAGAATAAGCTGGCCCCGCCTTCTTCTCTGGCCTTGGAAGCCCACTGCGGCAATCCCGCGAGAAATGGTCAGGCTTGTCACAAGTGAAACAAATAAGAGGGCCACATCCAGATGACGCGCCCGAAGCAGAGGGAGCTGGCCCAGATACTCGAGCCTTCTTCCAGCGACTCAACCTCCGCAACTTTGCCGCACCCGGCGCTTTGCCCTCCGGCACTGCCTCGACCACAACCGCCTTGCCCTTTTCCCTGAGCATGTCCTGCTCAAGGGCTCGGGCTGAACCAACGAGGGTCGTGAAACCCTGCGTCAACGACCCTGTCAGAAGATGCCGCAACTCAGTACGCAAACCTCCATAAAACCTGTTCACCCTTCTCTCCTCATCATCGAAAGAAGTTCCAGCATAGCGCCCGAGGCGGGTGAACTCATGCAAGTAGTCATCAACCAGTCTACCACCCTGTGTTAGGGCCAAGAACTGGTTCTCCATCGCGATCTGCTGCGACTGAGGCACATACCTTGCGAGGAAGATTCTCGAGAACTCTTCCATCGTCACATCAACCAGTCGCCTTCCCGCAAACTGGCGCCTCTCGACCTGATCCCACCACCGCCTAGCTTCCTTTTCTAGCAAGAAAGAAGCAAAGGTCACCTTCTGCGCTTCCTCCGACTGTGTCGCTGTCAGAATTCGCTTCACATGCGACAACCAGTCTTCGGCCTCAGCTGGGGATTCAACCCCGGTAAACGGAGGAGGTCGAAATCCCAGAAAATGCTTCAGCTGCTGCTCAGGAGCACGCCTCACTGGGACTTGCTCCACTCTTAGTGGCTCAGGGGCCACCTCTTGCACTGGCGGTTGGCCTTGCCTTTCAGGCTGGCCATTCAACGCAGCTAGAACGGCTTCAGTAACTAGCCGAACCAACTCAGCAGACGGAGCTGTAGGGGCCTCAGCAGACCCACTACTCTCATGCACATCACGGGGACGCGACGGTCCCGCTGCACTTCGAGTGCCCTACACAAGTGCAACACACAGTTAGGCGACAGCACAGTCGCAACTAACAACAAAAGGAACACTCAGGTATCAAAATCATGCAATTATTGTTGGTTTGTTGTTGCATTTTATTCCTAAGTGGACATTTTTGGGTTTATTTTACGTCTCAACGGTAGCGCACACACGTGCTCACCACCCCTTAAAAGAATTCGTCCACGAATTCCTTAGAAGGATACGGAACCCTAGTAGCTGATACCAATTTGTAACACCCCCATCCATTAAGAAGTATATAGCAGAAGGTCCGGTCGGGGCCCCACGCCATATACTACAAAACAAACGGGAACGTCACTATTGAATATACAACGACACTATACCACGAAGCCTAACTCAGAGCATTCTATGCGGAAGTAAAAGAGAGAGTGACAGAATTATAAACCACAAGACCCGAACTCGGGTATGTCCACTTCTATTAACTTGGAATAAAATGTTTTACAACACAAAAGAGGCACGACGACCTTACAGTTTACCAACATCGGCGCGCAGGCCGGACATACATGAAAAACAGAAGGAACATCAAAGGCCTTCAAGGGCTGCAGCAGCGCAGGGGATTCAGCCCGCCAAGTTCCCGCTCAGACCAGCACCTGTACAACAAGCCCACCAACAACGGTGGCAAAACAGGGCAACGGTCAGCTAAAGCTGACCAATTTATAACGACCCCACCCCTTCGAGGGGGTGGCAGTGCTAACCGTCCCTGCAAAACAGTCTCAACAGCATATACGTATCTAAGAGTGCGATTAGACGAGCCCACAACATTTCATACATATGCAACAACACAAACGTGGGAATGACCTCCACGTCTCGTGCACTCAGGCACTCTTCGGTGTACTACGCCTTCCACCACCATCCACTCTTGATGGTTTTGCCCTTCGAGGCTAAAGTCGGCGGCCCGAATACCAGGGCTCCCCCGTGCTTTAATTGTGAACTTACGCAGTCCGAAGACTCTTCCCCATCGCCTCCCGACATGCTATTCGAGCCTTACTAATCAGGTGCTACAATGGTTCGGGTGCAGGTACGCCAAATGCCCGTTGTTCACACACTCGTTGTACGACACGAAATGCGGGTATGGCGTCCCCTCAGCCCAGGTATTCTCAATTAGCTGGCTCCACGGGCCGCTAAGTCATCCACCAGGTCACCCTTACGGGTCGGGCATGCCGACCACAGGTCCCCTCAATAGGTGGGCACAACAAACATCACCAGACCCATGTCTGGGAGCTGTCGCCTGGGCGACAGTCACTGTCGCCTAGCGACAGTGGACAACATTCCACTTTTAGTTTCCAGCTGTGGGTGCTTCCCGGGGCACACCCCCAGGCGTTGCTGCGCATACAGTAGCACTTCCACTGCCTCAGAACACCAAACAGTCACCAGAACCAATTCCGGGAGCTGTCGTCGGGGCGACAGTCTGGCGACAGTGAGCAGAACTCATTTTCTGCATCCAACTTCGGGTGCTTCCCGGGGCACACCCCCAGGCGTTGCTGCGCATGCAGTAGCACTCTCTAGTCCTACGAAGCAGGATAACAACACGGGGTTTTCCCCGAGCACGCACAATACCACAAGGCATCACCAATCCGGACGAACCGTCTCGGATGGGCTTCACACAGCGCGCCTACGTCCGTATTACGCACGGACTCTATATGTATGCAAGCTTTGACGGGGATAGCACAAATCGACCCGTCGGAGGCCACGACCTCTCCCTTTTGGGTAGGTGCCTCAACGATGCATGGGAAAGGACTAGAACATGTCCAAAAGGGGTTAGAAGAGTTCGTTACCCTTAAACGCCGCTTTGAGCCTATGGCTCGACTTTTGACACGGATGGAAAGGAGCGCCTTGCCCTCCTCTACGCGTAGCCACCAACAATGAAGGGATTGGATGAGTGTAGCTCCTCCAAACCCAAGCTCCAAGCTAGGGTTCACTATTCCTTCTTCTTCTCCAAGCTCTCCCTCTCTCTCTCTTTCTCTCTCCTCCTTAAACACTTAAGGAAATAATGAGAAAGAAGGGGGATTTCGGCCTTCTATGCTGCCACTGAGCCCCCCAAGCCAAAACCAGCCCCCAAAGTCAAAGTGCAATCAATGCCCTTGATTTCGGCCACAAAGTCCAACTTTGAGTTGTCGCCGGGCGACAGCCACTGTCGCCTGGGCGACAGCGTTAAGAACCGACTTTGACCAGTCAGCCACACTGCTGCATGACCCCAGTCACCTTGTCGCCAGCGTTAGCCGCCACCCGACAATGCTATCGCCGGGCGACAGCCACTGTCGCCTGGGCGACAGCGCTAAGAACTGCAGAAATTTACCTGCCTGAAATGGGGTCTTACATTATCAACCTACTAAAGAAGAAAGTCGAGAACCTACGAGGTAATTGGGCGGAGCAGCTCCCCTCGGTGTTGTGGGCTTTGAGAACCACTCCTAGCTCAGCCACAGGGGAAACCCCGTTCAAACTCTCTCACGGGTCCGAAGCTCTCATCCCGGTAGAGTTCGAGGTCAGAAGTCCTAGGGTGATTGCGGCAGAAGACGGAGATGAAGAATGGCGACTAGAGAACGAGGAAGCCCAGAAGCTGTCCCTCGACTACATCGAAGAGCTTCGTGATCTAGCCTCGGCTAGGCAGGAGGAGATCAAGCGTCGCATGGCAAGACACTTCGACAAGCACGTTCGTCTCAAGCACTTCCAAGCAGGTGACCTAGTCCTGAAGAAAGTGGACGCGGCTGGGAGATCGGCGGCCGTAGGAAAGCTCAACCCTAATTGGGAGGGACCTTTCATCGTTCACGAAGCACTCGCGATAGGAGGGTATCGCCTACAGAATCAGGAAGGGGAGCTCTTGGGGAACACATGGAACGGTGATGATCTAAAGAGGTTTTATCCCTAAGCAGGGATGTATACCCTTCTCTTCTGTAAATTGATTGCTTAAAATATAAAACCCCCTGAAACAAGGGATGAGGAAGATTTTTCATGATAGCAAGCCTTAAAATAAGAAAGCAGGTGAAGTTGATCTCCTAGTCAGGTTGGGAGACTGGCCTCCGACTTGATTCTCATAAAATCTAGAACGGATGATGGGACGGTGCCTCGGTAGTGCGTTCCCCTAAGACCAAGTCTCTGCATTGACGGTCGAGATCAGCTCCCCCCTTGCATGTTGGCCGCGGTTCCCTCCGACTGCACCTCTCATCCGACTGGAGAGATTATCAGGAAGAAGTCGTGACGCCGACCTCCTAGCTCGACGATAGGATGATCGACTTAACCCATCAGGGGACCCTTGAATAAAGGTGTTGTGTACCCTCGAAGGCTGAGAGCCCGTAATAAGCAATTCGTCTCTAATTACTTCCTCCAATCGTGTGAGTTAATGTACTTAGGTGTACTTAACTCCCCGTTTAATTGTTGAGCAACAGGGAGCAGGTAAGCATCCAGCGTCGGAGTAGGATGGAGACCTTGGGATGGTGTGTTCCCTTGGAAGGTGCTCCTCTGGAACCTCCCCGACGGTCATTCCCTACTGTGTCGACCCCTTCAACGGCAGGATGGAGACCTTGGGATGGTGTGTTCCCTTGGAAGGTGCTTCTCTGGAACCTCCCCGACGGTCATTCCCTACTGTGTCGACCCCTTCAACGGCAGGATGGAGACCTTGGGATGTTGTGTTCCCTTGGAAGGTGCTCCTCTGGAACCTCCCCGACAGTCATTCCCTACTGTGTCGACCCCTTCAACGGCAGGATGGAGACCTTGGGATGTTGTGTTCCCTTGGAAGGTGCTCCTCTGGTACCTCCCCGACAGTCATTCCCTACTGTGTCGACCCCTTCAACGGCAGGATGGAGACCTTGGGATGTTGTGTTCCCTTGGAAGGTGCTCCTCGGGAACCTCCCCGACAGTCATTCCCTACTAAGTTGTCCTCTTCAATGGCACCAGCTTCGCACTAGAAGGAAGACTATCACAAGCTTGGAGTTGGAAGGTGCGAGTAGGATGCCAGCTCGCAAGGGTTAGTGCGAGTAGCCCTATGGGCGAGAAGCAAAAAATGAAAACGAGCAGGTCAAAGAAGCGAGTAAGGTAGATAGTCGGCAGGTCCGATTTCATCCTAAGTCGTCCTGACGAGGAAGGCAAGCAAACACACACAAGCGAGCCTATGAGCCTAGCGACATCACACCAGCATAAGGAAGATTCACCAAGCAAATAAATATTACTATTAAAAGGAATGCTATCTACCAAAAATATGCTCGCAGAGCCGCGAGAAGCATCAAAACTGTTAAATAACAAAAGGTTCACTTAGGCGAGGGAGCATAGTCGGCTGAATCCGACTCGTTCTCTTCCTTGGCGTCTTCCTCGTCGCTGGCGTTCAAGATATCTGACAAAAGCCCCTCCGTCGTCAAACTATCCGCCCCAGGCGCCAGCAAGCCGGCCACCGAAAGCTTCACAAAAACTAAGTCCCCGGCGGCTAGGGAAATCTCTCGTCGAAGAGACGAGAGCTCCTGCAACGTCATGAATGAGCCAGGAGTTCGGCGAGAAGGTCCGCCTTCCGAGAAGGAAAGTGCAGCCATCCTCGATTCCAGCTCGGCGTTACGAACCTGCGACGCCTCCAGCAAGACTTGGCTCGCCCGCAGGTCGCACTCGAGCTTGGAGATCGTCTCCGTCGCCACCAACTGCTCTTCCTGCACAGGCGAGAAGGACAGGTTAGAAGGTATGAAGAAAAGCCAGCGAGTTTTTAATCCAAGCTCGCGCAATGTACCAAGACCACCTCGAAGCTACGACTGGATTCGGCTTTATCCTCGGCCGCCTTGGCGCGCCTTAGAGCCTCGTCCTCCCGCTTCTCGGCCTCCGTCGTCAGCTTCCGATGAAGCGTGAGCTCCAATTCAGAACCAAGAAGATTCCGCGTTGTTTGATGAAATAACTCAGAAGCTCGCAGCATTGCTCGCGACCCCTGGTCGGCGAGAAAGCGAGGAGAAACCTCCTGCAGAACCTTCGCATCATCGCGACCATAAAGGCCGAATAAGACGCTGAAGGCATCATCATTCGGAACCTCATCCTCGCTCCACGAGGGCAGGCGAGTGCTCAAGATCACCTCGCTACGCTCCCGGCTCCAGGTAATCAGCGGCTCGTCATCCAAGCCCCTGTTCAGCGAACCCTGCCCAAAGTTGGGATGATTCTCAGGGACGCTGTCTTCCTCCTTGCGAGCCCGCTCCTCCGCCACGCGCCGGGCAACCTCCTTCCTCTTCGTTTTCTTGATCGCAGGAGGTTCGTCCTCGGCCGGCCATCCAGCTGCCCGCAGGATCTCAGCCTCGGCGCCCACCCCAGGATGGATCTCCGCGACAGGAGACCCATGCTCGCCATCTTCCTCCTTGCCTTGTTGCATTGTCGCCGGGTCGACCACGAGAGACCGAGGAGGTGGGGTCTGACCCCCCACAGGCAGAACCGTGGAGGGAAGATGCCGACAAGCTGAAGACGATCGTTAGATCAAGGAACAAAGGTAAAACTTATTAAATACCAGCGACTAAGGAAGGTTACCCTCGGCAGGCTGCACGAAGGCGAGGTGGTCCACGTCCCTTCGCCAGAACTCGATATCGAGTTTCTTGTTCTTTAATGCGAGGAAGAGTTCCTCGCGCCGGCCCAGGAGCGATGGGGTGGCGAGCGCCCCGGAAGGTCTTTGCTGAGGGCGATTTGGTATGTGCGAGAAGTCACCCGTGACGAAGATGAATCTCTTGCTCCACCGGTGGACCTTGTTCGAAGTCCCGACCACCTTACAGTGATGGCTGTCGAAGAAGATCACCCCATCCTTGGTCGCTCCCATGTAGAAGATCTTGCGGAAGACGTCCAAGTCGAAAGCGATCTTCTCGCTCTGAAGGAAGCAGAGGTAGCCGATGATGATCGCTACCCCATTCGTATTAATCTGGGCGGGGACCCAGCCATAGTACCGGAGGATCTGGCAGAACTCGGGCCAGAGAGGAAGGCGCAGGCCGACCTCGAAATGCGACAGGGAGAAGGCAAGCTTGCCCTCCGAAAAGGTGTTGATCCGCTCGTGGGGAGCGGGAAGGCCAACCCGGAAGCCTTGCGCGAGGTGTTGATGGACGAATCTCTCCAGATCGTCCGCGCGGGTGATGGGTTTCTTGAACTTATGCGCGATGAAGTTCTCGGCATAAGTTAAGCGACGGGTCTCAGCTTCCAAAGAAGGCGTCATCGTAGCGAGTAAGAAGAAGAAGACGAGAAGGAAAGACAATTGAAGAAATTCGAGAAAGCGCGCCGATTTCGGACCCCTACCCCCTATTTATAGAAATCGGCAAAAGGGAAGGGGGGGGGGGGGGGGGTCGCGACAATAATTCGTGTGAGGTGTCTACCTACTCGCTAACGTGGAAATCGCGCAAAATATCTTATACGAGGGGTGTTAACTACCTTCTCGCGTCTAAGCGACGATCTACAAAAAACGCAAAAAAGCCCTGCAGAAGACAGGTCAACATAAAATCAAGCGATAAGGTTTGAAAGTCGCATCACACAGATAATCCTGGATTATTACAACACTCGCAGAATAATGTTCTAACAATACAAATCAGCAAGCAATCCTAGTTGACATGAGGATCGCCGCGCCTATCCGAGGTTGCGCCAAACCGCCCGTTGAAACCCAGCTGACGCGCGAAGCCCATCTGCTCATTCGCTCTAGCCATGAATTCCTCGCCAAGCCGGATGTGCTCCTCCATACGATTCAACGTCCCAAGGGACCCTATACTCGCCCGAAAGCTGCGCACTTCGGCCTTCAGCGCCTCATTGCGATGTTCTATGCCGACCATCCGACTATCCAGCTCGGTGACGAGATAGTGCTTTCCCTCTGCCATCTCTAGCCGATGCTCGAATCCTTCGATGTTTGAGACGCGTCCCTCAAGCGAGGTTATTCGCCGATGAACCTCGTAGGCCAGCAACCTCTCTACCTTTATCTCCAGGTCGAGGTAGGCGGAGGACATCTTCGTCCTATACTCGCGAGTAGGAAGTCCGAGCGCCTCAATGAAAGCAAACCCCGGAGACATGGCACGAGCTGGAAGATGGCGAGTTAGAGGAAGAATCACCAAAAGACGGCACTTCACAAAGATTATACCTGCCCGCACAGGCGCCGCTCTCGGTTGATGACGAGGAGGCGAAGGAGACCGCCGAGGAACGTCCCGACGAGTAGGAGAGGCAACCCGACGAGGAGATGGAGTCCGACGAGGACTGAGCCTTCGCTGAGGAGATCTGCGAGGAGAAGGCGAGCGCCGAGGAGTATGCCGGCCCCCTGAGCGCCCACCCCGTCCGTTATGGGACGACGGCCCGCTGTCAGGGCACCGAGGAAGCTGAGCCGTGGGGACAACCGAGGAAGATCCTCCCTCCCCCCTTCCTCCAACAATAGTGACCCGGGAGTTCTTTAGCAGTATCCGATTCCCGCCTATCACGCGCTCAGGAATGGGGGATGGTGGCCGAAGGGGTTCTCGCTCGGGGACGACCCCTGCGGGAAGGATCGGTGGAGGCGGTAGGTGTTGAGAACCTACACGCTCTACCGCCGGGGATGTCTGCGTATTCGCCCCCATGGGAGGTTCACCTGCAAAAGAACGTCGGCATTAACGAAAAGTCCGCACAAAGATCGCAGTATCTCGACAAGGCGCTAACCTTCTCGGAGAGGGTCCGGGTTAACGTTCTGGGATTCTTCCTCGGCAACAGTTAGAGTAGCTTCGTCCCCCAACCTCTCCGCAGTCAACGACGCAAGGGAAGGCTCAGGCGCGGAGGTCGCCGGATTCGCCCGAGGAACCTTCTCGGCTAAGGGGCTGAGGCGACGATCGGAGGCTCCTCTTTTTCTCTTGCGAGTATCTGAGCTTTTCGTCTCCTTCATTAATTTCATCAACAGCTCGGTCTTCGCGAGCATCTGCTCGGCAGACAGCATCTCGTCGATTATAAAAAAAAAGTGGCATGCCAAGGAAGGACCACCCCCCTCTATTTATAGACTTCCGGGGGTCCTAGGCCTGCCGAGTAGGTAGATTTCCCGCTAGAACAAGTTCGTCGAATAAGGTTTGGATGATTCTTTCCGACCAACTACGTTGCTCGCAAAGAGCGGGGATTGTGTACAACCCTCATTCTCCGAAGGTGGGCCCCACTAAAAGCCACGTAGGCGGAGGTCAAGGTCAAAAGGTCAAGACAGAAGTCAACAATCCCGAAGACGAAGGAAGATCAAGAGCTTTGGTTGTGCGAGAAGGTACTCGCTCGCCCCATGACGAGGAGGAAAGCCCTGCCCGGCGTTCCCTACCCGGCCAGGCGAGGAAGCCATGAGCTCGGACCTACTCGCCTATTGGCGACTTGGTCAACCAACTCGCCAATTAGGTCTTGGGTCCTTACCTACTCGCCCACCTATTGCCTTGTCTAAAAAACCAACTCTAGGGGTTCAGGGATGGTCATCTGCTTCCCCCTTAGGATTTGTCTATAAATAGACCCTCAGGGGTACTAGAAATGGCACTTGTCAAAATTAGAGCTGCACCCCTCCCCCTTTGACAATCAAGATAGCAAGTGCCTACCTAGTACCGAGCTCAGTCATTCGTGGTTTTGGAGGGGAAGACTCTCTAGAGCTTCTGGGTACGTGGTGGGACCTCCCTGCCGCAGCACCTGAGGTTGTGTCCCTTATCTCTTCATTTCATCCGTAGTGGCTAACCAAAACCTTCTCGCTGAACCGCTGGGCAAGTAGCCTCAGGCCGCATTGATCCGAATTTTGGGGCCAGGATTTTCCAGGCGTCAACAAATGGACTACGTTTAGCTGTTATAGGACTGCTTATAACATTGCCCTAAATTTATGTCCGACATTATGTTTATCTTTTAATCCCAATGTTACGTTCATTTTTAGGATCACAATGATCGAACTCGATGTTTTTATAAATGTGTAGAGTGTTATATAAACTCTTTGCCGTTCTAGTGTTTGAGTCATGATATGTACTCGTATTTATAGCCCGGGTTCGGGCGGTTAGTGGGCGGTTTTCCAAACCCCCACTAACCCCACTTTCTCCATCATGACCGGTCAAACCACTACCCAACTATCTCCTATGTGGCAGGCAAACGACGTAACCGCCCAATCGGCGTAACCGCCCGCTCGGCGTAACCGCCCGCTCGGCGTAACCGCCCAATCGGTGAAACCGCCCGCTCGGCGAAACCGCCCGCTCGGCGTAACCGCCCGCTCGGCGTAACCGCCCGCTCGGCGTAACCGCCACTCGGCGTAACCGCCCACTATGGGCAAACCGCCGAGCCTAATTCAGGCTAACCGCCACCCCTTCTCTCTCGAGAGGGGGCCGCCGCCGGCCGCCGGGCGTCGCCCCCTCCTTCAAGGGGGTCGGCCGGCCTTGGCCGACCCCTCCTTCGAGGGGACCGGCCGCCCCCTCCATGGAGGGGGTCGGCCATGGTCGCCCCCTCCTTGGAGGGGGTCGGCCCGGCCGGCCGCTGATGCACGTTTTATTATGATGATTATATAGATGCTACGCAAGTGAACGTGTCGCGTCAAGTATCAAATGGAGAGTAGAGTGTCGAACCCACAGAGACAATAATTTTTCTAAGCTTATGAGTACTAGCAATTATCTCTTCTTCTAAGTCAAGCAAAAAGCACAAGGTTTTGAAAGAGTGTAATTAAACTAAATCACGAAACTAAACTAAGTTGAGAATATAATAATGAGAAATACGAGTTTCATATGATGATCCCTAATCTTAATTTGCTTTTTGTGAAGAAAAATTCAATTGAATTTGCACTAGTTTTATCTTGTGGAAATCCTAGATTCGCGATGAGCATCTCTCGATTTCATCATCGCCATATGCACATTTAGTGAGTAGCCTTAAATTGAGACCACACAAGTAAACATACGCATAAAAATACGGATCTCTATTCCACAACTAGAATGATAGCGATACGCTAAATCATATGTAGTCAAATTAAATTCTCGAGACTTGCGAACGCAGCTCTCGCATATAGAACGCAGTAGAAAGCACAAGATGGTAATCTCTTAACATCATCACTAAAGAAGAGAATAAAATTTAAGAAATAAACCAGATTTAAACTCAATCGTTCATGTAAACATTAAAGCAAACTTCGATTAGTTCACAGCATATAAAACTCGCAAGCGAATTAGTTCATCATGGTCAAAAGCACAAGAAATGTGAGAGATGATTCAATAAACATAATGATTCAAAGTAGAACGAGCCAACCAATTGATCTCCCAGAATGCCCCTACAAGGACTGCTGTCACCAAGCCTTGCACGGAACTGGATTTGTTGCGTGGCTTCTTCTTCCTTCAGAACCAGTGAACAGTAAATTCGGCCCTCTCTTGTGTGCCCTATCTCTACAATTCTCCTCTCCGGTTCTCCTTCTCGATTTCTTCTCTCTATTCTTCTAATCCCCCCTTTATTTCCTGCCATAACCGCCCAATAAATCCTGTCCAAGAGTCCCAAGAGTCGCAGCTTTCCGTAATTATATTCAGCGCCAGATTTCAAATTTCCGATTTTAAACTCGCCATCAGGTTGTTGCAACCTTTTATTTCTGGGAGTTGCAACAACCCACCTGCGCTGCTTTACTTTGCTGAACAGAGGTTGTGACGTTGCAACAATTTAATTTCGGACGTTGCAACCTCTTTGCCTGCTATGAGATTTAACCAAATTTTCTTCTTCCAAGCACATTCCATCGCCGCATCTAGTCCAAATCCATCAGAAAAAGACCAAATTAGCCACAACTCAAATAAATACGAGTTTACTTCTATTTCAATATCATTTAAACCTATTTTAATTGATTTAATTGAGTAATTCATAGGAAATATCGGCAAAGATGACTTCCGTTTTGGAAGTTATCAGCCGCCCCTTCCTTGGAGGGGCCGGCCTCGGCCACCCCCTCCCTTGAGGGGGCCGGCCGCCCCCTCCCTTGAGGGGACCGGCCGTCCCCTCCATGGAGGGGGTCGGCCATGGCCGCCCCCTCCTTGGAGGGGGTCGACCCGGCCGGCCGCCCCCTCCCTTGGAAGGGGCCGCCCGCCCCTTCCTTGGGAAGGGCCGGCCGCCCCTCCCTCTTCGAGGGAGGAGTCTGGCCGCCCCTCCCTCCTTGAGGGAAGGCGGCGGCCGACCCTTCTTCCCCGCGAGGAAGAAGGCCGCCACCACCGCCGCCCATTTTTGGGGTTCCGGCGGTGGCCGGCGCCGCCGCTCCGGCGAGATCGCCGCCCGACGGTTACCAAACCGCCCGGTCATGAAAGGATCGCGTATGGGCCGTCCGATCATCCTCTTTTTATATTTATTTAATTACTTATTTATTTAAAAATGCTAACCGCACACCATAACTACCATAACCACCTCCGAATCCTATAAATAGGACCCCAGGGGTCTTCATTTGGGGATCGGATTTCTCTCTCTCTGAAGGAACTCTGCCTCTGGAAAATCCTCCAACGGACTCCGACCGTTCCGCCGAAGTGAGCGTCGTCCGTTCCGCGGAAGTGAGCGCCGTCCGTTCCGCTAAAGCGAGCGTTGTCCGTTCGCCTCCGACGAACGCACTTGACTCCAGCATACACGCTCTCCCAACGTGCAGCGAGACCCCTGAACAAGGCAAAGCTCGGAGCGTCGGCGAAGCGGTCATCATCCAAAAGCACAATTCTACAACCGAAGGGTCCAACACTTAGAATATTTTCCCGAGTCACTCAGCATCGTGAGAGGTGGCCTGTCACCCTCCGAGCATCTCTCTCACTCAAAATTGTAAAGAGGCGCGGCCTGTCGCTCTCTCCATCTCCGAAAGCTGTAACCTCCCGGGAAGATAGTGAAGTTCGGTCGGCACCGTCCCGACAACGTGGTTTTTCACCCCGCCTTGGGGTTTTCTACGGTAAAAAGTCTCCTTGTCCATTGCCGTCTACATTGACTGTTTGCGCGCACCGGCTCGACTCCCGAGCTAAGGCGGTCGATTTAGACCGGACCGCGGAAGAGCCGTATGCGACCCGCAACAAGTCATTTTTTCGGAAAATTGAAATCCGTATATTTACTGTGATCATCTCTGTTCTTGAAGAAGTGAAAAAGGCATTGATGCTGAACATGAAAGTACCTCATCTTAAGATGAATCACGTAAATATGTGTCTTTGTTATTGATTTTTTTGTTTGTTTTTCATTCTACTTTAGTTTTTGTAACAATGCTTTATAACCGTAAATTTAGATATACATCTAACATCACAAGCATTATCTTACGACCAGATTGAATGTCATTTCCTATTTACGGGTTTGTTTTACGTGAAGCTTTTGCTCAGATGAATTTCGACAAAAAAACCGCTACCATAAAATGTGTTACACGACAATAATTATGACCGCGGTCAAGAAAAAAATAATTTTGGACATAAACATGAATGGTGTTCCTTAGGTGATCAATGTTCACGAACGACAATTCTTAAGTAATCGCCACGTTTACGACCGCCACCCCTGCAAACGTGATATATTTAGGCGTGTTTCTCTCATCTAAGATTATGGTGCTCGCGCGCATCAAACCGTTGATTTCTGCAAAAACAACATGATTGATCGAAATACTAACATTACTTACAATACTAACATTATTTGTAGAATACTGCAGTATTACGCAAAAACAACTCCACCGCAGGAAATCAAATCGAACAGCTGCATGCATTATTTCTCCCGCATAAAATTAGGTGAAAAAAAAGCACCGAAAAATTAACCCTACGTCAAGCATTGCAAGTGCACGTTCACTGCTAGATATAAACTATGATTTTTATTCCAACGCAATAAATTTAGTTAGACAAGTAACAAATGCATATTTTGTTATTATTTTGAGAATAAAATTATAAATCGAAGAAATGATTAATGAGATTCATTAAAATGTTGTTAAGAGTCGATTTATGTGTGTTTGATACATTTATTAATTATAAAAAACACAGTTGCGACTTGCGAACAATTTAGATAACACCTAGAATTCGCAAAATTGTGTTGACCATCCATGTTAAAAAGAAGCAGCTATAGCTTCGTTTGGCATCACGGTGGTGATCATGAATGCGGTTGTTATGAAGTGTCATTTCCGATCTCACCTAAGAAATCCTCTCACGATAGCATTTATATGAAATCCTCTCACGATAGCATTTATAGTCCCAAAGATGTGGCTACATTTGGCTATTTGAGGTTCTATTTCTATGTTCTGATCAACCTTTTTTTTAATCCGACGGCTGCGACGGCGAAATAACCATCTGAGCCAAACGAAGGGAATCTCGATCCATAGATACCCACTACCTATGAGTGCGAAATGAAGACAGTCAAAAAAATCATAAATCAGTGAAAAAATTCTAGGTTAAGATTAAAAGAAGGGGATTGTTAACCGCACTACAGTTTTGACTATTCGTACCCTTTTTGTATGAGTTATCACACGTCTTTTGGAAATACGTCTTGTGCGTGCATTTTTAGGAAAAGTGATACACTTTTCCTAAAAATGCACGCACACTATGTATTGCCGCCCTGATTGAAACATGTGCGTAACTATAACGAATTTTTGGAAATACACATGGTAGGTGCATTTTTAGGAAAAATGTTCAGCACGAAAGTTGTGGAACTCGACGAGATCAACAACTTTCGTGTTGAACATTTTTTCCTAAAAATGCATGTACAAGGCGTATTTTCAAAAGACGCGTAATAACTCATACAAAAAGAGTGCGGATAGCCAAAACTGTAGCGCGGATAACAATCACCTTAAAAAAACACTATTATCCAATTTTTAGTCTTTTTGATGTTCCTTTTTAGGAGAAGAGCACGACAACGAAGAATTGGATTACAAAAAAAAAACCCGCATTATATTTATTTTTAACGCATTTTTTTCTCTGAGCAAAATAAATAACGATTGATTGGTCGCCGAGAAAACAGTTTACAACAATTTCTCCCTCGCATGTATCTCTTTATGAATCACAAAAGAACCAACAATGGCGGTGCAGATTACATCGGGAGAAGAACGCCTCACAATCCCCTTCCGATCTTCGCGAATCTCCTCGCAACGCCGAATATGATCGCCTTCGTGATCAGGCCACGGTCGACAGAGCACGCGAATGCCACGGCTCCGCCGACGATGAGAAGCTTGGGTATCCTGCCCCGCCATGGCTTCTTCTGCTCGGCTTCCTCGGCGCCATCGGCCAGAATGCTGCGAGCCCCCTGCGACCTCAGGTAGCTGGAAGAAACCTTGGTGTTGATCTGCGCTGTTGCGGCGGAGCGAGAAAGCGGCTCGCCGGCTTTCCTCGACGCTTGGTAAGCGCGGAGACCGGGCTCGATCTTTTTGACGCATCCCCACATCCCTTGCCGGATGCCGAGCTTCGCGATCTCCCAGGGTATTCCCATGTCTTCGTGGTGGAATAGAAGAACCTCGCAGGCGGTCCGCCGCCCATCGCCTCGCGGCGATTCAACTGCGAATGGTGGGAGAAGGATTCAAAGATATTTGTAAGGGTAAGTGATTTTATTTGAGGACTGATAGCTAGCTTTATTTCAAGTATTTGGGAATTAATTTCGTTCGCTTGACCTAGCTTTTATGATTTAGGGTCTGTTTGGAAAGGTGCTGGCGGTCGTGAACGCGGTGGTCATGAACCATCATACGTTTGACGTGACATTTTTACTTCTGGTAACTTTGGACAAAAATGCCACCGTCATGAATATATGTTTGACATAACAACGGTTACGACTGCTACGAAGGAAAAAAAACTAATTTTACACATAAAAATGGATGCAGTTCCTTAGGTGAGGTCGAACATTTACGAACGATGGTTTGTAACCACCGCCTTCACAACCGCCACCGCCGCACCAAACGGAGCCTAAAGCGGTGGTTATGAACTGTTGTTCATGAACATCCGACATCACCTAAGGAACTGAGTTTTCTAATATAACTTTAATTTAACTTTATTATAGTAAAAATATAGATTGAGTTTTCTAATTTAACTTTATATTATATATAATTATATAAATCTAGAATTATAAAAGATAATATATAAAAAAAAGGAAAAAGAAAATGATTAACAGATAATAAAAAGTAAATTACAATAAATAGATGAAAAGAAAATAAAGTAAAAACATATAATAAATACAACAAAATTGTATTTGACCGTGAAAACCGTGTGGCTACTAAAGACATTTTTGTTGCTGGAACACTGCATGCGAAAAAACTGCCCGCACTGGCGGATGCGATGCACAAAAAACCGTGCTGATTATGCCACACAACATTATAGAAAATATATATAGTTAATGACTAAGGCTTCGTTTGGGGGGACTTATTTTCAACGGTCAAGCGGTTACGACAATAAGGTCCGGTTCATGCGGTCGTAACCGCTTGACCGGTGAAAATAAGTCCCCCCAAACAAAGCCTAAGGCTCCGTTTCGCGGGGCGGATATATGCCGGCCGCACGGACGAAACCGCCCAGCCACGGTTTCAGCCTGTTTGGCGGGGCCGCGGTCTAAGGCTCCCTTTGGTGTGACTTTTTGCTCCATGAGTTTGGTCAAAAACACTACCATTATTGAATGCATGTTTGACAAGACAATGGTTATGACCGCCACCAAGAAAAGAAAACTAGTTTTGAACATAAAAGTGGATGAAGCTCCTTAGATGAGGTCGAGCGAACGACGGTTCATAACCACCGTGTTCATGACCGTCACTACCGTGCCAAACAGTTAATTTCTTGGTGGGGGTCATAACCATTGTCTTGCCAAACATGCATTCTACGACCGTGGTATTTTTGTCTAAACTCATCGGAGTAAAAACACTGCGCCAAACGGAGCCTAAGGCCCCGTTTGGTACAATGGTGGCAGTCATGAACGCATTGGTTATGAACCGTCGTTCGTGAACGCTCGATCTCACGTAAGGAACTTCATCCACTATTATGTTCAAAACTAGTTTTCTCTTCTTAGTGGTGGTCATAACCGTTATCATGCCAAACATAAATTATACGATGGTGGCATCTTTGTCCAAACTCACCGGAGCAAAAACGCCAGGCCAAACGGAGCGCGGCTTTTGCTCCGGAAAGTTTGGACAAAAACACCATCACAGAATGCATGTTTCGCAAGAGAGTGGTTATGACCATCACCAATAAAAATGACTAATTTTGAACACAAAAGTGGACGAAGTTTCTTAGGTGATCGAGGTCGGACGTTCACAGTTCACAATCACCATGTTCACATCACTGCGTTCACGACCGCTGAGCACATCCAGCATTGCATGCGCTTATCATATACAATAACTTTTCTAACATTATATCTCAAAATTAAGGGCCTATTTAGGGAAAATATTTTAGGCACGCCTAGCGTACGCGCACAGTGTCGCGCGTGTGCACATTCAGCCGCCCAAAATTACATCAAAAATAGTGCGGCTGATTTGATGTCTATTTGGAAGGCTCTGATGGTACGCGGGTGCGCACACTGTTCACGTGCGTTGGGCGTGCCCAAATATTGTTCCTATTTAGGTGGGTGGTGGTGGACCTGGTGGTTGGGAATGGAATAGCTAGAGATGAGATAAAGCAGCGTTCTTGAATGGAGCTTCCAGTCTTCAGTTGGAATCAGGTATAAAGCCACGTTTTGGGAGATTGATGCTTTTAAACGGAGGTTTTTCAAATCGTCAAAATGAAAAAAAGTGTGTTTTGTGGAAAACGCGACGTTTTGGGAGATTGATGATTTTAAATGGAGGTCATTCAAATGGTCAAAAAGAAAAAAAACATTTGCGTTTTCTAAAAACACGACGTTTTGGGAGATTGATGGTTTTAAACGCAACAGAGAAAAAACGCTCAAACAAACGAAGCCTAAAACAGATGTATTATTTGAGTTGCATTAAATGTCTCAAGAATTGAACATTAGATGTTGAAACTTGAATAGTTATAAACACACAGTATTAAACTAAACATGCAATATTTAACGGATAATGCTGACATCTAATAACTAGATAAACTCATAAGGGTCCGTTCAGTTGGACGGAAATGACGCATCGGTATTGAAATTGGAGTCAATTTCTATGAAAATGGACTACAAATTTTAATTTCAGAGCCCTAATTCCGCCCAAACGAACAGACCTTCAATGATTTTAGAACTCATGCGACGTGTTCAGAAGACAAAAACCAAAAGACGTACCTGCACGAATGCGCCAGCTGGAGTAATACAGGTCGACACGCCTCGGCCTATTTTTTCGAGGCACCGAGGAGCATGGCACTCCCTGAATTAGAAGCCACAGGAGCATGTGATAGAGATTAGGGATTCTAAACAAATGTATGATTGATTGTGACAAATTGACCAACAATGAAGCTGCCATGTGAACTAAAAGATTGTTATTTGAGAAGAAACAAATTCATAGCTGCATACTAAAACACCAGATAATTCAGTGAAACTAAAAAAAAGATCTGTCAGAAAGATATCTCCAAATATATATATATATATATATTTATCAAATATTATTTACAAAAATAAATATTATTTTACAGAATATATACAAATCTGGCACTCTGCATGAATAATTTAAAGGGGGGAAGGACTGATTTATGAGATTTGATATCACTATAATAATAATAATAATAATAATAATAATAATAATAATAATAATAATAATAATAATAATGAAATAAAGAATGACAGTCTAACAGATTACCACACATCAATTTAAATACTGCAGGTTTAAAACCCTGTAGAAGAAAATCTACATAAACAATTGCTTTCCTATTGTATTACAAGGAAGAGTATTTTAAAAGAGAATTGATAATGGCCGAATGAATTAGAAAACTACCGTGAGAGGATACTGTTAAGGACCTACTTGGAGGTCGCCGGAAGAGTAGCCGGAGGTGGAGATACTACGGAGTCTTGACCGCGGCTGCCTATGCGGGGCGTGCTCAAGAGAGAGAGAGCTTCCAAGATCTCTTTTAGGGTAATGTCATAATAAGACATTCAAATTGAGCTTGTCCTCAATAATAAGTAATGTCATAATAAGACCCATAACATCTCTTCCGGCCTTCAAATTGAGCTTGTCCTCAAGCTCGAACTTTGCGTGGATGACCGAGTCTTCTGGCATCTTGTTCTCCGCGACGCTAAGCTTGCGGTCCATGATAATTAATTAATCAAGAAATGATTAATTATCAAGAAATAATTGTCATAAATAATATATCCTTGCACGGGCCGCAAGACGGAAAGGCGAGCATTTCTTTTCTTGTCAATCAACACAGTCCTCTATGCTACTAGAAATGGAAAGTTGCAGCAGGTTGGAAAGGGGCACAACTTCCAAAATAGGCAGGAAAGCTTAATTGGCGGAAAAATGGTGCTGCAGAAGGAAGGTCTCGTCTAATGTGCGTGCGATAGGAAGCCGCTGCAATAGCGTGCGGCGAAGAAGCTGCAACCGCGTACGGTGAAGACGTTGCAACCGCGTGCGATGAAGACGCTGCAACCGCGTGCGATGAAGACGCTGCAACCATGTGCGATGAATACGCTGCAACCGCGTGCGATGAAGACGCACGGGACTGCTGGGATGGATCGATCGTGGCTTTTTCGTTGATGAAGCAGAGAGATGAAGACAACAAGTAGATGGCTCGATGTTGGGAGGGATTGAACCGACGGAGAGTCTGGATGCGCTTCCTGCACAGGGACGGAAGAAGTCCGCTGGTGGTGTCAGCCGTGAAGCTCGTCGAGGACCGTCGGGCGGTGGGTGACGGGTTTGGAGTAGGCATTCACGTGTGGATTTTGATCGGCGGAGACGATCCCGCAAGGGGGATCGAGCGGTTGTGTTGTTGAAGTCGATGGAGGAGGGGCAGTGTGACGCACGACGCTTCCCGTAAGTTATTTTCATTATGTTTAATATTTTGTTATTACGAATTATTATTATGTGCTAATTACGATCCCCTATGATGATAATTAATAAACAGAAGTATGTTATAACCAATTTCCCTATGATGAAAATAAAACCAGTGAACGAACTTGAATCTGCTAAGCAAGATTTTCTTCTCAGTTATTTGGTATTAAAACAAAAAGGGGAGCTATTGGTGGCTTTGTTGGGTTTGTCATGTGGCCAAGGGTGTGCTGATTTTGATGTTTTACTAGCAACTGTTATTTGGTGTGCTACTAGAACTGAAATGGGGTGCTAATAATGTTGAGCTGCCAATAGCCAAAGTTAATGTTAGGCGGTGGGGAAAGAGTGGCTGCCTTTACGTGTCATGTTCTACCTCTTCCTTATCTCCAAACCCCGACTCTTCACTGTTCTTATTCGCGATAAATCACCGCTAGGAGTTGACGCAGAAAGCTCCTTCTTCCTCCTTTTCTCTCCTCTCAAGCTCCCCGTTCGTGTTCGATTTTCCTTCTTGAAGTTTGGAATCAGAGCTTTGGAGAAGATTATTGAAGGTTTGGGGACTCGTGAGCTTGATTCTCAGGCGGACCTACGCTGTAAGTTTCTTGTTCTTCTTCTTTACTTGATCTAAGCCTTTATTGCACTCAGTTGAGGTCGGGTGCGACGTTCTTGCCGGCCACCGGTTTTAGGTTTTGGGTTTCCTAGATTTCAAGCTAATTTCTATGGGTTTTCCGACTGTTTTGGGGACTTATTCAGTGCACGAGTGTACTGTAAACTGTGCTTTGTGTTGTGTTGTCTTCGGTTTTAGAGAGGTATGTGCTGTGTTGTAGCACAGTGAAGTGCAGTTGTGTGCTGTGTCCCGATCCTAATGTGTGCAGCGACTGTGCAGTGAGGATACTCTGTGTTGTGTGGCTGTACAGTGGAGATGTGTGGTGCTGTGTTTCCTAATCTAGTTGTGAGATGAATTGTGAGTGTGCACTTATGTATATATGTGTTCTGTGAAGTGAAATGTGCACTTGGTTTGTGTATCCTCAACTAAAGTGTACAATGCTTATGTGCACTTGTGTGTGTGTGTTGTATTGTGTCTTCTATGCCTAAATGATAGGTGTTATGTCAACCCTAGAGGTCAACGTCATAGCTATAATGTGATGCAACCCCGAATATATTGTCCCTTATCACTTAATTGTTTAAACAGATTTCGTGAAGGATGGCATCCCACAATAGAGGCGATGATGACCTGGGGAGTGGAAAAAGGAATACTATGGGAATGGTGAGAACTATCTTTTTAATCTATGCGTAGTTTCAAGTATTTTCACTATATCAACATTTTACTTTTAAGAATATGTATATGTGTGCATGCAAAGATCACTGAAGCATAAATTATTTAGATATGGCCTTCAATGAAGGCAAATCAAATGATTTTTATTCTGAGGAAAATTACTGTTAAATAACAAACATAAGTTAATTTTTAGAACGTGTCGACATGTAGAAATGATAAGGGCTAAATTGAGTTCAAATGCGCATAAATAATATGAAAAAGAATAGTTTACCAATCAGTCGGCCGTAGGCGGAAACGCGTGTGCTTGTACTGTTTTGGATAGAAGGACCCAGAGGGGTCGGGCCCAGAGAAATAAGAATAAAGAAAAGAACTTTTACTCAATTGCCCTTAGCATTTATTAAAGAACATACTTATATTTAAAATGCATGTTATGTTATGAAATAGCCTGTTTAAACTCATTTTGTCATGACATAGTCTGCTTATAATTTGTACCTGATAATAACATGTTTAATACTGTTGCAGTACCATATACTCTTGTTTAGATCTTTGTTTTAATTATGAATAAGCATATTGATATATAATCCATTGAGTTTGCTTGTACAGCAGGTTAAAAAGCTAGAATTTCGCTTAGTCTTTATTTAAAGGCTAACGGTTGCTACATCAAATATTTTTAGGTAAAGGAAAGTGGCAAGCTAACCAGCGTTAGCTCCTTTTGAAGTAGAAGATGCTTGCAAGGACTTACATGCTTACCTGTGTACCTTTTTGATAAATGTTTCTCATGCTTAACTTTGTTTCATAAGCTTTATTTTGAAGAACTTTGATGTATAATTATGAAAAATAAAACTGTGCTGAAGACGGTTATTGGTACATGTACGTGTAAATAAATTAGATGTGAAAACTATAATTATCTGCGATGACGTGTGCTACTCATTGTGATTCATTAGTATATACTTATTGTAAGCTGTGCTAAAATATGGTTTATGAAGTATTGATTGTGCGGCTGCTATCGGGCCGTTACAATTTAGTGGTATCAAAGCGAGGTTTCCCAAAGCCTGGCCGCAATGAGTATGTACATGCGTCACAACACCATAAGATTAGTGAACTTATGACATATTTTGTTTGTCAAGTACGGATATGCAAACTAATCAGTATTTGTTTCGTTTGCAAGGACGCTACTCCTGCGAGTAGAGAGACGGGACATGTACCTCAGGACCCTCCACCGCAGGTGCATCCTCAGGTGGAGCAGCAGGCACAACCTCAGTTAACAGATTTTGCCCGCATTCTAGCAGAGGCCATACAAATGGTACGTAGTGTTCCTCCTCCCGTACCTGATGTAGAACCGTCAGGGTCATTGCAACAAAGGCAGATGGATGTTGACTTGAAACAGTTCTTGGACCTGAAACCACCGGTGTTCCGTGGGGGTCTGTCTCCCCTCGAGACTGAAGACTGGATTTCTCGCATTGAAACTGTCTTAGAAGTAATGCGTTGCCCAGACGATCGAAAGGTGGGCTTAGTTACTTTCTTGCTTGAAGGGGAGGCAAAACGATGGTGGATCAACGTTCGTGGACGATTGGCGGGCCGGGGGCAAGTAAGTATTCCCTGGGCTACCTTCATTCAGGAATTTACGGGATGGTTTGTACCTGAGTCAGAAAAGAAGCTCCTGCAAGATAAGTTTCTACGTCTAATTCAGGGTCCCCGCTCCGTGCTCGAGTACGAGACCGAATTTGCAAATCTAGCTTTCTACGCTGAAGCATTTGTGCCCAACGAAAAGGAAAGGTGTCGACGGTTTCAGGAAGGACTGCGGGATAGTATACGAGCTATTCTAATCCCACTTGAAATCCAAGACTACGGGGCATTAGTTCAAAAAGCCCGGCTAATGGAGATTGATGCCGAGAAAACATATAAAAGAAAGGAAATAACGAAGTAGAGATCCCAGTGGACACCTGGAATGTCAAGTAGAGAAACAAAGCCAAGTGCTTCATGGAAATCTGGTGATTCAGGGAAGCGTCCTCGACCAACGGAGAGTAGTAGTGTAAAACAATCCCAATCTCAAGTTCAGGAGCCGAAATGTGGAAAATGTGGGAAAGGCCACAAAGGGCAATGCTTAGCAGGCATGAATGTTTGTTACTTCTGTTTCCAACCAGGGCACCAAAAAGATCAGTGTCCAAAGAGGCAAGGAGGAAACAATTCAGGGGGACTTCCAACTCCCTCAGGACAAAAGGTTTACCAAATGGGAGTTTCTCGAGAGAGTGAGTCTTTAGCTTCAACATCTGCACCAGTTGGGTCATTAGCAGAAGAACGACGAGTGGAGCCTCGCGTTTTCAATCTAAATCAACATGAAGCTATGGCAAATGACACAGTGGTGACAGGTATGCTTAATGTTAGCGGCAAGGTGATGAAAGTTTTGTTTGATACTGGCGCTAGCCATTCCTTTATTTCTTCTTATGTCCTAAATACTATTTCTGAAAAACCATATACGACACGGGATATTTTACATGTCACATTTCCTAACAATCAAGTAGTATCAACACAACAACAGATAGCAGTTCCGTTCAATCTTAATGACAAACACTTTACGGTCGATGCGGTGGTTTTACCATTGACTGAATTTGACTTAATATTGGGTATGGATTGGTTAGCCCAACATGAAGCAATGATAGACTGTAAGAGAAAGAAAGTGACAGTTCAATGTGCAGATAAAAGTGTTACAGTATATAGAGGGTTGAGTGATGTTTCCAAAATATTGATATCAACAGTTAAGGCGTCTAAGCATATCCGAAAAGGATGTGATGCGATGTTAATTTTAGTAAAGGGAACGACGGAAGAAAAGAAAGATATTAAAGATGTTCCAGTCGTTTTTGAGTATCCGGAAGTATTTCCTGATGAACTGCCAGGGATTCCTCCAAAAAGAGAAGTAGAGTTTGAAATTAATCTAGAAGGAGCGAAACCAGTCGCAAAGACACCGTACAGAATGACTCCCAAGGAATTAGCCGAGTTGAAATGTCAATTACAGGAGTTAATTGACAAAAAGTTTATTCGCCCAAGTTCATCTCCGTGGGGAGCACCGGTGTTGTTTGTTAAGAAGAAAGATGGGACATTACGACTATGTGTGGATTATCGTGAATTAAATAAGCTTACCGTGAAGAATAAGTATCCCTTACCGCGCATAGACGACTTGTTTGATCAACTCGTGAAGGCGAAAAGATTTTCAAAGATGGACCTGAGATCAGGTTATTATCAACTGCAAGTTAAAGCAGAAGATATTTTTAAAACTGCTTTCAGCACCAGGTACGGACACTACGAATTTGTAGTATTACCATTTGGGTAACTAATGCACCAGCAGCATTCATGAGTATGATGAATCATATATTTAAAGATTACTTGGATAAATTCATCATAGTTTTTATTGATGATATTCTAATTTATTCGACGTCTGATGAAGAGCATGCTCAGCATTTGCGTTTAGCATTGCAGAGATTGAAGGACAATCAATTATATGCCAAATTCTCGAAATGTGAATTTTGGTTAAAGGAAGTGTCATTTTTGGGGCATGTTATATCGGAACATGGTTTGTCTGTTGATCCTGCAAAGATTGATTTCATTCTTAATTGGTCACAACCCACAAATGTGACAGAGGTACGAAGTTTCCTTGGTTTAGCAGGATATTATCGCAAATTTGTTAAGAATTTCTCCAAGATCTCGATACCATTGACACAGTTAACTCGGAAAAATATTCCATTTAAATGGAATGAAAATTGTCAGCTTGCTTTTGAAACACTTAAAGAAAGGTTAACTACTGCCCCTGTGTTAACACTACCGTCAGGAACAGAAGGTTTCCAAATCTATAGCGATGCTTCTCTTAAAGGTTTGGGCTATGTGTTAATGCAGTTCGGAAAAGTAATCGCTTATGCTTCTCGCCAACTAAAGGATGCTGAAAAGAATTATCCGACTCACGATCTAGAGTTAGCCGCGGTGATTTTTGCGTTGAAAATTTGGCGTCACTATTTGTATGGGGTGAGTTGTGAAATATTTACAGATCACAAAAGCTTGAAGTACATATTCACGCAGAAAGAACTAAACCTTCGTCAGCGGCGCTGGTTAGAGTTTATTAAAGATTACGAAGTGGATATTCAATATCATCCGGGAAAAGCAAATGTAGTTGCTGATGCACTAAGCCGTAAGAATGTTGTGGAGTTATCAATCATGAAAGTGTACAATGTACAACTCATGCGGGAGTTGGAAAAGATGGAGATAATTCCTATTTTTACCACAAAGGAGAAACAGTCACAAATATTTCAGATGCAGATTAGGTATTCACTAAAAGATAGAATTGTAGCAGCCTTACCAAAGGATGAATATTTACTGGAAGTGATGCAAAAGGTAAAACATGAGGACCTGCCAAACTTCACAGAACAGAATGGATTGTTATTCATGAATGGAAGATTGTGTGTTCCGGATGTGGATACTTTGCGAAAAGATATTTTATATAAAGCTCATAATACGCCGTTTTCAATCCATCCGGGCAGGACAAAGATGTATCATGATTTAAAAGAAGACTTCTGGTGGCCTGGAATGAAGAAAAATGTGACAAAGTATATAGCATCTTGCCATACTTGTCAAGTAGTGAAAGCTGAACATCAAAAGCCTGGAGGCTACCTACATTCGCTACCAATACCAGAATGGAAATGGGAAGACATTGCTATGGATTTTGTTTTTGCATTGCCTCGTAGCAAACAAGGTCATGACGGCATATGGGTTATTATTGATCGACTGACAAAAAGCGCTCACTTCATAGTTGTTCGTCAAGATGGGCCGCCTGAAAAATTGAATGAGTTATATATGGACGTAATTGTAAAACTGCATGGAATTCCTCGAACGATTATCTCTGATAGAGATGGTCGGTACACGTCCGATAATTGGAGACAAATTCATAAGCGTTTGGAAACGAAGTTATCATTCAGTACAACATTTCATCCCCAAACAGATGGGCAGTCAGAACGAACTATACAGTTCCTAGAAGATTTAGTGCTGGACCTTAAAGGTTCATGGGAGAAATACTTGGCACTGGTAGAATTCTCGTACAACAATAGCTATCAATCTTCTATTCAGATGGCACCATTTGAAGCATTGTATGGCCGTCGTTGTCGAACACCCTTAAGTTGGGCGGAAGATGGTGAAAGGCAATTATACAATAAAGAGAAGATCGATAAGTGGCACGAGAAGATTGTTCTTATTCAGCAAAGAATGAAAGTAGCTCAAGATCGTCAACAAAAGTATTTTAATGCCAGACATCGTTTTGTCGAATTTCAGGTTGGTGATCTGGTTTGCTTAAAAATTAAACCGTTCAAAGGAGTGTCACGACTCCGACGAATAGGGAAACTCAGTCCCCGATATGTCGGACCGTTTCCAATAATTGAACGAGTTGGCGAAGTAGCTTATCGCTTAGAACTACCAGAAGAATTGCAGAGGTTGCATGATGTGTTCCACGTGTCAACACTGCGGAAATATATTCATAATCCCGAAGAGATTGTTCTGACTGCAAATCTACAGATCGAAGCTGATTTGTCTAGTCCAACAGAACCATATCAAATTATTGGTCGGCAAAGCAAAGAATTGAGAAACCGAGATGTTAACTTCATCCATGTATGGTGGAAAGGTCAACCTCGAGAGGAAGCTACTTGGGAACGGGAAGACACCATGAAAGGACTTTTTCCTAACTTATTTGAAGATCACACTGATTCGATTTTCGGGGACGAAAATCTATAAGGAGGGACGAATTGTGACGCACGACGCTTCCCGTAAGTTATTTTCATTATGTTTAATATTTTGTTATTACGAATTATTATTATGTGCTAATTACGATCCCCTATGATGATAATTAATAAACAGAAGTATGTTATAACCAATATCCCCTATGATGAAAATAAAACCAGTGAACGAACTTGAATCTGCTAAGCAAGATTTTCTTCTCAGTTATTTGGTATTAAAACAAAAGGGGAGCTATTGGGGGCTTTGTTGGGTTTGTCATGTGGCCAAGGGTGTGCTGATTTTGATGTTTTACTAGCAACTGTTATTTGGTGTGCTACTAGAACTGAAATGGGGTGCTAATAATGTTGAGCTGCCAATAGCCAAAGTTAATGTTAGGCGGTGGGGAAAGAGTGGCTGCCTTTACGTGTCATGTTCTACCTCTTCCTTATCTCCAAACCCCGGCTCTTCATTGTTCTTATTCGCGATAAATCACCGCTAGGGCTTGACGCAGAAAGCTCCTTCTTCCTCCTTTTCTCTCCTCTCAAGCTCCCCGTTCGTGTTCGATTTTCCTTCTTGAAGTTTGGAATCAGAGCTTTGGAGAAGATTATTGAAGGTTTGGGGACTCGTGAGCTTGATTCTCAGGCGGAATCGGGGCTTGGTTGTTTGCGACCTACGCTGTAAGTTTCTTGTTCTTCTTCTTTACTTGATCTAAGCCTTTATTGAACTCAGTTGAGGTCGGGTGCGACGTTCTTGCCGACCACCGGTTTTAGGTTTTGGGTTTCCTAGATTTCAAGCTAATTTCTATGGGTTTTCCGACTGTTTTGGGGACTTATTCAGTGCACGAGTGTACGGTAAACTGTGCTTTGTGTTGTGTTGTCTTCGGTTTTAGAGAGGTATGTGCCGTGTTGTAGCACAGTGAAGTGCAGTTGTGTGTTGTGTCCCGATCCTAATGTGTGCATCGACTGTGCAGTGAGGATACTGTGTTGTGTGGCTGTACAGTGGAGATGTGTGGTGCTGTGTTTCCTAATCTAGTTGTGAGATGAATTGTGAGTGTGCACTTATGTATATATGTGTTCTGTGAAGTGAAATGTGCACTTGGTTTGTGTATCCTCAACTAAAGTGTACAATGCTTATGTGCACTTGTGTGTGTGTTGTATTGTGTCTTCTATGCCTAAATGATAGGTGTTATGTCAACCCTAGAGGTCAACGTCATAGTTATAATGTGATGCAACCCCGAATATATTGTCCCTTATCACTTAATTGTTTAAACAGATTTCGTGAAGGATGGCATCCCACAATAGAGGTGACGATGACCTGGGGAGTGGAAAAAGGAATACTATGGGAATGGTGAGAACTATCTTTTTAATCTATGCGTAGTTTCAAGTATTTTCACTATATCAACATTTTACTTTTAAGAATATGTATATGTGTGCATGCAAAGATCACTGAAGCATAAATTATTTAGAAATGGCCTTCAATGAAGGCAAATCAAATGATTTTTATTCTGAGGGGAATTACTGTTAAATAACAATCATAAGTTAATTTTTAGAACGTGTCGACATGTAGAAATGATAAGGGCTAAATTGAGTTCAAATGCGCATAAATAATATGAAAAAGAATAGTTTACCAATCAGTCGGCCGTAGGCGGAAACGCGTGTGCTTGTACTGTTTTGGATAGAAGGACCCAGAGGGGTCGGGCCCAGAGAAATAAGAATAAAGAAAAGAACTTTTACTCAATTGCCCTTAGCATTTATTAAAGAACATACTTATATTTAAAATGCATGTTATGTTATGAAATAGCCTGTTTAAACTCATTTTGTCATGACATAGTCTGCCTATAATTTGTACCTGATAATAACATGTTTAATACTGTTGCAGTACCATATACTCCTGTTTAGATATTTGTTTTAATTATGAATAAGCATATTGATATATAATCCATTGAGTTTGCTTGTACAGCAGGTTAAAAAGCTAGAATTTCGCTTAGTCTTTATTTAAAGGCTAACGGTTGCTACATCAAATATTTTTAGGTAAAGGAAAGTGGCAAGCTAACCAGCGTTAGCTCCTTTTGAAGTAGAAGATGCTTGCAAGGACTTACATGCTTACCTGTGTACCTTTTTGATAAATGTTTCTCATGCTTAACTTTGTTTCATAAGCTTTATTTTGAAGAACTTTGATGTATAATTATGAAAAATAAAACTGTGTTGAAGACGGTTATTGGTACATGTACGTGTAAATAAATTAGATGTGAAAACTATAATTATCTGCGATGACGTGTGCTACTCATTGTGATTCATTAGTTTATACTTATTGTAAGCTGTGCTAAAATATGGTTTATGAAGTATTGATTGTGCGGCTGCTATCGGGCCGTTACAGGCAGGGCCCGACTTGAAGATGGAAAAGTCGTGGCTGCTGAAGCAGTGAGCGGAGGAGAATCCGATCAAAAATAAATGTGGAAAAGGACCGATGCCTCTGATACCAAGTTGTTAAGTACCTACTCGGAGGTCTCCGGAAGAGTAGCCGGAGGTGGAGATGGCGGAGGCAGAGATACTACGGAGCCTTGACCGCAGCTGCCTATGCGGGAAGTGCTCGAGAGAGAGTGCTTCCAAGATCTCTTTTAGGGTTTGGGGAAAATATACTTTCTTCATTCATTCATACCGATACAAGACCCACTAGGTCTTTTAAATAGGTCTTACAATCGACACCAAAAAGGAAAGAACACTAAAGGAATAATGACAAACTTGGACATGCGACTAAAAAGGACACAACACAAATTACGACGTCATATAAGGATGCAGCTCTTATGACATAATAAATACATACTCGGAAATAAATAATAATAAGTAATGTCATAATAAGACCCATAACAGATACTTATGAACGTATATTAGGGAGTGGTCCACGGGTGAAAATTAACAAAAGGCATAAACAGAAGAAATATTGAAAAAATAAGCCCCCTCAAGATGGAGCGTATACATCGTAAACGCCCAACTTACTCAACAAGAAAAAAAATTGTGGTCTAGCGAGCGCTTGGTGAAAATGTCCGCTCGCTAAAATTTGAATGTGGGTGGAGGCTATGTTTCACAAACATAATGACGTTTAGTTTCAATGTGTTTTGTTCTCTCATGGAATACAGGATGTGCGGCAATGTGGTTAGCCGGCTAACTATCACAAAATAAGGTCATGGGTCGTCAATGCTCCACTCCATGGGACTACAAAAGGGATTTCAACCAAACAAGCTCACTAGTTGTGGAAGCCATGGCCTTTTATTTTGCTTTGGTGAAGGATCTTCAAATCGTGTGATGCTTCATCTTCCAAGATATGGGTGAATCTCCCAACATGATGAAAGAACTTTTGGTGGAACAACAGGTATTGGACAACTGCCCCAATCCGAGACATTGTAAGACCGCGGCGACAAATCCCCTCCAGTCCGTAGAAGGATACAAACCTGAGACTACCTTTGATATATTGAACCGCAAATATAGCAGCCTCATAGTGTTCCTTTTTAGGTGCTTGGGAAAACTGTGAAAGGATGTGTACAGGGTTACTAAATCTCTGGTCGAATTGTTGTCAAGTATATGAGACAACCAACAAGCCGCCCACACAGGTAGGCAGAACCATCGGCCTCATCTCCATCAGCGAAGGCTAGGCGATGGCCATGTAACCATGTTCCATGGGTGTGTCAATGGGTCTGCCCAAGAGTCCGATTTCGGACAAGATATCCAAGACATATTTTCTTTGGCATAAGAAAATACCAATCGGTGAGCGAGTAACTTCAATGCCAATAAAGTATTTCAAAGGGCCAAGGTCTTTAAGGTGGAAACATTGTTGCAAATAGCTCTTGAACCGTAAGCAAGCAACATGGTAATTGCTGGCCAAGATGAGATCATCAACATAAACAGGAAGGCTTAAACAGTCCATCTTTATGATAGGTAAATAAAGAGTAGTCTATCAATGACTGAAGAAAACCATACAGTTTAAGAGCATCAGCCAACTTATTGAACCAATTCCGAGATGCATGACGAAAGCTGTAAATGGACATGTGGAGGCGACATACACGATTGTCGCCGGCAGAATGAAATCCCAGTTGGAGGTGCATGTAGACCTCCTCATCGAGGCCGCCATGTAAGAAAGCGTGGTTGACGTCCATTTGGTGTAACTCCCAGCAACTAGAAGTGGCAATAGAAAGTAAAACTGGAACCGAGATGAGTTTGACAACTGGAAAAAATTCATGAAAATGGAGACCTTCAACTTTAGTGAAGCCCGTTGCCACTAACCTAGCCTTGTATGTTTTGTTCATACCTAATTTTATTTTTGTCAGTGGCGAGGGGCCCCGGGTGAAAAAAAAAAGTTATAAACAAAAGAAATATTAAAGAAAATAACATTTTTTTCTTCAAGGATAATAAACACAAGGAAGAGTTTGACTGGAATATTTATTTTCATCACAAAAAAAAACATTTTGAAAAGATAAGGATGGAATTATTTAGTCTAGTAATTCTCCTTGTGGATCACCCATTAGGAGGGTTCCCAAGAAAAACAAGACATGGAGAATATGTGCTAACACATGTCTTTAACAACATAACAATGAAAAAAATCAATATCCTATGTCCTGCATCGATGTGCTACTGGATCAATTGAAGACTGATGCTATCTTCACCAAGTTGAATCTCAACTCTGGCTAACATCCGGTACAAAATAATGAACATGATATTTGAAAGACTGCACTCAAGAGTAGTCAGGGGTTATGAATGGTTGGTCGTGACATCCTGACTAGGCAACGACCATGCAACAGTCGTAAGGTTGATGAGCAATATCCTGTGACCCTATTTGAATGATTTGTCACCATCTACCACAACAATATCTTTGGCTTTAGCAAAACCTGGGAAGAAATTTGTTCTGACATAATAAACTATCTCTACCTCAATGAGAAGAAATTTGATTTTTCAAAACATCCTCTTCTATATGGGCTTTGAAATGGGTAATGTAGAGATCAAGTTTAAATTTGCAAATGTGAAGGTAGTCCATATGTTTTTTTTTTCAATTTTCTCTTCTAACTTACATGTCCTTAAACAGAAGCCAACTGAGTTGGAGGCAAATGCTAGTGGTAATTCCATGGGTGCAGTCCTGATGCCGGATGGAAGATCTATTGCATACCACTCAAAGATGTCCTATAGAGCATATATGAAAATTACCCAAAATTGAGAAAAAGATGTTGTCACTTCAACAACAACTAAACATTGGCTCAACCACCTCTCGCGAAACGAGATTGTGATCCATACAAATCACATACTACTTCAATAACCATCGGATCAAGACAAACCTTCCACAAACTACACACATGAAGAAGAAGAAGAAGAGATACTTACAATAGTTCAACCTGATAACTAAGTAAAAGAAGGGCATCACCGCAAAAATGGTCGACACGCTCTAACATCGATGATGAGGCTGATGTGGCTGCTACTAGTCAGAGCCTTCTAGGAGTGACACATGGATGGTGGGTTCCCCAGCTACCTTATCTACCTCCTGCCCGCTGACCTGGATTGGCTTGCCTAGAAAAACCCTACTTCGAACTTGTGATTACCACCCCGCCTCACAATGATCCTCGTGCCAGTCTTTCTTCGCGATGACCTATTCACTGGCGCATCGTTCCTAGCGCTGACCTTCTCTCCAGCACACCTTGCGATGTTTTGCCAACCTTCTCATCTACGACGACCTCCTCGGCAACGTTCCCCTTGCCACTCGTAAGGTGTATCCTCACATGCCCCCTCACGAGGGCCCACTTTCTTTCGTCAACGTCATAACCTTTCCCGGGGCCATACCAAATAGCGGCGCACGATTTGCTCTAACAGCCGACACTCTCCGACACTTCAGAACATTATAAAGGTCATTATGTGTTATGTTTTAGGAAGTACTTTCCTAACATTGAGGATCGCACCAAGGTGAATTTAGAGTACGCAAATTTTGCTTATATAAAATTTAGGTACTATAGTGAACAATGACTCAATGAAGATTCTTCTAGAATTTCTCCATACAAGCATAGTGAAATCATTCAAGAAACCAAAAAATGCTTTAGGAAGTACTTTCCTAACATTGAGGAGCGCACCAAGGTGAATTTAGAGTACGCAAATTTTGCTTATATAAATGGAGAATTTAGAGAATTTGATTCAGTTCACAGTTGATTTTCGATGGATCCTAAGGCTTGGTGGGTTATTTATGGTGCAAGTGCACCTATGCTACAAAGTTTAGTCATAAAGCTTCTTGCACAACCATCTTCTTCATCATGCGCCGAGAGAAATTGGAGTACGTACTCCTTCATAATTATAAAAAATAAATATTTAATATGCGTGTCCAAGCGTATCAAAATATGGTACTTTTTGAGAATTGACGAGTCGCGTGTCGTGTCGTGTCGCGTGTCGTGTGTCGCGTGTCGGTGCAACATAGGTCGGTATATCGTGTCTTATTGAAACGCCACCCCATAATGGCCCACGACTCTGCATTAATTGTCATGGTCAGCTAAAGTACCTTTCCCTACAAATGTCCCTCCCTTCGACAGCGAATGGACGGTTTCTCAGACTTCACAACTTCAAGAGATCGAAGGTATATTCAGAAGGAGGGAGCTCCATATGATCTCTTGGGCACTTGGTGGGTCCTCCGACGGTCATTGTTATCAACTTTCTAGTCGGAAGTAGGATCTTCTCCAACTACGACAAATATGGATCCAACAATTTAACCTTTTGCAGAAAAAAAAGTAAGGAGCAATGAGGGAAGGGTATCCTCTTCAAATGAGTCCTGAAAGAATTGCCAAAGGAATCCCCTTCAGAGTGAAGTGGATATGAGAGGCTCATTCATCCTTGTTTGTGAATGGATGCATAGTCTACAGCATCTTAAAATTTGTAAACAAATAGTTTGGACTGTGTATAGCAACATAGCACTACTTATACTGAGCCACCCACAGGAAATTATTTTCATTGATTTATTAGGGTGCTTGACAAAAAAAAAGAGTCTACTGTTACCAATTTGTGAACATATGTGGCTTTTTGATGATCATTAATTTGATTCCTTGTAAGAAAACAATCATAATTCTTTAAACAAATTTAGGCACATCTGAAACTTCCAAATTTCATTGTCCATTGTGTCTATAGAAATAACAAAGTCCTCACTTGTTTTTTGAAGGCTTTACTGGCATTATGAAATCTAAGAAGGCTTTACTGGTCAGTATGAAGCATAGTTGAAAGACAACACCGCTTTCCACACTCGGACAGATAAACATAGAGGAGGTGGTAAATAGAATCATTGTGCAACTCTTGTGTGGCTACAACGCCAAGCATCCTAAACCCTAGGATGACAGCTTGTCATACCAATTCTCCTTCAAGTGAATGACACATTCGACAATGAAGATACTCTTCGAGGCTTGTTTGGGATATTTTCCACATATCCATTCAAACTCCATTTCACTATCAAATCCACCACTGATAATGGGGTCTAACCAGATTAATCTAGATAGCAGATATTTCTTGAAGGTATAAGGAAATTTTACACACAATTGGAGCATTAATTGCACAAGACCATTAAAAAAAATAAAAAGGTAAGATCAATATCTTGTCAAATCCAATTCCCAAATGGGTGATACTTTATGGTTACACCTAGGTACAGATTGACTCAAAGGAAAAAAATTCAAGGCAAATAGCCCATTCCTGATTCTGAAGAAGATTGGGGGCAAAGTCATCTAACTCGAACAAAGTTCCTCCCAACATGGAAATGTATTCAGTTATCAGAGCATCCGATGACATTTCAAGTCATCACTGCCGAATGGAGAGTATGAAGAGATTCTTCCTCCTGTGGATGACTGGTTGGTGGAGTTAGAAGTCATAGAATTATTGAATTCACACACACTGCTTATTACATGACTATGTGTATATATATACAATAATCTAACAAGAAGTATTACTGGGCATAGACCTTTTGCTAGAGAAGAAGGTCATCAACACTAGGCATAACAACAGTGAGACTTACCACATCACGAGAATGGATATTTTCTAAATATAACCAAGTGGTACAATGGAAAAACAGCAGAGACAACAGTTTAACGTCTAAAGCTTTGATTTCCCAAGAGTTAATCCTTCTAAAAGGGGACCTATGATTCATGGATCATCAGATCATGAGAGAATTAGGTAGATTGTTATCATCTACGGTTTGATCAAGAAAGTGAAGAAATCAACAGTATCAATCACCAAATGGCCAGATTACATTGCTGAGATTGAAGAGTTAATCACCATAACTCTATCAGAGAAGAGGGTCAGAAATCTAGACTGTCAGATAATCAGATTAAGAAAGTTGTTTGACCCAATTTAGGGTATATGGATGGATTGAACAAAGAGGAATTAAGACTGTTTTGTGTAGCTACAAACTCTATCAGAGTTCCAAACCAACAGCCAAAAAAATCGTCGAACCAAAAAATTGACCTACAAATCTCGGTTTGTTGTAAACATCTCATTAAACTCATTTGTGTTAGATTTTAGGCCATAACAAAACTCAAACCAAATTATTATTTCTAAAATAAAAATAGAAAGAAAAAAATGGAGTATCATTGAACAACTACCTATGACTTGATGTTTTAATAAGTTAATCCAGAATACTAATTAAAGTAATAAAATAATAGGTCAGAACTGAATCAATTTAAATGTACAATGCTTTAAACTCATTAAGATTTAAATTGAAATTTGAATTGAAGGATCATTCACGTCTATACAAGTATCTTTAACTTCCACCCTGGGATTGTTTAGCACTATCACATGATATCTAACAGTTTTTTTTTTCACATAAAAGCCATCCACACGTCCCATCACTTCATCATACACTAAAACTTTTTGTTATGGACCCATGTTGGGGGCGCACATATCAACGATGCATTCAATCCACCAAGGATTGATAGTATTTTTATCCGCACGTTATAGTACTCGTTATGCTTTAAGTGTTTGTGCACCTTCTATTTGAACTCACTTGTGTTATGGCCCAAGTGAGGGGCTCTTGAACCTACTTGTCATGCTTTGGACCGATGAGAATGGATTAACAAGTTGTTATTCCAATCTCTCTCTCTTCTCTTTTCCTTTCTCTCTCTAACCTCCTTCTTTTTCCCGTATCGCGTGCGCCTGCGAAACACGCGATCGAAGCATCCCTAGCAGACGGATAGTCGCCCCTTTCGCTCGCCACCGCTGTTCCTCGCCTTTTCTTCCTCCGATCAACTCCTCCGCAACCATAGCTCCACCAGAATCTAAGAAGGGAGACTCAAATCCCTTGAGGGACTTCTCCCTTGTCCTCCCTCTCACTCAATCTCAAGCCGGAGCACACAACACTTTTCAACACTAGCAAGCATCAAACACCACAAACCAAAACCTATGTATCTCACACGTATCAACCCACAACTTAAGCTAGTGGGTAACAACTCTTGATTTACCTAAACTTAAAGGCAAGTTTTATCGTACTGCAATTAGACCAGCAATGCTCTACGGTTCTGAGCGTTGGGCAGTGAATGGTGCATGTTGGAAACCGGATACCAGTCTAACCTGTTCGAGACTTGGGGAGTAGCTTGAGTTACTTCTCTCTTCGTCGGATCCCTAGATCTAAGTATTCTGAGCTAAGAACTGGCCCTCACCGGTTGGTAGGTAGCTTCCTAAGAATGACCCACTGGCTGCAGCGAGGAGGTCCCGCCACTAACCCGGAAATCTCGCTCGATTTCCCCTCCCAAAAACCAAAAGCTGAGCCTGTCTCAGACAGCACAAGGAAGACAGCACAGACTCTCTAAGGGGGGTGGATCTGTGCTGATCTGAGACATAATGAGTCCTATTTATAGGCAAACTCTTCAAAGGGTAAGATGGTCCTAAAAGGTCTGCGGATAACTTCATCCGCCTTAACCAAATTACTATATGCAGACCAAAATGGTCTGCGAACAGCCCCTCGCGCCTTTTCACATACACTAACCGCACCCCATGCTGGTCTGCGGATAGTGAGGGAGGATTGATGAGTCGGGTTGACCTGTACTCGCCCCGCTCCCTCCCTGAGACTGTGGCTGAGGCGACTAGGTCTAGACCTACTCGCCAAGGGTGGGCTCTCCTGAGGCGATCTCGTCTTAGACCAGACCTACTCGCCTCGCCCTGGGTTAGGAGGAGCTTGATACGCAATACGTGGCAGGGAAGGGGGTACTCGCACCCCTACCCTGGGCGAGTAAGACTGTCGCGGATCTACCCGCTGAGGGGGGTTGATCTACTCGCCGAGACCTACTGGCCTACTCGCTAAATACGGGTTGTACAGTGCACATGAGCAAACAATGGGAGTTGCGGAGATGAGAATGCTTAGGTGGATGTGTGGTCACACGAGACTGGATAAAATTAGGAATGAATGTATCAGGGATAAGACATGAGTGGCGCCAATTGTAGAGAAGATGCGAGAAGCTCGTTTAAGATGGTTCAGACATGTATATAGGAGACCATTAGAGGCACTTGTTAGGCGTTGTGAGAGTTTAGTCACTAGACATGTTAAATGGGGGAGGGGTAGACCAAAAAAGACTTGGAATGAAACTATAAGGAAAGACATGATGTACTTAGGCATTAGTGAGGCTATGATTAAAGATAGGGCGCAATGGCGACAGAGGATCCATATAGCCGACTCCACTATGGTGGGATAAAGGCTTGAGTGTTGTTGTTATTGTTGTATGGGAGTATTAACCACTCTTTGTTCATATTAACATCATTAAGGTGGTAAACTATAGCGTTCAAGTACCATGATAAGAGCCAAATAATGTTGCAAAATCAAAGAAAACAACCAGTTTGTCTATCTTGTGTGAATATGTTGATAGAAACAATAAGCACAATCAACGTCTCTTAGAATACCTTTGTGACACAGTAATAATCCCCATCCACTTCCCATATCCTTCGGCCAATAGTATACTCTCTGTCACTACAAAAGAGAGGGAACTGCAATACATAGAGAAAAGAAAGAACATCAGGAAAAAAAACTAAGCAGATATTACTAGCTCTTCAGTTAATTTCCACCAGGTAAAAAGTAAAAAAAAAATCTCACTTTTCGAATCCAATGAACCAGCATTGTGCCTGTAACAGAGCACTCCTTCAAAGTCTCATGAAACAAAAGCATGTCATCCCACTTGTTCTTTATTCGGAACTCATCGTCCCCAAAAAAGTCTCTGACGATTTCAGGCGTGGCATCGTCAAATGTAGTTCTACTGCGATACTGTGGAGGACCTGACTGCAGCATAAAAACCATGGAGATGACGCATTTGAATTTGAATGAAGAAGATAACACTGTTCCTAAATCAAATCTACAGAAATGAAGCAGACCTCGGAATCTCTGCGCCAAGCTTGGTAGCTCATGCTCGGCAAGCTCTTCTCCATCATGTGAATCCAAGCCGGCCCGCCATCTGTTGTTTCAACAAGATTGTAAAGGTTCTGCAAATCCTCTAACGTCACGTCCAATTTCACTTTATCCGGTGTCGGAGAGCTTCAACGTAGATATCAATACTAAGTTCAGAACACTGGATAAGAAAAATATGAAAACAAACTCACAAAGTTCGTCGAGAAACAACTTTACCCCAAATCAAGAGTCGTCTCCTTCCTGTCAGAGCCCTGCTCGGGTATCAGACAAGTAATGCAGCTCGGCAGTTGAGCCCTAAGCGAATCCAACCGGGGAAACGAAAGGTGCAAAACCGAGAAATGGGAGCTCTCCATGCCATTCGCCTCATGGGAACTAACCTTTCCCGGTCCGACCAAACCAGCCGCCCACCTAGGTCGCCATGCCCATCCGACGACAAGCCCCACGAAGACGGCAAGCCAAACCGGAGCAGCGAAGAGAGCCAGCTCCGACAACACATCCCCTATCGCCGGCTTCCTCAGTATCTCGATCAGGGCGCGCATAATCAGCGCCATAAATGAAAAACCCCCTCTACCTCGACGGCAATTGGCGCAGCGCCGACACCCGGCGACTGTTCGAAAGGGTTTCCCGCAGCTCCGCTTCAGATAAGTAATTGCACGATGGACGGATAACCACCGGAACACTTGTGGAGGGAAATAGCCGCGAGTATGAATAAACGAGAAAGGGACAGCTATGTGGAGGCGCAGAAGAGAAAGGAAGAAAAAGACAAAGGGATTGCAGCGAAGAATCGGATAAGATATCGAGAGGGAGAGGCGGAGAGTTTTCTGAATGCGATTTATGTAGGGCCACTCCCCCTTCCCTTCCCTCGTCTCCTCTCTCTGCTCTTTCTGACCTCGAAATCAGGGCGGAAGAATAAAACTGGGGACGGCGGAGTGGAAAAGCTACAGGTGGGCGAGAAGGAGAGGGTTGCAAGGGATTGACGAAGAAGATGGAATTTTTGTTAGGTTTATTAGTATTTCCGAATAGAAAATTTCTGCTCGTTTTTTTCAAGGAATTATTAGATCGCTTTAGATAAAGGGGGCTGTTGGAGGGAAATTGTTGATAAAGTACACTTGTGGGATCGGATTAAGGTGTTGACGCTTAAGTCGTAGCACTAATCCCGGTCGAGCCGCCGCCGGGAGAAAATAGTAAAACGGCCGTGCCACTAATAGGCTTTATTGGGCGCGGCGGTGGCGGGGGGTTCAAATTGGAGGCATGGAGGCGGGGTCGAAATGGAGCAGCGGTGCCGCTTTTCCTCCTTGCTGCGGGTCTAAACGTGGCAAACAGAGATGGATCTTTGTTTGTTTTACCGTCGTTGACGTCGTTTCCTCAAAACGCCTCCTTCAAAACGCCGCGCCAAATGAACCCTAAGGTTGCAACAGACGTCCAAGCAGGGTGGACCAACATAGGGACTAGTGTGGGCCGTCGTGCACACTGAATTCTAAAAAAATTGTTTTCAGTAATAGCTTACAGAATAATAAATCATATTGTAAGAATAATGTGTATATAGTTTCTTGGTTCATTTGATGGAGGATGTAATTTTTAATAAGTGGTCATGAGTTCAAATTCTAATGACAATAAAATTTAATGTTTTCTATTTTGTAAATAATTTTATTATTATGTTTGATGCGTACTCATACAAGGCTCCTGCTCATTTATATGCATAAGAGGAGGTGGTTACTCCCCAGTGCCACTACCATGATGGGGGGAGAATGGGGGAGTGGGCAAGTCCACTCTCTCCATGGCCAACCGCCCTCGTCAAACCGCCCGAAACCGTCCGGTAACGCTACCGCGCGGCGCTACCGCACGGTAGCGCGCGCGGTAGCGCGCAGGCCGCCCCTTCACGGGGGCGCAGCCTAACCGCACCCCTAGTGGGGTGCGGCCAAGCCGCACCCCTCTTGGGGTGCGGCCAAGCCGCACCCCCTTGGGGTGCGGCCTAGCAGCACCCCTAGTGGGGTGCGGTCAAGACCCCTTCCCGTGAAGGGGTTCGGGGATGTCCGCCCTCTCCAGGCTCGTTGTGCGCCCTTTGGGCCCCATATTTCACTTGGAGCGCTCCCGCGCTCGTAACATGCTCAGAACGCCTCACAAAGCGACCAGTACGTTTTCTCCGTTCATTGCACTCTCAGATCGCTTCCCCAGTTGCCTAGATTGTTTCTCCGTTCGTTTCGCGCTCAGAACGCTCCTGGGCGCACCCAACTCACTTTTTGTCTTTTCTGACTTCTCACATCTTATCTTTCTAGCATGCTCACTTTTCGTCTTTCCAGTTTCTCACATTTCAGGAACAGCTTGTCACCTTTTTCGTCTCCAACAAAACCGCCCGAACTGCCCAAACTGCCCGAGGGGCAAGATGGTCAATTACGAAAAATGGCGATCTGTGTGCTCTGAACCGGAAAATATGATTCGTCCGCTAGGTGGTTACAGTGGTTACAACGGCGAAATTACCGGGCTACCCCCGACCAAAGCTATAAAAGGAGCCCCGGGACTTCATTTCAAGGGACCATGCCTTCTGGACCCGGGAGAGCTTCTTGCAGACTTTCGCGAAATTCTCCTTCGGACTCGAAGATTTCCTTCTTCCCGAAAGCCGACTCAGCGCGCTCACTTTTGTTCTTCAGGGCGTTCTCACTTTTGTTCTCCACCTTTCTCAGAAGGAGAAAAGACTTAGTTTTTCTGGAGGTGGTCTGTCACCTTCGAAATTCTTTCTCTCTCTCTATCTCTTTCTCTCTATTATTGTAACGAGCAGCGGCCTGTCGCGCTCGACTTCTAAGTCTATAATTGTAACCCCCCAGAAGATAGTGGAAGTTTGGTCGGCACAGCTCCGGCCACGTGGTTTTTTACCCTTTCCGGGTTTTCCACGCTAAAAAGTCTCAGTGTAATCAACGAATCTCAAATTGACTGTTTGCGCCCTTGGTTCGCTCCCGAGCTAAGGTGGTTCAAGTAAACCGGTCTACCAAGAGCCCTATGCGACCCGCAACAGTTTGGCGTCGTCTGTGGGAATGGATTCCCAACTACCGAGCAAAGGATTTCCGAACGTGGTGCCCGTTTCACCTGAGTTCACGGAACCAGCGAGAGTGGACACCTCCCCCGAACTATCTGACGTATGCAGTTCCTCAATCCCTTAAGGCCCGGCAAAAAGAGCCCTCATCGCTGCACCCATCCAGCCCCAGTGGATTGGATCAACTAGCAAGCTGGCCCCTCTCGTAGCGGGGCAGGATCCGAACGATATCATGCACCAGCAAAGGCGACCCCCTGTCAAATTCAATTTTGGCATACCCAGTACCGTCATGGCTAAAGCTCCCGCACCTCAAGGAGTTCCACGGAGCAGAAGACCCGTACGTGCACGTTAATCACTTCTTGATAACGGTGCGGACGTTCGGACTTCCCGACCAAATCAGCTGCAAAATCTTCACCAAGACACTGCGAGGAGACGCCCTCCGCTGGTATCACTCCCTGCCAAACGGAGCGATTCACAACTTCACCGAGCTGTCCCAACTATTTGTTGAATGGCACGAAGCACGCACGCCAAGGATCCGGGAAAAAGAGCCCGAGACGGACGAGTCGTCCCACCTAGGGGAAGCGGAGCGGGGCAAGCAGCACAAGAAGATCTAACGCTCGCGTTAGTTGGAAAACAGATTGGAGATGACTCTTTGGAAAGTGTGCTAACGCTCGCGTTAGTTATTAACGCCCAGCGTTAACAACAGCTGAGAAGGAATCCGCTGAGATGGCATTCGACGAAACCTGAAGGAACCTGCGTTCGAGGAAATCTGAACTGAAATGCGCTCGACGAATTGGAGTGTTCGACGAACTTGGAGTTCCGTTCGACGAAATTGCCTGCGCTCGACAACATTGCGCCCAACAAGCTGCGTTCGACGAACTTGGAATTCCGTTTGACAAATTTGCCTGCGCTCGACAAGCTGCGTTCAACGAACTTGGAGTTCCGTTCGACGAAATGAGCCTGCGCTCGACGACATTGAGCCCGACAAACTTTGTTCGACGAACTTGGAGTTCTGTTCGACGAAATTGATTTCGTTCGACGAACTTGGTTTCTGCCACGATCCTGACAGTTGATGTTGACGAAGTGGGTTTCCGTTCGACGAAGGCGCGTTCGACGAAATTAGTCTCGTTCGACGAAATTTGGTTCTGTCACGCTCCCGACGCTTTACACGATCTCAGCAACTGTCATACACGTTCTCTAACGCTGGCGTTAACCTTAACGCCACGCGTTAGATCCAGTGGTTATTTAAAAGACCTGATTTCATTTTTGCTGGATGTTGGAGGATTATTGAAGCCATTATTTTCAGAAATCTGAGAGAGCTTCCAGAAAGAATACTTGTGCCAAAACTCCATTTTTGTTATGCTGCCGAAGAAGGATCTCCCACAAAAAGCTTAAGGAGAATTCTGGAGGAGGACTACATCACGCTACATCTGAAGGACGATCGCTTCGACCTCGCTCATATTACAGCGATCCTTCATCTCCAACTTCAGAAGATCTCATAGGGAGTTTTTATTATCTTTTACTTTCATTCCATATATTTTTTGTAATCGTTTAGAGAATTCGCCTTGTGTTGGTGACTAGGTCTGGGTAGGACTTAGGGAGGAATTCACCTTGTGTTGGCGACTAGGTCTAGGTGATTAGATCTAGGGGGTGCTCGAGGCCATATTCGGGGAAGGATTGGCTAGAGCGGCTTGAGGCCATATCCGGGGAAGGATAGGCTAAAGTCAACCGGTTTGTGGGGATACAAGTCGGTATAGAAAAGGAAAAATTGTTTTACTTTGTACGCCAACGATTTCTAGCGATATTGAAATCAAATTTATGTAAACACCTTTTTTATATAATATGATCATGTCTCTTTTTGTGTTTACTTGATTTCTATCATTTGACATAATTTATAAAATTGCAAATTACAATTGTTTCCTCCTTTAAGTTAAATTGTTATTTCGTTCTAATTTACTCTAAACAATTTAGTAAAGGGCGCTGATATTAGCACTACAGTTTTGGCTATCCGCAATAACGGCGAACCGCAAGCATCATATTGCGAATTGGCTATCCGCAAGCATTTCTTTTATTTACACACCAATATCTATTTGATTTTTTGGTATTTTTAGCGATGTAAAACTTATGGTTCTTATAATTTGCTCATCAATATTTTATGATATATTGAAGTAGCCCATAAAAATGGAAAAAAAGATACTATGAGTAGAATTTCATCAGAATGAAACAAAACAACATAAAATAGTATCAAAATACATAAAATTTATCAAATCAAGCTTGCAAAAATATCATTGAACTTGTGATTCCTTTCATGCTCCTTCCTTTCAAATTTTTCACTTATATAAATGAAAACAAATTAATTTAATAAACATAGAAGTGCCCGTCGGATTTTTTATACGTTAGCGTTCCTACAAGAAGGTGCGAAATTGATTTTATATTCTAAGATGTATATTTTTTTACAAAATAAAAATCACAATATCGATTCATATTTTTTTACGATCATTTTAAGATCTCATATACATATGTTTTAGATAAAGATTGTAAATACATTACTGTAGAAAAGATGTTTTTATTAGTGTTAAATATAACTGTACTTTTGCCTATAAAAATGGCCTGAAACACAATTTTTTGGAACTGTATTTTCGATACAACTGTACTTAATTGAGAAAATAGAGTCCCTCACCCAGAGCATAAAACGATACACGTATAAATATTTCTCGTACAATTCATGAGTTAGAAATAGCTATTTGTGTTGTACAAATAAGAACTCATTTTCGGTACGTATACGTACCTAATCTGGGAGGTGCGCGAGAAAATCCAACTGTAGCATCTCGCGATCAACGGTCGAGATGAAATACATCTGAAATACTCCTCCAAAACATCTGAAATACTCCCGCAATACAGTCCAAATATTAATCTGCACTGTTGGATCTCGCGATCCTACGGTCGAATCTGCTCGCGTATCTCCGGGAGGTCGCGCACCTCCGGGAGGTGCGCATACCTACCCAAAAATTTTCGTACAAATAAATCATCTTTTTATTCGTTTGGGACTTCTGGCAGCACTCAGCAGTATGAATAATAAGAATTGATGGAAAAGTGGGAAATTGCATTTTAGCATTCCCCGCCGCTCGCTGAAGTTTCCATCTCGGGCGGCCATGGTTTTCGTCCAAACTTACAATTCTCAAACCCTAGCTCTTGAGTTGAATCCGGTGTCCACCTCCTTCCGCTCGTTAAAGCTCACCATCGAGGCCAAAACAGGTGTTCCCGCTCGTATCCAGCACCTCTTCCTCGCCTCCCGTCGTCTAATCTCGATTTGAGGAAGAACGACGCCTGTGTTCCAGCGAACAATGGCGGACAACGCCGGAGTTTCAGTCGGCGGCGGCGGCGGACAGCGGGAAGAGAGACGCCGAAGTTTCAATCGACGGCGGCGGATCGCGAGAAGAGGAATTGCGAGTCGACGGCGGCGGAATCGCGAGTTGGGGAAGAAGGGCTGCAGTGCGAGCCAGAACAGTGCGGATAGTAGGAAATAAAACCCTAAATTTTATTAGTTTTGCAGTGCGGTTAGCAGAAAATGCAGTGCGGTTATCACGCCCCTTTAGTAAATTGTCTAAAAATTTATAAAGAATTTTATTCCCTTATTCACCCCCCCCCCCCCCTCTAAGGGCGTCAATCGATCCAATAGATTCTTGGCGAGTTTCAACTTGAAGAGGCCTTCACGTAGGCCGAACGTCAGGGCAAGCTGCAAGGTGGGGTCATCCACCTCCTGGATGTCCAACACTTCCTCTTGGAATCAGTCGATATAGTGCCCCAACGTCTCATTTGCTCCTTGCACCAGATGGAAGAGAGTCGTTGTCTCCTTCTTCATCTTCTTGGCTGTGGCGAACCGCATCGTCAAAGCTCAACACAGATCATCGAAGCAGTAGATCGAACTTGCTGGCAACTGGTGGAACCAGTCTCTGGACTTCCCTCTGAAGGTGATAGTGAAGAGCTTACATTTAAAGGCATCCGACATGGTTCTGATGGAGGCTGCATCCTCGAACCATTGGATGTGACAGATATGGTCATCCCTCCCTGAGTAGTAATTCATCACGGGATCTCTGAACCCTTCCGGCACGGGTACAGCAAGAATCTCCTCACAGAATGGGCTCCTCCAACCCATCTGGCGACGATCCTCTCCCTAGCGAGTATCATCTCCATACTCGCCGTATTGGAGAGTACCATAGTACCTCGCCTGATCTTCCACTTCGCGGAATCGGATTCCGCCGACTCCCTGCGAGGTCTGCGGGTAGAACTGTGACCTCCTCAGTCGTTCGGGCTCCTCCTCGTGCTCCTTCCCTGCTCGTCGTGGGAAACCACCTTCCTCAGTCAGAACTGGGCGATGGGGTGAAGTCGTCGTGCCCTCTGTGCGAGGTTGGAGGGCTGCTCGCACGGTCCCCTCTAGACGTTGCGCGAACTCTTCAAAAACAGCTAACGTCACAAACTCGCCGCCTCCGGCCGAGTTCCCGACTACCTCCTCATGGTCGCCAACTACCACTATCTCGTCTTTCTACTAAGCTTTCTCCCTCTGGCTACGATTCACGCTCACTGCACCAAAGTGTTGAAGCCAGGAAAATCTCGAGTCCAAAATTCGGATCAATGCAGCCGGAGGCTACTTGCCCAGCGGTCCGACTAGACGATTTGGCTGGCAACGACGAAAGGGCTAGGACAATAACAATAGGACCTCAGGTGCTGCGGCAGAGAGGTCTCACCACGTACTCAGAAGCTCAGAAGAGACTTCCCTTCAACAACCAAAGATGGTCGAACAGGGTACGAGGAAGGCACCGACTTGGCTAGTATCAATAGTAGCGGCCAAGGATGGCGGGTCCGAGAATTTGAAAGTGGGGTTCCAAAAGCTCAAATTCAGATGCCAATCCAAGTACCCATATGGTCCTATTTATATGCAAACCAAAGAGGGGGGGCTTATTATACCCCACCCAACTCGACGACCAGGCGACATTGAGGCGACCTCGCTTGGAAATAGGCGAGTATCACCTATGGTCGCCCACCTCTTGGCGAGTATCAGGGTTACTCGCGCGAGTTTGCTCATACTCGCCCAGGTCTTCTTCTGCTCCTGCTGGCTGAGTTGTCTTGTGTCTTGGACTGTTGGCCTCTGTTCTGACCTTTTAACCTTGACTTCTGCCTACGTGGCTTTGAATAAGCCCACCCCCGGAGAATAAGGGTTGTATAGACGCATCATCACCGCCAACAGTGCAAAATTCGTTAAAAATGATTACGAAAAATTAAGTGAAAATGATTTAAAAAAAGTAAGTCATTTGAAAGACATATTTCAAACAAATGATATTTTAGAGACCTATTTTAAATCCACCCCAGAACTTAGGGACCGACTATTTTGCCGAAATTTCATTCAATTATAATCATATATGTTTTGAGAATACAATCCACATATGAACTACTCCGATTAATCCAAAAAATTTGCTTATCCAATAATAGAATTGTTACGGTCCTCACAGAGTTTTATTTTTGAACAGACTTGTAGACCGTACACCCTAACCCATCTCCGCACACAGAGCGTGGTCCATATTCAACGGATTGTTGAGGTGGGGATTTGAATCTGCGACCTCCTAGATAAAGGGATTTAGCGCCGACCTTTATCACCAGTGGAGCTGCGGCCAAGCCCCCCCCCCCCCCCCCCCCTCCCACGACGGGTGCGGCTAAGCACCCCCCTCCCGCAGGGGGCCTTGCGGAGGATCCAGCTGAATTCACACCCCCTCGTCGGGTGCGGCCGGAGCCCGATTCCCCTTTGGGGGCGTGACTTCTCATTTCCCCGTTCACCGCGCGCTTAGAGCACTCCCGTGTTCGTTGCGCGCTCAGAACGCCTCCTCGCACGCTCAGAACACTCCTGTGTTCACTGCGCGCTCAGAACGCTCTCGTGTTCGTTGCGCGCTCAGAACACTTCCTAGCGCGCTTAGAACGTTTGCACGTTCCCGACACGCGCGCAGTTAACGTTTCCTAATTTCTCAGATTACAGGACCCGTTCGTCGCCTTCATCATCATCAACGAAGCTACCCGAACTACCCGAAGGGCGAGACAGTCATTTACGAAAAATGACGATCCGTGTGCTCCGAATCGAAAACGCGGTTCGCCCGTCAGGTGGTTACGGTGGTTACAACGTCGAAATTACCGGGCTACTCCCGACCAAAGCTATAAAAGGAGCTCAGAGCCTTCATTTCAAGACAACTGGCCTTCTACACACGAGAGAGCTTCTTTGAAAATTTCCTTGGAATCTTCTTTCGACGCTTGAAGAGCTTCTTCGACCCTCGAAGATCTCCTTCGAATCTTCGAAAATCTCTTTCGAATCTTCGAAGATCTCCTTCGAGCCTTCGAAAGTTGCGAAAGCCAGCTCAGCATTCTCATTTTTTTTCGCACCACCGTTCTCAGAAGAAATACTTAGCTTCCCGAGAGGTGATCTGTCACCCTCAGAGCTCACCCCCCCCCCCCCTCTCTATCTATCATTGTAACGAGCAGCGACATGTTGCGCTCGAGTTCTCAATCTCTAATTGTAACCCCTCAGAAGATAGTGAAATTTGGTCGGCACAGCTCCGGCCGCGTGGTTTTTCACCCTTTCCAGGTTTTTCACGCTAAAGTCTTAGTGTCATTTACTAATTCACTCATTGACTGTTTGCTCGCTCGGTTCGCTTCCGAGCTAAGGTGGTTCAATTCGACCGATCTACCAGAGCACCTGAGCGATCAGCAACAAGGATACAAGGTACGGGTAGTCTTAAAGCTTTAACTTTTTATATAGACAACTTGGCTGGACAACTGCTCCACCACTTTAAAAAAAAATCTAGACAGAAAAAAAAAATTCTCTATGACCCGCGTACTTCGATTCCGAGAGAATCATACCGACGGAATCGAGGATATACGATACTTATTGGGCGCTGCTATTAGCACCGCAGTTTTGGCTAGTCGCACCGTACTTTCTCCTAATTTTTCGGGTATTTTGGAAATACACCTTGTACATGCATTTTTAGGAAAATTGTCCAACACGAAAGTTGTAGATTTCGACGAGATCTACAACTTTTGTGTTGAACAATTTTCCTAAAAATGCATGTACAAGGAGTATTTCCAAAAGACGCGAAATCGGGACGTATTTCCAAAGTATGCCTTGTGCATGCATTTTTAGGAAAAGTGTTCAACACGAAAGTTGTAGATCTCGTCAAAATCTACAACTTCAGTGTTGGACAATTTTCCTAAAAATGCATGTACAAAGTATATTTTCAAAAGACGCGAAAAATTAGGAGAAAGTACGGTGCGACTAGCCAAAACTGCGGTGCTAATAGCAGCGCCCGACTTATTTACTTAAATGACCATTTTTTTCTTATATAATTTAATAAAATAAAATCCAAAAAGCTGAGGTGGACAATTGCACGCAATAAGCTTTAAGGAGGTAAGCTCACTTACGTACCTCGGTGACCGGACATGCCGAGTCGTCTCCTTCCTCGCGCTGCACACTAATTATAAACACCGATCTCCATACTCCGGCGGCCGCCCAAAGAATCCTCTCTCGCCGCTCAAATGGACAGCTCAGTTCTGTGTCGCTCCATCCTCTGTGTCTGCAGTGCTCTCCTAATTGTGCTCTTCACCCTTTCATGGCTGCAAACCCCAACCACGGTTCCCACCTTCTCTCGCCCCTTCACCCATCCAAAACTCATACAATCCTCCGCCCACCACCATGAATCCGACATCCCGCGCCACCCCCTTGACCCCCTCACAATCTCCGAGATCACCGCCGTCCGGTCCATCCTATTCTCCCACCCGCTCTTCTCCTCCTCCCCTTCCTCTCTCACCTTCCACTCTCTCGCACTCGACGAGCCGGACAAGTCAGCCGTCCTCTCATGGTCCCCCGGCGATCCCCTCCCCCCTCGCCGCGCATCCGCCGTCGTCCGCTTCAACGGCAAAGCCAATTCACTCGTCGTCGACCTCGCGAAAGGATCCGTCTCGTCTCTCCCTACTCCCGCTACCGGATTCCCGACCATGACGATCGAGGACATGACGAGCTCAGCGGCAGCGCCCCTTTTGGATCCAGCCTTCAACCGCTCCATCATCGCCCGCGGCGTCCGGGTCTCGGACCTCGCCTGCCTCCCCGTCTCCTCCGGCTGGTTCGGCCGCGAAATCGAGAACCGGCGGCGATTAATCAAAGTCCAGTGTTACTCCTCTGAAGGCACGGCCAACTTCTACATGCGCCCAATCGAAGGGCTCACCGTCCTCGTCGACATGGATACCAAGGAGGTCGTGCAGATCATCGATGAAGGTGGCGATATCCCAATCCCCAAATCGACCGGGACTGATTATCGATACGAGGCGGCGGGAGGTAATGAGATGGCGAGACCCCTGCGGCCAATCTCCATCGAGCAGCCGGAGGGACCGAGCTTCGAGGTTTTGGACGGGCACAGGGTCAGGTGGGCCGGGTGGGAGTTTCATCTCAAGGCGGATGCGAGGGCGGGGCTGGTGGTATCGGCGGCCGGCGTGGCTGATCCGGTGACCGGAGAGAGGAGAAGGGTCCTCTACAAAGGATACGCATCGGAGCTCTTCGTCCCATACATGGACCCGACTGATGCGTGGTACTTCAAGACCTACATGGATGCAGGCGAGTACGGGTTTGGGTTGCAGGCGATGCCGCTAATCCCGCTCAACGATTGCCCGCGGAACGCTTATTACATGGACGGAATCTTCGTCGCCGCCGACGGCCGGCCGTATGTGCGTTCGAACATGATATGTGTCTACGAGAGCTACGCCGGCGACATCGGGTGGCGACACTCCGAGAGTCCCATCACAGGTTTGGAGGTAAGCGAAAGGAAAATCTATAAACCGAGGGATTGTATGCGCTCGCCGGCTTTGATTAGGGTTTCTGTCGGTGGATTGGTTGCAGATACGGGAGGCGAGGCCGAAGGTGACGCTTGTGGCGAGGATGGCGGCGTCGGTGGCGAACTACGACTACATCGTGGATTGGGAGTTTCAGACGGACGGGATTATTCGTGTCAAGGTTTGTTTGCCTCCTCCTAATTAAGATTCCTTCCTTACCCTAAACATTTACTTTTTACTTATAGCACTTATAATTATCTCAAAAGGATTTTAATCTAAATGTTATTAACAATATTTGGAATTTGGTAATATTAATCCTTTAGTATTTCAATTTTAACAAAAGAATTATGTTAAGAGCATGAGTATGTTAATAATTTATCCGGATTTTATAATCTAACTCTTGTATAATTTTATTATAATTCCCTATTATTTAGATCACTTGTTCTAAAAATGCAGGGTTAGGTTTGTCTGCATTTCACCCTTATGGTGGGACCCTTCCCCAAACCTCGTTGGTTGCACGGGGATGCTTTGTGAATCAAAAGTAAATAAATATATAGAGTGCTCAAAAAATATGAAAATGTTGTTAAAGAGTCAATCCCACTTTTGTATGTGTTGCTTGAATAGTTTGTTATAATTCTTCGTTAAGTTGCATTTATCATGTCCCGAGCTCGGCAAATCAATAAAATATAGTTGAGAGCAAGGTTTTCATAGCTTGGTCGGACATTGAATCGGAAGAAGAAAAGCCTCGAGGTTAGATCTATTCGATCGGTTCGACGGTGGTTCAATTGCAGTAACATAATAACATAAGAATATAATTATAATTGTTTAACTAATATAATAATGACAATTATATTAATATATTTGACACCTCAAAGTTTATATCTAAAATATAATGATGTTATATTGACTCAAAATTCATAGAGCACTGTAAATTTCATACTGTTTTGGATTAGATGAAGTTTGATCAAACAAGCAAATATAATTTTTGAGTAGAATCTTTAAAATTCATTCAGTGATTCGGCCGCAATTCTCGGCTGAAACTGATCTTGAGCTAGATCATCGGACCACTTTATACGCATGTTTTTCGTCACTGCGCTCATAGCTATCACTTGCTTTTCATCACCGCGTGTTCACAACCGTCGCCGCTTTCCTAAAATTCTCCAAAAACAATCTTAAAATTGTGACTTCAAAATACATTAATAATATAATAGTCATTAGCAAGATGAGCTTTTTTTGTATGGGACATGAGAGCCTGATAAACACTTGGCTTTGGGGATATAATGGTTAGAGCAAACATATAAGATTTGATATTCACTAGACATTACTGAAGCTAAATTCATATTCAAAATATGAGAATGGTGGTTCATTGCTTCCGATTGATGCTTGTTTCGCCGGATTTGTGACAGGTGGGGCTGAGCGGCATCCTGATGGTGAAGGGCGCGCCCTACACGCACGTGAAGGACTTTCCGGCGAAACAGGACATGTACGGAACCCTGCTTTCGGAGAACCTCATCGGCGTCATCCACGACCATTTCATCACCTTCCATCTCGACATGGACGTCGACGGCACCAACAACTCCTTCGTGAAAGTGGGGCTGGCGAGGCAGGATACCAACGCCGGTGAACCTCGTCGGAGCTACCTCAAGGCTACGCGCCACGTTGCCCGCACGGAGAAGGATGCCCAGATCAAGCTTAAGCTCTACGAACCGTACGAGTTTCATGTGGTGAACGCCGAGAAGACCACCCGTCTGGGCAACCCGGTGGGCTATAAGGTGGTTCCCGCCGGCACGGCGGCCGCCCTGCTGGATCCAAATGACCCGCCACAGCTCAGAGGAGCCTTCACAAACAACCAGGTAATACAAACAATTTTGATGATCCACTTGTTGAATAGACCCTTCATTTGGTCCTAACTAAATGGAGAGGATATATATCCGAGATTCGTATATTCATTCATCAAATATACGGAGATCAAACAAACTTTTTGATGATCCACTTGTTGAGGCACAGTATTTAGGCTTCGCTTGTCATGGTGGTGGCGGTCATGAACGCGCTGTTTATGAACCGTCGTTCGTGAACGTCCGACCTCAACTAAGGAACTTCATCCACTTTTATGTTCAAAACTAGTTTTCTTTTCTTGGCGGTGTCGTAACCGTTGTCGTGTCAAACATACATTCAATGATGGTGACATTTTTGCGGAGCCGTAGTCCCACATGTGATATGATAAATGTATGGTGTAAAAATCACAATTTCTTTCACCCTCAGACACGTGCGTAAGATATTTTCGTCGGATATGAGCTTAACCACCGAAATATCTCGTTCAGATATGGGTCACACCGCGCAACAAGGGCGAGGAATGGGCGGGCGGGCTGTTCGTGTACCAGAACCATGGGGAGGACACATTGGCTGTCTGGTCTGAGAGGTAAGCAATAGGAAAAATACCGGCTCATTGCCCAACCCCAGTCTCAAAAAAATTGATTTGATCAAATTTTTTGGGGAATTTACAGGGACCGTTCGATTGAGAGCAAGGACATCGTCTTATGGTACACGCTGGGATTTCACCACATCCCATGCCAGGAAGACTTCCCGATAATGCCGACGGTATTGTCCAGCTTTGATCTGAAGCCTGTGAACTTTTTCGAGAGAAATCCGATCCTCCGGTCGCCGCCAAACATGGAGAAGGATCTCCCTGTCTGCACAGCTGCGGCTTCTGCTTGACGAATCGAAAATAAAATAAAATGGAGCGGATTGGGATCGAGAGAAGCAAGTGTGAATCGGGACTGGATGTTGAGGTGCAGTTGTCTTTCAGAGGACACTTGCCCCAGGATTTAGGACTATATATGTAGGGCTATTTACTGGGACCTCCCCTCTAAGTTTGCAAAATTACAGATTGCACCCCTCTTATTATTGAAATTACCTAAACCTCCCCTCAATGTTACAAAACATAACATTTAGCTCCCCTGAAGTTCACATTTCATAACATTCATGCACAAAAATGCTCCCTTCAGAGTACATTTTTAGGGAGGGGGGGATTTTGTGCAATGATGTTATTAAATATGAACTTCAAGGGAGGTAAAGTTTATGTTTTATAACACTCAGGGGAGTTTTTTGCAATATCAATAATAAGAGGGGTGTAATCTGTAATTATGGTATCTTTTAGGGGAAGTTTTGGTAATTATTCCTATATATATAGATGTGTGTGTAATATTTGTCACGTGTCTTTTTGATGTATAATTATTATAGTCAGGTGTTTTAATGTAACGCTATGACTGGCATGTATGTACGGTTGATTTAGAACTTGCTTTGGTCCAATTTGACTTTCAATCCTCATCCCTATCTTTATGGTTCTTATCCAAAGTATTGTTTGTGTTAAATTTAATTTTCATTTGATTCATAGGTATAATTTATCCTGTCATGCCTATTTGCCCGACTTGCACTGCCCGCGAAGTAAATGTCATTAAATTTGAAAAGATTGGTATAAGGAATGTTTTACAAAGAACAATTTTTTTAATTAATTATTGCGGCTTAAAATAAAAATAATTTTAATAAATAGAGAAAATAATTATACACACATTTTTTTATTTTTATTAGAAAAAATCATCATAATACATTTATTATTTCTTCATAATTAATTTTAAATCAATTTGATAAGTTTTCATCATCACTTTTGTATATTAAAGTTGATATGTCTAATCGTAATTTATCATAGTAAGTATATGAGCTCTACTTGATATGCACTCATATATTTATAATCATTCTTGGGGTGAGTTTAGAGAAGGTTCCACTAAAAAAGTGGAGTCACTGGGGTCAAAATCCAACCCATGATCGTAAGAGTGGAAGAATCCTACTAAAAATTTTTTTGACTTTATGAATTTTCATCATTACTTTTAATTTAGGAATATAGTATAATTATTTGAATGGACATTCTATTTTAATTTTTTTTTTGAAATAGTATGATATACGTTAAAATATTAGATTAAAACAATAAGGCTACTGTTGAAACCGACAACTCGGTCTCCGTGGAGTTCGGGGTCCCAGAAAAGGGGTGGTCTCACACCTACTTCTCTCGAGCCAACTCTCTAGGCAAGAGCACTTGGACTTGGAAACGGACCCTAGGCTACAGCGAGGAGGTCCCACCTCACACCCGGAAGACCTGAGAGATCTTCCCCTCCCTAGCCAATGCTGAACCAGAAGCACCAAAGGAGAGCTCTAAGGGAAGGAGAAGATCCGAAATTTGGAAATCTAGAACTCCTCTCATTTGGTGCCCCTTAAGGTCTATTTATAGGTTTTCCAAGTTGGGCTGCAAATAGCCAAAAACTGATCTGCCAGATTACCAAAATACCCTCGAATCTGGACTGCGAATAGCCAAAACTGGACTGCAAATAGCCAAATTTCGCTGTTCTGAGATACTAAACGCAGATCAACCCCCCCCCCCCCCTCCTGAACTGGGCGAGAGAGGTTACCTCGCGGAGCTCGGCGAGCCTCCTTGCTGGGGTGGGGTGAGACCAAGGATCTTCCCCCTTACCAGGGTAGAGGGCGAGAGAGGGGGTCGCCCCCACTCCTCCACTCGCCCCTGGCTGGGCGCGGGCGAGAGGGGGGGCACCCACCCCTCCCCTCTCGCCCCTAGCTGGGCGAGGGCGAGCGGGGGGGGGGGGGGCACCCGCCCCTCCCCTCTCGCCCCTACCTGGGCGCGGGCGAGAGGGGGGGCACCCGCCCCTCCCCTCTCGCCCCTAGCTGGGTGCGGGCGAGAGGGGGGGCACCCGCCCCTCCCCTCTCGCCCCTAGCTGGGTGCGGGCGAGAGGGGGGGCACCCGCCCCTCCCCTCTCGCCCCTAGCTGGGCGCGGGCGAGAGGAGGGCACCCGCCCCTCCCCTCTCGCCCCTAGCTGGGCACGGGCGAGAGGGGGGGCACCAGCGAGGGCGAGAGGGGGGCACCCGCCCCTCCCCCTCTCGCCTCTTACTCTTCTTCTGGTGAGAGCTACGAGGGTTCGTCGGGCGATACCCAAAGGTCTTAAGACCCCCTGGGTCTAGTCGACACGTCTCGGCGGCCCTCCACGCTGGGCCTCACTCGATGGATATGGGGGTTGTACACAATCCCCGCTCTTTGCGAGGTTGGCACAACCTCGGAAAGAAAAGTCCAAGCCCAAATATCCATCGAGGGGGGGCAGAACCTCGCTTCCGAGGATCATTCGACTCACCCAGCTAGTGAGAGCCTGGAGTGAGGAGGACGTCTCGGCGTTGAACTTGCCCATCCGAGGATCATTCGACCCACCCAGCTAGTGAGAGCCTGGAGTGAGGAGGACGTCTCGATGGCAAGCTCTTCCTTCCGAGGATCATTCGACCCACCCAGCTAGTGAGAGCGTGGAGTGAGGAGGACATCTCAGAGTTGAACTTACCCATCTGAGGATCATTCGACCCACCCAGCTAGTGAGAGCCTGGAGTGAGGAGGACATCTCGATGGCAAGCTCTTCCTTCCGAGGATCATTCGACCCACCCAGCTAGTGAGAACCTGGAGTGAGGAGGACATCTCGACGTTGAACTTACCCATCCGAGGATCATTCGACCCACCCAGCTAGTGAGAGCCTGGAGTGAGGAGGACATCTCGATGGCAAGCTCTTCCTTCCGAGGATCATTCGACCCACCCAGCTAGTGAGAGCCTGGAGTGAGGAGGACATCTCGGAGTTGAACTTACCCATCTGAGGATCATTCGACCCACCCAGCTAGTGAGAGCCTGGAGTGAGGAGGACATCTCGATGGCAAGCTCTTCCTTCCGAGGATCATTCGACCCACCCAGCTAGTGAGAGCCTGGGGTGAGGAGGACATCTCGGTGTTGAACTTACCCATCCGAGGATCATTCGACCCACCCAGCTAGTGAGAGCCTGGAGTGAGGAGGACATCTCGGCGTTGAACTTACCCATCCGAGGATCATTCGTCCCACCCAGCTAGTGAGAGCCTGGAGTGAGGAGGACATCTCGATGGCAAGCTCTTCCTTCCGAGGATCATTCGACCCACCCAACTAGTGAGAGCCTGGAGTGAGGAGGACATCTCGATGGCAAGCTCTTCCTTCCGAGGATCATTCGACCCACCCAGCTAGTGAGAGCCTGGAGTGAGGAGGACATCTCGGAGTTGAACTTACCCATCTGAGGATCATTCGACCCACCCAGCTAGTGAGAGCCTGGAGTGAGGAGGACATCTCGGCGTTGAACTTACCCATCCGAGGATCATTCGACCCACCCAGCTAGTGAGAGCCTGGAGTGAGGAGGACATATCGATGGCAAGCTCTTCCTTCTGAGGATCATTCGACCCACCCAGCTAGTGAGAGCCTGGAGTGAGGAGGACATCTCGATGTTGAACTTACTTCTCATATAAGCAAAATAACTTCATCCATCTAATGGGGGGATTTCCCTTGTCAAAACCTCCTGACCCAACCAGCGAGGGGTAGAATTTGCTACAAAGGAAAGCGACAAAAAACAAAAAACAAAAATAAACACAACATACCCCACCCATGGCACCCGCTTCTCAGGCTGCTTGCGCGAGATGATCATTCCTCTGCTTCTCCTGCCACTCCCATCCTGCTCATGCTCTCCATGATCTTCTCCATCTCCTCCGCCCCTGCTTGCCAAGAGATGTTGTTGACGGCTGTGACGTAGCAGTGCCTCGCCATCCTGGGGTCTCCGCGGATCCTGACTTGGATTCCTCCTATGTTGAACTTGAGGCACTGGTGGAAGGACGATGGTACGCATCGGAAGGCGCTGATGAGGGGTCTTCCGAAGATGGCATTATAACTGCTAGGAGCGTCAACTATGACGAACCGACAGTTCCTTGAGCCTCCCCCCATCGTCACTTGGAGTCCAATTCCACCCTCTACCTCTTTCCTTTCTCCGGAGAATCCGAACAAGGGCCCATCTGAGGCCAGCACCCTCCTTGACTCCACCTTCAACTCGTCAAATGCCTTCTTGAAAATGACGTTCACAGAGCTCCCGTTGTCAACGAGGATCCGAGAGACAGTGTAACCTTCGATGGCTGTCTGAATGACTAGCGCATCACAGAATGGATCCTCGTGATCTGGCATGTCCCTGCTTGAGAAAGTGATTTTCTCCTCGGGAGGTGGGTCCTGTGACGTTGAAGCGACGCTGCGTCGAAATACGACGTGGAGTCTTGCCTTACGAGTGGCCTCGATCCCTACCCCCCTGTGGATCACCGCGACCCGTCCTTTGGCTCCTATGTCAGTTCGGTCCTCGCAGATGTCGTCGTCCACTACTGCTCCAGGTGGAACTTCTTCAATCCGCACCGGCGGCTGCTGTTGTGTCTGACCTCTCGCCTCTCTCACCTCCAAGAATTCTGGGCAGGTAGTTGTTGCATGCCCCTCTGCTTGGTGGTAGTCGCAGTACGACACCGCCCTTCCCCCCCTTCTCCTACGGGCTGGGATGTCTCTTGCTTCGACTCCTCCTCTTCGAATCGCCATAGCTTGAGCTGGTGGGGGTAGGAGCTGCCTAGGGGCCTGCCTCCAAGGAGGAGGGTTGGGCCTCCCTTGGCCTCCGTAGAAGTTTCCCCCTCCTTGGGCGAGACCCCTCCCTTGCTCCTGACCCCCCTGGGGTCCCTGGTACCCTTGACCCCTCTGCTCTTCCCTCCTCCTTCCTTCCTGCTGCCTGGGGCCACCTTGCTCTCTTGGCTCGGCCTCTACCAACTTTGCCAACTTCTTTGCCAACCCCGGGTTTGCCGCCTCGGTGGCTACCTCCTTTGCAGCTTTTTCCATCAGGTCCTCAAAGGACAAGGGAGGCTTCCTTGTTAGGCGCATTTTGAAAAGGCTCTCTCGTAACCCTACGGTGAAAGCCATCTGGAGGGCATACCCTGGCACCTCCTGGATGTTCAGGATCTCCTCCTGGAATCTGTCCATGTACTGGGCCAACGTCTCCTCGTGCCTCTGCTTGATCAGGAAAATGGACTCAGCATTCTTCTTCCTCTTCTTGGATGTGGAGAAGCGTAGCTGGAAGCTTCGGCCCAAGTCCTCGAAGCCGTAAATGGAGCCAACCGGGAGCTGGTGGAACCAATCCCTAGCTTTGTCCCTCAGGGTGGTGGCGAAGAGACGACACTTGAACGCGTCCGTCATGGGCCTGATGGAGACGGTGTCCTCGAACCACTGCAGGTGCTGGACGGGATCATCCTTCCCGGTATAAAAAGTCATGTTGGGCTCCTTGAAGCCTTCTGGGATGGGAGCCGAGATGATCAGCTCGCTAAAGGGTGACCCCCCACTCGCCAGCTTCGCGAGCTCCACTTGCGCGACTCCTGCTCCGAGCGAGACCCCACTCACCGGGCTAGGAAAAAGCACTCGCCCGGCGAGGTCCCGCTCGCCACTCTCCGTCACTGGTTCCTTGCCTGGCCGACCCCCTGGGGCAACCTCTCCTGACCCCCCCTGGGCGAGCACTCCTTGCGACCCAGAAGGCGGTGTCTGGGGGGAGGGAGCCGAGCAGTCACCTCCCCTGGTGATGCCTTGGAGCAGCTCCATGATACCCTTGATGGCCGCCATGAACTCTCCCCTTCCTACCACCTCACTTGGGATGTGAGACCCCTCATCGTCTCCTCCTCCGAGGTCTCCTGCCATAAGATTTGGTTCAAGAACTTCTGTGCTGACCACTCTCCACGCTCACCGCACCAAAAATGTTGAAACCGACAACTCGGTCTCTGTGGAGTTCGGGGTCCCAGAAAATGGGTGGTCTCACACCTACTTCTCTCGAGCCAACTCTCTAGGCAAGAGCACTTGGACTTGGAAACGGACCCTAGGCTGCAGCGAGGAGGTCCCACCTCACACCCGGAAGACCTGAGAGATCTTCCCCTCCCTAGCCAATGCTGAACCAGAAGCACCAAAGGAGAGCTCTAAGGGAAGGAGAAGATCCTAAATTTGGAAATCTAGAACTCCTCTCCTTTGGTGCCCCTTAGGGTCTATTTATAGGTTTTCCAAGTTGGGCTGCAAATAGCCAAAAACTGATCTGCCAGATTACCAAAATACCCTCGGATCTGGACTGCGAATAGCCAAAACTGGACAGCAAATAGCCAAATCCCGCTGTTCTGAGATACTAAACGCAGATCAACCCCCCCTTCCTGAACTGGACGAGAGAGGTTACCTCGCGGAGCTCGGCGAGCCTCATTGCTGGGGTGGGGCGAGACCAAGGATCTTCCCCCTTACCAGGGTAGAGGGCGAGAGGGGGGGCACCCGCCCCTCCCCTCTGGCCCCTAGCTGGGCGCGGGCGAGAGGGGGGGCACCCGCCCCTCCCCTCTGGCCCCTAGCTGGGCGCGGGCGAGAGGGGGGGGGGGGGGGGGGGGGGGGGGCACCCGCCCCTCCCCTCTCGCCCCTAGCTGGGCGCGGGCGAGAGGGGGGCACCCGCCCCTCGCCTCTCGCCCCTAGCTGGGCGCGGGCGAGAGAGAGGGCACCCGCCCCTCCCCTCTCGCCCCTAGCTGGGCGCGGGCGAGAGGGGGGGCACCCGCCCCTCCCCCTCTCGCCCCTAGCTGGGCGAGGGCGAGAGGGGGGGCACCCGCCCCTCCCCCTCTCGCCTCTTACTCTTCTTCTGGTGAGAGCTACGGGAGTTCGCCGGGCGATACCCAAAGGTCTTAAGACCCCCTGGGTCTAGTCGACACGTCTCGGCGGCCCTCCACGCTGGGCCTCACTCGATGGATATGAGGGTTGTACAGCTACAATTGATGATTTTAAATGTTGCACAAAAGCCAATTTTCCCTTATAATACAGTAAAGATAGTACAAAATAATATTTATATCCATCAAGTATGAAAATAATTTAATTTGTTTATTTAATATTTATTTTATTTCAAAAAAAAAATTTTGCTGGAGGTGTTTATTTATTTGGGGTTGTATGTAGGGTTAGACGGTTAGTTGTCAAATACTTAAATAGTTGGATCCGGGAGAGACAAAATAGAAAAGTACAAAATATCCGGCTAAAGAGGTTATATATAGAGCAATGTTATATGCATACTATTTTTGGTTTTATGCAGGCCAATGATATATGCCGGCCATATTTTATATTCAAAGTCAGTTAGTTGTCAAATACTTTAATAGCTGTATTTGGGAGAGATAAAATAGAAAAATACAAAATATACGGCTAAAAAGGTTATATATATATATATATTTATATTTATATATAACTAGTAGTTTTCTATTTTGTCTCTCCTTAAGTACTTGACAACATACAGCCAAAGCTGGTTCCAAACCAAGCTGAAATAAAATAAATATTGAATATTAAAAAAACAAATTAAATTATTTTCGTACTAGATGGATACTAGGCTAAAAAGGTTACAAATATAAAATAGGGTTATTATTAGAGTAAATTGTTGATAACCTCCCTCAAGTTTTACATGATTGTAAATAACTCTTTTAGACTTTAGAAATAGATAGATAACCCCTCTTAACTTTATTCTTTCACCATAAAAACCTAAATCATCTTATAAGTTAAGGTTTAAGTTAATTAAAGGATAAAACTAAATTTTTAATTAAAATATATGAAATAAATTTTTAATATATTGTGTATATCTCTATGATCACCTGAAATAATAAAAAATCTGAAATAAAATACCTAAAATAAAATACCCGAATTAAATTAAAATACACAAAACACCTGAATAAATTTCTAATTAAAATGAATAAATTTTTTTAATACATTCAAAAGTTTTCTTTTGCCTCAAGTCACCGAGATTGCTCTCATGCCCCTGAGTGACAGACATTTGTCGTTCGTTATTCTCGTAATTATTTTTGTCTCGATGAATACAAAATTTCTAATTAAAATATCATTTTAAATAAATAAAAGTTTTCTTTTGGGCCATATTTCATATAGTTAAATGTATTAAAACTATATTTTAATTAGAAAAAAAATATTTTTTTAATGAAAAAATAAATTTCATTATTTAAAAAAAACTAAATTTTTGGATACTGTACTTTGAAATTTTATTTTATCCTTAACTATAGTTTATACTAGCTATATTTAAAAATATAATTCAGAGATTAGGCAATATTTTAAAAAAATTGAAGTATTTTAATTAGAAATTTCATTTTACCGCTTAATTAACTTAAAACATGATTTTTATGATGATTATGATGAGAAAGTAAAGTTAAGAGGGTTATCCACCTATTTCTTAAGTACACCAGGGAGGTTATTCAACAATTTACTCTTATTATTAGCAATTCTAATTTGGCTATATGCAGTCCACTTTTTTTAAATAATTCCTCCTCATTTTCGATTTTATTACCCACTATAATCGCACCCCGTTCATTTCGGCCTCTCCATCATGCGAGCCGCGATTCTGCCGATCTCTAGGTTTTCGTCATTCCACCGTCGATCGACCTCCGCCCCCATCGATCCAGTGGTCGATCGATGCTGCCTTTGTCGTCGACCTCCACCCCCCACCGCTCAGATAGCGTTGATCTCAGATTCAATCGATGTTGCTGCCTTTTCCGCTGAATCCAGCCGCACCAGGCCCCACGCCGACCGTTGCTGCTACTCGGCATTTCTTCCTCACTTCTTCAGGTGTTTCCAGCAACTGTACTTCTTCCAGACACTGCATCTTCCTCGCTGCCATTTCCTCTCAAATTCAGTCGCTGATCCTTCGTTTCATCCCGCCTGATTACTTTGCTTCCAACAGACGGACGACGCCAAGGTACTAAATCTTCCTCTTTTTTCTCCACATTGCTATTCCAGTAACCCTATTGAGCATTTCCTATAGTGAATTGATTGTCACTGTCAGTGAGAAGAAGGTGCTACACTTCGCACGGGTGAAAAAAACAGTCCCGCCTCCTTTGTAAATGGCAGTGAGAAGCTATATAAGCTTCAAGATGTAAACCGTGAAAGTTATCTAATGAAATGAATTGATTCTTAGTTGTCCGTTGATGGTCCAGGTGATTCCAGAAACCCTATTCCTTAATTCAGTTCCTTATGTGAATTTTTATGTGGCTTCTTATCCATTTTCTTTGATGTTCTAGATGATTCCAGCATTTTATTATGTGATTCTAGCATTTTATTAAGTGATTCCAGCATTTTAGTAGGTGATTCCTGCACATTGTTGGGTATAATTCTCATCCCTTCCTTGAAATTTTAATGAAATTGTGGTTGTAGGGTATTTAGTTTTGAATTTTTTTTATGTCACTAGGGTATTGTGAATCATTTAGTCGTGCATAATCGTAATAGATCTTGTGGTTCAAAAAATTGCCTTCGCAAATAGATGTTGGGATGAGTCGCTTTATTACAAACACAATATTTGATAGTAGAGAGGAATTGGTTGAATGAGCTCGTGGCATAGGCCGGCGACTTGAATTTGTTATAATTATTCAGAAAGCTGATCACCTAACTGATAGGCCTAAGCCTCGGGTCAAACTTGGGTGTGACAAAAAGGTGGTTTTACTCGTGCTAGCCAAAAAAAGAAGGGTTGGGTGAAGAAAAATTTGAGAAAGACCGGGTCTAAGCGATGTGGTTGCCTGTTCTCTTTACAGGGACAGAAATCACCGGGTTTAAATGAGTTGACAATACAGGTTAAGTGTGGACTTCACAACCATGAGTTTGTAGATTTAGAGACTCACTCCTATATAGGCAGGTTAGATATAAATGAACAAAAATAATCGAAGCCATGTATGCAGCTGGGGTGATGCCTAAGAAAATATTAACTGCACTAAAAATAGAAATCCTTCCAACTGTACAAGCATGCGAACTGTTTACAATGAAAAAATTAAACTTTATCGGAAAGAGTTGGCGGGTGCTACACCGATACAGTTTTTTATAAGTGTATTGGTCAAGCCGGATATGTGAGCTACAACAAGGTGAATAGTCTCACTAAAAAATTGGAGAGTTTATTTTTTGCACATCCTACATCTGTTCAGCATAGCAACATGTTTTCTGATGTGTTCATTATGGACTGTACGTACAAAACAAATCGATACCGACTGTCGCTTCTCTCTATAGTTGGGCAAACATCAACTAATCTGACATTTTTTCAGCATTTAGTTTTATGTCTGATGAAACCGAGTCAAGCTAAACATAGGCTCTTGAATGTTTCAATTGTGTTCTAGATCATATTTCTCAACCAAATGTGTTGGTGAGGGAATTAGCACTAATGAATGCTGTTAATATGGTTTATGCTTCTATGCTTCATTTTGGTGGAAGAAGCTCAGAGATAATGAATGAATTTTATCCGTTTGTATACACTATATAGATGTACATTACAATGATTGAGTTGTTGATTGACTTATATGTGAAAAATCAGGACAAAGGGGCGGAAGGTAGATGAAGAATTGCTCGAATCCGAAGACACCTTCTTTTAATCAAAGTTGAGGAATGAATATTGCAATTCCAAGCATGCAATTACCTTTCTTAGCAGTCAACTATAAAAGGATTCACAGTCAAATTTTGGAGTGGTTTGATCAATTCAGATAGCAGAAGGTTGATCTTCCACATTCTTATTGGACTGCTAACTGGTTTTGCTTCCCTTATACAGATTTTGTTGTGAGTATTTGACTACTATGTTTGTTTTGCTTCCCTATTGCAGAGTTTATTGTGAGTATTTAACTGATTTTGTGTTTCCTTTTTGTTGCAGATGATCGTAGCGATGATGACGTTTATTTAAAATCAACAATTTTGCTCACTTTATAGTTCTTGTTGCTTGATATTGTACTATTGTATATATAGTTAATCAAATCAAAGTGCAAATGTTAACGGACTATTGTTGATTCATTTAATCTCATTTTTAATCCATTCGGTAATGATTATAACTTAGTCTCATCTAATTATTCTTGTCACTTATGTTCATATAAAGAGTGGATTCTTAAGAGTTAAGACTATAGCAGATACTTGGAATTTATTCCATAAGAAATTCATTTGCTTATGGAATGAAAATAGAGATGGTGGTGAGGCTTACCTTGCAGATGTATACAAGAAGCTTTCCTATTGCTAACTGGTTTTGCTTAAGAAATTCATTTGCTTAAGACCATAGAAACTTCCCTATTACCTGGAATCATTTCCATAAGAAATTCTTATATTAGTTTTGTATTTTTGTATCTAATGTAAGTACAATTTTTTGGACTGCGAATATAATTTGGACTACAAATATAATTTATGGACTGCGAATAGCAATAGACTGTGAATAGCGGACTGCTAATAACAACCCTCATAAAAAAAGACTTCAATTTGAAATCATATGTAGTCATTAAGAGAAGTATTGTTTCAAAAGCAAAAATGGCTTAATTGTGAGAGCTATGAGAGTTTGGCACGGCGGTGGCGATCGTGAATGCAGTGGTTATGAACCGTCGTTCGTGAACGTCTGATCACACCTAAGGAACTTCATCCACTTTTATGTTCAAAATTAGTTTTCTTTCTTTGTGGCGGTCATAACCGTTGTCATGCCAAACATATATTTTATAAGGATAGTGTTTTTTTAATGATTGCAGCTGTTAAGCGTTGTGAGAGTTTAGTCACTGAGCATGTTAAACGGGGGAGGGGTAGATCAATAATGACTTGTAATGAAACTATAAGGAAAGACATGATGTACTTGGGCATTAGTGAGATTATGACTAAAGATAGGGCACAATACCGACAAAGGATTCACATAGCCGCCCCCACTATAGTGGGATAAAAGCTCTGTTGTTGTTGTTTAGTGTTTTTGTCCAAATTCACCGGAGCAAAATTGCCGCACCAAACTTACCCCAGTTACTCCCAAATCATTTTTTAGATCAAAAGAATATAAATCATTATAAAATAATTGCTTAAAACAAAAAAAAAACGGATCATTTTCTGATAGTAAATATACAAATTTGTTCTAAAACAATAGTTTATTGTAGGAAGATTTATATCCTACCATGGAAACAAACAGGTCGATAATGAAGATGAACAATTAACTCTAATAATAATTAGATTTAATAATTAACTGTGAAAATTTGAGAAGCCCTCTAGGAAAAATGTGAGTATTAATGACGATGCCAGTAATTAATTAATTACAGGTTAACTGAAATAAAAACAAACATATTTTGCCAGATTGCGCCACTCAAGATCAAAGCAAGAGAAAATCTAAATAAATAAAAAAACTTTCCATCTAAATCATTTTCTGGATTCTGAAGCATATATATATATATATATATATATATATATATATATATATATTGCAGCAGTAATATGAATAACCAATTCCCCGATGGCAACTGCTCCTCTGAAGCAAGAATCATCATAATTTTAATAAATGCAACAAACCCAACTTCCCCAAAGCTAAGAAAAACATTATCCATAGATCTTTCAGAAAAAACCGACTCTTATTCGAACGAAGAACAGCACGAACATCGTAATTTATACAGCGGCCTCAAGCTTTTATTGTCTTTCTAGTGTGTATATATTCCCATATGTTCAACTGAGCCATGAGGAGTACAGATAAGATATGCCCGATAAGGGGAGTTAAAAACAATGCGAAGGCTTCGACATTCGTGCTGCAAGGGAGCTCATGAGCAGATTCAGGAGATCCGCCGTCTTCGTGCTCGCTTCCTTTGTCATCGTGAGGCTCGCCTGCACGGTCCGGTGACTGTGGCTCGTGGCCCGATCCGGAGCCTCCTTGTCTGTCTTGGGGATCGTCTTCGCGTCCGTCGTTTTTATCATCATCGTCATCGGGCAGACCCCCGGAACCGCCATCTTTCGAAATGCCGGAGATTTGATCCTGCTTGGCTTCGACACCGACGCGCCTCAGATGCAGCTGCAGATTGATTGATTTGAAAAGCGGGCGGAGGATGGAAAGAGCGCGAAAATTGGGAGATCGGGTACCTGAAGGTATAGGTTGACCTCGTCAGAACGAGAAAGGAAGGGGAAGTCGCCGCCGGATTTCATAATAGCTCGCCGGGCACCGGGATACCTTTCGCTTACCTGATCTTTTAGTGGTTGGGGAATGGCACAGTAATCGTTTGTCTGAGAGGTGAAGGATGCCACTATTAAGGGCAAACTATATGTAATTCATAATAGTATCTACTCATATTAGGATCTCTGAATTCTTAGTAGTATTAGACCTAAATTTGTTACATAGAAAACGGTTGGAAGTGATTTCAGGTCTTGTTTGGGAGAGCGGTGACGGTTATGAAAAAGTTATAAAAAAAGCAAGTAACGTTTCGGCAGATGTGGTCACGAATGCTATCATCCCAAGATGATGTTTTAGGCCAAAACGCTCACACGGTCATGTGGATGTCCAAGTGTTAACGGTTGTGAACTCCTAGACCGTGAAGGCCTAGACCAAAGTAACTAAGTGAAATTTGAGCCAAAAAGCGTACAATGGAAGTTCTAAACGCAAGCAAACCGCAACTATAAACTCAAATCTCACTTTAAGAAGTGAGGTCAAACAATTGTATGGTTGAAACTGGTCGGAACCGAATTTTTAAACTTGAAACTTGATTTAAAGATTTTAGAAGAAGTTTCACTCTTTAGTTCTCCGAAGTCCTTTCGATTTTTTTTCGGTTAATAAAAACAAAAAAGAAATGATATAATGGTGGTAATATTACTTATAAGGCTTAATTACCGGGACCTCCCCTGGGAGTTTGCATAATTACAAGTTGCACCCCTCTATCTTTCGAAATTACATTTACCTCCACCTCTAAGTTTCCCCAGTTTACAAAAATGCCCCTTTCGTTAGAAATATGGATGGAAAATGATAAAATCAGCCAAACTATTTTATGATATTTAATTTTACCCTTTGTAATGACTCTGCATTGAAAGGTGTGATCTTTTCCTTCATAAATATAGATGGAAAGTGATCAAATATGCCAAATTATTTTACGATATTCCAATTTTACCCTTTGTAATAACTCTACATTGGAAAGGGTGTGTAACATTTTACCCTTCGTAATGAATCGAGAATCATTATAAAAGGATAAAATTAAAATACTATAAAAATATTTGGCTGATTTTATCATTTTCCATCCATATTTCTAAAGGAAGGGCATTTTTGTAAACTGGAGAAACTTAGAGGGGAGGTAAACGTAATTTTGAAAGATAGAGGGGTGCGACCTATAATTATACAAACTCCCAGGGGAGATCCTGGTAATTAGCCCTTATAATTATGAAAATGAAATGCGTGTGAGCCCAAACAAACACAAGAACTGAGGTCAGAACAATTAAATAAGGGCATTGTTATTGGCAGACCAAATTAAGCTATTGGCAGACCATTGTTAAAAGCAGACCAAAATAAAAAATCAAAGAGACCTATGAATCTGTAAAGGTGATCTTCCGATAGCCATTTTTTAATAGAGCGGGCTGTCAATAGCCACATGTGGCCTGCCATTAAATTTTTCCTTAAATAATACGTTTAACTAGGGGTGCAAATGAGTCGAACTTGGCAAAATTCACAAGCTCGAGCTCAAGCTAACTATTCGAGCTCGAGCTCGACGAACTCATTTTGTATGGCTCGAGCTCAAGCTCAAGACCAATATATTGAGCATGAGCTGCTCACGAGTTTTTCTACTTATGAGTCCATTTTTCTTTATATTTATATATATTTAAAAAACATTCAAGGATAAAGCTCGTGAGACGGCTCATGAGCTAATGAACAAGAGCATGTGAGTTCGAGTTCATTAGACTCAAGCTCGAGCCGAGTTTTTTTTTAACTGGCTCATCGAGCTCACGAGCCGACTCAACTTAACTTGCACCCATATGTTTAACTCGGTTAAAATGTGGCTCACTTATGGGACTAAGATCCAAACATTTTGTAGAAAAAAATTGGCCCTTGGAGCTTGGATTAAAGAATGTTACATCCAACTTTAGGGTAACTTGTGAGACACTGATTTACAAGGACCTCAGGTGACCCTAAATGAGAATGAATGCAGAATGAGGATTCATTGAACTAGCGCAAATAATTCGTACAAGTATCGGGTGAGCCTAGAATTTATTTTTAAAGGGGGCACTATTAAAAAAAAATTAAAGTTTACATAATTCTAATCCAACTTTTCTTGAAGGCCATCATGAACACAAACTATTGATTAATAGTGACATCTTGTGTTACATTTTTGTAGTGTTAATTATTTCATAGGAATGTTGCTAAAATGTCAAATAATCTAAATTTAGGTATCAAGGGAGATTGAAAGTGTCGCTAGATGATCATAAATTAATTCAAAGGGATACTTTTTAAGGATATTTCATGCTTAAGGCTCCGTTTGTTTCGGCGTTAAGGCTCCGTTGCAGTCCGACAATAACGTAATATCTGATTTTCTCCTGTTTGGGTCGGCGTTGACCAAGCGAGCCTCCTTTTCAACGCGACCGTCCCGACGCGCGGCGAAATTTGTAACGTCCCGAGCACGCGACCGTCCATCTCCGGCGAAGATTGTGCCGGCAACGCTCCTGTCCCGAAGCGCGACTCCGGGCAGGTAACTACTCCCCTCTTCTCTTCCATCTCCGGCAAAGGTTGCCAATGGCGTAGACTACGGTGCCGGCAACAGATCCGGTGCCGGTGAAGATCGGCGGCACCGGAGAAGATCGCCGGCACCGGATCTGTCTATTTTTTATCAGATCCGGTCCCGGTGAAGGTTGTCGGCGCAGGATTTGTCCATTTTTTGCACCTTCCTGTGCTTCGCGAGCAAGTCATGGTAATGTACAGTGTAGTGCTCGTTTTGTGCTTGATTTTTTTTATGTCCTGCCTCCATAGACGACGGTGCCTGGAGAGGTGTTATATCTATTTCTTCTTTGTCAGTTGGTTCGAAGTTAATTGTTCAAATGTTCCGGTAGTAATATTCTTCAAATTATTACTCTTATGATATCAATTTAGTTATTCTTCAAATTATTTCTCAATTCTCTTCAATAATTAATGCTTAGACAGAAGAAAGTGTATTTTTGGAGGCAGAGTAGCAGGAGATGAACCTTAGCTAAATATAAGTTGCTAGATTGCATTCCTTTCTCTGCTGCATTCCTGATAAAAAAAAAGAATTCAAACACTGAAACGAGATTTACTGCATGGCAAGAGGTGTACTTCAGGAAGAGAGCCTCCTTCTCACCTCAAGTCAAACTGATTTCATATTTTGGAATGCAGAATTATATTGTGGAGAGAATGTGTAATTTACTGTAGCTTTTTTCGTAGATGGGTAAACCTAAGGAAGGTGGTGTCAGCGACATGGGATGCAAATGAGGTCTTGATCTATTGCGAGCTTTGTGTGAAGGAAGTTGAACTCGGTAATAGGCCTACCACGCACTTTAGTAAAGATGGATGAAATAATTTAGTAGCGAATTTCCGAGCACGTACTGGCAAACAATACGATCGAGGGCAAATGAAAAATAAATGGGATATGTTGAAAAAGGAATGGAAATTGTGGAAAGATCTTAAAGGAAAAGAGACTGGTTTGGGATGGAACAACTCACGGAGGACTATAGATGCATCTGACGAATGGTGGGATGAGCGACTTAAGGTTATAAGCTATCTCATCTTATTTCCTTCAATTTCTCATTGTCTAAATTCTAACAAATTATGTATTTGTTATTTCTTAGATTGTGCCCGCCGCTAAGAAATTTCGATATGCTGGCATCTCTCCAGAGCTCGAAGAGAAATTGGATATGATGTTCAATGAAGTCGCAGCGACCGGTGAACAAGTTGAATATTCGCCTTTTTTATCCGCATTTATCTAATACACGTGATATGTCACGTGTATATCTCCTATATATGTATCTTATTTGCCCGGTTTAGGGCATCAGTTCAATACGATCGATCGCTTTCTACTTGGTATCAAAGCGAAGAGACGGTCCCGTTCCCCTGCCGCTCGCGTCTCGCCGCTCCGGATCCTGCCCGCCTCTCTCCTTCTCGTCCTTCCTCCGGCGACCCCTCTCCTGCACGCTCGTCTCCTCCTCGCTCGACTCCTCCTCGCTCGCGTCTGCCGCTCGCGTTCGCCCGGACTCGTCGCTCCCGCATCGTCCGCGCCCCTCCTAGCCGCTCGCCGCGCGATCCTTTTTCTCTGTCGCACCCGATCGGGCTGCTGGCTTCTTTGGCCTAGCTCGTCGCCGGCGCCCGACCTAGCCGCTTCCAGCCGGCCGTTTTGTCATCCATGGGGACTGCCGGAGACACCGCCCTCACATCCTCCGGTGTTCTCTTCGGCTTTCAGATCTAAGGGGCACCTGTAGGATGTTTCTTTAACTCTTTTGTTATATCTTCGTTCCCCAATGGATGATCCATCCGATGTCTCCCCTTCCTCTCAATCCGGTTCTCTTCCCGGTTCCTCCGCTTCCCGATTCGGTGCTTTGCCCGGTTCCTCGGGTGATCCTCCTCGGAGTCATGGCCAGTCTGGCTCGTTGAAGATTACTACTGTTGCCTTGGATGGCACAAATTATCTGGAATGGTCACGGGCGGCCCAGCATGCTATTCGCAGCCACCAGTTATATGGACTTATTGATGGTACCACTACTGAACCACCACGCACCGATCCCTCATGGCGCAAATGGGATGCGGACAATTCGTTGGTCGTCTCGTGGTTACTTCATTCGATGTCTCCTCAGGTATATCAGAGTTATATGTTGTTGGACTCCGCCTATGATATTTGGACACGGACCCGTGATACTTACTCTCAGGCGGGCAGTTCGATGCAAGTGTACGAGCTCACTCGCCGTGTTCTGGAACTGAAGCAGGGGACTATGATCATTGCCGCCTACTATTCTGAGTTTGAGCGTCTTTATCAAGAGCTCGATTTCTTCAATACTTTCGCTGCTGCTTGTACGGTTGATGCGGTGGCCCTTCAGAAAGCTAACGATCGATTCCGGGTCCACGTGTTTCTTATGGGGCTCAACATGGAGTTTGACGATGTTCGCCTACACGTCCTCCATCGTGAGCCGCTTCCCTCTCTTCGGGAGGCCTTCAGCATGCTCCTCAGTGATGAGAATCGTCGTCGCACTCTCGGCCCCGCTACTGATCACTCTGCGCTGGCTGGGATGTCGCGCGGACCCCCTCCTGTCTGTAGTTATTGTGGGAAGACTGGCCATATCAAGAACTCTTGTTTCCGCCTGCATCCGCACCTTACCCCTGGTGGCCGGGGCTCCAGTACCCGTGGTAGAGGTGGGCACCGTGGTAGTGGTGGTCGTCACTCTGGTGATCGCTCTCATTCTTTTGCACATTCTACTGAGGTTCTGGAGGACACCTCTGGAGGCCTGTCTGCCTGTGAATTGGAGGCCTTTCGACGCATGTTGCGCTCCCATGCAGATTCTGCTCCTGCTGCTTCTCATGCAAGATTGGAGGACACCCCTATTGAGGCTAATCACAAAATTGATGCAGATATTAGTGGGGAGAAAGTGGATGCCTCAAAATACCAACGTCTGGTTGGACGCCTTATATACTTGTCTCATACCCGTCCTGACATCACATATGATGTGGGAGTCCTAAGCAGGTATATGCATTCTCCCTCCATACGTCATCAGCAGGCTGCCTTCAGGGTGTTACGTTACCTCAAGAAGGCACCAGGTCGTGGGATTCTATTCAAAAACAGTCAGTCATTGGAAGTTGAAGTGTTCACAGATGCTGATTGGGCTGGTAGTCAAGACGATAGAAAGTCTACCACTGGGTACTGCACATTTGTAGGAGGTAACCTGGTCTCATGGAAGAGCAAGAAGCAGAATGTGGTAGCTCGCTCAAGTGCGGAAGCTGAATATAGGGCTATGGCCCAAGGCGTTTGTGAGGGGCTGTGGTTGAAGACTATCCTTCGTGATATAGGCCTTCAGGGGGACACTCCTATTATGATCTACTGTGACAACAAGGTGGCTATCAGTATTGCACACAATCCAGTACAGCATGACAGAACCAAACATGTGGAAGTCGACCGACATTTCTTCAAGGATCACCTTGACAAGGGGAATATTTGCACTCCGTTTGTGAACTCATTTGATCAGCTTGCTGATGTCTTCACCAATGGTCTATGCAGCGACAACTTCAAGGACAATACTGACAAGTTGGGAATGATCAATATATATTCCCAACTTGAGGGGGAGAGTTGAATATTCGCCTTTTTTATCCGCATTTATCTAATACACGTGATATGTCACGTGTATATCTCCTATATATGTATCTTATTTGCCCGGTTTAGGGCATCAGTTCAATACGATCGATCGCTTTCTACTGAACATTGTTGGGCACCTAGTTTAGGAAAGCGTCACTCTTCTACAGGAGATGATCGACTCATTGATGATGATGACGAGGAGGTGGAGCCTATCTCTACTCCAACAAATGTGAGTGACTTCGGTTCATGTAGCCGCCCGACATACATTAATGAAGAAGAGTCATTTGACACAACAAGAAAACGTATAAATAAGGGCAAGACAAAGGTCGGGAGAGAGAAGCACGCAATACGCCTGAACATTGGGTCTTTGGTAGAAGAAACAAGATTCGTTGGATTAGCTATTAGAGAAGCTACCAATCCATCAATGCAATCATACACCATTGCAGAAGTCATAAAAGAACTTAATAAACACGAAGATATCATTCAAGACCAATGTTTATACGACTTCGCAACGGTTTTTATGATGCAAAAAACAAATAGAGAAATGTTTCTTTGTCTTGATGAAGACAAGAGGGTGTGGTGGTTGAAGAATCGTTATCGGTGCTTGACCCAGCAGTTGGGTCCGTGATTACTTGTGCTTCTAGTTATTGTTTGTTATCAGAAGTTTATTGTACAATCTATTTAGGTACTCATGTATGTGTTGTATGTTAGACATTGTCTATGTTGTCTGTGGAACTTGGTTTAAGCTCATAATTTTCTTTGCTATCAATGCAACTAGTACTCTTTTGCTGGAAGTGTTTAGTTGTTCTTTTATATATTAATGATAGCACATTTTTTTTGGGTGCAGCTTTCGTTATGGATGATCATAATGCTGAGTTTATGATTGATGATTCTGAACAAACTTCGAATAGTTCAATAATTCTTCATGGCTATGATTACTACCTTATGCTTCTAAATACTACTATATGTTTGACGCATGAGTATAATACATTATATCAAACTCGAACCCCATGCATGACATCATCACATACAGGGCATAAATGGATTATGGAGTTAATGAGTGGACACCCAGCTAAATTCCACAGTATGTTTAGAATGTCAAAACAAGTATTTGTTGATCTCTTAAGTTTACATGTTGAAGAATATGGGTTGCGTGGATCTAGCAGGATAAATGCACACGAGGTGCTTGCAATTACCTTATACGTGATGGCACAGAATTGTACAGACAGACAGGCGTCAGAACAATTTCAACATTCGGCAGAGACTATTAGTAGATTCATTTCCCGAGGCGTCAATGCGCTGGTGGACATGTCGATTAAAATAATAGATGCAACCGACAGAGAATTCAAAAATATTCCATCGCATATATTGTACGATTCTCGTTACATGCCATATTTCAAAGACTGTGTCGGCGCAATAGATGGAACACACGTCGATGCCCGGATTTCTCTAGAAAACAAAGTTCGATATATTGGTCGACATGGGATGCCAACCCAAAATGTTATGGCTGTATGTGATTTCAACATGTGTTTCACATTCGTCATGGTCGGATGGGAGGGTTCAGCACATGATAGCCGGATTTTTAAAAAAGTCACAAGAGAACCTTGCTGGAACTTTCCTCACCCACCTACAGGTAATTTAAAAATAAAATTTGTGTACCACTATATGGCCGCATTTCACTTACTAATAATTTTGAATTAAATTATGTATACTGTTTGCAGGTAAGTACTACTTGGTTGATGCAGGGTATCCTCTGGAAAGAGAAATTTTAAAGCCTTACCCAGAAACACGCTATCATCTAGCAGACTTCACACGTGGCAATCGTCCTATTCAAGGACGTCAAGAAAGGTTCAACCAAGCACACTCATCCTTGCACAGTGTCATAGAGCGCACATTCGGCGTGTGGAAAAAAAGTGGGCAATCCTTCGGGATATGCCGCAATACAACTTTGAAAGGCAGCGAGATATTGTTGTAGCTACGATGACGGTTCATAATTTCATTCGTCGCCATTCATCAAATGAGGATCCTGATTTCATGGCATGTGACGTAGATGAAAATTTAGTATATCCAGAGGCTAATGAAATTAGGACAAACCGGCGTGGAACAAATGATGTGCGTCAGAGTAGAAGTGTTGGTGTTGGAACAACAGAAATGTACGCATTACGAGATGCAATTGCCGACCAAATACATGATGCTAACAGGTAATTAAAATTTTACTATTTCTCAAAATAATTAACTTTATAATTTTATATTCATGCTAATCTTGTTTGCCACAATTTGTAGGTGATAGATGGACATGATTGCGAGTTGAAGACAAGAAACTGCAATATTGTTTCTCGCATTAGTTCATGAGACAAGTTTATGTCTAAAGACTATTTTATAAAACTGTTTAAAGTCGTTACTCTTGCTTGCTTATGATATTTCAGCTATTTTCATATTTTAGTAATTAAAAAAATTTGTGCGTAGCATGAGTAGTATATTTACGTGTAAGAATTGAATGTTGATTATGATAATACATAATAACTGAAACGCCACCGCTGTTTTACCAAACTGTTTCTCCATTCTGAACAGCTCTGTCACCGCTGTTTTACCAAACTGTTTCTCCATTCTGAACAGCTCCATTCCCACAGCTCCATTCTCACAGCTCCATTCTCACAGCTCCATTCCCACAGCTCCATTTGCCACCGCCACCGCCGAAACAAACGGAGCCTTAATCATAAAATCTTGTAATGCAGTTTTAACCATTTTCATATTTGTCCTTTTAATTTTGCTTTTACCTATAATTCTTAATGTTTCCTTTATACCATCTTCTATTACATATAATTTATATGCACAATTAGAATACTTATAATAACATATTCAAGGATGAAGATAATAGCTAGGGCACAATGCAAGGGCCCGAGGAGATTTTTCGAGAACACTAAAGTAGAGCTTAGATCAAAGTATAAAGACCTCGTCATAATTTACCCAACGGTAAATCAATGCATGTACTAGATTGTTGGACCCTGAAATCTCCGTGACCAGGGACAACCTTACTCAATAATGACTGAGAACAACAAAGGCAGTGAGAGATCACTGGAGGTCCCATCGCATACCCGAGAGCCTGTCAAATGCGCTCCCCCTCAAAAAATGTCACGGTTTCTGATTTCAAGTGAAATTAGAAGAAGAAGAAGAAGAAGAAGAAGAAGAAGAGCCAAAAATGGCTCAAAAGAGAGGGTGATACTGATGTAGTGTTCTCAAACCAGGTTATACATAGGCAAAAAAGGATCAGTCATAATCGCATGGTGGAACCTAGATTATCGAGTGGTGTCAAGAACAAAAGAGAGGTGCAAAGAGCGGGAAGGGAGGAGAACGAGAAAGGAGAATCGACCACATAACAATCAACGAAAAATATATCGAGATGAACGTCTAAGCGATCGTCTGCATATCTCGTTATGAGTGTCACTGTCGAGTGACTCACCATGTCATCAGGGCATCCCGATGAGGTCTTTTCGGCTAGTGACACGTGTCGCGAAGCAGGTGGTAATATGAGGGAAGTGATGAGGAGGGGTATGTCGTTCGGCGCCCAAGTATGTAGGGTTGAGTAGGCCAATAACAGGTCACCGTATCATTTTGGGTCAGACTAAGTTGGTGCTTTAGAGATTCGTGCAATGTTTGACAAAGACAATGACTATGGGACATTGTTACAGCTGATTTTAGTTTCAAATATTAAGAAGCTTATTTTTCCCAGGGGGGTCTTGGTAGCTAACTAGAATGTCTATGTTACTGATGGGGAAATTGCTATGATTTCGGAGAGAAACGGTATTACGAACAAGAGAAATTGCATGGATTAACGGAAACGGATACAATCCGGAGCAAGCTCCGGCCAACTCTTGGAGGATGGTTCCTCCAAAGAGCCTTCTCTCAAATGAGAGCCAAAAGACAATAGTTCCAAAGGTGCCCTAACTCCCCAAAACCACCTCCTTATATAGGGAGGGGGGGGGGGGGGGGGGGGGGGGGGGGGGGGGGGGGGGGGGCTCACATCAAACTAAAACATTTAAAGGAAAGCAAAAAAAAATAGGAAGCGCGTGCGCGTAACAATACATCCCGTCAGAAAAGCGACCTTGACCCCAAGGTCGGAGCGCCGCCCGCCGGTCAGTAGTGGGATGTCGTCGAGGTGCCCGGGGCGTTGTCCGGTAGTTCGTCCGAGAGCAGCAGGGCGTCAAAGTCTGCGGCGGAGAGCGCTGCCACGTCGTCGCCGATGAGGACTCGACACTCCTTCACAGAGCAGTCATGACCAGGAGAGTAGGGGTGCTTGCAGCGGAAGCACAGGCCCTTGCTCCGTAAGTCGTTGTACTCCTGGTTGGAGAGGCGGTGGGTAGGGACAGGCCGGTTGTTGCGAGGACCCATCATTGGTGGCCGGGGAAGAGGAGGTGGCGGAGGTGTAGGTTTCGGATGGGTCGAGAAATATGTGTAGGAAGGATGTCGAGAGGGAGGTGATGGGGAAGGAATGTCGCCGGACGTCGCGAGAAATTCTGCCTCCACCAGGGGGGCAAGGTCAATGGCGTGGTGAACCGTTAACGGTTGGAGAGTGCGGAGACGGGAGCGGAAGTGGGGTTGCAAACCGTTCATGAAGAACCCCAAGTAATGGTCTGGGGGAAGACCGGGGACATGGGTGACTAATTCCACGAAGGCATCAATGTACGAGTCAATGGAGCCGGTGTGACGGACCCCCCAAAGTCGCTCGATCATGGGGCCGGAGTAGCGGGCGTCATACCGCTGAATGAGGGCCTCAGAGAGAGCTGGCCAGGTGAGGTCGGGAGAGGTCTGGCGGAGCCAACGGACCCAATGGAGGGCCGACCCTTACATGCCGATGATTGCGGTGGAGACCGGTTGTGTCGGCGCGGTCTGGTGAATGTCGAAGAACTGCTCGGCGCGGGCAATCCACCCGAGGGGGTCAGACCCGTTGAAGGTAGGCATGTCAGGTCCACGGTACGGTGGAGTAGGCACGTCCACCGCTGCGGAAGCATCGGGAAGCACGGTGCTGGGGGATCCCACAACAAAGGTTGTAGAGGGCCCGGAGTGCTGGGTGGGCTGCAATTTCTGTAGCATGGTCAGAATCGAGGCGAACTGCTCGGTCTGTGCCTCGAGACGAGAGTTGATGGTGGCGAGGGAGTGTTCGAGGGCTTCCACGCGGGATTCCATCTTCCCCTTTGGCATATGAGGGTGCACAGGGGATAGATGTCGCCGGAGCGTGTCGGAGAGGGCGGATAAGTGCGAGTTGGCGGCGGGAAGTGGGAAGTAGGCTGGGCGCAGCGGCGACGGCCCGGAGACGGAGCAAATGGCGCCGATCAGGGTCAATTTAGGGCGGAACAGCCGCTGGAGGAGCAGGCGTAGGGATCGGCGGCCGATGGAGGCGTACTGGATCGACGTTGGATCGAGTAACTGGATCGGCGGCCGCTGGACGATGGAGGCGTAACTGGAGGCTTAACTGGATCGGCTGGATCGGCGGCCGCTGGACGATGGAGGCGTAACTGGAGGCTTAACTGGATCGGCGTAGGGATCGGCCGATGCAGGCGCTGGATCGATCGGCGTTGGATCGTCGGCTAAGGGAGCAGGCGCTGGATCGATCGATGGCGGCAGAGCGCGAGACGCAGAACGCGGAAGGACGGAAACGTCGATCGCAGCGGAACGCAGAGCGGGCGACGCCGATCGTAGGCGGGACGTCGATCGCTAGCAGGGAACGTCGATCGTGACGGGACGCAGAGCGAGCGGCGAACGACGGTTCTGGACGAGTGAGGGAGAATCCTCGGCTGAGAGCAGGACTCCGGCGGCTAGGGCAGCGGGCGGAGTGGCAGGTCGGACCAAATATTACGAACAAGAGAAATTGCATGGATTAACGGAAGCGGATACAATCCGGAGTAAGCTCCGGACAACTCTTGGAGGCTGGTTCCTCCAAAGAGCCTTCTCTCAAATGAGAGCCAAAAGACAATAGTTCCAAAGGTGCCCTAACTCCCCAAAACCACCTCCTTATATAGGGGGGGGGGGCTCACATCAAACTAAAACATTTAAAGGAAAGCAAAAATAAAATAGGAGGTGAGTGCGCGTAACAAACAGAGTGACATTGCTCACGAACGACATTATGGGAGTGATGAGAAAACCCTCAAAGGCGATCGCGAGAAAGAGAACACTCATAGAGAACTTGCATTAAACAATAAAAACATACAATATACAATCCAAAGTCAAGCTCCGATCAAACTCTCGAGGCTGGGTCCTCCAAAAAACTCTTCTCTCAAATGAAACTCCAAAAGATCAATGATCCAAAAGATATCTAATACTACTCATAAGACCTCTTTATCTAGAATAAAGGCCCACTACAAGAATAAATGACAACCCAAATAATAATATAATTAATTAATATTAATTATTTTAATCATTTAATACTAACCGATTAACTAATATATTAATTAAAGACAAATCCCAATTCGCTTCTGCAACTCTCGGCGCACACATTGCATGCTCTTATCTTGTAGATGTGTGGAGGTCCCCTAAAGCTTGTGTAACAATATGCCGCCCTTGAAAATCGACCTTTCCCTCGAGGTCGAGTCACAATTTTTGTCGGGGTCTTTAATAATTTTGGTCGGGCGCGAATTGAATGCGAAGGTCAATAGTTTGTGGTGCAACATTACGTTGGTGGTAATAGAGTAGAAGTAAACGACATGGGTTGCGGAGTAGATAAGATGGTCGCGGGCGTGCGACGAAAAATTAACGAAAGTAAAAGAGAAAGAGATTGATGTGGGTGTGGGAAGGCACAATACCATTCATAATAGTGTGGAACAGGGTTGGGTGGGGATTTGAGTAGAATGACATGGAGGTGAAAGTAAGGGCTAGGGTACAAGGGTTCATGCATGTGGTAACCATGGTATATGGATATTTTTGTTGTTGTTTTCTGAAAACTGGCCGATGTGAAGACATGTAGGATGGGATGTTGGGAGTGAGTGTAAGTAGAAGAGTAAGAAAGTTGGTGAAGATAAGTGGCCAGGGAAAATATGTATTGATGACTAGCATGAGGCCCAAGAGACGGAAATGAAGACGGGGCAAGGTTGTGGGAAGGAGGTGCGAGGTCGGTTTGGAACAGGGGAAGTTTTGCTGGGCCCGAGGACTGGTTCCATGGTGGGCGGGAGTAGGGAATTAGCCTGGAGACAAAAAAAGATGGCAGAGTTTGGGAAGCGGAGCAATATTGCTGTTGGGGACTGGCGAGGGTGGCTCAGGCCTGGGTGAACTGTCGAGGGCGGCGTGGAGCTGTGAAAGGTGGGCGCGGTGATTCAATGTTATGATCGTGCGGGAGGATGATGATCGCGTCGTTGCGAGCAGGGTCGGCCTGAGTATGGAGGGGCAGAGATGGGTTATCGGTGTTAGCGGGCGGCACTGGTTGGCAATGATTCTCCGAATAGGGCAGTAGAGTTGAGGGAGCTTAGCACTGTCACTGGTGAGTTCGCAGCTAGGAAGGAGAGTTATGGAAGGTGGGGGCATGGGATCAATCAATTTCACTTCTGGATCAACGACATTCGGTCCCGCGCGCGTGGTCTTCATCGACTACCGAGGTGTGTCAGTGGCTTCTATTGGCAGCTGATGTTGCCACACTTTGTTCCCATCGGCTATAGGGATGGAGGACTCAACAGTGGAAGCTTGCGGCACAATGGGAGTGTGGTGGTGATCGTTTGGGGCAGCGAACTGATAGGAGGTAACCCGCAGCAATTCGATCAAGCTCATCCAGTCGGTCGAGCCTAGCATTGATCTCCGCGAGGGTAGCATTGAATTATTGCAGAGGACGAATGTGTCGATCTTGGTGGTAGTTCCTAGCGATTGCATGGGTAGCAGGCGGAGAGCGACAGGTCGGACCATTGTTATCGACGGGGAAATTGCTAGTGTCCGGAGAGAAACGGAGTGTCATTGCTCACAAACGACATTGCGGGAGAGATGAGAGAACCCTTAAGGTGATTGCGAGAAAGAGAACACACAAAGATAACTTGCATTGAGAAATCTCTCTTTCAGTAAGCTTAGTCCTCGATAAAAACATACAAGATACAATCCGAAGATAATGCCTTGGCTAAGCTCTTGGAGGCCGTGTCCTTCAAAGAATTCCTCTCTCGAATGAGAGCCCAAACAACCAATGATCCAAAAGATACCTAATACTACTCATAAGGCATACTTATATAGGATGAAGATCCACTACAAGATAAAATGACAGCAAGATAAAATAATTAATTAATTAACTAAATCATTTAACACTAATTGATTATCTGAGGCATTAATAATTAATAATTATTAATTGATTATTTCAAGGTAGATCTCAATTCGCTTCCGAGTATCGTTGAGCACGGTGCATGCACTGCATGTTCTTATATTGTAGATGTATGAAGCTCCACTCTGGCTTATGCGTAACAGCCTACTGATTTTTTAAGGTTTTCGACTTTCACTAGGTAGTTCCCTCTTTAGAATAAGAAAAAGGGAGGAAAAAAACGTATACTAAAGGTTTTATTGAGCATTTCCAACCAAATAATGTATAAGACAAACTTAGAAATACTGGGAACTAGATATGGTGACAAATCCAACAACAACACTCAAGCCTTTATCCCACCATAGTGGGGTCGGCTATATGGATCCTTTGTCGCCATTGCGCCCTATCTTTAGTCATAATCTCACTAATGCCTAAGTACATCATGTCTTTCCTTATAGTTTTATTCCAAGTCATTTTTGGTCTACGCCTCCACCGTTTAACATGCCTAGTGGCTAAACTAAATATAAAATCCAAAAATTATAAAATCTGAATAACTTACATGCCTCTACCGTTTAACATTCCTAGTAGCTAAACTAAATATAAAATCCAAAAATTATAAAATCTGAATAACTTACATCCATCACGGTGATAAAGGAATCTGAGAGCAAGAGAGGACCAACTGATGCAGGAGCTGCATTCAGGGTTAACCGTGAGGATAGGTCATCTTTAGATAATGTCTCGACCTGCAAATGGAAAATATATAAGAACTTACAAAGGTAATGCTGAAAGCAAATCCACCGGTCATAATTTATCTTATTAACAATTTCTTCTATTGTTTGCTGAGATTAATTATACAAACTTTTTCTAGGAGTTAGCATGTCTGAAAGCATATCTACCAGCAATAAAATTATATTATTAACAATTTTTCTATTGTTTGTTGCTATGATTACCCAAACTTTTTATGGGAGGTAGCATAATTACAGCCTGTACCCATTTATCTCTTGAAATTATAAAAACTTCCCATGTAAGTTTACATTTCAGAACATGCATGTAACCCCCCCCCCCCCCCACCCCACCCACCCAGAGTCCCCCTCCAGGAGGCATTATTGTGCATGCCTGTTCTGATATGTAAACTTACAGGCGTTTTTTTTGTAATTTCAAAGGATAGAAAGGTGCAACCTGTAATTTTGCAATCTTAAAGAGGAGATTCCCGTAAACGACCCTTGTTTGTTGAGCAAATATTCAAAAATAGACACGAAGAAAGAGATAAATGTAGCTTTGGAAGCCATCTGATTCCTAACCAGTGCCAATGAATAAGATTTTGTGCATATTTTTTTAGCTGATGTAAAGGAGAAGAATCCTACAGTAATTGGAATGAATTTTGTTCTTGGTTAAAGAACAATGAAAGAAAATCTATTGAGTAATAATGAACCACCATAAAGGATGTTTAAAATTATAGACTGATGATGGATTACTTGAACAATCCTAAGATAAAGGTGTTTTCAATGTTGTTCCTCTATATCGATAAACACAGTGGAGAGCACATATTAGTATTCAGCAGATGTGATCAAGCAAACTTTTCATGTATTACCCGGGATGCATCATAATGGAAGCAGTACAATCAGCTCAATTAAACTTTCGGTACATCAAAGTTGTCATAATCTATCTATTTTTTGATGGGGATCGATGTTGGACTACGGGTCACTATTCACTTGGAGTTGATCGGATCCGAGACCAAGAGAGCATTCGGAGCGCCGTTTTAGTATTTCTATGTATCTTGTTTTTTTGTACTTGTATTTAGTGTTTTAGGAGACCAGGCGTAACAGTCAATAATAGCAGTTCACGCCGGGTGCCCAATCGCCCCTCTCGTTATCAATAGGGGCGGGGGGTTTCAGTTTCGAGTATTGTGTATTTTGTGAGCAATTCCAGAATCTGCAATCAACTCGTTGTGCGATGCCGCGAAACCCTGGGGTGCGACATCCCGGTTATTTCCAACATTTTCTTTTCCTTTTCCGGGAAGCCCATGTTTCGTTTTAGTTTCTTCTTCTTTTTTGTCACCCACGACCAGCCCACTCCACGACCCCCTTCAATCCCAGCCACGCAATGTCCAGTTTCAACGCAACTCCACCTGAGCCGTTCGATTTTCAGAAACCGCCCACTCCCTGTTTATTGTCTTCCCCTCTCGCCTGTAATCGCAGCCAAGCTGCATGATCCATCGCAAAAAGCGACGCCTTCATCCCGCTGATCGCATGCCTTCTTCTTCCTCCTTGTTTCCACGATCAAAAACACCCACCCCCAGTTCTTCTCTCCCGTCGTCTACATCCAGCCACACGTCATCGTCTTCCCCTCTTGCCTGTAATCTCACCGTAACTGCACACATCGACCTCTCCAAACCAAGCGTCTGACCCTCACGTTTCAATTGCTTCCTCCCACAAGCCACTGCCCCTCTCGACTCATTCATAAGCACCCTGATTTTACCAACCCTTCCACGATCGATGCCTTCCAGTCTTCTGATCCCGATCCCGCACGACAACATCTAACCGCCTGTCATTTTCCCATGTTCATCATTTTCCTCCTGCCAGCCACTGTTTTCCTGCTGCAAGTTTCAGCCCTGACCAATACAATTCCTTCTTCCCCTCTATCACAGCAGCCGGAGTCCCCCCCCCCCCATCGCTGCAGCCGACCTTCATCTCCTCCCACTGCCTGCCCTTGTGCTTGTGAGTATATCATTGTAGTGTTTTTTCTGCATTGAATATTGAATGGACATGCTATAATTGCTTGGGTACTGAAACTTGTTGTGTTATTGCTTTATTTTCCTATTGCTTATAAGTTACCATTTGTGAAATTGTAGTTGAAAGCACTCTTTGTGAAAGTGAGCGTGATCTTGCTTACGCACCGAAAATTGAAGTTCACATTGTGATCAATTTGCTAAGTTTATAAAATTATAATTGTTAAGATTTCATTTTCGGATTAAATTAAAATTACTCATGCATCATTTAGATTGGGATCGTTTTAGTCCGTCTTGCATCACTCACATAGACATGCATTAGCGTCGGCACAACCACCTCACAACCTACCCTGTGTCATTTCTTATAGGTAGCACAGAGGGATGACTAGGCGGTGGTGAGAATATAGTCTGACATCAAGAAACTCGAGTAGCCTTGACATAGTATCAGAGCAGACTAGATCAACCGGCTAATTTTCCTGTCACCCAATTTAAAGTAGTCCACATGTTGGAGGTCAATGATTTTACACGTGATGGTCCGTGCTCAAAATGTAACTCAATATTGGGAAACACATGTAGTTATGTGCACATAATATAGATAATGTTAAATGTCAAGTAACCCCCTCACCAGGTGGTGAGAATAAGGGTGGCTAAGCCTAAACCGGCGGTTCTCCTTCGAGATATAAGGGGATGGTTGATTGCAAGAGAGTAGATCGCGTGAATCAACGACAGAACCCTAAGGTTCGTTTCTCCTCTTCTCTTCGTTTCAACATGGTATCAAAGGGGTTCGTCCCGTCGACCTGAAGGCCCGTCGTGCCGATCCCGTCAATCGTCCCTTCTGCTGTTTCTGTCATCGCTCGGGCCGCTGCTGCCGTTAGTCGCTCAAGCCGCTGCTGCCGACCCCGTCGAGTGCCGCTGCTGCCGTTCCCGTCAATCATTCCCGCCGCCCCTGTCGATCCTGTCGATTGTTCCTGCTCCTGCGATCGTTCCTGTGTCGTGATTCCGATCGTTCCTGTCCTGCGATCGTTCCTGTGCCGTGGTTCCGATCGTTCCTGTGCCGTGATTCCGCTCGTTCCTGTGTTGTGTTTCCGCTGCGCCTGCTGCTGCCGTGACCTGAAGGTCCGGCCCTGCCATTGTCCCGCTGCCGTGGTTCCGACCTGAAGGTCCCCCCGCTGCTGCTGCTGGTTTTCCGTCTGCTTCCTGAAGGTCCTCCGGCTTGTGTGCCCGTATGGATGACAACTTGAAAAGTGCAAGTGCCTCTGAAGGGGCCGCTAACCAACCCACACACTACAGTGGAGGGAGTCCTAACATGGACTTCAGTCAAGGTGTTACTCACATTAAACTCAATGGAAGGAATTACCTCCTATGGGCTCAGTCCATGAGGATTTTCATTGGGAGCCGTCGAAGACTGGGTTTTCTCACAGGATCCAAGCCGGCTCCAAACAAGACCGATCCCAAATACGAGGAATGGGAAGGTGAGAATCTCACAGTGATTAATTGGCTTGTCAATTCTATGGAACCCAAGATTGCAAGCCACTTTCTATTCTGTGAAACTGCAAAAGAAATGTGGGAACAGATCGAACGAAATTACTCAAAAAAGAAAGACTTAGCCCGAATATATCAACTCCAAACTGAACAGACCCACATGGCTGGAATGGGGGACTTCGAAGAATATTATGGCAAGTTGACCCATAAGTGGGCTGAAATTGATCAGTATTCTGCTATTCAGACTATTGAAGACTACAAGACTGAACTCATGCAACGGAGAGTATTTGAGATGCTCTCTGGTCTCCCTCCTGAACTTGAATTCCAGAGGGTTCAGATGTTGGGTCGTGATTCTGTGCCTGATCTAGAGACTGTGGCTCACTATATTAGGGGGGAAGCTAGTCGTATAAACTCCCTTCGTTCAGGTACTCATGTGGGTCATGAGGTGTCTGCCCTTGCAGCTGAACAGAAGAAATGGCATCCTAGAAATATGAGGCAAGAAGACAAGAGTAAAATGAAGTGCCCTCACTGTGGGAAGAAGGGCCATGGGAAAGAGAAATGTTGGGATCTTCATCCTCATTTAATCCCTCCAGGATGGATTCGGGGTTCTGATGGGAAATATGTGAGGCCTCCTACTGCTATGTATGGCCACCTTGATAATTCTGGGCACCTTCAGGCAGAAAATGAAAGGTTGATTAGAGAACTCAAGGCTCTGAAACCCAACTCTGCTGGTGATTTGGCAGGTACGGCCGCTCATGCTCGCTCTACTACTGTGTCCTCTAAAGACCTATCCACCCCTTGGATTATTGACTCGGGGGCTTCCGATCACATGACCGGATCTTCTATGGGAGTCTCCTCTATTTTTCCTACCTCTGGCAGTGTGAAACTCGCTGATGGATCATTGGCGTCTGTTACTGGTAAAGGGGATATTCATCTTTTTCCCTCTGTCTCTCTCAAGTCTGTGGTTATTGTTCCCTCATTTCCTACGAATCTCTTGTCTGTTAGCAGTTTAACTAAACAACTTAACTGCTCTATCACTTTTTTCTCCTCTCATTGTGTGTTTCAGGATCTGGTGAGTGGGAAGACGATTGGTGGTGGACATGAGTCAGGTGGAGTGTATGTCATGGACAACTGTCAGGCTTTTAGTTCTCAGAATATTACCGACCAGGATCAGTTGAGGCTGTGGCACAAGAGATTTGGGCATGCTCGGTTGAAGACCTTGAAAGCTATTTTTCCGCATTTGCTTAATGTTAAAACTGTTACTTTTGATTGTCAGTCTTGTGAATTTTCTAAGCATTGTAGGACCAACTATGCTCCTAGTTTGAGTCGAAGTTTGAAATGTTTTGATTTGATACATTCCGATGTCTGGACATCTCCTATTTGTTCTGTGAATGGTTTTCAATATTTTGTTTCGTTTATTGATGATCACTCACGCTTTACCTGGGTGTACCTCATGAAAAAGAAGGATGAAGTCTCAAAAATATTTCAGTTGTTCTATCATTATGTGCAGACACAATTTGAAACTGCAATTAAAATTCTTAGGAGTGACAATGAAGGCGAATATACGTGCAGTGACCTTCAGTTGTTTCTGAGAGATCATGGGATTATTTTCCAATCTTCCTGCCCGGGGACTCCTCAACAGAATGGGGTTGCCGAAAGAAAGAATCGTCATATCTTGGAGACCACTCGATGCTTGTTGCAAGAGATGTTTGTCCCTAAGGGACTATGGGATGAAGGAGTTCTCACATCCGTCTATCTTATTAATAGGATGGCCACCGATACTTTGGGAGGAAAGTACCCCCTTCAGATTCTATGCCCAAATATGCCTCTATTCAACCTTCCTCCTAAGGTGTTTGGGTGCGTCGCCTTTGTTCACATCGTGGGGCCTCATAAGGACAAATTAGGGCCACAATCTGTAAAATGTGTCTTTGTGGGATATGCTGCCAACCAAAAGGGATATAAATGTTATTCTCCTACTCTCCGGAGAAGGTTTATATCAAAAGATGTTACTTTTTTCGAGAACACTCCTTATTATTCCAATGAGGGCAAACTCATCTCGTTTCAGAAGGATAGCAATGAAGAAAGTGACATGTTGCCACCTCTTCCTGTTCTTGTTGATGTGTCTGCTCCAGAAAGTGTTGATATCCCTGTTATAAAGGAAACCCCAACGAGTGATCCTCGCGTTTACAGAAGAAAAGGGGATCTTCAAGTATATCAAAGAAGGAAAAACATCAAGGCTGGACAAGAATGTCACACTCATGCTCCACCACCTACCACCACTCCGCCAGATCCAAGCTACAACACCACTTCAGAGATCCCTTCTGCTCTTCAGTTTCCGAGTGATCGTACTAGATATCCTATGGATAAATATGTTGGGTATCACTCTATCTCTCACTCATTGCAAGTATATCTTGCTTCTGTTTCCTCTATTCCTATTCCTAACAGTTTTTCAGAAGCTAGCTCAAATTTCCACTGGGTAAAAGCTATGGAGGAGGAGATGAACGCTCTCCAACGTCAAAAGACTTGGGACATTGTTCCTATTCCTAATGGGCGCCATCTAGTCGGATGCAAATGGATTTATACTACTAAATTTCGACAAGATGGTACTCTTGATAGGTACAAAGCGAGATTGGTAGCTAAAGGTTTTACTCAGGTTGATGGTGTAGACTTCCAAGAGACCTTTGCTCCGGTAGCTAAATTGAACTCCGTCAGAATTCTCCTATCTATTGCTGCTCATAAGTCTTGGACTCTACATCAACTCGATGTTAAAAATGCATTCCTACATGGTGAATTGGAGGAAGAAATCTATATGACTCCACCTCCTGGTATGGATGTTCCTGAAGGACGTGTGTGTCGCCTCAAGAAAGCCCTATATGGCCTCAAACAGTCTCCACGTGCCTGGTTTGCCAAGCTAAGTGATAAACTTGTTCATCTGAATTTCAATCGTTGTACTTCAGATCATTCTGTCTTTGTCTACAAAGGGGAGGGATGCACTACTATTCTCGTAGTCTATGTGGATGATATCATTATTACAGGAACGGATGACCTCCACATTGCTCGGGTTAAGGAGGAATTAGCGTCCGCTTTTGAAATAAAGGATTTGGGTCTCCTTCGGTACTTTCTTGGGATTGAGAGTGCGCGTTCTGCCGGGAAGATTATGATCTCCCAGCGAAAATATGTCTTGGACCTTCTCAATGATGTTGGATACTTGGGAGTCAAACCTGCGGATAGTCCTGTGGACCCCTGGTTATGATATTCATAAGGAGACCTCTCCAGATCTTGAGAGGAAGTCTGATTTTCAACGAATTGTGGGGAAATTGATTTATTTGACAATCACCAGACCTGATATCTCCTTCGCTGTTGGGTTGGTTAGTCAATTCATGCACAACCCAAAAGTTCATCACTATCAAACTGTTCTGCGGATTCTGAAATATTTAAAAAAGGACCCTGAAAAAGGCATTATCTATCAAAATCATGGCCATCTTAAGGTCCATGGGTACTGCGATGCTGATTGGGCAGGCTCTTCCGTGGACAGAAGATCTACTAGTGGATATACAATCTTTGTTGGTGGCAACCTCATTTCCTGGAGAAGTAAAAAACAAAATGTTGTGGCTCGTTCCTCCACTGAAGCAGAGTACCGTGCCATTGCTGTTACTGCGTGTGAACTGGTTTGGGTTAAATCTATCTTGGGGGAAATGGGATTTCCTGTCATTGAGGCTATGCAACTTCATTGTGATAATCAAGCTGCAATTCATATATCTAACAACCCTGTCTTTCACGAGAGAACAAAGCATATTGAAATTGATTGTCATTTTGTGCGGGACAAAATTCAGGATCAAACTGTGACTATGGTGTTCGTGCCCTCTGAAGATCAACTGGCTGACATGCTCACTAAAGCAGTCTCTGGCAAATCCCTTCATTCTTACTCTCTTAAGCTCGGAATGCTGGATGCTTATGGGGTTAGCTTGAGGGGGGGTGTTAAATGTCAAGTAACCCCCTCACCGGGTGGTGAGAATAAGGGTGGCTAAGCCTAAACCGGCGGTTCTCCTTCGAGATATAAGGGGATGGTTGATTGCAAGAGAGTGGATCGCGTGAATCAACGACAGAACCCTAAGGTTCGTTTCTCCTCTTCTCTTCGTTTCAACAGATAATGGACCCCACTAGTTACAACAAGTTGATTTTATGTTGGATGCATAGATAGAATTAAAGTTGAGCATCAACTCTTGACTAAGATGAAATAACAAAAGAATACTGTTACATTAGACAAATCAGATGAACACCCTTTTAACAGTGTGGTACAAGTAGCCATTATTTTTAAAAATTCTCAGCTTAGTCAAAAAAAATTATTAATTTTCTCAGTTTTTCCATTGTAATATGACTAAATAGAAATTTACTCTTTTATTGATTTTTAGGAATTTTCCTAGTTTACCCTGGGTAATTAGCCAAAAAATGGCTGGACGATTTTTTTTTATTTCAACACAGGTAGGAGTATTTCGGTCTTATTAGCGTTGGTTCATTAACGGAGCAAAATTTTGTGATGGATCCTATGACGTCATTTATCTAGAGTCTTATTATCGAGTCAAGTTATGGGCTTCGGGCCCAACCACTATGTTGTATATGTTATTATGTTTCTATCATCCCTTGCTCCGCCGGCCCCTGCGGTGTCGATCCATTCAGATATGTTCCTTCTGCCAGCCGCTCTTCCCCCAGCCTCCTTGTCGATGTTCCCCCATACTCCTTGTCATTGTTCCCCGGGCTCCTTGTTGTTGTTGCTCGCTACCACTCCGCCGGCCCCGCCAGATCCACTCCTTCCGCCGCCTATTCTCCTGGCGGTACCGCCACTACTCATCATCGCCCCGGTTTCCGCTACGCGCTATCGGGCGTTGTTTTGGCGCAAAATCAAGGAGCCCGATGATGGGGTCATTCAGGACCGTTCGAGCTTGAGGACAAGCTCAATTTCGAGGACAGATGGGATGTTATGGATCCCATGACATCATTTATCTACAGTCTTAATATCGAGTCAATTTATGGGCTTCGGGCCCAATCACTATGTTGTGTTTGCTGTTATGTTTTATTATATGGTTATGTCAGTATCCCGATCGTTATGGTGTATTAGGATTTATAGTTGTATTATGTTTTATTAGGTTGCGTCGAGTTATTTACACAAATACCCTTGTATGCTCTATTTAAGTTGGGGTCTTGTATGCGGTATCAAAAAAAGAAGTTCTAATTCCTTGTCCCATGTGTGAGATTTTGGTAGCTCTCTCCTTTAACGAGCAAGCCCCGCTTAGGCAGACGCGGTTACGGATCCATAATATCTCCTCCCCCTCTGGCCACCACCAGCTCATAACAAACTTAGCGAGGATGTTTTTATAAATTCAAAACATAAAGGGCGGTTGTTGTAATTATACAAAGTCCCATAAGAGATCTCAATAATTAACCGTAATTTTATAAAATTCGTAAGCATCATAACTTATCCTGAAATGCTTACATTCCCTTTTTTTAGCTAATAGTAAGAATGTGAATACCTGCCCAACAACAAAATCCACTGAATCTGCTATAAATGGCTCTTGCGGACCATCACGAATTCCTGTCAAGATGTATCTCTTCAGCAAAAAAGAAGGGGTCCAACCAACACTGCAACAGTAAAAAACAGGAAGTTGGGCAAATGTTCAAAGCACACAGATTATAAGAAAGCTGTGAAATATGCATGCATTCTCTGGTTGAAAATAAATGCAATCACAAATAAGCAGGAAGTAATAATTTAAAATCCAGCTTATTTATCTTCCACTAATTCCAAGAAAACTTGTCCTTCAAATATGCAAGTCCAGCGCTGCCTTCGAGCTCCAGACAAGCATCAATATGACTTGGGTTAATGTAGAAAGAGCGGTATTGATGGGGATCCGCCTAACTTTTCGGAGCACGAGTTTCTAAGCCCGTTCGGGACTGATTTATCACATGCATTTTTGGCATAACCAAATGGACAATTGGAGACCATAATCTCGTCTGAAGTGATGCTTAGATAATTATATGTATTTATATTTATTTTTCAATTTTTATTTTAAGAGATTTGACAATCATTATGATAGTGCGATATGGACCGTTCATAATGGTTGCCCTAGACTATTTCATATATTTAAACAAACATAGGGGGCACATTGGAAGCTAACGTAGATTTTGGAGACTTCTTCCTCGATCCGCCGGTCATCAATGGCGCCGACTCTCTGAACGCTAAGTACAGACTCCTCTGTATTACCTTTCCCTTGTTGTTTTCCATGTTTTCCTTGTTATTTTCCATGTTTCACTTACTGCTGTCCCTCTCGACAACCCACCATTAGCCCTAAAACCTGCAGCCCCCCCCCCCCCCCTCCATCCTACCCCAAAACTGCAGCTGTCCAGCCCACTCCCATACAATACCCGAAACTTCCAGCTCCCTCTTTTCTGCAGTCAAACCCTCCCAGACCCATTCCAAGGCCTGACCGACCCATACCAACCCTCCTCGCTCTGACCGACACTACCAACTCACTCTTCCCTGCAGCTGAACCATCCCAGGCACCAGATTTGTATTGAGGTCAACAAGAAAGTGAGATGCGAACATGGACACTGAGGCTGGCATGACAAAGCAGGCAAGTGTTGCAGCCGCGGGATCTAGCAGCTGCAGCTGCTTACAGGATCGATAGCAGTGGTGAGGAGATGACAGCGATGGGGCCCCAGCAGCTGCGGGCAGAGAAGGCTGATGAGACCAGTGCTGGATTCCTTCGGTTTCCAGCGGGTGAGAGCGGGATTGGGGGAAAAGTGAAAAGTTCGGAGAGAGAAATTCCACCATAGAAATTATGGCTAGCCTTGGGCTCGGTACAAATTACTCAAAGCATACTCATAACAGGATCAATGGGACTATGTATATAGTTCTAGGCCTCACGAGTAATTAACATAAAATTAAGCATAGTCTATTATAATTGAAATGATAAAAACCGTGAAAGATCTGGTCATGCCAGTATCACTTAAAAAATAAATTCATTAGAATGAAACTGTTCAAACAACAACAACAAATAAACCATAAAGCACTTGAAGTTTGAAGAATGAACACAGCGAGAAGTTAAAGAAAATAAACATATTCGGTCAGCAGAAAAAGCCAATTTCATCAAAAAATACAAGTCTCTTAGGAAAAAGAGAAGATGATGCATACACAGGAGACCACGGCATGGAAGCTGAAAACTTTTGAGTGTCCAAAAACGTATTTGAAAGAACCAGTGATTTAACCCGTCTTGGTCGATGCTGAGTAAAAATCTGAGCTAAAAATCCCCCTAGGGATGTGCCGTAAAGATGTACCTGTCAAGATGCATTGTTATATCAAAATTTTACAAAATCAAGACAAATGGAGCAAATAAGATCAGCTCCTTACATGATGAACATTGATTGTATCTAGGAACTTTTCAAATGCATGAACCCACTCGAGATGATTCCAAACACGTGGTATATCAACAGAAATAACTCTGTATCCCTGAGAAGAACTTAATGATAAGTCTATACAAAACTGAAATGATAAAATCTTGAAGAACTACTAAATAACAAAAATCCTCCCAACTATTGTAAATTGGAGAGAAACTAAATAACTAATCAGTTTGCAAAAACAGCATGATAAGCAACTCTACGAGTAATTTTGATGAGAAAAAAATTTATTGTCAACCACCAACATGTTATTAAGCAACACTCTAAACCTTGGATGCAGTCAAATTAAAAAACCATAAGATAGGGTACTGGAGCTAAAACTAACTGTAATAATTTCAGCTTGAGGAGTATTTGTATATTGGGTTTTATTATTATATTAGGAAAGATTGCTATATTTGAAGCATGGTTCTATTGTATTGTATTGTAGCCTACAACATTCTATTCCCTTTTATATCATATATAGATGGTATTCATGATGAATAACACTGAATTTCCCGCATTTTTTTTGTGTGAAAATGGACTATATTACCAAATCTTGGTTTCTCAAAACTTAGGGGTGCATCAATAAGACTTTTGATCATTGGGACATAATTGCTTGGGTACTAAATACATGTTGTAATGATACTTATGTCCAAAAATAAAATAAAAACATTTGAAGTTGTTCAGATTTAATCGACTCAATCTAAAATGAATTTTCTTCAGCTCGAGCCTCGAAGATGACTCACTCGAAATTAGTTCGACTCAACTCAAAATTGATTTGATATTGGTCTATGAACATATAGAACATATATGTGTTTTAAAAGTATTACAAGCACACATGTATGTTTACATGATTACAAAGCACACATGTATGTTTACATGATTACAAAGCACACGCATGCATGTGTTACGATCTAAATATTTTCTCAGGAGGAATCCGACAAGAGAAGGGGGTCGGCGGTGGTGAGCGAGAAGAAGAGAGGGAGAATAAGAGAGGAACTTAGGAAGCAACCCTAAAATCTTTCATACATCCAGCATAAGATCACAAATAAACTCCTCCCCCTTATATAGATGAGGGAGGTAACTAAACAAGGGAATACAAAAAGCAATCAAACAAGGAAATAACAAGGAAATACAAAATACTTAATTAATATTAATTAATATTCATATGCGCGCTCCATGGTGGCTTCCATACGCGCGCTCCATAAATTATGATGAGTGGGGTCCACTTGAGTAAATGTGCCCACGACCATGGCGGCTTCCATATGCGCGCTCCTTAAATTATGACGAGGGGGGTCCACTTGAGTGAATGTGTCCACGACCACGGCGACTTCCATATGCGCGCTCCATAAATTATGACGAGGGGGGTCCACTTGAGTGAATGTGTCCGCGACACGTGGATCCGTAACACTCCATCCGTCCTTCAAAACGAGCTTGCCCTCAAGCTCGTGTACCAAGCGGGTGGCCGGATCATCTGGTACCTTGACCTCCCTCCAGAACAGGGCCAGGTAGCGCATAGCAGCGGTGGCGGTGTTGGCGAGAAACGGCGGCGCCATCGGAAAGACGGGCGGCGAAAGCAGTGGATTCCGCAAAGTCGGTGGAACGGTGGTGAGCAGCAGCCATAAAGATGTCGTAGACGCGACGGCCGGCCGCATGAACGGGTCCGTCGGGGTTAGCGGGGCACGGGCCAGCAGAAGAGGCGGCGATGTGGCCGATGGAAGCGGCCAGGCAGGGGCTGGCGGAGCAAGAGCCGGGAGAGGAGGCAGTGATATGGCCGGAGGGGGCGGCAAGACCGGGACCGGCGGAGTAAGAGTCGGTAGAGGAGGCGGCGAGTGTACCGGAGGCGGAGGGGATGGTGACCGGAGAGGTGGCGGAAGCGATGGGGGGACGACCACCGTGGAGAGAGGTAATACATTAGCGGTCTGTGTGCTTTCGGCGGGAGGATTGACTGCGGGGCGGAGGGGCAGGTTGGTGTTGTAGAGGAATATTGGGGGTGGCATGGATGGATAACTCTCGCATGGTACAGGAGGCAGCCATGGTGGAGGCGACCTAGGGAAGGGAGCCTCGAGGGAGATTGCGAAGGCCCGTCCGTCGAGAGCGATGAGACGATCGACTTTGGCGTGGAGAGAGGCGCATGTGGCCAGGATTTGTGCAGTGAGGGCAGAAAAATCCAACCGAGGGCTGGTGTCCGCCGATGGCAAGAACAGCGACCCGGGCGCGGCCGATTGGGTTGCGACCATGTTGCCAAGGAGGTAGACTGGAGATGATGCCGACCGATTGGTGTGCAGAAAGGGCAGATCTGGCGTGGAGAGGCCGGTAGGGGCTGATTTGATGAAAACGACGGCGGGAGTTGAGCGGAATCTGGAGGAACGGCGCGGGAACGGCAGAGAGCGGCGGTTCTGGGTGGGAATGAAAGGAATCTAGGCGGAGCAGATCGACGTGATAGTGGGCGGAGGACGGCGGATCTGGGTGGAATCAAGCGATTCCGGGAGGAGGCTGGCGGATCAGGGCGCGGAAACCAGCAGAGAGCAGCAGATCGGGGCAGAAGCGACGGGGTTTCGGCGGAGCGGGGTCGCAGAAGGCGCGCAGCAGCGGCAGCAGCGATCAGGGCTTGTGGCCGTGTCGACCGGAAAACAGCAGCAGCGGTCGATCGAGACTCGCGGAAAATGCACACGGGTGACTCGCGGTAGACGCGCGCGGGGTGGGGAAGTAGCAGCGCGGCAGTGGTTCTCCGGCGGCGGGCGGCGGGCGGAAACGGCAGGTCGGACCAATTGTTACGATCTAAATATTTTCTCAGGAGTAATCCGGCAAGAGAAGGGGGCCGGCGGTGGTGAGCGAGAAGAAGAGAGGGAGAATAAGAGAGGAACTTAGGAATCAACCCTAAAATCTTTCATACATCCATCATAAGATCACAAATAAACCCCTCCCCCTTATATAGATGAGGGAGGGCAACCAAACAAGGAAATACAAAAGGCAATCAAACAAGGAAATACAAAATACTTAATTAATATTCATATGCGCGCTCCATGGTGGCTTCCATATGCGCGCTCCATAAATTATGACGAGTGGGGTCCACTTGAGTAAATGTGCCCACGACCATGGCGGCTTCCATATGCGCGCTCCTTAAATTATGACGAGGGGGTCCACTTGAGTGAATGTGCCCACGACCACGGCGACTTCCATATGCGCGCTCCATAAATTATGACGAGGGGGGTCCACTTGAGTGAATGTGCCCGCGACACGTGGACCCGTAACAATATGTTAATAAGAATATAGCCTGATAAACATATAAAAATACATTTATAAGATAGTAGTCTTGATTAACAATTAGAAAATATATTATAAAATTAATCGACTTGACTCAGATTAGTTTGAGACTTGACTTGATACCAAACACTTTTACTCTATTCAAATTTGGCTCGAACATAGCTTGATATCTTTCAATTTCAGGTTGAGATTGGTTCGCTCTAACTTACATTTTCATTGTTAAGTTCAAAGGTTTGATGTTCCCATATGATCAACAGTTTAGATCATGTTGAAATGCAATTTTGAAGTTTTACTGCAATAATAATTATTTCGCTGAATGGAATAAGGGGCATTCAGCTGTTTGATGCATACCTTCATGGACAATGACATGATTTGTTTATAGTAAACATCAGCGGTTCCAGCAATCCCGGGGAGGCAGATAAGAGGAGGCACGGACTTTGGACCAAAGTCATAGTATCTCCACAGTTTGGACCCAATCTGAACTCAAGATGATAATAGCTAAAATCAATATTATTCATACAGAACAAGGATATGACACAACATTTATATTTCTGTCCAAACATAATCTAATTATATTTCTTTATAGCACAACATGACTTAAATATGTATAACCAAACTCACATTTAACTATTTAAGTCTTAATGAGAATGAATGATGATGCTTGGGTTTTAATTGTAACTTAATATTGTGAGGTGGTAGCATATTTGTGAGAGCTGGTGGCAGAAGTCCCAAGAAACCATATGACAATATGTATAGGTTACTTAAAGGTTGCTCTTAAACTACATTAAGGAATAATTAGTCGTTCTAATTAATATAGAAACGTATAAATAGACTCTTAGGGTAGTGATAGAGTATTATGAAATGAATAAGTCTTTAAGTCCTCTTTCTAGTCCAAAGTGTAAGACCCGAACCCGATCATGTATTAAATATTGTAATATATTTTAAAATATAAGAAAAGAATAGAATACTTCTCCTATGATGAAAACCAAATTCATTGCCGATTTGACGTCGCGCGTTTATTTTGAAGTTCGAGATTTCTGATACTTTGTGACGCTCCTTTCGTTTCCGGTTTTGGATTTGTTATTATATATATAGTATATATGAGTGTGATTTGGCCATTGATGCATGTGGTTATGTTGGACAAGGGCTATGTGGTTTCATTTTGATGGTTGAGGGCCGACTTGCCTTTCTAGTGGGTTGGAATCGCTCAGAAAGAAAGAATTAAATTGTGGCGGAGTTCGGGCCGTTACACAAAGTCTCTTCTTCTTCCCCTTCATCTCTGTTCTCAGGCTCTCCACTAGAGTATTCCTTTAATTGGTCTCTTCCACCTAGGTTATTTCATGCGGGTTAGTCTTTCTTATTATGTTACACAATAGGCCCACAATTTATGAACTATTTAAGGTATGTTTCACTTTGATTCTGCAAAAGGCACACCTTGGCCCCAACTGCCACCACCCCTACCGCCGCTGGGCGGACATGGGAATGTATCCGAGGCAAAAAAAGAGCGAGAAATAATGGTGACCAGTTGTTTTGGGCTCGAGCGATGGAAACTCCCATTCTGCATGAGAATGAGGAGCGACGGCAGTCGGACTCTGACCCAAACTGAGCCTTGGTAAACTGGGTACAGCTATTATCCCAATAAGCTATTTGAAGTTCTGTATCACTATAGTTTGCTGCTGATTTACTGTAACCATGAACCTAGACTAAGAACCAATAGCCATTTTCACAAAGACTATTTCCATTACCTCTAAACAAAAATTCCAGTTGACATTAGGACCATATCAGTTAATTCAAGTTGGAATACATGTTTTGAAAAATCACGAAGGCTTAATAAATGTGACCTATATCTTCACATGACCAAACGAACTCCTAATTTCAGTTAAAAGTGTGAATCGGGGAAATTTAGAACCATTGGACGCATAGCTTGTGCATTAGATTGCATTTGGAATAATAAACAGAAACATAACTGGAATAAAGATGGCCAACAGATTCAACCCCATATATGCTTTCAAGGGTATCATCAAACCATTAGATTTCTATAAATCCCTACAGAACTTCGAACCTCAGTCAAGAATTACAAGAACAAATCTAATTATTCAGTTTTTGAGAGAGAAAAAAATAGAAGGAAACGCATCAGCGAAAATGATAGAGGAAGTAAACGGGCTCGAGTTATTTCGTACAGAGATCTTGTGGAGGGGAACTTGCGACTTGAAATGGATGTAATCTCCCGGCGCGGAAGACTTCATTCCTCTGCCCTATTAAGGGAACGGCGGCGAGGAGAAGCAAAGCGAAGCGGACGCGCGGAGCCTTCTATCACCTTAACAAGAGGAACAAGAAGACGCCGGCGCCCGCGCCGGAGATGGAAAACGGAGCAGATCGATTGCCGGGGAAGGATGGGATCCGCTGCTCCTTGACGGAAGATGCATGGAGATTATTTCGGCGTAATTATCAAAAAATAATGAAAAATAAAAAGGAAAATAGAAGATTGAGGAGCTGGACGCCGTTAATGCATCCACTCATGGTCAATACATTTTATTTTATAATAAGTTAGAAAGAGAAACACTGCCAGTTTTGATATTGACAAAAGGAGGGAAAAAATGAAAAATACTTTCTGATGAAACACTTGCATTTTCAATTTCACCTCTTTTTATATATAATTTTTATAAATTGTTTAATTTATATTTAGCATTATTCTTTCATGAGAAATAAACATTTTGGCCGAGGGTTTAAAATGAAACTCTCTAATATGTCCAGTATGCCCTTATCTGTCTTTGTTGGGAAAGACCTATAAATGGCTTACCTACCCTGATTTATAGCGAATTTTTCATGTTCAGATTTTAGAGGCATTTTCGACATTTGAGAATGTAATTTTTGACGTCTCATAAGTGCACGAACAAACTCTACATTTAAGAGCCTCCTCTTTTAAGGATCTTTTAAAAAAAACAGAAAAAAAAAGTTTTGAAAAAATTAACTCAAATTTTGTAGATTTTTTATGTCAATTATCACAAGAGGAAAAACATGCTTAGCATAATATCTTAAATTTAAATATTTATGTTTATGGTTTATAACTTTTTAAGAAAATGAGAAGCAAAAAAAAGGCTATTATTAAGGCTACTTTTGGCACGGCGACAGCTGTCGTAGACGTGGTGATTATGAACCGTCGTTCGTGAATGTCAGATCACACCTAAGGGAACTTCATTCACTGTTATGTTCAAAACTAGTTTTCTTCTCTTGACAGCGGTCATAACTTGTCATGTCAAACATATATTCTATGACGATGATATTTTTATCCAAACTCATCAGAGCAAAAACTTGCGCCAAAAGGAGCCAAAGTTATTAGGACAATACTACACATACCTAAAGTTTACCTAAAAGCCACAAAAAATGGGCCCCACAGGTCACAAAAACACCCGATTCTTCTAGGGTTAGGGTGAAAATCACAAAAAGTGGGCCCCACTCGGCACAAAAACACCCGACTTTAGGGTTTGGCGCAAAAAAAACCCCTAAAATCGGGTGTTTTTGTGACCTGTGGGGCCCATTTTTTGTGGCTTTTAGGTAGACTTTAGGTATGTATAGCATTATTCAAGTTATTAATAGAGGTTATTTTTATTTTAGTTTTGTATTTGTAAGAAAATAAGCAAATATTAAAAAAAAAATGTGGCCTTTGTATTTCAAACATAAGGCCAATTGATAATTTATTATCAATGCAACCTCCTTTTAAATAGAATATATATAATTCACAATGGAGGTCAAAATAAGCTCCAAAAAGAATCAAAATGACATCAAATTTAAAATTTTAAAAAATTTTAACAAACACTATTTATTTGTTTATTTTACACAACATTTTCCCTTCATTAAAATTTCGACTTTAGCACTAGACTTTTCACAAAAAGGACATCATTTGCCTGCAGCCATATGTTCTATTTATAATGAAATAAAATTAGGGCAACCTAGATGGACGGCTATGATTGGCCGTCAATCTCGGCTCCAAAACAACATTAAATAATATTCAAAATACATGTTGTATATGAAAATTCATCAGAACGACGAGCCGGACGCAACCGCGGTGGCGGATCGGCGATCCGGTCGAGAGGAGCGGATTACAGGTTAAACCAAAATATCTCAGAATCCTTTCTATAAATGTCATATGAGACTCTTTTGGGTTTAGGGTGGCCAAGGTTTTATTGGGGTTTTAGTAGACCTGCATCATTGAAGGAGCGAATATCATATATACCATGATGATATATATATATATTTAGAGCAATATTATGTGCACATCTAAATTAGCTATGCGCACATCAATGATATATGCACATCATAGAAATTTATTTGCAACTCAAATTTTATGTGTGGACCAAAATAAAAATAAAAACTTATAAATTTACAATATAGAGTACTTGTAAATAATAAAAGCACAATACAAGAGGATTAAGGCTCGATTTTGGAGTGGTGCAAGAAAAACAGGTGCAATGGTGGAAACAACCACCACCGGCGGGTCGCTATTTTTGCGTGTTTATGAGTCGTGAAAATTGTTCACGGCTCTGAAATTGCACCTCTTCCCTCCGTTATTCACGTGTCATCTCCGTGTTTCTCCACCTCTCGCGCTTCTTCCCTCCGCGACTCCCGTCATCTCCCGTCGGATGGAGACGGTGGATGGAGAAGAAGAGCGAGGGGACGAGCTTCTGCAAAATCATGCTGCTCGGCTTCCAAAACGAGCAGTCCTCTCCCGCCGACGAACATTGCTTGCTTCCCCCCCCCCCCCCCCCCCCCCCCCTCACCCGACGAACGATACTAGCCGACGAGCGGTCCTCCACGAACGCTGCAAGCCTGTTGCTTTTGATCTCGAGAAATCCATTTTTTTTCGAATTCTAAGAGACTTTTAAATAAATGGATTTTTCTGTTTGGACTTCACATATTTTAGCAAATACAGAACATTGTATGTTTTTTTCTCAAGATTTATCAGGTTTTTGTCCTGTTCTCTATGATTTCCTTGATTTCATGTTTCTTGTATGTGCTGATAATCTAGTAGTAGTCCAATACTCATTGACACTTTGTAATAATTTAAAGTTCTAGTAATAATTTGAAGTTCAAATAAAATTGACTAGAATTTGATAATTATTTTGTTGCATTGCACAACGCATAGCACTGCAAACGTTGTTATTCCAAACATTTCACTGATTCTCCCATCACTCTACAAAACAGCTGATTTTTTTCACCACTGCTTCTCCAGTCGCTGCAGCCTGCAGCTGAGCCAAACAAAGACTAAACCAAAACTTGATAAGCTTGGACAAATATTGTAAAGATAAGAAATTAGGAATGTGAGTATATAAGGAAAGTGGAACTCAGAAACGGTCAAACAATTCAAAAGCATGTTCGTTGTAAACAAACTTAGATCTGAGCCTTCATATTTTCCCAGGCTGTGACCCGGCATTAAATTCCACCACAAGACACAGACACTAATAAACACTAAAAATAAAATGAAAAAGAAAAGGATTAACCGATACGGAGATCTTCATGAGATAATATTTATGAGATCTTCATGAGATAATATTTATGAAGTCGATTAAAAAAACGATACCCACCATGGTTTATATGACTACGTGCGGCTTCGTTTGGCGCGGTTGTGAATGCGGTGATCATGAACCGTGGTTCGTGAACGTCCGACCTCACCTAAAAAAATTCATGCATTTTATGCTCAAAACTAGTTTATTTTCTTGGTAGCAGCGGTCGTAACCTTTGTCTTGACAAACATACATTCTATGATAATGGCGTTTTTGACCAAACTCACCGGAGCAAATAAACCGCGCCAAACGAAGCCTTAAACCAAGAAAAGAATCAAGAGAGAAGAAATGGAGAAAAGAAAAGAGAAAAGAGCAGAGAAAAACAGAAGGGCAGAGCAAAACCTTAAGCTGAGCGCAGCCGCTGCGGACTCCTCTCTTGTTCCGCAATTTCCCATCCAGTGCGTGCTCTCATCCTCTACAACCCTCCCACCACTACTTGATAGACTCTGACACAAGCGCAGTGCACGCTCAAATGAGGGAGAACAAGGAAAGGAGGAATGACCATGTCGATTAGGGTTCTAGGCGGAAGGGACGACAAGTCTACACGTTAATCTGACGGGAACCGCCGTCTTCGGATGCTCCTTGCTCCGGATAGTGAGCGGGGAGCGGACGGTCGGTGAGGGGGAAGTTGCGGCTAGCGATGGGACAACGGGTCAAGCGGCAATGGAAGGGGTGAGGTTGAAATTAGGGTTTATGAGTTATTTGGATATATTTTAGGTGCGTACATAGCCAAATTAGGTATGCACGTAACATTGCCCTTTGTTATATCATAATAAAAAAGAACAATGATACTTTTTAGAATAAATACTATCATTTCAGCCTAAAAAATAATCGTATTTACATCGCAAAAATGAGTGCAATTGCGATATTCGATCCAAAACACATTTGCCACATTGCATCTAAAAATAGCAAATTATAAGGATAGTGTTATGAATATGCTAGGGATAGAGAGAAAGCTAGAGAGACTAGGGAAGAAGAGGGAACTAGGGTTTGCTAGAAGATGGATACCTGAAAATAATCTTCCTAGCCATCAAGAGGGAGGGGTCCGGGTATATATAATACCCGGGCCCAAGGGGGTCGGCCGGCCCCCATAGGGGCTGAACCAGTGTGGTTCAGCCCCAATTCCTTATATGTAATATTGGCGGGCTGAACCGGATGGTTCAGCCCGGTCTTCTTCCGTCTTCTCCTTTGGTCGACGTGCACAGTCGTATCCTCCGCATCCGGTAGAGTCGCCGAGCGTAACATTCCCTTCCCCTTCAAGGGCCAGCTTGTCCTCAAGCTGGAGGCGGTGAGCGCGCGGCTCCTTCCCCGCAGTACTCTGTCCCATCCTGGCTGAACTTAGGCCTTCCAAGCAGTACTCCTTCCCGTGCCGGCTGAACTCCATAGTCATCTGAACCCAATCGAAGGTCACCCGCTTAAGTTGCTGCAGCCACGGTGCGCCCAAGACCATGTCAGAACCCCAGATTGGCAATAAGTAAACATCAATATGCTCGGTGTATCCCTGTATCTGGAGCTCCACCCCTTTCATCACCCCCTCGCATTGCAGTGTACGTCCATCCGCCACCCTGACGTGGAACGCTGCGCTGCAATCTATGACACCCCCCGTCTGCCGGGCCACACCGGGTTGGATGAAGTTGTGAGTGCTCCCGCTGTCCATCAAGATCGTCACCGTCGCCCCGCCGACCCTCCCAGTCAAGTGTAAGGTCGGAGATGGGGTACCCCCCTTCAGGGCCTGGAGGGATACGACAAAGTCGTCAAAAACCAACTCTCTCTCCGCTGCAGTGTGAGTAACATCTTCCGCTGCCTCCTGTAGCATGAATACCTGGACCTTCTGGCAAGCGTGCCCGCGGGTATACTTCTCATCGCAGTTGAAGCATAACCCTTTGTCCTTTCTGGCCTGAAGCTCCTGTCACGTCAACCTCGTCACCGTAGGGCGGCCCCCGGTAGGTGGCTCTTGCTTGGGTACATCTGCACCCGTAGGTGCCCGACCTGTCGTCCGAGTCCTCTGCCGATTGTATCGCTCCTCCTGTATCCTGGTCAGGCTGATGGCATGACTCAAACTGCGTGGCATGTAGGCGTGGACCTCGTCTCTCAGGTGATCCTTCAATCCTGATACAAAGCAGCTCAGCATCGTTTTTTCCTCCCAATTGACCCGATTGGCCAACCGTTCAAACTCTGTCCGGTACTCCGTGACGGTCCCGTTTTGCCGCAATTTCTGCAACATGGCTTCAACATCTTCGTACTCCAAAGGACCGAAGCGAGCAGAGAAGGACTCCACAAACTCCTCCCAGGGTGCATAGTCGCGTCCCCTCAGAAACCATTTTGTCCACTGATAGGCGTCCTCTTCCAGGTGGAAAGATGCCAACTGAACCCACTGCCCCGGCGGAATCTCTTGGTATTTGAAAAAAAGTTCAGCTTTCTGGATCCACTCAAGGGCGTCACCTCCTTTGAACTTAGGGAAGTTCATTCGTGTCAATTTGGGCTGCATATATGGGCGGTGTTCTGCCGGTGCTGGATGGTATGGTGGTGCCGGAGCCACTGCGGGCCCGGGCCGCCCCCGGTCCAGACCGTAGCCTCCTTGTTGCCCTCCACCCCATGGGTTGCCATTTCCATAGTCCGCCGGTCCTCCATATGGCGGTGGCATCGGTAGGATGCCTGTCACACCCCCGAGTGGGGTCGCATTGGCTCCAGTAGGTCGAAAAGGGGCTGCTCCCTGCCCTGGACCCCGCCACGAGGAACCCGGTTGCATTCCCGGTCCGTTCCAAGCGTACTGAGCGCCGAACGGCCCATTCGGTGTCGCCGATCCCGATACGTGGATGTCGCCTCCCGTAGACCCGGATCCGGCACCTTGTTGCGTTCCACTTCCGATTCCTGTGCCGTTCTGCGCCGGGGGATGGTAGGATACTTCGGTTTCGGATCCCTCCGCCGCGTGGGATTTTCCTTTCAGATTTTGCACGAGTAAGTTCTTGATCTCCTCCATGCGCGCGTCCAAGCGATCCTCTAGATTTTTATGGGAGGATTTCACTTGTTTGTCGAGTGCCGCCACCGTGTCCGACAACACTACGTAGTTCTCTTCGATGGTGGCCAAGCGTGCATTCTCGGCTTCGGTGCGTGTCACCATGGCAGCGGAACCAGACGCCGGAAGCGCTGGAGCAACAGAAGCCGGGGGAGCAGGCAGGAGGCAGGCGGCGGCAGCGGCGGCAGCGGCGGTGGCCCCGGAGCAGCAGGCGACGGCCGCTGGAGTAGCAGGCGGCGGCCTCTGGAGCAGCAGGCGCTGGAGTCGATGGAGAAGCGCTGGAGTCGTCGGATCGGAAAGGAGTCGGCGCTGGAATCCCTGGAAACAGTCGGCGATGTCGAGGGCTGGTGTCGAAGTCGCTGGAGTCGTCGGATCTGGACGTCGAGCGGCGCTGGATCTGGACGTCGCAGATGTGGCCGTGCGGTGGATCTGGACGTCGAGCGGCGCTGGATCGTGGTTGGAAGGCTGCGCTGGATAGGACGACGTCGAGCGGGTAGATCTGGACGTCGAGCGGCGCTGGATCTGGACGTCGAGCGGATCTGGCCGTGCGGTGGATCTGGAAGTCGAGCGGCGCTGGATCGGGGCTGGAAGGCTGCGCTTGCGGAATCGTCGACGTCGGAAGGCTGCGCTGGACGTCGAGCGGCACTGGATCGGCGATGTCGGAAAGCTGCGCTTGACGGGATCGTCGATGTCGAGGGATGATGTCGATGTCGGACGCGAGAGATGGAGCGATGGACGCGAGGGATCCGGAAAAAAAACGGGGAGGACGAATCCTCTGATACCAATTGTTATGAATATGCTAGGGATAGAGAGAAAGCTAGAGAGACTAGGGAAGAAGAGGGAACTAGGGTTTGCTAGAAGAGGGATACCTGATAATAATCTTCCTAGCCATCAAGAGGTAGGGGTCCGGGTATATATAATACCCGGGCCCAAGGGGGCCGGCCGGCCCCCATAGGGGCTGAACCAGTGTGGTTCAGCCCCAATTTCTTATATGTAATATTGGCGGGCTGAACCGGATGGTTCAGCCCGGTCTTCTTCCGTCTTCTCGTTTGGTCGACGTGCACAGTCGTATCCTCCGCATCCGGTAGAGTCGCCGAGCGTAACAGATAGTTTGTTTAGGGTTGCATTATTAAAATACAAAAAACAAAAATGCTACTTTTTCATGGCTATAGCAACGCTTGCTCCAGCTTGGCAAGGATGATTGTAAGTAATGGTAGGTTTATCACACAATGTTCGTGGAAGGGACGAGAATTCAGTTTTTAAATGTGAGGGAACGACTTATCAATTGAGCTAACTTTTAAGGTGAGAAAGATCGAATAGCACCAAAGCTATCAGAGTTCGGGTTCAACCTCTCGAAGATTTCTTCGAACCAAGGGTCTAATTCGTGATGGGAAGTCGGATGGATTTATCATATTTGTTTCATTAATAAGTGTGAGGGGGTCATGTTTTTTGGGTTGAGAAGTCTCTATCTATGATATCAGCGACGAACGATCTGATGTGCGAGGAAAAACTTCTTTGGTTAGTCCCACATCGTCTGTGTAAAGTGCGGAGGAACGACTCACCCTTTGAGTTAGCTTTTGGAATGAGAAAGCGAAAAGTATGTCTAAGGCTGAAAAGCTTTAGAAACTCTACCTAGTATCAAATCTTTTTTTACAAATCAAAATTAAAAGATAGGATTATTTACTATGTAAAAGAGCCTAAAATTTTACAAGTATCAAGCCCATAGAAGGCACCCTCCCTTCCCCCCATGAACAAAAAATTAACACTTGGAAACAGAACTACGGTCTGTGGTGTGAAGGAAGTTCGACCTCAAGTTCCCCAGCCACGACTCTTCGAGATTATCAAGGAACGACGAGTTATGCTTGGTAGATAAATGCAATTGAAGATAACAATAATAATAGTAAAATAACCTTACAATCAATCCCAGCTATCTCTGGTCCTCCTGATTGCCTTCTTCTGTGAAAGAACCCTCTTGCTTTGCATCCTCTTCTGCTCTCCTATGGCAGCCCTGTTTGTACATGCGTTGTAAGAAGTTATTTTTTAAGACATTATAAATCTCCAAATGCATTTTTAAAACCTTATATAAGTGGATATTGCCGGTTGTTTCACATGAGCAATTCTGGGTCTACTAAGTAAATCAGCCCCTGAACTTTGTCCTTAGTTTTAAATAGTTCTCTAAGGGTATGTTCTCTAAGGGTATGTTCGTTTGGAAGAAATTGGAGACTTTGAATTAGAATTGAAGATCATTTTCAAATGAATTTAACATCCAATTGCAATTACGTAGCCTTAACTTCCGTTAAATACTTAATAATGGTTTCAGAAGACGACGCGCTGATGAGGTGCTGATGTGGCGCTTAAATTAATATTTAGTATAATTATATTATTAAAAATAATTTAAATTAACATTTAAACTTTTTTGGCATGCAATAATGTTTTTTTAGTAGGAAACTATTTTATTAAAAAACATTATTACATGCCAAAAAAGTATAAATTTTTATTTAATTATCTTTTAATAGAATAATTATACTACATATTAACTTAAGTGCCACATCAGCACCTCATCATCTGAAACTGTTAAATATTTAACGGAAATTATTTTAAGGGCTTATTTCAAACTAAGTATAAAGTCGAGGGGCCAATTTGCGGAGAAAAAAGTTTAAAGACCTATTTCAAACTAAGGCCAAGGTTCATAGACTGATTTATGTATTTTTCCTTACAAAGAGTAGTAATTCTTGTTAAAGTACGAGCAAACAATGAAAAATAACAATTTTTCAAGTAATTATAGATGATAAATACTGATACATACAGTTTCTGGATACGCTTCTTTTGCTCCTCAGATGGGGGTGGTGGGACATAAGATGCCGCATCAATAATTTCCTGTAAGAAAAACAAAACTGCTAAGAACAATCAGCTATAATAGTTCCAGCAATAAAACCAATAGAACACGAAGTAGTTCAGGGGAAAAAAAAAAGACGAAACCTGCAACTTTGTGAGAGCATCTTCGATGTTACCCCTGGAAGAGGAATAATGGGACAAAATCAAATTTAGGATCATGAAGGAGGGGAAAACGCGGAATTGAAATTGCAGTAATTTTGAAATTCACTTCTGTGTTCTGGTTTTGGTGGAAGAAACTACGAGCTCCCCGTCCTTGTTAATTCGATTTTTTTCCTGAGAATTTTTCGAAAGAAATTGCCCGTGAGTGGAAACGGATTGGAGAGACAGGCGGAATATTGTAGGGCAAAATTCTTATTTCAGTCCCTAAACTTTCACCACTATTTGATATCAGCCCTTCAACTTTTATTTGATTGAATTTAGTCCCTCAACTTTATCAAAGATTTGAAATCAGTCTCTCAATGCCATCACCGTTAAATACACTAACGGGATAAGAAAAGCTGCAACTTTTTTAAATAAACAGCACATCTCCCTTTACCACCGCGGCGGTTCTGGCCGAGATCTCGAGCTAGCCTGGCCTTGCAACAATATTCCAGAACACATACCTGCTTTGTTCTGAGCCAAGATCAACGAATGCCTCCCCGATGAGTTCCGCGCCGTGATCTTGTCGGGCATCCGCAAATTACTCTTTGGCCAGGGCTCCACCGAGCATGTCATCTTCCAAACCAGCAAGCACCAGAAATATGAGCTCTACGATGCAATCAAAACCTATCTACGCACAAAGATCCCCCGACCGTGAAGCGATTGAGGACGACGGAGATGAGCTCGCCGACATTTTTTGAAGGCCTGCAATGCCGGTGGCGGTTCTTCAGCCAGCAAGAGACGTCCAGTACTCCATATAGCAATACGAAGATCGATGTCCGCTGGTATGAACTCAAATTCCACAACAAGTACAAGGAAATAACTCTCAATTAATATTTACCCCAGATTCTCGAGCAATCTAAGGAAATCAAGGCAGCGGACAGATAAGATCAAGCTGTACATGAATGAGTACGGCAGCTGGAGCTCCATAGATCTGCACCACCCGGCAACTATGGAGACACTGGCAACGGAGGCCAGTCTCAAGAGGACGATCATGAGAACTTAGCGAAATTGGTAAAGAGGAAGGAGTATTATAACAAGATCAGAAAGGCCTGGAAGCGGGGGTATCGGCTGTTTGGTCCTCTGGGAACCGGCAAGTCGAGCTTGATCGCCTCCATGGAGAACTACCTCAGATTTGACATCTACGACCTAGATCTCAAGTTGATTTCTCGCAATTCTAATCTAAAGAGGCTGCTGATGATAGAAATGAAAAAAGTGCAGCTTTTCTTATTCCGCTGGAGGGACTGATTTCAAGTGAGGGACTAAATTCAATCAAATAAAAGTTGAAGGACTGATAAAAAAATAATGAAACTTCAAGGACCGAAATAAGAATTTTGCCAATATTGTAGACATGTATCCGAAATTTTTTTTTAGAAGGACTTAGAAAAACAAGTTTGGTCAAATAACCATCAGTAGTATTTTCTCCTTAATTCTTTCATCCAACCAATGAGCATTCTTGACATTGAAGCGCATGTCGACCTTAGTATTAACTGTAGATGGGAAGAGAAACCATTTAGGATGAACATATAAAAATAGTAAATCATCATGCTCCGCATAAGTACTGATAGGCATAGCTTCATTCCAAATATGATAGAAATAAAGTCCTTTCTTCAAAGACAGTTGACATGAATTCTAACGTCTGTCCTCATGGGTGCTTCCTCTTTACTTGATGCAAATACCAAAAACATTTAGAGACCCGCATGCGCTGTTATTCAATAGAAATTATCCTGACACTTTTTAGTAATATTTTTCACTCTATCCTAACTATAATGGGTACATACATCTACCATATAAAATAATAGAAAAGAAAAATATGCATGTACTGCCACAATAAGATTGCTAGTCATCTATCTTATATTGAAAGAGAAAATTTGGGTTGGCTATGATCCTACAACAAAAGCAACACTCAAGCCTTTATCCCACTATAGTGGGGCCGGCTATATGGATCCTTTGTCGCCATTGCACCCTATCTTTAATCTTGGCTATGATCCTAAAATAGTATAAATCCGAGCCATTTGATTTCAATCTCCTTGATCTAATGGACAACGTGATTTTTGTAATACATAGAACAAACATCAAATCAATTATATATATAGGGTCTTTTACCGGGACCTCCCCTCTAAGTTTGCAAAATTACAGATTGCACCCCTCTTATTATTGAAATTACAAAAACCTCCCCTCAATGTTACAAAACATAACAGTTACCTCCCCTGTAGTTCACATTTCATAGCATTCATCCACAAAAATACTCCCTTCAGAGTACATTTTTTGGGGGGTATTTTGTGCATGGATGTTATGAAATATGAACTTCAGGGGAGGTAAATGTTATGTTTTATAACATTCAGGGGAGGTTTTTGTAATTTCAATAATAAGAGGGGTGCAATCTGTAATTATGCTATCATCCGGGGGAAGTTTTGGTAATTATTTGTATATATATATATGATATTAATATATACTATATTAAAAGAGAAAAGTTGGGTTAGATATGATTCTGAGATAGGACCATCAAATAAATCCGAATTCTTCAATTTTGTACTTCAACTAAGCAGTGCAACCACTAGGCAAAAAAGAAAATTGGGAAATTAAGCAAGCAAAGCATATTAAAATCAACCTTAAAACATATTAAAATCACCTAACCACATCAAAGTAGGGCCACACCCCTGATGATGTGATGATCATTACGCTGACAAAAGGGTACAGAGAGAGTGCGGGGGGCAGAAATTTTAAATAGTTTGCAGAAATATCAATGGAAATCTAGTGATAAAGAAAAACAAGCAGAGGTGGCAATGTAACAGCAGATCACGCCAAAACAATTAAATGACTGGGGAACCTTTATTCACATTCTGACCACCCGGTCCACCACTTCTAGCAAAATTTACAGTGACATAATCTGCAGAATCAGAGAAATGAAAATGTGAGAAAGAAGTAAGGTGCTATCTAGCACACTTATATATATGGCACTAAGAACATGTGGTGACCAATAGATTGAACGATAAAATAATCTTTAAATAAAGTCAATTTACATATAATAAGTTATTTGAAATCATGGAGATTTAATTTTTGTTGAAGCCTTGGCACTATGGAATACAAAATTGGATTTCAGATGTAAGCAGAAAAGAGAACTGAGGATAAATTCTGGTCATATATAACAAATTAAGACACCAAATTTTTTATCTATTTGTAACTTGCATTGTTGGTGTTTGTTTTCCACATATATATTAACGAAACTGGTCTGATATTGCTACCCGCGCCAACACGATTGTGGAACCCACGGATGACCCACCAATAGTGCGGGTTTACACCGCAAGGACGTGACTGCCTCGGGAAATCGATAGCTAAGCAAGGAAATCGATGGCTAGGCAAGGGGGTTCACACAGAATTGCTTCAAATCTATTTTATCTTATATGAGATTTATGTTTTATTTACTTCAAAAAATATATCCTTGAAACTCACGCAACTATTTTTTCCCAAAGAAATAGAATCGAGCAGTCAGGCGAGAGAGTCACATATGTCAACTTTTGCAACCATCGTTTGCAGATTTCATGCACCAACTCAGGTCATCTCTTTCTTCTCCCACAATCTCCTTTCCTTGGGTCCTCTCTATCAACTGGTCCAACATGTCACACTCCTTACACGCCTTCCATGCTCGTAATCAATCTCATTGCTGCACATGAGATTGAAGCACTGGCATTTGCGTCCCTATCAGATTGAATGGATGGTGCCGACATCATATTGTCCGACCTCCAGATTATGGTAAGGGATATATATCTATGCACTCTTGTTCAATCGCAAAACCCCTCCTCTGCCAACACCGGTAACCCCTTAACAATTTTCCGTCTCCCTGTCATCCAACAGTTCCGCAGATCCCGCAAACTTCCTCCAACCAACCTTCAGCGTCATGTAAAACCACATTCACCACCTATACATACCATTGTCCAGAAACACCAACCACCCTCAAGATTGGATAACTCGCGACAAGTTGTTTTTAAACTACAAAACACACCCAAGAATCACGAGGTGTCATTGTCCACGATCAACATAGAATGTTACACTCTTCATTGTATTCGTTGGACATGCTAAATCAACTCAACATTATCAAGGACACTCTTGAAAGATGAACTTATCTGTCGTTAAGATAAATGTGATGTAGGGTAGGCTATGTAGGTGCACGACTAACATGCAACCGAAGGCGAAGTGTCGGGGAAACAACTCGACAACTCTAAACTACTATATGTAACACATGCAAGATCCGACGGCGAATTCAAGACATAATAATAATTAATTAAATCGCATGCGTATGATTTCAACAAAAGCAAGATAATTTCTTTAAGCAAAACAAGGCTAGGTTTTCCTCCATGTGGAGGGTCAAAGCAAGAGCGAGCGGCAAATTGATCCTACAAATTACAATAATAATCCAAAGCAAACAACTACTATTCAAGAGATTTAAGTCAACATGAAATCATAACACCATATATTAATAATGAGAATTAAAGTTCCATACAACAAATAATAACTCACAAGCATGGGGCTGCCGTAGGTGGATGGATCCAGCTAGGGCGACAGTGCGGTGGCGGGATTTTGAGGTTACAGAGTTAGATATGAGCGGAGGTGGGTGTTATGGAAGGTGGGGGGCTAGTTTTGGGCAGATCTGGGAGGAGGTGGCTGTTTTGGAAGGTAGGGACTGGTTTTGGGCAGATCTGGGTGGAGGTGGCTATTATGAAAGGTGGGGGACTGGTTTTGGGCAGATCTGGGTGGAGGGGACAGATTCTGGATGGGGGTGAACTGGATGGAAGATTCGGGGCGGTTTTTGTGGGGAAAACCGGCGGGACAGTATTGGATCAGGGCGGTAGTTGTTGGGGAAGAGGGTCAAAGGTGGCAGTGATATTTTTGGGCTGGATTGGGGAGGCAACGGGATTCAGGGGGAAGGGTGGTAGGGCGGCGGCTGGACTGGATACAGAAACTGGCGGCAGCAAGGGATCTGGGAGATTCTGGGCGGCGGCAAGGGGTAGTAGAGGACGGATGATGGCTTGGGGAGGGGGAAGAAGAGGGCAATGGATAGGGGAAACCTTTGGGAGGAGGAAACACGCCTAGGAGTCGTCACATAGGGCTCCACAGAGTCAGCACCGTAGAGGGATCGTTGGAATCCGGGATTTGAAATCTCCAAACTCTGCAATCGCCTCCAAGCAGCCATAATGCCTCTTATTATAAAACATAATTAGGGCACCCCGGCATCAACGACTATGATTGGTCGGGGATGCGGAGGGCCCGATTACACTAAATAAAACTAAAACGCAACAATATAATATATGAAAATGTAGGTAAACGACGAGCCGGACGGATATGTGGAGTCGGATCGTCGGTCCGGAGATGCTATATATGGAAGGTGTTAGGTGGTTAATTGGCCCCGAACGAGCCAAAAACTCATCCTCCGTCGTGGTTCTGCATCTCCATACCGCATCATTCTCCACGACTTGAAAGAATTCATCTCCTGAAGAATAGAGATTGGAATTCTCTCGGTGTGTGCCAGGTAAAAATCGATGAGGCCCATCAGAGGTCGTCCAAGTATCGTCAATGACAGAGCATCCTCGTCAATGGTACTCATGTCTCTGTCTGTAAGGCGTCCGCTCCAATGGTACTTCGGTGTCTGTCCGCCAGGCGTGGTTATACACTCGTAGGCCACGATATCAGTAATGCTCTCAAAAGTCAAAAGGTGTGATGGTGGTACCGATGCGATCACAGGTGCAGACAGTGAAGTCAGAGGCGACTGACCCAAAGGCAGGTGAGGCTCAAAAGTGGACTGGGTGCAGGACTAAGGATGTGGAGGTGTGGGCTCAAAAGGATGTGGAGGTGTAGGCTCCTAAGTTATTAAAGGCGCAAGGCGCGCACCGAGGCGCAAAGGGGGCCTAGAGCCTAGGCGCAAGGCGCAAGCGCGCGGCTGAGGCACGTGAAGCGCAAAAATGGGGGAAAAATAAAATTAGTGAATTGGGCGCCCAATTCATGGAAAATCAGCGAATGGGGCGCCCAATTAGCTGAATTTCTGCGAATTGGGCCCCCAATTCGCTGAATTTCAGCGAACTGGGCGCCCTATTCGCTGAATTTCTGTGAATTCGCTGAATTTCTGTGAATTCGCTGAATTTTTGCGAATTGGGGGCATCGCTGAAATTCAGCGAATTGGGCGCCCAAATCGCTGAATTTCAGCGAATAGCGAATTGGGCGCCCAATTCGCTGAATTTCTGCGAATTGGGCGCCCAATTCGCTGAATTTCTGCGAATTGGGCGCCCAATTCGCTGAAATTCAGCATTTGGGCGTCTAGGTGCGCCTCGGGTGCGCCTCGGGTGCGCCTCGGGTGCGCCTCGGGTGCGCCTCGGGTGCGCCTCGGGTGCGCCTCGGGTGCGCCTCGGGTGCGCCTCGGGTTCGCCTCGGGTGCGCCTCGGGTGCGCCTCGGATGCGCATCGCCCGCCTAGGCCTTGCTGGGGCGCAACGGGGTGCGCCCGACGCCTCAGGCGCGCCTAGGCGCGCGCCTTGATAACTTAGGTAGGCTCAAAAGGATCTACATGAAATGGGTCCACATACTTGGTGAGGCTTGTAATATAGCAATAGGTCCTCAACACTAAATATGAGATGTATACTCATGCTCGTAGATAGATATATCAAGATCATATGTATTGCTCTGATCCTTCTCATGATTGCGTAGGGATCCATTCGCCTAACGCTTAAACTTTTAGCAGGCCTCCCAAGGAGCCTCACGGCGCGGATTCTCGCCATCACCTGCTCACTTTCATGAAATACATGCTCTTACCAATGAACATCTGCATGCGATTTATAAGATTTATTACCAGTATTGATCCACCGTCGGACCGACTCGTATAACACATGCAAATGATGAACAAATGACTCCACAGACTCATGCAAATTATGCAAATGAAGTAAATGGCGCACGACAGACACAACACACTCCCTAAGGGTAAATCTGACAATGACCTGAATATCACTAAAATGGGGCGACCTATCAGGGGGCTCTTTCGGTGGAGAGTAGAAAAACTCATCAAGTGTGCGACGAGTATCCAAATGACTGCATGAGCCATCAACAAACAAATACGAGCTCATAAAGTGTCAAATGTCTCTCAGGGGATGTGACACATCAAGGGACTCACCAGGAGGTATGCATGAAAGTCATCGTGAATGCGACGACCACCTGAGTGAAAACCATATACATCGACTAGAAGACGTGACTCTAGAATGTGGCGAGTGCCCCTCAAAAGAAAGAACTCATCTAGTGGGTCAGCAGGTGGTGTGTCCCAGAACACCTCAAAAGTGCGATGTGTCCTAGGGTAAGTCCTCGAAATATCGGGAGTATGCTTAATTGTACTTAAGGAAAGCCTTAAATACTTGATGCTCCACTCAAGATTCATTCTTTGGGACAAGACCAGGAACGATAACGAAAGAGACGTCAATAACTCGATACACATAAACGAGTGGCTCACCTGAATCTCATCCTCACCAAGACGTTGTGGCTCATCAGGAGGCCCAACGGGGGGCTCGTCAAAGAACCCGTCAACATGGTCATGATCCTCTAGATGAATACCAACGTAAGGGGTAGTGTCCCCATAAACAGATGATGTAGTCACTACGAGATCAACACTAGACTCTTGCTTTTTGGTCGTGATGTGGCTTGGGACAAAGATAGGGGAAGAGTGAAAAGGACATACCCTCAAGAATGGGTCTAAATGTAAGGTGTCAATAAATAGGTCTATGGTAGGGGCTAACTAACCCTGGGCAAGGCGGAAGTAGGGCGGTAGGTGAGGGACACATCACTAGAGGATCAATAGGTCGCTCAGATTCACTCTCAGTCGGGGTTACAAGAAATGAGTCAAAAATAAATGACGGGCCACTCACCGGACTAAGTACCTCACTGGGGTGAGAGAAATCCATATCAGGTATCATTTTTATCGTGTCTGACAGGACAAGGGTAGGCAAAGTGGTGACCTCAGTACGAAATGGACTCATACCGGGGTGGTCAAGATGTGAATCCACTCGGCCAACTCTAACATATCTCAAGAACTGTTTATGATGAAGGGCGAGCTGATATGTTTGCTCAAGGGACTCCGAGCGGTGATAAGTCAACTCAGTACGTATGTCAGATCGAAGTCCAGACCGAAATCGGGATGTGATCATAGCTAGCTCCTCTCGGGTATCGCTCCTCACCACCAACTCATCAAAACAATCCCTATATTATTCAGTTACTGTCAAAGATCCTTGTTGAAGGGAAAATAATTGATCGAGCAAGTGACTCTGATATGACGCAGGCAAATACCTCTGACACAATCTACAATCTACGCTTCATCTCCACCCAACTAGTGATGCGGTGAAGACGATCTCGCTCACGGGTCCTTTCAATGCTAGACCAATATGCTCTCATCTGATCTAGAAGCCTAAGTTTCACAAATTTTATATGACGCTCACTGAATAATTCAAGAAAATCAAGATAATATTCCATATCCACAAGCCAATAACTGAAAGACTCGGGACTCGATGAACCGTCAAAAGGTGGGGCATGCATGTGCATGCTCAATCCATCCATCTTGACCAATGCAATGAAACAAGCTAGGTTTGTAAAAGAGGAGTTCACAGCAGCTTCCAATGGCCATCACAATTGCTCCACGGGTCCTTTTTCTTCTTTGCCTTGTAGTTCGATGATGATTCTGCACAGCTAGATTCCTTCGTAGTTAGCATCGCTTAAGGCCATGTACTCGGCCTCAATGGTTGATAGCACCACTGTGCTTTGCTTCATTGATCCTCGGGTGATATGGTTGTCTTCAAGTCAAAATATATGACCATTGGCACTGCTCTTTCGGTGGAGAGTAGAAAAACTCATCAAGTGTGCGACGAGTATCCAAATGACTGCATGAGCCATCAACAAACAAATATGAGCTCATAAAATGTCAAATGTCTCTCAGGGAACGTGACACATCAAGGGACTCACCAGGAGGTATGCATGAAAGTCATCGTGAATGCGACGACCACCTGAGTGAAAACCATATACATCGACTAGAAGACGTGACTCTAGAGTGTGGCGAGTGCCCCTCAAAAGAAAGAACTCATCTAGTGGGTCAGCAGGTGGTGTGTCCCAGAACACCTCAAAAGTGCGATGTGTCCTAGGGTAGGTCCTCGAAATATCGGGAGTATGCTTAATTGTACTTAAGGAAAGCCTTAAATACTTGATGCTCCACTCAAGATTCATTCTTTGGGGCAAGACCAGGAACGATAACGAAAGAGACGTCAATAACTCGATACACATAAACGAGTGGCTCACATGAATCTCATCCTCACCAAGACGTTGTGGCTCATCAGGAGGCCCAACGGGGGGCTCGTCAAAGAACCCGTCAACATGGTCATGATCCTCTAGATGAGTACCAACGTAAGGGGTAGTGTCCCCATAAACAGATGATGTAGTCACTACGAGATCAACACTAGACTCTTGCCTTTTGGTCGTGATGTGGCTTGGGACAAAGATAGGGGAAGAGTGAAAAGGACATACCCTCAAGAATGGGTCTAAATGTAAGGTGCCAATAAATAGGTCTATGGTAGGGGCTAACTAACCCTGGGCAAGGCGGAAGTAGGGCGGTAGGTGAGGGACACATCACTAGAGGATCAATAGGTCGCTCCGACTCACTCTCAGTCGGGGTTACAAGAAATGAGTCAAAAATAAATGACGGACCACTCACCGGACTAAGTACCTCACTGGGGTGAGAGAAATCCATATCAGGAATCGTTTTTATCGTGTCTGACAGGACAAGGGTAGGCAAAGTGGTGACCTCAGTACGAAATGGACTCATACTGGGGTGGTCAAGATGTGAATCCACTCGGCCAACTCTAACATATCTCAAGAACTGTTCATGATGAAGGGCGAGCTGATATGTTTGCTCAAGGGACTCCGAGCGGTGATAAGCCAACTCAGTACGTATGTCAGATCGAAGCCCAGACCGAGATCGGGATGTGATCATAGCTAGCTCCTCTCGGGTATCGCTCCTCACCACCAACTCATCAAAACAATCCCTATATTATTCAGTTACTGATAAAGATCCTTGTTGAAGGGAAAATAATTGATCGAACAAGTGACTCTGATATGACGCAGACAAATACCTCTGACACAATTTACAATCTACGCTTCATCTCCACCCAACTAGTGATGCGGTGAAGACGATCTCGCTCACGGGTCCTTTCAATGCTAGACCAATATGCTCTCATCTGATCTAGAAGCCTAAGTTTCGCAAATTTTATATGACGCTCACCGAATAATTCAAGAAAATCAAGATAATATTCCATATCCACAAGCCAATAACTGAAAGACTCGGGACTCGATGAACCGTCAAAAGGTGGGGCATGCATGTGCATGCTCAATCCATCCATCTTGACCAATGCAATGAAACAAGCTAGGTTTGTAAAAGAGGAGTTCACAACAGCTTCCAATGGCCATCACAATTGCTCCACGGGTCCTTTTTCTTCTTTGCCTTGTAGTTCGATGAGATTCTGCACAGCTAGATTCCTTCGTAGTTAGCACCGCTTAAGGCCATGTACTCGGCCTCAATGGTTGATAGCACCACTGTGCTTTGCTTCATTGATCCTCGGGTGATATGGTTGTCTTCAAGCCAGAATATATGACCATTGGTACTTCTCTGGTCATCAATACAGGAAGCCCAATCAAAGTATGAGAACCCATTTCGCCTCTTTACTTCTTTTATATAATATCCCCCAATTTAGCGTACCTTTTATGTATCGAAGGATACACTTACCTGCATCAAAATGAGAATTCCTGGGGCTGTTCATTAATCTTGCTACGACATTCACAGCAAATTCAATATCCGGCCAAGAATTGACCGGATAAATTAGGGATCCAATTAAGGATCTGAATTCTTCCTTATTTGTTTTTTCTTCTTCATCATTTTTTGGTAGCTTCTCGTTTGTCGCCATAGGAGTTTGCGTGGCATTGCAGTTTTCCATCTTAAATTTTCTTAGAATGTCATTTGCATATTTTTGTTGTGAGAAGAAGATTCCAGACAACTTTGGTTTATTTGGAATCCCAGGAAGAACCTGAGTTGGCCCAGGCCAGACATTTCATATTTTTTTTCATTAGGTGTTTGAATTTTGTTATCATAGAGGGAGAATTACCTGAGACAATCAGGTCATCCACATAGAGGCATACCACTAGATACAGCTCAGCAAGGCGTTTGATATAGAGGAATGGATCATTGATACTTATGACAATTCCATGCTCCAGAAAGAAGTAATAAATATTTGAGTTCCAAGCTCGAGGTGCTTGTTTTAGCTCATACAATGCCTTCCTTAATTTGTATAATTTCTCCCTTTCTTCTTCCTTCTCAAAGCCCGGAGGTTGCTCTACATAGATTTCCTCATCAATTTTGTTGTTGAGAAAGGCAGATTTAACATCGAGATGGTAGAAAGGTAAGTTGTTTTGAGCTCAAAAGCTAAAACTAGTCGCACAGTGTCCAGACGGGCTACTGGAGCAAAGGTTTCATTAAAATCGTAGCCGAGTTTTTGGGTATACCCCTTGGCTACTAACCATGCCTTGTGTTTGGATACTTTACCTTCTTCAGTATACTTGCTTTTGAAGATCCACTTGAGGTGGATTTATGAGTTAGTTTTGGGACTAGTTCCCAAGCATTGTTTTTGTTTATCATTTTGAGCTCTTCACTCATTGCCTCTCTCCATTCTTCATGCTTGGTGGCTTCTTCAAAAATTGAGGGATTTTCACAGTATAAGGCGATTTCTGTTTCTTCATAAATCTCTTCCAAACTGTGTGTGTCTTAGTGATGAGGATTCTGAGCTGCAATCTGAATCAACAGATGATGGATTTGCCAGGATAGTATCTTCTCCTTCATTCTCCGTGGCTTGGATGGTGCTTGATTCAAGCTCAACCGTCGTCGGTGAGTGAGAGTTATGTAGCTTTTCTGACCGCCATGAACACGCTTCTTCATTGAATTCAACATTTTGGTTGATAATTGTAGAGAAACACGGAAACAATTCAAGTCAGTTAACACTCCTATGGATGTCAATCACAAGCTATGTGCACATGCCTCTGATGACAGGTTGATAATTGCTCTGTGACATTCACCCCCTCCTCTTTTCTTATGCAGGATCGACGGACGCAGAGTATCATTGGTAAAGGACGACTGCAAAATGGGCTACCTTCTTGAAGACCCCCCTACCATCCTCTCTTCTGTCTCCTCAGTTGATTGGCACCGACGTCTCGGACATGCTCCTCTTCCAGTCCTCCGAAAGGCTCTTCCAGAGATTTATCTTCCTTCTTTTAATTGTGATTCATGTATTCTGGGCAAACAACACCGCTCATCGTTTTCTCCTCATTGTACTCGGAGCTTTGCTCCTTTTGTTTTAGTACATTTTGATATTTGGGGCCAATATAAAATTACAAGTATTTCTGGTTATTGCTACTTTATCACATTTATTGATGATTATTCTCGAACGACATGGCTATACATACTTCGTGATCGCTCCGAGCTTCTCGTGTGTTCCGCACGTTCGTCCTTGAGATTCGCACTCAGTTCTCTGAACCGATAAAAACCCTTCGAACGGATAACGCTCGCGAATACACTAGCCATGAATTTACCAACCTCTGCTCAGAATTCGGGATTATTCATCAAACATCTTGTGCCTATACACCCCAACAAAACGGTGTTGTTGAACGCAAAAATAGACATCTTCTTGATGTTGCTCGCTCCATCATGATTCAAATGCAGGTACCCAAGACCTACTGGAACTTTGCGCTGTCAACAGCATGCTACCTCATCAACCGTCTACCTTCCTCTGCCCTTCATAATGCTACTCCATTCAGTCTCCTCTTCCCAAATACTCCACCATTCTCTCTCACCCCTCGCATCTTTGGATGTACCTGCTATGTTCACTTACTTGGTCCGTCCACAGACAAGTTGGCACCACGAGCAGCCAAACACGTGTTCGTCGGTTATTCTCGTACTCAGAAAAGATATGTCTGCTACTCTCCTACAACCCGCAAGGTGACAGTATCGGTTGATGTTACCTTCCGGGAAGATCACCCTTTCTTCTCCAACCAAAACCCCCTCTCCTCCTCCACCACAATCCTTACCTAGACCTGTAATCTCCGTCACCTCTCCACCAAACCTCCCTCCTCTCCCGGCTCCCGCTCCCAACAAGCCTCCTCTTCTCTGTGTCTACACGCGTCGCCCTCCCCGCTCCGTCGCCCCAATGCAGTCGGCTTCGACCTCTGACACTCTGCAACCTGCTGATCCGGCACCGGCCTCCACTGCTCATCTCATGGCGAACTATGTATCTTTGCATCGCCTGTCCCCGCCTCTACACACATTTGCTACTTCTCTATCTCTATTTCTATCTCTAACTCTGTGCAGGAGGTTCTCCAACATCCAGGCAGGCGGGCAGCCATGGACGACGAAATGAAAGCTCTCTGGGCTAATCAGACATGGGATCTTGTTCCTCTCCCACCAGGACACACTACTGTTGGTTGCAAATGGATCTTCGTAATTAAGCATGCTCCGGATGGGACAATTGACCGTCTTAAAGCCCGCCTGGTGGCTCGTGGCTTCACTCAACAACAAGGTCTCGACTATGAGGAAACGTTCTCTCCGGTAGCCAAGCTCAACACAGTTCGTGTCCTTCTCTCCGTGGTTGTGCACCGTCAATGACCACTCCATCAGTTGGATATAAAAAATGTCTTTTTAAATGGCGACCTACAAGAAACAGTATACATGCAGCAACCTCCCGGGTTTGAGTCCACGGGGGAGTCTCGAGTTTGTCATCTTAAAAAATCCATCTATGGACTCAAACAATCCCCCGGGCATGGTTTGATAAGTTCAGTAAGGCTGTCCGGGAAGTTGGCTTTACTCGGAGCTCGGCAGACTTCTCTCTGTTCACTCAACATCGAACTACAGGCACGGTTCTTCTGTTAGTATATGTCGATGACATCCTAATCACAGGCGATGATTCAAAGGGAATACAAGCAATCAAACAACATCTCAGTTCTGTCTTTCAAACCAAAGATCTGGGGAACCTTCGATACTTCCTTGGTCTTGAGATCGCGAGACGTCCTGATGGACTTGTCCTCTCTCAACGGAAGTATTGTCTCGATCTTCTTCAGGATGCTGGCTACTCTGGATGCAAGCCAGTTAACACTCCTATGGATGTCAATCACAAGTTATGTGCACATGCATCTGATGACAGGTTGGTTACAATTTGTTAGTTACAATGAAGAAGCCACAAGCTGATGAAGGTAAATTCATGAACATCCAAGGAGAGTTATGCCTCCGAGTACAATTTGTTAATTACAAGATTATACAGTCGGTATGCTTTCGACTTCTCACTGTATCCAATAAACACACATTTCTCATTCTTTTTTTCCAATTTCCTCCTCCCTTCTTCTACAATTAGAGAGTACGCCACGCACACAAAAACCTTTAGACGATGAATGGATGGCTTCATTTGTTGTGTTGTGTAATGCCTTGGTGGTAATTCTGTTGAGAAGATAGACTCCCGTGCTGACAGCTACCCAGTACTCCTTGGGCATTTGCTTCCTGTGAATTAGAGATCGAGTCATCTCTACGGTTGTTCTGTTCATCCTCTCTACGGCACCATTTTGTTGCGATGATCGTGAGCAATATATTCTCTCTTAATTCTTGCGGTCTTACAGAGAAATGGATAGAGGTGAACTCACCTCCCCTGTCAGTTCTGAAGGTTTTGATTTTGTCCTCGAGCTGATTTTCTATTTCTCTTTTAAATTGCACAAACAATTCAAAGGCTTCACTTTTGTGAGTCAAAAAATATACTCACATAAAACGGCTAAAGTCATCAACAAGAAGTATGAACTATTTCTTACCTACAATAGAGTCCGTTGGAGCTGGCTGGTCACCACAAGTCTCCATGGAATAGTTCCAGGGGTCTGGTGCCCTTCTTTCAGTTGCATTCGGGGATGAGTGTGTGTGAGCTTTGCTTACCACACATTCTTCACAAAACTGTTTTTGGAAGCTGAATTCAGGGAGCCCAAACACCAACTGCTTTTTCTTCATGAGTGACATGAAATCCCAATTGATGTGTCCAAGTCTGATGTCATAGCTTAGATATTATGTTCTGCTTTCGTAATTGACAGCTCAAAGCTTGTTGTCCAATGCAAGATACATCAAGTTTGAACACCCTGTTCTTTGACATACTTGTCGAGACTGTGTTCTCCTGTTTCTTTTTCTGTTATTTGACACGATCCTTCGGCAAAGGTCGGGTGTAGCCCTTCTGCAGCAACTGGCCCACACTGAGAATGTTTTGAGCTAAATTGGGCACAAAGTGAACATCTTGTATGATTTTAATTGTCCCATTGTGAGTTTCAATCGAGATTGTCCATTTTCCTTCAATCTTTTTTGCTTTGTCGTCACCTAAGAATATTGAGATTTGTAGGGTTCGTCAAGAGAGACAAAGGGGTCTTGTTACTAGACATATGACTAGAACACTCACAGTCAATATACCAGGTATTAACGATTTTCTCCTCTGTTTTAAAACAAGAATAGAACATCTCCTCTTTCGTCCTTTTCTCTTTCTCTGTGAATTTGGCTCTCCTTAGTATTGTGCCAGCAGTTCTTTTCTGAATGATTTGGAATGCGGCATTGTTTGCATCTTGAATAACATTCCTTGAAGTCATGTGTTGTCTTATTACAGATGATACAATATTTATGAGTCTTGAGAGGTTGCAGTGACGCCTTTCAGATGATGATTGTGGATATAATTTTTCTTTCCCTTTTATCTTGGGTGTATTTTGATGAACTTCCTTCCTTCCAATTAGCTGGAGGTTTGTATTGAGGTTCTCCCCTTCGTTGATCATTCTGTTGATGCTTGTTTGGATACATTTTAACATGCAATGCATGCTCTAAAGATTGATTGGCTCTCTTCAATCGTTCTTCATGAGATTTAAGTGATCACATTAGCTCTATTAAGGAGAGAGATGACAGGTCTTTTGATTCCTCGATAGTTGTACAACGGGATCAAAGGATGAAGGCAGGCTTTTGAGAACTTTGGGAACAAAATTTCGTATTTGATTGTATCTCCAAAATTTCGTATTTGATTGCAATGGTAATGGTTTTAGCTAAAAATTCATCTACACTTACATTGGTTTCCATTAAGAGAGTTTCAAAGTCCTTCCATAGGACTTGAAGTTTAAGAGTCATTACCTTGGAGAAGCCCTGGTATTCAATTTTTAATGTGTCACATGCTTGCTTGGCAGTTTCTGCCGCCATAGTTCGAGGAAAGATTGATTTGGACAAACCTTGTTGTAACAATAGGGCTCAGACATCTTTCATTCTTGTTTCTTTTATTATTCTCTGTTCGGCCGCAGGTTCTCCTTCCTTGTAGATTTCTTTGCCTTTTGACATTGCTGGGGCCTTGGGCCAAATGAATACAAGTTACCACAGGACCTGAGAAATGAGAAGTGTCCTCATTTGGACACTCTAGAACTCATAGCTGTCTCCATCAAAGATGGAAGTTGAGTGATGGGAGTAAGAGAAGGCTCCTGCACTCGAAGATGAAGTTGCCATTTTCCTTCTGATGATGATGTTCTGCACTGGTTGAGCCTAGTCTCTGATACCAGATGTTGGAAAAACAAGGAAGAAGAGAAACTGAAAGGGGCGGAGCACTGAGGAAGATAAGTTGTTTTTATTCACATTCATATTTTCATTACAGGGCCATACTTATAAGTTATATCTCGCCACATTCAACAGTAAGCGGCGGTAGATTTAACTTAAACGGATTGGTTCATCATGCCTGTCTATTACATTTTATAGACCGGTTTACTTATTCTATTAGAGTCCAGAAATAATAATGGCATCAACAAGAGGCGTAAACCTAGCTACCACTGGTCCAGTTACAGTCAAAAAGTTGAATGCGATGCAAGAAGACAGCATGGCCTAGCATTTAACTGACCTAGGGTTACCTTCGGAATAGGATAGGAGCCGGCGGCACGAGACCGCTCCTCGGCTTCCTGCAACACCTGCTGCATCATGGAGAGGCGGGCAGACACCTTCTGCCCTCCATCGCCGGATTCCGAAGCTGCACAGCGGATTCGCCCGTGCGCGGGCACGGCGAGCAACGGCGGCAAGGCGAGGAACCTCCGGCCGATCATCGGCATCGAGAAGGCGCTGAATAATCCACGCATGTAGAGGCTGCTACGCATGGTCGTCATTTATCCGAAACGTTCAGGCACAAATCTGAAGCTGGACTGCTGGAGGGGAAAATAACAAAAACCGAGTGGAAGAAAGAAGGGAGGGCGAAAGAAGGGAGGGCTTTTGTAGTATGAAGAACAGGACCAGAAGGAGCCCTGACTTAGGGCCAGTTTGGCTGAGCTATTGCTGATGAAAAGCTGCTGATAGGAAAAATGATGTTTCTAGAAAACAGAGTTTTGCTATAAAACTGTTTGGATGAAATGGAGTTTACAAAGCTGTTAGAAATAGAGTTTTGAAAAAACTGTTTTGTTGCTATAAGCTCAAATGATCCATTATATAATATAGTTAAATTGTTGATTAAGATATCTCTTGCATTTGTGTTGGCTGCTATAAGCTCAAATGATCCATTATATAATTATTTCTATGTTAAGATATCTCTTGCATGCTATCTTCTTCCTCTATCCATTTGGGATCACTTCTATTAAACATTTTACAACATGACCACTAGTTGACTCAAAGATAGTAAAAAATACACAATTTTCATTCACAGGTTGATTTTCTCCAAAGCTTGCAAAGCAGAATACTCCCAGGTTGATTTTCGGAAAATCAGAAAATCAAATACTCATGCCTAGATCACGCACAGAAAATCGGAAAATCAGAAAAACAGAAGCCGATGTGTTGAAACCATGCCAATCACGCAAATACTCATCAGATCCAAAAGACGAACAAGCATGGCTGATGGGGAATAGGGTTGATGAGGACGACGGATCTGCCCAGCGTAGGGCTGATGAGGACGACAGATATGCTCAGCGTTTCTCCTGTTCACATCGGTGGACGTCGACGGAAGGAATTGAAGAGACGACGTCGGCGAGTGTTTCTCCTGTCGAGAAGGAAGGAGGACGGGAAAACAGAAAAGATCTGCTCAGCGTTTCTCCTATCGCGAGAAATCAGAAAAGAGGACGCGGCGCGGAGCGGGGCGGATGAAACGTAGCCTGGAGCTGCGGTGGGGATAATATCTATATGCAGCTTATTTTAAAAACGCCGTTTTATCCATCCGTCCAACCAAACACAGCTTTTGTCCAAACCTGCATTTTGGAGCTGCCGCACCGGAGACTATCAGCTCTCCCAAACGCTACCTTACGCTCCGTTTGTTTCGGTTGCTGTTGATGGAAAAGAAGTTGTTGGAGATGAAGTTTGGAAAAATAGCTCATTTGAAAAAATGAAATTTGCACCAAAAAATTTTTTATGTAAAATTGAGTTTGCAGAGCTGTCGAAAAGTAGTGCATAAAAACCGTTTTTTCAAAACAGAATTTTGTAAAATATTATTTTTTTAAATGCAAAATCACGAAGAGTTCACGAAATAAAACAAACTAACAAAGATTTTTAAGTTACACCGCATAAAAATAACAATGTTATTCCGCGGTGGCAGGTCGACTGTCTGTGAATCGTGTGCCTATGTATCACCTAAAAGGTTGAATACGTAGATAATTTAGATTCACCAATTATCGTCAAAATTATAAACTATCTGAACAAAATACCAAAATCTTCATCTTATATATGAGAACTGGAATATGTTTCTGATGTACATCCGTAGAGATGATGTTCATCCATGGATTTATAAGAGTCATGAGGTGCGTTTAGGGAATGTTCCACTAAGGGAGAATGAAGCTAGTGAGGTCAAAGTCCAACCCATGACCGCGAGTGTACAACCCCGATATTCGCCAGGCAAGGAAATCGAGCGAGACGGGAGTGACGAGATCTGGGCCTCGCCGAGATCGACTCCCAGCCAATGAGACCCCGGCAGACTACCAGAGCGGGCCAACGCGGTCCTCGCGGGAACCTCGTCAGCAGGCCCTCGTCCTCGCAAGAACTCCTTCAGCAGGGTTCTCGCAAAACGACCCTCCGAAGGAAATGTCGCGGGCAGTATTCGCGAGAGCTCCTCCGCGAGAAGGCCGGCGAGAACTCCAATAGTAGGGCCCTCGCAACCCCGTTCACATAAATCATTAGGGTCAACTTACCATTTTACCCTTGGTGGTCTGCCCTTAGCCTCTCCAAACAGCGGAGCTTGGCTGTTAGCAGACCCATTTGGAGTGCAGATAGTAAAATCTAGAGGCGGAATCCTGCTATTTGCAGGCCAGATCAGAAAATCTATAAATAGGACCTCAATGGCACCTTTGGAGAGAAGGACAGCTTCCCTCTCCTTGGGCTTTCTTTGGTTAGTATTTCCAGAGCTCTCCAAGGTGCCTAAGTCTCAGCTTTGGTTTGGGAGGGGAAGCGCTCAACGATCTTCCGGGTTAGTGGAGGGACCTCCTCGCTGTAACTAAGGTCCTAGTCAAGTTCTTAATCTTCCGTCCACCCTCCTCGAGGGATCAGTAAGGACTAGCCGCCCCTCATTTCGGTGAGGGCCCCGAGCTCCACAGGAGGCCGAGAAATCGGTTTCAACATTTTGGTGCGGTGAGCGTGGAGCGTGGCTGATTCAAGAAAGTTCCAGAGAAGGATTATGGCGGGAGATGAGGAGCAGGGCGAGGAGTTCGGCGAGACTCCTCAGGAGGCGATGGCTAGGATGCTCGCGGATTTCAGAAAGGAGGTGCTCGACACCTTGGGGTTCACGGTCACGGCTCTGCGAAGTGAGTTTGCGACCCCGACGCCTCAGGCGACCACTCCCCCAACAGCAGTCGGCGAGAGAGCACCAGGAGGAAGGGCTGGAAAAGTTGTCTTCGGCTTAGGCCAGAGCCAGGAAGGACGGGAGCTGTTCGCCAGTCCGACGAGCTCCGTGTCGGCGAGCTCAGCGCTGGCGAGCTCCATCCCAGCGAGCGCGTCACTGGCGAGTGCACGCCAAGAGGAAGCGGCGACTGTCGGAGTGGCTCAGGCGAGCACAGCCCTCGCGAGCACAGTCCCGGCAAGCTCAAGTTTGGCGAGCGAGCTTGGGGGACGAGTGGAGCCGGGAAGAGTGACAGGAGGGGGAAGCCCCTTTTGCGAGTTGGTGCTTTCCGCACCCGTCCCTGGGGGATTTGGAGAATGGGACCGGGTGTACTGCAACGGTAGAGATGACCCTGTCCAGCACCTGCAGAGTTTCGAAGACTCGGTCTCCATCAGGCCGATGTCAGATGCCTTCAAGTGTCGGCTCTTTGCCGTCACCCTCAAGGAGAAGGCCAGGGACTGGTTTCATCATCTCCCTGCAGGGTCAATCTACTCGTTCGAGGATTTGCGCCGAAGTTTTTTGCTGAGGTTCTCGACCTCAAAAAAGAGGAAGAAGGACGCTGATTCCCTCTTCGCAGTGAAGCAGGGATCCAGGGAGTCGCTGGCTCAGTATGCCGATCGGTTCCAGGAGGAAGTACAGCTCACTCAGGAGATGCCTGGGTTTGCACTCCAACTCGCCTTCACGGTCGGGTTGAAAGAGAGTTTCTTTAAGATGGCGTTGAAGAGAAAATCCCCCGTCTCCTTTGAAGAGCTGATGGAAAGGGTGTCGGAGGAAGTCGCAAGTGAAGAAGCCAATCCGGAGCTCACCAGGAGGCTAGCAAAGCTCAGTGAGCCGGAGGTGAGGCAGCAGGAGGTCAGGAGAAGGGAAGAGCCCCGGGCCCCGGAGGGAGAATGGAGGCCGCAAGGGGGAGGAGTGCAAGGGCAGGGAAGGGGTTACGGCCCAGGAAGGGGTAACCATGTCGGAGGTCAATGGAGGCCCCCCCAGTTAGGGTGGAGGCAAGGTCCGATGCAAATGCCTCCCCCTCCCCAACAGGCCATGGCGATTGGACGAGGAAGAGGAAGAGGAAGGGGAAGGGGAGGAGAGGCGGAAACGGCGGCCGCTAGGAGGAGAAGGAATAGGGTGGCAGAGGCCGAGGCAAGAGAAGTGGCGTTGCCATTTTGTATCTTCCATGATGTGGAAGGCCACTCAACGGACACCTGTCCGGAGTTCCTAGAAGTGAAGAGGGGCAGAGCGCCCGCACCACCACCACAGCAGCCAATGAGGATCGTGGAGGTTGAACCTCGAGAGGAGGAGGAGGAAAGGTGCGAGGATAGAACCGATTTGGGAAGTAGAGGAGGGATCGGGGTGATCCATGGGGGGGTAGGGGTGGAGGCGACCCGCAAAGCTAGCCTCCATACCATCTACCGCCGAAGCGTGGCTTCGACATCCACCGCTCCACCCCCGGCCGAAAAAATCGTTTTCACCCAGAAAGACTTGCCGGGCTACGAGGACCCGTTCTGTGACGCGCTGGTCATACAGACGGCGATCGAGAACTTCACCGTCTCCCGGATCCTAGTGGACAATGGAAGTTCAGTCAACGTCATCTTCAAGAAGGCGTTTGACAAGATGGAGGTAGAGCCTCGGAGGGTGTTGGCCTCAGATGGCCCTTTATTTGGATTCTCGGGGGAGAGGAAGGAAGTAGAAGGAGGAGTAGGGCTTCACGTGACCCTGGGTGGGCAGTCCCGGAATTGTCGTTTTGTCATAGTGGACTCCCCGAGCAGTTACAGCGCCATCTTCGGACGGCCACTCATCAGCGCGTTCCGCTGTGTCCCTTCCACTTTTCATCAGTGCCTCAAGTTCAACGACGGAGGAGTCCAGGTGCGGATTAGGGGGGATCTCAAGGTGGCAAGACAGTGCTACGTAACGGCTGTCAACACCATCTCCTGGATGGGAGAAGCTGAGGAGTGGGATAGGATGATGGAGGAGGCGACTGAAGCCGGAAGCATGGAGGTAGCCAAGAAGAAGAAGGAGGGAGATGAAGTCCATGCCCAGGAAGGGGTAGCTGAGGTACCCCGGGCGGAAGGAAAGGAAGAAGAAGAGAAGGCCCAGGAGGGAAGGGCGGAAGAGCTGATGGTGGTAGAGAAGGAAGTCGAGGAAGAAACCCAGGCTCCCACTTGTGCCGAAGAGGAAAGGGCTTGGGGAGAGCAGTCCCGGTTGGAGGCTATGGACGAGGTAGTAGAGCTCGAGGTCACCACCCGGCTGGGGGTGATGGAAAAAGTCCGGGTCAGTGGAGAACTCGGCCCAGAAGATCAGGCGGAGATTCTGGCTTGCGTACAAAAGAACGTGGACGTCTTCGCTTGGAGCGCCGCGAAAATGCCAGGGATCGACGCGGATGTGGCGTGCCATCGCCTCAACATCGACCCCGGCGCCCGCCCCATTCGTCAGAAGAGGAGGGCCGTCGTGGACAAGCTAGAAGGGCCCATCCACGAGGAGGTGGGCAAACTCCTACAGGCCGGGTTTGTATCGGAGATCCAGTATCCAGGCTGGGTCTCCAACGTCGTTATGGTAAAGAATGGAGGAGGTAAGTGGCGTATGTGTATCGACTTTTCGCTTCTTAATAAATCATGCCCGAAAGATTGTTGCCCCCTGCCCAGAATCGACGCGCTGGTTGACTCAGCCGTTGGTTTTTCTGTAATATCTTTCTTAGATGCTTTTTCAGGTTACCATCAAATCAGCATGCATCCCCCGGACATCAAGGATGTTTCCTTCATCACGGGGGATGGATGTTATTGCTATAAGATGATGCCCTTCGGACTCAAGAATGCAAGGGCTACGTACCAAAGGATGATGGATAGGGTCTTCCGCGAGCAGAAAGGGAGAAATTTAGAAGTCTATGTTGACGACCTCATGGTGAAGAGCCGAGATCTTGGGACTCACCTCCGAGACCTCGAAGAGATATTCGGGACCCTGCGGCGGTACAAGATGAAACTCAATCCCCTGAAATATGTCTTCGGGGCGAGCCGAGGGAAGTTCCTGGGCCATTTGCTCACCCCCGCAGGAGTGGAACCCAACCCTGACAAAGTTAAAGCGGTGATGGAGTTGGGGTCGCCAAGAAATCCGAAGGAGGTTCAGAGCCTCACAGGGAAATTGGCTGGGCTCAGCAGATTCCTCTCCAAGGCGGGGGAAAAGTGTGCACCTTTTTTCAAAGTACTGCGGGGAAACAAGAAGTTTGAATGGACCCCGGAGTGCGAGAAGGCCTTCCAGGCTCTGAAAGAACAGCTCACCCAAACCCCTCTGCTCCAGGGACCGAGGCCAGGAGAAGACCTCTCCCTGTACCTGGGGGTAGGGTCCGAAGCAGTAAGCTCCGTGTTAATCCAGGAGGAAGGGAAGAAACAGTTCCCTATCTACTACGTCAGTCGAGTGCTGAAGAAGGCAGAGCTCCGGTACCCGATTTTGGAAAAGTTGGCCTTCGCATTAGTGGTGTCAGCCCGGAGGCTCCGGCCTTACTTTCAAGCCCATTCAATTAAAGTAGTGACGGACCACCCGCTCCGCAAAATCATGGAAGGGGTGGAGCACTCAGGAAGGTTGGCAAAGTGGTCCGTGGAGTTAAGCGAATTCAATATCACGTTCGTACCCAGGACATCCATCAGGGCTCAAGCGGTGGCAAACTTCATGGCCGACTATGCGGCCGAAGTGGGGGAGCACGAGCCACCTCCCCCAGAAGCATGGAAGATGTTGGTGGACGGAGCGTCGGGAAAATACTCCTATGGAGGGGGAATAGTCCTGGTGAGTCCTCAGGGGACTCGGATTGAGCAAGCCTTAAACATCCATTTCCCAATCACCAACAACCAGGCTGAGTACGAAGCAGTGATAGCGGGCCTTCGGCTGGCCCGAGAACTGGGTGTGCAGGACGTGGAGGTCTCCACGGACTCCATGGTGGTAGCATGTCAGATCAAAGGAGTGTTTGAAGCAAAGGACCCGACCCTCCTACTATACCTGGGAAAGGTTAAGGGTGTAACATCCCAATTTTGAAATTCTAGACCCCATCGTGATTTTGTGAACTGCTAGGGTTTTGTTGGCTTGGATGGCACCCAAATGGTCATTTGTTCCCTAATGGGTGTGAAAGTACCTAGTTGCGGCCAACCCTAAATTTCAAAAATGAAACATAAATTTGAAATCCGTATGTCCGTCATTCGTCGAGACTTCTCGTGAACATTCGACGAATTTACTTAGCCACTGAAAAATACTGATCAAAGCTTAAAAACTGTCTTCTGTTTTCATTCGTCGGAATTCGTCGGGAGCTCTCGTGAACAGTCGACGAATTCGTCGGGAGCTCTCGTGAACATTCGATGAATTTACTTAGCCACTGAAAAATACTGATCAAAGCTTAAAAACTGTCTTCTGTTTTCATTCGTCGGAATTCGTCGGGAGTTCTCGTGAACATTCGACGAATTCGTCGGGAGTTCTCGTGAACACTCGACGAATTGACTTAATAAAAAAAAAATTTCTTTTCTTCTGAAAAACCTGCTCCACTCCTCAAACTTGAAAACCTTCAACTATGAGTATATAAAGTACACCCCAATCAACTCCAAGATTTTATCGCAACATTTCAATAATATTTTGAATAGGATGACCAATTAAAAATGGGAATAAATACATTTAAATGAGTTATGAAAATATGTTTTATAGAGCAATTAATTATTTAAATAATAAGGAGGTTTTGAGAAAAATAGATAATGATATTATTTTTCTCCCAAAATTTTATCATAGGGTCCCATAAATATATAAAAGAATAATATTAATTAAAATCTATTAATTAATGTAAAATTTATTTATTTTGATTTAACTCTATTTAAACACCAAATAAATAAAAATAAATAGAAAACGTTATTAAAAAATTATAAAAAATCATAAATGACCTAGGGAGGCTGCCATAAAAATTTGAATTAAAAATAAAATATATTTAACGAAAAATTCGTTTTTTTTTAAGTCGTATTAATTACATTTAAACCTCCCCTCATCAATACCATTAATATTCAGCCATGGGAATTGAATTCCTCCCTTTCCCAACGCCTTGGGAAGAGCTTGGCCGGCTGGGAGCTGATGGGGAGGGCGGATCCATCAAGGGAGAGGAGTTACTCCTCATTAAAACCTCTCACAACACCCCAAAGACCACCATCTCCTATATAAAACCCCCCTCCACTTAGGATTTCGTTTTTCCCACCTCCACAGCCACCATCCAGCCATAGAAGAGCTCCGGTGACCTTCCGACGAGCCTCCCCCACGAATTTCGGCGAACTCCACCGCTAGCAATGGCCGCGCGACGATCCCCTCGCCTAAACGGCACACATGTAAGTTCTTATGACTCCTTCCTGCCCTTAGATCTCTTCTCGTCGACCACCGCCGTCTCCGACCACCGGAGCCGGCGATCCCGGCCTTGGAAGCTTCGGACCACCCACTTCAATCTCCGCCACCGATGCGGGTTTCGGCCTCGCATGGGACGTGTGAAGGGGAGGGAGGGCCTCCACGGCTCACTCTCACGGCCCTTGAGGCGGAGGGAGCAGTTGGAATCCGCTCCGACGACCCTCTCCATCCAAAATAATAATAATAATAATAATAATATAAGAGCTTTCCGGCTACCGCCGGCGGCGGCCGGCCGCCGGCAAGTGCCCACCGGAGCGTCCACCCTGGGCGCACCCACCGGTGGTGGTGGTCGGATGAGATCTCCCCACCGGAGGTGGCGGGGAGAGTCTGTAAGAGGAGGCCGGCGGTTTTGATTTATATATATATATATAAGTAAAAATGTATATATATATATATATAATGAAAATATTTATGTATATACATATATGTATAAATGTATAAATATTTTATACATGTATACATAACTATACATATTATATATATACATATTTATACAGAAATATAATCCGGTGCACTCCCCACTGCACGGATTTATTGTTCGATTCGCATGCAGCCACCGGTCTGTGCCAAGAATCGTGCGTCGGCCTTATTTCCTTTGACATAAAATCTGCCAGTTTTCGGAAAATTATCTCGTTTCTAAAATGGATTTTTAATGGCCTTAGAGGCCGACCTGGAAAACATTTATGAGACATGATATGATAGATAAACATTTGTGCTACAACTTTCATGTTTTATACATTCTCATTTACAACATCTAAGTAATTTAAATTTAGCCCCTAAAGTGCAATCTACGTTCAGAATTCTGCCTTGTCCAGAAAACAGTTATTTTATACAAACTTCAACCCTCCTTTTGGTGAACTTAAAGTCTGTTTTAGGCAAAGCATGTGAGAGATGATATTGTAGATAAATATAATTACTACCACTATTATGTTTTGTACTTTCTGATCTGAACCCTCTGAGTAATATAAATATAGCCCTCCACAATGTTATTTGAATTTGCTTGTTTACCTCCATGATGATTGCGGATTATGATGTGCAGCATAAGTAATTGCTCAAATTTGAAGATTAATATATAAAATTGTTTCATTCATCACCTTGTGCATGAGGGCATGGGAGGGTGCATGGTTACCGATGTGGCGGGTTCGTCGGCTTCCCCATAATATACACTATGGGAGAAGTTGTGACGATGAACTCTTTTGTTTTGGTGGTGAAGAGGACCGGGGGCTAGCTACCCCTTCCACACAGGTCCGTCTCACACCTTTTTGGTTATGTGCCGAGAGGATCTCCGCACGAGGTGAGGATGTGTTCCCACCGAGAGTACCTATTCTTCATAGAGGTACGAAGGCCTAGGAAGTTTTGGGGTGTATCCATAACCTAGAAGTGGGAACGACCGACCCACTGTCACCGTCTGGCCACGGCGGTGAGGCCTGGGAAGTGAGCTCCTTCTCTTAACAGGTCACTATGTCGACATAGGGGAAAGTGATTGAGACACGTCATTCGAGTGACAGAGAGGATAATCATACATGCACACCATATCATATGTTACATTACTTATACTCTCACCTCGGTCCGACATCGTATAACCACCGTTGGGAAGGTTATTCGATGGCGGGTGAATTTTCTACTTAGGTTGATTTTCCCTCTTTTTGAATTATTACGGATTACTGCTTCATTTATATAACCCCGATAGATATATATTTGCTTCGGCTATTGTGCTAACTTTCCTTGCAGGTGTTCTCCTTGGTGCCCATTAGGGGGCTGGGGAGGAGCGTGAGATTTACTTGGTCCGTCGTGGCTAACGTACTTTGTACGTTATCATTTTAGGAACCGATGCGCCCGCCGACGGAGCAGGAGCGGATGGACGAGCGTAGACATACCCATGAAGACGAGGAGTTCCATGAGCCAGCCAGGACGATTTATGCGGATGTGAGGGTACTATGTTGGGAGAGGAGAGGATGAGAGATCACCTTTGAGTAGACCGTTTGACGTCTTTTGACTACATGTTTTGTCGTCGTATGATTAGTGGAATCATTTCTGTGAGACTCTATATACCCCGTTGTGGGCAGTATCCATGTTTTATTATTTATCATGCTGGGACATTCTGTGATGTTTTGCTTCCGCGCAAATTTAATTTTATATTATGCGATTGTCTTTCTGTAATGATGCATTAGCCTCACAGGGCGAATGTTCCGCCAATTGGGTCGTGGGTCAGGTAAGAGGGTGAGACCTCTTCGGACACGCGAACCTTTTGGGGGGACGCTCGCCCTGGGCATAAGGATTCCCTTCGCTGAGAAAGGGGGGTCCTTACAAATGGTATCAGAGCGAAAAAAACGATCCAGATTTATAAAATCATCACAGGTGGTCCACCGTAATACGATACCTAGTTCGAGGACGAACTATGCAACGGAAGCGTGGTGGACCGCAAAAGATTCATGATAAAACGTCACGCAAAGTTTCACTAAGGAAACCCAACCGAACTAATTCTTCGACCAAGTACCTACATATTAGCTTGATTAGATAGTTCTGACACACACATTTCAATAAATTGAAACAGGAATTTCGGGAACCTAGCCTCGGGATGAGAAACGAGAACGCCGACGACACCAACGAGGACATATATCGCCCCGGCACCCCAGTTGACGAGTGGGCCCCTCCACCTCCTGCTGCACCCACTGGCCAGGCAGCACCGGCCCAGCCGACCCTGTTTCACCAAACGGAGTTAGGACAGACTCTCACTGCCCTACTGGATACCTTTCGGGCCTCGCTACAGCAGCAGCAACCATTTCAGGCTCAGGGCCCTTCAGATGCAGAGAGACTGGTCATGTTCAGGAGCTTTCGTCCCCCGGTCTTCAGAGGGACAGAATCAGCCATCCAGACAGAGGATTGGCTGGAAAGGATCGAAGAACTCCTCAAGGGAATGCACTGCCCTTCTTATTATGCGGTTTCCCTAGCTACCACCCTTCTGGAGGGGTATGCTAGGCAATGGTGGAGGTCCGTCCTTCAGACCACGTATAGGGACCGCCGACTGACGGAGATCTCCTGGAGGAACTTTTCTACCTCGATGATGGAGCACTTCATTTCTAGCTCCGACCGGACAGAACTGCAGGAGCGTTTTCTACATCTTCGGCAAGGTACCATGACAGTCATAGAGTACCAGCGAGAGTTCTCCCACCTCGCCCGATATGCTGGAATCATGGCCATAGAGGATGAGAACCGTGCCAAGAGGTTCTTTCAGGGCCTCAACGACTCCATTCGGCAACCACTGATGACAGCAGCTCACGCTCCCTTCGAGGTTATCGTCAACCTTGCAAAGACGATGGAGGCTGACATAAAAACCACCCGGGAAAGGAACAGGTTGAAGAGAATAGCAGAGACACCCCAAGGGCATGATCAGAGGGGTCAGGGGACCAGGCACCAGCGCGGACGCGGAAACGACCGGGGAGAACATAGGGGCTATGATCGAGGAGATCACCACCAGCCACCCCGTGATTATCACCGGAGGAGGACACCACCGCCTCCCCCAACACAGCAGCGAGCCCTCCCAGCACCAGCATACGCGGTAGAGCAACGGCCTTTTGAGAGGCGTTGTTTCCACTGCAACGAGTTGGGGCATCTACGACCTCAGTGCCCCCTACTGGCACCCAGGGATGGAAATCGGGACTTTCACCGGGGCGGAGGTCGTGGACGAGGCCAGCCTGGTAGAGGACAGCAGCGACCTCCCCAGCAGGCTTATGCTTTGGACCTAGAGAGGGGTCGAGCCACCGCGGACGTGGTGAACGGTACGATTTTTTTTTTTATACGTATGCATATTTTGCACGTTACCTGTGATACTTTTATTTACGTGCTTATATATATTACTGAAACATATACATATACACCAATCGATTAAATTGAAACCTCAGGGATCCTCTGGATCAACGATCGGGCTGCTCGAGCACTCTTTGACACGGGAGCCACTCGCTCCTTTGTGTCTCATGATTTCATACATCAGGAGCCAGGGGTGGTTTACCTCACAGGGAACCCACTGCGGGTACGACTCCCTGATGGATCGGAGATGATCTCCTCAGATTTATGCAAATTCAAAGTAAAGATTGATGATCGGGAGATGGAGGTTGAAGCAGCAGTACTCCAGCTGTCAGGATTTGACCTGATATTAGGAATGGACTGGCTCGCGGATCATGCAGCACAGATAGACTGTCAAAGCAGAAAGGTGACCCTCCAAGTGCCAACGGGAGGAACAATCACCTATCAAGGTATACCGTTTATCTCTCGTCTCGTGCTTAATTCAATACAGGCAACTAAGGCCACCATGAGAGGTGATGAGGTGTTCGTGGTCTACTTTGAAATGATGGGGCGGACCATAGAATTGGCCGAAGTAAAAGTGGTAAAGGAGTTTCCGGATGTCTTCCCGGAGAAGCTTCCAGGCCTGCCTCCACACCGAGAAGAGGATTTCAAAATCCACCTCCTTCCTGGGGCTCGTCCGGTCTCGAGATCTCCCTACAGGATGGCGCCAAAGGAGCTAGCAGAATTCAGGATGCAGCTTCAAGAATTGGTAGACTCCGGATTCGTCCGACCCAGCTCTTCTCCTTGGGGAGCACCTGTACTCTTCGTGAAGAAGAAGGACGGATCCCTCCGACTCTGCATCGACTACCGAGAGTTGAACCGGCTGACCGTGAAAAATACCTATCCACTCCCAAGGATAGAAGAATTATTTGATCAGTTACAGGGGGCTCGGTGCTTCTCCAAACTCGACCTCCGGTCGGGATACTACCAGCTCAGGATTGATGATAAGGACATCGAGAAAACTGCGTTTTGTTCTCGTTACGGGCAATACGAGTTCACAGTGATGCCGTTCGGTCTCACCAATGCCCCGGCAGCATTCATGTCTCTAATGAACCGGGTGTTCGAACCCTTCCTCGACCATTTTGTCATTGTATTCATCGATGACATTCTGGTGTACTCGGCATCGGAAGAGCTGCATGTAACACACCTGGAGAAAGTGCTTCAAAAGCTGCGTGAACACCAGCTGTACGCAAAGTTTTCAAAGTGCGAATTTTGGCTTAAGGAGGTCGGCTTCTTGGGTCACATCGTCAGCGCCAACGACATAGCAGTAGATCCAGCAAAGATTCGGGCCGTTAGGGATTGGCCGCAGCTTCGCTCCGCTGCAGATGTGAGGAGCTTCCTCGGGCTTGCGGGATATTACCGCAAGTTCGTAGAGGGATTCTCTAAGATCGCGCTACCACTGACGTCGCTAACAAAGAAGGATGCGAAATTTATATGGACATCGCAATGTGAAGAGGCCTTCCAGGAGTTGAAGGGGAGGCTCACCTCAGCTCCTATACTGACCATACCATCGGGCCAGGAAGGCTTCCAGGTGTACACAGACGCATGTCAACAGGGCTTAGGAGCGGTCTTGATGCAACATGGGAGGGTGGTTGCCTACGCCTCGAGGCAGCTAAAAGTGCACGAGAAAAACTACGCCACGCACGACTTGGAGTTGGGTGCGGTGGTATTTGCTCTAAAGATATGGAGGCACTATCTGTACGGCGTCCGATGTGAGGTGTTTTCGGACCACAGGAGCCTCAAGTACGTCTTCACGCAGAGGGAGCTGAACCTACGACAGAGACGGTGGTTGGAGTTCTTGTGTGACTACGACTTCGACCTCCAGTACCACCCGGGCAAGGCAAACACTGTTGCAGATGCCCTGAGCAGGAATCCTATAGCCTCAGCTAATTGGATGATCGGCACCCCGAGAGATATAGTACGAGGACTCGAGGAGATGGGGATCACCGTGATCGCCCGAGGAGATTTAGTTGCGGCAGCACATCAGCTGTATTGGACGGAGATCAAGTGCGATCTTCGGGAAAGGATTAGAGATGCCCAGCAAGATGACCCTTTGTTCGAGGATGGGATTGCTCGTTTGAAGGCCGGAAAAGAGCACCCAGATTTTAAGATAAAGGACGGAATCCTGTACTTCCGTGATAGGATGTTTGTGCCATCTGGGGGACAGTTTCGGCATGAGATTTTGTATGAGAGCCATCACACTCGCTACTCGATTCACCCGGGCATCACAAAGATGCATGCAGACCTGAAGAAAATGTTCTGGTGGCCTGGGATGAAGCGAGATGTCGTCACTTTTGTGACACATTGCCCGACGTGCCAGCTTGTTAAGGCAGAGTGCAAGAACCCCGCCGGGTTACTACAGCCGCTTCCCATCCCCGAGTGGAAATTCGAAGACATATCCATGGATTTCATTCATGGCCTGCCCCGCTCTCGAACCGGGAACGATTCTATCTGGGTGGTGGTCGACCGTTTGACGAAGGTTGCGAGATTTATTCCCAACCGCCAAGACGATGGTGTAGGAAAATTGGTGCGCCTTTTCATTGAAAATGTGGTTCGGTACCACGGTGTGCCAAAAACCATAGTCTCTGATCGGGATGGTCGATTCACCTCAAATGAATGGAGGAGCGTTCAAGCATATTTGGGGACTAAACTAGCATTCAGCACATCATTTCATCCCCAAACAGACGGGCAAACCGAACGCATAAACCGGACCTTGGAGGATCTTCTCCGGTTATGCTTGGTGGATAAGAAGGAGCCATGGGAGCGGCTCCTACCTTTAGTCAAATTCTCCTATAACAACTCGTATCAAGCAAGCATTGGCATGGCCCCATACGAAGCTTTATACGGCCGGAAATGCCGTACTCCACTTTCTTGGGCCCAAGACGCGGATCCGAGGGCCCTGGGGCCCGTTTTCATGGAGAATGTGACAGAAATTGTTCAGCTAATACAGGAGCGGATGCGTGAAGCTCAGGGTCGCCAAGCCAAGTACTACGACGCCCGTCATCGACACGTTGAATTTGTCGTGGGTGACAAGGTTTACTTGAAGATCCGCCCTCGCCACGGTGTATCTCGGCTCCGCCGACAACGAAAGTTGAGCCCAAGATACGTGGGGCCATATACCATCACGGAGCGGATCGGTGAAGTGGCGTATAGGCTGGAGCTACCCCCGGAGCTTCAGGGGTTGCATGATGTATTTCACATCTCCTCATTAAGACGCGCACTACTACGCCCGGAACACGTCATTCAGGAGACCCCCGAACCAGTAGAACCCGACCGATCTGTATCCCTCAAGCCGATGCGGATCGTGGATACCGAGACTAGGGTCCTGCGGCGGAAGAGAGTCCCCCTTGTCCGAGTTCTATGGGACAACTGCGGGACCGAGGAATCTACCTGGGAACCCGAGGACCAGATGCGAGAACTTTACCCTGGCCTCTTTACGTCAGGTAACACTCAAATCTTTTTGGACTTCTTATTTTCAAGTATGGTGAATTGCTCGACTTTGAAAATACTATGACCCAATCGAATTTTCGAGGACGAAAATTTTGTTTGACTTTTTGGATTTGTAACATCCCAATTTTGAAATTCTAGACCCCATCGTGATTTTGTGAACTGCTAGGGTTTTGTTGGCTTGGATGGCACCCAAATGGTCATTTGTTCCCTAATGGGTGTGAAAGTACCTAGTTGCGGCCAACCCTAAATTTCAAAAATGAAACATAAATTTGAAATCCGTATGTCCGTCATTCGTCGAGACTTCTCGTGAACATTCGACGAATTTACTTAGCCACTGAAAAATACTGATCAAAGCTTAAAAACTGTCTTCTGTTTTCATTCGTCGGAATTCGTCGGGAGCTCTCGTGAACAGTCGACGAATTCGTCGGGAGCTCTCGTGAACATTCGATGAATTTACTTAGCCACTGAAAAATACTGATCAAAGCTTAAAAACTGTCTTCTGTTTTCATTCGTCGGAATTCGTCGGGAGTTCTCGTGAACATTCGACGAATTCGTCGGGAGTTCTCGTGAACACTCGACGAATTGACTTAATAAAAAAAAAATTTCTTTTCTTCTGAAAAACCTGCTCCACTCCTCAAACTTGAAAACCTTCAACTATGAGTATATAAAGTACACCCCAATCAACTCCAAGATTTTATCGCAACATTTCAATAATATTTTGAATAGGATGACCAATTAAAAATGGGAATAAATACATTTAAATGAGTTATGAAAATATGTTTTATAGAGCAATTAATTATTTAAATAATAAGGAGGTTTTGAGAAAAATAGATAATGATATTATTTTTCTCCCAAAATTTTATCATAGGGTCCCATAAATATATAAAAGAATAATATTAATTAAAATCTATTAATTAATGTAAAATTTATTTATTTTGATTTAACTCTATTTAAACACCAAATAAATAAAAATAAATAGAAAACGTTATTAAAAAATTATAAAAAATCATAAATGACCTAGGGAGGCTGCCATAAAAATTTGAATTAAAAATAAAATATATTTAATGAAAAATTCGTTTTTTTTTTAAGTCGTATTAATTACATTTAAACCTCCCCTCATCAATACCATTAATATTCAGCCATGGGAATTGAATTCCTCCCTTTCCCAACGCCTTGGGAAGAGCTTGGCCGGCTGGGAGCTGATGGGGAGGGCGGATCCATCAAGGGAGAGGAGTTACTCCTCATTAAAACCTCTCACAACACCCCAAAGACCACCATCTCCTATATAAAACCCCCCTCCACTTAGGATTTCGTTTTTCCCACCTCCACAGCCACCATCCAGCCATAGAAGAGCTCCGGTGACCTTCCGACGAGCCTCCCCCACGAATTTCGGCGAACTCCACCGCTAGCAATGGCCGCGCGACGATCCCCTCGCCTAAACGGCACACATGTAAGTTCTTATGACTCCTTCCTGCCCTTAGATCTCTTCTCGTCGACCACCGCCGTCTCCGACCACCGGAGCCGGCGATCCCGGCCTTGGAAGCTTCGGACCACCCACTTCAATCTCCGCCACCGATGCGGGTTTCGGCCTCGCATGGGACGTGTGAAGGGGAGGGAGGGCCTCCACGGCTCACTCTCACGGCCCTTGAGGCAGAGGGAGCAGTTGGAATCCGCTCCGACGACCCTCTCCATCCAAAATAATAATAATAATAATAATAATAATAATAATAATAATAATATAAGAGCTTTCCGGCTACCGCCGGCTGCGGCCAGCCGCCGGCAAGTGCCCACCGGAGCGTCCACCCTGGGCGCACCCACCGGTGGTGGTGGTCGGATGAGATCTCCCCACCGGAGGTGGCGGGGAGAGTCTGTAAGAGGAGGCCGGCGGTTTTGATTTATATATATATATATAAGTAAAAATGTATATATATATATAATGAAAATATTTATGTATATACATATATGTATAAATGTATAAATATTTTATACATGTATACATAACTATACATATTATATATATACATATTTATACAGAAATATAATCCGGTGCACTCCCCACTGCACGGATTTATTGTTCGATTCGCATGCAGCCACCGGTCTGTGCCAAGAATCGTGCGTCGGCCTTATTTCCTTTGACATAAAATCTGCAAGTTTTCGGAAAATTATCTCGTTTCTAAAATGGATTTTTAATGGCCTTAGAGGCCGACCTGGAAAACATTTATGAGACATGATATGATAGATAAACATTTGTGCTACAACTTTCATGTTTTATACATTCTCATTTACAACATCTAAGTAATTTAAATTTAGCCCCTAAAGTGCAATCTACGTTCAGAATTCTGCCTTGTCCAGAAAACAGTTATTTTATACAAACTTCAACCCTCCTTTTGGTGAACTTAAAGTCTGTTTTAGGCAAAGCATGTGAGAGATGATATTGTAGATAAATATAATTACTACCACTGTTATGTTTTGTACTTTCTGATCCGAACCCTCTGAGTAATATAAATATAGCCCTCCACAATGTTATTTGAATTTGCTTGTTTACCTCCATGATGATTGCGGATTATGATGTGCAGCATAAGTAATTGCTCAAATTTGAAGATTAATATATAAAATTGTTTCATTCATCACCTTGTGCATGAGGGCATGGGAGGGTGCATGGTTACCGATGTGGCGGGTTCGTCGGCTTCCCCATAATATACACTATGGGAGAAGTTGTGACGATGAACTCTTTTGTTTTGGTGGTGAAGAGGACCGGGGGCTAGCTACCCCTTCCACACAGGTCCGTCTCACACCTTTTTGGTTATGTGCCGAGAGGATCTCCGCACGAGGTGAGGATGTGTTCCCACCGAGAGTACCTATTCTTCATAGAGGTACGAAGGCCTAGGAAGTTTTGGGGTGTATCCATAACCTAGAAGTGGGAACAATCGACCCACTGTCACCGTCTGGCCACGGCGGTGAGGCCTGGGAAGTGAGCTCCTTCTCTTAACAGGTCACTATGTCGACATAGGGGAAAGTGATTGAGACACGTCATTCGAGTGACAGAGAGGATAATCATACATGCACACCATATCATATGTTACATTACTTATACTCTCACCTCGGTCCGACATCGTATAACCACCGTTGGGAAGGTTATTCGATGGCGGGTGAATTTTCTACTTAGGTTGATTTTCCCTCTTTTTGAATTATTACGGATTACTGCTTCATTTATATAACCCCGATAGATATATATTTGCTTCGGCTATTGTGCTAACTTTCCTTGCAGGTGTTCTCCTTGGTGCCCATTAGGGGGCTGGGGAGGAGCGTGAGATTTACTTGGTCCGTCGTGGCTAACGTACTTTGTACGTTATCATTTTAGGAACCGATGTGCCCGCCGACGGAGCAGGAGCGGATGGACGAGCGTAGACATACCCATGAAGACGAGGAGTTCCATGAGCCAGCCAAGACGATTTATGCGGATGTGAGGGTACTATGTTGGGAGAGGAGAGGATGAGAGATCACCTTTGAGTAGACCGTTTGACGTCTTTTGACTACATGTTTTGTCGTCGTATGATTAGTGGAATCATTTCTGTGAGACTCTATATACCCCGTCGTGGGCAGTATCCATGTTTTATTATTTATCATGCTGGGATATTCTGTGATGTTTTGCTTCCGCGCAAATTTAATTTTATACTCTGCGATTGTCTTTCTGTAATGATGCATTAGCCTCACAGGGCGAATGTTCCGCCAATTGGGTCGTGGGTCAGGTAAGAGGGTGAGACCTCTTCGGACACGCGAACCTTTTGGGGGGACGCTCGCCCTGGGCATAAGGATTCCCTTCGCTGAGAAAGGGGGGTCCTTACAAAGGGGGTCATCGGGCAGTTTCGTACCTTCTCCATCAAGCACGTGCCGAGGGAGGAGAGCACCCAGGCGGACCTCCTAGCTAAGTTCGGTCCCCAAGCGGGAGGGACGACTTCGGAACTCTTCCGGCCCTCCATCAAGGAAGGAGAATTGATGGAGGTGGATCAACAAGCCTCATGGATGGATCCGTTCATCACCTACCTATCCTCCGGGCAGTTCCCTGGAGAGGATGTGGACAAGAGACGCTTCAGGTATAAGTCCGCCTATTACTCTTTGCATGCATGGGGGGCTATATAGAAAGACCCTCTCAGGACTCCTGGCCCGTTGTGTCTCCGAGGAGGAGGTCCCGAGAGTGCTAGAAGAAATCCACTCCGGGGAGTGCGACAGTCACTCCGGGAGTCGGACCCTGGAAGGGAGGGTGTTGAGGCAAGGCTACTTCTGGCCCACTCTCAGCAAGGATGCGGCAGAGTTCACAAGAAAATGTCCGAAATGCCAGCTCTATGCTCCGCTCCAGCTCCTCCCAGCTCAAAGGCTCCGTACCATCACGGCTCCCTGGCCCTTCGCCATATGGGGGCTGGACCTGGTCGGTCCCTTTCCCCAAGCCAGCGGCCAGAGGAAGTTCCTGCTGGTCATGATCAACTACTTCTCCAAGTGGGTAGAGGTGAAAGCACTTGCTAAGGTAACCTCTCAGGTTGTAAGGAATTTTGTGTGGGGAGAAATAATTTGCAGGCATGGACTCCCTCTAGCTATAGTGACGGACAATAGGCCACAGTTTGCGAGTGAAGAGTTTGTCGGCTTTTGCACTCAGCTCAGCATTGACCTCAGGTTCGCTTCGGTCCACCACCCGAGGAGCAATGGGCAGGTGGAGGCGGCGAACAAGATAATCGTCAACCTGCTAAAAAAGAAAGTGGAAAACCTACGAGGAAGTTGGGTGGAACAACTACCCTCCATCCTCTGGGCCATGAGGACTACTCCGAATACCGCCACCGGGGAGACTCCATTCAAGCTCTCTCACGGGTCTGAGGCCGTTCTCCCCATAGAGTTTGAGGTGAAGACCCCCTGGGTGATCGCCGCGGGCGAGGGGGATGAAGAGTGGCTGGAAGGTAACAATGCAGAGCAGAGGCTGTCCTTGGACCTGGTGGAAGAACTCCGAGACTTGGCTACCATCAGACAGGAAGAGGTCAAACGGCGGATGGCTCGATATTTTGACAAACACATCCGGATCAAGCACTTCCAGAAAGGGGACCTAGTCCTGAAGAAGGTCGATGCGGCTGGCAGAGGGGCCGCGATGGGTAAGCTTAACCCCAACTGGGAGGGCCCATATATCGTAAGCGAGGTGCTCAAGTAGGGGGGGTATCATCTCCAGGATATGGAAGGGGTACCTCTCGACCGAGCTCGGAGTGGGGATGATTTGAAACGATTCTACCCTTGAAGCTTTATTATGTTGTTTAATCAATGTCTTACTTTCATTTGTTATGCTTTTAACTGCTGCTGTGCCGAGGTAACATATGTTGGTGCTGGAATGCCCCAGATCGATTCCGCTCCCAGGCTCTCACTAGACGGGAAGTTCAGGTTGATCTCTGGAGAGGCTGGCAAGGTTGGATGTGTTGGTGCTGGAATGCCCCAGATCGATTCCGCTCCCGGGCTCTCACTAGACGGGGGGTTCAGGTTGATCTCTGGAGAGGCTGGCGAGGTTGGATGTGTTGGTGCTGGAATGCCCCAGATCGATTCCGCTCCCGGGCTCTCACTAGACGGGGGGTTCAGGTTGATCTCTGGAGAGGCTGGCGAGGTTGGATGTGTTGGTGCTGGAATGCCCCAGATCGATTCCGCTCCCGGGCTCTCACTAGACGGGGGGTTCAGGTTGATCTCTGGAGAGGCTGGCAAGATTGGATATGTTGGTGCTGGAATGCCCCAGATCGATTCCGCTCCCGGGCTCTCACTAGACGGGGGGTTCAGGTTGATCTCTGGAGAGGCTGGCAAGGTTGGATGTGTTGGTGCTGGAATGCCCCAGATCGATTTCGCTCCCGGGCTCTCACTAGACGGGGGGTTCAGGTTGATCTCTGGAGAGGCTGGCAAGGTTGGATGTGTTGGTGCTAGAATGCCCCAGATCGATTCCGCTCCCGGGCTCTCACTAGACGGGGGGTTCAGGTTGATCTCTGGAGAGGCCGGAAGGATAACAGGTCTTTATGCTGGCAAACTCCTTCTCGCTCGGCGGGTCTGCTCGCTCAGCAAGGAGAATTTTCACACCACGCGAGTGGCGAGGATCAACCCTATACGGTCCCAAACACTCGGTCCTCGGCAGAAAGTTTGCCGGCACCGGGTAAGAGACGAGCTCTCGCCAAAAGGAAAAATGCCCCGCGAAACCTAAAGAAAATACGCATATCAAAAGGTGTGATAAGCCTAGGGCAAACGGCGAAAGACCCGAGCAGCCAAAACGTCCTACGTGCACCTACCCAATAACGTACGGCGTGAGAAGAACCACCACAAGAATAACCTCCGCGAAAGCGGATAACGAGATAAGGGCGAGACGTTCGACAAGTGAAAATAACAAAACGAGAAAGGGAAAGCGCAGTGAACAAAACAAAATCGGCATTCTACATTTCATTAGTTGTTACAATCTCCGGCGATCTCGCCGATCAAAAATTACAACACAAGGGGGAATAGCGGCGAGATTCAGGAACCGCCCGCAGATCCTTCTCCGTCGTCACTGTCCTTCACTGGCGGAAGAGGGAGGAAGAGCTCCGGGACGATGTCCTCTAGAGCCATGTCGGCCGCATTATCCGCCAAAAGGCCGATCGCCTTCGCCACCGAAAAAATGTAGCGAGCCGACTCTATAGATCCCACGCGGATCTCTTCATCTCGCGCTCGCCGGTCTTCTTTTAAACGGTGAGGCGAGGGGGGAACAGCGGCGCGAGTGTGGTCGCTATTTAGGGCCTTCAGCCCTGCCACCTCGCCTTCCAAATTCTTGATGCGAGCGGTGGCCCTCCCGGCAGCCTCGACGTCCTGCGAATAAGTTCCGTTAGAAAGGAGAAAAGACCAAGGGAAAGGAGGAAGTAGGTCTAGATGACTCACCACCCTGCCCTCCGCGGCAAGCAGCTTCTCCTTCAGCTGCGCGTTCTCGGCAAGAACTCCCTGGTAGGACCTCGCGAGCTCCACATTCTGAAGCTCGAGCTGTAAGCAACGCCTCCCCGTCATATGGGCGAGCTCGGCAGAACGCAGCTGGGACCTCGCGCTCTCGTAAGCGAGGGTCCTCGCGGTCTCATCCTTATAAGACCCCGCATCTTCGCGACCATAAAGTGCGAACGAGAAGTCGAAGGCGTGACCACTGACGGTCTCCTTCTCCACCCAGGAGGGGAGGATAGAAGAGATGTCCACCCTGTTGGTCTCCGGCTTCCAGGTGACGAGGGGCTCGCCAGTCTCGTCCCGACGCCTCTGGCCGAGCCCGAAGTTATAATGATTCACCGGGATGGGGAGGACCGAGGCCCTAACCGCCTCCTGGCAAGGCTCTTCGTCCTCGCCCGCCGAGAGGCCGGTGAGGTCAAACTCGTCGAAGGCAGTCTCGCGAGGATCCTTACCTTTTGACGGAGCGAGCGAGGCTGCGCTTTTCTTGCTTTTCTTTTTGGGCGGAGATTTCGGAGGGGCAGCATGACTGCCGGAAGCTCCCGATCTCTTGCGAGAGGAGGGCTCGGCCGGGGTGACATCGCCTCGGCAAGCTTCCGCCCCCATTGTAGCGAGGGCCATAGTGGCGTCGGTTTTCCGATTGCTCGCGTAGGGGGGGTGAAGGGGAAGATCTCGCTCGCCTAAAATCGAACAATAATATGGATGAGTATGATATGCTAGCGGACTGAGACAGATGTTATGCGAGATTTTTACCTTCCCCGGCAAAGACCGGAGGCAGCTTGTCTAGGTTGCGGCGGAGGTAGACGACTTCGAAGTTCTTCTTACAGAAGAACTGATGGAGGAGGGCGTCATGGCTGCCGAGGGCGGTGGGCCGGTAAGTGGTCTCGCTGTGTTGAACCGGCGAGAGGGGAATGTTGCCGAAGTTCCCCTTGACGACGACGAACTTCTGGGCCCAGAAGTGGGCCTTGTTGACAGTCTCAACCACCTTCGGGCCTGTGCCCACGAAGTAGGCTGTCCCATCTTTGTAGGCTCGGAAAGAGAACAGCTTCCGGAAGACCGGAAGGCTGAACTCGATTCTCTCCTCGCGGAGGTAGGAGGCGAAAGCGGTGACCACCGCCACGGCATTGGGTGTGAGCTGGCCGGGAACCACGCCATAATGCTTGAGCACCTAACAGACGACGAGAACAGGATTAATCCGCGTGGCGAGCGAGAGTAGAGTGACAAAAAAATAGGAAGTAATCGAGAACGACTATTACCTGGCGAACTTCGGTCCATAAGGGAAGGCGCAAACCGACCGCGAAATGGGCGGTAGGAATGGCCAGCTCGTCGACCAACGGGTCGTTGATCACGTCGTCCTCGCTAGGGCGGCGTGCCTCGAATGGGGGGGGGTGACGTAATCAGCGACCGCGCTGAAGTACTCCTCATCAGTCAGGTTGCAGGAAAAAAAGCTATGCTCGGCGAAGGCCTTCGCGACCCTTCGCCGACCCTCCGACTCCGCGTCGCCACCCATCAAGAAAACCTGCGAGAAAAGGGAGAAGCACGAGAACGAGAAAGAGCGAGAGCTCTGCAGCAAAAGGGGAAGAAGGTCGAGAATAAATGTGGTGGTTGGCCCAGTCAAGACCACCTATTTATAGCCAAAGCAAAAGGGCGGGAGGAAGTCCAAACGTCGGCGAGCACGAGTATCAACAAAAACATCACATCACATACGCTGGCGAGGAAAACCCGCGAGGTTAGCACAAACGACATCCCTGCAGAATACGTTTAGCAAGGACAGAGGGTCCTTGCGAGCACGATGCAACAAAATAAATAAATTTATTGATAACAAGCGAGAAACCATAAAAGATGATACTAATTGTCGGAAGAAATAACAGCCAACAGGAGTGGCGAATATGCGAGTCACAAAACGTGGCGAGACCGTTCAAAGATAACGATTATTACTCATAATACCGTCTAACGAGAATCGTGGGGGAGCCATTTCCACCGGCCACCACCCCGCGACCCTGACCTCGGCGGTGCCCTAGAATTATAATATTCCTCCGCCAAGCGACCCTCCCGATCCGTGAGTTAGGCGTAGTCCCTCATCCTCGCTATGTGCACCTCCGGCGTCGTGGCGATCTCATCCTGATCGCGGTGTCTCGCTTGCCGGAGCCTCGCGCACTCCTCCATCAGGACCGCGTGCCTATCCTCCGCGGCTTCCCTATCCCGCCTCGCCTGCATATTGAGATCCATCAGCATTCGCCCATGCTTCCTCAAGAGTTCCGCGGCTCGCTGCTTCATCGTTTCCGGATCGCGCGGATCCCCTAAGAATTCCTCCACCTGGTCAGGAAGGGGAGACATCTTGTCATCACCCAGCTCGGAATCGGTAGGTGGATTCTCGGCATTGTCTGCAAGATTTTAGAAAGATTAGATGACGAGCGCGAGATCACGCGGGGTTTCGGCGAGGCCATAACGCTTACCGAGAGGGCGGCGAGAAGTCGAAGGACGGCCCTGGAACACATTGCCGTAGTGGGGGTAGAGGGATTTGCCCAGGCCAGCTGGATAAGCTGTACTGTTGGTAGGGGGAATCTTTGGCGGTGCGGATCCACCCGTCTCCTCGCTCGTCAGGAGCTGGAACCCGGGCTTATCTATGATTTTATCTGGAGGAGGCGGAGACGGCGGCCGCGACAACGGGCGGGCCGGGGACTTCAAGGGCGAGACTGTAAGAAAATAGTAACGAAGATCATATACGGGTTAAAGTACTACGGTATGCGAGATTAAGATCATATCGGTGATATCCTTCCGCGCAAGGTTCAGGTCCGCCTGTGGACTCTTGCAAGACCCCTCAGCGGGTTCTCCAATGTTCTCGTTCGGCAAAGTATCCTGCGAGTGAAAATTAGTGAAGAACAACTTAGTGACGTGAATTCGAATAACTCATACCTTCTCGGGGCGGCGATCGTCCGGGGAGGAGTCCAGCGTCACTGAGTCATCTCCAGAGAGGCGAACCGCCTTCGCCTTCTTGACTTTTGGCGACTGGGCGGGAGGCGGCCGGTTCATCCAGGCGGGTACCTTGGTCGTGGTAGGCAGCCCGCCGGCTCTCATCGCCCTCAGGCGAGCCTCTGCTTCTTCGGAAATCGGCATCTCCCGGCAGCTAGAACAAGAAAGGAAGGAAAAGAAGCGACGCGCACCAATGGGGGGTCCGGGACGATATTTATAGCTTGCATGGTGGGTCCCACCAAAGATTCCTGACAGGTCATCTGGGGGCGGTCGAATATCAGGGGTTGGACGATTCTTCGCGAGGACATTAGTCTTCGCGAAGAGCGGGGATTGTGTACAACCCCGATATTCGCCAGGCAAGGAAATCGAGCGAGACGGGAGTGACGAGATCTGGGCAAGGTTGGAGAGGCAAGGTTGGATGTGTTGGTGCTGGAATGCCCCCGATATTCGCCAGGCTAGGTTGGATGTGTTGGTGCTGGAATGCCCCAGATCGATTCCGCTCCCGGGCTCTCACTAGACGGGGGGTTCAGGTTGATCTCTGGAGAGGCCGGAAGGATAACAGGTCTTTATGCTGGCAAACTCCTTCTCGCTCGGCGGGTCTGCTCGCTCGGCAAGGAGAATTTTCACACCACGCGAGTGGCGAGGATCAACCCTATACGGTCCCAAACACTCGGTCCTCGGCAGAAAGTTTGCCGGCACCGGGTAAGAGTCGAGCTCTCGCCAAAAGGAAAAATGCCCCGCGAAACCTAAAGAAAATACACATATCAAAAGGTGTGATAAGCCTAGGGCAAACGGCAAAAGACCCGAGCAGCCAAAACGTCCTACGTGCACCTACCCAATAACGTACGGCGCGAGAAGAACCGCCACGAGAATAACCTCTGCGAAAGCGGATAACGAGATAAGGGAGAGATGTTCGACAAGTGAAAATAACAAAACGAGAAAGGGAAAGCGCAGTGAACAAAACAAAATCGGCATTCTACATTTCATTAGTTGTTACAATCTCCGGCGATCTCGCCGATCAAAAATTACAACACAAGGGGGAATAGCGGCGAGATTCAGGAACCGCCCGCAGATCCTTCTTCGTCGTCACTGTCCTTCACTGGCGGAAGAGGGAGGAAGAGCTCCGGGACGATGTCCTCTAGAGCCATGTCGGCCGCATTATCCGCCAAAAGGCCGATCGCCTTCGCCACCAAAAAAATGTAGCGAGACGACTCTATAGATCCCACGCGGATCTCTTCATCTCGCGCTCGCCGGTCTTCTTTTAAACGGTGAGGCGAGGGGGGAACAGCGGCGCGAGTGAGGTCGCTATTTAGGGCCTTCAGCCCTGCCACCTCGCCTTCCAAATTCTTGATGCGAGCGTTGGCCCTCCCGGCAGCCTCGACGTCCTGCGAATAAGTTCCGTTAGAAAGGAGAAAAGACCAAGGGAAAGGAGGAAGTAGGTCTAGATGACTCACCACCCTGCCCTCCGCGGCAAGCAGCTTCTCCTTCAGCTGCGCGTTCTCGGCAAGAACTCCCTGGTAGGACCTCGCGAGCTCCACATTCTGAAGCTCGAGCTGTAAGCAACGCCTCCCCGTCATATGGGCGAGCTCGGCAGAACGCAGCTGGGACCTCGCGCTCTCGTAAGCGAGGGTCCTCGCGGTCTCATCCTTATAAGACCACGCATCTTCGCGACCATAAAGTGCGAACGAGAAGTCGATGGCGTGACCACTGACGGTCTCCTTCTCCACCCAGGAGGGGAGGATAGAAGAGATGTCCACCCTGTTGGTCTCCGGCTTCCAGGTGACGAGGGGCTCGCCAGTCTCGTCCCGACGCCTCTGGCCGAGCCCGAAGTTATAATGATTCACCGGGATGGGGAGGACCGAGGCCCTAACCGCCTCCTGGCAAGGCTCTTCGTCCTCGCCCGCCGAGAGGCCGGTGAGGTCAAACTCGTCGAAGGCAGTCTCGCGAGGATCCTTACCTTTTGACGGAGCGAGCGAGGCTGCGCTTTTCTTGCTTTTCTTTTTGGGCGGAGATTTCGGAGGGGCAGCATGACTGCCGGAAGCTCCCGATCTCTTGCGAGAGGAGGGCTCGGCCGGGGTGACATCGCCTCGGCAAGCTTCCGCCCCCATTGTAGCGAGGGCCATAGTGGCGTCGGTTTTCCGATTGCTCGCGTAGGGAGGGTGAAGGGGAAGATCTCGCTCGCCTAAAAACGAACAATAATATGGATGAGTATGATATGCTAGCGGACTGAGACAGATGTTATGCGAGATTTTTACCTTCCCCGGCGAAGACCGGAGGCAGCTTGTCTAGGTTGCGGCGGAGGTAGACGACTTCGAAGTTCTTCTTACAGAAGAACTGATGGAGGAGGGCGTCATGGCCGCCGAGGGCGGTGGGCCGGTAAGTGGTCTCGCTGTGTTGAACCGGCGAGAGGGGAATGTTGCCGAAGTTCCCCTTGACGACGACGAACTTCTGGGCCCAGAAGTGGGCCTTGTTGACAGTCTCAACCACCTTCGGGCCCGTGCCCACGAAGTAGGCTGTCCCATCTTTGTAGGCTCGGAAGGAGAACAGCTTCCGGAAGACCGGAAGGCTGAACTCGATTCGCTCCTCGCGGAGGTAGGAGGCGAAAGCGGTGACCACCGCCACGACATTGGGTGTGAGCTGGCCGGGAACCACGCCATAATGCTTGAGCACCTAACAGACGGCGAGAACAGGATTAATCCGCGTGGCGAGCGAGACTAGAGTGGCAAAAAAATAGGAAGTAATCGAGAACGACTATTACCTTGCGAACTTCGGGCCATAAGGGAAGGCGCAAACCGACCGCGAAATGGGCGGTAGGAATGGCCAGCTCGTCGACCAACGGGTCGTTGATCACGTCGTCCTCGCTAGGGCGGCGTGCCTCGAATGGTGGGGGGGGGGGTGACGTAATCAGCGACCGCGCTGAAGTACTCCTCATCAGTCAGGTTGCAGGAAAAAAAGCTATGCTCGGCGAAGGCCTTCGCGACCCTTCGCCGACCCTCCGACTCCGCGTCGCCACCCATCAAGAAAACCTGCGAGAAAAGGGAGAAGCACGAGAACGAGAAAGAGCGAGAGCTCTGCAGCAAAAGGGGAAGAAGGTCGAGAATAAATGCGGTGGTTGGCCCAGTCAAGACCACCTATTTATAGCCAAAGCAAAAGGGCGGGAGGAAGTCCAAACGTCGGCGAGCACGAGTATCAACAAAAACATCACATCACGTACGCTGGCGAGGAAAACCCGCGAGGTTAGCACAAACGACATCCCTGCAGAATACGTTTAGCAAGGACAGAGGGTCCTTGCGAGCACGATGCAACAAAATAAATAAATTTATTGATAACAAGCGAGAAACCATAAAAGATGATACTAATTGTCGGAAGAAATAACAGCCAACAGGAGTGGCGAATATGCGAGTCATAAAACGTGGCGAGACCGTTCAAAGATAACGATTATTACTCATAATACTGTCTAACGAGAATCGTGGGGGAGCCATTTCCACCGGCCACCACCCCGCGACCCTGACCTCGGCGGTGCCCTAGAATTATAATATTCCTCCGCCAAGCGACCCTCCCGATCCGTGAGGTAGGCGTAGTCCCTCATCCTCGCTATGTGCACCTCTGGCGTCGTGGCGATCTCATCCTGATCGCGGTGTCTCGCTTGCCGGAGCCTCGCGCACTCCTCCATCAGGACCGCGTGCCTATCCTCCGCGGCTTCCCTATCCCGCCTCGCCTGCATATTGAGATCCATCAGCATTCGCCCATGCTTCCTCAAGAGTTCCGCGGCTCGCTGCTTCATCGTTTCCGGATCGCGCGGATCCCCTAAGAATTCCTCCACCTGGTCAGGAAGGGGAGACATCTCGTCATCACCCAGCTCGGAATCGGTAGGTGGATTCTCGGCATTGTCTGCAAGATTTTAGAAAGATTAGATGACGAGCGCGAGATCACGCGGGGTTTCAGCGAGGCCATAACGCTTACCGAGAGGGCGGCGAGAAGTCGAAGGACGGCCCTGGAACACATTGCCGTAGTGGGGGTAGAGGGATTTGCCCAGGCCAGCTGGATATGCTGTACTGTTGGTCGGGGGAATCTTTGGCGGTGCGGAGCCACCCGTCTCCTCGCTCGTCAGGAGCTGAAACCCGGGCTTATCTATGATTTTATCTGGAGGAGGCGGAGACGGCGGCCGCGACAACAGGCGGGCCGGGGACTTCAAGGGCGAGACTGTAAGAAAATAGTAACGAAGATCATATACGGGTTAAAGTACTACGGTATGCGAAATTAAGATCGTACCGGTGATATCCTTCCGCGCAAGGTTCAGGTCCGCCTGTGGACTCTTGCAAGACCCCTCAGCGGGTTCTCCAATGTTCTCGTTCGGCAAAGTATCCTGCGAGTGAAAATTAGTGAAGAACAACTTAGTGACGTGAATTCGAATAACTCATACCTTCTCGGGGCGGCGATCGTCCGGGGAGGAGTCCAGCATCACGGAGTCATCTCCAGAGAGGCGAATCGCCTTTGCCTTCTTGACTTTTGGCGACTGGGCGGGAGGCGGCCGGTTCATCCAGGCGGGTACCTTGGTCGTGGTAGGCAGCCCGCCGGCTCTCATCGCCCTCAGGCGAGCCTCTGCTTCTTCGGAAATCGGCATCTCCCGGCAGCTAGAACAAGAAAGGAAGGAAAAGAAGCGACGCGCACCAATGGGGGGTCCGGGACGATATTTATAGCCTGCATGGTGGGTCCCACCAAAGATTCCTGACAGGTCATCTGGGGGCGGTCGAATATCAGGGGTTGGACGATTCTTCGCGAGGACATTAGTCTTCGCGAAGAGCGGGGATTGTGTACAACCCCGATATTCGCCAGGCAAGGAAATCGAGCGAGACGGGAGTGACGAGATCTGGGCAAGGTTGGAGAGGCAAGGTTGGATGTGTTGGTGCTGGAATGCCCCCGATATTCGCCAGGCTAGGTTGGATGTGTTGGTGCTGGAATGCCCCAGATCGATTCCGCTCCCGGGCTCTCACTAGACGGGGGGTTCAGGTTGATCTCTGGAGAGGCCGGAAGGATAACAGGTCTTTATGCTGGCAAACTCCTTCTCGCTCGGCGGGTCTGCTCGCTCGGCAAGGAGAATTTTCACACCACGCGAGTGGCGAGGATCAACCCTATACGGTCCCAAACACTCGGTCCTCGGCAGAAAGTTTGCCGGCACCGGGTAAGAGTCGAGCTCTCGCCAAAAGGAAAAATGCCCCGCGAAACCTAAAGAAAATACACATATCAAAAGGTGTGATAAGCCTAGGGCAAACGGCAAAAGACCCGAGCAGCCAAAACGTCCTACGTGCACCTACCCAATAACGTACGGCGCGAGAAGAACCGCCACGAGAATAACCTCCGCGAAAGCGGATAACGAGATAAGGGAGAGATGTTCGACAAGTGAAAATAACAAAACGAGAAAGGGAAAGCGCAGTGAACAAAACAAAATCGGCATTCTACATTTCATTAGTTGTTACAATCTCCGGCGATCTCGCCGATCAAAAATTACAACACAAGGGGGAATAGCGGCGAGATTCAGGAACCGCCCGCAGATCCTTCTTCGTCGTCACTGTCCTTCACTGGCGGAAGAGGGAGGAAGAGCTCCGGGACGATGTCCTCTAGAGCCATGTCGGCCGCATTATCCGCCAAAAGGCCGATCGCCTTCGCCACCAAAAAAATGTAGCGAGACGACTCTATAGATCCCACGCGGATCTCTTCATCTCGCGCTCGCCGGTCTTCTTTTAAACGGTGAGGCGAGGGGGGAACAGCGGCGCGAGTGAGGTCGCTATTTAGGGCCTTCAGCCCTGCCACCTCGCCTTCCAAATTCTTGATGCGAGCGTTGGCCCTCCCGGCAGCCTCGACGTCCTGCGAATAAGTTCCGTTAGAAAGGAGAAAAGACCAAGGGAAAGGAGGAAGTAGGTCTAGATGACTCACCACCCTGCCCTCCGCGGCAAGCAGCTTCTCCTTCAGCTGCGCGTTCTCGGCAAGAACTCCCTGGTAGGACCTCGCGAGCTCCACATTCTGAAGCTCGAGCTGTAAGCAACGCCTCCCCGTCATATGGGCGAGCTCGGCAGAACGCAGCTGGGACCTCGCGCTCTCGTAAGCGAGGGTCCTCGCGGTCTCATCCTTATAAGACCCCGCATCTTCGCGACCATAAAGTGCGAACGAGAAGTCGAAGGCGTGACCACTGACGGTCTCCTTCTCCACCCAGGAGGGGAGGATAGAAGAGATGTCCACCCTGTTGGTCTCCGGCTTCCAGGTGACGAGGGGCTCGCCAGTCTCGTCCCGACGCCTCTGGCCGAGCCCGAAGTTATAATGATTCACCGGGATGGGGAGGACCGAGGCCCTAACCGCCTCCTGGCAAGGCTCTTCGTCCTCGCTCGCCGAGAGGCCGGTGAGGTCAAACTCGTCGAAGGCAGTCTCGCGAGGATCCTTACCTTTTGACGGAGCGAGCGAGGCTGCGCTTTTCTTGCTTTTCTTTTTGGGCGGAGATTTCGGAGGGGCAGCATGACTGCCGGAAGCTCCCGATCTCTTGCGAGAGGAGGGCTCGGCCGGGGTGACATCGCCTCGGCAAGCTTCCGCCCCCATTGTAGCGAGGGCCATAGTGGCGTCGGTTTTCCGATTGCTCGCGTAGGGGGGGTGAAGGGGAAGATCTCGCTCGCCTAAAATCGAACAATAATATGGATGAGTATGATATGCTAGCGGACCGGGGACTTCAAGGGCGAGACTGTAAGAAAATAGTAACGAAGATCATATACGGGTTAAAGTACTACGGTATGCGAGATTAAGATCATACCGGTGATATCCTTCCGCGCAAGGTTCAGGTCCGCCTGTGGACTCTTGCAAGACCCCTCAGCGGGTTCTCCAATGTTCTCGTTCGGCAAAGTATCCTGCGAGTGAAAATTAGTGAAGAACAACTTAGTGACGTGAATTCGAATAACTCATACCTTCTCGGGGCGGCGATCGTCCGGGGAGGAGTCCAGCGTCATGGAGTCATCTCCAGAGAGGCGAACCGCCTTCGCCTTCTTGACTTTTGGCGACTGGGCGGGAGGCGGCCGGTTCATCCAGGCGGGTACCTTGGTCGTGGTAGGCAGCCCGCCGGCTCTCATCGCCCTCAGGCGAGCCTCTGCTTCTTCGGAAATCGGCATCTCCCGGCAGCTAGAACAAGAAAGGAAGGAAAAGAAGCGACGCGCACCAATGGGGGGTCCGGGACGATATTTATAGCCTGCATGGTGGGTCCCACCAAAGATTCCTGACAGGTCATCTGGGGGCGGTCGAATATCAGGGGTTGGACGATTCTTCGCGAGGACATTAGTCTTCGCGAAGAGCGGGGATTGTGTACAACCCCGATATTCGCCAGGCAAGGAAATCGAGCGAGACGGGAGTGACGAGATCTGGGCCTCGCCGAGATCGACTCCCAGCCAATGAGACCCCGGCAGACTACCAGAGCGGGCCAACGCGGTCCTCGCGGGAACCTCGTCAACAGGCCCTCGTCCTCGCAAGAACTCCTTCAGTAGGGTTCTCGCAAAACGACCCTCCGAAGGAAATGTCGCGGGCAGTATTCGCGAGAGCTCCTCTGCGAGAAGGCCGGCGAGAACTCCAATAGTAGGGCCCTCGCAACCCCGTACCCATAAATCATTAGGGTCAACTTACCATTTTACCCTTGGTGGTCTGCCCTTAGCCTCTCCAAAACAGCGGAGCTTGGCTATTAGCAGACCCATTTGGAGTGCAGATAGTAAATACTAGAGGCGGAATCCTGCTATTTGCAGGCCAGATCAGAAAATCTATAAATAGGACCTCAAGGGCACCTTTGGAGAGAAGGACAGCTTCCCTCTCCTTGGGCTTTCTTTGGTTAGTATTTCCAGAGCTCTCCAAGGTGCCCAAGTCTCAGCTTTGGCTTGGGAGGGGAAGCGCTCAACGATCTTCCGGGTTAGTGGAGGGACCTCCTCGCTGTAACTAAGGTCCTAGTCAAGTTCTTAATCTTCCGTCCACCCTCCTCGAGGGATCAGTAAGGACTAGCCGCCCCTCATTTCGGTGAGGGCCGCGAGCTCCACAGGAGGCCGAGAAATCGGTTTCAACATTTTGGTGCGGTGAGCGTGGAGCGTGGCTGATTCAAGAAAGTTCCAGAGAAGGGTTATGGCGGGAGATGAGGAGCAGGGCGAGGAGTTCGGCGAGACTCCTCAGGAGGCGATGGCTAGGATGCTCGCGGATTTCAGAAAGGAGGTGTTCGACACCTTGGGGTTCACGATCACGGCTCTGCGAAGTGAGTTTGCGACCCCGACATCTCAGACGACCACTCCCCCAACAGCAGTCGGCGAGAGAGCACCAGGAGGAAGGGCTGGAAAAGTTGCCGTCGGCTTAGGCCAGAGCCAGGAAGGACGGGAGCTGTTCGCCAGTCCGACGAGCTCCGTGCCGGCGAGCTCAGCGATGGCGAGCTCCATCCCAGCGAGCGCGTCACTGGCGAGTGCACGCCAAGAGGAAGCGGCGACTGTCGGAGTGGCTCAGGCGAGCACAGCCCTCGCGAGCACAGTCCCGGCAAGCTCAAGTTTGGCGAGCGAGCTTGGGGGACGAGTGGAGCCGGGAAGAGTGACAGGAGGGGGAAGCCCCTTTTGCGAGTTGGTGCTTTCCGCACCCGTCCCTGGGGGATTTGGAGAATGGGACCGGGTGTACTACAACGGTAGAGATGACCCTGTCCAGCACCTGCAGAGTTTCGAAGACTCGGTCTCCATCAGGCCGCTGTCAAATGCCTTCAAGTGTCGGCTCTTTGCCGTCACCCTCAAGGAGAAGGCCAGGGACTGGTTTCATCATCTCCCTGCAGGGTCAATCTACTCGTTCGAGGATTTGCGCCGAAGTTTTTTGCTGAGGTTCTCGACCTCAAAAAAGAGGAAGAAGGACGCTGATTCCCTCTTCGCAGTGAAGCAGGGATCCAGGGAGTCGCTGGCTCAGTATGCCGATCGGTTCCAGGAGGAAGTACAGCTCACTCAGGAGATGCCTGGGTTTGCACTCCAACTCGCCTTCACGGTCGGGTTGAAAGAGAGTTTCTTTAAGATGGCGTTGAAGAGAAAAGCCCCCGTCTCCTTTGAAGAGCTGATGGAAAGGGTGTCGGAGGAAGTCGCAAGTGAAGAAGCCAATCCGGAGCTCACCAGGAGGCTAGCAAAGCTCAGTGAGCCGGAGGTGAGGCAGCAGGAGGTCAGGAGAAGGGAAGAGCCCCGGGCCCCGGAGGGAGAATGGAGGCCGCAAGGGGGAGGAGTGCAAGGGCAGGGAAGGGATTACGGCCCAGGAAGGGGTAACCATGTCGGAGGTCAATGGAGGCCCCCCCAGTTAGGGTGGAGGCAAGGTCCGATGCAAATGCCTCCCCCTCCCCAACAGGCCATGGCGATTGGACGAGGAAGAGGAAGAGGAAGGGGAAGGGGAGGAGAGGCGGAAACGGCGGCCGCTAGGAGGAGAAGGAATAGGGTGGCAGAGGCCGAGGCAAGAGAAGTGGCGTTGCCATTTTGTATCTTCCATGATGTGGAAGGCCACTCAACGGACACCTGTCCGGAGTTCCTAGAAGTGAAGAGGGGCAGAGCGCCAGCACCACCACCACAGCAGCCAATGAGGATCGTGGAGGTTGAACCTCGAGAGGAGGAGGAGGAAAGGTGTGAGGATAGAACCGATTTGGGAAGTAGAGGAGGGATCGGGGTGATCCATGGGGGGGTAGGGGTGGAGGCGACCCGCAAGGCTAGCCTCCATACCATCTACCGCCGAAGCGTGGCTTCGACATCCACCGCTCCACCCCCGGCCGAAAATCCGCTACAGTTCACGCTCCGGCGTCGCCAGGCGCGACCAAGAACGCGCCCCCACCTCGACGGAACGCGGTCTAACAACACCCCCATCACGGGGGTGGGGCCATATGTCGCACCCCCAAGGAGCGCGGCAAAGCCGCACCCCTCTCCGAAACGGGGTGCGACTAAGCCTCCTCCCCCCCTTTTCGCAAGGGGTCTTGCAGAGGATCCGGCCGAAGTCGCCCCCCCCCCCCCCCCCTCGCCGGGTACAACCGGAGCCCAATTTCCCTTCAGGGGCGCGACTTCTCATTTCCCCGTTCGTCGCGCGCTCGAACGCTCACTTGTTTGCTGTGCGCCCAGAACGCATCCTCGCGCGCTCAGAACACTCTCGTATTCACTACGCGCTCAGAACACTCTCGTGTTCACTAAGAGCTCAGAACGTTGCCGCGTCTGTTGCGCGCTCAGAACGCTCTCGTGTTTGTGGCGCGCTCAGAACACTTCCACGCGCGCTCAGAACGTTTCCACGTTCCCGACACGCGCGCAATTAACATTTCCTAATTTCTCAGATTGCAGGACCCGTTCGTCGCCTTCATCGTCATCAACGAAAATGCCCGAACTGCCCGAAGGGCGAAACTGTCATTCATGAAAAATGGCGATCAGTGTACTCCGAATCGACCAGTGTGACTCGCCCGTCAGGTGGTTACGGTGGTTACGACGGCAAAATTACCGGGCTACCCCCGGCCAAAGCTATAATAGGAGCTCAGAGCCTTCATTTCAAGACACCTTGTCTTTTACGCCCGAGAGTGCTCCTTCGAAGATTTCCCTAGAATTCTCCTTCGACGCTTGAAGATCTCCTTCGAATCTTCGAAGCTCTCCTTCGAGCCTTCGAAGGTCGTGAAAGGCGACTCAGCATTCTCACTGTCGTTCTCAGAAGAAAAAGTACTTAGTTTTCCGAGAGGTGGTCTGTCACCTTCGGAGCTCTCTCTCTCATTGTAACGAGCAGCGGCATGTCACACTCGAGTTCTCAATCTCTAATTGTACCCCCCCCCCCCCCCCCCCACCAAAAAAAAATAGTGGAAGTTGGCCGGCACAGCTCCGGCTGCGTGGTTTTTCACCCTTTTCGGGTTTTCCACGTTAAAAGTCCTTGTGTCACTTACTAATTCACTCGTTGACTATTTTCTCGCTCGGTTCGCTTCCGAGCTAAAGTGGTTCAATTCGACCGGTCTACCAGAGCACCCGAGCTAACTCGGTTATTCACCGGATGGCACAAAACTCGCGATCAAAGAATCCGAAGAGATGAACAAGCATGGAAGGAGCTCGAGTCAGGCAGATCCCCCCATCCAGGGCAGGCAAAGCATGCCAAGCAGCAAGAAGAAGTCGTCACAGGCTCTCACCCAAAGCACCTTCACAGAGGGTTGGATTTCCGCTTGCACGCAAAGCATCGGCGACCCAGCCTGTGAACTAAGAAGGGCGTTGATAAGCCACAACATCTCGTTCAACATCTTGTTCATGACAACTGTAATACAGCTCAAACTCCTTGGCGGGAACCTCAAACTCAGAGCAAGTAGCGCAGAACTTCCAGACGGAACAGTGATACCCACCATAGGAGTCATCATCCTCCCTGTCCCAGTAGGAACGCTCTCGGAACCGGTCCAGTACAACGTCCAGTTCAGCATTACAGAAGCAGACTCGTCGTACGACACAATATTCGGGAGCATTCTACTTGAGGCCCTACAACATGACGCTTCCATGGCGGTCCGCATGGCCAAAAAAGGAAAAATCCTCAGAGATTTGATTTGTGGACTCAATGCCGCTACAGTCGGGCTTCCTTGGATCAACTATGATCCATCGCCAAGTCCGAGTTCTGGAAAAAAACGCGCACAGGAAAGTCGTGCGGCCCCAGCACTGGCGACAGAAGCTGATCTCCCAACTTCGGCAAACCCACGACAACCTAGAGTCACGGATCGGAAGAGAAAGGGACGACAACAACCACTGCCCGCAAAATCCATTTGGCCTAACCAGAACCAGTCAGCCGGCTCCCGATGATTGGTGAACCAGAAAACCCGGGTCTACACCCCGTTAAATGCCTCCCGCGAGCATATATTGTCTGTAATCTACGACAACAAGATCGTCAGCTGGCCCAGAGCACTCTCCCAACAAAGAGGAGATTAATCTCAATTTTGCGATTTTCACAAGGGCATGGGGCATCGTACGGGGCAATATACCAGATTGAAAGAAGAGATTGAGTGTTTTGTCCAATCAGGACACCTAAAGATTTTTCGCCAAGCAACTCAGAAGCAAGTGGCCCGAGAGAAGGCAACAGGGGGGTCAACCCCCGGAGCGGATCAACTCCTAAACCACAACCGTGCTTCACGCGAGGTGATTAGGAAACCTCGTGCAAGCACCGCTCAGAAGGACCAGGAGCCGGACGTGGGAGTCCGACATTATCTACAATTTTTGCTTAAATTTGTATCAAAGACAACTACTAACCCGAAAACCGCAAGATTACACTGAAGTATGTATCACATTTGTTTTAGCTTAACGCTCTTTATTTATTTCTAACTCTAACACTTTGGGGCCTTGCCCCGGGGACTTCGCATTGTCGTCGATTGAAGGTTCGCCCTTCTCCACCACAGTAACGTCCTGACGTCGTAAGGGTCTGCCCCTCTTACGTTCGTCCACAGTTTGAATACATACGCTCTTCACCGACCACTTTGGGTTCTTGCCACGGGGACTTCGCATTGCCGTCGATTGAAGGTTCACCCTTCTCCACCGCAGTAAGGTCCCGACGTCGTAAGGGTCTGCCCCTCTTACGTTCGTCCACGGTTTGAATACATACGCTCTTCACCAGTCACTTTGGGGCCTTTTCCCGAGGACTTCGCATTGCCGTCGATTGAAGGTTCACCCTTCTCCAGCACAGTAAGGTCCCGACGTCGTAAGGGTCTGCCCCTATTACATTAGTCCACGGTTTGAATACATACGCTCTTCACCGGCCACTTTGGGGCCTTGCTCCGGGGACTTCCCACTGTCGTCAATTGAAGGTTCGTCTTTCTCCACCGCAGTAAGGTACCGACGTCGTAAGGGTCCACCCTTCTTACGTTCGTCTACGGTTTGAATACATACGCTCTTCACCGACCATTCTGGGGCCTGTCCCCTAAACCACTACTTCAAAAATAAGTAAAACTACCAAGTCACCAAAGAAGCAAGAAAATAAATGTTATATAATAAATTCAAAGGAATACAACTACATCAGCTCAACGCTACACATAAACTAAAAATAATAGCAAACAATGAAAGGAAATAAAAAATAATAAAAGTAAACATCAATCCTCGGCTACATCCGAGCGATCGTCCTCGGAAAGGTCCCCAGCTCCGAGACCGACAACTCCATCATGCGGAGAGTCTTCTGAACGCCCCTCTGGAAGACAACTTCGCACTCATCTTCTAGCAGCGGCTCCACCTCCTTCGACATAATCTCAGCGCAAAGCTCCTCCGACATTTGGAACCGCTCCTCCACGAAGGTTAGAGAGTCTCTGTACTTGGCCACCCCCGCCGCCTTGGTCTCTTCAATACTCCGCTCGGCGGATGACAACAAGTCCACCTCGCTCCTCAGGAAGCCCGGCTCCCCCTCCTGTCGGAACATCTCCCCTTGAGCCTCCGACAACTGACGAAGGGCACCCTGACCAAGCGCCTTATAATCGCCATCGCACTCCGGTCGCAACGTCTCAATCTCCGATCGGGAAGAGGAGACGTCGGCCTCCAGCTGACTGATATGGGCAAGATCGTGATCCCTCTTCTTCTTTAGGACGGACAAATCGCTTCTCGCCACCCGCAGCTCCTCCTGAAGAGTGAAGTAGTCGTCCTTGAGGCCAACATAACAGTCGTTCCACGTGAGGGTAACGCTGGTTAGAATGTCAGTCTGGGGAAAAAGCAAATAGTTAGTATACATAAACAACAATGGAGAAGAAGGGCCAGAACTAGAGAAAATGAATTCCACTCACCGCAGAAGTCATCTCCTGAAGAGAGGAGGAAACTCGTCTCGCTGGTGGCAAAGGAGGAGGCGGCGGCAAGTCTCCCTGCGGGACCTGGCCGGCGATAGGAGACGCCAAGATCTCGACATCAGGATCAGCCAGAGTCGCCTCCACCCTACGACTGCTCGGACCAGCCTCGTGATCATGGCTCCTAGGCACTGGAGGAATAAGCCCTGGACGGGAACCCCCTGTTCTTGAAGATGATCTTTCTCTTCTTTCCACGAACCAGGGGAACGGCGGTCGCATGCTCGCATCCCAGGAAAGTCCCACCAAGAGCAATCTGCTCTTCTCCACACAGCTGGAAATACAATACATGGACCTCGATAGCCCCTCTTGACCAGGAAAATCGCGAAGGGGTAAAAAGTCGTCTTCACGCCCCGTCTGCCGACGACAACGACCAGGAAGCGCTCTCCATAGCTCTGGAAGCTCCCAACGATTCCGAGCATACCCGTAAAGGGTATTCCCGTGACGGTAGTCGTTCTTCTCCCCGAAGCGAAACCAGTTCTTGTTGCTCCGAACCTCGATACGGCCACCTGAGTCAGCAGAAACCTCGCACAAATCCTTGAACACCTCCAGGGAAAGTCACGCACTATGTTCTCGAAAGAGCACGATCATCCCCATAATCCTCGCCATCCCAGCAGGGGTGAACTGTGCAATCGGAACGCCGCAGAACCGGAATACCTCAATTGCCTCCTCCGACGGAGGAAAGCGAAACCTGGACTTCAAACATCTCTCAGAAAGAGTCATGAAGTCGGTCGGCAGGTTCTGAGCTCGCTCCTCCGCTCGAGGAATCTTCACCTCAATATTAGAAGGCATTCCAAGCCGCTTGCGCCACATGTCAATCCACACGCTGTCAAGAGTATAGTGCAGACGCATCGGCCTCGATTGGTCACCCCGCTTCGAAGCCTGAAATAAAACAAAAGATGTATATAAAAATGCGCATTACCCAAACTCCGCCAACCATCACGCACATTTGTGCCACACACCGGCGGCACGCCGGGAAAAGCCAACTGACGACAACATCAGCCAAACCAGGCCGGTCATACCCGCGCAGGCGAAGCACCTGCCACACACAAGCAAGCCTCATGCGCGGACCGCACATACGGGCCGCATGCCTACACGACCAGCGCCGACCGAGCTCCGGCCGGGCGCATCGGCCGAGCGCGTGGGCCGCGCGTGCGCGGATCGTGCACCCGCACTGCCAGTACTGGTCGGGCAGTGCTCGACGACCGCCCCCGGGAGTTGGCCTCGGGCGCGCCGGCCGGTCGACGCCCCCCCACTCTCCCAGTGCGACATTCCAACTGCCCGGTGCGCGACGTTAGCACCTCGGTCGGTCATCCACGTGTCGACAAAGCCACTTCGACGCAGTCTCCCCCACGTTATTTATTTCTCTAAAAACTTGAGAAAATAACTTACCTACGGCATGGTGCAGCACGTTGCGCAAAGACATCAATCTGGACGGACGCGAACAAGTCAAAACCTCCGTGTTGAAACCTGCAACAGGACTCTTAAGTTCGAACGCACTGGGGGTGCAGCCGATGCTTACTTCTCCCTCACTAGACTCTCTTGACGATGGATGTGAGAATAAGAAAAGACCCAAGGCTGAAGCGAGGAGGTCCCGCCACACACCCGGAAGATCTTAGAGAGCTTCCCCTCCCAAACCAGAGCTCAACCGGGCACCTTGGAGGGCACTAGCAGCCGACCAAAAACTAGCCTGGAGGAGAGGATTCTCTAAAATCGGGCCTCCTCCAAGGTGCCCTTAAGGGTCTATTTATAGTTTTTCCTAGGCTGGTCTGCAAATAGCCCGAATTCACCTTTTAATTTTACTAATCGCACCCCAAATTGGTCTGCTGATAGCCTAACTCCGCTGTTCTGAAGGGCTATTTGCAGCCCACCAGGGGTATTATGGTCATTTTCCCCTCAAAACCTCTGGGGCGAGTGGTCCGTGAGGGCACCACTCGCCGATCTCCCGCTCAGCTGGGCGAGTGCCCATACTTCTGGGCGAGTGGTCCGTGAGGGCACCACTCGCCGAACTCCTTCCCGCCTGCAGCTTTCCCCCACTGACCCGGGAGTCTTTCCACCTGTCTTAGCCTGGGCGAATGACCTGGCTGACCCAGGTCTCACCAGCTGGCCTTGAGGGACCACTCGACGAATACGGGTTGTACACAATCCCCGCTCTTTGCGAGCGGTTCCTACGCTCGGAAAGAACAGTCCAACCTTGTATTCGATGAGTGCTTGCTGACTGTGCCCATAAGATTCTGTGGGTCCCACCGTCTTCCTATATATATCTCCTCACGCCAGATTCTCCTGGAACGCTTTCATCCCTCGATTCGGAGCTGCTTCTCTCCCTTGGCCTTTCGGCGATATTAATGTCTCCCTATAAACCTTCCGCGAAACCCCTCTCGAAGGAGATGATCGAGCGGCTGGCCGCGGCCCAAAGTGTAACCGCCCCCAAGGCCGCCAAGTTTGCTCCCTGGCTCATGTCTAAACGGGACCCGAGTGCTCCCTACGTCTCGCGTCGAGCCAAGGCGATTCGGCTGAATCGTCAAAGAGGCGAGACCGCTTCGGCGTCTCCGACGAATACTCCTCCAGACCCCGGGACTAAGGTACGAAGGTTCCACCTGCCTTTCTTTTTAGTTTCTGCCTCTTTATTCTGCCTCCTTATTCTGCAATCGCTCTGATCATTCGCAGGGGGCCCCGGCGCCCGAGGACGGCCATGGGGCCGTCTGGAATAGCGTCGTGGTGCCACCTCTCGCGGAAGAGAGGCCTCCTCCAGGCTCGGACCTTGCTCCCCCACCACCTCCGGGCGAGACCACACTTCAATCCAGTAAGTTGTGAACCCTCTCGATTTTCCTTTCATGTTGCTTGTTACTGACCATTACCTTTTCGCAGCCCTCAACCCTGACGTCCCGCCGTGGGACTCCATTCCTCCAAGTTGCCCTGCCCAGCAGAACCCCTCTATTATCGCGAATGAACAGAGGGTCTCCCCTGAGCGGGAACTGGGTCAGCACCTCCGTGCTGATGACCGTGTGAATGCTCCGGCTCCTCCTCCTCCGCTTTTCCGCCCCGGGAAAGGGAAGGTTCTACCACCTTCCGTAGGCTTGTCTGGGGTCCACCCCCATTCGTCTCGCCCTTCAGGTCATAGGGAACCCGTCCCAGGTCAGTCTACTCACCTGCCCCTATCGTACTCGCTTATTTTACCGCAACTGACCTGGTCGTGATTTCGCAGGCTATCGGGAAGCCTCCCCCCTTGACTCCTACAACGAGGGAGAAGAGGGGGTGCTCTCGCCTCTCCCCTCTCCCGAGGACCTCGCCGACTTCTTGGGTGACTCCTCAGACCACGCGACCTTGAAGGAGCAGATCGCGGAGGTCTTTGGAAAGCTCATCCACATTCAGCGAAACGTCGCCAGCCAGGTGGATGATGTGCGGCTGGGGGTCACGCGCGAGCTAAAGGACCTTCAGAGGGACTACTCGCGCCTTCTCGCAACAGTGGAGCGTCTAGGAGGTGAAAGTGGGGAGCTTTCGCCTGGAAGGCACGCCGCTCGAGCCCGGGACCAGCTCCAACTGGTTTCCCACGAGATTACCAACATGCTCGCATATTATCGTCCGCGAATGCCCCTGGAAGCTGGGTCGCGAAGGCGGGGTCGGTGGGTCTGGGAAGAGTTCTGAGCTCGGCATCATTCGCTCCTCTTGTTATTTTTTCTGTTTTCTGTACCGCGGATGCTGAACTTTTATTTCTGTCTAATAATTTTATACCCTGTGATTTGCGAATGCTCTATTTCCTGTTTCTTTTGTTTCTTATATCTTGCTTGGGTATTGCCGAATGCTTTCTTAATCCTTTCGTAGCCGCCGAGCGAGTAGTCATAGGGCATTCGCCATTAATGGGCGAGAGGGATCGACCCGGGTTCCGAGGCGTCGGGAAGGTGCGGTTGCTATCCACACCCCCGTGGCCTCGGAAGCCCAAACGTTTTTACTTCATCTATAAATAGGCCTCCCACCGGCCGTATTAATTACCTTGTCATCCGCTCCCTCTCTCTCTTCGCGCTAGCACTCGCGCTTCTCTCTACTCCTTTGCTCCCGCCTTCTTCTGCATTCGCGAAATGGGTGGTGACGCTGAAGGAAGGGGCAAGTGCGCCAGTGCATTCGTCAACCACGTGTTCGATTCCTGCGACCTCTCCGAAGAGGCATACCTAACTGCAGTCGCGGACTACGTTCCGCCGGGATTTCAAGCGCGGAGGCCCGGGTCAGAGGACCGCATAAACACCATCTCGCCATGTGCTCTCGCGATCCCGCTAGAGCACTTCGAGGTGGGGTTTCGCCTTCCCATCTGGCCGGAACTCCGCCAGACCTTCCGGTATTATGGGGTCGTGCCAATGTTATGGGGTCCACGCTCACCGCACCAAAAATGTTGAAACCTGCAACAGGTCTTTTAAGTTCGGACCCATTGGGGGTGCAGCCGATGCTTACTTCTCCCTCACTAGACTCTCTTGACGATGGATGTGAGAATAAGAAAAGACCCAAGGCTGAAGCGAGGAGGTCCCGCCACACACCCGGAAGATCTTAGAGAGCTTCCCCTCCCAAACCAGAGCTCAACCGGGCACCTTGGAGGGCACTAGCAACCGACCAAAAACTAGCCTGGAGGAGAGGATTCTCTAAAATCGGGCCTCCTCCAAGGTGCCCTTAAGGGTCTATTTATAGTTTTTCCTAGGCTGGTCTGCAAATAGCCTGAATCCACCTTTTAATTTTACTAATCGCACCCCAAATTGGTCTGCTAATAGCCTAACTCTGCTGTTCTGAAGTGCTATTAGCAGCCCACCAGGGGTATTATGGTCATTTTCCCCTCAAAACCTCTGGGGCGAGTGGTCCGTGAGGGCACCACTCGCCGATCTCCCGCTCAGTTGGGCGAGTGCCCATACTTCTGGGCGAGTGGTCCGTGAGGGCACCACTCGCCGAACTCCTTCCCGCCTGCAGCTTTCCCCCACTGACCCGGGAGTCTTTCCACCTGTCTTAGCCTGGGCGAATGACCTGGCTGACCCAGGTCTCGCCAGCTGGCCTTGAGGGACCACTCGACGAATACGGGTTGTACACTCCGCACTCCTCCGCGCAATAGTCCGGACACCGAAGGTTTGGGGGGCTTATGACATGCATCCGTAGAGATGATGTTCATCCAAGAAATTTATAAGAGTCATGAGGTGCGTTTAGGGAAGACTCCACTAAGGGAGAATGGAGTTAGTTTGGTCAAAGTCCAACTAATGACCACGAGAGTGGAAAAATCCGGTACAGTTCACCCTCCCGCATCGCCAGGCGCGACCAAGACCGCACCCCGCCTCGGCGGTGCGCGGTCTAACTGCACCCCACATCACGGGGGTGCGACCTAACTGCACCCCCTTGGGGTGCGGCCAGGCCGCACCCCCTTGGAGTGCGGCCAAGCGGCCAAGCCGCACCCCATGTGGGGTGCGCCCAAGCCGCTCCCCCAAGGGGCGCGGTCAAGCCGCACCCCTCTCCGCAACGGGGTGCGGCTAAACCTCCTCCCCCCTTTTCGCAAGGGGTCTCGCAGAGGATCCGGCCGAAGTCGCACCCCCTCGTCGGGTACGGTCGGAGCCCAATTCCCCTTCAGGGGCTCGACTTCTCATTTCCCCGTTCGCCGCAAGATTAGAATGCTCACGTGTTCGTTGTGCGCCCAGAACGTCTCCTCGCGCGCTCAGAACACTCCCGTATTCACTACGCGCTCAGAACGCTCCCGCGTCTACTGCGCGCTCAGAATGCTCTCGCGTCCGTGGCGCGCTCAGAATGTTTCCACGTTCCCGACACGCGCGCAGTTAACATTTCCTAATTTCTCAGATTGCAGGACCCGTTCGCCGCCTTCATCGTCATCAACGAAGTTGCCCGAACTGCCCGAAGGGCGAAATGGTCATTCATGAAAAATGGCGATCCGTGTGCTCCGAATCGACCAGCGTGACTCGCCCGTCAGGTGGTTACGGTGGTTACGGTTGTAACGTCCTAAGGCCCTGCACTTACAATCAGGACAATTTCCACCGACTGCCTCGCCTGGCGACCGTTACCGGGCTGCAACCCAAGCACCCCAACCCCTCTCCAGCCCACATGCGGGTTGTTGGTGACCACATCCTCCCTTTGGTGAGAAGTGATCCAGTTAAGCGCCTATACGGGGCCCTCCCAGGAGGTCACCCATCCCAGTACTACTCCAGCCCGAGCACGCTTAACTGGATCACTTCTCACCAAAGGGAGGCTGTGGCCACCAACAACCCCGCCTGTGGGCTGGAGAGGGGTTGAGGTGCTTGAGCTGCAGCCCGGTAACGGTCGCCAGGCGAGGCAGTCGGTGGACGTTGTCCCGATTGTAAGTCCAGAGCCTTGGGACGTTACAACGGTGGTTACGGCGGCAAAATTACCGGGCTATCCCCGACCGAAGCTATAAAAGAAGTCCCGAGCCTTCATTTCAAGACATCTTGACTTCTACGCCCGATAGAGCTCCTTCGAATATTTCCCTGGAATTCTCCTTCGGCGCTTGAAGATCTCCTTCGAATCTTCGAAAATCTCCTTCGAGCCTTCGAAGGTCGCGAAAGGCGACTCAGTATTCTCACTTTTGTTCTCACTGTCGTTCTCAAAAGAAAATGTATTGTTTTCCGAGAGGTGTTCTGTCTCCTTCAGAGTTCTCTCTCTCTTTCTCTCTCTATCATTGTAACGAGCAGCGGTCTGTCGCGCTCGAGTTCTCAATCTCTAATTGTAACCCTCCAGAAGATAGTGAAAGTTGGCCGACACATCTCCGGCCGCGTGATTTTTAATTTTTCACCATTTCCGGGTTTTCCACGTTAAAAGTCCTTGTGTCACTTACTAATTCACTCATTGACTGTTTGCTCGCTCGGTTCGCTTTCGAGCTAAGGTGATTCAATTCGACCGGTCTACCAGAGCACCCGAGCGATCGACAACAATTTCTTACATATGTTTCATTCAGAACAATAAGAGCACGAATTATATTTCACTCAGAACTATAAGAGCACAAATATGTTTCTTATACCGGAATAAATTCGTATACATATTTCTTCCAGAAAATGATTAAGAACTGATTCAAAACTGAAATCATTCAGAACTATTAGAATTGATTTTTAACATTGCAAAACCCCTAAAATAGAAAACTCCAAAAAATTATCCAGGACGCCAACAAAATCAGATAAAAAATACAAAATCAAATAAAAAATATAGAATCGATCAGAATTTACTGGATTTATGATGTTATTTCCAAACAGAGGCTTAACAAACTTCAGGAGAAACACCAGAACGTCTACCTGATCGTTTGGCCTTAAGCTCGTGCACGATGCAGAGGGCGCCACCACTGTGTACCTGAATCTCCAGCTGGCCAGAAAAATCGAAAGCCGCATCAAGTCGTAAAACAGCACCGCATTTCAGACCGAACCGACAATGTGAGGTGCAGTGCGGTTTTATGGGTGTGAAAACCGCACCTTGCACGGTTCGGTTCGATTTGGGCCTCCTGAAAATCGGGCAAACCGCACCGAACCGTAATGAATAATGTATCGAATATAATATATTATTATTTAGTGCTAATATAATTTCTGCCCCCTCTGCGGTTGATACAATAATAGTATAATACGTTAATATTTATTATAAGATGTCATTTTGCACATGCCTAATCGCACCTCACCGCACCTCTGCATAGAACTCATGTATTTTTATGTGCTAGATTGCATAGAACTCATGTATCTTTGTGTATTTAAATAGTTAGTAGCTGACACCCATGTGTTTTATTTGTACAAAAAAAATTTCCAAATCAAAAGACCCCCCAAAATGAAAAACTATCAAAAACCAAAACCGCACCGTCAAAACCGACACCAAATCGCGCCGCACAGATTTGGTGCGGTGCGGTTTGTTGAGGTATATTGAATATAATGGGTTAACGAATGCTTAACGGTAGGTTAGGAGCGTTAGAGATTCACGCACCCGCCGGAGAATTAAGATTTGCCTATAAATACCCTGCTAGATGCAACGAGTAGAATATTCCAAACTAAACACTCATCCGGATGCTTCGAGCACCATGCTAACAAGATTTCACCGGTGCAGTTTCGGTTTTGTCCTACAATCGCCTAACAAAAACTTATTAACTCTCTTGTTTGTTTTTTTCCCCGGTCATGATAGTACATCTGGGCGTGCAGGAGCGGAGGCAGCGAGCCTAATGCACAGTGAGTAGTACACATAAAGTAAAATGATCCATTGACCAGGAAAGTCGAGGATAAATTCTCATCACACACCATGAATGGAAAGACGGAGGACTTCTCTCAGAACATCTCATCTTCCTCTGCAAATCTCTTGCCAAGCGCTCGCACTTCCCCGCTCTTCCAGCTTCTCAGTAAACCCCGGAGCTGGGAGCCGGAGCGGGAGCGGGAGTCTTTTCCCTCTCTTCCCCTTCTACTCCCCTTCCATTTTCTCCAGTATAGATTCTTCTTCCTCAGATTACTGCCGCGATGCACAGACCCGGGACGACGATGTCGTGTAACGTATTCAAATTCTGCACGGCCCTCCGCGGCCTCGGCTCGGTGATGATCCTGATGGTCCTCGCCATCGTCGGTGTCACCTACTACGCCGTCGTGGTCAACAACTACGGCCCAGTTCTATTTGCTGCCGGAGGCTTCAGCTCTTTGACCGCCTTCGGCGTTCTAGTGCTCTTCCATGGCCTGGTCAGATTGGTTTCTTGAATCTAATCATGATTTTAAATCTGTGATCTATTAATAAAAAAGTCCTCCGAGTGCCTAATTTCGGTTCCTTCTTTTCTTTGTAATGTGTTTTCCTAGTTAGGATTTGGGTTTTAGGGGGTTAGTTCCAAAATATCATGATTGACGATTGCCAATCGTTGGTTTTAATTTTCAATCGAGCTGTTTTTGTGCTGCTCGAGCTCATCTTTATGGTTAGAATCTAGTGGAATTGTCACCCTAAACACAATGGTAGCTGCATATCTATTTCTGCAAGTTTTTTTTTGGACTTTGTAGTCATTAGATGTATGCTAAGTACTGTGTGTATAGTTTAATATCGTTGTTTAAAGACATTTACATAATTTAAGCTGTGATTGCATGTAATTAATAGGATGCTTGTGAAACCATTAGATGTGTGTCGAATCGTTCGATCTCTAGATGTCATTGTTTCTAGAGTACGAATGCCATTTAGTAATATTATTTGAACACGACCCCAAACCAACAAAATGGATTCTTTAAATAACACTAGCATGCCATTGTTTTAGAAGATAACAAAGCCACTTAGGCTCCGTTTGGCGTGGCGTTTTTGCTCCGGCGAGTTTGGACAAAAACGCCACTATCATAGAATGTATGTTTTGCACGACAACCGTTATGACCGCCACCAAGAAAAAAAACTAGTTTTGAACATTAAAGTGGATGAATTTCCTTAGATGGGGTCAGACGTTCACAAACAACTGTTCATAACCACCGCGTTCATGACCGCCAAACGGAGCCTTAATTTAAGGAGGGACATAGAACACGTTTCTTTAGAAATGTAAATACGGAAAAGCTACACATTTCAATGGCATGTTGATGTTGGATTGCAGTTGTTTATGCTGTTATGGAGTTACTTCTCTGTGGTCTTTACGGATCCCGGCAATGTTCCGCCTAGTTGGAGACCTGTGGTGGATGAGGAGGTGGGAGAAAGTGTCCCATTGGCTACCATAGATTTCAACAACCCGATTTTGACTGTGCACCAATCCGCAATGATTTCAGACCTCGGAGATCCAAGGAAAAGGTTTTGTCGGAAGTGTAACCAATTTAAGCCACCTCGTTGCCATCATTGTTCTGTTTGTAAGCTCTATAACTTTTATAACACATAAAAATCGCTTCCTTAATCCATTTTGTTATCAGTATCCTACATGTGAGTTTCTTTGATGCTTGTTATCAGGTGGAAGATGCATTTTGAAGATGGACCACCATTGTGTGTGGGTTGTCAACTGTGTTGGAGCATTAAATTACAAGTTCTTCCTTCTTTTTCTAGTAAGTTATTTGAATCTGATGTTTGTTTGCCGTTTTAAATGATATATTATGTTATTTCCTATATGTTACCAAAAGTTATATAGTTGATAATTAACCAACTTCTCTCATTTGTAATTTATCCCTTTTGGTAAATTGAAACGTTATGATGTAAATGTTTATTTTCTCTTGAATTGATTCGTTACATGTAAGAAGAAGCGAGAAGTGGGAAGCAGGCCACTTAACGGTTTGGTTGATGGGAAGTCGTGTTTATAAATTTGTAGTTATTTTACTTTTGGTTCATATACTCTTATCTCACGCCTCTAGAAGTTGTTAAATGTGACTGCTACCTTCTTATTTTGGCCTCATAACTCTTAACTCACACATTTGGAAATTGTTTTGCTACCTTCTCGGAATTATAACATCACAACACACACACACACACAGATATATATATATATATATATATTTCCACATAATGATGCATTTATGACATAATATGTTATAATATATTAATATACATGTTAAAGTCTTGTGCATAGTATTAATCAATGCATAATTTATTAACTTTATATTAGTTATAATATTTAAATCTTTTAATTTTCATTTTATACTCGATTAGAAAGTATATTCCCTCAAATGTGTATTCAATGGTCCTCAAGCTTAGTGCTCCAATCCTTGTTCAATCTCAAGGTTTGGTTGTTCTTATAATTTCAATGGGAGACATTTAGCATTGCCTTTTTATAACTTCATATTTTTACCACGTCGTACGATATGGGTCCACTTGATACCTGTGAAAACAAGACACTTTGAATCAGACACATTATAACATGATACAAACCGGGGCCATATGGCCAAATAAATTCCGAGTCAACCATGCAAATAACACAGTGGAAATTAAACTCATGACTAGTACAAGCTCGACAACCATACATAATTAATAGGAAAATGAAATGCATAGGAAGTAACATCCTCTACGAGAGTAGTCTCCTACTTTTAGGATCGGGCCCTTAGCACTGAACCTTTTTTCTTCAAGCATATGTCAATTTTAAATGAGGGCCAAATAGACCCAGACCATTGTAATAGCTTTCTTCCTCTCGAACACCATAAACGGGTCCGAGTTACCCCTCATACCTGCAATGTCAACACTTATACACGCACACACACAAACTATTATAAAGGAAACGTTTACTTCGGTGAAACATACGACTTTCCCATTTACCCCAAACTTTTTTTATATTTACTAAAGATCCTTAAATTAGTGAGATTATGACTAAAGATAGGGCGCAATGGCGACAAAGGATCCATATAGCCGACCCCACTATGGTGGGATAAAGGCTTGAGTGTTGTTGTAAAGATCCTTAAATTAATATGATGATGAAAAGCGAGTGACGAGATGCTTTAAAGCGAAACTATTCAGTAGGCTTTTGATTTTGAGAATCATAATATTTCAATAAAATTTTATATTAAATTCATTATTAATTTTAAAACACTTATTATTTTTATTAAATTAATGAATTATTATACCACATTAGCGAATATTAGCAACTGTGCATGACGTCCCTCGTGCATAGCATGCGTAGACAACAAGATTCCAATCGTCACTTGACATTATATGCCACATGATGCGTACAGGGGGACACCGTGTACGAATGCTTGTGTGTGTGTGTGTGTAGAGAGAGAGAGAATACAATGAACATGTGACTAATTGCGAACACATGATGAATCAAACGTGAGCACAAGGTGTAAGTTATTTCGAACTATTAACAAGGTGAACACCCCAAGTAGAAACACTAGATCATACCAAACACATCATGTCTCATGCAGTAGGTTGCCAATCTTACATTTCACAAAGTAAGTTTCATATGTTTACATCAGCATAAACACATATGGTGTCATATGCATCAAACTAATCATTCTACTGATTTCATACTCATGCACCACCCACACAATGTAATGACCCAACCCTCATAGTATCAGAAGTATTGTCCGTTTTGGTTCATCTCAATCCATACTGAGCTGAACCACGCGGTTTTACTCTTTTGCATAGGTGGCCTACGAGCACTTCCCAGGATGTCACCCATCCTAGGACTACTCTCATTGGAGGACGCTTAACTATGTAGTTTCCAACACAACTCTACCAGTTTCTCTGAAAAGGTGTCTCTGATATTTGAGGATTTGATTATTACTTAAGCCAGCAGTTTTTTCCCCAATTCTGATGTGAACTTCGGTTCATTCCTGCACCTCCTCTCACCTAGAAGCCTGCCATCCTAGAAGCCCGTCAGGAGCTACTTTGTACGGGCTTCACTGCCCCAAAGCACTTCCCGCCCTCAATGGATTCAGGATGTTACACACAATACCAAGTGAACTCATTCCTTTGGTTTCACCCAACGGTCATTCCTCGATCAAACATTTCTTCGTAGGCCACACTGAGTTGTAACCAATGCCAAATTGCGATCAAAGCATTGACATGTCCGCCACTGATGTCTTTCCACATACCATAGCGTTGTAACTAATGCCAAAGTACAATCATAATATTGACACACCGACATCCAATGTCTTTCATAGACTATTTCATTAGCGAATAAACAATCATAACGATTAAGTGTCTTTCGTAGACTATTTCATTAGTGAACAAACAATCATAATGATCTTAATCTAATCATGGCTAATCTATTTCTCATGAGGTCTTATTTATAAAACCCCCAATTTCCTACGACTTCCCGCGTAGATCTTCATGCCATCAATTCATAGCTAACAAGCTTGGGAGGTGCACAACGACCAATCCTGAAAGACCACTCTTTTGTCTAAGGATGCCTAACCGCTGCACCGATCATTCGGGGGGGGGGGGGGGCACTGCGAGGTGGGTAGTTTATCTGGGGCGGATGCCTCCTAAGCAGTAACGGAGGTGTGCGAAGGTAGCCGCGCAGCGGCGTTGATTCGCGTAATGGTCTAATCCTGCTTGACTGTGAGACCGACTGGTTGAACAGAGACGAAAGTAGGCTGATTCACGATTCTTATGGGATTTTCTCCGTGATTAAGCTCTCACAATGTTTGCATGGATAATGATATACATCAATCAAACACCACAATCCCGATCACATCAATCTAATTGACGTCATTGCATACTGGCTAGCTCAAAGCATCACCAAACATAAACAATTTGCAAGCTGAAATCGAGATCTACCATCCTCAATCAATATCAATAAAAATGATATGGCCAAAGGGACACTTTAGGGGTTGCAACCTGCAATTTCTAATAATAATAGAGTAAGAAATCCTAAGCACAAGAAGAAAGAAATCATTACCATTCGCACCTTGATTTGGTACTTCCGCAACTTCCAGCACATCAAGCATCCTCCACGACCACAAGAAAGCTTCTAATCTGCCGTTAGGAACTTCACCCGGAGATCCCTCGGCTTCGACCTAGGAATCGAAAGAGGAAGATTAATAGATAGCAAAAGAGAAGGAGAAAGAAGGGCTTAGGGCTTTCAAGTGAGGCATAACTCCCCTTCTTACTCCCCATTAAAATGCAATGAATTTTCCATATGATTTACCTGAAGCGTGAAACACTTGTTTTTCTTTTATGTTGTAAATTATCTATTTCTCTTAAGATGTAAAATATTTTTATCTTCTAAACGGTAAAATACTCCACCACTTTCCAAGTGATTGTCAGTGTTATGTGTTCATGCTTGTGGCTTCTCCATTTGCATTAGAACTGCCCCTTGGTCATTTAGGTTCCGTTTGGCGCAACATTTTTACTCTGGTGAGTTTGGACAAAAATGTCACCATCATAGAATGTGTGTTTGCATGACAACGGTTATAACCGCCGCCAAGTAAAGAAAACTAATTTTGAACATAAAAGTGAATGAAGTTCCTTAGGTGAGGTCAGACGTTTACAAACGACAATTCATAATAACCGCGTTCACGACCACTACCGCCTTGCCAAACGGAGACTTAGTTAGAATAATCTCATACTCTTGGAAATTCATAGAAGATACTTTACTTTCATCATAGGCCTCATTAGGGATTATTTGGTAGCTTGAAATTAGATTTTTTTTAAGTTATGGAACTTGCTAAATCCACTATTTGGCCGAATGACTGAATGTAGTTAAAAACTTGCATTGAATTATACTCCCAAAGTCTTCTCAAATCTTCCTAAATGATGGAGATTTTGTTTTCATATACAAAATGTGTGAAAACAAAATCATCATTGCCTTGAACATTGTTTCAATCTACAACCATATACAGTCCTTGTAGTATTTGAAACTAGCTGCAAATTTACTTGAATCAAGGGGCTTTTCAGCTTTTTTAAGCTGAAACTCTTTATTTATTATCTTTGTTTACCATTTCTTCCTTGCATTTACTAGCTTAAAACCACTTATCTTCTTCACCTAACATGCTTTACTAATTTTCTTTCATTTTCTCTCTCTCTTTCTCCCTCTCTCTTTCTGCTATTTTTATTCTTAATTTTTTCTCCTGCCACTCCAGTCTTATGGAAAAATTAGATGAGTGACATATTGCCATGGTTGATTAGAGCTTTATTTCACGATTAAAATGTGCATTTTACAAGCACATCTCTTGATGGACAGTTTGGTGCGTCTCAATGTGTGATATGATATAGAAGATTTTTATTTTAAATTGCACTGATCCCAGACCCAAAGGGAGGGAACCTCATATAAACCTCAAGTCTCTGATAGCTCCCATTTTTTTTGGATTATTAGCTGCGCCTAACATGGATTTGCATCTCCTTTGAGATGATTCTCTCTTCCGCACAAGGGCTCATGGTGCAAAAGGGCTGTGTTGAGTAGTATCAGTTGAGCAAGTTTTCTTCACATCTCTTCTAGTTGATTATTGTACCGCGTGGCGTCAACTAAGACCTTAACGCAGGATTTGTCTCTAGATTGTTGTCGCTGAACCGGACAGTGTTACTTGATGAACCAGTTTGGCTCAGTCTCGTTTTACTACACTAACTTTATGTTTGAGTTTATTTCATTTGTATTTGTAGAACAGAGCAAAAGCTTGTATATTTCTTCAGTATCTTAATACAAGGAGTATAAATATATAGGAGGGAGAAAGGGAGAAGAAAATCCTATACACAATGTGGGACTAAAGAGGGGAAGCAAAGATGGGCCCAAATACGGGCCTCTCTAAGTGGGCTTTTCCAACACTCCCCCGCAAGCTGGAGCGTACAAGTCGTAGGAGCCAAGCTTGGACAGACATTGATAGAAGAGAGTACTGGATAGGGCCTTTGTGAGAACATCTGCCACTTGTTCGGTACCCGGAACATGCTTTAACTCTAGCTTCTTCATTTGAACTTTCTCCCGGACGAAATGACAATCTACTTCAATGTGCTTTGTTCTTTCGTGAAAGACCGGGTTCTTGGCAATGTGTATAGCAGCTTGACTATCACACAAGAGGAGAGCTGGTGAAGGAAGTTTTACACCAAGGTCAGCCAGGAGGCTTTCAAGCCATGTCAGTTCGGAGACCACAGATGCCATTGCCCGATATTCTGCTTCAGCTGAGGATCGCGCAACAATAACTTGTTTCTTACTTCGCCAGGTAAACAAATGTCCTCCAAAGTATGTGCAAAAACCACTGGTTGATCGTCGATCGTCCAGGGACCCATCATAATCAGCATCAGAGTATGCCACAAGTTTTGGAGTTGAAGATGATGTTTTATACACCAGTCCCTGACCAGGAGCTGTTTTGAGATATCTAAGGATTCTTTCGACGGCCTGAAGGTGAGATCTTCGAGGGGAGTGCATGTATCTGCTGACCATACCCACGACAAAGGATATATCAGGTCTTGTGACCGTTAGATTAATTTTTCAACAAGACGACGATAGTATTCTGGGTTCTGAAGTAGCAGATCTGAGTCGGAGGCCTGAGCACACAGTTTGTGATTGACATCCATTGGAGTATTAGTTGGTTTGCAGCCTGAGTATCCCGCATCATGAAGAAGATCGAGATAATACTTCCGCTGAGAGAGGACAAGGTCATCTGGTCTTCTGGCGACCTTCAGACCTAGGAAGTAGTGAAGGTGACCCAGATCTTTTGTCTGAAAGACAGAGCTAAGATGTTGTTTGACCGCCTGTATTCCTTTTTCGTCGTCTCCAGTAATAATGATGTCATCCACATAAACTAAAAGAATAACTGTTCCTGTTGCCTGTTGGCGAGTGAACAATGAGAAGTCTGCCGAGCTGTGAGTAAAGCCAATCTGCCGAAGAGCCTTGCTGAACTTGTCGAACCAGTTTCGAGGTGACTGTTTGAGACCATAAAGAGACTGCAATAGACGACAGACCAGTGACTCCCCCGTGGTCTCAAACCCGGGAGGTTGCTCCATGTAAACAGTTTCGTGGAGATCGCCGTTAAGAAAAGCATTCTTAATATCCAGCTGAAATAAGGGCCACCGACGATGCACAACGACGGAGATAAGCACACGAACAGTGTTGAGTTTAGCCACCGGAGAGAAGGTCTCTTCATAGTCAATACCCTGTTGTTGAGTGTAGCCACGAGCAACCAAACGAGCTTTCAGTCGGTCAATTGTGCCATCAGGGGCATGTTTGATAACAAAAACCCATTTACACCCGACTGGCTTCTGTCCTAGAGGACGGGGTACCAGAGTCCATGTCCTGTTAGCCCAAAGAGCAGCACATCTTCCTCCATGGCGGCACGTCATCCAGGATGTTGCAGAGCCTCCTGCACAGAGTTAGGAATAACAACTGTGGACAAAGAGGTAGCAAGTGTCTGAAGTTGGGGAGAGAGGCGATGTAGGGAGACATAGTTCGCCATAGGATGAACGGTGAATTCTGCTACCGGATCAGGTAGACACGGAGTTCCCGAGGTCGAGGCCGACTGCGTAGGGGCAACGGGAGTAGGAGTGCGGCGAGAGTAGACACGGATAAGAGGTGGCTTGTAGGAGGCAGGAGCAGGAGTTGGAGAAGGAAGAACCGGTATGTGAACAGGGATGATAGGTCGAAGGACAGGCGTTGGGAGAGATGCTGGTGTAAGTGTGGGTACGGGAGCAGAGAAGAATGGTTGATCCTCCCGAAAGGTGACATCAGGCGACACAGAGACCTTGTGGGTGGTAGGGGAATAACAAACGTAGCCCTTCTATGCACGTGAATAACCAACGAAAATTTGCTTGACCGCCCTGGGATCCAGTTTGTCCGTAGACGGTCCCAGGAGATGAACGTAGCACGTACACCCGAAGATTCGAGGTGTGAGGGGAAAGGACCGAGTGGAGGGAAAGAGGAGGCTGAAAGGAGTTGCATTGTTGAGGACGGAGGATGAAAGACGGTTAATGAGAAAACAGGCTGTGGAGACCGCAAAGTTCCAATATACTTTGGGAACGTTCATGTGAAGCATGAGAGAGCGGGCAACATCAAGCAAGTGTCGGTTCTTCCGTTCAGCAACACCATTTTGCTGTGGGGTGTAGGGACATGAAGTCTGGTGAATAATCCCAAACTCAGAACATAAATTTGCAAACTCGTTACTGGTGTACTCGCGAGCATTATCGGTTCGCAGAGTTTTGATTGTAGTGGAGAATTGTGTGCGGGTTACGAGGACAAATGCCCTAAAGACACGAGGGAGCTCAGAGCGATCGCGAAGTAAGTATAACCAAGTAACCCGAGAATAGTCATCAATAAATGTGAGGAAATATCAAAATCCAGAAATACTAGTAATTTTATAAGGTCCTCATATATCAGAATGTAGGAGATCAAAAAGAGCAGAACTCCGAGTACAATGTGCGGTAAAGGAAGAACGGGGCTGTTTGCCCAAAATACAAGAATCACACTTAAAAGCTGGAAAAGATACATCGGAAAGTGCCTTCTGGAGGACTGGGAGGGGAGCATGTCCAAGACGCTGATGCCACGCAGCAGAGGAGACGGATGAGAGGATATTGGGAGAGTCGTCGAGAAGGTAGAGCCCGTTACGCAGTTGCCCCTTACCAATGGTAGTCTGCGTCCGCCGATCCTGTATCAGAAAAGAAGATGATGTAAATGTTAGGACGCAGTCCAGGTCAGTAGTAAGACGGCTAACAGAAAGCAAGTCGAATGGGGATCCCAGAACATTAAGAGTCGAGCGGAGAGAGATGGAGGGGCTAAGAGAGAGGTCAGTCGCGCCAGAGACCGAAGCTGTTTCACCATTGGCCACAGTGATACACTTCGGATGAGGAGTATTTAAATACTTAGGTGGCTGTAGTGAGGTGATATGATGAGTAGCACCAGAGTCCACTATCCAACGTGGACTTGTTGACAGACAGGTTATACCTGGATCGGAGACGGAGGTGACGGAGGCAGGTGGGGACATCATCCCTTGAAGCTGTTGGAGTTGTAGGCGGAGAACATCAAGATCGGCGCGGGAGGCCGAGGGGCTGTCATCAGCAACAACGGTAATTGGACGAGGAGGATTACCAGGCTTCCGATAACATGTCGCCTCAAAGTGACCACCTCGCCCACAAAAATAACATTTTGGTCGAGAACGACCACCACGTCCCCTTCCCCGAGAGGCCAAACGTCCACCACGAGCCGGTGGAGGCAAATGAAGTAAGGGAGCGGGAGTGTGCTGAAGAAGGGCCGGTGAGGAAAGAGTCGGAGCTGCCAGAGGCGCTGAGGTTTTGAGGAGCATGGAACACACATCTGAGAGGGACGGAGTAATGGCCGAGGCCAGAACCTGATTTCGGATGCTTTGTAGGTGTGGAGGAACACGAGCCATGATCATAGCAATGATGACAGCCTCCTTCTGAGCTCGTTGAGTAGCATGATCATTGGTCGATGGTTGATGCTGGATCCATGCTTCAGCCAGAGTCTTGGTGCGAGCAACGAAGGAGATCATGTTCTCAGCTCCGGCCGTATCTAACGCCTGGAGGTCCGTGATGATGTTGTAGAGATGTTGAAGGCTATCCTTGCCCGAGTATAGAGAATGAAGCTCATCCCACATAGCTTTAGCCGTCTCGTGATACATCACCATTTGGTATGACTCTCCATCCATAGAGTTGAGAAGCCAAGTCTGAACTCGGCCGTCATTCCTAAGCCAGTTGTCCGTAAGAGGGGCTGGAGGTACTTGGGTGAGATGACCTAGAAGTCCTTTAAATTGAAGCACTCGCCGGACCGAGTGTACCCATTGGATGAAGTCTACTTTCCCAGAGAGAGAGATTGTGGTGATACGCAACTCATCACAAAGTTCTGGGGGCTGATCCAGGCGGTCTGGCTGAGGAGGAGCAGGCACCGTGGTGGAGTCCACAGATGATCCCATTGAAGAAAGAAAAAAAACGGAAGATGACCTGGGTAGACCGCACGGTCTGCTGAAGAGAGGCCGACAGCGAGCTGAGGATCAAGAGGAAACCGACACACTTGAGGAGCTGCAGGCTGCTGAGGGAAACCTGCAGTGAGTAGGAGGAGGTCGGCACACTTGAGGAGTTGCAGGCCGCTGAGGAGCAGGAGGAGACTGGCAGGCAAAGACCGCTGAGAAGAGGCTGGCAGGCCGCTGAGAAGAGGCTGGCAGACCGCTTGAGACTACCTAGACTGCTGGAGACTACCCTTGAGGAGGTTGCACGGCTAGATGCAGACCAATGGAGGAAGCCGCACTCGAGCAGGGAAGACGCAGGCCGCACGAGAGTGCGTCTCAGGCTGCGAAGAGGACGGCGGGAGGAGGTCGCACGCGCTTAGAATGCGTGATGCGATCTCAGGAGGAGCAACAGACCGCTGAGAAGGTCGCTGGAAGAGCTCGGCAGAGATCGGTAGAGGAGATCGCACGCGCCAAGGTGGACGAGACCGCTGAGACCGGTAGAGGAGATCGGATAAGGAGACCGGCAGAGGGCAATAAGGCCGCTCGAGCGCAGGCGGACCCCACGGTTCAGACTGGTGACGCCTATAAGACGGCGGAGGAGAAAGAGGCGAGGGGGGAAGCCCTGAGCAGGACGCGGGTAGGGAGGGGAGACCGCAGAGGCGCGGTCTGAAAAAAAACGGAGTGAGGGAGCAGCGGGTAGAGGATCGAGAAGGCGGTCTGATCAGACCAGAATTAATGAACAGCTGCGGCTAGCCACGTAGAATGACGCCTTCTCTGATCGTAACCTCCCTCTGATACCATGTAGAACAGAGCAAAAGCTTGTATATTTCTTCAGTATCTTAATACAAGGAGGAGTACAAATATATAGGAGGGAGAAAGGGAGAAGAAAATCCTATACACAATGTGAGACTAAAGAGGGGAAGCAAAGATGGGCCCAAATACGGGCCTCTCTAAGTGGGCTTTTCCAACAGTATTCTACTTGGCTGGAACCTTAGCTTTGCTTATGTATCGACCCCCACCCCCACCCCTGTCTGTTAGGAAGAATTGTGACTCTAAAATGGCGTCTTTTCTTCTTCTTATCTCTTGATTTGTCCAAGCATGCTTAATGGTTATCCTCGGAGCAAATCTCGTACCTTTCTCATCTCTTCTTTGGTTTTACTAATTTGCAATGAAGATTTCTGTACCATTTTGATTCTGTGCGGTGCTTTGAACCCTTGGATGAGGATTTGTGATCTGTTGACTTGTGGAGATATTTTGTTGAGGTTTGTGTTGTTGTGCTGAAATTTGTGCTGTTGTGCTTTTCTTGACTACCTGGAACACATCAGAATGTCGCATTGAAGTATGCTAGAAAATTTTGATCTTCATCTATTAACTTGTGTTGCTGTTTATCAACTCTCATGAACCGTATTTGCTAATTCTTGTTTCCGTTTTCTCTTGCGGCTGCAGTTCTACACATTTCTGGAGACAATGCTGGTTACCCTGTCACTGTTGCCACATTTTATTGCCTTCTTCAATGATGGAGAGATTCCTGGAACACCTGGAATGCTAGCAACCACTTTCCTCACATTTGGTAAGTATAATTTGTGTTCCTACAATCAGCCGGCCACATTTAATAGGCCAAGAATAATTTTTTTGTTGTTGTTGCTATCTTCACTAGTATTAAACTTGGCTTTTACGCTGAGTGTTCTGGGCTTTCTGATCATGCATATTTCTTTGGTAATCGGCAACACGACAACGATCGAGGCAAGATCTTTATCCTTTTACTTTCCCGGTCTGGTTTCGTTTCCTGTTTTAAAAAATAATTTAAACGACCCCTCTATATATCAGGCATATGAAAAGAGAACTACCCAAAAGTGGAGGTATGATCTGGGATGGAGGAGGAATTTTGAACAGGTTAGTGTCTTCTCAGTTATGTATTGTTCTATTTGAAGGAATTGTGAGGGAAGAAACAAAAATGAAATGCAGACGTAAATAAGAAAGGGATTGAATTGAAATTTGTTTTCACCCGTTTGTTTGGCTAGGGAGAAGTTGAAATAGAAAAAAATCTTTAATTTTTATTTAATTGACGAGAAATCGAGTTATTTTTTCATGCGGGGAGGGGATAGAGTCACAGAGACTATCTTATTCATTTTTCGTCCAATTTTTTACTTTGGCATCAAACCCAATATGAAATTGTTCAAAGTAAAATACATGTGAAGTAATGTTTCTATGATGAGAAATTATTGTCTTAATCATCTCAAAAGAGAGCGCTCAGTCACCTATCATAGCGCGCCACGTGGCAGCGTCGAGGCAAATGCAAAAAATTTCTCATTTTCGAATTGAGCTGTTCCCTCTAGTACTCTTACTTGAGCATAAGGATTTCTCCCTCATAAGTGAGCGCTGCGAAGACGATGAGAAGTGAGGAAGAGTTCCATTCTGAAGACAACACTTTTATTTTCGTTACGAAGAGCTGCCTTGTCGAGTGACGTGTGTCGCAGATTGTGGGCTGCCTACAGTGCTTTTGCAGAGGTGAGGGGGACTTTGGACATCAACTCAACTGGAGGATAGCACACGAAGGTGGCTCTGATACCAAATTGTTTCGAACCTTGTTCATAACGTGGAGACAGGATGAAGATGGACGGGATATTACGGAGCCAAGAGTCGGTAGTCTACTGCAGGGCGCTGAAATGAGGGAGCTGACGAAACCTCTTGGGTAGAGAAAACTTGAACAAAATGTGAAAATTTTCTGACAAGCCGACAAATTAAAAAAATACCGAGAATCCAAAATAAATGACTAAATTTGACAATAATTCAAAATACAATTATTTAACCTATAATAAAAATACTCATAAATTATGTCCATAAAACTCTGATGTTTCTTCCTATTAAAACAAGGTAGAATCCTCATCTGACCACACCGTAGAGTCCTCAAAGACATTTGAACACTACTTGTACTAATTTAAGGTCTAATTGGATGTCAATGTCTTAGGAGTATGTTTAGAAATAGAATTATACTCAAATAAACCCAAACTAAGATGGTATCCTTAGACCTATGTGTTTGGCATTAAAAATTTGATGTGCGGCTTAATGAATAATTATATTAAATGGTCGTTTGAATGACATTTGCTTAAGTTAATTAAAACTCAACTTATATGATTTAAACATGCATAACAAATTGTAAAAATGCACCTAGATCCGTGATGGTAGAAATTTAGTGTTGTAGTATTGGAAAGGAGAAGAGTACACTTAGGCACTGTTTGACGCGTTTTTGCTCCCGTGAGTTTGGACAAAAACGCCACCATCATAGAATGTATGTTTTGCATGACAACGACCGCCACCAAGAAAAAAACTAGTTATGAACATAAAAGTGATGATTTTTCTTAGGTGAGGTCGGGCGTTTACGAACGATGGTTCATAACCACCGTGTTCACGACCGCCACCGCCGCGCCAAACGGATTCTTAGACTCAGTTTGTTTGATCGTTTTTTTCTCCCTTCCATTTTTTCAAAAAAAAAAAAAAAACGTCTCGTTTGAATAGCGTCCATCTGGACCGACCAATCCCCCAAAATGTCGTTTATGCCTGGTTCGACCGCAGGGAGAGAGCTCCATTCAATAACACTATTTTATCTTCATCTCCAACCGCCACCACCCACCCAAACAAGCCTTTAATGCAACATGGAAAAAGGTTCAGAAGGGTTTGTAAAGATCAAGTTTTAACATTTAAAAAAACATTTGGCTCTGTTGGTGACAATTTTAGCGTTTGGGCGTGGCGGTGTGAAACCGTGATAGTAAACATAGCGGTAATGCTTATCTGTATTCAGAACTTCCAGAATAGCGTTTCTGATCCAAGCTCCATTATTTGAGATCGGGATATTTGAGACCGCTAACCACATCTAAATGACTGCGGAGGTGTTTTGGCTCAAAACGTCTTTTTGAGGAAACGATGTTCACGACTACTACTATCTCAAACTTTCGTCGAGACAATGAATTTTGATTACTTACACGTCAAATACGGTGACCGTAAGCGAGAGAAATGACTCAGAGAAGACGGAGGCTTTCAAAATTTTTTTAAGAGAGTTAGATGATGTCTGACCCCTTTTACGAAGCCGCTGTCATTTTGATCCATCTTGCTTCTTCGGTTCCTGCAAGCGTGCAACGACCTCTACGCCAGTAGACGAGCATAACAACATTTGCGTCGTCTCCAGCAAGCATGCTGACGCCTCCCAGCATGGCCGACGCGTCCGTTCCCTGCATCTGTCGTCTTCAATGCCTCCACGATCCTTATCGTCGTCGACGAAGACATCCATTTGATAAACTACGCACTTGTCAAGGGGAAGCAACAACGTTCATCGTTCCGTTTTCATCCTGTCGTCGTTCCGTCGTCCCCAGCCACAGTTGAAGCCTCCATCAATCTCCCCTTTCGACGCCCGACCGGCGTCGCCTACTCGCTCCTCAAGAGATCCTTGCTGATCGAATCCGCTCAATTACTCGCGTGTGTCGTCCTTGCTGACCGCACGGGGAAGAGCGTGTGAAATTTTCTAGATCGATGGAACACTGAGACAAACACACCAAGGATGAACAAAAAACACTTCTTTATTGCTTGACAAATTGGTTACAACAATTACAACAGAAGCAGACTGAATACAAGTCGCATACAACTTGATTCACAACAGCCGATAATAAGAAAAAAAAAACAACTGGTCGCAGACAGAGTCCGCTTCACTTCAGCTCGCTAACGCCCGACGTTGTCGCTAACGCCGGCGTTGACTCAGTCCGCACGAGCTCGCTGCGAGCACACCCTCTTGACGAGACCGCAGATGCAGACCGCCACCACACACAAGTCGCTAACGGCCCGCGTTGACACTAACGCCGGCGTTGACTCGCGATCTTGCACAACTCGCAACTCTTGCTCCAAGTCGCCCAGAACTCACTCCGAGTTCACTTCCACTTGAGACCGCCCGGTCAGACCGCCCGAGCTCTCTTCCGAACTCACTCCAAGTTCGCTCTCACTTGAGACCGCCTATTCAGACCGCACAAGTCTCCTCTTGTCTCTGATATATTCTGTGGGGGGATTGACCCCCTATTTATAGATTCCGGAGCCGCCACCAAAAGGCGGGGGCTAACGTCGGCGTTGACTCCAACGCCAGCGTTAGCTCACTTCATTAATTTCAACACTCCCCCTTGAAGTGAGCTCCGTCAACCACTCCGAGCAGCGAGCGAACCCTCCTGAACGGCCCCGCAGATAGGGGCTTTGTAAAAATATCCGCTATGTTGTCTTCGCTCCGCACATGCTCCACCGCAATCAAGCCACACAACACCTTCTCTCTGATGAAGTGATGCTCGATCTCTATATGCTTTGTTCTCGCGTGACAGACTGGATTGGTTACCAGTTTCAGGGCGCTCTCGTTGTCACCACGAAGAACAGTAGGTCCACTGACCTTCTCGTTCACATCTTCCACCAGCCTCCTCAGCCAGACACACTCCTTGGCTGCTAAGCACGACGCTTTGTACTCAGCCTCTGTGGTGGATAGGGAGATAGAGTCCTGCTTCTTGCTACACTACGAGATAGCAGCTGCTCCACATAGAAACACATGACCTGAGGTCGACTTGCGATCGTTAGCGTCACCACCGTAATCTGCATCCGTGTACCCATGCAGCTTGAAGTCAGACTTCTCTCCATAGGACAACCCCATCTCAAGGGTCCCCTTCACGTACTTCAGAATTCCTTTAGCTGCCTCCAGATGAGGCTTCCGCGGCTCCTGCATATGCCGACTAACTCGGCCGACGGCAAAAGCTATGTCCGGCCTCGTGATAGTCAGGTAGATTAAACTCCCCATCAGTGTCCGGAAGATCTTCGGATCAGAAAGAATCCTCCCTTCTTCCTTCCGAAGCTTCAGCCCAACCTCCAGTGGAACAGAGCTGCTCTTCCCCTCCTTCATGCCGAATCATTCGACGATCTTCTCAGCGTAAGCCCTCTGGGAAACGAACAGTCCACCACTTCTCTTCTCTACCTAAAGTCCGAGGAAATGATGCAACTCACCAAGATCCTTCATCTCAAAACGGATAGATAAATGCTGTCTCAGCGCCGCGACCTCTTCACTGTTGTTCCCGGTCACGATCATGTCGTCGACGTACAACAGCACCAACACATGAAGATCTTCACTCTTCTTCACGAACATGCTAGAGTCTGAGTCTGAGGCATCATAACCACAGAACTGCAAGTACTCTGCAATCTTCCCATACCAGGCTCTCGGCGCCTGTTTCAACCCGTAGAGGGCCTTCTTCAGCTTGCACACATGATGTGGGTGTGACTTGGACACGTATCCAGGTGGTTGCACCATGAATATGTCCTTGTCAATCTTTCCGTACAGGAACGCGTTCTTCACATCAAGTTGTCACAACTTCCACCCTCGGCATGCCGCAAGAGCTATGACCGTCCTCACCGACGTCATCTTCGCCACAGGACTAAATGTCTCCTCATAGTCCTCACTATAGGTTTGAGAAAACCCTCGAGCGACAAGCCTAACCTTGTACCACTCTACTCCTCCGTCAACTCTCTTCTTCACCTTGTACACCCATTTATAAGTGACAGACTTGATGCCCTCCACCATGGGAACAAGGTCCCATGTCTCATTTTTCTTCAGGGCCTGCATCTCCTCATCCATAGCCACGTCCCACTCCTTCGTGCCTACAACATCTTCAAAGCGGGCAGGTTCCCTCTCGTCAAGTGGTCCTGCGAAGAAGCAAGAGACCAAACTCACGAAGTTTCCCTCCTTATAGCGAGAAGGCGGGACGATGGTCCGCTTCGACCTTCTCAAGGCTTGGCCACTTTCTACCGCTCCGGTAGACACCTCCTCTTCAACTCTTCTCTCTTCAACTCTTGGAGCACTGCTCCCCCTGCTTCTCGAACTCGAAGCTTCCCCTGAGCCAAATGGCGATGGGGGCGCTGGGAGATAGCTCCAACTCCATAGTAGAGTCCTCAGTGACTCTCTCTTCACACCTGCTAGAACCTCCACTCTCCGGCAGCACCACAGTAGAGACTCCCTGATACGAGATCATTTCGTCAAACACCACGTCGCGCGAGACGACGAACTTGTGAGTCTGCGGATTCATGCACTTCCACCCTTTCTTCCGCTCGTCGTAGCCGATGAAGACACACTTCCTTGCTTTCGGCTCCAACTTGATTCTCTCAGCCTCCGGAACGTGCATGAAGCAGGTAGAGCCAAACACCCTCATGTGGCTCACATTTGGCTTCTCCCCGAACATGAGTTGGTGTGGAGACACCATCCTGTTAGGACTCAGAGGTAGTCGGTTGATCACATAGGTGGCACACGTCATTCCCTCCGCCCACAAGGCCTTGGGAATCCCCTTGGCATGCAGCCAACTCCTGGTAGTCTCCACCAGATGACGGATCTTCCTCTCTACGACCCCATTTTGTTGAGGGGTGTGGGCGCAAGAGAGCTCTCTCCGTATGTCGAATTTCCTGCAAAAAGAGTTAGAAGCGTTAGAGGTAAACTCCCCCCCCCCCCATTATCACTTTTTAACTTCTTCACCCTCAGGTTCAGCCTCCCCTCCACTAGTTCCTTCCACTCCTGGAACTTCTCAAACACCTCTGCCTTCTCCTTCATGAAGTAAACCCACGTGTAGCGGGTATAATCATCCACCAAGACCAGCGCATACTTATTTCCTCCATAAGTTAGGGTGGCACACGACCCCATCACATCAGCATGAACACACTCCAGAGGTGTCTTACACCTGGTCTCCGACTTGTCAAATGGAAGTCGATGTGACTTGCCATAGTGACAACCCTCGCATACATGTCTGTCGCCGCAAGAAGAGAGATTAGGGAGGCCGCTCACCAGGCTCTTTGCAGCCATCATCTTCAACTTGTCCATCCCCACATGACCTAGCCTCTCATGTCAAATTGCAGCGCTATCATTGGTCTTCAGCTTGTCCACATAGGCGTTTGCAGACAGGACATACAGATCCTTCACCATTCTCCCGGTGAATGTGATGTCAACATCAACAGACGACAGATTCTTCAGAAACTTCACCTCCTTCGGTCCGATTAACACTTGGTATCCTGCATCCACTGCATTCGCAACAGAGAAGAGGTTCTTCTTCATGCCCGGCACGTGATACACACTCTTCAGTGTCACGGACTTCTCTTTACTTCCCAGGGATACCATCCCTTCTTGCTCCACAGGATGCACAGTATCATCCGCAGTGATGATAGCATTCGATCCTCCATATGCCTTCAAGGAGGCAAACTTAGACACGTCTCCCGTGAGATGGTGCCCGCAACCGGAATCCACTATCCAGTCGTTCTCAAAGTTCACAGAGGCTAAGGCGTCGACAGGCGTGACCGTCATCTCAGCCAGGAAGCAGTTGTCTCCGTCTTCACCACCCTGGTGACCTCCACCTCTCGCTCCACCTCTCCAGTGGCCTCCTTCCTTCTCAGCAACATGACCGACCTTCAGATTAGACCGACAGTCCTTTGCCATATGCCCGTACTTCTTATAGGCAAAGCAAAGAGATCTCCCCACTCTCATCATGAGCAGGGAGGAACTTCCCCTTATCTTCTTGAGAGGACGTTGAGGGTCCATCTCCGGAGTTCTTCTTCTTCTTGTCCCAGGTCTTATTCTTCCATGAGTACAAGACCTCGTTATCTCCCCCTGAGATAGAAACTCCCGCCATCTGCTTCGCCAAGCTCTCCTGTGACGATAACAGGTTCTCCAGCTCCAGTGAGGAAGGCTGAGTAGCCCATCCTTGCACAGAAGTAACAGACGGAACATACTCCTTCCGCAAGCCTCTGAGTATGTGTCTCTTCAACTTCGCCTCCGAGATTGGCTCGTCGGGATCCAAAACCGAGATCTCCGCACACAGTTTCTTCACCTTCAGGAAGAAGGTGGACATCGACAACTCTTCTTGAGTGGACTTTGCCAACTCATTCTCCAGGAACTGTAGCCGCGCTACCTTCTTCTTGTTAAACAACCCATCAAAGACTCTCCAGATCTCTGACGCTGACTTGCACCCCATGAAGTGGTCAAACAAGTCGGGAGTAATCGTCCTCTTCAAAGTGAACTCTGCTTTAAGCGTTGATCTTCCTCCAAGCTCTCACAGCTGGACCATTGTCCCCGGCAGCTAAAACTTCCTCTTGCGCATCTCCTCCAACGACCTCTCATAGGTCCTCTCAAAGCAGGTAACTCTCCATGCATGACTTCCACTTCTTGTAATTCGTCTGAGTGAGTAACTCAATGCCAAGACCTCTCGCATAACCTCCTCCGCCGTCCATATTGGTTGCTCAGTACTTGTAACTCAGTGCTTGTTCCAACCTGGCTCTGATACGATGTGAAATTTTCTAGATCGATGGAACACTGAGACAAACACACCAAGGATGGACAAAAAACACTTATTTATTGCTTGACAAATTGGTTACAACAATTACAACAGAAGCAGGCTGAATACAAGTCGCATACAACTTGATTCACAACAGCCGATAATAAGAAAAAAAAAACAACTGGTCGCAGACAGAGTCCGCTTCACTTCAGCTCGCTAACGCCCGGCGTTGTCGCTAACGCCGGCGTTGACTCAGTCCGCACGAGCTCGCTGCGAGCACACCTTCTTGACGAGACCGCAGATGCAGACCGCCACCAAACACAAGTCGCTAACGCCCCGCGTTGACACTAACGCCGACGTTGACACTAACGCCGGCGTTGACTCGCGATCTTGCACAACTCGCAACTCTTGCTCCAAGTCGCCCAGAACTCACTTCGAGTTCACTTCCACTTGAGACCGCCCGAGCTCTCTTCCGAACTCACTCCAAGTTCGCTCTCACTTGAGACCGCCTATTCAGACCATTCTTGTCACGACGTCAAGGCGAACCAAGGCGAGCGCCGGGCGCCTTGACGCCTAGGCGATAAGGCGGACGCCAAGGCGACAACAAGGCGAAGCTAGTCGTTACCTAACGACTCGTTTTTTTTTTTTAAATTATCTGGGACTATACACTGCGGTTTTATCCAAAACCGCAGTGTATACCCAAAAACTAGACTATACACTGCGGTTTTGGATAAAACCGCAGTGTATAGTATGTATAGACTGCGGTTTTATCCAAAACCGCAGTCTATACCCCATTATGAAGACTATACACTGCGGTTTTTTGATAAAACCGCAGTGTATAGTCCCACTTTGAAAAATAGACATCGGTTTTTAATATAAACCGCTGTCTATTCTGTTTTTTTTTTACATTTAAAATTTAAGTTCCAGACATCCAGGCGGCCAGTAGTCTATTCTAACCCTAACAGAGGAATAGACTGCGGTTGTACAAAAACCGCAGTCTATTCCCCCTATAGACTGCGGTTTTCATATAAACCGCAGTCTATTCTTAGTTTTATGAATAAAAAAAAAAGCGCCAGTCGCCTTGGATCTAGTCTGGCTCCAGGACGCCTAGGCGTCGCCTAGGCGACGCCTAGGCGACGCCATGACAAGAATGATTCAGACCGCACAAGTCTCCTCTTGTCTCTGATATATTCTGTGGGGGGATTAACCCCCTATTTATAGATTCCGGAGCCGCCACCAAAAGGCGGGGGCTAACGCCGGCGTTGACTCTAACGCCAGCGTTAGCTCACTTCATTAATTTCAACAGAGCGGTCTTTTTCGAGATCCAGACCATCTGCCCTCGTCACGCCTGCCATTTCACCTCGAGCCGTCCGCTGCTCGTTCCATCGAGCCCAACCCCATTTGGGTAATCGTGTGGACCCATCAGTCGGCCCGCAGTTTTCTCCCCCGGCCGCACCACCGATGCGACCCATCATAGATCCACTGACCCCTGTTCTACCGGCCTTGCCGGCCATCTCTCCGTCTCTTTTGTCTGGCCCCTGTTGTTGAAATTCTTGGATCCACCCATGCAAACGCTACCTGTACTTCTCCACCAGTGTGTTCACGACCACCACCACTTTCTCCCAAATAAAATGATAACTGAGAATGATTATAGTATTACTCTATGTTTAGTATTTGCTTAACCATAGCCAGGGAACAGGTATTTGGGCTGGACAGGAAGTGCTGGCTCATTCCAACTTACTCCAATGATGACTTGAGAAGGATTCCAGCCCTGCAAGGACTCGAATATCCGGCAAAGCCAGATGTGGATGCGCAGGATTTGTGACGGCTGTAGTTCTCCGGTTTGGTTTGGTTTTTGACAAAGCTCGTGGCCTGCGGAGAAGATGCTCATTTTGTTCACAAAAGCTGATGTAATATAGGCAATGAAGCATAGGGCATTCTTTTTAAATATGTAATCAATTGTAATGTGCAGAATTTGTTTTATGAAGGATGCATTCTGGGCATAGTTTGTAGAATTAAATGGTACAAAGTAGTGCAGGGAGGCAACGAAGAATGTTATGCTCGCTATTTAGGTTCTGTTTGATGGGGTTCTTCAAAATCCGCTCCGCTGTCCTTCCAGCAGGTCGCAGCCGCCAGTGCTGCGGCGATTGTAGGAAATGGTCTATTGTTTCGTACTGGGTGTAGTGGCCCTGACCGAATGTTGCATTCCTGGTGATGACAGTTGGGGGCGCCCTGCAGTGCCAAGTCGGTTTTGCTCCGGTAAGCTTGGACAAAAATGTCACTGTCATGAATATGTGTTTGGCGTAACAAAAAGGAAATTAATTTTGAACATAAAATTGGACGGAGTTACTTGGTGAGGACGACGGCTCATAACCACCGCGTTCACCATTAGGGGCCGAGAGAGAGAGAGAGAGAGGGTAGGATTTGATTGATCCTTATGGCTAACGTACTCGTACGTTACTATTTTAGAACCCGGGGACCTGATCGATAGAGCACGAGACGGAGGATGGGCATGGAGGTGCCCCTATTGAGGACGAGTCCACTGAGTCGATTCAGACCATCTATCAGGATGTGAGAGTTTCCCTTGAGGAGAGGAGAGAGTAGTTGCTTTTTATTTGCTTTAGTATTGGATATTTGTTCCCTTGTTCATCCAAACATTATTTCCCCTTCATGGGCTTATCATTTTATTATATTAAGTGAATGTTTGAGTAATGATGTATTAGTCCTACAAGACGAGGGTTCCGACAATCGGGTTGTGGATTGGGTGAGGGGTGGAACCTCTATCGAAAAGCGGTTCTTTTGCCGAGACGTTCGCCTTGGGCATAAAAATTCCCCAAATTTTCAAAGAGGTTGTGTTATTGCAGTTGAGTGCTCTAATGTCGGGAGAATTAGAATTTTCAGCGATTAATCTTGAAACATCCATTGTATAAGCATTTTATCAAACAAATGCTCTTTTTTCATACGACACCACTCTCTCAAAACCATTTCTCATGGATCCTCTTCAATTCTGATGAAATGGATACTATCCATTTTCACGGTCTAGTTTGTGTCGGTCTCTTTCTCGCGGCAATGCGTTATTGGGGACGTTACTTTTCCTAATAAGCGCTGCTGACGGGTGGTGTTCGTTTATGCGAACATGGATGCTTCTATTCGGAGGCAGCTGTGGTCTCTGCTGGAGCAGTTTACGACCCAGGATATTCCGATGATAGTGGGGGTGACTTTAATTGCCTTCTGCGGCCGGAGGAAAGGCAAGGTAGGCGGCCCTTTGTGTATTCTCAGGGCTCTTTGGAGATGGATGCAGCTATGGCGGAGCTGGATTTGCAGGCGCTGGGGTTCACGGGCCCGACCTTTATTTGGTGTAACAATCAGCCCGGGTTTGGGCGTGTGCTGGGGTGCTTGGATCGGGTTTTTGTCAACTCGGTGGGCATGGATGTTCTTCCCCTGGGCACTATGCGGTACCTACCCCGGGTTGGCTCTGACCACTGTCATATCCTCGTGGCTTTGGGGGAGGGGCAGGCTGATAGGCCAACCAGGTGGATCAGGTTTGAGGATACCCGGCTCTCATACCCGATGGTGCAGAAGTTGGTATCTCGATCTTGGCTAAAGGTCGATGTCGGTGGCAGTGCGGAGGTTCTGCAGCGGAAGTGTCGCCGCACCCTTCGGACCCTTTTCTTTTGGAGCAAGAACAAGCTCAAGGATCTGGGTACTCAGAAGGAGACTCTGGAGGCGGAGATTGAGGAGCTCCAGCGGTTGGAGAGCTTGGATGGCGGCATCTCGGAGGAGCAGACCCGGGCTCTTATTGCGGCGGTTAAGGAGCTCGTGAGCACCCATGCTAGGTTGGCCACTTGGTGGGTCCCCGTGCTGCACACTTAACTATCGAGTTTCACTCATCGAAGCGAGGTTATGGCCACAAACAACCCGCCTGTGGATGGAGAGGGTTTGTGGTGCATGGGATGCAACTCGGTAACGGTCGCCAGGCAAGGCTGTCAGTGGATGTTGTCCCGATGGTAAGTCTGGGGCCTTGGGACGTTACAAAAAAAAGTGCACTTTTTATTTTAACAACCCAGAAGCTGACGTCCGATCGGGACACAGACCACCGATCTAGCCTCAACTGGCCTTGCTACCGGGCTGCAGCCCAAGCACCCATACCCCTCTCCAGCCCTCTAGCAGGTTGTTGGTGGCCACATCCTCCCTTTGATGAGGCAAACTCAATAGTCAAGCATGCACCACGGGGACTTCCCAGGAGGTCACCCATCCTAGTACTGCTCCAGCCCGAGCACGCTTAACTATAAAGTTCTTCCACTTCTCATCACCAATTGAGCTGCAGCTCAATTGGTGATGAGAAGTGAAAGTACTCCATAGTTAAGCGTGCTCGGGCTGGATTAGCCATGAGATGGGTGACCTCCTGGGAAGTCCACGCGTTGCAGCTTAACTGGAGCTTTCCTCATCAAGGGGGCGCGGAATCGAGTCAGGGCCTCAACAACCCGCGTGGTTGAGAGGAAAGGGTTGGGGGTGGTATGGTATGCAGACCAAGTTGTTTTACAACTAGCACACTTTTTTTGTAATGTCCCAAGGCCCTAGACTTACCATCGAGACAACGTCCATCGACAGCCTCATTTGGCGACCATTACCGTGCTGCAGCCCAAGCACCCCAACCCCGGCATCGGGCCAAGGTGCAGTGGATCACTGAGGGTGATGCGAACACCTACTATTTTCACTCCATTGCTACTGCCCATCGGCGCGACAATTGGATTTCTCAGGTAGAGCTTGAGGATGGCGGCCTTGTTGAGGATTCGGAGGGTATTGAGGAGGCCTTTTTGAACTTCTTTGATCGGAAGTGGGAGTGTGCGACTCCTGTTCTTGATGGTTGGCCGCTCCTGCCATCCTCTCGGCGGCTTGATGGAGGGGCGGCCTCTTTGTTACTGAAGGAGATTTCTGAGGAGGAGATTTGGGACGTCTTCAAGGCTATGAAGGCCAATCGCGCTCCAGGCCTGGACGGTATCACTGCTACTTTTTTTTGTCCATTTTTGGCCCATTGTGCGTTTCACTGTGTGCAGGGCCATTAGCGATTTCTTTGTTCTTGGTTGCATGCCCAGCGAGTGGAAGGAGACATTGATGGTACTCATTCCGAAGTGCCCCAATGCGTCTCGTCCGGACCGGTTTCGGCCTATTAGCCTTTGCCAGGCCATCTATAAGGTGGCGGCGAAGATAATTGTGGATCGCATGAAGGGGTTCCTTCCTTCCCTTATCTCTGAGGAGCAGGGGGCCTTTGTTCCTGGGCGTTCTATTTCCCACCAGTGCTTTATCGCTCAGGAGGTGGTGCACAAGTTGGCGACCTCGACCTCACTGACTGGATTCCTCGCTTTGAAGGTCGACATGGAGCAGGCCTACGACAAGATGTCGTGGGAGACGTTGCGGCAGGTTCTGGACATGTTTGGGTTTCCGGAGAGGTTTGCTAGATGGATTCTGTAGTGTGTGGAGGGGCCGCAGTTTGCTTTGCTCCTCAACGGGCGACGTACGAGGTGGATCAAGGCGAGTTGCGGATTTCGGCAGGGATGCCCCCTATCTCCTTTTCTGTTTATTTTGTGCTCTGAGTTGCTCTCGCTTGCCTTCAGTCAGTGGGGGAACTCATTGGGCGTTATGGTGGAGGCCCCATTTGATGTACTCCGACAACATCTTCATCACCTCGGATGCCACCACGTCGTGTGTGGATCAGTGTCTTGCTGTGTTGCAGGAGTACTGCTCCTGGACTGGGTAGCGAATCAACAAGTCGAAGTCCATGGTCATGTTTGGCAAGTCCACCCATAGGTGGCAGTGCAACAGGCTAACTCGCCGCTTGGGCTTTCAGAGGGTCCACGAGTTCACTTACTTGGGCATTTCGCTGGCTATGCGTAAGTTGAAACACTCCGACTTCTCTCACCTGCTTCTGAAGGTGACGGAGAAGGTTCGAGCTTGGGGGAACCGCCACCTATCCTTGGCGGACCGGGCCATCCTCGTCAACGCGGCGCTGCTGGCCACGCCGATGTTCCTTTATACGCACAGTCATGTGCCTCGCTCCGTCCAGGAGTCTATAGAGCGATTGGCGCGGTTTTTTCTGTGGCAGAAAGACCCCTCCCAACGTGGGATGCATTATGTTAGCTGGGAACAGTGCTGCTCTCCTGTGGCAGGGGGAGGGCTTGGTTTCCATGGGGTAAGTAAATGGCAGAGCTCTTTGCGGGCAAAGTTCGCCTGGGAGTTGATGCAGCCGGGCTCGTCCCTTTTCCACAGGCTGATTTCTGCTCGGTACATTGGCTGTCTTTGGCGGGATGGGATCACTCGGCGTGACTCCCCAGTGTGGCGGCTCATCAGGGATGGGGAGGAGTGCCTTCAGCCTCTTCTTCGCTGGAAGATTGCAGATGGGGATTTTGTGGATGTGCTCACACACGCTTGGATACTCGATCGACCTCTGTCCCGGTGGCCCACTTTTGTTGACTGCGGCGCGCTGGAGTTGATCCAGGTGTCTGTTTTGTGTAACCTGGTGGAGGTTGGGATGCTTCCGCTCTATCTCAGTTTTTTGGGTCGGGTCTTGTTGAGACCGTCCTCCAGATCCCGACTCATAGCTCGCTTCCCCAGGACAGGCCGGAGCTTTGCACCCGCCTCAGCGGCCGATCTGTTGCCTCCCTTGCATTCATGGCCCAGTTTGATGGGGCTCGTACGGATTTCAGCTGGCTTCGGAAGCTGAAGCTTCACCCGCGGGAGCGAATGTTTTGGTGGCGGCTCCTCTGAGATGCTATCCCTACCCGTGCGTGGCTTGCCCGTCGGGGTCTTACTGCTGAGCGTGAATGTCCTTGGGGCTGCACTTTAGAGGAGACCCGGGATCATCTGGTCTCGGACTGCTGCTGTCTTTTGGCCATCTGAGCCGCTCTTCGGCGATGGGGCTGCAGCTTTCCCTCCTTCTCCAGTTGGGAGACTGCGCGTGCGTTTATCTCCACCGCCTCTGTCGGTGCTCTTGGAACGACGCGGGTTTTTTGCTGTGCGGTTTACCAAGCATGGCGTGGCCGTAACGCCAAGGTCCACCATGGGGAGGTGACGACCTTTACGGTTATGGCGGCAACCATCGTTGAGAACCTCTCCATTTTGCGAACTCTACCACCACAGGGGCACTGGGGTACCACCCAGCCTCACCGGCTGTTGACACCACTCTCTTGGTGCCCCCCGCCTGCTGGATGGTTAAAGTTCAATGTGGATGGTTCTCTTTCCTCGTCTGGGCTTGGGATGGTGGCTCGTGACGATCGGGGTACTATTGTCTTTGCTGCTGGGACCTCGATGCTGCATTGGGATCCTGGGGGAGTGGAGCTGGCGGCGATCTTGGCGCTGAAGGATCTGATTACACCTTCTTTGTATGGGATTCGCGGAGCTATTGTAGAGGGCGACTGTCTGGCCCTTATGGATAGCTGTGCTGCTGGGATGAGACCGGGTGACTGAAGCGTGACAGTGGATGGCGACGAGGACTTCTCATTTTTGAGCGGCTTTCCTTAGCTTCGGTTCCAGCATATTGGCCGGGAGGTCAATCGGGTTGCTGATTTTTGCGCGCGTTTTGCCCTTTGGGAAAATTTTGTTTGGCTGGTCGCTGATAACACCCAGACTGAGTTGGCCGAGCTTGTTCGTGCAGACTTAGAGGGTATGCTGTAATTTTGGTTCTTTTCTTTTTGTTTTTTAATTCCATGCTATATGCATCTTTCCAAAAAAAAGTAGTCAATGTTTTTGAATGAAGTTCTCTCCTTACAGTTGGAATAAGGGAGCTAAGCGAGAGGCAAAACAGTGAACCTAAATCCTATATGGATAATGTATCATAGCAATAAAATATTAAAATGTAATAAATGCATTACTTAAAATTTGTATTGGTTTATAATTGGCCGCGACGCACTTCTAGCTGACTACGTGTCGTCTTCTCTACCACTCGTAGTATACCAATCACCAATTCACCACACAACAGTTCACCTGCAACAGAAAACCACACAATCTAAGTTCCACAGCTCGGGGGTTTAGTGGGTGTTCAATGAGTGCCGAGAAAAAAGCATCGCCATTTCATCTTATTTAAGCTCCCGCCACCCCGCCCTTTCTTCTCCTTTCACTCTCTCTGGTCTCTTTCCACGCCATCCCACCTCCCTCACCCAAAATGGCCGCCGGCGTACTCCACTCCGGCCGGATTCGCCTCCTCAATCCCTTAAAACCTTCCCCTCCGACGTCCGCCGACCATCCCTCCGGCCCCGTCGTGTATTGGATGTTCCGCGATCAACGCTCCCGCGACAACTGGGCGCTGATCCACGCCATCCACCTCGCGAAGCAATCCTCCTCTCCCGTCGCCGTCGTGTTCAATCTCTTCCATCGCTTTCTCGGAGCGCACGCTCGCCAGCTCGGCTTCATGGTCCGCGGCCTACGAGTCCTCCACCGCCGTCTCCGCGATCTCGGAATCCCCTTCTTTCTCCTCCGCGGCGACGTCGTCGATAACGTCCCGCGATTCCTATCCGACTGCGGCGCGTCTGTGCTTGTCACGGATTTCTCGCCGCTTCGACCGGTGCGCGAATGGAAGGCGGAGATCTGCGAGCGTGTGGGCTCGGCGGTGTCTGTCTATGAGGTCGATGCACATAATGTTGTTCCAGTTTGGGTCGCGTCTGAAAAGATGGAGTACAGCGCCAAGACCATTCGGGCAAAGATCCATCGGCTTCTTCCGGAATACTTTGTTGAGTTCCCTGAGATTCCGAAGTTGGATTCTAAATGGATTTCCGGCGATCCGCCTGATGTGGATTGGGACGAACTACTAGCCGAGCTTCTCAGGTGTGCAAGACGATTTTTTCCTGCTATGGGCTCATTTTTTTATTGCTCAGAATTTGCTTTGCTTGAATTGTGGTAGAATCAGGAGGAGTCCCTCAATCTTTGCATAGAATATGAGCATATTTCTATTCCAGCTTGGCGTTTCCTCAACCTAGAAATTATATTTAGAAAATAGTAAATTTATTTCGTTCAGTCTGATGGTTTTACTATTACTATTTGCTTCAAAATCTAAAACATGCTCTCAATTTCTTTAAAAAATCCTAAACTTATTAAACGTTGCATTAATAAAGCAAAATCATTGATTTCTTGGAACATGTTGGATTATGGAGCCTGACTGCGTTGGGAGTACTAGACATCACCACGATTTCGCCGGTCGAGCTCTGCGTTGAGCTCGCTGGGGGGTTGCAGGGGGGCGGCGCGCCCCTTGCTCAGGAGTTCGCCCCCGACCGCTATTTTTCCAGGGGCATTATGTAATTTCTCGCTTGTAACTATGTATGTTTAAAAGGCCTTGTTTTTGGCCTAGGGTTACGGTTGATCAAAAAACTGAAGGCGGAGCGGCGGAAGAAGATAGGTGTAATTTTCTTCTTTGATCCTTTTCATAGTGGATTTTCTGGGCGCGAGTGGTTGTGGTTTTTTCCCGGATTTGGGGTTTTTCCACGTTAAAATCCTTGTGTTTTTGTCTGCGTATTTTTCTGCGATTCTTGTGGTTTCCGTAGGCGTCGTTTTTTCCCTAACACATGTTTTATAATCAACTAAATGGGCTTAGGTCCTAAGGAATTTTTCAGCCAGTATAGGCTTCTGAGATTGGAATGTTGGTTGTGGTTTCAGAGAGGGATCTGAAGTACCGGAGATTGGGTGGTGTCGACCTGGGGAGGAAGCAGCAATGGAGGTTTTGATGGGCGGCAAGGAAGGATTCCTGACAGGGCGACTAGCAAATTACAATAGTGATAGAAATGATCCTACTAAGTCTAAAGCACTGTCTTGCCTCTCTCCCTATCTCCATTTTGGGCAGATCTCCGCTCAACGCTGCGCATTGGAGGCACGAAAACTCAAAAAATCTTATCCACAGGTGAACTACAATTTTTGTTTTCAGAAGAAAAATTGAACTTTGAAAAATTCATGAAGTGCTCTTAATCAAGTTTTGTAGTACTAAACTCATGTGTGAATGTATATTGGAAGAGATTTGCTGAACTGTTGACATTTTGCACCCTCCAATTATCTTCTATTGCACCTAGTACTCTTAAATTTTAGTTCTGACACTTTGCACCCTTGAAAATAAATTATTTTGGCAAGATGCACCTAAGGTTTTAAAATTCCATTTTTTACTCTAAAAATTCATTTAGGCTGAAACTGAATGGTATTTTTGCAGAGTAAAACCCCCAATAAAAATAGCTTATGGTGCATATTGCCAAACTAATTTAATTTCAAAGGTGCATATTGCCAAACTAATTCATTTTCAATGGTGCAAAGTGCCAAAAGTAAAACTTAAAAGTGCAAAGTATAAATGAATGGCAATTGGAGGGTGCAAAATGTCAAAAGTCATGAGTTGTTGAGAATAGTCTCACATCAAGATATTAATGTAGTCTTATGCACTTAATATAGATCTCAGTCCCCTCCTCCTCCTCCTCCAATCCATTGTTTTATGTTGGATGTTTGGATTCTAATATTGTATCAAAGCAAACTAGGCCTAACGACCCATTTCATGTCACTCGACTAAAAAAACAATTTAAGTGTTAGAGGCTAAAGACTCTGCACGTGAGGGGGTGTGCTGCCTAAGAATAGTTCCACATCAGGAAAGTAACATATCCCTCTGCACTTAATATTGAGCCCAGACTTCTCCACCTTCAACCAATTAATTTTAAGTTGGATGCTTGAATTCTAAGATAGTTAACATTCTCGCCTAGTGAATTTATATTTGTCCATTAGTTTGGTAGTTAAAACTTCCCTATCAATTTGAAACGTTTATGATTAGCCTTGTACATTAATAAAACTTGAATATTTTTTTCAAGTTGGAACCTTTTCCACCGTTTTTCAGGGGCGGAGTGTGCAAATAAAATTCGGCTGTAATTATCTCATTAACTTTATTTAATATAGCTTGTATTTGAGATGTCCAGCGAGGAAGTGCAGAAATTCCTTATTCAGTATTTATAAAAATTCCAATTCAGGCAGTAGATACTTTCTTGGAGGAATTGATTGTGAGAAGAGAACTAGCGGATAATTTCTGCTATTACCAGCCGCATTATGATTCTTTGCTAGGCGCCTGGGATTGGGCTCGTAGAACGTTGATGGATCATGCTGCTGATGAAAGAGAGCATATCTACACGTGAGTAAGTTAGATTCAATCTTTACTGCTTGATTCATATATACTTCTGTTTAAACTTTGTTGCTACTTTGATGGTTAATAATATAGTTGCTTTAGTTCTATGAATCTTTTCCATCGACTCTATTTGGGGAAAACGTGGTTATCTAATTATCGTTTGCAGAGCAAGGGTAGAAAATTTTGTTATTAAAGATTACAAAATATTTGGTAGTATTTACATGGTTGGGTGAATTTCTCCTACGCACATGATTGTACATGGGAATGTATCCACTAGAATTGAGTCAATTATATGATTATAATTTACTTGCTCATTATCTTTTTGTTCGGAAGAGTTGTTATGTATGTGGATGCATAATATACGCATTAATGCATATATATGCGGTTATAGCTTAATAAATGAACTAATGAAATTCAAATGATCAACAAATCTTTTTTGAAAATCATTGAAATAGAAACTCAATGTATCTAACCAATTATTCCTAATGGTTCACCTCTAGTTGATGGAAGTTACTTTGGGATGAAGCAAGAAAAGTGAAGTCAAATCCATTTTGGTTATTCTCTCAATTTCAATCGAATGCAACTTGATCTAGTATAGTATGAACTAGCGATCAGAACATATATGGATAGAACTTATACCGGGGTCTCAAAAAATAAGTAATTTTTGCTGGTCCTTTATCCCTTTTTAGGTGGATTCTTAGTGGTTGGAATTTCCAGTTATTTTGGTAGAAATCTTCTAACCCATTTTTTTTATCTCCCCTATCCTTGCTCCAAACTCGAATTCAACTCAACCACATTATTACATTTCCCAACCACATTTGTCGTCTTGTGGTCTCCTTTACAATAACTCGGAGATGCATCCTCAACCTCACCTTCCGAGACTCTTTCTTGGATACATTGTTAATATGATCATCCTACTCATTGCCTTGGCTACCATGCTGAACATCACTTAACCACATAAAGTGCTACATTTCTCATAATTTTCTCATCTATGAATAACATATATAAAGATGTCTTACTTCGGAGCATCTCTCGAATCAATATTAGTAGATACTTATGTACTATTCTTGATGTATACCAATTGTGATTGGAACTTAGATCATCCAACGGTAATTATTTATTTGTCATTGTTTCACACATATCTTTGATAAATGAATATAATCAATTCTCATTAAATCATATGATATGATGTTTGGCAGCTTTATGAACTTTCATTTATCTCCTTTGCACATAGATCATCTTTATAGTATATCTTTCTAGTAAATGATTCTAAATTCGATGCAAATTTATAATCTTATATTTCATTACCTTCTCATGTTCATATTAATATGTAAAAGTTTGTTTCTTCTTATTACCAAACTCTTAAATATGACTTTCCCCCCTTAAATTATTCCAAAATGATTCTGCTTGTGATAGCTTATAATTGCTCAAGTGCAGGAGGGATGAACTAGAGAAAGCCAAAACAGCTGATCCTGTTAGTATCTAAAAAACCTTTACTTTTTCTCTAAGATAATATGATTGCAAGTGTTTTTCGTTAGCAGAGCGGTTGCTGTAATACATAATTATTTAATGTATTTTCAGCTATGGAATGCATCACAGTTGGAGATGGTTCACCACGGGAAAATGCACGGGTTTATGAGGTATTACATACATTTGCCTTATGTATTTTGGTTGATATATTTTCTGAAGATTGAATTATCATTGTTGAAATAGCCCTTGTATTCGGCCCATGTGGTGGCCCATTTATTTCTCTTCTATATCTCTTTAGTCCCGCATTGTGTATAAGTTTTTTCTCTCACTTCTCTCACCTATAAATATGTACTCTCCCTTTGTATACAATACGATGAGAAATACAAACAAGCTTAAGCTTTTTCTACATGGTATCAGAGCCAGGTTCCCGATACTTGTGGTCTTCCTCTTTCTGACCACCTGCCTCTCGCGCGATCTCTCTGGTCGCTGCGCTCTACTCGCGCCTCTGCGGTCTCGCGCGATCTCTGTGATCGCTGCGCTCTACTCCTGCTCCGTGGACTCTTTGACCGCTCAGCTCCGTGGACTCTCCTGCGGTCTCGCGCTCCGTGGCCTCTGCGGTCTCGCGCGATCTCAGCTCCGTGGACTCTCCTGCGATCTCTCTGACCGCTCAGCTCTGCGACCTCCCTTCTTTTTAACCGCTGCCTCTATCATTCCTGCTCCGTGGACTCCACAGAAGCTCTCCCGCATCCCCTCCTTTATAGCCCGTCCCGAAGAAGTGTGGGGTCCACACCTCGCAAGCTCGCCGCGGTCTCTTCGCGCTTCCCTCGCGATCTCGCGAGCTCGTCTCACCGCCGCGATCTCGCCGTCGATCTTCTCCAGCAGGCTCGCTCGCGATCCTGCAGACGTGCGACCTCGCAAGCTCGCCGCGATCCTGCAGACGTGCGACCTCCTCTCGTTTTTCTGCGATCTCCCTGCAGTCCGCCAACTGCCAAGCATCGTGTCGCCGTCGGTCTTCTCCAGCAGGTCGTGCGAGCTCGCCTCTCGTGCGCCTTCCAGCAGACCGTGCGATCTCAAGTCGCTAGGTCATAGCGCTCTCTAACCGCAGACCGCCAAGCGAGCTCTGTCCCTCTCCCTCAGCGAGCTTATCTCAAAACCGCTGCGGTCTCTTCAAACCGCAGCCTGCTTCTAGCTGCTCCCTCCGTACAGCGGTCTCCAGCCTTCTCAAACCGCAGCGGCCTTCTCTGCTATAATGGGCTCGTCTGAGAACTCCTCGACTTTGCCTCCTGAGACCGCCCCCCAACATTCTCCTAGTGTTCAGCACTCTTCTAGTGAACTCCGTGATGAGCTGCGGATTACTACTCTCTCCCTCTCCGGGAAGAAAAACTTCATTCCTTGGGGTCACTCAATCCGCCGGGTCCTCCAGGCCAAGGGTCTTCTAGCTCATCTGCCCGATGATCCCCCGGCTCCTACTACTCCTGAGTGGCTCAAGAATGATGGTCGGGTCCAGACCTGGATCCTTAACTCTTTGGAGGGTGAACCATATGAAATGGTCATGTACCTACCCACGGCCAAAGGGATGTGGGATGAGCTCCACTCCTTATATTCCGGCAAGGATAGTCTTCAAAGTCTCTTCGACATTATCTCTGACCTTCAGGCTCTGGACACCAGTGGACCAAACATTACCTCCGTTGTCGCTCGGGTTAAGTCACTCTCTGAGGCATGGCTTCAACACCAGCCGACCACCGCTGATCATGCCACTCAACGCGCGCAAAGGGAGGCCGTCTGCATTGCTATGCTAATGGCTCGTGTTCCTCCACATCTTCTGAGTATTAGGGCACAAGTCTTGGCCTCAACTCCCACTCCCTCCTTATCGGCTGTCTGCTCCATGCTACTCAAAGTATCCCAACCTCCGGAGGCTCTTGCTCCTCCCTCACCGGCTCTTCTCCAAACTATCCCTGCTCCTTCATTTGCTCCTCCGTCTAGCCGAGGAGGTCGGTCGGCCTACCGTGGAAGGGGCCGTGGTGGACGAGGGCGGCCGAAGTGCTCGTTCTGTGGTCGTGATGGCCATTATGAGTCCACCTGCTTTCGGAAGACTGGCAACCCTCCTCCTCCTCCACGACCGACTGCTGTTGTTGTTGAAGATAGCTCCTCGGCCTCTCGTGCCGATCTTGAGGCTCTACGCCTACAGTTCCAGCAACTCCAAGGGATGATGACTCCACCTGCCTCGGTCGCCTCCGTCTCCAGCCCAGGTATCGTCGGTCTCTCCACTAGCCCAGGTTGGATAATGGACTCCGGTGCTACTCATCATATTACCTCGCGGCAACCAATTCAATATTTGGATACTCCTCATCCAAAATGTATCACTGTGGCCAATGGGGATACCGTTCCCGTTTCCGGTTCTGCGGACATCTCGCTCACCTCCTCTCTTTCTCTTCGCTCGGTTCTTCATGTTCCGGGCTCCTCCTTCAATTTACTTTCCATTGGTCGTCTTACTAATGACTTGGATTGTTCTGTAATATTTAACCCCTCGTCTTTTTTGATACAGGATCGACGGACGCGGACTACCATTGGTAAAGGACGATTGCGGAACGGACTCTACCTCCTTGACGATTCTCCCACCATCCTCTCCTCTGTCTCCTCCATAGACTGGCACCGACGTCTCGGGCATCCTCCTCTACCCGTCCTCCAGAAGGCTCTCCCCGATGTACCTCTTTCTTCGTTTAAATGTGAAACATGTATTTTCGGCAAACAGCCGTGTTCTTCTTTTCCCGCACATTGTACTCGGAGCCCGGCTCCTTTTGATTTAGTGCACTCCGATATTTGGGGGCCATATAAAACTACTAGTATTTCTGGATATCGATATTTTCTCACATTTGTTGATGATTACTCTCGGTTAACGTGGCTATACCTGCTTCATGATCGCTCTGAGTTCCCTCGTGTCTTTAGAGCGTTTGTCCTCGAGACCCGTACGCAATTCTCCACTACCATCAAAACCTTACGCTCCGACAATGCTCGCGAATACACAAGCCACGATATCGCCACTCTATGCTCAGACTTCGGAATCATCCACCAAACATCCTGCGCTTACACCCCTCAACAAAACGGTGTGGCCGAGCGAAAGAACCGTCACCTTCTCGAGGTTGCCCGCTCACTTATGCTTCACATGAACGTTCCCAAAACATATTGGAACTTCGCGGTCTCCACTGCCTGCTTCCTTATCAACCGTCTCCCTTCCTCCGTTCTCCATAATAATACTCCGTTCAGCCTTCTTTTCCCTTCTACTCCAGCCTTCTCTCTCACACCCCGCACCTTTGGGTGCACCTGCTATGTCCACATCTTGGGACCCTCCACGGATAAGCTGGATCCTCGTGCTACCAAGTCCATCTTCGTCGGCTACTCTCGAACTCAGAAAGGTTACGTCTGCTACTTCCCTACAACCCGTAAAATAACGGTCTCTGCCGATGTTACCTTCTGGGAGGATCAGCCGTTCTTTTCTGATCCTGGATCCACCCTTGCACCACCACCCGCTCCGCGACCTGTCATCCCGGTCAACGACACTTCCGTTCCCGTTCCTCCATCTCCGGCTCCTGATATTGCTCCATTCCAACCTCCATTATCTCTAAACCACCGATTATCCGAGTCTACACTCGTCAACATCCTCGTTCCGATCCGACTCCGCAGTCCGACTCGACCTCCGGTGCTCCGTGTTCTGCTGATCAGGTAACAGAATCGACTGCTCATCCTTTGGCGAATTATATGTCCTTACATCGCCTCTCACCCCACCTTCATACTCTGGCCACTTCTTTATCGTCGGTTGCAGTTCCTAACTCTGTGCAGGAGGCTCTTCAACATCCTGGCTGGCGTGCCGCCATGGAAGAAGAAATGGCCGCGTTGTGGGCAAACCAAACCTGGCAACTGGTGGATCTTCCCCCTGGCCAGAAAACTGTTGGTTGCAAATGGGTCTTTGTCATCAAGCATGCTGCGAATGGACCATTGATCGGTTAAAAGCTCGACTGGTGGCTCGCGGCTACACCCAGCAACAAGGTTTAGACTACGACGAAACCTTCTCTCCCGTCGCCAAACTGAATACAGTCCGGGTTCTTCTCTCCGTTGTTGTGCACCGCCAATGGCCCTTACATCAACTGGATATTAAGAACGCCTTCTTAAACGGTGATCTCACTGAAACAGTATACATGCAGCAGCCGCCCGGGTTTGAGACCACGGGGGAGTCTAGGACCCCGAAAGTCTGTCATCTTTTGCGGTCTCTCTACGGTCTCAAACAGTCTCCTCGAGCATGGTTCGACAAGCTCAGCAAGGTCCTTCGTGAAGCAGGGTTTACTCGGAGCTCGGCTGACTTCTCCCTGTTCACTCGCCACCAGGCAACAGGCACCGTTCTCCTTCTAGTCTATGTGGATGATATCATTATCACTGGCAACGACTCAAAAGGAATTCAGACAATCAAACAACAACTCAGCTCTGTGTTCCAAACAAAAGATCTGGGGAACCTTCATTACTTCCTGGGCCTGGAGGTAGCCAGGCGACCAGATGGCCTTGTTCTATCTCAGAGAAAGTATTGCCTCGATCTTCTTAATGATGCAGGCTACTCCGGCTGCAAACCCATCAATACTCCTATGGACGCAAATCACAAGATTTGTGCTCAGTCCTCTGACTCTGATCTCGTGCTTCAGAATCCGGAGTACTATCGCCGTCTGGTAGGAAAGTTGATCTATCTGACTGTTACAAGACCAGATATCTCCTTCGCTGTCGGTATTGTCAGCCGTTACATGCACGCCCCTCGTTCCTCTCATCTTCAGGCTGTGGAACGGATTCTCCGATATCTAAAAGCGGCTCCTGGTCAAGGCTTGGTATACAAGACCTCATCCTCAATTCCAACACTGGTGGCATACTCTGATGCTGACTATGCCGGCTCTCTGGATGATCGTCGGTCAACCAGTGGCTTCTGTACGTACTTCGGAGGACACTTGATTACCTGGCGTAGCAAGAAACAAGTAGTGGTTGCGCGCTCCTCAGCAGAAGCAGAATACAGGGCAATGGCATCTGTGGTCTCGGAACTTACATGGCTTGAAAGTCTTCTTACGGATCTTGGGATAGAACTTCCTGCTCCTGCTCTTCTACTTTGCGACAGTCAGGCTGCTATACATATTGCCAAGAACCCGGTCTTCCACGAAAGAACCAAGCATATCGAGGTCGACTGCCACTTTATCCGGGAGAAAGTACAAATGAAGAAGATCGAGCTAAAACATGTCCCTGGTACTGAACAAGTTGCGGATGTCCTCACAAAGGCACTATCCAGTACCCTCTTCTATCATTGCTTGTCCAAGCTTGGCGCATACGATTTGTACGCTCCAGCTTGCGGGGGAGTGTTGAAATAGCCCATGTATTCGGCCCATGTGGTGGCCCATTTATTTCTCTTCTATATCTCTTTAGTCCCACATTGTGTATAAGTTTTTTCTCACTTCTCTCACCTATAAATATGTACTCTCCCTTTGTATACAATACGATGAGAAATACAAACAAGCTTAAGCTTTTTCAACAATCATGAATTTACTTTCCAAGAGAGACGACAAGAACTTCCTTCCCTTTATTATCTCATGTTCTATTAAATATATTTTGAGATTGAAAATCAAGCTTGCATGAAGAAATATGTGGACGGGTTCCTCAATCATGTGTTGCTAGTAAGCTTATTCCATTTTATAATTATTTGATGAATATTTCTCTTTGAGTTGAATCTCATTTAGTAAATCCCGGCAGTGCAAATCCTTCAATTGATTGGTTGGGCTATTTTCAAATCTAAGTTAATTTATACGCTGTCTATATAGGATTTAGGATTAAAAGGGTTATCGATGCCTTAAAAAAGCTATCAAGTTTTTTTGTGTGTGTGTGCAACTGACACTTTAGGGAGGTAATATTCAATCCAAAAACTTAAGGTGAGTGCAAACCATACAATAGTTTCAATAATCTCTATCAAACGCAAACTTTTCAATATCATCAAGTATCATGCATTAAGAGCACACTCGATCACGTGAAACTATCGTGTTAGCCACATGCTCTTGAATTTTGATAACCACGGTTAAAGGCACCAAGACTCATGAGAACCATCAACCGCATGAACTACTCAATTTGAGCAGAACCATCAGCTTTGGAGAGAGCGGGAATCAAAGAGGGACGAAAGTTAGGCAGAGTGACCAACAATCAAACCCTTATTCAATACAAAAGCTTAAACCCCCATGGGTGAGGGTCAATCCTATGGTATTTCTTCTCCAACATACATTTTGCATATCCAATATGGGACTAAACCAATGCTCTTCCGTGTCTCAATAGATCTCAATAGATACAGTGGTTTGCTAACTACTCGTGCACAACAAATAAAATCATGAATTAAGTAAAGAGCAACCCATCTTAATTTTTGAATGATGCATGCAAGCCATTAATCCTGCTTTGGAAGGTTAACTAAGGTAAACATCTCCAAGTGAATCAGAAAATACATCATTTACACCTGTGTTATTTTGTTTCTTTGAAATCACGATTGTTGATATTTAGCTTCATCCATCACCCTTAAATTAACTCTTTATACGTTTCATCCATGAACAGCCTAATAAGCTGCCGAATAGTTGTGCCATATTTAACCATAACCTTTGTTGAACTCTGCTAAGAAATTTCTCCTACTCATATTGTATGAATTTTGTTATTTTGTAAAACTTCCTCACATGAAGAAAATGTGGATATAGTTGCATGGAGGTATACTCTTGCAACTATATAGTTGAACAACTTTCGCACTTCAAAAATTTCTTTCAATAAAATCAGATTGAGGTTATCCTGATGTACTCCTTGCTTAGCAGAATGTATTGGGCGAAGAAAATTCTTGAATGGACCAGTGGACCTGAAGAAGCACTTGCAATAGCAATATATTTGAATGACAAGGTATTTACTATGTTTTCTTAAATGAATTTATTTGAAGCTGTTTTGTTTACTATATTACATAACCATGATTGAATGGCACATAAGTTTATTGAGCGTAATGTCTTGTATGATAGTGTTAATTCTTGATAATATTTAACATATCTGATAAGCTGCTGGTTGTAAATCCTCATAAATTAATCTCCTGGCAGATGAAGAAACATGTATGTTCTCAGTCAATAGTAATGCAGTTTTAGGTGTAGAAGTTAAGGAAGTTTTACATTCATGTCTAGCTTTGATTTCTATTCTATTGAAAGATTGTTCATTAAGTGTGACTGCCGAGAGTTGCGTATTTCTTTCTTTTCTTAAAAAATGTGAAGGGATATTTTGACCATAAATTGGTTCGGTGAACACCTAATAAAGCAAGCTAATATCTTGCGACCAAATTGTTTTGCCATCAAGACAATTTCCACTCCTCGGAGGGCACCTCCCTACATGACCTTTGGGAGGAGCACTATAAGTTTATTGAAGCAGGGCCCGTCGCCCTCAGAATCAGAGTGTATGCCTAATATGGAAGAACAATCAAAGCAGAGAATGATGTGAAACACTGGCCATCAACATGGCAATAATAATGCTCGTTGGGTCTGTTGAATAGTAAGATCTATCATCGCTTGATGGTGCCGCATACATGCATTGTATACTTGAATTTAGCTACCAGGACTTGTGTATCTTTCGATGCTTCAAGAGTGAGGGAGCTAAACTTGATAAGCAGATCTTATAGAGATCCGAGATTGTCTTATCCAGAGTAAAAGGAGCGAAGCTCATCTCACATGGTCTTAGTAAACTCATGCTCCATAATGAGCTCGTTGGGTTCTTTCTCCATGGAGTTAACATCCAAGTCTTAAATCAATTGTCATCACAAAGCCACTGTTCGCGATGAAAAGAGTTGATCCATTGGACATAATTAACAGGTTCATTCAATGAGATGATGACAATCCGAATTTCCTCGTGATGCCCCTGAGAAATAAATGAGAGTGCTGGAGTGAGGCTAGAGGAAGATTCAGAGGAAGGTGTTATGGGCTTCCTTCGGTGGATCGTTGGAGGAGGGTATACACGGGCAAGCCCTATAAATGGTGGAGGAGAAGAGAGAAGATGAAACCCTAAGAGAGGGTGGAGGAAGGAGAGAAGAGCTTAGAGAGAGAGAGATGAATTAGAGAGATAAGGGAAAAGTTTCTTTCGTTGATTCCTTTCTAATACATGACAAGGCCTCCTTATTTAAGGCCCAAATGGCACGAGCGTACATACCCGCTACAAGGACAATATGCGAAATATTAAAACACCTAAAATACTCTAACTTGACTTATCAAAATAAAGACTCAACATAATAAAGACTCAATACAACATAATACTAATAGAATAGGATAACTGACGGTGGACCCGTAACACTCCATCCGTCCTTGACATCGAGCTTGCCCTCAAGCTCGAACTCCAGTAGGATGATCAATTCCTCTGGATCCTTGATCTCGCGCCAAAATAATGTTTGGTAGTCCGTTGAGGTGGTAGTGGCGGCGAGGAGTAGCGGCGGCGCCTTTGGGGAGACGAGTGGCGGAAGGAATGGGGACGGCTGGTCTGGCGGAGTGGCGGGAGGCCAGAGTAGCAGGGTAACCAAAGGAACAACGGTCGGCAAAATGAAGGGGTCCGGCGGGAACGGCGGTGCGGTGCGAGGCAGCAATGACCATGCGGCCGAAAGGGCCGACAGAGTAGTGGCCTGCAACAGAGGCATCAGCGTGGTCGGAGGCGGCAGAGCGGAAACCGGCGGTGAGGCGGCCGACAGAGCAAAGAGCGACGTAGCTGGAGGGACCGACAAGGCCGGGTCCGGTGGCACGGGCGGTGGAACGGTCGGCGGTGGAAGCGGACGCGGGAGGCGGTCAGAATGGGCCGAGGAGGCGGCTGAGGAAAGCCGCGGAGCTGAATTTACCGTAGGTGACGGTGGAGCGAGAAGAACCTCGACGAGTGGAGGAGAGACAACTGGCGTAATCGGCGATCGCATCGGTGGGCAAGCTGGGGGAAATGGCGGTAGAGTGTATGAGCTGGGAGGGCGCCGACACTGGGAGAGGCGGGAGTCTGAAGTGTCCCGACGCCGCCAATTTGTCGAATGTGGTGTTGAGGCGAAATGCGGGAGCCTCCAAGGGCTTTCAACATTTTCCACAACTTCGAACAAAGGTCGGCTTCGTCCGCGGCGCTTAATTTTATGTCGCATAATTGCATGTTCATCATAATTAGTTGATTAATTTATTAATTCAATAAGAATTATTTAAAAAATCTATTAATTGGAGAGGGCTGGCGGGCTAGCTGGAGCGTGCTGGCTGGAGAAGATGGAATCGAAGGGACGGGCTCATAGGGTGCTGGGCTCGGTAGAAGGTGGCTGATAAGATTTAAGGATCAGAAAAAAAAGAATTAAAAAATATAAAGGGGACAGCGGCTTGATGGCATGCGGCGCGAGGACTGCTGCGGCGGGGGGGAATGACTGTTGCGGGCGTGGGGTGCGTCGAGAGAGGCGGCGGGAAATGACTATTTAATTAAGATGTACATGCATGATATATGAGTTCTTGTGTTGTGTAGTTATTATCTTTCTCTCTTCTTCATCGTACATTCTTTGAAGTAGAGTTGACTTAGCTAGTCACAAGGGTGATAAAGAAGTAAAGACCGCATGCAGTATTGTCAGGGGGGGGGGCAAGTGTATGACAAGTTGCTCAGTAGAAATTTAGACCTCAACAGGAGCAAATGCTCTACAAGAGCTTAGATCTCGACCAGAGCAAGCGCTTTGACGGGAGAGAAGGCAGAGGGAGAATCGGGTAGGGCTCTGATATCATGCCGAAGTAGAGACTTGATTATTATGGAACAAGACCAAACACAACATATTTATACAAGAGGGTCTCATATCTATTCTATAAAATATATACAGGGAAAATGGAAATATAAAAGTGTACACATAAAATAAAATAAGCCTTTATAGTTGTAAACTTATAGATGTAGCCCCCAAAAATAAAATAATGGGTTAAATATGATTACTAGAAAAGCTTAAAACTCGAAACTCATGCAAAATTGAATCAACCCAATTGTCAGTCGAGTTTGAACCACTCCAAACTTTAAATCATTTTTGACTTGATTTGTGCTAAATAAACGTTAGATGCCCTCTTGCAACACATGCAGCGCTTGGAGATACATAGAGGTGGATTTTTAAGCTGGCTGTAAACAATTCGATAAGTCTAATTTTGATGAAGTTCTTCCATAGATCTATTGTCGGAGATGTTGAGATTGATTAATACATCATGTTGATGAAGGGGAGCCTTGGCGCACCGGTTAAGGTGTCGCCGTGTGACCTTGAGGTCACGGGTTCAAGTCCTGGAAGCAGCCTCTTGCAAAAATGCAAAGTTAGGTTTGCCTACAATTCACCCTTGTGGTGGGACCCTTCCCCGGACCCTCGCCGCGCGGGGATGCTTTCTGCACCGGGCTGCCCTTTATTTTGGTCTTTTCTCAATGGATGTAGCCTTAGAATCTCTCAACATAAAATCATTCTCTTGTGATCACCTGTAAGAAATCCTAGTTCAGCTTTTGTGTTCTTTACTTTCTTCAAATTTCGGTTTTCCCTCTGTTCTCTCTGGATACGGAGCATTCGATTTCTAATAACATCTAAGACGAAGAATTGCATAATCTTTTTTCAAACAGTTTAAGAATGTTTCAGGCGAAATAGACTTGGCTTCAGAATCTGTAAATTTCTTTGCAGTATGAGATAGACGGCAGAGATCCGAACGGCTATGTTGGCTGCATGTGGTCCATATGCGGTGTCCATGATCAGGTTAGTATGTTTCATATATCTGAAGGTATTTTAGTAATTGAATGCATACCCCATTGTGATGCTGCTGCAGCTTACAATGCAAAAGCTTTATGCCTTTACGGATATTATTTAAGAGATCGGGTATGTATATTTTTGTCGCAGAACTCTTTACCCCTAAGATTAAGAGTTCAGCTTGAAGATCTGTTCATTTTTTGTCTCGGATAGCCCCACTCTATCGAAGAGACAAAATTTTGTCTCAGTTCAATCTTTGTGCCAATTTGAACCAGGCATAGATGAGATCGAGCATCTCCTGACCGGCTATGCCCGACTGCCCGTGCATGATTGTTTTTGGTCACGGGCGGGCTCCACCTGTCCATGGAAGCTTTGGGTGCACACGGGCTCTACTCATGGGCACCCAAAGTAGCTGCTCACGGGATCTGCTCGTCCGACTAATTTAAAAAGGAAGCAAAAAAAAAAATTGCAACATTATGTTAAGAGTTATAAAAATAAAACTTTTCCCATCGGCTCTATCTATTTTACTAGGTTTAAGAGGTATGGGAAAAACTTTTCCCTCTCCCACTCTCTCTCTCTCTTTTCCTCCTCTCATGTATAGATCGGATGGCTCATATGCTTATGATGGTCTTATATGTGGACCACGAACTTTTTTGAAGAACATTTTTAGATATATATATATATATATATAAATTTATTATATTCAAGTATACATGCATATTAATGTAGTTATATTACAAAAATCAAAGGACAACATAAAAATGTTCTTGAGCCAGCTATATTCAAATTAGATCGAGCCGGCTTGAGTCAAGCTGATTCAGGGCGAGCCAGCTCGAACTTCTAATTACGAAGAATAGTCTGGAACAGCATGAACTCAGCTTCATACGGCGTTAACTGCAGGGCTGGAAGGAACGTGCAGTTTTCGGGAAAATAAGGTACATGAACTACGCTGGATGCAAAAGGAAATTTAATGTGGATGGCTACATTGCCCACGCGAGAAGCCTGGTTCTAGACAGCAAGAAGAGGAAGGCTGGAGCCGCATCAAGTTCGCTCCCAAAGATATCCAGAACTTAGAGAGCCGGAGTTATTTTCTATATGTGACTAGATAGTGCCGGAATTATTTGCCTTGTCGGGTAGCTAGCATTTGTAGGGTACCCCTTTTTTATGAAGGGTTTATGTTTATTGACCCAGTTGCAGGGTATTGAAATGAGCATGCATATCTTATATTTGGATTGTAGGACTAAGTTTAGTTGATTTTTTTTATGGAAGTGTTAATGCATGTGAGATTATTGATTTGGTCCAATATAAGTTAAATGAAACATTATGTGGTTGGTCTTCATTTATGGGCTTAAACTTTTGGGTTCAATGTGAGTTTGATTGATAGTGTATTTGACCCAATTTTTGTCTGCCTTTGAGCCCAAATATCTAACAAGCGATATCAACCGAATTTATGGTTCATATGCGATCAAATATGCAGGGTAAAGTTTGTCTGCATTTCACCCTTGTGGTGGGACTCTTCCTAGGACCCTCGCTGCGTAGGGATGCTTTGTGCACTTGGCTGCGCTTTTTATGCTATCAAATATGCACATGAATCTTGGCTCCTTCAAGTGTGGCTGAGCAAGTGTTGATGAGGCATTATCTTCTTATGTAGGTGTTAAGAGTACCCCTAAAAACCCCAAAAGCTTGAATAGGATTTAGAATCCTGACGAGTTTATTTGCATTTATGATTCTATGTAAGCTAAAATTGAATGAATTAGAGATCGTTTGGGCAAAAATGACTTGGCGTCTGCTAGGCGGATTGCAATCCAGATTTCATATTTTTTCGTGGATCGTGCGTGTCCGGTGCATCTATGGTGTTCTCATTGGACGGCAATTTCTTCTCCTACATTTGTATTTGTATGCATTTATATTTTCATATAAACTGTGGCTGTGATTGTTATCGATGGATTTTCCGATTATTGCTTTTATCTGCGTTCTTGTTTACCTATGTTATTTGTACCTGCGTCTATGGGAGTCGTACCCCGGCCCCCTTACAAGTGGTATCAGAGCTAGTTTGTAGATGATTGATTACACATTTCGATTTAAGTTTGGGTCAACGGTAGGTGATGATATTAGTCCGCTCTCTATCTTCCTAAATCTAATCCGAGAATTAAACAAATCTTCTAGAGGCACTAAGTTGAAGAGTCAGCTGTCAAACTATGGGAGAAGCTTGGGGACTGTACATGAGTAAGTCGTTGGCCACGAGACTGTTGTTGAAGCAACGACTGTACGGACTGAAGATGTAGGAGAGTGGTAACCTGCAGGAACACTTCAATGTGTTCATTGGACTTCTCAACCAACTGCATGTGGTTGTTGTGAAGGTGAAGGAAGAAGACAAAGCCATGTTGCTTCTTACCTCGCTCCTAACGCCCTACAAGCATATGCAGACCACACTACTGTACGGGAAGGACAGTAGACCTGGAGCAGGTCATATCTACATTGTTGTCCAGTCAGATGTTGTCGACCCCCACTCCTAGGGGTGAGCATCTGTTAGTTGTAGAAGGACGAGGGAGGCAACTCGGGAAGGGATCTGGTAGTGCACGTGCCATATCTGCATCAAGGTAGACGACAATGACATGCTACCACTGTAGGCAGAGCGGCCACATAAGGAACTGTCCGCAACGTGCACATAGTTCTGGGGATGACCAGAGTATAGGCAAGGTGACGCTAGACCCTGCAGAGGAGGGTGATGACGCTCTTACCATCACTAAGAGCCAGAGCGAATCTGATATCTGGATATTAGGTTTTGGTGCTTCGCATCACATATGCTAAGATGTGGCGATGTTCAGTTTACTGGAGGCGACGATTGAGCCAGTCTTTCTAGGTGACGAATCGGCATGTGAGGTCACAGTGTTAGGGACGGTGGACATCCAGACGCATGACTGAGTAATGCGTAGGCTTGAGCGGGTGCATCTGACACCCAAGTTGTGTATGAATCTAATATCGTTGAGCAGATTGGACTCAAGAGGATGCAATTTTGCATCGAGAGATAGAGTTCTAACGGTGACGCGAGGGCGCATCATGCTTATGCGAGTTGAGCAGCGCGGTTGTCTGTACCGACTGATGGAGACCACGATGTGAGGTGGTGTGCCCATGATTTCTGCGGCTGACAGATTGGATGATCGTGATGGTGCAGAGGATCGCTCTTCTGGAACTCTGGTGAGGCGAGTCAGGTTCAGCGATCCAATTGTGACGACATTCATGGCTTGAGCCCGAGCAGAGATGAGTCAACTAGCAGGACGGTTGCGCCTTAGGTCATTGAGGTGGTGCTCAGTGCAGTCCCGGTGCTTTGTGCAGTTGATGCTACGTGCTGATTGTGCCTAGTGCGGTTGTTGCTTTGTGCAGAGAGTGTTTTGTGTAGGTGGTGGCTCCGGATCATGAACCAAGGTGTTGATTTGGTGGGAATTTTGGTTCGGATCCGATTTGTTTTATTTATTAGGTCTCCCGTGACCTAACTCCCCTTGCGTGCGCGTGAAACACTGAGAGTATGCATCTTGCATGATCCCGATTTCTTTTTCACGGAAGAAGAAACTGCATTTGCCTTCTGTTCGCAATAGAAGAGACGCAAGGGTCGCGCCTCCTATTCCTGAGAGAAGAAGCCGGATATGCTCCCCTTGCATCCTTAAGGAGATGGGCAGTTCTGACCTCGGTATCTCCCATGTGAAACCCCTTTAAGATTCAGTTCAACTTTGAACAGACTTCGGCTAAGTCTCCTTCCAGAATAATACCATCGGCCGTGGCATAATAGTCAGTTGCGAGCTCAAGCCCGGCCCAAGCACTCTTGAGCTCAGTCATATCAACAGATCGAATGTTGGTCTTGTACCCCATAGCCGCAAGGAGAGAACCCGTGTAGTCACGCACGAGGCAGCCCAATCCCACCACGTGGTTCTCAAGCACGGCACCTTCGTAGTTAACTTTAAACCATCTATAGGGAGGGGAGGTGCAAAAAGATTGTAGGTTACCTTCGTCTCCTGTTCCCATGCGATGAATGATGATGACATTAATAATAGAGATATTTAGGTAGTTACACGATGATCAAAAAAGATCACCATACGAGAGCAAATAGAGAGCAGTATGATCAAGATTTCAATGTCGAAGATGATCTGTAAAAGTATACAACCGTATTTATGTAGGGCGCTGCTATTAGCACCGCAGTTTTGACTAGTCGCACCGTACTTTCTCCTAATTTTTCGCACTTTTTCGAAATACATCATGTACATGCATTTTTAGGAAAATTGTCCAACACAAAAGTTGTAGATTTAGACGAGATCTACAACTTTCGTGTTCAAGACTTTTCCTAAAAATGCATGTACAAGACGTACTTTGGAAATGCGTCCAAGTTTCGCGTCTTTTGTAAATACGTCTTGTACATGCATTTTTAGGAAAAATGCTCAACACGAAAGTTGTAGATCTCGTCGAAATCTACAACTTTTGTGTTGGACAATTTTCCTAAAAATGCATATATATTTTCAAAAGTCTCAAAAATTTAAGAAAAAGTGCGGTGGGACTAGTGGTGCTGATAGCAGCGCCCTTTACCATAAACTGTTGACCTTTTCCGGCGCACTAGCTTAGCTAGATCTCTCTCCCTGCCTCCCGCCCCACTCTTCGTCGCTGACGAGCACCTCCACCGCTCGCTGAAACACTGGAAAAATGCCGACGCCGTCACCAACCGGCCTAGGGTTCTCCACCGCTTCCATACCCCTCTTATCGGCCATCGTCGGCGGCGTCCTCGCCCTTTTAGTATTCGCAGATTACTTCCGTCGGAAACGAGCGGAGGTCGCGACGATCGCTCACCCGACGGAGCTCAAGATCGCGGGCAACAAGTCCGTAACAAAACCCACTCCACCCGCCCCGCGAAAGCCCCACGCGAGATCTCAGCATTCTCACGCTGTAGATAAGGTTCGTCTCCCTCCTTTCTCTCATATTTCAGAGCAGCTCAAGATGCGGGTTCTTCTAATGATTCATCTTGTAAGATTAGGATCAAAACAAGCGGCATCACCCTCTCGATGTCAATACTCTTAGAGGCCACGTTGATTCTGTCACGGCCCTTTGTTTCTCATCCGATGGCCGAAACCTAGCCACAAGTGAGCTCATTTGCTAATCTCGATTTGCGAGTTCCCAGCAATTCTCAACTGTTTACACGAGCTGCTTAATTTTTGCAGCCTGTGCTGACGGAGCAGTCAGGATCTTCACTGTCGATGATGTTTCCAGCAAGAGTTTCAAGTAGGTCGCTCTCTCTCTCTCTATTACTTTTCTTTTCTGTATCTTCCATCTTCCACATCACCGTCTCTAAATTCTCAGGCTTCTTAAGATAAATCTGCCAACTAGCGCTCAACCTACTGCCATTGCTTTCTCGGAGGGAGCGTCCTCCCTGATTGTGGCTGCTCAGGTTCTTTCGGGATCATCTCTTTACATGTACGGTGATGTCATTTTGAAACCCTCTGGTGATAGCAAGCAGCATACTAAAGTTCCTGCTCCAGAGATTAAGTGGGAACATCATAAGATACATGAGATGAGATCAGTGCTGACACTTGTTGGGGTCCCTGCAACTTATGGCACTGGTGATGGGAGCATGATCTTTGCTTCATGCTCTGAAGGTATATGATCTTTTTGTAAAATCTCAAATTCCTGTAAAATTGAATGCTGGAAGTAATAATATAGATTTGTAGTTTAATTATCATTGTATCAACATATGTTTTCCTCTAGATTTTTATCTAATGTTAAAGATATACATGGATCAATAACCTTTGGCGACGTTGTAATTTCATGTTTTGTAGTTCTGGTACCGTCTGCTTCTTTTTCCAGGGTAAAATTTTGAAGTATTGTAGCAGTCAAGTGCTTTCTTTTTCAAGCTTTCTTGTACCAAGAATCTTATGCTAGTTTTGTATCCTGCATCCTTTGTGCACCATGAGAATGATAAAACGTATGGTTGCTCACAGATAAAGGCTCTGTTTGGGGCGGCGGTGGCGCTGGAAAAAGTAGTGGTAGGAAACCAGTGGTGACATTAAAACTGTCCAGAAAGTTGTTTTGAAAACGCTATAGGCTGTTTGAAAAATCTCCATTTAAGTGATTTTCAAAAGTGTTTTATGTATTTTCTATTTAGAAGAACAACTTTCAAATAATAACTATTTAGCTTTTTAATAATAAAAAAAGTGTTTTATGCTAATCATTTATGCATAGATAATTAAATATTATATAAATCACAAATAAACAAGTTACAAAAGGTAAGCCGCGAGAAGCAAATATAGCGAATGGATGAAGAATCGCGAATGATAGAAAAAAACATTTGCAGCGGCGAGAAAGAAGAAAGGCAAATCGCGAATGTTTGGGGCATGACTTTCGTAAACTCTCGAATAAAAGAGGAAAAACTGAAAACAGAGAAATCGGTTTTTAGATAACCCTGTTTCCCACCGCCACCATCTCCCCCAAACAGACCTGAAGTAAATTTATACAATTTATGCAATCTTATAAAAAGTTATAAAAACAATTTATGCATTGTATGTGACTCTCCACTTATCCCTCTCCATATTTTTTTATTCAATTTGCAAATTCTAAAAGTCAAACCAGAATAGAAACAATCCAAGAAAGTTAACCAAGAATGAACTTAGTTATAAGATAATATACCTTTTTTAATATGATGCAAAATTAAACCAACTTGATATCACCCTTTAATTCAATTTAGCGAAAGCAATTTTCAAGACTAACCATATAAATAGCTTTTCAGGAGCTCTGATGAAAGGATAAGTAATGTATTGACAAAGTGTTACTTGTAATTAAAATATTATATATATGTAGCCTATGTTGGTCCCAAGCCCGGATGAAAAATATTGAGAGTTGTGCTAGGTAGACGGTCAGCGTAAAATTTAGTCACCCTTATGAATATGGATCATTTGAAAAATTGTGCAAAAGCTAGGTTGTTCCCGCTAAAGAACGCATCATATGGTCCGAATGCGACGTCTTGGCAAGGACCGCTACATCTTCAGGACTTAGGTGTAGTGTTAAATATGCAAGAGTCCTCGTCGTATGATCTGAATGCGGAGTCTTGGCAAGGACGGTTGTACCTCCAAAAGGACTTAGGTGTAGTGTTAAATATGCAAAAGTTCTCATATATTAGACGTCCAAGGAAAGTATATTGTAGGATTTATGACCGAATTAGGTTTGGAAGTTGGAATATAGGTACACTAACGCTAAAAACAATGAAAGTAGTTGATACGATGATTAAGAGAAGGATAAATATCTTATGCCTGCAAGAAACTAGATGGATGAGTGAGAAAACTAAAATTTTAGACAATTCTGGTTTTAAATTATGGTACACAGGAAAAAATAGAACAAGCAATGAAGTAGGTATTATTATGGATACTACTTAGAGGGATGAAGTTGTTGGGGAAAGTAGAAAAGTCGATATAATCTTAGTTCTTAAATTGTTCATAGGAAAGAAAACTATTAATGTGATTAATGCTTATACACTACAAGTAGGTTGAAGTGAAATTATTAAAGTGTAATTTTGAGAAATCTTAGATGATTTAGTAAGAGAAATCCCACAAAGAGAGAAGATTTTCATAGGAGGAGACTTAAATGGACATATATGGAAGGAAAATATAGATTATACATCCGTTCATTGAGTATTTGTGTATGGAGAAAAAAATGAAGAAAAAAGAACCATTTTAGACTTTGTCATAACACGAGCTTGTGACAAATAGGTTTTTCATGAAGAGGGAAGAACATTTAATTACGTTTAAAAGCGGACCAAATAAGTCAGATTATTTTATGACTCGCAAAATGAATAAAATGATTTGTAAGAATTTTAAAGTCATAACAGGAGAAAGTTTGACAACACAACATATGTTAGTGGTGTTGGACGTGCACATTAAATATAATAAATTGAAGACAAGATCAAAAGTGTTGAAACAAATTCGGTGGTGGAACTTGAAGATGGAAAAATAGGTTGCTTTTAAGACAACAGTTATGAAGCAACTAGTTGATGACCCTTATGTTGATCATAGTGTCTCATGAGAAGTTATGTCTTCACATTTAAGAATAAGTGAAAAGAACATACTTGGAGAATTAAAAGGTCGTGCGCCCCCAAATAAAGAATCTTGGAGGTGGAAAGAGGAAGTGCAAGACAAAGTGAGGGCAAAAAGTGTCAGCTATAAAACAATATACGCTTGTAGGAATGATGATAACTTGACAATGTATAAAGTCGTCAAGAAAGAAGCTAAACATGCAGTAAGTAAAGCAAGAAGTCAAGCTTATGAAGAATTTTATAAGCGATTAGATATCAAAGATGGAGATCATGAAATATATAAAATTGCTCGAGTTGGAGAGAGGAAGACAAGAGATTTAAGTCAAGTTAAATGCATAAAAGATGAAATAAATGTAGTTTAACGGATGATGTGACTATCAAAGAGCGATGAAAAAGATACTTTTATCAACTCTATACTGAAGCAAATGACAATGAACTGAACTTGAAAGAGTTATGCAAATCGGAGGAGTATATGAACATAACGTTTTATCGTAAAATTCAAATATCAGAGGTAAATGATGTTCTAAAAAGATAAAAATGGAAATGCGGTTGGGCTAGCGATATACCCATCTAAGTATGGAAATGTCTAGGGAAAGAAGGAAACTTGTGGCTTACATATTTTTTCAATAAGATACTAAAGTTAAAGAGGATGTTGTACCAATGGAGAGAAAGTATCTTGGTACCTTTGTATAAGAACATAAGAGATATACAAAATTATGTTAATTACAGAGAAATTAAATTAATGAGTCATACCGTGAAACTATGAAAACAAGTAATATAAAGAAAAGTAAGACGAGAGACTAGTATCTCAGGGAATCAATTTGGATTCATACCAGGGCGGTCGACCATGGAAGTTATACATCTCTTGAGGAGACTCATTGACAACTATTCAGAAAGAAAATAAGATTTGCATATGTTTATCGATCTTGAGAAGGTTTATGATAGGGTTCCAAGAGAGATCTTATGGAGAGTCTTAGAAAAGAAATGTGTAAATGTATCATACGTTAACATAATCAAAGATATGTATACCAATTTAGTGACGAGGGTGAGGACATCTGGAGGAGGATTAACACAGGAATTCCCTATCACTGTTGGTTTACATCAAGGTTCAACTTTAAGCCCTTATCTCTTTACCCTTATCTTAGTTGAGCTCACCGGACATATCCAACAAGCAATACCTTGGTGTTTATTGTTTGTGGATATCATTTTAGTCGTTGAGACGCGCGAGGGTGTAAACGTGAAGCTTGAATCTTGGCGAGACACTTTAGAAAAGAAGGGTTTTAGGTTGAACAGGGCAAAGACGGAGTATATGATACTTAAATTTAGCAATGCAAGAAGGACGAATGTCTTCGTTATTAAGTTGGGTGATCAAGATATTTCCCGCAATGAGTGCTTTAAATATCTTGGATCGATAGTTCGAAAAGATGGAGGTGTTGATAAAGATGTGAAGGTTGGTTGAAGTGGAGAGACGCGTCAGGGACCTTATGTGATCGTAAAGTACCATTAAACTTAAAGGCAAGTTTTACCATACTGCAATAGACCAGCGATGCTCTATGGTTCTGAGTGTTGGGCAGTGAATTGTGTACATGGACAAAAAATGGAAGTTGCGGAGATGAGAATGCTTAGGTGGATATGTGAACACACGAGACTGGATAAAATTAGGAATGAATGTATCAGGGATAAGACAGGAGTGACACCAATTGCAGAGATGATGCGAGAAGCTCGACTAAGATGGTTTGGAGTTTGGACACGTACAAAGGAGATCATTAGAGGCACCTGTTAGGTGTTGTGAGAGTTTAGTCACTAGACATGTTAAACTGGGAGGGTAGACCAATAATGACTTGGAATGAAACTATAAGGAAAGACATGATGTACTTAGGCATTAGTGAGATTATGACTAAAGATAGGGTACAAATGCATAATGGCGACATAAGATCCATATTGCCAACCCCACTATAGTGGGATAAAGGCTTGAGTGTTGTTCTTGTATGTATATATTATATTATAATTATCATTAACCTTATCCCAATTACTTGAGGTCCTCTTTAGGAATCATTATTTTTAGTAGTTCTCAATGAGTGTTTTTTTCCACATATCCTTTTGTATTGATTGTTGTTCCCCACTGTAGTGGGATAAAGGCTTGAGTGTTGTTGTTGTTGTATCTTTTTGTATTGATTCAGTTGTTCCGTGCTACTTTAGGTCTACCCCTTTTCCTCTTAATCCCTTAGTTATTCTATATTGGGTGAATTTTTTACAATTCATTGCACATCTCCAAATCACCAATATTTATTTCAATTACTTTAACTTATGTACATGCTGACATATATATAGCCTGGTCTGACTGCCACCTTCCATGTCATTACAATGTGTCACATCAATGCTAGGAGGCGCCAAGTGTCAGTAACATTTCTCTTTGTACAGATACCGAACATCATTTTCTATTTGCGTATATGTAACATCATTCGCTCATTGCGGATACATAAGATCATGTGCTTTGTGTGGATACATAATGTAGGATTAAGTGTTTACTCAATTGGTACATAAGCTCAAACTTATGGAAAGGGTGGAACTATTTTTACTTAAACAAATGATAGCACAAAGCCCCGTACTAGGCGTTGGGTGGACATGAAGTGCTGCGCCATAAGCATCGTGGGCTGGGTGGTTAATCCCACTCAAGTCAAAGGGCGACGATGAACCAACAAACCCCCTCCGTCCCCACACCGCCACACAGTTATTTGGAACCCACACAAGTTAAGGGAACTCACATAGGTTAACAATTAATTTCAGGAATTATTCCATTAAATCCTCCCTTAGGCATTGCCGCCTGTGCTTGAACCCACGACGTCGCTCTCATACCACTTGTAGGATCAATCATTTACCCTAACTGGACCATAATTTTGAACTGATGGAAATGACACAACCATTTCCCTTTAAACAAATGGCATCGGCTTCTTCCATATGGCCCCTTACAGCCCCGGCCTGCCACTTTGCTTCCCGACGAGCCTCCTCCTCCATCCATCCCACCACCGGGTCTTCGACCATTAGAACCGCCACTACTTCATCATTTTCCAACACCCCCTTCGTTCTTCCGCTGCCGATCGCGGCACGCACCCCCATAATTCACCTCATCCTTTGATTCCCACCAATTGTCCTCCCATCCGCTCGCCTTCCGACATATCCGTGACCGAGGCTCCACCCGACGCTTTGCCAGCCTTTCACACGTCGCCACATGTTTTTTCTGCTCCCAGCCGTTTCTTGGAGACCCCCGCCCGCCTGTCAGCTCTCTTATCTCCCGACTCATCGCTTCCAACATCTCTCGAGTCCACTGTTATCCTACCCTCATATATGGTCACTCTCCCACTCCAACCAGACTTCTCATCGGGTTTCCTTCTCACTCATCACTACCTACTCCTTATCGACCTATTCTCCGGCCACACAGTCATCGTTCATGATCTGTATGGGTCTTCTCCGCCCGTCTTCATAGCATCTGGCCTCCGATCGAGGCCTTGGCCCACCTGGCGTGCACCTCGCTCGACCTTGAGGATGAGATATTTTGATGGCACGACATTGCTTCTCCTCTCGGGTAGTCCCATGTTAGCTCTGCAGCAACCAGCCCATCGCTACGCCTCCCAGCTTCTGATGTTTCACCTGATCTGCCCACCAGAGGAGTCGCCCGAGTCTCGCCGACGCGCCAATGAGACCTTGCCCGGCCCGACCTTGAGGATAAGGTCGCTTTTCAGGATGGATGTATTGATACGCACACGATGTGTATTCAGTCATGTAGTCTTGTCCTTTAGTGGGGCATCCGTCTATATAAGGAGCCCCTTAGGGAGTTATGATGTATCTTTTGAGTCTTAGTCTTTGGGTCTCTCATTGGAGAGGAGAGTGCTTTGGAGGACCTAACCTCCAGGTGCTTGGCGAGAGCACGTCTCTCGATTATATCTTTTATTTTATGCAATGCAATTTCAGTTCTTAATAGCGTGAGTCTATCATCTTTTTTCGATGGAGATTCGGAAGGCTTGAATGAAATGTCCAGGTACTGTATGGTAGTCTCTGGTGGCTGGAGAGGGGAGGCAATGACTGTAGTGGGACTGGTTGGGTGCTGAATGGTGGATGGAGGAGTTAATTGGCTGTTGTGAGGTTGGGACTGCACCAGGAATAAATTCCAGGGGGACTGGAAATTGGACTTCAGAGCAGTTTTGGGTTGAGCCAGTGGATAGGTGCAGGCTGACTGTTTCTGGAATTCCTGGGTACGGGGAGTGGTCTGTTTGGCATTTAGATTGCAAGGGATTTGGCATTTAGATGGGAAGAGACATGAGTTTTCGGAGAGGAAATGGAACAGTTAGTGGAATGCGTAGTTTTGGAGGGAACAATTATGGAAGGAGCGTGTGGTTTAAGGCTGAGAGGAGGTGTAGCCGGCTGTTGGAATGGATAGAGTAGAGGGGCTGCAGTTGGGAACAAGTGCAAGAGAGGAGAGTTAGAGGTGGCGTGACCTAAAATTTAGGGGAGTGGGCTTAGTGGTATGGATTTAAGTGGTCTGCATGTGAGTTGGGGGGTAATGATCCACGCCTAGGGGCAATGGGGAGGGGAATTTAGTGGATGGAAACACTGCAGGTTTTTGTGGTGGTTTTCTTTGTGTAGTGGGGTAAGGTGATTATGAGTGGGGTATGGATAATTACTAGGTAGTTATGGTGGTTTTGAGTAGTGGAGGGTTGTTACTAGGAGGTTATGAGAAGTGGAAGTGGCGATGGATGGGAGGGGAACTGCCGGCTAAGTTGGTGGCCAGAGGTGGTGGCGGTGGAGGAGGGGGTTGCTAACCAAGGTGAGGGGGGGGGGGGGATTTTCCTAGGCTTCGCGCCTACACTTCGACTCCAGTGCCGGTGATCAAAAGGAGAAACTATCTTCTTCAACTTTTCACTTCTTATAAATCAGACTTGTATCTTTATTTATAGACTAAGGGGCCGTCATGGACGGTCATGATTCTCTGATCATGATGGCCTTCAAACACATCAAAATAAATTCAAAAAAATGTAAATAAAATAAACTCTTTAATCACTAATCCACACAAAATGAACGCTAGTGATCGTCATGTAGATCCTTTTGTGACATAATCCCCATCAAGTAAGATAGGAATACAACCATGTGATGAAAAAAACTGAGTAATTGGTTGTCATTCGATGTCCCTCGTGTTTTGTTTAATTAAATCTTTTTTTACAGGGGACATTGAGGGATGTCCAAATACTCTTGCTGCCGCACGGCCTAACATTGTGCCCGTGGGACCCCATGCATCTTCACTAGTATACAATTATAAAAGACATAGCGACCATGAACATGGTTCCCTCTCGCGTAGTGTGCGAAAGCGATAGTACCCGATGATGCTCGGTATCTCAAAAAAACAATAACTCCTTACATATTTCTTCATTGTCAACAGTAAAATCCCAACCATAAATAAAATTAAATTTTGTATAATTTGTTGGTATATGCCAATGGAAGAGGGAGTGAGATAGATGTTGGAAGAGAGAGATTTGTTATATCAGTGTAAATTTTGATTTTTCAATTTCACCCTCGAAGAAGGCCAACAAACACTATAAAACTATAAAAGTGGGCCCCATGTGTTATTGCTTTAATTTTAAACTGCTTAAGTTTTAAATACTATGCATACTCTAATTGAAACCATATCTAGAAAAGGGAGAGGGATTAATACTTAAATTATACGAGCAGCCGTACATGGGGTTCCCCTGTTCTCTGGCATCAACATTACCCACATGCTTTGTCCCTTGTTCACAGTGCGTGGCGGTGACTGTGCCTCCTCCCATTGCTCTATGTCCCTTCACAGTTCACATGAAAGAAGTGTAAAAAGTAAGGGACATACGGAAGCCATTGTATATTGTGCAAGGGGAGGATGAAGAGGTGAGCATATTGTCGTTGTCTCCTGCCGAACAGTTCATTATTATAAAAGGAATTTGCATGCTAAGATAAGTTTTAAGGTCTCTCTGAAAAAGTATGCTTGAACTCCATCTCTCATGTCCCCGCCTTATATGATAAGGGAGTACTCATATTATTATTGATTACCCAACAATAAAAATGTATAATATTTCTTGAAACAATTATTTAAAATTTAATCTCTAAATTTAACAATAAATATAATGCCTATTTCACACTTCTGTACTAATCTGGAAATATAGCAATAAATATAGAGTTTAATTCACATTCCAGTGGTAATTGAGAACTTTATTCAGTCATGCGCCTTTATTTAACTGTTTATCCATGTGCCTTTATTTAATTATTTATCATAGATAATATAGATTAGGGTGCTAAAAAGTAAATTTGCGAATATGAATTAAGCAACCCAGCAGAGCAAGTTAAAAATAGAAAGATCACAACCATTCATTACTCGTCAATCACTTGGGACAATTTCGATCTATTTGATGGTGCAATGCATTACACAATCTTTTCATTTAGAAATTGTATTGATTATATATTTATTATAGACATTTAAATGCGAACTACCTTTACAGGTACTGATATTAAGCTATGGCATGGACAAAGTGGAAAAGACTTAGCATCTGTTGACACAAATCAGTTGAAGAATAACATGGCTACTATCTCTCCCAATGGACGTTTTTTAGCTGCTGGAGCATTTACTGCAGATGTGAAGGTATGTACAAGATATACTTAACACAGTAATGCATCAATGAACCCGAAGTTATCAAGAACTTTGACATTTAGGGAATTCCATTGGAACTTCATGCTAGTTCTATTTTCTTTATGTTAAACCATTCAATTAGTCAAGCCCCTATCTTTACTGATTATAATTAATTTTAGGATCATTAACAAAATCTATCTGAGCAAACATGAATTTTGATGAGAAGCACGCAGCTCAACATGATTCAAAAAGATGAACCAAATCATCTGGCTTAGAAAAATAAAATCACAGGTCAACAAACTCAAACTGGTACCTAATTACAGTCAAAAGATCAATGTTGGTGCAAGAATTCTATCAACCAAAATTGCTAGTACTTCACAATCGAAAGGCCTTAACCTGTCTAACGAACTGATACAGTTTCGACTCACCCGATTGAACTAGCTAGGATACAAGGATCAGTCACATCATTCAGAGCACGATCATCAGTACCAACTCATTGCCGATTTTCATTATGTTTAGTTATAGGATCGTCATCTGGACGATTGGAGCCTGCATATCTGCACAGTTTTCATATGCTGTCTTTTTTTCCCTAGTATTTAAAATTTTGAGGTAAATGTCACTATGAGTAATCTAGGCCCTTCACGGCATTTAACATAATGGTTATCTATATGTATCATGCATTAATTGGGTTTGAGATCAAAGGTTTTTGAAATACAAAGGAAGCTGTTGGTCCTTCCTCTTGATGCTGAAGCCGAGAGTCTTGTGCGATGTAGCTGTTGAATCCAGGATCTCTATCAATGCCACCTCCAACAACTAGAGTCCATTCTGATGCCTCCACAGCCACCAGCACTTACATTTCCCACCAGCTTTGACTTAATTAATCCCAACACATCTAATGTTCAAAATCAACACATCACCCTAGATAAAAACTCTTGATGCTAAAATCTACAAGGTGATAATCTAGGTTTAATGATAGAGATATTTTCCACCAATTGTCCACCGTCAACCTGAGCTAGACCGATCCAAGTAGGATGGTCGATTCAACATAGGCACAACATCAGTTGATCATAGTTTGAACATGGGAGAGCACTATATGTTGTTGATGAGAAGTATTTAAGACAGGCCGTAGTGCCACTGAAGAAAACTTTGATTGTTTTTTTGCATAGCTACATCTGGTGGTCTAGCACATCGACATGAATGATGCTTGCCTGCATCTACAAATAGGTATCATTATGTTCTCATCAAAGCTGACTATCTACAGCAGTTGCAATTGTGATTGTTCACCAATTTAAGACTAAACGGAGCCCAATACCTGTACCATAGTCCATGAAACTTGTTGGATGATTGTCTCCAACAAGACCTACGATGCAACCATCTCCTTTGACACTTGCTCCATTTCTTCTCTTACAATGCTCATGTCAGTCGTTTCGCGTAAGATCAGCGTCATTAACAATTCTAACAAAACTTTTGTCACAACCATCTCTCGCAGGTCCCCATAACAATGGTTTCCAACGAAACATGTGATGTAACCATCTAATTATGCACTTTATCTACCAAGCATGCATCACAATGAAACATGCGATGTGATCATTTCCAACAACATTCATGTCACACTTGTACGACTCAAAGTTTTACTAAATTACTTTCTCCAATAAAAGATGAATCACATTGGTCTCCCATGAGACCTGCTCCACATCCATCTACACTAAGACCTTCACAGTCATCTCTTATGAAACTTATGTCATAATCATCTCCAATAAGACATGCATCATAATTGGTCACAACCATTTACAACATGGCCTTCTTCGGTCTTCCGTGAAACCTGCACTACAGTCATCCCCGACAACAATCATGTCACACTAGTCTACTGCAAGATTTGCACCATAACTGTCTGTAATAAGGTTTGCATGGTAGTTGTCTCCCTCATGGCATATGTTGTAGCCATCCCCAACAAGACCTTACCAACATTCTTCCCCTGCAAGAAATTCCATTGGACCGCTCCTACAAGACCTACATCAATGCCGTCTCCATCCACATTATTGGTCTCCAAATATGTCTATTCAATGCCCGTCCCATGTACATATCTAATTAGGCATGTGACGCAGAGTAAGGTCCTATTGAGGCGAAGGGTTCGTTTCTAAATGCAGACTCAAATCCGACGATTTAACTTGCAATAACATTTTTTATAAATCAAAGATAGACTGCAGTAGTTAAAGCTTACGAGTAAAGTTGTATGAATGTAAGAGAGTTCTAATTCAAATAACTAAATAAATGAGAATGTATAATGTTTCAAAACTCGGAAACAAGGATTACAATTATATATTCCTCGAGTAGAGAATTAAAATAAGATTTAACATAAAATAAATGACTTTCAATTAGAAATGTTACACCTCTATGTAGTAGTGGGCTTGGTTGGTTTCCGACAAACTTCGGGAAGCTGGATAGATGGCAAAGGACTGAATTAGGGCCCCTAGGGAAGGCCGGTTTGCTGGAATTTGACTGCTGCAGGGCTGGACGATTGTGGACAGTAATGGATTGGGCTCTAGGGTCTGTTTTTGGAGGTCGGATGGGTGCACAACAACTGAATGGATGATGTCTTTCCTTCCAGAGACTGATCCCAGGGCTTCCTGAATTTCTGGAGGGCAGAGATTGCGGAGCAGTAGTTTTCAAGTTGCTGGAGTGAATTTCCAGCAGCAGATCTTACTTTGGAAGGGACTCTGGACAGCAGGGAATTGCAGAACACTGCCCTGGATAGCTGTGGTTAAACCCAGGGGCAGGCAGGAGGGTTCCCAGGCGGAGGGGGTGGGGTGAGAAAACGAGTAGCTGGAAGGGGTTGGGAGGATGTGGAGGGTTTACCAGCTAGTGGATTTAAGTGAGAATCGGTTGGAGTGGTTCCACTTGAGGGGAGTAGGCGGCTGCTGAAATGGGAGTAGGGGGGGGGGTGGAGTTGAGGGAAATGGATCCACGTGAGAAGGTTAAAGATTTAATGGGGAAGTGAGGGTAATGGGAGAAGGGGAGGAAATTTAGAGAAGTGACCTAAATTCTAGGAAGGTGGATATGATGGGGTAGTGAGGTTAGTAGGGAGGTGGTTTGGGAGTTATGATGGTGGTGGGAAGGCGGTGGCTGGCCGGAGATGGTCGGAGGGAATCGCCGAAGGTGGTGGTGGCCAGAGGTGGTTTCCAGTGATCGATGAAAAATAGAAAATGAAGGGGTTTTAAAGGGTGTTGATGGAGGATTAATGGAGGTGGCCGGAGGAGGTTTTCCGGCAAGTGTCGAAAAACTGAAAGTGAAGGGAAAATGGAAGGGTTTTGCGGCTGGTTCGGGAGGGGTATGTGGAGGGGCCGACTGTAGGATTGTGGGGGTAAATGGGGTAACCGACTATTGGAGGTGGGTGGGTAAAGGTGAAGGGGGCTGGCCGGTGGTGGTGGGCAAGGGAGAGGGGCCGGCTGGTGGGAGGTGGGAGGAGGGGAGAATAGGCCCTTCTGTTGAAGGGGGTGTGGACGAGAGAGAGGAGAGGGTGGTCGACAGAGGCTTGGGGAAGGGATCTCGGCTAATGTAAGGTGGGGAAAATGGGATGGCCTGTTGGTATGAGGGATGGGGAGCAATGTTCAAGCTTCACACTTGGAGTTCCAGCATCAGCACCAGGCGATCTAAACAAGGCTTCTTTGATCTAACTTTCAATATCCATCCATGGAACCCTCTACTCTTATTTATAGACTAGAGAGGGACAATGAATGATCATGATTTTCCATTCGTTGTAACCCTTCAAACACATAAAAATAAAATGAAAACGAAAAAACATGTTTAGATCGGCGATCCGCTCGTGATGAGTGGCCCGATCATCATTGGGCCCGTGGTCGGTACGAGTAGACCCTAATGGGCCGTGTGGCATGATACCCGCCAACATGCTTTTATGGTTTATGATGAATCGAAGTCAAGCGAGATTTGGCTCAAATAAAACCCCAAAGTTTTTATTCTAGCTCACCTCAAAATTGAAATAACTTTGAGACTACTAGACTTAAGATGATTTGATTTTGAGTCGACTCAAAGTTGATTTTTGTCTAATTATATACATAAAAATTATAATTATAACATTACATATTATTTGTATTATGTTGTGAGAATTGTATATTTTGTTTAAGTACTCATTTCGAGTCAGTTTGATCTAATTTTTTAGTCGGGGAAAAATTGATTTGAATATCAAGATTTGGTTGGAGTTCAAGTTCAACTCAAAGTTGTGTAGAGTCAATTTGAAGTTGAGACAAATTTTAAGTGAGTTGAGCATCTAGCTTATGTAATAGACCTACTAACATTGCAACCATCTCCATGAGACTCACCCTTTTGTTCTCCAATAGAACCTTCTTCATAGTTGTCTCCCACGATTTTTTACATCACCATCTTCGGCAACACCTGCTCTGCAGTTGTTTCCTGCAAGACTTGCTGCTGTTTTCTCCAACAGCCATGCCATAGTTGTCTCTCGCGTTATCTACAACTCATATGCGTTCACGTTCTCTGAACACAATCTTGAACTACAACTACATGCAATAACTTGAGACACCTCAATTTTGTTTCCTATTGCATCCACAGATTCTCCAATTATATGAAGAATGAAGGCATCTTGTTACGTTTTTCATGTCAGAGAAGTTACTCAATTAGGCTAGGCCTAGTGCTTTTCTCCCTTCTCCGGGTCTTCAGCATAAAAAAATCTTATTCCCCTACCTACTCATTCGACTGATTGTATGCTGAAATATAAAAAAAAAATTTAAGAGAATCAAGATCAATTCTCTCTCTTGCAGGATCCATTTGATCTTGATTCTCTTATCCCCCCTACCTACTTATTCGACTGATTGCACACGCTACAAGAAGTATACGTTAAGCTATTTTCGGAGAGCATGCTGAAACAGTATCTTCCGAGGCTTTTTTTGGGCATTAAATGCCTATCCCAGCCATGTTCAAGCTTTCTGATGTAGCTACTCTTTTATTTTTAACTTCCTAAAGTATACTATATACATTTGTAGAAATAAATTTTTTCCTGTAGATGTAAGTGTTGATTGCCCAGCGTTCCACATTGATATTACTTTATGCAAAGTTATACTCTATTTTTCTCGACTATAAAAGACATTTCTGTGGTGTTTTTTTAAGGTTTGGGAAATCCTTTATGCAAAAGATGGATCTGTGAAGGAGGTTTCAAAGGTTATGCAATTGAAAGGACACAAGGTGCGATTCTTTAAATAGAAATTTTTTGGATAAAGTAATTGTTTTTAATTTGTATGATTATCCTGAATCTGAATTCAGCTGTCATAAAGCAATTGTATTACTTAATTATTTTTTTGTGGTCCTTGGAATAATTTTTGTTCTAGTAATTTTTTCTATGATTATTTCTTTTTCAGTTTTTTCTAGAAGCATATACAGCATGCATACATTTTGCTTAGGATATCTCAGTTTTTAATGTGTTTTGTGCACATTAAGAAAAAAAACTCTATAGGAAGGGTTCCTCTCTCTTAATTGTTGGTCGGCCAATTTAGAATGTGGAGGTCGAAGTATTGTTCGGCCTTGGCGACCCATCCCATGGGATCGGTTCCGGAAAAGTGCGGGATGTCAAGAGCGAGGGGGGTGCGGCCCGAGAGTGACAGTGGAATATCTGGATGTGGGGGCGCCGAGCAGCGAGCCCCCGTCGACAGGAGAGGTGCACCCGCCGCTGGTGGCGGGCGAGGCGGGGTGGGCGTCCAGGCATGCGAGGATCGCCTGTAGCGTGGCCTGGATGGAGGCGAATTGGGAATCGTGGTCGTCGAGGCCACGCTGGACGACATCGTCGGAAGTATCAGTGCCGGAAGCGTCGGGATGAAGGCTAGTCGTCGGGGCCATGGCGGTCAATTCAGGAAGGCAGCGTGTGGCGAGGTCGATCCCGAGCGGTAGCAGGCGGAGCGATGCGGCAGCCCGCGCGGTCGGCGAGAGCGAGCTGACGGGCAGGTCGGCGAGAGCGAGCGGCGCGACAGAGCCCGCACGTCGGCGAGAGCGAGCCGGGGCAGATGCCGACGTTGATGCAGGCGAATGCCGGCGGCTACAATAGCTGGCGGACGGGCAGGTCGGACCAAATAATACCGATGAGAAGAATCCGGCTAGGGAGGGCCGGCGGTAGGGAGAGGGAGAAGAGAGGGAGGCTAGGGTTGAGAGGAAAATAAGGGAGCAGCCCTTTTCTTAGCACATCCAAGACAAAAAAAATAAGGTTCGCCAAACCCTCTTATAACTGCGAGGTGCCAATAGCCAAACTAAAACAAAATAAAATACCAACATAATAAACTAGTTAATATTAATTCGCCTCGTTGTTTGGTTCCGCGCCCTCCGCCATCGCTCCCCGCGGTTCCCGCCGCTTGTAAACCCGCCATGGACGCTCTTCGTCCTGAATGTCCGTAACAATCTTCCAGATCTGTAGTATAACAATTTTAGAATGGCTTCCAAGGGTGAAGATTTCCCTCAACTCCCATTAATGGCTTCACAAATCTGTAGTATAACAATTTCCCTCAACTCCCATTAATCGTAGTCTTGAATACAACTTTCTCACGTGTTGCCTTCTATTTCCTTTCATGCCTTCCCTGAGTTTGCACGCAGCATGAGCTGAACCCCTGCGGATGCCCTGATGGTTTCATTGGCCTTGCTCGTATCATTTTAGTTAAGTCTTTTAAAGTTTCTTTGACGGTCTTTTGTAATGTTATTAGTAAGCATTTATTTTGTTTGGAATGGTGTCACTGCCTTGTGGTTCCGAGTCACAGTTCAATAAATATGTTAGTTACCTCTATTCTTATAACTGGTTCACAGTTTGGTTTATTATTATTTTTTCTGTTTCTGTTTTATATTTGTCTTTATTCAATTGCTTGCTTGGGAGCTGCAACCAGTTGTAATATAATGTACTCGTACGAAGTTGGGTCTCCTGCATCTTGAATAACGACTGCCAGAAAGAGTTCAGGAATATAGGGTCATGATCACTCACAATGGAGCGAGGGCATGCAAACAGACCACTCCATCAATGAAAGTTGCGGCAACCACTGGTGCAGTAAACATGTGTCTAAGGGAAAGGCACCCACGTGGTTTAAAATTAAAATCCATGGAGATATCCTCCCGGATCCTAGCCTGAATAGGAAGTGGCTGAAGGTGGCCCCTAGGAAAAGTGGCCTCGTACATGGCACGTGACACGACAGACAGTCTGCCACAAATATTTTGACATGTTAGAACATGCCGGGCCAATACAGAGACGTCGCGAGACGACGGCATGTCCGAAAGGCACCCGCGTGGCCTACCTCTGGGGTTGAGTGAAGCTCTGCGAGTATGCGTGGGATGAGCTGAGATGAAGCTGAGAGCACCAAACGACTGCGATGGTGGTGGCGATCCCTTGCGAGACTATATTGCGGTCGGGCAGTGACATTCGCCCATAATGCGGGAACAATCGGTCAAAGGAGTGGGTCGGCGGCAACCTCGCACTGGAGAAGAGATGCATCCTCCTAGACTGGTCGCAAAATAGTTGCTAAGCTAGCAATCTACGGTTGTCGAGAAAGAGAATCGACGACGCGATTGGAGGAGCCGACGCGGAATTCAATTGAGAAAGCATTGCCCAATAGATTTGCAATCTTGATGTATTGTGTCGGACTGACAATCTTCTGATTCAGGAGGTACCGAAGGCTATGATGATTCATCTAAACCGTGAAGCGTCGGCCAAGAAGGTAGGTGACGTAGAACGGGTGTAAAGGGTGTGTATGTGCCCTAATGGAAACCTAACGGGTGAATGCAAGTGTAGGATGTAGGGAATTCTAAAACGTTGCAATGCACATGCGATTATCAGACAAGTAATTGTAACAAATTATGAAATTAATCTAGGCAACGCAAACATGTACGATAGAGATTGTGTTAGAAACAAAGAGCACGTTCTCATGAGAGAATTAAAGTAAGATTGCTTAGATCAAATACTCGACGACCAAATTTTTCAAGTAATTTTAGAAGATTGGACAAATTTTTACCAATTAATATCCCAAATCGTGTACAATTCAACAAGTGTTCAACACAGTGAAATAAACTCTCCAATTAGAACTTACACAAGCATTCAAGACCAAATTGGGAAATTTGCTGCAATTTCAGGCATCTAACCGCAGTTCCGAGGCCGATTTGTTGCCGGTTTCAGAGTTTATGTATCAGTTTGGGGATCTTGCAGGTTGGGGAATGCGGTAGGATGAATGCCAGTTAGAAACACCAAGAGGCTGTTGAATGTAACCCTAGAGGACTGGAATGTTGTGGAGGAGGCCCATAAGTGCAGTTCCTGCAACCCAGTAAAGCAGGGAGAGGGTGGAATTGGCTAGCGAAGTCGTCCAGGGTCGACAACATCAACTACCAACAACTATCGTTCAGAGCAGGGCTTCAGGCTCCTGATTAGTAGGCTAAGAGGGATGTTCCGGTGCCTGAAAGATGTATTCCGACACTTGATAAAATTCCCAATTCCTGGAATTTAGTGGGGGACTTGCACAAGGCTGAATACGTGAATGGAGGATTATGTTGGACTCTTCTGGGAAGGAAAAAACTGTCAGATAACTGTTTGGAAGGCAGTGATAACTACCTTGGATTTGTTGGCCGGCAGGAAAAAATGAGAGGAAAACACGTGGAAATGAAGTCATCTAGGCTAGGGAGGTTTGACGGAATCCAATTGGGGCTGGAATCTCAGAGTAACTACTTGTAACCGTCAAATTAGTGGGTGGTTACAGCAGTTGGAAGCGTTTTGGTGGTTTCTGGTGGTGGTTACTTGTAGTTATAGGTAGTTATTAATGTGGGGGCGGAGGAGGGGTGTGAAGATGGTTGGCCGGCCCTTGTAGGAGTGGTTTCCTGCGACTTGGAGAGGAGGGAAGGGAATGGCCGGCGATTGCAAGGGGAGGGGCGGGCCTATGCTTCCACACCGAGGATCCACGGCTTCGGCACCTAGGATCCACAACTTTGTCACCTGGGATCTACGACTTCGACATCGCAGGAGGTCACAAAATATGAAACCTCTCTCCAAATTTCTGCAATAAATTTGAATTGAACTCCAAATTGAAAGGCTAAAAGGAAAGTTACGAACAACTATGATTGTTCGGCATGAAATACACATAAAAGGGACGTAAATAGTGTACGAAAAAAATACGAAAATATATAGGAGATGTCTCGTCGACACTCTAAACGCGACTACGACCTCGTTTCGTTCATACGGCAATCCTAACTCCTCTTTTTTGAATGTAAACCCGAACGGGCTCCGATATGAGTTGGCTTGCTCGAAAACTATGATCCACATCAGTAGGGACGCCAATGTTGCACATCAAGTACTAACGCCATAAGCTCAAACTCATAAGCAGAGTGGGGGTGGACAGTGGACGCGAACATACAGTTGAAGTAGGCAATGAGTTGTCCTGTTTGCATCAACACAATGTCGACTCCAGTGCCTGATGCGTCACACTCAAAAACGAACGGCTGAGAGAAATTCCGTAGAATCAAGACTGAGGCGGTGCTAAGGGCTTGCTGGAGGGCCTAGAAGATTGTGGCCGCCTCTGGTGTCCACTGAAATGCGTTGGTATCTGATTTCTTCAACATGCTAGAGAGGGTCCTGGATATTTTGTCATAATCCCTAATGAATCGACGGTACCCAGTGAGATCTAGAAATCCTCTAACGTCGTGGAGAGAGCGGGGTGTGTCCCACTGAAGGACGCCCAGGTCCTTGTCCTGGTCTATAACAACTTCCTGCGTGGAAATCGTGTGCCCAAGTGGCTGATCTCGGTATGACCGAAAGTGCATTTATTGGGGTTCACCAAAAAAATCATGCCTCTGAAGGGTGGTTAGTGTCGTCCGCACATGTTGGAGGTGATACTGCGAGGAAGAGTTGTAATCTAATATGTCATCAAAGAAAACCAAGATATACCTGCGCAGGGTTGACCAAAATCATTCATGGTTGACAGTATTTTCTGTTAGCTGTTATTCTTCTTGTTCTTCCTGTCTCCTTTTCTTTCTTTCTTTTTCTCAGTATTTTCTTGTACAGCAAAACTGTAAAATATTCTGTATATGTTCTATCATGTAAACTGAAGGCAATGATCTGCTGTATATTAAACTGATATATCTTCTTCCTTATTTTCTTTTGAAATCTCTGACAGCATTAAATGCAAAATCCCTTATATTAATGAATAAAATGCGCTGAAGAGATATTCTGAAACTGCAATTCTGCTGCGCCGTAAAACTCTTTCCTTTTACATCGGATGTCCTTTTCTGCTGGATGTCAACAGCTATAATCTTGGAATAATAAAGGAAATATATTTTCCTTGATCTGATAGAATATAGCCGTTGCTGTTAGTCGATCTGAGTTCAGAGAATGAAATGAATATAATCCTTCTGAAATTTCTGAACTTGAATAAGAGTTCTTCGATCTGAATAAAATTCGTCGATCTCAGATTCGTCGACCTCAAGATTTTCGTCGAACACAACATTTACTTCGTCGACCTCAAATGAATATTGCTGGAAGAATTAATTTTGTTGATCTGTGAGAACTTTCGTCGATCTGAAGGTATTCGTCGAACGCAGACTTGAGCTCGTCGAACGGAAGTATTCGTCGACCGCTGAGCCTGGATAAAATCGTCGACCGCTGAGCTTGAGCAAAAGCGTCGAGCGCTGAGCTTAGACAAATTCTTCGACCGCTGAGACGGGTTCGTCGACCGCTGAGATTTGAGCTGTTGGTCAAGCGCAGAATGAACATCTTTCGTCGACCGCAGAACGCCGTTCGTCGAACGCAGAGAACATGTCGTTCGTCGAACGCAGAGAGCTTGCCGTTCGTCGAACGCAGAGAGCAGTTCGTCGAACGCAGTATGGAGTTCATCGAACGCAGAATCTGAATGAAATCTCTAGTTCTAACAGCCTAAACTCTTGACCCATAAACTATACATTGGGGTCAACTTTGTCCTTAGTCAACAGATAGTGATCCTAGCCCAAATCAGAAATAGGGTTGTTCCAACAGCCTCTGTTTTCATTGTAAACAACCCTACTCTCTAACTCACGACTGCCCTTTGAAGGAGCTACGCATCACTATTGGCGAGGAAGACCTCGAGATCACCCTTGGGAATTTTGAAGCCCTTGAGGGCGATGAATCCCCCGCCGTCACGGGATCCCACACCCAGCTACATCGTCTCGAACTTCTGTGCTTGACGACTAGCGACCCCTTTGGCTCCCTCACTATGACATTCTCTGGGTTTATGTATAACACTCCCCTGACTATGTTGGCTTGCTTGGGCGACGACCGCCGCACTACCAGTGGGGGCCACCTTTCGGAACTTCACATGATTGTGGGCCCCTGCCCTCTCGTGCAGATTTCCATTCCTTCGAGCTCGGTGATTTTGATGTCATTCTCGACGTCGCGTGGCTTCGTGCCCTGGGCGATGTGTATGTCAACTAGGCTCGCATGACGATGCGTTTTCCTCAAGTGGGAGTCCCTTTCCTTCTTGTCGTGGCGGTTTCCTTTCCCTACCCAGCGGCGACCCTCCATCTCTGTAGCCAGTGACTGTGAACTTCGCCACCCACCCGCGGGACGACGTCGCGCCGAACTACCTGGCCACCCCCTCCACCTTTCCAGTTGTTGTGCGTTCAGGAAGTTACTTCGGCCTTGAGGACAAGGCGAATTTTCGAGAGGGCAGTCATTGTTACGAAGACGGGAGAGGGTCATTGTTATGATCTAGGGAGGAGAAGACGAACAAGAGAGGAATACTAGAGAGAGAGAGAGAAATTAGGGCTTAGGAAGAAGGAGAGGATACCTGATAACAATACTTTCTGCCTACTCCAAGAGAAGTCCAGGGTTATATATTACCCGGGACCAAGGGGGCCGTCCGGCCCCCCCAAGGGCTGAACCAGTGTGGTTCAGCCCCAATTCTTCTTAATTAATATTGGAGGGCTGAACCGGATGGTTCAGCCCGGGCTTCCTCCGCCGTCTACTTTGGCCTTCACGCATATTGATATCCTCTGAACCGGATAGCATTTGGGGGCGTAACATTCCCCTCCCCATCAAGAACCAGCTTGTCCTCAAGATGGAAGTCTGGAAAGAGCTCGCGGAACTCAAGGAAGTCAACCCAGGTGTTGTGAGCGGCTGACAGATTCTTCCACTTGTCCACTTGACAAGAACTTCCGGACGATACTCGGTGCCTCGTTTTTTCCATTTGGACAGTAAGATTTCCTCGGGAATAGGACGTAGTTCCCCGACAGTCGTGGCTTCGGGCAGGAGAGGACTAACTTGGATCGTATCGCCCAGTTTCTTCTTAAGCAGTGAGACATGAAAGGTCGGGTGGATGCGTGAGCCCTCCAGTAGAGCAAGGGTGTCGGCGACGGGACCTATCCGATGAGTGATGCGGAACGGTCCGTAGTAACGCGGAGCCAACTTCTGATTCGCGCGGCGGGAGACTGATAGCTGACGGTAAGGTTGTAGGCGAAGAAAGACCTCGTCACCCACCGAGAACTTCCGCTCTGTCTGATGCTTGTTGGCCTGAACTTTCATCCTGTCTTGCGCCGCACAGAGGTTGTCCCGTAGTAATGCCAGAGTCCGATCCCGGTCCCGTAATGTGCGATCAACCGTTGGGAGGGTTGTGCTACCAGCCTCATAGGTGCCAATAGAAGGAGGGGGCCGCCCGTATACGGCTTCAAATGGGGTGAGTTTGCTAGCAGTGTGATAGGACGTATTGTAGCAGTATTCGGCCCAGTGTAACCAACGAGTCCATGAGCGCGGTTCGTCCATAACAAAGCAACGCAGATAAGTCTCCACGCTCCGATTGAGCACCTCCGTCTGGCCATCTGTCAGGGGGTGGTTCGTCATGCTCATGCGCAGACGGGTGCCCTGTAAGCGGAAGAGTTCCCTCCAGAAACTGCTGATGAAAACCGGTTCGCGATCCGAGATGATCGACCGAGGGACGCCATGCAAGCGAACAACTTCCTTAGCAAAAAGATCGGCCACAGTTTCACCCGAATATGGATGGTTCAAGGCGATGAAATGCCCATATTTAGATAGTTTGTCCACCACAACTAGAATCACCGATTTGCTCTGTGACTTAGGCAGCCCGTCAATAAAGTCCATAGAGATAGTCTCCCAAATGTGTTGCGGAATCCCCAACGGTGTAAGCAAGCCCGCATGGAAGGTCGTCTCATATTTCTGTCGCTGACAAACCTCGCACTGTTGTAAGAACTGCTGCACGTCCCGTCGTAGGCCCTTCCAAAAAACATTGGCCCGTAGCCTCTGAAGGGTGCGGAGCACTCCTGCGTGGCCCCCCGTCGGAGAGGAATGGAACTCCTGGAGCATGACTGCCTTCCACGTGGAGGTGGCGGGGATGACGACCCGGCCCTGGTAGTAAAGATGTCCTCCGTGCAGATGGTAGCCTGGGTGGGTCGGGCGACCCTGAAGTAGCTGGGCGATGCGATCCAATAGGCTGTAGCTCCGGGTCCGAGGGGATCTCCTTCTGGATATCATCCAGTGATTCAATCAATGGGCCCGAGATGTGATAGAGGGTGCTCTCCGGTAGGCGCGAGAGGGCGTCGGAGGCAACGTTTTCCTTGCCCTGCTTGTACACAATCTCGTAGTCGTACCCCAGGAGTTTAGCCAACCACTTTTTTTGGAGAGGGGAAGCTAGCCGTTGATCCAAGAAGTGCTTCAGACTCTGATGATCGGTACGGACCTTGAAGTGGTGCCCCAATAAGTAGGGCCGCCACATAAGGTCGCGGCATCCAGTATAGCCAGCATCTCTTTCTCGTACGTGGATAAGCCCAAAGTACGCGGGGCTAGTGCCTTGCTAAAGTAGGCCAGTGGACGCCCCTCCTGCATCTGGACTGCACCTATACCGGACCCCGGAGGTGTCCGTCTCCAAAACGAACTCCTTACTGAAATCTGGGAGAGCGAGGACCGGTGTGGTCGTCATGGCCCGCTTGAGAGCCTGAAATGCCGTTTCGGCTTCCTCATGCCACCCGAAGGCCTCCTTCTGAAGTAATTGTGTGAGAGGGTGTGCCAGCTTGCCATAATCCTTCACAAAGCGGCGGTAGTAGCCCATAAGGCCCAAAAACCCGCGTAAGGCCCGCACTGTCGTCGGACGCGGCCATGAAATCATACTTTCTATTTTGCTGGGATCAACGCGTACCCTCTGGACTGAAACTAGATGGCCCAAATACTCCACCTCCGCTTGCCCGAAGGAACATTTGGACATCTTGGCGTAGAGCTGGTCCTGGCGTAAGATGGAGAGAACCTGTGTCACGTGCTCAAGGTGCTCCGTCCAGCTGCGGCTATAAATCAAAATGTCGTCGAAGAAGATCAGCACCGAGCGACGTAGGAGTGGCCGGAAAATCTCGTTCATCACCGCCTGGAATGTAGACGGAGCATTGGACAACCCGAAGGGCATCACCAGAAACTCATAGTGCCCGTCATGGGTCCGAAAAGCTGTTTTGTGTATGTCCTCCTCCTTCATCCTGATCTGATGGTTGCCGGAACGCAGGTCCAGCTTGGTGAAAAGACACTCCCCGTGCAGCTCATCCAATAGTTCCTCGATCATGGTATGGGGAATTTATCCTTAATGGTGGAGTCGTTCAGGTTGCGGTAGTCCACACAGAATCGCCACGACCCATCCTTTTTCACCAAGATAATAGGTGAAGAAAAAAAACTAGTGCTCGGTCGTATGATTCTTATCGCCAGCATCTCCCGAACACTCCGCTCAATCTCTGCCTTCTGGATGTACGGGTAACGGTATGACCTGACGTTTGTGGGGGCTGCGCCTTCCTTCAACTGGATCCCGTTGTTGAAACCAGTTTCCCGGTCTCAGCGTTCGAAAGGGGGTTGCGACTAACCCTTACTTGACCTAAGCCTAGACCCTTGACCGGTCACTAGGAACTGAAAGACTTGGACTTGATGAACACTTGAATCCACAAATGGACCCTTTAAGCTGCAGCGCGGAGGTCCCACCACATACCCGGAAGATCTTAGAGCGCTTCCCCTCCCAAGCCAATGCTGAGCCTGGGCACCTTGGAGGGCACTAAGAACCACCTCACTGTTAGCTGAAGGATGACAAGGGAGGGGGGGTGCTTGCTCACAAGACACACGCAGGGGGGGGGGGGTAGTGACCAACCCTTCCCAAGGTGCCTATGGGGGTCTATTTATAGACTTTCCCAAAAATGGACTGCGGATAGCCAAAATCGGACTGCGAATTGCCAAAATTCTGCTATCCGCAGTCCGACCATGACCATGAACAATCAACGTATGAGGAGGGGCGAGTGGGGTTTGGAGTGCCCACTCCACCCCTCGCAGGAGGATCGGGAGAGCGGAGGGAGGGTCATCCCCACTCGCTCCCCTAAGGGGGATGGTCGAGTGGGGGGGACTTCCCCCACTCGCCTCCCACTAGGGAGGCCGGCCGAGTGGGGGGGCTGCCCCCACTCGCCTCCCACAAGGGAGGGGCCGAGTGGGGGGGTTGCCCCCACTCGCCCCCCTCAAAGGGGGTCGGCCGAGTGGGGGGGGGGGGGGCTGCCCCCACTCGCCTCCCTCAAAGGGGGTCGGCCGAGTGGGGGGGCTGCCCCCACTCGCCCCCCCACTCGCCTCCCACTAGGGAGGGGGCCGAGTGGGGGGGGATGCCCCCACTCGCCTCCCTCAAAGGGGGTCGGCCGAGTGGGGGGGCTGCCCCCACTCGCCTCCCACTAGGGAGGGGGCCGAGTGGGGGGATGCCCCCACTCGCCTCCCACAAGGGAGTGGGCCGAGTGGGGGGTTGCCCCCACTCGCCTCCCACAAGGGAGTGGGCCGAGTGGGGGGGTTGCCCCCACTCGCCTCCCACAAGGGAGGGGGCCGAGTGGGGGGGAACTTCCCCCACTTGGCTTGCTTAGCTATTTCCCCCTCTCTTGGGTCATCTCCCGGCCTTACTCGGTCTCGGTCGCCTCCGAGAGGTCGACCGGCTTGCCTCGGTCAGCTTAACCTTCGATTTGGTCTTGACGGATTACGGGTAACACAGCGACCCTACTCACGTCGGGTCACACCGGCTCGAAAAATATGAGGGTTGTACACAATCCCCGCTCTTTGCGAGCTTGTCCCAAGCTCGGAAAGAAAGTCCAACCCACCTATTTGACGAGTAGGTGGGACCTTAGGGGAATCTACGAAAGGATCTGCTAACGGGATATCCCTGCCGAGCTTTTCGGTTGATCCTGACTTGAGACGGAAGGGTGAACCCTTCCCCACTAAACACCCCTCCGGCGAGCCGAGCTCGACAGGAGGTGGAGAAAGCTCAACACCTGAGGTCGGACTAAGCCCAACCGAAGGTGGAGGGAAACTTGACACCTCTAACCGAGCTGAACTCGGCCTGAGGTGGAGGAAAAACTCAGCACTTCTGGTCGAGCCGAGCTCGACCTGAGATGAGAGGCAAACCTTTCTCCACTAAACACCCCTCCGGCGAGCCGAGCTCGACTGGAGGTGGAGAAAGCTCAACACCTTAGGTCGAATTGAACTCGACCTGAGGTGGAGGAAGAACTCAGCACTTCTGGTCGAGTCGAGCTCGACCTGAGGTGGGAGGCAAATCTTTCTCCACTAAACACCCCTCCGGCGAGCCGAGCTCGACTGGAGGTGGAGAAAGCTCAACATCTTAGGTCGAATTGAACTCGACCTGAGGTGGAGGAAGAACTCAACACCTCTAGTCGAGTCGAACTCAACCTAAGATGGAGGGAACTCAACATCTCTAGTCGAGTCGAACTTGACCTGAGATGGAGGGAACTCAACATCTCTAGTCGAGTCGATCTCATCCTGAGATGGAGGGGACTCAACATCTCTAGTCGAGTCGAACTCAACCTATGATGGAGGGAACTCAACATCTCTAGTCGGGTTGAACTCAACCTAAGATGGAGGGAACTCAACATCTCTAGTCGAGTCGATCTCAACCTGAGATGGAGGGAACTCAACATCTTCCAGGGAGCAGAGCTCAACTGGAAGTGGAGGCAGCTCAACAAGAGCCCGCGCGCCGTTTTCTCTTCTCGCCTGCTGAAGCCCAAAGACAGCTAAGGGAGAAAGGAGAGAGAAAGAGGTGAACCTTCGGGGGCAGCGACGGCTGCCCTGCCTTGCCCTGCTGAAGCCGAGTGTACTCGCAGGAGGATTGTGACGTCAACGACCCAAGCCCTGGGGAGCCTCCTTCATGAGGCGGATGCTCTCCGAGACAGCTGGAGGGGAGTCTCTGCCGATGACATCCTGCATGAGTTCTCCCCTACTCCTGCGCGACCCGACTCGTCCCCTTGCAGCGGTGGCTATTCCCCCTGAACGTGAGGGTGGCTAGGGACTTCTTCTCTTCTTTGGATCCTTGTAGGAGCCATGTATCTCCTGCATACCTGTTTCCTTTAATCCTGCATGCACCAATAGGGGTGAAGTAATGACTAATGTAACATATGTTATCACTGAACCAGTTACCATTGTAATGAATTTCTTAGCTTACTTTCTCCCTTTACTGCTTGAGGATTTGATACCTTACTCGAACCGATCATTGGGTAGTTAATCGATCCGATGAGCCTCCCATCTGCCGACATGACTGAGTCTGGGGAGTGGTCTATTTTAGTCAGGGATCCTACCGATTGGAGGTGGAAGTACCCATCCACGTCCTAGGTACTTTAGCCTACCTGGAGGTAGAGGAACTCAACGCCTTCCCAATCCGACTGGAGGTGGAAGTACCCATCCACGTCCTGGGAGTCTTAGCTCATCCGGGGGTGGAGGAACTCAACGCCTTCCCAATCTGACTGGAGGTGGAAGTACCCATCCACGTCCTGGGAGTCTTAGCTCAACTGGGGGTGGAGGAACTCAACGCCTTCCCAATCCGACTGGAGGTGGAAGTACCCATCCACGTCCTGGGAGTCTTAGCTCAACCGGGGGTGGAGGGACTCAACGCCTTCCCAGTCTGATTGGAGGTGGAAGTACCCATCCACGTCCTGGGAGTCTTAGCTCAACCGGGGGTGGAGGAACTCAACGCCTTCCCAATCTGACCGGAGGTGGAAGTATCCATCCATGTCCTGGGAGTCTTAGCTCAACCGGGGGTGGAGAAACTCAACGCCTTCCCAGTCTCCTTACCGATTGGAGGTGGAAGTATCCATCCATGTCCTGGGAGTCTTAGCTCAACCGGGGGTGGAAGAACTCAACGCCTTCCCAGTCTCCTTACCGATTGGAGGTGGAAGTATCCATCCATGTCCTGGGAGTCTTAGCTCAACCGGGGGTGGAGGAACTCAACGCCTTCCCAATCTGACCGGAGGTGGAAGTATCCATCCATGTCCTTGGAGTCTTAGCTCAACCGGGGGTGGAGGAACTCAACGCCTTCCCAGTCTCCTTACCGATTGGAGGTGGAAGTACCCATCCGCGTCCTGGGAGTCTTAGCTCAACCGGGGGTGGAGGAACTCAACGCCTTCCCAATCTGACTGGAGGTGGAAGTATCCATCCATGTCCTGGGAGTCTTAGCTCAACCGGGGGTGGAGGAACTCAACGCCTTCCCAATCTGACCGGAGGTGGAAGTATCCATCCATGCCCTGGGAGTTTTAGCTCAACCGGGGGTAGAGGAACTCCACGCCTTCCCAATCTGACTGGAGGTGGAAGTATCCATCCATGTCCTGGGAGTCTTAGCTCAACCGGGGGTGGAGGAACTCAACGCCTTCCCAATCTGACCGGAGGTGGATGTATCCATCCATGTCCTGGGAGTCTTAGCTCAACCGGGGGTGGAGGAACTCAACGCCTTCCCAATCTGACCGGAGGTGGAAGTATCCATCCATGTCCTGGGAGTCTTAGCTCAACCGGGGGTGGAGGAACTCAACGCCTTCCCAGTCTCCTTACCGATTGGAGGTGGAAGTACCCATCCGCGTCCTGGGAGTCTTAGCTCAACCGGGGGTGGAGGAACTCAACGCCTTCCCAATCTGACTGGAGGTGGAAGTATCCATCCATGTCCTGGGAGTCTTAGCTCAACCGGGGGTGGAGGAACTCAACGCCTTCCCAATCTGACCGGAGGTGGAAGTATCCATCCATGCCCTGAGAGTCTTAGCTCAACCGGGGGTGGAGGAACTCCACGCCTTCCCAATCTGACTGGAGGTGGAAGTATCCATCCATGTCCTGGGAGTCTTAGCTCAACCGGGGATGGAGGAACTCAACGCCTTCCCAATCTGACCAGAGGTGGAAGTATCCATCCATGTCCTGGGAGTCTTAGCTCAACCAGGGGTGGAGGAACTCAACGCCTTCCCAGTCTCCTTACCGATTGGAGGTGGAAGTACCCATCCGCGTCCTAGGTGCTTACCTTCACCTGGAGGCAGAGGAACTCAACGCCTTCCCAATCGGTTGTTGAACCGCGAGTCGACCTGACGAGTCCCCCATCTACCGGCATGACTGAGCCCGGCGGGGGATCTCCAGTCAGGGATCTTAGATCGGGGTATTTTCCCAGAACCCTTTTTCATTCCTAGTTTGTCTATTACAACTTCACTACCCTACGCCCTTCCAGGGCACTTTATTACACCTCGCCCTTCTTGGGCACTTCACTTGCATCTCGCCCTTCCTGGGCACTTCACTTACATCTCGCCCTTCCTGGGCACTTCACTTACATCTCGCCCTTCCTGGGCACTTCACTTACATCTCGCCCTTCCTGGGCACTTCACTTACATCTCGCCCTTCCTGGGCACTTCACTTGGCCGCACGCTCCTTGGTCGTCTTCTTCGCCACTTCTTCCGTCTCCGCAACTCCTTCTTGGCCCTTCCGGGTGAAGTTACTCCCCCCTGGTTGGACGGGGGCGTTCTTATCGCCTCCCTGCAGGTGGTGTCGAGCACTCGCCGCGAGTGGAGGGTGTGACCTGCAGGAGCTCCAGGATCCCTTTGCTGAACTCATCGACGTCGCCTTTCTTCACAAACTCGCATGCCGGAGGCGAGTCTCCCAACTCGTCGCTTCCAGCCATGAGACATGGCTCAGAGCTTTCCGAACTAGTCGCTTCCACGCTCACCGCACCAGAATGTTGAAACCAGTTTCCCGATCTCAGCGTTCGAAAGGGGGTTGCGATTAACCCTTACTTGACCTAAGCCTAGACCCTTGACCGGTCACTAGGAACTGAAAGACTTGGACTTGATGAACACTTGAATCCACAAATGGACCCCTTAAGCTGCAGCGCGGAGGTCCCACCACATACCCGGAAGATCTTAGAGCGCTTCCCCTCCCAAGCCAATGCTGAGTCTGGGCACCTTGGAGGGCACTAAGAACCACCTCACTGTCAGCTGAAGGATGACAAGGGAGGGGGGGTGCTTGCTCACAAGACACACGCAAGTGGGGGGGGGGGGGGGTAGTGACCAACCCTTCCCAAGGTGCCCATGGGGGTCTATTTATAGACTTTCCCAAAAATGGACTGCGGATAGCCAAAATCGGACTGCGAATAGCCAAAATTCTGCTATCCGCAGTCCGACCATGACCATGAACAATCAACGTATGAGGAGGGGCGAGTGGGGTTTGGAGTGCCCACTCCACCCCTCGCAGGAGGATCGGGAGAGCGGAGGGAGGGTCACCCCCACTCGCTCCCCTAAGGGGGATGGTCGAGTGGGGGGGACTTCCCCCACTCGCCTCCCACTAGGGAGGCCAGCCGAGTGGGGGGGGCTGCCCCCACTCGCCTCCCACAAGGGAGGGGGCCGAGTGGGGGGGTTGCCCCCACTCGCCCCCCTCAAAGGGGGTTGGCCGAGTGGGGGGGGGGGGGATGCCCCCACTCGCCTCCCTCAAAGGGGGTCGGCCGAGTGGGGGGGCTGCCCCCACTCGCCTCCCACTAGGGAGTGGGCCGAGTGGGGGGGATGCCCCCACTCGCCTCCCACAAGGGAGTGGGCCGAGTGGGGGGGTTGCCCCCACTCGCCTCCCACAAGGGAGTGGGCCGAGTGGGGGGGTTGCCCCCACTCGCCTCCCACAAGGGAGGGGGCCGAGTGGGGGGGAACTTCCCCCACTTGGCTTGCTTAGCTATTTCCCCCTCTCTTGGGTCATCTCCCGGCCTTACTCGGTCTCGGTCGCCTCTGAGAGGTCGACCGGCTTGCCTCGGTCAGCTTAACCTTCGATTTGGTCTTGACGGATTACGGGTAACACAGCGACCCTACTCACGTCGGGTCACACCGGCTCGGAAAATATGATCCCTGAACCTTGGCGGCGGAAGGCCCCGAGGATCCTGAAACACGTCCTCATATTGTGACAGTAGTTGTCGCATCTGATCTGGTACCTCAGTAACCGGCTGCACCGATTGATCGCACCCAACTATCATGGTCAAAGTACTTCCCTGCTCTTCCAAATGTGCTAAGCTCCTGAGCGAGATCTCATTCAAGGGGGACTTCCTGAGGCCGTGTAAGCAGTAATCCCGCCCCTGCTGAGTGATCTTCATGGTAATGTGCTCCCAATCGGTAGTGATCCTCTTCAATTGCCGCATCCACTGCACCCCTAGCACCATGTCTGATCCCCTGTTGGGAAGCAAGTAGAGATCTGTATGGCAGGTGTACCCCTATATCCGCATCTCGACGCCTTTCATGACGCCTTCGCACCTCAGTTTGCTGTCGTCAACCACCATCACCTGAAAGGCTGCCTCCCGGTCCACTGGATGCCCCACCCGATCAGCCACTGATGGGTTGATAAAATTATGGGTGCTGCCGCTATCATTCAGGATGGCCACCCTCTCCGATCGCACCTGTCCAGCGATGTGTAAAGTGAGAGGAGCCGTACACCCTTCCATGGCCTGGAGGGAGACTCTGAACTCCGTCAGATCTAACTCTTCTTCCAAGGTCGCCGCCAAGGCGTCCTCATCCTCTTCCTCCTCCCGCAGCATGTATACCTGAACCTTCTGACACCTGTGGCCCGGCCCGTATTTCTCGTCGCAGTTGAAGCATAGCCCTTTTTCTTTCCTTGCTTGAGGCTCAGGCCATGTCAGTCGAGTCACCGTCGGGCGTCCCGCCGCCGGAGGATCTCGCCTGAGAGCGGGTGGTGCAGGGGTTGCCTGTGTAGTGGCCTGGTTCCGCTGCCTATGGAATCGCTCCTCCTGAATCCGGGCGAGGCTAATGGCATGACTCAGGCGAAGCATATAAGCGTGCACCTCATCCCGCAAGAAATCCTTCAGGTCGGATACAAAATAGCTCAGGAGTGTCTTTTCTTCCCAATTGACCCGATTGGCCAACCGTTCGAACTCAGTGCGGTACTCTGTCACCGTTCCCTTCTGTCGAAGCTTCTGCAGTTGCATCGACGTCTTCATACTCCAGTGGTCTGAAACGTACGAACTCTGTCCATGGGGCGAAAGCACGGCCACGTTGGAACCATTTGATCCACTGATAGGCGTCGTCTTCCAGATGGAAGGCCGCCAACTGTACCCACTGCCCCTCAGGAATCTCCTGGTAATTGAAGAATAATTCGGCCTTTTGCACCCATTCCAACGCGTCCCCTCTGGCTCCCTCACTATGAAGCAAGGCACTAGCCCCGCGTACTTTGGGCTTCTGTGCTTGACGACTAGTGACCCCTCTGGCTCCCTCACTATGACGTTCTCTGGGCCTATGTATAACACTCCCCTGACTATGTTGGCTTGCTTGGGCGACGTCCGCCGGACTACCAGTGGGGGCCACTTTTTGGAACTTCGCATGATTGTGGACCCCTGCCCTCTCGCGCAGATTTCCATTCCTTCGAGCTCGGTGATTTTGATGTCATTCTCGGCGTCGTGTGGCTTCGTGCCCTGGGCGATGTGTATGTCAACTAGGCTCGCATGACGATGCGTTTTTCTCAAGCGGGAGTCCCTTTCCTTCTTGTCGTGCCGGTTTCCTTTCTCTACCCGGCGGCGACCCTCACTCCATCTCCGCAACCAATGACTGAACTTCGCCACCCACCTGCGGGACGACGTTGCGCCGAACTACCCAGCCACCCCCTCCACCTTTCCAGTTGTTGTGCGTTCAGGAAGTTACTTCGGCCTTGAGGACAAGGCGAATTTTCGAGAGGGCAGGCAGTCATTGTTACGATGACGGAAGAGGGTCAGGAACGAGGAGACAACGCATATGTCAACGTCGGGACCAAGGCGGAGCGGACTCAAAATCCAATTCGATGACGGACATTCTCCAGTAGTGCGCGCGGGCATAGGATACGATACGTTTTTGCGACATATAAACCTTGTTTTCATTTAATATATGATATGCGAGATATAATGATGAAAAAAATGAATAAGACGTGAATGTCACACATGAGTTGATATTAATTTGTACTTTTATTTAAATAATTAAAATTTTCAAAAACGTATCTCGTATCTTAGGTTTTATGAAAATCACATTTCATGTATAACAGACAAAAACGCCGCACCAATCGGACAATGTTTTATGTATCATGTCCTTTTCACTTTGCATTGTGACTGTTTTTCTAAGTTAATATGTTTCAACATTTCTAGCTTTTTTATTTGATGTCTGAACCTGAATGTTTTGGGATTATTGATTTCTTGCTTTCTGTCTGGGCAGAGTGCTGTCACGTGTTTGTCCTTCACTCCAAATTCAGAGCATGTAATAACTGCATCAAAAGATGGTACCATTAGAATATCGAATATCAATGGTATGTCCAATGAGAGCCTTGTTAGAGGATATATATATATATATACTTTGTTAGAGTCTGAATCTCAAGAATGTTCACAATATTTCTGATTAATTTGGACTACCTTTGAAGTTTTAAACTACTATTATCATGTGCGGATTTCTTTTGATTTCTCTTTAGTTGCTTCGAAGCGAGTTTTTTCAATAGCTGATCACCTTTTTCATTTTCTTAAAGTGCGCTATCACCTGGATGAGGATCCGAAGACGGTGAAAGTATTTAAGATTCCACTTAAGGATGCCAAAGGAAATATTTTGCCATATGATCATATGAGCATCTCACCTGACGGAAAAATTCTTGCATTAACTTCTGGCCCTATATTGCAATGGTTGTGTGCTGAAACTGGGGAGGTATTGGATACAGCTGATAGATCTCATGAAGGTATGTCACTTGGGATCTATAGTGCTCTTTGTTACTGAACTAAAAGCTTGTTTTTGTGGGTAATGCAATTAAATTCTTACATGCATATACTAGCGCTCATGTGCGGTCGGACGGCTCTCGATGTCCTCCCTGGGAAGTCATTTTTCGTTCATACATTTCAGGGGACATCGAGTAGGCAGTCGGGTATTCTCAAACCACACACTACGCACGGGGGACCCGTGCACAGTTGCTAGTTTGTGTGTGGGTGAGTGATTATAAATATAATATTACTTTATTTTATATAGTTTTGATTTCCATTTGTTGTATAAAATCACCCATATAATTCAAGTTATTAGTTGAACACAATAACACTCAAGCCTTTATCCCAATATAGTGGGTAGGCTATCAAGTTATTATTTGAACGTATCAGATAAATTTAGCGGTTCAGATTACTCTCATGGTGTAAGGCATTACAAAGGACGTTTTTTCTTATAAATAAATATAGATGTATAAATATAAATTGAGTGGTTCAGATTATTTTAATAAAGTAGTATAGATGTATATTTGTGGTAAAAAGTTTGCATGTAAGCATCATATATCGAGTAAATTTCAACTTGAATTGAATTAATTTCAAGCAATTTTTGAATCTCAGGCATAATTACCGGTTACACTATGGTTTGATAACACTCGTTAATGTTGGGAATTTAGCCCATCTAAGTACCTGTGAGAAAAAATTTGTGTACCACCCATGATCCACAGAGGGATCCTGTAGCTAACACAAAAGTATAAGATAGAGAAGGAAGAGTACAGAGGTACTGACAAAGACGACCAAGTCCGAGATAGAGTGACTTGCTAACGCGGCCCTTGGCGCCACTCCCTTCGCGACAACCGCCGCCTCCAACTTTGCATGTGACAAATTGCTACCCTGCATGTCGTCCCCAACCTCAATTTCCCACGGGTTCTCGATAGCATCGCCTTGATCGAACAAATGCCGCCTACGGCTTCACATGCCATGCTGCGCCGCCCTGCACGCTACCTCCATGTACAACCACTGCGCTCACCTCCAGTTTTCATGGGCTCGTAGCCCCACGCCTGCAGCCCCGCCGGTCTCTGGTCTCCTTGACACCGTCAACTCTGCCTCCGGACTAGTAAAAACGATGGATGCAGCCCACTCGGCGAGCACATGCACTCAGCAACTTCACGGCACCTCCGCAGCTCAATCACCGGTACAATCGCCAGCGACTGCTCCTTCCAAGGCCACTCGGCTCCTGTTGCACCTGCCAACAGTGTCCTATACCGCTAAAATATGCCTCCCAACACTGCTCGGATTCATCCCTTTCTCCGCGGCCCGTCGGCTCCGCCTGCCAGATCCAACCACTGCATCCCAGCGCCAGCCTGCGCCCTCCAAGCCCTACTACCGCCTCCAATGCCAAGCCCGAGTGAGAATGGAGACTTGTAGCTGTGTTGGGAGGTGAGAGGGTAGCTACTAGATTATATTAGGATTGTAATATATATATAGAGGGAGAGAGAGAATCAAGAAATATGAGGAGTTGATCACTGAACTGCTTCAATCTCGCCAATCTGGTGCCCAATCGCTCCCGAATTTCGATATGGCTCAATTCATCCTGTCACAGACACCTCGACGCCCGTCGCCGTAGATTCTGTCCACCTAAGAGGGAACTCGAACCTAGCGGTTAATAATGAGCTTCCACGGTTCTTTGTGCATATGCTGTTAGTGATGTGAAAAACTGATAAACTAGGGCTTCATTTGGTTCCGCGTTTAGGAGCCGCGTTTTGAGGAAACGCTGCCGCACGGCGGCAAAACAAACGGAACGCCGGCTCCGTTTGCCGTGTTTCGCCCCGCAGCAAGGAGGAAAATCAGCGCCGCCGCTCCATTTCCACCCCCGCCTCCGTGCCTCCAGTTCGAAAGCGGCGTTTGCGTCGCCCCTTTCCGCCCGCCACCGCCGCGCCAAATAAAGCCTAGGTTTCAAAAGGTTTTCGATGAAAGCCAATTTAAGTAGAGTTGAATTGCTTGTATAAGCATGGCTACATCCCCTCTAATCTTTAGAATAGAAGACTCTGGAATAGTGCGACTTCTTCGGTCCGAGAGGCTTGTTTCTGTCATTGTTAGTTTTAATAACATATTTCTTATCCATCCTAAATTTTTTATATTTATTGTGTATTAACCATTTTTACCATAAACAGGTGATATTACAGGCATTGCATGGGCCCCTCAACCGATTCCAATGGGTAATGATTCTTCCTTTTTTGCGAAACTCCTCCTCATAGTATCATTTTATTTTTAAGAATTCTCTGCTCATCTAAATTCCCCGCAACTTCATGGAATATATTACATTTATCAAACCAGTGGCATTACACGGGCTCCCCCGTGCGGCCGCAACATTATCCGGCTGCGACAGTGCCACGACGCGATGATATTCCCGTGGCTAGCAGCCTCATGCGTAACACCCCCTCTCTATCCTCTCTCTCTTCTCTCTTTTCTCATTTATCCTTTCAAAATCACGTTTATTTATTTGATTTGACGGTCACGATTAGATAATATAATGAGGGTGATGTTATTAGCAAACTCATTTCCGCTTCTAGCAAACAAAAAAAAAAACGGTTCAACAAATTTTTGGATTTTTCTTTCCTAAAAAATACTACTGGCAAACCAAAACCTTCCACCTTCCCCTTTGCTTGCTATACCCGCTAGCTTCTTCTCTCCTGTCGACGGCCTCTCTACCGACGGTAGCCGCCTACTCCCGAGTTCATCAGCCCTTCATTCTCATTGCTCTTGTCGCATTGGCTGATAATATCTTGGACCAGGTCAGAAATTTGCAAACAAATCACCATCCTTACAAGGATGAACTAGATGATTTGTCTAAGGATGGCTACCGAACTTCAAAGGATCAAGTTAAACAATTGCGGATGTTTCAAGTAGCAAAGGAAAATCTATTGCAAGTAAGAACTCGGGTGGAGAAGGTAGTAAGAAAAACCGGAAGACAGTTTCATAAAATACCCTTTAGGCTACATCATGGAACATACAAGTAATCAGTCCGACGGGGTAGCTGTCCGAGGTGTTTGGAGTAGTGGCGGTGGACAGAGACTTTTTTCTCTAAGCGGCGCATCAAAACTTTCGTTAAGCTTTTATTAGTCCTTGGATCTACACTGGAGTCCATTTTTCAACTACTCATCTTTGGATCTGCAGGAAGAACCTTTTTTTTTTTCTGAAGTTCAGAATTTTATTTTAATTTTTGTTGTGGTTTGCTAGTAACAAGTTGGTTTTCAAATAGCCATTTTCGGATTTCATGGTTTGCTAGTAGCAATGGTTTGCTAGAAGCGAAAATGAGTCTGCTAATAACAACACTCTATAATAATTATGACAACTTGAAATTTTGATTTCGACGATTTTTTTTTTTTGATGCATATTTTACTTTGATGGACATTATAATTTAAATTATTTTAAAATAATAAAACAATTTGATGGCATTAGTTTAAAAGAGCAGAGATAGTATTGGCATTATGAATGTTTCACCAAAGAGATCTTTTCTCTTTAGAACTTGTAATTTTCAAACCCGCTTGAAAGTGCCCTTTACATTGATGAACATAAAACGTACGAGCGGGTCAATATCCAAGTCCGCTCATTTACATGTCCCGAGTTTTATAAATTTCATTCAGGCCAACAAATATATACGAGCTACGAGCCAGCTCCGCGATATTCATCAAGCATGCTAGTTCAAGCAATGCCTCTCCGCGTTAATTCTGATGGCTTCTGATATATTTTGCAGGGAACATTCGGGCGGCCGTTTTAGCCTCAGCCAGCACGGACAAGAAAGTCAAACTGTGGTTGGCTCCAGGACTGCGTCCTTCGTGACTGCTGCCAACTCATCCCGAAATCCTTCGAAGAAGATTCTGGTAAAGAATACGCCGAGGGCCTTCGAGAGTCGACCCAGTTTTTGACTACATATTCCATTGCAGAAGCATGCGCTAAAGAAGAAAACTGTGGATTTTTTTCTGAATCAGGAAAAATTACACATCATTAAACAGTTTTTCGTGGTACGTTTTTTGTTCGGTGGATGAGAAATCGCGACGGTCAGGCTCTGTTTCGTGTGAAGGGTTTTCGGCCTAAAGAAATAACCAGTAAATTTACGAATATATGCAGCCAATAACGTTATTCGGATAAACCATGCTGTGAAATATGCTTATGCTTATGTTATGATTTTCACATTAACACCCTTAGTTTCTGTTTGTGCAAAGTTACAAGCAAATTTTAATAAGAAGAAATAAATATACTACCACTGTGAATAAACTGCAGAAGTAATCAGAAAATTTCTAGGTAACAAAACTCAAAACACATTCAAATAGAATCAGAAAATTTCAATAACAAGAAATAAATATACCACCACTATGAACAAATTGTAGCAGTAATAAAAAAAATTCAATTAAACAGAACATAAAGGTAAACGCTACAATCGCAAGTATCATAAAACATTCTAAATTGTATTTAACAAAATCAAGAAGTGATCATATCTGAGATCATTTTTCTACGTAAATTTCAAATCATTTATAACGAGTCATCTTAAAAGTCGTTGCTTCTTCTCATTTCAAGCACGGTATCGCACGACATTGATGATTGGTTGTACGCTCTTGTCATTTCAGAATCGTTGATGGATTCTTGAGTTGTAGATGACTTATCATAAACATTTTTCCTTGTATGTGCACTAGATGAAGCTTCATTTGTGTTCTCCATCAAAAAATTAAATCTTACAATTAGATCCCTGCAAAGCAAACATAATTAAAATTTATAAGTCATAATTTAGCACACATTCAAATGAAACTATCATGTAAGTTATACCTTAGCATAGTTTCATATGAAAATATAGTTTGTGTGACAATTCTTGCATGTGAGTACTCCTGAAATATTAAATTTCAATAAGAAGAAATAAATGTAGCTCAAAAAATTATAGGAGGGTCACGCGCAGCTAACCATAAAAGAGGGGGGTTATTGACCTATTTTTAAAATTGAGGGGGGTTATTAACAATGACGAATAACTATAAGGGGGGTTATCGACAATTTGGTTTTAGCATCTTTGTTTTGGGGAAATTTGTTTTGGAGTGGATAGACCTTTTTAGAGTGAGGCCTGATAGCATCCGCCACGTGGCCAGACACAAATAATGTACTTAATTCCTCTTGTTCTCGGCGCAGTGGGACTAAAGATTCGTTTGGAAGGGCGGAGGCACTCCGGTGAGGGAGCGAACGCCACCGGTGGGAGGGAACTCAGTTTTGCTCAGAAAAATGGGAGCAAATGCCACCTATGGCGGAAAAACAAACACCCCGGGGCATGTCGCCGGTGACGTTGCTCCCGCACGGGAAGGACGCCGGCCTCCCAAACGAACCCTAAGAACCGCATGGGGATGTGTGCGAGGAAAATATTAATAATTTATAAGATAATAAAAAATTGAAGGTGTCGTGAGGGCTGGAAAGGAAATTTTGTAGGAGACAAATTGGCTTACGTGTAGGTAAAAATATTAATAAGAGCTTAGGGTCATTCATAGGGACTTTTTGCTATAAGTTTATTAAATTATATGTTGTATTTTTTAATATTTTATAATTATAAAAATCTCTTCCGTAATTTTACATTTCATAGCCTCATGGGTTATTTTTGAAGATTTTTTTAATTTTAAAATATAAAGTGGTGCAACCTGGAATGATCGGTTATTTCTTTATAGTTTTTGTAATTATATTAAATATTACAAGTTGCTATTTTTAAAATGACGGCTTTTAATTAGGATGTACGGATTATATATACTTTTCTTTCTTTTTCATCCTTAAATTTATTTCTTGGATATATTTAAGTTAGAAAGATTTTTAAGTGCATTCTTCCACCTAATTTTAGCTGGGAGATTGAATACAGCAGTATGATCTAGAATTTTACGGTGGATCTGTTCTCGCGGAATACTGACAAATTGATAAGTACAAAAGTATTATGATCGTAGGTGAGGGACAGAGGAATTGCAGCGAGTTGGGAGTCAAATAAAGTCATGATTTTCTATGATTAAACCTTTTTTTTGCATGATTGGCTGATGGTGACAAAATAAGTACGGTTGAGTGCGTACTTATTTCTCCTCTCGTGCACCTCTGCTCTACCAATGAGGATGGAAATCCTTTCTATTGGGGACCCCTACATTTGGTCAATTTCACGGTGAAGATGGACACTCATTCACATCTAAGTGTTTTTTTTAGGATAATTCTATGCATACCCAACTGTTACAAAAAATAATGAGCCCCACCATCAAACCATCAAACAAAACACCCGACTGTCCAACAAAAACCCTATTTCCCCTTCCCGTGAGTTTGAAGGGCTTAGGATTCGGCTTAGGCCCGCCGGACTGCACCATCGCCGCCCACCGGACTGCACCATCGCCGCCCCCCTCTCCCACCGCCGTCCGGCCTCTCCCATCGACGCCCGCCGCCCGACCTGCACCATCGACGCCCGGTCTCTCCCATCCACGCCCGGACTGCACGATCGACGCCCCGGCCTGCTCCTCAATCCCTCTTTCTCCACAGGTAATGGTAAAATCCTTTGATTCATTAATCACCTGTATTCTGTTCATCCAGGTTTCCAATCAACGATTTTCTGATTATTTCCTACTTCACTGGTTGCACACGATTATTTCTTACTTCACTGATTATTTCCTACTTCAGTGATTATTTCTTATTTTCTGATTATTTCCTACTTCAGTAACATTTATTGAAACGGTAATATGGATGATGCTCAGTCTTCTAGTATGGACATTAGTGATGAAGATGTCAATGAAATTGTTGTGACAAATAAAGATGATTTGCTTGAACCTCCAAAAATCAATACATATTTTGATAGTATTGAGCACATATATGATTATTACAGAAAATATGGAATGCAATGTGGTTTTGGGGTATCTAAGAGATCTTCTACAAAGTCAGAGGGGATAACAATTGAATGTAGTAGATTTAAAAAATCAAATATTTCTTCACAAAATGTTTTGAATCCTCACCCTATTACCAAAACACAATGTAAGGCGTTATGTATTGTAAATCTATTTTACTAGATTCAGTTGATTTAAAATATTACTATGAAGTGTCAGAGCTGAAAAAATACGGGGAAAATGACGGGCAAATGAGGAGAATCAACATCAATGTTTCTTTATTTAAAATGAAGATGATGAAATTGAAATGCAATGCGTTTGCAAATTATTTGAATTCTGCGGAATATTATGTAGGCACATATTACTGATTATGGTTGAGAATAATATATTTTTGATTCCGTCAAAATATATTTTACGCCGATGGAGAAAGGATATAAAAAGATGTTATACCAAGAGCAGAGTCACTTATAGTAATTGGAAGGATACAGATGATGGACGCAGATTTGACAAGATGTCATCAGTTTTTAACGAAGTTGCTAATCTTTCATATGAATGCGAGGAGAACTGCAATATGGTGATTGAACGACTTGAAGATCTCAAGATCATTTTGAAAGATAAATGTGTCACTAATGGAGGAGGTTCAAGTATATCAGCTAATTTAAATAATACAGCATCAACGACAAACAATCAGATAAAGTCACTCATAGTTAAAAGAGGCAAGGGTCGCCCACCAATTAACAGGAAAAGATCTAAGATGGAGTAAATCGTTGCTAAATTAAAAAAGAAGAAATCTCAAGTCTCCAAAAGATCAAAAGGGCAAAAGAAAAAGGTAATTTTTAAATTTAAGGTTGTTGTTTTGTACCTAATTTATTTTTAATTTTATTCAAAATTATTTTTTACAGGGTACCCTGCAGCACGAGAATACACAGTCAATTACAGAGTTAAATGTCAATCTACAACAAAGTCGTTTGCCACGCGATTTTGATCTGAATGTTAGAAGTTTTATTTTGTAATTACAATTTCATTATTCTTCTATTTCTTAATTAATTAAAAAAAAATTGTTGTAGGAATAGTCCTGAACAAGCTTTAGGAAACCGGACCGGACCGGCCGGTCGGACCGGTCGGACCGCCGACCGGACCCCCAGCCGGTCCGGTCAAGGTATTCTGCCCGCTACACTGTTGAACCGCCTCGGAACCGGCGAACCGGCCGGTTTGACCGGGAAACCGGAAACCGTGGCCGGTTCCCCATAACCGGGCGGGCGGATTTTAGGCCCTGCGATTTCATCCAACGGTGGCCAGATAGATAATAACCTAGGGTTTAGTTTTTATTTTTTAACCTTTTAGTTTTTACGGATTATTTTTACTGGAGCCGGCTGTTGGCGTTCTTCCTCCTCTTCTTCTTCGCAGAGCAGCTACACGCCCCCACCGCTCCAGTTCGCGTTCTTCCTCGCAGAGCAGCTCCACGCCCCCACCGCTCCAGTTCCTTATTCCTCGCAGAGCAGCCCCACGCCCCCACCGGCCACCGCTCAAGTTCGTTCTTCGGTTTGGAGCCGGCAATAATTGGAGGCTTTGACTTATTAAACTATGATTTGAATTGGTGATGAATAGTTAAATATTAGTAAATCATTACCGTTGAGACAATCATTTTATGTGACAATGTCACAAAACGTTAGTATCTAATGTTGTGTTTTAACTTTTAAATTTTAACTTTTATGATATATTGTTTTCATTTTTGCTTTAATGATTCTATAGTTTGTTACTTTGTTTTATAATTTTGCACTTTTAAAGTGTATTAAATTAATAATGTAAATGTATAAATAATTATAATACATTAATATGACGTCACGGTTCAAACCCGGTCCGACCCCGGTCCAACCGGTCGAACCGGTCGGACCTTGAACCTTTGATCTCACCGGTTCGATCTCCGGTCCGGTTCTCAAAACCTTGGTCCTGAATGTTGAAGTTGACACAAGAGTAAGATCTCTTGGTTATGGAGGCGAGCGAACGGTGAACTTTACGTCATTATTATTATTATTCTTTTTTTCCTTTGTATATCTCAGGCCTCACGCTGTCACGCACACTCCAAAAAAAACAATCTGATTTATTGAGAAATTAATGTTGCCTCTTCTCTCCCCTCTCTCGCGGGCCCCACTTTTGTAGTTCTTTTGTAAGAGTTGGGTACGTGTAGTACCGTTCTTTTTTTTAAGGTATTGATAAATAGACATCCTATTTGGCTATTTGGACCCATTTGTTTTAAAAATTAGGGTTTTTTTATAGGTTCTAAATAGCTATTTGGACCCTCTTCTTCCTCCAGCCGCCCGACCACTGTTCACGCGAAAGAAATTTCCGACCTTGCTGCTGTCCGCCCGGCCCTCTATTCTGCCGCCGCCGGGCCTTTTGTCGGCCGGTGAGAAGGTTTTTTCCCTCCTTTTCAACTTCTGAGGCTTACTCATTGATCTCCGGTGTGTTTATTTACTATTTTTCTTTCAAAAAAAATTATATTATTAACCCTAGATTTCTCAAATCGCCATGAAAATGTTATTGTAGGTTTCAAAATCCTTCACTATAATTTTAATCTCTCCGGTGGATCCCCATTGTGAGTATTTCTCCACCATTTCGCAAAACCTAGGGTATTTCTATGTTGTGACAGGGCCAGAGCATATAGTGATAGTCTACCTAAGAAAGGTTTTGTAAAGAAAAATATTAGAAAGTCAAGTTCAAAGCGTTGTGGATGCCAGTTTACATTTAAAGGGCGTAAAGAAGGTTACAATGAATGGAAAATTGAGGTTAAAAATGGTTTTCACAACCATAAATTTGTTCATCTAGAAGCGCACCCATACATTGGTAGACTAGATGATGATGAGAAAAAGATAGTGACTGAAATGTGCACCGCTTCCTAAAAATTATTATAAATATATTTACTTATGTATATGCTAATTGATGTTCACTTCTTTTTAGGTGATTTGAGAAACGGCTACAACAATCGACAACTTTTTGGACATCTGCATGATGAAAGATTGCAAATACATATTTCAATGTTTTTTGTGAGAAAGATTGCTATATATTAAGCCTACTTCTATCTATAAAATCAATTAATTTTATTTTAATTTTGGGTACAAATAGCAGTGTGGTGTACACTTATAATTTTATGGTGTCCGATTAAAATTGGGGTCCAAATAGCCAACTATCATGTCTATTTATCAATACTTTTTTTATTATATGAAAAAAAAAGTAAAGTATCGGATTCAAATTAGCAGGATATTTGATCCTTTGTAGATTTAAAAGGAACGTTGTAACTTCTAATTTTTCATAATCAAAATATTTGAGTCTCTAGAAAGAATTTGTAAGATTTCAAATGTCTCAATTATATAAAAAAAAATTAAGGATTACAATCGTTGCTTTTGAAATTTACAGAGGGTAAGTAAAGTAAGATGAGATCCTTGTAAGCCAGAAGAAGATAGCGATAGCTTCCAGAAGCTTCCCTGCTTGGCCCTCCGTCTACAGCCGGCGGTCGGAGTTCTCTATCGCGCTGCGGAAGGCCTCGAAATTGGCATTGGTGGGCGCGGCTTTCAGATTCGAGAAGAAGACGCCGAACCCTACGGTAGTAAACGAAGGGTACTGGATCCGATGCCGATCACCGGAGGAGAGTTCGAGGAAGTCGCGGATAGAATGAAGCCTGGTTCGGCGAAAAAAGAGAAAACCCCTTTACTTGTTTACTTACCAGCAGGAAGAGGGAAAGGGCTGCCGCAGTGGAAGATGAGGCGAAATTTCGGGCTAATGGGGAAGGGTGCCGGAGCCTGGCGCAAGAATCTTCTTCGTTATTTCCTCTTCGTCGTCTTCATCAGCCAGATCTGGTCGGCCAGCGAAATCGGCCGGTCGAGATCCCTTTTTTATTTTGCAGAAAGGCGAAAGGAAAAAAGGCAAGAATTCGATGAAGACGAAGGTTTCTCTCCAAGCTGCGGGAATTAGGGCACTCTTATTGCTGCTTTGCATACAATAAAAGAAGAAACTGGGTCCCAATTTAGAATATCAATATTCCGAATTTCCGATACAGAATATTATTTCAATATTAAATTAAGGGCAATGTTATAAGCAGTCCAATTCTCTCCGTTCGCAGTCCAATTTCTATGAGTTATTACGCGCTTTTTGAAAACACGCTCTGTACATGCATTTTTAGGAAAATTGTTCAACACGAAAATTGTAGATCTCGTCGAGATCTACAACTTTCGTGTTAAACAATTTTCCTAAAAATGCACGCACAAGGCGTATTACCACCCTGATTGAAACATGGGCGTAATTTTTGTAAATACGTCTTGTACATGCATTTTTAGGAAAAGTGTTCACACGAAAGTTGTAGATCTCGACGTGATCTACAATTTTCATGTTGAACAATTTTCCTAAAAATGCATGCACAAAGCGTATTTTCAAAAAGCGCGTAATAACTCATAGAAATTGGACTTCGAATAGTGAGAATTGAACTACATTGCCCAAAATTAAAAGGGTGTTCTTATGTGCACATCTTATTTTTCACACCAATACTATATGCACCCACTAAGATCTTATGTGCAGACCATATTGATAAATGAACACCAAAAATAAAATGTTGTTGTTTTTTTCATTTGCTTTGATAACAAAAGTTCTCTTTCCTTTACACAATTCAAAACACCAAAATGAAATCAAAATATAAAGGAATTCCATTAGGAAGCAGCAGGTGTGCCCGGACATGCACGGAAAGTTGGAGAAAATGTCTAACGCCCAGGAAACGAAATGCCCTAGCTCTCCCAAAAAAGTCGCTAGGGGCTGCCCGTCGGACAAGGAGGTGGTCGGCGACTTCTTCGGAGGAGGGCGTCGCCGGCGTATGTCGGATTTGGCATGGAACGAAGAAGACGACATGGATCCCGACAGAAGGAGAGCGGAGGAAAGACTCGATAGCGAACTGGGAGGGGAGAGAGATGGTGTGCCCTTAGGTTACGAAAGCTGTAGATATCGACGTGATCAACAGCTTTCGTGTTGAACACTTTTCCTAAAAATGCATGTACAAGACGTATTTTCAAAAGACGCATAATAACTTATACAAAAAAGATACGGATAGTCAAAACTGTAGTGCGGATAACAATTGCCTTTAGATATTAATTAAAAATATTTGCCCATAAATCACCAACTCTCCCGCTATTGGGTTGAACCGCCTCTTTGTCACCGGCTCACCGACCACCACCAATGGAAACGCTGACCCATTACAAAATTAAAAATAAAATAAAAAATAAAAAGAGGCAAAGTCATGGACAGCATATTCGCATCTATGCGTATTCACTGCTCTGCCGCCCTCAATAATAAACAACACAACAGCTCCAACTTACTCGGCATTAATTCTTAGAACATTCATATAAATTCGACAAAGTATATTTTAAAAAAAAATAGTTTGTTGGAATTGATGTGCGAAAGTAATCGAAGAATTGAGATTCAGACAGAAACCAAATCGAACTGGGGTTTTCCCATGTAAGTCGGTTCGGGTCTGAATCCATAAATAATAGAACCGGTCATTCAGTTCGATTCTCAGCTCCTATGATCGGGTACACGGGAATAATTAAAGTTTAATATTAGACTTATTACAATAATATTACTTATAAAGCTTCTTGATTCCCGTTTCTATACCTTATTATATCTTAAATCGTAATATAATTAATATTCTTATTAGTTATTATGACCTCCCAAGCGGCTGTACAACCCATATATTGTCTAGGGTGGAACCGATTTATGTCACGTGGACAGAAGTCAAAGGTCAAGACAAGCGCAGTCAATAGGATTGTTTGAAGGTCATGCGCGAGTATGCGAGATCGCCGACATCTCGCCAAGTAGGCGAGTATGCAAGATTCTCCCATAGTCGTCATAGTCGTCAGGTCGGCATAGGCAACCTCGCAGGGGCTGGGTATAGGCGCATATACCCCCTTGATTTGTTTATAAATAGACCCTTAGGGATACCAGGATTTGCACCTCAGGAGGATCTCTTTTGACACCACTTTAGAGAGATGCCAAGTTTTCTTTTGAGATCTAGACCCCCATCCCGGTACTAGTGACTTACTTGCCAAGAGGTGCTTTCCTCGTATCAAGCTCACTCATTTGTGGTTATGGAGGAGAAGTTTTTTTCTAAAACTTTCGGGTACATGATTAAATCTCCCTGCTGAAGCGCCCTGTTGTCTGTTTGTATTTCTTTTTCCCTCTTCTTAGCTTTAGCCTTCGAACCAAAGCAGCCGGTTCGTAGAATAAGTAGCATCATGCTGCATTTTAGTCCGAACATTTAGAGCTAACATTTTCCTGACTTCAACAACGGTCACGCTCCTTCCCGTCCCCGAAAATGTGAGAAGAGAATTGAGAAGCCAATATAAATTTTTTCGCATCACATTAATTGATGATTTTGTCGATCTTTTTAATCTTAATCATGAATGGAAGCACATAAATTCCCACATTTAAGGAGTTAGAATTTACCTTAATATTAACTTTACTTTATATTATTATCTTCATTTATTTCGCATTTTTTAAATAATATATTGGCGATTCCCGCACATTTTCTTAAAAAAAAACTATTAAAGGGGTATTATAGTAGTTTACGATGAACCTGCCGGCATTTCAAAACTACTTCAACTCCCGCAAGAAAAGTAGCAGGCATCTCTGAGCCTCTCCGACTACATCTTTCTCACAGAAACTCTTCCATGCGGGAGAAAAACCCCAAGCTCCGCCGTACTACGGCGATCCTCTCCGGTGATAGACGGAGACCACAGCATCCCGCGTCTTCGTCTCCACGCCGCCCTACCTTCCTTCCCCTTCGCCGACCGAAGCGCCTAAGATCCTTGCGGATTCTCTCCCGCTCTGCCTCCGACCCGATCCTATTGACCTTTGCGGGTGGGATAGAAGCAGGCGGAAGCTTCGATTCCATGATTCTTCTTCCTTGCCTAAACACCTGCACGGATTTGATATCGCCGTCGCGGTGGCACAAAACTTCGGCGGCCATGTATGCTTCGATGGAGGTACGTTCCTCCTAGATCAGAAAAAGAAGGTTCGTGATTTTTTTTTTGAAGGGCTTGAGAGGAACATTATACGTGGGTTTATCGTCAACTAGAAGTGAGTCAAAATGATTGAATCAATCGGTATAGATTTGGTGTTTTTTTCTTCTTCTTCTTCTTCTTCTTCGGCGTTTCAGAAGAATCTGATGAATTTGACCAGAAATGGAAATCATCAAATTCATCAAAATGGTCGAACTTAGCAACACCGAAAATCCATCAAGCAAACATTAGATACATTTGATTTGTTTTTTTTTTCAATAATAATATAAAGATTATACACTAAGCATACAAATGATCGAATCTAAAGGGGTCTGAATGATCATATCTTAAGACCATTTTCACCACAGCTCAAGATCATTCGAAGATATTCAAATCAAGCAAATCGTGACTTAGATTGGCTCGATTCAGACATTACTGCATCTATTGGAGTTTTATCCGATCCAAAAAAAATGTATAAAATAGTAATCGATTCATTTTGGGGGCAAACCTTAATTTTCATAAACTGAAACTTCTATGAAAACGAGGGATTCATATGCTCTTCGAGTACAGATGCACAATTAGCTCCCCCCAATCATATATCTCACTCTTAATGATTCGGCTCAAATTATTCCCGAAAAAATAAAATTGATGGATTCAATCCAGCTATTCATCGGGTTCCAAATGATCAGATAGATGAAATCTGTTCTGAAACAGAGTTTGAAATTGATCGGCGGTGCAGGAGGTGAAGGTGATTGTGAGCGTGGCTGTGGAGGGGAGCCCGGGGCCGGTGCGGGCGATGGTGCGGCTTGGTGCGAGCGTTGAGGAGGCGATCGGCGTCGTCGTCCGGCAATACGGCAGCGAGGGGAGGAGCCCTAGGCTGGACCCCCAAGCGGCCGCCTCCTTCCAGCTCCACCACTCTCACTTCACTCTCCAGAGTAAGCAGATATGCTTTTTTTTTTCTGATTTTAATTATATATAAAATGGTGGGTTTTATTTATTTAAAATTTGGGTAATTCACCTTTCGATGAAGGCAGTATATAAAATATGTTCCTGCGGACATTGCAGCGGATTTTTTTTATTAGGGTCTAAAATTCAAAGAAGTCATTTTTATGTAAAAGTCAATGGGCGGTTGCGAAGGTCGCCCCCGCTCGACGATGAGGCGGCAAAACGGTTTACTTTACTGTTCGTTTGATTCGGCTTTCATTGGGTTCGTTTACTTTAGGGTTCGTTTGATTCGGCAAAGCGGTTTACTTTAGGGTTCGTTTGGAACCCAACTGGAGGGAGGGAGCGGCGGGTCCAGGCGTAGCTTTTTGCTCCGTTCATTACGGCGCGGCGGGTCCAGACGGAGCAAACGCTGCAGCCGGGCGTTTGATTACCCGCCTTGCGGCGGCGTTTGCCGCAAACGCGACCTCCAAAAGCCGCGCCAAATGAAGCCTTAGGCTCGGTTTGATAAGGCGGTGGTGGTCGTAAACGAAGTGGTTATGAACTGTCGTTCATGAACCCCTGACCTCACCAAAGTAACTTCATCCACTTTTATGTTCAAAACTAGCTTTCTTTTCTTGGTGGCCGTTATAACCGTTGTCATGCCAAACATGCATTCTATAACGGTGGAGTTTTTGTCCAAACTCACCAGAGCAAAAACACCGCGCCAAACGGAGCCTCAGGCTCCTTTTGGGGCAGCGTTTTTGCTCGACAATAGTTATGACAGCCACCAGGAAGAAAAAAAAATAGTTTTGAACATAAAAATGGATGAAGTTCCTTAGGTGAGGTCGGGCGGTCATGAACAACGGTTCATAACCACCATGGTCATGAACAACGTCTTCATGTACGGTGCGAAGAGGAAACAACTGTCTGGTGAGCTATATCCATTATAAAAAAAAATGACTTCGTCTACTACTGCTAAAGAGAAGAGTGTAAAACCATCAGTTCTCAATGCATCTCTAAGAGCCCTAATTTTTCATTCACAGGAGTTCACAAACACAGATTTAGTGTTTTTAGATTTAGAAAGGGCTTCTTTTCAATTCTTATTACTAGGGCATATTTATTGTACAAAGGATGCCACGCTCAGCTCGACCCACCCACGGGTTTCTTCGAGAATATCTTTGGGCCTAGTTGACTAAGGATGGAAACATTATTGTCGGTTTGACTTCGGATCTTGCCCATATGATTTGGAGTTAGCGGTGTTGGTGCAAAGAAACTCGTATGATTGGGAGGCGGATGTGTTGCACTCTCTTTAGATAGAATATAAGCAATTGAGAGTACATCGTGCGACTCCCTAAGGTTGCGTCGAGCATTACATTTGGGAGACTCCTTGAGGCTTGGTTGGATATTCTTTGCGACTTTCTCATGCACCGTTGGGTTCTACCCAGTATGGTCCCGTTGAAGTCGTGCGCTTTCAAATTTTGGACCTCGACGGAGAGATGGCAATTTTTTTTTCTCTTTGAATCCTTCTTAGAGAGCTATGAGGGTGAGCTTCTTCCTATCCAAACCTAATAAGTGATGAGCCGACTGTTGTATTTCACTCACACTAGGAACTTCCTAATAGCGGAATGCCGACACCAACCTTAAGGACATCCACAAAGTATACTATGATTGACTGATTGTAGATGCAGATAGAGAGTTGTACTCACCTGACGGAATATGCGCTTCTACTCTGGAACGAAGTGTCGTGTCGATTCGCCTACTTACGATATTCTCTTGGTTGTTGCTCTCGGTGACCATTTTGAAACACAGGACATTACCAAAGAATATAAAAAAGATTAGGCAATTGTTATTCGCAGACCATAAATGACTAACCGCAGACTAATTCCCCTCCCCCCTATTTGAGTCTACAAATTGTTATCCGCAGGCCAACTTTTTCCCCCTTTATTTGAGTTTACAATTTGTTATCCACAGGCCAATTTTAAACTTGAGCAGCCTGAGCATGGCCCGACAACCTTCTGAGCACTTCAATGAGTGCACAAACCGTGATTCATAAAATGAATGCGCAGATAAAGACCGAGTTTAGGAAGAAAGACGATTTCTTCGTTGTTCATGCGATTTCGATTTGTTTGGGAAGATTTAGATAGCTAGAGTTTGTTTGGAAAGATTAAGATAGCTAGGGTTACTCTCCCCCTTTGATGAGGAAGGCGAAAAAAACGACCAAAGTTTTTTTCTTTACTAATATGTGGATAACAAAATTATCTGCGAATAACAAATTTGACTTCCTTTAGAGCTGCAAATAGATAAAATCTACGAATAGACAAATACGGCTTGCGAATAACAACCGCCATAAATTATTATCATTAACATATTTATTGCTTTAAAACTAGTTGAAAATATAAAAAAAAGTTATGATTAATTAAAAAAAATAACAACTTCTGTTTGGACGTAAAAATATCTCTACATAGTAAAATAAATTTGAATTTTACGCACATAAAAGAACACTGTAATACAATTATATTACAGTAATAGATATACTTCAAGTTTTCAACCAGCTATACTATGATAATATAAACATGAGCATGTTGCAAGGAAGAGCTGGATAAGTATAAATATTGAATGCAAATGTTTATGCAATTCATTTCTGTATGCACGTTTTCTAATAAATAGCATTGAAAATATTTTAAAAATCACAAAGCGCTTGTATTGAATAATAGTAGAGGGCATTGCTGCACTGCAAAATCAGAAGAAGAAAATCTTTTCATTCAAGGGATTATTGGGCTTGCCCCATGCTGTCTCGCCCTAGAGTTCGCTTTTAGAGCGAGATGAGCGGAGCACCGGAATGCGAACACGTCTTTTTAGCTCATTTTCGGCCCACGGTCGACTCGGCAGCGGAATGGCATAGCCAAACATAACCAAAACTCAGTTCATGTTAGACTCTGGCGTATTGCTTAACAAAGAAGCTGCTTCTTTTTGTTTAACTAACGGCAGGCCTGAAGAAGAGCGACAAGATTGGAGAAGTCGGGGGAAGAAGCTTCTACCTCCGCACCAACAGCAGCAGATATGGCCCTACTTCTGGCACAGAAACAAGCGACGACGGGTTCCATACCGAACTACTAAATGGAATCGATCGGCGGCCCTCGAAAGAGCAGAACTCATCGGGAACTTGCTCTTCTCATCGGTTCCTCGCCGCCATCGCCTTGAAGTTTAACACCATTGAGAGGCAAACGAAGAGAATCTGCAGGATGATGGCTTGCTTTCTCTGTGTTTGATGAGAACTTTTGCACATCCAATAGCAGTGCACTGCCGCGTCACGCGTGGGCCCGTAACGCGCCGCTGAGGGTTGATAGTTGAACCCAACTGGCCACACATTGCTACCAATAGTAGACAGCCAGCTGACGTCCTCGCCCCCGAGTTCTCCTAATTGATGCCTCCAATCTTTCGTGCCAACCATAGTCGTCTGTTGTGGGGCCCACGTCGCTGACTCCATGGCAGACGGTTGACCCCCCTGGAGGCTTTATAAATTTCCCTTGTTTCATAATTTTTTCCCCTTTTTCGGTTGGTTTCTCCAACAGGAAGCCGTTGGTTTTACTTGGATGGCTTCCTGATGTACTACAGATTACACGTGTATGAATATCTGCATCTGCTACACAGGATTGATGTTGGATGTGATAGCTACATGGCATAATTTCTTACTTGTGTGATTCTATGTTTCCATCCTTCTAGCTTCTAGGTATGTTCGCAAACCAAACAGCTCCTGAATAATTCGAGAATAGATACATAAAGATTTAACTAAGATTCGTATTTCTCATATTCAAATCCAGATTCGAATTCGAGTGGTATTCGAATCAGACTACAACAACACTACTCGAGCCTTTATCCCACTATAGTCGGGTCGGCAATATATGGATCATTTGTCGCCCGTGTGCACTATCTTTAGTCATAATCTCACTAATGCCTAAGCACATCGTGTCTTTCCTAATAGTTTCATTCCAAGGATATATGGTATTCAAATAAGAATCTAGATAATATTATCTCTATCGGATTGATTCGAATAATATGAATATTTACTATATAAAGATGATCCTAGCCATCCCATCAAAGTCTATTTTATAATCTGAAGCAAATTCTAATTCAAATCCAGGATTTCTGGATGAATTCAAATCCGAATTCAAATATTCAAACGAATCTGAATCTCTGCATTTTATGACAAATTATGATTCGATTGAAGAGCTATTCGATTCAGTTCGTGAACCTCCTACTCGATTCTATGTCGGGTCCTCACAATATATAAACCATATAGCATTTATCTATGGTGGTAACTATGGGCTAAACCTGGTATATGAAAAACATTTACTTATATAGCACAAGTCAGCAGCCATCCACTCCAATTTTCATCGCTACAACTTCCACGGCCGTAAATGTGATGTTAATCAGCAGAACAAAAAAACAATGTGCAGGAAATTTAAGGATTTAGGGGAGGTAAAATTAAAAATTAGAAAATAAAATCGAAATATTTTGCAAAATAAATAGCCAGTCCACTTAAACATAATGAAATTATTTATGTTGGTTGGAGGAAAACTTGCATCATACATGTCCCAGAATGAGGTAACCAGTTCGGCGCGCGCTCTTCTCTAATCCTTCCTCAGATCAATGAATTCCCGTCGAATGCCCGCCGCGTTAACAATGATAATTTCTAACCTATCTCCCTGCAAAGAATGGAAACCCGAAAATATATTAATTTTCTTTCCCGGAAAGATAAGCGTCTTGTGCAAACTAATGAATACGTGGCGGTGAATTTTGACTCCAAGGTCGCGTGAAAATCTTATGGCTTGTATGGACGGGATCGAGCTAGGCTCAAATCGCCATTAACCACTCTGGGTTAGATCTTGTCGAGCTAGACTCGGTATATGGCCGAGACATACATTCACTTTATATGAATCCTCGTGCTTTAATGTGTGTGTATCTTTTGAAATTACCACAATCCTCTTTCCGAGTTTGCATTGTTAATTTGTTGTGAAATAAACCATCCATCGTGAGTGGTGCACTCAAAATGTGGACTTATTTTTTCATGCGGCGGACGCATGAAACCTATGTGCGCCGGTGAAATCCAGACCGTTCATGGCATATTTGTTGTTTTTGTTTTTGTTTTTTACTTCTTTTTAATGGCGCCTTTTTCCCAACCTTCCGATCATGGATCGGACGATGCGCGTGCGTTGTGCACATAGACCTATGTGCGCACGCACACCTAAATATCTCTCGGGAATGTTCTGGGGGAGAGATGAGATATTTAGGTGCGCTTGCGCACATAGGTCTATGTGCGCAGCGCACGCACGCCGTCCGATCCATGATCAGAAGGTTGGGAAAAAAGGCGCCATTAAAAGAAAGTAAAAAAAAACATATGCGATGAACGGTCTGGATTTCACCTGCGCACATAGGTTTCATGCGGCCGACACATGAAAAAATAAGTCATTTGGGGTACCTTGTAATGTTGTAAACTTGTAAGAGAAGTTTTTTAAAATCAGAAGGGTTATCTACTGGGACCTCCCCTCGAAGTTTGCGTATTTGCAGCTTGCACCCCCTCTAACTTTCAAAATTACAAAAAACTACCCTCAATATTTAAATTTCATAACATCCATGCACAAGAATACCCCCTTGGAGTAAACCATCAGGGGGTCTTTTTGTGCATGGATGCTATGAAATGTCAACATTAAGGGGGTAATTATAATTTTGAAAGTTAGAGGGGTGCAAGTTGTAATTACGCAAACTTCGAGGGGAGGTCCCGGTAAATAACCCTATATATATATGCACAAAAATATCCTCCCGGAGTAAATTTTCAGGGGGTCTTTTTGTGCATGGATGCAACATGTAATTTAGCAAACTTATATATATATATATATATATATATAAGTTGAGGCATTATTATATTTTGACTCTCAGTTAATCATAGAAGATAAAAAATAAAATTCATTTTTGGCGCTAATGTAATCTGATGAGTTGTGCATGGCTTGAATCGAACTAACTTTATACCTAGGATTAGCTCGGCCTGAGATCATACCATACAGATATGATGTTGGGATATGCACAGGCAAACTCGTGGAACGTCGGCGTCGCTAGAGAGCTGGCCGAAGGTGGAGATGATGGTGGATGAGGATACTATAGAGCCGAAACCACAGCTGCCTAAGCGAGTTGTGTTAGGTGAGAAGGAGCTACCACAATCTCTTTCAAGGAGTAAGAAGAAGACTCCAATTCATGAATATTTTTTCACCAGCCCAACGGGGCTATATTCAGACCGACTCCAACTTTTGCGAATAAGGAAAAGACATGACATATAACAAAACTTGATTGTCTCGTGCGTAATAAGATAACTAAGCTTGAGGACCATAACATCTTGATTGACTAGTGCATAATAAGATAACTCAGCCTCATCACTCATGTTATTCAAAATGAGCATGTCCTAAAGCTCAGAGGGAGATCAAATTCTCATGTCATCTTCACCCAACTCCTCCTTCGTCAAGTCCACTTCAAGATAAAATAAGTCGTTTGCAGCGATGACCGTGAGTAATAAAGGAGTGCGGTTTGGGAAGGCATTACGAAAGAAGTAATAAAGGAGGAAGGCCAAAGGGCCAGAGACCTCGCAGGAAAGGCGGGCGAGAACTCTCTCTAAATGCTCTCCATCGGGCGAGCGAGAATGGACGGCGAGATAGAATCTCGCGGGCAGTTTGAGGAAGTTTTCTAGGGTCGACGAAGAGAGTGCGACGAAATGAAGAGCGTTCTACAAAATGTTCCGTGATCGACGAAGTGTATTATATGTTCAACGAAGTTAAGAGGCGGTCTCGCTGAAGGATCGCGAGACTGGGCCTCAGCGTTCGACGAACTCAATTCTATGTTCAACTAATTGTTTCCTGCGTTCGACGAACGGCTTGCTTCGATCCCAGCATCTCAGCGGTCGACGAACATCCCATCTCAGCGGTCGACGAACATCCCGTCTCAGCGGTCAACGAACAGTGTAACATTCTGCGTTCGTCGAGCTCGTCTGTATTCGACGAAATGTGTTATGTACACAACGAAGTCAAGAGGCGGTCTCGCAGGAAGGCTCGCGAGACCAGACTTTGGCAGATACCGCCAAAGGGGGGCCAGCGAGGTCCTCGCAGGGCGATCGCCTAGGAGAGGCGTCGCGAGCAGGACTCGCAAGAAGGCCCGCGAGAGCTTCGGCAGTAGTGTTCTCGCAGTTTCTTGCCCATAGGTTGATGAGGCCAAATTACCCTTTTACCATTGGTGGTCTGCCTTTAGTCCCTTCAAACAGCGGAGTTTGGCTGTTAGCAGACCCATTTGGGGTGCAGATAGTAAAATCAGAAAGCGGAATCCTGCTATTTGCAGGCCAGATCAGAAAACCTATAAATAAGACCTAAAGGGCACCTTTGGAGGGGACTTCACTTCAGCTTCTCTCTCCTCAGGCTCTCCTTGGCTAGCATTTCCAGAGCACTCCAAGGTGCCCGAGTCTCAGCTTTGGCTTGAGAGGGGAAGCGCTCAACGATCTTCCGGGTTAGTGGAGGGACCTCCTCGCTGAGACTAAGGTCTTAGTCATTTTCCTAGTCTTCAGTCTACCTTCTCTGAGGGATCAGTAAGGGCTAGCTGCCCCTCATTTCGGTGAGGGCCCTGAGCTTCACAAGAGGCCGAGAAATCGGTTTCAACATTTTGGTGCGGTGAGCGTGAAGCGTGGCTGGTCCAAGAAAATTCCAAGGAGGAGATGGCAGGAGACGAAGATCAAGGCGAGGGGTTCAGCGGGTCACCCCAGGTGGTGACGCCGAGGATGTTCGCGAATTTCAGGAGGGAGGTGCTCGACACCTTCGGGCTCACTGTCGCGGCACTGCGAAGTGAGTTCGCGACCCCAGCACCTCAGGCAACCCCTCCCCCAGCAGCGGTCGGCGAGAATGCCCCGGGGGGAAGGGCCGGAAAGGAAGTTGCCGGAGGGTCAGTGCATAACCTGGAGGGGCGAGAGCTGTTCGCCAGCCCGGCGAGCTATGTGCCGGCAAGCTCTGTGCCGGCGAGCGCGGCGCAGGCGAGCGCGCGCCCGGAGGATGCGGCGACTGTGGGGGTGGTTCAGGCGAACGCCGCCCTCGCGAGCGCGGTCCTCGCGAGCTCAAGTCTGGCGAGGAAGCTTGGGGGCGTGTGGAGCGAGAAAGGGTGGCAGGAGGAGGAAGCCCCTTCTGCGAGTTTGTACTTTCTGCGCCCGTCCCGGTAGGGTTCGGGGAGTGGGATAGGGTGTACTACAACGGCAGGGATGACCCCGTCCAGCACCTCCAGTCTTTTGAGGACTCGGTCTCTATCAGGCCGATGTCAGATGCTTTCAAGTGTCGACTTTTCGCTGTCACCCTTAAAGAAAAGGTCAGGGACTGGTTCCATCAACTCCCTACAGGATCGATCTACGCCTTGGAAGATTTGCGCCGAAGTTTCTTGTTGCGATTCTCAACTTCAAAGAAGAAAAAGAAGGACGTCAAGTCTCTCTTCAAAGTGAAGCAGGAGCCGAAGGAGTCGTTGGTTCGCTACGCGGACCAGTTCCAGGAGGAGGTGCTGCTCACTCAGGAGATGCCTGGGTTTGCACTCCAGCTCGCCCTCACGGTCGGGCTGAGGGAAAGTTTCTTCAAGATGGCTTTAAAAAGGAAAGCCCCCGTCTCCTACGAGGAGCTGATGGAGAGGGTGGCGGAGGAAATCGAGAGTGAGGAGGCCAACCCGGAACTCACCAAGAGGCTAGCGAAGCTCAGTGAGCCGGAGGTCAGACAGCAAGAGGTGAGGAGAAGGGAAGAGCCCAGGGCCCCAGAGGGGGAGTGGAGGCAGTATGGCGGAGGAATGCAAGGCCAGGGAAGGGGTTACGCCCCGGGGAGGGGAAACTTCTATGGGGGTCAAGGAAGACCCCATCAGTTGGGATGGAGGCAGGGTCTGAGGCCGATGCCTCCTCCACCCCAACAAGCCATGGCAATCAGGCGGGGAAGGGGAGGAAGAGGAAGGAGAGAAGAGGCGAGAGAAGAAGCAGGAGTAGGAAGGAGAAGAAGGAATAGGATGGCGAAGGCCGAGGCGGGAGAGGTGACGCTGCCGTACTGTGACTTCCATGATGAGGAAGGTCACGCGACGGCCACCTGCCCGGAATTCCTGGAGACAAAAAGGGCCCGAGTACCCGCGCCGCGGCAGCAACAACCGGTGAGGATCGAGGAGGTCGAGCCTCGGGAGGAAGAGGAGGAAAGGTGCGAAGACCGGGCCGATTTGGGGACCCGAGGGGGGATCGGGGTGATCCATGGGGGGGTAGGGATTGAGGCAACCCGGAAGGCGAGCCTCCATACTATCTATCGTCGTAGCGTGGCTTCGACATCCCTAGCCCCGCCCCCGACAGAGAAGATTTCCTTCACCCAGAAGGACATGCCGGGTTATGAGGACCCGTTCTGCGATACGTTGGTCATTCAGACGGCGATCGAGAACTTCACCGTTTCTCGAATCCTGGTGGATAATGGAAGTTCGGTCAACGTTATTTTCAAGAAGGCGTTCGATGGGATGGAGGTGGAGGCGCGAAGGGTGTTGGCCTCGGACGGTCCGTTGTTTGGATTCTCCGGGGAGAGGAAGGAAGTAGAGGAAGGAGTAGGACTCCATGTGGTTTTGGGAGGGCAGTCCAGGAACTGCCGCTTTGTCATAGTGGATGCCCCCAGCAGCTATAGCGTCATCTTCGGATGGCCGCTCATCAGCGCGTTCGGCTGTGTCCCCTCCACATTCCACCAGTGCCTTAAGTTCAATGACGGAGGAGTCCAAGTCCGAATCAGAGGAGATCCGAAGGTCGCGAGGCAATGCTACGTGACTGCGGTCAACACCATCTCCTGGATGGCCGAGGCAGAGAAATGGGACCAGGAGATGGGTGAGCCGGCAGGACTTGGAGGAGGAGACCAGAAGGAGGAAATGGAGCAGAGGTCGGAGGAGCCGATGGAGGAGGATGAGGTAGAGGGTCGAGCCCAGGAGGAAGGGGCGGAAGAGGTGATGGGGGTCCAGGAAGAAGGACAGGAGCAAGGAGGAGACTGGGGAGAACAATCTCGGCTGGAGGCCGTGGAGGAGGTCGTGGAGCTCGAAGTCACCACCCGAGCCGGAGTGGTGGAGAAAGTCAGGATCAGCGGGGAGCTCAGCCTGGAGGAGCAGAAGCAGATTCTCGTCTGCGTTCAGGAGAACGTGGATGTCTTCGCTTGGAGCGTCGCGGAGATGCCAGGGATCGACGCAGATGTGGCTTGCCCCCGCCTCAATCTCAACCCCGGCACCCTCCCCATCCGTCAAAAGAGGAGGGTCATAGCAGACAAGCTGGAGGGACCCATCCGAGAAGAGGTCGGTAAGCTCCTACAGGCAGGGTTTGTATCAGAGATCCAGTATCCAGGCTGGGTCTCTAACGTGGTCATGGTGAAGAAGGGGGGGAGCTAAGTGGAGAATGTGTATCGACTTTTCCTTGCTTAATAAATCGTGCCCCAAGGATTGCTACCCCTTGCCTAGAATCGACGCGCTGGTTGACTCAGCCGTCGGTTTCCCTATAATGTCTTTTCTAGATGCTTTTTCAGGTTATCATCAGATTCGCATGCACCCCCCTGACATCAAAGATGTCTCCTTCATCACGGGGTGTGGGGAATCGTGCCCACATAATTCCTGATTTGAAGAAGTCATCATGTCAAGACTACTTCACTTTGTATTTGATCAAGATATCTAGCTCATAATCTCAGGAAAACACAAGTACATGTCGTCGAGAAGGACAGAAGAAATGGTCGGCAAAGTATGCTTACGCTGTAATGATAGGCAAAGCAAACGCAGAGACACTATCAAAGAAAGGCGTGTCGTCGAGAAGAATGAAGTATCGTCGACATCAAAGTAGCAGTCATGTCGGCAAGACAATACTACTATTACAACGACAAGATGAACAAAGAAAGTTCCAACGACACAGTCAAAGTCAGCATATCGTCGTATATACAGGAACGTCAGTATGTCTCGTATCGTTGGAATGCAAGCAGCGGAGGCAGAAGCAAGGAGATCTGAGAAGAAGTTCCAAAGCACAAGGAGCCGACAAAGAGATGCCGTCGAGAGATATTCCATGTCGTCGTAACGATGGAATATATCGTCGAGACAATTTCAAATCTTGTGGACGCGTACCATCAGCAATTAATGTTGCCGCCTGATTGTTCAATCAGCGCGTGCACTTAAAGTTTCGAGGTATTCGCGCGTGCTAAAAAGATTTGGAGATCTGACACAAAAAGAAACTTTTCAGAAGACCGTTGGGTGACCCCTCTCAGTCTTATAAAAGGCAACAGGGTTGCCCTAGAAAAAAAAACCTAGCGTGCAAGAAAGAACTAGCAAAAAAGTATTCCGCCGTTCAATAGAATAGTACATTCTCGCGGAGAAGAAGAACAAGTTCAAAAGAAGCAGTCATCCTCACCGACTGCTAAGAAGTCAATCCACATCCGGCTAAGAAAGAATCGAAGAAGAACCGTGCATTCAAGATCTGATTCGGAAGCATTCTCTTCATTCTCAAGAAGCCGATCATCATCAGGCTAAGGTTGCCGATCAACATCAGGCAGAAGAAACAGTTTATATCTGTAATCTCTTGTAAGGCTTGCGGGTCAAACCGTCTAGCTTGAGGGCTGGAGAGCTGTGAGACTTGAGGGCCAGGGCAGTGCACTCGCGGGTGCGATTTGTCGAGCTTGCGGGCTCGGGGGCAGTAGGGACTTGCGGGTCTAGGCTGTTGGGACTTGCGGGTCCGAAAGGTAGGGCTTGAGGGCCTGAGTGTCGAGCTTGCGGGCTCGGGGGCAGTAGGGGCTTGAGGGTCTAGGCTGTTGGGACTTGCGGGTCCGTGTTGTAAGGCTTGAGGGCCTGAACCTTTTGGCGGAGTTTGCCGAGCCTAGCGGATCGCTGGGTAGGCGCAGCGGGACAGAGGACTACTCAAGACACCCGGTCTTGAGGAACCTCTATAGATTTTGTGTCGTCTGGTGAAGTTTGTTTGCGTGTTTTCTTTTGCGCATTACTTAGTTTCTGATAACTCACGCTCGTTGATCAAAAGGCATCAAGATCACCTAATCCCCCCCCCCCCCCTTATAGGTGAACGTTCCATAACCAACAAGTGGTATCAAAGCGAGGTTGATCAAAAGGAGACCTAACAGTCCGATCTAGATCCGGAACGTCTCACCATGGCCGGTGGAGATCAGAATCGTGAAATGAGAGCTATGAAGCTTCCTATTTGCACGAAGTAGAACTTTCTCATCTGGAAGGAAAGGGTCAGGCTCTTTATGGAAGCTGCTGACCCAAGAATCTACCTGACGATCAAGCAGGGCCCCTTCGTCCCTACTTGTACCTCCACTATTGACCCAACCAGGCAGGTAATAAAGAAGTATGAAGACATGAACAAGGATGAGCTGATCTTGGCAGGTCTGGACAAAAGGGCACAAAACGTTATTGTCAGTGCCATAGATGACTCCACCCTCCAAAATTTAATCCACTGCAGAACGGCCAAGGAAATGTGGGACTCATTGATCGTATATATGGAGGGTACCGATGAGGTAAGGGATGACAGAAAATCCCTCCTCAACCAGGAGTATGAAGCCTTCAAACAGGGCAAAAGTGAAACAATCTCCAGCTGCTATGAGAGATTTTTCAAGATAGTGAATGGTCTGAGAAACTATGATAGGGAGTTCACGAACTCTGACTTAAATGACAAGTTTCTCAGATCCCTCACAAAGGAATAGGATATCAAGATATGCGCCATCCGAGAGATGGGTCAGCTGGGTATCATTGAGCCCAAGAATCTGTATGGGAAACTGTTGTCCCATGAACTTCAACTCAACACAAGGAAGGTTGAAGAAGAAGAAAGCTCAAAGGCGAGCTCAAGAGAAAGATCAGTGGCTCTAAAGGCTGAGAGCTCCAGAAGATCCAAGGGGAAGATCGCTGCTTCTCAGAATAGATCTGAGAGCAGTGAGGAATCAGGAGCCAGCTCCTCTGAATCTGATGACACTGATAGAGAGGTGGCCCTCCTCTCAAAGCAATTCAGAAAGCTGATACATAGAAGAAGGAGGGATAACAGCAGAAACTCCTCCTCAAGCTCCAGAAGATCTGACCATCGGGACAGATCGAGGGCTCCCAGGGAGGACAGGTATAGGTCTAACTCCAGTAGACATGATTTACATAATACTGTTTGCTATTCTTGCAGCAAAACAGGACACATGACTGCTGACTGCCCCTCGAAGAAAAAGGAATCAAGGAATCATGAAGAGAGAAGAAGCTCCAGGAGCAAGAGAACCTCTGAAAAGGGGTTTGTGGCAAAGAAGATCAAAACATTGAGTGATTCTGACTCAAGTTCCTCCGGGACTGAGGATGAGGCACTCATTGGACTGATGGCTATTAATGAAGGTAACCAGGATGACAACTCTCCTGGAAAGGTAAAACACAGAACTTCTCTATCTGCGTCTGATTCTGAATGAGTAACAGATTCCTTGCATGATGATGAGGAAGTGTCTACTGCCAACAGCACTACCCCAAGATCCCAATATGAAGTTGAATCTGAACTGATAAGGCAATATAAAGCCTTATGGAAAGCCTTCAAAGGCAGTAAGAAACTCCTCAAGGTGCAAACCAAGGAGTTAGATTCCTTAAAACCTGTCCAATCCATGCTCCAGGAGACAGCCGAGAGGCTAACTTCCATGAGCAAAGAAGTGGACAAACTTAAGGAAACCATACGGCTTAAGAATGCTGAATTAGGGCAGAAGAACAAGGTCATTAGGGACCTTGAAGAATTGTTGCTGGCTGAGAAGAAGCTTGCTTCCAGCTTCTCAATGCCCAAAACTATCCTGCCGATTATTGACACCTTCTCTGGACAGTTCAGAGCTGGTATCGGTTCTCATCAGGAGCCAGTCATGGGCAAAGATCCTGAAGCCAGACCTTCTAACAAGAAGATGCTGAGAGCAAATTCTTCAGCCCATAGACCTTCAGCAACAGCAGCTAAAAGTATGGGAGAGGCTGTTATCACAAAGCCTGCTCCTAAGAAGGTGAACCAAAGGGTTGTGAAGCCAATTCCTCCCCCGGCTCACACACATGAGGTTCACCTTAGATCTGTAAGGCAAGAAACATTCTCTTCTGCTCATCAGCACTGCCACACTACACAGATGATGAGGCAGAAGAGAAGATACAACAGATATGAGTGCTGGTGCTGCGGGAAAGTAGGCAACTTTGCACTGGACTGTTGGTTCAACCCAACAGGGCTCAATGCAAGGAAAGTGCAGAGTCCTCATGAGTTTGCGATTCCGTTCTATCATCCTAACAGGAACCAAGGACCCAATCTTTATTGGGTACCTAAGGGGAAGTAATTTATTTTGCAGGTAAGTCCAAATACCAACCAATCTCCAATTTGGTATTTGGACAGTGGCTGCTCCAGGCACATGACTGGAGTCAGAAAGTATTTGAAAGAACTCATCTCTGTGGAGAATGGACCGACCGTCATCTTTGGAGGTTCAGAAAAGGGAGTTACCAGGGGCTACGGAAATATCTCTAATGGGTTAGTCACCATCACAAAGGTAGCCTATGTGGAGGGGTTGAGACACAACCTCATAAGCATAAGTCAGCTTTGTGATCTAGGTTTTGTCATTACCTTCCACAAGGATAAGTGTCTGATTAAGAAGTCTCAGATTTCGAGACTGTCTTAACTGGCACTAGGAGTGGGAACATTTATTGCTTAAATTTCCTGAATGTAAATTCTTCCATGCCCATATGCCTAGTAGTCGATGGTAAAGAGGCTCTATGTGTACAATGGCACAAGAGACTTGCACACATCAACTACAAGACAATAGGCAAGCTTTTCGCGCTAAACTTGGTCAGAGATGGACCTGATATTAAGTGCATCAGAAATGGTCCTTGTCAAGCATGCCAACTTGGAAAGCAGACTAGGACTAGCTTCAAAAGAATTCCTAACAAAGAGTCGTCAAGGTGCTTATTTTTATTGCACATGGATCTATTTGGTCCCATGTCAGTTCTTAGCTTAGGAGGGAAGGCATACACCTTTGTAGTTGTTGATGATTACTCAAGGTTCACTTAGGTCTTCTTCCTAAAAAAGAAATCAGATACACTAGACATCTTGAAGAATTTTGTCAGGCAAATCCAGAATGAGATGAACTGCTCGGTGGTCAAATTCAGAAGTGACCATGGGACAGAATTTCAGTCAGGGGTCATGACAGAATTCTGCCAAGACCTAGGCATCTCCCAAGAATTCTCCTCCCCCAGAACTCCTCAACAGAATGGAGTTGCTGAGAGGAAGAACAGAACCTTGATTGAGGCCAGCAGGACAATGCTGAGTGACTCCTCATTACCAGAGTACTTCTGGGCCGAGGCTGTCAACACTGCTTGTCATGTGATAAACAGGGCCTCAATCATAAAAAATCATAAGAAAACTCCCTATGAGCTAATGAAGGGCAGAAAACCAACTCTATCCTACTTTAGGATCTTTGGTAGCAAATGCTATGTCCTTAATAATGGGAAATCCAAACTTACTAAGTTTGCTGAGAAAAGTAGTGAGGGTATTTTCGTTGGATACAGCTCCTACAGCAGGGCATACAGAGTATACAAAATCAATACCCAAGCAGTGGAAGAATCTGTTCATATTGTATTTGATGAGACCAGCCTTATACATAAGGGATGGTGTAGTTCTTCAGTGAATGCAGGTACAAGGGAAAGATTGGAGAAGCTTTCCATTGCAGACAATGCCGACACCCCACTCAACTACAAGAATCAGTCAGTAATGGTGGAAATAGAAGTGGAACCTGCAGAAGATACAGAAATAGCTGAAAAATTGCAAAATGAAGAAATAACTCATACTGATATACCCAGAACATTACCAACTGCACTGAGACAAGTAAGAGATCATCCTCAAGAGCAGATAATAGGAAATGTCAACCAAGGTGTGCTGACAAGGAGTAGAGCTGCAAATCAAGCATTATACCTGAGTTTTCTTTCTCAAATTGAACCCAAGAAATTTGAGGAAGCAAATCAAGATCCATTCTAGATTACTGCAATGCAGGAGGAACTGAATCAATTTAAACGATGTAAGGTGTGGAAATTGGTTCCAAGTCCCCAAGGACACAACATCATAGGAACCAAATGGGTCTACAGGAACAAAAGGGATGAAAATGGAGTAATCACCAAGAATAAAGCAAGATTAGTAGCAAAAGGTTACAGACCAGAGGAGAGAATCGATTTTGATCAGACATTTGCTCCAGTAGCCAGACTGGAAGCAATCAGATTGTTCCTAGCTTATGCAGCATTCAAAGGCTTCAAGGTCTACCAAATGGATGTGAAGTCAGTCTTCCTAAATGGTGACCTTAAAGAGGAAGTATATGTAGAGCAGCCTTCAGGTTTTGTCGACTCTACTCATCCTGACTATGTTTATTTTCTTAGAAAAGCCCTTTATGGCTTAAAGCAGGCACCTAGGGCCTGGTATGAGACTCTGTCAAGCTTTCTAATTGAGAACTTGAGATTGATAAGACATTGTTCCTAAGGGAAGTAAAAGGCAAGATCTTGCTATTGCAGATCTATGTTGACGACATTATCTTTGGCTCTACAGACAACAATCTCTGCAAAAAGTTTGCCAACTTGATGCAGGGAAAGTTTGAAATGAGCAGTATGGGTGAGCTCAATTACTTCCTAGGTCTCCAAGTGAAACAATCTGAAGATGACATTTTCATCTCTCAGACCAAATTCACTAGGGAGCTAGTCAAGAAATTTAGTTTGGAGAGTGCTTCTTCCATGAAAACTCCAATGGGAACCAATATGTCTCTGGACAAGGATGAAAAGGGCATACCCTTTGATGAAACCAAGTACAGATGCATGATTGGGTCTTTGCTTTATCTCACTGCCATTAGGCCTGACATAATGTTTGCAACGTGTGTCTGTGCTCGATATCAGGTGAATCCCAAGGCATCTCACTATGTCTCTGTGAAGAGAATTCTAAGATACCTAAAGGGTACATCTAATCTTGGTCTATGGTACCCTAGGAACAATTAATATGAACTGGCGGGTTATTCAGATGCAGATTATAAAGGATGCAAGGAAGATAGAAAGAGCACCTCCGGAACATGTCAATTCCTTGGAGGAAGACTGATTTCCTGGAGCAGTAAGAAGCAGACGAGTGTGGCAATCTCAACCGCAGAATCAGAGTACATCTCTGATGGCAGCTGCTGTGCCCAACTGCAACATCAACTTGAAGACTACAACCTAAAGATGACCAAAACACCCTTGTTTTGTGACTCTTCAAGTGTTATCTCAATTGCTAAGAACCCTGTATCTCACAGCAGGACTAAGCATATTGAGATCAGGTATCACTTCATCAGGGAGCATGTGGAGAATGAAGATATCACACTTGAATTTGTCCCAACAGACAAACAAGTGGCTGATATATTTACCAAGCCCCTAGATGAAGCTAAGTTTAACTTCTTCAAATTTCAATTGGGGATGTTAAACTTAGAGTGAAACTCAACTCTATAATTTACTAATGCCTTTCTAGATAAGTTGTTAGAAATTCTCACAGGACTTCAATGAATCACGACTAAGCAAGGGGGAGTCATTCCCTACTTAGAGAAGCAGAAGGCAAGAAGTCAGAAAAGGGGAGAAAGAGTGCTCAAAGAAGAGACATCAAAGCAAGGGGGGCTACAAAATTGATGTACTCAAAGACACCCTAAAGACAGGGGGAGCAAATCAAGGGGGAGCTAGCTTAAAGATAAGTTATATCTTGACACACCTTCTGTTAAGATTATGTTATTTATTGTCATATGAAGTAGTCTTGAAATAAGATTCTGACTTCTTTAAATAGGGGGAGATTGTTGGAAATCGTGCCAACATGATTCCTGATTTGAAGAAGTCATCATGTCAAGACTACTTCACTTTGTATTTGATCAAGATATCTAGCTCATAATCTCAGGAAAACACAAGTACATGTCGTTGAGAAGGACAGAAGGGATGGTCGGCAAAGTATGCTTATCGCTGATAGGCAAAGCAAACGCAGAGACACAATCAAAGAAAGACGTGTCGTCGAGAAGAATGAAGTATCGTCGACATCAAAGTAGCAGTCATGTCGACAAGACAATACTACTATTACAACGACAAGATGAACAAAGAAAGCTCCAACGACACAGTCAAAGTCAGCATATCGTCGTATATACAGGAACGTCAGTATGTCTCGTATCGTTGGAATGCAAGCGGCGGAGGCAGAAGCAAGGAGATCTGAGAAGAAGTTCCAAAGCACAAGGAGCCGACAAAGAGATGTCGTCGAGAGATATTCCATGTCGTCGTAACGATGGAATATATCGTCGAGACAATTTCAAATCTTGTGGACGCGTACCATCAGCAATTAATGCCGCCGCCTGATTGTTCAATCAGCGCGTGCACTTAAAGTTTCGAGGTATTCGCGCGTGCTAAAAAGATTTGGAGATCTGACACAAAAAGGAACTTTTCAGAAGACCGTTGGGTGACCCCTCTCAGTCTTATAAAAGGCAACAGGGTTGCCCTAGAAAAAAAAACCTAGCGTGCAAGAAAGAACTAGCAAAAAAGTATCCCGCCGTTCAATAGAATAGTACATTCTCGCGGAGAAGAAGAACAAGTTCAAAAGAAGCAGTCATCCTCACCGACTGCTAAGAAGCCAATCCACATCCGGCTAAGAAAGAATCGAAGAAGAACCGTGCATTCAAGATCTGATTCGGAAGCATTCTCTTCATTCTCAAGAAGCCGATCATCATCAGGCTAAGGTTGCCGATCAACATCAGGCAGAAGAAACAGTTTATATCTGTAATCTCTTGTAAGGCTTGCGGGTCAAACCGTCTAGCTTGAGGGCTGGAGAGCTGTGAGGCTTGAGGGCCAGGGCAGTGCACTCGCGGGTGCGATTTGTCGAGCTTGCGGGCTCGGGGGCAGTAGGGACTTGCGGGTCTAGGCTGTTGGGACTTGCGGGTCCGAAAGGTAGGGCTTGAGGGCCTGAGTGTCGAGCTTGCGGGCTCGGGGGCAGTAGGGGCTTGAGGGCCTAGGCTGTTGGGACTTGCGGGTCCGTGTTGTAAGGCTTGAGGGCCTGAACCTTTTGGCGGAGTTTGCCGAGCCTAGCGGATCGCTGGGTAGGCGCAGCGGGACAGAGGACTACTCAAGACACCCGGTCTTGAGGAACCTCTATAGATTTTGTGTCGTCTGGTGAAGTTTGTTTGCGTGTTTTCTTTTGCGCATTACTTAGTTTCTGATAACTCACGCTCGTTGATCAAAAGGCATCAAGATCACCTAACCCCCCCCCCCCCCCCCCCCCTTATAGGTGAACGTTCCATAACCAACACGGGGGATGGGTGTTATTATTATAAGATGATGCCCTTCGGGCTCAAGAATTTAGGTGTCACGTACCAAAGAATGATGGACAGGGTCTTTCGAGAACAGAAAGGGAGAAACTTGGAGGTCTACGTCGATGATCTCATGGTAAAAAGTCGGGACCTTGACTCCCACCTCCGAGACCTCGAAGAGACCTTTAAGACCTTGCGAAAGTATAAGATGAAGCTCAACCCCCTAAAGTGTGTCTTTGGGGCAAGCCGAGGAAAATTCCTGGGTCACCTGCTTACCCCGGCGGGGGTGGAGCCTAACCCGGATAAGGTCAAAGCGATAACGGAGCTGGGATCACCAAGAAACTCGAAAGAGGTTCAGAGCCTCACTGGAAAGTTGGCAGGACTCAGCAGGTTCCTCTCCAAGGCGGGAGACAAGTGTGCACCCTTTTTCAAGGTGTTAAAGGGAAACAAAAAATTCGAATGGACCCCGGAGTGTGAAAGAGTCTTTCAGGCTTTGAAAGAACAACTCACCCAAACCCCCCTACTCCAAGGGCCGAGACCGGGAGAGGACCTATCCCTATAGGACCTGAGGCAGTAAGTTCAGTATTGGTCCGGGAGGAGGGGAGAAAGCAATTCCCCATCTACTACGTCAGCCGAGTGTTGAGGAAGGCGGAACTCCGGTACCCGATTCTGGAAAAGCTGGCCTTCGTGTTGATAGTGGCGGCCCGGAGGCTCCGACCTTACTTTCAGGCACATTCAATCAAGGTAGTGAATGATCACCCGCTTCGCAAAGTCATGGAAGGGGTGGAGCACTCGGGAAGGTTGGCTAAGTGGTCCGTGGAGCTGAGTGAGTTCGATGTTACGTTCGTACCCAGGACGGCGATCAAGGCCCAAGCGGTGGCAGACTTCATGGCTAACTACGCAACCGAAGTGGGGGAGCATGAATCCCCCCCCCCCCCCCCCCCCCCCCCCCCCCCGTGGCATGGAAGATGTTGGTGGATGGCGCCTTAGGGAAGCACTCCTATGGAGGGGGAATAATCCTGGTGAACCCCCAAGGGACAAAGATCGAACAAGCTTTGAACATCCACTTCCCGATTACCAACAACCAAGCTGAGTACGAGGCGGTGATAGCGGGCCTGCGGTTGGCTCAGGAACTGGGAGTGCAGGATGTGGAGGTCTCAACGGACTCCATGGTGGTAGCATGCCAAGTCAAGGGAGAGTTTGAGACAAAGGACCCGACCCTCCAGCGGTACTTGGAGAAGGTTAAGGGGGTCATCGGGCAATTCCGCACTTTCTCCATCAAACACGTGCCAAGGGAAGAGAGCACCCTCGCGGACCTCCTAGCCAGGTTCGGCCCCCGAGCAGGGGGGGACGGTTTCAGAACTCTTCCGACCCACCATTGAGGAAGGAGAACTGATGGAGGTGGATCAGCGGGTCTCGTGGATGGATCCCTTCATCACCTTCCTATCATCAGGGAAGTTCCCTGAAGAAGACATAGACAGACGACGCTTCAGGTATAAGTCAGCTTATTATTCTTTGCATGCAGGAGGGCTGTATAGGAAGACACTCTCGGGACTTCTGGCCCATTGTGTTTCCGAGGAGGAGGTCCCGAGAGTCCTAGAAGAAATTCACTCCGGGGAGTGTGGAAGTCACTCCGGGAGCCGAACTCTGGAGGGGAGGGTGTTGAGACAAGGCTACTTCTGGCCTACTCTCAGCAAAGATGTGGCGGAGTTCGCAAGAAGATGTTCGAAGTGTCAGCTCTATGCGTCGCTCCAACTCCTCCCGGCCCAGAGGCTCTGGACCATCACGGCCCCCTGGCCTTTTGCTATATGGGGGTTGGACCTAGTTGGTCCTTTCCCACAAGCCAGTGGCCAGAGGAAGTTCTTGTTAGTTATGATCGATTGATTACTTCTCCAAATGGGTAGAAGTGAAGGCCCTAGCCAAGGTAACATCTCATGTCGTAAAGAATTTTGTGTGGGGAGAGATAATTTGCAGACACGGGCTCCCTCTAGCTATAGTGACAGACAATGGGCCGCAATTTGCTAGCGAAGAGTTTGTCAGCTTCTGCACCCAACTCGGCATCGACCTCAGGTTCGCATCGGTTCACCACCCGAGAAGCAACGGTCAGGTGGAGGCGGCGAACAAGGTAATCGTCAACCTACTAAAGGAAAAAGGTGGAGAACCTCCGGGGGTTCTGGGTGGAGCAGCTACCATCAGTCCTTTGGGCCTTGAGGACTACTCCGAACACCGCCACCGGGGAGACCCCGTTCAAACTTTCTCATGGGTCCGAAGCCGTCCTTCCCATAGAGTTCGAAGTAAAGACCCCCAGGGTGATCGCTGCGGGTGATGGGGATGAAGAATGGCTAGTGACTAATGATGCGGAGCAAAGGCTGTCCTTGGATCTGGTAGAGGAACTTCGGGACCTGGCCACCATCAGGCGGGAGGAAATCAAGCGACGAATGGCCCGATATTTTGACAAGCACATCCGAATAAAACACTTTCAGAAAGGAGATCTGGTCCTGAAGAAAGTCGACGCAGCCGGAAGAGGAACCACAGTGGGTAAGCTTAACCCCAACTGGGAGGGCCCATACATTGTAAGCGAAGTGCTCAAGTCGGGGGGGTATCACCTCCGGGATGTGGAAGGGGTACCTCTCGGCCGAGCCAGAAGTGGAGATGATCTGAAGCGATTCTATCCTTGAAAGTTTCTTACTATGTCGTTTGTTGAATATCTGACTTCTTTGTGTGATGGTTATAACTGTTGTGCGAGGATACCAAAGGTGATAAGTATTGGTGCTGGAATGCCCCAGATCGATTCCGCTCTCGGACTCTCACTAGACGGGGGGTACAGGTTGATCTCTGGAGAGGCTGGAAAGGTGATAAGTATTGGTGCTGGAATGCCCCAGATCGATTCCGCTCCCGGGCTCCCACTAGACGGGGGGTACAGGTTGATCTCTGGAGAGGCTGGCAAGGTGATAAGTATTGGTGCTGGAATGCCCCAGATCGATTCCGCTCCCGGGCTCTCACTAGACGGGGGGTACAAGTTGATCTCTGGAGAGGCTGGCAAGGTGATAAGTATTGGTGCTGGAATGCCCCAGATCGATTCCGCTCCCAGGCTCTCACTAGACGGGGGGTACAGGTTGATCTCTGGAGAGGCTGGCAAGGTGATAAGTATTGGTGCTGGAATGCTCCAGATCGATTCCGCCCCCGGGCTCTCACTAGACGAGGGGTACAGGTTGATCTCTGGAGAGGCTGGCAAGGTGATAAATATTGGTGTCCGCTCCCGGGCTCTCACTAGACGGGGGGTACAGGTTGATCTCTGGAGAGGCTGGCAAGGTGATAAGTATTGGTGCTGGAATGCCCCAGATCGATTCCGCTCCCGGGCTCTCACTAGACGGGGGTACAAGTTGATCTCTGGAGAGGCTGGCAAGGTGATAAGTATTGGTGCTGGAATGCCCCAGATCGATTCCGCTCCCGGGCTCTCACTAGACGGGGGGTACAGGTCGATCTCTGGAGAGGCTGGCAAGGTGATAACTATTGGTGCTGGAATGCCCCAGATCGATTCCGCTCCCGGGCTCTCACTAGACCGGGGGCACAGATTGATCTCTGGAGAGGCTGGCAAGGTGATAAGTATTGGTGTTGGAATGCCCCAGATCGATTCCGCTCCCGGGCTCTCACTAGACGGGGCGTACAGGTTGATCTCTGGAGAGGCTTGCAAGGTGATAAGTATTGGTGCTGGAATGCCCCAGATCGATTCCGCTCCCAGGCTCTCACTAGACGGGGGGTACAGGTTGATCTCTGGAGAGGCTGGCACGGAGATGAGTTTTTCATAAGGGCAGGTTGGTAAGCCTCAGGTTGGCGAGCCTTCGGCACTGACCAGGGCCTTCTCGCTCGGCGAGAAGAAAGATTTTGCATGATGGTATAGGGGCGACGAGAACTATCCCTAAGCACTCCGGGGTACCTAGTACTCAGCGGAGAGGTCGCCGGCCCAAAGTGGGAGGCGAGCACTCGCCGGGAAGGAACGTACCTTGCGAGACCTCGAGGGAAGTGCGTACCTAAAGGGTTATAATCCTGAGGCAAATAGCGAAAGGCCCGGGCAGCCAAAAACATCTTATATCTATCTATCTGATAGCATAATGTGCAAGAACGAGATATCAACATGAGAAAAAAACAATATAGTTGAAAGAGCGAACGCAGTACAAGGCCAAAAAACATGCACATACATTTCACGGTTTGATTTACATGAAGCGGCGATCTCGCCAGCCAAAATGAAGCAAAAGAAAAAAAAGAGAGCAAAATTACAAGTATCAGAGATCACTCGCGGACCCCTCCTCGTCATCGCTACTCTTCACTGGCGGGAGCGGAATGAAGAGGTCTGGGACGATGTCTTCTAGAGTAATGTCGGCCGCGTCAGCAGACAGGAGGTCGGCCGCCTTCATCGTCTGGAAAATGTAGCGAGCCGACTCGACGGACTCCTCGCGGACTTCCTCATCTCGCGCTCGCCGTTCTTCCTTCAGGCGGCGGGGGGAAGGGGGGACGGCGGCACGGGACAGCTCGCGATTAAGAGCTTTCAACCCGGCCATCTCACCCTCTAGGCCTTGGATGCGAGCGTCAGCCCTTCCGGCAGCTTCGGTATCCTGCGAGTAAAAGATAAGGTAAGAAAGCGAAATGGTCGGAGGAGAAGGTGGCGAGGTCTAGGTAACTCACCACACCGCTCCCTGCGGCGAGCAGCTTCTCTTTCAGTTGCGCGTTCTTGGCGAGGAACACTTGATAAGCCCTCGCGAGTTCCACATTCTGTCGCTCTAGTTGCAGGCATTGCCTTCCCGTCATATGGGCGAGCTCAACGGAGCGTAGCTGAGACCTCGCGCTCTCATAGGCGAGGGTCTTCGAGGTCTCGTCCTTATAGGCCCCGACATCCTCGCGTCCATAGAGGGCGAAGGAGAAGTCAAAGGCCTAGCCGCTGACGGTCGACTTCTCCACCCAGGAGGGGAGGACAGTAGAGATGTCAGCTCTGTTGACCTCCGGCTTCCAGCACACCAGGCGCTCGCCGGTCCCGTCCCGGCGTCTCTGGCCGAGGCCAAAGTTCCAGTGGTTAACTGGAATAGGCGGGTCGGCGGTCCTCGCAGCCTCCTCACTCTCCTCATCGACCTCCCTCTCTCCGGAGAGGATGGTGAGATCGATATCGCCAGGGTTAGCGTCGGAGTGCTCCTTTCCATTAGAGGAGGCGAGCGAGCCCTGGCTCTTCTTACTTCTTTTCTTTGGCGGAGATTTTGGGGATGGGCCCCGGCTGCTGGAGGCCTCGGTCCTCTTGCGAGAAGACGGCGCAGCCGGGGTGATGGAGTTACGACAAGCCTCCGCTCCCATGGTCGCGAGAGCGAAGGTGGAGGCAGACTTCCGGTTGCTCGCATAGGGGGGGTTGAGGGGTAGATCTCGCTCGCCTGAAAAAGGGGGGCGACAGTTAGCACGGAAAAGGATGGAATGATGGAAGTTAACGGGCGAGATCATTACCGTCCCCAGCGAGCACTGGGAGCAGCGAGTCGAGGTTGCGGCGAAGATGGACAACCTCGAAATTCTTCTTGCAGAAGAACTGATATAGGGCGGCGTCGTGACCGCCGAGAGAAGGGGGCGGTAGGTGATCTCGCTATGCTGGACGGGCGAGAAAGGAATGTTGCCCAAGTTCCCTTTGATGATGAGAAACTTCTGAGCCCAGTAGTGGGTCTTGTTAACGGTCTCGTCGACTTTAGGACCCGAACCCACAAAGTAGGCGGTCCCATCCTTATATGCGCGGAAGGAGAACAGCTTCCGAAAAAACGGAAGGCTGAACTCGATGCGCTCCTCGCGCATATAGCAGGCGAACGCTACGATTACCGCCATGGCGTTCGGGGTAAGCTGGCCCGGGACGACGCCAAAGTGTTTGAACACCTGACAAGTAAAGCAAAGCGAGATTAGCATGTCGCGAGCGAGATTTAATCCGGCAAGATATAGAAGCAGGCGAGAAGGATGGGTACCTGGCGAATTTCTGGCCATAGGGGGAGGCGCAAGCCAACCGCGAAGTGAGCGATAGGGATGGCTAGCTCTTCGGCGAAAGGGGCGTTGATCGCCTCATCCTCGTTAGGACGGCGCGCCGCGAAGTCAGGGGGAACGTATTCAGCGAGCGAGGTCAAATACTCCTGCTCGGTCAGATTACACTTTGCAAACTTATGATCGGCGAAAGCTTTAGCGCACTTCCGCCGACCGTCCGATTCGGCAACGTCACCCACCATCTTGAGGTCCTGCGAGAAAGAGAATAGCACGAGAAAGGGAGAGGGGCGAGAGCTCCGGAGCAGTGGAAGGAGAAGGTTGACGATAAATGCGGTAGTTGACACAGGAACGACAGCCTATTTATAGCAAAAGTAAAAGGGCGGGAAGAAGCCCAAGCGCCGCTGAGTGCGGTTAGCCAAAACATCACATCAGGATCGCGCGCGAGACTGCGAACAGTCTTCAAAATTAACGCGCGGGCGAGAACTCCCTGCAAAGTTAGCATAAGCAAATTCTTTGCGAGGGCACCATGAGCCAACGTTATGACGAAGGGAAGCCATCGCGAGACCATTTTTAGCAAGAGCAGATCGGCTCGTTGCGAGAATAGCATAACAAGGGAAGGACGCGGATATGTAAATCGCGAGCGAGAACTAATAGATGGCTACCAATAATTACTACTATGCGAGAACTCACAAATATGTCGCAAATAATTATGAGATTGTCCAACGTAGCGGCAAGCATTAACAAATAATAAGAGTTCGCAGAAACATAGAAGTTAGCGAGAATCGTGGGGCAACCATTTCCACCTACCGCCACCACGCGACCCGGACCGCGGTGGTACCGTGGAATTATAGTAATCCTGGGCCGCGCGGCCCTCCCGGTCCATGGGGTAGGCGTAATCCCTCATCCTCGCAATATGCACCTCTAGCGTCGTAACGGTCTCGTCGTGATCACGTTGTCTCGCGGCCCGGAGCCTCGCACACTCCTCCATCAGGACAGCATGCCTGTCCTCGGCGGCCTCTCTATCCCGTCTCGCTTGAAGGCTGAGGTCCAGCAGCATCCGACCATGTTTCTGAAGCAACTCTGCGGTTCGCCGCTTCATCGTCTCGGGATCTCGCGGATCCCCCAAGAAGTCTTCCACTTGGTCGGGGAGTGGGGACACCTCCTCATCCCCAAACTCGAAATCGGTGGGCGGATTCTCGGAATTCTCTGCAAAATATTACAGAAAGGTTAGATAACCCGTTTAAGTTCGCGTATGGCATGGGGATGCCGGAATGCTTACCCAGAGGGGGCGAGAACTCTCAGGGCGGCCCTGGAAAACGTCGCCGTAATGGGGATAGAGGAATTTTCCTAAGCCAGGAGGGTAGGCCGCGTTGTTGGTCGGCGGAATCTTCGGCGGTCGGGAGCCGCCAATGTCCTCGCTCCCCAGAAGATTGAACCTTGGCATGTCCACGGTTCTGTCGGGAAGGGGCGGAGACGGAGGCCGCAAATCCTGGCGAGCCGGGGTCCTCTGGGGCGAGACTGTAATAAGCAGGAAATAAGGAGTCGATGGTCAACAGAGGAGGTCAATATGCGAGATTAAGGGCATACCCGCGGCATTCTCGCCAGCGAGATCCGTGTCCGCTGGCGAACTTTTGCGAGATCCACCTTCAAGCTCGCCAACGTCCTTGTTCGGCAAAAGCTCCTGCGAGCAAGAAGGAATCATAGGGGCTAATTATTGGCTTGGTGGAAGAGATGGTCCAAACCTTCTCAGGGGAACGGTTATCGGGGGAAGAGTCCAGCAGTACGGAGTCGTCCCCAATTAGGCGAACCGCTTTCGCCTTTTTTGCCTTCGACGCCTGAGCGGGAGGCGGCGGTTCATCCAGGCGGGAATCCTCGTCGCGGAGGGTAATCCGCCAGCCCTGGCGGCCTTTAAGCGAGCCCCAACCTCTTTGGAAGGCGGCATCTCCCAATAGCTGCAGTAAAAAAAAGAGGGGAAAAAAGAGAGAAGGATGGCACGCGTCTCTGAGGCCCAGGATGATATTTATAGCCCCCAGGGTGGGCCCTACCAAAGATTCCTGACAGATCATCAAGAGGCTGGCGAATACCATGGGTTGGATGTTTCTTCGCGAGTCTGGATAGCCTCGCGAAGAGCGGGGATTATGTACAACCCCGATATTCGCCAGGCAAAGGAGTGCGGTTTGGGAAGGCATTACGAAAGAAGTAATAAAGGAGGAAGGCCAAAAGGCCAGAGACCTCGCAGGAAAGGCGGGCGAGAACTCTCTCTAAATGCTCTCCATCTGGCGAGCGAGAATGGACGGCGAGATAGAATCTCGCGGGCAGTTTGAGGAAGTTTTCTAGGGTCGACGAAGAGAGTGCGACGAAATGAAGAGCGTTCTACGAAATGTTCCGTGATCGACGAAGTGTATTCTATGTTCAACGAAGTTAAGAGGCGGTCTCGCTGAAGGCTCGCGAGACCGGGCTTCAGCGTTCGACGAACTCAATTCTATGTTCGACGAATTGTTTCCTGCGTTCGACGAACGGCTTGCTTCGATCCCAGCATCTCAGCGGTCGACGAACATCCCATCTCAGCGGTCGACGAACATCCCGTCTCAGCGGTCAACGAACAGTGTAACATTCTGCGTTCATCGAGCTCGTCTGTGTTTGACGAAATGTGTTCTGTACACAACGAAGTCAAGAGGCGATCTCGCAGGAAGGCTCGCGAGACCAGACTTCGGCAGATACCGCCAAAGGGGGGCCAGCGAGGTCCTCGCAGGGCGATCGCCTAGGAGAGGCGTCGCAAGCAGGACTCGCAAGAAGGCCCGCGAGAGCTTCGGCAGTAGTGTTCTCGCAGTTTCTTGCACATAGGTTGATGAGGCCAAAGTACCCTTTTACCCTTGGTGGTCTGCCTTTAGTCCCTTCAAACAGCGGAGTTTGGCTGTTAGCAGACCCATTTGGGGTGCGGATAGTAAAATCAGAAGGCGGAATCCTGCTATTTGCAGGTCAGATCAGAAAACCTATAAATAAGACCTAAATGGCACCTTTGGAGGGGACTTCACTTCAGCTTCTCTCTCCTCAGACTCTCCTTGGCTAGCATTTCCAGAGCTCTCCAAGGTGCCCGAGTTTCAGCTTTGGCTTGGGAGGGAAAGCGCTCAACGATCTTCCGGGTTAGTGGAGGGACCTCCTCGCTGAGACTAAGGTCTTAGTCATTTTCCTAGTCTTCAGTCTACCTTCTCTGAGGGATCAGTAAGGGCTAGTTGCCCCTCATTTCGGTGAGGGCCCCGAGCTTCACAAGAGGCCGAGAAATTGGTTTCAACAAAGATAACTAAGCTTGAGGACCATAACATCTTGATTGACTAGTGCATAATAAGATAACTCGGCCTCATCACTCATGTCATTCAAAATGAGCATGTCCTAAAGCTCAGAGGGAGATCAAATTCTCATGCCATCTTCACCCAACTCCTCCTTCGTCAAGTCCACTTCAAGATAAAATAAGTCGTTTGCAGCGATGACCGTGAGTATACTGCTCACCACAATTATAGTATAACCCCATTTGTGTGGCGCTCAGTGCGGCCGCATAAGGCAAGCGGCGTTGGGCACCCTTGAGCTGGTCTGATGGGGTGTCTGAGGTGGCGTATGTGTCTATAGTTGTTGCAATCCATAATCACTCGGCGCTCGCAAAGCCTGGACAAACTCATAGTTGTAACTAAATCTTAGGGGTTTTCAAACTCGACGTCCAGTCCCAGGCGTTCTTGAATTGCTGTCGTAAAGATTGTGACTTGCTGCTCCGGGTGTATTGTAACATGAGCTAGAAGAACCTAAAACTGTTCAAGATATGCATCCATGAAACCTATTTGTTGCAAGGTAGTGGATGGGAGGATCGAATCGCATGTTACAAAGCCTTTTGAAATCATCCCAAGTCACTCCTTTATTTTTGACTTACAAACTGATAAACTATAGTTGAGCTGAATCGAGAAAATAGAAGGACGTCAGACTGATCCATTCCGCTAATAGTGTTTGTTGGTGGCCGAAATATTGATGGCACTAGGTGAGCCATCCCAACAGATCCATCTTCTTACCGTAAGTTGGAAAATCCAACTTAGTGTTACGAAGAATGATACAAGCTTCTTGTCGTACAAAAGTTGGGGGCTTAATGCGTAGGAGGGGCGACGGAGGTCCTTGACTGATGTTGGCTTGGTCCTGTGCTGGAACGGTGACGACTTGGATGGCAGGGTGTGAAACTGTCCAACTTGATGTGACCGTGTGAATGGCAACAAGAGCTTCATGGTGTCATTTTCAGTGTCGGTTTAAGTCGCGATGAATGTCTGCATTAAGGAAATAAGCTGATTCATTTGGTTGGTGGAATCCCCATGTTATGAGTGGAACGAAAAAAAAGAGGGTTACGAGTCGGCTCGAATCCCCGGGAACGGATGTGGATGGAATGCTCAGTGCCACGAGATCTGCGGTGATTTCCTATGATGACAAAATAATAAGGCGGGACATTTTTTTTAATATAATTGTCAATTAATTATTGTAGTAATTAATTAAATTAATTATATATAATAACTAGCGTCCCTCTGCCTGATACTGAGGATATGGGCACAACAGAATGATAGCATATGGCTCAAGTTGGAAGGATGGTCTACAACTCGAAGTTTAAAGACGCTCGATATCATAGAGCAGGCATGCAAAGTCTCCGGGGATATGACGAGTGGTCGGTGATGGAAACTTTGCGCGCGTGGCATGGGGCGCTTGAACTGCATCAATAGAAGAGGAAGTACATTGTAGGGTTCGGCTTCTTGAGTAAAACCGTGAATGCGCAGTTCGACGACTATGCACGTGTGACGGGGGCGCTCGGTCTTCGTCGATGGAAGAGGAAGCAGGTTGTAGATGTGAGATCGAAGAGGAAGCAAGTTATAGATGGATGAGGACAAGCTATAGAGCGCAACCTGTACCGATGGGAGATCAAATAGGTTGTATGGAACGGTCTGTGTCGATGGAAGATCGAAGAGAGCTTCCTGTGCTTTGAAGTTGAACAAGAAAGAGAGAACACCGCCACAACTGTAGGCCTCGGTTCCCGGCTTCACGAGCATGCTAATGAAGTAAGGGGTTAAACAAGTGGAGTAGATTTTGCATTGTGTGGTGGATTTGTGGACAACGGTCGACGGAGAGTGAGATAATGTCGGAGGAGCTCTAATACCAAGTGGTTGCGGATAAACCCATAAAATGTCAGCGGCGGCGGCGGGGAGGTGGACGACGGTGGAGATGACAGTGGAGAAACATACTAATCGCAGTTGTCTAAGCAAGGCGTGCTCAATGAGAGAGCTAGCACAATCTCTTTCAAGGAACAAGAAGAAGACTCTAATTCATGCATAACTTTTCACTAGCCCAAGGGGGCTTTAAATAAGAGAATACAAGTTGACACTTTTCCATTAGGGTCTCTATACTCGAACCAACTCCAACGTGCACGAAATATAATAACAAGAATAAGGAAAAAATATGATAGATAACGAGACTCGATTTACTAGTGCATAATACGATAACTCGGCCTGAAGCCTATAACAGGATCATACTGATCTTAAGATTGGATTACTGAGAACTCTAGATGAATATCATGTAAGCATGTTGTTGAGTTGGAAAAATGTCGCTCACAAAATGCTAAGAGTTGGAAAAATGTCACTCTCACAAAATGCTAAGAGTTAGAAAAAAAGATTGGAAAACGTACAGTGTATATATCTCTCTCCGTAGCTGACGCAAAAACATCTTTGACGAGATCAACTGCCTCGGACTCGGAGAGTGGCGTCACGGCATCCTGCGAATTTTTATAAAAAAAATAGAAGCAAGAAAATATTTGAGTATATAAATTATCAAAAATTTACTATGGAGAAAACATATTACCCTGGCAGGCAGTAACAAAGGACTAGGAGACTTGAGCTGGTTGTCCAAAACAGGCATGATAAGGGCTCCTCCTGTTCCTTGACAGCTGTACCCCACCCTCTCATAGGATCCAACAGCATCATATGTATACACACAGCCCTTCCCTTAAACAAATGAGGGGAAAAGAGTAGGAATGTATTGACTGGGAAGTGGCACTAACTTGAAGGGTATGTTTGATTTGAAGAAATTTAAAGGGAATGTAAATGCATTTTAATTTATAATAATTTTACTAGCGGATATGCATAAATCCTCGGTGCCTATTGTGCGGCGGCGATTTATCTGATTGCCACCAGATGATCCCTGCAAAATCATTTTTCAATGCACACATTGCAGTGAATATCGAGACGAGGACAAGTACTGTCACTGCCGCACACTACCTAAGAGAACCCCTGCACGACCGCTAGTTTATAATATAATATATCAATTATATTAAATTAATTTATTATAATATACTTAAACTATAATTTAATATTTTAAACTGTATTATTATGTTATTATGTATTTATATAATTTCTTTGCTATATTTTTATCATATCACATCGTAAATAATAGTTGCAAATGAAATGTGTAATTATGGTAAAATAGGAGTAAAATTGGAAAGAGAAAAAATAATCCAAATTGATCGATTTCTTTACTATGCAGTAGAAATATATAAATACATAATACTATAGTAGAAGGGGAGCATTGGCGCACCGATTAAGGAGTTACCGTGTGACCTTGAGGTCACGGGTTTGAGTCTTCGAAGCAGCCTCTTGCAAAAATGCAGGATAAGATTTGCCTACATTTCACCCTTGTGATGGGACACTTCGTCGGACCCTCACTGCGCGGGGATGCTTTGTGCACCGGAATGCCCTTTTTATAGTGGAAATATTGGATATATTTATCTAATGTATGTAATAACTAATACGTAATCTAATTTTACCTGTGTAAAAATTTAAAATACAAAAAGAAAAAGTATTTATTTCTTTCTACTTCATCAATCAATACAAGAATTTGTATATATAGGAAGGAATGAAAATCTCAACCCCAAATCAAGGTGTGGAACTAAATTACATGAACAAAAGTGAACAAGTTATCTACACTGGGCTTTAACATGGACTAAGTCAAGTTATCTACACTGCGAAAAGTGAACAAAAGCTATTTCTCGCGATGCACGACTTTAATGGAAACGAGAAGAAAAACTTATTGAACTCATCACATTGGATATGTTCGGCACGAAGGAATTGGAAGGAATGCAAATCGGCCTACTTCACAATTTTATACATGTTTGATTCAAACTTAACTATATTTATGCGAGCAAATTCTCTTTTTCACTTCAAATTCCCCACCTACACCTTAGTGAAAAATAAGAAGAAAGATTAGTTGCGTCTTAATACACATGTTCACCATTTTTTCCCGTCAATTTCTTCCACCAAAGAAGTGCCTGAAAACTAATTTCAATTCAATTTCTTCTTTATTTCCATTCAATTTATTTCTCCTTTTCACTCTTTCAATTCCTTCAAACCAAAAGTGGCAGCAAAAACGGTAAACCGTGAAAAGAAAGCCGTACCTTCATTGTCAAGACCACCCAGAATATTGAATGTATAGTAAGGGAAGAATCTTTTATAGTAGAGAGTATTTGAAAGGAGGCGAGCCATGGCTGGGCAGCTCATCTGCTTGTTGTGTTGATGCTGATATATCTGGAAAGAACAGGTTTAACATTCTCAGAATAGATTTCAATGCTAAGCAGCTGTACTCTGAGACTGACACATTTTATATTTGGTGTTGGATAACAATACAATCAATAGGTAGTTGGGAGAACTGTGAACAAATTTCTGCATCAAATAAATTTTATTTTAATTAAATTTTTGATTCATGAAGGGGAGCCTTGGCGCACCGGTTGAGGTGTTGCCGTGTGACCTTGAGGTCACGGGTTCGAGTCCTAGAAGCAGTCTCTTGCAAAAATGTAAGGTAAGGTTTGCCTACATTTCACCCTTGCGGTGGGGCCCTTCCCCGGACCCTCGCTGCGCGGGGATACTTTGTGTACCGGGCTGACTTTTTTTTTATTCATGTCCACTCTCCTTGGAAAAAGAATTTTTAAAAAAAAAATTCAGTAACTAAGAAAGAAAAGAAAAACTTATTCTCAATCAAATTTCCCCTTATCTAAAAAGTTAGAAAATAAATTTCACTTCGACTCCTGCACCATTTCCAGTTCCATTTTTTTTCTTTCTCCTCTAATTCCTTCAAACTAAACCGATTAAATGATTCATAAATGTGCTATTTTACATTATAAAAATAAATACAGAATATATTTTCTTAGTGCTGAATTTTATATTGGAAATATAGTCTCATTTCGGAAAATTCATGTTGCCTTGTGCAGTTAATAAAGATCTTCCTAGGCTTGGTCCTTTTGACTTTAGATTATTAAATTCAATATTAATATATCGGTTGATTTACCTCAAAACGAGCTGCTGATAATATTTGCTGATATTATTAAAAATAAGTCTATGTTTTGCTAAAAAGAAGGCAAAGAAGACGACTTATACAATTGGGGGTTAAGGGACACATGACATATCTATGTGAAGAATAAAAACAAAAACTATACATAAATTAAATAACTTTCTTCCTTCTCATGCAAGTTGGAACATATACGTCATATGAGTCAAGCTTGGAGAGAAAACGAAGATACAGGGGACTAGGTAAAACTTTGATGAAGATCTTTGCAAATTGGGAAGCAGTTGAAACATGATGAGTTGGAACTCGCTACACGTAACCCTGTCCCAGATGAAGTGGCATTTTGCTTCGTGCTTATAAAAAATAGCATTGTCCACAATGTTGATAGCAGCTTGATTATCACAAAAGAGATCAGCAGGAGATGAGAAAGACATGTCAATATCAATCAAAAGGGTTCTGAGCCAAGTGAGTTCCGAAACCACATGGGCGATGCCACTGTTGAAGAATGGGTCACAATCTATGAAGCACAACTCACAATGTAGTACTTCTTACTCTTCTAGGTGAAAAAGTTTCCACCAAAGTAGCTACAAAAATTTCCAGTAGAACGATGATCATCGATAGAGCAAGCATAATCATCATCGGAGTACTCTGACAAGGGAAGTGTGGAAGATGGCCGATAAATAAACCTTTGATCAGGAGCGCGCTTCAAATATTGAAGAATGTGTTCAACAGCTTGTAAGTAAGAAATCTGAGTATGCATACACTGACTGGCAACACAGCAACAAATGAGATGTTCGGATGTGTGACATTGATATATCAGCTTCCCAAAAAAAAGAGGATCGTACTCTGGATTGGGTAACAGGGAATCGATGCAACAGAGGATAACTTCACATAGGCATCTATAAGTGTATCAGCCAGTTTACAACCCATGTAACCAGCATCCTAAAGGAGGTTTGTGCAATATTTCCTCTGAGATAGGATGAGAGATTCACCTAAGCAACTTCAATGTCCAAGAAATACCAAAGGAGGCCCAAGGTCCCTAGTATGAAATGTTTGGTCAGGGGAGTTTTTACCTTGGAGATTTTAACTGCATCGTGACCTGTGATAATGATATTGCCAACATAAACAAGTAGAATCACTCGTGCCCGTCCAGTATGATGAGTACAACAACAACAACACTCAAGCTTTTATCGGCTATATGGATCCTTTGTCGCCATTGTGCCCTATCTTTAGTCATAACCTCACTAATGCCCAAGTGCATCATGTCTTTCCTTGTAGAAGATATGCGACGAAACCCAATAATTTGGCCTACCTGACTGAACTACTCAAGCTAAGCGATGGGAAGATCTTAGGGTGCAGGAGTAACAGTAGTAGACTGCGAGTACAGAAAGTGGAGTTGATGGTGGACAACAAGACACCTGAGAGTTGGCCTGGGTGTGGGAAGTGGAGCAGAAGGATGAGGTGGAGCTATTAAAGTTGAGGAAGAAGTTGGTGGAGCTGGGCTGCTGGAGGCTTAAGTAGAGCTAGTGGAGCTGAAGGATCAACAACAAGAGATATTGGTTGCTGCCAAGCAGGAGAGGGGTGCGTGGAGCTGATGAAGAAAGATTGATCCACAAAGAACTGAAGAAGGTTAAGTCAGTAAAGTCATGAGCTTCCTGGTACTAGGGAATAACAAGCATAACCCTTTCGAGTCTAAGAGTAGCTCACAAAATATATGTGGTTGCTTGTGAAGCTAACTTATCCACAGAAGGTCTCAGGTGATGGGCATAGCAAGTACAACAAAAAACAGCGGAGTTAAAGCAAATTGTGGGTAGAAGGGAGGAAAATAGAGAAGGGAGAGGCAAAATGAAGAAACCTTGCATAAAGCGGCTGACCACCCCAACAACAAAGGATATATCTTGCCAGCAAAACGACGATAGTACTCTGGATTAGTAAGAAGCAGATCAGATTCGGAGGCATGAGCACATAGCTTGTGCTTGGCATCCATTGGCGTGTCAGCAGGCTTGCATCCTGAGTTGTCGGCATCATGGAGAACATCGAGACAGTACTTTCGTTAAGATATGACGAATCCATTGGGTCAACGAGCTACCTCGATACCCAAGAAATATTGAAGACGATCCAAATCTTTGGTTTGAAAATGTGAGGTCAAATGCTTCTTGATCATATAGTTATACCATTCAGATCAGCGCCCGTGATGAGAATATCATCAACATGAACATATACAAAAAGTATCACCGCGCCGACAGGACGGTGACGAGTAAATAGAGAGAAGTCTGTCGAGCTCCGAGTGAAGCCAAAATCTCGAACGACCCGACTGAATTATCAAACCACGCCTGAGGAGACTGCATGAGATCGTAGAAAGATTTCATTAAGTGGCATACAAGAGACTCGTGGTTTCATAACCAGGAGGTTGTTGCATGTAGACAGTCTAAGCGAGATGAGATTGCTATTAAGGAAAACATTCTTGTTGTCAAGTCGAAGCAATTGCTAATGGCGATGGACAGTCAAGGAGATTAAGACCCGTAAAGTATTCAGCTAACAACGGAGAAGAACGTCCCTTAATAATTGAGGTCATGTTGTTGAGTGAAACCGCGGGCCACATATGAGCTTTGAGGCGCTCAAAAGTCCCATCAGGACGATGCTTCACAATGAAGACTCAACATCCCGCACAGGATTGGCCAGGAGGAAAGGGACAAGGTCCCGGGTTTGATTGGCACAAAGAGCAGCCATTTCATCATCCATCGCGGTCCGCCACCACGGATGTTGAAGAGCTTCCTGCACAGAAGTGGGGGTGGAAATAGAAGACAAGGAAGTCGCGAACCAGTGAATGTCAAAAGATAAGCGGTGTAAGGAAACATAATGTGAGAGATGGTGAGCGGTAGAAGCCAAAGTCGGATCAGTTGGTCGTGGAGCGTCATTAGTAGGGGGCAAATATCTCAGGGCATCAGACTGAGGACGACGGCGAGGGTACACATGAAGAGGAGGAGATGGGGGAGCGCGGGAGGTGGTGTTGGAAGCAGGGGAGGTGTGTTGTTGTTGATGGGTACGTTAGGACGCGGGAGAGCAAGTGAGTAGGTATCATGAGGAGAAGGATTGATTCTCGAGGACGGACATCAACGGATGTAACAAGTTTCTGATCAGTGGGAGAGTAACATACATAGCTCTTCTATATGCGAGAGTACCCAACAAACATATACTTGGCAGCGCGGGGGGGGGGGGGGGGGGGGGGGGGGGGGGGGGGGGGGGGGGGGGGTTGCAGGAAAGAGGAGGTAGAATGGCGTCGCAAAGTTGAGAATGAAAGATGGCATGTGAGTAATGAGGTAGCACGCGGTGGAGACCGCGAAGTGCCAGTAGACCTTCGGGACCTGCATTTAAAACATAAGGGAGTGTGCAACCTTGAGGAGGTGGTGATTCTTCAGCTCGGTCACATTATTTTGTTGCGGTGTATAGGCGCAGGATGTTTGGTGGATAATACCCAACGAAGTGCAAGTTTCCTGAAAGTCGTGACTTGTATATTCACGCGCAATATCGGTTCGCAGTATTTTAATGGAGCGCGAGAATTGAGTACGGGTCTCAACAATGAAAGAGTGAAAAACATGTAGTAATTTAGAGCGATCGCGCAGCAAATACAACCAAGTCACGTGAGAATGATAAACAACGATATCTAGATAAACTAGCATTTTTATACGGGCTCAAAATGTCTTAATGAGCTAAATCAAATGGAGTAAAGCACCTAGTACAATGAGGGGAGAAGGCAGGGTGATGTTGTTTCAGTAGATACATAATTCACATGTAAATTCAGAAATAGTGAAATCAGGAAGAGCTTTCTGCGGGATAGGAAAGAGAGCATGGCCAAGATATCAGTGTCAATCAACAAAGCTGACAAAGGAAATAACCAAGGTGGGAAGGTCCAAATTGTAGAGAGCTCATTTGACAGTCGTCCTCTACCAATGATTTTTCGCGTCCATCGATCTTGCACCACAAATGAAGAAAAGCAAAAGGTGATGGAGCATTCATGATCGTGAGTACGATGACTGGCAGAAAGGAGATTAAATTGAGAGTCAGGAACATGGAGAACAAAGCAGAGGGAGATGGACGGAGTGAGAGGCACATAGTCAGAGCCGCAGATCGGGGTGGTGTCACCATTGGCCATCGTGATAAACTTAGGACAAGCAGAGTCTATGTACCGAGAAGGCTTCTGCGGAGTAATGTGATTTGTGACCCTAGAGTCCACTATCTAAGAGGGACTATGGGAAAAACACGATATACCTTCGTTGGAGATAGAGGCGACGGAGTTGGAAGTCCAAATAACCAGGCCCCAGAGATGCAGGAGTTCTTCGCGCAAGGTGTCAATGTCGGAGCGGGATGTGATAGGAGCATCGACTGCAAGAGATGCGTGGTGCTGAGAGTTGGAAACCTGCGGCGGGAACCATGTTTCCTGTAATAGGTTGCCTCGGTATGATTTATTCGGCCACAATGAGTACACAGGCGAGTGTTATGCCCCTTGGAGTGATTTCGACCATCGGGTCCACCGCCTTGAGACCCATGGCAGATGCTGTTGGGTTTTCTTTATACCATTTCATAAATGATAATACAGCATATCACATATGCGCAGCGGAATAAATAACTAGAACAACCCAAAAGAGTTAAGGAACTTGCGAATTTCATGAATCAAGAAATAGTAAGAGGCAATAAAACGATATACCTTCGCGGGATTGAGTCGATACTCAATCGAGATGCTCCAATGGCAGATTCAAGATTGTGCGGCTGAGTTCCTTGCACAGAAATAGATCTGCGCCTCTATAGTAGTCCGCACGAGCGCTGGAGAACCCTAGCCTCTTGTCACACAAGATCTAGGTCGGAGAAGAACTGTCTTAAACGTCTTTCACGGACTGCTAGGTCCGAATACAGGAAGAGGCGACAGCGGCGGCGGGATCAACCGGTTGGAAAACTTCCTTCCGGGGCTACAGGTGGAACACTTCCGCCGCTCTCACTTTCTTTTGCAAAATAGATCGCATCATTTAGGTCAAAAAGAATCGCATTCTTTTATACCCACGCGCAAAAAGGAGCTATCCGCACAGCCACGAATTTAAGTGAAGAAAACAGAATTCGTCAAACTGCGTTCGACAAGCTGGCTAGCGTTCGTCGAACGCGCTGGCCGTTCGTGGAACAGGCTCGCCGTTCGTCGAACGCGCTGGCCGTTCGTCGAACGCGCTGGCCGTTCGTCGAACGCGCTGGCCGTTCGTCGAACGCCAGTCTCAGCGGTCGACTAACACCAGTCTCAGCGGTCGACTAACACCTTCAGTTCGATGAACTGAACACTGCATTCGACGAATGCTTTCAGTTCGACGAACTGAACTCTGCGTTCGACGGATACCATCAGTTCGACGAACTGAACTCTGCGTTCAACTAAGTCATAGGATTGGTCTGATTTCTCGAAAAATTCCAAAGCAGGAGATGCAGTCCTCGAGAAATCCCAAGGATATAATTTCTTGAGGAGGTGGTGATTCTTCAGCTCGGTCACATTATTTTGTTGCGGTGTATAGGCGCAGGATGTTTGGTGGATAATACCCAACGAAGTGCAAGTTTCCTGAAAGTCGTGACTTGTATATTCACGCGCAATATCGGTTCGCAGTATTTTAATGGAGCGCGAGAATTGAGTACGGGTCTCAACAATGAAAGAGTGAAAAACATGTAGTAATTTAGAGCGATCGCGCAGCAAATACAACCAAGTCACGTGAGAATGATAAACAACGATATCTAGATAAACTAGCATTTTTATACGGGCTCAAAATGTCTTAATGAGCTAAATCAAATGGAGTAAAGCACCTAGTACAATGAGGGGAGAAGGCAGGGTGATGTTGTTTCAGTAGATACATAATTCACATGTAAATTCAGAAATAGTGAAATCAGGAAGAGCTTTCTGCGGGATAGGAAAGAGAGCATGGCCAAGATATCAGTGTCAATCAACAAAGCTGACAAAGGAAATAACCAAGGTGGGAAGGTCCAAATTGTAGAGAGCTCATTTGACAGTCGTCCTCTACCAATGATTTTTCGCGTCCATCGATCTTGCACCACAAATGAAGAAAAGCAAAAGGTGATGGAGCATTCATGATCGTGAGTACGATGACTGGCGGAAAGGAGATTAAATTGAGAGTCAGGAACATGGAGAACAAAGCAGAGGGAGATGGACGGAGTGAGAGGCACATAGTCAGAGCCGCAGATCGGGGTGGTGTCACCATTGGCCATCGTGATAAACTTAGGACAAGCAGAGTCTATGTACCGAGAAGGCTTCTGCGGAGTAATGTGATTTGTGACCCTAGAGTCCACTATCTAAGAGGGACTATGGGAAAAACACGATATACCTTCGTTGGAGATAGAGGCGACGGAGTTGGAAGTCCAAATAACCAGGCCCCAGAGATGCAGGAGTTCTTCGCGCAAGGTGTCAATGTCGGAGCGGGATGTGATAGGAGCATCGACTGCAAGAGATGCGTGGTGCTGAGAGTTGGAAACCTGCGGCGGGAACCATGTTTCCTGTAATAGGTTGCCTCGGTATGATTTATTCGGCCACAATGAGTACACAGGCGAGTGTTATGCCCCTTGGAGTGATTTCGACCATCGGGTCCACCGCCTTGAGACCCATGGCAGATGCTGTTGGGTTTTCTTTATACCATTTCATAAATGATAATACAGCATATCACATATGCGCAGCGGAATAAATAACTAGAACAACCCAAAAGAGTTAAGGAACTTGCGAATTTCATGAATCAAGAAATAGTAAGAGGCAATAAAACGATATACCTTCGCGGGATTGAGTCGATACTCAATCGAGATGCTCCAATGGCAGATTCAAGATTGTGCGGCTGAGTTCCTTGCACAGAAATAGATCTGCGCCTCTATAGTAGTCCGCACGAGCGCTGGAGAACCCTAGCCTCTTGTCACACAAGATCTAGGTCGGAGAAGAACTGTCTTAAACGTCTTTCACGGACTGCTAGGTCCGAATACAGGAAGAGGCGACAGCGGCGGCGGGATCAACCGGTTGGAAAACTTCCTTCCGGGGCTACAGGTGGAACACTTCCGCCGCTCTCACTTTCTTTTGCAAAATAGATCGCATCATTTAGGTCAAAAAGAATCGCATTCTTTTATACCCACGCGCAAAAAGGAGCTATCCGCACAGCCACGAATTTAAGTGAAGAAAACAGAATTCGTCAAACTGCGTTCGACAAGCTGGCTAGCGTTCGTCGAACGCGCTGGCCGTTCGTGGAACAGGCTCGCCGTTCGTCGAACGCGCTGGCCGTTCGTCGAACGCGCTGGCCGTTCGTCGAACGCCAGTCTCAGCGGTCGACTAACACCAGTCTCAGCGGTCGACTAACACCTTCAGTTCGATGAACTGAACACTGCATTCGACGAATGCTTTCAGTTCGACGAACTGAACTCTGCGTTCGACGGATACCATCAGTTCGACGAACTGAACTCTGCGTTCAACTAAGTCATAGGATTGGTCTGATTTCTCGAAAAATTCCAAAGCAGGAGATGCAGTCCTCGAGAAATCCCAAGGATATAATTTCTTGAGGAGGTGGTGATTCTTCAGCTCGGTCACATTATTTTGTTGCGGTGTATAGGCGCAGGATGTTTGGTGGATAATACCCAACGAAGTGCAAGTTTCCTGAAAGTCGTGACTTGTATATTCACGCGCAATATCGGTTCGCAGTATTTTAATGGAGCGCGAGAATTGAGTACGGGTCTCAACAATGAAAGAGTGAAAAACATGTAGTAATTTAGAGCGATCGCGCAGCAAATACAACCAAGTCACGTGAGAATGATAAACAACGATATCTAGATAAACTAGCATTTTTATACGGGCTCAAAATGTCTTAATGAGCTAAATCAAATGGAGTAAAGCACCTAGTACAATGAGGGGAGAAGGCAGGGTGATGTTGTTTCAGTAGATACATAATTCACATGTAAATTCAGAAATAGTGAAATCAGGAAGAGCTTTCTGCGGGATAGGAAAGAGAGCATGGCCAAGATATCAGTGTCAATCAACAAAGCTGACAAAGGAAATAACCAAGGTGGGAAGGTCCAAATTGTAGAGAGCTCATTTGACAGTCGTCCTCTACCAATGATTTTTCGCGTCCATCGATCTTGCACCACAAATGAAGAAAAGCAAAAGGTGATGGAGCATTCATGATCGTGAGTACGATGACTGGCAGAAAGGAGATTAAATTGAGAGTCAGGAACATGGAGAACAAAGCAGAGGGAGATGGACGGAGTGAGAGGCACATAGTCAGAGCCGCAGATCGGGGTGGTGTCACCATTGGCCATCGTGATAAACTTAGGACAAGCAGAGTCTATGTACCGAGAAGGCTTCTGCGGAGTAATGTGATTTGTGACCCTAGAGTCCACTATCTAAGAGGGACTATGGGAAAAACACGATATACCTTCGTTGGAGATAGAGGCGACGGAGTTGGAAGTCCAAATAACCAGGCCCCAGAGATGCAGGAGTTCTTCGCGCAAGGTGTCAATGTCGGAGCGGGATGTGATAGGAGCATCGACTGCAAGAGATGCGTGGTGCTGAGAGTTGGAAACCTGCGGCGGGAACCATGTTTCCTGTAATAGGTTGCCTCGGTATGATTTATTCGGCCACAATGAGTACACAGGCGAGTGTTATGCCCCTTGGAGTGATTTCGACCATCGGGTCCACCGCCTTGAGACCCATGGCAGATGCTGTTGGGTTTTCTTTATACCATTTCATAAATGATAATACAGCATATCACATATGCGCAGCGGAATAAATAACTAGAACAACCCAAAAGAGTTAAGGAACTTGCGAATTTCATGAATCAAGAAATAGTAAGAGGCAATAAAACGATATACCTTCGCGGGATTGAGTCGATACTCAATCGAGATGCTCCAATGGCAGATTCAAGATTGTGCGGCTGAGTTCCTTGCACAGAAATAGATCTGCGCCTCTATAGTAGTCCGCACGAGCGCTGGAGAACCCTAGCCTCTTGTCACACAAGATCTAGGTCGGAGAAGAACTGTCTTATACGTCTTTCACGGACTGCTAGGTCCGAATACAGGAAGAGGCGACAGCGGCGGCGGGATCAACCGGTTGGAAAACTTCCTTCCGGGGCTACAGGTGGAACACTTCCGCCGCTCTCACTTTCTTTTGCAAAATAGATCGCATCATTTAGGTCAAAAAGAATCGCATTCTTTTATACCCACGCGCAAAAAGGAGCTATCCGCACAGCCACGACTTTAAGTGAAGAAAACAGAATTCGTCAAACTGCGTTCGACAAGCTGGCTAGCGTTCGTCGAACGCGCTGGCCGTTCGTGGAACAGGCTCGCCGTTCGTCGAACGCGCTGGCCGTTCGTCGAACGCGCTGGCCGTTCGTCGAACGCCAGTCTCAGCGGTCGACTAACACCAGTCTCAGCGGTCGACTAACACCTTCAGTTCGATGAACTGAACACTGCATTCGACGAATGCTTTCAGTTCGACGAACTGAACTCTGCGTTCGACGGATACCATCAGTTCGACGAACTGAACTCTGCGTTCAACTAAGTCATAGGATTGGTCTGATTTCTCGAAAAATTCCAAAGCAGGAGATGCAGTCCTCGAGAAATCCCAAGGATATAATTTCTTGAGGAGGTGGTGATTCTTCAGCTCGGTCACATTATTTTGTTGCGGTGTATAGGCGCAGGATGTTTGGTGGATAATACCCAACGAAGTGCAAGTTTCCTGAAAGTCGTGACTTGTATATTCACGCGCAATATCGGTTCGCAGTATTTTAATGGAGCGCGAGAATTGAGTACGGGTCTCAACAATGAAAGAGTGAAAAACATGTAGTAATTTAGAGCGATCGCGCAGCAAATACAACCAAGTCACGTGAGAATGATAAACAACGATATCTAGATAAACTAGCATTTTTATACGGGCTCAAAATGTCTTAATGAGCTAAATCAAATGGAGTAAAGCACCTAGTACAATGAGGGGAGAAGGCAGGGTGATGTTGTTTCAGTAGATACATAATTCACATGTAAATTCAGAAATAGTGAAATCAGGAAGAGCTTTCTGCGGGATAGGAAAGAGAGCATGGCCAAGATATCAGTGTCAATCAACAAAGCTGACAAAGGAAATAACCAAGGTGGGAAGGTCCAAATTGTAGAGAGCTCATTTGACAGTCGTCCTCTACCAATGATTTTTCGCGTCCATCGATCTTGCACCACAAATGAAGAAAAGCAAAAGGTGATGGAGCATTCATGATCGTGAGTACGATGACTGGCAGAAAGGAGATTAAATTGAGAGTCAGGAACATGGAGAACAAAGCAGAGGGAGATGGACGGAGTGAGAGGCACATAGTCAGAGCCGCAGATCGGGGTGGTGTCACCATTGGCCATCGTGATAAACTTAGGACAAGCAGAGTCTATGTACCGAGAAGGCTTCTGCGGAGTAATGTGATTTGTGACCCTAGAGTCCACTATCTAAGAGGGACTATGGGAAAAACACGATATACCTTCGTTGGAGATAGAGGCGACGGAGTTGGAAGTCCAAATAACCAGGCCCCAGAGATGCAGGAGTTCTTCGCGCAAGGTGTCAATGTCGGAGCGGGATGTGATAGGAGCATCGACTGCAAGAGATGCGTGGTGCTGAGAGTTGGAAACCTGCGGCGGGAACCATGTTTCCTGTAATAGGTTGCCTCGGTATGATTTATTCGGCCACAATGAGTACACAGGCGAGTGTTATGCCCCTTGGAGTGATTTCGACCATCGGGTCCACCGCCTTGAGACCCATGGCAGATGCTGTTGGGTTTTCTTTATACCATTTCATAAATGATAATACAGCATATCACATATGCGCAGCGGAATAAATAACTAGAACAACCCAAAAGAGTTAAGGAACTTGCGAATTTCATGAATCAAGAAATAGCAAGAGGCAATAAAACGATATACCTTCGCGGGATTGAGTCGATACTCAATCGAGATGCTCCAATGGCAGATTCAAGATTGTGCGGCTGAGTTCCTTGCACAGAAATAGATCTGCGCCTCTATAGTAGTCCGCACGAGCGCTGGAGAACCCTAGCCTCTTGTCACACAAGATCTAGGTCGGAGAAGAACTGTCTTATACGTCTTTCACGGACTGCTAGGTCCGAATACAGGAAGAGGCGACAGCGGCGGCGGGATCAACCGGTTGGAAAACTTCCTTCCGGGGCTACAGGTGGAACACTTCCGCTGCTCTCACTTTCTTTTGCAAAATAGATCGCATCATTTAGGTCAAAAAGAATCGCATTCTTTTATACCCACGCGCAAAAAGGAGTTATCCGCACAGCCACGACTTTAAGTGAAGAAAACAGAATTCGTCAAACTGCGTTCGACAAGCTGGCTAGCGTTCGTCGAACGCGCTGGCCGTTCGTGGAACAGGCTCGCCGTTCGTGGAACAGGCTCGCCGTTCGTCGAACGCGCTGGCCGTTCGTCGAACGCGCTGGCCGTTCGTCGAACGCCAGTCTCAGCGGTCGACTAACACCAGTCTCAGCGGTCGACTAACACCTTCAGTTCGATGAACTGAACACTGCATTTGACGAATGCTTTCAGTTCGACGAACTGAACTCTGCGTTCGACGGATACCATCAGTTCGACGAACTGAACTCTGCGTTCAACTAAGTCATAGGATTGGTCTGATTTCTCGAAAAATTCCAAAGCAGGAGATGCAGTCCTCGAGAAATCCCAAGGATATAATTTCTCGAGAAATCCCAAATGACTTCTCGAGAAATCCCAAACCAAGAATATGATTTCTCGAGAAATCTTAAGGCAGGAAAAAACAAGTTCTCGAGAAATCCCGAGCCAACACAATTCTCCCTCCAACTTCTCAAGACACTCTTGTGTGCGACCTCATAGGCTCATATCGCGTTGGCAGTGAGACTAGATATTTGACCACTTCCAGATCACCATGGAAACACCAACAGTCTCTCACTTGATCTTGAACGTATCAAATAAAAGTCTCACAAACAATGAGCGGCATCTAGCAATGCATCATTGCTACCCAAACAATAGGAATTCATAACTCAATAAGCATGTCTTGACCAATGTATCAGTGTTGTCATGTCTCTTTGTCCCTTACATCCGGATAGAACTAGAGGCATGGATTGTGTCACCCTCATAAATGTTCAATCCCAGTTTCCTGATTTAGAATAGACTGACAAAAATGGTGAACTCAATATCATATATTGACTCAACCAAGCATGACCATGCATTTCTCAGTCTCATTCCATCAAGGGGCCCATGAATGTAACTCCTGTCATAAAGGAGGACAAATATCATTTATGCTCACACACAAACATCCAAATGATTCGTAACATACCCAACAACCACCCTAATCGTCAACCTTTCTCAAGAGAAGACTTTAGATGGCATCAAAGTACGCTCTTCCTCACCTGATGAATGCTGTGACTTCAGGTCAAAGGACCACAAACACCATTGTCACTTGAGACCTACTTGTGACACGTTCATATAACAATCCACAAAGTAGTCACACGGTGGGTCTGTCCAGTACAACTTGTTCCTAACAAGTACTCATGTGATGACTTGATATCGCAATATCATGACTTGTGAGAACCGGTCATCAGTCAACGCACATGCTAGTCTTATGGTCTCATCCTCGCCCTAATTTCTAGGATGATACCTCGACCAGGGACCATTTAAGAATGAAGCTTCATAAAAATATATGCCCTCACATTCAAGTCACGTACTTGAATTCCTATGGAAGCAAACATTCTAAGGGCATTCATTATGTTAATTAGTCTATCATATATAAACAGTTGACATAATAAAAGAACTTGTCATAAATATAAAATGAAACATATAGTACACATCATAATTCATCAAATGAATGAACAACCAACAAACATGCAATTCACCAGGCTCCCACTAAAGATGATCATTCAGGTATCTAATACCCATTGATCTAACATGACCATCATGCTTCTTTTGTGCAAGAGGCTTTTTCAGTTGATCCGATATGTTTTCTACAGTCGGTACTCTGCAAATGCTCACCTCTCCTCGATCGACAATCTCTCGAATAAGATGGAACCGCCGAAGTATGTGTTTGGAGCGCTGATGAGATCTAGATTCCTTAGCTTGGGCAATAGCACTGTTGTTGTCACAGTAGAGAACTACGGGATCAACAATGTTAGAAACTACATCTAGCTCGCCGATGAATTTCCTAATCCACACAGCCTCCTTTGCCGCATTTACGGCAGCAATATACTCGGCTTCTGTCGTAGAATCGGCAACTGTCTCCTGCTTTGAACTCTTCCAGCTTACAGCTCATTCATTAAGGCAAAATACAAAACCTGATTAGGACTTTGAATCGTCCTTATCAGTTTGGAAGCTAGCATCTGTGTAACCACTTACAACGAGCTCTTCCTCTCCACCATACACCAAGAACGTATCCTTAGTCCTTCTCAAGTACTTTAGGATATTCTTGACAGTTATCCAGTGACAATCACCAGGATCAGACTGATACCTGCTCGTCATGCTCAAAGCATATGAGACATCAGGTCGAGTACATAACATTGCATACATGATTGATCCAATTGCCGAGGCATATGGAATCAACTTCATGCGGTCTTTATCTTCCAAAGATTTAGGACACTGGTCCTTAGAGAGACTCACACCATGTGACATGGGTAAGAATCCTTTCTTGGACTCAAGCATGTTGAACCGTTTCAACACCTTCTCAATGTATGTACTTTGGGTCAAACCCAGCAACTTCTTCGATCTATCTCTATAGATCTTGATACCAAGTATATAAGTCGTTTCACCCAAGTCTTTCATAGAAAAGCAGTCCCCTAACATGTTCTTAACAGTTTGCAGGGTTGAAATATCATTCCCGATCAGCAGTATGTCATTTACATACAATATCAGGAAAACGACAATGCTCCCACTAATCTTCTTGTAAACACAAGGTTCATCCTCGTTCTTGATGAAACCAAACTCTTTGATTTTCTCATCAAAACGAAGATTCCAACTTCGAGAAGTTTGTTTCAATTCATAAATGGATCGATTCAACTTGCATATTTTAGTGGCTTCACTTGGAGATACAAAACACTCGGGTTGTGTCATATACACTTCCTCAAGGGGGTTTCCATTAAGGAAAGCGTTTTGACATCCATTTGCCAGATCTCGTAATCATAATACGCAGCAATAGCAAGTAGAATTCTGATGGACTTGATCATGGCTACAGGGGAAAAGGTCTCATCATAGTCAACACCATGAATTTGCCTGAAACCTTTAGCCACCAGCCGACCTTTGAATGTCTGTACATTCCCATCCATGTCGGTCTTCTTCTTGAAGACCCACTTGCACCATATGGGTCGTACCCCTTCAGGTGGTTCCACCAAGGTCTAAACTTGGTTTGTATACATGGAGTCCATTTCAGATTTCATGGCCTCAAGCCACTTCTCGGAGTCAGGTCCACGCATAGCCTCTTGATAGGTTGCAGGCTCATCATCATGATCCATAAGCAACACATTACCTATTTGAGACACGAGAAATTCATATCTCTCAGGCTCAAATCTAGGTCTATCAGATCTACGTAGGACTTGTGTTTCTTGAGCAGGTTCTCCAGCTACAACAGATTGTAGTCCTTGCTCAGGTTCCAATTCACGTTCATTCATTGTTTGTGGTTCTTGAACCTCTTCAAGTTCCACCTTTGCAGTCTTTCTGGATAAGAACTCTTTCTCCAAAAAGACGACAGTCCTTGCGACAAACACTTTGCCCTCGAACGGCAGGTAGAAGTAATACCCCTTGGTTTCCCTAGGATATCCCACAAGATAACACTTATCTGATTTGGGTTTCAGCTTGTCAGACATTTGACGTCGTACGTATGTCTCATAGCCCCAAATCCTAATGAAAGACATACTAGGACGCTTCACAGTCCATATCTCATATGGTGTCTTTTGAACCGTCTTCGTCGGAACGCGATTTAGTGTAAAAGCAGCAGTCTCTAGAGCAAAACCCCAAAAGGAAACGGGCAAACCTGCATGACTCATCATCGATCGCATCATGTCTAACAGGGTACGATTCCTCCTCTCAGAAACACCATTATGTTGCGGTGTTCTAGGTGGGGTGAGCTGTGATACAATACCACACTCTTTCAGATGATCACGGAACTCCTGACTCAGATATTCGCCACCTCGATCAGATCGGAGTGCTTTTATCCTTTTTCCCAATTGGTTCTCTACTTCATTCTTACACTCTTTGAACTTTTCAAAAGTCTCGGATTTGTTCTTCATAAGAAACACGTATCCGTATCTACTGAAATCATCAGTAAATGTAACGAAGTAGTGGAACCCACCTCTAGCCATAGAACTCATGGGTCCGCACACATCACTATGTATGACACCCAAGAGATCATCTGCCCTCTCAGTATGACCAGTGAAAGGGGCTTTAGTCATTTTGCCTAATAAGCAAGACTCGCATCTCTCAAATGATTCATAATCAAATGAGTCCAATAGTCCATCTCTATGAAGCTTGGATATGCGTTTCTCGTTTATATGGCCCAAACGACAATGTCAAAGGTATGTAGGATTCGAGACATTTGTTCTTAGCCTTTTATTATTTTCAACATTATAGATCGGATGGTCCAAGTTCAAAACATATAAACCATTAAACAATTTGGCTACACCATAACAAACATCATTCATAAAAATCGAACAACAATTATTCTTAATTATAAATGAAAAACCCTTCATGTCAAGACATGAAATGGATATAATATTTCTAGTTATGGCCGGAACAAAATAACAATTATCTAGTTCTATTACAAGCCCAGTGGGCAAAGAAAGACAGTAAACACCAACGGCGACGGCAGCAACTCTTGCTCCATTCCCGACGCGCAGGTCTACCTCCCATTTACCCAGCATTCTTCTCCTTCTCAGTTCATGCACATTTGTACAAATGTGAGAACCACATTCGGTATCCAATACCCAAGATGAAGGAGCAGAAAGGTTTATCTCTATAACGTAAATACCTGAAGTGGAAGTCACACTTCCCTTCTTCTTTTGCAGATCCTCAATGTAGAGGGGACAGTTCCGCCTCCAATGCCCTGCCTTACCGCAGTGGTGGCACTTTCCTTCTTTCGCCAGACCTTTCCTTTTCAGTGCAGAAGACTTGGGATCAAGAGGAGACTTAGATCTAATCTTCGTCTTCTTGAATCCCTTGGCCTTGCCCTTGCTCTTATGCACCATCAGTATGGGGCTGGCAGGCTTTGCCTTCTTCATGTTGTTCTCGGCAATTCTCAACATGTGAAGGAGCTCGGGCAGTGTCTTTTCTATTTCATTCATGTTATAGTTCAAGACGAACTGCTCATAACTGTCCGGCAACGATTGCAGGATCAGATCTGTGGCCAACTCTTGACCCAAGGGAAAACCCAATTTTTCAAGATTCTCGATATACCCAATCATTTTGAGTACGTGAGTGCCTACTGAGTCTCGAGCTCCCATATTGCACTGAAATAATGCCTTGGATATGTTAAACCTCTCTTGCCGGGCTTGCCCCTCGAACATTTTCTTGAGGTGCCCGATTATCTCATAACCACACATGCTCTCGTGTTGCTTCTGAAGGTCAGAGGACATGGTAGCAAGCATGAGGCATTCCACATCCAAGGTATCATCCTGATACTTCTTGTAAGCATCTTTATCTGCTCTCGGAGCATTCCCGGTCGGCTCTGCAGGGGCTTCCCCTTCCAAGACATAGAGTTTGCGCTCTTGCCTGAGAACAATTCTCAGGTTCCTGTACCAGTCGAGGAAGTTCGTCCTATTGAGTTTGTCCTTCTCAAGGATGGCTCTCAGGGACAGCGTGGAGTGTGATGTATTTGCCATGAAAATTTTACAATAAATTTGCAAAAGATTTTCAGTACTATATTTCAAAATATATTTTACTTTAATAAGGACTTTAATTAAAAGAGGGCTCCCACTATTTTAATAAAATCGATAACCCTTAATATCGATTCGGAGAGTTTATGCGAGCTACTCTCTTAGTGGACAAGATCCGTATTTCACCAACACAACGAGTCCGCTTTGGCGTTTCTCTCGCAATGCAGTTATTTAGGTAGACAACACTTGTCAATTGCATCACTATGCAACTCTTGTATGGTTGGTGAATAACTCTTTATTCGCATCCATCATATGGTGCATGTCAACCCTATGCCTCTAGGCACTCAACCTTTGAGATCACCTAGTTAAGATAGACCCGATGTCGACAGTGGGATATCACAATTATCCGCTCGCACCCTTACCAAGATAGATTAATGTACCTTGTTTCGGCAAGCCCACACTTCATCGATCGAGGCAGGAAGAGTGTCATCCATCGGAAGGCATCCATATACTTAATATTGGATAAGGGATTTTATCTTTCAATTGATGAACATTTCATCGTGATTAACATTTAATCACCGTGCACATTCACAAAATAAAAATACAATATTTCAAACCAAATGCATCCCAATGCGCACAAAATAAAATTATCAACACTTTGATAATAAGGGCTAAATCCGAACACTTAGAACACTTCTAATTCTCCAGATTTACATGCATTGGACACAGCAAAAACAACTCCACTTGTGCAGTGGACAAGCTCGTCTCTCAATGTCAGATTCAAAATCTCAGACATGTGATTTCACAAATCACTTGGAGGGACGGTTACTGCAAAGGAGAAACTATTTCTGAAACAATGAAATCGCAACGCAATAACATGCATTCTTGGCGGGATTCCAAGAAGAAATCAGGGCATTTAGAACGCTTCTAAAATCCCGATTTACACGCACTTGATTGTCAACCTAGCTCTGATACCACTGTTGGGTTTTCTTTATACCATTTCATAAATGATAATACAGCATATCACATATGCGCAGCGAAATAAATAACTAGAACAACCCAAAAGTGTTAAGGAACTTGCGGATTTCATGAATCAAGAAATAGTAAGAGGCAATAAAACGATATACCTTCGTGGGATTGAGTCGATACTCAATCGAGATGCTCCAATGGCAGATTCAAGATTGTGCGGCTGAGTTCCTTGCACAGAAATAGATCTGCGCATCTATAGTAGTCCACACGAGCGCTAGAGAACCCTAGTCTCTTGTCACACAAGATCTAGGTCGGAGAAGAACTGTCCTCTACGTCTTCCACAGACTGCTAGGTCTGAATACAGGAAGAGGCGACAGCGGCGGCGGGATCAACCGGTTGGAACACTTCCTTCCGGGGCTACAGGTGAAACACTTCCGCCGCTCTCACTTTCTTTTGCAAAATAGATCGCATCATTTAGGTCAAAAAGAATCGCATTCTTTTATACCCACGCGCAAAAAGGAGTTATCCGCACAACCACGACTTTAAGTGAAGAAAACAGAATTCGTCGAACTGCGTTCGACGAACTGGCTAGCGTTCGTCGAACGCGCTGGCCGTTCGTCGAACGCGCTGGCCGTTCGTCGAACGCGCTGGCCGTTCGTCGAACGCGCTGGCCGTTCGTCGAACGCGCTGGCCGTTCGTCGAACGCGCTGGCCGTTCGTCGAACGCGCTGGCCGTTCGTCGAACGCGCTGGCCGTTCGTCGAACGCGCTGGCCGTTCGTCGAACGCGCTGGCCGTTCGTCGAACGCGTTGGACGTTCGTGGAACAGGCTCTCCGTTCGTCGAACGCGCTCGCCGTTCGTCGAACGCGTTGGGCGTTCGTCGAACTCCAGTCTCAGCGGTCGACTAACACCCGTCTCAGCGGTCGACTAACACCTTCAGTTTGACGAACTGAACACTGCGTTCGACGAATTCTTTCAGTTCGACGAACTGAACTCTGCGTTCGACGAATACCATCAGTTCGACGAACTGAACTCTGCGTTCAACTAAGTCATAGGATTGGTCTGATTTCTCGAAAAATTCCAAAGCAGGAGATGCAGTCCTCGAGAAATCCCAAGGATATAATTTCTCGAGAAATCCCAAATGACTTCTCGAGAAATCCCAAACCAAGAAGATGATTTCTCGAGAAATCTCAAGCCAGGAAAAAACAAGTTCTCGAGAAATCCCGAGCCAACACAATTCTCCCTCCAACTTCTCAAGACACTCTTGTGTGCGACCCCATAGGCTTATATCGCGTTGGCAGTGAGACTAGATATTTGACCACTTCCAGATCACCATGGAAACACCAACAGATGCCACGAAACCCAATGGGTGGAGGGCGAGCTTCAGTAGAATATTGGAGAAGGGAAAGAGAGGGTGTCACTGAGACATCGCGGGTGGCGTCGCCATCAAAATCATAGAGCAGACATCGGAGAGAGAGGGAATGGTGGGAGAGATAAGATGTTGGCACGAAAACTATATATATGAGGGGGAATTTGTGTCATCATTAGTGTTATGCCAACAGCTTCTTTCTAAGCTTGTTGTGTTGCAAAATCCAAAGTCGGTAGTTGGTATTGGATCCACACTTCAATGAGGGTCTTATACTTTGCAACAAAGGAGGTTAAGTCTCCATCCACATTGGGTCCCACTGTCGGGAGGTCCATAAAGATATCGAAGAAATGTTGGAGGTTGTCCGTCCCAGAGTATAGGGACTGAAGTTCGTCCAACATGGATTTGGCAGTCACGCGGTACATAGTCATGCGATATGGCTCACTCTCCATGAAATTCAGAATTCATGACTAAGTTGGGCCATCGTCACGGAACCATTGCTCGGTAAGCTCAACAGGCGTGTCACGAGTCAGATGATGGAGCAACTCCTTGGTTTGAAGAACACGACGTACCGAGTAAATCCATTCGACAAAGTTCTTCTTCCCAGTGACGGAGATGGTAGAAATGCGCAGTTCATTGCGGATATCAAAGAAAGAGGTCGAACCAAGAGTTGTCAGAATGGCGAGGCGAACGCAACATTTGTCCTCATGGGATTAGACATTTTTGGATGCGGGGATGGCGAGCTCTGAAGGAACCTGCAAGGAGGGTGGGTTCAGCGAGCAATCTGTTCAGCGGGAGCTGCAGCGAGCTCAGGAGACAAGCAATTTCAGGAAGCAGTAAAGAGAAGGTAGCGAACAATTAGGTAGGAGGACACGAGCTCAACAGAAGCAAGAAGCGGCAATTTTGGCGAGAGCAAAGGCCGAAGTGCAGCGACTTCGTACGCAGGGGCTGACACAAGTTCGAGCGGCACATTCAAGCCGACACGGCGGTGAGTACAGAGAAAAAAAAACAAGAGTTGCGAGCTTTGGGAGGACGGAAGCTAAGAGAAATCCAACAAGAGCGACAAGTCCTGAGATCGCTAGCTCTCTGAACTCCATAAGTCAGCAAGCAGAGAAGCTGCGAGTTTGGAGACTACGAGTTCTGGTAGGCGAGAGTCAGTGATTGCAGAAACAGGATCACGATACGAGCTTAGGCAGCATGGGAGTTGCGGTTTCGGGGGCGACCAGGACCAGCGAGACCTGTGGAGGGAGACGAACGCCTGAGCAGGAGGGTTCTGCGAATAATGAGAAGAGGCGGTGAATTCACGGGGCTTCCAGCTGGCCTATACAAGACGAGGTGGACTTGCTCATTTGTGATGACGTCCGGACGCGGAAAAGGAGCGAGTACCCCGAAGTACTCGACGAGTACCTGAAATAAAACCAAGGGTGGAAGAAAACATCCTCATTGGCAAGAGCAAAAGCTCAATCGTCGAAAGTCCAAGGCTCTGTTTGGAACGGCGGCTGCGGATCAGGAATCCACGCTCCGATCCGCAGCCGCAGGAAACCGCCGTTTGGGGCGGTGGTTGGCGGGCGCGGATCGCAGCGCCCGCCGCTGAAAACGCCAAAAAAAACGGCTCCCCCAACCGCAGGGGAGCTACCGCGGTTGCGGATGGCGCTCCCAACCCCCGCGGATGGCGCTCCCAACCCCCGCGCCAAACAGAGCCCAAGTCGAGGAATCGAGACGCTCGAATACCATGTAGAAACAGAGAACGTGAAATTCCAATATTTTATTACTTCACATAAAAACTCAAAATACAAGAATTTGCACACAAATTTATAGGAAGGAGTGAAAACTCAACTCCAAACCAAGATGTGGACTAATCTATACATGAGACAAAAATGGGTCTTTTCGTGGGCCTTTTTACATGATTCTTCTACAATAACGATATACATGATATATAGATTATTCATATAACAATCTCCAATTAACACAATTTAATAATGCAACACCAACTATGTGTGCACGTAAATGTTATAAATAAATACACTCATGCAGTTGTGTTTCTTTTTTGTGTTTGTTTATGCGCTAGCACAAATCAATGGTTGCAACTATATCTACGTATATATGGGCTGATAAACTCTACCAAAGACGTGTATCAAGATGGAAAGAACATTAAAATAAGTCATACAATACTCAAACTAAACAAACCCCATGCTAAAAGGAAGCATTTCTATACAACCATAATTTAGGGTACTTCGTGGTCTAGCATCAAATGTCATCAAATGAGCAAAGGTGTCAAAAGAGAGCAAGAAAATATACGGGCGATATAATACTACAAATAGCCTTGTTAATTTTGAAGGACCAAGTGGCAAAGGATGATCTTGATATTGTCAACTTGATATGAAGTTGAATGTAACTGTAATATGGCAAATAAGTATAGAAAAATTACCTGAAAACACCATGTCACTTGTGTGAGTTAAAACTTACTAAGAGATGCACAAAATGGTAGGTCTCAATAGCAGTGTTGTGGATATTGGCCAGCATGACCAACATACAAGTTTCATGGACAAAATGATACGTTTCCGACATTATTTTACAAAATATCCTTTTTGAATATATTGACCGATATATTAGCTATTGGCTGATATATGGGTTAATATATCGTCTGATATATCCCGACGGTATATCGATTGACTTTTATTTAATATATTTATTTAGCATATATGATTTAATATACAACAAAATGAAATTGTTTTGTTGTCTAAATTGTTTTGTTGTCTAAATTGTTTTGTGGCCTAACTCTCGACTCTCTTCTTGTTTCATCTGGCTCTCTTCCTTGTGCCAATACGTTGTCGACATAGATTATTGTCTTTGGATTTTGGACTTGGGACTCCTTATCTCCTTTTTGAATATATCGACCAATATATTAGCTATTGGCTGATATATGGGTCAATATATCGGTTGATATATGGGTCAATATATCGGTTGATATATGGGTCAATATATCGGCCGATATATCCCGAAGGTATATCGATCCGACTTTTACTTAATATATTTATTTAGCATACATGATTTAATATACAACAAATGAAATTGTTGTATTGTCTAAATTGTTTTGTGACCTAACTCTCGACTATTTTCTTGTTTCATCTGGCTCTCTTCCTTGTGCCAATACGTTGTCGACGTCGATTATTTTGTCTTTGGATTTTGGATTGGGGATTCCTTATCTTCGAACTTGTCGACGACTTCTTGGCTTCCTACTTCTTCTGACTTTCCTCGCTGTGTTATACTGTTATTAATTGTGTAATATAAAATGTGTATACTAATTTGGTAGATTTAAAATTTCAATAAATGCTAAATTGATAATATATCAACATACATAAATTTTTTAAAAAAATGTATATATATAGAAACCTGATATATCCCCTGACATATTAAAACCGACATGAAAAACTCAAACCGACGTGTCCCCGAATTCCGACATCTGCAACCTTGCTCAATAGTAATTATTTCCTTAGGTTCATAAAGAGACCGATGATGATTGATGACTGATGAGATCATAAATTTTGCTTATTATCTCTTAATAAGCCGATTAAATTGTCTAGATAGTGGAATCAAACAGCATAGTGTTATGGGCAAACCCATAGCTTGTTGGTAACTCCGCGGAGGGATGATTGGAGGTGGAGATGACATTTGGAGGATACTACGGAGCCGGATCGGGAGAGAGAGGGCTACCAAAAGAATAGATTAATTCTTGCATGTCTTCATTCCAATCTTATATGTTTTTAAATAGGCTTTGCATGACACCACTCTGAATGACTCCTTATAACATCCCACTGCATCTAATAAAGGACAGTTAAAAGATAAATAAAAGATAACATCTAATGACTCTACAATTAATAAAAGTTACTTGATAACCAGGACCGAGGCCTATAACACGGGTGAAGGGAGCTTAACTATTTGTTTTCTGACTCTAACCTAAAGCCGAATTGAATAGTTGATGCAGAGACACGGGACACAAGCCAAGGACTTGTCATGTGGCTTCCTCTTCCTATCTACTATGTTCTATGTTCGACAGCTAGGTCCTCCACTTGTTATCTATTCAGTGACTCTTCCACACCTCCTTACGACTTCCTGGTAAAGTGACTGGCCCTTCTGCTACGTCTTTCTATTTAGCACCCTCCTCCAATGACTTTTATGATCTTCAGTGATTCTATTTACGATTTCCTGCTATATATATTATTTGACTCCAGTATTAACCATGTAAAAATAAAAGACAGGTCAATCATTAAATACTGCTAAGTATTTCAAGAATATACACCTTTAGTAAGCTTCATACATCAACAACAACCTACATGTGTACAATCAAAAGTATCTTAATAATATTTAAATTTAACAGTCGATTTATTGTAAACTATTCCTTTGACAACATGATGCATGAAAAATTGCATAGTAGATGTAAGCATAACGAAAAACAATTATATGCTATTCTCCTTCATGCCTGCTTATGAAATGGCATTTTAAAAGCTAACAACAAGATATTGTGCATACATTCAAGTAAGCCAAGAAAATATAATAGAAATATAAGGAAAATACATGCAATAAATGAACACTCACTAAGTGCTTAGCAGCCAAATTTTTTTGTAGGGCTTTCATATCTCCCTGGAATCCAGAAGATGCCAAAACACATTTGTCAGCTCTGCAAATACAGAAGAAATGTGATCCTCAAAGTAATGAAAAAGTTATCAGAATACATTAAATACCATAAAACTCCACCAGTGTATACCCCCAAAATGGATTTAGACATGCAAAACCCTGACCCAGCGAAGCAAAACATAATAGAATCACTGAAACAACCCTTACTACATTGCTCACCTAATGTGAGTTGAAAGCTTCAAAAGCTAGTTTTCCTTTTAAATGTAAGTGCTCAAATTGACTAAGTAGAGATTAGTTCCAGAGCATATCAATCTAATTTGTTTTCCTAAAACTCACTTCTTAAGGACTTGGTTCTACTATTTGTTAAGGCTACAATAAGTTACATTATCAACAATACTCTCGTTAACTTTCTACTGTTTTATATTTACAAGTAAAAATAATATCCTAACCCATTGACCCACCACTAATATTTTTTTATAAGGGAAGAAAAAATCAAGGCGACATCAAAGCCACCATGACTGAGACATCACTTCCATCTTATAAAGATGAGTTCCAAAAATAGAAACACAGCATCATACAAAACTGTGAACATAGTTTGAGAAGAGGACTAAAAATGCTCCTAGCAACTTGACTCAAAACAAAGTAACATTTATAAGTCCAAGAGGATCCTCCTTGGGCCTTTTAAAACATAATATCAAACTGAGATTGAAAAGATAAATGGACATATTTAATCGCCCCATTAAACTTCCATAAGCCTTAATCATTGATAATAGATAGTTAAACTTTAGAAAATCTTAATAAAATCACCGGATTACTTTCCATAAATTATCATCTCAAATATAATTTCTCTACTCACTAAAGTATCTCTTTTTTTCTTAGCATGGTAACAGAGCAGATAACCTAAAACCCTTGCCTCTGCAATTGCCGACCACACCTCTCCTCCAACTCCCCTAGACTACCTATCATTACCTATGTATCTCTGGTCAAGCAATCAGCCTTCCCTGCCCAGCCAACATAGCATGATTATGCCTGTCACTACTCACTACCTTCGTGGATCCGCACTTACGTATCTCACTCCTTCCCACACCTGCAGTACCTTCCATGCCCCTACATGTCACCTCTTCATCATGTCATGGTTGTCAACGGTTCCCCCTTTACCGTTTCTAAGAATGGTATAGTTCATCTCATTTCATACTTGAGCATTGTTTGATGTTCTATACATGTCATAGCTTCATACTAATTTATTGTCTATTAATCGACTTACAAAAACTCATAAGGCTTCTATAATAGTTATGCTTCTCACTGTGTCCTTTAAAGCCTCAACTCAAAGCAATTGTTAGAGGTGCTGAGACTAGAGAGATCTACTAACGTCATTAAACAAGTTGCCTTGGCGTTTACTATCATTCCCCATCGATAGCACGGCCAATTGGTTCATCCTACCCCTAGTTGAATCTGAGATTTTATTTCTCCCAAATTCGAGTGAGGTATTGTCTTGTCCAAATCCATTTAGGTTTTTGTTGTTTTGTTAATTCTATTGATGAGTAGCTTAGAGATATTAGGGTCTATCTTCTTAAGTGTTGTTTTGAAATCCTACATACATTTCAATGTTTTTTATCAAGAAATAGATGTTCATTTCTCTAATAGGAAGATCTTGCGAATTTATAATGCCATAAAGCTTAATGTGCTCATGATCTCACTCCTCTTGTTCACCAAATTTTGGGTTTTATATCTCTCTGCAGAATGGCATCGAAGAACACAAGAATCACAATCTACTTGATGTTGTCGGAACACTTTTCTTTGATTGACAATTCGAGGGGATGTCATCCGCACAACTTGCTACCTAAGACAATCGGGTCTCATCACCTCTCTTACATAATCAATCACCATTCTCCACCTTTTCTCCTAGAAAAAACATCAATCGTCTCCAACCTAAGGTTTTGGGATTCTTTTTTTGTTCGTTCCTTCCATTTCACTTGATAAGCTCTATTTGTGTCATTCAGTGTCTCCTTCTTGGTTATTGTGCACTCAAAAAGAATATTGATGCTATGATCATTTCACTCTATGTTTCTTCACCACTATAGTTGTTATCTTTCATGAAACTACTCATTTCTTTTATCCATCCTTCTTTGCTACATCACCATATATTCTGCCTCCTCCAAAGGCCCCTCTCCCTCTACAGGTTTATAAACGTAAACCCCATTCACCTGCTGATACAACTCCATTTGCAGTACCTGAATCGATTGAGCATCCTCTTAACAAATGTCCTCAGATTTTCACTTACTAGTTGCATTATGAAAAGGTAAATGATGGTATATCCCTTATCTAATTTACTCTTCCCTACAACTTGCTCAGTTAATCCATTACGCTTCATAGTTTAGTCGTGTATCTCTCATTTTTGCCTACTGACAAACATATCAGAAGGCACAACATAATTTCTAGGAAGTAAGAACATGTCATGGACTTGGAGATTCATGTCATCGAACATCTTCATACGTGCGACTTGGTTGAACCACATATGGGGTGAAACATATTACATGTCGGTGGGTGTTCATGATCAAATATAATTCAGATTGCTTGGTTGATCGCTACAAATTTTTGTAGGTGGAAAATACTTCACTTCGATCTATCCTATTCAATATTTTTACACATTCTCCTAAACTGTCAGACATAGGTATCTTGCTCAAAGTATAAACTATATAACTGTCTAGACCTGACAGATCTTTTACTGTAGGTGTTGTGAATCAACGCATACAAACTCATAATTTAGAACACTAGAAATCAGTTATGAGCATTTTCAAGTACATCTAAACTGAGCTTGATTTTCATATTAATCAATTTGTGTATCTCTAAATTAGTCCATTATATCTAGAAGATCTCTCTACTTAATAAAGCATCACTTCTTCGCATAAAACAGAAAATAGGATCCAGTGAATTTTATGCACTAAAGTTTAAACAATAAAAGAAGGCAGAGCAATAAAGCAAACAACTCTGTCAAAGAAATAATAAGAGAGGAGAGAAAAAAAAAGGGGGACAAGAGGTCGCACAGATTGCAGATCTTGGAGTAGTCGCGGGTGTATATGCTGTATCCCACGGAAAGACGAGTGTCGGCAGCCACTACACAGTAGTCCGATCCGGCGATCGACACGCATGTACTACAAAATTATGTCAGGGAACATGCCGATCAAGTAACAAGGAGGACGGAGAAAGAACAGAGCAAGAGATTTGAGAAATTTACCCTCCATTGTTTTCGTAAACCCAATCACCTCTCAGGGCCATGGTCGATGCGGGCTGGGGAGGACGAGGACTCGGCTTTCAGTCTTTTAGGCTTTCGGGATTTCAGCGTTAATGATGATGCTTGTTTGCTTCGTCCCTACTAGAAAATGAAAGAGGCGCCGGGCAGTTTGGGCGGATAACGTGTCTAAACGGGTTGTGTCCACCTGCAGGTGGGCGGATGCCGTGTCTGAACAGGTTGGGTCCACCTGCTGTGAAACATGTTCTTTTTGGTATTTGTAGACAGTCTTATACTATTTGTTGTTACCGAGATTCAGCCCAATGAGAAGTTCGGACTCCTAAGAGAGGGCAGCTAATACTTACTGATCCCGCAGAGAAATCTGACCTAAGACTTAGCCAGTCTTATACTGTTAAGATATTTTTTGAGTGGTGTTATAGGCGTACTAATAATGATTATGTGCAGCCAACTTATATGTGCAGCCCACATTTATATATTTGCACACTGGCATGCTAATGGCACACCGCACACCGACACAAATAATCATTTTTGGTAGAAATGAATCCAGGGGAAGAGGGAAACAAAGCAAGAGATCAATGTTCTTTTGCAAGGATAGAAGACTACTGGCGAGCGGCGTCACATGGAAACTTAGATGAAGAAATCTATACGACTCAAACAGAAGATTTCGTTGTTAATAATCAAGAACATAAAGTTTGCAAAGTTGTTAAGTCTCATTATGTACTAAAACAAGCTTCAAAGCAATGACATCAAAAGTTTAATTTCATTGTATTATCCTTTAGATTTGTAGCTGACGAATATGATAAATATATTTACGCAAAACAAAATGGAAATGCAACCGTTTTACTTTGTCTTTATGCAAACAATATTTTAATATTTGGAACATCATTAAAAATTATTTATCATCTAAATTTGATATGAAAAATTTAGGAGTAACTAATGTCATTTTAAGAATGAAGTTAAATAAACCTGATACTACTGTATCGTTATCTCTTTCTCACTCAATTGAGAAAATGTTGCACAAATTTAATTTTTATGATTTTGTGCTCACTTCAACTCCTTATGACGCTAGTGTAAGAAATTACAAAAATATAGGTATTATATAGATCAACATAAATATGAACAAATTATATGATCATTGCTTTATGATCACTAATTTATATAGTTAATCGCACTAGGCTCGACATTTCTTATGTCGTAGGCAGATTAAGTAGATATACCAGCAATCCAAGTGATAAACATTGAATAATACTCATAAGAATATATATGCCTTCGAGGGACTATTGATTATAGCTTAGTATATACAAGCTTTAATTTCTTGAAGTGCTAGAAGAATATTCATATGTCAATTGGGTTACTGATTTGTTAGACGTTATGTCTGCATTCTGTTATGTATTCCTCTTAGGAGGAGTCGACATTTCATGGGCCTCTACGAAATAATTTGTGATTTTTAAAAATATTGTGGAATCCGAGCTTATACTTTAGACACTATATGTGTCAAAACATAATGGATTAGAGATTTACTTGATGAAATTCTTGTGTATCCAAAACCAATTCATTATATTTCTTTACATTGTGACAGTACATCTGTTATTGATTTAACTGCTTCTAATAACACTAATTCCCAAAAAACAAATTCATGAGAATCAAGTACAAATCAGTGAAGCTGAGAAGAAAAGAAGTGATGTCATTAAACTATGTAAAGTCAGAATTGAAACTGACTGATAACCTAAACAAGGGATGTCCCGAAGATATATTTTATTGTCGTATATGGGAACGAGGTTTAAGTCAACATGATTTGATGTCAACGGTGGATACTCAACTCATGTGATTGAAGATCACATGAATTGAGTTCAATGTGTTAGAAACGAAGTCGTCGATGTACAACCCCGTATTTGCCGAGTAGGCCCCCGAGGCCCAAGATGTCTGTAAGCTCAACAGTTCTTAACATTGCCCAGGCAAGCAGAAGAGGGCGAGCGGTGGAGGCGTAGGCTTCCCGCTCGCCCAACTCGTATGGGGCGAGCCGGAGGCATGCGGCCTCCTGGACTCGCCCCAGCCTCAATCTCCGCGGGCGAGAGGGGCGGGGTGGCCAGCCCCCCTCTCGCCCAGTTCCTTAGCAGGCGAGAGGGGCGGGGCGTCCAGCCCCCCTCTCGCCTAAGTCTTCTAGCAAGCGAGAGGGGCGGGGCGGCCAGCCCCCCTCTCGCCCAAGTCTTCTAGCGGGCGAGAGGGGCGGGGAGGTCAGCCCCCCTCTCGCCCAAGTCTTCTAGCGGGCGAGAGCGGCTGGGCGGCCAGCCCCCCTCTCGCCCAGGTCTTCTAGCAGGCGTGAGGGGCGGGCGGCTAGCCCCCCCTCTCGCCCAAGTCTCCTAGCAGGCGAGAGGGGCTGGGCGGCCAGCCCCCCTCTCGCCTAGTTCTTCTAGCGGGCGAGAGAGGCTGGGTGGCCAGCCCCCCTCTCGCCCAGTTCTTCTTGTAGGCGAGAGGGGCGGGCGGCCAGCCCCCCTCTCGCCCAAGTCCTCCAGCAGGGGGTCGAGATAGGGGAGCTGCCTGCCCCCTCTCGCCCAGCCCCATGAGAGAAGTTCGGACTGCGTTTACCGCTGTTGAACAGTGGGATTTGGCTGTTCGCAGACCAAATCCAAGGGCATTTTTGGTAACTTCGCAGGCAGTTTTTGGTTATTCGCAGCCCATTTCCAAAATCCTATAAATAGGACCAAGGGGGCACCATTGGGGGAGGATGATTCTAGACTAGCTCTCTCCCTCTCTCTCCCTCCCCAAGTCTTTCTAGGGGGTGAGGAGAGCCTCCATTTGTGCCCAAGCTTAGTAGTGGCTTGGGAGGGGAAGTTCCTAAGGGGCTTCTGGGTTTGTGGCGGGATCTCCCCACTAAGCCCTTGGTCCAGTCCATAGTTCCTCAACCTTCAACCTAGAGCTATCCCTTGGGGGAGTAGGGGTTGGTCGCCCCTCAGCCTGCTGAGGGCCCCGAACTCCACAGAGACCGAGAAATTGGTTTCAACATTATGGTGCGGTGAGCGTGGAGTGTGACCGATTCAAGAAACTCTCAAGATGAGCTCCATGGACGGAGGTGGAGGAAGATCCGACCCAGGTCACTCACAACCTCCGGTGGCTGGGGTGACGTTGGAGATGTTCGAAGATTTCAGGCAAGAGGTCTTACAGACCTTCCAGGTTGCTTTCGCCATGATAGTCGGAGGCAGAAGAAGAGATGGTCCAGAAGTCCCGCCCCAGCAGGTGGACGAGGTAACTCTCGGCCAACAGTCCAGGAAAGAGGTACCGGTGGAGGTGGAGTGGGGAGGTGTCATACCCCCACTCACCCATCCCCAAGGGGGCGAGCTCAGGAGGGAGGCGCCCTCCCAGCTCGCCCCGCCCCTTCAGGGGGGCGAGCTCAGGAGGGAGGCGCCCTCCCAGCTCGCCCCGCCCCTTCATGGGGGCGAGCTCAGGAGGGAGGCGCCCTCCCAGCTCGCCCCGCCCCTTCATGGGGGCGAGCTCAGGAGGGAGGCGCCCTCCCAGCTCGCCCCGCCCTTTCTAGCCCAGCCCCAAAGAGGAGCGAACGGGGAGGAATCCGGCCTCCGCTCGCCCCACCCCAAAAGGAGTCGAGTGAATGTCGGTGGACGAGGCCACCCCGGGTGGCGGCTACCTAATAGCCCGGCGAGCGCAGAGGTCAACAATTCAACTCCGCGAGAGCAAGGAAGGAAGGGCTTCCAAAGGAAAAGAGCCAACCGCCCGGGGTGGAGGAAAGGATCGAGCACACCCCCTCCACCACCTCAGCAAACTATGACAATTGGTTGGGGGAGAAGGAGGAGAACCAAGAAAGCAGAGAGAAGGGAAAAAAGAAAGGATACAGTTGAATTACCTTACTGCGACTTCCACGATGAGGAGGGTCACGCGACGTCCGCCTGCCCTGAGTTATTAGAAATGAAAGATGCGAGGAGTCCAAGGCAACAACAACAACTACCCGAAGAAGTCGAGGAAGACCGGGCCTGGGAGTGGGAGACTCAGTTCGGTTTCCATGCTTAGTTTTTTTTTTCACTTCCTAAGTTCATGTAATGCGATGTTTTGTTTCCATGCCTAATTTCCTCACATGTATTGGGATAATTAATATAATGAAAGTTTTTCAAAAATACTTAGCCCCGATGCTGGTCCGCTGACCATGCTCCCACCTAGCTGGCAGGGCCGGGAACCGCTCGGGGCAGGAAGCAAAGACACTCCACCTCTAGTTGAGCCGGGCTACTAAAGTGTGTCGATCTTGTATCCACCTCTAGTTGAGTCGGGCTCCTAGAGTGTATCGACCTTGTATCCGCCTCTAGTTGAGCCGGGCTTCTAGAGTGTGTCGACCTTGTATCCGCCTCTAGTTGAGCCGGGCTCCTAGAGTGTGTCAACCTTAGCCCCGATGCTGGCCCGCTGACCAGGCTCCCACCTAGCTGGCAGGGCCGGGAACCGCTCGGGAGCAGGAAAGAAAATTCTCCACCTCTAGTTGAGGTCGCTCATCTAGCGAATGGCCTAGAGGGTGTCGACTCTTCTCCACCTCCAGTTGAGCTCGCTCGTCTAGCGAATGGCCTGGAGGATGTCGACTCTTATCCACCTCTAGTGGAGCTCGACTCCTAGAGTGTGTCGACCTTAGCCCCGATGCTGGCCCGCTGACCAGGCTCCCACCTAGCTGGCAGGGCTGGGAACCGCTCGGGAGCAGGAAAGAAAATTCTCCACCTCCAGTTGAGCTCGCTCATCTAGCGAATGGACTGGAGGGTGTCGACTCTTCTCCACCTCCAGCTGAGCTCGCTCATCTAGCGAATGGCCTGGGGGATGTCAACTCTTATCCACCTCTAGTGGAGCTCGGCTCCTAGAGTGTGTCGACCTTAGCCCCGATGCTGGCCCGCTGACCAGGCTCCCACCTAGTTGGCAGGGCCGGGAACCGCTCGGGAGTAGGAAAGAAAATTCTCCACCTCCAGTTGAGCTCGCTAATCTAGCGAATGACCTGGAGGGTGTCGACCCTTCTCCACCTCCAGTTGAGCTCGCTCATCTAGCGAATGGTCTGGGGGATGTCGACTCTTATCCACCTCTAGTGGAGCTCGGCTCCTAGAGTGTGTCGACCTTAGCCCTGCTGCTGGCCCGCTGACCAGGCTCCCACCTAGCTAGTAGGGCCGGGAACCGCTCGGGAGTAGGAAAGAAAATTCTCCACCTCCAGTTGAGCTCGCTCATCTAGCGAATGGCCTGGAGGGTGTCAACTCTTCTCCACCTCCAGTTGAGCTCGCTCATCTGGCGAATGGCCTGGAGGGTGTCGACTCTTCTCCACCTCCAGTTGAGCTCGCTCGTCTAACGAATGGCCTGGAGGATGTCGACTCTTATCCACCTCTAGTGGAGCTCGGCTCCTAGAGTGTGTCGACCTTAGCCCCGATGTTGTCCCGCTGACTAGGCTCCCACCTAGCTGGCAGGGCTGGGAACCGCTCGGGGCAGGAAGCAAAGACACTCCACCTCTAGTTGAGCCGGGCTTCTAGAGTGTGTCGACCTTGTATCCACCTCTAATTGAGCCGGGCTCCTAGAGTGTGTCGACCTTGTATCCGCCTCTAGTTGAGCCGGGCTCCTAGAGTGTGTCGACCTTGTATCCGCCTCTAGTTGAGTCGGGCTCCTAGAGTGTGTCGACCTTGTATCCGCCTCTAGTTAAGCTGGGCTCCTAGAGGATGTCGACTCTTATCCACCTATAGTGGAGCTCGGCTCCTAGAGTGTGTCGACCTTAGCCCCGATGCTGGCCCGCTGACCAGGCTCCCACCTAGCTGGCTGGGCCGGGAACCGCTCGGGAGCAAGAAAGAAAATTCTCCACCTCCAGTTGAGCTCGCTCATCTAGCAAATGGCCTGGAGGGTGTCGACTCTTCTCCACCTCCAGTTGAGCTCGCTCGTCTAGCGAATGGCCTGGAGGACGTCGACTCTTATCCACCTCTAGTGGAGCTCGGCTCCTAGAGTGTGTCGACCTTAGCCCCGATGCTGGTCCGCTGACCAGGCTCCCACCTAGCTGGCAGGGTCGGGAACCGCTCGGGAGCAGGAAAGAAAATTCTCCACCTCCAGTTGAGCTCGCTCATCTAGCGAATGGCCTGGAGGGTGTCGACTCTTCTCCACCTCCAGTTGAGCTCGCTCATCTAGCGAATGGCCTGGAGGGTGCCGACTCTTCTCCACCTCCAGTTGAGCTCGCTCATCTAGCGAATGGCCTGGAGGGTGCCGACTCTTCTCCACCTCCAGTTGAGCTCGCTCATCTAGCGAATGGCCTGGAGGGTGTCGACTCTTCTCCACCTCCAGTTGAGCTCGCTCGTCTAGCGAATGGCCTGGAGGATGTCGACTCTTATCCACCTCTAGTGGAGCTCGGCTCCTAGAGTGTGTCGACCTTAGCCCCAATGCTGGCCCGCTGACCAGGCTCCCATCAAGCTGGCAGGGTCGGGAACCGCTTGGTGGCCGAATGTTTTCCCCCGAGGTGGCTCCGCTAGCCGGGTCCCCAGCACTACTCGCCGAATATGCGGGGTTGGACTTTTATTTCCGAGCGTGTACCCCGCTCAAAAAGAGCGGGGATTGTGTACAACCCCGTATTCGCCGAGTAGGCCCCCGAGGCCCAAGATGTCTGTAAGCCCAACAGTTCTTAACATTGCCCACGCAAGCAAAAGAGGGCGAGCGGTGGAGGCATAGGCTTCCCGCTCGCCCAACTCGTATGGGGCGAGCCGGAGGCATGCGGCCTCCTGGACTCGCCCCAGCCTCAATCTCCGCGGGCAAGAGGGGCGGGGCGGCCAGCCCCCCTCTCGCCCAGTTCCTTAGCAGGCGAGAGGGGCGGGGCGGCCAGCCCCCCTCTCGCCCAGTTCCTTAGCAGGCGAGAGGGGCGGGGCGGCCAGCCCCCCTTTCGCCCAGTTCCTTAGCAGGCGAGAGGGGCGGGGCGGCCAGCCCCCCTCTCGCCCAGTTCTTTAGCAGGTGAGAGGGGCGGGGCGGCCAACCCCCCTCTCGCGCAAGTCTTCTAGCAGGCGAGAGGGGCGGGGCGGCCAGCCCCCCTCTCGCGCAAGTCTTCTAGCGGGCGAGAGGGGCGGGGCGGCCAGCCCCCTCTCCCCCAAGTCTTCTAGCGGGCGAGAGGGGCGGGGCGGCCAGGCCCCCTCTCGCCCAAGTCTTTTAGCGGGCGAGAGAGGCTGGGCAGCCAGCCCCCTCTCGCCCAGGTCTTCTAGCAGGCAAGAGGGGCGGGGCGGCCAGCCCCCCCTCTTGCCCAAGTCTCCTAGCAGGCGAGAGGGGCTGGGCGGCCAGCCCCCCTCTCGCCTAGTTCTTCTAGCGGGCGAGAGAGGCTGGGCGGCCAGCCCCCCTCTCGCCCAGTTCTTCTAGTAGGCGAGAGGGGCGGGCGGCCAGCCCCCCTCTCGCCCAAGTCCTCCAGCAGGGGGTCGAGACAGGGGAGCTGCCTGCCCCCTCTCGCCCAGCCCCATGAGAGAAGTTCGGACTGCGTTTAGCGCTGTTGAACAGTGAGATTTGGCTGTTCGCAGGCCAAATCCAGAGGCATTTTGGTAACTTTGCAGGCAGTTTTTGGTTATTCGCAGCCCATTTCCAAAATCCTATAAATAGGACTAAGGGGGCACCATTGGGGGAGGATGATTCTAGGCTAGCTCTCTCCCTTTCTCTCTCCCTCCCCAAGTCTTTCTAGGGGGTGAGGAGAGCCTCCAGTGGTGCCCAAGCTTAGTAGTGACTTGAGAGGGAAAGTTCCTAAGGGGCTCTCCCTTGGGGGGAGTAAGGGTTGGTCGCCCCTCAGCCTGCTGAGGGCCCCGAACTCCACAGAGACCGAGAAATTGGTTTCAACAGTCAATGTAACATAGTCGTGAGCACAAAATTTAAAGATCGAGAAAATCTTCTCTCAAATCCTATGATGTTATGATATACGTAACAAATTAAGATGGACTTGTAGTTCTTAATGGTTGTCAAATACATATATATTTGCGAGATATTAGTTATGAAGTATCTCTTGAGACACCACCTATGTGGGTGTAGTCGTGACGCCAAGAATGTAGGATCCGGATTGAACCCTAATAACCCTCATGAAAAATTAAGGAATACACATAACCTTTAAATCGCTCACCGCCATAACCCAAGAAAATCCAATCTTTTGCGCACTTAGTTAATTTACCGGTCAAAAGTGTATGATTCGAAGCCTCTGACGCATTATACTATTCGGTAGAGAAAATATGTTATAAGTATATGTTCAATGTAACCATTCTACATATACTCATTGTATTAGATACAACTTGATAAATGATTTTGTATTTGACTTCATTTATTACTACTAATATGATCTAGTTATTTATGAAGTTCGTTTTAGTTTTTCGTTTTTGTGGGAGATTGTTAGAGATTTTTAATCTAAAACATTTATTTCATAATGTTTTAATGGAGCCTGATATGATGTTTGACGTTGGGCTCCAGATCATTTGATGGAAAAAATAAAAACCTAATGGTGGGAATTCAAATATTTTGGAGGGAAAACTTTCATGGAAAGTATGACATCTTTTAGTCCCACATTGTTTACACAACTTAAATAAGTGAGTATATAAACAATTTCACCCATCCTTATTTGTTCAAAGGAACATAAGAAGAATTTATGAACCACACACACGAGCGCGCATGCACCGCACCGGATTCAGATTTGGGATTTGAGGAATAATTAAATTGAATTGTATTGTATTTAATGTACAAAATTGTTTTACCATTTTGAAATTGAACGTTCCTTGCGTTGAGATGAACTCGACGTACACAGACTTCTACGTGTGTCGACTTCTATCCCATGTGTCAACTTCCCATGCATCGACATCTCTTCCATACGATGACTTCAGTGCGCTGATATCTCTATCGTACATTGATTTCCGTGCGTCGACTTCTCAACTTACGTCAAGATCTGTGTTGTTCGCAGGCCCAGCACACGTAAAATTCTGTACACGCATCATTATGCGTTTTTGCGTCATCAATTTTACGTGTTGGAAATCCAGCGTTTTCTCTACACGATGAAACTTACCAAATATAACTTTTGGAATTATTATCTGTTAATTTTTTTCGTTTTATGAGACTCATATATAGGAGATTTCTGAGACTTCTTACGTACTTGCTCCTTTATTCTCAATCGATCTCTCTCTCGTTTTGGCTTTCTTGATATTTGTTTCATCAAATGTGAGTTTGTGTGCTCTGTGCTTCTATGGTGTCCGCGCATATTAGAGTTTTCGGGATCTAGCCGGGTGTTATATCTTGAAGAAGCAAGCATTAATTGAAAGCCTTGTCGGATGGTGATGCAACTTCTTTAGGGCAGTGATTATACGCATTACCAATGCTCTATTTTAAACTATATATATATTATTCTGATCTATTATTTCTCAATCTTGTTGTTTATATGTTTTGTTCTTAATCTTGTTTTCAAGAATAAATTATTATATTATTAGAGTTTTTCAAAAACTAAAAAATATGCATTTTTTAAAAATATAGTAAAAAATATTCCAACAATATGAGCCCATATATTTTAGGGAGTTGTTAAAGGCACCGTGGTTTTGGCTAGTCGCACTGCAATTTCTCCTAATTTAACTTTAAAATTACTCATCCAAAAACACTAATGACACCACACTAACTCGCACTGCACTAGTTGAAAACTGAGTTTATTGCGATGACCTCAGGCTCACCGGATCCACCGCTCGCCGGATCTACCGATTCTCATCTCATGGAAATCAGTCACGAACTAAGATTCATATCCACTGCATTCATGAAAGAATTATGGGCGGTTTTTATTTTTCCGGTTGAAGATCTTATTGTTGGATCCAATTTTTTGAAGTTTTAGATTGTTATGAAATGTGTGATTGTTGTAAAATATGCGGTTGTTGGTATTTTAAGTTCAATTTTATTCATTCTTTTTGATAATGTTGAACAATCATTATTTTGTGTTATTTCCATTTTCAAGATTACATTTTTACTTAATGACCTTTTGTTTACACAGGAATTCCCTAGCGCTGTTGGCTTACATCAAGGGTCAGCTTTAACCAGTAATACCTTGGTGTTTATTATTTGAAGATGATATTGTTTTGTTCGATGAGACACGAGACATGAATTTTGGCGAGACACTTTAGAAAAAAAAAGGTTTTAGGTTGAAATTTAGTAGTCACGCACCGACCATTCAACTTTTCCTCTTTTATTTGAAGGTTTACTAAAGTCATGCCCTGACCATTCACAATGTCTTTCTTCCTTCTCGCCAATGCAAAAGTTTTCTTCTCTCATTCATGACTCTTCACTCATTCACGATCTTTGTTTCTCGTCGCTGACCTTTCGTAGCCTGTTTATTTATGATTTATATAATATTTACTTATTTATGTGATAAATGACTGACATAAAACACTTATTATTATTAATAAAAAAGCTAAACAAGTATTATTAAAAAATTGTTCTTCTAAAAAAAAATGTAAAACACAATTTTGAAAAGCACTTAAATGGAGATTTTTCAAATAGTCAACATAAAAGTGAATAAAGTTCCTTAGGTGAGGCAATGCATTCATGAACAATAATTCATAACCACCGCATTCATGACCGCCAAAGCCGTGCCAAACGGACCTAAAGCCCCCTTCAAAATGGACTATATCCACTATACAGCCAATTGAGATGAGGTCCTTAACATAATAATAATAGTAATTGGATTATAATATTTTATTTATAATGTCTCTAGTTAAGTACTTACAATTAACCAACTCTTTAATAATCGGATATCGGGGACACGTCGGTTTAGGTTTTTCATGTCAGTTTTAATATGTCGGGGGATATATCGGGGATATTTCATATATCAAGTTTTAATATTTAATTATTTAAATGTGTAATTATATATAAATATAATCATTTTATAATTTTTATATATTAATATATTAATAATTTGATATTTCTAAAACTGCTGAATTTATCAAACTAATAAAAATATTTTGGGCTACATAAGTAATAACGTTATAATGCGTGAAATAAAGTAAGAGGAAACATAAAGCCAGAAAGTTGTCAATGACAATGGAAGATAGAGAACCTTTAGTCCATAATTCAAAGACCATGCATAATTGAAGTTGATGACGGACTTGAGCAAGGAAGAAAGTCAGAGGAAGAAAAAAAACATAAACAATGAATCAATTCAGTTTATTGTCTATGATCATCTATTAGATCATAGACAATAATTTAAATAAATTGAAAAAAAAACAATCGATAAATGTTGGGATATATCGGCGAATATAACAGTTAATAATAGATATATCAGATGATATACTCAAAGAGGATATTTTGCAAAAAAATATCGGAAATGTATCGTTTTGTCCATAAAACCTTTATGTCGGCCGATATGCCAGCCATATCGGAGGATATCCACAACAACACGAGTACATTGATTGGTCTCAGACGCAAATTTAGGCTCTATTTGGTGAGAAATAAGTAGGTACGGGACCTGTACGATGCGAATCGTGCATGTTTTATTTTGTTCTTCGGATCCACGATCCGACCGCTAGTCAAAGGCAGTTTTTTTTAAAACACCGCGCAATTTGTTGATCGGACGGCGGGTAGGCGCTACCTGCACGATGCGGGTAGCACACAAATTATTTTTCCTATTTGGAGAGGCGTTTTTGCTCTAGTGAGTTTGGATAAAAACACCACCATAATGAATGTTTGACATGACAACGGTTATGAAAACATTCTGAACATAAAAGTGAATGAAGTTCCTTGGGTGAGGTCCGGCGTTCACGAAAGATTGTTCGTAACCACCTTGTTCATGACGACAACCACCGTACCAAACAAAGCCTTTAGTTTGGACGAAAAAATTTCGTGCGTTACTCGCACAACACTGCTCAAGTACTGGTGAACATTCAGCCTTCCAAATACACATCAAAAATCGTGCGCTGCTTATTCGTAAGTCTGAATTTTCACCGGCACTTAAACAGGTGCTGTGCTAGTAACCAAACTAATAAATATCTCTTTAGTTTGGGCGGAAATTTAGGCCGGAGCCGGTCCGAAAAATCTCTCAGGCTAGCGAGTTGGGAGGGTTTTTTGTCTCTATCCGATTCGAGATTTCGAGGGATAAGGCCATGCGAGAGGGGAAGAGAGCGAGAAGTAGAGAACGAAAGGGAGAGGGGAAGTGCGAGAGCGATCAGGGAAGCGAGCGGGCGTTAGCGGCAGTGGTTTCCAGCAGCGTTCAACCATGCTCGAGTTGAGGAACGGGCGGCCTTTCCATAGATGATACTTTGCTGCGGCGGCAGCGGCGGGGTTGCGGCGGGGCGGCATTGTTGTTCTTTGGTGCTCGGTTAGTTTAAAGAGGGGCAACGTAGGATTTCAGGGTTAATTCCCCCCTACTGCCTGGATCGGGCTTTAGATCAGAGGTTGTAGATACTGCATTTATTTATTTTTTATATTTGATATTAGGTTGTAGATACTGAATTTAGCTTGTTATATCATAACCACGTGTAGATTGTAATCGTATTGATCTCATGTTTTTTGGTTCACTAATTTTCAACTTGGAAATAAATGGGTTATATTCATACTTTAGTTTGTTCATGACATCTTATGCACTGACAACAAAGAGATTTATGGTTTAATCTTGAATGTTCTTTGTTATGTTGAGTAAACAAATGGTGATCATGTATACCCGACCCCAAATAGTTGGGATACTGCTATTTATGATGATGATGAAATGGTGATCATATAGGTTTTTGTGAAAAACATATGATTGGCTCATTGTATATGTATATGTTTGCCCATGGGACATTGGAGGAACTCCATAATCAAATGGTAGATTGGACCTATATGTATCTTTACAATATTTAAATGGAAAAGTTGCCTTTGGTGAAACATTTAAAATAGCCAAATATACCCTTATTTTTTAATTTAATGATTTAACATATATTACAATTTATTTTAAAAAAATTTAAAGTGAAATGTCCATTCATATAATTACACCATATCCCAAAATTAAAAGTAATGATGAAAATCCATAAAAGCCAAAAAGTTTTTAGTAGAGCTCCTACACCTACTATGGTAGACTGTCATTAGGCATGGCAACGGTCTTTTCGAGGAAGGATGTCATTAGGCATGTCAGCAGTATTTTTGAGGAGCTACGATTAAACCAATCAACTTTATTAAAGTTGATTTGACATGCATGATAATATATGCATCAAGATGAGTATTTTTTTTAACAAAATTTGAAAAGTGTTGCATAACAACTTTCCGCATTAATTAATTAATATTTTGTTTATTTTAAGTTGCATTAAATAATTGATAGGGGTGGAGCCCCGAGCCTATCACGGTCGGGTTACTTTCGCGGTTGGCCGTAGGGGCAGAGTCCCGTGCCTATCACTCGTATAAATATATAAATCAACTCTCCCCAAAATCGTATATGGTTCAGAATTCTTACCTTTTAACAATGCGAGAATTAGAAAACCCTCAAGTTTAATTTTCACTTGGAGAAAATATCCTCAAAAAACTCTATAGATTTCCTAAGCGACAAAGCTTTATATTTTTTATTTATTTCAACTTCTTTTTTATTTAGTAACTTGTAGAGATTCTGGTGAAGTTCATGCAATTACATGGTATAATGTGCCAAGGAAAGTACATGCAATTACAAATATAAAGTAATATAGTAATTCAGTAACTTGTAGAGCTCCTGTGAAGTTCATGCAATTATAGATATAAAGTGCCAAAGAAAGTACATGTAATGTAATGATGGATTAACAAAGATTTTCTCAAATAACTTATTTTGACGAGCATTAATTGTTGGGGTGATAGAATTAAGAGGACTTGTAGAAGGATCTATGGGCACAAGGAGGTTTTGTAGATGATATAAAGGCTTGGAATGGTTCTTACGATTGACATGTTTAAGGGTGATATTCCTAGGAGTGGAAGGTGTAGGAGTGCTACACATAGTAGGTACGCATGAATAATAGGTTTATGAGGGTAAGCATGTTCTTGGCCTGGTGGCCGGTGGATCTAGAGTATAATGGTAACTTTAACTCAATTTAGTGTTCCATCAACTTGTTAGTAGGATATTGTTCTTATGGTATCCATAACCTGCTAACATTGCAAACAAGCCATTCATCTCATCCATTTGCAGGTGGCCATAAAGGTGGACAAAGATGGCATGAACTCCCTTATGTCATTCGATACAACAGTTGGAGGGATGGGCGGGGAGTTAACCAACTTGATTCACCAAAACTGTCGAAATGTGTTTAATTCATGCTGTAACTTGGTTTGGTCGGTGCAAAGAAGGTGTTGAGGGTGTTGTATACCTATACACATGACCTCGCCTGATTAATGTGCCAAAACATGACATATCTATATCCGTGCTCTGTAGAATTGACCACAAGGATGTTGAAGTTCTTGCTAATGAAACATCCCCTTATGTTTGGATGATGTCTTACCTTACAAAGGTCATATTGAGTTTGAACCAATTGATTTAAAACTCTGCTGAGGTCACCATGCCACCCAAGTTTGAATAAATAAAAGTTTGTGCTTATGGAGTAAGATCCCGACGAGAAGCGATGTTGGAGCATTTTCCAATTTCCACCATGACTAAGCGACGACTGTCGTCTATCACTGAGGATGATGTAGAATTGGGGTGCTGGTTTGATATGAGTAAAAAGAGAGGCTAACTCTTGTGAAAGAAACTTGTGTCTTGCTCCGCTATCAATCATAACAACTCCTATGGTGTTATGGGCAACCCACAAAAAGCTTCATTGTGCAGATTTGGATATCTTGCCAACAAAATTTATATGTAATTTGAGGCGGGTGAGGTGGGCAATAGACTCCATAAAATGGTTAAAACTGTCCACTTCTAATGCCTCAAAATCCACACTAGCAAGATCTCGAAGCTTCTTAAAGTGACAGTTGGGTAAGGGAGAGTACAATTTCTTGCACCGGTGGCTTTACTCTTTACCATGGAGGTCCATGTACTTGTTTAGACAATCGATACAATGGTTGTGCTTTGGGTTGGGATGTGGGTATTGTGAGTGGAGCTTGAGGGCGAGGTGGTATGAGGTGATTGCAGTTAGTCAGAGGTAATGTATCATAAACTAGGGGGCGTATTGTAGCCTGGTGTGTTTAAGAGTGATGGGAATTTGGCTAGGCGGTGTTTGTGAGTTGGAGTATTAATGTGTGGTTCATGCATAGGTGGTTGTGAGTTCGGCTTCCACAAGGTGGATTTTTTCCATCACATGTGTTAAGGAGGAGGCGTTGGTCTGTTCATGAAGTATCCCAAATTGTCCTTAATCATGCCCGACATATGAGTTGCCAATTCAATGAATTCGTTGACATGAGCACTTAGCCCATGGGTGAAGTATACAAAATGCCCGTAGTCGTTCCCTAAGTGGCGACCATCATAGTATTGGATAAGATCTTGCGTGAGCATCGACGAAGGCCAAGATGAGTTGGTTTGGCGTAATAAGCTTATACTATGAAATGCAAATCCTTCCATACAAATAATCACTAGTGGAACCTTTTGGGTTTCTGCTATGATTTGCAATTCGGAGAACCTCTTCACACATGCTATCTGTTCGGTTTGGTTGATCGCTTTGAATACTGAAGTTTCGTGTTGTTGGGGTAAGATAGAGTTGTTATCGGTTGAAACGAGGAATGAGCAAGCTGTCTCTTATGTGGTGCTAGCGCCCAATGGATCCTTGTCCACATAGTCAATGGGTGCCGAACTAGGGCTTGTCGCCTTGGCAGCTATGTGAGCACGCTGAAGGGTATGGACCACTGCTAGAGAGTCTGTTACGATTAAGAAAGAAGAACGAGACAAGATTGCATTAATCAAGAACACAGATACAATCCGGAGTGAACTCCGACCAAGATCAAGGAGGCTGGGTCCTCCTATGATCCCTCTCTCAAATGAGAGCCCAAAACCTAAATAGTCAAAAGATCACTTCTACTCCTAAACCACCTCCTTATATAGGGAGGGGGGGGGGGGGCTCACATGCCAAAATCCTAAAACAATATGAAATACAATAATAATACGCGCGTCCGCGTAACAATCCATCCCGCCAGAAAATCGACCTTGACCCCAAGGTCGAAGTACCGCCCGCCATCTAGTAATGTGCCCGCTTGTGGGCCGCCATGGAGGTGCCCAGATCTCCGTCTGGCGGTACATCCATGAGCAGAAGGGTGTCCAAGGCAGCCACACCGATGTCGTCCAAATCGTCCCCGATGAGGGCCTGGAACTCCTTGGCAAGACAATTATGATTAGGCGAGTAAGGTTGCTTTCAACGGTAGCACAGACCCTTGTTCCGCAAGTCATTGTACTCTTGGTTGGAGAGACGGAGAGTGGGAATATGACGGTTGTTGCGTGAGCCCATGATGGATGGTCGAGGAGGAGGAGGTGGCAGTGGTGGAGGTTTAGACGGGGGAGGAAAATATGGTTGGTATGGGGGGTTGGACGGAGGCGATGGGAAGTTAGGGTCCCCGGACGTTGCCATGAATTCGGCTTCCACCAGTGGGGAGAGGTTCATGGCTTGATGGACAGTTGACGGTTGCAGGGTGCGGAGGCGGGCTCAGATGTGGGGTTGTAAGCCGTGTATGAAGTAGGCCAAGTAATGGTCAGGTGGGAGACCAGGAACATGGGTGACCAACTCGATGAATGCATCAACGTACGAATCAATGGGGCCGGTCTGACGGAGTCCGCAAAGGCGTTCGATCATGGAGCCGGGGTAGCGGTGATCAAACCGCTGAATGAGGGCCTCTGTGAGAGCTGTCCAGGTGAGGTCGGGAGAGGATTGGCGGAGCCAGCGGACCCAGTGGAGGGCGGAGCCCTCCATGCCGATCAAGGCCGTGCTAACCTTCTGTGGCTCCGAGATCTGCTGTATCTCGAAGAACTGTTCGGCCCGAGCAATCCATCCCATAAGATCGGTGCCGTTGAAAGAGGGGACATCCAAGGAACGAGGGCCCAGTGAGCACACCCCGGGTAGGGGTCTGTTGCATGGAAGAGTTCCGGGGGAGTCCCGAGGAGGGGTGGCGGATCCGCCATCGACGTGTCGGAGGTGGTAGGGCGGCCGGCCAGGAGGGAGTCGAGCTTAGCATCCATGCGTAACATGAGGGCCTGCAAGGACGCGATGGAACTGTCGTGGTCATCAAAGCGACGAAGAATGGCGGGATCGGTGGTTGGGTGAGAAGGTGTGGGATCTGGGTTGCCCATTAGACGGCTGGAACGGCGTGGCATGCACGCAAGAAACCACAAGGGGGGGGGGGGGCTGGATCGGCAGCAGGGCGGCTGTGCGGCGAAGGCCGGCCGGATCTGGAACGGAAAATGGAGGTTGGCGACGGGCTGTTGTGCGGCGAAACCGAAAGGGGGCTGGATCGATTGCTGTGCGCCGAAGGGCTACTGCGCGGCGAAGGGCGGTCAGATCTGGATCGGCAGCAGGGCCGCTGTAGCAGAAGAGGGCGCGGGATCTGGATCGGCGAGGTCGGCGCGAAATGGGATCGGCAGGAGGGCTGCTGTAGCGGAAGAGGACGCGGGATCTGGATCGGCGAGGTCGTCACGGACGCGGGATGTTGAGGCGGAACAGTAGCGGTACGGGATTGGGATCGGGGAAGAGGCGCCGGATCGGGTTCGGGCGCCGGAAACCGCGGCCGGAAGAGGGCAGGTCGGACCACTTGTTACGATTAAGAAAGAAGAACGAGACAAGATTGCATTAATCAAGAATACAGATACAATCCGGAGTGAACTCTGGCCAAGATCAAGGAGGCTGGGTCCTCCTATGATCCCTCTCTCAAATGAGAGCCCAAAACCTAAATAGTCAAAATATCACTTCTACTCCCAAACCACCTCCTTATATAGGGAGGGGGGGGGGGCTCACATGCCAAAATCCTAAAACAATAAGAAATACAATAATAATACGCGCGTCCGCGTAACATAGTCCTTTTAGTATTCCTTGCGTGAAGATAAGGAAACCATAGTCTCATCTCTAACACTTCAAAGAGGGATTTGACCATGAAGCGAGTATTGGGCAAGTACGGTGCACAGGTCCGAGTGGTTGGTCAGTTTAAATTGTTAAGAGCTTGAGTAATACAATTGAAGGAGAAAATGAAGAAAACTGAAACTCTTTCGCCTAGCTCATGGTCGAAAATCTTATTTGGAAGGAGCATCCAAATTGCTGGTACATTATCACTTAAATAGAAATGCTCGGTCCACTGCAATTAGTATTTATTCCCTTCTCATGATACTCATCATTTGCTCATTATTTATTCCAATTCCTTTTGTAATTGATTCTTCCCAAAAATTCTCTCCAAATTCCTATGACATTTAAGTCTCCTTTTAATCGCCTTTTCTGGATCCCATGATCCTTCTCATGTATTTATGCATTAGGGGACCTGTGGTGCTTCTGGCCATTTGCTACTCTCTGGCTGTATTGGTTGGCCCGCCTGCTATTCAGTATCATCATCCATGAAGTGTAAAGTTTGAAGAATGTCAAAGGGGCGAGCACCTTTGATATGCATATTTGATCGTGCCATTTTCTTTTCAAATCAACTTCCAATTGATAAAGTTTTAAAAAAAAAATCCAATTGATTAAGCTGATCTGAGTGATTCTTATGAGTGATACTGTTGATCTTGCTTTTGTGTTGAAGAGAAATAAAATTACTGCCCATTGTACTTTACTTATCTCAGAGGAGGCACAAGTGTGAATTTGATTATGACTGACTGACTGTTCTTCAGGAAGGTTAAAAAGGCAATGCAGTACCGGACTTTTCTTTTTCTTCTTTGAATGTTTTCTCAGTTTTTCTAAAATGTAATCTTCCAACTTTTTTTGAAAAAATAAAAAAAGTAAACCTAATTGATTTGCCCAACCGGAGTGATTGCTATTTGATGCCTTCTGTTTCCTTTGCTTTCATGCATCTATGAGAAGCCAAATTCATGCAGTAGTGCTCTGTTTTGGCTCACAGATGCATTTGCTTCAAAATTCAATTGGGCAAGATGGAATTTTTGTTGCTTTGCATTGTACTATCATTAGTTTTTTTACACCTTGCTATTACTGTATTTGCTAAATTCTTGCATCCATATATTTTAATCTACTTATTTATCGTACAGAAATGCTCTTTGGAGGTGCAGTTGGATCAAGAGAGTAGTAGGTGAGAATTTGCTATTTTTATTATATTCCTTACTGATCATTTTACTTGTTATATAGTACACCTTCCCACAAAATTCATGTTACAGAGGGTTAGTATCTTTGACAGTATTCTTCCAGGTGGCATGGTTCAACAATATGCGCAATTCTTTCAATGCTGAATATCATGTTGTTTATGCTGCTAGTCAGTCTTCACCAGAACCAGTTACTTCAGATATGAGACCAGCTTCAGCTGGTTATATCGTTGGGAATGATGACACAGCATTTTGGACAACTTCCACTGATTCATTAGTGCGGTGAATGCTCTAAAGATTCTGTAATAGAAAAAGACTTGGATTAATTGTACTGTATTGTCTTGTTTACAAACATGTGCTTGTATACCAGGCAACAATTTCAGAGAGGTTCATTGAAAGAGGAAGTCAATAATAATCTACTAGATCATGAACTCACGGTAGGCTCCATGACTGTTTATATGCTCATAATATCCTTAACTACTCTAGGTGTTACTTCAATAGGTTAATCTCTAGCTGGCTTGGATCAGAGTTATACTTTTTTTTAATCAAAGTTCTTTAAGCAGGAACTTTCTTTCAAATCTCAGAGACAAGAAGAGGAGATCATGCTTCTTCGTAAACAAATTGCAGATGCCAGTTCAAAGGTATGCATATTCATGGAGTATTAGTTGATCATATGGTGATTTGAAATTAGTTTCTCTTTGTCAGTTTCATTTTAGTTTTATACATCTTATACGTTTGCTTATTTTTCAGGAGCTTCAGCTGTTGAATGAGAAACATGTCTTAGGGAGAAAACTTTCTGAACTTCGAAGGGTTAGTTTTGTGTGGGAGAATTATTCAGATTGTTTTGCTTATTCATGATAAATTATTCTATGTTTTGATTCAGATTGTTTTCCTTATTCATGATAAAGTATTCTATGTTTTCTCGAATAACAGGCAGTTGATGAAAAGCAAGATGATGCCATTTCTGAATCCATGAAAGAACTGACTCAACGAAGAGGCTGCATTGAAGAGAACTTAAAACTGACTAATGATTTAAAAGTATGATACTCTGATCTGTGAGAAAATATGCCTGTAAACGCCATGCAACTTTGTCTCCTTTTTTGTTAAACTCTGCTCTGTATTTTATTTACTCTGGTCTAATTTAAACTGTTTCTGTTAACCCATCCATATTTTTCTGTAAAGCTAATGATGATAACCAAATATCGGTATTTGGTATTTGGAGTTGTAAAAAACATCTCATTGATTTTGGTAAGTCAAAAAGCCAGTTAATTTTGCTTTCATAATGTGATGGCCTTTATCATTGATATGCTCGGTTTCTTCAATACCTCCATGTGTAGTAAATTTTGTTTCAGTGTCTAGTGAGAAATTTTCTATTTTGTGAACATACTTGGTATGGAAGCTGTTAGATTATATATTTCTTCTATGTTCATGTCATGCTATGTGTATGTACCTGCATTGATTCTGTTCTCTTTTCTATATTAATATAACCTTGTTGCCTCTTACTCGGGAACATGTGAGTTTTCATCTAAGCCTAGTCTCTATATGGTGTCAAAGCGCCCCCGATAGGGAGAAACCAACTCTTGTCTATTCCACATAGCGCTCCCTCGTCTCCGTCAATTCCGCGATTTCTCTCTCTCGGCGACTACATCATTTTTGTCGTCCTTGCTATTGATGCTCGTCTTCTTCCCCCTCGATTATGCTCTACAAATGGTCGTCATGGTTCCCAATCCATGGTATCAATGCCGTCATCGTAATCCCTCTCGTATACGCCTCACAATCCTTTTCGTATCGCCAATTTCGTCATCCTCACATCTTCGTCTCTTGCCTTTCTTTCTTACTTCCGCTTACTTATAGTCACCGTATCCCGCAGACGCCTTCCCAAGCGTTGCTGCTCCTTATGAAGGCATTTACCTTCCACTTTTTCTTTACGACAAATTTCTACTCAATCTCGTAGTGTCTGCTCTTCTCCCCTATGGCGAAGTATCCCAATGCCTCTTCTTATGGTAATAATGCTCTAATTCTTCTACCCCTTTGACCATGTCTCAGTAACACCTTTCCTCAGAATGCCAGACTTGCTGCTATTATCCTTACCTTGTCCAACTTCCAGTTATGGAAAAAGGGCGTAACTATGTCTTTGTTTGGCATACGACGTATGCTCCACCTCACCTGGCTCCCAACCCATGCATCTAGCAGCCACGAGTATGAGAATTGGTACAATGAGGATTGTAAGATCTTTGCACTTTTGTTGAGTTATGTGGATCCCTGAGTCCACTCTCAGGTAAATAATCTCACTCGTCTTTATGAACTCTTTCCGAAGATGGTTGCACTAAAATAAGGAGCTTGTTCAGTCACAAAACACTTCGCTGAGTGGAAGGTATTTGCTGATGAGATCTTGGATCTTTGGGAGATCCCTTCCATCAGATAGGAGCATGTGGCTCAACGAGAGTACCCTACTCTACTTTGACTACTTAATGGTCTATATTCAAACTTCGCCATCTCTTCCACCACAATGGGGATCCATTGCCTTTCATTTGATCTCAATGGTGTAACTATGATTAAGAAACACCTAGCGTCCACATTTCAGACTAAGGATTTTGGGTCTCTCCGATATTTTCTTGGCGTCGAGGTGGCTCGTCGACCTGATGGTCTCGTTCTGTCTCATCGGAAGTATTGCCTTGACCTACTTCATGATGCCGACTACTCTGGATGCAAACCCACTGATACTCCTATGAATGCCAACCATAAGCTCCGCGCTCATGCATCCGATTCTGATCTACTCCTCACTAACCCGGAGTACTATCGTCGTCTTGTGCGCAAACTCATTTACTTTACAGATACGAGACCTGATATATCCTTTGTCGTTGAGGTGGTTAGTCGCTTTATGCATGCTCCACAGATTTCCCATCTCTAGGATTTTAAGCGCATTCTTCGGTTTCTGAAGACTGCTCCGGGACAAAGGCTTGTATATAAGTCCTCCGCTTTATCTCTTGTTGTCTACTCTGATGCTGACTATGCCGACTCTATTGATGATCGTCGCTCCGCAAGCGGGTACTGCACATACTTTGGTGGATATCTTGTCACTTGGCAGAACAAGAAGCAAACTGTGGCTGCACGATCATCTGCGGAAGCTGAGTATCGATCAATGACTTCTGTCGTTTCAGAATTCACATGGTTGGAGAGTCTTCTGAGCGATCTGGGTGTGAAACTAACCTCTCTGACCACTCTCTTCTGTGACAGGCAAATTGCTATTTATATTGTCAAGAACCCTGTATTCCATGAACGCACCTAACACATCGAGGTCGATTGTCAGTTTGTTCGGGAAAAGGTTTTACTTCGAAAAATAGACCTAACACATCGAGGTCGATTGTCAGTTTGTTCAGGAAAAGGTTTTACTTCGAAAAATAGACCTGAGACATGTGCCTGCTGCTGCCTGCTTGGTAAGTTGCTGATATCCTCACTAAAGCCTTACCTTGACCATTATATTATCAGTTTCTGTCCAAGTTTGGCTCCTACGATTTGTATGCTCCAGCCTGCGGGGGAGTGTCGAAGGACTCTGTATAAAGTTCAGGCAATTACCCGTGTGTAACCGCCCGTTGTTGCTGTTGCGCTGTAAAGGGCCGAGCGGTTTCCCCTGTGTAACCGCCCGATGTTGTTCTTTATAAAGGGCCGGGTGGTTAACTTTGCGTAACTGCCCGAGATTGTTTCCTGTTTGTAGTCCGGGCAGTTACGTGTGTTGTAATCGCCCGATGTAGTTAGTCCCACATCGTTGTTTGTACACTCTCTCTCCTCCTCTACTCTATATAAGTAGGGGTGCACCCATGTAATAAGAAGATTTGAGGAGAATAAAAATTATTATTTTTGTATTATGGGTTTCTACACTTCTTGATATTTTTTGTACCTCCTTGCTCACCACCACGTCTCTTTATTAATAAATGATGTACTTCTAGCTCTCTTAAAATATTTACAACAATCATCTTAATGGAACAAGTCATCTTATCCCACGTTAGATTTGACTATATTAAAAAGCTCTAATTTACATCTTTTAATAATAGATTTTTAAATGTTAATAATTTCTTATAATTCAATTCCATTATTTAATCCCAGGGAAATTATTTATGTTGCTGTTTTCTTTATATTCTTAAAACTTATCTCCATAACTATTTTATGATGTAGAGTCATACTCGCGCATATGCCTTCATCATCCTTCTCAGAAAAGTAATCTATTTGTGATCTACTGTTGCTATGTTTGTACGTAACTAAATGCTCTTCTTCTCGTTGTTTAAAGTGTTAAAGAATGTGCTATCTATTTTAAGATCACATGCAATAACAAAATCAAATATAACTTTCCCATTGTGTTTCTCTATTTCATATCCATTATGAATCTTGTCTTAGCACATCCTACTACAACTTATACCCATTTAAGTTACCATCAATAATTATCCTTTCTTCTTCATCTAGTATACGTTGTATTAAGGCATCTGTTATGGGCTAGCTGATTATGATTATCTCTATTATGTAGGTGTCATCATTATATAGGTGTTATCATTATATAAGTGTTATCATTATGTAGGGGCCTCAAGCACCGAGTCTAGTAATAGGTGTCATTATTATTATTTTTATATGTTGTAAGCCTATATAAAGGCATATGTAAGGTTGTATGAGGTAAGTAAGAAGTTCTATTTCCTGTCTATTGTGTGAGATCATTGACATCTCTCTCCTCTAACGAGCAACCCCGCTTAGGCAGCTGCGGTTAGGGCTCCACGGTATCGTTCCTTCCTCCTCCGGCATCCGCCAAGTTGACCCGTAATAACTTTGCTATCAGAGTTTCTCGGTGCTCTTCCACACTATTCTCACCATCAGCCACTGTTTCCCTTTCCGACACCCAACTGCGTCTTCTTCTACACGCTCACGCTGTTATTCTGCTCAAATTGATGACAGAACCGAGCATCCGCTTCTCCTCAGATGCCAACAGCCCCTGTCGTGCAACCCTTTCTCCTTGCGACCACCGGTGCACGACGTAGAAGCTCCACTGCTCCTCTGTTCTCTGCACCCGCCACCGCCGCCTTACTCTGGTTCGACAAGCCCGTCACTACTTTTGCGAGGGCGAGCCGCATCTTCAACGGTAAACCGCACGCCAACTTCATTGGTGAATGACTCCAGTTGTTTCTTTCCCAGCCGCACCAGCGTCGAGCCCGACAATCGAGACCAGCAGCACCACCGTCGAGCTCGTACGCTTGTTCGACGTCGAGCCCAGTAGCCTCCTCCAGCGGGATCGATTCCCTCCTCCCAGCCTGCGCGATCAACGCTTTCCAGACGCAGCCCGAAGCAGCCCACGCTGCCTGCTGAATTCCATCGAGCCCCTCGCCAAACATTACTCCTCGGGAATAACAACCCACACTTTTTATTATATTAATTAATTAATTATTACCTCATAATTAATTAAACCAAGGACCTACACGTCTCCATCGCGTCGCTTCCACTGCCTCGAGCTTAAAGTATTTTTGCCGCCACTGGGAGACAATGCGGCTCTCGCGACAACTCCCAACCAGCCGTCCCCGCACCCGCTCCTTATCTCGCATTATGGGTGACTCGTCTGATCAAATGAGTCAGATTATGTCCATGTTGTAGGCTGTCATGACGCAACAAACTGCCCTCGCGGACCGACATAAGGAGGCCATTACTGTGCTCTCCAAGCGCATCGATGATCTCTATACCGCCCCCGCACACGATCAAGCAAGTAGCAGTCAGGCACCACCACTTATCCGCCACGCGCCACCATCACTGAACGTTCATGAGCCATCGTCACCAGTCCTCGCTCACCCCGTCGCTATTATTCTGCCACGCTACACCAGGTTGGACTTTCCAACCTATGATGGGAAAACTGATCTTTTGGGCTGGCTCACCAGATGTGAGCAATTCTTCGGCCACCCACAAACTCCGGCAGTTGAACGAGTTCCTCTTGCCTCCTTCCATCTGCTGTACTCGGCTTTGCTTCGGGCCACACGTCTCTGCACTAATCAGCCGGGTCTGACATGGGACGACTTCAAGCGACTCTGCAACCTGCGCTTCGGTCCCCCCATCCGCAGTAACCCCCTCGGTGCCCTCACAACTCTACACCACACAGGCTCTGTGAACGATTACATGGAGTAGTTTCAGCTTCTTCTAGCACATGTCACATTTTCCTCAGAGATGCAGCTCGCCATCTTCACTGCAGGACTTCGCGATCGCCTGCGTCTGGATGTCGAATTTGAGGCCCCACCAGACTTAGTAACTGCTATGAGTCTAGCCCGGCTTTGCGACCGTCGCCTCCAATTGGCACAGGAGACCTACTTGCCCCCTGACATCAACACTCAACTAGGCCATATCGAGGGTCAGGCCGCGCCCACGATCCGCCGCTTATCTCGAGCCGAGATGTTGGAACGACGCGCCCATGGATTATGTTTTAATTGCGACGAGCAGTACACTCGCGGACACAGGTGCAAAAAGCTTTTCTACCTGCACGTTGATGATTCCTACGAGGAGGACGTCAGATGATGCTCGTACCATTGTGCTCCCCCTTGAGCTTGAGGTCAAACTCGTTTTGATCGGCGGGAGAGATGTTATGGTCAGCGTACCCGTTTATCTTGGTTATTATGATTATCTATATTATGTATGTGTCATCGTTATATAAGTGTTATCATTATGTAGGGGCTTCGAGCACCAAGCCTAGTAATATGTGTCATTATCGTTGTGTCTTTTTATATGTTGTAAGCCTATATACAGGCATATGTAAGGTTGTATGGGGTAAGTAAGAAGAAGTTCTATCTCCTGTCTATTGTGTGAGATCATTGGTAGCTCTCTCCTCTAACGAGCAACCCCTCTTAGGTAGCCGCGGTTAGGGCTCCACGGTGTCGTTCCTTCGCTCCTCCGGCATCCGCCAAGAAGGCCCGTAACAACATCCATCTCTTCCCAAATTGATATTTTAATTTATCATTTAATCTAGGCCGGGGAGCATAATCACTTACTTATGTCCATTATTTTAATGATTTTAATAACAATCATACTTTAAGTAAGCCAATTTATATCAATAATGTTTTCTTTCAACTCTTTATTCATTACTATCTCACCCCGTTCATATTATTAATCTTTCAAAATGCAATAACTTATATCCATCCCCAATAATTTGGGTTTTTTTCCTGCCCACTCCCTCTGTTATAAATAAGCAGTGGGCTCCCGTTTTTCTTGTCTTTCAATTAAAAGCTCTAAATTTCAACTAGCAAAATTACTCTTAATATTGGACCCAATGACCCTAATCTATTTTATTACCATAAGCAGGTTGGATTGTGGTGAGTTGCTTCTGGTGAAGGCCCTAGCACAATCATCAATATTTAAAATAAAATCCATATGAATTGTATTGACAAAAGCTTACGATTTATTGTCAATCTAAGATCAGCCCTTAACCTTTCTCATTCGGGTTACTGACAATGAAGTAGATGACAATACAAAATTAAATATAAAGTAAATTTCTTTTTTTTAGAAGTTACAGAAATGATTTATTTTAAAAGATCAACAACTACAAAAGTATGTTGAAGTCTAAAGACAAATCAATATCATCATTCATCTATAATTGCGGGGTTCAAGCATATTGTCTTAAATTAATCAGAAAATTTGATGAAGAAGACAAACGAAATTAGAGAAAGAGATTAAAAAATCACTTAGAAATTATCGATATAACTTTGTTTAGGAAGTACGAAGCTTCTAATTATTTAAAAACTACAAAACTTGGTTCATATAAACAGACATATCTAAGAGTATAAGGATAATTTCAGTATAAACAAAATATTGTGTTCACTAGTTATCCACAAAAGCTTGCATAAAACCTCATCTGCTACTTTAGCAATCTCCCAAGGAGGTGATAGTGAGTTAGACACATTAATACCATCATTGTTGAGATTTTACGCTGGTGATTCTGGACCTTGTGCAGAAAGGGAGAGCAAAGGGCGTGACAACAGAGAAGAGGTCATGACAAAATTGTAGATGAGAGGTGTAAAGAAGAGTATTAACCATTTTTGCGTTGAGTTGTAGATGTGAGGTGGAGGTCTGACTAGATCCATATGTGATCGCAAGATTAGGAATGACAATGTGGGAGATTATAGAAAGAATGTTTGCTAGTAGAATGGTTGGAGGCATATTGATTGAAGGTAATAGATAGATGGCGTCGTGATGTTGATCTGATTACATTATACATAATACACCCTCGGATGAACCCTCGCAAGAATACACGACTCGAAGCATCAATTACTATTTTATATTTACTATTAATTATATTAAAGAATATGTGATCCCTCTTGTCATATTAGGACTTTCCCCTCCGTGTATGGGTGCTTATGTTTGATTTGGATTATCATGTGTAGTTATGTAAACTCTCTTGGAGAGGAGCTCTTTTGGGGAACCAACCCTCAAGAGTACGTGTGAGCATACCTCGTGATTGCATCCTCACATTTATGTTTTGGTGCAATTATTCAGATCTCATTTGGTATCAATTGGTCAGGCCTGCCGCTAGCCTTCTGCTGCTTCTTCGGCTGTCGAGGACTACTGCACTCTCTTTCGACATGTCCCTCACTACAGAACATCTTCTCACAAGCTTTGATATGATGAATGCCACCCTCTCCGAAATCCTCGCGATGACGCACGCGATTCACCATAGACTCCTCCACTTGTCTCTGACACACCCTTGCCTCTCCCACTGCTACTTGCACCTCCTCCCCTTCCCTCGTAACAAACTACAGATGATCCCTCCAACACATAGCCCTTGCCTCCTTATCCATACCGTTGCGCCTTAACCCATCACACCCGCTTGAAATCCACTGTTCACCCTCATCCCGACCCTTTCTACGCATCTCACGTCATCCACAAGTCCTCGTGTACTCACCCTAGTCTATTCCTTCCACCCGACGCCAACCACAACCCGTACTCAACTTCATCCATCCCATCCCTCCTAGTTGCTCCCGACATCCCTCACTCCATCCATAAATACCCCATCCCAATAGATTCCCCCCCACTCAATGCTAGCTACAGCCCGTACTCAGCTTTGTCAATCCCATCCCTCCAAGTCACTCCCAACATCCCTTACTCCATACCAACCCCTTCTCGTAGCTCCGCCAAGTTGTCGACCACAAATTACTTCTCCCCTTGCTTCCTGCTAGGCCCAGATCTACCAACTACAGAACCCCTCACTTGGCCGACCACAACCCCCATCTCTTGCGACCCCCCTGTGAATGTAAAGCCCCATTTCCCAGAGCACGAGCATGCCTCAATTATCACTGATTGCCCTTGGTCCTTCTCTACAAGCCCTAACACCAGCAATCCTCTGGTCCTCGATAGAATCCACACGCGTCATCCCCCACTCATGCAACAACGACAACTCACGCGTGATGCCAATTTTCCCAAGGCCTCACACCCAACCAACCACCACAAGCCAAGAACTTTGAGCCCTTCTTTCACTTCACCTACGAGCATCACATGCAAATATTTCTTTTATCCCACCTAAGGCCCAACAACAACAACAACAACTCATTTTTCGTTGGTGTCAATTTACCTCGTTATTACCACAACTCATAATTCAGCTTAGGGTTACTGTCAAAAATTGTTAAAAACCATGACAAATGCAATCAGCCATTGCCAAATGCCAAATAACTCTAGCCCCATATGTTCCATCATTTCCTTTCCACTGCTCCAGAGTAGAGCATCACACACATTCTTTCGCAGCTTGACCTTGAGAACAAGGTCGATTTTTAGGATAGGTGTATTGATACATATATGTTCTCGGACGACCCTCATGACATGACAACACTCGAAACTTCTATAGTTATTTTATATTTACTATTAATTTTATTAATGAATATGTGATCCCCCTTCATATTAGAACGTTCCCCTCCTATTTTAGTTGGGTTATCGTGTAATCGTAAACTCTCTTTTGGAGAGGAACTCTTTGGGAGATCCAACTACCATTGCCAAATATCCCTCAGATTTTATGTTTTAGTGCAATTATTCCGATCTCATTTTGTATCACTACATGAAGTAGATCCGGTGCCGCGCAACACAAATTTGATTACTCCGGAGAAAGTTTGGTGGTCCAATGATGAGATGGAGTTATGATGTCGAGGTTCGTCTCTGACGATGATGCAGTTTAGGTGCAGCACCACTGTGTAAATGATATGTCATGGTCGATTAGAAGACACATCCTATAACAAGATGTGGCTCGAACAACAAGGTTCGGAATCGTAGAAGAGTTTATATTAGATTGCGAGGGTCTTTCCTTATATTTAACAACTTGACTTAGTAACTTTATTTTATTGTAGTTACCCCAATTTGAAGGGTTCGTTAGCTTGTATTTGGGCGGCCCTTTTAACTTTCAAAAGGCATATGATTTAATCAGTATTCATTCATTTCTCTTCAACAAGATAAGTTTAACCCTATTTCTGTCCCTCCCGTCTTAACCACTTGCCCCATCAAACCATTCTCCGACTATCAAAGTTCCCTCTAATAGCTGCTAACCCTCTTTACTTTAGTCGCTGGCCATCTCAGCCCACAATCGCCACCCTCCACCACCCCCACCACAAGGGAGCCAACGTCATCGGACCAGAACCACATCACCGGAATTCGAAGAGTCTGTCCACCTTTGAGAATCTGTCTGAATAAAAGCCTATATATGTATGGTGCTTGTCCATTAAGTAACAATGATGCTGCTAGCACAATTTCATTGGGATATATGCATGATCTATCTTGAAGAGCATTGAAGGCATCCATTGGGCTTCACTACCTCAGGTAATTGTCATGATGCCAGCCCACTCCAAGATTAACTGACCATGATCTTCTAAAGGCAGTTTTTTTTCTTGTTTCTATAATCTTAAGCGTGCCTTGGACTAAGTTTTATTGATCGGTTTGTTCTCTTTTAGTGTTGATTGTATGCCCATTTTTAGCACAATGCATATTTTTTTCTTCCAAAGTTTTTTTAGTATAAACCATTTTATGATTTTGTAGAATAACCTTCTACTTCATCAATCTATTTTTTTTTTGCGCTGGTTCTTTGTTTTCCAAGATATTTGTTTGTGCTTTTTTTTAAAATATTTTTTTGAGGTACTTTCTTAAATGAAATTTAAAATGCACGCTAATAGATCTGTAATGGGTTCATGCTGGGCAGTGATCATGCCAATGATTATGTTTCATTCACTATCAAAGTTGAAGGAGAGAAGCTAATACTTTGGCTGTCTATGTGACATGACATATTTTCACGAAATCAAGGAGGACCTATATCAAAGACATGAACTTCATTGGCTTGGAATGAATGTAAACGAGGGAAATCTATTTTTATGTAAACTAAAAGGGATTTTTAGAAGAACATAAGCCAAAGTTTAAATAAAGACCATGTCTTATCGCATGACCACACTAATGAACTATTTTTAACGGAAGTTTGGCAGCAGGTGCGAAATCTGAAATGTGGAAATTAACTCCAGAAACTAAATGAAGCACAAAATTAATCTAGGGAACCATTTCTGAGATTTTAAAAATATGCCTATTGTGGATTTCCCTTGAAGACCTGGTGTGGTTTGGCGGAAACTTAATGACAATGAAGGTGGCTTTGATAAAGCATAGCAGACTAGAATTTTGCTTCATTTTTCTATAGCTATTTAGTTTTTCTGTTAAGATTTATCATTGCAATTTCATTATTTCTGTTATAGAAACCTTTATTGGTCTTTTTTTCGTTGCTTGCTATAGTTTATTTTGTTTTATTTTACACAACTTTCTTCTTGCTGATATCAGGCTTAGTGTTTCAAAGCATGGAGCTCTTTGTTTTCACATGTTATTTATTTGGTGATCATTATGAATGCAATTCTATGCTTAATCATCCTGCTTAGGTTGCAGAGGAAGAGGCGTATTTATTTACGTCATCAATGCTAGGTTTATTGGCTGAGTATGATATTCGACTCCCCGTAATAAATGCTTCAACAATTACCAATAGTACAAAGGTAAGTACTGTTTGAGAAGTTACTTTTTTGTCTTTTTCCACATCATGTTTTTAGGCTCTTGTTACAATTCTTATCATCTTTAGGTTTTAGCTCTAGGTGAATTATTTTCATGGCCATCATTATGCATGATTCCATGTGTTCTTCATCCTTTGATGAGTTAAGCATGCCAGTTATGGTGACAAAGTCGTCTGCTACCTGTTTCCTGCAATCATGTTTGCAATTTATAAACAATTTTTTCTGAACAGACATTTTAACTGGTAAACATATTTTTTTCATTATGCAACAATACCATACAAGAAAGTTGAAATGATGGTTTGATGTAAATTTGCCTTATAAAGGAGTCATTCCTAATTATTAGTAATGGATATTGTAATTTGTACATGAGAAACTGTAGTCGAATTCTATGTTTGTTCTTCTCTACATTTTGTGTTCATCTTTCAACATAATTGCTCTTATTTACTGCTACAAATTGTTTGGTATTGTGTAGGGGTGCAAGTAGAGTTGAGCTTGCTCGTGAGCTCAATGAACGGCTCGAAAAAAACTTGACTCGAGCTTGAGTCCGTCGAGACTCAATTGGAAACTGAGCTTGAACTCATATGTCCTTGTTTATGAGCTCGCGAGCCAGCTCCAGAGTTTTTTGTAATTTTTTTTAATATATATATATATATATATATATATATATATATAATAGCATCTTCGAACGGGCTACGCCCGTTCTCGATGCGTCGCTGCGGGCTTCGCCCGTTCTCGATGCGTCGCTGCGGGCTTCGCCCGCAACCAAGCGGGCTTCGCCCGCAACCAAGCGGGCTTCGCCCGCAACCAAGCGGGCTTCGCCCGCAACCAGGCGGGCTTCGCCCGCCCCCACCCCCTCCGCAAACCCGCTGGGGGTTGTCCGGACGCGAGCAATGCACACTAATATTGATTCCTATTTTTTAGAAAACTCTAAAAGTTTAGAGTATTCTAAATTTTAATTTTTTTATTAAGAAATTTACCCGCAACCAAGCGGGCTTCGCCCGCTTGGCATTCAAGGCGGGCTTCGCTCGCCCCCTCGGCGGGCTTCGCCCGGAGTATTCTAAATTTTAAATTTTTTATTAAGAAATTTACCCGCAACCAAGCGGGCTTCGCCCGCTTGGCATTCAAGGCGGGCTTCGCCCGCCCCCACCCCCTCCGCAAACCCGCCGGGGGTTGTCCGGTCGCGAGCAATGCACACTAATATTTATTCCTATTTTTTAGAAAACTTTAAAAGTCTAGGGTATTCTAAATTTTATTTTTCTTATTAAGAAATGTAATTATTTAATTAATTATTAAAAAAAAACACGAAATCCGCGTGAGACCCGCCCGTGAGACCCGCGCCGTTCGACGAACGGGAGCCTGCGTTCGTCGAACGGGGCTCTGTTCAACGAACGGCGCCGCGTTCGTCGAACGCGGGCGTGCGTCGAACGGGGCCCCGTTCGACGAACGGGAGCAGCCCCGTTCGACGAACGGGAGGAGTAGCCCCGTTCGACAAACGGGAGCCCGCGTTCGCCGAACGAGGCTCCGTTTGACGAACGGCGCACGCGTTCGTCGAACGCGGGCGTGCGTCGAACGGGGCTCCGTTCGTCAAACGGGAGCAGCCTCCGCCCCGTCTGCCTCACGCGTTTGTCGAACGCGGGCGTGCGTCGAACGGGGCTCCGTTCGACGAACGGGAGCAGCCTCCGCCCCGCCTGCCTCTCTGCCCGTCCATGCCGCCGCCGGCAGAGGCGCCGACTGCCTGACCGGCGCCCACCGGCGGGTTCGCCGGCCACCGACGAACCCGCCGGTGGTTGTCCGAAGGCTCACGGGCAGGGCCACCGCCGGCTGTGGCCCTGCCCGTGAGCCCTAAAACTGGAGCTCACGGGCAGGGCCACCGCCGGCTGTGGCCCTGCCCGCTCGCCGCCGGACAACCTCCGGCGGGTTCGCCGGAGGTCGGCGAACTAACCGGTGGCGCCGGGCAGGCCGGCGGCGGCTCCTCCGGCGGCGGCGTCGAGAAATGGCTAGGCGGAAGTGGAAGCACAACTGGCTATCGGGTTTTTTGGGAGAATGAACAGTAGCTCTCCAGGAGGAAAAGCTATAGGCAGGCCTCCCCCCTTGCATCCAACAGCCAGCTTTTGATCCTGCTTGAGCGGACGGTCCAGATGCGATCCATGGTGTGCTTCCAAATATCACTATTGTATTATATAATAAAGATATACTAGCATCATCGCACGGGCTCGCCCGTGCTCGATGCATCGATGCGGGTTTCGCCCGCATTCAAGCGGGCTTCGCCCGCATTCAAGCGGGCTTCGCCCGCATTCAAGCGGGCTTCGCCCGCATTCAAGCGGGCTTCGCCCGCATTCAAGCGGGCTTCGCCCGCATTCAAGCGGGCTTCGCCCGCATTCAAGCGGGCTTCGCCCGCATTCAAGCGGGCTTCGCCCGCATTCAAGCGGGCTTCGCCCGCATTCAAGCGGGCTTCGCCCGCATTCAAGCGGGCTTCGCCCGCATTCAAGCGGGCTTCGCCCTCAGGACAACGGGTTGCGCCCGCAAGCATATTCGACGAGGGCCTTGGCAGGGGCTATAAGAAGGCATGAAGAGATAATAATAACGATCTGAATCATAGAGGAAGTGAATAAAATGTTGGGCTATACGGGCATAAAGAGACACAGAGAAATTCATAAATAGGTTCACATAATCAGAAAGCTGACGTGTACATGTTAGCACCTAAACATTAACACGTTCATCCACACATCCGTCTACACACCCATCCACATATATAAAATAAAAAATATAAAAGAACGGAAGAAGTTGTAGTAAGTATTACCAATGGGGCATTTCACCATAAATATAAATTTGAACACCTTCATTTTCAATAAAAAAACTCATGAAATTGGTTATAGAATATGTATACCTGCTTTAGGTTTATGGGAACTTAAAAAGTACACTGATGAAGACATTAATAAATCTTGTTCTTTTTGATGAGATGAATATTGTTTTGTCAATAGTAAAACATTGCTATATATTCTTCTATTGTAAGAGCTAATCATTTGGAAGGTGCACCGACAATATGTAGTGTTTCACAAACCTCCCTCTTCTAATTATTAGTTTGTTTCAAAAAATAATAAAACAAAAAGGAAAAGGAAGAAATAGGGAGCTCAACTAAAAATATGCAAATAAATTTCATCACATTATCAATTCAGCAAAATTAATTCAGAAGGATGTTAAAGTTTATCAATTTCAAAATGTTCTTCTATTTGAACGGATTAAGTTTTTTGTGAATTTCAAAATCACAATGACGATGATGACATTAGTATTTCTTCTTTTATTTGAAGAGAAATCCTCTTTTCTTTGAACAAATGATCAAAATATGGAAACTCTGGCCTGATTTTAGGAGTAAAAACCCTAACAATAAACATAAGTGTTAAAATTTATAGAATTTTATATAAATGTAGTATTCTACCTGAATGGAGTGGGTCTGGCTCCTTTTTCTGCAACTATCATGATTGTGGGGAAGAGGTTGGAAGATGAGATTTTCTTCTCCATCTTTCTCCTCTCCATCTTTCTCCTTTTTCTTCCACTACATTGGAAGTCATCTGAGCCTCTGGTTTTTTGTTCATCTTTCTCTCTCTCTTTCATTCTGTCTGTCAAGTCTATATATATATAAGTTAGTTCAAAATCATGTTTATTTTGTTGGGGTTTCACTTGGGAATCTAGGTGTGCTTGATGAGATTTTTTTTGAAAAAGAAACTTACATACACAAGTTAAAACTTAACTTATGGCGGCGATGTTGTCGTAGCCTCTCTCAAGGCAGATCAAATCAAAACCTAGAACCAACAAACCAAGGCTTTGGGGGAGTAGCAAGACTTCGGACATGGACGACGGAGACCGCGAGGTCTTTAGCGAGGTGGCGTATGGCGGCGTCAGGCGTCGGATGCAGGCGAAGCAGAGCCGGGGCTTGTGGCGGATTCGTGGGAGTGTCGAGTGCGCCGATCGTGGATTCGTAGGTGTCATGTTGTTTTATCGCGTGCCGTCGGCTTGGAGAGTGGAACGAAAGCAGGGAAGGCACCGATGTATTGGAGAGTATGAGTTTGAACGACTACAAATTAATATTTTGGAGATCCAATGGCTGATATTGAAACTATGGTGTGACTTTGAAGAGCATGAGCTGGTCGGAAACGCCTCCCTCTTCCCCAACTCCCCCCTCCAACACCAAATCAATAACTCTTCACTTTTTTCCTACCTCTTAAAACTCAGAACGATGGATCCTCCAATCACACACCAGAAGGAGAAGATTGTCTGCATTATGGATGTTTCCGGCCCGCTCGGCGGCGCTATCGTCGACCGCCTTCACCATCTCGAATACTCCATCCACACAGCTTCCTTCTCTCGCGGTTCAGACCGTTGATGTATATATATATTCTGCTATTTTCTTCATAGAGACAATTGATCGAACATGATATGTGCACGCAAGGGATTCGTTGACGACGGCGTGGAGGGAGAGTAAGTGCGTGAGAGTCTTCACAACGGATCCACTCGACTACCACAACATCGCCGCCGCAATCCGGGGTTGCTCTGGCTTCTTCTACACCTTCGAAAACGAATCATCCTATGATGTGAGTCCCGCCTCCGGCGACTGTTTCCCTTCTCCTCTTTGCCCGTACACATTCAATTCGTGCAAGCCGGGAGGCTTAGGTTCTGGAATCGCTGTCGGGAGGAGGGGGGAGGACAATCAATCGCTCTGAAGTAGATATGTCATAGAAGGCAAAGCTGAGTTACGTGGGTTATATCATTACCTGCTTCGAAGGAGCTAAGTGGGAAGAAGAAGACATAGATTCTACAGATGGAATGAGCGGGGTTTCAGTACATACTAAGCGTTAATCATTTGATCTCCTTCTCATCAGGTGTAGGCTTGGAAGGGGATGCAAACGCGAATCTCTGATCCTCCCTCCCTGTGAGGAGGATTCTCTGTGTCGACTATCATTTGTTCGAAGGAGACGAAGGAGATGCAAAGGCAAGTGGTCAGAATCAGTGGTGTTTGGCAGGAATATTAAGGAGGCGGATGGAGGAGGAGCTGTTAGCTTTGGCAGAATGAGTCGGTGGCGGTGGTCTTCGGCGGAGAAATTGGAGGAGTCGCGGGAGGTAGATCCGAGAATTCTATCGGAGGAGGGGTTGATGCGCGAGGTCCGAGGAAGAAGGCGACGTGGGCAGGTCTGTTCGAGGCGAAGCGGAAGGGTGTCGAAGCGGCGACGATGGCAGTTTTGAAACTGTGGAGGTGTCGTGGAGAAGGATAGGCAGATACAGGATTTTTCAGGGAAAATCGGGACAAGATGGGGGGCATAACAATAAGGAGTCCTGTGTAAATGGAGGGGCATGATTCAAGTTTGATATAAATCTAATGGCCAAAAATAAAAGTGTGATGTGATTTTGAAAATATGATTATTGTTTTATATAATAAAGATATGTATATATATGTATATATATGTATATCTCAGGTTGTAGAAAAGCTCGTGAGCAGCTTGAGCTCGCGTGCAATGAGTTGAGCTCTCTCTCTCTCTATATATATATACATATATAAGACTTCTATATATATACATATATAAGACTAGTTTGCACCTTGTCTGTGGAATTTTTGATGGGCATGGGCTCCACGTGTGCACTTAATGTAGCGGCCCACGTGCTTGCCTATGCACGCTACTGAGCTTCTTCCATACGACTAATTTGGAAAAGAAGAAAAAACATGTTCCAACATTATTTTAAAGATATAAAGTAAAGAATAAAAAGCCTTAAAAAGAAAATTAAAAATAACACTCTCTATAACCCAGCCCCCCCTCTCCCTTAGGTCCTAGCTATTTGAATAGGTTTAAGAAGTCCAGAAAAACTTTTTTCTCACCCATCCTCTCTCCTTTCTCTTTTCTCATGTAAAGATCGAACGTCTTAGATGCTTTTGATATTCTTATTTGAGGACCATGAACTATATTAATATAGTTATTATATATATATAAAGGTAGGAAGGGATTTTGTACAACTTGATACATGTATCAATAAACATGGTAGGGAGGGATTTAAGCTCCTTGTCAGAAGTAACAAATGGAGTGCCCACATACTCACTGATAAGTTCTTCTCGGATGAAATGACAATGGATTTTTGTGTGCTTGGTTCTCACGAAATATTAAATTCTTAGCAATGTCAGTCTTGTTGTCACAGTACATATGTTATATTTCATCAAGGTCTTTCGATAGACGTAAAAAAAGACTGTCTCGTATACTCTTTGACATTATCTGTGCTAAGAATTTTCAAAGAGATGCTAAACTGAGTTTCTATATCACTGTAAAAAATACTAAATATTGAATAGTTCAGATCTCTCGTTTAAGAGATAAACCCAAGTGCATCTGATGAAATCATCAATAAAAGTGAGAAAATACAAGTTACCCCATCTTATGAATCTTGTAGGACTTGGATACTATATTTTAAAATGAATTAAATCAAAAGGATCGGTAAATCTTAATAGTTTTGATGACTGTTAATTGTTTTGATGAAAGGAGTATGATGATGCTTGCATATTAGCAAACCTCACACTTTAATATTATCTCAACTGAAAATGATGGTAATAATTGATGAAGAAAGTGAACAGATGGATGATCAATACATTGATGCAATTGAGGTAGAAACACTTTAGCATCAGATGGAGAACGAATGCTATCTAGATATTAGAGTCCTTTCAGTTCAGTCCCAGTAGCAATCATCTTCCTCTTGTGAAGGTCTTGAAAATAATGATGAGAAGGAGACAAAAATAAGCCACATTAGTTTAAGTTTTTTTTGGGTATACTAATTGAAAGAAGATTAAAAGAGAAATTAGGGACACAAGGAACATTATCTAGTTTGAGGTGAGAGGGTGTGGTAACAACCACTGGCCCATAAACCGGACCAAGAGACTTGTGAGTAACAACCACCGATGGTATTCAACTGTGTCTATCAAAATGATTGAAGACAATTGAATTTCTAGTCATATGATTGGTAGCATCAAAGTCGATAAGCCACTTACACGAGTGACCACAAAGGCGCTACTTGAAGAGGACAGAACAATGCAACAAACATCAAAACTCCTTGATGCAACAATGAGAGCTTCTATATCAGCTGAAGATAATCATCTACCAGTATCTGATGATGAGGTAGAAGAACAACAACAATATGGGCCCGAGGGCCAAGATGAGAACAAATGGCGCTGAAATCACCACATGCCCTAACACTTCCCTTACGGCCATGACTCACTCCTCGTCCTGCAAGGCTGCAACATAAGCAAATATCTTAGGAGTAACATATGCAGTTCGACTCAGAAGATGAGTCATAGTGGAGACATGAGTAACAATAGCGTTCATTGTCGGATGATGGGTTCCCCTAAAATCTGCAGGTGGATCATCTCATATGAAAACGATAAACACTAAAGATAGCAAATCACAATTAACTCTTCAAAGTGTTTCTACCAAGTTGTAATGTCAGTAAAGAAGGGATGATACCGAGGGAGTTTTGTCATATGTGACTGTACTTCCTGATAAGCTACTTATGGAGTGAGAGTAAGTTGAGCCAAAAAGATCCGAGCAAGAGTGTAGATTTGATAATTCTTTGCACCTTTTGAGTAAGTGCAATAAGATGATCCAAAGCAGCTTTTGTGGTCTCATCATGATGAATAATAGGAAGACAACAATTTGAGAGACTGTTTGCTAATCAAATGTGAACTAATATATCACTAGCATCTCAATCTGCATAACCAAGAGAAGTTGTCATGAAATGGTGTCTCTTTTGCTACGATCGAACAATGAATGAGAAAGAAACACTTCAATATGCATTGTTGGAACCAAGTAACTTGAATACGGTCCCGAAATTTCTTGAAGCCTATAACATGACAGATGACAGTGCGATGCCGGTAGAGACGGGGTCATGTATTACCAGATATAACTCAACATGAACAATCCACACAAAACACAAGACACGTAATCGGTGATTCCACGATGATCGCCATTAAGAATGCTTCGGTAATCTGTACATAAATTTGGGTGATTTAGTCAATGTATGGAGGATTCGAAAAGAGAGGTAGAAGCGGAAGGGAACCTTCCAGGGCATGGAGCATAGCAAAATAATCGTTTTTAATATTTGAAGCTCGCAGATTGAGCATCGGGAGCTTAATGATCAGCGAGCGACTTATCAGGTGAAAGGAATGGACATGGTCTTGCGGGAGGTCGAGGAGTGAGTAGATGTCCTGTGGAATTCCCGACGAGCGGTTGGTGAGTGACAACCGGATTGCGAAAAGGCCGAGTCAATACTATTCAGTTAGGGCGTGAGTAAACCTCCTCTCAGATACTGTGCAATATTGATAGCAACTTTGTTTTCGCAGTATAATCTGATAGATTTTCCAATTTGTAGTCCCAAATTCTGCATTATCGAGTTAAGCCAAAACCCCTCACAAATTTCTTGTGACACATAGTCCTATACTCCGCTTCTGCGCTGGATCTTGCTACGACATTTTGTTTCTTACTTCGCCAGGTCATTAGATTCCCTCAAACAAAGGAGTAATATCTGGTGGTGGACTTTCTATCTTGACTTCCAGCAGAATCAACATCTGCATAAACTTCAACATCCAACTATTTACTCCGGGAGAATAAAATTTCATGTCCAGGAGAGTTCTTCAAATACCGTAGCACACACATGACAGTTTCATGATGTCACAATCTGGGAGAATGCATGTATCTGCTAAGGATCCCAACATCATGTGCGATATCCAAGCGAGTATGTGAGAGATAGATCAGTCTTCCCATCAGTCTTTGGTAGCTAGATGAGTTTACTTCCATGGGAGAATTAGCAAGAGAACAACCAAGCATCCCTGTTTCTTTTAGAAGATCTAATACATATTTCCTATGAGAAATGTAGATTCTATGGTCAGTGTGTGCAGCTTCTATTCGCAGGAAATATTTCAACTTTCCTAGATATTTAACTCCAAACTCTTTACATAGGCGTGCCTTAAGCCACGTGATTTCCACAACATCATTTCCTGTGATGATTATGTCGTCGACATAGACAATGAGAATATTCACTCTCTACTTTCCTTTTCGCGAAAAAGGTATGATCTGAGTGCCCCTATTTGTATCCCAGTAAGGTCATGCATTCTGAAACTTCCCAAACCAAGCCCCGGGGGATTGCTTTAGACCGTAGAGAGATTTTTAAAGTTGACACACGTTTCCTTTAGATCCTGTATTTATGAAACCAGGTGCAACCTTCATATAGACTTCTTCTTTAAGATCACCATGTAGAAAGGCGTTCTTGACATCAAGTTGTTGCAACTCCCATCCCAAACATGCAGTACATGATAAAATGACACAGATGGGGTCCATCTTGGCATCCAGTGCAAACGTTTCATGATAGTCCACACCCGGAGTTTGAGTATATCCTTGAGCAACTAGCATCGCTTTATATCTCTCAACAATCCCTTTTTGATTCTGTTTAACAAAGAACACCCATCTGAAACTAACAGATTTCTTCCCGGCAGGAAGATGGGTGAGTGTCCAGGTCTGGTTCTTCTCCAATGCCAACATCTCGTATTCCATTGCCTTGTGCCACACAGGTATCTCCTAAAGACCTAAATATTAATATAACACTAATAACTTCAAAACTCCCCCTCAAGCTGGAGGGGAAACATCCAGCTTGAAAACATCATATAATGGTAATTGAGGTAGGCGATGTGAGACAAAGTATCAGACGAGCCACTGAGGGAAATTCCAAACCGAGGAATCAATTCGGGGACATAGCCACACACGACGTAGACCCACACACGACGTAGACCCACACATGACTCAGGTCCCACACACGACGTGAACTCGCTGGAATCAAGTCAACCAACATCATCTACACACACAACATGTGGAAGGTAACGATTGATGCTAATCATAAAACAGGCAACCTGGGATAATCCGTCGAGGATAATCCGCACAAAGGGTGGTCCCCCACGATACGGTCTCACACGACACAATCCGTTGAAATTAGGACAACCAACATCGATTGTACCACAACACATGTACCAATCAACAAAGAAAAATGTGGAGACTCAAATAACACATTCCAAGGAGGAGATGAAGGCCTTATATGTCTTTGTCAGATTTTGATAAGTGATATAATTGGCAAGTGAGTATTTAGCAGAGGTCGACTTTCGCTTAAGGTGTATAAGAGGGTGATGAAGCTCGTCATCAGAACCTGAGTCAGAAGAGCATACCTGCAGTGGTAGAATGATCGGGGGTTGTAACACGGTAGTACTAGAGTTGCATCTGAGATAGACCAGAGGAAGAGGAGGAATAAGCTCCTGGGAGTATGAGAGAGTGGAACAAACACAGTAGGTGGATTCGCGAGAGGAGGTATGTCATTGGCAGTCATGGGAGGTGGTTGTGAGGCCACAATAGGAAGAGGAAGATTGAGAGTGTCGACAACAGTGTCCCTCTCCCCCCGACGAGAACCGAAATACGGTTCCTCCTCACTAAACATCACATCCATGGTGCAGTAGAATTGACGAGTGGGGGATGATAACAATGATACTCTTTCGTAGTTACATAATAGCCAACAAAGACGCATTGGAGGGAACGTGCATCCAATTTACACGATGTTGCCGATAAACATGAACGAAACAGACACACCCAAACACACACGCAGGTAGATGAGAGGTGTGTACAAAGCATTTAGTAGACAGACGGGATGAGGTAAGCAATGGTGAGAATTACATCACCATAATAGTATTTGAGAAGATTCATGGTGAGAAGAAGGCATCTGGTAACCTCAAGGAGATGCCTGTTCTTACGTTCAGCCACGCCATTCTGAGTGGAGGTGTTGACACGTGTTTTTTTATGAAGGATCCCATGATCTCTAAGATAAGTGTTGAAAGCACCACGATCGTTGTACTCACCCCCATTGTCACTACAGAGCATGCAGATAGTGCTATCAAATTATGACCACAATTTTGTGAAAAATACGAAAGCAATTGAAGACCTCACTTTTTTGTTTTAGTAAGTACACCCAAGTAGAGCGAGATAAGCAATCAATAAAGGTTACAAACCATCAGCAACCCGAGAGAAACAACAGGGGATGGTCCCCAAACATCAGTATGAATAACATCAAAAGGAACCATACTAGGAGAAGAAAAATGTTTCGAACTATGACGTACATGTTTAGAAAGTTCACATTCATTACAGACAAAGCGGCTCAGAGAGCTTGAAAACATAAAAAGTAACTTGAGAAGATAGCTGACGGAGTGATGTCCAAGACGTTGATGCCATCGACGCACATCCGCAGGAGAGGGACGAGGAGGGCTGGAGAGAGATGGAGTGGTACTAGAGAGAACTTGAGTTGGTGGATGATCCAAGATGTACAATCCCCTACAATTTCTACCACTGCCAATACGCTGCTTCGTTGCCACTTGCCAGATCCTAAAAAGCACAATCATCAGGAGAGAAAGTGATAGAACAATTTAAGGATGTAGTCAGACGACTAATTAAAGCCCATGGGGAAGGCATGGAGCCGATAACGGTCTTCCTTGGTTTTTAAAGCCCGGGTATCAACAGTGCATGCGAGAGTGAAGTCCTCGAAGTAGTCCAACTCTTGGTAGAGGTGTTCGAACTCGGAGAAGTAAACAACGACATAAGAAGGGCCTTGTTTGAGTTTTAAGGAGACACCGAGTGAGCTCGTATACTTGGGTAGAACTACCAAGCTGTGAATAAATCTCACGAGCCTGAGTACGGATGTCAAGGGCCGAGTCTACGATAGACCAAGGGGGACATGGAGTGAAGCAACAAGAGAATTGTTGGCGTCCCACTTTCTCCAACCCGGATTAGTACTGGGAGGTTGAACAATCATCTCGTCGATGTACCCATAGAGCTGATTGCTGTGGATGGCATGTTGTGCCGCGCGATACCACTTGAGATAATTTGTTCCATCCAAAGGAACAATTGTAATCCAGAAGGAACCAGAGGAACCATGAGACCGTGTGAAATCACTTCCTGAAAGAGGGATAATTGAGGAAGGTGACTGAACACTCCGAGTCTGAGGAGTTAGCCATGAACATATAATTATAGGGGTGAACAAAGCATGTTTATTTTATTAAAGTGACTTTAAGACAACTGGAACGGTGATGATAGGCCTGCACACTGCTTGGTTTACTCGGTTCTCTTTTGTTGATCATCATTTTACACTGTGTATTAGCTATTGAAGGACATGCAGATCCTCTTAAACATGTATGAACATTATAGGATTTTAATTCATATATACAATTTCTCGCAATCTTCCATTGCCTTCTAGAATGTTTTTGATTGATATCATCTTAATTAGTAAAATCTTTGACCTATTCCACTGCTGCAATTATAATGATAATTTTTTTTATTTTCTTGGCTTTCTTCCAATTCTTTTTGGAATTTTTTGTTGCTCCTTGAGGCTTGTCAGTCTTAACAATACTACAAAGCTTGACCTTTGGATAAACTTGGTCGCTGTTTTTCCCTCACAACAATTGTTTTTTTCTTTCAAAAGGTTGTTCACCTAGATGGTGCCACTACAATGACAATTGCTAGTTCTCCATCCAAGCAAAAAATACGCATTTTTTTAAATTTGTCGATGCTTGCTTTAAGTCTTGATCCTGTGGGTATAATGTGGTAAGAATTTTCATCCAACGTAGCTAAGTTAAATGCTAACCATTTTTTGCAAGAACTCTTTTTTCTTGAAAAAATTATCACGTACCTTCCGAAACCTCTCATATTTTTTACTATTTTTATAATATTCAATTTTTCATTTTCTTATTTCTTAAAATTTCCTTTCCTTTTTTCTTCTCCAAGTACAATCTTCATTCCTTCCTTACCCTCTATTGTTTGTCACATTGTTTTATGATACCATTTTTAATTAACATTTTAAACTTGTCATTATAAATTTGCGGGCATTTTTTGGCTCATGTCTTATTTATTTTGCTTAGTGTCTCAAGTTATGTCCCATGCACTTTTGTTTGGCGTTCCAAAGTAAGTGCGTGCTAATTAATATGAATTTATAGTTATTTTTTGGTTTATTGATTGCTTAAGTTCTTTATTGGTGTACTTGTGATGTTACTTTCATAGTTATAATGCTTTTGCAAGTTTCCTTACCCGATCCTTTTTTATTTGTTTATTATGCTTTATGTAGATAGGCTTCAGTAATCTTACATCTGATCTTGTCTCTTATTATCTAAGGCTTCATTTTTTTTTCAGCGTCTTTATCAACATATGAAATGGAAGATAGGTTCTAATGTAAGTGAACTATCTTTTGCTTTCATCTTAGCTTCTCTCTCTGTGAACTTATATGGCAGAACATGCGATCATGTTATTTACAATTTTGTATAGGCAGATATCTCCTCCGATCAAAGTGAAGATTATATGATGCAATATTTAGTTCAATTAGAAACCAATTGTAGATCATTGTGGCTTTAATTGGCGGTTTATTTTATCCCAACTATTTGGGATCAGTTTTATCCCGACTATTTGTATGAACCCTCGTTCTCCATACAACTCTGTTAAGTGGTACTTTTTTCTGATGTTAACTTAAAAGGATGGTTTATTCTGTATAGTGATAAGCATATCTATCTGGTCTTTAATATATGAATTTCGGTGTGTTCATCATAAACTAGTCTAGATATGGTTGAAAATAAGATATACGTTTCAGTATCGAGGGCTGATATTAGAGCTTGTACGATACTTCATACACTTGTTTTTTAGGTCATATGATTCTTGCTTTAGATGCACGTGTCAATTAATTATTTTATTACACTTTTTTGCATAGTGGCGGAATAACGTCGGCAGTGCACCGGTCGAAGTAATATAAAATAGTGGATTCTTACCGAGCATCGAATCATGTGGAGCGTGGGTGAAGATACTAGGATGTCCTAAACCTTGAGCTATTTAAGCGATTAATTATGAGGGCTTTTAACTAAATCCTATTCACAACACCTAAATTATGCAACAATCCTAGCATGAATAACCAAGAACCAAAAGAGAATCACTTCCACCACATTGGCAAATTAAGGCAAAATCATAATAACATTAAAATGAAACCATTCAATGCCATACATGATTCGATCCTATTAAACAATTAAGTGTTAGCAAACAACCATTAAGAATGAAGAAAATTAAGAAAGAAGGTGGGGACAAAGATAGCACCGTGAATACAGAGAGAACGAAGAGGCTATTCCTTTGAGTGGGAAGAGATCGGGTTGTCAATCCTTCTCTTCAAACACGCCTTGGCTGACTTCCAGGGTAGTAGTAGAGCTGTCACCCCTCCTATGGCCCGTCTTCTCTTCATGTTTATTCCAATCTCCATGTTGTTGGCACCGGATCTTCTAATGGCTCATGTTAAAAGCACGCAGTATTGGGAGTTCAAAGCTTATAGTCTTCGATGCAAGTTAGTCATTTAGGGACTATTTTAATGAATTGTTTGTTTTTTGTTAGAAACTTTGGTAAGTTTATCAGTGTTGCATCAAAAGAAAATAGGGCATTTGTCGACTTAATTTTGAAGTAAAAAAGAAAAGAAAATGGGGTTAAGTTTACAAGGAGGTGATTACTTTCTCTGAGCTAGTCTTGTTCAAAATCAATTAGATTTTATATCTCCCATGGACTTTGGTGGACTTGAAGCTAGCGCTGGTGGATTTTGATCTTCCAAGCTAATTTTTTGTATGAAAATGGTAACATAATGAGCAAATTTTTGAGCTTGTTTACCTCTTTCGATGTCTTTCTGAACTTATTCCTGTGCTGATGTCTTCTTCTTCCACTGCCGCGTTTTTCTTGGATATACTTCCTTGATCTGCTCTAGTTGACCCGTAATGTTCATTGCCAAATACTATTTCTGGCATCGACGACATGGTCTACTCCCGTCGATCATTGGACCGTGAGGATTGATAACATGATCTGCTCCTGTCGATCATTAAAGTATTCATGGAATCATCCGTACTTACCCAAATTCTCTCCTGTCGAGATGCAAGAAGCTTAACCAGTGCGGTCTATTTATTTCGTTCCTGTCCAGGATCATTATCTTCCATCAAAGCCAGCACTATCTCTTCATGCCACTCCAGTCTAGGATCGATTAGTTGGTCCTCCCATCCAGGATCATATTCTTCCAGTCCAGCATCCAATAGACCTCATAGATCTTCTGTCTTTTCTGGTCTTTGACCCTTAAATCAATTGCTGGACTGTGGTCAAGTGTGGAGAAGCATCCTCTAATACCTTTATTCATTATTGCTTGTTTCATTAGTTTTTTCTGCTCCGTCCTTGCTTGTTTCTATGGATTGTCAGGACTCCTTTCCTTATCCATTATGGACAAAGAGCTTAACAACGATGTTATACCCACCAACAATAAATTTTATTGAATTACAAGAAGTGATGATACTTCCAACAATGTTATTAATATCAGGCTGAATGAGCTAAATTACCTTTTGAGGGCTTAATCATTGCTCATGTTTATCGACAGTCAAAAAATAAACATGATTCATTCCAGGTATCAAATTACCCTCAATTATTACAAGTTTGTCATTTGAAGATTGGGAAAGGGATAAATCTCAGATAGATAGAGGTTGATAATGATCATCCTACTATGCTGATATAGGTCGACATAAATCAAGAGGAAATTAATACCCCTGCGAGTTCTTCTAAGCCTAATTACCTGAATAAAAGATTAAAATCTACAAATGAAGAAAGGAAATGAGAGCGTTTCAGAGCAGGAAAGTCTTGAGGAGTTATATTATCATCAGTACCACGACTCATGAGATAACATCCACCTTAGCTCCTTAAGTCAATACACATATCATGCTCTTATTGGTACAGTCACACTCCTAGTGTTCATACTCCGTATTCTAATGCATAAGATAACACTCATTTTTCTACTGCGTTACAGTCTTACATTACCTCCGTTTCTGTTGTTAGTTCCCTTGATAAATTTGTAGATGTTACTGATCGTCATTGGATAAATTGAGATGGAAGCTCTTAATATGTAGATAACTTGGAATATTGTTCCCCTTCCTAAAGGTAGACATATTTCTAGATGTCGATGGGTGTATACCATCAAATATCTTCAAGATGTCGCGCATGATTGATATAAAGTTACACTTGCAGCCAAGAGCTTTACTGAAATTGTTGCTGTAGATTTTAATGAAACATTCATTCTTGTTACAAATTTAATTCCGTGGAAGTTCTTTCAATTGTGGCTCACATGTCTTGAGATTTTTCATCAATGAATAGTTGATGAAGGATCAGTCGCAAGATCGCCGTTGGGCTTCAGGCCAGCACTAGGCGGGGCCCGCATTTGTGTACTCGCATAGGAGGCGTTGATCAGATTGGTGATCCGAGACCACAAGCGCCGCTTTACAAATGTTTTTTTTGGACTTTATTTAGTGTGATTCGGATATCAGGCGTAGCGGCCAATCATAGCTGTTCACGTCGGGTGTCTTAGTCCCCTTTCGTTATAAATAAGGGTGTCAACTACCAGTTTGAGGCATTGTTAGCCTTGTGAGAGAATTCAGAGCCGACAATCATATTGTGGTGCGACGCCGCGAGATCCTGGGGTGCGATGTCCCGGTTCTTTTTGTCAGTTTCTCGTAATTCCTTCTCACGTAACTCTCCAATCGTGAAAACCGCTCCTCCCTCGTCTCTGTAACTGTGAATTACCGCTGATAACCGCTCCTCCTTGTCGCCTTCCCACTGCAGATCGACGCTTCCAACCTAGTCAAGCAAGCCAGCCAACGCGTCCAAGCCACACACACATCTTTAGCTTTTCCCCTTTCCCAATCCAAAGAACATCCCCCTCACGATCCCGCCTCCAACGCGTCCAAGCCACACACACATCTCCAGCTCTTCCCCTCTCCCCAACCAGAGAACATCCCCCTCACGATCCCGCCTCCAGCACCACCCCTCTCCCAATCCAACGAAAATCCCCTCTCGTTCCTGTCTCCGGTCATATTCCCACCCCTCGATCCCGCCTCCAACACATCCCTCTTTAGATCCAGCAAACAAACTTCCCTTCAGCGAACCGCACCTTCACTCCTCTTCTCCCATCCATACCGCCTTTCTCAACCTGACGCCAAACCCTTATAGCCCCCCTTTTTTTCTCCTTCCACCCACCAGTCCACCAACAACCCTCCATCTCGCCTAAGACAGCAACCGCTATCGGATTCCGTTGCTAGTAAGTATCTTGTACTGTTTATTATCTTTTATTGGACAGATTAGTATCATATATGTGTTGGAAGTGTTGATTTGTTAGTGTCTTTGTTTCATTTCTTGTTTTCCTATAATGATCTGTGCGTGAAAGTTGTAGTTGAAAGCACTTCGTGCGAAAGCAAATCTGTCTTCATTGCTTAACTGAAAATTATTGCGAATGTTGTGTTTGGTTGCTTACCCTATTTAAATTTTACTACTCAATTTGATTCCGGATCAATTCATCCAGTGTACGCAATCATATAGATTAGGGTTGTTCGAGTCAATCCTACACCATTCACATGGGCTTACATTAGCGTGACACCTCCTATAACCTACCCTACATCAATAGTGCTTTCTTACATGGAGGTCTTCAAGACGAAATTTAAATGACTGCTTCTTGAAGTGTCTTTAAATTCCAGAAGGACATGTCCAGAAGCTCAAGAATTTTATTTATGAGCTTAAACAATCTCCTTTGTATTGTAGATATCAAATTTACTAGAAGTCTGTGTGATCACACGGTCATTATAGCCCCTTATGAGTCATTCAAGTGGTGATCATAACCATAATGTCTTTGTGACTAATTTCTCTCAGTCAAGCCTATTCAAAATATCTTGAATTTTATATTTCTTGTAGTCTTTGGTGAACTCATATCCAGGGTTGTGTTAAAGACGCATTTTGGTTACATGTTCATGACCAAAAGGACTCGAGGCTTAAGGGAGTCTTTTATCACCTTCCATGCATCTTTAATTTTTTTAACTTTTAATTTCACATTTTATGTTTTGTATAGGTCCTTATGTGTAAAAAAGGACCACATGCATTTAAACCTAATAGATGAAGTGAGAAGGCTGCAAGTTTATCCTAATTCTATTTTACTCTCTTTCTTTCTCTCTCTCTTTATCTTTCTGTGGAACTGTCGGCCTAGGGGCTGGCCGATCTTTCGCTCTTCACTATGTCTCTTTCTCTCATGAGCTCTCTTCTATTTATCTATCTTCTCTTAGTTTCCATCATAGGAAATCACAAGAATTCTCAAGGAAGGAAAAGAGAAGGACATTCTCCTCTGATACGATCATCTACCGTTCTGTGACGTGATCCCTTTCTCGGGCACAAATCAATCGGGCGGCCTTCGACCTCCCAACCTATTTTTCTCGTATGCAACACTTAACTGAATGTATAACTTGAATGGTTGTACATGTAGGTATGCTTCATCTGATGGAGCAAGAAAAGAATGCCTCACAAGCTGACAAATGGTATTTTTTATGTTTTGACATAAGATGTGTTTTTCCAAACATATATTAAGTTGGGGTGATTGTAAGGCACAACATAATATTTCATTTCTGATACAAAATGTCAGTCTAAATCTTCGAACTTTCACATGAAATTATTTTGTACACTATGATTAGGGTCATCATAAGACCACGTTAACTGTATCCTATGGTCATTGTACATCACATTGAACTTGTGCTTAGGAGATCAGGGTGATTCTGCATAGCTGCAACATAATCCAGGTCCCACCTATTGGGCATCAAGTACATGGTTTGCCACCAACAACATTAAACAAAAGGACTCCACACTTTAGCCAAGTGGTAGAAGAACTCATCTGAATCGAGCAAACATAGGCATCAAGCAACACTATTAAATAAACTAGTTCTCGAGATATTAGGATCCAAGCACAGAAAAGAAAGAAGTCAACAATCTGTTGACTGCTAAGAAATTTGCATCTACGCTGACAAAATATTAAATGAGTCAGGCTAAGTTGACAATGGTTTGAGAAGGGAAGAAACCTGGGGGTGAAGCATAATTTTACCAACATCAAGGGTCAACTAGGATGGATGACTTAAGTCTTCAACAACCAAACCCGATCAAGTCCAAGTGATTAGAGAGTCTACATCAAGAATAAACAACTCAACGCAACAAATTTGGCAGATGACTGAAGAAGTAATCTCGCTTGAGGAAGTTGTGAGTCCAAGATGTGAAGTCATTGACTTGAACAAATATCAATATCATGAAATTCAAGATCTTGACAAGTAGCTACTAGGATGAAGTTAACCGTCAATAATAACGTATCACAAAACTCATTTAACTGAGTCCCTCCTTGTTTAATGTTCTTTGTTGTAATTGAAGAATTAAGTGCTAACCTTTTCTTTGTAATTACCAAAAATGATTTTAGGTTCTTATTAATAAAGGGAACCAAAAGCATAATATAATGGGCTGAAAATCTTGTAAAAACTTAATTCAGAAATAATGTTTTCTTCTTATAATGTGCTTTTCTAAATTTTATATGTTTTCCACGTGCATAATAAAAAGATAAGAGATAGAACTACATCTATAATCAATTCTCCACTCATCCTTGATCACTCGTTTGTTCATAATGGATACCTTGTGCTTTGGGCTTGCCGATCATTTCATATCAAATTGGCATATTAGAACAATGATCCTTGGGATTTTTTATGGTCCTAACAAGAATGGATACAAAAAGACTATTTCTATCCTACCGGATTTAAAGAAAAAATCATTGACACAATATTTGCCAATAATTGGGACAAAGCGTACATGAATCACCAACAAAGTAATAAAGCTAAGCAATTAAATTCGATATCACATTGGAGGAGATGAAGACTGATGAAATTCACCCGAATTTTATATCGATCGATATGTTTTTAATATATCGCCCGAATTTTTTGTTTTGCATTTTTTATTAAAAATCTTACAACGCCAGTTTATTTAATTTATTTAAGAGGTTATAATTCACAATATCTGAGATATTATCTAGTTTGGTTCAACCCAATCCATGCTTAGACTAAACTTCACCGTTTTACCTTTTTCTGAGGTAGCCTATGAGTACTTCTCAGGAGATCACATATCTCAAAATTATTCCCACCCAAATCTTACTTAACTATATAGTTCCTAACTTAACTCCACCACTTGCTTTGAAAAGACGTCTCTGAAATTATGAAATTTTATTTATTACTTAAGCCTAATAACTCTTCATTCAATTTCCACATGAGATTCAGTTTATTCCTACACCTCCTTCGGATGGTATTAGAGCTAGGCGTCCTGTAGTACAAATAAAGGTAGCTACTCGAATAATTTTAGGATTGTAGACGTCTAGGTGAAAGGAGGTGCTCGAACGAACTGAATCCCACTTGATATTTCGAGGAAATTACTAGAGTTAAGAAATAATTTGGATCTCTAAATATCAGAGGTCCATTTTCAGCAAGTGATAGAGTTTTGTTAGAAACCCCATAATTAAGTGAGCTACGGGTGGATTTAACTTTAGGACAAGTGACTCCTGATAAATACTCGTAGGCCACCACAGGAAAAAAGAAAATCATGAGGTTCAACATAGTAAGGTTTGGGCTGTACCAAAAAATAATTCCTCAAATGTTGTGGGTTGGCTTGTTACATCCAACTTTAGCCTCTCCTTGAACTGCGACTTTACACCTCATGCGGAGCCTTAGACGTTTCAGTAGCACATTGACTTCAATAGGACACCATGTAGATTTTGGATCATAAGATCGTGGAGACATCCGACAGATCTACATCGGAGAAGATGCCCTTCAGCTGATGATAAGATGTGCGAGGGGCTAAACTGACTCACACCTGGCTTATGTCTGGAGTGTGTCTGTCTCTATTCGTCAAAGATGAATGTTTCCACGTCGGGGAGAATTGATGAGTATCAGGAGCCTCGATCGAAGCACACAATTCGTGATTCGCTCGGGGTCAATTAAATAATTTTAGGATTGTCATCTGGACTGTCGAAGTCCACAAATGCGCTCAATACCTTTTTTCTTATTTTACTGTATTTTCTTTTATTTTTTGTTGTATTTTACTATGCTTTTGGTAAATGGAGCACATGTTGGTTATAGATATTCCTTATCCGAAGTTAAATCTGATGAAACAAGTTTGTGGTGACTGTTTCAGACAATGTAAGAATTTATTTAATCTACAAATCAACCCAGACTCCTCCTGATCAATATACCAAGAGGTTTCTCCATGTAAACTTTATCCTCTAAATAATTACGAAAGAAAATATTTTTGATGTCAAGTTGGTGGAGAGGACAATCTTGAATAGCACCGAGACTCGAGAAAACTCGAAGTGACCAATCTTTTCGGCATGAGAGAATGCATCTGTAAATAAATGGTGCAAACCTTGTATATATATCTTGAACACATAATTACAAGTATGAATACAAATATATAGGAGGAGAAGGAGTCTAGTCACTCCAATCTCAAGATGTGGGACTAAATAAGAGTAAGAAGGAACTACATAAATGGGCCTTATAAATGACCTTTTACATCATTTTCTCTAACACTCCCCCGCAAGCTGGAGCGTACAAATTGTAGGCACCCAGCTTGGATAAGAACTGAAGATATAGTGTCCGAGGAAGAGCTTTTGTTAGGATGTCAACAATTTGTCTCGCAGCAGGAACATGCTCCAATTCTACCTTCTTTGCTTGGACCTTTTCTCTGATGAAGTGACAGTCAACCTCGATATGCTTTGTTCGCTCATGGAAAACTGGATTGTTGGCTATATGAATTGTAGCCTGACTGTCGCACCGAAGTGTTGTCGGAGAAGGGAGTCTAACACCCAAGTCACCAAGAAGGCATTCAAGCCATGTTAATTCTGACACAACAACAGCCATAGATCTGTATTCAGACTCAGCCGAGGAGCGGGCGACCACAATCTGTTTCTTGCTTCGCCATGTTATGAAGTGTCCACCAAAATAAGTGCAAAAGCCAGTCGTGGAACGCCTATCATCAGGGGACCCGGCATAGTCAGCATCCGAATAAGCAAGAAGAGATGGTGAGTTGGATGGTTTGTAGACAAGACATTGTCCCGGAGCGGTCTTTAGATATCTGAGAATACGCTCAACAGCTTGAAGGTGAGAAGTGCGTGGAGTATGCATGAAGCGACTCACAACACCAACAACAAACGAGATATCCGGTCGAGTAACCGTTAGGTAGATCAGTTTCCCAACCAATCGTCGGTAATATTCTGGATTCTCAAGAAGCTGGTCAGAATCAGACCCATCAACACACAATTTCTGATTAGCATCCATAGGAATATCCGCAGGTTTGCACCCAGAGTATCCTGCTTCATGAAGTAAGTCGATGCAGTACTTCCGTTGGGACATAACCAACCCATCGGGTCGTCGGGCGACTTCAATCCCAAAGAAGTATCTAAGATTTCCAAGATCCTTGGTCTGGAAGCCTGAGTTCAGATGTTCCTTGAGCTGTTGTATCCCAGAGAGGTCATCGCCGGTAATCAGGATATCATCAACGTAGACAAGAAGGATCACAGTGCCAGTTGGTCCATGCTTGGTGAATAGAGAGAAGTCGGCGGAGCTCCGAGTAAACCCAAGCGCTAAGAGAATCTTGCAGAACTTATCAAACCAAGCTCGTGGTGACTGTTTGAGACCATAAAGAGCTTTTAGAAGGCGACAAACGTTAATTTCACGAGACTCCCCCGTGGTCTCAAACCCGGGAGGTTGGCTCATAAAGACATTTTCCTTCAGATCGCCGTTAAGGAATGCATTCTTAATGTCGAGCTGAAGAAGGGGCCAACGCCGGTGCACAACAACGGAGATAAGAACACGAACAGTATTTAGTTTGGCTACTGGAGAAAAAGTTTCCTCTAATCCAAGCCTTGTTGCTGAGTGAAGCCCCGGGCCACGAGACGGGCTTTTAAGCGATCAACAGTCCCATCCGCATTCTGTTTGACCGCAAAGACCCATTTGCAACTAACACAATGTTGTCCATGAGGAAGCGGAACCAGTTCCCAGGTTTGATTAGCCCAGAGGGCATTCATCTCCTCTTCCATAGCTGCCCACCACCCCGGATGTTGAAGCGCCTCCTGCACAGAGTTAGGAATAGAGATGGAGGAAAGAGAAGTAGCAAACTGGTGGAGAGGTGGAGAAAGCCGGTGTAGAGACACATAGCTAGCCATAGGATGAGCCGTAGAAGAAGATGCTGGATCGACCGCGAGCGGTGTGTCATCTGTAGCAGACGGCTCCGGTAGGGAAATATTCTTGGATTTACGGCGAGAATAGACGTAGCGAATGGGCGGATTGATCAAAAGTAGGGATGTAGGTGACGATGGAGAAGAAGGCGTGACTGGAACGATAAGACGAGTAATAGGAGAAGGTATGGATTGGGTAGAGGAGGATGGGTGGAATGGTTGATCTTCACAAAAAGTAACATCGGCCGAGACAGTCACTTTTCCTGTTGTAGGAGAGTAGCATAGATAGCCCTTCTGAGTTCGAGAGTAGCCAACAAACATCTGTTGGGTAGCACGAGCAGCAAGTTTGTCCGCTGGCGGACCGAGGGTGTGAACATAACATACACACCCAAAAACTCGAGGTGTGAGGGGGAAAGGAGCAGTGGATGGAATAAGAAGGCTTAGAGGAGTGGCAAAGCTGAGAACGGATGAGGGCATGCGATTGATGAGGTGACACGCTGTTGCAATAGCAAAGTGCCAAAATTCTGTTGGGACCTGCATTTGGAACATGAGGGACCGAGCGGTATCGAGAAGATGACGATTTTTTCGTTCGGCCACACCATTTTGTTGAGGTGTGTAGGCACAGGAGGTTTGGTGAATTACACCAAACTCGGAGCACAGAGCGGAGAAGGACCGACTTGTGTACTCGCCGGCATTATCGGTGCGAAGTATTTTAAAAGGCGTCGAGAACTGCGTACGCATTTCAGATAAAAATGCACAAAACACAGAAGTAATCTCAGTACGATCATGAAGAAAATAAGGCCAGGTAACACGCGAGTAGTCACCAATAAAAGTGATAAAGTAGCGATGTCCAAATACACTGGGGATCCTATATGGACCCCATACATCAGAATGAACTAAAGATAATGGAGTATCACTCCGGGTACAAGAAGGAGAGAAAGAAATACGATGTTGCTTGCCGTAGATACATGATTCACAAGTGAACTCTTGGAGTAAAACACCAGGAAGAGCTTTCTTGAGAACCCGTAGGGGAGCATGCCCAAGATGATGATGCCAGTCAGACGTGGAGATGGAAGAAAGACTGATAGGTGGGAAATCCAAGAGATATAACCCATTCGTCAGCCGACCGCTACCAATGGTACTCCGTGTACGACGATCCTGCAAAACAAAAGATGAAGGAGAAAAGGTTATGCAACAGTCAAGATCCCGTGTTAACTGGCTAACAGAAAGCAAGTTAAACGGGGAACCCAGAACATGAAGAACTGAGGAGAGTAGCAAGGTAGGAGTGAGACGGAGATCAGCAGCACCAGAGACCGGGGTAGTGTCGCCATTAGCAACAATAATAGATGGTGGGTGAGAGGTTGTCGAATACTGAGGCGGTTTCTGAGATGTTATATGATGAGTTGCTCCAGAGTCAACGATCCAGTGAGAGCTGTAAGAAAGACATGATATACCTTGAGTAGAAAAAGAGGCAACCGAGCCAGATGGCCGATTAATACTGCCTTGGAGATGCTGGAACTGAGTGCGAAGGTCTTCATATTCCTGGCGAGTAGGTGCACCAAGGTTGGAAGTGTCAGGGGCATCAGAAGGAACTGGAGTAGCGGAGGCGGCCAAATGCGGAGGTAGGCCATGCTTGCGGTAGCATGTAGCTTCAAGATGACCCTCACGAGAGCAGTTAGTACACTTTAGAGAAGAGCGGCCACCACGTCCTCGGCCCTGAGACGGGTGGCGTCCTCCCCTGGTGGAAGGGCCACGACCAGGGGGAGGAGTTGGCAGGAGAGGTTGCTGAAGAAGAACTGGAGAGAAACTTGTTGAAGCCTCAGATGGTGGTGTAACCTTGATCAACATGGAGCAAACATCAGATAGGGATGGTATGGTAGGAGATGAGAGGATCTGAGCCCGAACACATTGCAGGTGTGGTGGAACGTGGGACAACCGCATGGAGATTGTCACAGCCTCTTTCTGAGCTTTCTGAGTAGCGAGATCGGTAGTCGGAGGCTGATGCTGAATCCAAGCCTCATGGAGAGTTTTCACCTGAGCGATATGGGAGATCATTAGGTCTGGTACGCCAGGCCGAAGGGTTTGAAGTTCCGAGATGATATCAAAGAGATATTGGAGACTGTTCTGGCCAGAGTAGAAAGCATGAAGTTCATTCCAGATGGCCTTGGCGGTTTCATGATACATAGATATCCGATAAGGCTCCTTGTCCATGGAGTTGAGGAGCCAGGTTTGCACTCGACCATCATCTCGAAGCCATTCATTGGAAGGGTTAAGTGGAACAGCCTGGGTTACGTGATGAACCAACCCTTTCGTCTGTAAGACCCGCCGGACAGAGTGAACCCATTCCACAAAGTTGGACTTCCCGGAGAGGTAGATAGTTGTAATCCGAAGTTCATCGCGGACATCAGGAGCAGGAGCAGCCACTGTGGCTGGGGGAATATTGGTAGTATGAGAATTTCGGATTCCACCAATTGAGAAGACGAGTTCGAGCGAACTGAAACTTAGAGGACGGGCGGTCAGCAAAGAGGAGCCGGACGGACTGAAAAAAAGAAGGGCCGGGCGCACTGAAGCAGAGAAGCCAGCGGCGAGCAGCAATAGACAAGTCGCCCGAACTGCAGGATGTCGCACAAGCGAATGAGGTCGCACGACCTGTTGGAGGTTGCTGCTGGAAGTCGCAGGGAGAGGCCACAGGGAACAACTGCGGCGAGACAACAACACGGAGGAAGAAGCTCGGCAGTCTGCGGACTGCGACTAAGTTTGCTGGGAGGTCGCAAGGTCGCCCGAACTGCAGGATGTCGCACGATCGACTGGAGGTCGCACGAACTGCTGGAGATCGCTGTTGGAAGTCGCAGGGAACAACTGCGGCGAATAGAAGAGATCTCCCAGGAGGTCGCAGCGGCTAGAGGGAAACTGCGCGAGTTAGGAGAAGGAGCGGGACCCACAGATGCAGCGGGGGAAGACTATAAGAAAGCCCTGAGAGGAGGATTTAAGAGCTGCGGGGTGAGCTTGCAGGGGTGCGATCAGAGAAGGGAGGCCGCAGGGGTGCGGTCAGAGAGGGAGGCCGAGAGGTGCGGTCAGGGGGAACGAGGAGACCGCTTGCTGAAGATAGAAGACTGCAGAAGGCCTGCGGTTAGAAACGAGGAGACCGCAGGTTTTGGACCGGTCGCTTTGATACCATGTAAATAAATGGTGTAAACCTTGTATATATATCTTGAACACATAATTACAAGTATGAATACAAATATATAGGAGGAGAAGGAGGCTAGTCACTCCAATCTCAAGATGTGGGACTAAACAAAAGTAAGAAGGAACTACATAAATGAGCCTTATAAATGGGCTTTTACATCATTTTCTCTAACAATATCAAAGTTACTAATGCCAAACCCCCGTGTGTCCCCTTTAGCCACCATTCAAGCCTTCAACATGTCAATTAAATTGTCAGGAGAATATGACTAAGTAGATCCAACAACAACGAAACACGGGCTTATGGAAAGGAAGGCAAACCAAATGTCATGTGTCATTTGAATCTTACACTTTCATTTCCACAGCTATAGCATGCTCCAATTAAGGATGCAATAAAATATCTGATAATGTCTTATGAATAACAACAATGCTTAAAGTGACAAAAACAAGATAACATATGGATAAATAGTCATAAGAAATAAAATGTGATATGAGGTTATAATACAACTGCTATTAGAATTACACAATGGGCGATCAACATTAGTGAATGTGGAAATGTGGGTGACGTTTTCTGGTGCAGGGGGATCACCAATTAGAGGAATCATTTACACATCCATGTGCAATGACTTCCAATTGATGACGAGATCTTTGACTACATTATAATGATTCTTCACTTTTTTAGTATTGGGAACATCAGATTAGCTTTGAAACAAAAATATGGGTAGAAGTCAAGAGAATCTTGGGTAAGGCCTAACCCGTACCGGTGGGCAGTACCGTGGGCAATACCGGCCCCCAATCGCCCCCCAATCCGGAGCCCGTAACAGGTCCAGCGGACCGCACACCCCAACCCGTCTCCGCCACTGTTCTCATGAGTGGCGGGTTGTTGAGGCTGGGATTCGATCCCCAGACCTCCTTGATGAGAAGCCCTTAACGCTGACCCTCATCACCAACTGAGCCGCGACATACTTAGTCAACTAGTGAGATGAAATAAAGATGGGTATAAACTCAAAAAAGATAGTATTATAAGAGATGAAAGCACATCAAAGTGCATGGAAATAAAAATGCTACACTTTCTGACTACAATTACATCCAAAGAGACATACTTAGTGGATTTATGAGATAATTATCTTGACCAGGATATAAGTCATGAATAGAGCATGTACATCCCTAAAGTTTGAGGATTCTGTTGCTACAAAGAATCCCTAGGGAAAAGGATTTAAAAATGGATCTGGTGATGTAGATGAGGGCATGTAATTTATAAGGAGAGTGTGAGTAGTATCTTTAAAATATTTGTGTATGCATTCAACAACTTATTATGTTGGAGGGTGTCTGGACTCAAGAGAATAGATATGTTGAAATCATACCTTGAGATGGTAAAAAGCTTGAAAATATTTGGAAATATTCACGACTCACGAGCTCTATCAATTCTATGAATACAAATAGAATTGTCATATTAAGATTTTATTTCTTCAAAAAAGTTTTAAAACATTAAATAATTTAGAAGGAACAACCATGTCATCTCAGAATAGTCATTCGTAAAGGTAACAAAATAGCAGAAACCGAACTTTAACACAATTATACTAAGACCACATACATCTGAATGAACTAAAAATTGTGCAAATGCACGTTTATTGAGACTTATGGAGATGAGACATAATGGATCTATCTAGTTGGCAGAGTTGAGAGGTAAAAATCTAATAATACATTCAATAATCACCCCCTCTACTCATATATATCGAGTAAGGGGAATAGTACAAAGGACAGAAATACCCTTATGGGAAAAATACAGAAAAAAGATGCCAGACTTGGAATTCAACACTCCCCCTCAAGTCGGACAGTAGATATCTGTCATCCCAAGCTTATGTATATCATCAGTGAAGGGATCGGATCCCAAATTCTTAGTGAAGACATCGGCCAACTGGTCCCTAGAGTGGACGAAGGGAGTAACTAAGTTTCCTTTTTCAAGATGATCTTTGATAAAGTGGCGATCCACCTCAACATGCTTGGTCCGGTCATGCTGAACTGGATTATGAGCTATGCTGATCGCCGCTTTGTTATCACAGTACAGGGAGATGAGAGTATCCTTCTGAAGCCCAAGATCTTGCAATAAGGTACGCAACCACAGACCTTCACAGAGACCTTGGGACATTGCCCGATACTCAGCTTCTGCGCTGGATCTTGCCACCACATTTTGTTTTTTGCTGCGCCACGTGACCAAGTTTCCTCCGACAAATGTGCAGTAACCTGTGGTAGATTTCCGGTCATCACGACTACCGGCCCAGTCAACATCGATGAAGACATCAATCTTCAAGTGATCATTCTTAGAGAACATTAGCCCCCGTCCGGGAGCTTTCTTCAAATACCGGAGAACACGAAAGGCAGCATCCCGGTGTCTGACTCTTGGTGCGTGCATATATCTACTCAAAATCCCAACAACATACGTGATGTCAGGACGCGTATGTGAAAGGTATAGAAGTTTTCCCACCAATCTCTAATAACTGTCCGCATCCACACGATCACCATTGCTATCTTCATCAATCGCATGGTTCTCCTCCATAGGTGTGTTAGCAGGAGCACAACCAAGCATACCGGTCTCCTCTAGCAGATCTAACACATATTTACGTTGAGAGATAAAAACACCTTTATCAGAACGGGTCACTTCAATTCCTAGGAAGTAGCGGAGCCTTCCCAGGTCTTTTACTTCGAACTCAGCTGACAAGAGGGCCTTCAGCTTAGCAATTTCATCCGAGTCATTTCCAGTGATCACAATATCATCGACGTAGACAATGAGCACGACAATTTTACCTTCATTCCTCCAGATAAATAAAGTATGATCTGAGTGACCCTGTTTATAACCAAACTTGATCATAGCCTTGTGAAATCTGCCGAACCACTCCCTTGGAGACTGTTTAAGCCCATACAAAGACCTCCATAAGCGACAAACGAGACCTTCTTGTCCCTTCACAAATCCCGGAGGAAGTGCCATGCACACTTCTTCTTTGAGGTCACCGTGTAGGAACGCATTTTTGATGTCCAGTTGATGAAGTTCCCAATCTAAGATCACAGCACATGAAATGATCACACAAATAGAGTTCATCTTCGCCACCGGGGCAAAGGTCTCCTGGTAATCAACTCCCAGAGTCTGGGTGTAACCACGAGCAACCAACCTGGCTTTACACCGCTCAACTTTCCCATCCTGGTTCTGCTTGACTGAGAAGACCCATTTAGAACCAATGGGTTTCTCACCAGGAGGAAGAGGAGTAACATCCCAGGCAAGGTTGTAGATGCCGGATGTCGGATTCATGTCGGTTTGAGTTTGAAATGTCGGATGTCGGATTGCGGGGGATATATCGGGAATATTTTATAATGTCGGATTTTAATATTTAAATAAATTTATTCATATATATACACAATTTTTATAAATATGTATAATTGTATTCATAATTTATGTTTATAAACTATAAAATAAACATATATACATATAATGTATGTTTGTAAATTACATAACAAAGAGATGTCGACTGCAATAAACGACATAAAGATCACCAAATGAGAGCAAGATGAGAAAGTCGTCGACGCTAGACTTAAAGAGATGCACGAAACTATATATCGGTCGCGAAATATCGCCAGATATATCGGATTAAACCGATATATCGGGCGATATTTTCAAAAACGACATTTTTGTTTAAAATATCGATGTCGTTGCGTTTTATCCCCAAAACCTTTATGTCGGCCGACATGTCGTACATGTCGGCCGACATGTCGTACATGTCGGCCGACATCTACAACACTGATCCCAGGTATGGTTCTTCTCCAAAGCGGACATTTCTTCCTTCATTGCTTGTGCCCATGCAGGAATACCATCCGCTTCCTGCCATGTTTTAGGAATAGAGATTTCAGACAAGGAAGATATAAAAGCCCGATGGGGCTTAAAGAGATGGTCATAAACAACATGATTAGAAATAGGATGTTCCGTACATACAGTCTTACCTCTTAGCAGAGCATCGGAATCTGAGTCCAACGACGACATTGACAATGGCAGAGCAGCCGTGGACAGGATATCTGGTTTTCAGCGATGATAGACATGAGGCAGCGGAGAGATGAGAGATGGATAATGATATGTAGGGAAATGCGTAGATGTCGGTAAAGGAGTGGATGACGATGTAGATGGTATGGACATAACAGGAACTAGTGGGGGAACAAGAGGAAGAGGAACAAGAGCATCAACATCAGTAGTATCAGTAGTCTCCCCCTGACGACAAGTAGGAGTCAAGTCCACATAATAAGGTTCTTCTTCGCGGAACGTGACATCCATGGTGCAAAAGGAACGCCTGGTAGGCGGGTGATAACACCGATACCCTTAGTGATGGTGGAGTAGCCAAGAAAGACACATCGGAGAGCGCGGGGGTCAAGCTTATCCTGAAGTGGCGTGTGAACATGAACGAAGCAAACACACCCAAATACACGGGGTGGGAGAGAGGAAGTGTGAATAACAGACGTCGTTGAGAGACGCGCCAACGGAGTCATATAGTCGTGAACACGGGATGGAAGACGGTTGATAAGATGAGTGACCATCAGAATAGCATCCCCCCAAAAAGATTTTGGAAGATGCATGGTGGCAAGGAGACAACGTGCAACATCAAGAAGATGTCTGTTTTTTCGTTCGGCCACACCATTTTGGGTGGACGTATAGACACACGTGGTTTGGTGAATAATACCATGACTAGAGAGATATGCACCGAACGCCCCACGATCATCATACTCCCCCCCATTGTCACTACGAAGAACATGAATGGTACCATCAAACTGAGTTTGTACCATCTTATGAAAGCTCTGAAATACAAAAAAAACTTCCCCTTTTTTCTTTAACAGATAAACCCAGGTAGTCCGGGAAAAACAGTCAATGAAAGTGACAAACCACCGATAACCAGATAAGGAAACAACAGGGGACGGACCCCAAACATCAGAATGTATAATAGCAAAGGGCGTACTACTAGGAGAAGATAAATGCGAAAAAGAGTGTCGAACATGTTTAGACATCACACACACATCACAATTTAAAGTTTGAACAAAAGGAGATAAAGCAGGAAACAGTTTCTGAAGATAAACATGAGACGGATGACCAAGACGCAAGTGCCAGCGTCGAGCATCGGACTCGGTAGCAGCAACAGACGAAGAGAGAGCGTGGGGTGGCCGAGTAGCATCCAGATAGTACAGACCACTACGATTCTTACCACTGCCAATGCACCGCCTCGTACCCAGTTCCTGAAAGACACAAGATCAGGGAAAAAGGTTACCGAACAGTTAAGAGATTTAGTAAGGTTGCTAATAGAAAGGAGACTGCGAGGAAACAAAGGGACATGCAAGACAGAAGTAAGCGAAAGAGAGGAGGAACATGAGATGTTCCCCTTTCCAGCAATAGGGGATAGAGTGCCATTTGCCGAAACAACTTTATCCTTACCAGACAAGGGAGTGTAAGAGTAAAAACTTGTGGGGGAACCAGTCATGTGGTCAGTAGCACCAGAGTCAATGATCCACTCAGACGGAGGAGTCGCGACAGTATGAGCAGCTGGCATAGTAGCAGTAGCAAATGAAGTAGAAGTCCCACTCGGGGAAGAATCAGACTGGGAGTGCAACAGGCGACGAAGGGCATCCATTTCAGAGGTGGTAAGATGGCTGGAAAGCTGACCCTGATGATCCTCCTGAACCTCTGTGGAGTAGGCAGCATCCTGAAATCGAGTGCCGCTCTGACAGTATTCGCCACGTCCAGGGGCACGTCCACGTCTACGGCCACGCCCCGATCCGGAAGGGATAAGGTGCGGATGAAGCTTGAAACACACCTCCCGAGAATGTCCTCGGCGCCCACAGTGATCACACATAGGAATGGTGCCGGTATTGCTGGAACCGCCACGACCAACACTAGCAAAGGCAGACCGATCCACTGCAGGTGCTGTCGTGCAGAGGGGTCGACGTCGATCGTCATCACCAAGAACCATGCTGAAAGCTTCCCTCAGGGACGGAAGAGGAGATCGATGCAAAATATGAGTCCGGACAGTATCAGACTCCATATTCAGCCCAATCAGTAATACATGTAAGCGGTATCGGTTCTCCTTTTCCTGCAGCTTCACGGCGTCGGCCGTGCAGGAAACAGGAAACTGCTCGAAAAAATCCAATTCCTCATAGAGTCGTTCAAACTCCGAGAAGTAGGTAGACACAGTCATAGATCCCTGTCGGAGCTCTAAAATGCGACGAGTAAGCTCATAGATCTGCGTGGAACTCCCAATCTGCGAGTACGTGTCTTTGGCCCGGGTCCAGATATCGTAAGCAGAGTCCAGAAGCATGTAGCTTCGATATACCTTGGGGGACATGGAGTGAAGAAGCCATGATACAACAAGAGAATTCTCGGAGTCCCAGCGTTTCCAAGTAGGGTCAGTCTTGGATGGCTCCTTAACAGTTCCGTCGATGTAACCAAACATCTGATGGCTGCGGATCACATGTTGGGCAGCGCGGGACCATTCCAAATAATTTGTTCCGTCTAAGGGAACGATGGTAATCTTCAATGAGCCTGAGTGGACATGGGTCCGTTGCGGGTCACCCAACTGTGGCATAACTTCACTCATTTGTGGCGAAGAGTCCGTAGAATCCCCCATGAGAGCAAGAGGGGGGCTGCCAATCAACAAAATACTGCCAAGTAAAGAGCGGAAGGGGCTGTCAGAGCATCCAGCAGCAGTGGCAAGGCAGCGAGACCAAAATCTAGGGCATATCACGACTGACCAAGCCTCCGACAGCAAAAGAGAGGGGCCAAGAGACTCACAGCAGCAGCCCTAGAGTCCAGAAGGAGAGGCGCCGACCCTAGCATCCACAGCAGGAGCCTAGGGCGGCATTAGAAGTGAGAGGAGGAGCGGTCGACTCTCAAACGGCCGAAGGAGGGGTCGACCTGAGCAGGGAAGACTGACGGGAGGGAGAACCGACGCCGATCGGGGAGCGAAAGGCTGATACGACGCCGATCGGTGTTGCGGCAGCGAGAAATCGGGCGTGCGGAAGCGGCTGTGACACGGGCTGCGAACGGAAGGCGAACCGGCTAGCCGGCTAGGGCGAGAGAAAAGCTCTGATACCAAGTTGAGAAGTAAAAATCTAATAATACATTCAATAATCACCTCCTCTACTCATATATATCGAGTAAGGGGAATAGTACAAAGAACAGAAATACCCTTATGGGAAAAATACAGAAAAAAGATGTCGGACTAGGAATTCAACAGGCAGGACTCATATTCCAAACTCCTAAGATGAAATAAAGGTGGTACCATTTTTTTGCAAAGATGATAGACATCTTTGGATTCACGCCATGTAGCAACTACCAATCACTCGTGTAGTCTTCAATTCTGAAATGTATATAAATGAAGTAGTAAATGTAACAATGTGATAAGAATATTCCTATAACTTGATGTTTACCAGAGATCAGTTTTGTTCCCCACTAGTGATACTGTTGTTGGACATAAAAATGAACTTTAATTCCTCTCTAATATCTGAGTCATATTCTTAAGACGATGAGGGTATTCTTCTACTTGAAACTGTTACCCTTAATAAATTCTATATTATAGATGATACTTAAGTTTTGTACTGTTGTTTATATATCATTAGCATGTAGAAATATATATTAGTTCATTATATTAGTTTCAGTCCATCATGTGAACATGAATTGTGAATTTTAAGTACGAAAGTATTGGTGTGAGATGATCTCTTTCATCTAGAATTAACAATCTACATATTCAACCTAGTATAAGTGTGTATTTTTGTTTCAATGTTTAGCATCTATGTAACCTGCCATTAACTACTTAGATTTATGTGCATCTGAATTCTGCCAAGGGGGCTTTGAACTTTATTATTACTAATAACTGCAGGCTGGTATTGATGAAACGAACTTGCTTATAGGAAATCAACATGGTACTGAAATCTCCAATAATGGAAAGCTTGTCACTTTCACCAAACAATCACATTTTCAACCTGGTTTGGTATATTTACTGTCTTCTTTATAACACCAATTATTGCTATACTATGGGTTAATAAACTGGTGATATCATATCCACAGGACCCTAACACGAGTGAGTTTAAAGGATTTACTAATTATCCATATGATTTCCACATGGAGACGATACCCAGCAATTTAAAGCATATCCCACCAAAGGACATGATGAATACAAAGGCTCAAAATGGTGCTGCAAATCCCGACTTTGGTTACAATCAGCCAAAACAGTTGCAATCTGCAATTTATAAGTGGGTCTTTCTTCAACTAATTTTTAACAACATGATTTTATGTTTGTTTAGTTCTGTCTCTTTTATGCAAGTTATGATGTGCATACATTGGCTTTTGCATTTATGTAATGTTACTATTTTCATATTGTGCTAATCTTTAGATCTTTAATGGTCTTATCATTATACATATTTATGGTCTTGTGTGATGGGGATCAATGTTCGACTACGGGTCACTACTCGACGGGCCTGAATTTATGTACTCGCGCAGGAGGCGTTGATCGGATCGACGATCCGAGACCATGAGCTCGTCTGGAGCGTCGTTTTACTATTTCTATGTATCTTGTTTTTTTTGGACTTGTATTTAGTGTTTTTAGGACACCGGGCGTAACGGCCAATCATAGCCGTTCACATCGGGTGCCCAACCGCCCCTCTCTTTATAAATAGGGGCACCGAGCGAAACCACCACAACTGTTCGAAACTACCACTAAACCACTCGAGATTTCCATTGTTCATCTTCATTCTCCAGTCGATCGAATCCTCCTCCAGCAAACCCCACCCCTCATCCTGTTACATACTTTGTTGATCACCCCCTTCAGCTGAACGCCCTCTTTTGATCCCGTCCCAACCAGGGAAGCCTCGTCCACTCTCGTTCCCTTCAGGGAAACCCTCTCCCTCTCTCGTCCCAGTCAGGGGAAGCCCCGTCCCGTCCCAGCCAGGGAATACCTCCTCCGTTCCAGTTGCTCTCTTTCCTCACTACTGCACTTCCCTTCCCTCTCCGGCCAGCTGCCTGCCGTTTTATTTCCCTGTGCATCACCTCCCTTCTGTTCTAAACCTCTTGGCCAACTTTCACCACAACAAGCCCCAATTCCTGCAGTCAAAACGACATCCTATCTCCACCCCGGTTTCCTACATCCCTGGTCCGCTTCCGACTCGCAACAACAGTTCGTGAATCTCTTACCACATGCGCCGCCGGATCTCCATGATTATGAGTATTATTGTATTGTGTTTTTATTTTTTTTCCTTATTGAATATTGGAAAACATCACATATTTGTTTGGGTATTTGACTCATTTGTGTAGTTGCTTTCATTTTCATATCATCCTTTTAAATTTATTTGTGAAAGTTCATAGTTGAAAGCACTTCGTGCGAAGGCGAGCGCGACATTGCTTGCACACTTGAAATCAAAGATCCATGTATTTTCCAAACTTTATATAAATATAATTGCTAGAGTATTATTTCCGGATTAAAAAATTAAAATTACTCACGTATCATTTAGATTGAGGTCGTTGAATCCGTCTTGCATCACTCACATAGGCTTGCATTAGCGTCAGCACAACCACCTCACACAGCCTACCCTCTGTCATTGTGCTTGTATTTATGTCGATTTGCACATTCATGTGTGTACAGAAACCCTACACCTGGTGTAAGTTTAGTGGAAGTAAACAAAATTAAAGTGGATTGCGTGAAAAGATGCTATTTCTAAGTACTAAGATGTATTCATGTGAAAGGACTTAGTACTGCTTGTATGTGTTTCCGAATTAACCATAAAATAGAATGCAATATGATCTTTCACTCGTGAAAGGTTATTAGCATGTGTTGTTTAAATTTGGGTATATGGTGTTACCCTTACGCATTCGCCAGAATGGCTACTCCTCGTCGGGACCACCAGAGATTATATTACTCTAACGCATTCGCCGGAGCGGCTACTCCTCGTCGGGACCACCAGAGATTATATTACCCTCACATATTCGCTGGAGCGACTACTCCTCGCCGGGACCACCGGAGATCGCATATGGAGACCGTCATGATTTGGGAATTAATTAGTATTAATTGGTTAATACTAATTTATTACTATTAATTATATTAATTAATTACTATTAATTATATTAAATGTGTAGTCTTATTAGGTGTGCCCTCCCTCGTCTATATAAGGTTGAGGGGTAATAGTGTTTGGGGGATCTTGGATCTTTAGTTCTTGTGGGCTCTCATTTGAGAGAAGACTCTTTGGAGGACCCAGTTTCCGAGAGTTAGCCGGAGCTTGTCTCCAGATTATATTTTTTATGCTTATTCTCAGTTAATACAATTTTGTGTTCGTTCTCTCTACTTCTCGATCGCACAACTTTCAACTTCATAACAATTGTACGACCTGTCGGTCTACACCCGCTGCCCTTTCAGCCGCCGGGAACCAGCACCGTGCTCGATCTCGACCTCCCCCACGACATCCGCACCGAGCTCCAAACTATGAGTGCCCTCATTGCCAAGCACCTCGCCAACGTCAAACGCATAAAGGAGGAACCTACTCTGGTACTCCGCTAGGCGCCAGCTCAGTTAATGCAATTTTGTGTTCGCTCTCTCTACTTCTCGATCGCATTACTTTCAGCTTCACAACAACGGTCTGACCTCCCGGTCTCTGCCCGCTGCCCTTGCAGTCGCCGGGAATCAACACCGTGCTTGACCTCGACCTCCTCCACAACATCCGCACCGAGCTCCAGGCTATGTTACCCCCACGCATTTGCCGGAGCGGCTACTCCTCGTCGGGACCACCAGAGATTATGTTACCCTCACGCATTCTCCGGAGCGACTAATCCTTGTCGAGACCACCAGAGATCACATATGGAGACCGCCGTGATTTGGCAATTAATAAGTATTAAATTGTTAATATTAATTAATTACTATTAATTAATATTCATTCTATTATATTGATTAATTATTAATTATATTAATTGTGTTGTCTTATTAAGTGTGCCCTCCCTCGTCTATATAAGGGGGAGGAGTATAAGTGTTTGGGGGATCTTGGATCATTAGTTCTTTTGGGTTCTCATTTGAGAGAGCTCTTTGGAGGACCCAGCCTCCGAGAGTTGGTCGGAGCTTGTCTCCGGATTATATTTTGTATGCTTATTCTCGGTTAATGCAATTTTGTGTTCATTCTCTCTACTTCTCTACTCTATGTATTACTTCGAGATTTACTTGTGACCTCTATCAACCAGGGAAACTGGCGGCGCTTCTACACCCAATGTTTTTGAAAACAATATAATCGAGATAGCAGATAGAAGAGATACAGTTGGTGCTCATTTCTATGTGCCCACCCCACATGAGACACACGCTTCTCTTTTCTCAGAAGGTAATCAAGTAGCTTTAATGGTAAAATGAAAAGATAGACCTTGTATTTTGATGACTATACTAAAACTTTTCAGCGGTAGAGGCCTCTTTTCCTAGTATAGAAGGTTTTCAAATTATTGGTGAGGCTAAACCAGGATGCACTCTTAGGGCATGCGGTTATCCCACTAATGGAACTTCTCTCTGCATCTTTCAGGTTGTTACCTGCAAAATTCCCGTTTTCTCATTTTCTTTGGACGTTTAAACTTATTTTTTCAAGTTGGTCATTGTTGTGGAACTTCTGGAATATTTTTTCAATTATATGATTGATGCTGCTTTTGATTTCTAGTGGGTTCGGCATCTTGAGAATGGCACCAGACAATCAATTGAAGGTGAACTTCTGATCTATTTATAATATTCAACATTTTGGTCATATGTACTATCAATAACCTGTCAATGACCCGCTTTTTGTAAAATCATATTTAGCCATATTTTTTTCTTAATATAGGAGCAACTGTTCCTGATTATATTGTAACTGCTGATGATGTTGACACTTTTCTTGCTGTTGACTGCATCCCAATGGATGATAGTGGTCGGCAGGTTTCTTACTAACTACCTACTCTCCTATTGTCAATATGCTTCGTGCTGTTTCTGATGCATACAATTTCACAAACAAAATTCTGTAATTCGTTTTCCTGTTCTTTTTTGTTTTGATTGGATCTATTTCTATATATCTAGAACATTTTCAAGTGATTGTCACCGTATCTAAAATTTTCAGCATTGGTGCTTCACAACCTTTTAATTTTTCTTGTTATCATAAAAAACCACTAGTTCGGAAAACAGCGCGGTGATTAATGGACATGCGGTATTAGTTTAAAAGATATGGGACCTACCTTCTAGGGAATATTTTTGTGCATGCATGTTATGAAATGTAAACTTATGCGAAGATTTTTGTAATTTTAAAAGATTGACAGATGCAACCTGTAATTTTGCAAACTCCTAGAGGTGGTTACAGTTATTAATAGTTAGTTTAAAAATGAAGGTGACTTGGTCATGTTAGTATCTATGACATGGTGAGGTAGCATTAATGCTTTAATCTATCTGAAATTGCACAACTGAAGTCCGTTTATATAAATAGTTATTAACAGTGGTTTAAAAATTAGGACGCTAATAATTCAATATGGAGTTGTAGGTCTGGTCAGCTTCCAATGCCAAAAAGAACTTGCAGGCAGTCTGTGACGACCCACAGACCGCCACAATATACAATATTCATCGTAAAGCAGAGTTTTGAGTGCAACATAGTAATACATGATCACATTGAGTACTAAAATGCACAAAATAAATACTCTTCATTGCATTATAAGCATGTTGATGCATTGCCATGTTCCCAAATCCACATACATCTACATAAGTGTAAATACACATGAGTACAGATGGATATATAATTCTACTAGAAAATAGATTCTCAGACATCATATAGACACTACTACCTAATCCAGTCTAATTCGTGCTTCAACACACGGGACACTGCAACTCCCAACACAACTTCCTGTGCTCGTCAATGCTTCTGTTATTCCTACAATTAACTTTGCCCACAACTTGTACTAATCCTCTCTTTTCTTCTTTTTCTCCTCATCAAATAGTTTCTTACTCAGGTTTGGCTTTGTGCTTGGTCCCTAAAAATTTAGAATCTAAAAGGTTAGTCATAAAAGATTAAGTGAGAATATTACCTCTTTAACCGATGTACATGCAAAAAAAAAAATTAATAAAGATACGCATATAATATTTTATCGTAAGCATTAAACAATACACATCATTAATTAGGACAAGAAGGTAACAATGCGGTAATCTATAAGCAGTATGTGACAATATGAAGCGGTATAAAATTCGATATGTGTGAGTAGACGAGTAGTATGAAAAATCTATAAGAAGTAAGAAAACTCTGTGCAGTACAAAGAATAAGCAGTATATTCATTTATTGTCTTGCATTTAATTTCTTATCGTTCTTTATTCATTTCATTATTTTTAATCTAGAGGCACTCCTAAGAGTAGTCGTATCAGTCATCAGTCTTTGTGCCCAATCCCTCATGATCATCATCTACAAAACCAGCACGCATAATACGCTTCGGGACTTTTGTCCCCCTGAATTGATCGACATATCTAATCCAATGCGATTGAACACGCATAAGGCCTTCTGAGCCAACTAGATTAGACATCATATCTACTCCAGTACGTTCAAACATGCTTTGGGCCTTTAGGCCCCCTGGAGTCCAATTCAGTGTGATCTAACATGCTTAAGGTTTTTAGCCCAGCTGAATTGAAAACCAGTATATATGGACAACCCTTAATTTTACATATGCATCAATGCATTCAATTCCGTGTTTTTCTTCATTTATGAGTTATGTTCTTATTTAACATAACATAAAGTGTTAATTAATTAAAATTCCCCTCAAAATATTAATCGTTTTCTGAATCTTTTTTACCATCTTTAGCGATTATTTATTGTCAGTTGTCTGATATAGCAAACTTATTCAATTTAAATAAACTCATGCGCATACACATGTAGGGAATGAATGCAGTATGAAAATAAATAGTTGCGCTGTAATAATTGAAATAATCAAAAAATAAAGCATAAATTAAAGAGGTAAAAACTCATGATTATCTTTTCTTTTCCCTTATGATTCCTCAGATCATCATCACGCCTATCGTTCAACGTCATCCTGTGCAGTATCTGTAATTAGGCCTCTTTCAATATGGGTTGTCTTAAATAGCTATCGATGTTGACACCATTAGATGATTATGACTTATAAGAGGTTATCAAAGGAGAAAGAAAACTTAGGTGGCTTTAAATCAAAACGAACACCGATAACGACAAAAATCCTAAATCAAAATCCGACAAAGCCTTATTCAATACAGTACAACCTTCCAGGAACCATGATACAATCCCAATTAATTAACTTTCACCATAACCAAATAATTGGAAGCTGTAAAACAAAACTACCTTAAGATCAAACTCCCATTTAGATATAAATACATTCGTCCACATTGAATCATAAAACCAACCTTTTTAATTTATTTAAGCAAGATGGCAGCGACAGATATATTTAATCATAGATCATATGATAGCTGCACATTATCAAGAACTGAAATTGTAAGATTAAAGACAATACATGAATTCAAATATCGAGACAAGCTCGACCCAAACTCTTGAGGGCTGGTTCCCCCTAAGAGCCTGATGTATACTAAAATCTAGGAATTGATTTTAAAAGATAAATCTTGTGATCGAGTGGCGCTTTCCAATTCTTCACGGGCAATATCTGTCAATAATAGATCTTGGGCTCTCACTCACGCATATGAGCCAACATTTGAGCATATAATTAATATGAAATAGCGATACACATGTATTACACTTAGAGAAACAAGAAAAATGCAAGAACAAGCAAAGCTTCAAATTAACGACAAATTATGAGTGAACATTTTAGGCAAGCTATGAATTAACGATCAAATTAAAATTAAGCATAAAATTAAGATAACAAATGTAGAACAATTGGAGATAGAGTGGTATACCTTCCCCTCACAGGTTCATCAAGAATAAAGGCTGGTTACCTTAGCTTTGTTTCAAGTTGGCTCTGGTGGAAAAAAGGGCAGTAAAACTGGAATGTCCGGGTATGGGAGCAACAAAATAGGCCACAAGGAGAGGTTCTTCTGAATATTGTGATCGGGTTTGATTGCAACAGAGGTTGAGAGGAATGGGGCAGAGCCTGGAGTTCTTGAATGACAGAAACAAGAAACTTGGAGGGGTGGATTCGCTGGTGGTGCCCGTGGACGACGAAGACCGATCACGCCGGGCTAGGGCTCGAAGATTCCTCCGTTGACTGGCGGGGCAGTGTTCGTCGGCCCCTGGAATGGCCTCCAGAGGCGGCGTTGTGGCTGGGAAGGCTGGCGTCGGGGGGCTAGAGAGAATGGCACCGAGCGGCTGGAAGCTTGACAGAGGCTCGCTGGAGAGAAACTGAACGAGAAGAGAACTCGTTCAGTTTCCAGCCTATCGAGAAAGGGGGGCGGGTGGGCCGGTTTCAAAACACTCAGGTTAGGAATTCATAACAGCTGGATTTAATGAAAATAAAGTAGGGATTAATTGTGACTCTTGATTTTCATAACAACGCGGGGGGGGGGGGGGGGATCAATTGACTTAGGATTTTAATGAGATGACTTCAAGTATTCTCCCAATAAATGCTTCTGAAATATAATTTCAGAGTCATGTTTTCTTAAATAATAATAATATCTTACTTGTTTGCCAATTCCATTGCCTGCCTAAATTAACACTACTAGTTTGACGGACCTTTACATTAGGGTCTTATTGGTCGGTCACGCCAATAAGTCGTACGAACTTGCATGACACAAACTTGCGCGATACAAAACCAACAAATGCTAACAACGTGCACGAAACATAAAACAGACACATGCGTGATAAGGACGTGTGCTACACACATAAAATGTGACAGATAAAGATAAAAAAAAATGCAACTCAGGTTGCATCAGAGTCTCTCTCACCTAGGAGAGCCTACACTCACAATATTTCCAAGATAAAACATAAAGAGATACTACCACTTATATATATAGGGAGTGAGATATACAAAATACGATAATGCTTTTGGGCTACCATACAGAGGGGGATGCGTGTCTAAGAGGTCGTATCCGTATCAACAAGCCCCTTCCAAAACACGACCTTGTCCTCAAGGTCGAGGTCCGTATGGGTCATCCACGAGCATCAGAGGATCCAAGTCTTCGAAGTCAGAACTGTCATCTTCAGATCCAGCCAGCACGCATAAGTATTAGAAAATGCATACTTGGGTGGGCGAGTATGACTACTGGCAGTGAAATCAAAGGCCCTTGCAGCGAAGCTCGAAGTGTTGCTCGTGAGATAAGTGGTGGGGTCGTTGGGGCGTCAGTGGAGGTGGGGATTGCAGAACTGGCGACAACGGAGACTGGCCTAGCCACGGGGGCCCATGTGGGGGAAGGTGATCCAAGCGGGGAAGAGTCGACGGAGATTTCAACGACAACGACGGTAGTGGCAGTGACTAGTGGGGTGGGCGGGATGGTGAGTACGACTAGGCTGTGTTGTGTTCGTCGTCGAGGCAACGAGCTCGCTCCATGACGCGGGAAATAGTAGTCGGATTGTGGACCCGGAGGCGCGGCCGATGCTGCAATTATAGACCCCCAAGGAAGTGCGCGGGATAAACTTGGTATGTGTGTCGAGACCTCGATGAACTTGTCAATGTAGGTGGACATGGTGTCGGACTGGCGCACGGAGCTAAGACGCTCGTAGGCATTGCCTGCTAGACGAGCCCGTCATAGTGGCGGAGGAGTTCCTCCTTCTGCGTGGACCAGGAGAGGTCAGGAACTGTTGGCGCATCCAACGCACCCAATGGAGCTCCAAACTCTCCATATAGATAGTGGTCAGGGGAACCTTTTGGTTGACGGGGGTGGCCTGAAGATCGAAGAGCTGTTCGACGCGGGCAATCCAACCGAGGGGTCGGTGTCGTCGAATACAGGGATCTCGATCCAACGGAGATGGGCCGGGTGGATGTCCGTATCGGGGTGTAGAAACCCCATGTAGTCCAGAACGGGCCAAGGGGTTTGCGGCGGTGGCGGAGGGGCCGGTGGGCGGTTTACCTCCGTGGATGCGCCTCTCAAAGGAGGAGAGTGAGATCCCCAAGCCGTGATTCGAGTTGATCCAAGCGATGAGTGTTAGCGGAGGCAATGCAGAGGCGTCGTCGTCGGCATGGAGGGCCATGGAACATGTTCGGAGCATGGAACGGCGGGGTCGAATGGAGACAGTGGTTACGTGGCTGAATGGGGTACGACGATGGAAGGGAAAGACAAGCGTAGGATGCTGCGCTGAGGCCTCTAAAACAGTCGGTGCTGGGCGGGATGCCACTGGAGGTGCTCGGGAGGAGGTGTTGACGGCGCTGGAGGGCTGCATGAAGGTTGCAGAAACCGCAAGAGGGCCTCTGGAATGCGAAAGGAGGTGCTGGAAGCACTAGAGGGCCGTCGAAATGTTGCAGAAACTGCAGGAGGGCCTCTCGAATGCGGAAGGAGGTGCTGGAAGGCCGCTAAAAGCCAAAGAAAGTGTTGGTGGGCCGACTAGAGGCCGACAGAGACGTTGGAGGGTCGCCGGGGTTGAATTGGGGCTGGAGGGAGGCCGACTAGAAGAAGACGAGGGGGAATGCGCGGGAGGGACCACGATCAAGTTGACGAATGCGCAGAAGTGCGCTGGAGAGGAGCAGAGTGGAGAGGAGTCGAACACATAGAAGACCGCGCGGTAGACGCGGAATCAGCCATGTTCGGGATGGAACAGGGATCCAGAACCAATTAGGGTTTCGGTGGAAACCCTAAATGAGCAGCAAGTCGGACCAATTGATAATAACACACTATCAGGAACTAAAATTGTAATATTAAACGCAGAACATGGATACAAATATCGAGACAAGCTCGGCCCATACTCTTGAGGGTTGGTTCGTCCTAAGATCCTCTCCCACTTAAGAGAGACTACACTCATAATATTTCCAAGATAAAATATAAAGTGATGCTACCATTTCTATATATATAGGGGGTGGGACATACAAAATGCAATAATGTTCTTGTGCTACATATGCAGAGGGGGACGCGTGTCCAGGAGGTTGTATCTGTATCATCATACCCAACCACATAAGTAATCAAGTTCATTAATCCAACCACAATTATAATCCAACATTATAAGTAAACTTAGCCGACCACATTGAATCCAACAACTTAGCCACCAAAAGATATATCAAAATATTGTTGAATATTGAAGTCTGACATTGAAGAAAATTTGTCGGAAAATTATTCTTCATTAAATCTTGTCAATTTTTTTGTAAAAACCTTTCGAAAATTTGCGACGCGATATGCCATTGACTTTATTTTTCTCATCATAGGGGATTAATATTTTTAATTTTAATTTGAGTTAATTGAGCCATATTTGGGGTGTTACAATTTCACCCCCTTACAAAAATTTTTGTCATCAAAAATTTCATTCATCTATTGCATCAAATTACATTGGAAACAAATGCCTCATTACATTTTCATTAATTTTAATCCAGTGTTGTGTTCTGACAGTCCTCCTTTTAATTAGAGATTCCCAGTTTACTTCGGGTTATTGCTCTGAATTTTAATCCATGAGCAGGTTCTAGCTTAACATCTTCCATGTATTTTGTGATTTAGTTACAAATAATCCTGTAGTTTGTGTAAATCTTAGTCCATAGTTACATGTATGGTATTTGTGTTTGTTCTAAGTCAGTTTTTTAATATTTTCAGGGTGAACTTGTTAGTCTTTTTGCCAACAATCAAAACAAAATAACATGCGGTAAGTTAGATGAACTTTTAAATCTTGATGTGCCCCATTCTATGAATTCTTTTCCTTTATTTTGCAATGCATATTTTTGATTCGGCCAATGTAATATTCTTGTCCATATATTAATGTAGCGCATCTTAATGCGCACATCTGTTCGAGTGCCGCCAACAGCATGTTAATTGATTGTGATTTATCTATCACTTATGTTTGAATAAATCATAATTCATGGTATATGTTGTGGACGCACATACAACCACCACAACGTCAAATCCGCTTGACGACGCATCATCAAATATTCAATCTTTTAAATTTCGCGCGCACTTTTATTTTTGAAACTTCATTATCAATGTTTATTTCAACCATTTTATTCACGCAATTTTATTTCGGCAATTTCAATGTTAAGTGATAATGGGTTGTAAAACTATTAATAGAGAAAATGAGAAGGATAAAGTTAGTTTACCCTACTCATTATCTTTCTCTTGTTTGTTCTTCCTTTTCTAAGCTTAGGGTTGAGACTCCCCCAAGTGGGAAGAGCTCCTTATTTCTCCTCCTTCTAGCAATCTCACTTGGAAGCCAACATTGGTGGACATCAGGGTAACCATGGGAAGAAGTTTACTTCTCCTCACTGCGATCCATCATTGTCTCGATCGGTGACTTGATCCATCTCTAGGGCACACAACAATATTATTTGATTTATTTGTATTTTATCTTCTCCTGATTTGTTCCCTATGCTGGACAGTTTGTATAAATAAGGTACTTGCCTTTAATGATTTTAGTTTGGATATTGAATGTCAATTGAGCTTTGCTCTCCTTCTGTGAATTCACGCTTGTGTATTCAGAGTTGGATTCAGTAACTCCTTCAGTGTCCATCATTTCCTCCTAGCACCAACTTATTATTCATTTTTGTAAAATCTTACACTAGGGGTATCTTGTATCATAACTTCTCGATCCTTCGATGATCATTGGTAGCAGCTTAACAATGATTCTGGCTTTGGCATCATCTTGATAACAAATTACTTTGTTTTTTCTCAGCGCTCAACCGCATCATTGTCGCCTCCTTCGATTAAAGAAGTCTGTCTTTTGCAACATTTCTTATATCGTTGTTAGCCGCTTCTTCGACAACTGTCTCATATTTAATAGCCACGGGCAGGAGTGGGTTGTCCTTAGATCATCTTCTTACTACAGCAACTAGCAATCCATTTTCATTCATCTCCCCACTACAAAAACTCAAATTTTTTTATTCTTCCTAAGCATTGATCATTCCTTCCTATTGCAGCAACCTTCATCTTCCTCCTGCAAAAATCTCTTCGTTTTGGACCATCAGTTCCTGAAGCATTTCATGATGCACTACTGTCACGCTATTATCTCTTGAAATGTCGGACGGTAGTGGCTACCACCGACGCTATTGTTCATTCAGGGTATGTCAACATGATACGGACCAATTTTCGATTGCAACTTTGGTTGGTATCGTCAGGCAGTAGCAATTATTGTAGACGATATCTTTCATTCCTGAACTTGAGCTTCTAGTCATTATGGCGGTAGCGTTGGATGGTAGCTCGTTTATACACTACCGTCTGATGGTAGTAGCGAGTTCTCACGATCGAGATCCTAGGTAGGATCGTTCTGCAGGTTGGATCGGATCGGATCGTAAGATCCTACTGCATTCATAAAGTAAGACTTAAAAATGATATTGAATTTGGTATCACTATCGTCCAATTACTTATAACTAGAAGTGAACTAAAAAAACAGCATAATTATAACTTATAACTAGAAGTTCTACATTAGAAAATAAAAAGTACACATGATTATAAAATATCAAATAATTGTTTTTGTTAAACGACCCCATGGTCAATCGAAAAACCATCAGTACAAATCCTTAAAAGGTACATCGACTATATCCTCATCATCAAGTATCACATTTTCCTCATCATCACCACTGACATTATCATCATCATCCCATTCACCCTCACTATTATACTCGATAATATTGAGGTCACTGCGCCTTATGGTGAGATCTTCAACTCCACCTAAAGTAAAACAATTTAATTAAATGAGAGCATGATATATAATGTAGTTGAATGGAATTTTTGCATTATCAAATGATTTAATATAAAACTTACATTCTTCATTTACTTCCGTAGCGGTTTCTTCAACATTCCTTTCAACACTATCATCGTTATAAGTTTCAAGTGTATGTGTATCTCTATTTCAAAGAATTTCCAACCAGTTTCCCTTACGAGGAAGAACTAGATCTTCCCTCTCTGTGATCCATTCATCATCAGAAGGGATATCCTCAAAATTAAAAACTTTTCCTTCAATTGCATATCCCTTTGATCTTGTCGTTCCATCAATTTCATGTTGTACATCACAAAAACTAGATCATTCGTTTTCTTTTGATGTAAGTGATTTCTTCTTTTTGAATGCACCTATTAATTATTATGACAACAGAAAATGATAAGAACATTCATACGTGAATCAATGTTATAACTTACATGTGAGGATATTTTAGTGCAATTGATCTCACCATCTCAAATGCACTCCATTTGCGTTCACATCCGGAAGAACTACATGTCAAACTTAGAACCCAAATTGCAAATCTTTTCAATTATGGACAATTTGAAATCATCCATCTAACCCCACATAAGCCCCTTGCATGTTTGAAATCATCTATTTGAATATCTATCTTTATTCTCTCATCTTCATTTGAAATCATTGGTTGTAGACAGTTGTAGAACCCAATTTTTACTTCTGCATCCGCCTGACGAGCTAAAATGATAATGAGGGTTCAAATAATAAGCTGCCGCATGCAAAGGCCTATGAAGTTGGCTAGCCCATCTCTCATCAATGATGGCCCATATTGGCTCGTATCTACAATATTAGTATATATCACACAAAATAACCATTATATGTTAGCACTTAGCACATGAATACAACAACACTCAAGCCTTTATCCCACCATAGTGGGGTCGACTATATGGATCCTCTGTCGCCATTGCGCCCTATCTTTAATCGTAGTCTCACCAATGCCTAAGTACATCATGTCTTTCCTTATAGTTTCATTCCAAGTCTTGTTTGGTCTACCCCTCCCCCGTTTAACATGTCCAGTGATTAAACTCCCATAACGCCTAACATGTACCTCTAATGGTCTCCTATGTACATGTCTGAACCATCTTAAACGAGCTTCTCGCATCTTCTCTACAATTGGCGCCACTCCTGTCTTATCCCTGATACATTCATTCCTAATTTTATCCAGTCTCGTGTGACCACACATCCACCTAAGCATTCTCATCTCCACAACTCCCATTTTTTGCTCATGTACACCATTCACTGCTCAACACTCAGAACCGTAGAGCATTGTTGGTCTAATTGTAGTACGATAAAACTTGCCTTTAAGTTTTAATGGTACTTTACGATCACATAAGATCCCAGACGCACCTCTCCACTTCAACCAACCTTCTTGGATTCTATGTATCACATCTTTATCTACACCTCCATCTTTTTGAATTATCGATCCCAGATATTTAAAGCACTCACTGCGGGAACTATCTTGGTCACCCAATTTAATGACGGAGTCATCCGACCTTCTTGCACTACTAAATTTAAGCTCTATATACTCCCACCAAGACTCAAGTTTCGCGTTTACACCCTTGCGCGGCCCATCGACCAAAAAATATCATTTGCAAATAAGAAACACAAGGTATTGGTTATTGGATATGTCCGGTGAGCTCATCTAAGATAAGGGTAAAAAGAGCTCATCAGACATATCCAACAAGCAATTCCTTGGTGTTTACTATTTGCAGATGAATCAAAACAAAAATTAACACTTGAATTTAAAATAATTAAATTACTTACTTTCTCTTGATGTTATCAAAATTAATTTGAATGTTTTCCTTTGCTCTATCTATCTGCTCATATTTGAATCTCATCATAGGACTTTATGAATCAACCATTTTTAGTACTTTGATGTGTGGAAGTGCTGTTTTTAAGCATACCGTAACATGAGAACAAAATCTACCTGTATGTAAAACAATTTTTTGAATAGATTTCCCCTCCTTTGAACCAACAAATCTACTAAACTTCTATCTACCAGAAGTAAACATCGTCATCAAACCACCTTTATTCTCAGAAAGACATCTCATTCACAACTCCCATTTTTTGCTCATGTACACCATTCACTGCTCAACACTCAGAACCTTAGAGCATTGTTGGTCTAATTGCAGTACGATACAACTTGCCTTTAAGTTTTAATGGTACTTTACGATCACATAAGATCCCAGACGCGCCTCTCCACTTCAACCAACCTTCTTGGATTCTATGTATCACATCTTTATCTACACCTCCATCTTTTTGAATTATCGATCCCAGATATTTAAAGCACTCACTGCGGGAAATATCGTGGTCACCCAATTTAACGACGGAGTCATCCGACCTTCTTGCACTACTAAATTTAAGCTCTATATACTCCCGCCAAGACTCAAGTTTCGCGTTTACACCCTTGCGCGTACCATCGACCAAAAAATATCATTTGCAAATAATAAACACAAGGTATTGGTTGTTGGATATGTCCGGTGAGCTCATCTAAGATAAGGGTAAAGAGAGCTCATCGGACATATCCAACAAGCAATACCTTGGTGTTTACTATTTGCAGATGAATCAAAACAAAATTTAACACTTGAATTTAAAATAATTAAATTACTTATTTTCTCTTGATGTTATCAAAATTAATTTGAATCTTTTCCTTTGCTCTATCTATCTGCTCATATATGAATCTCATTATAGGACTCTATGAATCAACCATTCTTAGTACTTTGATGAGTGGAAGTGCTGTTTTTAAGCATACCGTAACATGAGAACAAAATCTACCTGTATTTAAAACAAATTTTTGAATAGATTTCCCCTCCTTTGAACCAACAACATTCATTGGCTCATTTCTCTTTTGTTTTTTTGCTCGAGCCAATTCAACCTCATAATTAACTGTGGATTCCTCAATATCTCTTTTTTTCTTGAGAGCCTCCTCTCCGTGAGCTTGAAGAATTTTCAAAATTTGATTTCTCACATTTTCGGGTACTTTTTTGCATGCTTACACATTAAATTTTGTCCGTGCTAGATGATGTTTCAACCTATATATTCCACCAGATCTGATGACTAGACAGTATTTGCACTGCACTTTTTTAGTTGCACTGTCAATTTCAATCTCATGCTCCCAACCCGGATTACTTCTTGTACCGGAAGCACTTTTTCGGGACTTTTTGCCGACGGGATTTGAACCCGGCCCAGAAGCAGACATCTAGAAATTAGGAAACAACTGTGGATTACTAAAAGATGAAAGCAACTATAAAAAAATCATGACAAATAAAATACATTAGTATCCATAAATGAGTTTGATACTTTGAAGTTTGTTGATTTGATCTGTTGACTGTCACAATCATGTATGTCTGATTGGCTGTATGCATCATTTCATCCCTAATTGTCTACAATTATGCTCTAATTTAAATCTATATATTACAATCAGCCCTAATTTTGAGATTCCGGGTGTTGCTTATCGTCGAAGCATGCAGAGAGGAGAATAATGATAGAATGATACAACAATACTCTATCCCCACCACCCTATTGCATCAAGATTTAAGATTCGAGTTTTATATGAATATATTAAGAGTACAAGCAAGGAAAATACCGATTAGAAAAGGTCGAACGACGAACTGGGCTGCGACACGGTGGAGAGAGCAGGATGATGGAAGGAAAGGGCTCTGTGGACGCCGAAAATAGCAGGTTTGGAGTGTTCCGGGTGTAGCTTCGCCGGAGAGAGCACGAGATCAGCGGTTGCTCGCCGAGTCGTCGTCGAAGCACGCAGAGTCGCATAAAGGAGAATAGGGTTTTCACTTTCGGAAGGTTTAGGTTAGACGCAAGGCGAGAGCGGGAAATAAAACGGGGGGGGGGGGGGAGGGGGCTCGGTTTTTTTATTTATTTATGTAAGGATCGCCAGGATCGTGCATGGATCGCGATCCTACGATCCAGCACACGATCCATTGCTGGGTACGCTGGATTTCAATCCCGAAAGCGATCCGGATCGTGATCCTGACAAGATTGCCATCGGGTGATAGCTCTTGAACAATTTTGACTTCTTTTTCCTTTTGTCTACTTGTTTGCATTCATTAGCCCGCACACTATGAAAACTACCATATGTCATTTGTACATAGCATAGTTTGTTATTTTTCAACCAAAGAGTGTTGAATCACGTTCCAACAAAAACATTAGCAGTTATCAAACCTTGTTGATTCTCTAGGCACCATGGGTAGTTATATTGATGGATTTTGTATTTGGCCTCCTCCGCGCTTAATGAGGTCATTCCGGTATCATGGTGGTTGTCAGAGATTCTCTAAAAATGCTCACTTTATCAAAATGGAAAAATGGATGATGCTACTAATGTGGTTGGTCTATTCTTACGTGAGGTGATGCGACTTCATGGTGTGCTTAGGACAATCACCTTGTAATGCAATACAAAGTTTCTCTAACTTTTGGACGTGGGTTTGTTGGAATTTTTTAGCATAAGACTAAATTTTAGTTGTAACAGTCACCCCATAAATTGATGAGAAACAGATGTTTTGAATCGTACCCATGGAAATATTCTATGTAGTGTTAGCAACACTTGCTAAAATGGCGGAATGTTGCTTTGACACTAAAGCAGTGGAATGGTTCTTTGACTCAAAACAACATTTTCGTTACCTCCTTTACCCTGCCCATTACAAAAACACCAAGGACAAAAAACACAATTGATAATATGGTGGAGCATGGACAATTAATTCATGAAGCTGTTCACTAAAAACTATGTGAGCTGAATACGAACTACAATGAGATTTCATGACACAACTCCAACGACGTCATACCTTTCAAGTTGGCGGCTTTGCTTTGGTGCATGTTTGCAAATAACGCGATGGGGATCACGACACTCATATGCCTACATGACGATCAGACCCGTCCATTTTATGCGGATCGATAATCAATGATTTTAGTTAATTTTTGTATTTTCCTGATTTTTATTTTAATATATTTTGAGGGCCTTATTGTGCTTCACCAATGCTCTGGATGCTGAATGAAGGAAGCATGGTTATGTGCACATAAATCAAAATGGATTCTTGGGTCTGCCCTCTCTGATGTCTTTGGCTTTGATTTGAGGGCATGATTCCGCAGCAAACGCGATGGTATAGGGGGCCACTATTTCAGTGGTACTCTGTGAGCAGCCACTTTGTGCATTTATTGTCAAAGGTTAGGTCTTTCTCCTCTGAGAGAAGCCACTTTGTGCATAGTGCCAAAGGTTAGGTCTGTTTCCAATCTTCCCCCACCCATACCCCCAATGATTGGGGACTATATGGGTTCTGTTGTTGTTGTTGTTGTTGTTGTTGTTGTATATTTTGAGGGCCTTCACGATCGGAGAATCGTTACCGTCCATGGTGGACCCTTAGTCGATAAATAAGGATAGAAGGCTCATTTAGGCATTGAAAAATGAGTGAAAAGTTCTTCTTTTGATCACCCAGTGTTGAAGCTTGAACACAAGTGCGGAGTTTGGAAGTTACCTCCTCTTATTTCCATCTAGCTGTCCGCCTCTTTTCCCCATCCATACCAATGGCTGCCCACCCCTCCCACCCCACCCTCCATACCCGTAGCCGGCCACCCACATGCCAACCTCCTCTAAAAAATTCCACCACCACCTCAATTCCCCCACCCACCCACACACATTTCTGTTTTCCAGCGCTCACCGCCACCAGCACCGACGGGCACCACCGACCACCCTTAGCCTGCCACCCCTCTTCCCCATTACTCTATAACTCCCAAACCACCTCGCCACTACGCCACCTCCCCACTCATAATTACCTCCTAAAATTTAGCCTCAACTTCTAAATTTACTCCCACCACTCATTCCCCACTCTTCCACAATGCCCTCTCCACTCTCTCACAACCTTCCCCCACGTCCTAACTGAGCCCACCCCACTAGGAGAAGCCTTCCTTAACTTTTGTTGTCTTCCTCCCATTCCCCACGATTCACCAACACTCCCTCCCTTTCCAGAAGCCCAGCAAGCCCACTTTTCACGGCTCAGATTTCTAATCAGGGCCCTGGATTCATAATTTCCCAACTTCCTATCCTCTATCCACTTCCAGGTCCGTTCCAGCCCCTTTTCAGAAGTCTCCCCAATGCTGCTAGCCCATCTCAACCCCCCAGGAATTAACCAACTTGCAACCTGCAGTTTCCTTCCAACCTCTTTTCAAGGTCCAGCAATCCTCGTACAGCCCCCTTCCTCACATACAGCCCTCCCCCATGCTGCCAGACCACATTCAGCCTCTAGAAATCAGCGTCCTTCAGTTCAGCAGCCGCAACCCTTGATTTCCTTCAAACAGTTCAGATCCAGTCTTCCATCTTTCGTCCGGCCACCGACACCATAGGGCACCCACGGAGGCTTCTCTCCTGTGATTATTGTGAGTTTATTGCTTGTTTGTCATTTCTTTTATGTTGAATCTTATGTGAATTCACTGTTGTGAAAAAGATTAGTTTGTGATATTTGTGCCAATATTATCGCATGACTTGTGGGGTCTTTGTTCATCCAAGTATTTGTTTTCTAACACTCTTTGTAGAAGCTTTGCCTGAATTGTGATTATCGTGTGATATTATTTATAATGTTCATTGTTGCACGTTTAGTAGTCAGAAATTGTCAAGTTCATTTAGGTATTCAAAAGCCAATCCTTAGCTCGAACCGTTTTGCATCAGAACGCGTCCTAGTTAATAATCATAACACACACACACACACAAGTGAAATGGCACGGGCCTCCGGCTCTACCTGAGTGCAACGACGTTGGTGGCGACATTTGTCGTGGGCGGGGGTCGTGGGAGGGGACATTGGTCGAGGGCGGCGACATTGGTCGTGGGCGGCGACATTGATCGTGGGCGGCGACATTGGTCGTGGGCGGCGACATTGGTGCGAGGGCGGCGACAATGGTGTGAGGACGGCGAGGTTGGTCGGGGCAGCGACGATTGTACCACCGTCCGTGACAACTCATTTGTTTTCATGATTTTCTTATAAGATTAAAGTCATCATCAATTAGGAGTTACCCTACATCATTTCTCAATTTTAACAATGGACCTACTTGTGATTAAAAAAAACTTGTGACCAAGAACTTACAAAACAAAAACTCAAGAATCAGGAAATCCAAAAAACATAAAACCCAATCAGTGATGTCACCTCAAAGAAATACTATTTAGTCATCATCAATTAGAAGTTGCAGTACTCACTGCAATTAGATGCTTAGACTCCCACTGAAGTGAGCCAATCTTGGATCCCTTCTCAATCTTAACAATGGACCTACTTATGATTAAAACAAACTTTGACGAAGAACTGACTCACCCAACCAAAAATTTTGGAACGTAGGATAATCAACATTTTAAAAAAGTTGATTGGGGTAAAACATTAGGCATGTCCAATGCATGAAAAAGTAAAAAGACCACTGAAAAAATTAGCATGGGTTAAGGAAAACAATTCATTGCTATTAGAATCATGCAAAAAGAGACAACACATACTGCTCTTTCTCATTCAAAATCATGTGAATGATCGGGATATTAAGACATAAATGAATTTCTTTCAATAGGCTGCCAATTGCCATCAAATAATCCAAGTCTCATTCAAAATCAATACTAATTGTTGACATCAGAATGAAAAAAAATTGGAAACAACAAATCTATCAAGTTTTGTAGATGACATTAGAAATTGTGTATAAATGTTTTTTTCCCAAGTTGGATACTTTGGGGGTGTTTTGTGGTGTAAATGGCAGAAGAAGAAAAAACAGAGCCCATGAAGTATCACCTCCTCGTGATGTTTCTGGAAGGAAAAAAATTTAGTGGGGGAGAAGTGGTTGGGTAAGCCTGAAGTTACATGGCACTTAAAGAACCCTAAAATAAATGCCCTTTGAAAAAAAAACACATATTAAGATTGTCTAAGAACGGAGAATTCAGAGAACATACCTTTCAGAGATCTCTTTGCAAAACACCTGAAGAATCCTTTGGTGGAAGAAGATGACTTGCTTCTTCGGCTTGCTATGAAGAGATTACGTATACTGCTGCTCTGTTAGAGGAGAAACACAAACTCTAAACAGAGCAAAATCAGAAACCTAAAGCCTAAACAGAGCAAAACAAGAAGCCTAAACCCTAAACAAAGGAAATTTTTTTACCTCGCTAGGTAATCTGGAACGCACGAATGTCGCTGATGGCTGCGAGCAGGAGGCGAGGAAGGACGTTTTCCTATGGCAGCGAGAGCAATTTCTCACTTAGGAGTTGTCATCACGGGAGGGATCTGGTAAGAAGAGTAGCGAGCGTTTTTTAGTTGGAGTTGTCATCGCGGGACGCATTTGGAAGAAGAGCAGCCGTCGATGGCCTCGCCCGAGATGGGCCTTAGATGGCGGAGAAGGGTGGCAGTGATCGGCGACGGGCTTCCACAGAGGCCGCTAGGAGAGTCAGCGAAGTTGGCTAGGGTTTTTGCGGAGGAGGCGGGGTGTGGATTGACACAGGCTTGAATTATGAGGTGCGATGGAGAAATGGGAGTACGCGAGATCAGGAAAGAAGGTAAGAATCATCGTATCTCCGGAGTGAGTGGGAGAACAATTGAACGACGGGATGTTAATTGGATGGCTATGATTACGTGGATGTCTCATTAACCTAGGCTATTTTTGTTGTCATCCATACTTCTTTTCAAGTAGTATATATATATATATCTTCGGAGCACAAAGAACCCATGATCGTGTAGTACATGCAAATCAAGGACTTTTCTAATCAATTAAAAATCATCTTACCTTCAGTCACATAATGTCCCACACCATAGGTTATTTCTTTTCTAGTGAAGCATGTTATTTAATAAATAGGTCATGGTGCAAGTTTTCTCCATCCATTGTGGGTGTCTAGATAATGATTGATGATATGCAGTGCCACCGCCCTGACACTGTACGAATCTACAAGTGGTGGATACGTGATGCACTAACCCTAAATGCAATGCAAATTATACACGAAATGACACGACGAATGCAATAAGCCTATGACCAGCCCTAAAATGATTTGAAAGCAATCCAATGAATAAATACCCGCTAACAACACCCTTAGTGCGTTGCAAATGAGTCACACATGATTGCTTTCGACAGGTAAACTAATTAAATAGCGGACTTCAAAATTGTACGCAATGGTTGCAATTGATCACAAATAATTCAAGTTAAGCATGCTGATAATAAGGACATGAAATTGAGATTGCACTAAAATTAAATACACGGCGAATATGTGTTACACGAAAGAGAAACAATCAAATTTGTTGGAGTTTGCACATTTCTATTATTATTTTAGTCCATGTAAGAGTCCTTAAGTATGTATGAGTTTAGTCCCACACCTTCTACAAGTATTTGTATGTCTTGTGTAAGTCCTTTAAATACCTCCTTTGAGAGATGAATAAAATATACTTGAAATTTCCTTTTCTTATTTTCAACATGGTATCAGAGCAGAAATTATTTCCTCCTGATTTTCTCCGCCCCGTCTGTTAGGGTTGAGATCAGGTCCTTTCGCTATCGTGCCTTTCTCCCGCTAGCTGCTAGCTTCTCACAATCTCGTCGTATATTGAGCCAGTTTCCGTCGAGTTGCTGCTTCCATCTACCGGCCCGTCGCAGACCCCCCTCGAGTGAACGAGATGGCTTCACCTGTCGTTCTTCTGCCAGTCTCGACTTCTTCGATCGCTGGCCTCGACGAGCCCCTCTGCTGCTTCTGATCCATATATCAAGCCTCTTCACTGCTCACCGTCGAAGACGAGGGTTTTTGCATCCGTCTGTCGCTCGTCGTTCTCCCGGCTCTAGATCAACGAAGGCAAGTCTCCTTCACCTATCACCGATCCAGTCGACGCTCTCCCGCGTATTCTTCTTTGATCACGACCGGCGGCCGCTTATTCCGTCGTAGACGGTTTCAGTTCTGACGGTTTCATCTTCCGCTAAAATGTCGAGCACCAGATAAGAGCTGCTTTTGAGCTCGGCGTCGCTTCCCTCTGTTGACGACTTCATCGATCCTGTCTGCCACTTTCATTGACGATTCCGCTGCTGCTCTCGACTTGTGGTTTCGACCCTCTGCTCTTCTACATCTGCTCGCCGCTTGAGCTGAAGATGTTCTCCTCGAGCCTGAAAGCCCCGTTGGAGATGTCGTCGTCCTGCGCTTCATTCTATGTTGCCTCCTCTCCAGCTACCAGCCGCTACCCCTCTTCCCGATGGGTGTGTTCCAGTCGCTTATAGCCGTTGTCCTTCATGTTTCTGATGCTACCAGGCGCTTCCAGCTGCTGCCCCTCATGCTTCGACCAACACCGGCTGCTGCTACCCCTTCCTGGGTGCCGATCTCTCGCTGATAAAGAAGTTTCATGGTAGTTTTCAGTCGTTTTATGTGTCTTTTCATGTCGTTGCTTTGTTGTTGTTGTTGTTGTTTAATATAAGTTTGTCTTAGTCGTGCCTATATGCACGAGTCTCACGTGAGGAGGGAGTGTTTGGGACGAAGGCGACACAAATTGTATTTCCTGACTCTCGTCTTAGTTCCACACGACCTCTAGGCTTATGTCGTGTGTTGTTTCCTTCTCTCTAATTTTTCTTTCCATTGGTACATGTGTTGTGGTGCAATTGTTGTTGGTTGTCTTAATCTCAACGGGTTGTGTTGTGTAGGACCGTGTCTTGCGGGACTGTGTTGTGTGGGACCGCCCTTTGTGCGGATTATCCCCGACAAATTATCCTCGGGGGATTATCCCCGGTTGACCATTTGATGATTAGCCCCACATCTTCCGTTACCTTCCACATGTGTGTGTAGATGATGTTGGTTGACCTGCTTCCAGCGAGTCCACGTCGTGTGTGGCTATGTCCCCGGTTTGATTCTCTTGTTTGGAATTTCTCCTGGTAGCTCGTCTGATGTTTTGTCCCACATCGCCTACCTCCATTACTTTTTTTTATGATGTTTTCAAGCTGGAGTTTTCCCCTCCATCTTAAGGGGGAGTGTTGGAGTTTGCACATTTCTATTATTATTTTAGTCCATATAAGAGTCCCCAAGTATGTATGGGTTTAGTCATACACCGTCTACAAATATTTGTATGTCTTGTGTAAGTCCTTTAAATACCCCCTTTGAGGGATGAATACAATGTACTTGAAATTTCCTTTTCTTATTTTCAAAAAAATTAAATTGAGTAAAATACAATTTAAAATAATCTAATATATCCGTACAAGTGTAATATAATCAAAGTATGTTGATTTCACCAAATAGAAGAGTGGTTTGTGTAATGGAGGAAATCCGGAAGTCGGTGGTGTAGCGGATGCAACTTGGCGAAGTTGTAGTGGTGGCTGTCCGGGGATTAATGGGGAGAGGAGGTGATTGTTTTTGTAGAGGAAATGGAGGGTCGGCAGTGGGGAAGTCAGTCAGGCTACTATATGGAGGCAGAGGTTCTGGCCTGTAGTTGGGGAAGGAGCTAGAGTGGCTCGGTGGTACTTGGCAGAAGTGGAACAGTAGGGAACTGATGTTTGATGGCTAGGGTGAGCAGGCATGTGGTTGGGGAGGTGGATCAAAGGTGGATGGACTGATTCGACCAAAGAGAGCCTAGGGCCAACTGCCAGAGAGGGTTTCGTGAGGTCTGGCTATGATTTTTCCATAGAGGGGATAGAAAGGTATTGGCAAGGCCGGTTAGGGATGGAGGCTCATGTGAGAGGTGGATTGCAACAAGGAAACGATGTAGGGGAGCAGCTGGCGCTGAGGAATCACGCGAACGGCAGGCTGTAGCGTGGAGAAGGCATGGTTGTAGGCTATGGAGGCAAGAGGAGGGGAGGAGGGAGCCTGGCAGGGGGCGTGAAGGTGGTGGGAACCGCTCGATGTCACACAGAGTAGGAGAAAGGTGTCGCACCTCTCACGACCGAAGGGATTCTCTTTCGCTGAAAGGATATCGTCGATCCATCCTCTCGGTGCAACTCCGAGAGGCCTCCTGACGCAGGACGAATCTATAGGCGGCGGGTAAACGACGACCTAACCTTACATGTTATGCAAATCCGACGGTTAAGCCACAGTTATATAATAATTAAAATATCTCACGCAAATAAATTCACAGCAAGACATAATAATTTATTAGGGCAAAACAAGCTTAGGCTTTCCTCCGCGTGGAGGGCCAAAGCAAGAGCGCGCGGCGAATAATTCCTGCAAATCACAAAATAATCTAAAAAAACAAACTATCACACAAGAGATCCCAACAAGAATAAGATCCAACTGATAGTAACAATGCTAAAAATATTAGTCCAATACAACAAAACTCACCAAGTAGTGGGCTGACCAAGGCAATGGAGATTTCGGAGACGGAAGTGTTTTGACGACGATCCAATGTGGAACAGGAGGTGGGGAGACAACGTAGACGGCTGGATTTGGCGGTGGAAGATGGAATCAGGCCGGAAATGAGTAGATCCGGCTATATGGAGGCGGATACGGGTAACGGGAGGGTGGGTCCGGTGATTTGGAGCGGATCCGGGCTATGGGAGGTGGTCTGGGTAGAGGGGGATGACTGGATCTGGGTTGGACTGCCCAGATTTTGAAAGATCTAGTGGTGGAGGGCTGTTTGGAGGTGGTTCCGCTGCAGGAAAGGGGCGGCAAGGGGCTGGAGGTATTTCCTGGGCGGCGGCGGCAGGTTTTAGAGATGGGCGGCGGCAAGGGGTGGCTGGGAAAGAGGCGGCGGAAGGCTGTTAGAGGCGCTGGACTGGGCGGCGGAAGGCAGGGAGGGGCTGGACTGGGCGGCCTTTGGCTGGGCAGCAATAGGAGGGGCGCCGGCTAGCTGTTTGGAGGGTCGTGGAAGTGGCTACTGGGAGGAAGTGTGGAGGCCGGCTGGTAGGCTATTTGCTGGAGGGGTGGTGCAGCTGAGAGAGAGGGTAAACTATAGGCTAGGAATAGTAAATTTCATTTTTGAATAGTAACCTTGGATAGGAAAAGTACGGGAGTTCTGACAGCTAAACAGTGGCTGCTTGGGGGGCTGTTGGGGGCTGCGGGAGGGAGTTTGGGAGGGGGAAAAGAGGGCTAGGGTTAGGGGGTACCTTGGGGAGGAAGATACAAACCTAGGAGTCGTCACCTAGGGTTTCACGGAGTCGGCACCGTGGAGGAATCGCCGGATTTCGGGATTTCTCTTCTCCAAAATCTGCAATGCCTAGACCAGCCCCATATCACATTTATTTATAATAAAACAAGGATTAGAAAATCCCCCATCAACGACTATGATTGGCCGGAGGTGGGGCTACCCAAATACATCAAAATAAATGCAAACATAGTAAAATAATATATCAAATCGATTCGCAATTCGAATCCGGACACATCTGTGGAGTCCGATCGTCGATCCGGGCACGGCATATATGGTAAGTTGCCAAATCAGCCCCGATTGGGCCCATAACTCGTCCTCGTCTCTGCTCCGCATCACCTCCCTTGGTGCAACTCCTAGAGTTCCCGTTCTCTTACATCACTGCACCCCACTGCCTTCATTCGACATCAAGTCGCTCCTTTTGACACAACATCATGCAACTTCCCCCGCCTCCCAGCCCTTGACGCCTACGCCTAGCTGCCAGACCACCTTCCCGCCGTCGATTACACAACAACCCCTTTATACTATCACCGAGCCACTGCCTTTTCCTCCCTTACTTCTTTCCGACCCTATTTACCCTTTCCCCAGCCCCATCCTGCCGCAATCCATCACTTCCCCAGCCTCCTCAGCCGCAAACCACCACTTCCCCATCCTCCTCCGCCGCCAACCACCACCTCCGCAGCCCTCCTCGCTGCAAACTGCCATCTTCCTGTCATCCCCACTGTCAGCCGCACACTTTCGGGGCTTCTCCAGAACCTTTTTCCCTTCATCCTTCCTCTTACAACGCCGGATTTCGCCCACGCCTACACATGTAAGTCGTAGCTTGGACTATATCTTATTGGATGCGATGCTATATGTTTTTATTTTCGTGAAATCATCTAATTCTCTGGATTTATTCATTACGTACTTAAAATGTGTGTGCCTCAATTGCGTATGAATTAGCAATTGCGTATGAATTACATACTTATTTGTGAGCAGATATTCTCCTGACTAGACTTTATTCTAATTAAATACTTGTTAATTTGCAATAGGATTTATTCATTTGCATCTGCATTAAATTGATATTTTATTCATTGATTTGTGTGTATGCTTTCACGTCATTCTAGGATTGGTCTTATATTCATAACATTTGTTTGTGATTGCTCGCATTCATCTAGGGTTATGACATTGTGCATCTGCCATTTGTAGCTTCATCGTTCTTCAAATTGGCATCAGAGCTCCAGGTTCGGGCTTTATTTTGATACGCAGTCATTAAGTCTATCTACACCCGACCTAATAGAGCCACTTTGGGGAGATCCCCATATTATTACGATGATTATTCTCATTCGCAACACAATTCCAGAGATCGTGTAGACCCCTCGACATGATTCTACTATGCTGGAGATGATTACTACGATGATTATTATCGTCCCTATCCCCACACGCGAAAGGACTGTGTACTCTTTGACACGACTCGATTATCTTAGAGATGATTACTACGAGGATCATCATTTTGAGAGAGATCTCAATTGTAGGTTTCGTATTGCTCCATCGTTTGATGGATCATCGAGTCTCAAGTCTTTTAGTTATTGGCTCGTGGACATAAAATACTTTCTCAACTATTTTAATCTATTTGGTGAGCGTAACATTAAATTTGCAGTACTTTGACATCTAGATCAGGCGAGAGCATATTGGTCTAGCATTGAGAGGACCCGTGAGCGAGATCGTCTTCACCGTATCAATAGTTGGGTGGAGATGAAGCGTAGGTTGTGTCAGAGGTATTTGCCTGCATCATATCGGAGTCGCCTGCTCAAGCAATTATCTGCCCTTCGGCATGGATCTATTTCGCTGAGTATAGGGATTGGTTTGATGAGTTAGTAGTGATGAGCAACCTCTGAGAGGAGCCAACTATGACCACTTCTCAATTTCGTTCTGGACTTGATCTGAGATACATAATGAGTTACCCTATCATTACTTAGAGTCACTTGTGCAAACATTGATGGTAGAGAGTTGTCCCACTCCGGTGAGATTCTTTGTTCGATGAGTGGTCTCATTTTATTCTGACTCATCTTTTACGACCCTGGATGGGAGTGATTACGAGCGATTTAGATACTGCACCGACTGTTAGCTCACCCTTGAGTACTTGTTCATCAGAGCTTCACTATGTGGTAGTACCGAGTCACGTTATGGGTGAGATTAATGGGCATAGTATTGACTTTGTGGTAGTTGCTTCAGTTGTTCAGGTTCATTTTGTTCCCGATGACTTTATCATTGACAACGATTCTCATCTGGAGAATCATCCTACTATTACTGACCCACAGAATGAGTTCTTTTTTCATAGAGACGATCACCACACCATAGCATCACATTCTTTTGTCAATATCTCGGGTATTCACTCAGGTGATTGTCTCACTCGTGACGAATTTTCATACATAACTCTTGGAGAGCCACCTGACGAGCCTTTTTTTTTTCCTTTTAGAGACAATCGACACAACTCAGAGTTGCACCTTTGTGTCAACATCTTCAACATTCGTTCGGTTGATCATTGCACTCACAACTTATTCTTCTATTCCCTGTCGGGTGAGCCTCCTGATGCGTCACATCCTCTAAGAGGTATTTGACACATTATGAGCTCGTATTTTAGTGCGGATGTCTCATGGAGTCATTTGAGTATTCGTCTCCCACTCGACGAGTATTTCTACACTCCACCCAAAGAGCCTTTTGATAGAATACACCCATTTTAGAGACATTTAGTTCATTGTCAGACCTCCAGGCTCTAGCTATAGGGTGTGTCGTGTAACGACCCAAAATGATAATGAAAAAGAAATAAATGAAATCCCGATGAAATCATTTCCACGCAATTGTGTCGATGTTACGCAATTGCGTCGTTGTAACGAATATATTGTTGAAGATCGATTTATTGAGATGCTCATATCACATAAAATTGTTCATTGTGTGAACCAAAGACATGTAAATAGTGAATACTAAAATTCTGAAATTGGTGTGCCAATAATAATTGTAATGATGAAATTTGGTGTGGAAAGTTGGTGTGCTATTAGCAATTGGTGTGCCAATAAAGAAATTGAGTGTATTAAGTGGATAGATTTCATGAGATGAAAATATAAAATAAAATAAAATTAGTGAACTTGGTGTGCCAATAGGAGATTTGAGGTATTAAGAGAAATTTGAAGTAATGGAACCTAATTGAAACCCAATTAAGTTAGGCGGTGTGTATTGGACCGGTTCAAGACGTAATAAAAGGAAACGAGCCTCTCCCCATTCTCAAAACCCGCACCTGGCACTTCCCGCAACTCGCCGCTCGCGCAGATCAGGAATCGACGACATCTTCCTCTTCGCTAGGGCTTGCCGCCGATGCGTGCTGCCGCTGCCTACTCCTGCCGTATGCTAGGGCTGATGATTCCCCCTATTCGAGCCGACGATCGAAGCGATTCCTCCTCTTCCCGTCGACTGTGCTGGGAGAGCTAGGGTTTGATTTCCTTTCCGTCTTCCGTCTTCTTCTTTCTCGTCGCAGTTGGGGGGGGGGAGATCGTGCGCAGAGCTGCGGCCTCTCTGTGGTGGCGTTACTGCCGCTTTTCGAAGCTGAATTTCTGTCTTGGTTCTTTGTTGGTGAGCTCTCCTTCTTCTCTAATTATTTCTGAAATAGAACGTCTTACTTTTGTCCATGTTAAGGCTGACCGACTACTGTTTTGGAATTCCTATTCTATGGTGAAGTTTTGTTTTGGTGTTGATGTTGGTGGTAGATATCTTGATTGGGCTTTGAGTTAAGGGGTATTAACATAAACTATTACGAATATATGTTCTTTTCTTCTTGTTGGGGGTGATGTTCTGATGTTGGGGAATGGCCGGTTAGAAGCTAGCTATATGTGTAGAGAGATTGTTATAACCTATGATAATAAGTTATTGGTATGATTGATGGTCTTGGTAGGTGATTTGAATGTGTTGGCCGACTGTTTCCTGTGGGTTCCTATTTTGTTTGGCTACCATTTGCTAAATTGGTAGCGGGTTCGGTGAGTGTTTCCCTTTGTAGTAACTTAATATGTATGAATTCATTTAGTGGATGAAAATTGGGATACTTAGAGTTGACTTATGTGTTACATAATAAGTTAAGTGGCTGATTTGAGGAGTTCGTTCGCAGTGGATGGCGTCCAGAGATAAACCCGATGAAAATACGAGTACGGTTAAAGGAAAAAGAGGGAATCAAAGTGAGTACTTATTTCTTTAATTATGCATAGCCTTGAATTATTTTGATACACACCTGATTAGCTTTTCATACTGAAAATATTTTAGTGAATGTGCAGTGACATGAAATTGAAATTGTTTGCATTCATGAAGCATGGATAATTATGAAAATTGCTAGAACCTGTTGAATCGGAAGTAATAAGAATTAAGTGATGATCTTAAAAATGTTTGAATAAAACCAATGATACCTGATACGAAGATTAAATATGAATATTGACTATGAATACGTGAATAAGAACAGAACGAAAAGAAAATAAGCATCGATGCATCGGAAATGATAAGGGTTAACCCAGTAGCCGTAGTGGGGGTGTGAATACGCTACGTCGGAATGTGCTTTTGATATTGATTGAGGCCGTTGAAGGCCGGAGGCCGTTGAAGGCCAAGAGGTCGTTGAAGACCAAGAAGGAATCTACAGCAACCCTTATGATTTCCTAATTTAATAAAAGCGAAAGATAAACGAGGAATCTGATTTAGAAACTGATTATGAGAACATCTGATGATTGACGAAAGAAAATGAATTGACTGAACTACAGTTGAAAGAATCTGAAAATTGATGAAAAGATTTTGAATAACAGAAATGAAACGACGTGAACGAATAAAGACAGAAGGTAAAAAGAAACGAACTGAATAGAAGAATTTGAAACGTAAACATATTGTTACTTTATTGATATGTCATTCTTTACTTGAATGCATTTATCTACTGAATTTGAATTCGATGATGACAGGTGAATAAAACTTCTGATAATTGAAAGTGACTCATAAGAGATATGAATTGAAATGAGTAAGAAGAAATATAAGAATGAACGAATATGAACGTGAATGAATAAGACTAGAACATACGACGAAATGAACTTGAAAGAACATAAGAATATAAAGAACTGTATGTATATTGATACTGATATTTCTTGTTTGCATGTACAACAGTTAAAGAAGTATGTTATTCACTTAGTCATATTCGTTATGACTAAGCCCGTTGACTTCATTTTTTAGGAAGATGCACGTTTCCTGAAAACTCTTAAGAAATCAAGTGGTTCAGAGAGGAAAAGAAAAACTAAGAATCAGGCTAAGGTATGAAGTTTTTATTATGTGTTTTATTCTGTATTCACTATACTTACTTCTATAACATCCTGGCATAAATGATATGAAAATAGGTTTTGATACAGAATTTATGTGGGGTCTGGATAGGGGCCTCACAATTTGGTATCAGAGCTAGGTTTGCCAGAAGTATGTTGTCGTGAGTACATAATAAGTACACCGAATATGAACTTGAGAGAAATTGACATAGACGCTGATTCGATGATGAGGAAATGTCATAGACGCTGATTAATGTTTAGTTATAAGGAAAGTAAGAAGTGAAATCGTCTGCGAAGTGATAAGTTGATGCGACTGTTAAGTCTTGAAGTTTGTTATGGTAACTAAATGTGAAAACTGTAATTAGAAACAACGAAGATAGAAAGATAAACATTGACTGACAGACATATTATGAATTAGTTATTTTAGGTATTGTTTTGTTTTTGCGGCGTGTATTTAGAACTGAATGAAACAGAGTCAAGATTAGAATTCATTCGGAATGAAAAGTAACGTTGAATAACAAGAGTAATAATAAATGAAATGATTATGTATGCGGAATTGTAATTCCACCTTCGCTCTATATAATGTATCTGGGATTCTGGCCAGATCCTTTATGCAATATGTAGTTTTGAAGGAGATGTTACAAAAGATAGTAACTTCATATCGATAAAGAATGAGATATTACAACAGATAAAAGAAGTAAGAATAAAGATTTGAAAAGGCTAGGTCAATCATTTATTAATATGTATGAGATATGAAATCTAAGATGATGTAAGACACTGCGACTTAGAAATTTTGAACTTATGAAAGAAAGAAAATGACGAGTCAAAGAAAACGATTAAATTGAATTAAGTAGAAGACAAAAGTTGTAAGTCAATAGAGCTGCGAAGTCATATTTTCAAGGACGAAAATTTCTATAAGAGGGGAAGAGTTTGTAACGACCCAAAATGATAATGAAAAAGAAATAAATGAAATCCCGATGAAATCATTTCCACGCAATTGTGTCGATGTTACGCAATTGCGTCGTTGTAACGAATATATTGTTGAAGATCGATTTATTGAGATGCTCATATCACATAAAATTGTTCATTGTGTGATCCAAGGACATGTAAATAGTGAATACTAAAATTCTGAAATTGGTGTGCCAATAATAATTGTAATGATGAAATTTGGTGTGGAGAAGTTGGTGTGCTAATAGCAATTGGTGTGCCAATAAAGAAATTGAGTGTATTAAGTGGATAGATTTCATGAGATGAAAATATAAAATAAAATAAAATTAGTGAACTTGGTGTGCCAATAGGAGATTTGAGGTATTAAGAGAAATTTGAAGTAATGGAACCTAATTGAAACCCAATTAAGTTAGGCGGTGTGTATTGGACCGGTTCAAGACGTAATAAAAGGAAACGAGCCTCTCCCCATTCTCAAAACCCGCACCTGACACTTCCCGTAACTCGCCGCTCGCGCAGATCAGGAATCGACGACATCTTCCTCTTCGCTAGGGCTTGCCGCCGATGCGTGCTGCCGCTGCCAACTCCTGCCGTATGCTAGGGCTGATGATTCCCCCTATTCGAGCCGACGATCGAAGCGATTCCTCCTCTTCCCGTCGACTGTGCTGGGAGAGCTAGGGTTTGATTTCCTTTTCGTCTTCTTCTTTCTCGTCGCAGTTGGGGGGGGGGGGGAGATCGTGCGCAGAGCTGCGGCCTCTCTGTGGTGGTGTTACTGCCGCTTTTCGGAGCTGAATTTCTGTCTTGGTTCTTTGTTGGTGAGCTCTCCTTCTTCTCTAATTATTTTTGAAATAGAACGTCTTACTTTTGGCCTTGTTAAGGCTGACCGACTACTGTTTTGGAATTCCTATTCTATGGTGAAGTTTTGTTTTGGTGTTGGTGTTGGTGGTAGATATCTTGATTGGGCTTTGAGTTAAGGGGTATTAACATAAACTATTACGAATATATGTTCTTTTCTTCTTGTTGGAGGTGATGTTCTGATGTTGGGGAATGGCCGGTTAGAAGCTAGCTATATGTGTAGAGAGATTGTTATAACCTATGATAATAAGTTATTGGTATGATTGATGGTCTTGGTAGGTGATTTGAATGTGTTGGCCGGCTGTTTCCTGTGGGTTCCTATTTTGTTTGGCTGCCATTTGCTAAATTGGTAGCGGGTTCGGTGAGTGTTTCCCTTTGTAGTAACTTAATATGTATGAATTCATTTAGTGGATGAAAATTGGGATACTTAGAGTTGACTTATGTGTTACATAATAAGTTAAGTGGCTGATTTGAGGAGTTCGTTCGCAGTGGATGGCGTCCAGAGATAAACCCGATGAAAATACGAGTACGGTTAAAGGAAAAAGAGGAAATCAAAGTGAGTACTTATTTCTTTAATTATGCATAGCCTAGAATTATTTTGATACACACCTGATTAGCTTTTCATACTGAAAATATTTTAGTGAATGTGCAGTGACATGAAATTGAAATTGTTTGCATTCATGAAGCATGGATAATTATGAAAATTGCTAGAACCTGTTGAATCGGAAATAATAAGAATTAAGTGATGATCTTAAAAATGTTTGAATAAAACCAATGATACCTTATACGAAGATTAAATATGAATATTGACTATGAATACGTGAATAAGAACAGAACGAAAAGAAAATAAGCATCGATGCATCGGAAATGATAAGGGTTAACCCAGTAGCCGTAGTGGGGGTGTGAATACGCTACGTCGGAATGTGCTTTTGATATTGATTGAGGCCGTTGAAGGCCGGAGGCCGTTGAAGGCCAAGAGGTCGTTGAAGACCAAGAAGGAATCTACAGCAACCCTTATGATTTCCTAATTTAATAAAAGCGAAAGATAAACGAGGAATCTGATTTAGAAACTGATTATGAGAACATCTGATGATTGACGAAAGAAAATGAATTGACTGAACTACAGTTGAAAGAATCTGAAAATTGATGAAAAGATTTTGAATAACAGAAATGAAACGACGTGAACGAATAAAGACAGAAGGTAAAAAGAAACGAACTGAATAGAAGAATTTGAAACCTAAACATATTGTTACTTTATTGATATGTCATTCTTTACTTGAATGCATTTATCTACTGCAATTTGAATTCGATGATGACAGGTGAATAAAACTTCTGATAATTGAAAGTGACTCATAAGAGATATGAATTGAAATGAGTAAGAAGAAATATAAGAATGAACGAATATGAACGTGAATGAATAAGACTAGAACATACGACGAAATGAACTTGAAAGAACATAAGAATATAAAGAACTGTATGCATATTGATACTGATATTTCTTGTTTGCATGTACAGCAGTTAAAGAAGTATGTTATTCACTTAGTCATATTCGTTATGACTAAGCCCGTTGACTTCATTTTTTAGGAAGATGCACGTTTCCTGAAGACTCTTAAGAAATCAAGTGGTTCAGAGAGGAAAAGAAAAACTAAAAATCAGGCTAAGGTATGAAGTTTTTATTATGTGTTTTATTCTGTATTCACTATACTTACTTCTATAACATCCTGACATAAATGATATGAAAACAGGTTTTGATACAGAATTTATGTGGGGTCTGGATAGGGGCCTCACATGTCGTGTCTGTCGTGTTTCACTTGCTTCTTTTAAAGGAGTCTGCCGAGTCTTTTGTTCGTCACTTGCATGCATCTACAAAGTCGTTCATTAAGCATTTGCATCAATCCAATGAAGCCGTCTAAAAGAAAATTGCAATAAGTAATAATTATTGTAAAATTCAAGCAGATTAGCACGGGATGGATCAGATTTTTGAAGCTAGAGAGCAGATGATGATTCACATACGATCTGAGATGTTCCCTCGAAGAACAACAAAAAAATTAAGTGTTCGACGAATGTGCCCCTATATAGTCATACGACGGATCAGTACAAATGCATATGAGATTGACTTCCTTCAAAATATGAGGATAAACCGATATTCAATGTAGAGGACCCGACTCCTTACTATGAATAGCGTGTGTATGTGTATGCCTTCTCCACTCCTACGCATGAGCCACATCATCAGTTACCTCCTCCCACTCCACCCAACCTCTATCTGATGAGTCCTACTATGAGGGTTACCTTGCACCACTAACGGTTTCACCAGTTCAATTTTCAGACGGAGATACATCTTACTCGGAGCTATCCGCGACTGCGGGGACATACTTCAGATTGTTGCCAATTACCTCACAGCCATAGGCAGACGAGATACACTACGATATCTTATCCGTTGGAGCGGACGCTGGACCTTGGATGATTCTTGGATCTCCATAGAGGAGCTTGAGCAACTCGTCCCTAGGGTACACTGAGCGTATAATCATCTTCACTCATCGGAGATGAGTGCTTTCAAGCCGAAGCGAGTTGATGGAAATTGCCAGGTCACATACGTTTATTCCCACAGAAGACGGTGATTCGTTACTCGTTCGGACGATTTGAGTCCACGAATGCATCCGGATGTTCTGTGTCGATTTCATGTACTTAATTTTTATTTTTCGAGTTGTATTTGACACCCGATCGTGTCGGACATTCTGAGCTGTCTGATCTGGGTGCTCTGTTAGTATACTCTTTTTCACATACAGGGGCGATTTTGGGAGGACAACAATTGTTTTGTTCAGTTCCTAGAACCGTCGGTCCATCCTCCTGGTGCGACTCCGAGAGGCCTCCCTTGGCGTGACTGGTTCCCGTTGTCCTACATCACTGCATCTTGCTAATTCTTGCGACGCTGCATCCCGCTGCTTCATCCATCGTCGTACGCTATTTCCCTCGACGCTGCATCCCGTTGCTTTCATCCGACATCGACTCACTCCTGACACATCATCCTACGACTTCCCCCACCTCTCAGCCTCTCGACGCATATGCCCACTTGCAGGATCACCTTTCCACAGATGATTACCCCAGCATCAACCCCTTTCTACTATCACCGAGCCACTGTCTTCTCCTCCACCTCACTTACTGCTTACCGGACCCTGTTTCCCCTCTCCCCAGCCCCCTCCTACCACAATCCACCACTTCCCAATCCTCCTCCGCCCACAAACCACCACTTCCCCAGCCTCCTCCGCTGCAAACCACCACCTACCTAGCTCTCCTTGTTGCAAACCACGTCTCCCAGTCCTCCCTGCTGCCAGTCGCACACTTCTGGGGCTTCTCCAGTACCTTCCTTCCCTTCATTCTTCCTCCTACAACGCTGGATTTTGCCCACGCCTGCACGTTTATGTCGTAGTTTGGTGTTCTTGTTATCTATTATTGTGTGCTTGGACTATATCTTGTTGGATGCGGTGCTATATGTTTTTGTTTTCGTGAAATCATCTGATTTGCAGGATTTATTTGTTGTGGGCTTAAAATATTTGCACCTCTGTTGCTTGTGAAATAACATTTGTTTTCCAATTTCTTTATAAGTGAACGAATGTGCTTCTGAGTAGACTCTGTTCTAATTAATACGTGTTGTTGATGTGCAATCGTACTAATTCATTTGCATCTGCATTAAATTGGTATTTTATTCATTGGCTTTTGTGCATGCTTTCACGTCATTCTAGGATTGGTCTTAGGTTCATAGTATTTGTTTGTGATTGATCGCATTCATCTAGGGTTAGGGCATCGTGCATCTGTCACATGTAGACTCGTCCTGCTTCACACCCCCACCCTATATTTTAGCAAGCCCTTTATGTGGTCCTATGAGATATGAAAAAAAAGCAATTTTAGCATTGTTTTTATATGCGAAAGTAATTAGGAGTTTCTTTGGCACCGAATATAAAAGAACCGCAGTATCACACATTCCCAATTGAAGCCATAATCGGGATGATGTCATTCCTTAATTTGCTTCAAGGAGGATCTGCACTGTTTTTTTATTGGCTCTTAAGCCTTTTGTCTTTAAGTAAAGCACTGAAGATATAACATGAACAATTAATTTTCAGGATATAAATATTTTTATATTTTCCTTAACTTAAAAGATGTTTGTTCTTTGATAATTTGAGTTGTTCTATGACGTAGCTCATCATTTTTACAGACACGGACATGCAACATGAGATTGAAACCCATATTTCTTCTGGAAAAGCAGTTTTTAATGTTATGTTGTTGGTACGTCAAATTACTCCTATTTATTTTTCCTCTCTGTACATTATTGATGTAGTCTGATTTTATTCTTAATGCAATATTGTTTCCTTCTCTTTCTTTTACTCGACTTAAAGCTACATATATGAACCAATGCATTAACCCCCCTCCCCCCCTCAACTCCCCTCGACCTCCTCTAATGTAAGACTATTATTGAACTTATTACATCTGTTAAGTGAAAAGTTATATACATGTTGTTAGGAAAAGTGTTATGCTACCGCTACAACTATTGGAGAAATCTAAGAAAATAGGAGCAAACTAGAGAGGAGGAAGAAGATGACGGCTAGGGTTAGAGAGAAAGAAACCTGAATATGATCCTTCATGCCTCAAAAGAGGGAGCCCCGGGTGTATTAATACCCGGGGATCCAAGAGGGGGCCGGCCGGCCCCCATAGGGGTTGAACCGGGCGGTTCAACCCCTCTTCCTCTGCTATTTACTGGATGGGGGCTGAACCGGATGGTTCAGCCCCGTTGTCTTGCGTAGGCTCCTTGCGACGCCGCGCATATGTGTGCCCCGAGAACTGTAAAGGATGTGGCGGCGTAACATTCCCTTCCCCATCAAAAGTCAGCTTGTCCTCAAGCTGGAAATCGGGAAAACGTTCGCGAAACTCCAACAAGTCCACCCAAGAGTTGTGGGTAGCATCTAACCGGGCCCACTTGACAAGCACTTCTGGCCGATATTCCTGACCGTGCTTCCTCCATTTGATCATCAGAACTGACTCGGGTGATGGCCGTAGTTCTCCACAAGTGGTGGCATCGGGAAGAGTCGGGCAAGACTGAACTGTGCTGCCCAATCTCCTCTTCAGCACAGAGACATGAAACGTAGGGTGTATGCGAGAGCCCTCGGGAAGAGCCAAGGTGTAAGCCACGGGTCCCACCCGTCGGATGATCCGAAAGGGGCCATAGTAACGCGGTGCCAGCTTCTGATTTGCCCGACGTGCGACTGATAACTGGCGATACGGCTGAAGTCGGAGGAACACTTCATCTCCCACTGCAAATTCCCGCTCAGTGCGGTGTTTGTCGGCTTGAGTTTTCATACGCTCCTGGGCTATCCGAAGATTGTCCCTCAAAAGGGACAAGGTCTGGTCGCGATCGCGAAGAGTCCGATCGACCGCGGGAAGAGCGGTGCTGGCCGGTTCGTAGGAGAGCAGAGTGGGTGGAGGTCGGCCGTAGACCACCTCGAAAGGCGTGAGTCGGCTGGCGGTATGGAAGGATGTGTTGTAGCAATACTCCGCCCAATGCAGCCATCGGGTCCATGTGCGTGGCTCATCCATCACAAAACAACGCAAGTATGTCTCGACCCCTCTGTTCAAAGCTTCCGTCTGACCGTCGGTCTGCGGATGATTGGCGGTGCTCATGCGGAGAGTAGTACCCTGAAGTCGGAAAAGCTCCCGCCAGAAAGTGCTGATGAAGACCGGGTCACGATCAGAAATGATGGAACGAGGGATCCCGTGCAACCGAACAATCTCCCGAGCAAACAGGTCAGCGACGGTCTCTCCCGAATAGGGATGACTCAGGGCCAAAAAATGTCCATATTTGGACAGCTTGTCCACGACCACCAGAATGACGGACTTGCCTTGGGACTTGGGCAACCCGTCAATGAAATCCATGGACACCATATCCCAAACCTGATGAGGAATAGGTAAAGGTGTGAGCAGTCCGGCTGGGGCAGTGGTTTCATACTTCTGACGCTGGCAAATATCACACTCCCGAACAAATTGCTGAACATCGCGGCGCATGCCCTTCCAAAAGACGTTCGCGCGAAGCCGTTGTAACGTGCGAAGGAGACCGGCATGTCCGCCGGTCGGCGAAGAATGGAACTCCCTCATCATAGTAGTACGCCATGCCGAGTTGGCAGGAATGACGAGGCGACCGTGATAGTACAAGTGGTCCCCCTGGAGGTGGTAGCCGGCCTCAGTAGTCTGCCCTCGCTGCAATGCCTCAAAGATGACCCGAAGATCGGGGTCCTGGTACACCTCTGTCTGTATCTCTGCCAAGGAATCAATCACGGGCCCAGAGATGGCGGCCATAGTCTGCTCTGGGAGGCGAGAAAGTGCATCAGCAACCGTATTCTCTCTCCCTTGCTTATACACAATCTCATAGTCATAACCCAATAGCTTTGTCAACCACTTCTGCTGTAGGGGCGAGGCCAACCGCTGCTCCAAAAAGTGCTTGAGACTCTGGTGGTCCGTTCGGACCTGAAAATGTCGGCCTAGGAGGTAGGGACGCCACATGGAGACCGCGTGAAGGATGGCTAGCATCTCCTTCTCGTATGTCGAGAGCCCCAAAGTCCTGGGGGCCAGAGCCTTGCTGAAGTATGCTAATGGCCGGCCCTCTTGCATGAGGACCGCACCAATGCCAACGCCGGATGCGTCTGTCTCCACCACGAAATCTTTGGAGAAATCCGGAAGAGCCAGCACGGGTGTGGTAGTCATAGCCCTTTTGAGGGCCTGAAACGCCTCATCGGCCTCCGCCTGCCACTGAAAGGAGTCCTTCTGCAACAACTGGGTCAATGGTCGAGCGATCTTGCCATAGTCTTTTACGAACCGGCGATAGTAGCCGGTCAGCCCGAGGAAGCCGCGCAAGGCACGGATCGTAGTAGGCTGCGGCCAGTTCACCATGCTGTCAATCTTCCCCGGGTCCGCCCGAACGCCACGAGCGGAGACCAAGTGTCCCAAGTACTCTACCTCCGCTTGCCCGAAAGAGCATTTGGAGCGCTTGGCGTACAACTGGTGTTCCCGCAAAATGTGAAGGACATGGCGAACGTGCTCCCGATGCTCATCCCAGCTCCTGCTATAGATCAGAATATCATCAAAGAAAACTAACACGTACCGGCGGAGCAGTGGTCGGAAAATCTCGTTCATGACCGCTTGGAAGGTGGACGGGGCGTTGGCCAGCCCAAACGGCATCACCAGAAACTCATAGTGACCGTCGTGAGTGCGAAATGCTGTCTTGTGGATGTCCTCCTCCCGCATCCGTATCTGGTGGTAACCTGATCGAAGATCCAGCTTGGTGAAGAGGCTGGCGCCATGCAGCTCGTCTAGCAGTTCCTCGATCATCGGGATGGGGAATTTGTCTTTAATGGTGGACTGGTTCAGTCCCCGGTAATCGACACAGAAACGCCACGATCCATCCTTCTTTTTGACCAAGATGATCGGAGAGGAGAACGCGCTGGTGCTGGGCCTGATGATACCGGAAGACAACATCTCTCGGACGCTGCGCTCTATCTCCGCCTTCTGAATGTGAGGGTACCGGTACGGACGGATATTCGTCGGGTCTGCTCCTGCCTTCAGCTGAATCTGATGATCTCGAAATCGCGACGGAGGTAGAGAGTGTGGCTCTTGGAAAATATCATCAAACTGGGTCAATAAATCCTGCATCTGGGATGGCTCTGATGTCGGTCCCCGAGCCTCGACGCCCAACACCATGGCCATCATGCTGCCCTCCTCCTCCAGCCGCTGCAAGCTCCGAAGCGAGATCTCCTTCAGCGGAGGCGATCGAATCCCATGCAGGCAATGCTCCGTCCCCAGGTGCGAAAACTCCAGCGTCATTTTCTCCCAATCAGTCGTGACCCGCTTAAGCTGGCGGAGCCACTGTACGCCCAGCACCATATCCGACCCCCGAATCGGCAAGAGGTAGACATCGGTCTGGCACACATAGCCCTGTATGTGCAGCTTCACCCCTTTCAGCCGGCCCTCACACCTCAACTTGCTGCCGTCGGCAACCATAACCTGAAATGAAGCTTCTTTGTCAACTGCATGCCCAACCTTCCGTGCTGCCGCCGGGGTGATAAAGTTGTGGGTGCTCCCACTATCTATCAGAATAGTCACCTGCTCTTGTCCTAGCTTCCCTGAAATCCGTAACGTGAGTGGGGCTGAGCATCCTTCCATGGCCTGAAGGGAGACTCCAAACTCCGCCAGATCCCAGCTATCCACCTCCTCACTACTGATAGGCTCCTCCTCGTCGTCCTCCTCCCGGAGCATAAAAACTTGCACCTTCTGACACCTATGTCCCGGTGTGTACTTGTCATCGCAGTTGAAACACAACCCTTTGTCCTTCCTGGCCTGCAGCTCTGGCCACGTCAGTCGCGTCACCGTCGGTCGTCCTGCCTGTGGTGGCTCACGTCGCCCCGCTACCGGGGCTGCTGGTACTGTAGGTGCTCGCAACGCCCCTCGGGTCCGTTGGCGGTTGAACCGCTCCTCCTGTATCCTGGCTAGACTGATGGCCTGGCTCAAACTGTAAGGCATATAAGCGTGGACTTCATCTCGCAAGTGATCCTTCAGCCCCGAAACAAAACAGCTGAGGAGGGTCTTCTCTCCCCAATTGACCCTGTTGGCCAGGCGCTCGAACTCCGTGCGATACTCCATCACCGTCCCCTTTTGTCGGAGTTTCTGTAGCGTGGCTTCCACATCCTCGTAGTCCAAGGGCCCGAAACGGGCCGAGAATCCCTCAACAAAGTGCTCCCACGGTGCCTGGCCATGGTTCCGAACGAACCATTGCGCCCACTGGTACGCGTCCTCCTCCAGGTGAAACGACGCCAACTGTACCCATTGGTCCTTGGGTATCTCCTGATATGTGAAGAACAATTCGGCCTTCTGGACCCACTCCAGCGCGTCGCCTCCTCGGAATTTCGGAAAATGCATCCGAGTTGGTTTGGGTTGCATGTATGCCCGTTGGTTTGCTCCCCCATTCCTCCCGAACTCTGGATCGTGCCATGCTGGTCTGACTGGTTCCGCCGCGAAGTTCGGGTGCCCGTAATAATCCTGCTGGAGTCCCCCCCCATAGCCCCCGCCGACCGGAGGGCCGTCTTCCTCAAAAAAACGTCTAGGAGGCTGTCCCCTCCACTGTTCGCCTTGTCCACCCCTCGGTTGAGCCCCTAGTGCTGGAGGCCTAGGCAGGACCCCATTTCCGACTCCGTTCGGGCCCCCCATGTGCAGCGGAGGCCGAAAAAACTGCTCCGGAACTCCAAAAGGGCGGCCGGCGGCCATTCCGGCGACCCCACCGCCGGCCACCACCCTCCCTGGGCCGGACCACCCCCCGGTGGACTGTTGATGGGGGTATGGTCCAATGCCGAGCCCCTGCCAGGCGGCAGGAAGCCCCGCTCCGTTCCCGTGCGGAAGCGGGCCGATCGGCCCTGGCGGGCTCGGCGGCGCTGCTGTCGCCCCTAGGCCGGCTGGTCGGCCTATTTCAGGTCCCAGGCCGCTGTAGGGCATCGTCCCCGGCCCTCCCGTGGTACCTCCGGCGGCTGACGGCGAAGCATGCGACGATTCCCCCGTGAAATCTCGTTGTTCCGTTGATTTTCCACGTAGGGTTTGCGTTATCAACGCTTTGAGTTCGTCCATGCGCCCCTCCATACGTTCCTCCAGATTTTTTGTTGAGCTTCTAACTTGTTCTTCGATTCCGGCCACCGAATCCGTCAATGCGGCGTAGTTCTCCTCGATGGTGGCCAAGCGTGCCATCTCCGCTTCCGTGCGAGTGACCATGGTCGGAGGAGAGATGCTTTGATACCAAATGTTATGCTACCGCTACAACTATTGGAGAAATCTAAGAAAATAGGAGCAAACTAGAGAGGAGGAAGAAGATGACGGCTAGGGTTAGAGAGAAAGAAACCTGAATATGATCCTTCATGCCTCAAAAGAGGGAGCCCCGGGTGTATTAATACCCGGGGATCCAAGAGGGGGCCGGCCGGCCCCCATAGGGGTTGAACCGGGCGGTTCAACCCCTCTTCCTCTGCTATTTACTGGATGGGGGCTGAACCGGATGGTTCAGCCCCGTTGTCTTGCGTAGGCTCCTTGCGACGCCGCGCATATGTGTGCCCCGAGAACTGTAAAGGATGTGGCGGCGTAACAAAAAGATGGGCAAGAGTTCTTCAATACAAAGAGAAATACGTGTCATGGTATTTGTTTCCTTACATCTTAGGCTGGACTGGCCTGCTGGACTGGCCTGAGATGGAAATGGTTGAAAGAATGATTTTTTACTTTTGAATTCTCTCAGTGCCATTCATTGTGATCCTTTTTTTTCTTAATTTATGATCTGTTTAAGCATCCTTGTTACTGATTATGATCACTTTGAAAACTACTTCAAGTTTTGCATGAATTTTCTGTAGAATTAGAAGATTCAAGTAGGCTTGTGAAACAAATAATTTAATAGTACTGGAACAATCGTATGAAGAATGAAGAGTGTGATGTTGAATCATTCAATTTCTCCTTGCTACAGTTATCTACCAAAGTTTAACTGATTTAGTTGTTTCCAAGTGGAACATGACTACATTACCTCTTTGATCAACATCACGACATCACCTGACAGCCTTCCATCAATTTAATAGCTTCTAAAATATTTAGTTTGAAGTGTGTCAATGTTTTATCTTGATCCTTTAAAGTTTGACCTATTCGATAACTGGGGCTTCTGACCATCATGTAAAAGTTATTTTTCGGAACCACACATTAGTTTTTGCTACTACATTAGCTTTGCTAACATGCTATTTTCTATGATATTTTCTACCCTATCAATCCATTTATTGTCTTCATCCCTCTATTGATCATGTGATGACCTACCCTCACCTAATGCACTGGGTTAGTTTTCAGCACAATCTATTGCTAATTCCAACATGGAAAATTATCATTGTACTGACTGTTACAAATAATTATATCAAGTCTACTTGGCTGAATGAGAATTGTCAAATTGGACCTTTTCAAGATATCAACCACAATAAAAACATTCCATGTCAATAGACATGTTGCAGGATGATAATTATTTGGTGGGAATGGTTCCATCCTCATCTTGCATCAGCTTTAGTGACAAGAGTCTTAGAAAACCTCATAATCTAGCACCAAAGGTTTTTGGTTATGTTCATAAACCCTCTTAGGGCATTTTTGAACTCAGAGAGGTTATCAATTGTATAGCCTTGTGCATCGTCATTCCTTTAATATGTAAAGTGGTAGCAGTCTTTGAGTAAACATCTTACTATTATGAGTCTCTCACAAAAAATCTATGTGAGAGTTTGGTGTACAATAAGTCTGGTGATTCTAACGTTTCCTCTATCTATATAGAGAGTGTATTATCCTCAAGGAAAATATTCTTTTTCTTGTCATTGATTTTATTATATCTCCTTCAAATGAGCTTCTTCCTCTTAACCACACTTACTTGCATTGCCAGTGGCATAAAAATGTAGATGAGTCTCTAAACTTGTCAACATTTTTAGATTCACCATCCTTTTGTACTGTTGGAAGCTTCAGATCTAGGTATAGACATGCCCATTGCTCTTTGGAGTGGTAAACCCTTGTATTATTGATGTTATTGTGAAATATGTTTCTTACCCTGTATTCTTAGGTTTCAAACTTTTCTCAACAAATTACCAGCAACTCGTGTTCCAAAAAACTATTCAAGTGGCTATCAGTCATGAGGGTTGATGTCTCACAATATGAACAAAATGGATGCCTTGTAGTCTAATGGTAATAGAAAATCTTCCTCTCTAATGGGATGGAGGCTAAGTTTTTGTCGATTGGTTTATATAGTCAAAGTAAACCCGGATGGTTTTATCATTTGATTGCTCGCTTGGTTGCAAATGGGTATTCACAAGGGTTTAATACTAAGAGATGTTTTCGTTGATTGCCAAAATGACTTTCATGCGATTGATTATGTTTTTGCCACTCGTGCTTGGTCATTGTATAAGTTATATATATTGAAAAAGTTTTTATATGATCTGATACAATCTCCTGGAGCATGGTTTGGAAAATTTTCCCAAATGTTAACGAAAATTGTGATGGTTTGTTACTTAATTGACACTCAGTGTTCCATTGCAACACAGCTGTTGAGAATCTACTTGTTTTTGTATATGTTAATGATGTATTTCTTGCATGAGATGATAGTAAATAAATTCATGAGTTGAAGAAACTTCTTCTGCCTCATTTTCATACAAAGAATCTGGGTAACGTGAGGTATTTCTTGGGAATTAAGGTTTCCAAAATGTTGTAGGCTAAATGCCTTACACAGTTTTTTTGGATTTGTTGGCAGTAGGGGTATTAGGTTATTAAAATGTAGATCATCTTATAGATCTTAATGTAAAGTTGGTGGAGGATTATGGAGAGTTGAGCTCTGATGCTGGGAGATATTTAAGTTTGGTGGGTAAGCTAAATTATCTCACAATCACTCGATAGGACTTGGCCTTCTCGGTGAACCTAGTTAGTTAATGGTCATACTGTACTTCTCGCATGGATGTTATGATACAAATATTAAGTTATATTAAAAGAACTTCAGGGGTGGGCTTGGTATGCTTGAACCTTGTACATGACAAAATTGAAGGCTTCTCTGCTGCTGATAAGTTTGTTCCCTTTGGATAGACGATCTATGATTGAGTTATTTTTTGCCTTTATTGAAAGAGTTGAAGAGCCATAAGCATCATACATTGGCAAGATCTGGTGCGGAGTCAGAGTTTTGAATCATCACATATGACTAACAAATTAGTATAGCTCAAGCAGTTTCTAAAAGAGGTTGTGCATAAGGTACACTCTCCAATACAATTGAATTTTGACAATAAGAATACAATTGAATTTTGACAATAAGAATACAATTGAATTTTGACAATAAGCCAACAATGTACATATCTTCTAATCCAGTCTTTCATAAACGCACCAAGCACATTGAAGTAGATTGTTATTTTGTGTAGGAGAAGATAGTGGATAAAATTATTATGATTGGACATTTAACAACAGTTAATTAGCTAACAGTTGTCTTCATGAAGTCCTAACAAGTTGTATGCAGGTTTTTTGGATTATAGACCATTACAGGACTGAAGAAGCCAGTGGAGCCTTTAACTCTGAACGTAGGGTGCGAGAAAGGAACATGTGGCCTCTATTCATTCACTCAGCTTCTTTGTCACTCGTCTCCTTTTTTTCTCTTTATTATTCGTTCTTTACCTCCAATGTTACCATCACAGAATTAGCTTGTAATAAAACTCAAAAAATTGGATACACTCACGAGGAATACTCGCGTTTAACCCTAGGTTGTTAGTTCCTCCTTGAATTCCCTCTCACAAGGAGAGATCCCAAAACCCTAAGCCTAAAAAAGATGCCTAATACTCCCAAGCGTCCTCCTTATATAAAGAGGGGGGCTCACTTACACATTACTATAATACCCTTACAAATTAAAAATACATGTTGATCAAAAACAAAATAAAACGCTCCAAGGAATCGTCGCAGCGCGTGCGTAACAATATATCCTGCTTGAAATCGACCTTGACCCGAAGGTTGAGGTGTCGCACATCGTCTAGTAGTGATACGCTCGTGGGTTGGCTTCCGCTGAGGTGTCTAGGGCTTCGTACGACGGTGCATCTGTGACCGCAAGGGTGTCAAAGTCAGCTATGTCAATCTCCTCCAAGTCATCACCGATGAGGGCGCAGAACTCTTTGACAGGACAATCATGAGTAGGAAAGTAGAGTTGCTTGCATTGGAAGCATAAGCTCTTACTCCGCAAGTCATGATACTCTTGGTTGGAAAGACGGTGAGTAAGGATAGGACGGTTGTTGCGTGGAGGCATAATGTGCGGGCGAGGTATAAGAGGTTGCGGTGGTGAAGGTTTAGGAGGGGCAAAGTATAGGTAGGGGGTTTGGAAGGAGGCGATGTAGAATGAGGGTCCCCAGACGTAGCAAGAAATTCGGCCTCTACGAATAGGGAGAGGTCATTGGCTTGGTTGACGGTAGACGGATGGAGGGTGCGAAGGCGAGCTCGGATATGAGGCTGCAAGTCATGCATGAAATAGCCAAAGTAGTGGTCAGGTGAAAGACCTGGGACTTGAGTGACCAACTCTATAAATTCATCCACCTAAGAGTCAATGAAGCCGGTCTGACGGACCCTTCAAAGTCGTTCGATCACGTGGCCGAAGTAGCGGTGATCATAACGTTGAATGAATGCCTCGATGAGAGCTACCCAGGTGAGGCTGGGAGAGGACTGACGGAGCCAACGAACCTAATGGAGGACGGACCCTTCCATGCCGATAAGAGCCGTGGAAATCTTTTGCACCTGAGGAGTCTGTTCAATGCCAAAATATTGCTCAGTGTGTGCAATCCAACCCAGGGGGCCAGTCCCGTTGAATGTGGGAATGCCGATGCGGGGGTAAAACGAAGGATTTAATCCCGCCAAAGCGGGTTCTTCAGGGGATAATGTGTTGGTGGATCCCAAGGTAGAGGCCGCGTTAGGCTCGGAGTGCTGGTCGGGTTGCATGTTATGGAGCAGGGCCATAATCGAAGTGAATTGCTTAGCTTTGGCCTCAAGGCGAGAGTTGATGGTGGTGAAGGCGTGTTTGAGGGCCTCCACACGGGATTTCATTGTTGGATGGCAGGTCTTTGGCATAAAAAGGAGATGCTGAAAGGGCAGCGGGGGTCCTCTGGACACTGCAGAGAAGCAACATGTCCACTAGTTGTTGCAGGTTTAGACGGATGGAGGGCGTGAGAAGAAGGCCTCAACAGTGCTGGAAGGAATCCGTTGATCAGAATGTCTGTGCGGTCACTGGAGTCGTCGCTGGGTGTAGACGTTGCAGGCGGAGTCGAACGCGGAAGCTTGAGCGGCAATAGGGCGGGGAGGCAGGGCGGAGGAGGGTGCAGGGGTCTAGAACGTGTCGATCCTGCCGACGAAGAGATCGGTTGTCGAATACACACATGGTAGCGGCGAATGAAACATCGGTGGAACTGCTCGTGACGTCAAAACTGGTGACTAAATCTTGGCGGAAAGGGGCATGTTGGACCAAATGTTACCATCAAAGAATTAGCTTGCAATAAAATTCAAAAAGTGGATACCCTCACGGGGAATACTCATGTCTAATCCCAGGAGGCTAGTTCCTTCTTGAAGTCCCTCTCACAAGGAGAGATCCCAAAACCACATAAAAAAAGTCTAATACTCAAAAGCCTTCTCCTTATATAGGGAAGGGGGCTCACTTATGATGTAGGGTAGACTACGTGGGTGCTCGACTAACATGCAATCCTAAGTGAAGTGTCCCTAAGTGAAGTGTCAGAGAAACAACTCGACAACCCTAAACGACTATATGTGAGATGCAAGGTCCGACGGCGAAATCAAATTAAGCAATAAATAATCAAATCACACTTAGACCATTTTTAGCAAAAGCAAAATAAATTCTTTAGGTAAACAAGCAACGGTTTTCCCCCGCGTGGAGGGCCAAAGCAAGAGTGCACGGTGAATAGTTCCTGCAAATCACAAAATAATCTAGAACAAAAGTCCTACGATGCTATTTATCCAAACAAGTATTAGATCACAACACAATATTTAAATTATGAAAACAAGAGTTCATACAACAAGAAAACTCACAAAAGTATGAGAGCTTTCCGAGGTGAAGAGATCCGGTGAATCACGGCGCGGAGGTGGCGATCCGGAAGGAACCAGAGGCGGGTTGATGAGGTAGATGGTTGGATCTAACAGTGGGAAGCGGGATCAGGCTGTGGGAAGGTAGATCCGACTGTATGGAGGCGGATCCGGGCTGGGGGAAGGTAGATCCTGCTGTAAGGAGGCGGACTCGGGCTGCGAGGTGGTAGATCCGGCTGTATGGAGGCGGATCCGGGCTGTGGGGTGTTAGATTCGACTATATGGAGGCGGATCCGGGCTGTGGGAGGTAGATCTGATGTGGGGAGGCTTGTGGTGGGTCGGTGGAAGGGGAATGGTGACTGGTAGGGGTCATCGATAGCAGGGAATCAAGGAGGATGTTGCGGCAGTAGCAGGACAGCGCTATGTAGGCGGCGGCGGTAGCAGGACAGTGGCAGTTTGGCGGCGGTGGTAGCAGGACAGCGGGGAATAGGGGAGGCGTCTGGGTGTTGGAGAGGCGTGGGAGTGGCGATAGAGGGTTTTGGAGGTGGAGAAAGGTGGCTAGGGGTCAGGGTTACCTTTGGTGAGCGGGAGAGGGCCTAGTTGTCACCCAGGGTTCCACGGAGTCGTCACCGTGGAGTGATCGCGGGATTCCGGGAATACACTTCTCCAAAATCTGCAGTCCAGAAGACGGTTGCCCTCCTCCTACTATTTATAATAAAAAAAACTAGGGCATCCCACCATCAACGACTATGATTGGCCGGAGATGGGGTAGCCCGATTACATCAAAATAAAAGCCAAAATAACATGATAATATATGAAATCGTGTTGGAACGACGGGCCGGATGCATTCGTGGGTCGAATCATCGATCCGTTTACGCCATATATGGTAAGTAGCCAATCGGCCCCGAACGGGCCCAAAACTCGTCCTCCGCTGCGGGCCCGCGTCGCCATTCCGCATCATTCTCCCCGGCTTGAAAGAATTCATCTAATGATGAATAGAGATCGGAATTCTCTCAGTTTATGCCAGGTAAGACTCAATGAGGTCCACCAGAGGTCGTCCAAGTATCGTCGATAGTAAAGTATCCTCGCCAATGGTACTCTTGTGTCTGACTGTCCGGCGCGGCTATGCATGCATGAGCCACGATATCAATAATGCTCTCTATAATCCACCGATGTGCTGGAAGTCCCGGTGCGATCACTGATGCAGACGGTGAAGCCATAGGCGACTGACCCAAAGGCAGGTGGAGCTCAGAAATGGACTGGTTACAGGACTGAGGATGTGGAGGTGTAGGCTCTAAAGGATGTAGGGGTGTAGGGCTCAAGAGGATCTCCTAAAATGAGTCCACATGCTCGTGAGATTTGTAGTACGGCGTAAGTCCTCAACATTAAATATGGGACGGATACTCATGCTCGTCGGGATATCAAGATCATAGATATTTGATCCGATCCATCTCATGATTGTGTAGGGATCCATTCTCCTAACGCTCAAGCTTTTAGGAGGCCTCCCACGGAGCCTCACAACGCGGATTCTCACCATCACCTGCTCGCTTTCATGAAATACCTGCTCTTGCCAACGAATATCCGCATGCGATTTATAAGATTTATTACCATTATTGATTCTCCGCCAGACCGACTCATGACACACATGCAAACGATGAACAAACAACTCAACAAACACATGCAAATGATGAAGAAACGACTTAACAGACTCATGTCAATAATGCAAATGAAACACGACAGACACAACATGCTCTCTATGGGGCAGTCTGACAATGACCTGGAAATCTGCAAAATGAGGTGGCCTATCTGGAGGCTCTCTCGGTGGAGTGTAGAAAAACTCATCTAGTGTGCGACGAGTGTCTAGGTGATTGTGTGAGACATCAACACTCAAAGAGAAGCTGATAAAATGCCAAATGTCTCTTGGGGATTGTGACGTATCACGCGGCTCAGCGCGAGGTATGTATGAAAATTCATAGCGGATGCGACAATCACCTGAGTGGATACCAGAAACACCGACGATAGGATGTGACTCAAGAGTGTGGTGAGTGCCCCTGGAAAGAAAGAACTCATCTGGTGGGTCGGCAGGCGGTGTGTCCCAAAATTCGTCAAGAGTGCGATGTGTCATAAGGTAGGTTCTCAAAATATAAGGAGTATGCTGTTATGTGTTATAATCCTCCGCCAGTTATCTTATTATCTCGTTGCGTGTAGGGAGTCATAGTTATTAGACTCGTAGTAATGTTTTAGTATTTTAATATTGTTTGCATTTTATGTATTTACGGGTATGCCACCCGGGGTTCTATAAATAGACTCTTCTCTTGTATTTGGGTTTTAAGCAATGAATTATGAAACTTCTTTTATCTCTCTAAATTCCTCTCTCTCTCTAAGCTCTTCTCTCCTTCCCCCACCCTCTAGGGTTTCTTCCTCTCTCTTCCCCTACTCCACCGTTCTAGGGCTTGCCCTTTGTATCTCCGCCTCCAACAATCCGGCAACGAACCAAGTCCATAACATATGCTCCAGTGTACTTAAGGAAAGCCCTACATACGTAATGCTCCACTTGGGATCCATTCTCTGGGGCAAGACCAGAGACGATAGTGAAAGAAACGCCCATAACTCGATATTCGTAAGTGGGTCACTCACTTGAACCTCATCCTCACAAGGACGCGGTGGCTCATCAGGAGGCTCAACGGGGGGCTCGTCATAGAACCCGTCAACAGGGTCATGATCCTCCAGATGAGTACCACGTAAGGGGTAGTGTTCCCATAAATGGGTGAGATAGCCACTACGAGATCAACACCAGGCTCTTGGTCGTGATGTGGTTCGCGATAATGACAAGGGGAGAGTGGCGCAAACCTACTTTCAAGAATGGTTTTACAGCTGCAGTGTCAATAAGTTGGTCTATGGTAGGGGTGCTAACTAACCCATGGCATAGCAGAAGAAGGGGTGCAGGTGAGAGGCACTGCACTATAGAATCAATAGGTCGCTCAGAAAAACTCTCAGTCGGGGTCACAAGAGAAGAGTCAGAAACAAAAGACAGACCACTCACAAGACTAAGTACCTCACTGGGGTGAGAGAAATCCGTATCAGGTATCATTTCTGTCGTGTCTGGCGGGACAATGACAGGCATCGTGGTGACCTCAGTATGAGAGAGACTCGTACTGCGGAGGTCAAGGTGTGAATCCACTCGACCAGCTCTTGCGGATCTTAAGGACTGTTCATGTTGAAGGGCAAGCTGATATGTCTGTTCTAGGGACTTCGAGCTGTGATAAGCCAACTCAGTACGTATGTCAGATTGAAGTCCAGACCGAAATCAGAAAGTGGTCATAGCTGGCTCTTCTTGGATATCACTCCTCACAACTAACTCATCAAAATGATCCATGTACTCAGCGACAGACATAGATCCTTGTTGAAGGGAAAATGATTGCTCGAGCAAGCCTACTTGTTAAAGGCGCGCCTAAGGCTCAAGGCTCACCGGGCTCAGAGGTTTGCTTCTTCGTGCGCTTTTTTGCGTCTTTGGAGCATAAAAGACACGTCTAGATGCAATTTTATTGTAAATTTTTTTTTCAAAATAATGAAAAAAAAATGTAAGAACTCAATAGTTTTTTGCATGATTTAGTGTTTGTGAAACATAATCGAGCATTAAGACTTAGATATGATGCAAGTGATCACATTGATTCTTTTTTTAAGAGAAATGATAGTAATGAATTATTAATTAGTATAATAGATGAAAAATTTGATTAAGAAGATGAAGTGATGTTTGATGTTGATTATTTAAACCGAATATGGTTGCGTCTTGCCTTCGTCAGGCGCGCGTCTGCCCCTTGAGCCTTGCGCCTAGGCTCCAAGACCCCTTTGCGCCTTGGTGCGCCTTACGCCTTTAATAACTAAGCGAGCAAGGGACTCGCTCGCGGGTCCTCTCGATGCTAGACCAATACGCTCTCGCCTGATCTAGAAGCCTAAGTTTCGGAAACTTGAAGCGCCGCTCACCGAATAACTCAAAATAATCGAGATAATACTCCATATCCACGAGCCAATAACTGAAAGACTTGAGACTCGATGAGCCGTCAAAAGAAGGGGCATCGGTACGAAACTGCCACTCGAGATCTCTCTCATAATCATCCCTCAGGTAATCGAGTCGTGTTGAAGGATCAACACGACCCGCTCACGTGCAGGAATATGAACGACGACAATCATCATACTGATCGTCTTTAGCATAACAGGATCTTGTCGGCGAATCAAAACGATCTCTGGAAGTGGTGTGGTGCGATCGAGAATAATTATCGTAGTAACGCGAGGATCTCTCAGAAGGGGCTCTATGGGATCAGGTGTAAATAGAATCGGGATCCCCAAATAGAGGAGAGGGACGATGACGATAACTAGCCATAGATGAACCTAAAGACTCTATGTTACCTACCACTACGTATATAAATGTGGCCCAAACATTGGGCTCTGATACCAACTGATGTAGTCTAGGCTACGAGGGCGCTCGACTAATATGCAACCCTAAGTGAAGTGTCGGGGAAACAATTCGACAACCCTAAACGACTATTTGTGAGATGCAAGGTCCGGAGGCGAAATCAAATTAAGTCACAAATAATTAAATCACACTTAGACAATTTTTAGCAAAAGCAAAATAAATTCTTTAGGTAAACAAGCAATGGTTCTCCCCCGCCAAAGCAAGAGCGCACGGCGAATAGTTCCTGCAAATCACAAAATAATCTAGAACAAAGGTTCTACGATATTATTTATCCAAACAAGTATAAGGTCACAACACTATTTAAATGATGAAACAAGAGTTCATACAACAAGAAAACTCACAAAAGTATGAGGGTTGCCAGAGGTGAAGAGATCCGGTGAATCACGGCGCGGAGGTGGCGATCCGGAAGGAACCGGAGGCGGGATGATGAGGGATATGGCTGGATCTGATGGTGGGAAGCGGGATCGGGTTGTGGGAAGGTAGATCCGGCTATATGGAGGCGGATCTGGGTTGGGGAAGGTAGATCCGGCTGTAAGGAGGCAGACCCGGGCTGCAGGGTGGTAGATCTGGCTATATGGAGGCGGATCCGGGCTATGAGGTGGTAGATCCGGCTGTATGGAGGCGGATCCGGGCTGTGGGAGGCGGATCTGATATGGGGAGGCTTGTGGTGGGTTGGTGGAAGGGGAATGGTGGCTGGAAGGGGTCGGCGGTAGCAGGGAATCAAGGAGGATGTTGCGGCGGTAGCATGACAACGCTATATAGGCGGCGGCGGTAGTAGGACAGCGACAGATTGGCTGCGGCGGTAGCAGGACAGCGGGGAATAGAGGAGGCGCCTGGGTGTTGGAGAGGCGTGTGAGTGGCGGTAAAGGGTTTTGGAGGTGGAGAAAGGTGGCTACGGGTTAGAGTTACCTTTGAGGAGCGGGAGATGGCCTATGAGTCGTCACCTAGGGTTTCACGGAGTCGGCACCGTGGAGTGATCGCGGGATTCCCATTATGTAAAAGAAAAGGCATGCTCACTTATTTCAAAATTGATTTTGGAGGGGACAGATAAAGAATTACAACAAATGAATGAAGTTTATATGTGATTGTTTCAAGTAGAATGGTATGGATCTTATTTGATTGTTATAAACTTATTAGCACTTTTCTGTGTTCGGGAAAGCCATGAATCTTGTGAAGGTGAGAAACACCTCCTACTAAATGGTATATCAGACACACTATCCAGTATCCTGTTGTCTTATAATTGAAGAAATATATGGTAGGCATTGTCTTAAAATCAGAGTTTATAATGTAAATATAATTTGAGGTGGAAATATAGTGCAATATGCACACTAATGTATCACAAACTCCTAAAGTTTAACGACTACTCTTTTCAAAAAAGTCTCATTCAGATGAAAATTCCCTGGCATTCTGTTAGAAATAACGAACTAGAAAATTATAACTATGAAAGCCATGCAGAAAATGAAATTCACATTACTTAAAACCATATTATCTCGAATTTGAGCAGAGTCGATTACACAATCAATCCACTAATTTAGAGTGTAGGGAATTAAAAGCTGAAGGAAAGGAGCCAATAGTAGAAGAAGCAAGCCTAATAGTTGTGCAAGGAGATAGACTCTACTAGATATCAATTAGTCCCGCATTTGACAAAGGGATTTAACCCCCACCCAACTAGCATTTTATTTAGAACAAAATTGTTTTCTCTATGCATTCCTTTGACCCTTTTTTAGTCTGAAATATAGTATAAACATTTCATTTATTTAGTACGCATAAACAAAATATCTGTAAAATAGAACAAAAGGAAACTAGACTTTGTATGACCCTCAAATTGTTGCACTGATGCCGTTGGAAGTGGATCCAGTGAAAATTATAGGATAAAGTCTAGCACCGAATAGAGAATTGTTGGAGTCTCTTGAAACACAACATCGGTTGTATAAACATAAGACTGCAGAAATATCTTTTGAGAGAGCATTGGTAATGTCAGGACTTAGACCATTCACAAACATTTGTAGATATCCATCCAGAATCTATGTTACTTTTAGAGACGAATTGCATTAGCTGCCTAAATCGGGATTATGAGCGTTGTGCCGTTGTCCACTCGTAGAATTATAGTAGGATCGTCGAAGTTTGTAGGAGGCGACGAAATATGGATGCCCATCTATTCGTAGTAGTCATTGAACCAAAAAGATCGTTAAGTTGTTGAACGGGGAAAATCGACAAAGGCTTGGTCCAAAGCTCAGCAATAGCGTCAATATCCCTCTCAAGGATTTTATTTCAGAAGTGTGAGTAGGTTGTACGCATCAAAGATCACAATGAATGTTTCCACCCTTGTGCATATTACTTAGTCAATGGTCGGTAGTGATATATAGAAAACTAAACCTTATAACTGCCGTTCATCACCCCCAAATCCATATAACATTTAGCAATTGGTACCTTGCTCTATGAATCTATAGCTAAGTGGTTCCAATTAATGTCACAACTTGTCAAAGGGTACTCCAGTTTTATGAATAATTGTTTTTGCGGAAAAACCTGTTACCATTGAGTGTTTGAAAAGATAACCGCCCCCTGTGTTCGTCATGATTAATGCCTGATTTATTAAATGTGCTTCATGCCAAAAATAAATTTATGTCGAGAAACTCTTAAATCAAACCTTTGCATGGAATGCAGCAGATAGATTCATCAGAGGCTTGGGTACAAACAACTATGTTTTTGAAACGGTCTGGTTACCAGATTAAAGTCAGCCAAACAGATCATGTTGTAATAGAAGAAAAATATTCCCCTGAGTTGTATGTACGTCCTTCTAAACTTGCAATTTTCTCTCATTTCGACAGTTTTCCATGTCTGTAACCCCTTCATTAATTCCGCGCAGATTAAAGTACCAAATGGCCAATCAACACAGTTTGTGCTAATTGGTTCGGATGGTTCTACCTTGCCATTTAGTACGAGTGGAACTTCTCAGCCTTATAGCCTGGATAATGATATACGGTGATGTATTTATGCTAGCCTCCTTGTCAAAGTACTAGATTCCAGTTTTCATCTCTGACTTGCATTGTTTAGTTTATTTTCAAGTTCTAAAACTCACACTTTATTAAAAACTACTAATGATTGAGAACTCATAGAATACCATCAGAGGTATTTGCAAGTGTTCAGTTGCAAACAAGTACTTTTTTTGTAAAACAGACTTGAATTTATAAATAGTACAATGGAGGAAAATTTCTGGGTAGATAACATGCAAGTTAATGAAGTCGTAATTGATAAGTTTATTCTAATATTACTGAAGATTCTGATACTTAAGCGCAAATACGGTAAGGAACAGTTTCAGGAATGCTCAAAGATCTGTTGGTCAAGTCAGTTGAGTTTTTGATAGTTCAATCAAAAAATGTAAATTCTTCATATAAAATTCAGACATTCTAAATTTGATTTGAGTTTTTTTTGAGGTTGCTTGTGAACATTAATTTTGAGGGATAACTCCTTAGATGATGTTGAAATACTTTCAAGAAGCATTTGAGAATTAATTGTTTGCATATAGACAATTTTGAGTTGGCTACATATTGGTTAGTGTTTATTGCCTTGAATGTTCTTCAAACCACCCATAAAGATGCATACGATCGGCATTACCATTATTTGCTCATATGATGAGCATCATCATTATTTTTTCTTTATTAGTTGTAATATTGTTTAGAGAGTACTTTATTTATTTATTTTTTCTTTCTTAAGGACTTATCTATCTAAACACAAGGTTTTGTTGTTTTTAATCTTGTTATTACCGTTTAGGATTTATATTTCTATAAAGAGGACTTCAGGGCTTAATTGAGATTATTAATAAGTTTACTATTGAATTTGAAAAATCAAACTTGTCATGACATTCTTCCTCTCGATCTCTGTCCTACCATAACCTTGGATTTTTAATATTTGTATCTGTGGATAAAAGCAGAACCTTGTATATTCTCTTCTATGTATAAAATACAATGTATGAATATAAACCGACTGACAACCACAACAACAAAAGATATATCTGGTCTCGTGACCGTTAGGTAAATCAATTTTCCAACAAGTAGTCGATAATATTCTGGATTTGGAAGAGGAAAATCATCATCAGAGACGTGTGCACATAGCTTGTGATTTACATCCATATGAGTGTTAATCGGCTTGCATCCAGAGTAGCCAGCATCCTGAAGAAGATCGAGACAGTACTTCCGTTGAGAGAGGACAAGTCCATCAGGATGTCTCGCGATCTCAAGACCAAGGAAGTATCGAAGGTTCCCCAGATCTTTTGTTTGAAAGACGAAGCTAAGGTGTTGGTTGACCGCTTGTATTCCCTTTGAATCATTTCCAGTGATTAGGATGTCGTCAACATATACCAACAGAAGAACGGTTCTGTTGTTCGATGTCGAGTAAACAGAGAGAAGTCTGTCGAGCTCCGAGTAAAGCCAACTTCCCGAATAGCTTTACTGAACCTGTCGAACCATGCCCGAGGGGATTGTTTGAGACCATAAATTGACTTCTTAAGGTGACAAACTCGGGACTCCTCCGTGGTCTCAAACCCGGGAGGTTGTTGCATGAAAACTGTTTCTATTAGGTCGCCATTTAAAAAGGCATTCTTGATATCCAGTTGATGTAGGGGCCATTGGGGATGTACAACCACGGAGAGGACACGAACTGTGTTTAGCTTGGCAACTGGAGAGAATGTTTCCTCATAATCGAGGTCTTGTTGTTGGGTAAAGCCATGAGCCACCAATCTGGCTTTCAGACGATCAATTGTCTCATCAGGAGCATGCTTACAAAGACCCATTTGCACCCAACATGAGTCTGGCCTGGAGGGAGAGGGACCAGGTCCCATGTCTGGTTAGCCTAGAGAGCTGTCATTTCTTCATCCATGGCTGCCCGCCAGCCTGGATGTTGGAGAGCCTCCTGCACAGAGTTAGGTACAGAAATAGAGGATAATGAAGTAACAAAGTGATGAAGCGGTGGGGACAGACGATGTAAGGATACATAGTTCGCCTTGGGATGAGCGGTGGACGCTGGTGCCGGATCAGCAGCTTGCAGAGTGTCGTAGGTCGACTGTATTGGGGCAATTGGGCTAGGAGTGCGGAGAGTGTAGACCCGAATAAGAGGAGACTTATGGAGAGTGGGAGCAGGGTCAGGAAGTAGGGGTAGAAGAGTGGTAACTGGAACGACAGGTCGTGGGAAGGAGGGTGGTCGAAGAGGTGGGGTCAGTGCGTTGAAGAAAGGTTGATCATCTTGAAAGGTAACATCTACATAAACGGTAACTTTTCGGGTAGCAAGAGAGTAGCAGGCGTAGCATTTTTTAGTACGTGAATAACCGACGAATGTGTGTTTGGCTGCACGGGGATCCAACTTGTCCGTGGACGGACCAAGTAGGTGGACGTAGCAGGTACAACCAAATATGCGGTGTGTGAGAGAGAACGTCGGAGTGGAGGGGAAAAGGAGGCTAAACGGAGTAGCGTTTTGGAGGACAGAGGAAGAAAGACGGTTAATGAGATAACATGTCGTGGACAACACAAAGTTCCAATAAGCTTTGGGTACCTGCATATGGATCATGAGAGACCGGGCAACATCGAGCAGATGTCTATTTTTTTCGTTCAACAACGCCGTTTTGTTGGGGGGGGGGGGGTATAGGAACATGAATTCTGGTGAATGATCCCAAATTCGGAGTAGAGATTAGCAAATTCATGGCTAGTATATTCGCGAGCATTATCTGTCCGGAGAGTTTTTATGTTTTCGGAAAACTGCGTGCGAATCTCAAGAAGGAAAGCCAGGAATACACGGGGAAGCTCGGAGCGATCACGGAGTAAATATAACCAAGTTGTGCGAGAATAATTATCAATAGAGATGATGAAATAACGATAACCTGAGATATTAGTAATTTTGTACGCACCTTAAACATCGGAATGTACTAAAAAAAGGAGTAGAGCTCCCAGTACAATGAAGAGGAAAAGAGGAACAATGTTGTTTTCCCAAAATACATGATTCACATTTAAAAGTAGAAAGATAGGAAGAGCCTTCTGAAGGACTGGAAGAGGGGCATGACCAAGACGCCGATGCCAATCAACGAAGGAGACTGAGGAGAGGATGGTAGGAGAAACATCAAGGAGGCAGAATCCGTTTTGCAGTCGTCCCTTACCAATGGTACTATGCGTCTGTCGATCCTGCATCAGAAAAAAGGAAGAAGTGAATGTTACTGAGCAATCCAAATCCGTAGTGAGACGGCTAACAGAAAGTAAATTGAACGGGGAGCCCGAAACATGAAGAACCGAGCGGAGAGAGATAGAAGAATTGAGAGGGATATCAGCATAGTTGAGCCAAGTATTGATGTGGTTTCAACGAGGTGATATGATGGGTAGCACCTGAATCCACTATCCAGCGCAGATTAGTGGAGAGACAAACGATACCTTCATTGGAGATGGAGGCGACAGAGGCAGGTGGGTGGGGAGTATCCCGTGAAGTTGTTGGAGCTGGAGGCGAACTGCTTCAAGATCAACACGAGTGGCAGAGGGATTGTCAGCGGCAATATGAGCAGTCAGATGAGGAGGACGACCATGTTTGCGGTAGCAGGTCGCCTCAAGATGTCCATCCTTTCCGCAGAATGAACACTTAGGACGTGGCCAACCTCCGCGACCCCAGCCCCGAGAGCCTGAACGTCCTCCACGAGTAGCGGGAGGGAGAGGTTGTAATGGTGCAGACGAGTGCTGGAGAAGGACCGACGAGGGAGGTCCAATAGTATCCGGAGGCGATGAAACTGAGCAATATGGAGCAGACATCAGATAACGACGGGGTTGCAGCAGACGAAAGGATCTGCGCACGAATACTCTGAAGGTGAAGCGGGACACGAGCCATCATGGCAATACACACAACCTCTTTTTGAGCACACTGAGCTGCTAGATCCGTAGTAGAGGGCTGATGTTGGATCCAGGCTTCAGCAAGAGTCTTAGCCCGAGCAACAAATGAGGTTAAGCCGTCCGCCCCGCCAGTGTCAAGAGTTTGAAGCTCGGTAATGATGTCATACAGGTGTTGAAGACTGTCCTTGCCGGAGTATAAGAAGTGAAGCTCCTCCCACATTGCCTTGGCCGTCTCGTGATACATGGCCATGCGGCAAGGTTCGCCATCAAGGGAGTTTAGAAGCCATGTCTGAACACGACCATCATTACACAGCCAGTCATCAGTAGGATCAGATGGGGGCTCCTTAGTGAGATGAGACAGAAGCCCCTTGGACTGAAGAACCCGTCTGACAGAGTGCACCCATTCGACGAAGTTTTTCTTCCTAGACAGGGAGATGGTGTTGATTCCTAGCTCGTCGCGCATTCCAAGAGTGGGAATCAAGCGGGCTGCAGGAGAGGTAGCGGTCTGCCCATCGGAATGCACAGAGGGATCACCGGAGGAACCCATTTGGATATAGTGGCTGGAGCAGAGAGGTCGGCAAGGCTGGGAGCAGCTAGAGATTAGGCCGTTGCTGAAGAGATCGCTGGACGAGAGGCCACTGGATAAGAGGAGGGGTCGTTGGGAGGTCGCTGGAGAGGCGTCTACCACTGGGAGGAGGCTGCACGACCTCAGGGAGCTCTGCACGATCTCAGGGAGCTCGGCAGATCGTTGGGAGGGTTGCCGCTGGGAGGAGGTTGCTGGAGAGGCAAACCGTTGGGAGGAGGCCGCACGATCTCAGGGAGCTCGGCAGACCGCTGGAGGGGAGGTCGCTGGAGGAGGCCGCTGGAGGGGAGCTCGACAGAGGGAGCGACGAGCAGCGGGAGCGGCGAGCAGCGCAAGAGGTGAGACCGCATAAGGGAGATAGCGGAGAGCAGCGGGAGGTGAGACCTGCAGAGGGAGATAGAGACTTGGAGCAGTTTGGCACGATCTCAGGGAGCTCGGCAGAGGGAGCGGTGAGCAGGAGGTGAGACCGCAGAGGGAGATACCGGCGAGCAGCGCAGAGGGAGACCGCACGGGAGCGAGCGATCAGGAAGAGTGGGGCCCACTTGTCAGAAGGGAGGAGGCTATAAGAGAGCCGATAAACAGACCAAGCGGGACGGAGAGAGGAGCAACAGAGTTCGCAGGGGGGTGCGGTCAAGGAAAAGGGAGACCGCCGACTGAATGAGCTCGCAGGGGGGGGGGGGGGGGGGGTTGGCGGTCAAAAAAATGGGAGACCGTACGTTCGGACCAAAGGCTCTGATACCATGTGGATAAAAACAGAACCTTGTTTGTTCTCTTCTATGTATAAAACACAATGTATGAATACAAATATATAGGAGGGAGAAAAAGAGAGGAGATTCTTATACACAATGTGGGACTAAAGAAGGGAGAGAAACAAGAAAATAAAAGGGCCCCAAATGGGCCTTTACATGGATTTTTCTAACAGTATCTATTTAAACTAAAGTTTATTTTGTTTATTAAGGACTTTAAGGCTTGATTTATATTTCTATAATAAGGACTTTAAGGCTTGATTTAGATTATTATTGAATTTGAAAATTGGCATTTGTCTTAACATTCTCCCTTTTGATCTCTCCCCTCTCATAACCTTGGGTTTTTCAATTCATTATCTCTTTTACCTAATGAATCTCTCAACTTGGAAATTTTTTGTATGCGCGTTGACCTCTTTCTTCTCTCTGCATTTCTAGTTCTCACATTTATTAGATTTTGCCATTATCACCACAAATTAACAATTTCCTGCACGACCAATATCAATTTTGATTGCTAAATCTCCCTCCTAAATTGATAAGGTTTGACTCAGGTTAACTCAAGCTTTTGTAGTTCCTACCTACCCTTGGTCTCACTGCAACATACACTCCCTCAAAATGCTTCCCGCCGACTTCCTTTCCACCTCTGGCTTTTACTCTTTTGATTCACTACATGATCTGCTTATTGCTGGCCATTCATGCTAATTGCAGCTAAACCATAGTGGTTTAACGAAGTAACACTGACTAGCATATTTTGTACATGATTGGTGACTACAAACATGTTACCTTCAAAGAAATATCCGACTAAATTGAACATAACACCATTTCTCTATTCTTACTCAACCCGACAATAAGTTAATCAAATTAACCAACCGTTGAACCAATTGGTAAACCATCTCTGTAACAGTTCGCTAGGCCTCCACAAGTTAAATCATTTTTTCCATGCATCGGAGGCAGAGATTTTTTTCCGCACAACGGAAATAAATAAATGAGGTAAGCAGAATATTGAAGGTTTCTATAACAAACTGCAGCAGCATATATATATGTATATATATAAACATTATTCATTATACAGCATCATGATCCATATACGTATATTACACGGCTAAAACATAGTACAACAACCACTATGATGGATCCAAAACATAGTATGTAGAATACCTGCTTGACACTGACTACCTACAGTAGTTATGTCAACCTAAACTTGTAACCCATCCCGACATTGGCAGTTAACCAAATAACAACTTGATATCGTCTTGCTGACACTTCTCATCTTTGTACCTCTTCCTATGCTCTTATGTGACCTCTGAGACAGCTGTAATAATTTTGACCCAGAGCCTGTATTTTTCCTCCCTCAGCAGTCATTTTCCTTCCTCGGACAATTTACTATTGACCTCGCCTTCCTTGGCATAAACTAGTTAGAAATAAATTCGTAGTCACACTAACTTAGTGAATTCTCATTTCTTTAACTACTTACATGCAATTCAAATGTGAATAGCAATATGCTTATATATGAAAACTAAGACAAAAAAGAACATATTCATATTCATAAACTAAAAATCTGTTAGACATTTAAAACAGTATGAAAGGAACTATAACAAGCATAAAAACGTACTTTAGTAATCAGAGTAAATGACATAGATTATTCTTGATTCAGTAGAGAATTTATAATTCTAATAAGAGTTTCTTTTCTTGATATATTGTGTTTATCATAGTATTTTGTATTATAAGGTATACCGCATTCTTTTTGTCTTAATCATTATCTATTTTTTATTCTCTGAACGACAACGTTGAGGGTATATTACTTTTCTTTCTTCATAATGGGTCTAACTTATGCAGAAATTGCTAGGCTACTAGCTACTGCAAGCTCTGGGTTTTTATTGCATGGCTATAAATTATCAGGGAGTCCCATAGGGACACTTGCATCATCTCTGGAGTTAACCCTTAACTTTATTGTTTTGCATGCATGCATCAACTTTTCACATAAGACTATTTATTTGTGTCGAGCTCGGGCCGAGCTTGGCAAAATTCTCGAGCTCGAGCTAACCATTTTGAGCTCGAGCTCAAGCTCGACGAGCTCATTTTACTTGGCTCTAGCTCAAGCTCGACGAGCTCATTTTACTTGGCTCGAGCTCGATGAGCTCATTTTACTTGGCTCTAGCTCAAGCTTGAGCTTCAGACCTATTTATTGAGCTCGAGCTCTTCAGCTCGAGCTGCTCATGAGCCTTATTTTCCTTATAGTCATAATTTTTTTTTAAAACATTCAAAAAACAAGCTCGTGAGGATGAACAAGAATATGTAAGCTCGAACTCGTCTCATAATCGAGCTCGATCTCCACAGACTCGAGCTCGAGTCGAGCTTTTATCGAGCCGGCTCAACTCAACTTGCACCCCTAATCTAGAATAAAATTTTATGCTCCATAAAGCCATTTAATTAAGGCCATCAAAACAGCCCTCTCCTGGGCACTATTCAAAGTATTTAGAGCCACGCGGCTCATTTAAAAGTTGTCAATCAACAACTAAAGCCCAACCAGCATACCCATCTTTAAGTCGCAACAAAACCACAAAAACAGGGCCAGGAACCCACATCCAGCAACCCAACCTTAGGGCCTAAATCTCCCGTAAATAATACTATAATTTGAGATTAGGTTAGGCATTTCACTACTGTAGTGCCCTAAACAGCAACCTCAATAGCAGCAGCAACAGTAAACCGTGGAGGGGGTCCAAACCAAAAACCCCAATGAACACAGCAGTTATATCCTACAGCCAGGAGCAGCAATCGAGCCCAACAAATAAGAACTAGGGCTAAGAAATCAAATTTCAAAAAGCTGGGACCCAAATCTGCATGCTGGAAATGAAAATCAGCCTTAAAATTTCAATTTCAATTCCAGGCAAGTAAACGCAAGAAATAGAGAGAGCTGGGAGCAAAAACCAGGAAGTAGAAGCGAAAACCAAGGTGCTGGAAGCAGAAACCAGAACCAAGAATCCAAGACCAGGGTCTGAAGAGAGGAGGTAAGGAGGAAGGAGTGGCAGCCTAGTTCATTGAATTTCATGGTATAATTCCAAGACACAAGGGGTGCAAATTCCGCCATACCCCCTATGTGCAACCATTTGATTAGGCTCAAGGATTATGATGAAACCACATGTCTTCCACTAAGGGTACATGGGTCATTTGACCCCTCCACTAATTCAATAGTCTCAAGATAGTGGATCAAAATTATGCCTTATAATTTATAGCCTTAATATAATGACAACCACCAACATCAGATGTTATGGGTCCTCCGTCAGTTATCTAGTTAATTATTATTTTATGTATTTGTATTCAGTCGTATGAGTCTTGTCGTCATTAGGGTATTTAGGGTGTTTTATTAATTTTATGCATTTTCATGTATTTACAATTGTGCCATCCAGGGTCCTATATATAGACCCTTATCATGTATGAAGAAATCAAGCAATGAAATATCAATTTCCGTTCTCTCTCTAAAATTCCTCTCCCTCTCTCTCTAAGCCCTCTCCTCTAGGGTTTTCCTCTCTTTCCCCAAGCTTCTTCTAACTTTCCCCCCTCTACCTCCATTCTAGGGTCTGCCCCTTGTATCCCCGCCCCCATCGATCGCCTACAAAACAAGCCCATAACATCTTGGTATCAGAGCCCTCCTTCCTCGGTTAGACACTTTCGTTGCTCATCACTTCCGTTGTCCTCCCGAAGCCTTCACTGAGCCCATTCCAGCAACCACTTTTTCTCCTTCGACACCAGCAACAAAGAAACTCCTATGCTAGCAGTGGCAGATTCGACATTTCGCTTCCGTCGATCGCTCTCCAGCGACTCTTCCTCAACGCTTCGCTTCCATCGATCTCTTGTGTCAATCGATCCCGTGCCCGCCATCCCTGCTTCGTCTTACCCTGTCGATCCTGCGTGAGAATCTCAAACCGCATGCACCTCCTGCTCTCTCCCAGGCTGCGCCTCGACAGCTCACGGCCGACGCCAGCAACTCCTTCCTCTCACGCCAAGCTCAGGTTTCCAGCAGCGTGCCTCTCTGTTTTTTGCGTCCTGTCGTTCATCTGCGACCCCCCTGGCCACAAGATCTTCATCGAACCGCCCAGTCCAACCCGTCGAGCCCACCGTCGCTCTTCTGCTGCTATCGAGCAGCCCACACTCTGATCCGCCTCGAGCTAGCTCGTCCTTCCAAGTCCTCGAGCCCTACAAATTTTGAGCAGCAGTCCCATCCGCGCAACCAGCTTTTCTCCCAGCCGCGCAGCCAGCTTTTCTCTCATCCTCGCAACCACCTTTTCTCCCATCAGGACGCCTGCATCAAGCCCCCAAACCGCAGCAGGCTTTCCTAATTAATTGAATATTTTGGTTAATTCTTAATTGAATTAAATATATTCCTCAATTAATTATTCCTCAATTAATTACGATGAATCCACCCTTTGCTCGATGTTGTGGAAGATGTTGAAGTCATTTCAGGCTTCCACATCTCGCCTCAACACGACATTCGACAAATTGGCGACTTCGGGACACTTTGGAGTCCCGCCTCTCCCAGTGTCGGCGCCCTCCCAGCCCGCACATGCTACCGTCATTTCCGCCCCAACTTGCCCACCGATGAGACCGCCGATTACGCCAGTTGTCTCTCCAACGCTCGTTGAGGTTCTTCACGCTACACCATCACTTCCGGTGAATTCTGTTCCGTTGTTTTCCCCAGCCCCACTAGACACCTCCCCGGCCCATTCTGACCGCCTCCCGATGCAGCTTCCACCGTCGGCCGTTCCGCCGCCGGCCCTTGCCTTGCCGGTCCCTCCAGTCGCGTCACCACCTGCTTTGTCGGCCCCCGCTCCGTCAGCTTCCGCTCTGCCGCCTCCGGCCACCTCGCCGCATCGTCTACCGTCCCTGGCTCTGTCGGTCCCTTCGGCCGCCTTGCTGTTGCGGCCTCGCGCCGCCTCCCCGCCGGTCACACTGGATCCCTTCCTTCCACCGGCCGCACTGCCAACTCTGCTTTCTGCCGCTCCGCCATACCAGCCGACCCGATTCCTTCCGCTGCTCATCTTTCCGATGACACCACTACTACTCATAGTCTCCAACGCCGCTGCGACACGCTACCAGACACTGTTTTGGCGTGAAATCAATGAGCCAGAGGAGTCGATCATCCTATTTGCGTTCGAGCTTGAGGGCAAGCTTAATTTCAAGGACGGGTGGAGTGTTATGGGTCCTCCGTCGGTTATCTAGTTAATTATTATTTTATGTATTTGTATTGAGTCGTGCCTTCATTACTCATTAGGGTATTTAGGGTGTTTTATTAATTTTATGTATTTTCAATTGTTCCCTCCGGGGTCCTATATATAGACCCTTATCATTTATGAAGAAATCAAGCAATGAAATATCAATTTCCTTTATCTCTCGAAAATTCCTCTCCCTCTCTCTCTCTCTAAGTCCTCTCCTCTAGGATTTTCTCTCCTTCCCCAAGCTTCTTCTAACTTCTCCCCATCTACCTCCATTCTAGGGCACGCCCCTTGTATCCCCGCCCTCCATCGATCGTGTACAAAACAAGCCCATAACATCAGAACTCAAAACCAGGGAAGGGTGTAAGGCCCAGTTAATTAGCTAAGTTATCCTAGAAAAGGCCCATTTTGATAACTCCAATTACCATGATAATCAGCCAATATCAAAGCCCAAAGCAAGGGATGTATAAGAACCAACTTATCAAAGCTAAGCCATCAAACAAAAGTCCACATAAGACTCACTCATCCAACAAACGCCCACATCATAGCATTGACCTTTAATTTATTATGAAACCAAGACCTAACCTGATTAAAATCAAGATATACCATTCAATCCCAACCAAGAGTGAAACATACATCTGAGGCTCTTAATTCAAAAAAAAAAATGAAACTATCATACTTATTGAGCCCAAATTCATAAGCTAATATAAGAAATCAAATAATACCCAAATTAAAAACCATATTAAAATTAACCTTCACATAGGACTTCCAAAACCACTTAAATCAATATGAAGTCAACTTGACACATTTTGTACTTCACCCTTCAATTGTTTTCATCATTGGGGATAACCTAATCAATATGTTTTTATTTTAATTCATTTTATATTTTTATACTTATTATTTTTATAGGCATTTCAATTTAAGAAGATTAAGGTCTCACAATTCACCCCTCGCCAAATTTTTGTCTTCGAAAATGTCTATTCTAAGCCTTCTTCAAACAGTTGAGGAAATATCTCTCTCATGGTTTCTTCTTTTTCCCAAATGACATCATGCAATCTGTGGCCCTTCAACTGTACTTTAACATAATTTACTTTTCGATTTTTTAACTTTTTACTCTACCTATTCACAATCTTATATGGTACTGCTAGACTAGATAAATCAGGTTGTATTTGAATTTCATCCATTGAAATCACTTTTTCAGGATCCTTAACATACTTTCGTAGTGATGATACATGGAAAACATCACGTAGGTTTCTGAGCTCATATGATAACGCTAATATGCAAGTGTTACGCCCCCGCTACGCTTTACGGGGCGTCATTACGCACGGAGGAGCAAAAGCGCGCTAAACAACGGTGCTGAACCTTCCGGTTCAGCCCCCACGCAGTGAACCGGCCGGCCGAGGGCTGAACCAGGCGGGTTCAGCCCTCCTTGGAGGGGCCGGCCGGCCCCCTCCTTGCCCGGGTATTTATATACCCGGGCAGCCCCCCTTTTGGGGTTATGCGAGAGTATTTCCTGGTTAGTCTTTTCCTTCTTCCAAACCCGAATCTTCCCTCTCTTTCTCTAGATCTTCTTCTCTTAGTCTCTCTACTAGTTTTGCCCTAACATTTGGTATCAGAGGCGTTCATCTCTCCGACATGGTGAACACTCGCTCTCAAGAGGAGTCCTCACGGATCGAAACCCTAGAGGAGAACGTTGTTGGCCTAACCGACTCGATGGCAGCCATGGAAGGGCGGATGGAGGCTCGGATGGAGGAATTGAAGGCCTTGTTGAAAGGGAAGGCATCGGGGAGTGAAGATTCATCCGGATCGGGGCCGATTTGGCCGCTACAGGCGCGCGGCTTGCGGACGGCGTCGGCGGCGTGCGGCTGTCGGAAGAGGAACGCGTGCGGGTCGGCGGGATTCCGCCTGGCACGGGCTGGCAGGGGGGTACGACGACGTATGGGGTAGCAGCGGGGGGCTCGGCAGCGGTTTATGGGGGTCCGGCGGGACCGATTCCGCCAGGATCTGCAGCGGGGGGGTTCGCCGACCCCGGAGCGGCCCGGGGACAGGGCCTGCAAGGCTGGGCGGAGCCGGCAGGGCTTCGTCGAGGCTGGGAAGAGCCGGCTGGGCTCCGACGACCTCCGGATCTCGCGGGATACCAAAGGGGGGCTTCTCCCTCCTCCCCGTGGGTTTGGGCCACCGGGCATGGCCGGATTTGGCCAAGCGTGGGCGGGACAGCAACAACCTCCTCTTTGGGGAAACGGTCAGCATCAAGGCTACGACGGATTCGAGCAAGGTGAGCCTGCAAGACGGGAAGGAAGCCATGGAGTACAACGCTTGACTCCCGGATTAACTCGCATGTACTTTCCGGAGTTCGAGGGCGGCGACGCATTGGAATGGATTCAAAAGGCTGAACTTTTTTTCCAGTACCAGGAGGTGTCTGAAGGTCAGTGGGTGCAGTTAGCGTCCTTCCACTTGAAGGAGGACGCTTTCCAGTGGACGCAGTGGTTCCTACGGGGACGGGAGTACGTGCCATGGGGCGAATTTGTGGATGGATTTACGGCCAGATTTGGGCCACTAGAATACGAGAACTTTGGGGCCCTCCTTCAGAAGCTTCGTCAGAAGGGGTCGGTGCTGGAGTATCGCACTGAGTTCGAAAAGCTGGCGAATCGGGTTCAGTGGCCGGAGAGGACACTCTACAGCTGTTTCATATCTGGCCTCAAGGAGCACATTCGTGATGAGGTACAGGCACTCATGCCTCGTTCATTGAACCACGCCATTACTTTGGCGCGCATCCATGAGGAGCGGTTCAACAGGCAGCGAGCACGCATCACGAGTAGACCGCCTTCGGCTCTTACCACAGCAGCACGACGGGAGCAGCCCACGGGTAACAAACAGGTGGTGACACGGTTATCGTGGGGTGAGTTGGCCGCTCGGAAGGAGAAGGGGCTTTGCTTTAATTGCAATGAGAAGTTTGTGCCTGGCCATAAATGCCAGAAGATACAGGTCTTCATGTTGCATCAGGATGGGGACGAAGAGCCGGCTCCAGATGAGGAGTTGGAGGTGGACTTGGAGGAGCAGGAGTTCGGGGTTTCTCTTCATGCTCTGGAGGGTTGCGCTCCCCCGCTTACTATGCGGCTGGCGGGCCGGATCGCCCAAGAGAAGGTTACTATTTTGGTGGACAGTAGGAGCACCCACAACTTCATACATCCCGACGTGGCACGGCGAGTTGGGCACGTGATTGACAAAGGGAATGCCTTTCATGTTATGGTGGCGGACGGCAGCAAGCTGCAATGCGAAGGGGTGCTGAAAGGAGTGGAGCTGCGGATACACGGCTATGTGGGACGGACTGACATCTACCTGCTGCCTATTCGGGGCTCAGACATGGTGCTGGGAGTTCAGTGGTTGCGCCAGTTACAGCGGGTGACCTTCGACTGGGACCACATGACGATGGAGTTTGTGCACGGGGAGAGGCAGTTTTGCTTGAAGGGCCTCATGTCATCTCCTGTTAAGGAGGTTTCTCTCCGCAGCATGCAGCGGTTGAGCGGGGAGGGACAGTTGATGGTCGTCCTTCGGGAGGTCCAGACCGGCGATCCCACGCCTTCTGAGGTACCGGTTCAGTTACAGTTACTTCTGACAGATTATGCTGATGTTTTTCAGGAACCACGCACTCTGCCACCGCCGAGGTTCCGCGATCACCGCATTCCGCTCAAGGCGGGTGCTGAGCCTACGAATGTTCGTCCATACCGCTACCCACACGTCCAGAAGGCGGAGATCGAGTGCAGTGTCCGCGAGATGCTGGAGGCCGGCATCATTCGGCCCAGTACGAGTTCCTTCTCGGCGCCCATTATTTTGGTCAAGAAGAAGGACGGGTCCTGGCGATTCTGTGTGGACTACCGTGCCTTGAACGACGCTACGGTCAAGGATAACTTCCTGATTCCCCATATCGAAGAGTTGCTGGATGAGTTGCATGGGGCCCAGCGGTTCACCAAGCTGGATCTTCGCTCCGGCTATTACCAGATCTTGATGGCACAGGAGGACATCCACAAGACGGCTTTCTGGACTCATGACGGCCACTACGAGTTCTTGGTTATGGCCAATGGACTGACCGGAGGGCCCTCTACATTCCAGGCCAACATGAACGAGATGTTCAGAGATTTCCTGCAGGCATTTGTGTTGATCTTCTTCGATGATATACTCATCTACAGCGCGAACTGGGAGGACCACGTGGGCCACGTGGCGCAGGTCCTTGCCAGACTACGCCAGCACCACCTTTATGCCAACCGTTCCAAGTGCTCCTTCGGTCAGGAGGAGTTGGATTATTTGGGCCACTTGGTTTCTGGTCAGGGCGTCCGGGCCGACCCACGGAAGATTCAGAGTATGCAGTCTTGGCCGCGGCCGGTTACAGTCCGCGCCTTGCGCGGCTTTTTGGGGCTCACAGGGTATTACCGGCGGTTTGTGCAGGACTATGGCAAGATAGCCCGTCCACTGACCCAGCTACTGCAGAAGGACTCCTTCTCCTGGAGTGAGGAGGCGCAGGAGGCTTTTCAGGCCCTCAAACGGGCCATGACCACCACGCCAGTCTTGGCATTACCGGATTTCACACAGGAGTTCGTTCTGGAGACGGATGCCTCAGGTGTCGGCATTGGGGCGGTTTTGATGCAGGCAGGGCGGCCGATAGCCTTTTACAGCAAGGCATTGGCTCCTCGTACTTTGGGCCTCTCGGCCTACGAGAAGGAGATGTTGGCGATTATTCATGCGGTGGCTGTTTGGCGGCCATATCTGTTGGGCCGACACTTTAAGATCCGGACGGAGCACCAGAGCTTGAAGCATTTCCTAGACCAACGGGTCTCCTCGCCGCTACAGCAGAAGTGGGTGACTAAGCTTCTCGGTTACGACTACGAGATTGTGTATCGTCGCAGCAAAGAGAATGTGGTCGTCGATGCTCTCTCTCGTCTTCCAGAGGCTGCTCTCGCTCATATTACGGTGTCGTTGGTCGATTCAGTGGAGGATATTCAGGAAGAGGTTCGGCGATCAGACACGCTGCGTCCGTTGGTGGAGGCTTTACAGCGGGGAGAGACCGTCGCAGCTGGCTATCACTTGTGTAATGGCCGGCTTTACTATCGGGGTCGGGTGGTCGTGCCCGCCGATTCTGCCTGGAAGACCGTGTTGATGCATGAGTTCCACTCTTCGCCTACAGGAGGGCATGCGGGGGTGCTCCGGACCCTTCAGAGGGCGCGAGCAAACGTTTTTTGGGCAGGCATGCGACGGGACATTCAGCAGTTCGTTCGTCACTGTGAGATCTGCCAGCGGCAGAAATACGAGACCTCTTCTCCGGCGGGGCTGCTTGTACCGTTGGAGATTCCGCAGCAGATTTGGGACACGGTGTCCATGGACTTCATTGATGGACTGCCGAAGTCTAAAGGGAAGTCTGTCATTCTAGTGGTGGTGGACAAGCTGTCCAAGTATGGCCATTTTCTGGCGCTCAGCCATCCGTACACCGGGGAGTCTGTAGCCACACTCTTTGCTCGAGAGATCGTTCGCCTGCATGGCCTCCCCCGCGCCATTATTTCTGATCGCGACCCTACCTTCGTCAGTGGGTTCTGGAAGGAGCTGTTCCGGTTGCAGGGCACTCGCTTACACTTCAGCACGACCAACCACCCGCAGTCGGATGGTCAGACGGAGGTGCTTAATCGTGGGGTCGAGACTTATCTGCGTTGCTTTGTGATGGATGAGCCGCGGAGCTGGCCGGACTGGTTGCATTGGGCCGAGTACTGTTACAACACGGCATACTACTCCGCCAGCAGGATGACACCATTTGAGGTGGTTTACGGACGGCCCCCTCCTACCTTGGGCAGCTATGAGCCTGGGAGCACCGCTCTTCCAGCGGTGGATCGCGCTCTGCTGGACCGGGATCGTATGTTGGTCACACTTCGGGAGAATCTCCGTCTTGCCCAGGATCGCATGACGGCCCAAGCGGACAAGCACCGCACTGAGCGGGAGTTCGCTGTTGGTGACGAAGTGTTCCTCAAGCTCCAGCCGTACCGGCAGTTGTCCGTGGCTCGCCGCGGCAACCAGAAACTGTCCCCACGTTACTACGGTCCCTTTCCGATTGTCAGCAGGGTGGGACCGGTAGCTTATACCCTGGCATTACCGGAGGGTTCGCGCATCCATCCTACATTCCATGTCTCTTTGCTCAAGCGGAAGGTAGGGCCGCATGTCCAACCGAGCACTGTGTTACCTGAGGTCACTGCGGCAGGTGAGCTGCGGCCGCTTCCTGAAGATATTGTGATGCTCCAGTGGAAAAATCGGGGCGCGGAATACCGGCCCGAGCTCTTGGTCAAATGGAAGAACCTGTCGCCGGCACACAATTCATGGGTGGACTTCTTCGACTTCAAGGAGCTCTACCCCGACTACCACCTTGGGGACAAGTTGGTTCTTGATGGGGAGGGGAATGTTACGCCCCCGCTACGCTTTACGGGGCATCATTACGCACGGAGGAGCAAAGGCGCGCTAAACAACGGGGCTGAACCTTCCGGTTCAGCCCCCACGCAGTGAACCGGCCGGCCGAGGGCTGAACCAGGCGGGTTCAGCCCTCCTTGGAGGGGCCGGCCGGCCCCCTCCTTGCCCGGGTATTTATATACCCGGGCAGCCCCCCTTTTGGGGTTATGCAAGAGTATTTCCTGGTTAGTCTTTTCCCTCTTCCAAACCCTAATCTTCCCTCTCTTTCTCTAGATCTTCTTCTCTTAGTCTCTCTAGTAGTTTTGCCCTAACAGCAAGCCACTTCTCCTATTCTTTTTGTAATTGCAAATGGTCCCACATGTCATGGACTAAGATTTCCTATTCGTCAAAGTCAAAAAATCCCCTTGAATGTCTTTACTTTTAAACACACTTGATCCCCCACGGCAAAGTCAACTCTACAATACCTGATATTGTAGTACTTTTGTTGTTTGTCTTGTGCTATCTTTATTCTTTCCCAGACAATTCAAATTTTATCATGCATTTTATCCACCACTTTCTTGTTGAACCTTAGTTATTAAAGGTGCAAGGCGCACCAAGGCGCAAAAGGATCTTTGAGCCTAGGCTCAAGGCGCAGGCGCGTGCCTGACGGGGGCAAGGCGGCAGGCGCAACCACATTCATTTAAATAATCAGAATCAAACATCAGTTTATCTTTTTTATGAGATTCTTCATCTGTTCTACTTATTAATCATTCATTACTATCATTTATCTCTTAAAAATAGAATCAATGTGGTTACTTGCATCATATCTAAGTTTCAACGCTCAATTATGTTTCACAAACACTAAATCATGCAAAAATTATTGAGTTCTTACATTTTTTATTTTGAAAAAAAAATTACAACAAAAATCTCACTCAGACGCGCCTTTTATGCTCCAAAGGCGCAAAAAAGGCGCACGAAGGCGCAAACCTCTGAGCCTCTTGAGCCTTGAGTCTTAGGCGCGCCTTTAACAACATAGTTGAACAACTTTTTTCACCATTTTCAGTCCAACTTAAAGTAGTCTAACATCCTCTTCCATACCACGCTTCAAACGGTGTCATCTGTATGTTGGACGGATGGGTATTATTATATGTTATCTCGACCAAAAACAGATACTTCTGTGAAGATCCTTTTAAATATTATGTCACCATTCTGAGTAAATCTTCTAACATTTGAATGGCTGTTTAGATTATCCATTAGTCTGAAGGTGGAATATGGTATTGTATTGCAACTTAGTTCCCAACTTTTTGTGCCAATGTCCATGTCTCAAATGTAAATTTCCTGTCTCTATCATTAATTATTGATATCGGAATTCCATGCAATTTAAGTATTACATTGATATATTGATCAATCAATATTTTTGTCGACTCATCCTTCTTCATCTGGATAAAATGTTCTGCCTTGGTTAAACGATTTATTACTTCCCAAATACCATCGTTCCCTGCTTTGCTTCTTAGCAAACTCATAGAAAAATCCATTATGATATCATCCCACTTCCGTTCTGGAATAGGTAGTGATAACCTCCAGGCTTTTGATGTTCAGCTTTGACAACTTGACATGTGTGACATTTAGTTATATACTTGATCACGTCATTCTTCGTTCTGGGCCACCAATATTCTTGTTTTAAATCTTGATATATTTTTGTTTGTTTTGGGTGAATCGAATTGCTCAAATGGTGTGCTTCATACAATATTTCTGATCTCAGATTATCTGCGTCTGGTACACATAATCCTCCATTTATTAATAACAAATTAAAGCTTTTGTTTGCTCATTCTTCACTTTTGCATTATCGCAGATAAAAACAGATCTTGCTCGATCTCTCTCTTAATCTTATCCTTGGTTGCATACTTAATTTGTAATTGATAGAGGTGTCTCTGTTTTTTTTCATCCGTACGGATCATAGGAATTTTCATCTTCTCCATCTCTTATTGTATTAACTTTTGTTGTGACAATGTCATAGTCAATTTTCATCTTCCTACTCAAGGCATCGACTACAATATTTGCTTTACCCGGATGATATTTTATATCCAATTATAGTCTTTAAATTCCATCCATTTCCTTTGGCGAAGATCTCTTTATGTGTAAAAATATATTTTTCTCTTATGATTAGTAAAAATTCGCATCTTCATATAGATAGTGTTGTCAATTTTTGAGTGCAAAGATAACAGCGGACAACTCCAAATCATGTGTTAGATAATTTTTCTTGGGTTTTTTAATTGTCTCAACCAAGCTTATCAGGATCGCGATCCGGATCGTAGGATCGCACGATCCTACGATCCGAATGTTTAAAATAGATCCGGATCGCATGTCAGATCAAAATACCGCACAGCGCAGAGAGGATCGCGCCTTGGATCGTAGGATCGCTGGGATCGCGATCCGTGCACGATTCCAGCGATCCAGAAATCTGCGTTAAAATAAAAACCCTCCTTTAGGTTTTACGCGGTCCGCCTCTCGCCCGAGTCTCCAACCCTATTTCCATTGGCGACGGGATTTCTAGCACTTCTTCTCTCCCATTGGCGACGACGACATCATCTCTCGATTCTCTCCCATTGTTGACGACGACGGGAGACCCTTCTTCTCCGACCACGACGCCGACAAGCTCCAACAACTTCTCCGACCACGACGCCGACAAGCTCCAGCAACTTCTCCGACCACGACGTCGTTTGTTCCTGCATCTTCTACCATTCGCGCCTCTTCCAGTCTCCAGCCGGTCGTGCCTCTTCCAGTGAGTTCCTATTTCTCTTCTTCCGTTCGTGCCTCTTCCGCTCTCCAGTCGGTTATAAATTAGGGTTTTGATTTTTTTTCCAAGTGTAAATATATATTCTCATTCCTGTATAATAGATCATATATACTTAAACAGTTAAACTTATCTCATATGCATATCATCATATCTTCTAATTGCAGTGATTGATAATTGATTAATTGTTAATTCTTCGTTTTATTAATTCTAGTTCCTTCTTTTAAAAGTTTCAGTATTGTCGGATTGTTCCGCCTATTAGACATATTACCTATTAGGACTGTCATATGTATAAGTTATAACTATGCTATTTTTTTAGTTCACTTCATTTGCTTTCTTTTAAATTTGACATAATTATTCAACAATTGTTTGGTTTTATAATTTTTTGTGTTGATTGTGTGTGAAATTGGATGATACCAAAATCAATTTAATTGTTTAAGTCTTACTTTATGAATGTAGTAGGATTTTACGATCCTCGATCCGATCCTACGATCCGATCCGATCCGATCCTACGATCCGATCCGATCCGATCCAACCAGCAAAACGATCTCATCTAGGGTCTCGATCCTGACAACCTTGGTCTCAACGCATATGCAGTTAATTTCCTATTCTGCATAAGTACATAGCCCAAACCTTTTAACAAAGCGTCACTATATATTTGACATTAGTGCGACTGAGCATTACTAAAATAGGAGCATAAGTACACAACCCAAACCTTTGGCAAAGCGCCACTATACATCTAACACAGCCCAAACCTTTCAACAAAGCGTCATTATATAAGTACACAACCCAAACCTTTCAACAAAGCATAATTGTTTGGACGCATATGCAATTAATTTCCTATTCTGCATAAGTACACATCCCAAACCTTTCAGCATAGTGTCACTATAATATCTGACATTAGTGTCATTGAGCATTACTAAAATAGGAGCAGTTGTCAATTCATCTTTCAATTTTCAAAAGCATCCTAACATTCTTAAGTCCATTGAAAGCTCACATTTTTTCGCATCAACTTTGTCAATGGTAAAGCAATCTTGGGAAAATCCTTAACAAATTTTCGATAATACCAACTTGACTTAGAAAACTTCTTTTGTCACCGTTGTGGGTCTTGGCCAATTTATAATGGACCCAGACTTCGAGGATCCACGGATAGTTCGTCTTTATTAATCACATACCACAAAAAGGTGACTTCGTTCAACCATGATTTGAACTTGGAAAGCTTTGCATATAGTTTATGCTCCTTCAATATCATTAACTCGGTTCTTAAATATTTTGCATGTTCTTCCTTGTTCTTGAAATAAATAAGGATATTATCTATGAACACTACTACGAGCTTATCTAAATATTCCTGGAACACCATGTTCATTAAATCCACAAAAATAGGAGGAGCATTTGTAATTTCAAACGGTATTACCATAAATTCATAATGTCTGTATCTGGCACTGAAGGCGGTTTTATAAAATTTTCTTCTTTAATTTTCAATTGGTGGTACCCTGATCTGAGATCAATTTTGAGATGGTTGTAGCATTCGCCAATTGATCGAACAGATCATCAAAATGAGGTAGAGGGTAATTATTTGTAATTGTAAGCCTATTCAACTCTCTATAGTCAATACACAACCTCAATATGTCGTCTTTCTTTTTGACAAAGGCGACATGGATCCCCACAACAATGAGCTAGGTTGAATAATTTTTTTATAAAACCGTTCCTGAAGTTGACTTTTTCATCCATGCTATTTCTTTTGGAGTTTTGGGGCCATTAAGGTTTGGCGTCTTGGTTTCTGATACTTCACCCTCTATAAGATTTATCAGAAACTCAATTACTCTATCTAGTGGTATCTCTGACAATTCTTCTGGAAAAACTTCGGAAAATTAGCGAACTATTGGCTCCTTATGCAATTCTTGCTCATTGTCTTTCTTACTTTTATCATAACTAGCATTGTTTCACAACCTTTCCATATCTTCTTAACGGCTTTCATTGCTAACATAATTACTTTGGGTTCTTCGCACATTCCACTGAAGCACCTAAAAGTCTGATTTGCGAATTTTATATTATTTGCCTTTTTCTACAATTTATAATTGCTTTGTGTCTAGATCGCCAGTCCATACCGAATATGATATTGAATATGGTCAATGTCAGGACTGCAAAATCAGCCTCTATCTGCTTATCACCCAGGTTAAGCAATATTTTGCACCTATACTCAGTGGTCATTAAAGTGTTATTAGTCATCATGACTTTCATTTTTCTGTTGAATAATATAGTTCTAGTTGTAGCTGTTTTACTGTTTTTTCAGAAATAAAGGAATGGCTAGCTAATGTGTCAAATAGAATTTTAAGGAGATTATTGTATGCATAAATCATGCCTGTCACTTCAATATCATCGTCTTTAGCTTCTTGTTGACTTTAATCAAATACCCTGGCCTGAACTTGTCTTTCTTATGGTGTATCAGCAACTATTCCTGATGCAACTGATTCATTACCTTTGCCTTTGTCTCGTTGGCTGGAGGAACCAACGTGATATAATTTTTGTGATGGTGGCGGAGCTCCTCTAGTATTCTTTTTAGTCGTTTATTTTCAATTCGAACAGTTGTTCTTGTGATGACCCGGACGATGATATTTATAACATATATTAGAGTCAGCTAAACATTCTCCGCTACGAGCCTTTCCACATTTCTCACACTTCTTCTGCTCCACAGGCTGTTTTGTACTTTGACTATAGCATGGGCTTGAGATCCTTTCTTCTTTTTCCAGTTAGAATTTCTCTTTTATTGGAAGACTCTTTTCCCCGACTTTCCGAAGTTTAATTTTTCTACAATTCCTTTCGTTTCTGCAACTTCTTATTATCTTTCAATTAGTTGGGTGTCTCCACCAGATCATTATAATTCTTTATTCCTTGAGGTATTAGGTGCATTTGTATGTTGTCTCTCAAACCTCTGTTGAAAGTGAAAGTATCGCTCGTCTTCATTGGCAATAAAAGCTCCCGTATAATATGCTAGATGGGTAAACTGTCTCATATTGTACCACAGAACGACTTCCCTGAATTTGCCCATGTGATATCGGAGATTTCTCTTCCAGGATATCATCCTTCCAACATGTTATTCCACCACCTTTTCACCTCGACTTCTAGGATAAATGTTGCAAGATCCACCTTCTGTTCATCTGAACATTTCATTGCTCCAAATGTCGTTTCTATCCTCTTTACCCAATCCTCAATCTCAATAGAGTTCACCCCTCCTTGGAATGAGGTGGTCTCAATCCCAAGAAATGCTTTAGATAAATATCAATTTGCAACTGTGGCTGACCACTAGGATTAGTAGGAGCTAATGAAGAACTATCCTTGATCATCTTTATAACTTTTGCTAGTGCCCATGCTAACTCAGATGCTGGCAAATTGTGTCTTTCTGCGCACTGACTTTCATCAAACATAATTGCCTCTGGTTCCTCGCGGTATCTTCTACTTGTATTTACCCCGGGAGGTTCTTGTTTCAATTTGTCCAGAGTTTATAATGATGAAGAAATAACCTAAGCAAAAGTATTAGTATGCTCTGCATATCCCTTTGGTACTCATGTCGTCCAAGATTTAAATTTCTCTCTGATACCACTTAATTGTAACTGTCCGCTAGTCCGCCGCAATTTAGATCTTGTTCTTCTATACATTAGAGGTAGAGATTTTTTACACATCACATCAAAAATGAAAGGGAAGGTCTGCCTACATTTCACCCGTTGTGGTGGGACCCTTCCCCGGACCCTCGCTGCGCGGGGATGCTTTGTACACCGGGCTGCCCTTTTTTCTTTACACACATGATTCATTATACATCATGATCCACATACGTATGTTAAACTGCTAAAATATAGTACAGCATACACTATAACTGATTCAAAACATAGTACATGGAACACCTACTAGAATCTTGGATAAGGCTTATGATTATGATGATAACTTTTAATTTGGATGAATAGAAAGCTTACATAATGTTGGCTTCAACTGTTTTTTTTTTTTCAGTTTGTTGGTGGTAATCAGATTTTTGACTATATTTTATGAATAGGCAAAAAAGTTTGTATTGCTTTTTCCTTCTTGTTCTGTGATATTTTAGCTCATCTTACACTGGACAAGAACGTGCAATCCGATGGGCATGAAACATTACCATTCTTTTTTTTCCTTCCGCATAATCCTGATGCAAACTCTGTTATTTTGTAGACTGCGAGATATTATTGTCTTGACATTGAGATACTTCCAATCCAAGGTATGCCAAGTAATTAAAGATGTGTTTTTCCTTTTATTTTTAGTATGAAATCATAGTGAAATATGGGCAAAGAATTTTTGTGAGCTTGTGCTCGCAGTTGGTATGATATATTTTTACTGTATTAATTTCTCTGCTGAGAAAAAAGGCTCAAATTGTAAATTGCAGACTAGAGTAATTCTAAACATCAAAAATTTAAATTAGGCTGTTGATGCTAAAGATTAACTGGATGATCTTAGTAATAGATGCAATAGGGTCTTATTTCGAAGGCAAAGTAGCATGAACTATTATCTAACATAGATATTTAAAGAGTATGCTTGCTGAAGATGAAAAATAGTAACAGAAATAATATACTTAGTAATAAATGACTTCATTATGTCTGTACCTATACCCTTGGTGCATCATTGAAGTTGTGTTCGGATGCAATTTCTGTAAGACTGATTCGTCTCATGCACCACCAATCGTTCTATTTATACAGCTAAAGTAGGACCAAACAAAATTGAGAAATTGGAGAGAGAATTTTGTGAGAGAACAGAGTGAGAAGCAGAACAACATAGAAATAAATCAGAAGAAAGAATTACAAATGTATTTTCTTTGACCATGAAATACTACAAATATCAGAATATCATGTTCTTTTTAATATTTTAGGAGTTTGACTGAGAGTTGAATATCTCAAGGGTCCATTCATTTGGATAGAATTGGGGCCCAATAATTAGAATTGGAGGTTCATTTTCATTGTAGTTGGACCTCCAATTCTAATTTTGAAACTCAAATTCCATCCAACATAACAAACTTTTAAGAATTTTTGGACTAGTAATTAGTTTTTATGGCAGGAAGATCTACTATGGAAGATGTAGATCTACTATGGAGATCGCTGCGCTGGAGACCGCTACCAGGATGGCGCTGGAGATCGCTTACCAGGTCGGCGGAGGAGATCGCTGCGGCTGGAAACTGCGGCTGGAGATCGTTGCGGGCAGGAGAGGAGATCGCCTGAGCTGCTGCGGGCAGAGCAGAGAAGCGGAAGAGGCGATGGGTCCCACGCGCCAAAGGCTATAAAAGCCAAGAATAGAGGGAAGCGTGGGAGGCTGGGAGCAAGCGGGAGGCAGCGGCAGGAGGGGCGGTCTCAGAAAAAAGAGATCGCCAGAGGTCGACAGGGAGGGTGGGCGGTCAGAAAAATGGGAGACCGGAAATTTTGGACCGATGCTCTGATACCATGTAGAAACTTGTATGTATTTCTTATGTTGTAAAATACAAGGAGGGAATACATATTTATAGGAGAGAAGAGAGGAGAGAAAATCCTATACACGATGTGGGACTAAAGGAGAGAGAGAGAAATAAATGCACTCATAAATACAATAATAGGCCTATCTATGGGCCTTTGATATGGGCTTTTCTAACAGAAGAGATATTTATGTTGAAGTATTTAATAGGAAGTGTAGAGAGCAGAAAAAAGGTATCTTATGATATCTATGATGGAGTAATGACGAGTATAAAATGTGGGACTAAAAAATTTTCAATTATAGTAGAATTAGATCAATGATCAATTGAGAACTAAAAGAATATATTATTTCAAATCAAAAGAATAAATATTCCATGACACCTCTATTTATACTCAAAGGGAGGAGAATCCATACCAACATTAGAGGTGTGGGACAAAAGAAAGAAGTAATATGGGCCTTTTATTTAATTCAACCCTCAAGATGAGAGTATATATCAATCATTCTCAGCTTAAGAATATTAGCGGTGAAGGTGTCACGGCTCAAACTCTTGATAAAATTATATGTCATCTGATCTTGGGATTAGACGAATGGTGTGCAGATGTTGCCTTTCTCCAGGTGATCCTTGATGAAATGTCTATCAATTTCAACATATTGTGTTCTATCATGTTGAACAGGATTATGAGCAATGTTGATAGTCATTTTATTGTCTCAATAGAGACGTATGAGTTTCTCATCTTGTAGCACCAGCTCCTGTATTATAGATTGAAGTCACAGTTCCTCGCACGCCCCTTGTGATATTGCTCTGTATTCAACTTCTACACTTGACCTTGCTACCACATTTGGCTTCTTAATTTTGCAGGTCGAGATTCCCCTCAAACAAAATAACAATATCTGCTGGTGTATTTTCGATCATCTTGGCTTCCAGCTCAATCAACATTCACATGCTTGTTCTGAGAGAATAGGATTCCTCATCTGGGAGACTTCTTCAGGTACCGTATCACTCGTATAACAGCTTTCTGATGTTTCAACCTGGGAGAATGCATCTACCTGCTCATGATCTCAATGGTATACATGATATCAGGACGAGTGTATGTGAGGTAGATAAGTCTTTACAGCAATCGCAGAGTTCACTTTCTCACCATCTCTGTCTTCATCAAGTTTACAATTTGCTTCTATGAGGTATATGTTGATGTACAGCCAAGCATCTTTGTTTCTCTAGTAAATCCAGGACATATTTCTCATGAGAAATGAAGATTCATCAGTCGGCTTACTCTTGAGATGTATGAGAGGTTCATGGAGGTCTTTGTCATGACCTGGTTTGGAAGTTTGCATCTATTGTGGCGGAATTACAGGGATTTGTACAATCTCTACACCAGCATTCCTTCGTTGATGTACCTTAGAAAAAAGAGGAATAAAACTCCCAGCAACAGGAGTCGGGGTGATGATAGGAGTAGGCGTGGTGGTTGGAATAGTGGGAAGAAGGGTATATGAGGCTACAATAGGAAGAGGACTATTGAGATCATCAACATCAATGCCCCTCTCCCTATGACGAGATCCGTATACGAGGCTACAATGGGAAGAGGAATATTGAGAGCATCAACATCAATGCCCCTCTCCCCCTGACGAGAGCCAAAAAAACTTCCCCTTCACAGAATGTAACGTCCATGGTACAAAAAAACGTCGAGAGGAAGGGTAGTATCAACGATGTCCTGTTGTGGTGGAGTATTCAACGAAAATACATTTGCGGAAACGTGCATCCAGTTTATCACTATTGTGTTGATGAACATGAACAAAACAGACACAGCCAAATCACACGAGAAGAGAGCTGAGATGTGTTGATGATGCATTTGGTGGACAAACAAGAGATAGGGGAGACATATTGTATAGTGTTGGACGGGATGCAGTTAATGAGGTATGTTGCGGTGATTACATTTTTGCCCTAATAAGTTTTGGAGATTCATTGTAATAAGAAGGCATCGTGTAACTTCTAGGAGGCGTTTGTTCTGGCGTTCAAAAACACCATTTTGGGTAGAGACATAAGCACACGCGGTCACCGTGTGATTTGGACGTGTTTAGCTCAAAATATTTTTCTTCTTTTTTTGCTTTGTAGTTTTTTTGGTACTTCATATTGATTAGAAAAATGCTTTTTTAAAGAAAATAAAGCAAAAATGAGACAAGCAAGCACATCAAGTCTTAAAACCCATGGAGAAAGAGATTGTTGCCTTCGTCCATTTATTTCCGATCAGGGAAGCCTCAAGCAAATAGGTGGAGAAGAAACGCGGTACAATTCCCTTCGAGTTGGCAGTGTTGGCCCATCGATTGGAGCTCTCTAGCTCCGAAGGCATAGACGCACGCAGTTTGATGGAGTATGTCATGATCAGCAAGATAGATCCCAAACATACCACGGTCGCCGTACTCCCCACCATTATCACTTCGAACGGCACGAATAGTACTGTCAAACTGAGTGATGATTTTGTGAAAAAATGTAAAGCAATCAATAACGTCACTCTTCTGTTTTAATAAGTAAACGCAAGTAGAGCGAGGAAAATAGTCAATAAACGTCACAAACCAACTGTGACCAGATAAATAGATAACAGGAAAAGGTCCTTAAACATTTGTATAAATAACATCAAAGGAAAGCATACTAGGAGATGAAATATGAGTCGAACTATGTCGTACATGTTTCGAGAGTTCACAAACATCACAAACAAAATTGCTCATAGAGCTGGAAAACATAGGGAACATCTTGAGTAGATTACTTACGAAGGGGTGTTTGAGTCATTGATGTCATCGTTACACATTCACAGATGAGGGAGTAGGAGCACTTGAGAGAGTTTGGTGAGCTTGTTGGTCCAAGTTGTACAAGCCCCCGCAGTTCTTACCACTCTCAATACGTTGCTTCATTGTCAAATCTTGAAAAGCACATCACCAGGGATTAATGTTATGAAGTAATTTGAGGATGTGATCAAGTGACTAATTGATAGCAAATTTCGAGAAAATGTAGGAACTTGTAAAACAGATGTAAGGGGAATGACAAAGGAACATAAGACTGTCCATTTGCCAGCGATGGAAGAAAAGTGACATTGGCGGGGATAACTTTATCACGATCCGAGAGTGAAGTGTATGAGGTAAAACTCGATGATACCCGGTTATGTGATTTGTCACTCCAAAATCGATGATCCACTCAAATTGGATCGCAGAAGCAGATTGTGCGCTCGGGGTACCTGTGATCACAAAGGTAGCGGTGGAAGAGTTTCCCTGAGAGCGTATTAGACATCGCAGGGCATCAAGTTCTTCGGTGGAGAAACCGTCATAGGGGAGCTTACTAGTATTGGCTTCAGTGGCATGAGCAACAGAAGGATGATTGGGCTGGCTAGGACAACCATTGTCTTTCCGTGAAGGGGCAAAGTGAGGATATAGGCAAAACTCATACATGACCCTGTTTTCCACAGTGATCGCACATCTGAATAGGTGGACCGGAAGTAGGGGCTTGACCAATGCTAACAAGCGCAAAATGATCTGGCACCCTGTCGAAATGAAGAGAATGTTGGTGATCCACGTCTCCCAATACCATGTTGAATGCTTCCCGAAGAGAGGGAAGAGGCTAGCAGTTCAGGACATGCGTGCAGACTATGTAAAAGTTCATAGTGAGGCTCATAAGGAAGACATGGAGATGAGAGTGGTTCTTTAATGCATGGGCATCGGTAGTACATGTTGGACTGAAGTCCTCAAAGTAGTCAAGTTTTTGATAGATGTACTCGAACTCAGAGAAGTGGGTGGTAACACTAGAGGACCCTTGTTTGAGTTCGAGAAAACTCTGAGTGAGCTCATACACTTGGGGTAGAGCTGTCAATTTGAGAATAAGGCTCTTGAGTCCTAGTCTATATCTCAAAGGCAGAGTCCATAAGCATGTAGCTACGATAGACTAAGAGAGACATGGAGTGGAGAAGCCACGGGACCACCAGAGAATTGTCAACATTTCACTTCTGCCACGAGGGATCAGTACTGAGAGGTTGAGCAGTGGTCTCATCAATGTACTCATACATTTGATGATTGTGAATGGCATGCTGCGCTGCCCGGGACCATGGGTCCGCGGATAATCATTACCCGGAGGATTCATAACAAGAGTGGGGGTCTAAACACTCAAATCCTAGAAGCCTATCATTTAGATACTCCAAACTGCAAAGTGGAGCTCGCGGGAAGGAACCCACAGTAAGAACGCTCGCTGGAATGGAGCTCGCGTAGGAAGATGACAACTACGGGAAAGTGATGGCAGGTATGGGTTCGCAACAATCAGGAGCTCGCGGTAAGTATGGCTCGCGGAAAGCAGCAAACATGTCTCACAGCAAGCAACAAGCAGGCCTTGTGGTTTGTGTCCAGAGCTGGCAGTAGTTCGCGTTTACGACTTGTGTCTAGTGCTTGCATCGTCCTCTTCTTTCCAGAGATTGCCGGAAGGTAAGGCAGAGTTCGATGCAACAATCTTTTTCGTGAGAGGAAGATGCGAAGTTTTCAATTTCTAATTTTTTCAATGGCCAGTATTTCCACTTCCATTGTTTTTTCCCATTCAGGCACGCCAATTGCATTCTGTCAATGTTTAGAACAACTATTGAGTGTAGAGAAAATGCAAAAGCTTCATATCATGAATGAGGTCATGATATAAAATATAATTGGAGATATGATGATTATTTCATTTTTTTATCTTTAAAGTGTGGAATATGAAAGTAGTTCATCTTCAGAATCTGGATATGAACCCGAGCGGTTTGAACATTGTGGGGTTCTTTCTTTGTATATGTATGTTGTGGTGATAGGATTTAGGAAGCGATAGTAACGACGGTAACCTTTCATGGCGGATGAATTTGCAACGAAGATGCATTTTTGGGAACATGGATCTAATTTGTCGCGATATATTTGACAAATTTAATAAAAACAACAGACTCAAAGATACGGGGAGATATATGAGAGGTATGGATTGAGGAGTTGAAGAAGTGCTCGATCAGACTAGCAAAATGTAGGACCTGGGAAGAGAAGGTTGATAAGATGAGTCATAAAGAAAATAGCCTCACCCCAATATGATTTAGGAAGGTGCATATAAACAAATAAGCATCGGGCAACCTCCACGAAATATTCATTTTTCTAAATTCCATTACACCATTTGAGTGAAGACATGAATACAACTTCTTTGATGATTGATACCATGATCAGCTAAATAAATCTCAAATACACTCTCATTGTACTGACCTTCACTATAACTACTAAGGACTCTAATAACTCCCTCATTATCATGTTTTGGATTTTTTTAAAGCATTCAAACACTCGAGTTTTGTTTTTTAACATGTACACTCAAGTAGTGTGAGAAAAACAATCTATAAAAGTGACAAACTAGGGAAATCCATATAAAGATAAAAGAAGGGAAGGATCTCATACATCAGTGCAAATGAAATTATAATTAAGAGTGCTAGGTAGAGAAGAGTTGCTTGAAGTATGATGAACATGCTTAGAAAATGCACAAACATCACATGTAAAAAAAAAATTTAAAGGGTACTGAAAGAGGAATAAAATTTTGTAGATAAGGTAGGAATGGATGTCCAAGTCTCTTGCCACTAACAAATGTCAGCTTGAGTAGGAATATTTTAAGGGGAGAGCACAAGAGTCGTCGAAGTGCATCAACTCGTCATCAGATAGTAAATCTTAAGGAACGGTGTTTCTAGAGGGAGGGGCGGGATTTGTAGGCTGAGACCTTGGATCAGATTGTCTGCTTCCGCCACGGTTACGGCCACCAGTTTTCCACCTGCTGGTTCAAGATGGGGATACGAGCGGCAGCATGTGTCTCGAGTGTGGTTTTTCTTCTCATAATAGTTACATATATGCAAAGAAGCATTAGAGGTGGGCTGATCCAACCAAGTCCAACTAGGACGGAGCGGTCGGTCACTATATTGAATTCAGAAATCTGCGATGATCTTCATCTCCTAAGACTATCATGAATGTTTCCCGTGGAGTAGGAAGGTGAGTGCGGTGTAAGACATGGGTTCACACATTATCAGACTTCATGTTTACTCTCAAGAGGAAGACGTGTACCCTGAAATAATCCTCCCATAAAGTTTTTCAAACTCAAAGAAGTGAGCAGAGACAACCATGGATCCTTGCTTCAACTCCAAAACCCAGCAATAAGCTCATACTCTTGAGTTGGACTACCAATCTGTAAGTAGATCTCAGGAGCTCGGGTTCAAATCTCATATGCATAAACCATAAGCATATAATTGTGATATACAATATGAGACATCGAGTGTTGTTACCACAAGACCAATGATTTGGATAGCATGTTGACATGTCGTAGTTGGTGTCATCCAATCTTCAAAGAACTTGAAGGCCATGAGCTCGTGGAGGGTCATTGTTACCGACTTGCAAGAGGACGAACCGCCTTGGCGGGTGTACGCGCGGCGAGCTCGCGGAGCGGGCGACATAGGAGCAGCACGCGCGTTGGTGTCGCCCGACGTTACTATCGGCGACACTGTAGCAGGCGTTAGCGGGACAGGCGGCAGCGGGAGGTTGTCGTCCGACGGTACCAACGGCGACATCGGGACAGGCGTTAGTAATGGGGCTGGGCAGGCTTAGTGTTTTATTATTCTGGTAAAGGGTATTTTGGTAATGTATTGGGGAGACCTCATAGTATAAGAGGTCATCTTCAAAACCTAATTGGTATCTTTGGATCATTTTAGTAAAAGTGGGGTTGCTCCCCTTTTCCCTCTCTCTTTCTCTCTATCCCTCTCCCGTCTATCTCTCTCTCTCCCCCCTTCTCCTCACCCGATCTCGCCAACCCCGCCGCCCGACGATAGCCCGACGGAAGCCTTCTTCCCCGTTGTCGTTCCCTTACCGGCTACCCGATACCCTAGCGGTATCATTGGTCCGACCTGCCGCTCTTCCCGCCGACGTGCCGCCGGAACCTCAACGCCATGACTGTCACCACCCGCCAAACCCCCGCCTCTTCCCTCGATGGGACGGAGGAACTCCGCGCTCGCGCCGACGCCCTCGATGTCGACCTTTCGGACCTGCGGGCGTCCATGGTCACTCTCCAAGCCCTCGCCCTCACCAACCAAAGCACCAACGCCTCCATCCTCGCCCGCCTGGAACAGCTCGCGGTCGCCTCGCCCATGGCCGCGACTTCAACATCGACCCGGGAGGGTGGCTCTATCCTTGGGCAACCTCCCCCCCCCCCCCCCCCCCCCCCCACACCAGCCGCCATTGGTGATCGATCCGCGGCCTGCTGGCAATCTCCCGGCGGCCGGCCGGCCCCCGCTCGCCTTGGAATTGTCGTCCTTCACCGGGGTGGACCCAATGGGATGGATAGCCCGCGCCGAGCAGTTTTTCGACCTCCATCTTACCCACGACGACGACAAGGTGGGCACTGCGGTCGTCGGCCTCTCTGGCTCCGCCTTGCATTGGGCGCGTTGGCTTCGTCAGGTGCAACCCCATATTTCCTGGGCCGAGCTCGAGCACGAAATGATTCAGCGTTATGATGCGCGTCACTCTGGCTCCGCCATTGAGCGTCTCATGAAATGTGAACTTCAGGGGAGGTAAATGTTATGTTTTGTAACATTTAGGGGAGGTTTTTGTAATTCCAATAATAAGAGGGGTGCAATCTGTAATTTTGCAAACTTAGAGGGGAGGTCTCGGTAAATGCCCCTATCATCTATATATATAGCACACACACATACACAAGCGTGTGTGTAATATTTATGAGCAGTCTTACTAGGTTCTCTCATTCCCTAAGGAGATAGTACCCCCGTCACTCGCCTTCCCATGACAGTATTCCCGCCGCTCTCATTCCCATGCGAAAATCATGTTTTGCCAAATACCAGGTTGGGGTAGCAAAACTACTGTCACGGTGAAAGGCGAACAACAGAGGTACTGTCTTGCGATTGGGCATGGGGGAATCACATGCCACACTGCAAATTCTTAAGGTTCATGTTGTTTAAAAAACAATGATCTTGATCAAGTATAATTTAAGCAAAATATAAATTCAAAAGATTATTTCTATTCAAAGTTAAATTAATTTCATCTTTCACCCCCAAAAATTTAAAAATCTACATCACTTCCATAAATTTCAGAACACAATTGTTTCAAAAATCCAAATTTTGAGCCCCGTGCGGTGGCGGTCATGAATGCGGTGGTAATGAACCTCATTCGTGAATGCCCGACCTCACTTCAGGACCTTCATCTACTTTTATGTTCTAGTTTTCTTTTCTTAGTAGCCGTCATAACTGTTGTCATGCCAAAAGTACATTTTATGATGGTGACATTTTTTACGCGGCCGAGGTTTATGGGCGGGTTATCAGATGCAAAGCAAAGGTTAAAGTTGGTAATTAATTAAGGCTTTATTTGGCGTAGCTTATTTGCTCCGGTGAGTTGGGTCAAAAACGTCATTATCATAGATTGTATGTTTGGCAAGACAAAGGTTACAACCGCTATCAAGAAAATAAACTAGTTTTGAGCAATTTTTTTAGGTGAGGTCGGGCATTCACAAACCACGGTTCATGACCACCGCGTTCACAACTGCCACCACCGCGCCAAACAAAGCCTAAGAGCGGAAATTATGTATACTAGCCTCACAATTTCATCATTAATTAGTATAGAAGATATAGATATATTGATAAAAAATAATCTACAGATTTTTGTTTCCCTGTTAACAATAATGCATCACAATCCTTGGAGGTTATTTTTTTTTTCTCATTTATTAATTATTTATTTATTGTGTACAGGCAGTGGACGGTAAAAGAAAGGGAAAGGCGTAGCAATTCATTGTATATATTTCCATCAATTTTTTATAATTAATTTTTATGTACAAGTTATTAGTCTAAAATAGTAATTTAGGCTGCTGTGATTATTCTGGACTCACTTGTAAATACCGTTTTGCTTCTAGAGTGTTCCATATTGTATATCATTAGAATTTAGAATTTGTCTCACGCCATAGCGCGCCCGTCTCATCTGAAATCACCCATTAATATTTCCTTCTTTCAGAATAATTATTTTTGTTAATGTAATTTTAGATTTATTTGATCCAATAATGTGCGTTTGAATTGGGGCTGATGGAATTAAAACGCTGCAGATGTTTAGCCAAACACGTTTAAATTTAGCTTTTTTGATCAATTTTGATTGGTTTGAAATGTGCACCCTCTTTCTCAACAATTAATGTCTATTCCCTTATTCATTTGATTGTATACTAATGATAGTGCAGCGCCGATCACTCGTGCTCTTTGTAAATAGCGTGAGGGCAAGTTGAGTTGAGCCGACTCAAAAAAAGCTCGACTCGAGCTCCAACCTGTGGAGCTCGATTACGAGTCGAGCTCCAACCTATGAAGCTCGAGCTCAACTATTATTGTTCATGAGCTCGCGAGCTTTTATTTATATATTTTAAAAAAATATTGAATATAAGGCTCGTGAGCAGCTCGACTCGAGCTCGAAATTGGATAAGTAGGCATTGAGCTTGAGCTAGGATAAAATGAGCTCGCCGAGCTCAAAATGATTAGCTCAAGCTTGGAAATTTTTCCAATATCGACTTGAGCTCGCAATGGCAATGCTGCTACTACACTCATCTTTGATGCATAATATTTGTTAGTATTATTGTCTCTAATATATACATATATGGATTTATTACATATTTTGTTATAGTAGTTATTACGTGTAGTTGGTAATGAGTGTTTGAGGAAACACTCTTGGTCTTGGGCCGCCTTCATTCAAATATTAATTTAATACTTTTAATAAAATGTTATTTAAATAATTGATTTAATTGATGTACTTAAAATTGTAAGCGCGCGAAATCCTCCGCGAGGTTTGAAGCTAGTCTTCGCCTTCTTTTATGAAAGAATACCATTAGCTAATCTCGATAAAGATGGACAAGCGTTCCTCTCGTGAATCAGAATCCCGTGGGGGACGTGGGTGGTTGAATGGAGGAGAGTGAAAGATCAAAAATCACAACTCTTGCCTCTTTTTAAGTTGGAATATTGTTAGAAACGTGTGGTTATTGGCTATTTACTGATATTATAGTTGTAAATCATTTTATTTGCACACTAACATGTTATTAACACACCAAAATCAACTTCGAACAACTCCTTGAATTGAGCTCAACATGCAACGTAAATGGGCATCTGCTTGCAGCTGCAAACAGAGAACTAGGATAGAGAAAGAAGATCTTAAGAATGCTAATAGCATCGACCAATATTAAGTAAAAAAAAAATATCTTCGCCTGGAAATATGTAGTCAGGATTTGATTTAGTGTTCTAATTTCTAAATAAAATTATATTTTATTTATTAGAATGGAAATTGAAAGGGACTTGCTCAAAGGAATTATCCTAATTTTTAGTTCAAAATGTTTAAAATTAAATTGGTCGGGTCTTAAAATTGAAATTGGCCAGCTGCCCTTGGACAATCTTAATGTAGGGTTTGGTTCGATCTAGGGTTTGTAGGGCAGCCCATAGTCTGTAGGGTATTATGGCGGAATAAATGTTATTGAGGGGGGTTGAATTGTGCACTCAAAAATTGCCTTCAAATGTGGTCGGCTATTGGAGTCACTATTGAGTGGAAAAGAGGAGAATTTCAAGCTGTTCTCGTTGAGATTAAGGATACGTTTGGCGCGGCTTATTTACTCCGGTGAGTTTGGTTAAAAACGTCATTATCATATAATGCATGTTTGGCAAGACAGGTTATGACTGCTATAAGGAAAAAAAACTAGCTTTGAACATAAAAGTGGATGGAGTTCCTTAGGTGAGGTTGGGCGATCACGAACGATGGTTCATAACCACCCGTTCACCCCCGCCGCCACCACGCCAAACGGAACCTCCGGCGAGTTTGTACAAAAAACTCCACAATTATGTAATGTATGTTTGGCATGACAATGATTATGACTGCCACCAAGAAAAAGAACTAGTTTTGAACATAAAAATGGATGAAATTCTGTAGGTGAGGTCGGGCGGTCACGAACGACGGTTTAAAACCACTACGTTCATGACCACCACCACCGTGTCAAACGGAGCCTAAAATGCTTTGTATATGATCATAAGATGGCGTAGAGATATGACATTAATTTCTCAGATTTCATGTTCATGGGCCAGATCATCGGTCATTTTGACTCTTAGAGAAATCATATTTTTTATACCTAAAGATCTTCCCGTGGCACACAAAAAAAAGTTATACCTAGTTTTTTGGGGCAAAATTTATAAATTAGTCTTCAAAATAGTGATATTTGTATGAAATATGCCCCTAATTCTCTTTTGGGAAGAAATAGATCCCAACTTTATGAAATGGTTGAAATCCATCACTAATTTTATTGAATGTTGAAACTAGACCATTTTGTTTAAAATCGGCTAAAAATAACATTAACTCCGCCTAAGTTTCTGGACGCAGAAGGCGGTGAAGACGTCGCCCCTGGTGCCGCCAAGCTAAAGTTCTTGGACTAAATTGTTTGTGCGAGTAATGCACTTAAGATCGCGGTGTCTATTTTCGCTAGCACAATTTTTCGCGCATGATTGGACTAAAATCAGGTCAGTATTCAATACGATCGTAATAAAAAAATACAATCGTATATTTTCACAATAATCTCCGGCTTTGGAATCACGATCATACGGCTCTATTTGCTTCCGCACTGTGATCTTTTTTTATCACCGCGTGTTACACGCACGTAAGTATCTCTCTTTCTTGGGGCCAGTGGTTCACGATGGTTTGCCAACGAAGTTGAAGCAGATAGAGCCCCTAGCTATAAGACGGATTCGGAGCCAGTGGCAGAACTAGGAATTTTTTCAAGCCCGAGCACAATTATTTTAAACTAAAATTTAATTAGCAGAAATATTGCAATATTGAAACATCAATAATGATAATGCAAAAGTGGACTTAAATAACCAAATTCTTAATCATTAAATACTACATTGCAAAGTAAAAAAGCAACATAATTAAACTTACTGCTCAACAAGCAATTTTTCTTGGACACATACTCTGAAAGCAGGAGATAATTGTGTCATTTGTAATTTCATCAGCAACATCTTTTCAATATAAGCAATTAAACAATCATTCATCCATTCATCACTCATTCGGTTTCGCAAACGGCTCTTTATTATCTTCATTACAGAAAACATCCTTTCAACACTAGCTGTTGCAACTGGAAGGAGACATGCCAAATTCAATAATCTGAAAACTAACTGAAAATGTTTATCCTTTTTCAATTCCACTAAAAGCTGAAGAAGTTCATTTATGCCTTTAACTTGAGATATTATATCAACTGAAATTGTGCGCATGTCGCAAATATATGTGTCAAGCTGGCCTTCAAGTACTTGCAATTCTATTGGAGTGAAATCGTATGTATAAAATTCTGCAAGACGAATTAACTTTTGTTTGTCATAAGAACCAAAGTTATCATTGGGATCAAGACAAGAAACACATAATAACAACTCAGTGTTGACTTCATCAAACCGATCGTTTAGCTCATTTAGCATCCAATCTAGTACTGTATTAAAAATTTCAACTCTGAAGTGATGGTTATTTGTTATCTCATTTGCTCGACGTCTTGATCTCCCTAGCTGCACATACTTTTTATTCATATTTGGGACTTCTATAACATGCTTACTACAAAAAGAGGAGACTTCCATCATGAAAGATTGTCATTCAATATCATCATTTCTCATTTTGAAGAGTAGATGTTTTGATACCTTCACAAAATTCATTGCATTTACAATATCTTGATCTTTCTTTTGTAAAGCTTGAGACAATTCATGTGTTTTTGCAAGAACATTTTTCATCAAATGCAGAAGAAATATGATATCAAATGTCAAGATACGAATTAAAAGAGTGTTGGTCATTCCTCTTTGGTTTCCATCTACTCCATCAACTGTAATAATCTCAAGAACATCAATAATAGATGAAAACATACGAATAAAATTCAGTACGGTGACATAGTGTGAACTCCATCTTGTTTCTCCAGCTCTTTTAAGTTCCAAAGGTTGATTCAATCCTTGACCGCTTTCTAACTCACCACAACCCAGCTCTCGAGCAACTCGATCAACTTCCAATGCTCTAAGTGAATCACGACGCTTACAAGAGCCTCCAACCACATTCAAAACAGTGTTAATAAGTGAGAACAATTCAGCTATTTCAAAGTGCCCTTCTGCTACAGCTACCAGTACTAGTTAAAGTTGATGAGCAAAACAATGAACACAGAAAACACATTTATTTTCTCTCATGATCAGAGTTTTTAAACCTTTGAACTCGCCTTTCATATTGCTTGCACCATCGTAGCCTTGTCCATGTACTTTAGAAATACTAAGTTCGTGTTTCATAAACAAATTATCTATAGCAGTTTTAAGAGATAAAGCTGTAGTGTCAGACACATGAACAAAACCCAAAAGACGTTCCATAATCCTGCCTTTCATGTCCACATAGCGTATAACAGTAGTCATTTGCTCCTTGGATGAAATATCACGAGATTCGTCAATTAATAATGCAAAGCATCCATCTCCAATGTCATTGATAATTTCTTTAGTTGTTTCACTTGCAATTGCAGAAACAATTTCTCTATTAATTTTCGGGGATGTCAATTGACAATTAATAGGAGCATTCTCTAACACAACTGATTTTATATCATTACTATGAGATGCCAAAAATTCCACAAGTTCAAGAAAATTCCCTCGATTCAGCGACTCTTTTGTCTCATCGTGCCCACGAAATGATAATCCTTGGCGTAAGAGAAACCGAATGCAATTTATCGATGCACATAAACGAGCACGATATTGTAAACTGTGTTTCATCTTGTTTGACAAATGCAATCTGAATACCTTGTTTCTGATTCATCAAAGTCTCACACATCTTTCTTGAAGCATTATGCGCAGTTGTATGATTTACCACGTGTTTTTCAAGTATCGTTCTATCTTTCCAATACCTAAACCCACGAGAAACAAAAGTATATCGCATCCTCTTTGAGGGAAAATATAGCAGTAAAGACAATAAGCTGCATCTTTTTCTGCGATGTACTTTAACCAACCCTTGAATTCATTATACCAATTCTTATTGAATCGCCGTGCTTTTTGACCGATCATACTTTGAGGAAAATTATCTAAACGAGATTGACAATGCCCATTCTGTAAATAATATCTTCTTATTGAATCCTGACGGTTGACATCGAAAGAGCTAATAGGTTGTCTCATACCCGGATCCGATGGTAAATCCCCCAAATTAGTATCTACACAATGTCTTTTACCTCTTTGATTGTCCTCTTGTAAATCCACATACTTAGTTAGACTTGACCCGCCTTTAAAAAAAATTCTCCATCCAAAATATAGGCTATAAAAAACCTAGATTGCAAACAGGTACGGATAAGAACTAAAAAGAACAATACATTAACAGAATAACTGTACATTTATAAGCTTTGAACTCTTGATTTTTGAAATAAATGAGATTTATAAATTATAAATACCTGCCAAAATCTGCCACTTGCAAGTCCAAATCTCAAAGACCAAAGCTCAATGTTTCAATACAAGTTTTAAACCAGAAACTTGCAAGTCCAAAATCTGACACTTGAAATAAAGAGTATTCAGATAATCAGATTCTCCCTAAAACCCTAAACCAGAAATCCAGAAAAAAAGGGAATTTCTAATTTTCGTAGCCTAAAATGCTAAAACCTTAAACCAGAAATCCAGAAAAAAAGGGACTTTCTGAACTAGGAAAATCAGAAAACCCAAAAAAGATTTGGAGATTTGGAAATGCTTACAGTTGTGGGGAAGAGAGAGCCTGCGGGAAGCGAGATTTGGAAATGCTGCCTGCTGGAGTCGGTGAGGAAACGACGCGGGGAAGAACTGAAGAAAGCCTGTTGGTCTGCGAGACTGTGATTGCTGGAGTGATGACGAGCGGCCAGCGGGAGTTAGGGCGGTCGCCGGTCGGAAGACGGGAAGAGTCGAAGAGAGCCAGAGCCCTGCAGGAAGCGCGAGAAATAGACGAAAGACGGGAAGAGAATCTTCGGGGAAGAAAGCATGCGGGCTGCGAGGAAGAGAGCCTGCGGGAGTTAGGGCACGCCTGCGGGAAGGGCGAGAAATAGGCGGAAGTTAGCGAAAAACACACCCGGGCACGTGCCCGGGTGTGTCCCTGCATAGGTCCGCCTATGTTCGGAGCCCCATTTCGCGCATGATTGCCAACTTCACGGCTTTCTCCTTCCCGGGCCTATTCTCGACACCAACTATTGAATGAAATCTTAGGCTTCATTTGGTTCGGCGGTGGCGGATGCAACCGGCGGGTCCAAACGGAGCATTGAAACCGGAGGGGGGGAGGCGGGTTTGGAAACGCTCCATTTAGACTCCTTTTCCTCTATCCGGCGGGTGCAAACGGAGCAAACGCCGCCAGCGCCCGTTTGTTTACCCGCCGTCCGATGGTGTTTGCTCCAAACGGAGGAGGCGAAACGCCCAACCAAACGAAGCCTTAGTGTGCAAGTTTGGATAATAAAAGCTTGAAAATTGTTTTGAAGTTTCTTAGAAATAATATAGTGTTTGCTTCCCAATCCAGCTGGAAGCCCTCTAATTTTAATCGGAAGATAATTAAGAACAAAAAAAAATAAGGTTTCAATTTGATTTGTACTTATAAAATAGGCTGCAAATAAAATTTGTTTATGTGCAAATATCAAAAATGTGTTGATGTGATTATAAGTTATAACAGTGCTCTAAAAAAAGAACAGAATTGAAAATCTCGAAGCTGGAGAGATCTTACTGGCGTGATGGAAAGAGTAAAAAGGTCATTTTTAGAAAGCTTGGTGGAAATTGTTAAATCATTTTTTGTAAAGCATATATAGACACGTTTGATCGTTATTATATATCTATAAACTTTATAGGAGAATTTATTATTATTATTATTATTATTATTAAATGAACAGTGAGTTTAGTATAAAAAAAAATTGCACGCTTTAATATAAATTCAAATTAATATAATAACTTTAAATTTAATCGTGGGTATCTTACTATGGTATCGATTGACTGAATCAGATCTTTCCAATGATATATTCATCTCTACAACTTTTATAAAATAATTAAATTATGTATGTTTATACGAGTGACAGTGCACGGGGGCCCCCGTGCCTAGCGCAACAATACCCAGCCACGTAATTGCCCGTTGCTCGGTTTTTCCGTGTGCACGCGGATTGCGAGCAACGGGAGCGTCGTCAAGCTGGGGCAGTGGTGTGACTGAAGTACTATCGTGCGGAGCACGGGATGCCCCCTGCACTCACTCCTTAAAAAGAAGATTTGGCTGTGTAAGGATTTTTATAAATAAAATATTATAATCCATATCCAAATTTTAATGAATCATGAGGTGCGCGCCACATGAGAAAATATTGCAATAGTCCTAAAAAGATAATACAGGCGTTTTTTTTAGCACTTCTCTAATTAAAATATATTTAAAATATATTTAAATTTATTGTATTTTTAATTTTTTATAGAATTGGATGAAATATTACTATAAATATTTTTTGTAAAATAAATTAATTTGGATCAATTACGCTCCTTCTAAAGTCTTCAAAATTAAATTGCGCGTAATATTCAATTAGGATTTAGAACCACACAATATATTATTTCTCCACAAATATTAATAATTATTAGGTTTTGTATTTATTCATATGGTCTTTGACTTAAAGCGAGGATTCATTTCCTACATGTGCTTGTGTATTCTATGCTAAGACTTTCTTATCTAACGAGATTTCGACCGTTGAGATCTTCACGTTAGAAACAATCGACGGTTTGATATATAGAAGTTGTGTTGATGTGTTTTTTTCGGTTTGGAGCACCAAGCTTTGAGGTAAGTGGCGTATACAGTGACGTCAGGGGGCAGAAAGAGGTGCGGGAGAAGCCAGAACTAGTCATTAGTCAAGAAAAGACCCTAAACCATGAAGAGAAAATCAAAAGTCAACGTTCAAAATGGACCAACAAGTCAATCGACCATTAGTCTTCATTCTTTAGGCTCTGTTTTTTTGAAGCGATTCTTGGGCGTAAAGATTGAGCCAAGTGCAATGCCAGAAGAGGCAGAGTTAAGGCGTCGGCGCCGACAGGGGCGCCGGTGTCGGCGAAAAGGGCCGGAGGGTTTTCGTTATTTTTTTTGGAATCGACGAGGGCGAACTATTTTTTTCTCGAAAAGAAGGTGGGGCCCGACCCGACTAAGCGAGTAGTATTTATTCACGTATCTTAAACATTGAGCCAAGTGCAATGCACATTTGCGTGTGGCCGACGGTCAGTGCACGGGGCTGCAGCAATTCTGCGGTACCGTTCTGCACAGGACACCTCGTACCTAAGAATTTCGCTGTTTTGAGCAGCGGTGCAACCACCTTAACGGGAAAAGGAGAGCCAGAGACAATTTTTCTAGGAAGTGGAATAATCCCACAACAATTTATATATGAGTTTTAACTTTAAAAAAAAAAAATTTGTTATTGATGGAGATTTGGTGTCTCTGAGTCTTCTATATTAAATGCATGAATTTAGAGTGTTGTTATAGGCACATTTATTATGGATATGTGTGCATTTAAAAAACTCAAAAAACAATAAGTTCTATTGTGCTAAAAAAAGAATGAAATAAGTTGTGGCTTGCTTTTGAAATAAGTTCTATTGTGCTCAAAAAAGAATGAAATATATCATAAGTTAATTATATGTTCATGTAAAAAAGGGTCAAAAGCGGGGTGGGTGCCCACTAAGTAGTTTAGCTAATTTTACAATCTTAAAAAATTGTTTTTGATGTGTTATTATAGGCTGGTGTGCAAATATATGAATTTGAGGTGCATTTATATTTTGGCTGCATATATTCAAAATAGGTGTGCCTATAACACCACTCTAATTTATATATGAGTTTCATGAAACTATAATATCAAACATTTCTTTCCATTGTATAATGTGATTTCTTGGTTCTTCTACAATATCTCTAATGAAAACTAAATTATATGTTGTCTTGTAACTTTTGCCTTTTGTCATGACTATTGTCTTTTGTAATTTCATCCACTTTTATGTCCAAAGCTAGTTTTTTTTTTTCTTGGTGGTGGTCATGACTATTGTCTTGTCAAACATGCATTCTTTGTGGCATTTTTGTCCAAATTCATCGGAGCAAAAAAACCGTGGCAAACGAAGCCTTAATGTTCAAGAGATTACACCGCCCATGAATGGACTCCGTTCGTCCGTGAAATTTTTAGGTGCACACGGGCGGAGTCCACCCTAAACCCGTGTGGCTAATTTGAGAAAGAAGAAAAAAACTATACAATATTATTTTATAGATAAAATTGAAGAATACGAAAAACTTAAGAACACATTCACACATCTCTTCTCTCCCCTAAGTCCTGGCTATTTAGCAGATTTAAGAGGTTTAAGGGGGGAATGGTGTTAGATATTCGCAAACACAATATGACTGTTCATACCGCCTAAATTCAAATCCTAAAATAAATACTTACCCCCCCCCCCCCCCCCCCCCCCCCAACCCTAAATGTCCACTCCCCCACCCCAACCCTGCCTGCTCCTTTCTCGTCCACGTTGCCAGTCCGAAAACTTTCGATGCTCCTCACTCGTGATTCCTGCTCAGCTGTTGGCCCGCGCCACCTCCTTCAAGGATGGCGACATTCAAGCTTCCTTTTAGTGATTCATGTAAGATTAGGTCTCAATTTTGTTCATTTTCATTCTTTTAGGAACCATGCAATCTCTTCTCCCTCTCCTCTTTCTTCTATGTTTCCTCATTGTCTCAAGAATTCTGCCACTATTGCTGACCGTTTATAGGAAACTTGATTTTTTGTGCAATAGTAAAAGAAACTTGAATTAAGGCCTGTTTGGGAGGGTTTTTTAGGTCCTTTTGGTTTTCTAAAAAATGTAATCACCCCTAACAAATCGTTTGGATTGTCTACCGATGGGAAAAGCTACCGCGAAAAAGCTACCGATGAAAAGTCACTTGTCCCATACTTTTCATCATTTTCGAAAAACACTTCCTTAACTCGATACAAGTTTAGCGCATTTTTCGCCCGAGCGCAAATTTTTGACCCGTGCGAATATTTTTCTAACCGGCGAGCATTTCTTCTCCCATAGGCGCATTTTAGGCCCGGACGCGAATTTTTCGCTCGGTCGCGTATTTTTTTTCCGGTCGCACATTCTTCGCCCGAACATGCATTGTTTCGCACGGGCGCGCATTTATTGCCCGTGCGCATTTTCCACGCGGCCGCACATTTTTCGCGCGGGACCGCATTTTTCGCGTGGGCGCGCATTTTTCACGCGAGCGCGCATTTTTCTCGCTTTCACGCATTTTTCGCGCGGGCGCACATTTTTCGCCCTGGCGCACATTTTTTACCCTGTCGCGCATTTTTCGCCCGGACTCAAATTTTTTCGCTGGGGCGCGCATTTTTTGCGCAGGAGCCCATTTTTCACGTGAGCGCGCATCTTTAACCCAACGCGCATGCATTTTTTCGCCTGGGCTCGCATTTTTCGCCCGGGCGCGCATTTTTTCATCCTGGCTTGCATTTTTCCCTGACACATTTTTTGCACGGGCGTGCATTTTTCGTCCGGGCGAGAAGTAAAAAAATGTGTAAAATTTCATTTGGAGAGTTGTTCAAAAAACATTGTAAATAAATTATTTGATATAAACAAAATATATTGACCATTTTTTAAAAATCAAATTTTACTCATATGCTAATTATTTATACTCAAAAAAAGTTGAAACTTAGAAATTCTACTCATATACTAATTATTTATAATTAAGAGACAAGCCTCTTTAGTGCTCTTTCCCATAGTTGACCAAAGCTACCCTCCCCATCTCCACGTTTCTCTAGAAAGGCTTCGGAAACAAGCAGAAGAAGAAACTGAGAATGAAGCGAATGGAGGACATTGAAGCGATCGATCGAACTCACCATGGCTGGCTCTGCGAGTCCTAGCTCTGAGCAACGGCGCGTCCGTCGGTGGAGGAGACGCCAGGCCTTCGGCTTTGAGCGGGGAAGCAGTGCCGGAAGAGAAGCGTCGTTTGAAACGCGCGAAAAGGAGTTTGGGCATGCGGTCGAAAAATGACCTAGTGTCTGCGTTGTTAAAGGCGCCACAATTTTGGCTAGTCGCACCGCAATTTCTCTTAATTTAACTTTAAAATTACTGCTCCAAAAACACTAATGACACGACACTAGCTTGAAAATTGAGTTTATTGTGACGACCTCAGGTTCGGCTCGGTCCTCATCTCATGGAAACCAGTAAGGAACTAAGGTTCATTCATGAAAGAATTATGTGTGGTTCTCATTTTTCTGGTTGAAGATCTTATTGTTTGGTCCAAGTTTTTTGAAGTTTTGGATTGTTATGAAGTGTACGATTTTTGTGAAATGTGCGTTTGTTGGTATTTCAAGTTTAATTTTATTCATTATTTTTTAAAATTTTGGATTGTTTTTTTATTTTTATAGAAATATGAATATCATGACGATCAATATAGACAAATTAATTATTTTTTACAACAATTTATTTATTTTGCTGAAATTTATGATATAGTTTTATCATTTTTTTTCTTTTTCCTTGAAATTCAAGTTCGGTACTTTTAACATCACTGTGATGCAATTAATACTTTTAGATGATTTTAATAAAATATGAGAAAATATGGTGCCTTTAACAAAAATACGGACTAGCCAAAAGTGGGTGTCTTTAACAATTTTTTTTATATTATTTAATCTCCCGATAGTCTATTTAAATGGTAGTTATAGATTCCCAACATATCTACCCTCCTTTCATTGAGGACCGTTCATTGAGTTTTGTTGCTTTCATCGCCCTTCTTCTGTCATTAAGGAGAGATATTATTTTATTTGAAGAAATTTGAGAATAACGAAAATTAATATGAAAAACATATTGGAATTAATTACGTGATATGTTTTGGTTGCCCCGAAAATTAGGTGAGAAAATAAATATTTTTTTGTTGATTACAAAAATAATACTTTTTTTTTCACAAAAGTAGAAAGAATATATAGCGGAGGAAAGTATTAGAACAAATTCTTATAAACTAAAAAACCACAAATAGTTTACGGTGTCCCATCCATACATTTTGCAATTGAGATAATATCTAATCGTTGCTCGATGCCCTTCATGCAAAGTTATTTTTCTCCGTACAAATTATGCGCAGACCATTCGTTAAGATCAAAAATGTCTAAGGGTCCGTTCGTTTGGACGGAATTGGCTTTCTGGAATTGGCATTGGAGATTAGAAATCCAATTCTAATGTTCGGCGCAACGAAATTTAAACGGATATTGATTTTCATGTGAAAATTCATGACTTTTACTATAAACTAAAAAATCAAATAGCAATTCTTACCTCCGCCCATAGGTTTTTCCGCATAATCAAATGTTTACACTAGAGTTTTTCAACCTACGCGCGAGTTTTTCGCCCGAGCGTGCGTTTTCCTGCAGGGTGTTTTTCGTCCGGGCGCGTTTATTTCACCCGGGCGCATATTTTCGGCCGGGCACGATTTTTTCGCCCGGGCGCGATTTTTTCGCCCGGGCACGTTTATTTCGCCCGGGCGCGTTTTATTTCGGCCGAGCACGTTTATTTCGGCCCGGCGCGATTTTTTCGCCCGGGCGCGATTTTTTCGCCTAGGGCGCATTTTTTTCGCCCGGTCGCGATTTTTTACTCCGGGGCGCGATTTTTTCGCCCGGGCGTGATTTTTTCGTCCGGACGCGTTTATTTCGCTCGGGCGCGATTTTTTTCGCCCGGGCGCGTTTATTTCGGCCGGGCGCAATTTTTTCGCCCGGGCGATTTTTTTGCACGGTCGCGATTTTTTCGCCCGGGCGCGGTTTTTTCGCCCGGGCGCGATTTTTTACTCCGGGGCGCGATTTTTTCGCCCGGGCGTGATTTTTTCGTCCGGACGCGTTTATTTCGTTGGGGCGCGATTTTTTTCGCCCGGGCGCGTTTATTTCGGCCGGGCGCAATTTTTTTGCCCGGGCGCGATTTTTTCGCCCGGGCGCGATTTTTTCGCCCGAGCGCGATTTTTTTCGCCCGGGCGCAATTTTTCGCCCGGGCGCAATTTTTTTCGCCCGGCGGCGATTTTTTCGTCCGAGCGCGTTTATTTCGCCCGGGCGCATATTTTCGCCCAAGCGCGATTTTTTCGCCCGGGCGCGATTTTTTCGCCCGGGCGCGTTTATTTCGCCCGGGCGCGTATTATTTCTCCCGGGCACGTTTATTTCGGCCGGGTGCGATTTTTTTGCCCGGGCGCGATTTTTTCGCCCTGGCGCGATTTTTTCGCCCGGGGCGTGATTTTTTCGCCCGGGCTCGATTTTTCGTCCGGGCGCGTTTATTTCGCCCGGACGCATATTTTCGCCCGGGCGCGATTTTTTCGCCCAGGCGCGTTTATTTCGCCCCAGCGCGTTTTATTTCTCCCGGGCACGTTTATTTCGGCCGGGCACGATTTTTTCGCCCGGGCGCGATTTTTTCGCCTAGGGCGCGATTTTTTCGCCCGGGCGCGATTTTTTCGCTCGGGCGCGATTTTTTCGCCGGCCGCGATTTTTTCGCCCTGGCGCGATATTTTAGCCCGGGCGCGCGTTTTTTGCCCGGGCGCGCGCTTTTCACACGGGCGCGCGCTTTTCGCGCGGGCGCGCGCTTTTCGCCCGGGCGCGTGTTTTTCGCCCGTGCACGTGCTTTTAGAAATTTGAATTTTAAAAATTTAAATTCCAGAAAGCCAATTCCATCGTACAGACGAACAACTTACATATATCAATTCCAATTCTGTTCACTGAATTCCATCCTGGAACCGAACAGCAGAATTGGTTTTATGCACAAAACCAATTCATGCAGATATTGGTTTTCTGGCCAAAGCAAATTCCAGAAAGCCATTACCTGCGCGCCGAACGGACCCTAAGATATTTTAGGAGAACAAAAATAGTACTCATCAAGAGACCAAAAATAATACTTGACATGAGACCAATAATAGTACTCTGCAACCTATGAGAAACTTCTTGAGATTTAGTCTGGAGTTGCTATTCGCAGACCATTCAGCTCGGCAGCATGGCAGCTATTCGCAGACCATTCAACTCGGCAGTCTGGCAGCTATTCGCAGACCATTCAGCCTGGAGGCTATTCGCAGACCATTCAGCTCGGCAGCCCAGCGGCTATTCGCAAATCATTCAGCTTGGTGGCTATTCATAGACCTCGCTAGAAGAGTACTCGGCATCCTCAAAGAAAGTGCTCGGCATCCTTCAGAGATCAACTCGGCAACCTCCAAAAATTTCTAGAGTACTCGTCGGGGATGGCTATTCGCAAACCAATACTGTACCCCCTAAATTTGTCTATAAATAGGACTTCAAGGGTACCAGGAATGACACGTTGAGATCCCCCCCCCCCCCCCACACCCGATTTCATAATTGCCAAGTCCGCGCCTTCCTCGTACCTACCTCGGCCTTTTGGTTGTGGAGGAGAAATTCATTTCAACTTCCGAGTAAATGATGGGACCTCCTCTCTACGGGTTTATCCTCTGTCCTAATATATTATATAAGCATTCACAAAACTCATTTATAAGAGACTCAATTTCAATATCACATTCATTTTTGATTAAAACCACTGAAGTATTCATTTCATTTTGAACTTATTTGATGAAATTTGTGAGACTTATATTTCAAAAATAATATAGATATATGTTAAGACATTTAAATATAAATAAAAATGGAAAGTCCATACAAGCGTTGATAAAGGTCGCCAGTAAGGAGTCATTTTGTTGGATTGGTGGGTGGAATTTAATTAAGATATAGTAAACATAATAAATGAAATCAGCAACTGTTTGTTTATTAAATTCTTAAGGTCAAAGGTGGAATTGTTAATGATCGCGTTTTTATAATTTCCAAACGCGGACGGAGGAGAGTGTGACGGCTGAATAATCTGGTTAGCTCAACTAACAAATAACAAAGGTTGATAATTTAATTCGATGCCGGTCGTTTTAATCTATCAACTCGATAAAATTTAGGCTCCGTTTAGCACGGGGTTTTTGCTCCCGCAAGTTTGGACAAAAACATCACCAAGGAAAGAACAATAATTTTGAATATGAAAAGGAATGAAATTTCTTAAGTGAGGTTATGCGTTCACGAACGATGGTTCATAACCATCGTGTTCATGGCCGCTACAGCCGTGTCAAACGGAGCCTTAAAATCAGTCTTATAACGTTTTGAAACTCTGGCGTTCTAACATTTTGACCGTCCGATTTCTCGACTTGAAACCAGTCATTTCTCAAAATTTTAAACATTCCCTCCATCGGAAATTCGTTTAACAAAAAATATTAATGGGCTTGTGTTCAAAGATGTCAACTTTTTCTTGTGTTTACCCGAAAGCACGCTTTTTTATTAAGGAAAAAAATCTTAGGTTGGACCACAATTTATTGTATGGACTTGTTGGGATTCCTCGGCCATAAAAGCTAACTAAAAAGATCCCCAAACTAGTTTGGGCTCTATTGTGGTGTTTTTTTAGCAAAAGCGTAGTCGTAAATAATTTCTATGTCGGCATTTTTCATAGAACGCCGCGAAAATTAAGGCCAAGTGCGAAACATATTAAGCAAGGAGACTTTCCCAAGTGACATTTTTCAAGTTCCATTTGAAATTATCTAATGGTTCGATTCCATTATCTATTTAATATGATATTTTGTTTGAATGTGAAAGACAAAAGAAAAAAGTGAGCGATAGCGAGGGAAGAAGCCTATCGTGTTGTTACTGATTTGTCTCTTTTCAAGCTCCCGTGCAACCTTAACTGTTCTTTGTCACACCGCATAGCCTAACTAAGTCAATCTTCTCCTGCAAGATCTAGGTGGTGACGAAGAAAGAGTGCAGAAACAACTCAAGAGAAGCTCACAAGTGAAAGAACTCATTGAACTCTATTGCTTGTCTAGAACTTGGATTATGAACAAATGTGAACTTCCTCTTTTATAGGCCACAAAAAGATTTCCCTCCAAAATACAGAAGATTATAGACTTCTTCTATTCTAGATTATTCTATGCATCTCTAGTATGTACAAGATAAATGAATACTCTAGAATTCCATGTCATCTTCATATGTACAAGACTCCGAATTTCTCCGGAATCTTTTCGGGCTTTAACCCCACAATGCTGATCCGTGACAGCGCGCTCCTTTAATCAAGAAATCGGCAAAGTGAACAATGGGTTCGGGGAGTAGACCGTGTGAGGCCCCTATTCAGACAGCACATGAAATCTGTATCAAAACATATTTTCATATCATTCATGTCAGGATGTTCTCGAAGTAAGTACAGAATAAAACACATAATAAAAACTTTTCTTAAAATTCTACTCATACCTTAGATTGATCTTTATTTTTCTTTTCTTCTCTGAACCACTTTGATTTCTTAAGGGTCTTCTGGAAACTCGCATCTTCCTAAAAAAAATGAAGCCAACGGGTTTAGTCATAACGAATATGACTAAGCGAGTAACATACCTCTTTAACTGCTGTACATGCAAACAAGAAATATCAGTATCAATATGCATAAGTTTTACATTGCAGTATCGAAAGAAACATCAGTATTAATATGTATTCAATTCGTTAGGTTCATCAAGTTCTTTTCGGCAAATTATCTATTCTTATGTTCTTTCACGTTCGTTTCATCGACTATTCTCTTCTTAGTCATTCAAGTTCATATTCTTTCATACTCATATTCATTCTTCGTTCGTATCAATAATAATTAATAAAGTAACGATATTGTTGCGGGTCGCTCAACGTTCTTTCAGACCGGGCGAATCGAACCGTCTTAGCCCGAGAGTGAACCGAGCGCGCAAACAGTCACAGAGAGAACGAACAAGTGGCAAGAGGCCGTTTTTACCGTGGAAAACCCGGAAAGGGTGAAAAACCACGTGGTCGGATCATCGCCGACCAAATTTCACTATGTGGTGGAGCGTTACAAGTAATGGTGCGAGAATCGGGGGCGACAGGCCGCTCCCGTTACAATTGTAATTGAATGAAAGTTTCTGAGGGTGACAGGCCACCTCTCAGAAAAACTAAGTACTTTTCTTGGCCGGGAAGTCTTCAAAGTCCGCAGAAGATCTTCAAGCGTCGATGGTGGTCTTCAAGGTTGAAGGAGGTCTTCGAGTGTTGATGAAGGTCTTCGAACGTTGAAGGAGATCTTCAGGTTCCGAAGGAGATCTTCGGGTTCCGAATGAGATCTTCGAATGCTGAAGGAGATCTTCGAGTGGTGAAGGAGATCTTCAAGTTTCGAAGGAGATCTTCGAATGCTGATGAAGATCTTCAAGGGAATTCCAGAGAGCTCTCTCCCGTGTAGAAAATTCCAAGTCCTTTGAAATGAAGCCCTGAGGTTCCTTTTTATAGCTTTTGAGGGTGGTTCGGGTGGTTATGGTGGTTAGGACGGTTATCCGCACACCATAACCAATTTATGTGCTATATGCACATTTATCATGAATATGGCTATGCGCACACTAGTTTGTATAGTTTTTAGGATAATATGTATTCATATGACGGATATGGTTACGCGCACACCATAACCATATTATTTGCTAGACGCAGACCGGATGCCCACTCATCATGAATATGGCTATGAGCACACCAATTTGTATAGTTTGGTGATGATATGTATTCATATGACGGATATGGTTACGTGCACACCATAACCGTATTATTTGCTAGACGCAGACCGGATGCCCACTCATCATGAATATGGCTATGCGCACATCAATTTGTATAGTTTGATGATGATATGTATTCATATGACGGATATGATTATGCGCACACCATAACCATATTATTTGCTAGACGCAGACCGGATTGAAGATTTTTACCATTTATACCCCCATGCTGGAGGATTTTCACTATTTGCACCATATGATGTGGAATTTCACTATTTGCACCCCATGATGTGGAGTTTCACTATTTGCACCACATGATGTGGAGCTTCACTATTTGCACCCCATGATGTGGAGTTTCACTATTTGCACCCCATAATGTGGAGTTTCACTATTCGCACCCCCATGTTGGAGGATTTTACTATTTGCACCTCATGAGGTGGATTCTTACTTTTCGCACCCCATGATGGGTGGTTACGGGTTTAGCGAGATTTGCCTTGATCGTCCTCGTTTTCTCCGCCGAATGAGGCGGGAGAGGCCGGGCGAGCGTGTCCGTTGGTCAAGTGAGGCCGACCGGGGACGAGACGAGAGGGGTCGGAGAGTGCGCCCGGCAGCGAGGGAGGCCGACCGGCACCGCGCCCACCGCCCGGCCACGCGCGGTGCCAGGTGGTACCGCGCTGCGCTAGGCGCGCGGTGTCGCCGCGCGGCATTAGGCGCGCGGCACCGCGCGGTGCCGGGCGCGTGGTGCCGCGCATGGTGTCGCCGCGCGGTACCGCGCGGTGCCGCACGGCGTTAGGTGCGCGGCACCGTGCGGTGCCGCCGCGCGGCGTTAGGTGCGCGGCACCGTGCGGTGCCGCCGCGCGGCGTTAGGTGCGCGGCACCGTGCGGTGCCGCCGCGCGGCGTTAGGTGCGCGGCACCGCGCGGCGTTAGGTGCGCGGCACCGCGCGGTGCCGGGCATGTAACATCCCCCAAACTGCTAGACCCCTAAGTTGGTTTTGTCATGACTAGGTCATGACAAAACCATAGGAAGAGCCATTTGACCTTGAAAGCTTAGGAAAGAAGGAGGAAACCTCCTTGGTCTGCAAATAGCAATTTTCCATCTACCAAGCTTAGGGTTGGACTTTAGGGCCTCAACTTGACTTATTGACCCCACCATAGTATCCCTAACCCTTTAGGGCCCCCCTTAGGGCACCAAGGGCCCACTGGGGTCAACCTAAGAGGCCAAATTGACCAAAGTCAACCTAAACCCCCAAATTGGTCAAAGTAGACTTTTTAGAGCCAATCAACCTTCACCATGTCAAATTGATCACACATCTAGGTCTAGAATACCATAAAAGGCCTATTAGACCTAAAAGCCCCATCATGGGACCCCCAGGGGTGCAAATTGACCAAAATGCCCTTTTTAGGTCAAAATGGCAATTCTTCACAAAGTGCCCTATAATTGACCATCACCATATTAAATTGACCTTGCCCATAGTGTTATCATGTCATAGGGGACCCAGTGGACCAAAAAGCCCCATGACTGGGTCAACCCTAGGGCTCAATTTGACCAAAGTCAATTTAGCTTATTTTGGTCAAATCAGCTTAGATTGGGTCAACTAAGACTCATATGACCAAATTGACCCCACCAATAGTTTCTAAACTTATTTTGGAACCCAATGGACCCAAAATCCCTATCCTAGGGTCCCCCAATTGGCCAATTTGACCAAAAGTCAAAATTGCCCAATTTAGGTCAAATCTCTCAAACCTAATCCAATCCTATTGGGCTAACTCATTTGGTTGGTCAACCAGCCCAAGTAGACTACCATTAAACTCAGGAGAGAGTAGAGAAACCGGCCATGGTGATTAGGAGAGAGAAAATGGAGGTTTCCCCATTTTTGAGGTGAGAGAAAGAGGTCATTCATGGTCATTAAGGAGATTCACCCCTTGGCCTCCCCCATTGACTCTTCCATTCATCTCCTCTGCCGATTACAAGGAGTTTCCAGCAGTTTCCAAGGGGTATTAAGGCAGGGGGAATGAATGGGGGCCGGCCTTGGGAGGAATTCGAAGGGGCCATTAATGGCATTGGTGGTTAAAGCCACCATTACCTTCATTCGACCCCCCCCCCCCCCCCATCACCTTCAGAGGCCGGAGAGGAGAGAAACCCCCAAGTTTTCAGAAGGAATCGTGTTCAGGAGGCTTGAATCGACATGGCACCACAACCACCCCGAGCTCCCATGGTGTACACCAGGACAACACGACGGCAAGCCCATCAACAGGTCCGATTCCCTTCCCTGACTCCCGAGGATTAGATCCCAATCGTCGGCGGCTCGTTTCGTGGCCAATTGGCCGGGAATCAAGCCAGCCAAGCCTCCCGTCGATCGGGTTGGGCTTCCTCTTCCAAATTGTGATTCCGGCCACCTCCGGCCGAGCAAACACCGCTCATCGCCGGCCACCACCTCAACGGAGGTGGTGGTGGCGTTGGTCGGCCGGGGCGGCGCTCAGGTGGCCGGGAAATCGTCAATCAAGGCGGCCCAGGCGTGGCAAATCCTAGCCGTTGGCTATCGGGGATGATGAACAGGCGCGGTCTGATGTGCGCCAAGATTCGTGCTCAGGATCATTTAATTTGATTTATTGTTATGTGTGTTATTGTCACATATTGTGCTGTACTTGGAAATAAATATTAAAAATACTAGATGCCCTCTACAGAAAAAGTGCCCAACATGAAAGTTGTGGGCCTTGGCCCCTAGGATCATACAAAATTAACTTCACCCAATTTGGAGTCCTGGTTTGACCTCAGCACCCATTTTAGTGCAAAGTTTGACTGAACTTTGACAGGGTTCCCACACCAAACCACTAGTCCAAATGACTTGAAATTTGGACTGGTAGTGGGTCATACCTAGGGTTATAACATATCCAAAAATGAGAATTTTTGGAGAACATTTTCCTAAAGTTTTTGTAGAAATTTAATAATTCTTGCATAAATTATTTGGAGGGTCAAATGACCTCCAATCACCACCAAATTTTGGTGGGGTGTTATTAGGGTTATGATAAACCCCTGGTTAAAATCTCAACTCATTTGGAGTTCATTTGGTTAGGTAATCATTAGGCCAAAATTTGTCCATTAAGGGGAAATTTGTGAATAAGGGCTATTTGGGATTTTTTTCATGGTCAAACCACCTCCTATTGGAGTGGGGTTTTGGCCACTGCCCTAATATCACCCAAATCACCTCCAAGAGAGTTATGGGTCCATGGGGAGTTGGATTGCCCTAGGACATGGGTTTGGACCACATTGGGGTGCATTTAGCCAAGTAAAGATCCATTGGTCAAGTGGGACCATAGAGACTTGAGTCTTCTTGGGAAGGTCAGTGGGGTCAATTTGAGACCCCATGAGGAAGATTTGTGAGCATTAGAGTTGATTTGCTCAAGGCCATAGGGTTGATCCCTATGGAGTGGAATTGGGGTTGTGAAGGACATAAGGGATTTTGTCCTTGGAGAGGGATGTATTGGACTCCCCTGAGTCCTATAAGTGTTATAACACCCTCACAAGAAGTTTGGGTGGATTTGGAGAGGTTTTGACATATACAAACCTAGAGGTGGGCGAGGCCCAACCCACCGCTTCCGTTTGCCACTACGGGGGTATCCTGGGAGTCTTGCTAGCTCCAAAAAGGGGGAACTAAAGGTCTATGCGCATAGAGTCGTAGTGAGTGAGTTGCACCTGTATGACCATTGCATAATAACATACTCTGCATGTCATGACATAAACATATCATTCAACCCCTGCCACCTATCGTATAAATTGGTATGGGACTTTTTATACGATAGGCCCTGCTAAACGACCCCTTGGTCTATAGGTTTGTATGGGCATTCCTATATATCAAAGGTTATTTTTATGATATTTACTTGTCACTACCCTTACTGCTTACTCTTCTTTATATTCTTTTACTATGCTGCTTTCTATTTCCTGCTTCATTTATATATATACCTGTGTAGTGTAGAATTCACCTTGTCATCTGCTTTTGTATTACCCCTTGTTTTTCCTCCGCTTCCTCCTCCCCATCCGGTGCCTAGGAGCCTTGGGGGAAGGGGTGGGGAATTGGCTGAGTCATTTTTGACTGACGGTCGGTGGACCTTATCATTTTAGGAGACCGCGGCGACGGGGCAGCACCAGAGGCCGGTGCAAATGGAGGTGGGGCAGTCTAGCTCAGGAATTCAGATGACAGGATCAGTGAGTGATTATTTTAGTTGATTTGCTTCTGCGAGTGATCTTATGTAGTGAGGTTTTTCTGTATCGGGCAGAAGCCCTGGTTATCTTTTTGTTCAGTTATGTATGTGGACATCTCTTTGATGATTTATTTATATGTGATGTGGACTTAGTTTGTTTATCCATTTAAACCTTACTTTTTTTTGTGATCGAATTGGCCGGCAGGATCGGCGTTTTGTAGTGGTGACCTTCCCGAGCGAGGGTGTCACCGCAAAACGGCGGTTCTGGGCCTAAGACCCGGTGGTTTTTGCAAAAAAAAATGGGGTCTTACAAGTGGTATCAGAGGGAACCTCGATCCGAAGAAAAGAAGTCCACAAACCTTGGGCCACCCCGCGCAAGCTTAGTTTGAGGACAAACTAGCAGCGGAAGTAATGGTGTGTGTTGACGCCAGGAAAATCCCGGCCCCAAAATTCGGATCAATGCAGCCCGAGGTTACTGATCCTGCGGTCCAGCTCCACGGCTCGGATAGCTAAAATAGGAGAGAGAAAATGACTACAAGCACACCCCAGGTGCTCCAGCAGGGAGGTCCCGCCACATACCCGGAAGATCTTAGAGTGCTTCCCCTCCAAAACCAAAGGCTGAGCTAGGTACAAGGAAGGCAGGGACCTGGCGAGTATCTTGCCTGAGGGGGTCAACCTCGTCCAAAAGTTCCCTTTCTTGTACCCCTGAGGGTCTATTTATAGACAAATCCTGGGGGGGAGTTACCTGACCATACTCGCCCATACTTGGCTCTGCTCGCCCCAGCTCGCTTCCTGCTCGCCCAGCTCGCTTCCTGCTCGCCAAGCTCGCTTTCTGCTCGCCCAGCTCGCTTCCTGCTCGCCCAGCTCGCTTCCTGCTCGCCCAGCTCGCTTCCTGCTCGCCAAGCTCGCTTCCTGCTCGCCAAGCTCGCTTCCTGCTCGCCAAGCTCGCTTCCTGCTCGCCCAGCTCGCTCTGTGAATAGGCATCTCCTTAGGCCTTTCTAATCTCGACGAATTACGGGTAGTACACAATCCCCGCTTTTTTCGAGCTCGCTCGCGAGGTCGGAAAAACAATGTAGGACCCGTGGTTCGGAGAGATGGGCACTAGAAAGTAAAGGCGCGAGGTCCTTCCCAAGAGGGGATCTCATCTGTAGGAGGAAAAAGAGTCGATACCTTGCCGGGCTTAACTGGAGGAAGAGAGATGGGCTACTATAAGGTCGATACCTTCTAGGAGCCCAGCTCAACTAGAGGTGAAGAGAAGGTCGACACCTTCTAGGAGCCCAGCTCAACTAGAGGTGAAGAGAAGGTCGACACCTCGCAGGAGCCGAGCTCAACTGGAGGCGGATAGAAGGTCAACACATTCTAGGAGCCGAGCTCAACTAGAGGTGGTTATAGGGTCGACACCTTCTAGGAGCCCAGCTCAACTAGAGGTGAAGAGAAGGTCGACACCTCGCAGGAGCCGAGCTCAACTGGAGGCGGATAGAAGGTCAACACCTTCTAGGAGCCGAGCTCAACTAGAGGTGGTTACAGGGTCGACACCTTCTAGGAGCCCAGCTCAACTAAAGGTGAATAGAAGGTCGACACCTCGCAGGAGCCGAGCTCAACTGGAGGCGGATAGAAGGTCAACACCTTCTAGGAGCCGAGCTCAACTAGAGGTGGTTACAAGGTCGACACCTTCTAGGAGCCGAGCTCAACTAGAGGTGAAGAGAAGGTCGACGCCTTCTAGGAGCCCAGCTCAACTAGAGGTGAAGAGAAGGTCGACACCTCGAGCTCCTGCTGGAGGCGGAGAGAAGGTCGACACCTCGAGCTCCTGCTGGAGGCGGAGAGAAGGTCGACACCTTCTAGGAGCCCAGCTCAACTAGAGGTGAAGAGAAGGTCGACACCTCGCAGGAGCCGAGCTCAACTGGAGGCGGATAGAAGGTCAACACCTTCTAGGAGCCGAGCTCAACTAGAGGTGGAGAGAAGGTCGACACCTTCTAGGAGCCGAGCTCAACTAGAGGTGGAGAGAAGGTCGACACCTTCTAGGAGCCGAGCTCAACTAGAGGTGAAGAGAAGGTCGACACCTTCTAGGAGCCCAGCTCAACTAGAGGTGGAGAGAAGGTCGACACCTCGCAGGAGCCGAGCTCAACTGGAGGTGAAGAGAAGGTCGACACCTTCTAGGAGCCCAGCTCAACTAGAGGTGGAGAGAAGGTCGACACCTTCTAGGAGCCGAGCTCAACTAGAGGTGAAGAGAAGGTCGACACCTCGCAGGAGCCGAGCTCAACTGGAGGCGGAGAGAAGGTCGACACCTTCTAGGAGCCCAGCTCAACTAGAGGTGGAGAGAAGGTCGACACCTTCTAGGAGCCAAGCTCAACTAGAGGCGAAGAGAAGGTTGACACCTTCTAGGAGCCGAGCTCAACTAGAAGTGAAGAGAAGGTCGACACCTTCTAGGAGCCGAGCTCAACTAGAGGTGAAGAGAAGGTCGACACCTTCTAGGAGACCAGCTCAACTAGAGGTGGAGAGAAGGTCGACACCTCGCAGGAGCCGAGCTCAACTGGAGGTGAAGAGAAGGTCGACACCTTCTAGGAGCCCAGCTCAACTAGAGGTGGAGAGAAGGTCGACACCTCGCAGGAGCCGAGCTCAACTGGAGGTGAAGAGAAGGTCGACACCTTCTAGGAGCCCAGCTCAACTAGAGGTGGAGAGAAGGTCGACACCTTCTAGGAGCCGAGCTCAACTAGAGGTGAAGAGAAGGTCGAGACCTTCTAGGAGCCGAGCTCAACTAGAGGTGAAGAGAAGGTCGACACCTCGCAGGAGCCGAGCTCAACTGGAGGCGGAGAGAAGGTCGACACCTTCTAGGAGTCCAGCTCAACTAGAGGTGGAGAGAAGGTCGACACCTTCTAGGAGCCAAGCTCAACTAGAGGCGAAGAGAAGGTCGACACCTTCTAGGAGCCGAGCTCAACTAGAGGTGAAGAGAAGGTCGACACCTTCTAGGATACCAGCTCAACTAGAGGTGGAGAGAAGGTCGACACCTTCTAGGAGCCAAGCTCAACTAGAGGCGAAGAGAAGGTTGACACCTTCTAGGAGCCGAGCTCAACTAGAAGTGAAGAGAAGGTCGACACCTTCTAGGAGGCGAGCTCAACTAGAGGTGAAGAGAAGGTCGACACCTTCTAGGAGACCAGCTCAACTAGAGGCGAAGAGAAGGTTGACACCTTCTAGGAGCCGAGCTCAACTAGAAGTGAAGAGAAGGTCGACACCTTCTAGGAGCCGAGCTCAACTAGAGGTGAAGAGAAGGTCGACACCTTCTAGGAGACCAGCTCAACTAGAGGCGCAGAGAAGGTCGACACCTTCTAGGAGTCGAGCTCAACTAGAGGTGAAGAGAAGGTCGACACCTTCTAGGAGCCGAGCTCAACTAGAGGTGAAGAGAAGGTCGGCACCTTCTAGGAGCCCAGCTCAACTAGAGGTGAAGAGAAGGTCGACACCTTCTAGGAGCCCAGCTCAACTAGAGGTGAAGAGAAGGTCAACACCTTCTAGGAGCCGAGCTCAACTAGAGGTGAAGAGAAGGTCGACACCTCGCAGGAGCCGACCTCAACTGGAGGCGGATACAAGGTCGACACCTTGCAGGAGCCGAGCTCAACTGGAGGTGGAGAGGTCCAAGGGGACACACCATCCCGAGGCCTCCATCCAATTGCGTTTGTTGAATGCTGGTTGGTCACATCGATCATCTCTTCGTCAAGTTAGGGGGGTTGGCGTCCGAACTCTCCTCTGATAATCTCTCCAGTCGGATGGGAAGTGCAGTCGGGGGGGGGGGGGGGGGTAACTCGTCCAACGTGCAAGGGGGGAGCTGATCTCGACCGTCAATGCAGAGGCTTGGTCTTAGGAGGACTCTCTCCCGAGGCGCTATCCCACCACCCAACTTGGATTTTTACGAGAGTCGAGTAGGAGGCCTGTCCCCCAATCGGTCGCCAGGTTGCGGAAGAGTCTTCATACTGTCACTCAACAATCAGAGGGGATTAACAGCACCAACTCACATGATTGGAATAAATGACAAGAGATATTAGGCTTTGCCGCAAGAGGTCAAATGACACTTTTATACAAGGGTCCCTTGAGAGGTTAAGTTGATCATCCTATCGTCGAGCTAGGAGGTTGGCGTCACGACTTCTTCCTGATAATCTCTCCAGTCGGATGAGAGGTGTAGTCGGAGGGAACCGCGGCCAACATGCAAGGGGGGAGCTGATCTCGACCGTCAATGCAGAGGCTTGGTCTTAGGGGAACGCACTACCGAGGAACCGTCCCATCATCCGTTCTGGATCTTACGAGAATCAAGTCGGAGGCCCGTTTCCCAACCTGCTGTGGAGATCGACTTCACCTGCTTTGTTTCTTTCTTTTGAAAATGCTTAGCTGAAAGAGACAAAAGACTCACAATCTCCCATGTTTCAGGGAGGTGAGGGATTTATAGATAACATAACCTCATGAGTAAGACCCTTCATGGATCATAGCCGACAGAAGGAGATCATCGGGAGTAGGGATCTTGTGGAATACCAAGCTTGAAGACGTCACGAGTAAGCATTCTCGTGGAACACAAGTCCTTGATTAAGATTATCGCGAGTAGAAGCTCGGGAACACCAGCTTTGAAACCATCGCGACTAGGAGCTCGTCGGGCATCAGCTTGGAGACCTCGCGAGTAGGTTGTTGAAGAAGTCCATCGTGCCTTGGAGTCGCAGAACAGCTTATGTGCTTTCTCTTGGTGGCGAACTCGTCATGAATCACCCTGATTGTTAGTCAGACAAAAGCACTCACGGGCTTTACCAAAGCACCCGTAAGTATGATCATGTATGGAAATCACTAGCATTGAAGGAGGAAACTTAGGGGAGGAGGAGTGGACCCCCTACGCAGAGGGTTCGGGGGTTCTGCGCCCCTTGCGGGGTCGGGGGCAGCGCCCCTGGAAATTTTTTATTTTCCATACTCGCCAGACCTGGAAATCGCCCTTCAGGAACTCGCCACTCTTGAACTAGACACCAGGTTCTCACCACCTTGTGAGTAGGTCTCGTCACCCTCGCGAGTAGGGATCTCGCCTATGGGCGAGTAAGGAAGGATCTCGTCAATGGCCGAGTATTGAAGAAGCTCGCCTATGGCCGAGTATTGTAGAAGCTCGCTCGCCTACAAAAAGTCGCTTGCATGAACTCGCCTATGGCGAGTAGGGATCTCGTCAACATGGAACTCGCCTATGGCGAGTAGGGATCTCGCCAACATGGAACTCGCCTATGGCGAGTAGGGATCTCGCCAACATGGAACTCGCCTTTGGCCTCCATCTCGCCACTTTAAGCCATGAAGCCTTCTCGCAAAAATCTCTTCCTCCGACAACGATCCACGCTCACCGCACCAAATTGTTGACGCCAGGAAAATCCCGGCCCCAAAATTCGGATCAATGCAGCCCGAGGTTACTGATCCTGCGGTCCAGCTCCACGGCTCGGATAGCTAAAATAGGAGAGAGAAAATGACTACAAGCACACCCCAGGTGCTCCAGCAGGGAGGTCCCGCCACATACCCGGAAGATCTTAGAGTGCTTCCCCTCCAAAACCAAAGGCTGAGCTAGGTACAAGGAAGGCAGGGACCTGGCGAGTATCTTGCCTGAGGGGGTCAACCTCATCCAAAAGTTCCCTTTCTTGTACCCCTGGGGGTCTATTTATAGACAAATCCTGGGGGGGGAGTTACCTGACCATACTCGCCCATACTTGGCTCTGCTCGCCCAAGCTCGCTTCCTGCTCGCCCAGCTCGCTTCCTGCTCGCCAAGCTCGCTTCCTGCTCGCCCAGCTCGCTTCCTGCTCGCCCAGCTCGCTTCCTGCTCGTCAAGCTCGCTTTCTGCTCGCCAAGCTCGCTTCCTGCTCGCCCAGCTCGCTCTGTGAATAGGCATCTCCTTAGGCCTTTCTAATCTCGACGAATTATGGGTAGTACAGTGTGCCCATAAGGGAAATCACGCGAAAAGTTCCACTTATAACTGAATGTTCCTTAGCAAAGTCCTTTACAAGTGTAATTTTTCTTATGTAGCCGGCGAAGGAACCTACACCGCAGCATGGAGTCCCACCGACTCCAAACATCGTCCCACCACCACCGGCTCCTACCCCATTCCAGCAGACGGAGTTGGGACAGACACTGACGGCCATTCTAGAGACTTTCAGGGCACAACAGGCACCGGCTCCCCAGCAAAATCCCGGGGCCAACTGGCTGAGCATCTTTCGGGGTCTCTCCCCACCAGCATTCATCGGGACGGAGACCGTTGTGAGGACCGAAGAATGGGTAGACATCATGGAGGAGATGTTGACAGGAATCCAGTGCCCTGCAGACATGGAGGTGTCACTGGTGGTTTCTTGCTTGGAGTCTCATGCCAAGAGGTGGTGGAAGAGGTTCCTGGCTACAGCTTATCCGGGACTGGAGGCAGCAGACGTTTTGTGGGAGGATTTCAAGGCGGCGCTGCTAGAGCATTTTGTGCCGCAGTCGGCAAGAGATGATCTGGAGGATAGGTTTCTGCAGTTGCGGCAGGGGAGTAGGTCAGTGCTGGAGTACCACCAGGAGTTTACCCACCTATCCCAGTTTGCGGTATCTTACCAACTGGATGATGCGGGTTATGCAAAGAGGTTCTATAAGGGCCTTCGTGATGAGATGAGGCAGGCCCTCCTCTTCGTCTCCGACGGCAGCATGACGAAGATCCTGGAGATGGCCAAGAAGCTGGAGGGAGACCAGCAAGTTGTTCGTGGGAGAAAGAGACCAATGGAGGATCAGGGAAGAAGTAGCAGAAGGGATCAGCCGAGAGGCCGAGACGTTGGAGAAGGAAGGACGGAGGTCCGACCCCGTCAGGAGGTGAGGTAGGTGCAAGGAGAGCCGGTAGTGCTGGCTCCTCAGCATCTGCAGACGAGGGAGATGCCAAGGATTGGAGGAGGTGGGCCACCTCCGGAGTGCTTTCACTGCCACCAGGTCGGCCACATCAAGAGGAACTGCCCCCAGAGGAATGCCCCTCCAGCACTTCAGGCAGCACCACGGGGTCAGCATCCAGGGGGTCGAGGACGTGGTCGAGGTCGTGGATTTCAGGGAGACGATCGGAGACAGTACAGGGAGCAGGCTTATGCCCTAGACTTGGCCAGGCCCCGGGACCCAGCAAGGGTCATCGCAGGTACTTTGATGTATTTTCATTTAAATGTTAATGCCTTTTTAAGTTTTAGCCTTGCCTTAGCATTGAATCAAACATCAAAACCTTCAGGTTTAGTATCCGTTTTTGGCAAACCCGCTTTTACCTTGTTCGATACGGGTGCCTCGCACTCGTTCGTCTCGGCTAAGTTTATCGAGGACCTGGACCAAGTCTAGCACTTCAAGAGCGATTATAGGAGGGTGCGATTTTCGGACGGATCGGAGGTTCTAACAAACACAACGTGCATTATGATTCTGGAGATTGGAGGAAGACTGTTCGAGGCCCCGACAACTGTGCTGAAGATGAGAGACTACGACCTGATCCTGGGCATGAGTTGGTTGTATGAGAACCAGGCAAGGATTGATTGCCCGTCAAGGCGGATCGTGCTAGAGCATAGAGACGGTGATGTGACATTCGAAGGTACTCAACCCACCCCTCGTCTCTTCTTATCGTCTATTCAGGCCGTCAAGGCCCACCTGCAGGGAGACGAGGTTTATCAGGTACTCTTTGAGGCGACTGAAGTCAAGGACTCAGTATCAAGTATCCCGGTGGTACGAGATTTCGCTGATGTTTTTCCGGAGAAGCTCCCTGGGCTGCCACCGCACCGCGAGAAGGATTTTCAGATTCAGCTGGTGCCAGGGGAAAAGCCGGTGTCCAAAGCTCCTTATCAGATGGCCCCGAAGGAGTTGGTAGAATTTCGGAGCCAGCTGCAGGAGCTGGTGGAAGCTGGGTTCGTTAGGCCGAGTTCCTCACCTTGGGGAGCTCCGGTGTTATTCGTGAAGAAGAAGGACGGGACGCTCAGATTGTGCATCGACTACAGAGCATTGAATAGGTTGACGGTGCGGAACACGTACCCTCTGCCAAGGATAGACGAGCTCTTCGACCAGCTAGAGGGAGCCCACTGCTTCTCGAAGCTGGATTTGAGGTCGGGGTATTATCAGCTGAGGATCCAGGAGGAGGACATTCCGAAGACGGCTTTCAGCAGCCGATACGGATTGTACGAGTTCACTGTGATGCCGTTCGGGCTCACAAATGCACCATCAGCATTTATGAGCCTGATGAACCGGGTGTTTGAGCCTTACCTCGACATCTTTGTCATTGTGTTCATCGACGACATCCTCATCTACTCGAGGACGGAGGAGGAGCATGCACGGCATTTGGCACTAACCTTGGAGAAGCTTCGGGAGCATCAGTTGTATGCGAAGTTCAGCAAATGCCAGTTCTGGTTGAAGGAGGTGGCTTTCCTGGGTCATATCATCAGTGGAGCAGGCTTAGCAGTGGATCCAGCAAAGATTCAGGCAGTACGGGATTGGCAGCCGCTGAAGACGGCCACCGACGTGAGGAGTTTCTTGGGACTTGCCGGCTACTACCGGAAGTTCGTTCAGGGGTTTTTTCAGCTAGCCCTCCCGCTTACTTCCCTGACAAGGAAGGATGCTGTTTTTACCTGGACGTCGCAGTGTGAGTTAGCTTTCCAGGAGCTGAAGGGTCGGCTTACTTCGGCTCCCATCCTTGCCCTTCCGTCGGGGAAGGAAGAATTTCAAGTGTATACGGATGCGTCATATCAGGGGATGGGTGCCGTTCTGATGCAGAACGGGCATGAGATAGCTTATTGTTGAAATTGTTGAAGTGGAAGTTTGGAGGATTTTGGACCTGGGCGGTCTGGGAGGAGGTCGGGCGGTCTGGCTAGTTCGCGCGACTTGGCGGTCTGCATCTGCAGTCTGGCTGATCTAAGCCTAGCTGCGGTCTCCCGGGTTGACCGTTGGTCTTGTCCAAAGTCTGCTGAAGGTGGAGCCGCGCGGTCTGTGCTTGACCGCGTGGCGTGTTGTCGTCTTCAAGGCTGTGGCGGTCTGGTGTGACCGCACAGTTTGATCCAGGTTCTCTCCGGAATGCGGTCTGGTAGCTGACCGGGCTTTCTGGGGGTATTCGCGGACTAAAGGTCTTAGTCGCGCGGTCTCAGTTCGCGGTCTCAGGAGGAGACTGGTATGCGAGCTGGTTGCTGTTCGCGGTCTCAGGAGGAGATCGGCATGCAGACAGGAGTTCACGATCTGATGGCGAACTGACTATGTTCACGGTCTCGTGCGAACACAGGTGGTGAATTGCTTCGGGCGGTCTGGCGATCTTCTTTGAAGTCGCGATCTGCTGTGAGAGTAGCGGTCTCTCATGGTCGATGTTGAAGCTGGCGAGTTCACCAAAATGAAGCAGGAGTACTGTTGCTGATCGCGCGGGTTGACCGGTCTGGTCGCGCGGTCTGGGGGGGTGGTGATCCTATCTCATAGGGTGGTGACTGGATCAGGTCCCACGCCTATAAATAGGAGGCCACTGTAGCAGCAATCAGACACACCAAGTGTAAGTTGAGTTCGCTCTTGTTCTTGCGGTCTGTTTATTTCTGACCGGGCGGTCTCTGATTGAACTCTTCTTGTGCAGCTTCTGCGGATAGTGTGGGCAGCAGCGATCACCTCTTCCTCTGAAAGTGTTCGGGCGGTCTGCGGCTTGGAGTTGTGGTGCTGGAGTTCGGGAGAACCAGGAGGTCGGAAGAAGGGAGCGGTCTGTGCAGCGGTCTGGTGGTGTTCTGTGGTCGGCAGAGAGTTGCGGTCTAGCAACTATCAGAGATCGCAGGGGAGGTCGCGCGGGTTGGGCGGTCTCCAGTTATTAGTTTTTTCTGTACTTCTCTTTCGAGTTTTGTGCTGACGAAATCATGTCTCGTCAAGCATGTCTTGCCCTGTAATTGAAGTTTGCTATCAATAAAGATCATTTGTTTGCCTAAGATTGTTTCTGGTTGCTTTGGCTTGTATCTCTAGTTGTTATTCCTGCTTGCTCTCACAAGGTCCGAGAAATTTTCACATGGTATCAGAGGCAGGTTGGAGTGGATAGAGCAGCGAATAACTTAGAGTAGCCATCGCCTTTGTGAAGAAGGAACCAGAGGAAAAACAATGGAAGGTGGATTTGCAAGAGGTCTTGGGATTGAGATGCTTACATCGACTAACTTTAAGAAGTGGAAGTCGTGTATGCAGAGCTATCTTCTAGGGGAGGACCTCTGGGAGGTTGTTGGAGGAGATGCGACTGAAGAGGTGAAGGCAACAGAAGCGGGTGACAATGGTCCGGCCGTGAGGGCGTGGAGAAAGACCAATGCTAAGGCCGAGTTCACTTTGAAGCGTGTCATTTCACCTGATCTATTTGATCACATCTTAGGGTGTGGATCAGCTGCCGAGATCTGGAGAGCCCTGGATGGGTTGTTTAACAAGAAGAATATAGCTAGGCTACAGTTCTTAGAGAATGAGCTGGCAAGGTCGGCTCAGGGTGATCTTTCTATCTCAAATTTCTTTCTGAAGATGAAGAACCTCTGCGCTGAGATATCAGCACTCGATCCTGATGAGCCAATTTCTGAGGCGAAGCTGAAGAGGCACATCATCCACGGCCTGCGGAAGGAATATGTGGCCTTTGTGACGTCGGTGCAGGGTTGGGCTAATCAGGCGTCTTTGATAGAGCTGGAGAATCTGCTAGCGTCGCAGGAAAGTCTGGCAAGGCAGATGGCGGGGGTGTCCGTGTCTGGGGGAGATGGCGAGGTTCTCTTCTCAGGAAAGAAGAAGAAGTGGGATAAGAAGAAGAAGACCGCTGGAGGCTATGGGCCTTCAACTTCTGGACAGCAGGAGGGGGGTTATCCTCCTAAGGCTGAGGAGAAGAAGAAGAAGGAAGGTCTCAAATGCTACAAATGCGGGAAGGTTGGGCACTTCAAGAAGGACTGCAGGCTGAATACTCAGCCAGGGCATGCTGCTGAGAAGGAGGAAGCACCGACCAGTCATATTGATGGAGGATGGGGAGGAGCCTTCTCGGCTTCTATTGGAGTCTCGGTTCCTATCAACTATCAGGAGGACTGGATCGTGGACTCGGGGTGTGGTCATCACCTCACCGAGGATGGGTCGAAGCTTTCTTCAGCGGAGCCCTAAACAGGTAACAATGTTATTATTACTGCAGATAATACTGTGCATGCAGTCGAGAAGGTCGGGGTTGTTTCCTTGGGCAGTGATAGAGGGCCATTAACCTTGAAGAGTGTCTATCATGTGTCGGGTATGAGGAAAAACCTCTTCTCCGTGACCAATGTTGTTGACGCTGGGTATCACGTTCTGTTCGGCCCAACAGAAGTGAAATTTCTACGTAATGTAGAGGCCGTGAAGGCCGAGGTCGTCCATGTCGGGAGGAGAGCGAAAGACTTGTTCGTTTTATCGACAAGTTCTTATGTCGACAAGATGAAGACGAATGATGTTGCCGTGATATAGCATGAGAGGTTGGGGCACGTAGGGATGGATAAGCTGAAAGCTATGGCGGTGAGAGGTCTGGTCAAGGGCCTGCCAAATCTATCTTCCTACGGTGAAGGTCATGTTTGCGAGGGATGTCAGTTCGGCAAGTCTCATCGACTGCCGTTTGATAAGTCGCAGACGAGGAGTAGTGTGCCGTTGGAGTGCATCCACGATGACTTGATGGGACCAACTGCTACCCCAAGCCTCGGAGGCAGCAGGTATATGCTGGTGTTGATCGATGATTACACCAGATATGTCTGGGTTTATTTTCTGAAGGAGAAGGCGGAGGCGTTTGCCAAGTTTGTGGAGTTCAAGGAGCTCGTGGAGAGTCGGCTGAATCTGCGGATCAAGAAGCTGAGGACGGACAACGGAGGGGAGTTCACCTCTGCTGAGTTCTCCAGTTTTTGCAGGAAGGCAGGCATCCGGAGGGAGCTCACTTGTGCTCATACTCCACAACAGAACGGAGTTGTAGAGCGGAAGATCCGTCATCTGACGGAGACCTGCAAGTGTTGGCTGCATGCCAAGAGTATCCCAAAGTCCTTCTGGGCGGAGGGAATGTCTTGTGCTGCCTACGTCATCAACCGGATGCCTTTGAGTCCCATCAATATGTTGACTCCTCATGAGATGATGTTCAAGGAGAAGCCAAGCGTGGCTCACCTTCGGGTATTTGGTTCCACCTGCTACGTGCATGTTCCAGATGCTCTTCGGACGAAGCTAGATGCGAAAGCAAGGAAGCTAGTCTTCGTGGGATGCGATGAGAGGAAGAAAGGCTGGAAGTGCATGGACCCGGAGACGCGGAGATTTGTTGTTTCTCGCGACGTCGTGTTCGATGAGGTGACATATTACAAGGGGTCTTCTGATGTGGAGCTACCAGAGAGCAGGGTGGAGGTGCCGGAGAAAGCTGTGGAGAATCTTCAGGTGGAGCTACCTGTGTCACCAGGTGGTCCATCTCCTTCTAGTTCCGAGACGGGGGCTTCTGGTTCAGGGAGCAAGGGGAGCGATGCTCCTAGCACGTCTGGAAGAGGAGCTAGGGAAGAAGCAGCTGGAGATAATGCGGTTCAGGGGAAGGAGCTGAGGAGGTCGAAGCGAGCAATCGTTGCCCCTGATCGCTATACAGGAGGAAACGCAGTGAGCTTTGTCTCATGTTTCTTCGCCGGTCCCTTGGATGAGAGGGAGCCGTCGAGCTTTGAGAAGGCCCAAGGCGTGAAGGAGTGGGATGTTGCAATGCAAGAAGAGATGGCAGCTCTTGAGAAGAATGAGACCTGGTCTCTTGTGCCCAAGCCCAAGGGAACTACTCCTGTAACATGCAAATGGGTCTACAAATTGAAGAAGAAAGCTGACGGCAGTATCGAGCAGTACAAGGCTCGTCTTGTAGCTCGGGGGTTCTCGCAGCAATACAGTGAAGACTACGAGGAGACTTTCAGTCCGGTGGCAAAAATGACTTCAGTTCGGTTCATCATTGCCTTGGCGGCGTTCAGTGGATGGGAGATTTGGCAGCTCGACGTCAAGAATGCCTTCTTGTACGGCGAGATTGACAAGGACATCTTCATGGTCCAGCCACCAGGCTTTGTGTCTGAAGGTTTTCCGGAGCATGTCTGCAAGCTGAAGAAGGCCATGTATGGGTTGAAGCAAGCGCCGAGGGCGTGGTACGGGAAGATCGCAGAATATCTCCTATTCTGTGGGTTTTGTGCTTCAGACTCAGACTCAAGCTTGTTCATCAAGAAGAGCGGGGAGCTTCAAGTCATCGTGCTGCTATACGTCGACGACATGATCGTGACGGGGAACTCAACGGAGGAAGTAGCACAGCTAAGGGCCGAGCTAGCTATCAGGTTCGAGATGAAGGACTTAGGTGAGCTTCACCATTTCCTTGGACTCGAGGTGCAGAGGAAGGAAAGTGGAGTGCTGGTGTCCCAGGCTGGATATGCGGAGCGGATTGTGGAGCAATTCGGCATGAAGGAAGGGAAGTGCACTTCCACACCTCTGGAGAAGGCTATGAAGCTTCGGAAAGATGAGGGGAGGATTATGCAAGATCCGTTGGTGTTCCGAGCTCTGGTTGGGAGCTTGATATATCTGACGATCACAAGGCTGGATATTGCATATGCAGTTGGCAGAGTGAGTCGATTTATGGCGGAGCCACGGGTACCTCATCTGCTAGTGGCCAAGAACATTCTGAAGTATGTCAAGGCGACCTCGGATATGGGTCTCCTATACAGGAGGGATGCGGGCTTCGAGGTGCATGGATACATGGATGCTGACTACGGGGGAGATTCGGATGATCGAAAGTCGACATCTGGATTCGTCTTCATGACGGGCCCTACGGTTATATCATGGTGCAGCAAGAAGCAGGATTCCGTATCGGTCTCTACCACGGAAGCGGAATACAAGGCTTCGGCCTTGGCAGCTCAGGAAGCCATCTGGCTTAGGAGGTTGGTAGGAGACGTCCACAAGGAGGTTCGAGATCCGACTCTGCTACGTGGTGACAACGAGAGTGCTCTCAAACTGGTAACCAATCCAGTTTGTCACGCGAGGACCAAGCATATCGAGATCGAGCATCACTTCATACGGGAGAAGGTGTTGGAGGGGTCTCTTTCGGTCGAGCATGTGCGGAGTGCGGACAATGTCGCAGACATCTTCACATAGGCGCTGGCAAAGGGGTCGTTCACACGGCTAAGGAGCTTACTGGGGCTGGTTTCAACTTCCCACTTCAAGGGGGAGCGTTGAAATTGTTGAAGTGGAAGTTTGGAGGATTTTGGACCTGGGCGGTCTGGGAGGAGGTCGGGCGGTCTGGCGAGTTCGCGCGACTTGGCGGTCTGCATCTGTGGTCTGGCTGATCTAAGCCTAGCTGTGGTCTCCCGGGTTGACCGCTGGTCTTGTCCAAAGTCTGCTGAAGGTGGAGCCGCGCGGTCTGTGCGTGACCGCGTGGCGTGTTGTCATCTTCAAGGCTGTGGCGGTCTGGTGTGACCGCACAGTTTGATCCAGGTTCTCTCCGGAATGCGGTCTGCTAGCTGACCGGGCTTTCTGGGGGTATTCGCGGACTAAAGGTCTTAGTCGTGCGGTCTCAGTTCGCGGTCTCAGGAGGAGACTGGTATGCGAGCTGGTTGCTGTTCGCAGTCTCAGGAGGAGATCGACATGCAGACAGGAGTTCGCGATCTGATGGCGAACTGACTGTGTTCGCGGTCTCGTGCGAACACAGGTGGTGAATAGCTTCGGGCGGTCTGGCGATCTTCTTTGAAGTCGCGATCTGCTGTGAGAGTAGCGGTCTCTCATGGTCGATGTTGAAGCTGGCGAGTTCACCAAAATGAAGCAGGAGTACTATTGCTGATCGCGCGGGTTGACCGGTCTGGTCGCGCGGTCTGGGGGGGTGGTGATCCTATCTCATAGGGTGGTGACTGGATCAGGTCCCACGCCTATAAATAGGAGGCCACTATAGCAGCAATCAGACACAACAAGTGTAAGCTGTGTTTGCTCTTGTTCTTGCGGTCTGTTTATTTCTGACCGGGCAGTCTCTGATTGAACTCTTCTTGTGCAGCTTCTGCGGATAGTGTGGGCAGCAGCGATCACCTCTTCCTCTGAAAGTGTTCGGGCGGTCTGCGGCTTGGAGTTGTGGTGCTGGAGTTCGGGAGAACCAGGAGGTCGGAAGAAGGGAGCGGTCTGTGCAGCGGTCTGGTGGTGTTCTGTGGTCGGCAGAGAGTTGAGGTCTAGCAACTATCAGAGATCGCAGGGGAGGTCGCGCGGGTTGGGCGGTCTCCAGTTATCAGTTTTTTTTGTACTTCTCTTTGGAGTTTTGTGCTGACGAAATCATGTCTCGTCAAGCATGTCTTGCCCTGTAATTGAAGTTTGCTATCAATAAAGATCGTTTGTTTGCCTAAGATTGTTTCTGGTTGCTTTGGCTTGTATCTCTAGTTGTTATTCCTGCTTGCTCTCACAAGGTCCGAGAAATTTTCACACTTACGCCTCCCGCCAGTTGAAGAACCACGAGCGGAATTACCCAGTGCATGACTTGGAGATGGGAGCGGTCGTATTCGCTCTCAAGATCTGGCGGCACTACCTTTATGGTATCCACTGCGACATATTCTTAGATCACAAAAATCTGAAGTATGTAGATACGCAGAAAGAGCTGAATATCCGGCAGAGGCGGTGGGTGGAATTCTTATCAGGCTACCAGTACACGATGCATTACCACCCAGGGAAGGCGAACGTAGTAGCAGACGCGTTGAGCAGGAGAGCTACTACGTCAGGAGCGGAGCCTACGTTGATGGCCATGGAGTTGGTGCAGATGTTCGAGAATATGCAGATCTCCCTAGTATCTGAGGATGATCCGGAGCTGTACGAGGAATACTTAGCGGCGACTGGTGCTACTTACGACATTCGAGACCGCATCAGGGAAGGGCAGAGGTAGGATACCAAGCTGGAGCCGATATTCAGAGCCTTGGAGGCAGGCTCAGCCGGAGATTATTCGTTGAAGGACGACCTGTTGAGCTTTAGGGGTCGAGTGTATATACCGGCAGGAGATCAGATTCGAGAGGATATTATGACAGAGGCTCACTGCAGTAGGTATTCAGTGCACCCGGGCATTACCAAGATGACGGCGGACTTGAAGAAGACCATGTACTGGCCAGGTATGAAGAGATACATCATTTACTTTGTGACCCACTGCGAGACTTGCCAACTTGTGAAGGCGGAGTGCCGGAACCCAGCAGGATTGTTGCAACCACTTCCGGTGCCGGAGTGGAAGTTCGACGATATAGCGATGGATTTTATTCACGGTCTTCCCCGATCTCGTGCGTGAAATGACTCGATTTGGGTGATCGTCGATAGATTGACGAAGGTGGTCAGGTTCATTCCGATCAGGAATGATGATTCGGTTAGGGTTTTGGTACGGAAGTTTGTGGAACAGTTTGTCCGATATCACGGTGTGCCAAGGACGATCGTATCTGACCGAGATGGACGTTTTACGTCGAGGGAGTGGAGAGCGGTGCAGGCCTATCTAGGCACCCGGTTGACCTTCAGTACAGCTTTTCACCCCCAGACGAACGGGCAAACGGAGCGCACCAATCGGACCCTGGAGGATCTTTTGCGCCTTTGCATTCTAGACCGCGGGGAGCCATGGGAGAGACTGTTGCCGTTAGTCGAGTTCTCGTACAACAACAGTCACCAGGCTAGTATAGGCAGAGCACCATACGAGGCATTATATGTACGGAGGTGCAGGACACCATTGTCTTGGATTCAGGATGAGGATCCCAAGGCTCTTGGCTCAGAGTTCGTGGAGGACACGGGGGCCCAAGTGAGGTTGATTCGAGATAGGATGCTGGAGGCCCAGAGCAGGCAGGCCAAGTATTACGATGCGCGTCATCGTATGGTGGAGTTCCAGGTGGGAGACCGGGTTTTCTTGAAGATACGTCCGATGCACGGAGTCTTGAGGGTTCGCGGGCGGAAGAAGCTCAGTCCGAGGTTTATGGGGCCCTATAGGATCCTGGAGCGGATCGGCACTTTGGCTTACAGACTAAAGCTACCTCCGGATTTGGAGGGACTGCATGACGAATTCCACGTCTCCTCACTTAGGAAGGCTTTACTTCGGCCTGAGCAGCAGGTGTCTACTTCAGAGGGGCCAGTAGCTACAGATCGATCGATTCACCTGGAGCCGGTTCGGATAGACGACACAGAGCTACGAGTCTTGCGGCGCAAGAAGGTTTCGCTGGTCAAGGTCCTGTGGAGGAATCATGGACAGGAAGAGCACACTTGGGAGCCACTGGACTTGATGCAGCAAAAATATCCGCAGCTTTTTACGGCAGGTACAATTTACTTTTTCTGGGATGTTACTTTTTTTTCTAGTACCCCACAGGCTTGTCTGAATTTCGAGGACGAAATTTTTTTTTTATGTATTGGGATTTATAACATCCCGCAAACTGCTAGACCCCTAAGTTGGTTTTGTCATGACTAGGTCATGACAAAACCATAGGAAGAGCCATTTGACCTTGAAAGCTTAAGAAAGAAGGAGGAAACCTCCTTGGTCTGCAAATAGCAATTTTCCATCAACCAAGCTTAGGGTTGGACTTTAGGGCCTCAACTTGACCTTTTGACCCCACCATAGTATCCCTAACCCTTTAGGGCCCCCCTTAGGGCACCAAGGGCCCATTAGGGTCAACCTAAGAGGCCAAATTGACCAAAGTCAACCTAAACCCCCAAATTGGTCAAAGTAGCCTTTTTAGAGCCAATCAACCTTCACCATGTCAAATTGATCACACATCTAGGTCTAGAATACCATAAAAGGCCTATTAGACCTAAAAGCCCCATCATGGGACCCCCAGGGGTGCAAATTGACCAAAATGCCCTTTTAGGTCAAAATGGCAATTCTTCAAAAAGTGCCCTAATTGACCATCACCATATTAAATTGACCTTGCCATAGTGTTATCATGTCATAGGGGACCCATTGGACCAAAAATCCCCATGACTGGGTCAACCCTAGGGCTCAATTTGACCAAAGTCAATTTAGCCTGTTTTGGTCAAATCAGCTTAGATTGGGTCAACTAAGACTCATATGACCAAATTGACCCCACCAATAGTTTATAAACTTATTTTGGAACCCAATGGACCCAAAAGCCCCATCCTAGGGTTCTGCAATTGGCCAATTTGACCAAAAGTCAAAATTGCCCAATTTAGGTCAAATCTCTCAAACCTAACCCAATCCTATTGGGCTAACTCATTTGGTTGGTCAACCAGCCCAAGTAGACTACCATTAAACTCAGGAGAGAGTAGAGAAACCGGCCATGGTGATTAGGAGAGAGAAAATGGAGGTTTCCCCATTTTTGAGGTGAGAGAAAGAGGCCTTTCATGGCCATTAAGGAGATTCACCCCTTGGCCTCCCCCCATTGACTCTTCCATTCATCTCCTCTGCCGATTACAAGGAGTTTCCAGCAGTTTCCAAGGGGGATTAAGGCAGGGGGAATGAATGGGGGCCGGCCTTGGGAGGAATTCGAAGGGGCCATTAATGGCATTGGTGGTTAAAGCCACCATTACCTTCATTCGACCCCCCCCCCCCCCCCCATCACCTTCAGAGGCCGGAGAGGAGAGAAACCCCCAAGTTTTCAGAAGGAATCGTGTTCAGGAGGCTTGAATCGACATGGCACCACAACCACCCCGAGCTCCCATGGTGTACACCAGGACAACACGACGGCAAGCCCATCAACAGGTCTGATTCCCTTCCCTGACTCCTGAGGATTAGATCCCAATCGCCGGCGGCTCGTTTCGTGGCCAATTGGCCGGGAATCAAGCCAGCAAAGCCTCCCGTCGATCGGGTTGGGCTTCCTCCTCCAAATCGTGATTCCGGTCACCTCCGACCGAGCAAACACCGCTCATCGCCGGCCACCACCTCAACGGAGGTGGTGGTGGCGTTGGTCGGCCGGGGCGGCGCTCAGGTGGCCGGGAAATCGTCAATCAAGGCGGCCCAGGCGCGGCAGATCCTAGCTGTTGGCTATCGGGGATGATGAACAGGCGCGGTCTGATGTGCGCCAAGATTCGTGCTCAGGATCATTTAATTTGATTTATTGTTATGTGTGTTATTGTCACATATTGTGCTGTACTTGGAAATAAATATTAAAAATACTGGATGCCCTCTACAGAAAAAGTGCCCAACATGAAAGTTGTGGGCCTTGACCCCTAGGATCATACAAAATTGACTTCACCCAATTTGGAGTCCTGGTTTGACCTCAGCACCCATTTTAGTGCAAAGTTTGACTGAACTTTGACAGGGTGCCCACACCAAACCACTAGTCTAAATGACTTGAAATTTGGACTGGTAGTGAGTCATACCTAGGGTTATAACATATCCAAAAATGAGAATTTTTGGAGAACATTTTCCTAAAGTTTTTGTAGAAATTTAATAATCCTTGCATAAATTATTTGGAGGGTCAAATGACCTCCAATCACCACCAAATTTTGGTGGGGTGTTATTAGGGTCATGATAAACCCCTGGTTAAAATCTCAACTCATTTGGAGTTCATTTGGTTAGGTAATCATTATGCCAAAGATTTGTCCATTAAGGGGAAATTTGTGAATAAGGGCTATTTGGGATTTTTTTCATGGTCAAACCACCTCCTATTGGAGTGGAGTTTTGGCCACTGCCCTAATATCACCCAAATCACCTCCAAGAGAGTTATGGGTCCATGGGGAGTTGGATTGCCCTAGGACATGGGTTTGGACCACCTTGGGGTGCATTTAGCCAAGTAAAGATCCATTGGTCAAGTGGGACCATAGAGAATTGAGTCTTCTTGGGAAGGTCAGTGGGGTCAATTTGAGACCCCATGAGGAAGATTTGTGAGCATTAGAGTTGATTTGCTCAAGGCCATAGGGTTGATCCCTATGGAGTGGAATTGGGGTTGTGAAGGACATAGGGGAGTTTGTCCTTGGAGAGGGGTGTATTGGACTCCCCTGAGTGCTATAAGTGTTATAACACCCTCACAAGAAGTTTGGGTGGATTTGGAGAGGTTTTGACCCTAACCCTAGGTTAAACCCTAAAGGGGTGCAATTAGAGGCCAATGAAGGAAGAGGGGTCAAACCTTAATGGTTTGACTTGAAATTTTGGTGAGATGATCTTGGTGACCAGGAATGCTACTGTGAGAAATTGGTGGGGTTTGGAGTTTCCAAACCTAGGTAATAAATCCTTGGGTAGATTTGTAAATATTTAGGGTTTTGGGATTTAGGGAGACATAATACTTGATGATCAACCATCTTCTGTCACCAACTTATTTTTAATGTTATTAATCTCTGGAGATTCTAGTAGAACCATTAGAAAACTTTTGGAGGTCCAAATTGTAATTATTCATATTATTGGTAATTTTTGGGATGGTTAATTTTAGGGTGATGACTTTCTGTAATTGCATGAAACCTTGCTGGATGACATTTCATACCATTGTGAACCCACAGTATGTTTCTCATAATTTATGGATTACTATTTTTGGTACCTCTAGTTCAAATTGGAAATAATTGCAAATATATCCTTTGAGGAAATTACAAATGTAACCTTTATGGAATATAGTCAAAATTTGTAAGGATGAATATTTTAGTATAAATCAACTCTGTATAAATTTTCATAATGTTTGGAGTTCATGTGAGGGTACCTCCTTTGGAACGTTTTGGAAATAAATGGGTTTTGGAATTTTTAAATATAGTAAATCTTGCTGGATTTTCCTAAAATTTTAGGTCTACTGTTTTCTAGGCACCCTTGATTTATTAAAAATTGTGGCAGGCATTGGAAGTCAGAAAAGCATACTTGTAGTTCAAATCTTAGGAAGTGGTATTTTGGGAAAAATGATTTAAATATTAATATTATTGGGAAAATTATGAAACTCGGGATTTGGTCTTAAATATGTAGTATGGACCTCCAATAAAATTGTTGAGTCATAGGATTGTGTATTTAGTGTACTTCCCTTCATGAGCACCGAAACGTTAAGGGTGGTCTGTGTTTAGTAGTTTAGCAACTTTGGGGTTAAGAGTCAAATTAGTGGGCACGGAATTGGAGATGTGAGGGTTAATTGGTAGTCATGTAATTATGTGAAGATCCCTGGTGTAATTAGGGTTTGATGAGTCATAGGATGGTGGGGAGCCACCCTTGCGGAAGGTCGTCCTGGATTGACGAAAGATCGTCTTTTCCCGTTAGCGTCCTAGAGCACCTAGGTTTAATTTGGGTAAGGCATTATGAAGGTATACTTATAGGAGTCTAGCCGGTTTAGTCCGGTGAACTTGCGATTCTGAAATGTTTATTGGTGACGGGTGGGTTAGCCCGGGGAGCTTGTAGCTCGGAGTTGTTGGAAGTTAAGTTGCATGTGCATAAGGTGGTGGGTCCTTTGTGTTGGCGATCGTTGCACCGACGTTGATACTTGGGCTCGGCAAGTGTGGTATTTACACTAAGCCATAAAAGTCTGGCGGTCCAGTCAGTAAGAGTACGCAGGCGCTCCACGGGTTTTGCGGAGGCGTACGATAGGTCTAGGTTAGGTAGTGCATATACCAACCTAGAGGTGGGCGAGGCCCAACCCACCGCTTCCGTTTGCCACTACGGGGGTATCCTGGGAGTCTTGCTAGCTTCAAAAAGGGGGAACTAAAGGTCTATGCGCATAGAGTCGTAGTGAGTGAGTTGCACCTGTATGACCATTGCATAATAACATACTCTGCATGTCAAGGCATAAACATATCATTCAACCCCTGCCACCTATCGTATAAATTGGTATGGGACTTTTTATACGATAGGCCCTGCTAAACGACCCCTTGGTCTATAGGTTTGTATGGGCATTCCTATAAATCAAAGGTTATTTTTATGATATTTACTTGTCACTACCCTTACCGCTTACTGTTCTTTATATTCTTTTACTATGCTGCTTTCTATTTCCTGCTTCATTTATATATATATACCTGTGTAGTGTAGAATTCACCTTGTCATCTGCTTTTGTATTACCCCTTGTTTGTCCTCCGCTTCCTCCTCCCCATCCGGTGCCTAGGAGCCTTGGGGGAAGGGGTGGGGAATTGGCTGAGTCATTTTTGACTGACGGTCGGTGGACCTTATCATTTTAGGAGACCGCGGCGACGGGGCAGCACGAGAGGCCGGTGCAAATGGAGGTGGGGCAGTCTAGCTCAGGAATTCAGATGACAGGATCCGTGAGTGATTATTTTAGTTGATTTGCTTCCGCGAGTGATCTTATGTAGTGAGGTTTTTCTGTATCGGGCAGAAGCCCTGGTTATCTTTTTGTTCAGTTATGTATGTGGACATCTCTTTGATGATTTATTTATATGTGATGTGGACTTAGTTTGTTTATCCATTTAAACCTTACTTTTCTTTGTGATCGAATTGGCCGGCAGGATCGGCGTTTTGTAGTGGCGACCTTCCCGAGCGAGGGTGTCACCGCAAAACGGCGGTTCTGGGCCTAAGACCCGGTGGTTTTTGCAAAAAAAAAATTGGGTCTTACAGGGCACGCGGTGCCGCGCGCGGTTTCGCCGCGCGGTACCGCGCGGTGCCCCGCGCGGTACCGCGCAGTGCGGCGCAGCGTTAGGCGCGCGGCACCGCGCGGTGCCGCGCAGCGTTAGGCGCGCGGCACCGCGCGGTGCCGCGCAGCGTTAGGCGCGCGGCACCGCGCGGTGCCGCGCAGCGTTAGGCGCGCGGCACCGCGCGGTGCCGCGCGCGGGACCGTGCGGTGCCGCGCGGTGTCGTCGCGCGGCACCGTGCGGCCGCGCGCCTGCGGGATGCCGCGCGGCCGGGGGTGCCGCTCGGCCGCGTGGTGTCGGGCGGCCGCGCCCGGCGCCGCGCGGCTGCACGGTGCCGCGGTCACGCGGCCGTGCGACGCCGCGTGGCCGCGGGATGCCGCGCGTCCAGGCGGTGTCGCGCGGCCGTGTGGTGCCGCGCGGCCTTGTGGTCGCATGTGGTGCTGTGCGCGGCTTCGTGCGGTGGTTGCGGCGGTTTCTTTTGTGGTTACGGGCGGTTTCCTCTTTCTTGCCCATGCCCCCACCATCTTAGTGGGGAGTTGGGTTTTTGGCTAAATGCAACCCGGATTTCTCTACAAAATGGATGAGGACCCATCAGATATGATTTACGTTTCAAAATTCATTCATGTGATCTATTCATTTCATTTTTTTTCCGTAACTTCTATTCACATTCGATCTTCATTCATTCTTTTTGTTCTTAACAGTCGTTTCGTTTCTTTTATTCACAATCTTTTCATCAATTTTCAGATTCTTTCAGACGTAACTTATTCACTTCATTTTTCATCATCACTCAGTAAATTTCTCATAATTAATTGCTAAATCAGAGTCCTCGTTTATCTTTAGCTTTATTAAATTATGAAATCATAAGGGTTGCTGTCGATTATCCCTTCTTGGTCTTCAACGACATCTTGGCCTTTAGCGGCCTCTGGCCTTCAACGGCCTCTTCCATAGGGTATTCACGCCCCCCCCCCCCCCCCCTACGGACTGGGCTAACCCTTATCATTTCTGATGCATCGATCCATATGGCAAAAGTTCATTTTTTCCCACAATTTCGAATAACCTTTCCAGGCTAAAATTGACTTGCATCCATTTTGGGCAGCGGCTTCTTGCTTGGCGCATTGCCTTCCTTTCAGTTGATTGTACCTGAGTCGGATTCCATTGCAACGGGGTCCTATAAGTACCCCACCCAAATCCTTAGCCCTACGCTTTGCTGGTTGGTTGCCCCACATGAACTACTCCTTGCATTTGTTATATCAGCATCATGTGCAGAGGTCTTGCAAATTTTTACTTTCCCAATAATATTAGCCAGAAATCTATATGACTCAGTCAATTCTACTTTTTTTGGGTTAGATGGTCTGTTGTCGAGCTAACTCCAAGCCCAATTCATTCGAACAAATGATCTGAGACTAACCTACAAAATTGATCAAATCTAATGCGCCTATTCTCTTTTTACAATTGAATTTATCTATTGAACTTATTCTTAAATTACTGTTCTACCCTTTTTATTAAACTCTTCTTAAAGGAAAAGTTTCTACCCTTTGGAATTTGGATTGAATCCAATTGATTAAAATCAAGTGCATTTCTTTGCGTATAGAATAATAATAAAATATTAAATCTTTATTATAATTAAATTGCAATGGGCATATCTATGAGATATGTCTTGGTGAAAGCCACTTATGTTTACTTTATTAATCATGTATACATCAAATGAGGTTAATTAATATTTTTGTATTTAAAATTTAAACACTCCGATCACAAAAATAAAGCAAATTATTTGGAGGTTTAGGTTCAGTATTTGCTCCTTTGACTTTGGACAAAAACACCGCCGTCGTAAGAATGTAAGTTTGGCCTGACAACGGTTATTACCGCCACCAAAAAAAAAGATAACTAGTTTTGAACATAAAGTAATTGAAGTTTCATAGGTGAGGTTGGGCATTCACGAACGACAATTCATAACCAGCATGGCGGTGGCGATCGTGAACGCGGTGGTTATGAACCGTCGTTCGTGACCGTCCAACCTCATCTAAGAAACTTCATCCACTTTATATCTTTTCTTGGAAAAAAAATTTGGTGCGCGTGGCGCACCTTCCTCCCATGCTAGTTTAAATAGAGTTTATGCATGTTACTCGCGTTTCAAAAAACTCTATTTAAACTAGCACGGGAGTAAGGTGCGTCACGTGCATCAAAAAAATTTCCCTTTTCTTGGTGGCCGGCGGTCATAATCATCATCATGACAAACATACATTCTATAATTGTGACATTTTTGTCCAAACTCGGCCGAGCAAAAACATCGGGCCAAACGGAGCTAGCCTTATTACGGAAATAATCAGAAAATAAGGCGGTTGTTATTCGCAAACCGCATTTGTCTATTCGCAGATTGTCTATTCGTAGATTGTCTATTCGCAGATATTTTTGTCATCCGCAGATTACTCAATAAAATTTAAAAAAAACTCTGTCCGTCCTCTTCACCTCCTCATCACAGGGAGAGAGCAACCCTAGCTATCTAAATCATCCCAAACAAACCCTAGCTATCTAAATCTTCCCAAACAAACCGAAATCGCATTAACAGTTAGAAATCATCTTTCTTCCTCAATTTGGTCTCTGTCAGCGCATTTATTTTATGAATTATGATCCGTGCACATATTGAAGTGCTCAGAAGGTCGTCAGAGATGTTCCTTTGTTGCCGGGCCTTGCTAAGGAGAACAAAGATACAGACCGCTCAAATTTAAAATTGGTCTACGGATAACAATTTGTAAACTCAAATAAAATGTTTATGATCTGCAAATAACAATTGCCTAAAATAAATAGACGCTAATATCCGGCCAATTCCTGTATATAGATCCCGGGTACGAAATGTGATGCGAGAGGAAAGCAAAAGCTCGCGCTTTTTTCGTGTCCACTAGAGGATTAAAGTCGATGCGGGTGGTTAAGACGTGATAATGACATTGCACATTGAAAAAAATCGATCAATGGCGCCGATGTAATTAGCTGCATTTCCCTGGTCAAAATATTGACACATAAGCGGATGTATAATTGAGTTTAGGGTTTAGGGTATTTTTTTTTTAAATTTCAAATATTAGAGTAAAGACAAAACTAATTCTCCTTTTTAATAGTTTTATACACCTAGATAAAGATGTGGCGCATAGAATTCAAGCAAGTTGGTTGAAGTGGAAAGGTTCGTTTGAGATCTTATGTGATCTTAAAGTATCATTGAAATTCAAAGACAAGTTTATCATACTGCAATTAGATCACTCATGTTCTACGGTTTTGAGTGTTGCACAGCAAATTGCGTGTGTACAACCCTCATTCTCCGAGGGTAGGCTCATTTAAAGCCACGTAAGCTGAAGTCAAGGTCAAAAGGTCAGCACAGAAGCCGGCGGTCCAAGACACAAGGCAACTCAGCCAGCAGGAGCAAGATGCGGGCTGGGCGAGCAAGGGGCGAGTATGGCGAGCAAGGGGCGAGTATGGCGAGCAAGGGGCCAGCAGAGGCAAGCTTGGGCGAGTATCTCGCGAGTATGGGCGAGTATCTCGCGAGTATGGGCGAGTAGCCCTTGTAACTCGCGAGCAGAGGCAGTATCCTCGCCTGGACCCCCCCCCCCCCCCCCCCCCCAGGATTTCTCTATAAATAGCCCCTCAGGGGTACTAGAAATGGCACTTTTGGAAGTGGTCGAGGTCCCCTCAAGCTGGATACTCGTCAAGTCCATGCCCGTCTAGTACCTCGCCCAGCTTTTGGTTGCGGAGGGGAAGTTTCTCCCAAACTTCCGGGTATGTGGTGGGACCTCCCTGCTGGAGCACCTGGGGTGTGCTTATAGTCATTTTCTCTCTCCTATTTTAGCTATCCGTGCCGTGGAGTTGGACCGCAGGATCAGTAACCTCAGGCTGCATTGATCCGAATTTTGAGGTCAGGATTTTCCTGCCGTCAACAGCGTGCATAAATAAAAAATGCTTAGATTGGATAAAACTAGGAATAAATGTATCAGGGATAAGATGAGAGTGACACCAATTGTAGAGAAGATGCGAGAAGCCCGACTAAAATTGTTCGAAGACGTACAAAGGAGGTCATTAGAGGCACTTGTTTGGCATTGTGAGATGTAAAACAGGGAGGGGTAGACGAAAATGACTTGGAGTGAAACTATAAGGACGAGCATTCACGAACGACGGCTCATAATTACCGTGTTCATGACCGTCACCGCCGTGCCGTGCCAAACGGACCTAAGATCGTGTGATTTTGAAACTCTTATTATATTATCTCCACCACTGAAGAACTTTGGGAAGCTATCTAGGGTGTGGGGTTACAAAATGTAAATATATTTTAGACTTGTTTTTTAGATGCAAAATAATATATGATAAATCTGAAATTATTTATTATGATGACTAAGCAGTCATTTTCCACTTGACGTTTCAAAGGCATATGCCGAAAGAAAGTTTCATGACATGACAAAAATCTATGTGTACGTGTAAGAAAATAGAGAGTATATTATTTATTAATATAATTTCAATGAATGCTAGGTTTAAGCATTATTAGACATAGAGCACTGTTATATGTACTCCTAAAATAACTACGCGTCGCCTGTCTGTTTGTTTCGGCGGTGAGAGTTGGAGCCGTGGGATAAGAGCATCGACAATGTAGCGGTGAGAATGAGAGCACTGAAAATGAAGCGATGTGTGACTGCGATTTAAAAAAACACACAAAATGGCGTTTTGGAGCGTTGACGGTGGGATTTGGAGGGTTGCCTAACTAGATTTTTTTAGCGATTGCATCCCCCCAATAGAGATGGAGCAAAAACTTGTGTATAAAACAATTTATTTGCAATATCTCTACCATATATAAAGAAATATCAAACTCATAAATTTTAAAGTCATTGAAATGATTACGGTCGTCGAATCTGACATGATATTTCATCAGCCGTCGGATCAAACTGTTCCCTCTCTCTCTCCACATTTTTGTAGGTCTCCTAAACCTACAATGAGGTGACCTAAAACTCTGAAGGTGGTGTTGGATATTTCGTGTATATGTCCGCACGTGTCGTGACTGACCCGATAAGGGCTCGTGGGTTTCGTGTCGTCCTAGGGCATCGCTCTACGCTGGAGATACTATAAATACTAATGTCAGATGTCTGATGAGGTATTGTAGGTATATGCCGCGCCGCCCTAATAGATGTAGGTTACCATACAACATGAAATTACGTTTTTACCATAAATTTATTGAAAAAGGAGGGTCATATGACCCGTTTTTTAATCTCACAAATATTATCAATGCTGAGAATTGAACCTGCAGGTTTCCACTATGCAAACAAAGATGACAACCATCACACCATATGGTTTTTGTTGAACAACTTTGAATTAAGTTATATATATATATGTATATAAATATAGACCGCTCGAGCCAAATGTCGTCGCCCCTGCCGAATGTCGCCCCCGCTGAATGTCGTCGTCCCCGCCGAATATCGTCGCCCCCACAGAATGTCGCCGCCCGCACGGGCCCCCGTGCCCTGTCACTCATGTGTGTGTGTGTGTGCGCGCGTGTGTGTGTGCGCGCGCACTATAATTAAACTAATCTTTGTTTTTTGTATAATATATTATGATTTTGTATATTATGATTTTGTATTTCTAAATCAAAATCTTCCTCCTTTCAACACTCTAGAGCAATAAAATGAAAAAAAACACAACAAATTTTATCTGGACATATTACAACAATTTTGAACAAAATATACACTGAAAATCAAAAATAATTGTTGTACACACGTAAAGGCCTTAGGACGCACCTGAAGAAAGCCCCGGAAAAGGAAAGAGGGGTCGACGGTCAAAGAGCGCGGTAGCACGCAGGCTGCACCCCCCCCCCCCCCCCCCCCCCCGACCGCACCGCCCTTGGGGGTGCGGCCGGCCAAGTCGCACCCCCCCAGGGGGGTGCGGCTCAGCCGCACCCCCCCCCCCCCCCAAGGGGGTGCGGCCAAGCCGCACCCATTGGGGGGTGCGGCCAAGCCGCACCCCCCTTGGGGTGCGGCCAAGCCGCATCCCCCCTTGGGGGGTGCGGCCACGCCGCACCCATTGGGGGGTGCGGCCACGCCGCACCCATTGGGGGGTGCGGCCAAGCCGCACCCCCTTGGGGGGTGCGGCCAATCCGCACCCCCCTTGGGGTGCGGCCAAGCCGCATCCCCCCTTGGGGGGTGCGGCCAAGCCGCGGCCAATCCGCACCCCTTTTTTCATTGGGGTGCGCGGCCGCGTCCACCCCTCCTCGGGGTGCGGTCTGGCGCCCTCTCCTCGCCAAAGGATCCCGGTCCCCCCTTTTGGGGGGCAACTCCCCGTCCGCCGTCCGCCCAAGGCATCTCCGTGGTTCGTTGCGCACTTGAAGCACTTCAGCGCTAGCGCGCGCTCAGAACGTTTCTGAGCGCGACCAGGAAGCTTTCTCACTTTTTGTCTTTCCGGCTTCTCACTTTTTGGGTTTCCGGCTTCTCACTTTTTGGGTTTCCGGCTTCTCACTTTTTGTCTTTCCGGCTTCTCACTTTTCGTCTTTCAGGCTTCTCACTTTTCAGGAACAGTCAGTCGCCTTTTTCGCCTCCAACGGAACTGCCCGAACCGCCCGAACCGCCCGAGCTGCCCAAGCTGCCCGAGGGGCAAGGTGGTCATTTACGAAAAATGGCGATCTGAGGGCCCCGAACCGGAGAATATGATTCGTCCACCGAGCATTTATGGAAACTACCAACGACAAAATTACCGGGTCGCCCCCGTCCGAAGCTATAAAAGGAGCCCCAAGGCTTCATTTGAGGGGACCTTGACTTCTGGACCCGGGAGAGCTCCTTGCAGACTTTTGCGGAATTCTCCTTCGGCGCTTGAAGATCTCCTTCGTGGACTTGAAGATCTTCATCATCCCGAAAGGCGACTAGCATTCTCAGAAGAAAAAGGCGATTAGCCTTCTCACTTCCGAAAGGCGACTAGCATTCTCAGAAGGAAAAGGCGACTAGCCGTCTCACTTCCGAAAGGCGACTAGCATTCTCAGAAGGAAAAAAGACTTAGTTTTTCTGAGAGGTGGCCTGTCACCCTCGGAGCTCGTTCTCTCTCTCTCCAAAAATTGTAACGAGCTGCGGCCTGTCGCGCTCAAGTTCTAGTTTCCAAGTTGTAACCCCCAGATGATAGTGAAGTTTGGTCGACACAGCTCCGGTCGCGTGGTTTTTTACCCTTTCCGGGTTTTCCACGTTAAAAAGTCTCTGTGTACTCAGCAAATCTCTAATTGACTGTTTGCGCGCTTAGTTCGCTCACGAGCTAAGGTGGTTCAAGTGAACCGGTCTACCACGAGCCCTAAGCGTTCCGCAACAATAATAAAACACTGAAAAAGTTTCTAAGATCGATTATCTTAATGTAGTTACAGCAAAACTTTCTAAAATTGAACGTCTTGATTTCGTGTTGATCTGCATAAATATAAACATGAAAATTAGTTCCGATTTGAGTTGTATGAACGCATTAATTATATTTTTTAAGGCAAAAAATCAATGGGCTAAGACCTCACGAAATATCTTGATGCTTGTCCGGTCAATGAAGACGACGTAGATCTCATCACTCACAACTCTCAAAACCATGGATAGGACAAATGACGATATTATTTTCCGACTCTTTGGGGTAAATTGATTTATGATACCTTAACCACGGAGAAAAAAATAGGGGGTCGTCAACATTCTTCTTTCATCAATAACCGAATGAAACGATTGTCACTCACAAATTCAATAAAATCTATTTTCTTACTTTTTGAAAGTGCGCAGAATGCAATGACAGAAATATGAAAGACCAATTTTTTGAATAATGAACGGTGATGTTATTGTATAATGCAAGTACTAGGTCAATGTCAGTTATATATTGACATCCAATTTTCAAGCAATGCTGAAATTACGTTACAATCTAGAGACACGGTTAACTCTAACCGCATTAATTGCATCTCTAATTCATTGCACGCCTGCAACCAATTCTCTTCAAATCTCGTCAACCCTTGCTCTGAACTCATTGTGTGACACACTGCATGTACTTCAATATATTTTGCGGCATTTTTCTTACCGATCATTCAAACCTAACTAAGAACAAATTTCGATAAAATTGGACTGATTCATGCAAACCTAACTAACTATAAATTTCACGTGCCGGGACTCTAGGAATATCACCCTCCAACTCTCCGAAAGGCGTATCACTCGAGACCGGCGAATTTGGAAAGGAGAGAGACTTAAGAAACGAACCGAGGAGGAAGATGACGGTAATAAAATGGTCGGTTGATGTTAGGTAGCAAGTTAGACCTGACAATCATATTCCACCGAGTACAGCAATACAATAATAGTTGGGAATAATTGAACCGTCAGTTAAAAGCTGAAGGGGAACATCTTACACAATAAATTCAAGCGTGCCATCACAGCACCTTTACACGTTAAACATTTCAAATGAAATTTAAATGCAAATAAAACAGATGAGAATGAAATCCGATTCTGTCTGATCCGAATAGAGCAGCGGAGCGTTCGAATTTCGGCACAAATTGATTTAATTCTGTGAAATTTTATGAAGATCTAGGAGTGATCAGAAATAGAACAACTCAAAGTTGTAGCCAACAACCAGGAGCACATGAAAAAACTCAATCTTTATTGATACTTGCAGAAATCTTCATTACGGAGCGAGGTATAAATGGCGAGACATGATTTCGCCAGTACACTAAAAAAAACATGAGAAAATACAAGCTGAGAAAGATAACCAGCGGTCTGCTCACTGAGACCGCCTGACCGCCCGACTTGCCAGTTCGCTCGACTAGGAACCGAGACCGCCCGAACCGCCCGAACCGCCCGAACCGCCCGAACCGCCCGAACCGCCCGAACCGCCCGAACCGCCCGAACCGCCTGCCTGCAACTTGAACAACACCAACCGCGAACCCTGCGACCTTTCGAACTCCATTGATCCTCCCGAACTCCAGCAACCCGCACTGCAAGCCGCGAGACCGCCCGAACACCTTAGAAGAAGAGGTGACTGCTGCTGCTCGCACAATCCGCAGAAGCTGCACAAGGAAAGTTCAATCAGCAAACCGCCCGGTCACAAAAACGAGACCGCGGATCTAGGCGCGAGTTCAGCTTACACTTGGTGCGATTAATTTTGCTGCTACAGTGACTCCTATTTATAGGCGTGAGACCTGATCCAGTCACCACCCTATGAGATAGGGTCACCACTCTTGATCGCGCGACCAGACCGGTCAACCCGCGCGATCAGCAAAAGATCATTCTACTTAGTGAGCTTGCCAGCTTCAACATAGACAAGGAGATCGTCACTCCTCCAAGAAGCCGCCCACTACCAGTGTTCGCCAACGAGACCGCGAACACAACCTGTTCGCCAATGAGACGGCGAACCCAACATGTTCGCAATGCCAGCCTCCACCAGAGACCGCGAACAGAGACCGCGCGACTAAGAACCTTAGTCGGCGAACCCAACCAGGAACCCGGGCAGTCGCCAGACCGGACTTCCGGATACCTGAACCAACCCTTTGCGGTCACAGCTTGACCGGCACAATCCTGAAGTAACAACCTGCCACGCGGTCACAGAACCAGACCGCACGGCCTCACTTCAGCAGCCTTGGACAGAAGAACGGCGGTCGCGCCGAATAGACCTGCGGCTAGACCGAAGAGATCAGACCGCAGATGGAGACCGCAGGACCGCGCGGTTTGCCAGACCGCGCGACCTCCCCCCAGACCGCCAACTTCCACTTCAACATTTTCAACACTCCCCCTTGAAGTGGGAAGTTGAAAACAGCCCAAGTAAACTCCTCAGCCGAGTAAACGGCTCCTTCGCCAGCGCCTTTGTGAAATTGTCAGCAATGTTGTCCTGACTCCGAACATGCTCGACCGAAAGAGACCCCTCCAGCACCTTCTCACGAATGAAATGATGCTCGATCTCGATATGCTTGGTCCTCGCGTGACAAACTGGATTAGTAACCAGTTTGAGTGCACTCTCATTGTCGTCGCGGAGCAGAGTCGGACCCCGAACCTCCTTATGGACGTCTCCCACCAATCTCCTAAGCCATATGGCTTATTGAGCTGTCAAGGCCGAAACCTTGTATTCCGCTTCCGTGGTAGAGACAGACACGAAATCCTGCTTCTTGCTGCACCATGATATAGTCGTGGGGCCCGCCATGAAGACAAATCCAGACGTCGACTTCCGATCATCTGAATCTCCCCCGTAATCAGCATCATGTACCCATGCACCTCGAAGCCCGCATCTCTCCTGTATAGGAGACCCATATCCGAGGTCGCCTTGACATACTTCAAAATATTCTTGGCCGCTAGTAGATGAGGCATCCGTGGTTCCGCCATATACCGACTCACCCTGCCAACTGCATATGCAATATCCGGCCTAGTGATCGTCGGATAGATCAAGCTCCCACCCAGAGCTCGGAACACAAGCGGATCTTCTAGAATCCTCCCCTCATCCTTCTGAAGTTTCATGGCCTTCTCCAGAGGTGTAGAGATGCACTTCCCTTCCTTCATGCTGAATCGCTCCACGATTCGCTCCGCATATCTAGCCTGGGACACCAGTACTCCACTTCCCTTCCTCTGCACTTCGAGTCAAAGGAAATGGTGAAGTTCACCCAGATCCTTCATCTCAAACCTGATACATAGATCTGCCCGAAGCTTTGCTACCTCCTCCTTCGAATTCCCCGTCACGATCATATCGTCGACGTAAAGCAGCACGATGACTTGAAGTTCCTCGCTCTTCTTGACAAACAAGCTCGAGGTTGAGTCTGAAGCGACGAATCCACGGAATAGAAGATATTCTGCGATCTTCACGTACCACGCCCTTGGCGCTTGCTTCAACCCATACAGGACCTTCTTCAGCTTACAGACATAGTCCGGAAAATCTTCAGATACAAAACCTGGCGGCTGGACCATGAAGATGTCCTTGTCAATCTCGCCGTACAAGAAGGCATTCTTTACGTCGAGCTGCCAAATCTTCCACCCCCAAAACGCCGTCAAGGCAATCACAAATCGAACCGAAGTCATTTTCGCCACTGGACTGAAAGTCTCTTCATAGTCTTCACCGTATTGCTGCGAGAATCCCCGAGCCACAAGGCGAGCCTTGTATCGCTCGATACTACCATCTGCATTCTTCTTGAGTTTGTAGACCCACTTGCATGTCACAGGGGTGATGCCTTTGGGCTTGGGCACCAGAGACCAAGTCTCATTCTTCTCAAGAGCTGATATCTCTTCTTTCATAGCCGAATCCCACTATTTCACGCTTTTGGCCTTCTCAAAGCTCACTGGTTCCCGCTCATCCAAGGGACCAACAAAGAAACACGAGACAAAGCTCACCATGTTTCCTCCCGTATAACGATCAGGGGCAATGATCGTTCGCTTTGATCTCCTCAGCTCCTTCCCCTGACTCACATTACCTTCAGTTGTTTCTTCTCTAGCTCCCCTTCCGGACGTACTAGGAGCATCGCTCACCCTGCTTCCTGATCCAGAAGCCTCCGTCTCAGAACTATAAGTGATGGACCACCTGGTGACAAAGGCAGCTCCACCTGAAGATTTCCCACAGCTCTCTCCTGCTCCTCCACCCTGCTTTCTGGTAATACAACACCAGAACTCCCCTTGTAAGACGTCACCTCGTCAAACACGACGTCGCGAGATACAACAAATATCCGCGTCTCCGGGTCCATGCACTTACAACCCTTCTTCCGATCATCATATCCCACGAAGACTAGCTTCCTTGCTTTCGCATCTAGCTTCGTCTAAAGCGCATCTGGAACGTGCACATAGCATGTGGAACCAAACACCCGAAGGTGTGCCACACTTGGCTTTTCCTTGAACATCATCTCATGCGGGGTCAACATGTTGATAGGACTGAGAGGCATCCATGTTGATGACGTAGGCAACACAAGACATTCCCTCCGCCCAGAAGGACCTTGGGATACTCTTGGCATGCAGCCATCATTTGCAGGTCTCCGTCAGATGACGAATCTTCCGCTCTGCAACTCCGTTTTGTTGTGGAGTATGTGCACAAGTAAGCTCCCTCCGGATGCCCGCCTTCCTGCAAAAACTAGAGAACTCACCAGAGGTGAACTCCCCCCCCCCCCCCCGTTGTCAGTTCTTAGCTTCTTAACCCGCAGGCCTAGCCGACCCTCCACAAGCTCCTTGAACTCCACAAACTTGGCAAACGCCTCCGCCTTCTCCTTCAGAAAATAAACCCATACATATCTGGTGTAATCATCGATCAGCACCAGCATATACCTGCTACCTCTGAGGCTTGGGGTAGCAGTCGGTCCCATCAAGTCACCGTGGATGCACTCCAACGGCACACTACTCCTTGTCTGTGACTTATCAAATGGCAGTCGATGAGACTTGCCGAACTGACATCCCGTGCAGACATGATCGTCACCGTAGGAAGATAGACTAGGCAGGTCCTTTACCAGACCTTTCACCGCCATAGCCTTCAGCTTGTCCATCCCTACGTGCCCCAACCTCTCGTGCCATATCAGACACTATCATTCGTCCTCATCTTGTCGACATAAGAACTTGTCGATAAAACGAACAAGTGTTTTGCCCTCCTCCCGACATGAACGACCTCGGCCTTCACCGCCTCAACATTTCTTAGAAACTTCACTTCTGTTGGGCCGAACAGAACGTGATACCCAACGTCAACAGCGTTGGTCACGGAGAAGAGGTTTTTTCTCATTCCGGGCACATGATAGACACTCTTCAAAGTTAGTGGCCCTCTATCACTGCCCAAGGAAACGACCTCCACCTTCTCGACACTATGCACGGTATTATCAACAGTTATGATGGCATCGTTACCTGAGTAAGGCTGCGCTGAAGTAAGCTTTGACTCGTCCCCGGTGAGGTGATGACCACACCCCAAGTCCACGATCCAGTCCTCCTGATAGTTGATAGGAGCCGCAACTCCGACCGAAGCCGAGAACGCTCCTCCCCATCCTCCATCACTCTATCTGGCCTCAGCTTCCTCCTTCTCTGCAGCAGCATGCCCCGGCTGAAGATTCACCCGGCAATCCTTCCTGATGTGACCAAGCTTCCCGCATCTGAAGCACTTGGGTCCTTCTCCCTTCTTCTTCCCTTCAGCCTTAGGACCATAGCCCCTCTCCTGCTGACCCGAAGTTGAAGGCTCATTGCCTCATGTGGTCTTCTTCTTCTTATCCCATTTCATCTTCTTCCCTGTGAAGAGAACTTCGCCATCTCACCCAGACACTGACACCCCCGCCATCTGCCTTGCCAGACTCTCCTGCGACGCAAGCAAATTTTCTAGCTCCAACAAAGATGGCTGATTTGCACAACCCTGCATCGACGTCACAAAAACCACATATTCCTTCCGCAAGCCACGAATGATGTGTCTCTTCAGCTTCGCCTCAGAAATTGGCTCATCAGGATCTAGTGCTGAAATCTCGGCGCACAAGTTCTTCATCTTCAGGAAGAACGTAGAAATAGAAAGATCACCCTGAGCCGACCTAGCCAGCTCATTTTCCAGGAACTATAGTCTCGCTACATTCTTCTTGGTAAACAGCCCATCCAGGGCTCTCCAGATCTCCGCAGCTGATCCACACCCCAAGATGTGATCGAATAGGTCAGGTGATATTGCTCTCTTCAGAGTGAATTCAGCTTTCGCATTAATCCTTCTCCAGTTCCTCACCTCATGACCATTATCCCCAACTGGGACAACTTCCTCCGTGCTATCTCCTCCAACAACCTCCGGTCCTCACCCAGAAGATAACTCTGCATACACGACTTCCACTTCTTAAAGTTAGTCGAAGTAAGCATCTCAATTTCAAGACCTCTTTCTTCCATGGCTCTACCACTGGTTCCTTCTTCACAAAGGCGATGGAAACTTTGAGTTATTCACTGCTCTATCCACTCCAACCTAGCTCTGATACCATGTGAAATTTTCTGAAGATCTAGGAGTGAGCAGGAATAGAACAACTCAAAGCTGTAGCCAACAACCAGAAGCACATGAAAAAACTCAATCTTTATTGATACTTGCAGAAATTTTCATTACGGAGCGAGGTATACATGGCGAGACATGATTTCGCCAGTACACTAAAAAAAACATGAGAAAATACAAGCTGAAAAGATAACAAGCGGTCTGCTCACTGAGACCACCTGACCACCCGACTTGCCAGTTCGCTCGACTAGGAACCGAGACCGCCCGAACTGCCTGCCTGCAACTTGAATAACACCAACTGTGAACCCTGCGACCTTCCGAACTCCACTGATCCTCCCGAACTCCAGCAACCCGCACTGCAAGCCGTGAGACCGCCCGAACACCTTAGAAGAAGAGGTGACCGCTGCTGCCCGCACAATCCGCAAAAGCTGCACAAGGAAAGTTTAATCAGCAAACCGCCCGGTCACAAAAACGAGACCGCGAGCTCTAGGCGTGAGTTCAGCTTACACTTGGTGCGATTAATTTTGCTGCTGCAGTGACTCCTATTTATAGGCGTGAGACCTGATCCAGTCACCACTCTATGAGATAGGGTCACCACCCTTGATCGCGCGACCAGACCGGTCAACCCGCGAGATCAGCAAAAAATCATTCTGCGTAGTGAGCTTGCCAGCTTCAACATAGACAAGGAGATCGCCACTCCTCCAAGAAGCCGCCCACTACCAGTGTTCGCCAACGAGACCGCGAACACAACCTGTTCGCCAATGAGACGACGAACCCAACCCGTTCGCAATGCCAGCCTCCACCAGAGACCGCGAACAGAGACCGCGCGACTAAGAACCTTAGTCGGCGAACCCAACCAGGAACCCGGACAGTCGCCAGACCGGACTTCCGGATACCTGAACCAACCTTGTGCGGTCACAACTTGACCGGCACAGTCCTGAAGTAACAACCCGCCACGCGGTCACAGAATCAGACCGCACGGCCTCACTTCAGCAGCCTTGGACAGAAGAACGGCGGTCACGCCGAATAGACCTGCGGCTAGACCGAAGAGATCAGACCGCAGATGGAGACCGCAAGACCGCGCGGTTTTCCAGACCGCGCGACCTCCCCCCAGACCGCCAACTTCTACTTCAACATTTTCAACAAATTCGTGCTCTGTTCGGGGGCACGGTGGCAGTGGAAAAAATAGTGGTGGAAAACTAACGGCGGCATTAGAGCTTTTAGAAAGCTCCTTCTGATCGGGGTTCCCAACGGTTGCTCCTTCTGATCGGGTTCATTCTTGTCCTAATCCGTTGAGGAATAATAATCGCTTAACGGATTCAGACCAAAAAAATCCAAACATTTGCCAGGTAGAACCACAAGCACGAAAAAATATTCAGACATCCTTCCCCTCTTCAGGCACCAAAACATCTTCAGCCATCCGTCACGAACTAGAACCGCAGACCGCAAGATCAACAATTGTGGGTAAATAACTTGGAGTTGGTCGGCCTCGCCGGCGAAGGGAGGATTCTACGCCGGCGGATGATATCCTCACGATTCCTAGAGGAGGAAAAAAGCTCAGAATCAGGATGGATCTCTGCCCACCCTAATACAAGCTCAAAATAGGGACGGATTCTCTGAATTCTTTAACACGGTGACCTCTCGACCATGGTTGCCGTCAACTCCTCCGATGCAATTGTTCAATATGCCTTCTTCCTCCTATATGTATAGCTCGTGTAGTCCATTAAGCGCCGCTTATCGGGCATTCACTATAGTCTCCGCCCGCTTTTTCATGGCTTGCAAGCAAAGCTAAAAGTTAGGGAGAAATATTTAAAAAAAATGCTCGCTTATCGTCCATCCGCTTCAATAATTTTAAAAATATCTTCATTATTGGCCTTTCATAACTTTGCTTATTTCATTATCATGAATAATATCTTCGCCATGCCATTCATCGTCATGTTTATCATTTGCTTCCCCGTTCTATTTCAGACCGGTTTCCTCATCATTTGGGATCCCAAATAGAGATTCATTTCATGGTATGAATGCATTCTCACTTGATTTAATGGTGTAGAATTTTTTGATTAAAAATAAAATAAAATAGAATAAGATTAGTGACCCTGTGGGATGAGTCAAAAATGGATATGGACTGTGAAATGAATATTATCCGTAGCTCTTATACAATACAATATAGGTATAAAAATATATTATTTATAGGGTCATGTTATACGCAGACCAGTTTTGATTGTATGCAGTCCAAACTAAAAAATCATAGAAACTTGTGAACCCGTTCAAATATTGATCTGCATAAAGTCATTTTCAAATTGCTCGGTGTGCACGTAACCAAATAGTTATTTTCTATTTATATTATATATATATATATAAAAAGTAAATATGAGTGGTAAACTACTTATGCGGTTTATGTAAATCGGACAGTGGGTTGGTTCAATTCCATCCCGCAGCGGCTGGTCCAGTTGGACCGGGCCACGCGTTAGCACTTGCCGGTCCAAAGAGGTGGCCATGGCAATAAATAATGAAGATGGGCAGCCAAAGAAGAGAAGTTTCCTTTTGAAAACGCACTTTCGAGAGACTCACCGCGACGACTTTGAACGGATAAGAACACCGGAGCTCGTCTCTTCAAGAATCTCCATCCTTCCTTCTTTCCTCGGCCGCCTCCCTCCTCTCGCTCTCTCTACCACATGATTGATAAGGAATCGCCATTGCCGGAGCTCAACCGCCACCGGAAAGCGGCCATGGTGAGAACGCTCTGCTCCAACTCACCTCATCAATGATGCCTATTCTCTCCTCCTCCTCCTCCTTCTTCTTCTTCTTTAATAGGACTGTATTCCATTTCTAACGATTCAAAATGGCTGTTTTCAGGGAGAAACAGAAGGGAGGGGAGAAGAAAACAGCAAATGGCCGGAATGGCTCCGTCCTCTGCTCTCCACAACCTTCTTCGTCCACTGCAAGCACCACTCAGACACGCACAAGAGCGAGTGCAATATGTACTGCCTCGACTGCATGAACGGCGCCCTCTGCTCCCGCTGCCTCGCCGTCCACCGCGACCACCGCGCAATCCAGGTCTGTTTTCATCATCTTCCCCGATTCAAGCAACAAAATAAAGATCCGAAATTTGGCGATCCTCTGGGTCCCGTTATTCCCCAATTTGAAATTCCTCATTTTTTTTCTTGCAGATAAGGAGGTCATCGTACCATGATGTGATTAGGGTTTCGGAGATTCAGAAAGTGCTCGACATCAGCGGCGTGCAGACTTATATAATCAACAGTGCCAGAGTCGTCTTCCTCAATGAGCGGCCGCAGCCGCGGCCGGGAAAGGGGGTGATGAATACCTGCGAGGTCTGTGAACGGAGCCTCCTCGATTCATTCAGATTCTGCTCGCTCGGATGCAAGGTCTCATCTTTCTTCCTCGTCTCGTCTTATTATCTCGTTCCTAATCTTATCAATCTCCATTTTGTTTTTGCTCTGTCCGAAGAATAAATAGTCTTAAATCACGGAACAGCACAGCACGTTTGTGCAATGTCAACTGATCTATCATTCTTTATGATCTCTTGTAGATTGTAGGCACTTCTGATGGCTCCGGCACGGAGAAGACGATGAAGAAGAAGAAGAAGAACAACAACAGGGCGGCGCCGGCGTCCTCCCCTGTCTCAGACTCAGAGGAGTCCTTCTCCAGCACGGTGGTGCAGAGCTTTACCCCGTCCACGCCGCCGCCAACCGCCCTCGGATCGGCGAAGAGGAGGAAAGGCATTCCTCATAGAGCTCCTTTCAGCAGCCTCATACTCGAGTTCTGAATGAAGAAGCAATAAGCCGCCCTTCTCTTTCTCCCTCTCACTTAGTTGTGTGTGTAAATATATGGCCTTTTATTTATAACATGTTTCAGATGCATAAATACAGAGATAAGCTCTTCGTCGGCGAAGAAGAAGAGCTAGGATGGATTAGGAGGGGGTATACGAATACCAACAGCCTGTATTTTTATTATAGATATATATATATATAATTAGAGAGGAGAAAGAGAGAGTGGTGTCTGTAGCTCTGAACCGAATAATGATCGAGAAGAAATGTGCTCGCTTTTTGTTTTCTGATTCTAATTCCCCTTGTAATTAATTCCGCTCTATTGTGCGCTGAGAGTTTTTGGGAAGAAATGTGCTCGCTTTTAGTTTTCTGATTCTTATTTCCGTTGTAATTAATTCGGCTCTATTGTGCGCTGAGAGTTTTTTTTTTAGGAAGAAAGCCCGAGAGAGTTTTTGGCGTCGGATGCTCACATTCTATGGGACTGCATTTTTTCTATTAAGTACAGTTATATTTAACATTAACAAAAACGATTTCTGTACAGTAATATTTTTGTATATTTTTTATTCAAAGCATATTTATATAAGATCTAAAAATGATCGTAAAAAATTATGAATCGATATTAAGATTTTTATTTTGTAAAAAATATATATATATTAGCCTACAAAGGTAGCAACGATACACGTATAAAAAAAGTTTCCGTGTTTTTCCTACTATTTCTATATGCGTCCAATGTATATGGAGGATCGTGGGTAAATTAAAATTTTTGCTATATTTTTTATTTTTTTACAAATAAGTCACGTAATATTGATTCATGTATTTTACAAATATTTTAAGTACTCATAAATATATATTTTGGGGTGAAAATACAATTGTAAAAAAAGTAAATTTTTTGAACTATTTTTGTGAGTGTAATTACAGCCGAAAATATTGTAATTTTGCTCTAAAAAAGGTCTCGTAGGATCTTGTATGTGTTGGATCTACAGAAAAATCTCTGCCAAAATTTTTTGTCTGCGTGTTCTCCTAGGTGAAATTTAAGCTTTGTTTGGCACGGTGGAGGTGGTCGTGAACGCTGTGGTCATGAACCGTCGTTTGTGAACGCCGGCTTCACCTAAAAAAATCGTGCATTTTATGCTCAAAACTAGTTTTTTTTTTTTACAGTGGTCATAACTTTTGTCTTGTCAAGACATACATTCTATGATAATGACGTTTTTGGCCAAACTCACCGAAGAAAATAAGCTGCGCCAAACGAAGCCATAATCTCCTAAATCACTGATTTTCTCTCTCCGACCCACGCGCTGAAAGTGCATGTCAGACTTCTCCTCGTCATTCATCCCCGAAGAAAAATTGAAAACGGAAATAGTTCCCAAAAATTCTTCCTGTTTTCGTTGGGAACAACGAGGCCTGTAAGCAGCCACGGAAGAGGCTGTTAAAGAAGCATAAGGTTTTGAGGAAAACTGAAGAGTGAGGTTAAAGGGATTTCTAATATGGCCAAAGTGGTTATTTGCACCTCAAACAAAATCTAAATATAATCTCTAATTTGATTTTCGTCTCTGTTATTCTTGTTCGCTGCGATGCTCCGTCGCGGAGGCCTCGCGGGATTGGAGGTAGTATTTTGCCTTGCTCGGTTTCCTCCCGACTGTGTGTGCGAGCGCATCGGAAACCGCCGAAAGTGGCGGCTTGCTCGCCCGGGAGGAGTCCGTGATTGTCTCGAATATACCTTCGTCGGACCGATTTTGATGAATTGATGCATATTTTAGTTTAATGAGATGGCAGACTTATACACGTACAAACTATGGTTGAAGGTGGCTCGAAAGGTATCAACTATGCCCTGTAAGCTACTCCCACTATGTCTCATAGCCGACTATTCCTTCGAGCTACACAGCATACTCCGCTCATCTCCGGCAAAATGCTGTCTTTTGAAGAAAGTGAAGGATGGACTAAAAAATTGGAATGCGAATAATATTTTTGACTACGAATATCAATGAACTAGAAAAAACACAATTTGCACTGCTTATAACATTGCTCAAATTGAATTATGCCCACATGTAATATGGAATTGACCACATGTAATATTGAATTATGTCCGAGTGCAATCATTAGGATCCATTTAGGGCCAAATGGACAGTATACATTTGATTGTCGAGATTCTTTCTCAGAGTATCATTGATCGCTAGTTTTACTTTGTAGGCGACGTGAAGCGAATGCAATACTAATACTACACTTGATATCCTCAATGCACGGTGCTACAACAATAGTACTGTCACTAACATTGCCTACAAGGAACAATAATAATCAAGGGTACTGTCTGTTGAAGGCAGGAAAATCCTAGGCTCCAAAATTCGGACCAATGCAGCCCGAGGTTACTGATCATGCGGTCCAACTCCACGGCTCGAATAACTAAAATAGGAGAGAGAAAATGACTATAAGCACACCCTAGGTGCTCCAGCAGGGAGGTCCCACCAGATACCCGGAAGTTTGGGAGAAACTTCCCCTCCGCAACCAAAAGCTGGGCGAGGTACTAGACGGGCATGGACTGGGCGAGTATCCAGCTTGGGGGGACCTCGACCACTTCCAAAAGTGTCATTTCTAGTACCCCTGGGGGTCTATTTATAGAGAAATCTTGGGGGGTCCAGGCGAGTATACTGCCTCTGCTCGTGAGTTACAAGGGCTACTCGCACATACTCGCGAGATACTCGCCCAAGCTCGCCTCTTGCTCGCCCCTGCTCGCCCATGCTCGCCCATGCTCGCCCATGCTCGCCCATGCTCGCCCATGCTCGCCCATGCTCGCCCATGCTCGCCCATGCTCGCCCATGCTCGCCCCTTGCTCGCCCCTTGCTCGCCCATGCTCGCCCATGCTCGCCCCTGCTCGCCCCTGCTCGCCCCTGCTCGCCCCTGCTCGCCCATGCTCGCCTCTGCTCGCCCCTTGCTCTCCCATACTCGCCCCTTGCTCTCTCATGCTCGCCCCTTGCTCTCCCATGTTCGCCCCTTGCTCTCCCATGCTCGCACCTTGCTCCTGCTGGCTGAGTTGTCTTGTGTCTTGGATTGACGGCTTCTGTGCTGACCTTTTGACCTTGACCTCTGCCTACATGGCTTTGAATGGGCCTACCCTCGGAGAATGAGGGTTGTACACTGTCGTGATCGCATGAGGAGCTCGCGCGGTATCACTTATATATATAAACACACAATTGATAGTACACAGGAGCCCCCCCCCCCCCCCCCCCCCCCCCGCACGGCCGCGACAGTGTCACGACGCGATCACACTCTCGTAGCTCTCAGCCTCGCCCATGACACCTCTCTTTCTCTTTCTCTCTCTCTCTCTCTCTCCCTCCTAACATTTCTACTTCTTTCAAAAACACGTTTATTTATTTAATTTGTAAAATACGATTAGATAATATAATAATTGTTGCGGGTCGCTTAGGGCTCTTGGTAGACCGGTTTAACTGAACCGCCTTAGCTCGGGAGCGATCTAAGCGCGCAAACAGTCAATTTGTAATTTGCTGAGTACACTGAGACTTTTTAGCGTGGAAAATCCGAAAAGGGTGAAAAACCACGTGACCGGAGCTGTGCCGACCAAATTTCACTATCTCCTGAGAGGTTACAATTCAGATGCTTAGAGATCGAGCGCGACAGGCCGCCGCTCGTTACAATAGTAGAGAGAGAGAGAGAGCACTCCGAGGGTGACAGGCCACCTCTCGGAAAAAAACTAAGTACTTTTTCTACAACAGTGAACGAAAGTAAGAAGGTCGTGTCCGCTTTCCAGAGGACAGAGGTGAGACTGCTCTGTCTGCTTTCCAGAAGTCAGAAGTGAGACTGCCTTGTTTGCTTTCCTGAGAATGAAAACGAGAGCCTTGTCCGCTTTCGCGAAGAAGGAATTCTCTAAGTCCTCAAAGAAGACCTTCAAGCACCGAAGGAGAAATCCGTGGAAATCTTCAAAGAGCTCTCTCTCGTCCTCCAGCCGGGATCCTCTAAATGAAGCCTTGGGGGCCTTTTTATAGCTTTGGTCGGGGGTAGCCCGGTAATTTTGTCGTCGTAACCACCATAACCACCTTGTCTGACGAATCATATTTCTCGATTTGGGGCACTTGGATCACCATTTTTCGTAAATGACCATCTTGCCCTTTGAGGAAAGGCGACAAGCCGTTCCTGAAAAGTGAGAAACTGAAAAGACAAAAAGTGAGCGAGTCGAGGCGGAAAAGTGAGCGAGGCGAGGCGGAAAAGTGAGCGAGGCTGAAATGTGAGCGAGGCGAGGCGAAAAAGTGAGCGAGGCGAGGCGTAAAAGTGAGCGAAGCCAGGAAAAGCGGACTTCGACCCTTTCCGACGCGGGGATGCGGTGTCCTCTGCGGAGGGGGACTGGGCCACACCTCACATGGGAGGGTGCGGTTTGCCGCACCCTCCTATGGCCGCACCCCCCTATGGGGGGTGCGGTTTGGCCGCACCCCCCATAGGGGGGGTGCGGTTTGGCCGCACCCCCCTATGGGGGTGCGGTTGGGCCGCACCCCCCATGGGGGGGGGGGGTGCGGTTGGGCCGCACCTGTAAGACCCCCCCTCCCCAATCCTGAGACGGTTTCAGGGAGGGGGGATCTTACTGCCCAAAGAAGACCACCCAGCGCTTTCCGGGTGGCGACATCCCACCCACTCAAGCACTGAGCGGTCTCTTTGTCAGGCACAAGAATCATTACATCACATCAGAACGCATAGCGGAAGCAATCGAAAGAACGGAAAACCAAGCACACAACTTATATTTACATAATTAACGGGCCGAAGCCTAACGTTTACAAAAGTGCCTAGCAGGCTACATCGACTAATCAAAAGGGCCTGAGCTGGGCCTATACTCTAGGACTCATGTCGCGGAAGACAGAGGGCGGGGCTGGGAAAGTCGTACGGATCATCTCCAAGGCTTCAAGATCAACCTGTGATGTGGGGGCTTCACGCTGTCCCGTCTCCTGTGATTGGTTATAAGAAATAACCGTTAGTCACAGAGCTAAGTAGAAAATGTAACATCCCCCAAACTGCTAGACCCCTAAGTTGGTTTTGTCATGACTGGGTCATGACAAAACCATTGGAAGACCCTTTTGACCTTGAAAGCTTAGGAAAGGAGGAGGAAGCCACCTTGGTCTGCAAATAGCAATTCCCATCTTCCAAGCTTGGGATTGGAATTTAGGGCTTCAACTTAACCCCTGGACCCCACCATAGTGTCCCTAACCCTTTAGGGGTCCCCTTAGGGCACCAAGGGCCCATTGAAGACAACCTAAGGGACCAATTTGACCAAAGTCAACATAAACCCTCAAATTGGTCAAAGTAGCCCATTTAGAGCCAATCAACCCTCACCATGTCAAATTGATCACACCCCTAGGTTTAGAATACCATTATAGACCTAGTGGACCCAAAAGCCCCATCATGGGACCCCCAGGGGTGCAAATTGACCAAAAAGCCCTTTTTAGGTCAAAATGGCTTTCCTTCTCAAAGTACCCCAATTGACCTTCACCACATTAAATTGATCTCACCCATAGGGCTTTCATGTCATAAGGGAGCTAGTGGACCAAAAAGCCCCATGACCAAGTCAACCCTAGGGCTCAATTTGACCAAAGTCAATTTAGCCCATTTTGGTCAAATCAACTTAGATTGGGTCAACCAAGAACCAATTGACCAAATTGACTCCACCATTAGTTCCTGAACTTAATTTGGAACCTATTGAACCCAAAAGCCCCATCCTAGGGTTCCCCAATTGACCAATTTGACCAAAAGTCAAAATTGTCCAATTTAGGTCAAAATGCTCAAACCCAACCCAATCCCTTTGGGCTAACTCAATTGGATGGTCAACCAGCCCATGTGGACCCTCATTAAACACAGGAGAGAGAGTAGGAGCCGGCCATGGTGATTGGGAGAGAGAAAATGGGGGTTTCCCCATTTTTGAAGAGAGAGAGAAAGCCATTCATGGCCATTAAGAGGTTTTACCTCTTGGCCTCCCCAATTGATGCCTCCATTCAACTCCTCAGCCGGCTAGGAGGGGATTCCATCAGTTTCCAAGAGGCATTGATGCAGGGGAGATGAATGGGGGCCGGCCCTTGGAGGATTCGAAGAGGCCATTAATGGCCAAGGGGGTTAAAGCCACCATCACCCCCATTCGAACCCCCTATCACCTTCAGAGACCTGAGAGGAGAGAAACCCCCAAGTTACCAGAGGATTTCGGGTGCTGTAGGAAGGAATCGGCATGGCATCTCAATCGACGGCAGCTCCAATGGTGTACACAAGGGAAAACCGACGGCAAGCCCTCCAGCAGGTCCTATTCTCCTCCCTGAACCCTAAGGATTAGATCTCAATCGTCGGCGACTCGAATCGTGGTCAATCGGCCGTGAATCGAGCCGGCCAAGCCCTCCGTTGATCGGGTTTGGTATCCTCCTACAGAACACGATTCCGGCCACCTCCGGCCGATCAAACATCGCTCATCGCCGGCCCCCACCTCAACGGAGGTGGTGGTGGCGTTGGTCGGCCGGGGCGGCGCTCAGGTGGCCGGGAAATCCAAGATCAAGTCGGCCCAGGCGCAGCAAATCCTGGCCGTTGGCTCATCGGGGACGAAGGCTGTGAGCCGTCCGATTGGCCGCCTTTTGCTATTCGCAGGCATGAAATGATTATTTCATTTAATTTGATTATCTGTCACACATTTTGACAGATTTTGTGACCCGATTTTAAGGCCCTTAGGGGCCATAACTCGAAAAATGCTCAGAGATAACTTTTGTAGGCCTTGGTGTCTACTTTCTAATGGGAGTTGAATCAAGCTATTTGGTTAAGTATTGGACCCACAGCACTCATCCTAGTGAGGCTGGTCAAAACTCAAACCAGACCTTAAAATTAGTATAACTTTTAAATGGCTAATCTGATATAGTTGATATTTTGGCTAAGCATCCATATGTCCTATACCTAGGTTAGGTTTGAGTATCAGATTTTTAGGAGTTACTTTTCCTAAAGTTTTTGTAGAAATTTAATAATCCTTACACAAATTAATTGGAGGGTCAAATGACCTCCAATCTCCACCAAATTTTGGTGGGGTACCATTAGGGTCATGATAAACCACTGGTTAAAATTTCATCTCATTTGGAGATCTTTTGACTAGGTAATCTTTGGGCCCAAGTTTTGCCCTTTAAGGGGAAAATTGTGCTAAGGGGACACTTAGGGCTTCTCATAGCCAAACCACCTCCTATTGGAGAGATATTATGTCCACTACCCTAACCCCACCCCAAATCACCTCCAAGAGTATTATGGAGCCATGGGGAGTGGGTTTGCCCTAGGATTTGGGGTAGGAGTACTTTGGGGTGCAAATAGCCAAGTGAAGAATCATTGGCCAATTTAGGTTCTTTGAGACTTGAGACTTCTTAGGAAGGTCAGTGGGATGAAGTTGAGGCCCCATGAGGAGTTTGGTGAGCTTTGAAGTTGTTTTTGCTCAAGGTCATAGGGTTGATCCCTATGGGGTGGAATTTAGGGTTGTAAAGGACATAGGTGTGGTTGTCCTTGGAGAGGGGTGTGTTGGACTCCTCTGACCTTTTTAGGTGATATAACACCCTCACAAGAAGTTTGGGTGGATTTGGAGAAGTTTAGACCCTAACCCTAGGTTAAACCCTAATGGGGTGTAAATAGAGGTCAATGAAGGGAGTAGGGTCAAACCCTAGTGGTTTGACCTAAAGTTTTGGTGGGTAGGTTATAGTAACCAGAGAAGACTCCCTTGTGAATTTGAAGGGGTTTGGAGTTGTCTAACCTAGGTAATAAATCCTTGGGTAGATTTGTAAATATTTGGAATTTGGAGTTCTAGGAAGAAATAACACTTAGGAAATCATCACCTCCTGTCACCCACTTGTTTTTGAGGTAATGAATCTCTGGAGTTCCTACTAGAGCTATTGAAGAAGGTTAGACCCTAACCCTAGGCTAAACCCTAATGGGGTGCAATTAGAAGCTAATGAAGGAAGAGGGGTCAAACCTCAATGGTTTGACTTGAAATTTTGGGGATGTGGCATTAGTAACTAGGGAATGCTACTGTGAGAATTTGGAGGGATTTGAGTTGCCCATCATAGGCAATAAACCCTTGGGTAGATTTGTAAATAATTAGGGTTTGGGGTTTTAGGGAGAAATAGTACTTATCACTTTACCATCTTCTGTCATAAACATGGTTTTAATGATATTAATCTCTGGAAGTATTGGTTAGGACATGAGTTAACCCTTGGAGGTCCAAATTGTAATATTCCTCATTATTGGCAATTTTTGGGTTGGCCAAATTTATGATGTTAAGTTACTGTAATTACATGAAACTTTGCTGGTTGTCTTTTCATAACAATATGTTACCACTGTAATTTTCCCATAATTTATGGAGCAATATTCTTGGTACCTCTAGTTCATGTTGGAAGAAATTGCAAATATATCCTTGGATGTAATTACAAATATGCCCTCTGTGGAACAGGGTCAAACTTTGTAGGACTGAATATTATATTATGAAGCACCACTGTACTAATCTGCAAGAGGTTTAGAGATCATATGAGGGTACCTCCTTTGTAATTTATTGGAAATAATTGGGTTTTGGAATTTCTAAAAATAGAAAATCTTGCTGGTTTTTCCTAAATTTTTATACCTACTGTTTATTAGGTACTATTGATTTGTGTAAAAATTGGAGTAGGCATTGGAGGTCAGAAAAGTACACTTGTAGTTCAAACCTTGGTAAAATGGCCTTTTGGGAAATTATTTAAAATACTGTTATTATTGGAAAAATTATGAAACTCTAGAGTTGATCTGAATCAGGTAACATGGACTCCCAGTAAATCCCTTGAGCCATAGAGTTGATTATTTAATGTACTCCCCTTCATGAGGATCAAAGCGTTAAGGGTGGTCTGCGTTTAGTAAATTGGCAGTTTTGGAATTACAGGCCAATTTGGATTTCATTGATTGGAGATGTGGGAATTGAATGGTGATTGTACGGTATGAGAGGACCCCTGGAGAGAGTTAAGGTTGATGAGTCCTAGGGTGGTTGGGTGCCTCCCGTGGGGTAGGTCATCTTGGGATTTGGCGAAAGATCGTCTTTTCCCCTAAGGCCTAAAAAGCACTTGGTTTTAGGCCAGGTGAAATGTTAAGAGGGTTTCTTATGGGTAGTAACTAATAACATTAAGTGTCTTGGGAATGGGGACTCTGGGGTGTCATCCCATAGTGGTTCCTAGTACCGTAGCGAGCCCCTCACAGGGTAACCCTCGGGAAGTCCAAGACTAACCCTAACTCATAGGAGTAAGACGTTGTACAAGATTAACTAATAACACACTCATCCATACCCTGAGGTTTCGGATGTTTAGTTGGATTGGTTGTCCGAGCGGTGGGCTCGGTGTCTGTTGCAGCAGACTAGTTAGTCTGGTGAGCTTTTGGCTCGGAAGGTTATTGATGACGGGCAGGTTAGCCCGGGGAGCTTTTGGCTCGGAAGGTTATTGATGGCGGGCAGGTTAGCCCGGGGAGCTTATGGCTCAGAGATAGGAAGTAGAATATCTTGCATGTGCATAAGGTGGTGGGTCCTTCGTGTTGACAGTCGTTGCACCGACATTGATACTTGGGCTCGGCTAGTGCGGTATTTGCACTTAGCCATGAAATCTGGCGGACCAGTCAGTAAGAGTACGCAGACGCTCCGCGGGTTTTGTGGAGGCGTACGATAGGTCTAGGTCGGGTAGTGCATATACCAACCTAGAGGTGGGCGAGGCCCAACCCACCGCTTCCGTTTGCCACTACGGGAGTATCCGGGGAGTCTAGCTCGCTCCAAAAAGGGGGAACTAAAGGTCTATGCACATAGAGTCGTAGTGGGTGAGTTGCACTTGTTTGATCACCGCATAACATCATACTTGCATGACATAGCATAATCACTACATTTAACCCCGACACCTATCGTATAAATTGGTATGGGACTTTTTATACGATAGGCTCTGCTAAACGCCCCTTGGTCTATAGGTTTGTATGGGCATTCCTATAAATCAATGGTTTACTTTATCTTACTTACTTGCCTCTACTTTTGTTTCTTACTGTATTTCCTATACTTTACCCTGCTGCTTATATATCTCATGTTTTATTTATATGCATACACCTGTGTAGCGTAGATCTTACCTTGTCACCTGCTTTTGTATTACCCCTTGTTGTCCTCCGCTTCCTCCTCTCCATGCGGTGCCTAGGAGCCTTGGGGGGAGGGGTGGGGAATTGGCTGAGTCTTTATGACTGACGGTCGGTGGACCTTATCATTTTAGGAGACCGCGGCGACGGAGCAGCACCGGAGGCCGGTGCAAATGGAGGCGGGGCAGTCTAGCTCGGGAGCTCAGATGACAGGATCCGTGAGTGTTGAATCAGTTGTTTTACTTCCGCGAGTGAACCATGTAGTGAGGCTTTGATGTATTGGGCAAGGCCCTAGTTATCTTGTTTCCTTTCTTTCAGCTATATTGTGGACATCTTCTGGTGATTTATTTATATATGTGATGTGGACTTAGTTTGATCTACTATTCAGTTTAGCTTGCTTTTCTTGTGATCGATTTGGCCGGCAGGATCGGCGTTTTGTAGTGGCGACCTTCCCAAGCGAAGGTGTCACTGCAAAACGGCGGTTCTGGGCCTAAGACCCGGTGGTTTTTGCAAAAAAAAAAAGAGGGTCTTACAGAAAATACATCCCCCCTCCCCGGATCCATATCCAGGGGGCGGCTAAAGGACAGAATTGAAATAGCCGAAGCAAGGAAGAGTTAGCAGCAGGTAAACATATATATTCACATATATATATATATATATATATATATATATATAGCGGGGCTCCTGCCCTAATAACCACAATCGCGCCGTATAGTAAATATCTAACACTATCGCGCGCAAACACACACCCAGGTACTCAAGACCTGTACCCACACAAAAGGCCCTGTGTCGACACAGTTTTAGACCGCTTTAGTTCAAGCAGGGGAGCTAATCCCGCGGGCCTCACCGATGTGGCCGTCGGTGACAGTGGCCAGTCCTGCCACTTCTGAATGTAGTCGTACCGTATCATTCAGGCCCTCCTGTACAACTTAGTGTACTGAATGGATGTGAGCGACATCCGGCGAACCGATTTTTAGGCCGACCAGCGGAGGCGAAACTGCAGGCTCAAAGGGTAATAACCCGCCGTGCCCATCTCCCTGTCGCCATGAGTCGTCAACCCACCCGCACCGGTACGAACGGTCTGCGAGCGTGACCGACCCGCCACTTCCAATCAATCTTCACCCGCTTTATATAAAACAAACCCTTAGGCCACGTGGCAATTTCTACTCGACCGGTCGCACGATCTTGGACCGGGAGGCTTAGCGGTATGAGGGCTCCTTGCTTGGGACTAACCTGGGAGGAGAGACTCCACTCCGGGTTTTCCCCAACTAAGGCCTCGCCGAAGGGAGGACAAGCACCGCATTTGTTGCCACGGCAGCTCTGCACTAGTAAGTAAATTAGGCCGAAGCAGGGGCCATCATTCTAAACAGAAATATAGGCCGAAAGCAGAGGCCATAATGATAAGCAGAAGGTAGGCCGAAAGCAAAGGCCATGTAATAAACAGAAAAGTAGGCCGAAAGCAAAGGCCATAATGATAAGCAGAAGGTAGGCCGAAAGCAAAGGCCATGTAATAAACAGAAAAGTAGGCCGAAAGCAAAGGCCATAATAGTAGGACCAGTACGAGACTGGATTTAAACGAAAGTGCAAAATGTAAATGCGGGGAACCAGTACGAGACTGGATTTAAACGAAAGTACAGAATGTAAATGCGGGGGACCAGTACGAGACTGGATTTAAACGAAAGGACAGAATGTAAATGCGGGGGACCAGTACGAGACTGGATTTAAACGAATGTACAGAATGTAAATGCGGGGGGACCAGTACGAGACTGGATTTAAACGGAAAGTACGGAAAGCAGTAAAGCATGAGGACAAAAGGTTAGTAGTCCAATCACTCCATAAGAGGAGGCTTCGATCGACGACTCCGTTCTTTTATTATTGTCGCGGCGGGGTTAAAATTTCGGCGCCGCACTGCGATGTCGTTCCGACTTTTATGTTGCTTTTCCGAGCCTAGTCGATTCTTTAGATTGATACGCATAATTTTGTTAAGCATTTTAGCAAAAATATGCGTCGAGGGGCGCCGATTTATTTTAAGGTATTTCGCTCTTTTTCGGGCGTTTATGTTACTTGTAGAATACTTTTGGGGGACCAAAATGAGAGGTCGCGCCTCCCAACTTTAATATTAGATGCAAAATACCATTAAATAGAGCCCCTAATTTTTGGGGAATTTTAGAAACTTGTTTGGGTATTTTATTTCCCGAAATAGACTTTATAATGGGTTTTAAAAATAGCAACACTCCTCCCAAAAATTCCCAAAAATTACAGGAGGTGCCCCTAAGGGTGGAGCACAATTGTCATTTAGAAAGTTTCTTTTGAAAAGGTCCCGTTTTGCCCTAAAAAAATAAGGAGAGGGAGAGGTGTTTTGGGGTGCAAATAGAGGGGAGGAGGATTCTGGGGGCGCCACACCGGGCGCCATCCTCGGGTCCCCACAGCGGATCCACAGCGGATCCGCTGTGGGGGGCACACAGTTTGAGGCACGGGGCGGGGCGGGAAACCAGGAAGTGGGGGCCGCTCGATCTCCTGGGGGAGATCGTGCGGCCCCCCGCTCGCGCACGGCTGGCAGCCGCTGCCGCCGCCGGGCAGCGGCCGGTTGGTGCCGGCGCCGCCCCCGGTCGGTGCGCCGGGGGTCGGCGACCACCCCGGTGGTGGTCCGGCGGCCTGGCGCCACCGGCCACCGCCGGGATTAGTGCCGAAAACGGCACGGGGCGGTGGCGGCCTGCATGCAATGTGCATGCTAGCCGCCGCCGCCCCTACCAGGGAGGGGCGGGGAGTGCCCCCGGTTGGTGCGCCGGGGGCCGGCGAATCCTCCGGGGGTGGTCCGGCGGCCTGGCGCCGCCGGCCACCGCCGGGGAGGAGATGCAGAGGGCGGGAGACGGGGGCGTGGCCTGCATGGGCCATGCAGGCCCGCTGCGCCGCCGTCCTCCCGCCGAGGGACCACGGGTGCCGCCCCCGGTTGGTGCGCCGGGGGTCGGCGCCCACTCCGGTGGTGGCCCGGTGGCCTGGCGCCGCCGGACCCCACCGGAAAGTGGGGCAGGAGGGGCGGGGAGGCGCGGTGCAGCCGGCACGAGCCCTGCCGGCTTGCTGCACCGCCGCCTCCTCGCGCGCAGCCCTCCCTGCCGCCCCTGGTCGGGGCGTCGGGGAGGGGGCAACCCCCCGGCGGTGGCCCAGCGGCCTGGAGCCGCCGGCCGTCGCCGGGGAAGGGGGTTATCCCCCTACAGGAAGTGCGGGGAGGAGGGGGAGTGCCACGGGCGCCGCCGGCCGTGCCTGCCGGCGGCCTGACCGCCTCCCCAGCGCCGGCGCCGAGGTCCCCGAGAGGGGACCTACCTTCCCCAGCGCCACCACCGGCGCTGGGGGAGGAGGCTTCCACGGCCAGCTTCCTCCCCGAGCCTTGCAAGGCTCGGGGCGGCAGCCGGCGGCGCTCCGGCGACGGGGAGAGGGGTGGCCTCCTCCGGGAGGTAGGAAGGGGGAGGGAGGGGAGTTCTACCTGGGCAGGGGGTGGTGCTCGGGAGGAGGAAGGGAGGTGGCCGGCCATGGGGTGGCTTGCTCCGGCAAGGTGGAGGAGGAGGAGGAGGAGGAGGAGGAGGAGGAGGAGGGGTGGCTGAGAGAGGGGGGGTTTTGCATTCAGGGAGGGGGCTGTGCCCCTCCTTATATAGGGGAGGGAGGAAGGGCCTCCCCTCTCCTTCCTTTTAGCCCATGTGGGCTAAAAGGAAGGAGTGGGTGGGGGGGGGGGGGGGGGGGAGATATTTTCTCCCCCCCCCCCCCCCCCTTCTCTATCCTGCCCCTTTGCCCCCCCCCCCCCCCCCTTTTCTTTTCTCCCCCCCCCCCCCCTTTTCTTTTCGTCTTTCTTCCAAGTAGCTTCAGACCGGGGGGGGGGGGGGGGGGGGGTTGACCAAGTCAACTTAGGGCGGGGTCCTCTCTGGCCCCCGGGGTACGATAAGAGTTGCCGGGGCCGTTGCCGGGTTCGTGTGCTTTATATCTCGTGCGTTTTACTGAGGCGATCTACATAGGACTAAAATGACATACTCTCCATACGACCTCGTATCGAGATGCAATGAGTTCTGTTGCGCTCGTATTGTCCATACGAGTCTATCGGAACTGACGGAAGTTAATTTGAGGTTCGTACGGTCACTATTCAAAATAATGAGGTAGTGGCGCGCTACGATACCCGAAATGGTCGTTTTCTCCAAACGACCTCGGATCGGAGTGCAACGAATTCCATTGCGCTCGTATTGTTCATACGAGTCCAACGGAATTGACGGACGTCAATTCGGGGTTCGTACGGCCACTATTCATAATAATGAGGTAGTGGTGCGCTACGATACCCGAAATGGTCGTTTTCTCCAAACGACCCTCGGATCGGAGTGCAACGAATTCCATTGCGCTCGTATTGTTCATACGAGTCCAACGGAATTGACGGAAGTCAATTCGGGGTTCGTACGGCCACTATTCATAATAATGAGGTAGTGGTGCGCTACGATACCCGAAATGGTCGTTTTCTCCTGCTCGGGCCTACTTTTATTGGGCTCACTAGGGTCTAGTGGCCCAATAAAAGTCGGGATGTTACAATCCAATAAAAATAAAGAGATTTTCGTCCCCGAAAATTGGCTAAAGTAGGGGTTTAAATGATGTACCTGGGGGAAGAGCGTCGGGTATTTCTCTCGTACGAGCGTCTCGGGTTCCCAAGTGAACTCTTCGCGTCCACCGTTCGACCATAAGATCTTGACCATTGTGACAGTTTTGTTCCGCAGCTCTCTGATCTTGGAGTCCACTATCTTCACAGGTTCGAGTCGGACAGATCGGTCGGATTGTACTGATGTTGGTGGTGTGGGAAGGTGCTGCTCTGGTTGGCGCAGAACACGTCTTAGCGAGGAGACATGAAATACGTCGTGAAGGCTTCCCAGCTCGGCTGGCAAAGCTAACCTATAAGCCACCGGGCCAATTCTTTCGATGACTGGATATGGGCCTAGATAGCGGGGGTCCAGCTTTTTCTGCCTCTTGATTCGTGATATCCCATGCATAGGCTTAATCTTCAAGAAAACCATATCTCCCACTTGGAATTCCACTTGCCGACGACGTGCGTCGTAATACTTGGCCTGCCGGCTCTGTGCTTCCAGCATGCGTTCCCGGATTAGTCTTATTGCGGTGGTGGTATCGTCGATGTAGGTGACCCCTAATGCTTCGGGGTCCTCATCCTGTGCCCAAGATAGCGGGGTCCGACAGCGTCTTCCGTAGAGGGCTTCGTAGGGTGCCATCTTGATGCTTGCCTGGAAGCTGTTGTTATAGGAAAACTCTACCAGAGGTAGTAACTGCTCCCAGGGCTCGTTGTGTTCCACTATGCATAATCGGAGAAGATCTTCCATCGTCCGATTCGTTCTTTCCGTCTGCCCATCGGTCTGGGGGTGGAAGGCGGTGCTAAAAGCTAATCTGGTTCCCAGATAAGCTTGCACTCTTCTCCATTCCTTCGATGTAAAGCGCCCGTCGCGGTCCGAGACGATTGATTTGGGTATTCCATGAAATCGGACTACCTGCTCGATAAATAGTCGGGCTAGAATGTCGACACCATCGCCTTGCCGGTTCGGGATGAATCGGGCTACCTTGGTGAGGCGGTCCACTACTACCCATATGGAGTCGTTACCTGCACGGGATCGGGGTAAGCCATGGACAAAATCCATGGAAACATCCTCAAATTTCCATTCTGGAATTGGCAGGGGTTGTAGTAGACCTCCTGGGCTACGACATTCGGCCTTGACCATTTGGCAGGTCTGGCAGTGCGCTACATAATCGGTGACGTCCTTCTTCATTCCTGGCCAATATAACGTCCTTCGTAGGTCCGTATACATCTTTACTACTCCCGGTTGTATGGAATACCTGGTTTGATGTGCTTCGCGGAGGATCTCTTCCCGGATTCCCTCTGCAGCGGGGATGAATATGCGGTGCCTGTACTGTAGGATGCCATCATACAAGTTGTAGTCTTCTTGCGCACCGTGTTGCAAGGCTTGAATGATCGGGGCTGCCTCTACGTCGACCTTCTGGGCCTCTCGTATTCTATCCCTAATGTCGCACTGTATCTCCATCCAATAAAGGTGAGCCTGGTATTCCATTGGGTTCCTGCGGGTAACGAGGATGATATCCAAGTCTGCTAAGGACTTGATTAATTCATCCGGTATCATCTCTAGCCAGCTGCTGGCCATCGAAGTTTGCCTACTCAAGGCATCTGCAACTTTATTGGCCTTGCCGGGATGATATTGGAGAGCGAAGTCGTAATCGCATAAGAACTCTAGCCACCGGCGCTGTCGAAGATTTAGCTCTTTCTGGGTGAAGATGTATTTGAGGCTTTTATGATCGGAGAAGATCTCGCATCGCACACCGTAGAGGTAGTGCCTCCAAACTTTTAATGCGAAAACTACCGCACCCAGCTCTAGATCATGGGTAGCGTAGTTTACTTCGTGAGGCTTCAGCTGTCGGGAGGCGTAGGCGATTACCTTGCCGTGTTGCATTAGTACGGCTCCCAATCCCTTCAGTGACGCGTCGGCGTAGATCTGGAAGCCTTCCGTTCCTGAGGGGAGTGTCAGAATCGGTGCTGATATTAGTCGATTCTTTAGCTCGATGAATGCTGCTTCGCATTCAGGCGACCACTGGAATGTTACGTCCTTTTTGGTCAGGGCGGTAAGTGGGAGTGCAATCTTAGAGAACCCTTCCACAAATTTTCGGTAGTAGCCGGCGAGGCCAAGGAAACTCCGGATGTCTGCTGCTGTCTTAAGTGGCGGCCAATCTCGTACCGCTCGTACTTTAGCTTGGTCCACTGCTACTCCGTTCTTGTTAACTGTGTGTCCAAGGAAACCGACTTCTTCCATCCAGAACTCACATTTGCTGAACTTTGCGAAGAGTGAGTGCTCCCTCAGCTTGAGCAGCACCATTTGAAAGTGCCTGGAATGATCAGCTTTGCTCTTTGAGTAGATGAGTATGTCATCTATAAAGACTATCACAAAGTGATCCAAGAAGGGTTTAAACATTGTATTCATTAGAGCCATGAAGGCGGACGGAGCATTGGTCAATCCAAAAGGCATTACCATGAATTCGTAAAGTCCATAGCGGGAGCTGAAAGCGGTCTTGGGGATGTCCTCTTCCCGTACTCTGAGTTGATAATAGCCAGATCTTAAATCCATTTTAGAGAAGACGGATGCACCTTGTAGTTGATCGAACAATTCATCTATTCGGGGCAGGGGATAAGTATTCCGGACAGTGAGCTTATTTAATTCCCTGTAGTCCACACAGAGACGTAGGGATCCATCTTTCTTTCTAACAAATAGCACTGGGGCTCCCCAGGGCGAGGTACTTGGGCGAACGAAGCCTGCGTCAACTAGCTCTTGTAGTTGAATCTTGAGTTCAGCTAGTTCTCGCGAGGCCATTCGGTATGGAGCTCGAGACACGGGTCGGGCTCCATGTGTAAGTTCAATTTGGAAGTCCACTTCCCGTTGCGGGGGCAACCCGGGAAGGGATTCCGGAAAGATGTCTGGGAAGTCCCTAATTACAGGTACCTTAGCGAGTACCTGCGTATTGCTTTCCATCTCGAAGTATATTAGGTATACTTCGTCCCTTCGCCGAACTGCCTTGACCGTTCGTGCGGATGTTAGAATAATGCGAGCGACAGATGGTATACCTGCTAGTGTGATTATTTGCCCATTCGGGTTCCGGAGGCGGATTTCTCGAGTCCAACAATCAATTTGGGCGCTGTGCTCGGCCAGCCAATCCATCCCTAGGATGATGTCGAATCCGGTTATCGCCAGAATGGTTGCGTTGACTTCGAATTCTATGCCTCCAAGCATTGCTTGGAAGGAACATTTTTCTGTGGATGTCATATCTGATCCATCCGGGAGTCGTATTCGTATTGACATCCCGGATGATCGTACAGTGTTTTCCTTGTCGGCGATAAAGTTCTGTGCGACGAAGGAATGCGTGGCACCGGTATCGAACAGCGTTTTAGCGGGATGACCTTCTACCAAAAGCAAACCTGATAATATGTATATACTATGATCATGAAGTTTTACAGATATATCAGAATAAATAACATACGTGCTATACAAACAAAAGGCCAGATCATATATATAACCATCACATCTACCTAAGATAACGTAACTACTGGAAGTAGATACCTATCACTACATCGGGTGCAGGACCGTGCTGGAGGTCTAGAGCGTATGCCTCGAGGGGCGCTGCTCTGCCCTGCCTATCCTGGCCTCTCCTTCCTGCGGGCTGTCCTCTGCGTCTACCGCGTCCTCGACCTCTCTCTGCGGCTCCCTGCACGGCTCCTAGGCCGGGCCTGCCTACTGCCTGGGGGCAAAAGGCTCGGATGTGCCCGGGCTGCTGGCACAGGTAGCAGTTCCCTGTGAATGGACCATCTCGTCGTGCGGCTGGGGCAGGCTGAGGTGCTGGGGCTGGTGGTGCCGGGGCTGGTGGTGCCGGGGCTGGAGGTGCCGGTCGGGGCTGGGGTGCCTGCCTATACGGGTGATGACGCTGACGCTGTCTCCTGGCCTGGTCCTGTCTGCGTGGTCCTGCTCCTCTCTCTCGGCCCTGAGTCCGGGGAGCAGCTACGTGTCCCCTCCGCTGCTGGGCCACCATCCGCTGATCCATCTCTAAAGCGGTGGCATGTGAGGCAATAGTGTGGAAGGACGCCTGGGAGATCATAATCAGGGCCTGACGGAGATCGTCTCGTAGCCCTCGGTAAAACCTGGCAGCCCTGTCCCTATCTGTACCTGCTAAGGTCCCGGCGAAGCGTGCCAAGTGGATAAACTCTCTCTGGTAATCTGGAACCGTCCTAACTCCCTGTCGGATCTGCAAAAATCGCTCCTGGAGTGCCATCCGGTCCGCGTCTGAGATGAAGTGCTCTAAGAAGGACTCTGAGAACTCCCCCCAGAGAATGGTGCTAAGGGGTCGCCCCCTAAAAGTGGAGCGGGTAGCTGCCCTCCACCAATCTCGGGCATAACCCTCTAGCATGGTAACAACTAAGGACACTGCGGCTATGGCGGGGCACATCATCCCGACTAGGAGCTCCTCCACCCTCTCCACCCACTCTTCAGCCTGAATGGCTGACTCGGTACCTCGGAAGGTGGGGGGCCTTAGCCCCCGAAATGTCGTCAGGAGATCGGTGGGTGCGGTGGCCTGCTGGGGTGGCCGTAAGGTGGCTGTCTGGAAAGCTGCTAACAAAGCTATCAAGGTCCGTCCTAGCTCCGTATCCCCAAACGGAGCTGGGGCTGGAGTGGCTGGGACTGGTGGTGGAGTAGTAGGGTGGTACTGATCCTCAGAGGAGGATCTTCCGTTGCTCGACTCCGGTATCTGGAGAAGTAACAACACGAATATCAGAACTTGCAAAAATAAGGGAATTTTGCAGGACTGAAACGAAAAGGAAGCGGAAAGCGTGCGGGTGTACTACCGTGCAGTCTCGAATCCTTAACTCTAAACCTAAAGGGTCCACCAGGCTTCCGCTGCGTGGTTCGTCCCGAACCAAGGAACGGAAACGGAAACGGGAGGATCGAAAGACTGCCCCATGTGGTCGGATCGTGGTAGCTCTGATCCATTTGTAAGACCCCCCCCTCCCCAATCCTGAGACGGTTTCAGGGAGGGGGGATCTTACTGCCCAAAGAAGACCACCCAGCGCTTTCCGGGTGGCGACATCCCACCCACTCAAGCACTGAGCGGTCTCTTTGTCAGGCACAAGAATCATTACATCACATCAGAACGCATAGCGGAAGCAATCGAAAGAACGGAAAACCAAGCACACAACTTATATTTACATAATTAACGGGCCGAAGCCTAACGTTTACAAAAGTGCCTAGCAGGCTACATCGACTAATCAAAAGGGCCTGAGCTGGGCCTATACTCTAGGACTCACGTCGCGGAAGACAGAGGGCGGGGCTGGGAAAGTCGTACGGATCATCTCCAAGGCTTCAAGATCAACCTGTGATGTGGGGGCTTCATGCTGTCCCGTCTCCTGTGATTGGTTATAAGAAATAACCGTTAGTCACAGAGCTAAGTAGAAAATACATCCCCCCTCCCCGGATCCATATCCAGGGGGCGGCTAAAGGACGGAATTGAAATAGCCGAACCAAGGAAGAGTTAGCAGCAGGTAAACATATATATTCACATATATATATATATATAGCGGGGCTCCTGCCCTAATAACCACAATCGCGCCGTATAGTAAATATCTAACACTATCGCGCGCATACACACACCCAGGTACTCAAGACCTGTACCCACACAAAAGGCCCTGTGTCGACACAGTTTTAGACCGCTTTAGTTCAAGCAGGGGAGCTAATCCCGCGGGCCTCACCGATGTGGCCATCGGTGACAGTGGCCAGTCCTGCCACTTCTGAATGTAGTCGTACCGTATCATTCAGGCCCTCCTGTACAACTTAGTGTACTGAATGGATGTGAGCGACATCCGGCGAACCGATTTTTAGGCCGACCAGCGGAGGCGAAACTGCAGGCTCAAAGGGTAATAACCCGCCGTGCCCATCTCCCTGTCGCCATGAGTCGTCAACCCACCCGCACCGGTACGAACGGTCTGCGAGCGTGACCGACCCGCCACTTCCAATCAATCTTCACCCGCTTTATATAAAACAAACCCTTAGGCCACGTGGCAATTTCTACTCGACCGGTCGCACGATCTTGGACCGGGAGGCTTAGTGGTATGAGGGCTCCTTGCTTGGGACTAACCTGGGAGGAGAGACTCCACTCCGGGTTTTCCCCAACTAAGGCCACGCCGAAGGGAGGACAAGCACCGCATTTGTTGCCACGGCAGCTCTGCACTAGTAAGTAAATTAGGCCGAAGCAGGGGCCATCATTCTAAACAGAAATGTAGGCCGAAAGCAGAGGCCATAATGATAAGCAGAAGGTAGGCCGAAAGCAAAGGCCATGTAATAAACAGAAAAGTAGGCCGAAAGCAAAGGCCATAATGATAAGCAGAAGGTAGGCCGAAAGCAAAGGCCATGTAATAAACAGAAAAGTAGGCCGAAAGCAAAGGCCATAATAGTAGGACCAGTACGAGACTGGATTTAAACGAAAGTGCAAAATGTAAATGCGGGGAACCAGTACGAGACTGGATTTAAACGAAAGTACAGAATGTAAATGCGGGGGACCAGTACGAGACTGGATTTAAACGAAAGGACAGAATGTAAATGCGGGGGACCAGTACGAGACTGGATTTAAACGAATGTACAGAATGTAAATGCGGGGGGACCAGTACGAGACTGGATTTAAACGGAAAGTACGGAAAGCAGTAAAGCATGAGGAGAAAAGGTTAGTAGTCCAATCACTCCATAAGAGGAGGCTTCGATCGACGACTCCGTTCTTTTATTATTGTCGCGGCGGGGTTAAAATTTCGGCGCCGCACTGCGATGTCGTTCCGACTTTTATGTTGCTTTTCCGAGCCTAGTCGATTCTTTAGATTGATACGCATAATTTTGTTAAGCATTTTAGCAAAAATATGCGTCGAGGGGCGCCAATTTATTTTAAGGTATTTCGCTCTTTTTCGGGCGTTTATGTTACTTGTAGAATACTTTTGGGGGACCAAAATGAGAGGTCGCGCCTCCCAACTTTAATAGTAGATGCAAAATACCTTTAAATAGAGCCCCTAATTTTTGGGGAATTTTAGAAACTTGTTTGGGTATTTTATTTCCCGAAATAGACTTTATAATGGGTTTTAAAAATAGCAACACTCCTCCCAAAAATTCCCAAAAATTACAGGAGGTGCCCCTAAGGGTGGAGCACAATTGTCATTTAGAAAGTTTCTTTTGAAAAGGTCCCGTTTTTCCCTAAAAAAATAAGGAGAGGGAGAGGTGTTTTGGGGTGCAAATAGAGGGGAGGAGGATTCTGGGGGCGCCACACCGGGCGCCATCCTCGGGTCCCCACAGCGGATCCACAGCGGATCCGCTGTGGGGGGGCACACAGTTTGAGGCACGGGGCGGGGCGGGAAACCAGGAAGTGGGGGCCGCTCGATCTCCTGGGGGAGATCGTGCGGCCCCCCGCTCGCGCACGGCTGGCAGCCGCTGCCGCCGCCAGGCAGCGGCCGGTTGGTGCCGGCGCCGCCCCCGGTCGGTGCGCCGGGGGTCGGCGACCACCCCGGTGGTGGTCCGGCGGCCTGGCGCCGCCGGCCACCGCCGGGATTAGTGCCGAAAACGGCACGGGGCGGTGGCGGCCTGCATGCAATGTGCATGCTAGCCGCCGCCGCCCCTACCAGGGAGGGGCGGGGAGTGCCCCCGGTTGGTGCGCCGGGGGCCGGCGAATCCTCCGGGGGTGGTCCGGCGGCCTGGCGCCGCCGGCCACCGCCGGGGAGGAGATGCAGAGGGCGGGAGACGGGGGCGTGGCCTGCATGGGCCATGCAGGCCCGCTGCGCCGCCGTCCTCCCACCGAGGGACCACGGGTGCCGCCCCCGGTTGGTGCGCCGGGGGTCGGCGCCCACTCCGGTGGTGGCCCGGTGGCCTGGCGCCGCCGGACCCCACCGGAAAGTGGGGCAGGAGGGGCGGGGAGGCGCGGTGCAGCCGACACGAGCCCTGCCGGCTTGCTGCACCGCCGCCTCCTCGCGCGCAGCCCTCCCTGCCGCCCCTGGTCGGGGCGTCGGGGAGGGGGCAACCCCCCGGCGGTGGCCCAGCGGCCTGGAGCCGCCGGCCGTCGCCGGGGAAGGGGGTTATCCCCCTACAGGAAGTGCGGGGAGGAGGGGGAGTGCCACGGGCGCCGCCGGCCGTGCCTGCCGGCGGCCTGACCGCCTCCCCAGCGCCGGCGCCGAGGTCCCCGAGAGGGGACCTACCTTCCCCAACGCCACCACCGGCGCTGGGGGAGGAGGCTTCCACGTCCAGCTTCCTCCCCGAGCCTTGCAAGGCTCGGGGCGGCAGCCGGCGGCGCTCCGGCGACGGGGAGAGGGGTGGCCTCCTCCGGGAGGTAGGAAGGGGGAGGGAGGGGAGTTCTACCTGGGCAGGGGGTGGTGCTCGGGAGGAGGAAGGGAGGTGGCCGGCCATGGGGTGGCTTGCTCCGGCAAGGTGGAGGAGGAGGAGGAGGAGGAGGGGTGGCTGAGAGAGGGGGGGGGGGGGGGGGGTTTGCATTCAGGGAGGGGGCTGTGCCCCTCCTTATATAGGGGAGGGAGGAAGGGCCTCCCCTCTCCTTCCTTTTAGCCCATGTGGGCTAAAAGGAAGGAGTGGGTGGGGGGGGGGGAGATATTTTCTCCCCCCCCCCCCCTTCTCTATCCTGCCCCTTTGCCCCAATAGGGGGGCTGCCCATTCATGGGCAGCCCCTCCTTTTGGGGGAGGGGCTTCTCTCCCCCCCCCCCCCCCCCCCTTTTCTTTTCGTCTTTCTTCCAAGTAGCTTCAGACCGGGGGGGGGGGGTTTGACCAAGTCAACTTAGGGCGGGGTCCTCTCTGGCCCCCGGGGTACGATAAGAGTTGCCGGGGCCGTTGCCGGGTTCGTGTGCTTTATATCTCGTGCGTTTTACTGAGGCGATCTACATAGGACTAAAATGGCATACTCTCCATACGACCTCGTATCGAGATGCAACGAGTTCCGTTGCGCTCGTATTGTCCATACGAGTCTATCGGAACTGACGGAAGTTAATTTGAGGTTCGTACGGTCACTATTCAAAATAATGAGGTAGTGGCGCGCTACGATACCCGAAATGGTCGTTTTCTCCAAACGACCTCGGATCGGAGTGCAACGAATTCCATTGCGCTCGTATTGTTCATACGAGTCCAACGGAATTGACGGACGTCAATTCGGGGTTCGTACGGCCACTATTCATAATAATGAGGTAGTGGTGCGCTACGATACCCGAAATGGTCGTTTTCTCCAAACGACCTCGGATCGGAGTGCAACGAATTCCATTGCGCTCGTATTGTTCATACGAGTCCAACGGAATTGACGGAAGTCAATTCGGGGTTCGTACGGCCACTATTCATAATAATGAGGTAGTGGTGCGCTACGATACCCGAAATGGTCGTTTTCTCCTGCTCGGGCCTACTTTTATTGGGCTCACTAGGGTCTAGTGGCCCAATAAAAGTCGGGATGTTACAGCACCCCCCATGGGGGGTGCGGCTTGGCCGCTCCCCCATGGTGGGGTGCGGCTTGGCCGCACCCCCCTATGGGGGGAAGGTGCGGCTTGGCCGACCCGGGCGCACCCCATGCGGGTGGGGTGCGGGCTAACCGCCCCCTACTTAGCGGGGCGCGGGCTAACCGCACCCCGGTAGTGGGGTGCGGTTTTGTGCTTACCTAGCGCTGTTTCTAGCGCGTCGTACTTGCGCGGCGGGTCCTCTACTTCCGCGATCCGGGGTTCGACTGGTTCCCCCTCCTCTCTTTAGCGGGGTTTTCTCTAGACGCACCCCAAGGCCTTTATGGGTACACAACATAAGCCCCCCAAACTTCCGGAGTCCGAATCTCGTTGCGAGGAGTTCGGAGGTTTTGATTCTCCTGCGGCGGCTTTTATATCTGAACAGCTTGAGGGTTTCCTGCAAAACTTTGCACGGTTCTGAGCCCGCGACTTTTATATAATAGAAAGTTAGCTTGCACAAGTCTGGGCTTGCGGCTTTTTTTACGAGTCTGGCCCGCGGCTTTTTTTTTGCACGAGTCTGGCTCGCGGCTTTTTTGCACGAGTCTGGCTCGCGGCTTGGCCGGTGAATAGCGTTTGTATTCAAACCGAGGGTGAACGTAAGGGGGGCAGGCCCCTACGACACCGGGACTTGGCGGCGGAGGAGAAGGGCGGGCCTTCAATCGACGGCGGTGCAAAGTCCCCGGGACAGGGCCCCGAAGTGGCCGGTGAATAGTGGGTGTATTCAAACCGGGGGCGAACGTAAGGGGGGCAGGCCCCTACGACGCTAGGACTTGACGGCGGAGGAGAAGGGCGGACCTTCAATCGACGGCGGTGCAAAGTCCCTGAGGCAGGGCCCCAAAGTAAAGATTTTTCCTTTATTAAATATAGGTGGCGAGGTATGCGCCTATTTTTATAGTAAGAAGTCTTTTTAAACATAGTTTTTCTAACATAAGACCAGTTTGCACGAGTCTGAGCTCGCGGATTAGTACATAACATAAGATAGGTGCAAGAGCCTGAGCTCGCGTCTTTTACATAATAGACTGTAAGATAAGTTTGCACGAGTCGGGGCTCGCGGCTTAGTTGATGATAGACGACTGTGTTACTGGTAAAAGCGGCGCAGGTTCTGGGCGTTCCAGGTGCGCGGTAGAGTCTTTCCTTCTGCCGTTCTGAGCCTGTATGTTCCGGGCTTTACGACCGTAGTGACAACGTATGGGCCTTCCCAGGCTGGTGAGATCTTATCTCCTTGGGGGCCTTTGCCGGCTGCTTCGATGCTGCGTAGGACGAGATCTCCTACGTTGATTGGCCTGGGTTTCACCCTCCTGTCATAGCCTCGGGCTATGCGCCTTTGGTAGGATGCGGCGCGTTGGGCAGCGCTATCCCGAACCTCGGGAATTAGGTCGAGGTTTTCCCGAAGCAGCCCGTCATTTTCGCTGGGATCGAAGGTTAGCACCTGAGTGCTTGGAACGCCGACGTCGACGGGGATGATAGCTTCAGTGCCGTAACAGAGATTGTAAGGCGTCTCTCCCGTGGGAGTCCGCTCTGTTGTGCGGTACTCCCACAGTACGTTTGGGAGTGCATCCACCCATTGTCCCCCAGCTTCTTCTAAGCGAGTCTTTAATCCTTTGAGGATGGTGCGGTTCGTGACTTCTACTTGTCCGTTGGTTTGTGGATGTGCTACTGCGGTATGACGGAGGTTGATCTTCAGGTCTTCGCACATTTTGGTGAAGGATTTCCCGGTGAACTGGGTGCCGTTATCGGCAATGATTGTTGCTGGGATGCCGAAGCGGCAGACGATGTTCTTCCAGACAAATTGTTTAGCGTTTTCTTCCGTGATTTTGGCCAGGGGCTCCGCCTCTACCCACTTGGTGAAGTAATCGATGGCTAGGATGATGAACTTCCTTTGCCCGGACGCTAGAGGCAGTGGGCCGAGAAGGTCGATTCCCCATTGTGCGAATGGCCACGCACTTTGGAGTGCGGAAAGTGAGACCGGGGGCTGATGGGGTATGTTGGCATGCAGTTGACAGCTCCTGCATTTTTGAACTAGCTCGATTGCGTCCCTTTTCATTGTTGGCCAATAGAAACCTTGGTGTAGTACTTTTCGCGCCAACGCTTTCCCGCCTAGGTGTTCTCCGCAGACTCCCGCGTGTACTTCTCGGAGGGCGTAGTCTGCCTCGTATGCCGGTAGGCATTTTAGATATGGGCCCGAAAATGCCCGTTTGTAAAGTTCTCCGTCTATAACGGTGAATGATGCCGCCCGCATCCGTAACCTTCGCGCCTCTAAGCTATCTTCAGGGAGGCGCCCGTGTTCAAGGTAAGCTCGCAATGGAGTCATCCAGGATAACTCTTCTTGGTGGATGGCTGCGATCTCCCATGGCCCCTGGATGCTTGGGACCACGATCTCTTCAATCCGGCGTCTTCGAGACTGGTAGCTGGAGGGCGAAGTGGCGAGCTTGGACAGGGCATCCACCCTGGAATTCTGCTCTCGGGGGATGTGCAAGATTTGATGTGTCGAGATTTTCTGAAGGAGCAACTTTGCGAGCGCGAGGTATTTTGCCATCTGGTCGCTTTTGGCCTCATAGTCTCCTTCGACTTGCGAGACTACGAGTTGGGAGTCGGCGTAGATCGTCAGATTTTCCGCCTTGCAATCAATGGCGAGCCGGAGACCGGCGATCAGCGCCTCGTATTCTGCAACATTATTTGTTGCGGGGAACTTTAACCGGAGCCCGTAATCCAAGGTGATCTCATCGGGGCTTACGAGGAGTACTCCTGCTCCTGCCCCTTCTGTTCCTGAGACACCGTCGACATAGAGAGTCCACCGGGGGCTAGGGGCGTCTTTGGCTAGATTTGTTTCTAGTGGAATGGTGTATTCCACAACGAAGTCGGCGAGTACTTGCGACTTGATGTCAGGTCGAGGTAGGAATTTAATGTCAAATTCGCCGAGCTCTACAACCCACTTTACTAGCCTCCCCGAGACTTCTGGTTTCTGGAGGATTGCCCGTAGCGGGAGTTGTGTCAACACTTTCACGGTATGAGCCTGGAAGTAGGGCCGAAGCTTTCTGGCTGAGAAGACAAGTGTCACAACCCGCATTTTTTCCCAAAAATATAATACGTAATATCAGAGCAAGGGAAAAATACGTGTCATGATGCCACGCCTGCAGGAGACAACTACAGACGCTCAGGCAAACACTCTTTACGATAATTTTATAAAAGACATATATGTGATTGGATTAAAAAAGAAATTTTCATTTTTAGCATAGGACCGCGTCCCTCGGTCTGGTGGATCATCTAGTCCACAAGTAGAGAACTATACATACGCAGCGGAAAATAGGTTTGTTTCTTTTAGCCTACATGAGCAAGAAAATAAACATTTCTAGAAATGATATGCACATATCTAGGTTTAGTATAGTAAGAAAGGATTTTTCTACGAATTTCAAAGTATGCGATCTTTATTTAAAAGCATGATATGCAAGAACGACATTTTTATACTAATAAAGTAACTACTACATCTTAGCAAAAAGCTTCCCAGAGAGCAAGTAAGTAAGGTACTCAGAAGTAACAGCAAAGCAAACAGCAAGTACTCTAAACATAAAAGCCATACGGGCGCCAACAGCTGACACGAACCCGCAGGGAAGAAGGAAAAACAGCTAAAGGAGAGACAACAACTAAGCAACTGCCCCTTACCTAAGAGGGGAAGGGCCTCGACAGGAACACTGAACGACGCCGCTCTAACTCCTGCGGCGGCTAAAAACCTGAACCTGAGACATTCATAAGAAAAGAATGCCTCAGCCCAAGAGGGTGCAAGAAAACCAAGATTAGCAGTAAGAGAAATAAGAGGGTGCAGAAAGGAAAACTAAGCAGGTAAACATCTATAATCTTACAACAACCCGAGCCAGCTCAAACGAGTGAACTCAGTAAGAAGAAAAGCCTGCACCAGAAGGTAATAGTCAACACAATCAAAGCCCACCACGTGTCCGCCATTGCGGCTCAGATGAGATAGTCATACATATACTATCATAATACACATATAAGCATATGTGCTTAAGAACTTGAGACTGATCAGCTCGAGGGAAAAGCGTCCCCCAAAAGAAGGTACTGCGACGGTGGTATCTTCCACCAACGCCCGCAGCCCAAAACCCGGGTCGTGGTCCTCTATCCACTGCCACCCAAAACCAAATCCGGGTGGTGGTACTCTATCCACTGCCACCCAAAACCAAATCCGGGTGGTGGTACTCTATCCACTGCCACCCAAAACTACCCACCGTGCAAGGCTTAAAACAAAGGTTCTAAATAATCAAATTAAGTTTCAATTAAGACACGGGACGTAACCCGAGATACCAGCACCATAACACCCTAAGGATAGGGTCACAAAGAAATGAACACTACTCAACGATTCATTTGAAAACACTTGGTGAGTCCAAACTTGACTCCCAACGAACTTCCCGTACCCGTACGGTGAATAAGGCATGACAAGACACCATACAAGATCGCTAACCAAAAATAGGGCAACTCAAAGAATAGAGCATAGCTTTATCAAAAGTCTCAGCTGAAGGGACTTAAAAGGTTTGATAACAACGTTTGAAATACCCGGGAACACCTGGCGGAAAAACATATAGATATAAGAGGAAACAATTCAGAATAAGCGATGAAATCGACTAGAATGACTTATATCAAAGTCGACGAGAAGGACTTATATCAAAGTCGACGAGAAAGACTCATATCAAAGTCGACGAGGAAGACTTATATCAAAGTCGACGAGAAACTTCATTAAAGAAGAAGTAATTGTACGATCTTAGGGCGAGCAAACTTTTCTAAACCTAGGGAAGCCTTATCAAACTACCTGGTAGCATAACTAAACAGGTTAGGAAGCTATCCCGATTCCAAGGGGATGACATCAGGAATCAAGAACCCAGAACACCAATCAAGACCCAAAAAGGGAAACACAGCAGCCACTAACCTAAAATCAACCGGTTAGGCAGACCAGGAAGAAGAAAGGAGGGAAACTATAAAATGATAGATATGCTGGTTAGCTATAGGTAAGGCTTGAATTAAATAATTTTTTTTTCTCGAATAAATCATAAGCCACAAGAGCAACCCTAAACTGGGGCATCTAAAAGGAAGCCATACCAAGCCGCTGCATGACAAGCTAAAAGAACCGCGGTGGGGACCCATACGTCCACCCGTTCTCCAGTCTGAAACCAGTGCCCAACATAAACTCATCAGCATCATGCTTAGTTCGAAGCTCGAGGAGGGGTTTATATTTACTATAAGGGAACGAACCTTAACACTTGCACCTTAAGTATGACGCTATTTAATAACATTCAATAACATTTATATATATACACGAGTGCTATCTAATAACATTAATTAATCTTTATTATCAGTACAAAGCTGTCGCTCCCCGACACAATAGAGATCCAAGACCGAAATTTCATCACATATTCATCGAGATAAACAGATACTAGCCTCGCTAAGTCCTCGAGAGTGAGCAAAAGAAATTCCCAGGAAATTTGGCATCCAATTCCCCCATACCGACCCAACAAGAGTTATCCAATACAAATTCCCATAAACAAAATTTAACTCCCCATATACCCAAACAAAATCCTAACATATAGATGTCGTATTTCATAATCGAAAGTTTAATTTAGGATGAAACAAGGGGTATGCACATAGCTGCCAGTATAAGGCCAAGAAGTTCACCAAACTCTCCACTAAATTAATAACTGTTAGCATGAGTCAAAAGTAAATTTATCAAACTCCCCTCTTAATCCATAACAGCTAATCAATAAGCTAAGACAAAAAATTAAATTTATCAAACTCCCCTCATAATCCATGGCAGCTAGCATTAGGCCAACAAAATAAATTCACCAAACCTAATGTTAATTTCCATCCATCATATCCAAGGAGTGCATAAATATAATATGAGTCACCACGGTCTTGAATAACATTCTAACACAATCAAATAATCTTTTTGAGAGTTATAACCTGGAATTCATCATTTCTACATAGGCTCCAATACCTGTTACTAGTATCTGCATAATATTACGGATAAAGCGTGAAAAGTTAGAAATGGCCCCATTTCTATAGCTTGCAATTGACAGTTTTCTAAAGCAGCAATATTTTGTTTATGCCAATTTGCTGTAACATTCTTCATCATTCCCATAGCTTCAACTACTTCTGAGTTTCCATTAGCTATTAGTACTAGCAGCGAACCAGCAACCTGTCTTGTGTCGTATTATGACACAGGGGCTATAGGGATTGTACCGCAACAAGTGGAAGGAGGCGATATTCCGCAAGGTTAAGATGGATGGTGCTAACCCTATATAATACTGAAGGAAACTAACTATCCTGAATTCGATATAACAAGTTATCTGGAATTCAGATTAGTTTGGTAACAACACCATTTCAAATCCAAATCATTTAACTATATCAGGATATTTAACATATTTAAAAAAATGATTCAAAACTTTTGCCAACAAAATTTTAGGAGCTCAGCCACTTGAAGATCCACGATACTACCAATCAAGAATAAGAGTCCAGAAAAGAGATGGAGAGGAGATACAGGAAGAGTTTTCTTGCCTGATTCGGGAGCCGACGCCACTCGCCGGAGTGAAATCTAAGGCCGGAAGGCTTCACCACCACCGCCGAAGCCAACTAGAACCTCCGCAACCCCGCTCCGGCGACGAAACAAGCCCCCGACGAACTTGAACCTTCCTTCTCCGACGGCCCGACGCCCTGCGACTCCCGCCCGACGGAACCCTACCCCTCCAAGACGGCAAAAGAAAAGCACGGGAAAGGGGAGGAAGAAAAGAATCGGGCCTTTTTTGTTAATATATAACTTATTTATATATAAGTTTTTTTTTTATATGCATAACCCTTATATACGTGTATATATATTTGATTGTATATATAGCACTCTACACAAAACTTCCCAATAAAAACTTCATGCATGCATACACATATGTATATATATATTTGTATACACTTATTATAGTATGTTTATATAAAAAGAAAATTTATACATGCTTATAATTATACATATGTATACATATATCCGCATATACGCCCCCATCAAGAATTAACTCGCCGGACGACGACGACGACGACGAAACGGTAACGTCATCTCACATTTACACTACGCAACGATAATTTCATATTTAAGACATTATCATCTCGCATTCCCTCTTAAAAGACTATAACAAAACCTGGGGCGTTACAGTCACCCCTCCTAACAAAAAGTTTCGCCCCGAAACTTAGAACCGAAGCTTAGAAGACACCGAATGTAAAGTACAAAGGGAGAGGTAAGCTCACACTCGCTAGATAGCAGCGCTAACCGAAAGGGGCTAGGAAAACAATTGCGGTTAAGATTACCCAAAAAGAAAAGGACATTACCAAGAACTCAAAATGTCCAAACCGAGAGCAGAAAATGGATCGCGGAACATCTGACAAGCGGATCCCCAACTAAAGGAAGCATACACGAAGATCAGCGAAAACACCGAACTAACTTCCTTCTTTACGAACAGGATGAGAGCACTCCAGGGCGAGGAACTAGGCCAGAAAAAGCCACCCTGCAACCACCCATCTATCTGAGTGCGGAACTCTCGCAACACACGCGGGGCCAAAGGGTACGTTGCCCTAGCAACGGAACGGGTACCCGGCTCAAGGTCAGAAACAAACTCCTCAACTCGCGCAGGTAGAAGAACTAGGGGGATTAACTGGGAAGACATCAGGGGACTCCCGCGCCACAGGGAAAACCTCGATACACAACAAACTGAAAAAGGCTTCTAGCATAGAAACAAGGTAAGCAACGCCATTAAAACTAAAGGCTCCTGGCACACACCGCGGAAATAACCGGGGAAAACATAGCGCGGAAAACCAAACACGCTCGAGGGTTGACCGATGTCCAGCTCAAAGACCAAACGCTTTACCTTGCGTTGGATAACAACATCAAACCTGGACAACCAGCCCAAACCCAAAAAATCACGACGAAGGCCCAAATGAGGATAAGATGCTTACTCAGTACTCAATCTTACGTCTCCAGAACATAAACAGACTCCTTGACATAGAAAAGATTAGGCCGAACATAAATATCGAGCTAGGGGCCAGATAACCAAAACACAAACTTTCACGACTGGCTCACGTGAAACACACCGTGAACACTAGGGAAAGAAGCAGGAAAATACAGCTTAACTGCAGATGTTCTGATGCACTCAACTCTGGCATCAGAGAAACCATCAAGAAACCCATGCCCCCAACTACGAGCTCTTAATTAGCACTCCGCTAATTGCAAATCTCTCATAACACACTTGAGCCAACTGTAGCTCTCCACGGATAAGTGATACTGCTACGCTCGAATCCACCCAAGCTTCCAAGATCTGCCTCAAAATGTTGACAGACACAACATTTAGATATAAGCCTTACTAAGCCAACTCGAACTTCCTACCACCAAACCATTTCCTTCAGATCACGATACATTCCTTTTGAAATCAAAATGGTAGGCAACGCTAGAACTTTATGCTTCGCCACAAATCCTTGCCCGAATATCCTCAATAGCAGGAATATAATACTTCTAAATTTCTACGTGATCATATCTTTCTCCAGAAGTCCAGAAAATCTTTGCATTAGGATTAACCCCGAATGAAACACAAGTCCAATTTATAAAGAAACTCTCCCAACCCTAAGCTGGTCAACAATAATATTGCTTCCAACGGTTGCCAATGAAATTCTCTCTGCCAGCTACTACATTAGAACACTAATGATGAGTGTAGGGTAATTCTTCCTATAAAATTTCAAATTCCATGAACCATTCGCAAGCACAATCCCTGTCTACGCCAGAATAGAACACCCAAACCATGATCAAAATTCACGACAAGGTCTTCTAAATTCAACACTTCCAAATCAACCTAACGATGACCGCCTGCAAAGCTCTATAGCCAAAACATCGAGTAAAACTCAAATCAAAAAGAAGGCACGCTCAACATCCTCTACCTTAACTCGCACAGAATTGAGATAACAAAAATCCAAATCCACATTCGCAAGACAACGAATAAACTAGGTCAAAACCTTAACCTGAAAACACCTCAAAACACCTAGCTTAAGACGCAACAGCTAGGAACCAGAATTTCCTAACTCGATACAGATCAGAAAGGAGTAGATACTTGCTCTTGTTGTTACCTTGCTCTGGGAATTTATGAAATGATGTTATGCTAAACTTAGGATGATACACCATCATCCTATCAACTTATGTGCATATAAAATAATGCATGAATGCCAAATTTTATTCCAAATCATGTGTGTACGAGCGTCATCATGTATGTCTTTAGCTTGGCACGTGTGCAATGCTATGTTATGATGTTTATGCAGTGCTATGCAATCTAAAAAGGCCTTAATGCATGTTATGAGCGGCGTACACATGCGATCTTATGCATCCCATACTACATATTATCGCATGTAACGAAAAGGAAAATCTAATGGACACGCATGCGACCTACGTTATGCATCCCATACTACATAACAGTCGTATGTTGTCACCTATGAGGATCCATATACAAACACATATTATGCATCACATACTACATAATATGCCCCGTATACTTCTTATCATGCTATGAGTGTAGTGTTCATGCTTCAGCCAAGACATACTGATGACCCTTCGGTGTGTGTATGCAATGAATGACGATTCTCACCAGGCGGTTAACCGGGCAACCAAACAATCACAGCAACCCGGCTAACCTAGCTCTGATACCAACTGTCACAACCCGCATTTTTTCCCAAAAATATAATACGTAATATCAGAGCAAGGGAAAAATACGCGTCATGATGCCACGCCTGCAGGAGACAACTACAGACGCTCAGGCAAACACTCTTTACGATAATTTTATAAAAGACATATATGTGATTGGATTAAAAGAGAAATTTTCATTTTTAGCATAGGACCGCGTCCCTCGGTCTGGTGGATCATCTAGTCCACAAGTAGAGAACTATACATACGCAGCGGAAAATAGGTTTGTTTCTTTTAGCCTACATGAGCAAGAAAATAAACATTTCTAGAAATGATATGCACATATCTAGGTTTAGTATAGTAAGAAAGGATTTTTCTACGAATTTCAAAGTATGCGATCTTTATTTAAAAGCATGATATGCAAGAACGACATTTTTATACTAATAAAGTAACTACTACATCTTAGCAAAAAGCTTCCCAGAGAGCAAGTAAGTAAGGTACTCAGAAGTAACAGCAAAGCAAACAGCAAGTACTCTAAACATAAAAGCCATACGGGCGCCAACAGCTGACACGAACCCGCAGGGAAGAAGGAAAAACAGCTAAAGGAGAGACAACAACTAAGCAACTGCCCCTTACCTAAGAGGGGAAGGGCCTCGACAGGAACACTGAACGACGCCGCTCTAACTCCTGCGGCGGCTAAAAACCTGAACCTGAGACATTCATAAGAAAAGAATGCCTCAGCCCAAGAGGGTGCAAGAAAACCAAGATTAGCAGTAAGAGAAATAAGAGGGTGCAGAAAGGAAAACTAAGCAGGTAAACATCTATAATCTTACAACAACCCGAGCCAGCTCAAACGAGTGAACTCAGTAAGAAGAAAAGCCTGCACCAGAAGGTAATAGTCAACACAATCAAAGCCCACCACGTGTCCGCCATTGCGGCTCAGATGAGATAGTCATACATATACTATCATAATACACATATAAGCATATGTGCTTAAGAACTTGAGACTGATCAGCTCGAGGGAAAAGCGTCCCCCAAAAGAAGGTACTGCGACGGTGGTATCTTCCACCAACGCCCGCAGCCCAAAACCCGGGTCGTGGTCCTCTATCCACTGCCACCCAAAACCAAATCCGGGTGGTGGTACTCTATCCACTGCCACCCAAAACCAAATCCGGGTGGTGGTACTCTATCCACTGCCACCCAAAACTACCCACCGTGCAAGGCTTAAAACAAAGGTTCTAAATAATCAAATTAAGTTTCAATTAAGACACGGGACGTAACCCGAGATACCAGCACCATAACACCCTAAGGATAGGGTCACAAAGAAATGAACACTACTCAACGATTCATTTGAAAACACTTGGTGAGTCCAAACTTGACTCCCAACGAACTTCCCGTACCCGTACGGTGAATAAGGCATGACAAGACACCATACAAGATCGCTAACCAAAAATAGGGCAACTCAAAGAATAGAGCATAGCTTTATCAAAAGTCTCAGCTGAAGGGACTTAAAAGGTTTGATAACAACGTTTGAAATACCCGGGAACACCTGGCGGAAAAACATATAGATATAAGAGGAAACAATTCAGAATAAGCGATGAAATCGACTAGAATGACTTATATCAAAGTCGACGAGAAGGACTTATATCAAAGTCGACGAGAAAGACTCATATCAAAGTCGACGAGGAAGACTTATATCAAAGTCGACGAGAAACTTCATTAAAGAAGAAGTAATTGTACGATCTTAGGGCGAGCAAACTTTTCTAAACCTAGGGAAGCCTTATCAAACTACCTGGTAGCATAACTAAACAGGTTAGGAAGCTATCCCGATTCCAAGGGGATGACATCAGGAATCAAGAACCCAGAACACCAATCAAGACCCAAAAAGGGAAACACAGCAGCCACTAACCTAAAATCAACCGGTTAGGCAGACCAGGAAGAAGAAAGGAGGGAAACTATAAAATGATAGATATGCTGGTTAGCTATAGGTAAGGCTTGAATTAAATAATTTTTTTTTCTCGAATAAATCATAAGCCACAAGAGCAACCCTAAACTGGGGCATCTAAAAGGAAGCCATACCAAGCCGCTGCATGACAAGCTAAAAGAACCGCGGTGGGGACCCATACGTCCACCCGTTCTCCAGTCTGAAACCAGTGCCCAACATAAACTCATCAGCATCATGCTTAGTTCGAAGCTCGAGGAGGGGTTTATATTTACTATAAGGGAACGAACCTTAACACTTGCACCTTAAGTATGACGCTATTTAATAACATTCAATAACATTTATATATATACACGAGTGCTATCTAATAACATTAATTAATCTTTATTATCAGTACAAAGCTGTCGCTCCCCGACACAATAGAGATCCAAGACCGAAATTTCATCACATATTCATCGAGATAAACAGATACTAGCCTCGCTAAGTCCTCGAGAGTGAGCAAAAGAAATTCCCAGGAAATTTGGCATCCAATTCCCCCATACCGACCCAACAAGAGTTATCCAATACAAATTCCCATAAACAAAATTTAACTCCCCATATACCCAAACAAAATCCTAACATATAGATGTCGTATTTCATAATCGAAAGTTTAATTTAGGATGAAACAAGGGGTATGCACATAGCTGCCAGTATAAGGCCAAGAAGTTCACCAAACTCTCCACTAAATTAATAACTGTTAGCATGAGTCAAAAGTAAATTTATCAAACTCCCCTCTTAATCCATAACAGCTAATCAATAAGCTAAGACAAAAAATTAAATTTATCAAACTCCCCTCATAATCCATGGCAGCTAGCATTAGGCCAACAAAATAAATTCACCAAACCTAATGTTAATTTCCATCCATCATATCCAAGGAGTGCATAAATATAATATGAGTCACCACGGTCTTGAATAACATTCTAACACAATCAAATAATCTTTTTGAGAGTTATAACCTGGAATTCATCATTTCTACATAGGCTCCAATACCTGTTACTAGTATCTGCATAATATTACGGATAAAGCGTGAAAAGTTAGAAATGGCCCCATTTCTATAGCTTGCAATTGACAGTTTTCTAAAGCAGCAATATTTTGTTTATGCCAATTTGCTGTAACATTCTTCATCATTCCCATAGCTTCAACTACTTCTGAGTTTCCATTAGCTATTAGTACTAGCAGCGAACCAGCAACCTGTCTTGTGTCGTATTATGACACAGGGGCTATAGGGATTGTACCGCAACAAGTGGAAGGAGGCGATATTCCGCAAGGTTAAGATGGATGGTGCTAACCCTATATAATACTGAAGGAAACTAACTATCCTGAATTCGATATAACAAGTTATCTGGAATTCAGATTAGTTTGGTAACAACACCATTTCAAATCCAAATCATTTAACTATATCAGGATATTTAACATATTTAAAAAAATGATTCAAAACTTTTGCCAACAAAATTTTAGGAGCTCAGCCACTTGAAGATCCACGATACTACCAATCAAGAATAAGAGTCCAGAAAAGAGATGGAGAGGAGATACAGGAAGAGTTTTCTTGCCTGATTCGGGAGCCGACGCCACTCGCCGGAGTGAAATCTAAGGCCGGAAGGCTTCACCACCACCGCCGAAGCCAACTAGAACCTCCGCAACCCCGCTCCGGCGACGAAACAAGCCCCCGACGAACTTGAACCTTCCTTCTCCGACGGCCCGACGCCCTGCGACTCCCGCCCGACGGAACCCTACCCCTCCAAGACGGCAAAAGAAAAGCACGGGAAAGGGGAGGAAGAAAAGAATCGGGCCTTTTTTGTTAATATATAACTTATTTATATATAAGTTTTTTTTTTATATGCATAACCCTTATATACGTGTATATATATTTGATTGTATATATAGCACTCTACACAAAACTTCCCAATAAAAACTTCATGCATGCATACACATATGTATATATATATTTGTATACACTTATTATAGTATGTTTATATAAAAAGAAAATTTATACATGCTTATAATTATACATATGTATACATATATCCGCATATACGCCCCCATCAAGAATTAACTCGCCGGACGACGACGACGACGACGAAACGGTAACGTCATCTCACATTTACACTACGCAACGATAATTTCATATTTAAGACATTATCATCTCGCATTCCCTCTTAAAAGACTATAACAAAACCTGGGGCGTTACAGTCACCCCTCCTAACAAAAAGTTTCGCCCCGAAACTTAGAACCGAAGCTTAGAAGACACCGAATGTAAAGTACAAAGGGAGAGGTAAGCTCACACTCGCTAGATAGCAGCGCTAACCGAAAGGGGCTAGGAAAACAATTGCGGTTAAGATTACCCAAAAAGAAAAGGACATTACCAAGAACTCAAAATGTCCAAACCGAGAGCAGAAAATGGATCGCGGAACATCTGACAAGCGGATCCCCAACTAAAGGAAGCATACACGAAGATCAGCGAAAACACCGAACTAACTTCCTTCTTTACGAACAGGATGAGAGCACTCCAGGGCGAGGAACTAGGCCAGAAAAAGCCACCCTGCAACCACCCATCTATCTGAGTGCGGAACTCTCGCAACACACGCGGGGCCAAAGGGTACGTTGCCCTAGCAACGGAACGGGTACCCGGCTCAAGGTCAGAAACAAACTCCTCAACTCGCGCAGGTAGAAGAACTAGGGGGATTAACTGGGAAGACATCAGGGGACTCCCGCGCCACAGGGAAAACCTCGATACACAACAAACTGAAAAAGGCTTCTAGCATAGAAACAAGGTAAGCAACGCCATTAAAACTAAAGGCTCCTGGCACACACCGCGGAAATAACCGGGGAAAACATAGCGCGGAAAACCAAACACGCTCGAGGGTTGACCGATGTCCAGCTCAAAGACCAAACGCTTTACCTTGCGTTGGATAACAACATCAAACCTGGACAACCAGCCCAAACCCAAAAAATCACGACGAAGGCCCAAATGAGGATAAGATGCTTACTCAGTACTCAATCTTACGTCTCCAGAACATAAACAGACTCCTTGACATAGAAAAGATTAGGCCGAACATAAATATCGAGCTAGGGGCCAGATAACCAAAACACAAACTTTCACGACTGGCTCACGTGAAACACACCGTGAACACTAGGGAAAGAAGCAGGAAAATACAGCTTAACTGCAGATGTTCTGATGCACTCAACTCTGGCATCAGAGAAACCATCAAGAAACCCATGCCCCCAACTACGAGCTCTTAATTAGCACTCCGCTAATTGCAAATCTCTCATAACACACTTGAGCCAACTGTAGCTCTCCACGGATAAGTGATACTGCTACGCTCGAATCCACCCAAGCTTCCAAGATCTGCCTCAAAATGTTGACAGACACAACATTTAGATATAAGCCTTACTAAGCCAACTCGAACTTCCTACCACCAAACCATTTCCTTCAGATCACGATACATTCCTTTTGAAATCAAAATGGTAGGCAACGCTAGAACTTTATGCTTCGCCACAAATCCTTGCCCGAATATCCTCAATAGCAGGAATATAATACTTCTAAATTTCTACGTGATCATATCTTTCTCCAGAAGTCCAGAAAATCTTTGCATTAGGATTAACCCCGAATGAAACACAAGTCCAATTTATAAAGAAACTCTCCCAACCCTAAGCTGGTCAACAATAATATTGCTTCCAACGGTTGCCAATGAAATTCTCTCTGCCAGCTACTACATTAGAACACTAATGATGAGTGTAGGGTAATTCTTCCTATAAAATTTCAAATTCCATGAACCATTCGCAAGCACAATCCCTGTCTACGCCAGAATAGAACACCCAAACCATGATCAAAATTCACGACAAGGTCTTCTAAATTCAACACTTCCAAATCAACCTAACGATGACCGCCTGCAAAGCTCTATAGCCAAAACATCGAGTAAAACTCAAATCAAAAAGAAGGCACGCTCAACATCCTCTACCTTAACTCGCACAGAATTGAGATAACAAAAATCCAAATCCACATTCGCAAGACAACGAATAAACTAGGTCAAAACCTTAACCTGAAAACACCTCAAAACACCTAGCTTAAGACGCAACAGCTAGGAACCAGAATTTCCTAACTCGATACAGATCAGAAAGGAGTAGATACTTGCTCTTGTTGTTACCTTGCTCTGGGAATTTATGAAATGATGTTATGCTAAACTTAGGATGATACACCATCATCCTATCAACTTATGTGCATATAAAATAATGCATGAATGCCAAATTTTATTCCAAATCATGTGTGTACGAGCGTCATCATGTATGTCTTTAGCTTGGCACGTGTGCAATGCTATGTTATGATGTTTATGCAGTGCTATGCAATCTAAAAAGGCCTTAATGCATGTTATGAGCGGCGTACACATGCGATCTTATGCATCCCATACTACATATTATCGCATGTAACGAAAAGGAAAATCTAATGGACACGCATGCGACCTACGTTATGCATCCCATACTACATAACAGTCGTATGTTGTCACCTATGAGGATCCATATACAAACACATATTATGCATCACATACTACATAATATGCCCCGTATACTTCTTATCATGCTATGAGTGTAGTGTTCATGCTTCAGCCAAGACATACTGATGACCCTTCGGTGTGTGTATGCAATGAATGACGATTCTCACCAGGCGGTTAACCGGGCAACCAAACAATCACAGCAACCCGGCTAACCTAGCTCTGATACCAACTGTCACAACCCGCATTTTTTCCCAAAAATATAATACGTAATATCAGAGCAAGGGAAAAATACGCGTCATGATGCCACGCCTGCAGGAGACAACTACAGACGCTCAGGCAAACACTCTTTACGATAATTTTATAAAAGACATATATGTGATTGGATTAAAAGAGAAATTTTCATTTTTAGCATAGGACCGCGTCCCTCGGTCTGGTGGATCATCTAGTCCACAAGTAGAGAACTATACATACGCAGCGGAAAATAGGTTTGTTTCTTTTAGCCTACATGAGCAAGAAAATAAACATTTCTAGAAATGATATGCACATATCTAGGTTTAGTATAGTAAGAAAGGATTTTTCTACGAATTTCAAAGTATGCGATCTTTATTTAAAAGCATGATATGCAAGAACGACATTTTTATACTAATAAAGTAACTACTACATCTTAGCAAAAAGCTTCCCAGAGAGCAAGTAAGTAAGGTACTCAGAAGTAACAGCAAAGCAAACAGCAAGTACTCTAAACATAAAAGCCATACGGGCGCCAACAGCTGACACGAACCCGCAGGGAAGAAGGAAAAACAGCTAAAGGAGAGACAACAACTAAGCAACTGCCCCTTACCTAAGAGGGGAAGGGCCTCGACAGGAACACTGAACGACGCCGCTCTAACTCCTGCGGCGGCTAAAAACCTGAACCTGAGACATTCATAAGAAAAGAATGCCTCAGCCCAAGAGGGTGCAAGAAAACCAAGATTAGCAGTAAGAGAAATAAGAGGGTGCAGAAAGGAAAACTAAGCAGGTAAACATCTATAATCTTACAACAACCCGAGCCAGCTCAAACGAGTGAACTCAGTAAGAAGAAAAGCCTGCACCAGAAGGTAATAGTCAACACAATCAAAGCCCACCACGTGTCCGCCATTGCGGCTCAGATGAGATAGTCATACATATACTATCATAATACACATATAAGCATATGTGCTTAAGAACTTGAGACTGATCAGCTCGAGGGAAAAGCGTCCCCCAAAAGAAGGTACTGCGACGGTGGTATCTTCCACCAACGCCCGCAGCCCAAAACCCGGGTCGTGGTCCTCTATCCACTGCCACCCAAAACCAAATCCGGGTGGTGGTACTCTATCCACTGCCACCCAAAACCAAATCCGGGTGGTGGTACTCTATCCACTGCCACCCAAAACTACCCACCGTGCAAGGCTTAAAACAAAGGTTCTAAATAATCAAATTAAGTTTCAATTAAGACACGGGACGTAACCCGAGATACCAGCACCATAACACCCTAAGGATAGGGTCACAAAGAAATGAACACTACTCAACGATTCATTTGAAAACACTTGGTGAGTCCAAACTTGACTCCCAACGAACTTCCCGTACCCGTACGGTGAATAAGGCATGACAAGACACCATACAAGATCGCTAACCAAAAATAGGGCAACTCAAAGAATAGAGCATAGCTTTATCAAAAGTCTCAGCTGAAGGGACTTAAAAGGTTTGATAACAACGTTTGAAATACCCGGGAACACCTGGCGGAAAAACATATAGATATAAGAGGAAACAATTCAGAATAAGCGATGAAATCGACTAGAATGACTTATATCAAAGTCGACGAGAAGGACTTATATCAAAGTCGACGAGAAAGACTCATATCAAAGTCGACGAGGAAGACTTATATCAAAGTCGACGAGAAACTTCATTAAAGAAGAAGTAATTGTACGATCTTAGGGCGAGCAAACTTTTCTAAACCTAGGGAAGCCTTATCAAACTACCTGGTAGCATAACTAAACAGGTTAGGAAGCTATCCCGATTCCAAGGGGATGACATCAGGAATCAAGAACCCAGAACACCAATCAAGACCCAAAAAGGGAAACACAGCAGCCACTAACCTAAAATCAACCGGTTAGGCAGACCAGGAAGAAGAAAGGAGGGAAACTATAAAATGATAGATATGCTGGTTAGCTATAGGTAAGGCTTGAATTAAATAATTTTTTTTTCTCGAATAAATCATAAGCCACAAGAGCAACCCTAAACTGGGGCATCTAAAAGGAAGCCATACCAAGCCGCTGCATGACAAGCTAAAAGAACCGCGGTGGGGACCCATACGTCCACCCGTTCTCCAGTCTGAAACCAGTGCCCAACATAAACTCATCAGCATCATGCTTAGTTCGAAGCTCGAGGAGGGGTTTATATTTACTATAAGGGAACGAACCTTAACACTTGCACCTTAAGTATGACGCTATTTAATAACATTCAATAACATTTATATATATACACGAGTGCTATCTAATAACATTAATTAATCTTTATTATCAGTACAAAGCTGTCGCTCCCCGACACAATAGAGATCCAAGACCGAAATTTCATCACATATTCATCGAGATAAACAGATACTAGCCTCGCTAAGTCCTCGAGAGTGAGCAAAAGAAATTCCCAGGAAATTTGGCATCCAATTCCCCCATACCGACCCAACAAGAGTTATCCAATACAAATTCCCATAAACAAAATTTAACTCCCCATATACCCAAACAAAATCCTAACATATAGATGTCGTATTTCATAATCGAAAGTTTAATTTAGGATGAAACAAGGGGTATGCACATAGCTGCCAGTATAAGGCCAAGAAGTTCACCAAACTCTCCACTAAATTAATAACTGTTAGCATGAGTCAAAAGTAAATTTATCAAACTCCCCTCTTAATCCATAACAGCTAATCAATAAGCTAAGACAAAAAATTAAATTTATCAAACTCCCCTCATAATCCATGGCAGCTAGCATTAGGCCAACAAAATAAATTCACCAAACCTAATGTTAATTTCCATCCATCATATCCAAGGAGTGCATAAATATAATATGAGTCACCACGGTCTTGAATAACATTCTAACACAATCAAATAATCTTTTTGAGAGTTATAACCTGGAATTCATCATTTCTACATAGGCTCCAATACCTGTTACTAGTATCTGCATAATATTACGGATAAAGCGTGAAAAGTTAGAAATGGCCCCATTTCTATAGCTTGCAATTGACAGTTTTCTAAAGCAGCAATATTTTGTTTATGCCAATTTGCTGTAACATTCTTCATCATTCCCATAGCTTCAACTACTTCTGAGTTTCCATTAGCTATTAGTACTAGCAGCGAACCAGCAACCTGTCTTGTGTCGTATTATGACACAGGGGCTATAGGGATTGTACCGCAACAAGTGGAAGGAGGCGATATTCCGCAAGGTTAAGATGGATGGTGCTAACCCTATATAATACTGAAGGAAACTAACTATCCTGAATTCGATATAACAAGTTATCTGGAATTCAGATTAGTTTGGTAACAACACCATTTCAAATCCAAATCATTTAACTATATCAGGATATTTAACATATTTAAAAAAATGATTCAAAACTTTTGCCAACAAAATTTTAGGAGCTCAGCCACTTGAAGATCCACGATACTACCAATCAAGAATAAGAGTCCAGAAAAGAGATGGAGAGGAGATACAGGAAGAGTTTTCTTGCCTGATTCGGGAGCCGACGCCACTCGCCGGAGTGAAATCTAAGGCCGGAAGGCTTCACCACCACCGCCGAAGCCAACTAGAACCTCCGCAACCCCGCTCCGGCGACGAAACAAGCCCCCGACGAACTTGAACCTTCCTTCTCCGACGGCCCGACGCCCTGCGACTCCCGCCCGACGGAACCCTACCCCTCCAAGACGGCGAAAGAAAAGCACGGGAAAGGGGAGGAAGAAAAGAATCGGGCCTTTTTTGTTAATATATAACTTATTTATATATAAGTTTTTTTTTTTATATGCATAACCCTTATATACGTGTATATATATTTGATTGTATATATAGCACTCTACACAAAACTTCCCAATAAAAACTTCATGCATGCATACACATATGTATATATATATTTGTATACACTTATTATAGTATGTTTATATAAAAAGAAAATTTATACATGCTTATAATTATACATATGTATACATATATCCGCATATACGCCCCCATCAAGAATTAACTCGCCGGACGACGACGACGACGACGAAACGGTAACGCCATCTCACATTTACACTACGCAACGATAATTTCATATTTAAGACATTATCATCTCGCATTCCCTCTTAAAAGACTATAACAAAACCTGGGGCGTTACAACAAGAGCCAAGGCCGTCTTGTCTGCCGCGGGGTATCTGGTTTCGGTGTCAGTGAGGACTTTGCTGATGTAGTAAATCGGTCGTTGCACCCCTCCTTCATCCTTTACGAGTACCGAGCTGAGAGCTGTAGGTGATATCGCTAGGTACAAGAGCAGTGTCTCTCCCGGGGTGGGTTTTGACAAAAGCGGCGGCGAGGCCAGGTATTGCTTGAGGAGCTCGAAGGCCACCTGGCATTCGTCAGTCCATTGGAAACCGGAGTGGCGCGCTCCCCGGAGGATTTTGAAGAAAGGGAGGTATTTGTCTCCTGTCCGTGATAGGAAACGGGATAACGCAGCGATCCTCCCGTTTAGACGTTGCACTTCCTTAATTGAACGAGGTGGCGACATATCTTCTAACGCCTTGATCTTTTCGCGGTTGGCCTCAATTCCTCGATGGGTTACCATGAAACCCAAGAATTTTCCCGCCGTCACACCGAATGCGCACTTGCTGGGATTGAGCCGCATTTGGAAGCGACGGAGAAGCTGAAAGCACTTTCCCAAGTCTTTCAAGTGGTCGCAACGGTGTACGCTCTTCACTAGCATATCGTCCACGTAAACCTCCATCGTCTCTCCGATGAGGTTCTTGAAGACCTTGGTCATTAGCCTTTGATAGGTGGCTCCAGCGTTTTTAAGGCCGAAGGGCATTACCTTGTAGCAATAGACTCCTCTGTCGGTGCGGAAGGCGGTATGCTCTTCGTCCGCCGGGTTCATCCTTATCTGGTTGTAACCTGAGTAAGCGTCCATGAAGCTAAGTAGCTCGTGGCCGGCCGTCGCGTCGACGAGTTGGTCGATCCTTGGGAGGGGGAAGATGTCTTTTGGGCATGCCTGGTTCAGGTTGCTATAGTCGACGCACATTCGCCATTTTCCCGAGGCCTTCTTTACCATGACTACGTTAGCCAGCCACGTGGGGTATTCTGCTTCTCGTATGAATCCTGCATCCAGAAGTTTGGCTACCTCCTCCTCGATCGCCTTCAACCGTTCGGGGGCAAAGTTTCTCTTCTTTTGAATTACAGGCCGGCAGGCGGGGTTGATGTTTAAAGAGTGGTAGATGACGTCAGGGTCTACCCCTTACATGTCTTCCGGTCTCCAGGCGAAGATATCCCCATTTCTTTGTAAGAAGGTCGTAAGCTCCTCTCGTTCTTCTTTCGATAAAAGTGACCCGACTTGAACAGTTCGAGCCGGGTCTTGCTGGGAGAGTGGTACTTCTATTAGCCCCTCAACAGGTGCTCCGCGCTGTAAAGTGGCCTCGTCTCGGAGTTCGAAGTTATTGATGTTGAGAGCGGTCGCCTTTACCGGCTGAGCCTGCTTTAAGTAACAGGTCCGGGCTGCTTCTTGGTCTCCTCTTACGATTCCTATGCCGGCGGCAGTTGGGAACTTCATAGCCAGATGCGGAATGGATGGGACTGCTCCGAAGATTGATTGGAGCGGCCTCCCGAAGATGGCATTATAGGCGGAGGTAGACTCCACCACCACGAACTGGATGCTATATGTGGACTGCCTTGGAAACTCGCCCAACGTGACGGGGAGAGTGATCATCCCTAGCACCGGGATAGGTCTGTTATCGAAGCCGTAGACGGGCCCGGCTGCAGGGCTGAGTTGATCTTTTGTGAGCTTCATATTTTACAGAGTGGAGAGGAACAGAACGTCCACTGAGCTTCCATTGTCGACCAGTATTCTCTTCACCTTGAAGCAAGGATCTCCTATCCCTGCACTTATTACGAGCGGATCCTGGTGTGGGAGCCGTAACCCCTGCAGATCTTCTTCTCCGAAAGCGATCGTGACGTCCTGCTTGAGCTTCTTGTCTTCGTGGTCCCTCCCGGACTGGGCAATTGAGAGGATTTGTGACGCTGAGACGGAGAGTCCGGCGATCGTCTCGATCTCTCCTACCATCGGTCTTCCTTCTCCTGCGCCTCGGGGAGCGGGAGGTTGCTCCCTTGCCTCCCTAGGCTGCTGGTGCTTATTAGAGATCTGGCCTTGTAGGAATCTGCCCAGGAGTCCCTGGAGGACGAGGCGCTCGATCTCGTCTTTAAGTCTGGTGCATTCCTCGATGGTATGCCCGGTCCCTCGATGGAATTCGTAGTACTTGGATTGGTCACCCCTCGGATTTGGGGGTTGCGCCCGGGGCATGCGAAGCTCTGGGTTGTTCTGGATGGCGTAGAGTACATTCGTTCTAGTGGTGTTCAATGGGGTGTAGATCCGGGGCGGCAGCGGTTCCAGGTCCCTTTGGGAATTACGACGGCGTTCGCCACCGCGGCGCTCCTCGCCGCGTCGCTCCTCTCGCTCGCGGGGGGCTTGATCGGATCCTCTCTTCCTTCCTTGGTTACCTTCAAACTGTCGGCGATGGGCCTCGATGGCCTCGTCCGCAGCTATTTGAGCCTCGACTCGGCGAACGAGATCAGGGTAACTTGGCACGGTTTCTCTCATGAGAGCTGAGTAGAAGCCGCTTGGGCGGAGTCCTCCAAGAAAGACTCCCCGCAGGAGCTCAGGGTCCACCCCTGGGATTTGACGAGCCTCCGTAGTGAAGCGTCTGAAGAAATCTTTGAGTGTTTCACCGTCATTTTGGCGGATCCCTGAGAGGTGGGAGGGATCTCGGACAATTCTGCGGTTGGCGATGAATTGGTCCGCGAACTGCTGTGTCAGTTCCGTGAAGTTGTTGATGGTCCCATTCGGTAGGGAGTGGAACCAAGTGCGTGCTTGTCCCTTCAAGGTTGCCGGGAACACTTGACAGAGGAGCTGATCAGGGGCGCTATAAATCCTCATGACGGTGGTGAAGTGATTGACATGCTCTAACGGATCATCCGTTCCGTCAAATGTCTCGATGCTGGGAAGCTTGAAGCCGTTCGGGATTGGATGGGACAGGACTTGCGGTGACAGTGGGGAGCCGTGGTGCGCGGGACGACGGGCGAGAACTGCGCGTCGCCCTGCTTGGACGTACTCCTCTTCTATCATGTCACGTATTTCTTCTCGCGTGGTTCTTCCTGTTGCTCGATCAGGGGCATCTCTTCTCGGGTGATTGCGAGGGTGGTCAGCTTCTGGGCCCCTAGCTGGCGGGGCGAGGTGAGCGGAGCTTGCTGCGTTGGAGAATCCTTCCGAGGCTTCGTCCTCCCGAATGACCTCTTCGTTTGGGGCGTGATTCGGAACTGGGGGTGGCGGTGCGTTCAGGGCCGGCGGTTGGATCGGGACTTGAGGCGCCCCGAGATTCCTTACGAGAGCCAACATCTCGGCTTGGTGTTCTTCAATATGCTGCATGCGCACTTCCAGCCCAGCTACGGGAGCAGGTACTGCCTCCTCCCCGGGAGGCGCATTGATAAGCGAGTGGGAGGGGGCTGGGTCGACGCGCCCCTCCGGCATTGATCCTTCAGTAGTGCGAGCACTCTTTCTTGCCATTGCAGTTGGCCTTCAGAGAGTTTTGGGAACTGTTCCCACAGACGGCGCCAAACTGTTGCGGGTCGCTTAGGGCTCTTGGTAGACCGGTTTAACTGAACCGCCTTAGCTCGGGAGCGATATAAGCGCGCAAACAGTCAATTTGTAATTTGTTGAGTACACTGAGACTTTTTAGCGTGGAAAACCCGGAAAGGGTGAAAAACCATGTGGTCGGAGCTGTGCCGACCAAATTTCACTATCTCCTGAGAGGTTACAATTCAGATGCTTAGAGATCGAGCGCAACAGGCCGCCGCTCGTTACAATAGTAGAGAGAGAGAGAGAGCACTCCGAGGGTGACAGGCCACCTCTCGGAAAAAAACTAAGTACTTTTTCTACAACAGTGAACGAAAGTAAGAAGGCCGTGTCCGCTTTCCAGAGGACAGAGGTGAGACTGCTCTGTCTGTTTTCCAGAAGTCAGAAGTGAGACTGCCTTGTTTGCTTTCCTGAGAATGAAAACGAGAGCCTTGTCCGCTTTCGCGAAGAAGGAATTCTCTAAGTCCTCAAAGAAGACATTCAAGCACCGAAGGAGAAATCCGTGGAAATCTTCAAAGAGCTTTCTCTCGTCCTCCAGCCGGGATCCTCTAAATGAAGCCTTGGGGGCCTTTTTATAGCTTTGGTCGGGGGTAGCCCGGTATTTTTGTCGTCGTAACCACCATAACCACCTTGGCTGACGAATCATATTTCTCGATTTGGGGCACTTGGATCACCATTTTTCGTAAATGACCATCTTGCCCTTTGAGGAAATGCGACAAGCCGTTCCTGAAAAGTGAGAAACTGAAAAGACAAAAAGTGAGCGAGCCGAGGCGGAAAAGTGAGCGAGGCGAAGCGGAAAAGTGAGCGAGGCGAGGCGGAAAAGTGAGCGAGGCGAGACGTAAAAGTGAGCGAAGCCAGGAAAAGCGGGCTTCGACCCTTTCCGACGCGGGGATGCGGTGTCCTCTGCGGAGGGGGACTGGGCCGCACCTCACATGGGAGGGTGCGGTTTGGCCGCACCCTCCTATGGCCGCACCCCCCCTATGGGGGGTGCGGCCCAACCATGGGGGAGCGGCCAAGCCGCACCCCCCTTGGGGGGTGCGGCCCACCCCCCCCCCCCCATAGGGGGGTGCGGCCAAACCGCACCCCCCATGGGGGGGGGGGGGGGGGGGGGGGGGGCGCTTGGCCGCACCCCCCATGGGGGGTGCGGCTTGGCCGCTCCCCCCTATGGGGGGAGGGTGCGGCTTGGCCGACCCGGGCGCACCCCATGCGGGTGGGGTGCGGGCTAACCGCCCCCTACTTAGCGGGGCGCGGGCTAACCGCACCCCGGTAGTGGGGTGCGGTTTTGTGCTTACCTGACGCTGTTTCTAGCGCGTCGTACTTGCGCGGCGGGTCCTCTACTTCCGCGATCCGGGGTTCGACTGGTTCCCCCTCCTCTCTTTAGCGGGGTTTTCTCTAGACGCACCCCAAGGTCTGTTCACCGACTCGCGGGGAAATCAATCACAGGCAATTCAGGGAGTGCTCGCCGACTTGCGACGAGTACCCTGCCAGGGCTGGGCGAGGCGGACCAAGGATCTCGCTCGCGAGTAGCAAGCGGCGACGGCATGAGTCCGTTCTGAAGACCGCTCTGAGGTGCGTTTAGCCAGAGCGAGTCAGGTAAGGCCTCATAGAGTCGGTCCGGCGAGGCGAGTGGGGGCACGCCCCAACTCGCAGGAGGAGGTCTCGCGAGCCCAGCTCGCAAGGAGGCTCGCGAGTGGCGCCTTCAGGGGCCACTCGTTCAGACGGGGCTGCAGGTAAATTTATCCTGATACCCCTGGTGGGCTGCCAATAGCCCTCCAGAACAGCGGAGTTTGACTGTTAGCGCACCAATTTGGGGTGCGTATATCAAAACCAAAATGCGGAATCTCGTTATTAGCAGGTCAATTCAGAAAGGCTATAAATAGACCTTTTGGGGCACCTTGAGAGGGCACACTAAATGTTTGCATCTCCTTAGGAACTCTTTGGTTAGCTCTGTCAGCTCTCCAAGGTGCCCGGCTACAGTCTTGCTTAATTAGGTAAATCTTAAAATTATAATATATAATACTGATGATATTATCAGTGCACTGATTATTTAATAATTTAATTTAATGGGCTAACTTTCTTTTGAAGACTCAGAACGGAAATATCTCATTTTAAGGGGAGTATGACAAATAGGATGACATCATCAACGGGGACCAGAGGCTTCAGTCGGCTGATAAAAAACAGAGACGTATGAAAGTTTTGTAGAAGAAAATAAAACAATTTATAAATAAATAATATAAGTAAAGAAAATATTAGGTGTGCCTACTTAAGACGGCACTCATAGTAATTGGGCATTGCTATTAGCACTACAAAAGTGAGTATAACACTCACAAAAATCTATTTTTATTGCATTTATAATATCATCTGTAAATAATAAACACCAGGGTATTGCTTAGGTGGATGTGTGGTCACACAAGACTGGATAAAATTAAAAATGACTGTGTCAGGGATAAGACATGAGTGACGTGAATTGTAGAGAAGATGTGAGAAGCTCGTTTAAGATGGTTCGGGTATGTACATAGGAGACCATTAGAGGCACTTATTAGGCGTTGTGAGAGTTTAGTCACTAAGCATGTTAAACTGGGGAGGGGTAGACCAAAAAAGATTTGGAATGACACTATAAAGAAAAATAGGGCGCAATGGCGACAAAGGATCCATATAGCCGACCTCATTGGTGGGATAAAGGCTTGAGTGTTGTTATTGTAATATCTATCTGCACTCACCTAACCATCCTTTCGTCAACTTTTCTCTCACGATCCTGCTCGTCCTGAATTTCTGATCCAGAATAGGGTAATTCTTTCTCTCTTCGTTCATCCTTTGGCCGGTCATCAAAGAAGCAGTGAAGAGAGATTGGACTCTCCAACTCTGCCGGATTTTCCAAACTCATATTTGCACCCATTACAAAATAATGTTGAAAACTCAACCCAAATGTTACAATTTGAAGTGAAGTCCTGACTAATTTGAAGACATACATAACTAATTTTGAGTGTTAGTTATTTTTATGTACTCTAAAACAATTCAAATTACTTAATTTTTAATTGTGTTTTGAGATGTTATTTGATATCCATAAAATTATAGAAATCTTATTTACTATGCCTAAGATTTTTCATTTTTCTAAAAATTTTGACCGATAATAATTTTATTTGTGTATATAATTTTCTAAAATATTAATTTTATGTTATTAAAAATTGCAAATAGCTAAAAGTACGGTGCCTAATATTTTTTATCTTTGATTTTTAAAGATGCTCTCATATGATCATTAAAAGGGGGAAAATATTTAGGAAATAATATTTCCTTCAATTTTAACTCAAAAAACTCTCCACTTTCATTAGAAAAACAAACGACTAAAATTATGTTTTCTAGGTATATAAAATCATGTCTTAAAATTTGAGCTATTGAGCATATTTATATACAGAGAGGTAATTATTCGCACGAAAAGTAATTAGAGCATTCTTACTACACACCTTATTTTGCTATTAGCCCCTCTGCGATATTAGTATCTCATAAAATTCTATTATACACGAAAGTCATTAGCATCTCCATAATTTCCAAATTATTCATTTTATGTGTGGCGCTCCGCTTCGTGTAAGGAAATTGTGATAAAGAAGGTATTGATACCTCGAGGAAAGACAAATATTTCTTATGAAACACATGTTAATCAGTCGGGGAAGGCAAAGATTTCTCCTGAAACAATCCCGAGATCGACACATGGACAGTAATTCCTAACTCGGGGGGCTTAGATGAACCCTTATTGCAGCAAGGGGGCAAGTGTTAGGGTGGCCGGAAGTTTCGCAGGCGGTGGGCTCCCGGAGCGAAGATGGGAGGAGGCGTGGCGCGGCTCGAAGGCATGATCAGAGGGGTGCTAATATTATAAAGATGGGTGCTATTATAAATGCTCCATAATTATCACCTAATATATACCGAGATGCAATATTTCCATGTATAAGAAATTATCATTAGCCACGTGGCAGGTGAGCTGGCTACAATAATGATATTGGAGCAAGATGGGATTTCAATACCCTCCACTCGCACGCCTCTCCACTTTATTAATGCACAAGTCTATGACATACCAATAACTTATAATAATAATAATAAGAGCGTTGTTAAACCCTGGCCGGTTTTGGCTATACGTAGATCATAATTTTTTTTAAAAATATATTATTTTTTTTTTCAACATGTAGGTCATAGAACTAGACTTATACGCACATCCATCCCCCACGACCCGTGCAACCGTCCGACGAGATTAAACTTCCTCTCTGATCTCCTCTCCCTCCTCCGGCGACTCCGACCGGTGATCCTCTCCGGCCGACCACCTCCTTCCCTTCTCCGGTCGGCGAGCTCCTCTCTCTTTCTATATAACTTATTTTTCTATTTTTGAAAAACTCCAATTATCCAAAAATGTTGTAAATCGAGCTATGCATCTGAATTTAATTAAAGGATTCTGTTTTATGCATAAATAAAGTCCGATGTTTTTGTGATTTTACACGTCTTTTATTGATTGAAGTCTTGAAAGGAGTGACCACAAACATATTTTTATGATATATAGAATCAAAATAATCATAATGTATTTTGTTGGACTATTATTGTGGGTCAAATAGAATGCAAAAATGTATTTATTTGGCTTTTATGAAAGCTATATTTTGCTTGGTGATTTATTTAAGAAATTATTAATTTTATTTTTGAATATGGTTTGTAAATATGAAATTTGGCATGCATGAATAATTTTTTGGCCGAAATATATTCACAGCCTGCATAAAGCAAAAGGCGGACTGCATATAACATTGCTCTAATAATAATAAGTAAGGAATATTTTTTATTTTCTCATGGCAAACAAAAAGCTATTGCAAAGTGAAATGATGTGATTAAATATCTGCTACACTCATTGAAAAGTTGTAGATTAAAATTTAATTTTAAATGGCTTATACGTAATATTATATATATAAATACAGGAATATATTACAATATTTTTTGACTTTAACAACACTTCATAAATATTCCATAAAACTACAAACTGTTGTCAAAATATAAATAGTTGTTTTTATAAGTTGCTGCCTATTAACACATTACAAATATAATTTAAAGTGTGTCGGCTAATACAATATTTCGAAATTGTTGTTTGAAGTTATTACCTAATTGCGACAATTATAAATTGTTCTCTATTGTAAAATCAAGTACTAATGTTGCCAAAGGCCAGAATTATTATAGTGAGGATATAAGATAAGAATTTAAAATATATTCTCTATAGGGGCAGATCTAAGTGGCCCTCCCAAGAATTTTGCAAAATTATTAGTGAATTTGGATTTCTCTTATCGAGGCAATGAATTTTGACTACTTATACGTCAAAAAAGGTGATCGGATGAGGGAAAAACGACTCTGCTAAGATAATACCTTCAATTTTTTGACAAGAGAAGAAGACGATGCTTGGCAGTTGGCACCATGTTCTACGAAGCTACTGTCATTTTGATCCGTCTTATTTCTTCGGTTCCCACAAGCGTGCAACAACCTCTACGCCAGTAGAAGAGCACAATAACATTTGCGTCGTCTCCAACAAGTACGTCGACGCCTCCCAGCACGGCCGACGTGTCCGTTCCCTGCATCTACCGTAAACAGCGCCTTCACGATCCCTATCGTCATCGACGAAGACATCTATTTGGTAAACGACGCACTTGTCAAGAGGAAGCAACATCACTCGTCGTTCTGTTTTCATCTGTCATCGTCCCGTCGTCTCCAGTCACAGTTGAAACCTCCATCAATCTCCCATTTCGGCGTCCTACCAACGGCGCCTGCCCGCTCCTCACGAGATCCTTGCTGATCGAATCCGCACAATCACTCGTGTGGGTCGTCCTTGCTGACCACACGGGAAAGAGCATCCTTTTTCGAGCCCACGGGTAATCTGCCCTCGTCACGTCTGTCGTTTCTTCTCGAGTCGTCCACTGCTCGTTCAATCGAGCTCAACCCCGTTTGGGAAGTCGTGTGAATCCATCAGTCAGCCCACAATTTTCTCCCCCAGCCGCACCACCGCCGCGACCTGCCATAGCTCCACCGCCCCCTGTTCTACCGGCCTTGCCGGCCATCTCACCGCCTCTTTTGCTTGGCCCCCTCTTGTTGAAATTTCTGAATCCGCACCTCATTCCCTACCTACAAAATTATTGGCATACACAAATAATTATGCATGCATGAAAGGTATAAGATTAGTGAATAGCTAAGTTGAGTTTTGGAATCATTGTGTTGGGATTGGTGACACCTCACCGATCCGTGAATAGCTAAGTTGAGTTTTGGAATCATTGTGTTGGGACCTATATTTGGAAGAAAGTCTTTATTTTCATCCGGTCCTAGATGGCAGCCCATGTGCTGGGTGAGCGGGAGGTCGCCCGCCTCCCCCGCTCGCCCCCTACGGGGCTGGGCGAGCGGGGGGCCGCCCGCCTCCCCCGCTTGCCCCCTTCTCCTTGGGCTGGGCAATCGGGCGGGCGTCCGCCTCCCCTGCTCGCCCCCCCCCCCCCCCCCAACCCTCTCCTTGGGCTGGGCGCGCGGGAGGCCGCCCACCTCCCATGCTCGCCCCACTACGGGGATGGGCGAGCGGGAGGCCGCCCGCCTCCCATGCTCGCTCCACTACGGGGCTGGGCGAGCGGGTGGCCGCCCGTCTCCCCCGCTTGCCCCCCTTCTCCTTGGGCTGGGCGAGCGGGCGGCCGCACGCCTCCACGGCTCGCCCCCTCTCCTTGGGTTGGGCAAGGGGGAGGTCGCCGACTCCCCCGCTCGCCCTCCTTATTGGGTCCGCCCAGAAACTCTTCTACCCCTTCTTCCTCCTCGCATGGGGCAGTGTTAAAAAATACCGGACCTAAAGATATCTTGGGCCCCCGGGGGCCCACTCGGCGAATACAGGATTGTACAACACATTTTTCGCCCGGACGCGCATTTTTCATCTGAGCGAGAATTTTTCGCCCGTCGTCTCCAGTCACAGTTGAAACCTCCATCAATCTCCCATTTCGGCGTCCTACCAACGGCGCCTGCCCGCTCCTCACGAGATCCTTGCTGATCGAATCCGCACAATCACTCGTGTGGGTCGTCCTTGCTGACCACACGGGAAAGAGCATCCTTTTTCGAGCCCACGGGTAATCTGCCCTCGTCACGTCTGTCGTTTCTTCTCGAGTCGTCCACTGCTCGTTCAATCGAGCTCAACCCCGTTTGGGAAGTCGTGTGAATCCATCAGTCAGCCCACAATTTTCTCCCCCAGCCGCACCACCGCCGCGACCTGCCATAGCTCCACCGCCCCCTGTTCTACCGGCCTTGCCGGCCATCTCACCGCCTCTTTTGCTTGGCCCCCTCTTGTTGAAATTTCTGAATCCGCACCTCATTCCCTACCTACAAAATTATTGGCATACACAAATAATTATGCATGCATGAAAGGTATAAGATTAGTGAATAGCTAAGTTGAGTTTTGGAATCATTGTGTTGGGATTGGTGACACCTCACCGATCCGTGAATAGCTAAGTTGAGTTTTGGAATCATTGTGTTGGGACCTATATTTGGAAGAAAGTCTTTATTTTCATCCGGTCCTAGATGGCAGCCCATGTGCTGGGTGAGCGGGAGGTCGCCCGCCTCCCCCGCTCGCCCCCTACGGGGCTGGGCGAGCGGGGGGCCGCCCGCCTCCCCCGCTTGCCCCCTTCTCCTTGGGCTGGGCAATCGGGCGGGCGTCCGCCTCCCCTGCTCGCCCCCCCCCCCCCCCAACCCTCTCCTTGGGCTGGGCGCGCGGGAGGCCGCCCACCTCCCATGCTCGCCCCACTACGGGGATGGGCGAGCGGGAGGCCGCCCGCCTCCCATGCTCGCTCCACTACGGGGCTGGGCGAGCGGGTGGCCGCCCGTCTCCCCCGCTTGCCCCCCTTCTCCTTGGGCTGGGCGAGCGGGCGGCCGCACGCCTCCACGGCTCGCCCCCTCTCCTTGGGTTGGGCAAGGGGGAGGTCGCCGACTCCCCCGCTCGCCCTCCTTATTGGGTCCGCCCAGAAACTCTTCTACCCCTTCTTCCTCCTCGCATGGGGCAGTGTTAAAAAATACCGGACCTAAAGATATCTTGGGCCCCCGGGGGCCCACTCGGCGAATACAGGATTGTACAACACATTTTTCGCCCGGACGCGCATTTTTCATCTGAGCGAGAATTTTTCGCCCGGGCTCTGATTTTTATCCCGGGCGAAAAATGCGCGGCCAGGCAAAAAATGCGCGCCCAAGTGAAAAAAGCGCGTCGAGGAAGAAAATGTGTGCCCGGGAAGATAATGTGCGCTCGGGAAAAATAATGCGAGGTTGGGTAAAAAATGCGCGCCCGGGCGAAAAAATGCGCCCCCGCGCGAAAGAAGCTCACTCGTGAGCAAAATGCGCGCCCGGGAGAAATATGTGCGCCCAGGCGAAATTTGCGCGCCCGGGAAGAAAATGCATGGTCGGGCGAAAAAATGTGAGTCCGGGCGAAAAATGAGCGCCCGAACGAAAAATGCGCGTCCGGGCGAAAAATGCTTGCCGGCGCGAAAAAATGCGCGCCCGAGCGAAAAATGCTCGCCCGGGCGAAAAATTCGCGCACCGGCGAAAAATGAGTGCACGGGTGAAAATGCGCGACCGGGCAAAAAATACACGCCCGGGCGAAAAACGCGCGCCCTGGCGAATAAATGCGCGCCCGGGCGGAAAATGCGCGACATGACACAAAATGTGCGACTGAGCAAAAGATTCGTGTGCGGGCCTAAAATGCGCCCATGGGCGAAGAAATGCTCGCCCGAGCAGAAAAATGTATGCATGGGGGAAAATTTGCCTCCGGGAGGAAAATGCGCTAACCTTGTATCGAGATGAATAAGTGCTTTTCGAAAAGGATGAAAAGTAGGAGACAAGTGACTTTTCAAAAGGAGGATAAAAAGGAGTTTTCCGCAGTAGCTTTTTCCACCTGTAGACAATCCAAACGATTTGTTAGGTGCGGTGGCGTTTTTCAGAAAATGGAAATGAGCTAAAAAGCCCTCCCAAACAGACCCTTAGGGTCCGTTTGGCTTAGTATTTTTTATGCTGCGATGAGTTTGGATAGAAACACCGTCATCATAAAATATATGACAACGGTTATGATCGTCATCAAAAAAGAAAACTAAGGCTTCGTTTGGCTCGGCTTATTTGTTCCGGTGAGTTTGGACAAAATCGTCATTGTCATAGAATGTATGTTTGGTATGACAAATGTTACTACCATTACAAAAAAAAAGAAACTAGTTATAAGCATAAAATGTTTGGAATGACAATGACGTTTTCGTCCAAACTCACCGGAGCAAATAAGCCGAGCCAAACAAGCAATAATTTTGAACATAAAAGTGGATGAAGTTCTTTAGTGAGGTTAGGCGTTAGTCACAAACGACGGTTCTTGTTCACGACCGCCGCCGCCGTGCCATAGGGGGCCTTAGATCTATTAGAAGTATTTTGCTCCCTTCTACATTGTCCTTTTTTCATAATTATAAATATTTTTTTTACTCTTTTATAAATAAAATTATGGATTTGAAAAAGATTCCTCTGATTTAACCACTTATTGATTGATTTTTGTTCTTGGTTTTGTGCATCTCTAAAAACGAAAATGTCTGCCGTATCCCGAAACCTCTCATTTCGTATTCTGTCGCACGCCGAATGTCGCTGTTACGTCGCCATTTTTATGACGAAATATCGTAGTGCGCCAGCTGCCTCACAAATTGATGTCTACCATTCTTACAATAATAGTAGTGCACTAGTTATCACCCAAATTGTTATATACTACAAACGTGCTAAACAAATTAATTACAACCCTCATATATAACGAATCTGCTCTTTTTATTATTATGCTACAACTCTTTTAATTATTCTCGCGATCAACCTTCAAACCTATGAGTCATAGGGTCCGTGTGGCCCGTTTTTTTTTTGTTTCCGTGAGTTTGGACAAAAACACGATCTTCATATATACGTGTTTGCCATGATATTGGTTACCACGCATCCAATATTTTTTTTTAATTTTGAACCTAAAATTGGACGAAGTTACTTAGACGAGATCGAGCGTTCATGAACGAAAGTTCATAATCACCGTATTTACGACCACCAGACCCAATTACCGGCATGACTACTGGTGATGTTGAGAGAGAGTTGCATTAAAAATATTAATTAATTGACTTCTTCTATACCTCCTTAAGCACGCATGGAGGTATTATCAAATATATTCCGATTGCATATCAAATATCGTGTCATCCATGTGTTATCTTATATTACACCATCAAAAAAAATTTATTTTTAAAAATGTTAATTAAATATTTTTTGAGCAAGTGGGTTCAACTACATTAAGATTTAAAAATATTTTTTTCCTAAAATAATTAAATTACCAAAATAAAATATAAAATAGTACAAAATAATTTAAGGCTCTGTTTTGCGCGCAGTTTGGGCAGTGGCACGTTTCCAGGGAACGCCACCACCGGGAGCTCTCCTGTTTGATTTTCCGTCTTATCGATCTCCTTTTGCACCGCAACCCGCTCCGCAAGTGGGCGGCGGCGACTTTTCGCAAAACGGCGAGATTCCGCCCCGCCTCCAAACCCACCCGTCTCCATCCCCGCCCGAATCCCGCATCCAAACGAAGCCCAAGTCTCAAAGTTAAAGAAGAGGAAAAACATAGTAAAAGAAACTTAAGGACTAAGGAGAAGCTTATAATATATGAGAAATACTTAGGTGAGAGGGAAATACAGCCGTATGATCTTAGATCTGACGGTAGGGAAAATACTGACATTATTTATTATTCATAAATACAGCAATATTTAGAGCTATCAATGAATGAGATGCACTCCTCTCACCATGATCTAAATGCGAGATACTCACCTAAAATTTTTTCATAATGTATATATAGATTATCTTCTTGCAATATATAAAGCACGTGATGCATTGTGGCGCGTACCCTTTTCTGTCCGTGGTCACGTGGTGGGGCATTTTAGCAGTACTTAATGATTCCCTGCTTTAAGTATGCAATTGTAACGTTAATTGCATGCTTTAATGGTGCTTAAGTTTATATATTTAAATAGAGAGAGAGAGAGAGAGTGTGTGTGTGTGCGCGCGTGTGTTAGGGTTTAGTGAGCACTATGGCTGCGAGAAATTTTTTTTTCCGTCCATGACCAAGATCAAAAGCGTTTGTCTGCGTCAGATTTGATCAGTCCGATCAATTATTAGATCTTCGGCGAAATTTGGGATTTAAAAAAAAAATTTGGTCGGATTTTAAAGGGCGCGATGTCCGGATGAATTTTCGAAGAAAATATTTTTTTATAGATGAATAGACATTAAAATGACGGCAAAAAATTGTAATTAACATTTTGCAATTTATTTTATAAAAAACCTAAGGCTCCGTTCCGTAGGTTTTGATTGAAAAGAATTGATTTTTGGTCTAAAACAAAAACTCAAAGGTTTGGGTTTTGAGCAAAACTCAATTCTTGTGTTCGTTTGCAGGATGTTTTTCAGGCACGTGAATGAAAACTGTCAATTTTTCTATTTGGTTACATGATGGTTTTTCAGGCACAGATTTTTGCGAGATTTTTAATAATAAATAATTAACTTCTTTAAATAAAAAAAAAATAGCTAAAATAGTAATCATTATTAAATAATGCTGATAAAATAGTAATCATTACTTTAAGAGAGAAAAGAACAGAATTTTCTCTCAAAACTGACCAATATGAGCAGGTTTTCATCATAAGCTATTTTATTAATGAATCCAACCCGGTAGATTTTGGTGGAAAACCAATTTCCTCCAATAAAAATGAAGTGAACACCTGTGAATGAAATTGAAGAATTTTCTCTCAAAACCGACCAATATGAGAAGGTTTTCATCATAAGCTATTTTATTAATGAATCCAACCCGGCAGATTTTGGAGTAAAATAAACTCCCTCCAATAAAAAACCAAGCGAACGCTTGTGAATGAAATTGAAGAATTTTCTCTCAAAACCGACCAATATGAGAAGGTTTCCATCATAAGCTATTTTATTAATGAATCCAACCCGGTAGATTTTGGAGTAAAACCAACTCCCTCCAATAAAAAACCAAGTGAACGCTTGTGAATGAAATTGAAGAATTTTCTCTCAAAATCGACCAATATGAGCAGGTTTGCATCATAAGCAATTTTATTAATGAATCCAACCCGTTAGATTTTGGTGGAAAATCAATTCCCTCCAACAAAAAATCAAGCGAACGTTTGTGAATGAAATTGAATTGCCCAACGACAATTCCTTTCTAAAAAACCTATTAAACAAACTGAGCCTAAGATTTTGTAGTTAAAATCATTTTATTTTGGAGGAAGGACGCGGACCACGCTTTTGGTCGGCATCCCGGACCAAAAAATTTCCCTGTGGCTGCATTGTACCGCACGTGCCCAACTTCCTACCATTGGTACTTGGTGGAGCATCACTTATTCCAAACTTTTGTGGGCCCGCCTCCTTCTTTAGAGCATATCGTGATTAATTTTATATGTGATTGTAAATTCTCAGTGGGGGCTCCTAACTTAGTTTTATTTGGATAAACGAGTGACTGTGCACTAGAATTTGCTGTGTGATTGCGTCCGTGTTATTGATCACCTGCGCCACCTGTAGATGGCGCGAGACGAAGATAATATTATTACTTTGCTCGATATTATCGCCGCATAGTGTTTGACAGTAGTAGTATCGTCGGGGATTGATTCAAGAATTTCAACGAAAGGGGTCAGATATCGTCTTCCTCTATCATTTTTGTAATGCTTATTGTTGGTAAACTCAAGGTGTGTGCGCGTCGCTGCTGAAATATATTATCAAAAATTAAAGATAATTAATTTGCTCGTGCTTCATGATGACAGAAATTCGCAACAGTTGAGACGTGTCGTTCTTTATGAATTCCGCCGTTTTGACAGAAACAACTTGCATACAAGAGTGTCTAGAAATTCTCTGCAATGCAAATGATTAGCACAAAGGATATATATATAAATAATTGCATAAACTGAATTCTATAACATGCAAGTTTTAACGTCTCTTGATCCGAACATAGTTAGTGACATTCCAAAATTGTTGAAACCAATACTTGGTCTTTTGTGGAGTTCGGGGTCCCCAACAAAGGGGGTGACCTCACACCTACTTCTCTCAAGGGAGAGCGCTAAGCCGAAGATTTAAGAAACTAGGAACAGGACCGAGGGCTCAGCTAGGAGGTCCCACCACACACCCGGAAGATCTTAGAGCGCTTCCCCAACCAAGCCAATGCTGAGCTTGGGGCACCTTTGGAGGCACTCTTCCCCCCACCAAAGAAACTCGGGGAGAGAGTTGCCCAAAGAGAGTGATGCCCCAAAAGGTGCCCCCTTGGTCATATTTATAGTTTCTGAACTGGTCTGCCAATAGCCAGATTTTGGATTGAGAGATTACAAAAATACCCCCCGGTTTGACCTGCGAACAGCCAAATCCCGCTGTTTTAAAATGCTAAACGCAGACCGCCTCCTCTTCTTGGGACTGGGTGAGAGGGGGCAGGCCGCCTCCCTTGCTCGCCCCCCTCCTTGGGCTGGGCGAGCGGGGGGGGGGGCTCCCGCTTCCGCCGCTTGCCCCCCTCCTTGGGGCTGGGCGAGCGGGCAGCCGGCCGCCTCCCCCGCTCTCCCCCCTCCTTGGGGCTGGGAGAGCGGGTGGTCGCCCGCCTCCCCCGCTCGCCCCCTCCTTGGGGCTGGGCGAGCAGGAGGCCGCCCGCCTCCCCGCTCGCCCCCTCCTTGGGGTTGGGCGAGCGGGAGGCGCCCGCCTCCCCTGCTCCCCCCTCCTTGGGGCTGGGCGAGCGGGAGGCCGCCCGCCTCCACCGCTCGCCCCCTACGGGGCTGGGCGAGTGGGAGGCCGCCTGCCTCCACTGCTCGAGGGGGGCTGGGCGAGCGGGAGGCCGCCCGCCTCCCCGGCTCGCCCCCCCCCCCCCCCCCCCGCCTCCCCGGCTCGCCCCCCTCCTTGGGGCTGGGCGAGTGGGAGGTCGCCTGCCTCCCCGGCTCGCCCCCCTCCTTGGGGCTGGACGAGCGGGAGGCCGCCCGCCTCCCCGCTCGCCCCCCTTACCGGGTCCGCCCAGAAATTCCCTCGTTCCCCTCCTTGCCTTGGGTGGTGCTAAAAAATGTTGGGCCTAAAGACATCTTGGGTCCCGGGGGTCCACTCGGCGAATACATGGTTGTACACAATTCCCGCTCTTTTCGAGCGAGTCACACGCTCGGAAAGAAAAGTCCAACCCTGCATATTCGGTGAGTGCCCGGTCAGCGGGACCTTCTCGGGACAGAAATAATATGGCCTCCCCGAGAGGTCAACCTGCCCTGTCGGCTAGTGAGAGTCCGGTCAGCAGGACCTTCTAGGGACAAAAATAACATAGCCTCCCCGAGAGATCAACCTGACCTGCCGGCTAGTGAGAGCCCGGTCAGCGGGACATTCTCGGGACAAAAATAACATAGCCTCCCCGAGAGGTCAACCTGCCCTGCCGGCTAGTGAGAGCCCGGTCAGCGGGACCTTATCGGGACAAAAATAACATAGCCTCCCCGAGAGGTCAACCTGCCCTGCCGGCTAGTGAGAGCCCGGTCAGCGGGACCTTCTCGGGACAAAAACAACATAGCCTCCCCGAGAGGTCAACCTGCCCTATCAGCTAGTGAGAGCCCGGTCAGCGGGACCTTCTCAGGGCTAGTACTTTGAAAACCTCCTACCACCGAGCGGTCCTCGGCCCTACCAGCTTGGTGGGAGCCTGGTCAGCGGGCCAGTATCAGGGCTAATTACTTTGAAAACCTCCTACCACCGAGCGGTTCTCGGCCCTGCCAGCTTGATGGGAGCCTGGTCAGCGGGCCAGCATCAGGGCTAATTACTTTGAAAACTTCCGGCCACCTTGCGATCCTCGGCCCTGCCAGCCTGGTGGGAGCCTGGAAAGCGGGCCAGCATCGGGGCTAAGTACTTTGAAAACTTCCGGCCACCGAGCGATGCCAGCTTGGTGGGAGCCTGGTCAACGGGCTAGCATCAGGGCTAATTACTTTGAAAACTTATGGTCACCGAGCGATCCTCGGCCCTGCCAGCTTGGTGGGAGCGTGGTCAGCGGGCTAGCATCGGGGCTAAGTACTTTGAAACTTCCGGACACCGAGCGATCCTCGGCCCTGCCAGCTTGGTGGGAGCCTGGTCAGCGGGCCAACATCAGGGCTAAGTACTTTGAAAACTTCCGGCCACCGAGCGATCTGCGGCTCTGCCAGCTTGGTGGGAGCCTGGTTAGCGGGCCAGCATCGGGGCTAAGTACTTTGAAAACTTCCGGCCGCCGAGCGATCCTCGGCCCTGCTAGCTTGGTGGGAGCCTAGTCAGCGGGCCAGCATCGGGGCTAAGTACTTTGAAACTTCCGGCCACCGAGCAATCCTCGGCCCTGCCAGCTTGGTGGGAGTTTGGTCAGCGGGCCAGCATCGGGGCTAAGTACTTTGAAAACTTCCAGCCACCGAGCGATTCTCGGCCCTGCCAGCTTGTTGGGAGTCTGGTCAGCGGGCCAGCATCGGGGCTAAGTACTTTGAAAACTTCTTGCCACTGAGCGGTCCTCGACCCTGCCAGCTTGGTCAGCGGGTCAGCATCGGGGCTAAGTACTTTGAAATTTTTCATAAAATTAATTATCATATTATATGCAAGAAAAACTAAGTATGGAAGTAAACCATCGTACTACATGGACTTAAGGATAGAAAAGACTAAGTATAGAAACCAGAACTTGGTCTCCAACTCCCAGGCATGGTCCTCCTCGATCCCCTCCGGTTGTTGCTGTTGCTGCATCGGACCCCTTGTCCCCCTCATTTCCAACACCTATTATTCCCGGGTGAAAAATAAGTGCCCGTGCGAAAACGCGTATCAGACGAAAAATATGAGTCGGGGAGAAAAATGCGCGCCAGGGCGAAAACAAGTGCTAGGAGAAAAATACACGCATGGGTGAAAAAAAGTGCACTGACCTGAATAATCAAATTCTTATATAAATTAGAAAGAATTAACTTTAATTCAAAATGAATTTCATGAAATTAATTAGAATTTCAATTCCAATGTTCAGACGCCCAAATGAACAACAAAATTGAAATTAGACTTTCAATTCAATATAGGAGTCAGGAGATGGGTTCGCGAGCAGAGGGAGCGCCTAGCGCCGGGATAATGTCGAGGAGGGGCACTGCCGCACGGAGCACGGGGGCTACCTATGCACTGTCAATCGACTGAGCGTCCTAGAGCGAGCGAGTTTAAGCGGAGGTACTGTTGTAACAACCTGGCCCAACCACCACACTGATGAGCTGGCAACCCGGCTCACAGGCCGGTCCATCTCCACACCAGTGGGCTGGCTGTCGCGGTTGACGGGCCGGCGCCATCTCACACACCTCGCTCGATGTGGGCCGCCCTTCCGGTCCGCTTTTTACAAGGGCTGCAGCTCATACACCCCAACGCGTCTCTGACCCTGTTTCTCAGGTCAGCGCGTTGTTGATGGCGGGTCTCGATCCCCCGCCACCCTTGATGAGAAACCTTCAACAGTTCTCATCACCAACTGAGCAAACAACAACGCGCTGACCTGAGAAACAAGGTCAGAGACGCGTTGGGGTGTATGAGCTGCAGCCCTTGTAAAAAGCGGACCGGAAGGGCGGCCCACATCGAGCGAGGTGTGGGAGATGGCGTCGGCCCGTCAACCGCGGCAGCCAGCCCACTGGTGTGGAGATGGACCGGCCTGTGAGCCGGGTTGCCAGCCCATCAGTGTGGTGGTTGGGCCGGGTTGTTACAAAAAAATGCAGCTCAGTTGGTGATGAGAACTGTTGAAGGTTTCTCATCAAGGATGGCGGGGGATCGAGACCCGCCATCAACAACGTGCTGACATGAGAAACAGGGTCAGAGACGCGTTGGGGTGTATGGGCTGCAGCCCTTGTAAAAAGCGGACCGGAAGTGCGGCCCACATCGAGCGAGGTGTGGGAGATGGCGCCGGCCCGTCAACCGCGGCAGCCAGCCCACTGGTGTGGAGATGGACCGTCCTGTGGGCCGGGTTGCCAGCCCATCAGTGTGGTGGTTGGGCCGGGTTGTTACAACTGTCGTTGCTAAGGTATTGTCGATGCGGAGAGCATCGAGCACGGGCGTAGCCCGTTCGAAGATGCTCGTATAAAATGAGAATATTCAATATGATCTATTACAGTGCTCCCATACCTCCCCAAAGCCACCCATTTTCTCAGTTCCACTTTGGATTCGTTTACATGGTGAGTTCTCACCTTTATTTTAATGTTATTTACATTGTACGAATGCACTCTTTATTGTTAGTGATATTTTACTCCCGCCGCTCGCGAACCCCCGTGTGTACGACGAAATCGGGATGGGGGACACAATCAGGGGTTCGCGAGCGGCGGGAGCGTCGTTGCGCCGGGACAATGTCGAGGTGGGGGTACTGTCGCGTGGGGCACGGGGGCTACTTATGCACTGCCAATTCACTGAGCGTCTTAGATCGGGCAAGTTTGGGCGGATGTACTGCCGCTGCTGGAGTACTGTCGAAGCGAAGTGCATCGAGCACGGGCGTAGCCCGTACTCGATGCTCGAATAAAATAAAGAAATAAAAAATATTTTAATAAATAAACTTAAAATTGTAAAGTTAAATTTTTCAATAAAAAGTGTTTTTCGCATTTTTAATATAGTATAGGTATATATATATATTTTTTAATTTTGTAGAGCTAAAAAATAGCTAAATAATACGGTGGAATGTGTGCCGCTCGCGAACCCCGGTGCGCAAGACGGGGGAGAGCACCGGGGGCGGGGGAGAGCACCGGGGTTCGCGAGCGGCGGGAGCGCCGCCGTGCCGAAACTCTGTCAAGGCGAGGGGTACTGCCTTGCGGGGCACCGGGGCCACCCATGCACTGTCAATCGGCCGAGCGTCCTAGAGCGGGCGTAGCCCGTGCGAAGATGCTCGTTATATAAAGAAGTACTTTAAGGACCATGCGAGGCTCAAAATACAACCTCAAATTGAATCACTAACGTTCGATCACGACGATCTGGGCTGCAAATTGCTATACCCGGATATTTCATGGCTTGCGAATAGCAAAAAAAAAATTAGCAAAGAGGAAACCCGATCAAATCCCATATGCAGGCGTCGCCCCCGTTGCGCCGAAACTCTGTCAAGATGGGGGTACTGTCTTGCGGGGCACCGGGGCCACCCATGCACTGTCAATCGGCCGAGCGTCCTAGAGCGGGCGAGTTTGGGCGGAGGTACCGTCGATGCTAGGGTACTATCGAAGCGAAAAGCACCGCCCGCCGTGCGAAGATGCTCGTTATATAAAGAAGTACTTTAAGGACCATGCGAGGCTCAAAATACAACCACGAATTGAATCACTGCCGTTCGATCACGACGATTTAGGCTGTAAATAGCTATACCCGGATATTTCAGGGCTTGCGAATAGCCAAAAAAAAAACAGCAAAGAGGAAACCCGATCAAATCCCGCTCGTTCGTCGAACACAGGGCTTGCGTTCAACGAACTGCATTAAGCTTGAGCCCTGCGTTTGCAGTTCGTCGAACACAGGGCTTACGAACTGCAGGAGCCCTGCGTTCGACGAACTGCAGCAGCCCTGCGTTCGACAAACGCAGAGCTCAAGCTTAATGCAGTTCGTGGAACGCGGGCCCTGCGTTCCGTAATGTATTATAGAGCCCGTTCGATGAACAGGAGCTCCGTTCGATGAACGCGAGCTCCCGTTCGTGGAACGGACCGCTCTCTCTCCCGCTCTCTCTTTCTCCCTCTCTCTCTACATCACGCTGCGACGGAAAGGCATCACGCTTGGGACGGACGCGGAGGACACTGTAGATCAGGGTAAATATTTTTTATATATTATTATAGATATATATATATTTATATATATATATATACAGTTCGGCGAGCGCCAGCCGTTCGTCGAACGGCCCATTCGTCTAACAGCCCATTCGTCGAACGGGAGCCCGCGCTCGCTCGCCGAACTGTATATATATATATATACAGTTCGGCGAACGCCAGCCGTTCGTCGAACGGCCTATCGCCGTTCGACTCCGTCTCTCTCGATTTCTCTGGCCGTTCGACGAATGGCTATAGGCCGTTCGATGAACTCTCTACATCACGCTCTCTCTCCCACTCTCTCTCTCTCTCTCTCTCTCTCTCTCTCTCTCTCTCTCTCTCTCTCCCTCTCTCTTTGCATCACGTTGCGACGGATCATGCTGCGACGGACAGACCGACACTGTAGATCAGTGTAAATATCTTTATATCTTATTATAGATATACTATGTAGTCTAAATAATTTAGCTTTAAAATGATAAATCATTTAGCATCAAATATCTAATACTGTTGGCAAAAGCTTAACCTAAAGGCTATAGAGCAAACACTTAATGCTGCGTTCGTTTGATAGATTTTGATTAAAAGGAATTGATTTTGATAGAAAACCAAAAACTCATGTTTTGGTTTTGGTCCAAAACTCAATTATGTTGTTCGTTTGCAAGAGGGTTTTCAGTGACAGGAATTGAACATGTCAAATTTTTTGTTCGGCTACATGATGGAATTCAAACGTAGAACTTGATATTTAAGCAACGAAAACTCGTGAAATTCTAATAACAGTCACACAAACAAATTTACATACACACATACAATATGTAAACAACAAATTTAGATATAATGGAGATGTCGCATACTATTGTGCAGCAGATGCCGTCGGAAGGAAGAGTTGTCGGTGTCTTGGGTCGCCGGAGCATGAGTAAATGTCGCCGGAAGGAAAAATGGTGGTCTCCTAGGTCGCCGAAGCAGGAGGAAATGCCGCCTCCCATTAGTCGCCGGAGATGAAGTAAGAGATGCGTCGCCGTAGAAGAAACCTCGCCAGAAAGAGGGTCAAGCGCCGGAGGAGACGGAAAGGAAGGGGGCGATTCACGATCGGGAGAGAGTGACGACGCGATGGGGCGAGAGTTTCGGCCAAAACCGATGGAAAAGACAAGGATTTCATTTGGCCTAGACTCTTAACGGATCTGACCCGATAAGAATTGGAGGAAAACCAAATCCATCCAATAAATTGCTATACGAACAACAACAAATGGAATTCAAAAGCTCAAAACCAATTCCTTTCCCAAAAACCTTCCAAACGAACGGGGCCTTAGGGTTAAGCTTAATTGTGCGTGAAAGGAAAAATAGGTTTACAACCCTTGTTCGCCTCGAAAACCTCTCCACACGAGTTTCATACATACACAAGCGATCAAAAAGGTATACGGGTGGATTTGGGGTGTTATATTCCAAGTTTGTATTTGGCCTTTATCACCTCCCCCGGGGCTTATTTTCTTGCAGCCCGGTGACGCTTGTTGGGCCAGTAATGAGAATGAGAGTTGACCGAGGGGAGTGCTCGTGTAAGTTTGATTTGGAGTGAGTAGATTAATTGAAATATAAGAGAGTAGTTCAAATTCGAATGAATATATCCATCACTTAACCACCATATTTGACTTCAATAAGAGGGAAATAAGATTCCTCTAATGATCCAAGATAATTACCAAAATGCCATTCAAGTAAAGTGAACATCTACTTTAAGTAGCCCCTTTGAGTTTGTATCGACCCTACAAGCTCAATACACCGGATCGGGGCTGATAGGGGCTCATAACAGAGGCTTGTACTTATAAGATAACTTGACAGAAATTATTTCCAAAGACAACAAATGTTTCCTAAGGCGGAGTTTATTTCCAAAATCACTCCCCCACCGATTCGGCGGGAAAAGCAGACGCACGAAACCGCGACAAACACAAAGGCGGTGCCACCTCCCCTCGCGGGAGCGATCCCCGCAATCGCGCCCCGCAAGGGGCGCAACCGAGCCGCGCGCCCCGAAGCACGGTCAGGCCGCGCCCCTTTGGGGTGCGGCCAAGCCGCACCCCGCGTGGGGTGCGGCCAGCTGCACCCCGCGTGGGGTGCGGCCGAGCCGCACCCCCTCGGGGTGCGGCCGAGCCGCACCCCCTCGGGGTACGGCCGTGTCACACCCCGCACAGGGTCCGGCCGCGCCGCACCCCCTCGGGATACGGCCGCGTCGCCCTTCCCACCCCGTGCGGGGTGTGGCCGCCTCCCCCTCTTTCTTTCTCGGCAGGGGGGCTTGCAAGGAGCCCTTCTGGGCGTACTCTTCGTCTGGAGCGTCGGGTCCTGTTTTCTCCTTAAGGCGCAGCTTCCCGTTCCGCCATTCACCCAGAGCGCTTCACAACACGACCGAGACGCCTCCGCGATTCGTTGCACCCTCAAAACCCTTTAGCGCTCGCGCGCGCTCGGAACGCTTCCGAACACGTTCGGATGCGCTCTCACTTTTCCGACTCGGTTTTCTCACTTTTTGTCTTTCTGACATTCTCACTTTTTGTCTTTCTGACATTCTCACTTTTTGTCTTTCTGACTTTCTCACTTTTTGTCTTTCCAGCGTGCTCACTTTTTGTCTTTCCAGTTTCCCAGATTTCGGAAACAACCTGTCGTCTTTTTCGCCTCCAACAAAACTGCCCGAAGGGTAAGGTGGTCATTTGCGAAAAATGGCGATCCGTGTGCCCCGAACCAAAAAATATGATTCGTCCGCCGAGCATTTATGGAAACTGCAAACGGCGAAATTACCGGACTGCCTTCGGCCAAAGCTATAAAAGGAGCCCCAAGGCTTCATTTGAGAGGACCTTGCCTTCTGGACCCGGGAGAGCTCCTTGCAGACTTTTGCGGAATTCTCCTTCGGCACTTGAAGATTTCCTTCGTCACGAAAGGCGACTCAGTTTCTCACTTTCGTTCCCCGGAGCTTCTCACTTTCGTTCCCCGGAGCTTCTCACTTTTGTTCCCCGGAGCCTTCTCACTTTTGTTCTCCAATATTCTCAGAAGGAGAAAAAAGACTTAGTTTTTCGAGAGGTGGTCTGTCACCTTCGGAACTCTCTCTCTCTATTGTTGTAACGAGCAGCGGCTTGTCGCGCTTGATCTCTAAGCACCTAATTGTAACCTCTCAGAAGATAGTGAAGTTTGGTCGGCACAGCTCCGACCGCGTGGTTTTTTACCCTTTCCGGGTTTTCCACGTTAAAAAGTCTCAGTGTACTTAACGAATCTCAAATTGACTGTTTGCGCGCTTAGCTCGCTCACGAGCTAAGGTGGTTCAATTGGACCGGTCTACCAAGAGCCCTAAGCGTTCCGCAACAGTTTGGCGCCGTCTGTGGGAATGGATTCCCAACTACCAAGCAAAGGATTTCTAAACGCAGTGCAGCAGATGTAATGGAGATGTATGTGTCTTGGGTCGCCGGAGCATGAGTAAATGTCGCCGGAAGGAAAAATGGTGGTCTCCTAGGTTGCCGAAGCAGGAGGAAATGCCGTCTCCCATTAGTCGTCGGAGATGAATTAAGAGATGTGTCGCCGTAGAAGAAACCTCGCCAGAAAGAGGGTCAAGCGCCGGAGGAGACGGAAAGAAAGGGGGCGATTCACGATCGGGAGAGAGTGACGACGCGATGGGGCGAGAGTTTCGGCCAAAACCGATGGAAAAGACAAGGATTTCATTTGGCCTAGACTCTTAACGGATCTGACCCGATAAGAATTGGAGGAAAACCAAATCCATCCAATAAATTGCTATACGAACAACAACAAATGGAATTCAAAAGCTCAAAACCAATTCCTTTCCCAAAAACCTTCCAAACGAACGGGGCCTTAGGGTTAAGCTTAATTGTGCGTGAAAGGAAAAATAGGTTTACAACCCTTGTTCGCCTCGAAAACCTCTCCACACGAGTTTCATGCATACACAAGCGATCAAAAAGGTATACGGGTGGATTTGGGGTGTTATATTCCAAGTTTTTATTTGGCCTTTATCACCTCTCCTGGGGCTTGTTTTCTGGCAGCCTGGTGACGCTTGATGGGTCAGTAATGAGAATGAGAGTTGACCGAGGGGAGTGCTCGTGTAAGTTTGATTTGGAGTGAGTAGATTAATTGAAACATAAGAGAGTAGTTCAAATTCGAATGAATATATCCATCACTCCATCATTTAACCACCATATTTGACTTTAATTAGAGGGAAATAAGATACCTCTAATGATCCAAGATAATTACCAAAATGCCATTCAAGTAAAGTGAACATCTACTTTAAGTAGCCGCTTTGAGTTTGTATCAACCCTACAAGCTCAATACATCTGATAGGGGCAATTATGTCCATTAGCTCGATGGTGTATCACGTAGAGAGATCCTCCCTTTTCATTTGACCATCAAATGCACCAAACCTTGGCGCCCCCCAAAAAAAAGAGGATCTCCGACTCCTGGGCAATTTTTTTGAAATCGGGCCCCAGATCTAAATTTCTGTCCGGGTAAAAAACAAAAATGATCTCCTAGGAGATCATTCGGACGATTATATTGATCTTCTCGGAGATCATTTTGATTTCTAATTCGCTCACTTCCACTCAAGAGAGGGGGAAGATAGCAAAAACCCGTTATTCGAAATAACTAGAGGCAGACCACAAAAATACTTGGCGAGTGCTTCCCCTTGGTGCACTCGCCCAGGGAGTCGAATGCTCTTATCGAGCTGGGCACTCACACTCGCTCGCCCTTACTGCCATGGGCTAAATATTCTCTCCATGATGCATGGTTCCTGCCTCCTTTCCTAGGACCGGCGAGCCCCTTGTGAGTCACGTGACTCGCCCCTCACTCCCAGCACCCGAGTGAGTGCTGCCTTTCGCTGGGAGCAACACTCGCTCCAACTCAGGTGCACTCGCCGATACCTATGGGTCGACTCGCCAAATACAGGGTTGTTCACGCACGAAAGCGACCGCGACCGCCTCCGCATGGCAGATTTCCGCGGGAAATCCGCAAGAAAGTCTTGGCTGGGAGGATCTCCACCACCCAACCGCGGCCCCATCAAACACCAGGCGGTGCCGTCCGTGCAACCGGCGCGGATCCGCCCAGCCAAACGAGGCCTAGGACAAAATTTGGATCCCGGTCCCCAAAGACAGCCGCACTCCGACCAGATCTTATCCATTATCGGTATTTCAATAGTTCCGCTTCTTAGCTCACGGTATTTGGAAGCCTTCACTATCTGGTGGCCGCGATTGCGACAACGGCGGGGATGGCAGCGGCCGGAGCATGCCTCTCCGTTTTTAAAACGGGGGCAGTCCTAAAATTCGGCGTATTCCTTCCCTCTTCGTCAGCTTCTCTTATTAAGCTCTCTTCTCCTATCCTCCCTTCTCCCCTCCGAAAGCAGAGGCAGTTCTTTCCCCTCCGGCCATGCTCCGCGGTCCAAAGCACCGAGTTAGAGGAGAAGAAGATAGAGGCGGAGGAGAAGCAAGAGGTTGAATCTGGAGAATCGATTCTGCAAGATCAGGCGAATCAGAGAAAGCTGTTCGTGGTGAACTTGCCGTGGAACTACTCGGCCTCCGAACTCGAGAATCTCTTCGGCCAGCACGGTTCTGTCGACTGTGTTGAGGTGAGCTGAACGAAACCTATTTCCGTTTTGATGAACTTTATACTCTGTTTTTCTTTCTTTCTTTCTTCTACTTATGATATAGTTATGTAGATGATTAAGCTTCGTGATGGGAGGAACAGAGGGTTCGCCTTTGTCACCATGGCTTACCAGGAGGAAGCACAAGCCGTCATCGAGAAATTGGATTCTTATGTAAGAGTTCTCTCCTTCATTAATGTATTACATCTAGGATCGCTGATTTAATAATATGCATACCAGCCTAGTTAGGTTTTAGGCTTTTTGGGAGACCATTGTAGTTCAAGTCCATTCCGGTTTGAAAGTACCCCTTTTTAAAAGTAAGAGTAGAGCTCCATTGGCTAGTGCAAAAAGGAGCCACCGGTCTGATTTGGAAGGGAGTATGACCGGAATGAAGCCAAACCGGTACACCGAACACTGCTCCCTTTGCCACCGGGCTCCCTTTGCCACCGAAAGTGCCCCAATTAGGGCGTAATCTCACGGGATCTTTATTTATGGGCCAATTAGGATTTTCTACTCTTGCAAATTGTCTTTTATTTTATATATGTTGAGTATTTATGCAGTTTATACTTTGTATTGGACCCTGCTATGCCAATGTGTCTTCATATGAGTTGTATTTCAAGTGATTTTGACACTCTCTTAACGAGCACCTGCAATTTGTGAAACGAAGATTCAAAACGAACTAATTTTTATATGCAGGAGAGAAACCAGAGGAAAGCAAAAGATGGAGGATGTTAATATTCTTCTTAATGATAGTTTTACATTGCAGGTTACAATAGCTTAAATAGAGAATACAGGGAGGTTCTCGAAACAGTAATAAAGCAGGGCGCTGGAAAGTATTAGGTGGAGCGCCCATAAATGCAGACCAAGGAAATATGGTGCAGATTTAAACAGTTGTTTTACACCTCCTCTAAATCTGTACCGTCCTTCATCCCGATCATGCCTCTGAGCGCAATAAATCGAAGCCTGGGAGTTGGCTTTGTTAGAATCTCGGCAACTTGAGCTTCAGTAGGGCAGTAGAGGATCTCTATCTCCTTCTTGTCCACGATTTCTCTTATGAAATGGTAGCGAATGTCTATGTGCTTGCTTCTCCCGTGAAAGACTGGGTTCTTTGATAGGACGATGGCAGATGTGTTGTCGCGTTGGATCTTTATCTTGTTCTTCTCTCCTTCTTCTTCTTTGCCGCTCCATTTTTTTTTATAGTTTTTGAAGCCACATAACTTCACATGCCGCTGAGTTTAATGTCATATATTCCGCTTCGGTTGTGGATAAGACGACGGTGTGCTGCTTCCTTGAGCTCCAGCAGATGGGACTTGAGCCAAGAAAGAAGATGAAGCCAGAGGTGCTTCTTCTATCTTCGGGGTTCCCGGCCCAATCAGAGTCTGAAAAACCCATGAGCGTTTCGTCCTTCCCTTTAGTATGGAGAAGACCGAAAGCTTTTGTGCCCTGCAAGTAACGAAGTATCCTTTTTCCTGCTAAGAAATGGTGTTTAGAGGGATTACTTACAAACTCGGCGAGGATGTTGACGGCGTTTTCAATGTCGGGCCTAGTGTTCGTGAGATATGTTAGGAAGAAGAGGGGAAGAAGGGAGAGATCTAGAGAGGAAGATGAGAAACTAGGGTTTGAGAGGGAGAAAGAGAGAATAGAGAAGGAGAATACCTGATAATAGTCTTCCTAATCCCCACTAAGAGGGTTCCGGGTTAATATATACCTGGAACCATATGCTGGCCGGCCAGGGGGCCGACCAGCCCAATAGGGGCTGAACCGGATGGGTTCAGCCCCGATAGCCTCTTTTTAATGATTGGGGGCTGAACCGGATGGTTCAGCCCCGTCGATCTTTGCATCCTCCTTTGGCCGCCGGCTATATTGGTGCCCCGAGAAGCGTCGTGCGGTTGGGGGCATAACACTCCTGCCCCCATGAAAAAACAACTTGTCCTCAAGTTGGAAATCCGGAAAGTACCCGCGGAACTCGAGAACGTCCACCCAAGTGTTATGAGCCGCTGATGATACCACTAGGGATTTCGAAGCATACTTCCGGTCTCGAAGGAGGCTGGCCGGTAGCAAGAGAGGAAGGGGGATGAGGAGTTTGAGAGAAGATGCTGGGGTTTGGGAGAGAAGGAAGAGGGATCGGCTCCCACAATAAAAATACTTGATCAAAGATGGTTCTTACAACATAATGACCCCCCCTTATATAGAAGGAAGGCTCCACCATAATAACAAAAAAAACCCAAGCTGCAAATAGACCAACACATAAGAAATACAATATAAAGAACCGTCCGGCCTATGCCATAGCCGGACCGGACTCGGGCCGTTCGGTTTGCGCCTCCGGTTCGCTTCCCGCCACGTGCGCGCGCGCCCTCCTCGAGTAGACTTGCCACGACGACTCCTCCGGTTGCAAGTCGGTAACAATACCCCCGCCTGGAAAATTTGCCTTGTCCTCAAGGCAATAATCCGAAAACTGGCGCCTGAAGTCGTCCCGCAAAAGCCAGGTCACGGAGCTGAGGGGTCGGTCGCGCCATGCGACGCGAATCTCGTCTGGAATAGGATCCCCTGGAGTATGATGGCGCCGATCCACGATCGAGGCCGGGTACATTGGTGGGGAGTCGGAGTGCTCGATGTCTGCGGGGATGTGATCGATAACGGGGTGGTCGCCAATGACTCGGCGGAGCTGAGAAACGTGGAAAACAGGATGGATCCGGCTCTGGTCGGGTAGGCGCAGGCGATAGGCCACGGCGCCGATGCGGCTGAGAATCTCAAAGGGCCCATAAAAACGTGGGGCCAGCTTGGGGCAGATGCGGCGGGCGACGGTCAGCTGACGGTAGGGGTGAAGCTTGATGAAAACTCGCTCGCCCACCTGGAAGGAAAGGTCCCGGCGCTTCTGGTTGGCAAATGAGATCATCTTTGCCTGCGCCCGTCGAAGGTGGTGCTTCAGGCTATCCAAAATGATATCTCGATCATGAAGATGGTCGGCCAGGCTGGCCACGGGGCATTCGCCCGGAAGATGTCGTAGTATCGAGGGAGGGGGGCGACCATAAACTGTTTCGAACGGCGAGGTGTTGGCCGAATGATGGTACGAGGTGTTGTAAGAATACTCCGCCCAGCAGAGCCACTTCGCCCATGAGCCAGGCCGCTCACCAATGAAGCATCAGAGGTAAGTCTCCAGGCAACGGTTGAGCACTTCAGACTGATCGTCCGACTGTGGGTGGTATGCGATGCTCATCCGGAGCCAGGTGCCCTGAAGTCGGAAAAGAGACGTCCAGAAACTGCTGAGGAAGAGCGGGTCCCGGTCACTCACAATGGAGCGAGGAAAACCGTGAAGGCGAACGATCTCGGAGATGAAACTATCTGCCACTGTCGCTGCCGTATAGGGGTGGCGCAGCGGGATGAAATGGCCATACTTCGTCAACCGGTCAACGACCACGAGAATGCAGTCAAACCCGTTCGACCGCGGTAGCCGTGTGATAAAATCCATAGCTATGTCCTCCCAGACACGCTCGAGAATCGGCAGAGGCTGTAGCAGGCCGCTCGGGAACAATGTCTCGTGCTTAGCCTTCTGGCAAGGTAGACAGGCCGCCACGTAGGCCTTTACCTGGCGCAGCATGTGGGGCCAGTATAAGGAGGCGGCTAACCGCCGGTAGGTCCGGAACGCGCCGGCGTGACCGCCCGAGGGTGTCGAATGAAACTCTGCGAGAAGGAGCGGAATGCGGGTCGAAGAAGCTGAGAGAACAAGGCGGCCCCGATGAAATAGCCGTCCCCCGATCAAGGAGTAAGATGGTCGGGCCGCGGGGTCGGCGAGCAAGCCCGTGCGGATCGCAAGCAGGTGTGGGTCGGCCTCCGCCTCCTGCTGCAAGATGGTGGCGTCCTCCCAAACCGGACGTGAAATGGCGGCTAACTCCAAAGCCTGAGGGTGACGTGACAGCGCATCCGCCGCGCGGTTGGTCTTGCCCGACCGGAACTCGATCGTAAAATCATATCCCAGGAGCTTGGCTACCCACAACTGCTGTGTCGGCGTAGCGATCTTCTGCTGCAGCAGATACCAGAGGCTGTGATGATCAGTGCGGACGATGAAGGGCCGGCCCAACAGGTACGGTCGCCAATGCTGCACGGCCAACACCAAGGCCATCAGCTCGTTCTCGTACGCCGACCGGCTGCGTACGATCGACGAGAAGGCGCGGCTAAAATAAGCTACCGGGCGGCCGACCTGCATCAGGACGGCGCCGACGCCGGAGCCGGAGGTGTCGCATTCCACGATGAACGGTTGCTGGAAATCCGGCATGGCCAAAACCGGTCCACGGATCAAGGGTGACTGCAAGGCGGCGAAGGCGGCCATGGCGGCCGGCGGCCACGAGAAGGGACCATCGGCAGGGGCCTTCAGCAGCTGAGTGAGAGGGCGGGCCACCCCCCCGTAATCCTGGATAAAACGCCGGTAGTAGCCGGTCAGACCGAGGAAGGCCCGCACATCGCGGACAGAAGTGGGAGTCGGCCATCGGGTCACCGCCTCAATCTTGTCCGCATCCATGGCGACGCCCTGAGCGGAGATCGTGTGGCCCAGATAGTTCACCGTCGTGGCCCCAAAGGTACACTTCTTTCGGTTGAGGGTAAAGTGATGACGGCGCAGAGTAGTAAAGGTCTCCCGAACATGGTGGAGGTGGTCCTGCCAAGAAGTACTGAAAACAAGAATGTCATCAAAGAAAACCAGAACGTGCTTACGCAGGACCGGGCGGAAGATGTCATTCATGGAAGCCTGGAATGTAGCGGGAGCGTTGGTGAGCCCGAACGTCATCACCAAAAACTCGAAGTGGCCGTCGTGGGTCCGAAAAGCCGTCTTCGGGACATCTTCTGGTCGGACCCGGATCTGGTGATAGCCGGCGCGAAGGTCGAGTTTGGTGAAGAAAACGGCGTCGTGTAACTCGTCCAGCAGCTCCTGAATGACCGTGATCGGGTACTTGTCCGGTACCGTCGCCTTGTTCAGCTCTCTGTAATCCACGCAGAAGCTCCAGCTTCCGTCCTTCTTGCGAACAAGAAGCACCGGGCTGGAGAAGGGGCTCGCACTGGGCCGAATTAGGCCTCCCAACAGCATCTCACGAACCAACCGCTCGATCTCATCCTTCTGCGTGTGCCCGTAGCGGTAAGGACGGACGGAAACCGCTGCGGCACCGGGCTGGAGGACGATGGCGTGGTCGGTCGGTCGCGCGGGGGGAAGGCCGGGTAGCGGCGTAAAGAGCGCCGAAAAATCATCAAGGAGCGCCGTCATGTCGGCCGGGAGTCCGTCGGCCGACGACGGAGGTGTGGGTTGCACCGTCCACAACCACGCCGAGAAATCGATGTCGGTGACGCGGGTCATGGCGCGGAAAGAAATGGGCGAGCGGAGGAGCGTCGAATTGCCCACCAAGCGGCAGGGCTGGCCCTGGTAGAGAAAGGACATGGTCATGGACGCCCAGTTGACGCGGACGTCGCCCAGAGTCTGCAACCACGCGACCCCCAAGATGGCGTCAAGGCCCCCCAGCTCGAAGAGGTAGAAGTCCGCGGTGACCGTGCACGGGCCCAGGGACAGGGTGACCCCCGTGCACTGGCCTAAGGTGGGGCGGCGGCGGCCGTCTCCCAGACAGACGGAGAAGTCGGGGGAAGGATCGGTCGGTAAGCCCAGGTCGCGTGCGAGGTGAGCCGACATGAAATTGTGGCTCGCCCCACTGTCAATCATCACAATGATGGGCCGGTCGTGGAGCACCCCGGACAGCTTCATCGTCCGTGGCCCCGTAAGGCCGCCCACTGAGTAAAAGGGAAGCTCCAGGACGTTGAGCGGCGTGGTCTCCGGCTCTCCGGCAAAAGGATCCGGTGGCTCCTCCTCAACCGAAGAATCCTCGAATCCGTCGGGGCTGTCGCCGTCCACGAAAAGGGCATGAAACTCCTTAACGGGACAAACGTGTTGCGGGGAGTAGGGCTGGCGACAACGGAAGCAGAGCCCGCGTCGGCGGAGGTCGTGGTAGTCGACGCGTTGCGGGCCCTCTAGTCGGGGAGGCCGGCCGGCACCCGGAGGCGGAAAGCGCTGAGCGGGGGCCGACGGCGGAGGCGGCCGAAAAGTGGATGGGGCGGCCGGCCGAGGGCCGAGGTCCGCCTCGACGGCCCGAGCAAGGTCGAGGGCCTCGGACACCGTGCGCGGGTGATGCGTGCGAAGACGGGAACAGTTGTTGGGACGGAGGCCTTGGAGGAAGAATCTGAGGTAATGGTCGGGAGGAGGCCCGACACTTGTGTGACCAGCGTGACGAACTCGTCGATGTAGGCATCCACCGTGGTGGATTGACGGGTCGTGCAAAGCCGCTCGATGGCGGAGCCGGCGTAACGAGTGTCGCAGCGGCTCACCATTTCGTGTTTGAACTCCGTCCACGAAATGGCGGGTTGGATTTGCCGAAGCCAACGGGCCTAATGGAGGGCCGAGCCTTCGAGGCCGACCACGACCGTGCTAACTTTGTCCGTTGGCGACGTCCCGTTGAGATCGAAGAATTGCTCGGCACGAGCAATCCATCCGAGGGGGTCCGTGCCGGAGAAGGAAGGAATGTCGAGGGCGAGGGCGGAGCGGTCGGCGGTGAAGCCGGGCGAGGGGGGCATGCCGAGGACGGAAACGGCCTCCGTGGAATACGCCAGGATCGGGGCTGGAATTGGGGGCGGGGGAACACGACCGAAGGTAAGGCCGGCAGCGGCAGGCGGCCGGGTGAGGGAATCCGACCGAACGGGCTCCAGGCGGACGGGCGGAACGGGACTGCCGTGCGCTTGGCTAGCCCGTTCCGGCGCCCAGGCGGCAATCCGGGCCAGGACTTCCGCCTGGCCGGCCGCCAGGGAAGCCTGGCCGGCCGCGAAAGAAGCTTGGCCGGAAGTGAGCACTTCCTGGCCGGCGGTGAGGGCCGCGACGGCGGCTTGCAGCGCGGAAAGATGCGCTTCCTGCTCCGTAATGCGCTCTGCGAAGTCGTCGGGGGCAGATCCAGAGTCGGCGGGGCGGGAGGTAGATCCGCGAGCCATCGAGGTGATCTCCGGCGGCCAAGGGGGCGGGCGGAGCGGCAGGTCGGACCAAATGATACCACTAGGGATTTCGAAGCACACTTTCGGTCTCGAAGGAGACCGGCCGGTAGCAAGAGAGGAAGGGGGATTAGGAGTTTGAGAGAAGAGGCTAAGGTTTGGGAGAGAAGGAAGAGGGATCAGCCCCCACAATAAAAATACTTGATCAAAGATGGTTCTTACAACATAATGACCCCCCCTTATATAGAAGGTAGGCCCCACCATAATAACAAAAAAAAACCAAGCTGCAAATAGACCAACACATAAGAAATACAATATAAAGAACCGTCCGGCCTATGCCATAGCCGGACCGGACTCGGGCCTTTCGGTTTGCGCCTCCGGTTCGCTTCCCGCCACGTGCGCGCGCCCTCCTCGAGTAGACTTGCCACGGCGGCTCCTCCGGTTGCAAGTCGGTAACAGCTGTCATATTTTGCCATTTCACCAAAAGTTCCAGGCGATATTCCGGGCCATGTTTCTTCCATCGTGTCAATAGGACCGCCTCCGGAGAGGGCCGCAGTTCTCCCGCGGTAGTGGCGTCCGGTAAGAAGGGGCTCGCCTGCACTGTGTCACCAATTTTCTTCTTGAGCAATGAGACATGGAAGGTCAGGTGAATGCGGGAGCCCTCCGGGAGAGCCAAGGTGTATGCCACCAGGCCGACCCACTTAAGAATGCGGAAGGCGCCGTAGTACCGTGGTGCTAACTTTTGATTTGCTCGCCTGGACACGGATAGCTGCCGGTACGGTTGGAGTTTAAGGAACACCTCATCGCCCACCGTGAATTCCCTTTCGGTGCGATGTTTGTCAGCCTGAATCTTCATCCTGTCCCTTGCCATCCGGAGATTATCGCGGAGTAGTGCCAGAGTACGATCACGATCGCGCAACGAGCGCTCGACTGCCGGTAGTGTGGTGTTGCCCGCCTCATACGAACCCAAGGTCGGCGGTGGTCGGCCGTAAACAACTTCAAACGGTGTCAGCTTGCTGGCGGTGTGGTACGAAGTATTGTAACAGTATTCTGCCCAATGTAACCAGTGGGTCCACGTGCGAGGCTCATCCATAACGAAACATCGTAGGTATGTCTCCACCCCCCGATTGAGAACTTCGGTCTGGCCATTCGTCTGGGGGTGGTGAGCCGTGCTCAACCGCAACCGAGTACCCTGTAACCTGAATAGCTCCTGTCAGAAGTTTCCCACAAACACCGGATCACGACCCGAGATAATGGAACGGGGGACGCCATGAAGTCAAACGATATCGCGAGCAAACAGGTCCGCGATCGTCTCGCCGGTGTACGGGTGGCTCGTAGCAATGAAGTGGCCATATTTGGAGAGCTTGTCAACCACGATGAGAATTACTGACTTGCCCTGAGACCTGGGGAGGCGGTCGATGAAGTCCATAGAGACTGTATCCCAAATTTGATGGGGAATCTCTAACGGTGTGAGCAGGCCCGCCGGGGAAGTTGTCTCATATTTCTGCCTCTGACATATCTCACACTACTGAACAAAGAGCTGAATGTCCCGCCGCATGCCCTTCCAAAAGACGTTTGCTCGGGCCCGCTGAAGAGTAGGGAGGATACCCGCATGACCCCCGGCCGGGGTCGAGTGGAACTCCTGCATCATAACGGTCCGCCATGCTGACGACTGTGGAATGACCACGCGCCCCTGGTAGTAAAGGTGTCCTCCCCGTAATTGGTACCCTGGTGCGACAGCCTGTCCCTGTGAAAGGGCCTCCACTATTGCGCGAAGTTCTGGGTCCTGTTGCACTTCCACCTGTTCTCATCGAGGGAATCGATCAAGGGCCCGGAAATGTGGGCGAGGGAGCTCTCAGGAAGATGCGATAGGGCATCCGCGATCACATTCTCCTTCCCTTGCTTGTAGATAATCTCGTAATCATACCCCAGCAGTTTGGTCACCCATTTTTGCTGGAGGGGCGAAGCCAACCGCTGATCCAAGAAATGCTTCAGACTTTGGTGATCCGTGCGAACCTTGAAATGTCGCCCCAGTAAGTACGGTCGCCACATGGTCATAGCATGGATGATGGCTAGCATCTCTTTCTCGTAAGTCGACAGGCCTAGGGTCCGAGGGGCGAGGGCCTTGCTGAAATACGCCAGTGGTCGTCCTTCCTGCATCAACACCGCTCCAATTCCCACTCCGGACGCGTCAGTCTCCAACACAAACTCCTTGGCGAAGTCCGGGAGGGCTAATACGGGCGTCGTCGTCATGGCCCGCTTAAGGGCTTGGAAGGCGGCCTCGGCCTCCTCGTGCCAAACAAATGCGTCCTTCTGCAGTAGCTGAGTAAGCGGTCGCGCAATCTTGCCGTAGTCGCGCACGAACCGCCGATAGTAACCAGTGAGGCCCAGAAATCCCCGCAAAGCCCGTAGAGTAGTAGGCCGGGGCCATGACACCATGCTCTCAATCTTGTGCGGATCGGCTCGGACGCCCTGAGCCGAGACTAAATGGCCCAGATACTCGACCTCTGCCTGCCCAAAGGAGCACTTGGATCGCTTGGTGTACAACTGGTGCTGGCGTAAGAGGGCCAACACGTGCTGCACGTGCCCGACATGTGTCTCCCAGTCACTGCTGTAAATAAGGATGTCATCAAAGAATATCAGCACCGAGCAACGTAGAAGTGGTCGGAAAATCTCATTCATTACGGCCTGAAAGGTAGACGGGGCGTTGGATAGCCCGAAAGGCATTACGAGGAACTCATAGTGCCTGTCATGAGTCCGAAAAGCCGTCTTGTGTATGTCTTCCGCCTTCATCCGAATCTGGTGGTATCCGGAGCGCAGGTCCAGCTTAGTAAACAGGCTCGCTCCGTGTAGCTCATCCAAGAGCTCCTCGATCATGGGAATGGGAAACTTGTCCTTGACTGTAGAGCTGTTAAGGCCCCGGTAGTCGACACAGAACCTCCATGAACCGTCCTTCTTCACCAAGATGATGGGCGATGAAAAAGAGCTAGTACTAGGCCGGATGATGCCGGCCGCAAGCATCTCCCGCACGCTATGTTCGATCTCCTCCGTCTGGATGTATGGGTAGCGATATGGTCGGATGTTGGTGGGTTCCGACCCCTCCTTGAGTTGGATCGCGTGGTCTCTGAATCTCGGCGGTGGAAGGGCACGGGGCTCCTGGAAAACATCTTCGTACTGGATCAGTACGGGCCGCATCTGCTCTGGCACCTCGGACGGGGTATGTGTGGGGGCCACCAACCCCATGATCATGGCCATCGTACTTCCCTCCTCGGCCAGTTGTTCCAAACTTCAAACAGAAATTTCCTTCAGCGGGGTTGACCTGAAACCCTGTAGGCAGTACTCCTTGCCCAGCTGCGTGAACTCCATGGTCATCCGGTCCCAGTCAAAGGTGACTCTCCTCAACTGTCGCAACCATTGGACGCCCAAGACCATATCTGATCCCTTGATAGGTAAGAGGTATATGTCGCCGTGGCAGGTGTACCCCCGTATCTGTAGCTCCACTCCCCGCATCACTCCTTCACACTTTAATTTGCTGTCGTCCGCCACCATCACCTGGAAGGCAGCACCCGTGTCGACCGCGTGTCCCACTCGCCGTGCTACGGCCGGGCTAATGAAATTGTGTGCTCCCACTATCAATCAGAATGGTGACCTGTTCCCTAGTGACCTTCCCCGCGATACGCATAGTGAGGGGGGGTTGCGCACCCCTCCATCGCCTGGATAGAAATTCCAAATTCGGTAAGGTCCACAGTCTCCTCCAACACTGGTGTGAGGGTATCGTCCTCCTCGTCCTCGTCTCTCAACATAAAGACCTGGATCTTCTGGCATTTGTGTCCCGGTACGAACTTCTCATCACAGTTGAAACACAACCATTTGTCCATCCGCGCCTGCAGTTCCGGCCACGTCAGCCGAGTGACCACCGGTTTGCTGGGCCCCTGGGTTTCCTTCCTTACCACCGCTGATGCGCGTTCGACAAGTGCACCGGTCGCTGTCAAGTAATAAATTTGGGAATAGCTTCCTCGAATGTCGATCTCTTAAGGAATGCAGGTTCTGGTGAACGAAACGTGTGGTGAGTCGATTGTTACACGAGCGAATAAAATAAAACAGGGGCGTTGTGTTTGGTGTCCTAAGCTATTGCGGAAATGAGAGAAATGCGGGTCGAAAAGCACCGCTTCGCAAAGTGTGGGTGAGTGCAGCAGCCGCGATGCCGCGCTTCGGTAAGCGGGTGGAATGGCCACAGAGCGAGGTTTTGTGAGGGTCGTATTCACCTCTTCGCCAACATCACCACTAGCTATTGCTAGATGGCTTCGCACACAAACAACTTAGAATATCACAACAACAAGGAAAGCTATTCTCACCACCACAACATCATTGCACGTGAACAACAAGCAAGGATCTATAACATTAATCTAACGAGCGTTCATTACAACAACACAAAGAGAAAGCACAAGCATCAAAGTTTAGAAAGGACCAAAAAGAAGATGTCACCGCATCTTGGGTTCTCGGCCGGAATGAGAGGTTGTCGGGCTCCCTCCGGGCTCGGCCCTCAGATGGTGTGCGGACTCGAAGGAGGCTGTCACCGCTCCAACGATCTACAACACTTCTATGGTCTCCACAACGAAGAATGCTTGAACTAGTGGCGGAGAATACTTGCAAATGCTCCCGGATGGAAGAATGGTGAAGGAGATCGCCGGAAATGGTCTCCTCTCGTCTCCTCCGGTGGAAGGGACGAAAATGGCGGGATTCCTGGCTTTTCCCGCGAGGGGAATGGGGGGCCTCCGTTGACTGCAGCTTTTCCTGCTTTAAATACTAAACAGGCAGAGTTTTGGTCACGCACGGGCGAATGCACGATCGTGCGCTGCCCGTGCGTTATTTAATGATAAAAACAGATTTGAAGACGAAGCTGCGCCGCCCGTGCGATTTACTCACACACGGGCAAACCCACCCGTGCGTAAAACGCACGGGTAAATTCGGAAAGGTTAAAACAAGAAGAAACAGGCGACCGTGCGTTTTACTCACGCACGAGTAAATGCGCCCGTGCGTAAAAACGCACGACTAAACTCAGATCGCCCGTTTTCTGCCCAGATGAGAACGCACGACCGCAACCGTCCGTGCGTCAAGGAAACGCACGACCGTGCGTTGTACACAATCATGAATTCTAGGGGAAAACTGGATGATCCGACCGCCTGCAAACAAGACAAAACAGCTGGGAAAACACCTCCAGCACCAAATAAACACAGAAAAAGGATTGGGGAGCACCATGTGCTTACCCCCAATAACAAGGAGCGCAAATGCACACCGAAACGGGCCTAAGAGTTCACCTAGCAAGGAATAACAAATATGATTGAAAACATGCCTAAAGTGTAGTGCATCGACTAGAAATACGGCCCAGATGAGTCCATAAATGTGTATATAAATGAGACTCATCACACTCTCAGACTTAACCATTTGCACGTCTTGGGCAAACTACTCAGCTCTCCTGTCGGAACAATTGGATGTTAGAGTGTGATTGAGCGGTGGAGACTCATGCGAAGTCGCATGCTCGCGTGCATAGAAATTAGAACAGAATTTAACTCAAGATTATATTTAATTATTTCTAGAACAGTAATTTAAAATCTAGTTTACTCGGATGGTGAATCCTGGTGAATCTTTCGGTCGCGCACAAGGGAAAATAGCGTGACTAATGAGTAGAGTATTACTCGAATCAAAGCTCGGGACAATCTCCTAAGAAATCCATCAAAGTCGGTGTCCATAGGCTTGCACGTTCGCACTTTCTCTACTGCATGAGACGACTCGTATCTAAAATCAATAGGACTTATAGGTTAAGATTTGGCTTAGGTTGAGTTTAGGCTAGATAAGTAGAAAGACGATGAGAATCGCACTCAACATAACCTGAGCACTCAAGAGAATAACAATCACCAATACAACATTTTCAAGAACTACACAACACCCCCAGACTTCAACTGAACACTAGGTGCGTGCTAAGCCAATCAAACTTTGTTTTTGTCGAGAGAAAGTAATTGAAAGTTCTTTTTGCACAATTTTTTTTATTTTCTTTCCTTTTCTCTTCTCGACAGAATATCTTTTGTATGCACAATAAAAACTTCTCCTTCAGCTTTTTCAAGGCTACCATACACCACAGAGATAACACCAAATGTGATCGATAAATAAATTCCTTTCAGCTCATTTGTTGGCGCGAGAATAGGTTTGGCCGTATGCCTTTGGTGAAATTTTAGTGGAGCTAAACAAGGAGGACAGGTAGGCTCAAGTGGGCTTGCAACAGTGATTACATTGGTAAGGATTTCAAAAGCACAAACGGATCAAGAAATGGCCTATATCACACTTTATAACGAGTACTTCAACGCAATCGTTTCAAGAGTCGCCTAGTGCAAGTTCTAGCCACCGAGAAAGGTTGTCCTTCCTTCCGACCCTAGTAATAAGCTACTACTAGTCCAACTACACTCGACCCTATGCTACCGTTGGATTCACCAGATTCACCACTAAAGTAAAATAAATTGCAGCTACTGTAATAGAAATAATTAAATTATAACATTGAATTTTATTCTACTCTAATTGAATTTCTAGGCGTGACGGGAGCACTCGACTAGAGCACTACTCGAGTCGACATTTTTCTCTACTCCTCACTCCTACACTAACAATCTAATTCTTACGAGCGGGAACCTCGCAGCAATACCCAATAAGCGCGCGTGATCAAGTGCGCGTGAACTAGGTGCAAGTGGATGCAATGTGCACAATAAAATTGAAAATTCCTAACTCAGCACATTCTAACATGCTATGCAAAGTGCGTGCACGTGCATAACTCGATCTCTCCCCCAGACTTGATCACAACCATATAAAATAAAGAATTCATGAATAAGGAAAATAGGGGTAGAGTGGACCCATGCTCACGAATGAGCATGCCAGAAGTGCGGCAATTCCTTCTTTAAATTTCTCCTTCCTCATCCCCCAAGCGAGAGCTTAAACCTGCGATATTAGCATAAAGCAAACAACAAAACATAATAACCAAAAATCTGAACAAAAGTTCGGAACCGAATGGTTCCCCCATGGGTTGTCTCCCAAGAAGCCCTTTTGTTTAACGTCCTTAAGGTGGACCAAATACCTGTATTAAAGCAGTTTATAAAGTCTAGGAATAAGCAAAAGTCAATAAATCCTAATTATTATTACAAGCTTAAAACAAATCAGCTATAAGCTGATTTGAAGTAGTAACAACTGATGAAAGAAAAAGGTCCGGGGACCTGGTAGTAGGGGTGGAAATTAAGTAGGATGCTCAGTCTCCAACCCCAAATCTCCTCCTTTTTCGCTCTCTTCTTCTCCTCCAGTATTATGTCTTCAAAGAAAAACCGCTTGCCCCTTATAACCGCCTGCATTCCCCGGCAACGGCGCCAAAAACTTGATGCGCGTTCGGCAAGTGCACTGGTCGCTGTCAAGTAATAAATTTGGGAATAGCTTCCCCGAATGTCGATCTCTTGAGGAATGCAGGTTCTGGTGAACGAAACGTGTGGTGAGTCGATTGTTACACGAGCGAATAAAATAAAACAGGGGCGTTGTGATTGGTGTACTAAGCTATTGCGGAAATGAGAGAAATGCGGGTCGAAAAGCACCGCTTCGCAAAGTGTGGGTGAGTGCAGCGGCCGCGATGCCGCGCTTCGGTAAGCGGGTGGAATGGCCACAGAGCGAGGTTTTGTGAGGGTCGTATTCACCTCTTCACCAACATCACCACTAGCTATTGCTAGATGGCTTCGCACACAAACAACTTAGAATATCACAACAACAAGGAAAACTATTCTCACCACCACAGCATCATTGCACATGAACAACAAACAAGGATCTATAACATTAATCTAACGAGCGTTCATTACAACAACACAAAGAGAAAGCACAAGCATCAAAGTTTAGAAAGGACCAAAAAGAAGATGTCACCGCATCTTGGGTTCTCGGCCGGAATGAGAGGTTGTCGGGCTCTCTCCGGGCTCGGCCCTCAGATGGTGTGCGGACTCGAAGGAGGATGTCACCGCTCTAACGATCTACAACACTTCTATGGTCTCCACAACGAAGAATGCTTGAACTAGTGGCGGAGAATACTTGCAAATGCTCCCGGATGGAAGAATGGTGAAGGAGATCGCCGGAAATGGTCTCCTCTCGTCTCCTCCGGTGGAAGGGACGAAAATGGCGGGATTCCTGACTTTTCCCGCGAGGGGAATGGGGGCCTCCGTTGACTGCAGCTTTTCCTGCTTTAAATACTAAACAAGCAGAGTTTTGGTCACGCACGGGCGAACGCACGATCGTGCGATGCCCGTGCGTTATTTAATGATAAAAACAGACTTGAAGACGAAGCTGCGCCGCCGTGCGATTTACTCACGCACGGGCAAACCCACCCGTGCGTAAAACGCACGGGTAAATTCGGAAAGGCTAAAACAAGAAGAAACAGGCGACCGTGCGTTTTACTCACGCACGAGTAAATCCGCCCGTGCGTAAAAACGCACGACTAAACTCAGATCGCTCGTTTTCTTCCCGGATGAGAACGAACGACCGCAACCGTCCGTGCGTCAAGGAAACGCACGACCGTGCGTTGTACACAATCATGAATTCCGGGGGAAAACTGGATGATCCGACCGTCTGCACACAAGACAAAACAGCTGGGAAAACACCTACAACACGAAATAAACACAGAAAAAGGATTGGGGAGCACCATGTGCTTACCCCCAATAACAAGGAGCGCAAATGCACACCGAAACAGGCCTAAGAGTGCGCCTAGCAAGGAATAACAAATATGATCGAAAACATGCCTAAAGTGTAGTGCATCGACTAGAAATACGGCCCAGATGAGTCCATAAATGTGTATATAAATGAGACTCATCAACCGCCGTAGTGGTAGTGGTACTTGCGGTGCTGCGAGCACGTCGGTTGTAGCGTTCCTCCTGTATCCGAGCTAAACTGATCGCGTGGTTCAAGCTGCGAGGCATGTACGACTGGATCTCATCCCGCAAATAATCCTTGAGGCCTGACACAAAACAACTGAGTAATGTCTTCTCTTCCCAATGTACTCGGTTAGCCAGCTTCTCAAACTCTGTACGGTACTCCATCACTGTTCCCTTCTGACGCAGCTTCTGGAGAAGGGCCTCAAAGTCTTCGTATTCCAATGGCCCAAAACGAGCGGTGAATCCATCCACAAAGTCGGTCCAGGGTACGTAGTCCTTGCCCCTCAGGAACCACTGCACCCACTGAAAAGCCTCATCCTCAAGGTGGAACGATGCTAGTTGCACCCACTGCCCTTCGGGGATCTCCTGATAGCTGAAAAATAGTTCCGCCTTCTGCAGCCATTCCAAGGCGTCTCCCCCACTGAACCGGGGAAAATTCATCCGTGTCAACTTTGGCGGCATGTACGGCCGTGGCCCAGCCTGTCCCCTCCATCCGGTGTCTTGTCCATACCCTGCCTGCCTGCGTGGGTCCCCGGGTTCCACAGGCATGCCCGGGAACCCTTGACGAAACAGCCCGACCGCCTGTATGCCCTGGCCGCCCCATTGCGCTGCTCCGCCGAACCCCACGGGCTGTCCCCTTCCGGTTGGGTGAGGCAGGAGGCCCTCCCCCCTCCATATGGGAAAGTCGGCCACCCCGAAGCTCTGCCGGTTCCTCCCCACTCCTCGCCGGTCCTCCTCCACGTCGGTTGTCCCGTCCGGTACTCTCCGCCTGCGCCCGCGCTTCCTGCGCCCAGCCCGCCAGTGCCGACGCCTCCAGTACCCGATCCGCCTCCCCTGCGCTCGATCCGCCAGCACCGAAGCCCCCAGCGCCGATTCCGCCAGTCCCGCCCCCGCCCGAGCCGTTGCCGCCTTCCGCCGCTCCCGATCCCCCGTTTCCGTCGCTCCTGTGCAGATCGGGTCGCGGGATGGACGATCCGCCCGATTCCTCTTCCGTTGCGGCCTTACCCTTCAGATTTCGTGCCAACAACGTCATGATCTCCTCCATTCGGGCGTCAAGCCGTTCTTCTAGCCGTTGCGTGGATGTTTTCACATTTTCCTCGATGGCGGCCACCGAATCCGTCAACCCCATCAGATTTTCTTCTAGGGTTGCCAAGCGGCCGGCTTCTTCTTGCGTACGCGTAGTCACCATGGTGGAGGAAGGAGCCTCTGATACTAATTGTTAGGAAGAAGAGGGGAAGAAGGGAGAGATCTAGAGAGGAAGAAGAGAAACTAGGGTTTGAGAGGGAGAAAGAGAGAATGGAGAAGGAGAATACCTGATAATAGTCTTCCTAATCCCCACCAAGAGGGTTCCGGGTTAATATATACCCGGAATCATATGCTGGCCGGCCAGGGGGCCGACCAGCCCAATAGGGGCTGAACCGGATGGGTTCAGCCCCGATAGCCTCTTTTTAATGATTGGGGGTTGAACCAGATGGTTCAGCCCTGTCGATCTTTGCATCCTCCTTTGGCCGCCGGCTATATTGGTGCCCCGAGAAGCGTCGCGCGGTTGGGGGCATAACAAGGTATATGAGGGAGCCAATCAAGCTCCTATATTGCTCGATATCAGCTGCCTCGTCTTCTTCCTTCTTTGCAGTAAATTTCTCACTTGCTGCCATAGGAGTCGCTGAAGGGGTACAGTTCTCCATTTTGAACTTCTTTAGTAGAGATTGGGTGTAGAGTTCTTGTGAGATAAATAGACTGCATGCTAGGTGTTTGATTTGTAGCCCCAGAAAGAATTTTAATCTTCCCAAATCTGTCATTTCATATTCCTTCTTCATTTCTTCTTTAAATCTATGGATGTGGCTGGAACTAGTCCCAGTGATGATAAGATCATCCACATAGAGGCTAACCAAGATGAGCTCCTTCTCTTCAGTTTTGATATATAACGTGGGTTCATTTGTGCATCGAGTGAATCCAACCGTCAGGAAATATGAATCTATCTTTTGATGCCATGCTCGTGGTGCCTGTTTAAGACTGTATAAGGCTTTATGAAGTTTATATACCATCTCTTCCTTCTCTTTTATCTCATATCTTGGTGGTTGAATTACGAAGACTTCTTCGGTGAGTTTTCCATTCAAAAAGGCCGACTTGACATCTAATTGAAATATGGGGTATTGGTTTTGAGCTGCGATTGCAAGAAGGAATCAGATAGTAGTCATTCTTGTCACGGAGGCAAAAGTCTCATTATAATCAGTCCCTGGTTTTTGACTGAAACCTCTTGCTACTAGCCGGGCTCTAAGTTTTACAATATCCCCATCTTCATTTTGTTTGGCTTTATATACCCACTTTAAGCCGATGATGTTTTGTTTCGATGGCTTTGGGACTAGAGACAATGTTTTATTTTTGTTTATGGCATTGAGTTCTTCTTGCATTGCATTCCTCCATTTTTCTTCTTTGTATGCTTCAGACAAGGTTGATGGTGTTAAGACAGTCATGACAGATTCTGTACTTTGATACAGATCTTCCAAGGTTCTTGTTTTGATGGGTGATGATGAATCCTGATCTAAATCTTCAGTTATGAGCTCAGCATTGCTGGTATTGTCATGGATGGTGTTTGGAGGATACTCCTGCTCGACCGGCAATGACAGGGATGCAGGGTTTTGATGAAGTTGATCCTGGACTGATGCCCAATCCCTCTTATCATTTTCATGGAAGATTACACCTCGAGAGAGAAGTAACTTATTGCTTTTTGGCTCCAAAAGGCGGTAAGCCTTGCTTTCACTGCTGTACCCTAGGAGAATACATTTGCCATATATTTTGTTGAGGTAAGACTATTTTGTTGAGGTAAGACTATTTTTGACTATTTTTGTAACTGATTACTCTTGTTTAAAGTAATCTGTGATGTGACCCTGATATTTACAATATAGGAGGAGAATGTTGAGGTATATTGAACTATCGGGTTAACGGATGCTTAGCGGTAGGTTAGGACCCGTTAGGGATCCACGCACGCGACGGGGAATTAGGGTTTGCCTATAAATATCCTGCTAGGGGCAACGAGTAGAGTGTTCCAAACTAGACACTCACGCGGATGCTTCGAGCACCATTCTAACATACAGAACTATGAATTTAATGATTCTGATGAAATCAAGCATTGATTGAAGAGTATTTCGTGCATACTATATTAATTCGGTTAAGTAATATTTTTATTTTCTCTTTCACCGAGTGTTCAATATATATAATACTATAGTTCATTCACACTTTTTCACATTTATCAATTTCTTTTGTTTTTGTTTTAAGTACACGTACGTGGACAGCAGTTATTCCCTTTCCCCCTCATCTCTCTCTCTCTCTTTATCTCCCTCTATATGTGTATATGTATACACACACACACTAATACATTTCACAATAATGAAATGTCTGTGCTTCAAAAACTATAGAATGCATTGATCTTGCACCAACTATGACTATAATTGCCTTTTAATATCTGATGAATTGCCAATATTTTGGATTCTAATATTATAGAATTTTCTTTATATTTCTGAAAATAATTAAACACATTGCAGGAGTTGGTAGGAAGGATTATCAGAGTTCAACTAGCGAAGAATTTCAGCAAACCCTTATCTAAGAAGCCACGACCAAATACTCCCAAGGGAGAAACCAGGCACAAAATCTACGTAGGAAATCTTCATTGGAAAGCAAGAGCTGTCAATCTTAGAGAATTTTTCTCTGCCAAATTTAAGCCCATTTCCGCTAGAGTTGTTTTCGATAACTCATCAGGGAAGTCTGCCGGGTACGGATTTGTTTCTTTTGACACAAAGGAAGAGATGGAGACTGCTGTTTCTGAATTGGAAGGGGCGGTAATGTCAAACTTCAATCCAAGTTAGATAATTTATTTCTTCTCAGCTATGACAATTGACTTATTGTGCATTGTTCGGTAACCTTAGTACTTCGATCGGCTCAGGGTTTCCCTGTGATTAGTGTTCACCACAACATTACATTCAATCTCAATAGTTTTCTACCAGATGATATTTTGTTTTTTTTAATCTCAATTCTATTTATCTAATTTATTTTATTTGTGTATATATTTTTGTTTGATTTTTTACGTTATGCTTTTGCAATCTGATTTAATTTACTATATTTTGTATTGTTTAATTTTAAGATTATTTTGCTATAAATTTTAAGGGAAATAAAATAAAATTTGACCGTTATGATGAATCTCATGATGTAATGCCGGCTTGCCTTCTTCACAGTGATAAATAAAGTTTTATAATTTATATATGTTGAATTTGTTAAGTCTGATTATTCTGATATTCCAGTGGTGAAGAAAAAGTGTTGCTTATGTAGTTGATTTATTTTGCAGTCTTCATTGCATGTTTTTAGCTTAATCTTGAAGAAAGTATTCTTTAACAATTTTTATAAAATGATTCATGATTCATTGTATAATGCAGTGTTATGCTTTCTAGATTATGGTTATCTTGAGAATTATGTAATTTGTGTTCTATCTTTATTACCTCAATCCATCATATCAATGATATTCAGATTGTTCGATAAAAAGTGAGCCCTTGCAAATCAAATTAATATAAAATAACTTACATTGAATAAAGCAATTATCATATAGCTACCATAAATTTTATGGAACTGATTTCAACTCCTGTACCTGCTGGAACAGGAACTAATGGGAAGACCTATTAGACTAAGAATAGGTCAAAAGACCAGTGTTGAATCTCAAATTGAATCACAAATTAGAGAAGACGACTCAACCCAATTGCATTCTGATGGATCCTGAAACCTGAATTGCAGAATTACTGGGGATTTCGTAGTGAAGATTTGGTTTTGTGGAGATGGATTTACAGTGCAATTTTCATATTCTAAGTGCTTGTAACAATCATGCCTTCTGCGTCGATCTATTTTGTTGAGGTAAGACTATTTTTGACCATCTTTCGCTTTTTTTGAAGTAATATGAATATGATTTTGAACATATTCTTATCAATTTAAGATGCGTATCGGCATTCCTTTCTAAATTTATATTCGATCCACATAGGGAACAATTTTCTTTATAAATTTATAATTGATCCACACAGGGAACAATTCTCTTCAACCTAACAACAATTATATTTTACGTATATTCATTCATCAAGGAACCAACAGGTGTGTCATATATTTGAGATGAAAATATTTGCTAGTGCATGGAGGATTTTTTTTAAGTTAACGGATCAGGACATTTACAAAAAATATTTCCCACTGACAAAAAGAAAGAAGGATTATCTTTAAAAAATTTAGGGTCTGCATTATGCAGTCTTCATTGTGTGACTGGCAATATATCTCCATTAGTTATTACTGTTATCTTATGAGAGTTCTTCAAACTTGTAACTTGTTTTGTTACGCAAGAAAAAAATTGCGCATGGCATGGATTTAGAAATTTGTGCACTATCAATTATTGATGCTCTAAGAAGTATTATGTAGTTTATATCTGATTATACTTTGATGTAATAAAATATATAAATATTATGCTATTTGTGGATAGAATTAGAGTGGAAGGATTAGAGCTAGATATAATGTAACAAAGCTGTTAAAAAGGAGCACTTCGGCGGCACTCAAAAGGAATTATTGGAAAATGAGGGTCGATAAAGCTTACCCTAAGTTGTTGGATTGAGCTTATTGAAAGAATTTTGGATAGTGTTATATTATTCTTGTTCCTATTATCTATTGGAGAGACACTTCTTTTGCAATAATCTGTTAAAGTTTTTTTTTGAAATGCAGTTACCCCAATTTTTGATAGCTTGTTCTAAGAAGATTATTAAAGTATATTTGAAAATTGATGGACGATATCTCCGCTGATACTTGGAAGTACTTTTCCTTTTTCTCATTTGAATCTATACTTAAACGTTAAGCAATTTGTCAATCTATCATTTATTTTTCATATTTTATACCCAAAGAAGGGTTTCGATAAAAAAAATGCTCTGCCATCTTACTTCTGAAAACACCAAAACACTTCTTCAACAATTACACTTGCCTTCCATTATGGGACGTAGAAATCAAACCTTGCTCATTCTCACTGTTGATGAGTTGGTTTAGAACCGTCGGCTCCGCATATTTCTCCAAGCTCGACCTTTCGCTCGAGTTTCCACCAAATCTGCATCCACCTTGACTAAATCTCCACAATTGCCTTTTGAGCCCACCTCAACAATTTCAATTTCTTATCATATCCTTCAGCCTGACAAATGCCCCATCTACCTTCCAAGCTGCCATGAACACCACTTTTGCACATTCCTACAATATTTTGTTCATTCCTTTTCAAAAATATCCTTGCTACAAACCCTCATTGTCCACGCATTTGGAGCACCTCCCTGGGTCCTCCATGTTCTCTTAGCTAATAAATTAATTACGAGGCCTCAAAATGCCTATTCTTCCAACTTGACTACCTCAATCACATCCTATCTGCCCAAAATATTCAGGTCTACCCCTCCAAAGTCGTCGCAGTCACCAAAGGGTCCTAGCAGACCACCTTCTCTACTTCCTTGGACTCATCGCTTCCATCAACTCTTTTTCTACCAATACACCATAAACACTACACTCCTTGCGCAACTCCTTTGCTAGGACTTCTTCTATTAGTCTTTTGTTCCCGACTTCACCTTCACCAATCCCCCCGCCCACCACACTGCATACACACCCAACCACATATAAGCCGCATCCGCCTATGTACGTGAGACATACATAATCATCGTAATCATTCGTAAATGGCGTCACTATTGACTCGTCCATGAGTTCCTCATTCACACGTATCATCGAAGCCTCCAACATCTCTTCTAGCAACCAATCCAAACCCTAGGTCAACACTTATGCTCCACAAACTCGTTGGTTACATCTACCATATTGCCTACAAATCAGTTCACACCAACCTAGCCTCCAAGGCTCCCTTTCATACTCCAACAACCTTTTTCTACATTTTTACCATTTCCACCCCCATTTCAAATTAGTCAACAACCTCCACTCCACTATCCACCGAGACCCACTTGTCAACAGCTTTATGTCGACGCCAACAGTTTGATGTTGACATTTTCAGCCGCCCGACTTACTTCACACAATACCTCTTCGCAAATGACATCATATACCACCACAACTACCTGTTCATATCTAACTCCAATCTCTGCAAACCAGCCTTCTCGGAATTCCACGCTAGCCCATTTGGTGGTCAATTCGGGTTCCCTTTCACACTCACTTGCATCTGTACTACCTTCTCCTAGATTGGCATACGTGGTGATGTTTGACAATAGGTAGTTGAGTGCCTGCTAAAACACCAAAATCGTAAGCCCATTCTCAGTCAACCTCATGCAATCAGTCAATTTTGCAATGGCTTTGGGATGACATTCCTTCATACACCCTCTACCCTCTCTCAACAAATCCACCATATTCGTTATCGTCATCACTTTTGCAAACGTGCCCATGCAGCTTCACATAACAAGTCGTCAAACTACATGGCTAGCTGCAATGTCATAAGAGAACACAACCCCTTCTTCCTAAGCTCCTCTTGGCAGAAACTTTCAAACACCGAGGCACCACACTCAAAACAAGGTCCACGTACTACCTCAAACGGATGAACAATTCAAAGTTGTCAGTTGTTGTCTGGAACAATTCCTCCGCTCCTGCCTTGACAAAGCTCGTTAGTGGTATCGCCTCCTTTGCTGGGCCGAGTTTGATAAATATCATTTGTGGATGGCTTCACGTATTTGTACGTCTTCCTCAATACTGCCAGTTGCTAGTAGCCCACTGCTCCAAAAAACGCAGCCGCTTCTTCAATCCATTTAAACTTATCTCCTGCATCAACCCCATCACCGACAAGCTACAATCGCTCGACACCTCCCGTATTTACCCAACCACACTCATAGACCTAACCTACCATTGCTTAACAAGAGGATGATGCAATCACTTATCTACCATGTTTTCACCTCTCCATACAGATTCAGAGCCCTTCTTGAGCCTATTGCTTATTTCTGGTACTCACTACCTACTGAGTACTTCTCACCCACCGAGTACTTCTCACTCGCCCACCTAGTGCTCCATTCACGTGCCATGTACTTACTGCTTAGTAGCATACCAAATAAAATAATCAATTATTTACCAAATAGAACAACTTCCTTAACAACAAGGTACAAAAGATTGGATATTTCTAAACCATAATCTGTTAGAAATAATAATTATGTGGGCCATATATGTTAATTATGCGCGTTAATGAGGCTGTCATTAGCATCGACCCAATTTAAATGATCTAATTAATTTGGTCGATTACGTTTCATATTGTATGGACGGTTTAAGTAATGTGTGGATACCGGGTGTTATTTACATTTATATGATGGGCTTAAATGTAAATGACCGTATTAAGGTTTAGTTATAAATAGGTTATGGTCCCCGGGTCACAAGGTATCATCATTATTATTTTTACTCTCATTAGTTCTAGCATCCCATCGCTGGAGAGAGCCTAAGGAGGAAGAGGAGTCGTCTTCTTCGTCAGGACCTTGTAGACTTGGAAGATCCGTAACCGCAATAATCCATCTACATGGATTCAGGTATGCTTCCGCTCATGTTTTCTCCGTCTCGATGTTTCGACTAGAGCGAATCCATCTCCGTCATGGTTTCACGGATTCTCCCCAACAAGTGGTATCAGAGGTACTCTACATGGATTCAGGGATTTTTCGTCGGTTCTCGGATTTCTTTTCTCTCTTTGGCGGACTTTGGTATTTTTCCGCAATTTTTTTTTCTTCGCTCGGCTTCATCTTCGGATCTAGCGCCGCCACCGATAATCAGTAGTGAATCACAGTGACCAAAGATCTCATGATCGCCGGAATCCGCTGTGATTGGTGGTCGGTGGTGCCACCGCTGCCCTCTTGACGGCTAAATCATGGCTAGGGTGGCCGGATCCGGCATATGCCGGCGGTTTCCTACCCCTTTCGGCGGAAGATGATAGTTTTTTTTTGGCAAGCCCGAATTGGGGCAATTTTCGGAAAGCCCAATTTAGGCTCGTTTGAAAGATTTCAAAATTTAATTTTGATTTTGGCAATTTTGAATCTGTTACCAAAATTAAAATTATTTTGGGGATCTTTTTAGTGTAGTTATGGCATGACATATTTTTTTTTGGCATATTTTATTAACTTATAATAATAATTGTGCCAAAAATACCCAAAATTTGTTACCTAAAGCAGCAAAATATTTGGGCTATTTTGGCAAGAAATTTTGAGTATTTCCTGCAACCTTATTTCTCATATTTGTGTGTTATGTTGAAATATTTCATGCCTTAATTACCTCTTATTCTGTTTTTTTTTTGGCAATCCAAATTTGTGTCAATTTAAATCAAATTTGGACTGCCTTTTGGAGCCGATTTTCGGCTATCTTTGGATGTTTTATTATTCCTCTTGCTTCTTATGGGCCATTTATTTTTGGCATGTGTTTTAAGGAATTATATCAATATAAACATATTTTTTTATAAAATAATAATGATATTATTATTTTGGTAATAAATATTAAATGATTCTATGATTCTCAATTTAAATCATGGATTATATTAAATTACTAAAATTGAGGATCTAAATATGTAACCCAATTAATTCTTTAACCTGACTTGAATTTCGTCATTTCGGGCATAATTTGGCGTTAGATCGACGTAAAATTGGTAATCTCTAATTATAAAATAATAATGTAATTATTATTTAGTAATTAAATATATTACGCTCGATCTAATTTTGCAAGCAAATTAATTTTAATATTCAGATAAATAATATTTTATTAGGATATTTAAAATATTATTTTCATTAAAATTAATGAGGCTCTAATTTTTCGGAAATTACACTCGCGCACTTTTATGCTCGTGCTTACTATGGAATAATCAAATTTAAAATTTAATCGTCGGGTCAATTTTATAATCATGTACCCCGCTCTGCACCGATTAATTAAAATTTGAACTTTAAAATTAAATTCATTAAATGGTGATTCAGTAATTATTAAATATCTAATTTTGCCGAATAAATTAATTGAAACGACATCCCGCCAAAGTGGGCTCTCTCGTGTAGATTAATTTAATTTAGCATTATTAAGATTGCAGTGGGTGTGTAATTCATGCGAATATTGATCGGCCCAAAGGAAGATTAATATTTGGCCGAATTGCGCGTCCACATGTGGTAATAAATATGTGACGATTATTTTATTCTCCATGTGAGCAGTATGTCGGTCCAAAGAAAGGCCTACTGTTTGATAGGAATTATCGTCAGTATTTGATTACTACACCAAGAGGATCACTTGGAATCAACATTTCTGTCCAAAGACTAAATGTCGGTGTTCCGCTAGGTCTCTTGTGATGGGCCCCACCATTATTTAATGAATTTTAATTTGTGCATTGCGATGTGTAATTTATTTTCTGTGGGTATGCAAATTAATTTATATAATTTTTTCTTTTCAGCTCATAACTCCGTTACAACGATTTCTGCCAACATTAATTCAATTCCGATGCTTAATGGAACTAATTTTAAAGACTGGAAAGAAAGCATCATGATCGTGCTCGGTTGTATGGACTTAGATCTTGCGCTTAGGACTGAATCTCCCACACTTCCTTCAGATGATAGTTCCGCTGAGGTTAAACGGAATTATGAAAGGTGGGAGCGTTCAGATCGCATGTGTCTAATGATCATGAAGCGGGGCGTTCCAGAAGCCTTCAGGGGCACTGATGACGACATCCCTGCCTTAGAATTCCTTGATACCCTTGAAAAACGCTTTGCACAAAACGATAAGGCGGAGACAAGCACGCTTCTTGCGAAACTTGTTTCCATGAGGTACAAGGGTAAAGGGAATGTACGTGAGTACATTCTGGAATTATCCCTACTTGCTTCAAAACTAAAAGCACTAAAGTTAGAGCTGTCGGAAGACCTGCTCGTGCATTTAGTTTTGATTTCTCTTCCTGCACAATTCAGTCAATTCAAGGTCAGTTATAACTGCCAAAAGGAGAAATGGTCTCTTAATGAGCTCATTTCATATTGTGTGCAAGAGGAGGATAGATTGAAGCAAGAAAGGACTGAAAGTGCTCATATGACAGTGGGTTCCTCTGACAAAGGCCAGAAAAGGAAGAAAGGAAAGCAAGCTGCAAGTGGACCTCCACAAAGGAAGCCACAAAAGGAACAGGATAAAGGTTCCACCTGTTTCTTTTGTCGGGGTGGTGGACATGTGAAGAAAGACTGTGCCAAATACCACGTCTGGCGTGCTAAGAAGGGTACACTTCTCACATTAGTTTGTTCTGAAATTAATTTAACTTCTGTACCTAAACACACTTGGTGGATAGATTCTGGTGCTACTACTCACATAAGTGTGTCTATGCAGGGTTGCCTGAGCTGCCGAAAGCCAAGTGATGGTGAAAGATACATCTTTGTGGGCGATGGCAAATCAGTTGAAGTTGAAGCTATATGCACTTTTCGTTTATTATTAGAGACTGGTCATTATCTAGATTTGTTTGAGACTTTTATTGTACCGTCTTTTAGACGTAATTTGATTTCTATTTCTATATTGGACAAATTTGGTTACCATTGTTCTTTTGGAAATAATAAATTTAGTCTCCTTTTGAATTCAAATATTATTGACACTGGTTATTTATCTAATAATGATAACTTATATCTGCTTAATACAATAGCTTTATATAATGAAACAATGCATGTTAATTCAAGAGGTACTAAACGTAAATTAATTGATCATAATTCCGCCTCTTTATGGCACAAGCGCTTAGGGCACATCTCCAAACAGAGAATTGAGAGACTTGTGTCAGACGGAATTCTTGATTCCCTTGATTTTACAGACTTTAAGATTTGCATAGACTGTATAAAAGGGAAATAAACGAACATAAGGAAGATAGGTGCCAGTAGAAGCTACGGAAGTCTTAGAACTGATACACACTGATATTTGTGGACCTTTCCCTACGGCCTCTTGGAATGGTCAACAATATTATATCACGTTCATAGACGATTACTCTCGTTATGGATACATCTATCTTATTCATGAGAAGTCACAGTCACTGGACGTATTTAAAGCCTATAAAGCTGAGGTGGAAAACCAACTCGGCAAACGGATTAAAGCGGTCAGATCTGATCGTGGTGGTGAATACTACGGTAGATATGACGGATCAGGAGAACAACGTCCAGGCCCTTTTGCTAAATTCCTAGAGGAGTGCGGTGTTGTCCCTCAATACACCATGCCTGGTACCCCTACCATGAATGGCGTTGCTGAGAGGAGAAATAGAACGCTTAAGGATATGGTGAGAAGTATGATTGCTCATTCTTCTTTACCTCAATCCCTCTGGGGTGAAGCACTCAAGACTGCAGCTTATGTCCTCAATAGAGTCCCAACTAAAGCAGTACCAAAAACCCCTTATGAGCTTTGGACTGGTCGAAAGCCCAGCCTAAAGCATCTTCAGGTTTGGGGTTGTCCAGTTGAGGCTAGGCCTTATAGGCCAAATGAAAAGAAACTGGACTCTAGAACGGTGAACTGTTATTTTGTTGGGTATTCTGAAAAATCCAGGGGATATAAATTTTATGATCCTACTGCTAAGGTTTTCTTCGAGACTGGTAATGCTCGGTTCTTTGAAGATGTTGAGTTTGGAGGGGAAGATATGGTTAGAGACTTTGTCTTTGAAGAGGAATTTATTTCTCTTCCTACAGTTGTTACTGACAATACTCAAGATTTCATTCCTGATGATATCGCTCCAGTAACAAATCCGGATCAAGACATTATTGAAGAGCTTCCTCATACAGTTCCAAATGAACAAATTCACCAACCTCAAGAACCATTGCCATTAAGGAGATCCACTAGAGAAAGGAGAAGGGCGGTGCCAGATGATTATATCATTTTTCTCCAAGAACATGAAGATGGCCAAGGGATGTTAGATGATGATCCGATCAATCTCAATCAGGCTATTCATAGTTCTAACTCTCAACAGTGGATTGATGCCATGAAGGAAGAGATGAAGTCCATGAAGGACAACGACGTTTGGGATCTTGTCACATTACCCGAAGGTGTGAAACCCATTGGTTGTAAATGGATATTTAAAACCAAAAGGGATTCAAAGGGTAATATTGAAAGATATAAGGCACGTCTTGTCGCTAAAGGATTTACTCAAAAGGAAGGCATTGATTATAAAGAGACTTTCTCTCCGGTTTCATCGAAAGACTCTTTTAGAACCATTATGGCATTAGTAGCACATTTTGATCTTGAGCTACATCAGATGGATGTTAAGACTGCGTTTCTCAATGACGACATTGATGAGACGATCTACATGGTGCAACCAAATTACTTTGAGTCTGGAGACCCAAAGCAAAAGGTTTGCAAATTAAAGAAATCCATCTATGGACTCAAACAAGCGTCTCGACAGTGGTATTTCAAATTTCATCAAGTAGTCATCTCCTTCGGTTTTGAGATGAATGTTGCAGATAATTGCATAGATTTAGTGGGAGTAAATATATCTTCCTGATCTTATATGTGGATGACATCTTGCTTGCCAGCAATGATATAGATATACTGCATGAGACCAAGAAACTTCTTTCAAAGAAATTTGAAATGAAAGATCTTGGTGACGCCTCTTTTGTACTAGGCATACAGATACACCGAGATCGCACTCGAGGTATACTTGGGTTATCGCAGGAAAGCTATATCGATAAGGTTCTCAAAAGATTTGGCATGCAGGATTGTAAGCCAGGAGATACCCCTGTGGCTAAGGGAGACAAATTTTGTCTCAATCAATGCCCCAAAACTAAAGCTGAGGAATTAGAGATGCAAAATCTTCCTTATGCATCGGCTGTAGGAAGTCTCATGTATGCTCAAGTATGTACGCGTCCGGATATTGCGTTCATAGTTGGAATGTTAGGCACATATCTGAGTAATCCAGGAATGTATCATTAGAAAGCAGCCAAACGGGTCATGCGATACCTGAAAAGGACAAAGGCTTTCATGCTCACCTATAGAAGGTCTGATCAGCTGGAGATCATTGGGTATTCTGATTCAGACTTTGCTGGATGTCAAGACAGCAGGAGATCCACTTTAGGCTATGTATATGTTTTGGCTGGAGGAGCTATATCATGGAAAAGTGCCAAGCAGACACTCATAGCTTCCTCGACCATGGCGGCAGAATTCATAGCATGTTATGAGGCATCCAATCATGGAATATGACTGCAAAATTTTGTCACAGGACTACGCATTTTGGATGGTGTTGAAAGACCACTCAAGTTATTTTGTGACAATAAGTCTGCAGTGATGTATTCCAATAACAACAGGAGTAGCTCTAAATCTAAGCACATAGAGATTAAGTTCCTGGTTTTTAAAGAGAGTTCAGAGTGGACATATGTCTATAGAGCATATTGGGACAAACTTCATGTTAGCAGATCCACTTACTAAGGGTTTGACACCAAAGGTCTTTCACGAGCACACTGCTCATATGGGTGTCATTCTATTAGAGGATATGCTGTGTTAGTGGGAGTTTGTATTTTGATGCTTATTTGTTGTATGACATTTTATGATTGTTATTCTGCAGAATAAAATATTCATTATTGCACTCTGAATTTAATTATTTTGATCTCACTAAAGTTAAAGTAGGACCAGTTGAAAATAGACATGTCAAGATCACATTACATGTAATTTTCATGCCACACATCCATACTTGATCTATGTCATTGATTGTGCACACATATGTGACCATTGATGGGTCTATCTACGATTATAGTAGCAAAGATCTCTTTGATCCTATGTTAGTACAATCATGGACCAGATTGGATAGAAACGTTTTCGGAAATGACAGCAATTTTTGAGCTCATAAGGTTACCATATAATGCGCAGTTATAAATTTAACATATGTTGGCCCAAGTGGGAGATTATTAGAAATAATAATTATGTGGGCCATATATGTTAATTATGCGCGTTAATGGGGCTGTCATTAGCATCGACCCAATTTAAGTGATCTAATTAATTTGGTCGATTACGTTTCATATTGTATGGACGGTTTAAGTAATGTGTGGATACCAGATGTTATTTACATTTATATGACGAGCTTAAATGTAAATGACCGTATTAAGGTTTAGTTATAAATAAGTTATGGTCCCCGGGTCACAAGGTATCATCATTATTATTTTTACTCTCATTAGTTCTAGCATCCCATCGCTGGAGAGAGCCTAAGGAGGAAGAGGAGGAGTCGTCTTCTTCGTCAGGACCTTGTAGACTTGGAAGATCCGTAACCGCAATAATCCATCTACATGGATTCAGGTATGCTTCCGCTCATGTTTTCTCCGTCTCGATGTTTCGACTAGAGTGAATCCATCTCCGTCATGGTTTCACGAATTCTCCCCAACATAATCTTCTTTCTTCAGACCCAATATCCAGAGCTTCTCTTTTTGTTGGTCAAAACGAGTTTGTACTAATCAACTACGTCCAGGACAACATATTGTCAAATCTAGATTGCAAATGGTTTTTTTGGTTTTTTTTAAGCCTTGATAGTAGACCAATGAAGACATTGAAAGAGAGGGGGGGGGGGGAGGATTTTAAAAGAAACAAACTTTCAGATGATGAATACACAATCTGGTTCTCTTTCTGAGAGCAATCGGAAGCTCCATTAGGAATCATAATGTGATCCTCGTAATGAATGGGGTCAAGGGACTTATCATTAGAATTAGTGGTGGAGACCAGCCCAGATCAGGTCGACGCAAAAGTGCCCGACGCCGCACCCGTCCGGACCTCTACCGACCCTGAATTATTGCATTAATGTTGTTAATTTTGGTAATTTATTTTCGTTTGCATTTTTATTTTGCACGCCTGCGTGCGTAGCCCTGTTTGAAGCTTTTATTATTATATGCATATATACATATATAACTATATATATTCACATACATATAAATAGTTATATTTATCTGAAAACCTAAGAGCCGGTTCAGCCCTTTTCCCCCAGTCGGTCCTCGTTCGACCAGAAGAACTCCCGCAACTGCTCCATGGCACCTCCCCGACTTCGGCGCTACAACTCCCGCACCCGCGATCCAGCGATGCCGCCTTCGTCGAGCTCATGGGAGTTTTCAGCAACCGCCTCCAGCAGTTCGTCGAGCCCGACTCCAGCAGTTCGTCGAGCTCGTGGGAGTTTTTTTTCAGCAACCGCCAGAGCTCGTGGGAGTTTTTTTTCAGCACCGCCAGAACAACTAGAGCCTTTGAGATCATCAAAGATAAGATGTCCACTGCACCTGTTTTTTGACTCCCTGATTTTAGTCACGTGTTCGAGGTATCCTGCGATGCCTCTAGGGTTGGGATAGGAGGTGTACTTAGTCAATAGGGTCATCCCGTTGGATTTTTTAGTGAAAAGCTTTCAGGCCCGAAGTTGAATTATTCCAACTACGAGCGCGAGTTCTATGCGATTGTGCAGACGTTGCGTCATTGGAGGCATTATCTATTGCCCAAGGAGTTTGTCCTCCACTCCGATCATCAGGCGTTGCGTTATATCAATTCACAACAAAAGTTGAACCCCCGACAGGCTAAGTGGGTATCATATTTGCAAGAGTACACCTTCGTTCTCAAGCACTGTAAGGGAACGGAGAATCGGGTCGCCGACGCCCTTAGTCGAGTCACCCTCGTATTACCACAGATGCGCACTCAGGTGATAGGATTTGAGCGTATCAAAGATGACTATTCTAGTTGTCCCGATTTTAGCGGAATTTATGATGCGATACGCTCTGATCTCTTTCACGACGAGACAGATTACCTCATTCGAGACGGATATTTGTTTCGCGGAACCCGTCTGTGTATTCCCCGCACCTCGTTCGAGACGGATATTTGTTTCGCGGAACCCGTCTATGTATTCCCCGCACCTCGTTGCGAAATTTCATTGTATGGGAATTACATGACGGAGGCTTAGGTGGACACTTTGGGCGAGATAAGACGGTAGCCTTAGTAGAGGAGCGATTATATTGGCCCGGGATGATGCGGGTTATCGCACAGATTGTCAGTAGCTACCGCACTTGTCAGGTAGCGAAGGGCAATAAACAGCCTGCTGGATTATACACACCTTTACCGGTGCCCAGTATTCCTTGGGATGATGTTAGCATGGATTTTGTGCTTGGATTGCCGCGCACTTTTAGGAAGCACGACTCCATTCTTGTAGTGGTCGATCGGTTTTCTAAAATGACGTATTTCATCCCCTGCAACAAAACCGACGACGCCTCTCATATTGCCCGAATTTATTATAAAGAGGTTGTCGCGCACCGAGGGATACCTAAGACTATCGTTACCGATCGAGATGCCAAGTTCACCAGTTATTTTTGGAAGTCACTCTGGAGACTATTAGGTACTAAACTTCTATTTTCGACTGCCTATCATCCGCAGACTGACGATCAAACTGAGGTTATTAATAGGAGTTTACGAAATTTACTGCGCTGTTTGGTAGGAGATCACCAGGGGAATTGTGATCTAATTCTTCCCCACGCTCAATTGGCCTATAATAATTCGAAGAATAGATCTACGGGTTTATCTCCCAATGAGGTTGTTCATGGTCACACTGCACGAGTGCCGCTAGATTTAGCCCCACTACCACCCACTTTTAGGACTAGCCAGTTTGCACACGACTATGCATTGCATTTGCATGACTTGCATAAAGAAATTGAGCGGAAATTGCATAGTACTTATGATTTATACGCAGCTCAAGCTAACAAGCATAAAAGAGCTATTAGTTTCAAAGTGGATGACTTGGTGATGGTTCGGCTAAATCCGGAACGGTTACCTTCCGGTACCGTAAAGAAGTTAGCTGACCGTAGAACTGGACCCTTTAGAGTGGTCAAGCGGATTGGGCAAAATGCGTATGAACTTGAGATGCCTTCCGTTTGGGGAGCAAATCCGGTTTTTAACGTAGCCGATCTGACTTTATTCCACGATTATCCACATGAGTCTTTAGATGTCCCATTGCCTTCTCCTCCATTTGATTCTTCTGTGTTGGTGAGTGCTAGTGAGGAGCCACATTCCGGACACACCGACACTCATTCAGTTACTGACACGCCATCTGCAGTTCGTCCGTTTCCCACTGACAGTTTTCAGGCTGAGCATGAGGCACCAGGTGATTCCGTCATACCAGTTCCCAGAGCCGCTGACAGACTTCCGCGACAGATCTTGGTTCCCGAGCAGATATTGGATGATGAGACAGTGACCACTACTGATGGTGGTTTCCAGAGATACTTGGTTCGTTGGCATGGCAGACCAGAGACCGAGACCAGCTGGGCCTTGGCCGAGGAGTTACAACGTATGGATGCCGATCTACTACAACACTACCGCTCGAAACACTCATCAGTGACGAGTGATTTCGAGAGGGGGAGATTTGGTGGGGACCAGCCCAGATCAGGTCGACGCAAAAGTGCCCGACGCCGCACCCGTCCGGACCTCTATCGACCCTGAATTATTGCATTTTAATTTTGTTAATTTTGGCAATTTATTTTCGTTTGCATTTTTATTTTGCACGCCTGCGTGCGTAGCCCTGTTTGAAGCTTTTATTATTATATGCATTTATACATATATAACTATATATATTCACATACATACATATAGTTATATTTATCTGAAAACCTAAGAGCCGGTTCAGCCCTTTCCCCCAGCCGGTCCTCGTTCGACCAGAAGAACTCCCGCAGCTGCTCCATGGCACCTCCCCGACTTCGGCGCTACAACTCCCGCACCCACGGTCCAGCGATGTCGCCTTCGTCGAGCTCATGGGAGTTTTCAGCAACCGCCTCCAGTAGTTCGTCGAGCCCGACTCCAGCAGTTCGTCGAGCTCGTGGGAGTTTTTTTCAGCAACCGCCATAACACGTCCCCGACGATTCCCAACCGCTGGTTCAGCCATCGTGGGGAGGAGGTCCCCTGTTATTTATGCTTGTGTTAATCTCATTTTAAGTGGTGATTGAATTTGAGTTGAAAGAGAGAACAGAGATTGCTATTTCCGTTTGAGTCTTGTAGGTGAGTGAGAGAGACGATGAATAGTGAGTTTGATGTTCCTGTTTGCTTCCCGTTGAGTCTTGTGATGTTACTGTTTGAATAGAAAGTTCCTTTGTGTGCTTGGTGAAGAATTTTTGGCTTCCCATTGAGTTCTGAAGTGTTTAATGGCCGTTTTTGGTTTCTCCATCGAGAAGAGGTTGAAGATGAACAATGGGATCGTTCTGTTGTAACTTTAGTAAATGTTAGTGCCCTTTTTTTTCTTGCTCGTTGCTGAACCCGTGAACTGTAAATAGGGATATTGTATTTTCTGTTGAGATTTCGTGGAACCACCTTGGGTGTGAAAGCGAGTGAGACGTTAGGTTGTTTAGTTTGTGGCCTCCTTACACTAGTGAGTGTTTGAGATTCAGTGGAACCACTTAGTGTGAGAGTGAGCGAATTTATTCCGTGGTGCCCTTGTGCGATAGCGGCCGACCTCGGAGCGGGAGATCGAAGTTGACGAGGAATTTCTCGCGGGATCGCCGTCGACTTCGATTGCAGAAAGACGCCTCTTTCCGTGGGTAATTTGTCTCTTTCTCTTCTTTTGTGTGTGTCTATACTTTCTCTTTAGGTTAATAGATTCATTGCTGGATTGTCGTCCGGATTTTGTCAGCGAACGCTACGTCGAAAACTCCAAACGGAAACGTATTTGGAGTTCACGATTCCCGTTTGCTACAACAAGGGGGACGGAACGAAAGTTGCGAACTTTCTTTCCCGGATTTGGAATTGAATCATTTTTTTCAAGAAAATTCATTTTAAACAAAAATAGTAATCTTATGCTTTACAAAAGTCTAGTTGTTTAATTTCATAAAGTTCGTGCACGCCGCTCAAATTTCAATTTTTAAATTGCAAGCATTTAGGGTTTCCTAGAAATAGCCGACAGGCGCGCAAACCCTACGCGCCGTCCTGCATCAATTTGGTATCACCGTATCAGAGGCAGGTTCCGAAATTTTTATAAGTTTCGAAATCCGCCCTGCGTAGAATAGGAACCCACATAGCATTTTAATGTTTCAAAAAAAAAGAGAAGTTTTTTATTTTATTTTTAGCATAATCATCATCTTAATTGTGTGTTTGCATGCATCTGCGTAGTGGTAGGTTAATGAGTATGAGTTCACCACATCACACTCCACCTGAACACCCTCAAGAGGTAAATTCGGAGATGTGTCGAATTGAACGCGGCCAAGCGAGTCGTGTGAACGAAGGGAAGGAGCCGCCTCAGTGGTTTCTACCTTTCGCCCACCAAATGGCAGCGTTAACCGAGAGTGTTTATCAAGTGAGAGAAGGGTTTGAAAACCTTAGTGTTAGGATGAACAATTTAGAAGTACCTCCTCGAGTTTCAATGTCACCTCCAATTCGAGATGAGCATTCTGTTCGTCCACAGTACGAAGCCCCTCCACACTATGGAGAGAGGTCTACACTTAGGAGGAATCCTCTATTTGAGGAGGAGGGTCGACACCCCATAGATAGGTTCGAGTTTGCGCGTGATCAGGGTGAGAATTTTCCAAGGAATTTTCTTGAACCCCAACGAGAGCCTATATTAGGCATGCGAGAGAATTATCAGGAGAGACCACATTATGACGTAGAGAGAGAGGAGCATCCTCGAGACCATCATCGGCCTATACCGGCCATGCATCGTGATGATCGCCCTAGAGATTGGCATCGACCGCCGCCCCCACGGTGTCGAGACTATCGTGATCCTTACGATGATGATTACGACTATCCTCCTCGGGATAGGCGACCGGATCTCACACGAGTGGTGAAACTTGATCCACCACTTTATGATGGATCTATGGATCCCAAAATCTTTTCAGATTGGGTTATTGACATAGAGACTTATTTTGAGTGGTATCGTATGACGGAGGACCAAAAGGTTCAGTTCGCCAAAATGAGATTGACTGGGCGAGCGAAGATCTTTTGGATAGGTGAAGAGCGTAGTCTAGAGAGGAATGGACGCCCTCCCATTACACTTTGGCCCCACATGAAGGCCATATTAGAGGAGCAGTACATTCCCCAGCATTACCAGACCCGTCTACGAGACGAGCTGACATCTCTACGTCAAGGGTCCAAATCAGTTTCTGATTACCTAGCCGAGATGAAGGATCTTATGATTATGTGCAACGTAGTAGAACACCCACGTGACACATTATCCAAATTTAAGTGTGGGCTGCGATCTGAGATCCGAGATGAGTTGATTCGATATGACCACTATTCTCTCCCTGAGATCATATCTATCGCCATCGATATCGAAGAGCACCAGAAGAGAACCTCCCGGTTCAAATCTCAACCTAAAACGAATACTTCTTACAAGAAAGAAGAACATAAAGGTAAGGAGAGTGCGTCGAAGCCTACCTCGACCTACACCCGAGATCAGAACAGGAAGTCCCCCATGGGAACTGTGACCTCTTCACAGATCCGATGTTATGAGTGCCAGCAGATGAACCATATTTCGAGAGATTGCCCCAAGAGGAAAGACACGTTAATTATTCATGAGGTGACTGAGGATGAGCATGTAGAAGAAGATGGAGTCGAGAGGGACTCACACGTTTTGAACGACGAAGTGTATGGTACGCCTAGTGATGAGGATATAGATCCCTGCGTTCTAGTGGTGAGATGCATGTTATCCACACCACAAGAATCAGCCGATTATTGGCGGACGAACATCTTCCAGGCCTACTTTAAGGCTGGGGAGAAAGTGTGTCGTTTAGTAGTGGATAGCGGGAGTTATATGAATGTGATAGCTGAGACAGCTCTAGCCCGCATGGGACTCACTGCTGAGCCGCACCCATCCCCATTTCAGGTAGCTTGGGTTACCAAGACTACATTATCGGTGACTAGGAGATGTTTAGTGCCCATCACTATCGGTACGTATTCCGATAAGATCTGGTGTGACGTTATGCCTATGGATGTGTGTCACGTATTACTTGGGTGACCTTGGTTATACGACCGGGATGTCACCATACATGGCAGGTCCAACACTTGCTCCTTTCTACTGGACGGGAAGAGAGTAGTGTTGACCCCGGTGCGACCCAAAGCACTGCCATTCCGCGCGAGTAGTAGTGCGAAAGAAGCTCTTCCTCCCACTGAAAGGAAGAGGACTCTTAGCATTATACGAGGTACTGAGTTCCATCGAGAGAGTTTTGACGGTGGATTTATTTATGCCTTAGTGGTTTTACAGGCATCTGATTTATCAGAGGTATATGAGTCTACTCCTATACCTGCTAGGAGACTCTTAGAGGAGTTCCAGGATCTACACCCTGATGAGCTTCCGGCTGAGTTACCTCCCATGAGGTGTATTCAGCATGCGATAGACCTTATTCCTGGAGCTTCCCTCCCTCATCTACCGCATTACCGATTGAATCCTGCCGCCCACGAGGAGCTGCAGAAGCAGATTGGAGAGTTATTAAATAGAGGTTTTATTCGTCATAGCCTTAGCCCTTGTGCGGTGCCTGCTCTCCTTGCCCCGAAAAAGGATGGTACATGGCGTATGTGTGTTGACAGTCGTGCTGTCAACAAGATCACAATGAAATACCGATTCCCGATACCCCGACTGGATGACATGTTGGACATGTTGACTGGGGCCACGATCTTCTCTAAGATCGACCTTCGTAGTGGTTATCATCAGATCCGTATACGCGGGGGAGACGAGTGGAAGACCGCCTTCAAGTCGAAGGATGGACTTTATGAGTGGCTTGTGATGCCCTTTGGGTTGTCCAATGCCCCTAGTACTTTCGCTCGGATGATGACCCATGTCTTCAGGCCTTACATTGGGAAGTTCGTAGTAGTTTATTTCGACGACATTTTGATATATAATCAGACTGAGAGTGAGTATTTGACTCACCTACGTACTATTTTCGAGCTCCTGCGAGCCGAGCGACTATACATCAATTTGAAGAAATGCGTGGCTGAGTCTGTTATCTTTTTGGGATATATAGTGAGCTCCGCTGGCATCACTATGGACCCCGAAAAGGTTCGAGCGATTCGTGAGTGGCCTACACCTCAGAACATTCACGATGTCCGTAGTTTTCATGGGCTAGCCACCTTTTATCGTCGATTCATAAAGAACTTCAGTTCTATTATGGCGTCAGTCGCTGAGTGTACGAAGAAGGGAAATTTGAAGTGGACGTCATCGGCAGCTAGAGCCTTTGAGATCATCAAAGATAAGATGTCCACTGCACATGTTTTGAGACTCCTTGATTTTAGTCACGTGTTCGAGGTATCCTGCGATGCCTCTGGGGTTGGGATAGGAGGTGTACTTAGTCAAGAGGGTCACCCCGTTGGATTTTTTAGTGAAAAGCTTTCAGGCCCGAAGCTGAATTATTCCAACTACGAGCGCGAGTTCTATGCGATTGTGCAGACGTTGCGTCATTGGAGGCATTATCTATTGCCCAAGGAGTTTGTCCTCCACTCCGATCATCAGGCGTTGCGTTATATCAATTCACAGCAAAAGTTGAACCCCCGACAGGCTAAGTGGGTATCATATTTGCAAGAGTACACCTTCGTTCTCAAGCACTGGAAGGGAACGGAGAATCGGGTCGCCGACGCCCTTAGTCGAGTCACCCTCGTATTATCACAGATGCGCACTCAGGTGATAGGATTTGAGCGTATCAAAGATGACTATTCTAGTTGTCCCGATTTTAGCGGAATTTATGATGCGATACGCTCTGATCTCTTTCACGACGAGACAGATTACCTCATTCGAGACGGATATTTGTTTCGCGGAACCCGTCTGTTTATTCCCCGCACCTCGTTGCGAAATTTTATTGTATGGGAATTACATGGCGGAGGCTTAGGTGGACACTTTGGGCGAGATAAGACTACCCGCCTTAGTAGAGGAGCGATTATATTGGCCCGGGATGATGCGGGTTATCGCACAGATTGTCAGTAGCTGCCGCACTTGTAAGGTAGCGAAGGGCAATAAACAGCTTGCTGGATTATACACACCTTTACCGGTGCCCAGTATTCCTTGGGATGATGTTAGCATGGATTTTGTGCTTGGATTGCCGCACACTTTTAGGAAGCACGACTCCATTCTTGTAGTGGTCGATCGGTTTTCTAAAATGGCGTATTTCATCCCCTGCAACAAAACCGACGACGCCTCTCATATTGCCCGAATTTATTATAAAGAGGTTGTCGCGCACCGAGGGATACCTAAGACTATCGTTACCGATCGAGATGTCAAGTTCACCAGTTATTTTTGGAAGTCACTCTGGAGACTATTAGGTACTAAACTTCTATTTTCGACCACCTATCATCCGCAGACTGACGATCAAATTGAGGTTGTTAATAGGAGTTTAGGAAATTTACTGCGCTGTTTGGTATGAGATCACCAGGGGAATTGTGATCTAATTCTTCCCCACGCTCAATTGGCGTATAATAATTCGAAGAATAGATCTACGGGTTTATCTCCCAATGAGGTTGTTCATGGTCACACTGCACGAGTGCCGCTAGATTTAGCCCCACTACCACCCACTTTTAGGACTAGCCAGTTTGCACACGACTATGCATTGCATTTGCATGACTTGCATAAAGAAATTGAGCGTAAATTGCATAGTACTTATGATTTATACGCAGCTCAAGCTAACAAGCATAAAATAGCTATTAGTTTCAAAGTGGATGACTTGGTGATGGTTCGGCTAAATCCGGAACGGTTACCTTCCGGTACCGTAAAGAAGTTAGTTGATCGTAGAACTGGACCCTTTAGAGTGGTCAAGCGGATTGGGCAAAATGCGTATGAACTTGAGATGTCTTCCGTTTGGGGAGCAAATCCGGTTTTTAACGTAGCCGATCTGACTTTATTCCACGATTATCCACATGAGTCTTTAGATGTCCCATTGCCTTCTCCTCCATTTGATTCTTCTGGGTTGGTGAGTGCTAGTGAGGAGCCACATTTCGGACACGCCGACACTCATTCAGTTACTGACACGCCATCTGCAGTTCGTCCGTTTCCCACTGACAGTTTTCAGGCTGAGCATGAGGCACCAGGTGATTCCGTCATACCAGTTCCCAGAGCCGCTGACAGACTTCCGCGACAGATCTTGGTTCCCGAGCAGATATTGGATGATGAGACAGTGACCACTACTGATGGTGGTTTCCAGAGATACTTGGTTCGTTGGCATGGCAGACCAGAGACCGAGACCAGCTGGGTCTTGGCCGAGGAGTTACAACGTATGGATGTCGATCTACTACAACACTACCGCTCGAAGCACTCATCAGTGACGAGTGATTTCGAGAGGGGGAGATTTGGTGGAGACCAGCCCAGATCAGGTCGACGCAAAAGTGCCCGACGCCGCACCCGTCCGGACCTCTACCGACCCTGAATTATTGCATTTTAATTTTGTTAATTTTGGCAATTTATTTTCGTTTGCATTTTTATTTTGCACGCCTGCGTGCGTAGCCCTGTTTGAAGCTTTTATTATTATATGCATATATACATATATAACTATATATATTCACATACATACATATAGTTATATTTATCTGAAAACCTAAGAGCCGGTTCAGCCCTTTCCCACAGCCGGTCCTCGTTCGACCAGAAGAACTCCCGCAGCTGCTCCATGGCACCTCCCCGACTTCGGCGCTACAACTCCCGCACCCACGGTCCAGCGATGCCGCCTTCGTCGAGCTCATGGGAGTTTTCAGCAACCGCCTCCAGCAGTTCGTCGAGCCCGACTCCAGCAGTTCGTCGAGCTCGTGGGAGTTTTTTTTCAGCAACCGCCATAGCACGTCCCCGACGATTCTCAGCCGCTGGTTCTGCCATCGTGGGGAGGAGGTCCCCTGTTATTTATGCTTGTGTTAATCTCGTTTTAAGCGGTGATTGAATTTGAGTTGAAAGAGAGAACAGAGATTGCTATTTCCGTTTGAGTCCTGTAGGTGAGTGAGAGAGACGATGAATAGTGAGTTTGATGTTCCTGTTTGCTTCCCGTTGAGTCTTGTGATGTTACTGTTTGAATAGAAAGTTCCTTTGTGTGCTTGGTGAAGAATTTTTGGCTTCCCGTTGAGTTCTGAAGAGTTTAATGGCCGTTTTTGGTTTCTCCATCGAGAAGAGGTTGAAGATGAACAGTGGGATCGTTCTGTTGTAACTTTAGTAAATGCTAATGCCTTTTTTTTTCTTGCTCGTTGCTGAACCCGTGAACTGTAAATAGGGATATTGTATTTTTTGTTGAGATTTCGTGGAACCACCTTGGGTGTGAAAGCGAGTGAGATGTTAGGTTGTTTAGTTTGTGGCCTCCTTACACTAGTGAGTGTTTGAGATTCCGTGGAACCACTTAGTGTTAGAGTGAGCGAATTTATTCCGTGGTGCCCTTGTGCGATAGCGGCCGACCTCGGAGCGGGAGATCGAAGGTGACGAGGAATTCCTCGCGGGATCGCCGTCGACTTCGATTGCGGAAAGACGCCTCTTTTCGTGGGTAATTTGTTTCTTTCTCTTCCTTTGTGTGTGTCTATACTTTCTCTTTAGGTTAATAGATTCATTGCTGGATTGTCGTCCGGATTTTTTCAGCGAACTCTACGTCGAAAACTCCAAACGGAAACGTATTTGGAGTTCACGATTCCCGTTTGCTACAACAAGGGGGACGGAACGAAAGTGGCGAACTTCCTTTCCCGGATTTGGAATTGAATCATTTTTTTCAAGAAAATACATTTTAAACAAAACTAGTAATCTTATGCTTTACAAAAGTCTAGTTGTTTAATTTCATAAAGTTCGCACGCCGCTCAAATTTCAATTTTTAAATTGCAAGCATTTAGGGTTTTCTAGAAATAGCCGACAGACGCGCAAACCCTACGCGCCGTCCTCGTAAGATAGATTTAAATCACATAAGCTCACATGTAGCTGGAGGATGACTGTATATTCCGCTTCAGTTGAAGACTGAGTTATACTATCATGTTTCTTACTTTTACACATTACTAAATTATTTTTTCCCAAACATATAGTAATCACTCGTAGACCTTCTATTAGACGCGTTTAGTCAACAATGCACATTCATATGTCTTTGATATTCTTATAAGAATCCACATCTTTGTAGATTTCTTAAGATATTTTATGAGTATATCCTCATAGTCGACCTTTGGGCTATATGCATGAGCTGACTCACAAGACTTGCATTAGAAGAGTAGGTCCTTGTAATAATGAGGTAAATTAATTTTCCTATGAACTTTTGAAACCTCATTTTATTTTTCTCCCAAGGAAAAGAGACATCCTTCTGGACATTGTATTTTTGATGAATAGGAGTGTCAACTTGAGAAGGGGAGCCTTGGCGCACCGGTTAAGGTGTTGCCGTGTGACCTTGAGGTCACGGGTTCGAGTCCTGGAAGCAGACTCTTGCGAAAATGCAAGGTAAAGTTTGCCTACATTTCAGCCTTGCGGTGGGACCCTTCCCCGGACCCTTACTGCACGGGGATGCTTTGTGCACCGGGCTGCCCAGGAGTGTCAACTTGCTTAACCTCTAAATGCAGCTGATGCAGAACGACCTGTGAAATCTATGTCTACGACATTGAACTATACTGTTTATCTTCTCCAATGATCAAAGCACGAGCGAGATTGCATCGAAAGAGTTAAGAGGGAGGTTGTGTCGAAGACCACGAGACAACTAGAACTCGCGATTGCAACGACTAGAAAATGTTGGACTCTGCAACTACATCTGCGATACGAGAAATTGGATCTTCATCTCCCAATCGTCGAAGAAGCAACTTAGAAAGCCAACCTTGCTCTGTTACCATGAAACTCTGCAAAAATACTTGATCACCTGACTTCACTCACGATCATCGAGGTAACAACAAAAGATGGAGGAATTGTAGAAAATAGAGAGGAGAATAAATAAATCTTACAATAATATCCAACAAAATCTAAATATAAAAATACTATAGAACTTGAATAAGATAAACAAGATTTGTTCTTATTTTTGTAAATAAAATTAATTCTATATAAAGAATTGAAAGAAATTTGTTCAATCGTAAGTAAATAGGTTCGATTCAACTCTTTTGAAGTCTTCTTCTATTCCTTGAGTCTGCCTATCTGAAAATAAACTTTCTTAGGCTAACACCTCCCCCGGCAGGAGGAGGAGCATGTGGAGTATAGTTCTCACAATTTCTTCGGAGTTAAACTTGTTATTGATGGAGAATCGAAACCATTCATTTTATGTGGATCGTTGATCATAGTACTTTTTGTTCTTGTCATTTTTTATTTCTAGTTGTAATTTTACGTATTTTTGAGTCGGGACGTTCAGTCAATCATAGCCATCCGTTGCCCCTAGGAATCTATAAATAGAGGTTGATGGCTCTCATTTTGGGCATTGAAGCTCATTCTTTGGTCATTCGGTGCCGAAGCCGACGTTCCGGGTGCGAAGCCTTGGAACCCCTTACCTTGCCGTCCACCACCAATCACCCCACCCTAATCTCCCTTCCAATTGGCCGGCCCCTTCCTCATCCCCTCCCAAAACTGCCGGCCAGCCCCTGCCTCCTTCCCCATCCTTGCAGCAGACGGCCTAAGGTGCCTCCTCCTCCATCATTGCAACAGTCGGACATTAGGCCCCCACTTCCTCCCCCTCCATTACAGCCACCGGCCTAAGGGTCCCCTCCTCCTTCTCCTATAACAGCAGCCGACCAAGCATCCACATACATTCCCCCCCCCCCCCCCCCCCCTTTACAGCACGTATAGCCCGGCCCCAAGTTCTCCCTCCACCACCACCTTCATTCCCCCACAAAAACAGCCCATTTACCCCATAAAAACATCTCCGGCGATCACCGTAGCACGCCTCCGGCCACCTCCGGTGATCCTCCTACACCTTTCATACAACCACCCGACCATCCATTAACCACCTCCCCACTACCTCCTAACTACCCACTAACCCACTTCCTCTTATTTAGGAACCACCTCCTAAATTTAAGCCCCACTATCCCCTCTTTTCCCTCACAACCAACCCCTTAATCCCCTCCCTCATTCACACGCGGAGCCACTCCCTCAAACCCCCCTCAACAACAGCCCACTATATCCCAACATTCCCCCCACATTCTCACGTGAAAAGAAACCCCCCCCCCCCCCACTTCCTCCAAATAACTAATCCCCCACCTTCCTCTAACTGCTGACCGAAACTCTCTTCCTCCCCAGCTCTCAATCTCACGCAAAGTCTTGTATTGCTGGGTCCACCATCTGCTGCCATCAAATGTAGCCTCCCCTCCCAATTGAATCTAGTCAACTGCAGTCCCTTCTCACTTAAGCCACTTGTCGAACCACCCTTTGCCATCACCCAACAGCCCAAATCCACCCTTCGCCATCTTTTGATAAAAATCATCATGCGGCAAACAACAAAATTGGAATTAAACTCAATGTCAATTCCTGCATGTATTGACATTGGATTGATAGCCAATTCTTGAAAGCCAATATCTTCCAAACGAACGGACAGCGCATGCAATTACAATATCTTCCAAACATTGGCCACTAAAAAAGAAATTTGGCCCATCCTTCGCACTCCCTTCTGTTGTAACCCACCTCTTCTTTTCCTGTTGGTTGTCAACATATTCATAAATATTAAATGCTGTATGAACTTCAAATTACACACACACTACCACTCACCCGATTGGTCTTTGCTGTCCATGGGTTGTTTTGGGTGCATATAACGAATTATGCCAAAAATTATTATTAAAATCAATAAATTGTCATAATATGCATGTCCCAAGTTGTAATTTTTCGGTCCCAAGTTGTAATTTTTCCTTCTGATGATCTCTTGGACTGTTTTTCATCTCCTAAAATAGCTTTATCTCTTTATCTTCGACCCACGCGCAAAAAATGTTTGGTAGACGTCCTCTTTTTATTGATCCCGGACGAAAAATTTGGAAACGGGCTCCGGACGGAAAAATCTGTCGTGAAACAGACCCTCCTTCGTAATAGCACGCTAGTACGTGACAACTGTGGTTGTCAAGCTCTAGTCCCTGTCCTGGCAGGCCGCGCGCGGGCCATTTGCCCGCGACTCGTGTTGGTTACGTGCCTGCGCATGCCCTACACGCGCCTCGCCCGGATGGGCACCACGTGGTGCCGTACATGCCACATGGCGCCACTCTGAACTGTCGAAATTGACCTGGGGACATTTTTTCACGCCTGGGACAGATAAGATGGAAGTTTCATTTTATCATTTCTTTTCCGTTTTTAATGAAACTTAAAGAGAAGCAGAGAGAAGGTTGAGAGCATGTTTTTGACCTAAACTTGCGCCGAGGTCTTCCCAGGTGCTTTGAAAGCAGTGCCAAAATAATATTGTTCCCCCGACCCGCAATTAATTGTCGTCGCATCGCCAAAATATCGCCAAAATACTGAAGGTGCCGATTTTGCTAAAAGGGGAATCAAAGCTCAGAAATAGGAGCACGGTTGTTGAGTTAGGTGTAAAATAATGTAGTATATATGTCTTACTCCAGTTTTTAATATTTCGGAGTTTTTGCGGGTAATTTTTATGTATAAATATTGTGGGAATAATTGCGATAATGCGTTAAGGATGACGAAAGATCGAATTGTTTGTTCTTAGGCTATAATAAGACCCTAAATTTTAGATTGCATGCATATTGATAACATAAACATGTAATACTAATAATTGTGAAAGTAGCACGCATGTGAAATTATGTAATCTAACCGAGATTATTAATCAATCATATATGTGGAGCGACGTGAATAGTTGATCGATTTGTGTAAGACAATGCCGATAATTTGAGATGTGTTAATGAAATATGCATGATACTGTGAAAAATATTATAATGGTGTGTGATGATGTGCGCTAATAAGTTAGCCCAGTATTTGACTCATTTTGCCCGGGTCCCCTAAAAATTGAAGAGGAAGCATTTCAGGAGTAGCGCTCCCTTCTGCTGGTTTAGCCACATGCATATTGGTAGACTGGATTGTGGTCTTGCCCTTGGACTTATGTCATAGGAGTGACGCTTCTATTTGGTGGACTCGTTCTTCACATGACATTTTGGTCCAATCTGGCCTGTAAAAACATGGAGAGCCTCCATTCCAATTAGACATACCGGCGTACTAATAAATCATTTTTTTTGTAAATAAATATATTTGGAAAAAGACAAAAATACATGCTGATGTGTTTATCTCGTTTGTAGCTTCCGTTGCATAACTTTATTTGCACATTGTGCATTGCATACCTACATAAATATTGTGTTATTCTTTCATAGGTGAGCAAACAAAGATGTTCACCACCCTACTAAATATTTTTAGGTGCCCACAACGACGCAGGTGACGGAGAACAATGAGGAAGATTATTATATACTATGCATCATAAAAATAAATGTAAAGACAATGATGTATCTATAAATGTATCAGTATGCATTTGTAAATTGTGGAATATAAAAAAAAAATTGTTTCTTGCTCTTGATTTGTGCACTCGAAAAAAATCCTTAATCGCATCAATGTTCCAAAGTCGTTAACTCGAGCTTATTAGTCCAGTGTGTGAGAGTGGCGGTCATGAAAGCGGTGGTTATGAACCGTCTTGCGTGAACGTCTCACCTAAGGGAGTCCATCCACTTTTATGTTCAAAATTAGGTTTTTTCTTGGTGGCGGTCAAAACAGTCATATCGAACATATAGGGTGGATCGCATCCCATCATCCACCGCTGAGCTCCATGGTCTTCGCCAACTCGACAATGTGTGCCATTGAAAGCACCGTCAACCCATATCCCAGGGACCGTACCTCTGTCGATGTCACCCTCCGTTCCCCTAGCGACCCGACCTTTCCACCTTCAATGATCGAGATCATGCTGGGTGGATCGCCCAAATTCGACGATGAAGTCGCATCATAGTGGCAGCCCTAAATGCATTAGAGATCACTGATTATCCGCCTCATACACCCTCCTTCACATATTAGACCTCTTCCATGCCCGGTTGACGGCTTCTCCCGCTCTCTCGCATGATGAAGCCCTAAGGCTCTATCTCCATGATCTAATTTTGATCGACAACGGTGACAACAATAACTGCATTTCTCAAGACCCGGTGTCTTGTCTACATCTTCTGATGGACTGTGTTCTAGGTTTCATGTTCAGCTCGATGATGAATGTTGCTCTCACGAGTCACGCCCGTGGGCTATGCTGCAACCTCTCGGTGACCATCATGCATAATTTTCGTAGAAGAGATGCGTATTCAAATTTAGGGAAATCTCTATAAATTTTGTCTTTGACTTTTTATTAGCGCGCTTATTTACTTTACTATAATTTGTGATTATTTTGTGTATATGATTAAGTTTGTGGGCCCCTGTTGATATTCAACAACCAACGCATGTCTTTTCCAGCGCAGTGCAACCCTGGTAGGGGTGTGCGCAGAAAACAGAAATCGACCAAACCGTACCGAACCGATCCAACCGAACCGATTGGTTCGGTTTCGGTTTCAAGTGGCTGAAAACCGGTCTCATTTCGGTTCGGTTCACCAAACTGATTTGCTCCATGCTTCGCGGTTCACACCGTGAATCACGCGTATCCCTTTTGCCTTTCTCGTGCATAGCCGGTTTAGGCATTCAGCGCCTAAGCCGCACATCACACTCCTCCCGGCTCCCACATATTATTTTCGACCTAATTCCTTTTTTTAGTAGAGCCACACATTAATTGTTAAAAATTAATAAAATTCATTAACTATTTTTATGAACATTGTTAGTAATGGGTAAAACAGAACCGAAGGTTAAAAATCGAACCGAATTATGCAATTTCGATTTGATTTTGGTTTGAGGTGTGTAAAAATCAAGGCTATTCGATTCGGTTTCACCCAAAATTGAACCGAACCGAACCGTTTACCGGCCTAGACCCCAGTATGCCTACAAGAACATTTATTTTTAATTTATTTTAATCTAAAGTCCTATTTTTATCCCCGTTAAGCTGCAATTATTTATAAATATAATTAAATTCTCTTTTAAATCGCCTCATTCCTAAATTACCGCTAAAAATATTAATTAATGTTCTGTTCTAGTTATTTTATCTTGGGGAGTTGGGGGTAAATGAAAATTTATATTAAAATAACTTCAAACTAAAAAATTATGATTTATTGCTTAATTAAGTTTTTTTTTTAATTTTGGGCGGTTTAGTGGGCGGTAAAAATAAAAATTTCATATTAGAATAAATTGTCCTCATTTGATTAAATACTAAAAAAAAAATTCACTATATGGATTACAAAAGACTATTGTTATAGCGCTACTAAATTGGCTATTCGTAAAATTTAGATATCCGTAAAAAAGTTTTTGATAAAATTATATTCTCAAATCAAAATATTTTTTTGGCAATTGTTAATACTTTAGTATTTTTGATTCTTCTAGGCGATCTAATTCTAATGTCACAGTTCTTCCAAACGAATGTATTTCTAAGAAAATCCTCAAAGGGAAAAACTTAAGGTGAAGTTCATTTTTTTTTGGGCAATGTTATAAGCAGGCCTATCACGGTTTAACGTAGTCCATTGATATTCGCAGTCCAATAAATTTAAGTGTTTGTAAGAGTGCCATTTTATGTGTTTTTAGGACTACGAATAGCCATAGGATTGCTAATAACATCGCCCTTTTTTATGATTCAAGGATTCCCGAACACACGATAGTTAAAACCACTTCCCCGCAACTGCACTCGTGAGTCACAGAGATTTAGCACAATCCGTTGAAGAATCAGTCCGGTCTCCTTCTTCTCCACTAGGGTTTTTTCGCCAACCCTAGTTCTATTTCTCTCCCTAAAACTCCATTTTCTCTCTCCTTTATCACTTTTATATTCGTCCATCCCAATAGGAGTCCAAAAAGCCGAAAAGATGCATCACATGGCTGTCATAACCGCCGAAATTTCAAATATTTCGGAAACTGAAAGTTCAGTTTCCGTCAGCATGTTATAACATTTTTTCTGAACTAAAATAATATGTTATAACATATTCTCTGCATCCTTAAACAGCTCCAACCAGCCCAAAATATGTTATAACAACTTTTTCTGTACTACAAAAATATGTTGTAACATATTTTCTGCACTTCAAATATGCATATCCTTCTTTTGAATTTCTGCAACGAAAACATGTAAAAAAATTGTTGATAATTACTAACTTTCACCATATGTCAAATTTTTCATGATTAGTACATTTAAGCACATATTTATATGATATATTAGGCAGAGGAGTGCAAAATATGTACTAAAATAACTTCATTATGAGAAGTTATCACACCCTCACACTTAGACTTTTGCTAGTCCATAGCAAAGATCATTCAAATTACCGGCTTGAATGAAGAACTAATAATATAACATAAATTCAAATGATCTTTCGTCCTTGTAAAAAAAATTAATCAAAACGTATTATAGAAATTCGCTTTACTCAACTGATAAGCCTACAATCAACAAAAGTTCAACCATTCATAACTCCATTAGCTTGATAAAAGATAATGCTCAAATAAGAATTTTAGTGCGGTGAGTGCTAAAAAGGAATTTACTCTCATGCAATATTTCTTATTGAACCTCTGCATTTATTGGAAAGGGTAAGAATATGCTAAGCTATTGATTTTAGTCTCCACATGAGTTAGTAGTTCAATTGAATATAGGATTGACTTTGGCTTGGTTTGACATTTATGGATAATTTTGATAGTGGAATGACATTCCCTAGTTAGTAATCTTAATAAATTTGCCATATTATGGGATTTATCAACATATTTTTTTTCATAGTAGGGATCATTCCAAGTACATGTGTACATACCTAGGCCACATAATCACTATGATGTTTTTTTACTTCCTTTTTTTTATATATATCACAGTAGGGATCATTCCAAGTATGTATACAAATACCTAGGCCACATAATCACTGTGAAATTTAACCAATTTTTTTTTAAAATTAAACACTCATAAATGGCTACTTATTAAGATACAACTAGGAGGAACATAAGGAGTTTAAGCATGGAATGATGTATATCAAAGTGGTAGGATAAGGCTCAAAGTATTTTGTGGATGCTCGAAATGGATTAACTTCCTAAACTCAAGTTTTGACTTACATCGTTAACTCAGTTCTTGCTCACCTCTCCCTGGTATTTGCAGAAGTCAATATCAAAAATTGCCTTGGTTGTAAACAAAAAATTTGTGCATAAGGTAATAGCATATATAAATGAGCATTATCCAAAAAAAATCTTACTAACTTCAAATTCATGAATTGAACTCCTAAGATTGATAAGTCATACCAATTAATTATCATTGAACACTTAAGTAACTTATTGATTAATAAAAATAAGAATTAAGATCATTAAATTCAAGTAAGGTTAGTTTAATCTTCACTCAAGTGGTAGGGGTTATATTACCCCCACCTCCACACTTAAGCTTTGCTAGTCCCTAGCAAAGAAACTATTTCATGCCAATAAAAATTTCATACTGTCAAACATATAGTGGTTGGGATAAATTTATAAACCGTCAAAATAAAATAATTGAAATAAAACACTCCCCTGAAATCGGTATGCAGAAGCATTTTGCGGCCGTGTCCTTTGCATCCATCTGATATTATGGAGAGATTATGTATATTCTTTGTCAGAGATGGATAGTTAAGATTTACCTGCATATGCATATACACCAAGCCAACAAGAAACTTGTCTCCATATTTAAATAGTGGGACATAAATGGTGTTAATCATATTACCAATTTTATCAACATAATCATATTAGTGGGACATAAATGATGTTAATAGGAAACATTGAAGCTTCTAAAAATTGTGGGACATAAATGGTGTTAATCATATTAGTCTTGAACTCAAAAAGTATGTAACATTGAAGCTTCTAAAAATTTTATGAACAATGCTGGTAAATAACAAGATAAACAATAATGACCATAGTGCAGAAAAAGATCAATAGGGTATATAGGAAACGCAAGAAGAAAGAACTAAGTACCAAGTGCTATTAGATAACACCATACTATATACCATTAGTAGTATATTACGGCAAGCAGAATTTTCCATCGTTAAGAGCATAAAAACCGAAAACTGAAAGTATCCCCAAATTGAAATAATATTACATGCATTGTTTCATGAAAACTGAAAAATGACAAGATAAAACTAAAAATAAAATGCAGGGCTGTCACTCCTCGGCTTCGGAACTGCGATCGTCATAGTTTTCTGCACTAGTGATGTCATCTTCCGGGTTTACTAAGGCAGTAGAATCCAGCCCCACTCCGTCGCCGTCAGAACTATGATCGTCGTCTTCTTCCTCACTAGTGATATCATCTTCCGGGTTTACTATGGCAGTAGGGTCCAGCCTCATTCCGTCGCATGTTAGCAAATAGCCTTTAAAGTCAAACTGAGATTGTAATACATAGGTTGGCTTGTCAACTGCAACCTTCGCTTTGTGCATCAATTTTACTTGATTTTGATACATGTGCTCCAGGCGAGATTCAAAATACAAATGCTGACAACGTTGGTACGCCTTCATGTATTCCATATTATCAAACAGAATAGTGGGTTCGGTTTCGTCAGCAACTGGCAAATCAATCCATATTGGGTCGGTTGTTGTAGTGGATGAACTTGGTTGGTTGCTTGTATGCGTTTGGGCAGAAGTGGTTTTTACTTTGATATTTGCAAGAATTATCTTTTCTGTAATATGATGTGCTACTGGAGTGCAAATGTCATCGTTCTTTTTATTGACACCAGCATTTTGACATAATATTGTTATTAAAGTAGGAAACCACAACTACTTTTCTACATCATTTGCCAATTTCTGGCGGATCTGTGATGAAATTATTTGTCCCACATCTAACTTGACTCCTTTAAGAATACAGAAAATATATAATGCTCTATCCATTGAAATATGATTTGCATGTTTGGTGGGTAGGATGCTAGCATTAACAAACAACATCCAAGTTTTGCTCTCCCTAGTGAAACTTGCAGAGTTGAAAATCTTTTTGTTAGGATTAGCCCATTCGATATTCACTGTGTGACATAGAACTGCAACCACTTCATCGGGTTTGATGGTTTTTTTTCTTAACTCATATTCATTCCGATCTTGAGTATGTAAATCAAACTGGCTGTTTATTGCTTGTGCAGAGAAATCTACCTCCCTTCCTCTCACTAATACCTTTTCATTTTCATGATATTTACCATTAGCATAAAATTCATGTACCCATGGAAGCACTGCTTCAATTCTGGGGTGACAGAAAGATTCCCAGCCCTGTCTCTTAATTTGATTTATGTAACTCTTACTCCAGCTCTTCCGTTCGATGTCAAAACCCCTTTCAAAGATGCAGGGTTTCGTTCTTAAATCCTCATAACATTTCATAGCTTCGGCATTCACGAAGCAGTTATCCTTGCGTGCTACAGTTTTTCGCTTCCTTTTGGAACTCGACATGATCTGGCGTGAAAAAGCTATTGAAAAATAATTCCTACTAGCAAGACCCAAATTTCGACAAAAAGAAGCACTCACAAGTGTTTGATCTTCGATTGAAATAGGTTTCTGGGTTAGGGATGCTGGAACCCCTGCGCAACCGTTGATCAACCCTCCTCCTAATGCCGAGTCAACTGGTCATCGTTTCAATTGATTGCTCCCGTCCTCAGGAAATCCGGCGAAACTTCCCCCCTGCAGATGATTTGCGGCGGCCACTCCTTCACAAAATCGCCTGTCGCCGCCTTTCTTCTCAGCGGAATCGCTCGAGACGAACTCTAACCTAGCCGGTCGATCGATGAATGAATGATTAATTAGGGCGGCTATTGATTATACCGGTGATGGGATCGAGGAAAGGTAACCCAAGTCAGCGGTTAATATAGAACCGGTTCGACGAACGTCGAACCACGCCGTGGTTAAAAAAAATTGTTCGACGAACGCCCAATCTTAGCCGGCCGCGCGTCGATTATATTTGGAAATTGGTTCGACGAACGTCGAACCAAGCTGCGGGTAATATAGAACCGGTTCGACGAACGTCGAACCCATCCTGCGCGTGAAATCTTGAAGGAAACGCGCAAGCGAGCAATGTTATAACAACTTATTTTTGGTGTCGTAACAATTTTGTGCAGCAGTGACAATGTTGTAACAATTATTTTCAGTTGTTGTAACAAATGCCCGATTTTTTTTTCTTCTTTTCTTTTATTCCTTCATGGTCATCATCCTGTGTGCTCCCTCTCTCACTCACATATCCTTTACTAAGTTAACAACATATAAATTTAAAATATTTTATATTAGATGGGTTGCCTCCCACTAAGCGCCTAATTTAATACGTCCCGGCAGGACGCTCTTCTCTTAACTTCCTACTGCAAATGTATGACCATCGCATCACGATGATCATTACCCTCGTAATACTCCTTGAGTCGTTGTCCATTCACCTTGAAAATCGAACTATCTTTCTCGTTACAGATTGTTACCACCCCAAATGGATGTACTTCTTTTACTTTAAATGGACCCGACCATCTGGATTTTAACTTTCCTGTGAATAACCTTAGTCTTGAGTTGAAAATAAGAACGGATTGACCCACTTGAAATTCTCTTTTTATTAACTTAGATCGTGTCATTTCTTCGTTTTGTCCTTATATATCTTAGCACTCTCATATGCATTCATTCTAATTTCTTCCAAATCGTTAAGTTGAAAAAGTCTTTTGTTACCTGCTTCCTTAAATTCGAAATTTAATTTTTTAATCGCCCAAAATGCTCGATGCTCCAATTCTACAGGTAAATGACATGATTTACCATATATCATTTTATAAGGGGTTAGTCCTATAGGTGTTTTAAATGCGGTCCTATAAGCCCATAGTGCATCGTTCAATTTTTGGGACCAATCCTTCCGGTTTGTACTTACTATTTTCTCCAAAATAGATTTAATCTCTCTAATTAAAACTTCGGCTAATCCATTCGTCTGTGGGTGATACGCAAGGGCAACCTTATGTGTTACACCATATTCCTTTAACAATGTTTTAAATTGAAGATTACAAAAATGTGCCTCTCCATCACTTATTATAGCTCTCGGAGTCCCAAATCTAGAGAAGATATTAGACTTTAAAAACTTCAAAACAACTTTCGCATCATTTTTAAAGGTAGCAATCGCCTCCACCCATTTTGAAACGTAGTCAACAGCTAGTAGTATATATAAATTTCCATCTGAATTTACAAATGGGCCCATAAAATCGATTCCCCACACATCAAATACTTCTACCTCAAGAATATTATTCATGAGCATGCTTGCTCCCCGTTGCATGTTACCGATTTTTTGGCATCTGTCACATTGTTTGGTAAAAATATGTGAATCATGAAATAAAGTTGGCCAATAAAAACCAGCATCTAAAACCTTCATAGCGGTCCTATCTCCCATAAAATGTCCTCCATATGGAGATGAATGACATTTTTTCTAAAATACTACGTACCTCTATTTCAGGTATACAACGACGGATGACTTGATCGGCACAAATTTTGAATAAATATGGCGCTTCCCAAAGAAATGCTTTAACTTGATGGAGGAATCTTTTTCGTTGTTGATAAGTTAAATCTGGGGGAAATACATTACTAACTATATAATTAACAAAGTCAGCATACCATGGACAACCACCTTCTTTAATTTCTAATAATTGCTCGTTAGGAAAATATTCTCTAATTTCAACATGCATATTTTTCTCGCTTTCATTATCTAGTCGTGATAAATGGTCGGCTACTGGATTCTCTACTCCCTTTCGCTCCATGATCTCTAAATCAAATTCTTGTAGAAGTAGGACCCATCTAATAATCCTAGGCTTGGCATCCTTTTTATCTACTAAATATCTTATTGCTGAATGATCTGTATAAACTATAACCTTGGAGTTTATCAAATACGAGCGGAATTTATCAAAAGCAAATACAACAGCTAATAATTCCTTTTCCGTAGTGGTATAATTTATCTGAGCATCCACGAGTGTTTTACTAGCATAGTAAATGGTGTGGAAAACCTTATTCTGCACTTGCCCTAGGACTGCTCCTACCGCAAAATTGCTAGCATCACACATAATAGAGAATGGTAATGACCAATCAGGAGCAATGATAACCGACGATGAAATCAGACATTGTTTTAAAATATTGAATGCTTCAAGACATTCATCATTGAAAATGAAAGTACTATCTTTTTCAAGTAAGTGACTTAGAGGTTTTGAAATTTTTGAAAAGTTTTTTATAAATCGCCGGTAGAATCCTGCATGACCCAAGAAACTACGAATTCCTTTAACATTTGATGGTGGTGGGAGTTTTTCAATGACTTCTATCTTTGCTCTGTCTACTTCTAAACCCCTTTTCGACACCTTATGGCCAAGCACAATACCCTCTCGTACCATGAAATGACATTTCTCCCAGTTGAGAATCAAATTGGCTTGTACGCATTTATCTAAGGCTTTCTTTAATACTTCTAAACATTCGTCAAAAGATTTCCCAAAAACAGAAAAATCGTCCATAAAAATCTCAATACCATCATGTAACACCCCAGTTTTTGAATTTTTCTGAAACACACGATCGTGCGATTTTCTTGACGCACGATCGACCCGCCCATGCGTTCTCTTCGGCTGGAGAAATGGCGTTCCGAGTTTAATCGTGCGTTTTTACGCACGGTCGTGCGTTCGACCGTGCGTTCGTAACCAGATCCGCAAATAGCGAAATCTGGGCGTCCGTTTGGTTTAATTTTGATCGGACGGCTGTGAGGGGTTCGTGTGAGGACCCTAAGTAGGGCTGAGGAGCTCTCCCCTCCTCATTTTTTCTTTCATTTGGGTTCTTGAGGGTTTGAGAGAGAGGAAGGGTTTGGAGGAGGAAGAGATCTAGTTCCCGCCATTGGTGGAGCTTCGGAGCTCCATTCGCCGATCCGAGACCGGCAGCGCGTAGGGGACGTCGAGGCGCTTCTTCTCCTCCATTCTTTGCAAGTTTCTATGGCTAGGAGGAGATCTCAAAAGTTAACGACATTTCTCCTCCCGGTCTTTAGGATGCGTGCATGGCATCCCTTTATTTTTCTGCATTTTTGGCACCGGATCCGTCGAGTGAGAGAAATCCGGGTCGCCTTGGTTCAAAAGGAACCATCGGGTTGATTGAGTCCGTCCCCGACATGTTTTGCACTAGAGATCCGCTCCGTTAGCGGATTAGGCATTGTGGGTGAAGCCGGATTTGCGACCGTGGTCCGATTCAGTGATGTTGAGTGACACGCATTTTAGGGGTTTTGTTAGAAATCTGATTACGGCGAACTCGTCGTTGTGATGCCCTTGTAGCTTCGTGTGGTAACGAATGTCGGGTTTTGGGCGGGGAAATGATGTGCGAAATATGGGGCTTGTGATGCCTAGGGTTGTGCAAAGGTGCGATTGGTCTTTGTGGTCAGCTGGCTATCCCGTGAAGACTGAGATTCACGTGTGGAGAGTGTCCCGGCAAGATTAGTCCCTTCGGTGTTGACTGACGAGAATGTCTGTGCTACGGATGAGTCCGGTAACGGTCGCCAGGCGAGGCAGTCGGTGGACGTTGTCCCGAGTGTAAGTCCAGGGCCTTGGGACGTTTTGCTTAAGCCAGAATTCTTAGCATCGGTTTTGTGTGTTGTTAGCGGCCTGAGCAGGTGAGCTGTTAGACAAGCCCGATGGCATGGTGAGCCAGGCGAGGTGGGTCTCAGCGAGAGCTCTTGGCCTTGGGCTACGATGCCCTCGTGGGGAAATGATGAGTACCCTTGTGTTCGTGATGTGATGATGATGTATGATGATGTGTTTCATTCATACACCTTAGGGTGCCATGGGTGAAACCCAGGTTTGCATTCATTTTGCATTGGTAGGCCCCTTTTATTATCTGCTCAACATAGAAACGTGGATGATGTTTGTGATACTCATGCCTGTATTTATGTTGCTTTTCTTTATGTACATTTGCATACGAAGTGCTGACTTGCAGGGTGAAGTAGTTCCCCGGGGTCCGCTAGGACGGTCGGGAGGAGGGATGTTGTTACTCCGTTTGTGGTCAGCCATAGCTGACCCTCGTTTACCGCTCTTTGTGATTTGGATGCAGGGCAAGGATCGCAGGCTGGACCCAGCTCGCCGGCCAAAAAGGCCTAAAGCCTCATGAAGTGTTTACCTTGTTTTCATGCACATCTACTATTATTTTGTTGTAACCGTCTTGCATGCCGAGGTAGTTTAGGGAAAACTATTATTCCCACTTTTGTTGGGATGTCTCTTTGTGTTGAATGTTGAGTGTTTTGGACTTTGGTTTTGTAAGACCTTAAGGCCAGTTGGACTCCTATGTACTGTGGACAATCTCTATGGTTTTAGTTTGTTTCCGTTGTGTTATCTGAATTTTGAGATTGGGTAGTTAATATCATCTTTTAATACTAAAGCTGTAGCGGCTATATGCTGTGGGGTCCCGGCCGGACCCATATTATATGGTCATTACAGGGGAGGTGTTACAATTTGGTATCAGAGCTAGGTTTGAGTATTCTTGCGAGGTCTAGTGTATTTGGATTGCGTAAGAGATTGTCCACATAGGAGCATTGTGCGGGATCACGAGTATCCATGTGTTTGAGTCTTGCGAATAGAGCTTGATAAGTCTTTTTCCTTGCTTATGCTAGGATGTTGGCGACGATGCGGGGACGTCGAGGAGGCAAGAGGAGCCTTCGGGAAGCAGTGCTACTGCTCCGGGCCTCATGAATGTGGGCATGTCCCCAGCTGATTTCTGTCGCATGCTAGCGGAAGCAATGGTAGCGGCTCAAGCTGGAGCGATGCCACGGGTTCCTACGCCGGTGGTGCAAGTTGCGACTCCTGTTACTCCGGCGGCTACGCCGGCTACACCGGATGTCGAAGTGAGGCAAGCAGAGCCTTTAGCGGAGAGAGCTATTCCGATGGGTGATCGATTCATGAAGTACTTCTTGAGTTTCCACCCTCCGACATTCAAGGGAGTTGGCACTCCCACGGATGCCGAAGATTGGCTTTCGAGGATCCAGGAACTCTTGAAGGCAGCTGAGACCCCAGAGGAGAGGCAGTCTCACTATGCGAGTTTCATGTTAGAGGGCGATGCGAAGTTGTGGTGGGCGAACCATAACAGTCATCATTTTGTTGGGCGTGTTCCTTCCATGGAGGAGTTCAGGAACGCTTTCCTCAAGCGTTATATTCCGGCCTCGACAAGGTTAGCACTACAACGACAGTTTTTGCATTTGGTGCAGCGTGAGAAGACAGTGGATGAATATCTGCAAGATTTCACTCGGTTGGGTCGTTATGCGGGGACGACTGTGGCAAATGATGAAGAGAGGGATAATCTCTTCTATCAAGGGTTGAGGGAAAATTTAAGGCAACCACTCATAGCCTTGAAGAATGCGGGATTTAATGATTTGGTCGAAGCCGCTCGCACACTGGAGAGCGACATGGAGCGAACCCAACGGCGAAAGGGTTTTGCAGCAAAGCAGGGAGAAGGAAAGCCTTCTCAGTCTCAGTCTCAGTGGAAGTGCGATGGCAACCGATGGAAGAAGAAGCCCCGTCCTAGTAGGCCTGGGGAGAGAAGTGGCGCACCTTCGGGAGATTTTCGCTCCAAAGGTCCGTTGACTTGTTACAAGTGTGGCAAGGTGGGTCACATAAGTCGGTTTTGTACCGAGGGCGTGTGAAATTTTTCGAATCTTTATGAAGCGAGCAGGAGTTAGTCAACTTAGAGTTCACAAGCCAAACAACCAGAAGCAAATGGAGGCAAACAAGTGATCTTTATTGATAGCAACTTCAAATTACAAGGCAAGGCATGCTTGGCGAGACATGATTTCGCCAGCACAAACACCAAAGGAAAAGATACAAAGTTGAAGACAACTTGAGACCGCGCGGTCTCCCTTGCGACCCGCCAGACCGCAACCCGCTGCCAATCTCAGAACAACACCAACCCGCTGATCAGACCGCACCCTTCCTTCCGACCTTCTGATTCTCCCGAATTCCAGCAACACAACTCCAAGCCGCAGACCGCCCGAACACTTTCAGAGGAAGAGGTGATCGTTGCTGCCCGCACTATCCGCAGAAGCAGCACAAGAAGAATTCAATCAGCAGACCACCCGGTCAGACAAACAGAGACCGCAGGAAAGAAGCGAACTCAACTTACACTTGGTGTCTTATGATTTGCTACTACAGTGGCTCCTATTTATAGGCGTGGGACCTGATCCAGTCACCACCCTATGAGATAGGATCACCACCCTCCAGACCGCGCGACCTGACCGGTCACACCGCACGATCAGCAACAGTACTCCTGCTTCATTTTGGTGAACTCGCCAGCTTCAACATCAACCATGAGAGACCGCCACTCTCACAGCAGATCGCGACTCCAAAGGAGATCGCCAGACCGCCCGAAGCTGTTCACCCCCTGTGTTCGCCCGAGACCGCGAACACAGCCAGTTCGCCATCAACCCGCGAACTCAAGTCCGCATGCCAGTCTCCACCTGAGACCGCGAACAGCGTCCAGCTTGCATACCAGTCTCCTCCTGAGACCGCAACCTGAGACCGCGCGACTAAGACCCTTAGTCCGCGAATACCACCAGAATGCCCGGTCAACCACCAGACCGCATTCTGGAGAAACCTGGGACAAGCTGTGCGATCATACCAGACCGCCACAGCCTTGAGGAAGACAACCCGCCACGCAATCACGAACAGACCGCGCACACCAGAAGATGAACAACCCGCCACGCGGTTAGAGACAGACCGCGCGGCCTTCACCTTCAGCCGCCTTGGACCCATACCAGCGATCAGGCCAGGAGATCGCAACTAGGCTTAGACAAGCCAGACCGCAGAGGCAGACCGCCAGGTCGTGCGGTTAAGCCAGACCGCCCGACCTCCTCCCAGACCGCCCAGGTCCAAAAGTCTTCTAACTTCCACTTCAATAATTTCAACACTCCCCCTTGAAGTGGGAAGTTGAAACTAGCCCCAGTAGGCTCCTTAGCCGTGTGAACGACCCCTTTGCCAGCGCCTTTGTGAAGATGTCCGCCACGTTGTCCGCACTCCGCACATGCCCGACCGAAAGAGATCCCTCCAACACCTTCTCCCGTATGAAGTGATGCTCGATCTCGATATGCTTGGTCCTCGCGTGACAAACTGGATTGGTGACCAGTTTGAGAGCACTCTCGTTGTCACCGCGTAGCAGAGTCGGCTCCTGAACCTCCTTGTGGACGTCTCCCACCAACCTCCTAAGCCAGATGGCTTCCTGAGCTGCCAAGGCCGAAGCCTTGTATTCCGCTTCCGTGGTGGAGACCGATACGGAATCCTGCTTCTTGCTGCACCATGATATAGCTGTAGGGCCCGCCATGAAGACGAATCCAGATGTCGACTTACGATCATCCGAATCTCCCCCGTAGTCAGCATCCATGTACCTGTGCACCTCGAAGCCCGCATCCCTCCTGTATAGGAGACCCATGTCCGAGGTCGCCTTAACATACTTCAAAATATTCTTGGCCGCTAGCAGATGAGGTACCCGTGGCTCCACCATATATCGACTCACTCTGCCAACTGCATATGCAATATCCGGCCTCGTGATCGTCAGATAAATCAAGCTCCCAACCAGAGCTCGGAACACCAACGGATCATGCATAATCCTCCCCTCATCCTTGCGAAGTTTTGTGGCCTTCTCCAAAGGTGTGGAAGTGCACTTCCCTTCCTTCATGCCGAATCGCTCCACGATCCGCTCTGCATATCTGGCCTGGGTCACCAGCACTCCACCTTCCTTCCTCTGCACCTCGAGTCCAAGGAAATGGTGAAGCTCACCTAAGTCCTTCATCTCAAATCTGATGGACAGCTCGGCCCGAAGCTGCGCTACCTCCTCCTTCGAGTTCCCCGTCACGATTATATCGTCGACGTATAGCAGCACAATGACTTGAAGCTCCCCGCTCTTCTTGACGAACAAGCTTGAGTCTGAGTCTGAAGCACCAAATCCACAGAATATGAGGTATTCTGCGATCTTCCCGTACCACGCCCTCGGCGCTTGCTTCAACCCATACAGGGCTTTCTTCAACTTGCAGACATGCTCCGGAAAATCTTCAGACACAAAGCCTGGTGGCTGGACCATGAAGATATCCTTGTCAATCTCGCCGTACAAGAAAGCGTTCTTGACGTCGAGCTGCCAAATCTCCCATCCACTGAAAGCCGCCAAGGCAATGATAAATCGAACTGAAGTCATTTTTGCTACCGGACTGAAAGTCTCCTCGTAGTCTTCACCGTACTGCTGCGAGAACCCCCGGGCTATAAAGCTAGCCTTGTACCGCTCGATACTGCCGTCAGCTTTCTTCTTGAGCTTGTAGACCCACTTGCATGTCACAGGAGTGGTGCCCTTGGGCTTGGGCACAAGAGACCAGGTCTCATTCTTCTCGAGAGCTGCCATCTCTTCTTGCATTGCAATGTCCCACTCCTTCACACCTCTGGCCTTCTCAAAGCTCGACGGATCCCTCTCATCCAAGGGACCAGCGAAGAAACATGAGACGAAGCTCACTGCGTTTCCTCCTGTATAGCGATCAGGGGCGACGATCGCTCGCTTCGACCTCCTCAGCTCCTTCCCCTGAACCGCATTATCTCCAGCTGCTTCTTCCCTAGCTCCTCTTCCAGATGTGCTAGGAGCATCGCTCCCCCTACTCCCTGAACCAGAAGCCCCCGTCTCAGAACTAGAAGGAGATGGACCACCTGGTGACACAGGTAGCTCCACCTGAAGATCCTCCACAGCTTTCTCTGGCACCTCCACCCTGCTCTCTGGTAGCTCCACATCAGAAGACCCCTTGTAAGATGTCAACTCATCGAACACGACGTCGCTAGATACCACAAATCTCTGCGTCTCCGGGTCCATGCACTTCCATCCTTTCTTCCGCTCATCGTATCCCACGAAGACTAGCTTCCTTGCTTTCACATCTAGCTTCGTTCGAAGAGCATTTGGAACATGCACGTAGCAGGTGGATCCAAACACCCTAAGGTGTGCCACGCTTGGCTTCTCCTTAAACATCATCTCATGCGGAGTCAACATGTTGATAGGACTCAGAGGCATCATGTTGATGACGTAGGCAGCACAAGACATTCTCTTCGCCCAGAAGAACTTTGGGATACTCTTGGCATGCAGCCAACACTTGCAGGTCTCCGTCAGATGATGGATCTTCCGCTCTGCAACTCCGTTCTGCTGTGGAGTATGTGCACAAGTGAGCTCCCTCCGGATGCCTGCCTTCCTGCAAAAGTAGAGAACTCACTGGAGGTGAACTCCCCTCCGTTGTCAGTCCTCAGCTTCTTCACCCGCAGTCTTAGCCGACCCTCCACGAGCTCCTTGAACTCCACAAACTTGGCAAACGCCTCCGCCTTCTCCTTCAGGAAATATTCCCAGACATATCTGGTGTAATCATCGATCAACACCAGCATATATTTACTGCCTCCGAGGCTTGGGGTAGCAGTTGGTCCCATCAAGTCACCGTGGATGCACTCCAACGGCACACTGCTCCTCGTCTGCGACTTGTCAAACGGTAGTCGATGAGACTTGCCGAACTGACATCCCGCACAAACATGACCTTCACCGTAGGAAGATAGACTTGGCAGGCCCTTGAACAGACCTCTCACCGCCATAGCTTTCAGCTTGTCTATCCCTACGTGCCCCAACCTCTCATGCCATATCACGGCAGCATCATTCGTCTTCATCTTGTCAACGTAGGAACTTATCGATAAAACGAACAAGTCCTTTGCCCGTCTCCCGACATGGACGACCTCGGCCTTTACGACCTCAAAATTGCGTAGAAACTTCACTTCTGTTGGGCCGAACAGAACGTGATACCCAGCGTCTACAACGTTGGTCACGGAGAAGAGGTTTTTCCTCATACCAGGCACGTGATAGACACTCTTCAAAGTAAGTGGCCCTCTATCACTGCCCAAGGAAACAACTCCCACCTTCTCTACTGGATGCACAGTATTATCAGCAATAATGATTGCATTGTTACCTGTATAGGGCTGTGCAGAAGAAAGCTTGGTCTCGTCTCCGGTAAGGTGATGACCACACCCCGAGTCCATGATCCAGTCTTCCAGATAGTTGATAGGAGCGGAAGCTCCAACAGAAGCCGAGAAGGCTCCTCCCCAACCTCCTTCAAAGTGCATGGCCTCAGCTTCCTCCTTCTCCGCAGCATGCCCAGCTTGGGTGACCACCTTGCAATCCTTCCTGATGTGGCCATACTTGCCACACTTGAAGCACTTCAGACCTTCACTCTTCTTCTTCCCGTCAGCCTTGGGAGCATACCCCCTTTCCTGCTGCCCAGAAGTTGAAGGCTCATAGCCTCCTCCAGCGGTTTTCTTCTTCTTATCCCACTTCTTCTTCTTCCCCGAGAAGAGCACCTCACCATCTCCCCCAGCCACCGACACCCCCGCCATCTGCCTTGCTAAACTTTCTTGCGAAGCAAGTAAGTTTTCCAGCTCCAACAGAGACGACTGATTTGCCCATCCCTGTACCGACGTCACAAAGGCAACATATTCCTTCCGCAAGCCGCGGATGATGTGCCTCTTAAGCTTCGCCTCAGAGATAGGCTCATCAGGATCCAATGCTGAGATTTCAGCGCACAAGTTCTTCATCTTCAGAAAGAAAGTGGAGATAGAAAGATCACCCTGAGCTGACCTTGACAACTCATTCTCCAAGAACTGTAGCCTTGCTATATTCTTCTTGTTAAACAATCCATCCAGGGCTCTCCAGATCTCCGCAGCCGATCCACATCCCAGAATGTGATCAAACAGATCAGGTGAAATTGCTCTCTTCAGAGTGAACTCTGCCTTCGCATTCGTCCTCCTTCAAGTTCTCACCTCAGCCCCATTATCCCCTTCCGGGACAACTTCCTGCGTCTGATCTCCTCCAACTACCTCCCAGAGGTCCTCACCTAGAAGATAGCTTTGCATACACGACTTCCACTTCTTGAAGTTAGTCGATGTAAGCATCTCAATTCCAAGACCCCTCGCTTCCATTGCTCTACCACTGGTTCCTTCTTCACAAAGGCGATGGCTACTCTAAGTCACTCACTGCTCTAACCACTCCAACCTCGCTTTGATACCATGTGAAATTTTTCGAATCTTTATGAAGCGAGCAGGAGTTAGACAACTTAGAGTTCACAAGCCAAACAACCAGAAGCAAATGGAGGCAAACAAGTGATCTTTATTGATAGCAACTTCAAATTACAAGGCAAGGCATGCTTGGCGAGACATGATTTCGCCAGCACAAACACCAAAGGAAAAGATACAAAGTTGAAGACAACTTGAGACCGCGCGGTCTCCCTTGCGACCCGCCAGACCGCAACCCGCTGCCAATCTCAGAACAACACCAACCCGCTGATCAGACCGCACCCTTCCTTCCGACCTTCTGATTCTCCCGAATTCCAGCAACACAACTCCAAGCCGCAGACCGCCCGAACACTTTCATAGGAAGAGGTGATCGCTGCTGCTTGCACTATCCGCAGAAGCTGCACAAGAAGAATTCAATCAGCAGACCGCCCGGTCAGACAAACAGAGACTGCAGGAAAGAAGCGAACTCATCTTACACTTGGTGTCTTATGATTTGCTGCTACAGTGGCTCCTATTTATAGGCGTGGGACCTGATCCAGTCACCACCCTATGAGATAGGATCACCACCCTCCAGACCGCGCGACCTGATCGGTCACACCGCGCGATCAGCAACAGTACTCCTGCTTCATTTTGGTGAACTCGCCAGCTTCAACATCAACCATGAGAGACCGTCACTCTCACAGCAGATCGCGACTCCAAAGGAGATCGCCTGACCGCCCGAAGCTGTTCACCCCCTGTGTTCGCCCGAGACCGCGAACACAGCCAGTTCGCCATCAACCCGCGAACTCAAGTCTGCATGCCGGTCTCCACCTGAGACCACGAACAGCGTCCAACTTGCATACCAGTCTCCTCCTGAGACCGCAACCTGAGACCGCGTGACTAAGACCCTTAGTCCGCGAATACCACCAGAAAGCCCGGTCAACCACCAGACCGCATTCTGGAGAAACCTGGGACAAGCTGTGCGATCATACCAGACCGCCACAGCCTTGAGGAAGACAACCCGCCACGCGATCACGAATAGACCGCGCACACCAGAAGATGAACAACCCGCCACGCGGTTAGAGACAGACCGCGCGGCCTTCACCTTCAGCCGCCTTGGACCCATACCAGCGATCAGGCCAGGAGATCGCAGCTAGGCTTAGACAAGCCAAACCGTAGAGGCAGACCGCCAGGTCGTGTGGTTAAGCCAGACCGCCCGACCTTCTCCCAGACCGCCCAGGTCCAAAAGTCTTCTAACTTCCACTTCAATAATTTCAACAGGGCGGAGCTGAGCCAGAGCCGAGGCAGGAACAATCGGTGCGTTCCGGTCCCAGTGTTGCAGAGAGGGGGAAAGCGGCAGAGTCGAGTGCTTCGCGGTTCCCTCCAGTGCAGCCTAGAGCATATAATCTTGGGCAGCAGGAAGCGATACGTCAACCCGACGTGGTGACAGGTACGAAAAGTTTAAGTTTTCGTTTGTTACTATAATGTAGGTTGCGGCCTTTCATGTTTGTTTTGCACGTGGTTAGGTTTCGTGCTAGTTTCGGGCTACCCCTCTCGAGTGTTGTTCGACACGGGAGCGTCACACTCTTTTCTTGCGGAAAGTTTTATCCGGAAGATTGGTGCTGAGTCCGTAGAGGCAGAGGTGGAGCTGAGCGTGCGTATGCCGAATGGGTCTTTCATGACTACCATGAGGAAAGGACGCATTGTGTTGCAAATTGGTAATTGTGATTTCGTGTTGGTAGCAGCGATTCTGCCACTAGCCGAATTCGACGTTATCTTGGGGATGGACTGGCTTGCAGTGCAGCGAGCTAGTATCGACTGCCAGTTGAAGGTGGTAACCCTGAGAGGAAAAGGTAGAGCGGAGGTCAAGTTCGAAGGCCTAAGCGGAGTGGCTTGCTCCCTGATTTCCGCTATGCAGATGAGGCGTGCGGTAAACCAAGGAGGCGAGGCGTTTTTAGCTTTGTTGGAGACTCACTCCACAAAGTTGGCTATTGGAGAAGTTTCGGTGGTGGAAGAATTTGAGGATGTATTCCCTGAGAAGCTTCCGGGAGCACCTCCTCAGCAAGAGATCGATTTTTCGATCGAATTGGTACCGGGTGCGAGGCCGGTGTCGCGTCCTCCGTTTAGGATGACACCGAAGGAACTGGCCGAGCTAAACGTTCAGTTGCAAGAGTTGTTAGAGCAAGGGTACATTAGGCCCAGCTCTTCGCCGTGGAGCACGCCGGTATTGTTTGTGAATAAAAAGGACGGAAGTATGCGGCTGTGCATTGACTACCGTGAGCTAAATAAGTTGACCGTCAAGAATAAATATCTGATTCCCCGAATCGATGATTTGTTCGACCAGTTAGTGGGGTCGGTGGTGTACTCCAAGTTGGATTTGAAATCGGGGTACTACCAGTTGAAGATTCGAGAAGAGGACGTTGCCAAGACAGCGTTTGGGACTCGGTATGGCCACTACGAGTTTTCGGTGATGCCGTTCGGACTGACGAACGCGCCATTTGTGTTCATGGATTTGATGAACAGGGTTTTTCGCCCATTCTTAGATTCGTTCGTGGTTGTGTTCATAGATGATATTTTGGTGTATTCCAAATCGGAGGCAGAACATGAGTCTCACTTGAGACAAGTATTGCAGACTCTAAGAGAGAATCAGCTTTATGCTAAGTTCTCGAAGTGTGAGTTTTGGATCGAGAAGGTGGCATTCTTGGGTCACGTGATCAGTGGAGATGGGGTGGCGGTAGATCCAACGAAGATTGAAGCCATTAGGGATTGGCCTGTATTGAAAACCGTGGCGGAAGTCCGGAGCTTCCTTGGACTAGCCAGTTATTACAGAAGGTTCATGGAGAACTTTTCGCGGATGGCGTTGCCCCTCACCACTCTCACTCGCAAGGACCAAAGGTTCGTATGGACACTGGAGTGTGCCCGTGCATTTGAAAATTTGAAGGAAAGGTTGATGTCTGCTCCAATCATTAGTCTTCCTACTGGGACGGAAGGATTTCAGATTTTCAGCGATGCGTCAGGTTGCGGGTTGGGTTGCGTGCTGGTGCAGCACGACAAGGTGATCGCTTATGGGTCAAGGCAGTTAAAGACTCATGAGAGGAATTATCCCGTCCATGATCTGGAGTTGGCGGCGGTAATCTTTGCGTTAAAATTGTGGCGCCACTACGTTTATGGTGCGAAGGTGGAGATCTTTACGGATCACAAAAGCCTGAGGTATCTCCTAGACCAAAAGGATCTGAATATGCGGCAGCGTAGGTGGGTCGAGTTCCTTGGGGACTACGACGTGGAGATTCAGTATACGCCGGGTAAAGCCAACGTGGTGGCGGATGCCTTGAGTAGGAAGTACTCCGGGCAAGGTAATTGGATGGAGGCGCATGACAAGCGTTTGATTCGAGACTTGGAGTCCCTTGACATTTCTTGTGTGGCTAGAAGTGAGTCTGGCGTAGCTCGTTTGAACTGGATTGAACTGCAGTGTGATATAACAGATCGAATCTGAGAGGCGACCAGTGCAGACGAGGAGTGCCAGCAGTTGGTGTTGGAGGCTCAGCAAAGCGAAGGCACTGCTTTGGAGATGGTTGGTGGGATTTTGAAAAGAGACGGAAGGGTTTGTGTTCCGCGCTTTGGCAAGCTTCGCGAGGAGTTGATGTTTGAGGCTCACTTTACGAAGTACTCCGTTCATCCAGGAAGTACAAAGATGTACGCGGATGTGAAGAAATCTTTTTGGTGGCCTGGGATGAAGCGGGATGTAGCTGAGTACGTAAGCCGATGTCAGACATGTGCCTTGGTGAAGGCTGAGTGCCAAAGGCCCGGTGGGTTCTTGAAGCCTCTTCCCATCCCCGAATGGAAATTCGATGACATCTCTATGGATTTTGTGCATGGTTTGCCTCGATCGCGGCAGGGTAACGATGCGATTTGGGTGATAGTGGATCGCCTGACCAAGGTGGCTCACTTCATTCCGAATCAGAAGGGCGATGGCGTGGAGAAGCTCGTGGAGCTTTATGTTCGAAACATAGTGCGGTTGCACGGGATTCCGAAGAGCATCGTTAGTGATCGCGATGGGCGGTTCACTTCGAAGGACTGGAGGTTAGTGCAGAAAAGTTTAGGCACAAAGCTCAAGTTTAGTACCGCGTTCCATCCGCAGACCGATGGTCAGACAGAGCGAACGAACTGTACGTTGGAGGACATGTTGAGGATGTGTGCTCTCGACTTTGGTAAAGGTTGGGAAGACCACCTTTTCATGGTGGAGTTTGCCTATAATAATAGCTTCCAGGCGAGCATCAAGATGGAGCCATACGAAGCTTTGTATGGAAGGAAGTGTCGAACGCTGATGTCTTGGGCAGAGGTGGGAGACACTAAGCTTTTGGGAAGCAAGTGGTGGAAGATGCTTGCGAGATTGTGCGGACGATTCAGGAGCGCATGAAGGTTGCTCAGGATCGACAAGCGAAGTATTTTAATGCGCGCCACAGAAATGTGGAGTTTGTAGTGGGCGACATGGTCTACTTGAAGATAAAGCCGTTCAAGGGTGTTTCGCGTGTGCGGCGACTCAAGAAGTTGAGTCTGAGATATTTGGGCCCGTTCGAGGTTACAGAGCGTATAGGCGAAGCAGCCTATCGTTTGGCATTGTCCGCTGAGCTGAGTGGATTACATGATGTTTTCCATGTATCTGTGCTGAGGAAAGCTTTGGTAGAGCCAAGAGTCGTGGTCGAAGCGGCGGCGGTGCCGGTGATGGAGGATTTGGGGACGAGGGTTCGTCCGGTTTGCGTGGAGGATTCGGAAGTCCGGCAGTTGCGTAACAAGGAAGTCAAGCTGGTAAAGGTGCGATGGGACAACTGCGGGCGAGACGAATTCTCTTGGGAGCGTGAGCAAGCGATGCGGGAGGATTTCCCGGAACTTTTTGCATCAGGTATGCATCGTTGTTTTCTGTTTCAGTTTAGAAATTTCGAGGACGAAATTCTTTTAAGGGGGGTGAAGTTGTAACACCCCAGTTTTTGCAGTTTTTCTGAAACGCACAATCGTGCGATTTTCTTAACGCACGATCGACCCGCCCGTGCGTTCTCTTCGGCTGGAGAAATGGCGTTCCGAGTTTAATCGTGCGTTTTTACGCACGGTCGTGCGTTCGACCGTGCGTTCGTAACCAGATCCGTAAATAGCGAAATATGGGCGTCCATTTGGTTTAATTTTGATCGGACGGCTGTGAGGGGTTCGTGGGAGGACCCTAAGTAGGGCTGAGGAGCTCTCCCCTCCTCATTTTTTCTTTCATTTGGGTTCTTGAGGGTTTGAGAGAGAGGAAGGGTTTAGAGGAGGAAGAGATCTAGTTCCCGCCATTGGTGGAGCTTCGGAGCTTCGGAGCTCCGTTCGCCGATCCGAGACCGGCAACGTATAGGGGACGTCGAGGCGCTTCTTCTCCTCCACTCTTTGCAAGTTTCCATGGCTAGGAGGAGATCTCAAAAGGTAACGACATTTCTCCTCCCGGTCTTTAGGATGCGTGCATGACATCCCTTTATTTTTCTGCATTTTTGGCACCGGATCCGTCGAGTGAGAGGGATCCGGGTCGCTTTGGTTCAAAAGGAACCATCGGGTTGATTGAGTCCGTCCCCGACATGTTTTGCACTAGAGATCCGCTCCGTTAGCGGATTAGGCATTGTGGGTGAAGCCGGATTTGCGACCGTTGGTCCGATTCGGTGATGTTGATTGACGCGCATTTTAGGGGTTTTGTTAGAAATCCGATTGCGGCGAACTCGTCATTGTGATGCCCTTGTAGCTTCGTGTGGTAACGAATGTCGGGTTTTGGGCGGGGAAATGATGTGCGTAATATAGGGCTTGTGATGCCTAGGGTTGTGCGAAGGCGCGATTGGTCTTTGTGGTCGGCTGGCTATCCCGTGAAGACTGAGATTCACGTATGGAGAGTGTCCCGACAAGATTAGTCCCTTCGGTGTTGACTGACGAGAATGTCTGTGCTACAGATGAGTCCGGTAACGGTCGCCAGGCGAGGCAGTCGGTGGACGTTGTCCCGAGTGTAAGTTCAGGGCCTTGGGACGTTTTGCTTAAGCCAGAATTCTTAGCATCAGTTTTGTGTGTTGTTAGCGGCCTGAGCAGGTGAGCTGTTAGACAAGCCCGATGGCATGGTGAGCCAGGCGAGGTGGGTCTCAGCGAGAGCTCTTGTCCTTGGGCTATGATGCCCTCGTGGGGAAATGATGAGTACCCTTGTGTTCGTGATGTGATGATGATGTATGATGATGTGTTAGATTCATACGCCTTAGGGTGCCTTGGGTGAAACCCGGGTTTGCATTCATTTTGCATTGGTAGGCCCATTTTATTATCTGCTCAACATAGAAACGTGGATGATGTTTGTGACACTCATGCATGTATTTATGTTGCTTTTCCTTATGTACCTTTGCATACGAAGTGCTGACTTGTAGGGTGAAGTAGTTCCCCGGGGTCCGCTAGGACGGTCGTGAGGAGGGATGTTGTTACACCGTTTGTGGTCAGCCATAGCTGACCCTCGTTTACCGCTCTTTGTGATTTGGATGCAGGGCAAGGATCGCAGGCTGGACCCAGCTCGCCGGCCAAAAATGCCTAAAGCCTCATGAAGTGTTTACCTTGTTTTCATGCACTTCTACTTTATTATTTTGTTGTAACCGGCTTGCATGCCGAGGTAGTTTAGGGAAAACTATTATTCTCACTTTTGTTGGGATGTCTCTTTTTGTTGAATGTTGAGTGTTTTGGACTTTGGTTTTGTAAGGCCTTAAGGCCAGTTGGACTCTTATGTACTGTGGACAATCTCTGTGGTTTTAGTTTGTTTCCGTTGTGTTATCTGAATTTTGAGATTGGGTAGTTAATATCATCTTTTAATACTAAAGCTGTAGCGGTTATATGTTGTGGGGTCCCGGCCGGACCCATATTATATGGTCATTACAGGGGAGGTGTTACACATCATCTATCAAATCAGCAAAAATAGAGATAATGCAACGCTGAAATGTAGCGAGGGCGTTACATAATCCAAATGGCATTTTTCGAAATGCGAATGTTCCGTAAGGGCATGTAAATGTCGTTTTCTCCTGATCTTCCGGTGCCACCATAATTTGGCAAAACTTTATGCAACCTGCTACTTTAATTTTGAACTCCATAGATAATTTTGATACATCGCATAGGACCTGGAGGGCCGATAACAGCTACCCAACTTTGTGGACCTCCCCCCCTATGGATGGATCAAGATAAATTTTGATGGCGCCGTCCGTGAAAATGGTATTGCTGGCATTGGATGCGTCGTGCGTGATTGCCATGGGACAATCTGTGCCGCGCAAGGTGCTAATCTTTCCACCAGATCAATCAACATGGCTGAGATGAAGGGCGCATTATTGGGGCTTATCACAGCAAAAAATCTATTCCAAAATTATGCAGGGGTTATACTAGAGGGTGATTCCACTGAAGCCATCAATCAAGTTAACCAGATCCTACATGGGCAATTCTCAGGAGAAACTGAACACAAGTTGGCACTATTATTAAAACAAGCTCCACAAATTGTTCTATCCCTTGTCCAGAGAAATGCAAACAAGGTAGCAGATTGTTTAGCAAAATTGGGATGTCATGCTATGTATTCTTGGGAATGGGGAATGCCCCATGACCAAGAAGTCCTTAGGCTGAACTCTTTAGACTTGGCCGCCATGATGTAAACTTATATGCTGTATTTCTTTTTATATATATATAGAGGCTAAAGCCACCACTTCAAGGAATAACCGTCCAAGAAACAAAAATACTCGTTACCTGCCAATCTATCCAATACTTGATCGATGAATGGCAATGAGAAATGATCTTTTCTAGTTGATTTGTTCACTTTTCGGTAGTCCATACATATTCTCCACCCCGTTACAGTTCGAGTGGGTATCAATTCATTATTTTCATTTTTTACGACCGTGATACCCCTTTTTTCGGCACACAGTGAACATGACTTACCCATTTACTATCAGATATAGGGTAGATAATACCTGCGTCTAACCACTTTATTATCTCTTTCATGACTACTTCTTTCATGGGTGGGCTAAGTCTTCGTTGAAGTTCAATAGATTCTTTTGAGTCTTCTTCCAATAAGATTTTATGCATACAGATCGATTGACTAATTCCTCGAATATCAGCAATCGTCTACCCCATTGCACCCTTAAATTCACGAAGCACCTTAAGCAGTTTTTCTTCATTTATTTCTTCTAATGAGGAGTCAATAATGACCGGTAGCGTGTTCCCTTCTCCAAGGAAGGCATATTTTAAATTTTCAGGTAAGGGTTTTAACTCTAGTGTTGGTGGATCAAGAATAGATGGTTTCATAATTGTTGATTCGCTTGACCTATTTAATCCTTCAAACTTCTTACTAAAAGGAAAACGTTCATAAGTGTCTAAACCCTTCACACATTCAACTATACTTAATTCTTCTTCATCCAATTCTTTATTTGTTAAAATGCTAAAAAGTTGATGCTCTAAATCATCTTGATCATGGATCAATGGAGTGTGCACATCTACTTCAGTAATAGAATAACATTCCTCTTCGTCGTTAGGAAATTTCATGGCTTTGAGAATGTTGAATGTTATAGCCTCATCATTTACTCGCATTGTTAATTCACCTTTTTGGACATCTATTAGTGTTCGTCCCGTAGCTAGGAACGACCTTCCTAGAATGATAGGGACATCCTTGTCCTCATCCATGTCTAACACAACAAAATCAGCTGGGAAGATAAATTTATCAACTTTAACCAATACGTCTTCAACAATTCCCTTAGGAAATGCTAAAGACCTATCGACCAATTGAAGAGTGAGAGACTTTGGTGTAATCTCTCCTAAGCCTAATTGTGTATAAATAGATAGCGGCATCAAGTTGATGCTAGCACCCAAATCACACAATGCTCTCCCGACAAATTTCACTCTTATTGAACATGGTATTGTAAAGCTACCGGGATCTTTCAATTTATGTGGTAATTTCTTTTGAAGTATTGCAATGTACTCTTCGGTCAATGCCACTACCTCCTTATCAATGAATCTTATTTTCTTAGACAAAATGTCTTTCATGAACTTGACATAAATATGCATTTGTTCAAGTGCCTCAGCAAATGGAATGTTTATAGTTAATTTCTTAAATATATCCATGAATTTCTGAAATTGTTTATCAAGCTTTGTTTTTGCTAGCCTAGATGAAAATGGTGGTGGAGGATAAATAATTTCATTCTTTTTATTATTTTGTTGTGTAATCTCCACTACTTCTGGTTCCTTATTTTCTATTAGTTGTTCTTCATGTGGTTCATTTGTAGGGATGATTTTCTCTCTATTTTCCTCCTCTCTAACTTTTTCTAACAACCCATCTCCACTAGAAATTTCTACTCCACTCCTTAAAGCTATAGCCTTACAATGACTAGTTTGTTCATCTCTTATAAGGTTAGGTGTAGTATCTGAAGGTAATGATCCAACTGGTCTCTGACTTAGCGCATTTGCTAGTTGACCCAATGTGGATTTCATCGATCTTAATGATGATTCAATGCCTCCTATTCTAGACTCATTCTTTTGAAACATCCCTATAATTATTTCATCAGTCAATTTCCTAGGATTAAATTGAGTGTTTGGAGGATTGCTTTGCATTTGATTTGGATTTTGATTGAATCCCGGCGGTTGATTCATTCCTTGATTATTTTTCCATGAGAAATTAGGATGATTTCTCCACTCCTGATGATAATGATTTGCAAAACCCGGTGGCATTTGTCTTTGTTGTCCTCCCACATAATTTGCTTCTTCAGTTATTTGATTAAGTTGTTACACGGTAAGTGGTGCACTAGGTGTAGGTGTAGATAAAGAATCTAACCTTTTATTAATCAGATTGAATTGGGATGTCATTTGTGCGGCTAAGGATGTTATTTGATCAACTTGATGAATTCCAGCCGGAGTATTGTTTCCTTGTCTTTCAAAAGCTTGATAATTATTAGATGTTAGATCTTCTAATATTGTATACGCGTCTTCCGGATACTTCTTCATTAAGGAACCCCCAGCGGCTCCATCTCATAAAATCATAGTAGCAGTTTGTAACCCATTATAAAACGTTGATACTTGTTGGTGTTGGTGTAATCCGTGATGCTGTCATTTTCTTAATAACTCTTTAAAACGCTCCCAAGCGTCATAAAGAGTTTCACCATGAGTTTGCACAAATGTGGTTATATCTCTAATTAGTTTAGCAGTCTTAGAAGGTGGAAAATATTTACCCAGAAATTTTTCCACTAATTGATCCCATGTGGTTATAGATTCATGTGGTAATGAATTTAACCAATCTTTAGCTCGGCCTTCTAAGGAAAATGGAAATAACATTAAATAAATTGATTCTTCAGTTGCTCCATTAAATTTAAACATGTCACATATTGCTAAGAACGTCCGTAAATGAGAATTTGCATCTTCATGATTGAGTCCCCCAAATTTATTATATTATACTTGTTGCATAACTAAGGGATCCATTTTAAAATTATTAGCAGCAATTGCTTGTCGGGCTATGCTGAAGTGCAAATCTCCTCCTAAAAGTGTGTTATAGTCTCTACATGTCCTACGCGGTACAACAGGTTGACCATTCTGATCGACTTGACCCCCATTATCATTGACGTTATTTGGTGCGTTATTATCCATCTCAGGATGAATAATATTAACCGTTCTAAACTCTTTTCTGTTTTGTTTGCAAGTTCGTTCAATTTCTAAATTTAACGGCAATAATTCAACGTTACGAAATCTGGACATGCATCAAGCAGAATCTTAATAAAACAAAATACTTGATCTCTAAATACTCTGGATTTACTAATATTGCAAGAAGAAAATCACTAAATAGTTGCACTTCCCCGGCAACGGTGCCAAAAACTTGATACGCCCAAAATAGATATACGTTTTAATGCAAGTGCACGTGCCGAATCAAGTAATATAAAGTGAGAAATGATCGTTCCCTCAGAGAAATGATTAATTTAGTGCTCGCAAGTACTAGCTCTACATTTTCTTTAAATTCAAGTGAATAATTAGAGTGATTCTTTAATAATGAAAGGTTAATAACAACAACAAAACATAAACAACTCTTTCTTAAAAGTACTCTTATAAACTTGGAGAAATAACAGTTTGGAGAAATGATCTTGTATATTGATTTCCTTTGCTTATTGCGATGAACTTTAATTATAAACCTTTATGAAATGCTTGATTAATGATCCTGCAACGATTTAAAAATGGATTTCATCATCTCTCGATCTCTGAAATCTGTTAACCTAATTCCCCTAATTATCTCTAACTTAGGTGAAAAAGACTAACATAAAGCACACAAATCGATGTTGCTAGCAAAAGATGAAATCTCTTTCTACCGTTGTGCTATATTGAAATATATGTTGCACTTACGCCACTCCTCTCTCGAATTTCGCAGCGCAGTATAATAATAGAAATTGGCTAAAGATTTATGCAACTCCTCTCTCGAATTTCGCCGCATAAAATAAAGGATTCAACCCTAAATAACGCAACTCCTCTCTCGAATTTCGCCACGCTATTTAGAAAGAAGAACACTTAATCCAGAATTTCCATAAAAGTGAAGAACATAAATTCAATAAAGATAAATTAAAAACATTCATGAAGGATAAGTTAAAAACACAACATCACAACAAGTCAAAGTACAATCAACACACAAGATCTAGAAGTTTAGTTCATGATGGAAGGAAGAAACAACAAATCTAGAAAGATCTTACTAGACATGCTTATGAGAGTCAAGTGATGTAGGAAATTCCACGCAAAGATGTGCACAATCCGTTGAAGAATCAGTCCGGTCTCCTTCTTCTCCACTAGGGTTTTTTCGCCAACCCTAGTTCTCTTTCTCTCCCTAAAACACCATTTTCTCTCTCCTTGATCACTTTTATATTCGTCCATCCCAATAGGAGTCTCCAAAAAGCCGAAAAGATGCATCCCATGGCTGTCATAACCGCCGAAATTTCAAATATTTCGAAAAATGAAAGTTCAGTTTCCGTCAGCATGTTATAACATTTTTTCTGAACTAAAATAATATGTTATAACATATTCTCTGCATTCTTAAACAGCTCCAACCAGCCCAAAATATGTTATAACAACTTTTCCTGTACTACAAAAATATGTTGTAACATATTTTCTGCACTTTAAATATGCATATCCTTCTTTTGAATTTCTGCAACAAAAACATGTAAAAAAATGTTGATAATTACTAACTTTCACCACATGCCAAATTATTCATGATTAGTACATTTAAGCACATATTTATATGATATATTAGACAGAGGAGTGCAAAATATGTACTAAAATAACTTAATTATGAGAAGTATCAGCAGGGCCCCGAATGTGTTCCTGCAGTAGAATAGTTTATGACAGGTAAAATTTAATTAGAAAATGAACATTGATACATGCGCAAGTGCAATCTTGCGGCTTCTGGGCCACTAAGTTTCTGATACAAGTTTGACGAAAGAGAAGGTAACATCGAGCTCCCTTTGCGCTGCGCTCGCTCGAGCTCTTTCGGTCGTTCAGCGTGGTGGGCGGCGGTGACCCGGCGACCGACCGCATCCTTCTGTGCTTCTTTGCGGAAAGCCTCAAGGTGTCCTGACTGGACAAGGCGTTCAATTTCTTCTTTCAACCTGGCATAGTGCTCCGTACGGTTCCCTCGACCTTTGTGGAAATTGCAGAACTGGGATTGATCTCCCCTACGCTGGGGGAGCGGTCTAGGCCAGTTGATGACTTTGCTGTTGTAGATTATGGACAGTATATGCTCGCGGGGGCATTTAACGGGGTGTAGATCCGGGAGCTTTGATTTGCTAGCCCTCGGGAGCAGTCTGCTTGGTTCTGAATGGGCGATACGGCCTTCTCGAACTGTTGTTGATGTCCATTTCTCTTGCGACACATATCCCCAAGTTGTAGTGGGTCTGCTGGTGCCGAAAGATTAGCTTTTTCTGCCAATGTAGGAGTTGCGCGACCCGCCCGCGTGCCTTGCTCCTCAGAGTTTGGATTTGGCGACGGGTCGTAGTTGATCCAAGGGAGCTCGATTGCGGTCGTGTCGAGACCACAGATTGAATCCCTAAGGATTCTCCCTTTGTTGGTCATGCGTCCAGACATGCAAACGTCGTGGTTCAAGGCGTCGAGTAGGAGGCTCCCAAATATTGCGTCGTATGGGGAGTCTGCCTCTGCGATGATGAACTGAACGTCATATTGCACTGGTTCCGAGTGCATCCCTACTTGAACGGGGAGGGTGACGACTCCTATGGTGGGTACCATGGTTCCGTCTGGGAGCTCTGCGTCGCTGTCCCGGAGCTTGAGGTTCCCGCTTAGGAGTTTGAGCCGCACCACGGCTGCCACGAACAAGATATTGAACGAGATGCGATGAGTTATCAACGCCCTCCTTAGCTCACAGGCTGGATTGCCTATGCTTGCGTCTAAGGCGAAGTCCAACCATCCACGGGGACGCTCCTGGTGAAAGCTTGTGTAGATCTTTTCTTGCTGCTTGCTGCGCTCGGCTTCCCCTAGGTGGGGCGACTCATCCGTCTCGGGCTCTTCTCGCTCTTCTTCTTGGATCCTCGGCGCACGCGCTTCATGCCATTCAACGAACAGTTGGGACAACTCCGTGAAGTTGTGAATCACTCCGTTTGGCAGAGATTGATACCAGCGGAGGGCGTCTTCGCGCAGTGTCTTGGTGAAGATTTTGCAGCTGATTTGGTCGGGAAGTCCGAACGTCCGCATCGTTATCAAGAAGTGATTAATGTGCCTGTGCGGGTCCTCTGCTCTGTGGAACTCCTTGCAATGCAGGAGCTTTAGCCATGACGGAATTGGGTATGCCAAAATTGACTTTGACAGGGGGGATCGCCTTTGCTGGTACGTGACATCGTTCAGATCATGCCCCGCCGCGAGAGGGGCCGACTTGCTAGTTGATCCAAGCCACTGGGGAAGGATGGGTACATCGATGAGCGCTCTTTTCGCCGGGCTTTTAGGGATTGAGGAACTGCATGCGTCGGATAGTTCGGGGGAGGTGTCCACTCTTGCTGGTTCCGTGAACTCAGACGAAGCGGGTGTTGCGTTCGGAAATCCTTTGCTCGGTATTTGGGAATCCATTCTCACAGACGGCGCCAAACTGTTGGGGGTCGCTCAGGTGCTTTGTTAGACCGGTCGAATTGAACCACCTTAGCTCGGAAGCGAACCGAGCGCGCAAACAATCAAAGAGAGAGATTCGTTGAGTACACTGAGACTTTTTAACGTGGTAAACCCGAAAAGGGTAAAAAACCACGCGGCCGGAGCTGTGCCGACCAAACATCACTATCTTCTAAGAGTTTACAGTTAGGTGCTTAGAAATCGACCGCGATAGGCCGCCGCTCGTTACAATAATATATATATATATATATATATATATATATATAGAGAGAGAGAGAGAGAGAGAGAGAGTTCTGAAGGTGACAGGCCACCTCCAGAAAAACTAAGTCTTTTTCCTTCTGAGAACGATGGGGGAACAAAAGTGAGAATGCTGAGTCGCCTTTCGGGAAAAAGGAAATCTTCTAGCCCACGAAGGAGATCTTCAAGCACCGAAGGAGAATTCCGTGGAAATATTCAAAGGAGCTCTCCCGGGTCCCGAAGGCAATGTCCTCCCAAATGAAAGTTCTGGGCTCCTTTATAGCTTTGGCCGGGGTAGCCCGGTAACTTTGCCGTCGTAACCACCATTACCACCTGACGGGCGAATCACGCTGGCCGATTTGGAGCACACGGATCACCATTTTACGTAAATGACGTCTCGCCCCTCGGGCAGTTCGGGCAGCTTTGTTGAAGGTGAAAAAAGCGACAAGCCGTTCCTGCAATCTGAGAAATTAGAAAGAAAAAAAGTGAGCGTGCCCGGAATGTGAAATTGCTCTGAGCGCGCTTCGAAGCGTTCTAAGCGCGCAACGAACGGGGAAGTGTTTTGAGCGCGTAACGAATGGGGAGGCGGTCTGAGCGCGCAAAGAAGCGTTCTGAGCGCGCAACGAACATGAGAGCGTTCTGAGAGTGCGGCGAACGCGGAGGCGTTATGAGCGCGCGGTGAGCGCGGATGTGTTATGAGCGCGCGGTGAGCGTGGAGGCGTTATGAGCGCGTCAGATAATATTCCGTAGGAATAATATTCACGGGGGAATAATATTTATGCAAGAATAATGTTTCAGCGTGTAGTTTTGTCAACGTTCTGAGCGCGGTGAACGCGAAGGCGATTGATGCACGACCGTAAGAAGACCTCGAGGTCGAGATGGTCGGGAGCACTCCCCAATTGGGGAGTGTTCGAGAGTGCTGAATACATAACTCCCCTTTGGGGAGTTACTGTTCACGTAACTCCCCAACATGAATCACGTAACTCCCCAATTGGGGAGTGGGGGCACTCCCCAATTGGGGAGTGCCACATAGGCGTTGACCAAGTCAGCGCTCAAAATGGGCGCTGACTTGGTCAACGCCCATTTAATTGGGCAGGGGGTGCGGTGCCGCACCCCCTTAATGAGCAGGGGGTGCGACACTGCTGCACCCCGTTAACTGAGCACACCCCCCATGGTGCGGCAATGCCTCACCTTTTTGGTGCGGCAGTGCCGCATCTTTTTGATGCGGCGAGTGCCACACACCACGCTTTTTTGGCGCGGCGAGCGCCGTTCCTCTTTGGCGTGGCGAGTGCCGCGCCTTTTTGGTGCGGCGAGTGTCGCGCCTTTTTGGCGAGACGAATGTCGCGCCTTTTTGGCGAGACGAATGCCGCGCTCTCTTGGCGATGCAGTTGTCGTGTCTTATTGGCGCGGTGATTGAGGTGCGGCGCTTGTCGCGCAGTACTTTTTGACTTTCACACGTGGCGCTTGCATGCTCGGCAGGGCCTGTCTGTACGTCGGGGCATGACGCAACTTGCACGTATGGTCATACTATTGACTGATTCAGAGTCCAAACAGACTCGGAATTGCACGAGACTGGGCCCGTTGGAATCGTATCGGCGAGCCGACCGACGTCGCGGTGGAAAATTATGGTTCGACCGGATACAATTTGAGGAACCTCATCAGATAGTATTCCATTTGATTTTTTGTTTTTACCAAACAATACATTATCATTGTCTTTTGAACAATTCTACAAGCTGAATTTTATCCAAATAGTTTAATATTGCAAACTCGATTTTTTTTTACAGAGAACTACTTTACAAATTATATTTCTGATAGCTTCATTTTTAATGAGCAATATATCATACTCGTTCAGTGAGTGATTGATGCATTGGGGATCGCTGAGCGATCATTCATAGCTGTTGATATCCTGAACAGGACTCAAGAGCGTTCAAAGTGATCGTCCAGATAGCTTCATTCCGTATTCCACTGTTCCCCTTCGATTAGGGCATCGAGATCAGAAAAACAGATATTCTCTGTTCGATTTCCTCTCCCTCCCTGAGAATGGAAAGCAGTCGTCGGATGGGGATATTTGAGAACTTCTTCCAGCAGAACTCTTTCAAATCCCTTTTCGGCGGGAGAAGTGAAGCCAGTCCGGATGCAGACGCCCCCAATCCTATTCCGCAGCTTTCCCCCCTCGCCAACTCCGTCGTCTTTCGCTGCTGCAAGTAATCTCCTTCCCCTATTGCTTACTTTGTCTCAGACTTTCTTCTTCGGCCGGTTTGAGTAATATGATTTGTTTTTGGTTAGGAAAAGGTCAATGTTTGATTCTTGGATTAAATATTAATGGCTTTAAAGTAACATAGAGTATTGGATGGTCTTTTAGCTATAATTATTCCTACAGTTTGCTTCATCAAGTACTTAGCACTGCTTCACTTTAAAACTATTGCACTGAAATATCTCTTTATCCACCAATAAGATATCTTGATATTATTAGTATTCAGAAAAGGAGGTAGTGTTGTTAAATCAGATCCTTAATCTTTAGATGTTCTGTCAAATTCCCAGTTCTTCTAGTGCGCCCTACCAATTCAACCTTGATTGAATGTCGTTTTTGCTAAGCTTTCCCTCAAAATTTTATTTCCAAGATTATGATGAAGCTAGAGCATCATTTAAGTTCCTTTTACTTTCATAGCAATGATGCACTGTGTCCACCAGCGCGTAATATGCGACGGCGACATTATTTGACCATCACTCAAGTGAGGCAGAGTTCTATGGCTGCCGCACAATGTGCGCGGGTCCGTGTGCATGGTTGCTAGTATTTATAAACACTATAACAAACGAGAATGAGGTACCATTGATTTCTTTTGGAATTTCAGGATCCTTGACATCTCGCCGGAAAAATTGCAGCATTGTTTTGAGTACCAGTTTCCTGGCCATGCTTCTCAACCTTCTTCGTATGCTAGAAATTTTTTAGAGTATTGTTCTTATAAAGCACTCAATGTGATGATCAAGAGGCCTGACCACATGGATGATAAGGACTTCTGTCGCTTAACATTTGACATGATGCTTGCCTGGGATGCTCCTGGTACAGGGACTGAACCTTTACTAAAAGTGAGACATTTAATAGCTTTCTTATAGACATTTGGGATTCGAAAATAGTACGTTTCCTTAGTTGATAGAGTGGAATCTGAATTTTGTATGATTTCTACTTTTATCTTATGCCATGAACGTAGCTTAGCGTGTTTAGAAATCATTTAGTTCACTAATTTATTGTGTTTCAGTGAATAAACATTTTGATTACTGCAGGGATCTTCTTCTAGTAGTTCTCCAGGAGATGAGGATGAGGATGGAGAATCACTTTTTTCTATCAACTCTACAAATGTGGCTGTTCAGGTTTGTCTTATTTCTCTACTTATATATGTGTACTAGAGGCCGTGCACGGAGTTCCCCCATTTGCAGTATGCGATGGCGACCGTACTCGACCACCACTCAAATGAAGGCTGAGTACTATTGATGCCACACATTGCACAGGGGGATGCACAACAGTTAATATTTATTAGCAAGATATATAATTTTATGTATAAAAAGAATTATATATTCCTTGAGATCAAGGAGATTGAACTCAAATTACTCGGATTCATTTGCTGGTCCTATTTTTGGACTATGACCAATTCAAGTTTTTCTTTTTAATGTGTGTATGCATATATACGCTTATTTCTTTCGGGTCGTGGTTAAGATGACCATTAAAATTTTTAAGTTTTTCTTTTCTTCCAATTTTCATCAGGTGGGTGAAGGAAAGTCCGTAGGACTGGAAGCTTTTGCTCGAATAGCTCGTTCATGTGCTGCCATGGCTAATTTGATCACCATTCACAACCTGTTTGATGCACTAACAAGTTCATCAGGAGGGCGTCTTCATTTTATCATATATGAAAAGTACCTTAAAAGCATAAATAAGTATGCATTTCCTTTCCTTGTGATATCTTATCTCTTGGTTTGAATCTTATTCTCTTTTGGAATACGTTATTTATTAACTTTAGTGTCGTGCATTTAGGAAAACACAACCAAGTTATTGCAACTTGGCTAGGATGTTGTTGAGTTTCTTCTCGTTAGATTTACTGATATTCATTTAACAATTTAGCTGGAGAGTTGTGTTATGGGCAGCGTGCCCAATTAATTATCGTGTCAAGTATTGTGTCCTTATCTATATTTTAGCCTTGTTAGTTTATTATGTCGCGTCAAGGGGGAATTGTGTGTATACCCTTTTGTATCTCTATTTAAAGCCCTTGGGCTAGTGTTATGGCAAGCAAGAAGTTCTAATTCTTGTCCCCTGTGTGAGATATTTGGTGTCTCTCTCCTCTAACAAGCAACCCCGCTTAGGCAGTCGCGGTTAGGGCTCCACAGTATCCTCCCTTTGCTCCTTCGGCCACTCCTCCGAGTAGGCCCATAACAACATGGTATCAGAGCTAGCATCCTCGGACGAAACTAGCGCTTCCTCGACTCCTCTGTTTTTGTTCCCTGGATCGAGCCAACCCACGCTTCAACTTCCTCGACAACCGTTTTAGCCCCCCCGTCCGACGTTCCCGTCTGCATCCTCTTCCCCTCTTCAGTCTGCTTGCGTCAATAGCAGGCTCAGCCGCAGAACGGTGACACAGATCCATTGTCCTTCCCGTCCAGCCTCAAAACTTGCTTCATCGAGCCGAAGCCACTGTGCCTTTTTTCCACACCGCAACGCCAACCAGCTCCCGACGAATCTGCAACCAGAACCCATCCCGCCGCGTCTCTCTGCTTCCTCGCCAGCGCACGTCTTCAGCGTCGTCGAGCCCCACCCTCCGACACACGAGTTCTGCAGTTTCGAGCCCCAAGCCCTCAATCCCGTGCCTTTGTCTTGCTCGCGTGAGAAGGAACCGGTTCAGACCGGTTTGGATTTTGAGACACATGTTTCGTGAAGCCGCAACTTCTTATTTCTTCCTCGAGCCCACCACGTCATCCAGAGCAACAAACAACGACTTTAATGTGGTCAAGTGCAGGGTAATTAATTTACTCCTCTTCTGGGCCTCCCACGCCGTCAACTTGGAGTTTTTTTTTGCCACCATTGGGAGACGACGCGGCTCTCGCGGCATCTCCCAACCGGACGCCTCCGAATAATCTAGTCATCCCGTCACCCGCTCCTTCTCTCGTGCTACCTCCATCCACAATATGGGAGTCTCACCCAATCTCTTGGATGCTGTGAACCGACTCCACTCAGTTATATTCGCCATGGACGCATGCATTCAGGAAGTAGAAGCACGCTTTCGGGACACTGACGCACGTCATCAGGACGACATGACAACCCTCACCACCAAACTTATTGGACTAACAACAGCACGCCCGTTGTTACCACCCCACCCAAAGTTCACGCTAGCAATAGTCAAGTCCCGCTTCCGCCGCTCATCTGCCACGAGCTAGCACCACCGGCCCTTTTAAGCCTTGACGCTGCTATTCTGCCGCGTTATACCCGGTTGGAATTCCCCTCCTATGATGAAAAAATTAATCCCTTGGGTTGGCTCACCAGGTGCGAGCAATTTTTTGGCCACCAACAAACTCCGGCAGCTGAATGACTTCCTCTGGCCTCTTTCCACCTTCTCGATTCGGTCTTGCTTTGGGCCATTCGTCTCCTCACTGATTAGCCGGGTTTGACATAGGACGACTTCAAGCGACTCTGTAACCTGCACTACGGTCCTCCCATCCGTAGTAACCACCTCGGTGCCCTCACAACATTATGTCAGACAGACTTTGTGGACGATTATCTGGAGCAGTTTTAATTTCTTCTGGCACACGTCACGCTTTCTACGGAGATGCAAGTCTGTCCAGGCCGTGTGATCGTCGCCTCCAGCTGGCGTAGGAGGCCTACTTTTTCCTCCGACATCGACACTCAGCAGGGTCGTACCCAGGGTCAGCCCGCCCCGCCGACCCGCCGCTTATCTTGGGCCGAAATGTTGGAACGCCCATGAATTGTGTTTTAACTGCGACGAGCAGTATATTTGCGGACACAGATGCAAAAAGCATTTCTACCTGCACGTCGAGGACTTCGACGAAGAGGGCATTGGATGAAGTTCGCACCATCGTTGTTCCCCCTTGAGCTTGAGGTCAAGCTCGTTTTGGAAGGCTGGAGTGATGTTATGGGCAACGTGCCCAATTAATTATCTTGTCAAGTATTATGTGTCCTTATCTATAATTTAGCCTTGTTAGTTTATTATGTCGCGTCAGGGGGGAATTACGTGTATACTCCTTTGTATCTCTATTTAAAACCCTTGAGCTAATGTTATGGCAAGCAAGAAGTTCTAATTCTTGCCCCTTGTGTGAGATATTTGGTGGCTCTCTCCTCTAACGAGTAACCCTGCTTAAGCAGCCGCGGTTAGGGCTCCATGGTATCCTCCCTTCGCTCCTCCGGACACTCCTCCCAGTAGAGCCATAACAAGTTGATGCAGTTGAGGCTCTTCTCCATACATAGTTTTTAGTATTCTATTTACTCTTCTTCTAATACTTATTGAATTATTTTTTTCATTATCATGCCTCGTTTTATAATTTATCGAGTAGCATATGTGTAAGCCTCTGTGATGTGAAGATCTAATACTAATTAACATCTTCTGTGATGTTTAATATTATCCTTACGGGATCTATGACAGAGGGTATGTTAATGAACACATCTGACTACTTTAGAGATAGCCTGTGACTACTTCAGAGATAGCCTGTGTATCTTTTTTATATTGACTGCGCAGTGGGGATTGTTCATCAATCTTTGTGATTTCCATCTTTATGGATTCATTCTAGGTGAAGAGTAAATTTGTGTGCTTGTCTGTTGTTGATAGGTGCAGTTTGATCCTTTCTTAATGTGCCCACCTATGCTTACTTCATTAGCTTTTGCTATCTCTATCTTCATCAGTTAATCTAGTTTGGATATTGAAGTTTACACCCTCTTTCTGGCACTCTCATAATTTGTACCTTTTAATCTTCTCAATGATTTGGTACGAGGCAATTCTTCATGCTAGAGTATTGTAAGCTGATTCAGAATTCAAATGCAGGGTTCTGTTAAGGGTTTTCTCAATTTGGATGCTATTTGTAGAGAGTTTTGTTTATTTATTGTAGAGAGTTATATTTTTCATTACTATCTGTTTTTTAGTCACATATCTCATGCAATGTAAATATCAGATGTCAGTGACATGTCAGATTGAGTTTTTAAATATCGGATAAAGGAAGTCAGAGATATTTTAAAATATCGGATTTTCACATTTCCGAAATAAAAAATAATTTTATGTATATTAAGTATAATTATATGTTCTAAAATTCAAAATTAGCATATCATGTTTAAGGACATTGAGTCATGAATATCCCAAAATAAATTCAGTGTATTCAAAACAAAATTTTAGTAATTCACTATGACTACTATTAAAAAGTACAAATAAATACATTATAAAATATATGTAATATTATACAATAATTTTATTTAGATAACATTAAGTTTTATAACAAATAAAAAAATTAAAAACTAAATATTTTTGATTAATTTTTGTATAGAATGCATGCGAGAACCTCCTTTTATAATTAGGTCAATTTTGGCTCTTACATGATACCAGAGCTAGGTTCTTACATAATCGTTAAGTGTCTCCCACAAAACTTATGTAGATCTCGTCATAGATCTTAATGAAGTGGTTGTAGTAACTGATCAAGTTGAGAAATCCCAAACTACACGAGGTGAGCTGGGCTCAGCCATTTCTATTGACGTGCCTGGATGATCAGAGATCCCTTCATCATGCACAATGTCTATATATGAAAGAACTTAATCACCAAAGGAACATTTTCCGCAACTGAGGAATAAACAGTGCTCTTGGATGGGGCTAAGAACTCTCCGGAGATGTTGGAGATGTTTACCCCTAGTTTTTCATACACAAGGATGTCATCAAAGAAACAAGTACAAATATTTGGAGATGATCCCAAAAAATCTCGTTCATGAGTGTGTTAGAAGTTAATGACATGTTAATGGGGTTGACCGACATCTTCAAGAATTAAAAGTACCATGGTGATGTGGAATATCATCTTCTCGATGTCCAACAAGTCTAATGACCACTTGTGCGGTAACCAGAAGACGACAAATATGTTGCTATTTAATTAATCGCATGTTGTCGACTATCCTCAACTTTGCTTCTCCTTCTCCATCCTGTTCCCTTCCACACCTCCCTTCCCCCCACCTCCTCGTGTTTTTGTGTGTCTATTTTGTCCATCATCTTGACCCTCCTATGGATAAGCTGACCTTTCGCGCTACAAATTATATCTTTGTTTGGTACTCCTGCACCCAAAAAGGCTGTGTTATTCTTTCACTGGTGGGAAAACGGTTACATCCGCTGATGTTACCTTCCTCGAGGATCAACCATTCTACTCCTCGACTCCTTACGATACCTCTCCACCTGGTATCCCGTGTCATAACGACCCTATCCACCACAAAACTCCTCTCCTGCTCCCTACATCACTTCTTGTGTTCCCAACATCACCGCCCCCTCCTCTCTGTGTGTACACTCGCCGTCGTCCTTGGTCTGATTCCCTGAGACAGTTGCCTCCTACTTATATCGCTCCAGGACAAGTTGATCCGCCTACGACCCCCTCCCAGGATGCAGTCCCATCTACCACTCACCCTCTCTCACATTATATTTTCTTTCACCGGTTATCTCCAGAATTTCACATGTTTGTGCCACTTCCTTGTCTTCTATTTCCACCCCTTGTTCTGTACAGGAAGCTCTTTAGCATCTGGGGTGGTGGGCCGCGGTGGATGAGGAAGTGGCTGCCCTCTGGGCTAATCAGACCTGGGACCTGGTCCCCCTTCCTCCCTGTCAATCCCGTGTGGGATGTAAATGAGTCTTCACTCAGAAGCATTGTCTTGATGGGACAGTTGAGCGTCTCAATGCTCGCCTTGTGGCTTGCTGTTTTACTCAACAATATGACATCGACTATGAAGAGACGTTCTCTCCCATCGCTAAGCTGAATACCGTACGGGTCTTGATCTCCTTGGTCGTCCATCGTCATTGGCAGTTGCATCAACTTGACATCGAAAATGCATTCCTTAATGACGATCTCGCTGAGACTGTCTACATGCAACCTCCTGGTTATGAAATCACGGGCTTGTCTGCCACCTCAAAAAATCTCTCTATGTCCTCAAGCAGTCTCCTCGGGCTCGTTGACCTGATGGACTCATCTTGTCTTAACGGAAGTACTGTCTCGACCTTCTTCACGATGTAGGCAACTCATGATGCAAGTCTACTGACACACCAATGGATGCAAACCACAAGCTCTGTGCTAATGCATTCGACTCTGATCTGCTCCTTAATCTGGAGTACTGTTGCGCCTTATTTGCATGCTCATCTATTTTATTGTCACACAACCCGATATATCTTTTGTTGTTGGGGGGTGGTCAGCCGCTTCATGCATGCTCCTCAGATGTCCCACCTCCAGGATGTCGAGCGAATGTTTTGGTATCTGAAGAATGCTCTGGGACAAGGGCTTGTGTATAAGCCCTCCTCTATCATTAATTGCCTATTCTGATGCAGACTATGTCGGTTCTCTCGATGATCGTTGCTTTGCGAGTGACTATTACACATATTTTGGAGGACACCTGATCATTTGGCGAAGCAAGAAGCAAACGGTGGTGACACACTCTTCCGCGGAGGCTGAGTATCGTTCAATGACGTATGTGTTTCTGAACTCACGTGATTGTCATCTTACTGATCTTGCTGTAAAACTCCCCTCTCCGTTCGTTCTCTACTGGGATAGTTAAGCTGCCATCTATATCGCTGAGAATCTCGTTTTTCATGAACGCACCAAGCATATCGAAGTTGATTGTCATTTTATCTATGAAAAAGTTCAACTTCGCAAATTTGATTTGAGACATGTAACCCGTTGACGAGCAGTTTTTTTGATGTCCTCACCAAATCCTTACCACACCCACTATACCGACAGTTCGTTTCCAAGCTTTGCACCTACAATCTGTATGCTCTAGCTTGTCGGGGGAGTGTAGAGAAATAAATAAGCCCATGTAAATGTCCTCTTTTCTCATGTATAGTTTAGTCCCACATCTTGGGTTGGAGTTGAGTTTTCACTCCTCCATCCTATTTATATGTACAAATTCTTGTAGTTATGATTGAATACGTGGAGTAATAAAAAAATTATTATGCTCTGTATTCCTTTTTTCACAGTATCGATACCTCGAGATTTATTAATCATTATATTAAAACAAAATTTGCATGCCCGATGATCGGCTATTTTATCGTAGGAGAATTGTTTGAAGTATTGAGTTGCCTGATCTTAGTTGGACTTATTACCTATACCCATCATGATAGAATTTGTTCGTGGCACAAATCTACTTTTGCAACTTGACTACGCTGAGCGACCCTCAACATACTTATTGATCAATAGCTGATGTTTGTAAATCTGGGCGAGGTTCATTATTACACTAAGGTTTGTAGGGTATTCAAACTCATCATCAAGCCTAAGGATGTCATGAAGGCTGACGGAATAGTGATGCTTGTGTTCTATGGAAGTTGAAGAAGCAAGAAGAAGTTTGAATTTTTCCAAGTACTATCAACGAATCCTAATTATTTTCAAAGATACGAGTACTCCAAGGGATTGCTCTGCCGGGGTGGACTAAACGTGACACTACAAAAGTGTTTGAAATCGTTCCATGTCCTGCTTGGTTTCTCGCGCTGGAGTTGGGCATACCAAAGTTGGGCTGCACCCAGAAGATCGAAAGAGGCAAGACCAATTCATTCAATCCACGGGGTGCATTCGTGATGAAAAAATTGTTCACACCTCGTGATCCAACCCAGTGGGTACTCTTTTCCATCGTATAGAGGAAAATATAACTTGACATTAGCATGATACTATTACCGCCGTGTCGCCACTTTGGTGCTCTGGATTGTGCCTTGGTTGTTGGTGACCTTGATTGGAACTCGTGGTGGGACGAACATAGCTCATTGTGGTGTTGTTGTGGATGCCCATAGTGTGACATCATTGAAGCCTCAAAAGTGCCTTCACTAGCCGAAGAGGCCGCTTGTTGAGCCATGTTCACAGCTTGTTATTGGTCCCAGTTTGCCTTTTGGTCCATCATGAGGTTTTGGAGAACTTCCATGACCTGCCCCAAGGTGTTTGTCTCTTGGTCCATCATGAGGTTTTGGAGAAATTCCAAGACCTGCCCAAGGTAAGGCTTTCATCAATCATGTTGTCAGTGAGGAAAGGAGTGGGCGCCAGAATGGTGATTTCTGGAGATGGAGGGTTACCTAGAGGAAACATAAATTAAGGTCATATAAGAATCCAAGGTCAATGAAATACTGGATTGAAGGCCACACAAGATAGCTTCTTTCCTCTGTCTCTTCCAGGATTTCCAATCTTGAAGGAAGGTGGAGGATGGGAGGAAGTTACTGGGGCTCTCACAATGGTGTGGGAGCAGCCTTAGATGAAGGCGAACTTGCGGGGAAGTGGTCCGACGACCTCACAATTTGTCTGGGCTGTTCGGTTGGAGTAGCTCTAGATGGTGAAATGGGGGAAGAAAATTTAGGGCAACATACTTAGTTTTTCATTTCACAATCCACGGTTAAACACCCCAAAATAACGAACAAAAAGTTTAAACAAAAAAGAAATTACACTTCACACCCCAAAATAACGAACAAAAAGTTTAAACAAAAAAGAAATTACACTTCACACACTCGTGAAAACAAAATAGCGGGTTGAATCAGGAGCCAAATAGGACTATCAGGCTTCTGATTCGAACAAAGAGTTCAGATGCATCGTGAAACAATTGGATCAGAGGCCCAATAGCCCAATAGGTCAATCGGGTTTCCAATCCGCACGGAGAACTAAAACTTAAAATAGGGAACATTTATCGGGGCCCCTGTAGATTTATCGGACTTCCAGTACTACTACTAGTAAGACCTTGTTCTTTCCCCTCCTCCCAAGTCGTGGTTGCTTCCTTCTGTATGTACGCCCTTACACGGAAGCCATCACAATATCCTTAATAAATACGAACTCTCAATTAAGTGATTATTCTTCACCATAATCAACAACCATACCACAACTATTTGTGGTCGGAAACTAATTGATTACAATTCTAATTTCAATTAGAATTCGAAGTAGTTGGTTTAAAGGAAAAATGTCTTTCTAATGACTGTAGACTTCTACTTTCACACAACTGGGATGAAGGAGGTGTCGTGAAACTTGGGATTGGGGTGGCGGTCTTCTTCAATTAACTATCCCCTTCATGGATCTCTATGCTCTTGCTACACATTTTAGGGGAAGGGTGGGAGGCATTGCATATAAACCAAATTACTTGAATGTCCATCATGTAATATTATCCTTGGCTATTATTGACTTGGGATTAAATATTAAAATATACAAACTGAACTTGATTTCTTACCATTCTTGTAAGTTGGAATAAGTTCACCCTAATTAGTTGGAGTAATGGCTGATCATGATTCTATTAAATCTTCAAAAACCTAGCCAGATAAATTTATGCTTGATTTCAGGTATAATCCTTTTCTGCAACATGCAATCAGGCTATCCTTTCAAGCTTTCTATGTTGTGAAGCAGCCCTCACCTTAGATTTTTTACTGCTAATAACTTTTTCTAGGGTGTTTAAATCAGCAAAAGGCCATATTGGATCACCACTTTCTTCGAGCCTTCAACTTGCTAATGGGGAAATTATACTGGATGTCGCTGGTGTTATTCCTACTCAACCTGTTCTACAACACATTGGAATGTCTGCTTGGCCTGGTTGAGCAAAATTCTTCTAGTAACTTACCTTTATGAATGCCAGAAAAATTTGTTTCAGAACAGCCTGTGATCCTTTCATCATATCTGTGCAGGACGGTTGACACTGACAAATTTTGCTCTTTATTTCGAATCACTGGGAGTAGGTTCTTATGATAAAGCTGTTGTTTATGACCTATCAATGGACTCAAAGCAGATTGTAAGGCCTGAGCTGACTGGACCTTTGGGTGCTCGACTCTTTGATAAAGCAGTCATGTATAAGTCAACCTCTTTGTAAGTGTAGCCGTACATCTACTACTATGACTATGAGGGAAGAGTAGCCTTTGGTGTAACATTCATTATATTAATTTTACCCCTCATTTTAATTTCTGTGTTCAAAAGAATTATTTTAAAAAAATAATATGTCCGAGAGCAGTTGGGCACGGGCGAAGCCCCGTGCACGATTGCTAGTTTATACTATATATATAAAGGAAAACTTTAGTGTATTGGTGTAATGAAGAGTATTGTCACACTAATTTCAGTCGTTGAATTTATTTTCAAATCATTTTTTTAATACAAAGCAGCGAAATGAGCTGATATGGGTGGTTGCTCTAACATATGGTTCCTGCTAACAATCGTCGAGTTGGTGGGTTGCTTGAGCAATGCCCTCTCGCTCGACGATTTTCCTCCTTGAGGATCATCGAGGGAGCCGCTTGATGACCGCCGAGCAACTATGTAGTGCTTTTTTTGTAAAATTAAAGAAATTGATTAATTAATTATTTATAAACTAGCTATACTAAATTTGATTAGTTTAATGCGAACAATCTTGCACATGGTTTTCCCGTGCCCTGACAACGACAATATTCCGCCACTTGCCATCCCACGTTTTGCATTCAGTGAGTTTTTTTTCCATGATGCACGGCAAGTGGCAGGGGTAGTGTTGCTGTCCAGGCCTTGGGAACCCCATGCAAAATTGCTTGTTTCTTCATACTGTAATTATATTTGTTTAATTTTCAACAAAGGACCATATAAACTTCTTTAATAAAAAACTTTGACTGGATATCTAATTGCATTCTTTACAGAGCAGATCCCGTTTATTTTGAATTCCCAGAACTTAAAGGCCACTCTCGTAGAGATTACTGGTTGGCAATAGTTCAGGAAGTGTTGCATGTGCATAGATTTATTAGAAAGTATGAACTCTCTGAAATTCAACGAGAAGAAGCTCTTTCAAAGGCAACTGTTAGCATCTTTCATTATCATGCTCTGAGAGAGGCTTTCCGCATCAACCCAGCGGACTTTAAATCTGTACTTGGATTTAATTTAGCAGAAAAACTTCCAAAAGGGGACATGATTCTTGATGCTTTGTATAACCACTTGGAGCTACTGCACGCTAGGTCTCAGGCACATAATTGCTTAGAGCTTAAAGATGATGCAAACCCACATATTTTGTCTGTTTCATCGTACACGCTTGTTATAATGGGATTTATGCCTTTGGAGAAGTTGGAAAGAAATGGAGTAAACAACTTTATGGTTCCTCTAATCACAATTGGTGAGACAACTTCTCTAGAGTTGGCTGTAAAAGAATCATATTGTTGCTCGGGAAGAGTTGAGGCAGCATTTGCAACTGTTGATCAAGTGAAAATGGAAGGACTCGGGACAAATTTTGCCGTCATGCAGGTATTGACTCTTGTTGCTTTGATGACTGTTTAAAGAAGGTAAGTTAAGTTGGATGCTCACAGTGAGATAGTTAATGAAAAAAAATGCTTTCAAAAGTTATGAATGAACGTGGAATTGAAAATATGCACTATTTGTGCAGACATTTAGTGGTAAATACACAGGTATAGTTATCTTTTCAACGCGGTATTGGATTGTTAGACTTTTATCGCATGATGTTTTAATAAATTTGTTCAGGCAATGAAATATTGAATAAACTATTTAGTGTCTATTATGATGTCAGCAATCTAGTGACGCTTAGACATAAAATCTATGAAGATATTGGTGCAGGTAAATCATGTTGTTTGATAACTTGTTACTCATTTATTTTTTCTTGAAGTAGAATGCCAAAATTTTGTTTTGACTCCTTCGTATACAGATTAAATTATTTTTTGTTGCAAAGAGAGATTTAGATTTTCATAGTACAAGCAATTGGCTCATGTGTTGATCTGAATTTAAGATTACATTTAGTAAGGATGTATTAGAATGGTATCTTTATGGATGAGCTTCCTTGTATTATTCTATGTCCCTCTATATTGACGAAAAGTAAGAGGGGAAAATACTTGATACCTTTAGATAAACATTATGGCTATATATATATAGCCTTCAAGGATGAACCACAATAAAACAATATAACAACACTCCTCCTCAAGGTTGACGAAAGATATTCACTAAGTCCATCTTGTCACATCCACTAATCATATACTCTTAGCTAAGTCCCTTGGTCAAGCAATCTGCAGCCTGACCCTTGGTCGAGACGTGACTCAGCTCGAGAATCCCACAATCTAGCTTCTCCTTTATGAAGAATCTATCGATCTCGATATGTTTGATTCTATCATGTTGGACTGGATTATTTGCAATACTGATGGCTGACTGTCACACCGCAGCCTCATCTTATCTCCTCGATCCAGCTTCAACTTCGCTAGCATGCCCTTCAGCCATAGGAGCTCTGCAGCCCCCAATGCCATGACCTCGGAAGCACCGGTTACGGGTACGGTTATCGGGTACGATACGTATCCGGTACGGCGGTACGACAAATTTAAAAACATGTATACGGGTACGGCGGGATACGTTGTATTAAATATAATAAATAAATACATATATATATCACAAATACAATTATAAATTCTCAAAACAAGAAGCATAAATAGTCAATTGAAATACAAGATCATAATTAATACATAGAATGAAGTTCTTAGACATAAATTATAAATGTTCATAATCATAGAATGAAGTACGTACGGCCTATCCATCACTCATTTTCTTCATCATCCTCAGTATTGTTGGAGATCAATGCATCTTGAATTTCTGGCTCATCTAAAGACAAGTTGGCAATTGCAAGCATGCCAACTCCATCAAAAGGATTTGCCCAAGCATCTCCTCCTATATCCCACATTTGACTTCTCCCTTTACCGTAGATTTCATTTCTTCTCGAGAGTAGGCGTAGATTACTATGCACATACATCAAATCATTAGCTCGTTGTGGTAGTATTTTATTTCTTAATGAGTGAATGAATGAGTATGTGCTCCAATTTCTTTCACAGCAGGAAGATGAAGAAGGTTGACCTTTGGGCATACCCTAATACCATTCCCCGGTATTTTAAGCAAGTGACTTTTTACTCTAGAATACGAGCCGCTGAATTCTATCTCACAAAAGTTGCATTTCCATTTTCTGTTTCCGCCACCAACTTCTCTACTATGGATAAGAGATACATAATCCCAAAGTGGCGCACTAACATCTTTGTTTGCGTCATCAGAAATAAATCTACTTGTTGCTGAGGTAGAAGTTGAACCAGTGACACTAATCGGAGATTGTGATTGAGACATAATTTCTGAATAATTCACTACTTCTCCACAGAATTTATTAATGTAAGAATAAGAATTTTTAAAACAGAACAAGAACAGGAACACAAGAATTTATGTACATGAAGAATAGTAGAATACAAATTTGCTGTAAAGAATTGCTGTAAAGAATTGCTGTAAAGAATTGCTGCAAAGAAATTGCTGTGAAGAAATTGCTGTGCTGTGAAGAAAATGCTGTGCAGAATTGCTGTGCTGTGAAGAAAGTGCTGTGCTGTGCAGAAATTGCTGTGCCTGTGCAGAAATTGTTGTGTCTGTGCAGAAATGAAATTGCTGTTTTGCTGTGCCTGTGCAGAAATTGCTGTGCCTGTGCAGAAATGAAATTGCTGTTTTGCTGTGCCTGTGCAGAAATTGGTGTGCTCTGCTGTGAAGATGTGCAGAAATTGGTGTGCTTTGCTGTGAAGATGTGCAGAAATTGCTGTGAAGAAGAAGAAGAAGACTTACAGTGAGCGGCGGCGGCAGCGTGAACGGCAGCAAGAGCGGCGTGAACAGCAGCAGCAACGTGAACGGGAGAGGGAGCGTCGGGAGAACGGCAGCAGGAGCGGCGTGAACAGCGGCAGTAGCGTGAACGGGAGAGGGAGCGCCGGGAGAGGGAGCGCAGCAGCGAGCGGGAGCGGAAGAAATGAACCGAGAAAAACCTGGATTTGCGATAATATGCGTATTAGAGCGTACCATACGCGTACCCGTACCGGAAACGTACCCGGTACGGGCACGCGCCTGTTTTCGGCGTATCCGTGCTTCGTAGGCCATGACTCCATACTCTGCCTCTGCTGTCGATCTGGCCACCACCGACTGTTTCTTGCTCCTCCAGGAGACTAGGTTGCCCCCACAAATATGCAATAGCCTGAGGTGGACATCCTGTCATCTGCACAGCTTGCCCAATCAGAGTCACAGTATCCCTCAATCTTCACGTGTCCATTCCTTCTGAACATCAGCCCCTTTCCAGGGTCATTCTTCAAGTATCGAAGAATCTGGTACACTGCATCCATATGACCCTTCCTTGGGTCATGCATGTAGTGGGTCACCACGCTCTCTGCAAAGGAGATGTCCGGACGTGTGTGGCTCAAGTAAATCAACTTCCCAAGTAGCCTCTGATACATCTCACGATCAATTGGTTCTCCGACCTCAACACCCAGTTTGCATTTCTGATCGATTGGTGTCGCAACAGGCTTGCACCCCAACATCCCCGTTTCTGTGTGGATATCCAAGACATATTTCCTTTGGGAAAGAACTATTCTCTCTGCCTCGCAAGCAATCTCAATCTCAAGGAAGTACCTAAGAAGACCCAGATCCTTCATCTCGAACTCCTTGCCCAGAACTCCCTTGAGGCGGGCAATCTCCTGCTCATCATCCCCTATGATGATCATGGCATCCACATACACCGCAAGCATGGTGATTTGGCCTTCCTTCTACGTGAAGAACACTGTGTGATCAACATTGATCTGTTGATATCTCATCTCAATCATGGCCTTCTTGAACCCGTCGAACCACGCTCGGGGAGACTGCTTCAGTCCACAGAGGGACTTTTTCAGCCTGCAGACTCTGCCTTCTGTCTTGTTTGTGCCGAACCCTGGTGGTATCTCTATATACACCTCCTTAGCTAGATCTCTATGAAGAAATGCATTCTTCACATCTAGTTTGCGCAACTTCCATCCACCATTCGCCGCCAAGCTGATCAGAGTCCTGACGTTACTCATCTTTGCCACTGGTGCAAATGTCTCGTTGTAATCGATGTCATAGGTCTGAATGTACCCCTTTGCAACCAATCGGGCCTTGTAGTGCTCGACCTGTCCATCTGGGTTCTGCTTCACGGTGAAAACTCATTTGCACCCGACGACCTTTTTATCCTTTGGCAATTGTGCCGGCTCCCAAGTCTTGTTCTTCTCAAGGGCTCTCATCTCCTCCTTCATTGTTGCTTTCCACTTTGGATCGTCTTTGATAACTTGTCAATTGTTAGGTACAATAATACTATCCAAAGATGCGATGAATGCTCCATGAGAAGAAGTGATATTATCATAAGAGACAAAAGAAGCAAGATCCCAACCGTATCTATTAGGAGGATTTCCCGCATTGTTGCGAGTGGTCTTCCGTAACGTCATAGTTGGGGAAGGAAGAGGAAGGATATTACTTAAAGGTGGTGGTGGTGGTGTAGGTGCTCCAGAAGTAGGGACCGATGTAGCCAAGGGACTGGGAGCACTGAAGGTACTGGATTGGGCAATGTGACTGAAGGTACTGGAACTGGTCCTACAGCCAGCTTCCCCTTCGTACTATATGTAAGTAACCCCCCTGGGCCGTAGACCTAATACCTCGCCTCCCCTCCATCTCCCCCTTATGCTCCCCATCACTCTCCCGCTCCTCCCTGTCATACTCCCAGATATGTCACCAAACTCTCTCTCTCTCTCTCTCTTGCCTCATACTTTCGGTATCTGGCGAATCTGGCATGGGTGAGGCTCCCCCTATTGGTAGTATTGCTTCAGCTATCTGAAGTGAACTTCCATGCTCACGAAGCTTCTCTTCTCCACTGGACTCCAACACACGTACGCCTTCTGGTACGAGAGCAACCCACAAAGATACACTTGACTCCCCTCACATCAAGTTTCCCAACACTCGGCCTGCTGTCCTTCACGAAGCATACACATCCAAAAACCTTTAATGGAAGTATCCCCCATTGTGTCCCTGACTCCCTGCAGCTTTTGACACGGGGACTTCTACCCTAGAACCTTTGATGTCATTTTGTTGATCATCTTTGCCGCTGTCAATACCGCATATTCCCACAAACTCTGAGGAACCTTCATGTTGAGCATCATACTCCTTGCCACCTCTAGAAGACTTCTGCTCTCCCTCTCCGCAACTCCATTCTGTGCAGGTGTATATGCACAGGTGGTCTGATGCATTATCCCATGGGATGAGAGGTACTCTTCCATTTCCCGATTAATGTACTCTGACCCATTATCTGACCTTAATACCTTAACCACTGTCGTTCACTGTGTCTGGGTATGCTTATGGAAGTCACGGAAGTAGGTAAACACCTTACTCTTATTTTTCATCAGATATAACCAAGTAACACAATATGCGCAATCAATAAAAGTCACAAAATACTTATATCCATTCAAAAAACTTACGACACAAGACCCCCATACACCAGAATGCACTACATAAAAAAAGAGCTCCTTCGGCCCGTACTAACATAAGAACTCTTAGTAAGCTTGCCTAAGTCACAAGCATCACATACTAGTTTATTTTTATTTGCTTTTTCAAAAAATAGTAGGAAACAATCTACCCAAAGTGCCAAAAGAAGAGTGTCCCAATCGTTGGTGATGGAGTATCAACATATCCTCTGCGCTCATCTTCTGCCCCCCAACTCCTACCTTCTCTACCACAGATATAAGAGTTGTGTCCAATCCTTACTAATCCAGATACCATAGCCCGCCATGCCAAGTCTCAGTCCCAAGTATCCGCCTCGCCCCTTTCTCCTGGAAAGTCACCTTGGGAATATCAAAAGAAAAAACACATCTCAGTTGAATGATTATGGAACTAATGAATAAGAGGCTAATTGGAAAAGAAGGAGCATGCAAGACATTGGATTGTTTTACTGAACCTGTGCAATTGACAGTACCCTTACCGACCACTGGTTGGAAAGACCCATCCGCCTTCTGGATGCTATCTACAGCAGCTAGGCGAGTGTAGGATGAGAACTCATCCGCATCTCCTGTCACGTGTCGTGATGCACCTGAGTCGATGATCCAATCTGATGCCCTGGAGGAGGATATGGATGCTAGAGCAAGAGATCCATCAATGCCTTCTGTTGGGTGGGCATACATTGTTGCCCCCTAGTTCCACTCCTGCTTCCATCACCAGTCTGTTTCCTCTTGATGCTCTCCATCATACTCAGTATGGTCTGCTCCTCCTCAGTGTAGATAGTGACAACTCCCTCTTCACTTTCAGCCATGCCCAAATTGGACCGGCAGCCTCCTCGGCCACCACGAGCCCGACCACGTCCACGACCACCATGAACCTGGCCACGTCCCCCTCCACCACCCGAATCTCCCTCCTTAGGCGGTTTCGTGCAGACAGAGGACATACCTCAGATGACCCGCCTCCCCACAATTGTAGTACTGTCAGGTTTCTCCCCTCTGCCCTGTAACACTAGGGCCAATAGCCGCTAGTGCTGACGTCACAGTAGTGGATCCTCATGTCCCTGCCTGAAGTTTGAGATGCGCCTCCTCCTGAATCATGGATGAGATGGCCTCTGTAAGTATAGGAATCTTTGTACCAGACAGAAGGAGGGCTCTCCTTTGATCGAACTTTCCATCTAATCCCTTCAGGAACTTCATCGTCCTCTCCTCCACGATGATCTTGGAGGCCCGACACTGTGAGTCACTGCAACCCATCCCGCATGTGGCGTGATCGTAATCCACCCATAGGCGTTCTAACTCTGAGACGTACTCCTGCACCGTCTTCTCTCCCTGAACGGTGTCGTCAATTTCTCTCTTCACCTGAAAGACCCGCAGAGTGTTTCCCACACCATCATATGTACTTCGCAGCTTGTCCCAAACATCTATGTCCGTCTCCAGGCCATCTATCGTGGTAGAGATCGATGAGACTACCGAGCTGAGAAGCCATTTGAACACCGTCATGTGGGTTGACTCCCACTCATCTCCTCCAACCTTGTTCTCTAGCTTCTTCAACTCCTCTGTCAAGAAGCCTCCGACTTGCTTCGCGACTAGAGTTTTCTTCACGCGGCGTGATCAACCCAGGTAGGTGGTCGGTCCTTCGAGCTTCAAATCAACCGGTGGAAGTTCCAACTTCGCCGGTCTGTGCGATGAACCCAACACCCTCAATAACGTTCCCATCTCAGTAGGGCCCAACATCTTTAAGACATCCTCCATCGTACCTTCCTTTGTCGTCGTAGATCTGCTCCTTCACCGATCACCACACCCTGTTACCGATTCAGGCGATGCCTCCTCCTTTCCTAGACACGATCATCCCTCTACGTCATCAGATCTAGGTCTTCAACGTCGTCGACGATCAGACCAGAGCGTGTGGGACGTGCCGCAGGCGTGTGTGGCACGATAGCGCTGCACCCCCGTCTTAGGGAAGCAGCCGCTGCGGCGGATTTCCACTGCGGTTGCCCTGGCTGCAGCTGTTTCGGAGGCAACCATTGGATTTGCTACTTAGGGCATCCCGTGGAAGAAGAGATGAGAAGGGCTACGTGGCTGAAGGTTCGTCCCCTACCAGGCGCGAGGGCTACGCAGTGGAATTGACGGAGATCCACGGTTGGTCTTCAGCAGAATGCCCTCCCTCTAGCGCCAAGATGCAACGTCGGTCTCCGTAGGAGATGACGATGAGTATAGGAGACACGAGACGGAGGATACGCGATCTGGTACACAACGGGTGGCGAGGGAACACGGGTTAGGGTTTTTTCTCTGAAACCATATTGACGAAAAGTAAGAGGTGGAAAAAAGACTTGATACCTTTAGATAAATATTATGGCTATATATATATAGCCTACAAGGATGAACCATAATATAACAACACTCTATGACATTTTGAGTTATTTGATGACATTCTTGCTTTCATGCAGCCGCCAGTGTGGTTTACCCTGGCCATGCCACATTTTTTTTTTACTTTTTTGTTAGATAATTACTTTCGTCTCCTTACTGTAGAGTTTTTTTTTTTCCTTTTGCTGTTTGATTTTTCAAATCCTCAGCTGTAAAAAGCTCAATCCATATTTCTTTAGGATCCTTGGCCTTCTACCTAATTTTTAGTATCATGTTAAAAGTTACAGCCATGCCTCCTTATAGATGACAATCCATGACGTTATGATAAAATCAAGGCTACTAATCTTAAATATTATTTTACCTATGCTTAATTAGTATTTCTCTTGTTTTTTCTTAAAAAAATCCTTAGTGATCATTTCTATATCCTTTGGTCAGGCTATTTAACATCTAAGCTTTGGGTGACTTATGATTTTGGAGGGACATTGTGGTTACAATTCATGCAATTATCACTCTTTGCATGTGCAAGAAAATATCTTGATAGTTCTTTGCAGAGCAAACTCTATAAGCTCAATCCATGTCTACTGAACAACTTTTTTGTGTTGAAGGAACTCCTCCATCCCGTAATTGAATTGATAAAACTGCTTGTTCTTTTGGCTGAATGGGAAGATCCTTTGAAGTCGTTGGCATTTATTGTTATTCTCATATATCTCGCTTATAGGTGATGTTTCCTTCCTTTGATGCTCATGTGTTTGTTTCATCGACATTAAATCAGCTTATAATTTGTTATCCTTTTATTTTCATGATGATTGTTAGTAGAAAGATAACATCCTTGTTTGTTTCATATTTAGATCAGCAAAAATTATTTGGGTGCATAGTTTTCACTGCTCTGCAAACAGAAATCGTTCATGAAAAAATGGTCTCATCAGCTCCCCTTAATTTTACTCAAAATTGAATTGTTTCAAAAGTTTTCATTTTTAAGAGTCATTGGAAGACTTATCAAAGAACAAATGTGTCAATAAATCCTTTAGAAATATAAAAGAAGAAAACTGAGATTTTTCACATGCAATAATCTAGAATGCATTATTTGATTTGACAGTGCAGAGCAGAGGTTAAAATGTTAAATCATGTTAGTTCAAGAAGCCCACTTAGTTTGTGGCATAACAGATTGTAGTAGCAAGTGACTAGGCCATATGACCATGAAAAATGATTTATCCATGTAGAGAAACGTAAAAGTGTGTATGTATTGCTTGAATTGTTTAATTACAAGTATGAATACAAATATATAGGTGGAGAAGGAGGCTAGTCACTCCAATCTCAAGATGTGGGACTAAACAAAAGTAACTACATACATGGGTTTTTACATCAATTTCTCTAACACTCCCCCGCAAGCTGGAGCGTACAAATCGTAGGCACCCAACTTTGATAAGAACTGGAGATATAGTGGCCGAGGAAGAGCTTTTGTTAGGATGTCAGCAATTTGTCTCGCAGCAGGAACATGCTCCAATTCTACCTTCTTCGCTTGAACCTTTTCTCTGATGAAGTGACAGTCAACCTCAATATGCTTTGTTCGCTCATGGAAAAGTGGATTATTAGCTATATGAATTGCAGCCTGACTGTCGCACCGAAGTGTTGTCGGAGAAGGAAGTCTAACACCCAAGTCACCAAGAAGTCTCTCAAGCCATATTAATTCTGACACAACAGCAGCCATGGCCCTGTATTCAGACTCAGCCGAGGAGCGGGCGACCACAGTCTGTTTCTTGCTTCGCCATGTTATGAGGTGTCCGCCAAAGTAAGTGCAAAAGCCAGTCGTGGAACGCCTATCATCAGGTGACCCGACATAGTCAACATCCGAGTAAGCAAGAAGAGATGGTGAGTTGGATGGTTTGTAGACAAGGCCTTGTCCCGGAGCGGTCTTTAGACATCTGAGAATACGCTCAACAACTTGAAGGTGAGAAGTGCGCGGAGTATGCATGAAGCGACTCACAACACCAACAGCAAACGAGATATCCGGTCGAGTAACCGTTAGGTAGATCAGTTTCCCAACCAATCGTCGGTAGTATTCTGGATTCTCAAGGAGCTGGTCAGAATCAAACCCAACGGCACACAATTTCTGATTAGCATCCATAGGAGTATCCGCAGGTTTGCACCCGAAGTATCCTGCTTCATGAAGTAAGTCGATGCAGTACTTTCGTTGGGACATAACCAACCCATCGGGTCGTCGGGCGACTTCAATCCCAAGGATGTATCTAAGATTTCCAAGATCCTTGGTCTGGAAGGCCGAGTTCAGATGTTCCTTGAGCTGTTGTATCCCAGAGAGGTCATCACCAGTAATCAGGATATCATCAACGTAGACAAGAAGAATTACAGTGTCAGTTGGTCCATGCTTGGTGAATAGAGAGAAGTCGGCGGAGCTCCGAGTAAACCCAACTGCTAAGAGAACCTTGCAGAACTTATCGAACCAAGCTCGTGGTGACTGTTTGAGACCATAAAGAGCCTTTAGAAGGCGGCAAACGTGAACTGCACGAGACTCCCCTGTGGTCTCAAACCCGGGAGGTTGGCACATATAGACAGTTTCCTTCAGATCGCCGTTAAGGAATGCATTCTTAATATCGAGCTGAAGAAGGGGCCAACGCCGGTACACAACAACGGAGATAAGAACACGAACAGTGTTAAGTTTTGCTACTGGAGAAAAAGTTTCCTCATAATCCAAGCCTTGTTGCTGAGTGAAGCCCCAGGCCACGAGACGGGCTTTTAAACGATCAACAGTCCCATCCGCATTCTGTTTGACTGCAAAGACCCATTTGCAACTAACACAATGTTGACCCGGAGGAAGGGGAAGCAGTTCCCAGGTTTGATTAGCCCAGAGGGCAGTCATCTCCTCTTCCATAGCTGCCCGCCACCCCGGATGCTGAAGCGCCTCCTGCACAGAGTTAGGAATTTGATATGGAGGAAAGAGAAATAGCAAACTGGTGGAGGGGTGGAGAAAGCCGGTGTAGAGACACATAGCTAGCCATAGGATGAGCCGTAGAGGAAGATGCTGGATCAACCGCGGGCGGTGTGTCATCTGTAGCAGACGGCTCCGGTAGGGAAATATCCTTGGATATACGGCGAGAATAGACGTAGCGAATGGGCGGATGGATCAAAGGCGGGGATGGAGGTGACGGTGGAGAGGAAGGCGTGACTGGAACGATAGGACGAGTAATAGTAGAAGGTATGGATTGGGGAGAGGAGGATAGGTGGAACGGTTGATCTTCACAAAAGGTGACATCGGCCGAGACAGACACTTTTCCTGTTGTAGGGGAATAACACACATAGCCCTTTTGAGTTCGAGAGTAGCCTATAAACATCTGTTTGGTAGCACGAGCAGTAAGTTTGTCTGCTGTCGGACCGAGTTTGTGAACATAACAAACACACCCAAAAACTCGGGGCGTGAGGGGGAAAGGAGTAGTGGATGGAAGAAGAAGGCTTAGAGGAGTGGCAAAGCTGAGAACGGATGAAGGCATGCGATTGATGAGGTGACAAGCAATTGCAATAGCAAAGTGCCAAAATTCTGTTGGGACCTGCATTTGGAACATGAGGGACCAAGTGGTATCGAGAAGATGGCGATTTTTTCGTTCGGCTACGCCATTTTGTTGAGGTGTGTAGGCACATGAGGTTTGGTGAATAACACCAAACTCAGAGCACAAAGCGGAGAAGGACCGACTTGTGTACTCGCGGCCATTATCGGTGCGAAGGATTTTAAGGGGCGTTGAGAACTGCGTACGTGTCTCAGATATAAATGCACGAAACACAGAAATTATCTCAGTGCAATCATGAAGAAAATAAAGCCAAGTAACACGTGAGTAGTCATCAATAAAAGTGATAAAGTAGCGATGTCCAAATACACCGGGGATCCTATATGGACCCCATACATCAGAATGAACTAAAGATAACGGAGTATCACTCCGAGTACAAGAAGGAGAGAAAGAAACACGATGTTGCTTGTCGTAGATACACGATTCACAAGTGAACTCTTGGAGTGAAACACCAGGAAGAGCTTTCTTGAGAACCGGAAGGGGAGCATGCCCAAGACGACGATGCCAGTCAGAAGTGGAGATGGAAGAAAGACTGATAGGTGGGAGATCCAAGAGATATAGCCCATTCATCAGCCGACCGCTACCAATGGTACTCTGTGTACGACGATCCTGCAAAACAAAGGATGAAGGAGAAAAAGTTATGCAACAGTCAAGATCCCGTGTTAACTGGCTAACAGAAAGCAAGTTAAACGGGGAGCCCGGAACATGAAGAACTGAGGAGAGTAGCAAGGTAGGAGTGAGGCGGAGATCAGCAACACCAGAGACCGGGGTAGTGTCGCCATTAGCAACAATAATAGATGGCGGGTGAGAGGTTGTCGAATACCGATGCAGTTTCTGATATGTTATATGATGAGTTGCTCCAGAGTCAACGATCCAGTGAGAACTGTAAGAAAGACAGGATATACCTTGAGTAGAGAAAGAGGAAACCGAGCCAGATGGCCTATTAATACTGCCTTGGAGCTGCTGGAACTGAGTGCGAAGGTCGTCGTATTCCTGGCGAGTAGGAGCACCAAGGGTGGAAGTGTCAGGGGCATCGGAAGGAGCTGGAGTAGCGGAGGTGGCCAGATGCGGAGGTAGGCCATGCTTACGGTAGCATGTAGCTTCTAGATGACCCTCACGAGAGCAGTAAGTACACTTCAAAGAAGGGCGACCACCACGTCCTCGTCCCCGATACGGGTGGCGTCCTCCCCTGGTGGAAGGGCCACGACCAGGAGGAGGAGTTGGCAGGAGAGGTTGCTGAAGAAGAACCGGAGAAAAACCTGTGGGAGTCTCAGATGGAGGAGTTACCCTGAGTAACATAGAGCAAACATCATGGAGGGAGGGGATGGTAGTGGAGGAGAGTATCTGAGCTCGAACACTGTGCAGATGTGGAGGAACACGGGCCATCATCATAGCAATACAAACGGCTTCCTTCTGAGTCCGTTGAGTCGCGAGATCAATGGTAGATAGCTGATGCTGGATCCATGCTTCAATAAGACCCTTAGCATGAGCAACAAAGGAGGTCATGTCCGCAGCCCCGCTCGTATCCAGGGCTTGGAGATCAGTAATAATGTCATAGAGGTGCTGGAGGCTGTCCTTGCCCGAGTACAAGGACTGAAGCTCATCCCACATGCCCTTGGCCGTCTCGTGATACATGGCAATTTGGTAAGGTTCGCCATCCATAGAGTTGAGAAGCCATGTCTGAACTCTACCGTCATTCCGCATCCAATCATCGGTAGAAGGGGAGGGAGGCGCCTGCGTGAGATGAGACAAAAGTCCTTTGGCCTGAAGGACCCGGCGAACAGAGTGCACCTAAGGCACAAAGTTTTTCTTGTCGGACAGGGAAATCGTGGTGATCCGCAACTCATCGCGGAGTTCGGGAGGAGGAGCGACACGAGCAGCAGGAAATTCAATGGAATCGACCGAGGAACCCATGAGGCCGACTGAAGCAGCAAGGAGGAGACCGCGCGGTTAACAGACAGGAGACCGCAACGGGCAGACCAGCGAGAAGAAGAGCAGTGGAGTAGCGGACTGGGCGACTATAAGAGGTCGCTAGAGAATTGAGGGCGCTGGAAGAAGCCGCTAGAGGAAGCAGCGATCAGAGAAAAAAAATGGACTGGGCAGCGACTAGAAGAAGACTGCCGACTAGAAGAAGCCGATCAGATACTAGAACTGTTGGCGACTAGAAGCAGTGATCAGATATCAGAAGCAGCGGACTGAGAAGCAGAGGCAGAGGAGACCGCAGCGATCTGAGCCAGACCGTGCGGAGCAGCGACAAGAGCGGCGATCTGAGCCAGACCGTGCGAAGCAGAGGAGCAGTGATCTGAGCTAGACCGTCCGGAGCAGTGGAGCGGCAGCTGGGAGGAGACCGCTACTGTGAGCAGGAGGAGACCGACAGGGAGAGGCCGCAGCGATCAGGAGAGCCCGGGCGGTCTGCGAGAACGGCAGAAGAGAGCCCGGCGGTCTGCAAGATCGGCAGAGGAGAGGGAGATCGGCAGAGGGAGAGCTCGGCAGATATGCGAGATCAGAAGGGGCGGACTGCGAGATCAGCAGCGGAGGGGCCCACGGTACAGGCTGCGAAGCCTATAAATAGCGACGAAGTGGAGCAGAGGGGGAGAATCCTCGCAGGAGAGCGGGCTGCGGTCTGAAAAAAATAGACCGCACAAGCTGCGGTCTAAAAAATACGAGAAAACCACTCGGAAGGCTGGTAGGTCTGCGGTCAGAATAAGGGAGAGACCGTAGGCTCTGATACCATGTAGAGAAACGCAGAAGCGTGTATGTATTGCTTGAATTGTTTAATTACAAGTATGAATACAAATATATAGAAGGAGGAGGATAGTCACTCCAATCTCAAGATGTAGGACTAAACAAAAGTAACTACATACATGGGCCTCAAACATGGGCTTTTACATCAATTTCTCTAACAATCCATGTACAAAATGATAGCTTACGCTATAGTCAAAGGAAAATAAGTAGATTAATGCTAAGTTGAGTCAATTTGTTGAGCTCGCTTGTTTCATATAGTCTACTCGGAGATCAGGAAAGATGGATTGAATGATTAAAAGGGTGACACAGTCCACGCCTCGAGTTCAGTCTGGATGTTAAGGACAAAGGGACTAGACTACACATTGAGCACAAAAGGTTCTTCATTGAATTACCAACTCTTGTATTACTTGGGTAGCAATAATGTATTGCTAGATGCCGCTCATTGTTTGTGAGACTATGATTGACACGTTCTAGATCAAGTGGGAGATCGCTGAAATTTTTGTGATCTAGAAGTAGTGAAGGATTTAGTCTTACTGCCAACGTAATACGAGTCTAAAGGGTCGCACATAAAAACGTGTGAAAATTGGAGTGTTTGATCGTATTTGTTTATGAAACCAAGTTCTGACTGAGCACATATGATATGATGCACGATATTCGAGGCATATGGCCCGAGGCACACGCCCGTGTGCCAAGGGCGTGTGTGCTCAAAATGGCGGGATAATGTTTGACATCAGTTCTGGACCAAAAGACGCAACTTTCGAAGGCACATGCTCGCGACACACGCCTGTGTGCCAAGGGCGTGTGTGCGGTTTTTCGTTCAAGAGTCACGAGGAGTCGTGTCTACATGAACCGACGCAACTTTTGGGACACACGCCCAAGACACACGCCTGTGTGCCAAGGGCGCGTGCACCCCAAATTTCACGTACGAGTTCGTGCCTATAAATAGACCAACTTATCCTAAAGAACCATGACTTGATTCAAAGTTCTTCATACCATAAAACCACAAAGAACACATCTCTACCGAATCGGAACTAGCATTTCGAAGGAGAGAAAAGCGATCATCTTCCAGCCCGAGCTCGTTGGATGGACTACGTGGTATTTCGGCTTTCGTGTGGATACCTCTAGAGACGCAGATACTATTCTGCGTTTGGACTCAAACGTCAGTTATTCTTCTTGAAATTTGATTTCGATGTAGGTATAAACATCTTTTTTGATTTAGTGTGTTTCGCATGGATCCTGTTGAAGGTTTCCTATATTCCCGCTACGCATTTGATGCCCATGAAACCCAACAGGACGAACAAGAAGCTTTCAACAGATATATTCATTATGCGGCTATCCCCGTTCTCTTCTAATTGTGAATATTCATCCTTTTCCGGACATTCTCCAACTTTTCTACTCTTTCCATGTGCACCTCAAAATAAAGTTCACAGTGAAGAGAGGCACAAGAGAAACCACCAGGAGAAACCCCATGTCGTTATCCGGTTTTCAAAAAACCTAAAATTACCTGGAGGAGTATGGTGACCAACTTGTGAATATAAGGAACAATCTTCACAGCACTCCCCATCAAGCTGGTGAGTAAATATTATCAAAACCAAGCTTATTACATATATAATGAATCATAGGACCCTTCTATAGTTTTGTAGTAAGCTCAACAAGTTGGTCCTTTGAGCTCACAAATGAAGTGTCAATCTCTTTGGACTCGTCACCCACTTCTGCTGCAGAGGAGAAGCCACCCGCTGCTCCAAGAAATGCTTCAGGCTCTGGTGATCAGTTCGTACCTTGAAGTGTCTCCCCAAAAGGTATGGTCGCCACATGGTCACGACATGTATAATGGCCAACATTTCCTTCCCGTAGGTAGATAAACCCAGTATACGTGGCGCCAAAGCATTTCCTCCTCGCATTCTCAGTAGGTTGAGCTAGGCTCTCTTGTCTCTCCGCTTCCACCACCAGCTCCGACAAGATAACAATGCCTTACGGGTTGGCCCGTAACAGACTATGCATACAAAACTATTATTTGGAAGCTTTTTATCCCTGGATGTCCTAAATGACTGTAAGTCCACATTACCGAACCAAAGTCAACGCGGGCAGTCGTCAAAAATGAAGTCTACAAACTAGATGTTAGATGCCTTTGGTCTAGTTGCCTATACCTTTCTTCTGTTTGCTCTTCGGATCATATGTAAGTAGAGTAAGCTTGTGAATGAAAATCAAGTTATAAGAAAGGCTGGAACAAACAAAACAGAGTTAAGGGATATCAATGCTGTGAGTTTTACACTATTAATGCCTAGAACATAAAAGATTGAACCATCGTCAATTGTAATATTGGTAGTAGCATGAGGTCTTCACATGTAATTAAAAATATTTACATTACCATACATATGATCTGACACACCTAAATCAAGGGTCCAATAGAGGATGATGATTTTGCTTTAGGATAACAGAGGAAGATGCATTTTAATAAGAAATTTGTCCCTCCTAAGAGGGTCTGAGAGTTGAGGGCCTGATACTTGAAGTATCAAGAATAATCATCAATATACCCATGTATGCATGCTCCTCTTGAAAGAGAATCTAGCGAAGCAATATTGGATGAGTGGCATGTCCGTGATGTTGATGATGCTAAGTAGTGCAATCAACAACTCCATCTGTGATAGTAACCGGACCCAAGATAGCTGTCGTGATGGTTAATATGACCGAAGATTTTGGTACCCATGAGGATTAGGATTGTGTCTCATGAGCTTAAGTCATTGACAGAAGATGTCGGAAAGTCTCACGGATGCACGCCTTGGGCTATAGACAGATGAGACACATGACGAGCTTGCCCTGCATTGAATCAGAAGATTGCATTATTCGACTGCAGCTGGAGCTAGAAGCCAAGAACTGTATGAAATAGAAGGTTTTAATGCAGAGCTACTGCAGCCAGAAAGATGCTGGAAGAATTACCATCCAGAGCTGCAGGAAGCAGGTACCTGCTCTGGGAAGATTGGCGACTTCGTGCGGCAAAGACTGATCGAAGATCGGTGGAGATTATCAATGAACGAAAAGGAGAGGGGGAGAAGGTCTTCTCTTTAGGTACGCTGGCAACCATATGAATTAATCTTCCTTTTTTTAAACATACCACATTCTTGTAGAAACATGAAATGATCTATATTTGCAACGATAAAAAAAAAACTTTGCACCTATGCGCCATCCTTTTGGCTTGAAATTTCAGGGCCAGTAAGCACTGAAATTTGTATTATTTTGATATTCTAGTATTTCAATTGAATATCTTGTTGCTTAATTTTCCATTTCTTTTGTTGTTATGAATGGAACACTGGCCTTCTCCATGACATGATATTTGAACCTTGCCGAAACTATTAGCCTTTTCTAATATATAATAAAGTACCTGATCAAGCATCTGAGTCTTTCATTATGTATTGCTCCCTTGATTCATCTTAACTTCTTTGTTAAATCCAGGGATTGGATCAAGTACATGTTTCCTTCCATCTTCTTATATATTGCAGTTCTTATGCTCTGGAATAAATACCGGAGCAAGTTACAAACAGTGAAAGCCTTTCAGGTCAACCCTCCCCCAAGCAAAAATGCTGTTGAGCAACTTCTCATGTTACAGGAAGGAATATCGCAGTTAGAGGCTTACATCCGAACAGGGAATGTGGCTTTACTGAAATTGAGATCCATCTTGCTTGCGGGAGCTCCACAGGTGTATATACTGATCCATAACTAGGAGAAATAATTGGATTCGAGCATCGTACCAAAATTCTGCATCCGTAATATGAACACGACGATTCTACTACCTTTTGGTCAAAGTATAAATAATTTTAATTCAAAATACCTTCAAGTTTTTGGTTTAAAATACAGGGGAGAAAATAAAATAAAATTTATTACACAACTCTTACCCATACATATACATAGGGAAGGTTACAGATGTTAGATGTCGAGTTTCAATATGTAATATTTATATACATAATAATACATAAGTATAATCATTTTTGTAATTTATATATATATATTTATTAATATATTAACAATTGAATATTTATTAAACTTCTAAATCTATAAAACTAGTATAAACGTTGTATGTTCACAAGTAATAACAATATAACACATGGAAGAAAGTTAGAGGAAGCATGAAGTCGTCGAAGGAAACTTCAATCCAAAATTCAAAGGCCAAGCATAATCAAAGTCAATGACGGATGAGCACATGGATGAAAGCTGGATAAAACATGAATATAGTCGAAAGTTGGGCCACAAAAGAACTCGGACAACAAAACAAAATCATTTTGTTGTTTATTAAATCATAGATGCTAAATAAGCTAAATTAAAAAAAAAGGTCAGCTAATATACCTTCCAGATATATTTGCCGATATATTCTAAAAAGATATTTTGCAAAGAAATATCAGAAACATATCATTTTTGTCTACGAAACCTGTAAGTTGGCCATGCCAGATGATATTCAGAACACTATACATGGGTTAGGAGAAAAATGGAAATGACAGAAATGACATTAAGATATATGTCTCGTTACATTGTGACACTAATATTATGGCTAGTAAGTCGTGACTTTATATTTACTTTAACTCTTCCCCTCAAGGCGAACAAAAAATATCTATCATCCTCAACTTGAGTATATCATCAGTAAATACATCAACCCATAACTTTGGTGAAGATGTCCGCCAGCTGATCTTTGAAACGAATAAAATGAGTAACAACATTCCTTTGTTAAGATGATTTTTGATTGAATATTTGTCAACTTCAACATGCTTGGTCTGAGCTATGTTAATGACAACCTTGTTATCACAATACAATGAGAAAAGCTTTAGTTCAAGGATCCTTAGGTCCTGTAGAATAGATGTCAACTACAGTCCTTCACATAAGCCTTGTGAGATGACCTGATATTCTATTTTCGTGCTGGATCTGGCCACACATTTTACTTGCTCCTCCAGGTCACCAAGTTACCTTCAACAAAGACACAATAGATGGCGATAGACTTTCCATCATCTAGGGTATCATCCCGACTTCCTACCCAATCAACATCAGCAAAGACTTCAACCATTAAGTGATTGTTTATGGAGAATGAGCAGTCGTGCACGAGGTTCCCCAGTGCCTCGGCGCGACATTACGTCCGCCGCTCTCCATATTCGTGAACATTTTTAGTCGAATACAAAAATTTAATTGAAACTGAGTGAAGAAATTATAAGACACAAATTGTAAAAGATGTATATTAGCAATTTAATAGGTGGAGGGGGGACCCTACAGTATATTAGCAATTTAATAGGTGGTATAGGTCTTGCAAAATAATTCATTATAGACATGAACTACTGATTGCAATTATTAAGATATTCATGGGTATTGTTTGGGCCCTATCAAAGTTATAACTCAAATGTTTTTCATGGTATTTGTGGTAAGAGATGAGTTAAAAGTGATAAGTGGAAAATTAAAATCATGCGGTATTATGTTCCAAAAAATAAATACAGTGTTGATGGGGTTCGCTAGGTTGCAAAATAATAATAATTTTGACTATGATTGATAGTATTAAGAAATTTATTGAAGGCATTAAAATCTGATCCAATCTAGTGCCTACTAATCAAGGAATCACATTAGAAGAATAGAAAATTTTTCTACATGAATAGGATTGTTATAAATGTTTTAAAAGGTAATTTTAGGGCTTGCATAGGGCACGTTTAAGCAGTGACTGGAAAATTACCCAGAGGAGGCGTTCAACCCTCGAGGCATTTGCCCCACCATTTGAGGCGCGCTTTCTGCGCTTCAATTCCGGGGCGATACTTTGATATATATGATAATTTCAAAATTTAATTCAATTTTATCATCGTAGCATCATATATTCTTATTCCTATTGTATCTAATTGCAAGCATTAATCCCTAGCAAACGGAACCCTAAGCCCTCAAGAAATGACTTGTGCTTGTCCTTGGCTCTTTATCTCCCATGTTCTCATACTCACACTTCATCCTTTCATCTCCCTTGTTGGTTTGCCTCCATATCTTTGCATCCCTAATCGGCAAGCTTTTATCCTCTGTATTAACCATAAACCAACAATCGCTTCTCTTTGCTAATTGACAATGCTCTTCGCATCCTCATCCACAAATTCTTCCTCCCTCCCTCCCTCCCTGAGGCTCCTATTCACTATCTTCCTCGTCTCTTAGGGTTCGTTTGGCACGGTGGTGGCGGTCATGGTGGTTATGAAATGCCGTTCTTAAACACCCGACCTCACCTAAGGAACTCCATTTACTTGTATGTTCAAAATTAGTTTTTTTTTCTTGGTGGCGGTCATAACCATTGTTATGCCAAACACATTGTATGATGGTGGCATTTTTATCCAAACTCACCAGAGCAAAAATGTTGTGCCAAACAAACCCTTAGTCTCCCTCTGTGTCACTGGAATCCATAGAACGAAGCTTCCCTAATAATGCTTGTGTTCAAGCGAAGTTCTAATGGACAAGAGATTAACCATATAAGGAAGCCTCTTATGGTTTCTTCAACACTGTGGGCATTGCTAGATCTTGTACGACCGTAGGTCTCCATTCAGAGAAATTTCAGTCCCCCATTAGACCCGAACAACAGCCATATATCTCCTCTATCCTCCACTTCCAGGTGTTACTGCCCGCATCTGCCATCATTCACAGCCATTGGTGCCTCTGAGAACTCGTCGCCCAGGCCTGAAAGTAAAGGAAGGATCTTATTTTTCACTTTACAACAAGGAGAGTAGCAATAAACTTGGTCACTGAAGTAAAATAGCAAGGTTTCCCTTTTATTTGATCATTAGATCTCAAGAAATATGAAAAACTCAAAAACCGAAAACCTTCTACCCTTATGCATCCATCCTATTCTCTTATTGTGGGATTTCCTAACAACAGTTAGTTGCTTTGTCTGTGTACTATCTTAAAATTTTTGTTAGTTTCCACAAGTCTTAGACTCTTAGTAGCTTTTCTTTAATTCCTTACAAGCAAATTTGTTTGCCTTGGTAAACTTTTTGAATCTCTAGACTCAAGCATCTTGTCTCCTTAGGTAGAACCTATATCTATATTCTCTTGAAACTTTTAATTTAATTTCTTATTTCAACTAACCATTTTATTTGCTTCCACAAACACACACTAGTGATAGTGCACGGGACGGGGAAGGGGGACTCCGTGAGACCGTGACAGTATCATTAATCACTTGCGCCCCACTGTAGGTTGTGGGAGGTGACGACAATATCACTACTTCACTTTATATCTTCTTTACATAGTATTATAGAAGTATTGTCACTCGTACATACATATACAAATTTATTATATATTTTCTCATAAAAGATATTTAGCGTAGGAAAGAGTGTTGATAAAATACATTTGGTCTCATGTTCAAGACACGCATCCATTAAAATATCAATTTGGTATTTTAAATAACACATCGTTTAAATAAATAAGAATATTTTTTTTTGAAAATAAATTCAGAGTCTACGACTAGTTTGATGTTGTAATGGTAAACTCAAATTTATCTCTTTGAAGGAAAATAGTTTCAGGGATTAACCTGCTCCAGGGGCTTGAAACTCTAGCAACTACTAAAAACTTACAAGACCAGCAGTTCTAAAACGCAGCTCTTGGTTTCAGGCCACTGACAGAGTCATTCTCGCTCTGATTCTAACGGCGTCGGCGATCGCCTTTCTGCCTTTGAAGCATCTCGTCACGCTAATACTCGTGGACACGTTCACGCAGGAGATGCCGTTGAGGAGGAAGAGAAGCGAGAAATTCAGAAGACGAATAAAGGAGTGGTGGTTTCAAATTCCAGCGGCGCCGGTTCAGCTGTCGAAACCGGGCAGAAGCAAACAGCAGAAATGAGTAAAGTGCTGTTCAGAAGCCAATATACTTGAAGAAAGTTATTAGCTTGTGATATAATTAAGATATTAGTTTTTTTATCTTAATTATTTAGAGTTTTAGTTTTTGAACTTATATGTGGTGTTAAAACTGACCTTGATGGTTCTTCTATTCAAATGGGGTTTAGGGTTTTGGAAATGAATGTATTTGCTTAATTTCATTTGTTTTGGTTGGATATTGTTGGATTCTTAAATCCTCAAATATTATTATTTTACGCTCTGAGCGGAAACTCGTGTAGTGATGCGCGCATAATATAGATTTTGAACTCCATCCATAATCAATTGGTTTTGGTTTGTTGCATGAGGTATAGCATCACATTTAGGGTCCGTTTGGCTGGGCGTTTTTTGCCCAGGCGCGGTCAGCCAAAAACCCCATCGGTGAACGAATCCCGTTTGGCTGCCTTTGGTTACGAAAGTCGCTGGCAGTTTTCACAGGCACAGTTGGCAATTTTGAACGTGGGAGAGAGGGCGTGGTCGGCGTCTTGAAAGTGTAGATCTACCTTTTAATACGCGATCGAGTTTCCTTTTTCTTCTGGATTCCCCAGGCTACTCTACTCTCCATCCCAAGTGCAGCCGGAAATATTCCTTTTCTTTCCTTGGACAAAGCTCTCACGCGAGACGAATCCAAATTTAAATTTGTTGTAAAATGATATCCCCCCCACACACTCTTATCACCTCCTATATCCCTCAGCCCCGTCTTCTTTGAGCGAATCTTTTCTGTCCAAAGCGCGGACAGTCTGCGACCAGTATTTTTCAGCCACCTAAGCAGGGGTGGGCCTGCCCCCCCCCCCCCCCCCCCCCCCCCCCTCACACACACACACACACAAGAATATGTGTCCATCGAACATGATTTTTGTTAGAAAATTGCTTTAAAGTCTCTGATTGTACCCGATTCAGTCCCAACCACTGACACAAAATCTCCCGCTCTCTCTTGCATATATTATGTGAGGGCGTATTTTTTGGTACGTTCAACGCACACAAAAGTGTGCTAGAGGAAATTTGACAGTAAAGATCGGTAATCCAATGGTTGAAATCGAAACTGGAAATTATAGATGTAATTTCTAGTTTGGATTTTAGCTGTTGGATTGCCAATTTTACGATCAGATTTCCTCTAGCACACACTTCTGTGTGCGTCGGATGCATAGTAAAACACTTTATTCTCTCTCTCTCTGTTGAAATCAGAAAACTGGCTTCGACGTTCGCAACGGGTATGCAGTTGACCCTTACTTGACCCGAGCTAGAACACGTGACTAGTCGTGGAGAGTCGAAGGAATTTGTACTGAAAAGGACTTGAACCTTGAAACAGACCCCTTAAGCTGCAGCGAGGAGGTCCCGCCACACACTCAGAAGATCAAAGAGAGTTTCCCCTCCCAAACCAATGCTGAGTCTGGGCACCTTGGAGAGCACTAAGGAACACCTGCCTGTTTGACTAGTCAGACAGGGGGCAGGATTGCTAGCTCTCAAGTAACACACGAGGGAGAGGATGAACCAACCTTTTCCAAGGTGCCCATGGGGGTCTATTTATAGTATTCCTGAAAATAGGTTGTGGATAGCCACTTGAAAATACTACTCGCACCCCTAACAGTCCACTAGGAAGAGGGAGAGGGAGGTCGAGAGGGGTCTTCCCCCAAAACTAGAGAGAGGGGGTGAGTGCGTGTGTGTGTGGGTGGGGGGTTGAGGTGGGGATGGGGTGGGGTGGGTGGGGGGGGGGGGGGGGGGGGGGGGGGGCTCCCCCCACTCGCTCAAAGGGTGCGGCAAAGCCCCCCCCCCCCCCCCCCCCACCCACCCCCACACACACTCGCCCATAGGGGGGCGGGCGAATGTGGGGCACCCCTCACTCGCCCAAAGGGGGCGGGCGAGTGGTGGGGGGGGGGGGGGGGGGGGGGGGGGGGGGCTCCCCCCATTCGCCCAAAGGGGGCGGGCGAGTGGGGGGGCTCCCCCACTGGCCCAAAGGGGCGGGCGAGTGGGGGGACTTCCCCCACTTGCCCCGCCACTCCCTTCTTCCTTTCCCCGAGTTCTCCTTTGCCTATGACTGGTTTTGGTCGCCTTTGAGCGCTCGCTCCACTTGTTTCGACCATCTTTACTTCCAGTCTGGTCTCGACGAATTATGGGTAATACATAATCCCCGCTATTTTCGAGTTCGACGCGAGCCCGGAAAAACAATGAATGACCGGTGGTTCGGAGAGACCAACGATGAGAACTTGGTGGCTGAATCTTTTTTTCTAAAAACGATTCAAACTGGATTAAACGTAAGAAGCAAGATCTTTTCTCCACTCAACATCTCTCCCGTGAGCCGAGCTCACCTGGAGGGGGAGGAAACTCCACACCTCCCAGGGAGCCGAGCTCACGTGGAGGGGGAGGGAACTCCACACCTCCCAGGGAGCCGAGCTCACCTGGAGGGGGACGGAATTCCACACCTCCCAGGGAGCCGAGCTCACCTGGAGGGGGAGGGAACTCCATACCTCCCAGGGAGCCGAGCTCACCTGGAGGGGGAGGGAACTCCACACCTCCCACGGAGCCGAGCTCACCTAGAGGGGGAGGAAACTCCACACCTCCCAGGGAGCCGAGCTCACCTGGAGGGGGAGGAAACTCCACTCCTCCCAGGGAGCCGAGCTCACCTGGAGGGGGAGGAAACTCCACACCTCCCAGAGAGCCAAGCTCACCTGGAGGGGGAGGAAACTCCACACCTCCCAGGGAGACGAGCTCACCTGGAGGCGGAGGAAACTCCACACCTCCCAGGGAGCCGAGCTCACCTGGAGGCGGAGGGGATTTGCAAGAGTCTGCACACCGGTCTCTCTTCTTGGAGCCTTAACCAAAAATAAACTGTCCGCCCCTCGAGTGAGTGCATCAGCCTTGCCGGAATCAACGAGCCTGGTCAGCGGTTTCTTCTCGGGGCCTTAACCAAAATCCACTTTCCTGCCTCTCGAGTGAGTTCTCCAGACCTGCCGGCATCAAGGAGCCCGGTCAGCGGTCTCTTCTCAGGGCCTTAACCAAAACCACTTTCCTGCCTCTTGAGTGAGTTCTCCAGCCCTGTTGGCATCAAGGAGCCCGGTCAGCGGTCTCTTCTCGGGGCCTTAACCAAAAACCACTTTCCTGCCTCTCGAGTGAGTTCTCCAGCCCTGCCGTCATCAAGGAGCTCGGTCAGCGGTCTCTTCTCGGGGCCTTAACCAAAAACTACTTTCCTGCCTCTCGAGTGAGTTCTCCACCCCTGCCAGCATCAAGGAGCCCGGTCAGCGGTCTCTTCTCGGGGCCTTAACCAAAAACCACTTTCCTGCCTCTCGAGTGAGTTCTCCAGCCCTGCCGGCATCAAGGAGCCCGATCAGCGGTCTCTTCTCGGGGCCTTAACTAAAAAGCACTTTCTTGCCTCTCGAGTAAGTTCTTCAGCCCCGCCGGCATCAAGGAGCCCGGTCAGCGGTCTCTTCTCGGGGCCTTAACCAAAAACCACTTTCCTGCCTCTCGAGTGAGTTCTCCAGCCCTGCCAGCATCAAGGAGCCAGGTCAGCCGTCTCTTCTCGGGGCCTTAACCTAAAACCACTTTCCTGCCTCTCGAGTGAGTTCTCCAGCCCTACCGACCTCAAGGAGCCCGGTCAGCGGTTTCTTCTCGGGGCCTTAACCAAAAACCACTAACCTGCCTCTCGAGTGAGTTCTCTAGCCCTGTCGGCATCAAGGAGCCCGATCAACGGTCTCTTCTCAGGGCCTTAACCAAAAACCACTTTCCTGCCTCTCGAGTGAGTTCTCCAACCCTGCCAGCATCAAGGAGCCCGGTCTGCGGTCTCTTCTCGGGGCCTTAACCAAAAACCACTTTCCTGCCTCTCGAGTGAGTTCTCCAGCCCTGCCGGCTAGTGGGAGCCCGGTCAGCGGAACCATCTTGGGGCTCTCAACCAACCTTTTAACTTGCTTCTCCGAGAGGTCAACCTACTCTGCCGGCTAGTAAGAACCCGGTCAGCGGAACCATCTTGGGGCCTTGCCTCTCCGAGAGGTCAACCTGCCCTGTCCGGTTGCTACCCTGCTGGGTTGTGTCGTCCATGCCCCTCCCTTAAAGGTTTCCTCCCTTGGAAATGGCCTCTTCCTTGGCCTTGAGGGGGTCCCCCTGACATCCTCCAGGTTGGTCGGACGACTGGTGGTTGAGGCCTCCAGCCTTGCTCCTGCCCAACGGGGGGTCCCTGGTGCCCCTGACTCCTTACTTCCTCCTTGCCAGTGTAGTAAGATAGGACAGGTTCCCTGAACCCGTCTGGAACAGGAGCTGAGGTAATCAGCTCGCAGAAGGGACTCTCCCTTCCTACTTGGCGAGTCGACAACACTCGCCCGACCTCTTCGTCGGGGCGTTGGGCACTTGCCGGGCTAGGGAACAACACCCGCGCGTGGAGGGTCTGATCCTCCTCCACCTGCACTTCCTTGCCGATTCGCCCGATTAGTGCTGTCTCGCCCAGAGTAGGCGAGGCGGGAACAGGAACCGGTGGAGTCGAGCACTTGCCCGTAGAGGTGAGTGTGAAGCGCAGAGTCTTCAAGATTGACTTTCTAAACTCGTCGAAACCGTTCTTTTTTACGCACTCGCCCGGAGGGGAAGAGTTCCCTTTCTCTTCCCTCCCAGTCATGGGACTTACTCAGGGCTTTCCGAACCAGCTGCTTCCACGCTCACCGCATCAGAATGTTGAAACCAGAAAACTGGCTTCGACGTTCGTAACGGGTATGCAGCTGACCCTTACTTGACCCGAGCTAGAACACGTGATTAGTCGTGGAGAGTTGAAGGAACTTGTGCTGAAGAAGACTTGAACCTTGAAACAGACCCCTTAAGCTGCAGCGAGGAGGTGCCGCCACACACCCGGAAGATCAAAGAGAGCTTCCCCTCCCAAGCCAATGCTGAGCCTGGGCACCCTAGAGAGCACTAAGGAACACCTGCCTGTTCGACTAGTCGGACAGTGGGTAGGAGTGCTAGCTCACAAGTAACACACGAGGGAGAGGATGAACCGATCTCTTCCAAGGTGCCCATGGGGGTATATTTATAGGATTCCTGAAAAATGGGTTGCGGATAGCCACTTGAAAATACTACCCGTACCCCCTAACAGTCCACTACGAAGAGGGAGAGGGAGGTCAATAGGGGTATTCCCCCAAAACTAGAGAGAGGGTGAGGGGGGGGGGGGCTCCCCCACTCGCCCAAAGGGGGCGGGCAAAGGAGCGAGTTGGGGGGAGGGGGGCTACCCCCACTCGCCCAAAGGGGGTGGCCGAGTGTGTGTGGGGGGGTAGGTGGGGGGGCCGCCGGGTTCTACTCTGGTATGAGGGGGTAAAAAGGGGGGAAGGGGGAGGGAAGAGAAAGAAAAAGAGGGGGAGGAGGAAAAAAGAGGGGGAGGAGAAGGAAAGGGGGAGAGAGGAAGAGAAAAGAGAGAAAGGAAGAAAAAAATGGAGGGAGGGAGAACGCGGCCACAATTTGCGAAAGATAGGCATTTGGATCTCCGCGGAGTGGATCTCCGCGGAGAACTTTTTGCTCTCCGCAGATGACCATGTAGAACTCCGCGGAGAGTCTTCTGGATCTCCGCGGAGAACCATGTAGATGTCCACGGAGATCCTTCTGGATCTCTGCGGAGAGCCATTTGGATCTCCGCGGAGATCCTTATGGATCTCCGCGGAGAGCCTTCTGGATCTCCGCGGAGAGCCTTATAGATCTCCGCAGAGAGCCTTCTGTATCTCCACTGATTTCATTTAATGCTATAATTATGCACCTTTCGACCCATTTGAAAACGCTATTCATCCATGAAACAATTGATATTATAGACAAACATTTCAAATGTACACGAAGAATGTTTCTTAATTTACATCAATCAACCACAAAATATTTAAAAATTTCTGCACAGATCTGGGCTCTAAACATAGGCATTTTTTTCTGCCAGTCTGCGCAACTCTCCCAGCTTATCACCCCTTCCTTCGCTATGTGCTCCATATACTTCATAACGAAGACACCGCAGTCCACGGAGTTCACTTGGAAAATCCTGCTGTGGTATACTTCATAACTCTCCCAGCTTATACTTCATAACTCTCCCATATACTTCATAACTCTCCCAGCTTATCACCCCTTCCTTCACTATGTGCTCCTTATAGATCTCCTGCTGTGGTATACCATCAGTCAAGTCGAGACTCCACTTGGAAAATCCTGCGTGGACTTTTTTAATGGTCGCCTTCTGGAGCGCAGAAATCTGCATTAACACAAATATGTTCGTACATTAGTAACTACGCGTAATGTACAATAGAACATTGCATGTCAACGAACTGTACTTACAGCTATTTTAGCGGAAACTTTTCGTTTGGGGTTACATAGAGAGTCATGTATAAGCCACTTCTTCTCTTTAACAATACCCACCAATAAAAACCAGTGTTGATTAAAACATACTGGCATTAGAATCATTTTGATATTGGCGAGATTCTCCTTGTTAATGCCCTCGAGGAATCCAGCTACAAGCGTAGATTCTGCGTCATTGGATCGTGAGAAGTGCAACTACATAATTTGTAACATTTTTAGCAATGCAAACAGAATTATTAATGTACAAAGCACAGATAAGGAGATCATACCAAAATGTTAGGACTGATATACATAAACGGATGATACGCTTCTTTATCCCGCTCTCTACGCAAAGTCAGGATCTTTGCGTATGCATCAATGTGACAATCCTCAACGTATTTGTCCGTCAGAAGAGCATCCATGCCATCTCGAAATCCAATTATATTCCATTTATTGAATGCTTGATCGTTCCTGAAACATTAGAAAACCATAGTCAATATCGATGTGCATAGATCAAAATTTTAAAGATATAAAAGTGTATAATGTCAAAAGGGCACCTCGATGTAATGACGCTCATACGTCGATGGATGATATCTCTATCTTCTTCTGTTATTAGTGGTCTCCCCGGATAGTCAACGGGGTACACATCAAGTTCATCCGCCTTTGTAGTCGTAAGGTTTCTTTCTCCTAATGGGGAGTCTGGAATATGAGTAATGGAAGTATCGTGAGGGGTAGTGAGGGTGGTAGCGTTTTGGTGGGTGGGGGATCTAGAGATACTAGGGCTAGATGATGGCGATGAATGATGAAGGAGTGTGTCTATATCGGCACTCATTGAATCAAGACGGTCACCTACACTGTGACTAAAAGAAATTAAATCACTATGTACTATATCTACTTTTTTGTCTAATCTATCTAGCCTATTATCAAAGGTTCCTACAAAACTATTTATCTTGCTATCTAATAATGCAAATTGATCTAACATCCTATGCTGGAAATCAATCCAAAACTGTACAGGAGGGAGAGATGGTGTGCTAGGTGGTGGGGGAGGTGATGATGTGCTAGGTGGTGGGGGAGGTGATGATGAGGGAGGTGGCGACGATGGGGGAGGTGGTGATGCAAACTTCACTTTTTTCCTGCCCTAGAAGCCGGGCTTATTGATTTTCTCTTAGATGGGGGAGGTGGCGGTGTCTGCTGTGTTGTCAGCTCTGAACATAACAGCTTCTCCTCTGGTGTTATGTCTTTGAGTACTTCCAACACCTATAAAGAAGAAATACAACCATTGTATTGGATAGTTCAACATTAGTAGTTAATCGAATAAAGTAAACTATTTACCTGCTCATCCAAGATAGATGGAACAGTGACCCCCAGCTCTTTCAATGTAAATGAGACCTTCTCCGACCATCTTAATAGTCGAGGCCTCAATGTCGGATAGTGCGAAGGGATGCTGGTGGTGTGCTCGAGGAACCAAATCTATATGAATCATTGCAATAGTTTAGAACATATGAAACAAAATTCATTTTAAGAATTAAAAATATAGATACTTACAACTAAAACATGAGTGCATTCGTAGATGTATCCCAATGAGGACTCTGGCCTCTGTTGCAGTTGACCTTCTTCTGAAATTGGTGGCAGCTTCTCCACCATCACCCTGAACGACCTCATTAGGGAGGTATGAATGGCTTCCGGCCAATTGAACTTCTGGAAGTTCTCCAAGTTGGAGACCTCATCAAAGAACTTGGGAACCTCTCCGCGCTCGAGGGGAAGAAGAAACTGCACAGAAGGTGCAAAACCAATACGTTGGTCATCACAGGGGACGACCCCTTCTCCATCGCCTGAAGCTCCATCTTCAATTCTGTCTTCGTGAGTGCTCCAAAAGGCTTGGAAGTCAGGATGACTTCCTCCCCATGGTTGGGCAAACCCAATATCAACGGCACGTCATTGGGGGAGAAGGTAAGCTCCCTCGATCCAATGACGAATACGTCCTTCTCGATGGCGTACCAACTGAGCAGACTATATAGGAGGGGAGTGTTCTGCGGCACCTTCGGTGCATGGAAAATATGCCAGATGTTGGCATCCATCAACATCTTCTTCTGACTCTCCTCCATTAGTTCAAGAATGGCTGATGTTTGGCCCACAAATTTCGACAAATAGCACCTCGAGCTAAGAACATGAATTTTCTTTTGCCTCATAGATATGTCAAAATTATAAACGATTGTTACAATAAATCATTGATATGCATGTATAAGAAGATATGAAAATCCAATATAAAGGTCTCAGGGGAAAGCCAAAAAGGTTCTCCGCAGAGAGCCAAAAGGCTCTTCGCGGAGAGCCAAATAGCTCTCCACGAAGATTCAAAAGGATCTCCGCGGAGACCCTTTTGGCTCTCCGCTGAGAGCCTTTTGGATCTCCGCGGAGAGCTATTTGGCTCTAAGGCTCTCCGCGGAAAGCCGGTTCTCCGAGGAGATCCTGCACAAACCCAAGGAAGTGGACAAACTTACATATTTAAACAATAAAAAATAATAAAAAAAATAATTAAAAACAATAACAAACATGCCTTTCTGGGGTTCACAGACTATTGCAAGCTCTTTTTCTTATTATTATCTTTCACCTTTTGCTTGAGCTGCACATCAGATCGAACTCGAAACTGGTTCATCCCCTACACCCGTGCGACTCGTGCCTACTACAAGAAACGCTTGGCCAGGCTCTTCCAAGACGTTTGAACACCAGTCGTCGATTTCACATGGGAGCGCTCTGCTGAACTAGTTAGCAAGTAGTTGAGCAACTCCTTCTCCGATTGAGAAAACGGCTCCCCTATAGATGGGGTGGGGACGATGGCCTCCATTATTTGATTCAAAGTAGGCAATTGTTGATTGACCATGAATGGAGGACGGGAACCAATCTCGCTGACAGCGGACGAGCTGCCCGCAGTAGGTTCCTCCGTCGTCGTGATGACTGCATAAGATGCTAGTTGAGTTGAATTCTGGGTGGTCGGAGTTTCGGCTGGCAATGGTTATGTAACAAGTGACGACGGAGGTAGAATGTTGAGGGATTCTTGATCACCGAGCTCCTTGGCTTCGGTATGCGACTGCAAACTGTACAGACGACCTGGTGTTGTCGATGAGGTTGATGCCCCTTTCCTTTTGAGACGTCCAAGATACTCCCAACGATTTTGAATCTCCTTGTGGGTCATCTGAACTAAATCCTCACGACGCGCAGTAATGCGGGCGTAAGCTGGGGAGACCACTTTGGTCCAGTGAATGTTGTCGGCATGCTCATCATCAATCTCTTTTTGAACAAGCCGATCAATGATATCGTCTGTTAATCCTTCAATTACTTGTTCGGGCGCGGATTGCAGATCTGTTGCACGGGGTTGACTTGTACAGTGATCGACGTCGGTTGTCAAGGTGACGGTTCGAGTTATTGTTGTGGTGACAGTCTCTTCCAACTGCATGAAACTATCCTCACGGCGCGTATGCATTGGATCAATCAATGACACAGCCTGATTCAAGGCAGTAATGATGCTGCGTTTGGGCGCTGCTCGTTGAATAGGCAATCTGAATCGAGCCTGGGCCACCATATCCTCCAAGTGTTGTTTAAGAACCTGTTCTGATTTCGGTTGAATGAACCGTTTGAAAGCAAAATTGGTGCTATGCAAAGCCGAGACCAGAACAGACCATATTCGATGCAATTGTGGAATATGCAAGGATTCAATGGGAAAATCTTTCAGATCTAGCAGTTCATCGGGTTGAAGAAATTTGAGAGCAACCGTTCGGAGTAAGCGTCGTTCGAAAGGGTTGATCATTGGTGAAGTGCTCATCACAGCTTCCCAGAGATTAAGCCCTTGTAATGTCGATTGACGTTCATTGCCCAATGCGTTGAGGCTGCGAGATTTCTTATGGTGATTTGATGAAGAGCTTTGCCCATGCGATGTTGGTCCTAGTTTTCGGCGCTTGCGACTGGACTGAATGGAATGGGGCGTGTTACTTATATTGACGTCTTCGGTATGGTTCAAATCAGTATAGTGTCGCGGTGCAACTTTGTCTTCTCCAACAATTTGATTATCATCGTGAGCCCTCTCCACAACAGTTGCGGCAACATCAAGAGCATCCTTCATAATCGCATCGAACGTGTGGCTCGACCAAATTGCATTATCTGCTATTGATTCGGTGATCATTCCAACGGATTCCAGTTGCCCGACAGGAATTTCTGGCAGTTGAGGAAGGGATTGTCCAAACGCTGTCGTCAATCCAAACTCGTCGTCACAATCATCAATCGAAAGAGGCAGCATATGAAACATTGTGGACAGAGACGTAGGTGAGGGCGTAATTCCATCGGTCGAAAGCAGTGCGAGATACTGAGTGAGAATGATATGCATACCCGAGATTGGCAAATACGCCCAGCGAGGATCAAATTGTAGTTCGCCGCGAAAGTGATTTGAGCGACCACGACATGAAGCAGCAAGATCCCTCCATCCAGGGACATAGTCTCCGGGCAAATGGCTCGTCCTTGACGCCATAAGTTTTCGTTCTTCCCCGATCCACGACGTAGAGTCGAACGAAAGAAGCGATCCACGACGGTGTTCAGCACGCCTGCTGGCGGCGTTAAGCAATTTCTGATGTGCTTTTTCTGCGTCTCGCGGCAAGCTAGAAGTTTGGTCCTGACAATGCGCTTCGAAGGTGACACATTATTCTCAATTTCCCAATTTTTAATTCAATCCAACAGTGCATCCAATTCAGCCTCAATGATGGGGCATTCCCGCATTGAAGCTTGTCCATTGCCAACAATGATTTCGGCCACGACATCCATAAATTGTTCCTGCCGAGCACAATCTGTATCGTTCGAATTGTCCCTGTACCTCATGATCAGGTGATGATTGTCTAGGAGAACAAAGATGTTGTCGAAGTCTTGTAGCCATTCCCGATCATCGCAACACTTGTCAAGGTACATGATGAGCAACGAAGTATCAATACCGTAAGCGTTGTACCAGTTCTGCAAACTCCGACCAACAAATCGCCGCTCCGCATTGCCCGTCGTCGTTGTGAATTGATGGGAGAGAATTTGTTGGCGCTCGTTCATGACGGAGTGTAATCCATCAACGGGGGAAAATTTCCTGCCATTGAACTCATCCGTCAATTTCATGCGTCTCGACACGTTGTGATGATGGTCAGCCGAGAGATGCATCCCGGTTATGGCGCCTTCCATTCGGTTGAAGAACGAAAGTTGGCGAGCAATGCAGTCTTTGACTAGGCGTGTCAGCGTTGATTCCACTGGACCGAGAGTGCCATTGTACCCGTTGTAATGCTGAAAAAACGATGGAAAATCAGCGAACACTGTCGGATCCTGCTGCGATGACGTTTGCCCGAGTGTTGCATCTCATAAGCGCATATACAAATACCACGACACGTGACCACGATATAGTGCGGCTTGACGCATGTATCGAGTCGTTCGGGCACAACGAATCACCTTGGCGGCATCAACAATGTCGGAACGGGACGTGTACAAGTCGTAAGTCATTTGAATAAGACCTACGTCGTGCGCGCTCTGTTCGAACAGTTGCAAAGGATAGTTAAGGACGATGGGTGCCAGGATCAACTTCTCGGGTTTGGTCTTGTCCATGACATGGAACGTGGCACCACAACCGCCGGAGGTGTTCGACTTCTTGCACACGTATCGAGCACTGATAGAAAATGCAGTGGTATCGATGCAATCTACAACTCGCGGGCACTGAATTGCTTGCGGGAAAGAAAGTTGGCTTTGTTGCAAGATGGGCATGCACCCACTGTCACATTGACGTCGTACTGCCGTTCCGGATCGATCACGAACAACAGTTTCAACGGATACGCATTCATGTCAGGACGCTTGTTCCACAGTGGCACGGGCGTATCGATTCGGATAGGAGGGTGCATGCCATCCTCCATCATTTTCTGTTGAATCTTGATCCAATCCTCCTGAATTTTGTTCAACGTGCCAGATTGCTTGCCACAAATGCACGGCTCACTAGTGGGGCGGTCGAATGCTGACGAATAAAATGGAGGTGTTTGCGTCAGAATCGATTCAGGTGGAATTTCAGGGCAGCGATGAACGAGGGTCTCTACTGATCGTTGTGTTTTCGCAATGTCCCGCAGCAGAAGGTCAATACCATTCATTGCAATCAATGACGAACAAACAGACAATCTAGCAATTAATGACGAACAGACAGACAACTGATTTACCAGGTTTAGCAATGAAGAATAAACACTTGAAAAGGAATGAAGAGGTAGTTCTTTATACTATGTTTAGGGCATTGGGGATGTTTTCAGGAGACAATCCAAAACAACACTAAACTTGTGGCTCTCCGCGGAGAACCGTTGGATCTCCGCGGAGAACCGTTGGATCTCCGCGGAGAACCGTTGGATCTCCGCGGAGAACCGTTGGATCTCCGCGGAGAACCTTTTGATCACCGCGGAGAACCTTTGGTTCTCCGCGGAAATCTGTTGGGTTCTCCGCGGAGAACCTCTGGATCTTCGCGGAGATCTTTTGGGTTCTCTGCGGAGACCTGGCTCCGCTCCTCGGAAATCCCATGGTCTCCGCGGAGAACCCAAGAGATCTCCGTGGATCTCCACAGAGATTGTCACAACCCGTATTTTTCCCAACATTTGAAATGCTATCAGAGTAGGGAAAGCTACACGTTGTGATGCCACGTCACGTATGGGACGTCACTGACGTTAAGGCAACTTATCCTTTATCACAATCCAAGCAATTATTATTATCGAATCAAAGCGATTCAAAAATTGCTTATGCAGAAAATTAACAAGCCGCGTCCCTCGGCTAGGTGGATCAACTAGTCCACACTTTTAAAGTATAGTTTTACGCAGCGAAAAAATACTTGATTTAATTACTTAGTGGCCTAAGTGAACATGAAGACCTAGTGAGGTGCACCATGCAAAATCGAATATGTGGATTTACTATATATAAAAGTAGATTTATCACGCGCAGAAAATAGTGAGATTAACATTTCAAAACATGATATGCAATGCAACAATTACCTTAACATATCTAACAAGGGCCATGAAGCCAACCAATATCTAACCATTCCAGAACAAGTGTCCAAAAGTGAACCACAGGTAACAGCAGCAGTGAAACAAAAATCTAACTAAACGGCACCACGGGCGTCAACACCTGACACGAACCCATGGGCCGACAAGTCCACATAAAACTCTACCTCAAGAGAGTCAGAAGACGGCAACTAAAGAAGCTCCGCACTAACACCTGTTACTGTCCAGAACCTGAGGCATTCAAAGAAAGAACACCTCAGAAACAAGTACAAGTGGTGCAGAAAATAAGAAAGTAAGCAAACCTCCGCGAGACCGGAGGGAAACAGAAGCTGCAAGGGTCAGTGATGACAAAGCTAGCAGCTAATAATCAACAGGAAAAGAAAGGGCAGAAGTATCTAATCATCAGCAGAAAAGGGAAACATCAGAACAACTAAATATCAGCAGAATATGCTCACCAAATAAAGGTGAGAACACAGGTGATGACAAAACTCGCCATAAGCAAAAGAAAAGCCATCTGTTTTCAAATTATTAATCATGTTACTCTTGTTCAGAATTATAGAGACTGATCAGCTCATCCAAAAGAAGAGCACCGCACCGGGGGCAAAAACCACACCGCGTACGGCCTCCTAATCAAAAGCTTAAAAGAGCACCGCACCGGGGGCAAAAACCACACCGCGTACGGCCTCCAACAGAATTTATTAAATTAAAAGAGCATCGCACCGGTGGCACCGCCAACATCGTGTACGACCTCCAACAGAATTCATATTTTCATGCAATTTCAAGGAACAAAGGGCGAGGCCCAACGGAACATGTCATTCCATAAGGTAAGTAGCAAATGAGAAAAATCAAGGAGATATGAAGCTAACAAAAATCTTTTTGATCTTTTATTAACTGGCATAACGTCAAATTATTAGCAGCAATAATAGAGAATAAAATGGAGATAAGGCACAGTTAGATCAAGAACACCGGCTTGGAGCGGTTATATGACAAAGAGAAAGAGAAAGGGCAAGAACACCACTTGCCTTAGGTTTTGCTGGAAAAACTCTCCGAATCGCTCCCCGTTGTAGATCGGGTTACGAGAAGGCGAGGGGAGTCAAGATCTACAAGAGATCAGGCTAGAAAAGGTTAGGGTACAAAAGACCTGACGAAAAAGTTTCACGAAGCGTGAGGAAATTACCACGAGGACGAAGCTCTCGTTGAGAGCTTTCCGAATCTATGCTCGGCTCGCGATTTCGACCACCGGAGCTCCGTCGGCGGCGTCCGGAAGATTCACGAAATCGCTACTCCCGTCGCTCGCTTTTCTCTCTGGATCAGACAAAATGAGGAAGAAGCAGGTTCATTTTCTTTTTTAGGCAACATTATATAGTTCTAATAATAATAATATCATTATTATTATTATTATTATTAAAAAAAGACGCATGCATGCAAAAAGGAGAGGTCGACGCATGCTTTAAAAGGCTGCTGAAAGGAAGTCGATGCAGGGCTGGAGCAGAAGTCGACGCAAGGGGGAGAAATCGACGCAAGGCTGGAGGTGAAGTCGACGCATAAGGGGAGAGGGAAGAAATCGATGCATGCTGCAGGGAGTCGACGCAAGCATGCAAATATATACATATATATATGGAGATCGACGCAAGCATGCAAATGGGAGGAGGAATCGACGCATGGAAGGGAGGAATCAACGCATGCTTTGAATGAAATGTGCATATATATATATGTTCTGAATTAATATAATAATAATAATAATATTATTATTATTATTATTTTATCACTAAAAATAAACGAACGCCGAATCCGACGAAAATTTCGCCTAAAGTGAACGGCGGCGCTACGAATCCAACGGCGAAGTTGGAATCAAAATCCGACGTGCCGTTTTCGAGATACGAATGACGGAAGCTACGACGAGCTTTAAATATACACAAAAGGCTCCAAAATGGCTCGGATCGCGACGAAACTTGATAGGCAAGTCTAAAATTAAATAATTTAATTTTCTAACGTAAAATTTTTCAATTCCGGGTCGTCGCAAATTTTGGTCGACTTGACCCAAACGGACGCGAAAACGCGCAAACGGCAACGCGCCGCTAACTCGACGTTAAAAGTAACGCCCCGACGTCATTAACACGCCATTACTGAATTAAACAAACACCGTAAAAATCAGGGGCGTTACAGTCACTCCCCCTAAAAGAAAGTTTCGTCCCGAAACTTGACATAAGGAAAACAACATTAAGATAGGTACATGGTGTAGGAAAGGAGATTTAAGATGAACAATTAATTGCGCAGGAACAACACTTGGGCAAGACAAACAGCACAGGAAAATAAATCCATCTGAGCTATTTAAATGAGAAGATGAATGGTGCAGGAAGAAGATTTACATGGGCTAATTAATTGAAAAGGTGAGGATGAGACTCTCGCATTGCTGACTCCAGCCCCCATGTTGCGCTCTCGACGTCATGATTCCGCCAAAGAACTTTCACAATGGGAATGGATTTCCTACGCAACACCCGCTCTTGGGTTTCCAAAATGCGAACAGGCTCCTCAACATAAGATAAATTGGGCTGAATCTGAGGCACCGAATCAAGGCCTTGACGATTGCTGCGGACACACTTCCTTATCTGACTCACATGGAACACATCATGGACGCCAGAGAAGGTAGCAGGTAACTCCAATCTATAAGCGGACACTCCGATGCGCTCAACGACCTGAAATGGCCCAACATATCTGGGATCCAACTTGTGGTTCTTCCCAAATCTTTTAACGCCTGGCATCGGAGAGGCTTTCAGAAAAACACTGTCCCCAACTGCAAACTCCAGATCTGCCCTTCTTTGATTGGCATACTTTTCGCACTGCTCCTGAGCAACGCGGAGCTTCTCCCGAATATTAGTCACAACAACGCTCATTTCTTCCAAAGCTTCTGGGCCTAACAACGGACTCTCACCAACCTCAGCCCAAAACAAGGGAGTCCGGCTATGCCTCCCATATAGAGATTTAAACTCCCAACTGATTAAGCATAGCAGCCCCCGAGCATAACTTTAAGTATAAAATTTCAGGAAGGGTAAACCAACCACCACCAACAGCCAACACATTCCAAAATGATGAGGTTTATGTGTGTAAATTCCAAACAACCACTATAACCCAAGATGGTGACACTTCTAACGAATATAATTCCTGGAGCATAAACCCAAACAACAAGCAATGAATAGTGAGATTGCCAATAACAACACTTTCTTAATAACTGTTATTGTAGGCAAATTCCATCAATCCAAGACGCTTATCCCAAGCTCCACCATGCTCCAATGTGTAACATCTGATCATATCTTCCACGATCGGATTAACTTTCAGACCCTGAAGCTTCTACCAAGCTCATCTAGATACGCGACAAAAAAAAACAAATCCTGGGGTTTCGATCTGACTCCAACCTTAAGAACATATTTTATCCATTTATTCACGATAGCTCACACAATTTGTGTCTTCGGAAAAACCTCATCAAACCGATAACTAAACTAATAGCAGCGAACAATATGTTTCAAATTTCTATACATCCTAGTGGAATCCGGGTGGTAACGAATGCCAATGCCAGAATTCGCAATATATTTTATTCATTTTCTCTGGCGCAGAATCAACTCCTTCTGAGCGAAGATATGCTTCAATTCTTATGGTCCGTAAACCTTACACAATACGTCGTACCAAAATAATCTCCAAGGCTCAATACCTAGATTACTGGGGTAAATTCCAAATCACGCGCATGAAAATTCGCTTCATGCATCTTCGATTGCCCCAAACCATATGCGATCACCCTTTTTTTTTCTCGAGACATACCTGGGCTCAACGTACAACTTATCAACATAAACAGTGCACCACTCCTTCGGTAGATATGATCCAAAGCTGGAGCAGTGCTCAATCTTCTCTTCAATTCCTGAAAGGCTCCTTCGCACTAGTCACCCCGAACCAAAAATTGGATTCTCCTACATAAACCTAACCAAAGACGCAAATAATCACAGGAATCATTACACAAGCCTTCTATATCATCCTGCCAACCCTACAAAATTCCCTATTCTCTCGGATGTTGTAAATCTCTTCCCAATCAATCACTCAACGATCTATACTGGGTCCGTTGAAAACTCATCCTCATTAATAACATGACCCAAATAGGTAACTAAAGACATCCAAAACTTGTACTTGCTCATCTTGGCAAACGAACTTGCGCTCTCACAACGTAGACCGCACCAAATCACAAATGCTCAGCAAGTTCCTCTGCACTCTTACAGTGTATCAAACACCACTTCTAAGGACGGACACAAGATGGTTTCGAAAATCTCTTAACACTCTATCCACCAAATTCATGAAGGCAGAGAAGACATTAGCTAAAACAAAGGCCGCCACTAAGATCTCAAAGTAAAGCCCATAACGGGAACGAACAGGCAGTCCATGGAGCATCCGACTCACGGATCCTTTACAAACAAAAGTCTATACGGAGGCCGATCTTCGAGAACACGGATCCATCTCGCAACTGATTAAGCAAATCATCTATTCGAGGTGATGAATATTTATCTCGATAGTCACCTCATTCAACTATGCTCAATTTGCTCATAATCTTCTAGAAATATTCTTCTAGCTCACGCAGGGCATGCGGCAAGCTGCCCTCGCAAAAAAACAAGTATCTGGCTCAAGACCTTAAAACAAACTCCGCCTTTTTCTCAAGGGGAAGACCGAGAAGACTAGCCGGAGAAGCATTTGAAGCTCTCACACAACAGAATGCGCGGCACAACGAGAGCATTTTTTTTCTAGAACAGAAATAGAGACGAGAAAACACTCACTGCCAGACTCTAAGGATTGACGAGCACGAACCGCAGAAATAACCAGAGAATCTTGATACGGGAATCCAACACTCAAGGGTTGGTCAATATCCAACGAGAAGTCCAGGCGCTTATCCTCTCACCGGTATACAACGCCAAACTAGATCTCCAATCCATGCCCAAGAAATCATACTAACCTCTTCCAAATCTGGCACTTTCAATCGACATACTATAGAAATCAAACCCAAGGAAAGGTTCGACGCTACTGAGTCACCCGAGGGAAAACTTAGCACGAAACAAATCACTAACTCGATCGGGAGTCAAGAAATAACCATTACAAAGATCCTAGCCACGAACAAGTGGATAACACCAAAATCAAAAGAACGCGTGCTCATCGGTTAATTATCATAACTTCCTTAGAAAAAATCGCACGCATAGCCAGCTGAACAGAAATCGAGATAGCGAGGAACTATTAACTGAATCAGAATCTAACATAAGATCACCATGGTTGAAGATTGAGCTTCTCCCTCGCTCACCACGATCAGTTTATCCTTCCCTTCATCCGACACCGGATCTCATCGTGCCCCTCTTTATTACTTGCAGTGCAACCCAAATCACTTTTAGGTGCGTCTTGAATTATGCTTACTCGTTGCTGCCTCTGAGCTTCTAGTTTCTTGAAATATTTTCCAAGGGAATGGCCTGACCGGCCACAGAAACTACACACTTTCTCCCATCCTTCCCTTTGGGGGTGGGGCCAGATGCCCATTGGCTTTCGCCATCCCCAACCTTTCTCTTTTCCTGTAACGAGGACATACCGCAATCTTTGGCATTTCCAATAGCCTCAAACTTCAAGGCAGCTTTAACTGCTTTCGCATCAGTCTCTGATTGGTATGCGTTAGCAAACTGCTGGATGTTACCTTGAGGATCACCCAAGAAATTTCTGACCTTGCACTCCTCAGCAGCTATCAACTCAGGAGCGAATCTATTCGATTTACCGAACTCACTCTGGTATTCAACCAACACAGGAGACTGCACACCAGGCTGCTGCCTCAAGGTGGCAGTAAGCAATGCTTGCAACTGCGTTTGCATTACAAACACTAGCCTTGACATTGTTTCAATGCTCTGACGTAGTGCATCTAGTATCGCTTCGATATGAGAATCCGAAGACTCACCCTCAAACTGGGAAAACGCCCCCATTGCAAAATGCTTCGGGGTCATCTTCTACAATTACAAACAGCGACTCATCAAGACCTAGCTTAAGACACAAAAGCTAGCAAACTCGACCACGTCACTCTCCTACGAGGCATGTCTACAAGATAGATGGACATCCAATCAGAAACAGGCTTAAGACGCTTAAGCCAAATAGACTCAGAAATATCCCGGATCAATTCGGAACAGGAAAGAAAACAACCTGCTATTGCTGTTACCTTGCTCTGGAATTTCATGAAATGATGCAATGATTAAACTTAGGATGATGCACCATCATCCTATTGACTCTTGTGCTATGACATGAGTGCATGAACATTTAAATTCCTTTTTCAAAACATGTGTGTACATATGTCATCTGGTATGTCTTTAACTTGGCACGCGTGCTTATGCGATGATATGAATGTATGCAGTGCTATGCATTCTAGAAAGAGGTCTTAATGCATGTCATGAGCGGCGTACACATGTAATGTTATGCATCCCATACTACATAACATTACATGTAACGAAAAAGAAAACGTGCTAATGGGCATCCATGTAATGGTGGTTATGCATCCCATACTACATAACCGTCACATGTTGCCACCTATGGTGGATCCATATACAAACACATATTATGCATCCCATACTACATAATATGCCCCGTATACTTCTTATCATGCTATGAGTGTAGTGACTATGCGTCGGTCAAGGCATATTGATGACACATCAGTGTGTGTTTACAATGAAATGATCTTATGAGGTTCTGCTTAGGATAGCGGTCGTTTGGCTCACACGCCAAACCACCCAACTACCTTTTTCACAGAACCTCGCTCTGATACCAACTGTCACAACCCACATTTTTCCCAACATTTGAAATGCTATCAGAGTAGGGAAAGCTACACGTTGTGATGCCACGTCACGTAGGGGACGCCACTGACGTTAAGGCAACTTATCCTTTATCACAGTCCAAGCAATTATTATTATCGAATCAAAGCGATTCAAAAATTGTTTATGCAGAAAATTAACAAGCCGTGTCCCTCGGCTAGGTGGATCAACTAGTCCACACTTTTAAAGTATAGTTTTACGCAGCGAAAAAATACTTGATTTAATTACTTAGTGGCCTAAGTGAACATGAAGACCTAGTGAGTTGCACCATGCAAGATCGAATATGTGGATTTACTATATATAAAAGTAGATTTATCACGCGCAGAAAGTAGTGAGATTAACATTTCAAAACATGATATGCAATGCAACAATTACCTTAACATATCTAACAAGGGCCATGAAGCCAACCAATATCTAACCATTCCAGAACAAGTGTCCAAAAGTGAACCACAAGTAACAGCAGCAGTGAAACAAAAATCTAACTAAACGGCACTACGGGCGTCAACACCTGACACGAATCCATGGGCCGACAAGTCCACAGAAAACTCTACCTCAAGAGAGTCAGAAGACGGCAACTAAAGAAGCTTCGCACTAACACCTGTTACTGTCCAGAACCTGAGGCATTCAAAGAAAGAACACCTCAGAAACAAGTACAAGTGGTGCAGAAAATAAGAAAGTAAGCAAACCTCCGCGAGACCGGAGGGAAACAGAAGTTGCAAGGGTCAGTGATGACAAAGCTAGCAGCTAATAATCAACAGGAAAAGAAAGGGCAGAAGTATCTAATCATCAGCAGAAAAGGGAAACATCAGAACAACTAAAAATTAGCAGAATATGCTCACCAAATAAAGGTGAGAACACAGGCGATGACAAAACTCGCCATAAGCAAAAGAAAAGCCATCCGTTTTCAAATTATTAATCATGTTACTCTTGTTCAGAATTATAGAGACTGATCAGCTCATCCAAAAGAAGAGCACCGCACCGGGGGCAAAAACCACACCGCGTACGGCCTCCTAATCAAAAGCTTAAAAGAGCACCGCACCGGGGGCAAAAACCACACCGCGTACGGCCTCCAGCAGAATTTATTAAATTAAAAGAGCATCGCACCGGTGACACCGCCAACATCGTGTATGACCTCCAACAGAATTCATATTTTCATGCAATTTCAAGGAACAAAGGGCGAGACCCAACGGAACATGTCATACCATAAGGTAAGTAGCAAATGAGAAAAATCAAGGAGATATGAAGCTAACAAAAATCTTTTTGACCTTTTATTAACTGGCATAACGTCAAATTATTAGCAGCAATAATAGAGGATAAAATGGAGATAAGGCGCAGTTAGATCAAGAACACCGGCTTGGAGCGGTTATATGGCAAAGAGAAAGAGCAAGGGCAAGAACACCACTTGCCTTAGGTTTTGCTGAAAAAACTCTCCGAATCGCTCCCCGTTGTAGATCGGGTTACGAGAAGGCGAGAGGAGTCAAGATCTACAAGAGATCGGGCTAGAAAAGGTTAGGGTACAAAAGACCTGACGAAAAAGTTTCACGAAGCGGGAGGAAATTTCCACGAGGACGAAGCTCTCGTTGAGAGCTTTCCGAATCTATGCTCGGCTCGCGATTTCGACCACCGGAGCTCCGTCGGCGGCGTCCGGAAGATTCACGAAATCGCCACTCCCGTCGCTCGCTTTTCTCTCTGGATCAGACAAAATGAGGAAGAAGCAGGTTCATTTTCCTTTTTAGGCAACATTATATAGTTCTAATAATAATAATATTATTATTATTATTAAAAAAAAGAAGCATGCATGCAAAAAGGAGAGGTCGACGCATGCTTTGAAAGGCTGCTGAAAGGAAGTCGACGCAGGGCTGGAGCAAAAGTCGACGCAAGGGGGAGAAATCGACGCAAGGCTGGAGGTGAAGTCGACGCATAAGGGGAGAGGGAAGAAATCGACGCATGCTGCAGGGAGTCGACGCATGCTGCAGGGAGTCGACGCAAGCATGCAAATATATACATATATATATATATATATATATATGGAGATCGACGCAAGCATGCAAATGGGAGGAGGAATCGCCGCATGGAAGGGAGGAATCAACGCATGCTTTGAATGAAATGTGTATATATATATATATATATATATATATATATATATATATATACACGAGCATCTTCGCACGGGCTACGCCCGTGCTCGATGCTCTCGGGCGGCCTTCGGCCGCATCAATGCGGGCTTCGCCCGCAATCAAGCGGGCGAAAGCCCGCTTGGCATGCAAGGCGGGCTTCGCCCGCCCCCTCAGCGTCGGCGGGCTTCGCCCGCCCCTCGGCGGCCTCACCCGCTTCTTTGATTAAAACAACTTTTAAAAAAAACCTAAAAACAAAAGTTAAAAAAAAGTAAAAAATGCAAAAAACTTTAAAAAAAACTTTAACCCCGTGCTCGATGCTCTTCGCTGCGACAGTACAATTGCAGCGACGGCACGTTTGCCCAAAGTCACCCATTCTCGGGCGCTCGGTCAATTCGCCCGCCCCCTCGGCGTCGGCGGTCCTCGCCCGCCACTCGCCGGTCTTCGCCGCTCTTCGCTACGCCCGTTCTCGATGCGGCGCTGCGGCCTTCGGCCGCAGTCAGGCGGGCTTCGCCCGCCCCCTCGGAGGGCTTCGCCCGCCCCTCGGCGGGCTTCGCCCGCCCCATGAACCCTAAACTATACATAATTTGAATGAAAAAATAATTACACAACTCAAACATCTGAGACAACTCCTAATATCTCTTTATGTATAGTTTTTAAATAATGAGAATTAAAAAATTTAAGTTAAACAAAACAGAAATTAAAAAATTATAAAGTTAACAAAAACAGAAATTAAAACATAAAAAAAAAAGAAATACAAAAAAAGAAATAAAAAAATGAAATTAAAACTTCATCCCGCTGCAGCAGCGTCATTTCCCGCCGCCGCAGCCGCCGGAGCCGCCGCAGCCGCCTGATGCCTGACCGGACCCCACCTGGACGTTCGCAGGCCCCCGGCGAACTCACCGCCGGTTGTCTGGCGGCGAGCGGGCAGGGCCACCGCCGGCCCGTGAGCTCCAGAAATGAAGCTCACGGGCAGGGCCACCGCTGGCGGTGGCCCTGCCCGCTTGCCGCCGGCCAACCACCGGCGAGTTCGCCGGTGGCCGGCGAACCCGCAGGTGGGCGCCGGTCAGGCCGGCGGCGGCTCCGGCGGCGGCGGCGTGGGGATTGGTAAATGGCGCGGGTGGAGACGGGAGGGGCACGGGAATTGGGAGAGAGAAGCTTTGTAATTTTTTTTAGAATTGGCTATTTGCAGGCCCGTTTTTAGGAGAAATCGTTATAGGCAGCCCTCCCAACCTGCATCGGACGGCCAGAATTTGTTCAAGCTTTGATCGAACGGCTGATATTCGATCCATGGTGTTAGCAAGAATGCTATACTTCCTTTATATTATAGATATATATGTTCTGAATTAATATAATAATAATATTATTATTATTATTTTATCACTAAAAATAAACGAACGCCGAATCCGACGAAAATTTCGCCTAAAGTGAACGGCGGCGCTACGAATCCAACGGCGAAGTTGGAATCAAAAACCGACGTGCCGTTTTCGAGATACGAATGGCGGAAGCTACGACGAGCTTTAAATATATACAAAACTTCTAAAATGCGCCGAGGATCCAAAATGGCTCGGATCGCGACGAAACTTGATAGGCAAGTCTAAAATTAAATAATCTAATTTCCTAACGTAAAATTTTTCAATTCCGTGTCGTCGCAAATTTTGGTCGACTTGACCCAAACGGACGCGAAAACGCGCAAACGGCAACGCGCCGCTAACTCGACGTTAAAAGTAACGCCCCGACGTCATTAACACCTCATTACTGAATTAAACAAACACCGTAAAAATCAGGGGCGTTACAGAGATCTCTTAGGTTCTCCGCGGAGATCCAAGGGTTCTCCGCAAAGGAGGTATACAGTCTCCTTCCTTGGACAACAATGGCGGAGAAGATGAAACCCTAAAAAAAGATAATGGCGGAGAAGATGTACCAAGCGGAGATGAATCTCGAGCCTAGGATCTCTTGTGCCGTGAGTCGGAGAACGCGCGCCGGAGAGTCGTTGGATTTTGGCCGGAGTCGATGGGGGAGGTGGCGCCGGAGAGCAATCGCGGGGAGCGCTGCGAGAGAGAGAGAGAGAGAGAGAGAGAGAGAGAGAGAGAGAGAGAGAGAGAGAGAGAGAGAGAGAGAGAGAGAGAGAGAGAGCGTGAGTGCGAAAGAGAAGGACGGGGAGAAGCTGGACGGGTGCGGGATTGATGAGAGAGGGAGAGATGATGTTTTATTATTTTAATGTTTATTATGATTATTTTATTAGTATTCAGTCAAATTCAGTGAACCAGAGTGAGACCCAACCGGGGGGGGGGGGGCTCCCCCACTCGCCCAAAGGGGGTGGGCGAGTGGGGGGACTTCCCCCACTTGCCCCGCCACTCCCTCCTTTTCCCGGGTTCTCCTTTGGCTTTGACTGGTTCTGGTTGCCTCTGAGCGGTCGCTCCACTTGTTTCGACCATCTTTATTTTCAGTCTGGTCTCGACGAATTACAGGTAATACACTCTCTATATATCTGTAACTACTGTATGCAAGAATTGCCTTTGGTGCAACATTTAAAATTGTCAAATATAGCCTTATTCTTTTACTCCAATGGCTTAACATATATTATGAAAAATTGGAAATTCATAAAACATAATGACTATTTGTATCATTTATACGGTTATAAACTTGTGCTCTGAATTTTATTAGATTTTTTCTATTTTGGTTATATAGCATCAATAAATGTATTAGCTTTTTTGTGCAAATTTGATTTTTTTTTGTAGTTATGCATCAGAAATTGCTAGTTATCTGGTTAGTGAATTTTGTATTTGAGTTTCTCTTACTTTCATATTGACTGTTTTTGTCAATGTTCAAATTTTTTTTATCGTTTTAATGCTCATCCAATGTTCAGATTTCCGAACAATATAATTCGGACGTTGTTAATAGCAAACCGAGATTTGCTATTAGCAAAAAAAAAACGGGTTTAAGTTAATTTAGTCTATTTTTTCAATTCTAAAAGACCTCTATTAGCAAACCATTATTTAGGTTTTCGAAACTCCAACTCCCGATCCGCGCCGTGCTGCCTTCCTCATTCGAGAAAACCCTATTCCGCTCCCTTCCTCGTGCGATCCAGTTCCCGTCGACGCCGCCGCCCACGCCGTTCGTCCTCGTGTACTGGTTTCTCTTACAACTCCGTTCCCGTCGACGCCGCCGCCCTTCGTCCTCGTGTCCGACGCCGTTCCCGTCGACGACGACGGCGCCCTTCGTCCTCGTGTCCGACGCCCTTCGTTCCCGTTCAGGTATTGATCTGCAATGGAGGATTGAGCTTCATCGTTTCCATTCCATCAATAAACGATATAAAATGCATAGCTTATGGATTTTTTAGCAGCTAAACCTTGGATGGATCGCCTGCGTGCCTGATTAGATCTGTATTAGATCAGTATTAGCTATGTATTCTCATTAGTTTCTCATTAGCTTCGTATTAGATCTGTAGCAGCAATGTGTTTGTGCAATGTGTTTGTAGCAGCAATGTGTTTGTAGCAGCAATGTGATTGTGCAATGTGTTTGTGCAATGTGTTTGTAGCAGCAATGTGTTTGTGCAATGTGTTTGTAGCAGCAATGATATTCAAACTTGTTGTTTCCTTTTTCAGTGTGATTTGTTGATCAAGCTAGCATCATGGAGGATGAGGCAGAATGCGCAAATTCTACCATATTAAGGTATAATTGTTTTTTATTTTTAAAAAATATTTTTGCTTAGATGGTCTCTAAGTAGGTATTGCACGTGATATTAGTTTATATGTAAATTTTGGAGTTCACTTTCAAACTGAAACTATTTTTTCATCCCGTGATGAGTTAGTTGATTGGGGGCGGAATGTGGCTAAACGTCTTAGTTTTGCAATTACCATAAAAGGTTCTGATAAATTGTGCGGTGCTAGAGCTAGACCACGTGTAATGTTGAGTTGTGACAGAGCCGGATTTTATCGTGCTAATCAATGTAAAAAAGGATGGGTAAAAAAGAATATAAGGAAGACCACCTCAAAACGATGTGGTTGCCCATTCCTACTAATTGGTCAAAAAGAAGCCGTCAGTGATGGGTGGAAACTTGCAGTAAATTATGGATCACACAATCATGACATGGTACACTTAGAAACACATGCATTTACCGGAAGATTAGATAGTGAAGAACAAAAAATAGTCCAAGATATGTATGCTTCTAATGTAAAACCACGGAAAATAATGTGGTAGATGTTTTCAATGCGGCCTCCGATGGACATTGCGGATATCATGTTATTGCGGAAGCTTTGAACATTTCGGAAGGATGGATTAAAGTAAGAAGAGACCTTTCTAATGAGATTAGTACAAAAGAACCTCTTTATGGTAAGATTTTGGGCAACTCAAGGTGCAAAGAATTACTCTATTCCCTAGATTGTGTTACCGTACCCGCACCGTTAGAAAAGTGGATGTCCATGCCGGACATGGGTTTGATTATATCATCATGCTACAATGTTGGAGTTGTTCTAGTATTAAAGGCTCAAAGTATAACTTTTTTCCATTGAATTCACCGGTACCTCCAATACATAAGGTAATTTTCATCGAATTTATTAATTACAATCACTTTGTGGGGGTTAAGCATGAAAGATGGATGTCTACTACCGCAAATCTACCATCCTTGGAGTAGGTATCATCATCCAATTTCAAGTTCATGAGAGAGCATCTATGCTTCACGCTTCCAATGCTAAAACACAAAGGTGAGTCATACGCTAATATTTGATTATTTTTCAATTTTATACTTCATTTTGATAATATTTGGAATGATTTTTATGCAGGATATCCAACACTTTTTCTTTGGAATGGAGAAAGGGTTTTGATGTTTGAATTATGGAGAATGTATTTTTTGGATAATGAAAAGCAAGAAATGTTGGCTGGCTATTTTTGACACTTTTTTTGGAATGGAGAAGAGTTTTGATGTTTGCATTATGGAGAATGTATTTTTTGGACAATGAAGAGCAAGAAATGTGGGCTATTTTTGACACTTTTTTTGGAATGAAGAAGGGTTTTAATGTTGGCTATTTTTTTTAAAATTTATTGATGATTTGCTAATAACAAAAATGCTTGCTAATAGTCATTTTCAAAATATATGGTTTGCTAATAACCATGGTTTGCTAATAGCGTAACTAGATTTGCTCTGACTATTAGTTTCGTTTTTTTGGCAAATTTCAGATTTTACATAATTTTAATAATCAGTTCCTCAAATAATTTCCGTTAATTTTAATTGTTTAGCCCTTTGCCGTTTAATTTAGGTAATTGTTATGTGCAAATCAGTTTTGGATACGTGCAAACCAATTTTTATGAGTTATTACGCACATTTTGAAAATACGTCTTGTACATGCATTTTTAGAAAAATTGTTCAACACGAAAATTGTAGATCTCGTCGAGATCTACAACTTTCGTGTTGAACACTTTTCCTAAAAATGCACGCACAAGATGTATTGTCGTCCTGATCGTAACTATAGCGAATTTTTGAAAATATGTCTTGTCCATGCATTTTTAGGAAAGGTGTTCAACACGAAAGTTGTAGATCTCGACGAGATCTACAATTTTTGTGTTGAACACTTTTCCTAAAAATGCATGCACAAGATGTATTTTAAAAAGACGCATAATAACTCATATAAATTGGTTTGCACGTATCCAAAACTGGTTTGCACGTATCCAAAACTGGTTTGCACATAACAATTACCTTAATTTAGGTCTGAAATGAAAAAATAGGAAAGATTGGAGACTGATTTGTTCAAAACTAAACATTAAGGAATGAAATATTAAAAGGACCCAAGATTAGAGACTGAAATAAATATTTTGACTTTTATAATTTATATTTTCATATTTCTTGTATATATTTATCTTAGAAAATCTTGACTCAATAAAGCGTTATGACAATTTAATAATAAATAATCAATTTAGAGTTTATCGTCTCCGGTTCCTCCACCATATCTGCGCTCAACACTGAGCTCGCGACCTGCGCCTTGGACGACCGGCGCTTCCAACCTGAGCATTCCTAGGGTTTCTCGGAAGCCTCTCCTCATTTGTCTTCTCTCAAGGTTTCTTCTCACCTTACTGTTTTCCAACCACTTATCCCCTTCATAAACCTGTCCACCTCCACCTGCAAGAGCCAGAAAATCATCGGAGGCAAGGAGAAAGGTCTCATGGATATCTCTCTTCTACTTCCAACCCCTTCTTCTTCTTCTTCTTCTCGTCATATCCTTTTCTCCCCATTCCGCAATAATCCCCTCCGCCTCCAATCCCACCGAATCTCCCTCACTTCCCTTCGCCGCCGTTCCAAACCCTCTCTGCCGCTAAACTCAATTGCCGCTGAGACGGTGGAGGCCGCTCGATCGGTAGAGTCGTCCGTATTCGGACTCAGAAAGGAGCTCACAGGGCCGCAGAAGATTGTGGATGCATTGCCACCACCCGTGAGGCTGGGTAGTTTCACTATCCTCACTGTGGCAGCTATGGCTGCAGGTTATGGATTAGGGTTTCGTTTGGGGAATGGTCGGGCTGCTGGGATTGGAGGAGCTGCCGTGCTTGGTGCTGCAGCTGGGGCTGCGGCGTATGCTCTCAATTCTAGCGTCCCTGAGATTGCTGCTGTGAATTTACATAATCTTGTGACTGGTCATGATGATCCCACCTCATTGAGAAAGGAGGAAATCGAAGGCATAGTTGAGAAGTTAGTATGAACTGTATTTCTTCTCAATTATTCACATTGAAAGTGGTTTAGTGTATTAAATCAGTTTTTTATCTTGGAGTTTTTGTAGTTGATTAAGTGGTTTTCTTATGCAGTAATATACGTTAAAGATTGATAGTTTTTTTTTCATTCTTATCATGTCAACAAAATGATTTGAGTTGAGTAATTTTGTGTACTTCGATGTTTAAATGTTGAATAATATCCATTGTCTTAGCTCAATAAGAATTTTCCAAGTTAAAAAAAAATACTATCTGTTTTTTTAATTCTGCAGATATGGTGTAAGCCGACAAGATGAAGCTTTCAGAGAAGAACTACGTGATTTGTACAGCAGGTAAGTTGAATGCCAATGACAATTTCCTCATACATTTTGCAGAACATGTAGAAGAATTTAGTGTATACCAGCGTCTAGCGGTAGTCATGCATTTTTCTTAAAAAATTAAATAAGAATATCAACATTCGAAATTCCAATTTTCCAATACTATGGCAACTAACAGCAAATTCAATTATCGATTAATTCTTGCACGCTTTTAGATCCAATTGAGCACAAGAATGTGTGATGCTTGCACATCTTAAGATCCATCATACTGAATACCTATATAAGATCTAAAATACATAATGTATTGAGCTTAATTACAAAGTAGTTGAACAATTGTCAAACCAATGCATCCGCTTGCAATATTGTTAAGTTAATTGCAACTTAATTTCATAAAGTTTATTTATTTTCAAAAACCAATGAAAATATCATCCAACCCAAGCAAAAATGCATTTAAAAATTAAAATGAGTATAAATTTACTCAAAATATTCCAAAACTTGCTTGCTTCGAGACCACGTCATCGCCATTTGTTAACTTTTGACAGTTGACCGTCAATTCTACGCAGAAAAGCTAAGTAAATCACATGAAATGAAATTACACAATTGAGGACTTGAGGTGGATTACCATTACACCATCGAAGTAAATTCATGGAAGCTTACATAAAAATGATGATGTTGCATTAGGTTGCGAATATATATTAATTCTTCTAATTAGATCATATTTTTCAGAAGCTTACACCACCAAAACCTATAAATGATTTAGCAATTCTTTGCGCCAACCTATCCAATTCAATCCACTGTAGCAAGCGAAGTTCAAGGATCTGCATACGACATTTAATTATTTCTTGGATATCTCCACTCAATGGAGGAAGTGCGGAAATATGCAGAAGTAAAGTTGGAGAAGGATCATAGAGATTTTTGCATTCTGAGATCAGGCCTAAGGCTCCACGAAGCATTATGTTGCAAAAATATTGAGAAGTGATGTGAATGAATGAGGGCATGGGGAACACAAGGGAGGGCTATACGAAGTGAGGCCATACTCCATGGACAGAGATTCGTCGTTGAAGAATAGAAGGTGCGAGTCCTATTGAGTTTCTCAACAAAGACAATGTGGTTTTCAATACACTTATTTGACAAGTTCGTACTCAACGAGCTCTCGTTCGGGAACTCCCATTTACAAATTTCCTAGAGCAAGATATTGTCACATCTAGTCCACTTGCAAGACATTTGGGTTTTCATTATTCTTTATGCTCCTCGTTCTCGTAGATACCCATCATTATGTGGTATCGAGGTTATTCTTGATGACCTATGAAGGTAATGACCTTGGAAATACGCGGAGCGTTGGCGACCTAAAGAGATACTGTCCACGATTTTTCACCTCCATGGCATCCGAGGTAATCACTTAGTATTATGTATCCCAAACATCGTGCTTTGATCGATTCAATTTATTTAATCTTAAGAAGTTTGTTAAATGTCTTTTATCTTATTCATTTCTTCAACAAAAATAACAATAAACAGACAACTCCCGATTCCACGGGACGTCGATTGAACCATCGGGCGACATAACTCTGAATCCAAGCCTCTGCATTGACGACCGATATCAACTCCCCCTTTTGCACGTTGGTCGTCTATCCCAACATTACCAACAAGTTGGGAGAGTTTTGCTATGGACTTCTTTTGTTGGGATCGTTGGAGGCGGGGATACAAGGGGTAAGCCCTAGAATGGAGGTAGAGGAGAAGTTAGAAGAAAGCTTGAGGAAGAAGGAGAAGAAGTTGAGGGAAGAGGAAAACTCTAGAGGGAAGAGGGCTTGCGAGAGAGGGAGAGGGATTTTTAGAGAGATAAAAGAAAACTTGATATTTCATTGATTCCTTATACAAAACTCTAAGGGTCTATTTATAAGACCCCGAGTGGCATACCCGTAATTACATAAAAGATTAAAATACTCGATAATACAACTTGACGCGACTTCAAAATATAAAATACTCAAAAGACAAATACTAATATAAAAAGATAACTGACGTATAGGATTCGTAACATCTCACCCGTCCTCGAAATCGATCTTGACCTCAAGCTCGAACTGGACTTGGGTGGACGAATCATCTGACACCTTGATTTCGTGCCAGAATAGTTCGCAATATCGCATTGCGGCGGCGGGGGCATCAACGAGCAGTGGCGGCGCCGACAAAAAGACTAGCGTTGAAAGAACTTGGTCTGGTGGTGCTGGCGGTGCGGTGAAGGGCAGCAACAACAAGGCGGCTGGAGGGGTCTCGGCTGGTAGAACCAGCGACAGAAAGGGGTCCGACAATTTTGGCGGATCGGCGGCGAGCAACAACGACAAGGTGGCTAGAGTAGCAATAGCCGACGGCAGGAACGAGTCCGATAGAGTGGTGGTGAGGAACCTTGAGAAGGTGGCCGGAGGGATCTCAGCCGGTAGAAACAGAGGAAAGGTGGGCGGAGGCGGTGAGGTGGCCGACTGAATAGGGGGCAGGAGGAGAAGCGACGAGAACGTTGGTAGAGTAGGCGACCGGAGGAGAGGGAACGGAAGGGCCGGCATAGCAGGGTCCGACTGAGGTAGAAGCGGCGTCGATGCTGGTGATGGATAAATGACGACCGCTGGGGAGGGCAGAGACACGTCTGCAGTCGGTGTTGGCGACAGCTGCACTAGGAGTGTCGGCGGCGGTGGTGTAGGCAGGATAACAACCACTGAGACTGGCGGTGGTGCGTCAGTGGACGATGAAGACTGTGACGGCCCGCGAGGAGACGACGGTGGCCAAATCTGCGGGGCAGGGTTCGACTGCGAGGTGGCTGGGAAACCGGAGCCGGTGCTGACGGAGGAGGTGCCCGCATCAATGGTGGAGGCGGTGAATGAACGACCTCCGGTGGTGGCGGTGGAGCGTCATGAACGACGGAGAGCGGTGGCGATACCACCATTGGAGGGACTTGTGACGATTCCGGCGACGGTGGTGGTGGAGACAGAATAACAACCATCGAGGCGCATGACATGCGGAGGGTGGTGTGCTTGAGGTCGAACTGGGCATCCATGTGGCCGAGCCGAGCTTCCAGTTGAGCAATACAACGGTCCAGCTCGGCGAGCCGGGCGAGCTGCGCATTGCGACAGCGCTAAGCGAGATGATGGAATAGATAGAAATAATTAATTAATAATAAATAATTAATTATTTATAGATAACTAATTAATTATTTATTGATTCTTTTATGCAGGTGGTTGGAACTTGGAAGGAACACTGATAGATGTTGGGCGGCTTGAGGACAGCAGGCTCGAGGAGATCGATTAGAAGGGGTGTGCAACGCGGTTTGAGGGCTCGAGGAAGCTGCGCTATGGGAACGACAGGGGCTGGCATGTGCGGCTCGATGGAAGGTGGCACAGAGGAGCAGCAGGTTGAAGGGAGGGATCGACGACGGGAAGAAGATGCGCTGGAGTTTGGCGTCGATGAAACAACGACTGGAGCGGGGTTGAGCAACGAGCGAAGATGAAGAAGGAGCACGCGGGGAAGAGCTGTGTGGAGGTCGACGTTGTCGATGGAGTAGGAGGTGGATACGAAGTGTAGTCGTTGATGTATAGGGGGTGGTAGGCGTTGATGCACGCAGGAAGCGGTCTGGTAGAGACTTCCGGATGGTTGACGACTTGCGATGCAGCGCCAGAGGGGAAGACGATGGAGTTGTTGCCGGCCGTGGAAGGAGGGGATTTTGTGAACGATGACTGGAATGGAGTTGCAGCGTGAGCAGAGGGAGGTAGGGTGCCTAGCGGGGAAGGGATATGGATGTGGCGCTCTGCTGGATGTGTCGGAGGTGCAGCGGCGTGGGGACGTGCGACCAGGGGGAAGGGGAGGAAAGACCCTCTGATACCAAGTTGTTATGGGCTTCTTTTATTGGGATCGTTGGATGCAGGGATACAAGGGGGCAAGCCTAGAATGGAGGTAGAGGAGGAGAAGTTAGAAGAAAGCTGGGGGAAGAAGGAGAAGTTGAGGGAAAAGGAAAACTCTAGAGGGAAGAGGGCTTGAGAGAGAGGGAGAGGAATTTTTAGAGAGATAAAGAAAACTTGACATTTCATTGATTCCTTCCTTATACAAGGCTCTAAGGGTCTATTTGTAAAACTCCGAGTGGCATACCCGTAATTACATCAAAGATTAAAATAATCTATAATACAACTTGACGTGACATCAAAATATAAAATACTCAAAAGACATAAATACTAATATAATAATATAACTGATGTATAGGATCCGTAACAAGTTCTCATCCAGAGCCTCTTTTAGGGCTATAGACCATTTCATTGCTCTCTTCACAACCGTTCGACCATGCGAATAACCGACATCCCATGGTACATGTCTCTAAATCCAAGCCTGCATTGATGTTCGAGATCACCCCCCCTGCAAGTTGGTTGCCTACTCTTCGAATGCTTGTGCCTTTCTGAGCATTCACGGTCCACTGAGAGGCAAGACAGGGAGAACCTCCTAACGAACTATGTCGAGCTGAATCACCTAAATTTAAAATATGACTCGCACATGAAACAACTCGCATACAACTCATGTGGCGTTCGGGTTGCGGGTATACCACCTCGCCAGAGGCCCCGAGAACATGCGGTAGCCGGGTGTGTATTGATCCTAAGTTCGGTCTGGGACTGTGATGCGACGTTCAGCTCACCTAAATCCTCCTCGCTAGGGGCCCCGTAGACATGCGACAGTTGTGAGTGTGATGATCCCAAGTCTGGTCTAGTACCGTGATGCGACGTTCAGTTCGCCTAATTCCACCTCGCTAGGGGCCCCGTGGACATGCGACAGACGGGAGTGTGATGATCCCAAGTCCAATTTAGTACCGTAATGCGACGTCAACTCGCCTAAATCCACCTCTCTTGGGACTCTGCGCTAGAAGTGTGTTGATCAAGTCCGGTCTAGTATCGTGATGCGACGTTCAGCTTGCCTAAATCCACCTCGCCAGGGGCACCGCGAACATGTGGCAGCAGAGAGTGTAATGATGCCAAGTCCGGTCTAGTACCGCGATGCGACGTTCAGTTAATCTAAATCCACCTCGCCAGGGGCCCTGTGGACATGCGACAGCCGAGAGTGTGTTGATCCCAAGTCCGATTTAGTACTGTGTTACGACATTCAGCTCGCTTAAATCCACCACGCTAGGGGCCCAATGGTCATGCGACAACTGAGAGTCCGATCTGAGACCGCGACGCGATGTTCAGTTCACTAATATACCACCTCGCCAAGGGCCCTGCAGACATGCGACAATCGAGAGTGTGATGACTCTATGTCCGGTCTGAGACCGCGTCGTCGTAAAACCCGTAATTCGTCGAGGTCAAAGAGGATCGAGGGCGGCTTAAAAGATCTCGCCCACCTGGGGCGAGTAGAGAAGATCTCGCAGGGTGCTGGCTCGACAAAGTCCCAGGTTGCCGTCTCAGCAGGGCCCCAAGAGCGAGCAAGGGCTCGCCGTCTCGCGGCGAGCGGGCCGCGAGAGCGAGGCGCGCAAGGGCTCGCCGCCTCGCGGTGACCGTGAGGGGGAGACGGGCCAGGCTGATATCCGTGCGAGTGTAATGCGAGAGAGAAACGACTATGGGCTTGACGCTTTTGGGGTGCACTTAGCAGTGGCGAGTAGAGCAAGTGCTCGCCGCCTCGCGCAGGCGAACGTCGAGTGGGCCCCCAGGCTTAAGAGGGGCAAAAGATCAAACAAGGAGGGCTCTCACCCAGATCAGGAGGGGGCAGAAGAGTTTCGGGGCGAGTGCGACCCCACTTGCGGGGGCACTCACATGGTAGAAGGGTCGGATGTATCAGTAGCCGGGCGAGTGAAGGGCGGGACCCCACTCACCCAGAAGACTGAAGACCCGGCGAGTGGTGCAGACCATTCGCCCCGCGGGTGCCATGGAGTCAAGCACGCGTGAGGTCAGGCGAGTGGTGCCTTTACGGACCACTCGCCCAGAGGGATCCAAGGGTGAAATTACCTGGATACCCTTGGTGGTCTGCCCATAGCCCCTTAGAACATCGGAGTTTGGCTGTTAGCAGACCATTTTGGGGTGCGTTTAGTGAAACCAAAAAGCGGATTCCCGCTATTAGCAGACCAGACTGGAAAAACTATATATAGACCTTGAAGGGCACCTTTGGAGGGAATTTCAATTCCAATTCCAATTCTTGGCTTCTTCCTCCCTAGGTTCTTTGGTTAGCTCCTCAGGCTCTCCAAAGGTGCCCAACTTTAGCTTTGGCTTGGGAGGGGAAGCGCTCTAAAGATCTTCCGGGTGTGTCTGTGTCGCTCGCATAATGAAAAGCTCTTGCTAGGTCTCACAGAGCCGGGTCACTCAATAATTTAAAAAAGTTCAAATTACTCACATATTTTTTCTTGTGCTCCTCATCTTGACAGTGACCTCGCCAACATAAGCTAGAACCAGAAACTGTTGAGATCATTCTCTCATAGTGACGCAAATCGCGACTCCTGCGAAGCTCTGTGCTAGCTATTGCGCTGCTCTCGACCTTGTGATAGATGAAAAAGGAGAGTGTACAGCTTGACACATTATTGTCACGACCATCTCGCCGAAATACGAGTTCTTCATTGTTTTTCTGACCCCATACCGAGCTCGAAAAAGCGGCTAATGTGTATTACCCGTATTCGTCGAGATTAGAAATACACATGGAGGACATGACGGGAGATCATATCGGCGAGCTCAGCAGGTCACCTCGGAGAGCTCAGCAGGTCACCTCGGCGAGCTCAGCAGATCACCTCAGTGAGCTCAGTAGATCACCTCGGCGAGTTCAACAAATCACCTTGGCGAGCTCTCATTGACCTCGCATGGGGGTGGTCCACTTTCTAACAGCAAGGTGCCCCCTTGTATTTGCCTATAAATATGACCCCTTTGTAACGTGTGGGAGGCAGTTTAGACCCCGCGAAGGTCGCCCATTTGAATATTTGGCGACCTCGCTTGCCTTTCCCCGAACTCGCACAACACTTTGTTCGGGAGGGGGAGTGATGAAGGATGCATCGCAGTCGGCAACAACGCGACTGGAGGATCGCCCGACGAGTCCGGAATTGCGTGGCTAGAAAAGATCGACCCGCTTTGGAAGCCCCGGGCCGTTTAATTATTTCCGTAGCATTGTTGTTTTCTATTTTATATTTGCATGTCTATGTTGCACTTTTATTTTGGTGTGCCATTAGCGGGTGTGCTAATAGCGGTATCTTCCCCCTCCTAGTATAAAGGGTGGAATGTGTTATGTTGTATGGAGATTTTGAGAATTAAGAAATTGTTGCCCTAGCCGCTGTTTCCCTCTCTCTCCGTGCGAGAGCTGAACCGTCCGGAAGGACTCCGCCTCCCCGACGTTCTCCTACGCCAGTTGGTATCAGAGGGATCCTCGTCGACTTCTACGCTTGACGACTGCATCCCCCGTCCGTCTCCTCGTGCGGTATCGCCGGTCCGGAGGACTTCCGCCAGCTTCGACGCCAACCTCGACGCACAACATCAACGCCAGCGTCGACGCACTCTTCGACGCCAGCTTCGACGCCGCCTCCGTGTTCCGCGCGGACGAACCTGACCGACTGAGCCCGCTCTGTCGGCGTTTCCTACGCCTGTCTCAGTCCGCTCAGGGTTCCTCTCCTTCGTCGACACCGGCCCTCTTCCGCCGATGGGTGACGCGCCGCGGGACGCCGCCGCCCTTTGGGCAGCCATCAATGGTATCACCGCCCAACTTGCCACCCTCACCGCCGCCCTCGGCGACCTACAGCCGGGCCGCCCTCCGCAACAGCGCCCCGCCGATCCCCCAACGGCTCCCCCGGATCCCTATTTTGGGCGGCAATACCGCCGCGGTCGCGTGCCTCCAGCAGCCCCGCCCCTCAATCCGGCCCTCTCTTCGTCTAGTTCCGATGACGATCTTCCTGGCGGCGGCAGCCCTCCACGTGGGGGTGCCCCTACTCCCCAGTACCAAACGGGGTACCGCCTGCGGGCTGACATTCCCCACTTTCATGGCAACCTGGGCATCGAAGACTTCCTCGATTGGCTTTTGGAAGTCGAACGTTTCTTTGAAATGGCGGAGATCGACGACCGCCGCCAAGTGAAGATGGTCGCCTACCGCCTTAAATCCGGTGCGGCCGTATGGTGGGACCAACTTCAACTCAACCGCAACCGCCAAGGCAAGGCACCAGTTCGCACGTGGCTGAAAATGAAGAAGTTGTTGCGGAATCGGTTCCTTCCGCCCGACTACGACCAGCATTTATTCCAGTTCTACCAGAGTTGTTCTCAGGGAACTCGTACTGTGACCGAGTACCTAGCAGAGATCAGCCGACTCGCGGACCGCAACGGCCTCACAGAGACAGACGACCAACGTGTTACTCGTTTCCTACACGGGTTGCGACCCTCCCTACGAGAGAAGATCGGCTTGCATGTTCTGCGCACGGTGGATGAGGCTTACAACATGGCCCTCAAGGCTGAACAAATGGAGAAGACAACCATCCCACTACACCGCACGGCCTCTCGCCGCCCTTGGACGAACGCGTCAGGTTCTAACAGTCGGGACACCACCGGCAAGGAGATTGTGGATCGGGTGCCGGCCTCCTCGTCCGCACCAAAGGGTCGGGCACCCGACCGAGCACCGGTAGTTACATGTTTCAAGTGTCAACAACCGGGCCATTTCGCCAACCGATGCCCCCTGCTTCGCCAACCCGTCCACACTGTCGCACCGGACGAAGAGGGAGAGGATGACATCGGAGAGGCCGATGAAGTGATTGATGGTTATGACGAGGAGGGCGAGTTCGCCGCTTGCGTGGTTCATCGTCTACTTCTCACACCTCGGGTGGACGAACACGTCCAACGGAACAATATTTTTCGGAGCTACTGCACCATCAAGGGGAAGATCTGCGACGTACTGATTGACAATTGCAGTTGCGAGAACTTTGTTGCAACCCGGTTGGTCTCCTATTTACAGCTGACGACGAAGCCTCATCCCCACCCATACTCCATCGGTTGGATTCAACGCGGCCCGTCAGTTCGGGTCACCCACCGCTCTCATGTTCCTATTGCCATTGGGAAGCATTACCGGGCCGATGTTTGGTGCGACGTCGTGGAGATGGATGCCAGCCACCTACTCTTGGGGCGGCCGTGGCAATATGACACAGATGTTTGTTACAAGGGCCGCGAGAATGTTGTCACCTTCACTTGGGCCGGCAAGAAGATACAAATCATTGCCCGGGTCGGAGGGAAACCCGAAGTTAGCCCACCGTCCGATAGGGAGCGTAGCCTGTTGGTGATGGCCGAGGACGCTTCTATGTTTGAGCGGACGTGGCAGAAGCTAAGGAAGTGGTGGCACTTGTCTCCTACGGGTTGTACACCACTCGTGAGCAGGAGGCGGAAGCCGCACCGCCAGACGTGCGTGCGTTGCTGCACGAGTTCCGAACCATCACGACGGATGACTTGCCTGACCGTCCCCCTCCTCTTCGGGATATCCATCATCAGATCGACCTCATTCCAGGAGCTAGCCTTCCGAATTTACCGCACTACCGCATGAGCCCCAAGGAGCATGTCATCTTGCGTGAGAAGGTGGAAGAATTGTTGAAGAAGGGATTCATTTCGGAGAGTCTCAGCCCCTGCGGAGTCCCGACACTCTTGGTCCCCAAAAAGGATGGTTCATGGCGCATGTGTGTCGACAGTCGCGCGATCAACCGGATCACGATCAAGTACTCCTTTCCCATTCCTCGACTTGATGACATGCTAGACATGTTAGATGGTTCCTAGTTCTTCTCCAAGATAGATCTACGCAGCGGGTACCATCAAATCCGCATCAAGCCAGGTGACGAGTGGAAGACGGCGTTCAAAACGCCGGACGGCCTCTTCGAGTGGAAGGTAATGCCTTTTGGATTATCTAACGCTCCAAGTACTTTTATGCGCCTCATGACACAGGTACTGCGACCTTTTCTGGGAAAGTCGGTCGTCGTCTATTTTGACGACATCTTGATCTTCAGCAAGAGCCGGGCAGATCATCTCTCCCATCTTCGGGCTGTTTTGGAGGTGCTGGCGGCGCACCAACTGTTCATTCACCTCAAAAAGTGTACCTTCCTTGCTCCGCGGCTGACATTCTTGGGTTTCGTTGTGGGCGCGGATGGCATCCGGGTTGATGAGGAAAAGATCCAGGCGATCCGAGATTGGCCGGCTCCCACCTCTCTAACGGAGTTGCGGTCCTTCCACGGCTTGGCCACCTTCTACCGGCGGTTCATCCGAGATTTCAGCACCATTACCGCTCCCATGACCGATTGTTTGAAGAAGGGTCGGTTCCTTTGGGGCGACGAGGCCAAACGCTCCTTCGACTTGATCAAGCAGAAGCTCAGCTCGGCCCTAGTCTTGGCACTGCCCAGCTTTGATAAACTCTTTGAGGTGCAGAGTGATGCCAGTGGCATTGGCATAGGGGCTGTCCTCTCCCAGGACAAGCGCCCCGTGGCGTTTTTCAGCGAAAAATTAAGTGAAGCTCGACGGAAATGGGCCGCCTATGATCTGGAGTTCTATGCGGTCGTACGGGCTCTCAAGCATTGGGAACACTACTTACTGCACAAGGAGTTCATCTTGTCCACCGACCACCAGGCTCTCAAGTTCATCAACAGTCAGAAACGCATGGATGGAATGCACCTTCGTTGGACCACATATCTCCAACGATTTCCATATATTATCTAGCACAAGCCGGGGACGGCCAATGTCGTAGCCGACGCACTTAGCCGGCGCAGTTGTCTGTTGGCGACTATGCACCACGAGATCATCGGGTTTGATACTCTCGTCGACTTGTACGCCGAGGACGTTGACTTCCACGAGATTTGGCGCGCTTGTTCCTTAGGCGGGTCGCATCAAGGGTTCCTCTTACTCGACGGCTTCCTGCTTAAAGACAACCGCCTATGTATTCCTCGCACTTCCTTACGGGAGAAGCTCATTCGAGACTTGCATGGTGGCGGGTTAAGTGGACACCTGGGCCGAGACAAAACACTTGCCAGCCTCCAAGAGCGTTACTTCTGGCCGCAACTATCGAAGGACGTGGGGAACTTCGTTCGGAAATGTTATGTATGTCAACAGTACAAGGGACATGCCCACAACACTGGGCTCTATACGCCCCTCCCGGTTCCCGCAAGCGCTTGGGAGGATCTCTCCATGGATTTCGTCTTGGGTCTCCCGCGCACGCAACGCGGGGTCGATTCCGTGTTTGTCGTGGTGGATCGCTTCTCTAAGATGGCCCATTTTCTCCCTTGTCGCAAGACGTCCGATGCTTCTCACATTGCGCGCCTCTTTTTCCGGGAGGTGGTTCGTTTGCATGGCGTGCCAACCACTATCACATCGGACCGCGACCCCAAATTTCTCGGGCACTTTTGGACAATGCTGTGGAAGATGTTCGACACCTCTCTTCAGTTTAGTAGCTCCGCCCACCCTCAAACTGACGGTCAAACCGAGGTTGTGAACAAGACCTTGGGGAACCTCGTTCGCTGCATTTGCCAAGATCGCCCGAAGCAATGGGATCACGCCCTCGCGCAGGCTGAGTTTGCTTACAACAACGCAGTGCACAGCTCTACCGGTCGCTCGCCATTCTCCATTGTCTACACCAAGGTTCCCCGGCATGCACTCGATCTCGCCCGCCTCCCGGCCGCTCCTCCTTCCGCGGCCCAGTTGGCGGAAGAAACCCGCGACATCCAAGCTGATACCCGGCTCAAGCTGCTTGAGTCGAATGCCAAATACAAGGCTATGGCCGACAAGCACCGGCGCGAGAAGATCTATGCGGTGGGAGACTTGGTGATGGTTTTCCTCCGCAAGGAGAGGCTTCCCGCGGGCCACCACCACAAACTCATGCCAAAGAAGTACGGCCCTTTCCCCATCACCCGCAAGATCAATGACAACGCTTATGTAGTGGACCTTCCACCGGACCTCAACATCTCCAAGACCTTCAACGTGTGCGATTTATCCCCTTTCTACCCGGACATTCCGCTTTACCCCGAGCACTCGAGGTCGAGTGCCTCCCAAGCGGCGGCGAATGATGAAGGATTCATCGCAGTCGGCAACAACGCGATTGGAGGATCGCCCGACGAGTCCGGAATTGCGTGGCTAGAAAAGATCGACCCGCTTTGGAAGCCCCGAGCCGTTTAATTATTTCCGTAGCATTGTTGTTTTCTATTTTATATTTGCATGTCTATGTTGCACTTTTATTTTGGTGTGCCATTAGCGGGTGTGCTAATAGCGGTATCTTCCCCCTCCTAGTATAAAGGGTGGAATGTGTTATGTTGTATGGAGATTTTGAGAATTAAGAAATTGTTGCCCTAGCCGCTGTTTCCCTCTCTCTCCGTGCGAGAGCTGAACCGTCCGGAAGGACTCCGCCTCCCCGACGTTCTCCTACGCCAGGGAGTTTCTATACACTCATGGGTATGCGGTGAGACCTCCACAATGTAACACGGCCACCTTGTCACGCAACAAATTAGTCTTTTATCCTCTTTTTTATCTCCTGCTTTCGTGGTCGCTCACGAACAAGTAACTTTCGGTCGTACTACAGTCCAAACTTTGCTAGCCAACACCTTGGCCCTTTGCGGGTTCCCAGCATCAATAGTATTACTCCTTGATGTGTTTATTTATTAAACCAATGAATAGTCACAACCAAGGTTGTCAGGATCGAGATCCCAGGTAGGATCGTTTTCTGGTTGGATCGGATCGGATCGTGGGATCGGATCGAGGATCTTAAGATTCTACAAAAATCATAAATTATGAAGTAAAATATGTAAACAAATTTTTTATCATCCAAGTACACACAATTAACACATAAGAAACTATAAAACTAATAAACATTTAAGTACTTATATCAAAAATCTAGTAATGAACATCTAAACCCAAAAATAACATAAAGTTCACAACTTCACATTCCATCTGAATGTCTAAACATATGTTCGTCGGACCGATACAAAACCACTAATATAAATCTTTAACAGCTACATCTGTCATGTCCTCATCATCAAGTTCTACATTCCCTGCCTCGTCATCATCCCCACTATCATTATTATCATCATCCCATTCAGCTTCACTAATATAATCGTCAGCATCAAGTTCACTGCGCCTTATGGTGAGATCAGATACTCCACCTAAAATAAAAAGGTTTTAATTATGAATTTATGATACATAATATAGTTGAATAATTTTGCATTTTCAAATTAAATAATATCAAACTTACATTCATCAGCTACTGCTACAACGGATTCTTCAACATTCCTTCTCGCACTATCATCACTATTGGTTTCTTGGGCATCTCTACTTTGAAGAATCCCCAACCAATTGCCCTTACAGGGAAGAACGGGATCTTCCTTCTCGGTGATCCATTCATCATCCGAAGGGATATCCTCAAAGTTTAAAAACTTCTCCTTTAGATGCACATCTCTTTTATCTTGTCGTTCCATCAACTTCATATTGTACATCACAAAGACTAGATCATTCATTTTCTTTTGATGCAATCGATTTCTTCTTTTCGAATGCACCTATTTTGAAAAAATATAAATTATAAGAACATACATGCTAAGTGTTAGGATCTTTTATCTTGTCGTTCCATCAACTTTATTATTGATGAAAATAGAAAACACAAACTATTAAACTCCTTACTTTTTCTTGGTGTTATCAAAATTTAATTGAATTTTCTCCTTCGCTCTATCCATTTGCTCATATATGAATCCCATCATAGGACCCTCAGAATCAACCATTCTGAGCACTTTGATGAGCGGAAGTGCTGCCTTCAAGCATAATGTAACATGAGACCAAAATCGAGTTGAATTCAAAACAATTCTTTGAACAACTTTCCCCTCCTTTGAACCAGCAAATCGACTGGACTTCCATTTGGCAGAAGTAAACATCGTCATCAAACCACCTTTATTTTCAGAAAGACATCCCAATGTCAAATAAGCTGTTGCAAATCTAGTAACTGCAGGTCGGATTAACTCTTTCCCCTTCGTAAAGTCAAGCAACCAAGTGTGAAGAAGAGTTCTTGAATATATGTATGTTGTTATCTTTCTGCCCTTTGCAATTGTTAATTTATGAAGATCGATTTTTTTCTCAAAATCTTCTAAAATCAAGTCAATGCAATGTGCGGCACACGGTGTCCAATATAAATGTTTTCTCTTCTCCATCAACATTTCACCAGCAGCCTTGTAATTTGAAGCATTATCTGTCACAACCTGAACAACATTTGCTTCCCCAACCTTTTTCACAACTTCATCTAACATTTCAAAAACTTTATTTGCAGTTTTGGAAATTTCTGAAGTATCTATCGATGTAAGAACACTGTACCTTTGGGGCTATTCACCAGGAAGTTGCATATAGTTCTTCGTCTCCTATCTGACCATCCATCGGACATAATCGTACAACCAACCTTTTGCCATTCCACCTTGTACTCCTCTAGTAATTCTAGAGTTCTATCAACTTCCTGTTTTAGATATTTTACTCTAATATCATTATAGGAAGGTGGTTTCATTCCCGGGCCATGTTGGCCTATTGCTTCCACCATGCTAATGAACTCCGGGTTCTTGACACAGTTAAAGGGAATGACACTTGTATAGAAAAAACGAGCAATCTGTTGACATGCTTTCTCACGCGCGTCCTTTTTGAAAATCTGATTAATTGTCGATTGACTTGATTTTCTAACAAAAATATCCATTGACTCCCTCCCTTTTGATTTTTTGGTTTGTCCCACGCCAACTTCAACCTCATCCTCCACTTCCTCAAAATTCCTTTTTTTCTTTAAGGCTTCCTCTCCATGTGCTTGAAGAATATTCAAAAATTGTTGTCTAACATCCTCAGGTACTTTTGTGCACGCTTCAACATTAAATTTAGTACCAGTCAAGTGATGTTTCAATCTGTATATTCCACCAGAGCGAATAACTTGACAATATTTGCACTGCACTTTCTTAGTGGTACTATCAATCTCAATCCCATGGAGCCACCCTGGATCACTTCTTGTACCCAAAGCATTCTTGCGAGACTTTATGGTTGTGGGCTTCGAAGCTGAACCCGAACCAGACATCTCTCTTTTTCTAGCACAAGTAAGCTACAAACTAAGGGTTAAAATACCATTACTAGATCAAACATTAGATAAAATCTGTTAAAATACCATTACTAGATAAATTCAAACATGCTATCAGAAATCATCAAACCCATCAATAACTAGATCAGAAATCATTACTAGATTAGAAACAAAAAAGCTATCAGAAATCATTACTAGATTAGAAACAAAAAAGCTATCAGAAATCTGCAATGGAGGGAGGCATGCTTAGTTGCTTACTAGTTACTAGCTGTTGTTATGATCGGTTGCTGCCTTGCTGGCCGGAGCTGTGGAGGACTGGAGGCAAGAGGACAACAAGTCTGGAGCCGTCCAACTTGACCGTCGAGCACGACTGGAGAAGGACGGACCGTCGAGCACGACTGGAGAAGGACGGACCATCGAGCACGACTGGAGAAGGACGGACCGTCGAGCACGACTGGAGCACGATTGCCGTCGACAGTCGAGTGTGGAGCCGTCGACTGTGGAGTCTGGAGCCGTCGAGTGTGGTACTGTGGTAGCACGTAGCCGTCGAGGCGTCGTAGGCGTCTTCGTCGTCGATTTGTGAAAGCCCGTAGCCGTGGAGACAAGATTAGGGCAGAGCGAGTCGTAAGAAATGAAAAAATCTGCCAGCGTTTTTTTTATATAGCCGCGCATACGGGGTCGGCAGAATCGTTGTAGGATCGCGATTCTGAGATCCTACGACTCAGGATCGCGATCCTGCGCACGATCCCAATAAAAACGATCCGGAGACCGATCCGGATCGATTTTAGCATCCCGGATCGTAGGATCGTGCGATCCTACGATCCGGCTCGCGATCCTGACAAGCTTGGTCACAACTCACAAACAATCCAGAAAACACATAACTGCTCATCTGTTTTGATTCATTCTTATCTTGTCCTTGAAAATAGAAGCATAGTTTTCTTTCCTTACTCATATAATTCACTGGATTCTTCTACAGGTTCGTCTCTTCTGTTATTCCACCTGGAGCTGAAAATTTAAAGGGAAATGAGGTTGAGACAATAATCAAATTCAAAGATGCTCTTGGAATAGATGATCTTGATGCTGCTTCTGTTCACATGGAGGTGTGTAATTTTACTGTTTCAAGTCCACTTAGCTATGAGCCCTCAGGTACTTTGTAAATTAAAAAAAATGTTTTTTTATTGTTGTTGTTTATTTTCTCTATGAGACTTTTTTTTCTCGTTTTGTAGATTGGAAGGCGTATTTTCAGGCAACGTTTGGAAACTGGAGACCGTGAAGCTGATGTGGAGCAGCGACGTGTGAGTTTCTCATATATTTCTTTAACCGGCAAGACCTATAGTCCTTTTAGATGATTGAGATGTATTATTCTAGACTACTTATCACTACTGTGAAATCTGTGCAGGCATTTCAGAAGCTTGTTTATGTTTCAACCCTTGTCTTTGGTGAAGCATCAAAATTTTTACTGCCTTGGAAGCGGATATTCAAAGTCACAGATGCTCAGGTATCTGTACTTTGTCATTTTTCTGATTGAAAATATATTAATTAAAATATAAGTAAAGGGGTGTGATGGCGATTGAATTGGAAACAAGATAAAACAAATCTGCTATAATAAGTATGAGATTAGGGAAACAATATAAAAACAGATTTGAAATTGTGCGGTTATAGAGGAAGGTAAAGCACACTGTGTGCTTGTACGCACATGTTTATTTATTATGTTTATGTTGATCAATATGTACGGGCTAGCATATCAATTTTGTTTAGATTTTATCATGACTATGTACGAGTATGATGATGTCGTTGATTGCTCATACTAACCTCCATCCAAATTTATATTTCATTTCAATGGCAGGTTGATATTGCCATACGAGACAATGCTCAAAGACTCTTTGCTGTGAAATTAAATTCTGTTGGCAGAGGTAATCCACTTTTAAAAGCTTTCCATTGCATTATCATTTTAGAACTTGCTCTTTGATAAATAAATCAGCAGTCTTTTTATGCAGACACCTATCTAGATCGATTTGCAATCCAATCAAAGCAACATTATTCAACAAACCTAATAACACTTGATTTAAAGCACTTACCTTTGTCATTACCTACCTTAAATCCTATCACGTCACATCTTATTTTATCCTTGGGTTTGTATATTTATCTTCTCAACTATAAATTGTGATGCATCCTTCGTCGCATCATAAATCGCGCATTTTACTTTTTTCAGCTTTTATTTATTATCATGTATTTTGTTCACGCACCTGCTTTCATTTAAAATTGTTCGGCTCGTCGAGTTGACCGTCCGATGAGACCTTTAATAAAAAGGTCCGGTAATTTTGGTAGTTAGGGCGTAACGGGCAAGCCTAGGATTATTTAAGACGTATAAAATTAAAGTTTAAATTCAAATCTTTTTAGACTTCATTAGGTAACATTGTATTGAGGAAATAATTCTAAAAGGCTGAATATATTTGGTAGTGTTATAATTTGGAAATGACTTGATTGGAAAGAAATAAAGGAAAATAAAATCTCTAACTTTATATATTGAAGACTGTGCAAAGAAAAAAAGGAAGAAACCGGATTAGAGGAATTGAAAATTCATTTCAATTCCTCTGTTGCCGGTACAGACATCACTGTACGCGCACGTCCCGCTTCATCCCTGCCAAGCCCGATCACGGATCCAGAACCGCGGCCCCCCAGCGCCTCCTACACCTCCACCCGATCAAAGGTCACCGACCAGTAAGAGTTTCTGTAAGAGCCTCTTGTCGGCATTGTCTTCCGCCGAAGTGACACTGCTGGGTCGTCGTCGACACCGACAGCCCTAGCCCGACGACCCAGAACATCATCTCTTTCCGGACGCCGGCCGATGGTGGTTCCTCCACCGCATCCTCTCTGTTGCTGGATCGGCGTCGACTACAGAGGATCCCAATCCGCCGATCCCGTGCGATGTTGGAGCCGACGAACTGTAGTCCAGTCCGGTTCGCCAGTTGAAGCCCAAGTTTAGTGTGGTGGTCCACTGTTCAGCCGAGCTTGGATCATACCGACTTCCTCCAGTGGTATCTTGCTCTGCCTTCGCCCGCACCTTTTAGCTTTAATTTTATGTCGTTCATCAAATAACCTTAGGCTTGCCTTCGTACGTTCGTACTATTTAAATTTCCGTTAATTTCATAAGTTATTGCTTGTGGATGTGCGTGTGGTTGTACGGGTCTCGCAACGGCTCAACTCGTTAGATACCAACGAATTTTCTTTTCAATAACAATTAACGGATTTGAGGGAAATTCATCGTTAAGAGTAGTTGCGCCCGCGAAAGCTTCGATTTGGCCCACTCGACCTCTACGCGTGTTTTCAAAATTATATTTGTCGCAGTAGAAATATCGTAGTTTTTCAAATCCTAATTTTTATATTTTTCAATTAAAATAATTAATTTCAAAACCTAATCGCGGTTTACATCAAATTGTTAGAGCATGTTCATATTTTTTGCTTACTAGGGCATAAGGTATCCTCAACTTATCTGCTATTTGTTTTATTTAGTAAGATACATGCATTTTTTATGTTCTTGTGAGACCGTTGACATGAATTTGTTGGAAACAGAATAGATAAAATTCACCATACCACACTAGAAATCCCTGGCGCATGGAATATGATTACTACCTAAGTCTATGCAGGAAAACAATACAGAAAATGTCCTTACTTAGATGTTGAAAATGATCTAACTAACCAGATTTAATAGAATTGCTGCTATGAACTAGTGAATGGAAAAGAAGGATTTATATCATATGGCCAAGTCGCTTCGAATCTGTGATATATGGTAATTTAGAGCAATGATAAATTGAGTGCGGTTGATTTTTAAAAGGTTTGAAACTTCCATTTCCTAGTCAACTTTCATAGCCTTTATCATATGAATCCCCCCACTAAACCTCTATGCTATCCTACCGTATAGTCGGTGCAATGATTCATTGACGCCCATCAATCTCTTTCCCATGGATCATCATATTAGCCATCCAACCATGCACACACGGTTTGACTTGTGACCTTTACGTATTTAAACATATAGAATATATGATTAATGATGTTTCCATAGTTTCTTTATTCTTTGGTTTTTGTGTAGCTCCTTGTGTACGAATATGGCAGCTAACATAACTGAAATAAGAAGAAAAAAAATACACCTTTCGTCATGGTATCAAAGAATCATAGGGTCTGCTTAGTTGATTAAGATGAATATTGAATTTGAGATACATTCTCTCCTTTCTTCTTCCTTAAATTTTTCTCCTCTTTCACAACCTTAGGGTTTCTAAGACATTCTTCTCTCTGCTACTTTTTGCCCCCCTCCCTTTAAGGTGAATACTATTTTAATTTTCTGTAGTCTGAAGTCAATAATATTTTACTCTTTTGTTTAAGAGAATACTATTTTGTTCAAGGTCATGCAACGTTTGGGCAATCATTGTCTTTTGCATGTCCAAGGGAGTTTACGTTGTTGCCTGTACAAGTGAAATTTTATTTGTTTTTTTCTTTAACTGTGAGTGACGAGAGCCCCATCTCACCTGATATAAGATTTGTCATTGTATGCTATGTTTCTTTATATAAATACAACTATTTATTATCTTTTGGCGGATCAATTATTAATGCTGAAGATGCTCATGAATTCAATATGTTTTTTGTGTGAACGCATAACTTTCAATTTGTGATTGTTGAAGCCCATTAGTAAAAAGCCCAGAAGAGAGCCCATTGTACATTTTCATCTTTGTTGTATTTAGTCCTGCACCTCCAAATATATATTCTTCCTCCTCCACTCAATAAAAAGAGGGGAGTCTCTATGTTACCGACATCCAGTCAGACGAGCCGGAATGGCAGGTGTACTCGAGGAGGGCTCGCGCGAGACCAAGTGATAACACCGAAGCGGGCGGTTCGGCGAAGGCCGTCTGAAGTGGCCGACCGGCCCATGTGTTTCATTTGCTGTTTTATTTAATTGTTTTATGTCATCTTGTTTGTGAACTTTTAGTAGAGGTGGGTTCCCCCTATATAAGGGATCACCTTAGGGTTTTGAGATTATCTTTTGATCAATCAATTTAGGAGGGGCTGCCCCCTAGTCTTTCTCCTTCTCCCTACTTCTCTCTCTCCCTCTCCCCCGTTCGTTTCACTTCTACCGCCGCCGCTGTCGCCCAGCGCCATCCCGTCCGAGATCCCCCCTGCCGCTAACGCCCTCACTGTCGCCCGACGCCAGGCCTTCCGCTACCCCTTCCGCTATCGTCGACTGCTATCAGCGAGCCGATACCCGCAGCGGTATCATTGGTCCGACCTGCCAACTCCGCCCGCTCAGCCGCCGGAAACCTAATGGCCCCCAACACCCGCCTTCATCCCGCCGACTCTTCCACCGTCGACGACGACTCCTCCCTCGCGGCCAACGTGGCGATCCAAGGCTCTCAGATCTCCCGGCTGGAATCGATGATGGAGGCCGTTTTAGCTACTCAATCCTCGATCCTACTGCGCCTCGACGCTATGCAGCCATCGACGAGTACACCGCCGCCGCCACACTCCCCGGCGGACACGCCTTCGCTGCTCGGCACCCCCCCTTCCCCACTCGCGACCGGCGTCCGTGCATCGGCGGCGTCCCAACCGTGCCCAGTCCTTCCGCCGATGGCCGTTGCTCGCCCCACCTTGGCAATGGATGTTCCCCCTTTCTCCGGGACGGACCCTATGGGATGGGTTGCCCGTACGGAACAATATTTCGACCTCAATGGCACACCCCCGGCGGATCGCGTCGGCACCGCTATGGTCGGCATGGACGGTTCGGCCCTCCATTGGGCACGTTGGCTTCGCCAAGTGCAACCCCTTATTCCGTGGCATGAATTCAAACAGGAAATGATAAGCCGTTATGATTCGCGTTATACCGGCTCCGCTATCGAGCGGCTTTGCTCCGCCCGGCAATCAACCACGGTGGACGCATATATCGATGACTTCGTCGCCCTGGTCACACAAGTCCCCGGCCTTCCGCCGGACCATTACCTGGGATTCTTCCTGCAAGGGCTCCTCCCCAGCATCCGTTCTCGCATCCGTACTCATCACCCTCGAACGGTTTCCGACGCCCTCGAACTGGCCCGTGCGGTCGAGCCGGACATCGGCCCCCGACACTCCGGCCCACAACCGTTCCGTCATCCTCCAGTGCGGGATACCGGTCCTCGACCGGCCCCCACGCCCCACGCTCGGCCGGCACGTCCGGACGGTCCCAACCGCCTCTCCACCGTGGACTACAACGACCTTCGGCGCCGCGGGTTATGTTTCCGCTGCCGCCAACCATACTCGCCTCAGCATGTTTGTCTAGTCAATGAATTCCACGCTATCTTTAGCGACAACGAAGGGTACGCCACCACTGAGGACTCGCCACCGTTGGAGCCACCACCCGACCCACCTTCAGCCGATCTCGAGGACGCCCCTCTCAACGTGTTGGAACTGCCATTCTACTCCGTGGGGGGATTGACGGGGCCCCGCACCATGAAGTTGACCGGCGAAATCCTCAACCGCCCCGTAATCGTGATGGTGGACAGCGGGGCAAGTCACAACTTCATGTCCGCCCATCTGGCGCAGGAGCTCGCCATACCGGTTGATCCGTCACCAGACTTTTCGGTATGCCTTGGCGATGGCCGCCGCCGACCGACCTTGGGCCAGTGCAGGGATGTGTCCATGACAGTGGGACCGTGCCGGGTCACGGCTGATTTTTACATGTTTGAGTTGGGTGGCCTCGACGCTATCCTCGGCGTTGCTTGGCTCGAGACTCTTGGAGACGTCCGGGTGAATTGGGCTTCGATGACGACGGTCTTTCAACAGCAGGGCCGCCAGTGTCGCTTGGTGGGTGACCCTACCCTTCTCCGTTCACCGCTGTCCTATCGGGCTATGACACGCGTCGCCGACGTGGATTTCTCGGCCTGGTTGTGGCCCCTTCAGGCGACCACTCCCGAGGCGGCCGCACCTATCAAGGCAGACATGGGTGCCATCCTTGCGGATTTCGAGGACATCTTCACCGCCCCCTCAGGCCTTCCACCGCCCCGACCGACTGATCATGCCATCGTTCTCCATCCGGGGTCATCTGCGGTGTCCGTGAGACCCTACCGTTACGGGCACGCCCAAAAGGACGAGATCGAAAGACTCGTTCGCGAGATGTTGTTAGGCGGTATCATCCGACCCAGTGCTAGCCCTTTTTCCAGCCCGGTGTTACTAGTCCGCAAGAAAGATGGTAGTTGGAGATTCTGTGTGGACTATCGGGAGCTCAACAAGGCCACGGTACCGGATAAATATCCTATCCCGGTAATTCAGGAGCTCTTGGACGAGCTACACGGCGCGACTTGCTTCACCAAGCTGGACCTCCGGGCCGGCTATCATCAGATTCGTGTTCGGCCGGAAGACGTGCCCAAGACAGCCTTCAGAACGCACGATGGGCACTTCGAGTTTTTGGTCATGCCCTTTGGGCTCACCAACGCCCCCGCGACATTCCAAGCCACCATGAATGAGATCTTTCGACCCGTTCTGCGTAAGCATGTCCTTGTTTTTTTTGATGATATCCTTGTCTTCAGTCCCACTTGGCAGGACCACCTCCGTCATGTTCGGGAGACGTTCGCCACTCTCCGCGTACATCAGCTCACGGTCAACCGCAAGAAGTGCACCTTCGGCACGGCTACTGTCAGCTACTTGGGCCATACTATCTCGGCCCACGGCGTGGCCATGGATGAAGACAAAATTCAGGCGGTGCTGCGATGGCCAACTCCCGCCTCCTTACACGACGTCCGGGCTTTCCTCGGCCTGACAGGATACTACCGGCGCTTCATCAGCAATTACGGCGGCTTGGCCCGCCCCCTCACGCAGCTGCTCAAGAAATCCGAGAAGGGGCCTTTCACATGGCCACCGGCGGCCATGGAAGCCTTCACAGCGCTCCAGTCGGCCTTGATCCACGGTCCAGTTTTAGCCATGCCGGACTTCCACCAGACGTTTATCGTCGAGTGCGATGCCTCGGGCACAGGCGTCGGCGCCGTCTTGATGCAGGCCGGCCGGCCAATTGCTTTTTATAGTCGTGCGTTCTCCAATGCGGTCCGCAGCCGCTCGGCGTACGAGAACGAGCTCATGGCGCTAGTTTTGGCGGTCCAACATTGGCGGCCTTATCTCCTGGGGCGGCCCTTCGTCATCCGCACCGATCACCACAGCCTCCGTTATCTTCTTCAACAAAAGATAGCCACGCCAACGCAACACGTTTGGGTGGCCAAGCTGCTTGGCTATGATTTCACGGTGGAATTTCGCCCGGGCAAGACTAATCGGGCGGCCGACGCGCTCTCCCGCCGCCCGCACGCGCCAGAGTTGACAGCCATCTCCCGGCCGGTGTGGGACGATGTCGCGGCCATTCAACACGAGGTGGACCGGGACTCCCAACTTCAGGATATTCGGGCCGCATTGTTGGCCGATCCCTCCTCCCGGCCGCCGTTTACCCTGATAGGGGGCCGCCTCTTCCATCGGGACCGCCTCGTTTTATCTGCTTCCTCGGCGATGATTCCGGCTTTGCTAGCGGAGTTCCACTCCACCCCATCAGGCGGCCACGCGGGGGCTTATCGGACATACCGTCGGTTGGCGACCTCGCTTTTCTGGCCTCACTTGCTTCGACAGGTGAAAGCATTCGTAGCGGCCTGCCTACCATGCCAGAAGGCCAAATACGAGGCGATGTTTCCCAGCGGTCTCCTGCAGCCCCTACCGATTCCGGAACGTATCTGGGAGGACATAGCCATGGACTTCATCACCCGGTTGCCCCGCTCCAACGGCTTCGATTGCATATTGGTGGTCGTGGACCGCCTAACGAAGTACGCACATTTCATTCCGCTTTGCCACCCCTACACGACGGCGTCTGTGGCCGACTGCTTCGTCGCAGAGATTGTCCGTCTTCATGGGTTCCCCCGTTCGATCGTTAGCGATCGGGACCCACTTTTTCTCAGTAGCTTCTGGACCGAGCTATTCCGTCTGCAGGGGACCCAACTCCGGATGAGTACAACTTATCACCCGCAATCGGATGGCCAATCCGAGGTCCTCAACAGGTGCTTGAAGACTTACTTGCGCTGTTTCATCGGAGAGAGGCCAGGTTCGTGGGCCAAATGGCTTGGTTGGGCGGAGTACTCCTACAATACCGCGTACCACCACTCCGCCAACACCTCGCCATTCGAGACGGTATATGGCCGGCCACCGCCGACCGTGCTCCGCTACTTACCCGGGGAATGCCCGGTGGCTAGCTTGGTGGATCATCTCCACGATCGGGATGTCATCTTGGACAGCTTAAAGCACCATCTTCGACGAGCTCAGGCAAAGATGTCATCTTTTGCCAACAGGAAACGCAGGGACCTTCAATTCCAAGTGGGTGAGCGAGTGTTCATTAAGCTTCATCCCTATCGCCAGCTCACGGTGGCCTGCCGCACTTGCCCCAAGCTCGCTCCGCGCTTCTTTGGACCGTTCGAGATTCTCAGCCGCATCGGCGCCGTGGCATATCGCCTCCGCCTCCCGGACACCGCCCGCATTCATCCCGTATTTCATGTATCACAACTTCGGCGCGTGATAGGCGATCATCCTGTATCCGACCACATTCCGACCGACTTGGACACGCCCAGTTCAGAGCCGCTCTATCCGGAAGCTATTCTTGATCAGCGCAAGCCCACGACCGGAGCTTCCCAACCGGAAGTGATACGGGTGGCGTGTCGCAACCGCCCCCGTACGTCCGCTACTTGGCTTTTGCGGGATGATTTTCGCCGGCAGTTTCCGGATTACTACCTTGAGGACAAGGCCAATTTCCCAGATGGCGGTATTGTTACCGACATCCAGTCAGACGAGCCGGACTGGCAGGTGTACTCGAGGAGGGCTCACGCGAGACCAAGTGATAACACCGAAGCGGGCGGTTCGGCGAAGGCCGTCTGAAGTGGCCGACCGGCCCATGTGTTTCATTTGCTGTTTTATTTAATTGTTTTATGTCATCTTGTTTGTGAACTTTTAGTAGAGGTGAGTTCCCCCTATATAAGGGATCACCTTAGGGTTTTGAGATTATCTTTTGATCAATCAATTTAGGAGGGGCTGCTCCCTAGTCTTTCTCCTTCTCCCTACTTTTCTCTCTCTCTCCCTCTCCCCCGTTCGTTTCACTTCTACCGCCGCCGCTGTCGCCCAGCGCCAGCCCGTCCGAGATCCCCCCCTGCCGCTAACGCCCTCACTGTCGCCCGGCGCCAGGCCTTCCGCTACCCCTTCCGAAATCGCCGACTGCTATCGGCGAGCCGATACCCGCAGCGGTATCACTCTATGTAATAAGTTAGTAAATTTGGAATACTAATTATTTAATATTTCAAATTTTCACATGATATCAGAACAAAACGATTATTTTTTTCTATCTTTTGATTACTCCTCTCGCATAATTTCTCCCGGTCACGCTCAAGCCTATCTGGTTTCGTGTGTTTCTCCCGGCTTTACATGAGAGGTTGCAAACTCGCAAATTTCTTGTCATTCAGACTCGTGAACCCCAGACGCATTTGCGCTCCTTTTGCTCTCTCTTCCAAGTAGGAGCTTGTGACCTCTCCCAACAAGCTCGCCGACAAGTGTATCGGTAACAAGTTCGAAAGAAGTCCTCACGCTCCGCTGCTCTCACCTTTTTATTGGAAGCTCCAAGTCGCAGCTCTTGGAAGCTCCAAGTCGCAGCTCTTGCGAGATCTCTAGTCATTGCTCTTGCCGTCATTTCAGTCAGAGTCCATTTTAGAATGGGAAGTTTGCCAATATGATAAGCATCATACTATGTTTCTTGCCAAACTTTGTTAGAGTTATGTTCGTCCTTTTAACCTTGTTCATTCGGTCATCTGAGTCTTAATCCCACCAAGTCTGTTGGTGGTGGAAGTATGTATTTTGTTACTTTTATTGATCATTACTCTCGATGTACTTGTGTGTATCTTTTAAAAGAACAATCTGAACTCTTCTATGCTTTCTATAAATTTTATAATAAAATTCGTACTCAGTTTGATTTACGTCTAAAAATTATACAGATAGATAATGTGAAATAATATATGAGCCAACACTTCTCTTTCTGTAATTCCAATGACATCATTCATCAGAATAGTTGTGTGCATACACCCCAACAAAATGGAGTGTCATAAAAGAAAAGTTGTCATCTCCTCGATGTTACTTGAACACTCCTGTGACAAATAAATGTTCTTCGCTCCTACTGGGGTAATGCGATTTTCATTTCTTTTTTCTCATTAATCATCTACCTTTTACTCTTCAGGGTAAGACATTTTTTCTCTTCTTCATCCAAATAATACTCTTTTTTCCCTCACCCCTCAGGTGTTTGGCTGTACTGTTTTCATCCACACTCTCGCGTCTAGTCGGGACAAATTCTTCGCTCGTGCCACCAAGTGTATCTTTAAACGTCAATATGTCTCTGCTGATGCCATCTTCTTTGTGTCTACCTTTTATTTCTCCAAGGACGGCGGGTCTCTTACTCTCGAGATCTCTCCTCCTGTCTCTACCACCTCTCCCCCTACTCTATGCCCTTCTTTCCTATCATTCATGCTCCTCTACCAAATATCCCACAACCCGCAACACCTCCTTAACATATGCATTCTCTTTTACCTTTTCCTTATTATTATCATCGACGTCCTACTACTCCCGCTCTTATAGCTCCTTCCACTCCAAAATCACCGACGTCAGCTCCCAGACCAGCTCTCTCCTCCTTGGTTGGTTCCTGTACCTCTGTAGACTTGGACCTGAATGTTCCCACTGCTCTGCGGAAGGGATAAGGAGTACACAATATTCTATTACTAATGTTGTGTCTTATGCCAATCTAAGTCCTTCATGCAACAAGTTTGCCTCGACACCTTCTACCACTACCATCCCTCTTACCTACCATGAAGTTCTTCATATACCTTGTTGGAAGGAGGCTATGGATGAGGAAATCTCTATCTTGGCATTGCGAGGTACTTGCTTGTTCCTACCCTCCACCTAGAGGCGATTTTGTTGGTTGCCAATGAGTCTTTGCTATCAAATTTCTCCCTTATGGTATTGTGGACTGATACAAGGTTCGTCTGCCTGCTAAAGAGTTTACCAAGACATATGATGTTGATTTCTATGACATATTCACTCTGCACTATCTGAGTCATCTTCTCCGTTGTGTCAACCCGAATTGACAAATATCCCAACTCGAAGTTGAAAAATGCCTCCCTATATTTTGACATACATGAAGAGGTCTTTATGGAGGAACCTCTTGGTTGTGTTGCTTAGTGGGAGCCTCAGATGTGTAATATAAAAAATCCAATTTATGGTCTTAAATAAAGTCCTCGAGCATGGATTGACAAATTCAGCCATGTCGTTTCTACCATTGTTTTTTCCAAAAGCAATGCTGATTACTCTCTCTTTATACGGAAGACCGACTAAGGATTGATTATTCTTGTTGTATACATGGATGACATTCTTCTTACCAGAGTTGATTCCTCTAGAATAGAGATAATGAAGAAACATTTTCGAGTACATTTTGTCAAAACATGAGTCCTCCCAGATACTTCTTGGGAATTGAAATTGCGAGACGCGATATCACCGTAGTTCTTTCCCAACGAAAGTATGCTTTAGATTCACTCGAAGAAACATGTCTTCTTGACACAAATCCTGCTCGGAATCATATGCCTATGAGCAATGACATACTCTGGAATGAGAAATCTCTTCTACAAAATATCATTCGTTACAGACAAGTCATTAGAGATGATGCCAATCCTAAGTATTAGTGATCAGATCCTGCAACCACGAGATGCGGCGCGTAGATTAATTTCGGATGTTACAGTTTCAAAGAAACAATCACTTGCGTATTGAAGCATATTTAGATGCAAGGTATGCAAATGATAAAAAAGATCGAAAATCCACTTATAGATACTGCACGTATATCAGAGGAAATCTTTTCACTTAGAGAAGCAAGAAACAAACAGTGGTGCTCAGGTCAAGTGTAGAAGTAGAATACTGAAGTATAACTTAGACTGCTTGTGAGTTAAAGTGGTTGAGAATACTTCTAAATGATTTTGGTGAAACTTACAATTATCATCCACTGATGTTGTGCGATAATAAAGTTGTCATCTACATATCCAAAAATCATGTGTTCCATGAAAGAGAACAAAACATGTAGGCGTCGATTGTCACTTCCTCATAGAGAAAGTTATTGACAGGCAAATATGCATTCCGCTTGTTATTTCAGATAAAAAGTTCGCCTATATTTTCACTAAGCTGATTTGTTCATCTTTTTTTTTTGATATTTGCGTCAAGCTGAGAATGATTGATAAATATTCTCCATCTGGAGGGTAGCGCTGTGCTCATTAGTTAAAAGCTTAAAAAGGGTCCCATTGTACATTTTTCATATTTGTTCTATTTAGTCCCACACTTCCATATATATATATTCTTCCTCTTTCTCTACTCTATATAAAGACTCTATATAAAGAAAGGAGTCCCTGCATAATAAGTTAGTAATTTTGGAATAATAATAGTTTAATATTTTAAATTCTCACATTGACCATTGTGTGTGATATGTATTAACTGCGTGAGCAATATTTTGTTTTTCAGATATTGGAGAGACACAGCTTATTGATTTGAGGTCTTCACAAGTCCTATATCGGCTTTCTGACGAGGTATACAGTTTAGTACTTCCAAAAATAATATGCTATATCTATTGGATGAATATTCTAACTGGTACTAAGTTTCTACTATCCTCCAAAAGCTGATTTTTTTAAACAAAAGGCTAATAAATTGGCAATATTATACTGATATTCCTTGTAGATTGCTGCTGAAATGTTCAGGGAGCACACCCGAAAACTAGCTGAGGAAAATGTCTCCACTGCAGTCAATTTCCTGAAGTCTCGAATGCAAGCAGGGTATGCGTTGTATTCTCTTCCCTTTTTGATTAAAATTCCTTTATTGTTGTTGCAGTTCAGATTAGCACTGCAATAATCCCTCTAATATGATGTTAATAGTAACTTGTTTCTTTAAGTCAGCATAATAGTTTGTTGCATTCATTTCAATATCTACGATCCCTAGCTTATTTTTTTTACTAGCACTAGTTTGTTACATATTATTGCTAGGACGAGTTCCTTGGTCCATCTTTTATAAAATAAGTATGATGTAGCACCTCTTAATGTGCACATCATGTTTGAACGAGCAACGAGATGTTAGGCAGTTTTCTAATCATTTAGAATTTATTTGTACCCATATTTGGATAAATCATACTTGATTAAGTAGATTTACTTTATATTCTAGTTTGATGTTTAATTTTTTATTTCCACTGAGCACGGCTGTTTGCGATGCATCCTCGTGGATGCACCTGCTAATACTGTTCACTATGCTAACTCTGGATTAGCAAAATGAAAGTATAGCACGCAGTAGCTCTAGGTATAGTAGCAAACATCAAACTGTAATGGAAGATCTTCATTTTTCATCTTCCAGGCTCGTTGAGTATGTTATGTTCGAGTAGATAAGTGTTAATAAACGCCCTACCACTAGGTGGTGGAGACATCGATAAATGACTACGGGAGACCTGAGTAGGGTCTATCGGGCCATGCTGCGTAAGCAACAAACTCTCCTTGCTACCCTTGGTCGTACTACACCAGATTTGTTCCTTAAGCTGGATTACATATATATTTACACACACACGCGCGCGCACGCGCACGCACACACACATGTATATATATGTTCATGTTACCCCTCTTTTATTTTTTGTATTTGCAAGATTCAAAAAAGCATGGGCGGTGTCTGTGTGCCCAAGAGCAGTCAGTTGGCGCAGGCGAATCCCCGTGCACAAATATATATGCATATGCGCGCATGGGTGTGCATGTATGTATTCACGGCTTATGGCCTCCTGTATGGGGCACGTTAGGAGTGCAAGTTGAGTGAGCCGGATTGTTAGCTCAATGAGCTGGCTCAAAAAAACTCCGCTCGAGCTCTCTTGCGAACAGAGCTCTAACTAAACTATCTATGTTTATTTGCTCACATTTTTTTTTGAATTTGTATAATATTTAATAAATATATAGGAAACATGATTCATGAGCAGAAGGCCTTGAGCTCGAGCTCACTCTATAGTTCTTGAATCCAGATCAAGTCATAAAATATGAGTTCGAGCCTGCGAATTTTGTCGAGCTTGATGGAGCTCTTTTTCACCCCCAAGGCACTTTGAAAATTAATGAGAAATTGAATATTCCCTCTCTTTCACTCATCAATGAGCTTCCCTTCCACCCATCCCTTCCAATGTAATAAATTGCGAATCATCCTTCCAACTTAATACCTGCAACATTTTTCCATAATGTTGCACAAAACATCAAAAATTGAATTTTTTTAGCAAGTTTTCTAAATTTGTGTTCATTTTCTATTTATTATGTTGAAGAAAATTGGTATTTATTTATAGGGTATTTAGCCTTTCAATGATCCTATATTCAGCCTTACTTGAAACTTGTGCTGCAGAAGAGCCTCACAAGTTGTGGAAGAGATTGACAAGGTTTTGGCTTTAAATGATTTGCTTACACGTTTAAGTAAACATCCCGAGGCCAATCGATTTGCCCCTGGCATTGGCCCGATCTCCTTACTAGGTAGTCATCCCTTAGCAACATTTTTTAACACTAGTTTAATTGTGGATTGATCATTCTCTGCATTTAGCATCCCTCTGACTGTAAGTTCAATTTCACAATCAGGTGGAGAATATGACAGTGACAGAAAAATGGATGACCTCAAATTGCTTTTTAAAGCATATGTAGCTGAATGTTTTCCGAATGGACGCCTAGAGGAACAGATGGTAATAGATCTATAATGTGCCTTGCACTTCAATTTATTTTCTTATATGAATTTTATTTTAGGCATGCATTTGTTTTCCTCAAGTGGACTCCATAAACTGATACAACCTTGTACTTAATCAGAAAAATATATAAATCCAAGCATGTTGCGTGAAGAGTTTTGCATTTTTACAGTGTGTTCTTGTATGAAAATAGTAAGCCATGTAAGATCCAATCAAATTCAGTGTTATTTCTTCCATCATGACATGAAAAGATTATCATTAGTTCATAAACTCAGCATGCCTTGATGCTTATGGACTAGTTTTATGAGACTTATGAAAAAAGAGGTGCTCTGATACCAAAGGATGGCCAAATGCACAGAAGGAGAATTGAAGAACAATGAGGAAGAAGAATTGATACCAAATGATAGAGGCGTAAATAAAAGAAAAATTGAAAGTAATAGAGGAAGAAGAAGTCACGTACAGAACTTTGAAATGAAAAGAAGATGAACTCTACATACACCAATTTGGTTTATGTTCCTGATTTGACGCTAATAGTTTCCTTTATTGCTAGGTGTCATACTCGGATGTAATGTTATTTGGTTTTATTTTCTTTATATATATGGAGATCAAATCTTCAACAAGTTGGTCATCTTTAGTCATTTTGCAACTGTTTTTAATTATGATTAGTCAATAAAGGCAGTATCACTTGTGAATTGTGATCCTTTTTTTAGTTAGTTTCATTTTATATTGTGTAAGAAGCAGGTTCTCCTTTTATCTTTTACTTCTCCACAACGAACGCTTACACTTTTTCTCTACAATGCGTCTTCTCCACGATGTGGGTGCATCTCCTTTATCACAGAGAACCCCTTCTATTACTAGCTGATGCATACTGCAAACTGGACCCACACATTCTACCTCACAATAAATTTGCTACAAAATGGGGACGACGTCACAACTCTCTAATGACTTGTCATATTAGGATAAACTTTTCACTCATGCCAAGAGAGATTTTTGAGTCAGTGATAAATAAGAGTCTTTTTCAACTCTCAATAAAATGTGAAATGACTGAGACCATAAAAGATGCTTCTTGTCATTTGGTTTAATACTGGTCACCTCATGGGGATATTCAAAATTTTAGAACTTCCAATAGGAGGATTAAGATTAGGTATAGTACTCATTGACATGTTGACGATCATGAACGGAATGAACGCTACATCAACAGTAGACCACTAACCTTGAAAAGAACTATACTTACGGGCAGTTGAAATTAAGAGGAGAAATGGAAAGTGCAAGTTTATTCTTCCCTTTAAGGGGTATTTAAAAGATTACAAAGATTCACTAAACACCGATAGCCCATGTGAGACTAAACACGAGATTAATTACACATAAACCTAGAGACTCTAATACATAGACAAGACAATAATAAATGTGATACCTCTAACACTCCCCATCAAGCTGGAGTGTAAACCCCATAGCTTGAAAATGCCATATGTTGAGTTAATTGAGGTAGAGCTGGTAAATGATGAATATCGGTGGTTGCTCGGGGTGCGACGACATGAGCGCACAAAACACACGAGCAATACATACACATGATTCCATCAATCAATACCACAAACACACAATAGTAAGACAACATCATCTACACTCAAGAAAACATGTGGAAGAAACCAGGTAACGAAAGATGTGGTGTCGAGTGTGTAACGCCCGTAACTTAATGCGAGCGTAAATTTTGATTTCAGGGTCTGTTTGTGAGCGCAAGTGATCGAGTCAGCTTTTAGCGCAGGTACGATTGTGTTTCGAGTAATTCTTGCTCATGAATTAAAAATTAAGTAATTAAAAGTATGGGAAACTGTTAGACACATTTCAGTGTTGGTGCGAGTGCGTAGTTAAAGAGAAATGCTAATTCGAAATAAAATCTGTACTTGAATGTCCAAATTCCCCAGATTAAAGGCAAATTCACGATTTCCTTGTAACCGTCGCTCTAAGCATATGCGCCTCTTTAAGATCATGATAACGCACGGCATAAAGAAACCGCCGTCGGTTCCTTTACTTCTCTCGATCGCTCTCCCCACCCTAGCACAACCGCAGGCGAAACCCCGCTGTCGATCGTCTTCCCTCTTCTCATCGTCGACGCAGATCGATACCGACGAGAGCGTGAAGAGTAGGGCCTGAATCCTTTGTCCAGGCGCAAGGATCGGCAGACCAGTGCGAGCACGATCCCTCCCTGGCTTTACCCCAGAAACCCCCAGACGCTGCTTTTCCTATCGTTGACGTCAAGCGCCGGTCTCGTGCCTCCCTCCAGTCACCCTCGACACACTCCATTGCTGCACTGGGAGGCTGCCCGACCTCTTTTTCAGGCGTCAGTGTCGACTTTGGCGTGTGTCGACTGCGGCTCAAGTCGTCAAAAGCCTTTCGACTTACTTCAGGCGTTTCCAGTCGTAGATCGGTCTCACCCAACCTTCTCCTGGTCAGGTAACAATCATCTCCCCTCTTTTGGATTCAGCCGTTAGCCTATTTCACTTCAGTGAAGGGTTCTCCTTTCTCTTCGTACTCGTTCGCTGCAGGAATCCAGCCTTGTTGCGAGTAAGATTTATTTTAGGCAATTTTTATCTTCTCCTTGTAGATTATCGCTATTTTGGAACAAGGTTGTAAGCGATCGTGTCTTTTGACGCTAATCCGAAAAAGGGATTTCAGGAGCTTCTTGGTCACCTAGACAATCATGCAGCCGCGTCATGTGTACGAGAGACGCAACGCAACAGTAAGAAATTCTATTCTTTTTGGCTAGATATATCGCATAGTAGTATGTACAAGTTTTATTATTGAGAAATGAGAATATACTCGTATGAAAAATATGGATTTGTATAGTACACATAACCATTGCATTTCTTTAGACGTGCGATAATATATTAAACTCCAGAAAATGTATGCGGGACAGTTCTTTAGCGTAAAATATGAACCGCGTCTTCCAACTGAATAAATAAAAGAACCAACGATTACTTAAATTAATTAGGAGGCATGATTGAGGCACCCTCCATCATGATAGATAGAGGCGCACTATCTTACTCATGGGGCGTAGTAGACCCTATGAGCCTCAAATGCAGGGAGACGTGTTCTCCATTAGAAATTCAGAAGATGCGAGTCTATGTCCGTGAGACTTTAGAACCTCTGCGTTCGTTAGTTGAGACTCGGATCTGTAGAATGCGCACAAACAGATTCTCAGCATAAGACATTATGAAGGATAATCACTAGATAAATAGAAAATGAGCATGCGACAAAAGTTAGAAATAGTGAGATAGATAACCTTTCCCTGTTAGAGCTTGAAAATTCATACATAAGACTTTTTAAAACCAGAACAGACATTTATGTTAAATGTTTTCTTGAAAAGTACGCATAGTATAACAGAAAATATTTTTTAGTATGAAAATATTATTTTTAAACAAAAGCATGCACTCATGTTCCTTGCAAATGTTTTTAGTGTCACTAAGAAGAATGATCTTTCTTACTCTTCAGTTGGGCTGACCCATTTTTGGGCTTCTCATTACAGGAGTCACAGGTGGGGTGTTGCGCCTAGGATGAGCTGCCTGCAGTTTGCCCTTCTTTTAGTTCGTTTTCATGTTGTAGTTGTTCTTATAATTATGTTCTGTGTTTTGGACATGTATTGGAATCTCGCTAATGGTTCTTGTATCAGACTATGCTTAAGATTTCAGTATTTCAAGTATTTAGACACTTTTATATTTAGTGGCTCTGTGAAATCAAGTTTGAGGTACATTTTTAACCCTTAGTTTCTTTTACCGTTTTCGCTGTAAGTACTCTTTAGCACTTTTAATTTATACCAGCTATGTACCAATTATTATTACCGTTTCTTGGTTTGCTTCTTATCACGGGGCCCGGCCGGACTGCTGATTTGTGGTAAAACTAAGGTGGGGTATTACAATTGGTATCAGAGCGAGGTTTAGGATCCCACGACCCAGAAAGTTCACAGAGCCTTAGGATTTCAACTGAATCAATCTTTCGACGTTAGAGTCATCAAATATCATCTAGCTTAGTTATGCGTTGCATAGAAATATCTTTCTAGTAGATCCTTTATGGTGATCCGTACATCAATAATCATTTTTCCTTCCAACGTGTAGGCACCGCGTACCAACGAAGCGGGCGAGTCTTCGCGGCAGAATACCATTCCTGAAATAGTCATGGATGACGGTGGTGCACCAGCAGCAGCACCAACAGCACCGGCAGCACCGGCAGTACCGGAACCTACCGACTTAGCAGCCATTATTGCCAGGGCAGTGGCCATAGCTCTGCTGGAATTCAGAAATGGATTGCCTGCAGCAGATCCAGCAGCTGTTCCTGTACCTGCCGGAGACTTAGGAATGGATCGTTATCTGAGGAATTTCCGGGATCTTCAACCCTCAAATTTCAATGGAGAAGAAACACCGATGGAGACCGATGATTGGCTGATAAAGACCCGTGACCTGCTCGAAGTGAGGCAGTGCCCAGAGAACAAGAAGGTTCCTCTAGCTGCCTTTCTCCTGAAAGGCGAGGCAAACCTGTGGTGGACTAGGCATCTTGCGGACGATCCCGCGGGTAAGTAGCAATGTTCTAATTGCTCCTTCTCCTAGAATACCTTGCCCTTTTTAGCGTAATGGTAATTTGGGTTTTTCTTTTGTATTAGGTCGTACAGCAGATATGTTCACATGGAACAATTTCTCGACGGCACTAGCTAGCTGGTTTGTGCCCCCGTCCGAGCGCCGCAGTCTCCAGGAGAAGTACCCCAGGCTCATTCAGGGGGACAAAACTGTAATAGCCTATGAGCGGGAGCTGACCCATTTATCTCGTTATGCTGGCAATATGCAAGGGGATGAGAACGAGAAGTGTAGCCGTTTCGTAGACGGACTACGTGACACTCTCAGGCAGCCACTGATGACGATGGTCAATGCTGATTATAGGAGCTTGGTGGACACTGCTAGGAAATTGGAGGCTGATCAGCAGAAGGTGCAAAAGCGAAATAATTTTCGTTCGAAGCGGACTTAGGATGCATCGCAACAGCAACAACATCAGAACAGGAATAATCAAGGAAAGAACTGGAACAAGAAGCCGAGAACTGATGATAAGAAGGGTGGTCAGACCGAGTCCAAGGTCAAAGATTACCCCCTCTGTCCTAAATGCTACCGCCACCATCTGGGTGAGTGTTTAGCTGCTGCAGGAGTGTGTTACAAGTGCCATCAACCGGGACATATAGCCCGTTACTGCCAGGGAACTCCCGTGGTTCAGGTACGAAATTTCATATTGCGTAATCTTCCTAAGTTATACCTTTCCCTCAATAGGCCTAATTATGATTCTTCTATAGTCGAAGTTCGAGGTCGGTGGTCCTAGCAGAACCGACAGAGGAAAGGCTCATGTTGGAACCGAGGAGAAAAATACTGCAGGACGTGGTCCAGTGCAACCCAGAGCTTATGGGCTAGGCCAGCAGGAAGCTAAGGATCAGGAGGACGTGGTGACAAGTATGTGTACGTCCTAGACATTTTAGCATTTCTCTCCTTAGTGACACTAAAAATAATACCTTTGTTGCATTCATACATGTAGGAATACTTATAATACGAAACTTTCCCTCCAAGATTCTCTTTGACACGGGTGTCTCACACTCGTTCATAGCAGAATCTCTGGTGCGTAGGTTGGATTTAGAAGTCCTTCCAGAGTCTGCATCACTAGAAGTTATGATGCCTAATGGATCCTGTTTACAGACCAGGAATAAGTGTAGAGTTCCAGTGTGGTTTGGAGAAACTGAAATCTCAATAGAAGCTTCACTCCTCCCTATAACAGGTTTTGATTTGATAGTGGGTATGGACTGGCTTTCAAATATGAATGCAAGAATTGACTGCAGGAACAAGGTGGTACAGTTCGAAGGACCCAACCAAGTTGCATTCACCTTCCAGGGTATGAAGGGAGTCTCCAAATTAATAATCTCCTCAATCAAGGCTTTAAGATGCATCAATAAAGGTTGTGCAACCTTCTTGGTACTGATGAATGCTGAAGCCAAGGTTAATCTGCTAGAAGTGCCTGTAGTTAAGGAGTTTCCAGACGTCTTTCCAGAGGAGCTACCTGGTGCCCCTCCTACCCGAGAGATTGATTTCCAGATAGATCTTATTCCTGGAGCTGCGCCAGTGGCCAAGAGCCCATACCGAATGACTCCCAGAGAACTTGCCGAGTTGAAGATTCAATTGCAGGAATTGATCGACTTGGGTTTCATTCGCCCCAACACTTCACCTTGGAGTGCCCCTGTTCTTTTTGTTAAGAAGAAAGATGGTAGCATGAGATTGTGCATCGACTACCGTGAGCTTAACAAGCTGACAATTAAAAATAAGTACCCTATCCCCAGGATAGATGATTTGTTTGACCAGCTCGAGGGATCTAACACGTTCTCCAAGCTAGATTTGAGGTCGGGCTACCACTAGTTGAGAATTCGAGATGTGGACATCCAGAAGTCGGCGTTCAGCACTAGATATGGGCACTATGAGTTCGTGGTCATGCCGTTCGTGCTAACTAATGCCCCGTCCGCCTTTATGGATCTGATGAATGGGGTGTTCCGAGAACTTCTAGACCGTTTCGTTATCGTTTTCATAGACGACATTTTGGTTTATTCAAAGAGTCAAGAGGATCACGCCGAGCACCTCCGGGCAGTGTTGAGCACTCTCAGAAAGAATCAGTTGTATGCCAAGTTTTCAAAGTGCGAGTTTTGGCTCTCAGAGGTTGCATTCTTGGGACACATCATCAGTCAGAAGGGTCTCGCGGTGGATCCGAAAAAGATAGAAGCAATAAAGGATTGGCCAAGGCCGAAGGCAGTGACTGAGGTTCGCAGTTTTCTTGGCCTGGCAGGTTATTACAGGAGATTCATTAAGGACTTCTCGAAGATAGCGCTACCGATGACTACACTCACCAGGAAGGGGAAAGCCTTTACATGGACAGTGGAGTGTGAACTTGCGTTTGAGGAGTTAAAATCTAGATTGATGACGCCCCGGTTTTGAGCTTACCTTCAGGCTCAGAAGGATTTCAGATTTATAGCGATGCCTCAGGGCAAGGGTTGGGTTGTGTACTTATGCAGTATGGTAAGGTCATAGCTTATGCCTCCAGGCAGTTAAAAGTTCACGAGAGGAATTACCCTGTGCACGATTTGGAACTTGCAGCGGTCATCCACGCCTTGAAGATTTGGAGACACTACCTTTACGGAGTTCGTTGTGAGGTCTTTACGGATCATAAGAGTCTCAGTTATATTTATGATCAGCAACAACTTAATATGAGACAACGAAGGTGGGTGGAATTCCTCTCAGATTATGATATTGGTATCCAATATCACCCGGGGAAAGCAAACGTGGTGGTTGACGCGCTTAGTAGAAGAGGTTTGAATTATGCCCTCATTACTCAGCAGGAAGAGCTTGTGCGAGCTCTGGAGAGGTTAGAGATCAGTATCATACCACGCTCCAGTCTCGGTTCTGCAAGGTTAAATTGGATGGAAGTCACTTGCGATATTAAAGACAGGATCAGAACAGCTTTACCCCTAGATCCAAAGATGGTGGAGGTTTGAGATTTGACCCAGGCTGGTCAGAAGGAGAGGTTCAGCATTCAGGAGGGCTTACTCCTTTTCGATAATAGAGTATGCATTCCAGACGTTGGTCGCCTCCGTGAGGACATACTATTTGAAGCTCATAACTCCAGATATTCGATACATCCGGGTAGCACGAAGATGTACGCAGATCTTAAGAAGTCAGTTTGGTGGTCAGGTTTGAAGAGTGATGTAGCAGAATATGTTGGAAGGTGTGAAACATGCAAGTTGGTTAAAGCCGAGTGCCAGAGACCAGGGGGCAAGTTGAAGCCCCTACCTATTCCGGAGTGGAACTTTGAAGATATATCGATGGATTTCGTTCACGGCCTCCCCCGATCGCAGAGTGGGAATGATTCATTATGGGTTATAGTCGATCGTCTTTCCAAGGTTGCCCATTTCATTCCCAATAAGAAAACGGATCATGGCCCAAAATTGGCTCAGTTGTATGTGGATGAGATAGTTCGACTCCATGGTGTTCCGAAGACTATAATCTCAGACAGAGATGACAGGTTTACCTCCAAGGAATGGAAGTACGTTCAGGAGCGTTTGGGCACTAAGCTACTTTTTAGTACAGCCTTCCACCCCCAGACAGATGGGCAGACAGAACGCACAAATAGAACTATGGAAGATATGCTTCGTATGTGCATCCTAGACTTTGGAGGTAAGTGGGAGAAGTATGCCACCTTAGTAGAGTTCTCCTACAACAACAGTTTTCAAGCAAGCATTGGGATGACGCCTTTTGAGGCTCTTTATGGTAGGCGGTGTCGGACACCGTTGTGCTGGGCTGAAGTTGAGGAGAGGTCTTCTAACAAAGAATCATGGGTGGACAAGACCACAACTCGAATCAAACTCATTCAGGAGCGTATGAAGATAGCACAAGATCGTCAGGCCAAGTACTATGATCAGAGGCATAGATCAGTGGAATTCAGTGTAGGAGACTATGTTTATCTGAAGGTCAGACCAGTAAAGGGTGTCTCTCGAATCAAGCGGATGAAGAAATTGAGTCCAAGGTTCGTTGGTCCTTTCGAGGTACTGGAGCGCATAGGTGAGGTTGCTTATAGATTGGCCTTGCCCGAGGAAATGAGTGGGTTACATGACGTATTCCACGTCTCTTTTCTGAGGAGAGCAGTCAGAGATCCCAGTCAGATAGTCAATACCAAGGAAGCACCAGTCGAACCAAATCTTAGTATCAATATTCAACCAGTCAGGATAGTGGACTCACGAGTTCAGAAGCTCAGAAACAGAGAGATCTGTTTTGTAAAGGTTCTTTGGATGAATTGTGGTCGACCAGAATACTCGTGGGAAAGAGAAGAAGAACTCCGGAGCATTGAAGGTTATGCCTTTCTGTTTGACCAAGGTATGATTGTAAATTTTCGGGGACGAAAATTTTATTAGGAGGGGATAGTTGTAACGCCCGTAACTTAATGCGAGTGTAAATTTTGATTTCAGGGTCTGTTTGTGAGCGCAAGTGATCGAGTCAGCTTTTAGCGCATGTACGATTGTGTTTCGAGTAATTCTTGCTCATGAATTAAAAATTAAGTAATTAAAAGTATAGGAAACTGTTAGACACATTTCAGTGTTGGTGCGAGTGCGTAGCGCGCAAACCATTTAAAGAGAAATGCTAATTCGAAATAAAATCTGTACTTGAATGTCCAAATTCCCCAGATTAAAGGCAAATTCACGATTTCCTTGTAACCGTCGCTCTAAGCATATGCACCTCTTTAAGATCATGATAACGCACGACATAAAGAAACCGCCGTCGGTTCCTTTACTTCTCTCGATCGCTCTCCCCACCCTAGCGCAACCGCAGGCGAAACCCCGCTGTCGATCGTCTTCCCTCTTCTCATCGTCGACGCAGATCGATACCGACGAGAGCGTGAAGAGTAGGGCCTGAATCCTTTGTCCAGGCGCAAGGATCGGCAGACCAGTGCGAGCACGATCCCTCCCTGGCTTTACCCCAGAAACCCCCAGACGCTGCTTTTCCTATCGTCGACGTCAAGCGCCGGTCTCGTGCCTCCCTCCAGTCACCCTCGACGCACTCCATTGCTGCACTGGGAGGCTGTCCGACCTCTTTTTCAGGCGTCAGTGTCGACTTTGGCGTGTGTCGACTGCGGCTCAAGTCGTCAAAAGCCTTTCGACTTACTTCAGGCGTTTCCAGCCGTAGATCGGTCTCACCCAACCTTCTCCTGGTCGGGTAGCAATCATCTCCCCTCTTTTGGATTCAGCCGTTAGCCTATTTCACTTCAGTGAAGGGTTCTCCTTTCTCTTCGTACTCGTTCGCTGCAGGAATCCAGCCTTGTTGCGAGTAAGATTTATTTTAGGCAATTTTTATCTTCTCCTTGTAGATTATCGCTATTTTGGAACAAGGTTGTAAGCGATCGTGTCTTTTGACGCTAATCCGAAAAAGGAATTTCAGGAGCTTCTTGGTCACCTAGACAATCATGCAGCCGCGTCATGTGTACGAGAGACGCAACGCAACGGTAAGAAATTCTATTATTTTTGGCTAGATATATCGCATAGTAGTATGTACAAGTTTTATTATTGAGAAATGAGAATATACTCGTATGAAAAATATGGATTTGTATAGTACACATAACCATTGCATTTCTTTAGACGTGCGATAATATATTAAACTCCAGAAAATGTATGCGGGACAGTTCTTTAGCGTAAAATATGAATCGCGTCTTCCAACTGAATAAATAAAAGAACCAACGATTATTTAAATTAATTAGGAGGCATGATTGAGGCACCCTCCATCATGATAGATATAGGCGCACTATCTTACTCATGGGGCGTAGTAGACCCTATGAGCCTCAAATGCAGGGAGACGTGTTCTCCATTAGAAATTTAGAAGATGCGAGTCTATGTCCGTGAGACTTTAGAACCTCTGCGTTCGTTAGTTGAGACTCGGATCTGTAAAATGCGCACAAACAGATTCTCAGCATAAGACATTATGAAGGATAATCACTAGATAAATAGAAACTGAGCATGCGACAAAAGTTAGAAATAGTGAGATAGATAACCTTTCCCTGTTAGAGCTTGAAAATTCATACATAAGACTTTTTAAAACCAGAACAGACATTTATGTTAAATGTTTTCTTGAAAAGTACGCATAGTATAACAGAAAATATATTTTAGTATGAAAATATTATTTTTAAACAAAAGCATGCACTCATGTTCCTTGCAAATGTTTTTAGTGTCACTAAGAAGAATGGTCTTTCTTACTCTTCAGTTGGGCTGACCCATTTTTGGGCTTCTCATTACAGGAGTCACAGGTGGGGTGTTGCGCCTAGGATGAGCTGCCTGCAGTTTGCCCTTCTTTTAGTTCGTTTTCATGTTGTAGTTGTTCTTATAATTATGTTCTGTGTTTTGGACATGTATTGGAATCTCACTAATGGTTCTTGTATCAGACTATGCTTAAGATTTCAGTATTTCAAGTATTTGGACACTTTTATATTTAGTGGCTCTGTGAAATCAAGTTTGATGTACATTTTTAACCCTTAGTTTTTTTTACCGTTTCCGTTGTAAGTACTCTTTAGCACTTTTAATTTATACCAGCTATGTACCAATTATTATTACCGTTTCTTGGTTTGCTTCTTATCACGGGGCCCGACCGGACTGCTGATTTGTGGTAAAACTAAGGTGAGGTATTACAGAGTGTATGCATTTAAACACACAACGAGACATCCACATAGGTACGTACCAGAGCACATGCACCTATCAAAATGAGGAAATGGGTGATATGCAAAGTGCAACACATAGACATAAGTCTGGTAGGCCATGTGGGACTAAGGCGAGAGTCACGAAATAACATAGCGATGAAAAATATCCAACATGTGGGGGGGTTCATTCGGACGAAGTCCACTATGTGAGGGTCAACCGTAGTCAGGGTCCTAGTCGCCTTCGTCCCCAACACTCCCCTCACATGGGACATACATGCATGAAGGCATAAAGAAACACACAAAACAAACATTTGGACGACAAACAATGACAATACAAAAGACTGATGAAGACACAAGCACAAACAAACCAACAAGACGCTTCGTCGTCCCCATTCATCAAAAGTAGCATGTCACGAGAGGGAGGAAGTCGAAGGGAGCTTCATCGATGAGCAACGACGACAATCTAGGTTGGACTGTCGTTGTCGACGGAATCCACGTCATTTGCAGCAAGTCGACGAGGTTGACAATGATATGCAGAAGCCCAACGATCGACTGCAGGGATTTTGAGTAGCAGGGGTTCGCTGGAGAGGAGGTGGTAACAGAGAATGAAGTGCATGGAGATCGGCGTTCAACACATGCATGAAGATCGGCATGGAGATCGACGTCGAGTAGGCGCAGGTACAAATACACGTAGGAAGCCGTGAAGGAGAGCAACGAACGACGATATCTGGAGCAGCGAGCGACGGGATCTGTCGCTGGGGATGCATGCGGGATCTTCCACTGGAGCTGCAGACGGGATCTGCAACTGGAAAAGAAGAAGTTGGCGGGATCTTGTGGGAGCGGACTGTTGGAGGCGAGATCTGCGACTAGACAAGATACCCGAGAGCACAAGAGGCATGGAGCTGAAGATGGGAGATCGTCGTCGATCCGAAAGAAGATCGCGTGAAGCGGAAAAAAGTCGAACGGAGTGTCGACGATGAGTAGCTGAGAGCCGAAGAAGATCCGCTCGATCTGGAGCTGGGAGATTGTCGACAAGCCGTGGATCACATCGGTAGCGGAAGCCTTCTTCAATGTCGTGGATATGCGGGATCTGCAGAATAATGAGAATGAGGAATGAGAATGAGGAATTGGGCTCATGCGAGAAGTGGACTAAGCACCGAGAGTTTCTAACGAGAGAAATTAGGGAGGAATTAATTCCCACTTTGATACCATGTTGAAATTAAGAGGAGAAATGGAAAATGCAAGTTTATTCTTCCCTTTAAGGGGTATTTAAAAAATTACAAAGATTCACTAAACACCGATAGCCCATGTGTGAATAAACACGGGACCAAATACATATAAACCTAGAGAGTCTAATACATAGACATGACAACGATATTAACTCATAAATGCGATACCTATAACACAGTCAAAATGCTAGCAAACAAAACAACAAACCATAATAGAACTGATTACCACCGATCCAAAGAACTATCAAAAGGCAATGAGAACAAGCGATGCAGCAGAAATACTCGAAGGATGTGGCTCTAATACCCTAACACCGATAGCCCATGTGTGAATAAACACGGGACCAAATACATATAAACCTAGAGAGTCTAATACATAGACATGACAACGATTTTAACTCATAAATGCGATACCTCTAACACAGTTAAAACGCTAGCAAACAAAACAATAAGTCATAATAGAACTAATTGCCACCAATCCAAGGAAATATCAAAAGGCAATAAGAACAAGCGATGCAGCAGAAATACCGGAAGGATGTGGCTCTAATACCTTGTTCAATTCAAAGAAACTATCATAAACTTGGAGTTATACATGATGCAATTAAATATGTAGAAGTTGGTACAGATTTTATCAAAGAAAGGATTGAAGATGAGAAAATATATATGACATGTAACTAGCAATTAGTTTTCAGAAGTGAGTGCCTACGATCTGTTTTGAAACTATTATTGACAAATTGAGTATGATAGATATTTACCATCCAACTTGAGTTAGAGTGCTGGAAGGTATATAGTCATAATTTGATTCCTAATTTATGACTCTAAATAGTAGTGTTATGACATGTTATTTACTTTTTATATGTATAGATTATCGTTAGTTTGATTTCCAATTAGTCAAAATGTGATTCTACTTCATTACTATTGATCGGTGGAGGTCCACTTGTGATCGTATTATTTGGTTCTTCTCATTTTGTACACTACTTGAAGCAATTCACATTCACAAGTTGGAGTGATCCACTTACACAACTTGCCTTGATCCTCGTACAACATGGATCAAAGGAGAAAAATCAATCAATGACCGTATGAAATAAATTCAAATCATCAATCCTACAGCATGAGTTTTATTTATAAAATAAAGAAAATCATAAGGATTACTTATCCTTATATCCTAAATTAAGGATGAGATTATCCTTATTTCATCATCATTATATTTTCTACTTAAAAATTATTAAATACAACGCTCAACTCCTTTATAGGTTTGCTCCTGGTTATCATATGTGAAATTGGACGTGAGCTGATTTCACTAAATGGTTGATCAATATGGAAGTTCCTGCATCAGTGCTTTCTTATTCTCCCAAGCTTTAATCTATTATGTGAGATCAAACATGCATTTGTACTACGTGAATGAACATGGTAACTGCAGTTGCTGGGCAATATTTTATTATTATGTCTATATATATATCTTGGGATTTCAGTTTGTGAAGTCCAGCATTATAGAACATCCGCTTAAAGCATGACAACATAGCGGGCCAACATTAATAGGAGGATGGAATTAATGAGGAAAACAATTCAAAATTTTCAACCTGTTTCTTTGATGATAAAATAGTTGAACCGGAAAATCACTGCATTGATTCTAATACAAGGCCTTACACATACTTATACAAGACCAATAAATACCAAAGGACCAAACTAACCCCAAACGGGAATAACACAAGAAATAAGACTTGTAAAATATTAACTCGAATCACAACTCTCCCCCTCAAGTCAGACGGAAGATGTCAGTCATCCCAAGTTTCTGAATATCGTTAGTGAACACATCACTTTCCAAGCTTTTGGTGAAGACATCAGCAAGTTGATCTTTAGAATGGACAAGGTGTAACCACTGCCTTTTTATCTTGGTGATCTTTGATAAAGTATCGTTCAACCTCAACTTGCTTTGTCCTGTCATGCTGGACAGGGTTATGAGCTATACTATTAACTGCTTTATTATCACAGAACAAGGAAAAATGGACGGTCTCAGAAAAACCCAGATCTTGTAACAGTGCGCACCAATAGACCCTCACATAGGCCTTGGGACATAGCACAATATTCTGCCTCAGCACTTGATCTGGCCACCACATTCTGCTTCTTACTACACCAAGTCACCAAGTTTCCACCAACAAAGGAGCAGTATTCTGTTGTGGATTTTCGGTCATCACGACATCCAGCCCAATCAACATCAGTAAAAACTTCGATCTTCAAGTGGTTGTTTTTGGAGAAAAAGAGTCCACGGCCAGGGGCTTTCTTCAAATATCGTAACACACGATATGTTGCCTCTTGATGTCTGATCCTGGGAGCATGCATATATCTATTCACAATTTCAACCGCGAATGTAATATTAGGATGTATGTGAGATAAATATATGAGTTTCCCAACCAATCTCTGATAGCGTGATACATCAGTCCGATGACCATCACCATCTTCCCTAATCCCATGATTCTCTTCCATAAGAGTGTTCGCAGGAACACAACCAAGCATCCCAGTCTCCTTTAAGAGATCTAATATATACTTTCGTTGGGATATGAAGATTCCCTGAGTAGATCTAGCCACCTCGATACCCAGGAAGTATCATAATCTTCCCAAGTCCTTCACCTCAAATTCAGCAGATAAGAGGGACTTGAGATTAACAATCTCGTCAATGTCATTTCCGGTGATCACAATGTCATCCGTAGACGATCAGGATCACAACCCTCTGATCACATCTCCGGATAAACATAGTGTGTTCAGACTGTGCCTGCTTGTACCCAAATTTGAGAATAGCCGTGAGGAATCGGCCAAACCATGCCCTGTGACTGTTTCAGGCCATATAAAGATCTCCTTAGGCGGCATACAAGCCCTTCAGCTCCTTTCTTCACAAATCAAGGAGGGAATTTCATGTACACCTCCTCATCAAGTTCATCGTGGAGAAACACATTCTTAACATCCAGTCGATGAAGATCCCAGTCCATGCAAGCAACGCACAATAACAACACCTGATGGAATCCATCTTTGCCACTGGAGCAAATGTCTCATGGTAGTCTACTCCCTGAGTTTGGGTGTAACTTTGAGCAACCGGTCGTGCCTTGTGTCGTTCCACCTTGCCATCTTGGTTCTGCTTAACGGAGAAGACCCACCTTGAACCAATGACTTTCTTGCCAGGAGGAAGGAAGGAAACATCCCATGTGTGATTCTTGTCCAAGGCAGACATTTCATCTTTCATAGCCTGAGTACATACGGGTATACCCAAAACTTCCTGCTACGTCTTAAGAATAACAACTAAGGAGAGAGAAGAAATAAAGGCCTGCTGGGCCGGGGTAAGATGGTGGTAAGCCACATGATTAGAAATATGGTGTTGTATACACATCTCTTTACCTTTCAGTATTGCAAGAAGGATATGCAGATCAACATCATCAGAATCTGAGGCTGAAATGGGCACTGGTAGAGGTGGAACTCTAGTAGCCTATATACCTGAGGGATGACGTTGGTAAACTTGAGGAAAAGGAGAGATCTGAGTTTCAGGCAAAGGTAGAGGTGGAACTCTAGTAGCATGTGTACCTGAGGGACGACGATGATATACACGAGGAAAAGGAGAGATCAGAGGATCAGGCAAAGGTACCGGGTAGGAGCCATGGGTCCCGAAAGAGGTGACTGTGGTGGAGCGGAAGGAAGAAGGGGAAGAGGAACATCAGTGGGATGAGCATCATTATCACCACTACTCTCCCCCTGATGAAGAGAGTGAGTCGAAAACAGAAAATAGGATTCATCCTTCCTGAAGGTAACATCCATAGTACAAAACATACGCCTGGAGGGCGAGTGGCGGTGGTGGTAACATCGATACCCTTTCGTGGTGGAGGAATAACCAAGGAAGACACAACGTTTAGCCCGATGATCAAGTTTGTCCCGATGAGGCTGATGTACATCCACAAAACAGACACATCCAAAGACAGGGTGCCAGATGATAGGTATGGACAACGACCGTGGTGGAGAGATGGGCGAGAGGAGTGACATAGTCGAGAACACAGGAAGGAAGCCTGTTGATAAGGTGCGCAGTGGTGAGCACATCATCACCCAATAAGACTTAGGAAGGTGCATAGTGGCTAGAAGATAGCGAGCAACGTCAAGAAGGTGCCGGTTTTTCCGTTCGGCAACCTTGTTTAAGGTAGAGGTGTGAACACAAGTTGTCTGGTGGATGATACCATGTCTGGTAAGGTAAGAGCCAAACACACCCTGATCATTATACTCCCCCCATTATCACTTCGAAGAACCCGAACAGATCCAGCAAATTGGGTCTGCTCCATTTTATGAAAAGCTTGAAAACATGAAAAAACCTCATTTTTCTTTTTTAAAAGATAAACTCATGTGGTGCGAGAAAAACAATCAATAAAAGTAACAAACCAATGAAATCCAGATAACGGTAAAACAAGGGAAGACCCCCAAACATTCGAATGTATAACAACAAATGGAATGCTACTAGGAGAAGATAAATGCGATGAATTATGTCGCACATGTTTTGACATATCACAAACATCACCGACAAAAGTTTGTAAAAAAGGTAAGAAAGCATGAGACAATTTTTGAAGGTAAACAGAGGACGGATGTCCAAGGCGTTGGTGCTAGTGGCGAACATCATTAACAGTAACAGTAGAGCAGGAAAGAGCCTGAGAGGGAAGCTGGGAGTCCATGCCGCCACGGTTCTTACCACTGTGAATGTTCCGCTCCGTACTCAGTTCATGAAAAATACAAGTGTCAGGGAAAAAGGTTACAGAACAGTTAAGAGATCTAGTAATATTGCTGATAGAGAGTAAATGACGCGAAAATGAGGGGACATGAAGAACAGAAGGAAGTGAAATGGTCAAAGAACATGAGATGTGACCTTTGCTCGCAATGGGAGACAAACCGCCGTTAGCAGAAATGACATTGTCCTTACCAGACAAAGGAGTATAAGAAAGAAAACCTGAGGAAGAACTATTCATATGGTGGGTGACACCAGAGTCGATCACCCACTCGGAAGAGGAGGCTGTGGCCGCATAAGCACTCAGCATAAGAACAGTAACAAGAGAAGTAGGAGCACCGAAGGAAGTATCAGACTGAGAGTGAAGCAGGTAAAAAACATCAAATTCATGAGCAATGAGCTGGCCGAGAGAGGAATACAATGTCTCGTCATAGACATCTGTAGAGTAAGCAGCATCATGGGGCCGAGAGCCACCCTGTCTATGACCCCCACGTCCAAGTCCACGACCACGACTACGACCAGGTGGGGCAAGATGCAAATGAAGTTTGAAACACACCTCCCAAGTGTCCCCTGCGACCGCAATTATCAAAAGTAGGCACAGAGGATCCATGACTGGGAACATGGCCTTGGCCCACTCCAGACAAAGCAGAGCGATCAGGAGCAATAACACTGAGGGACTTCCCACGGTCTTCATCACCAAGAACCATACTGAATGCCTCCCGAAGAGACGAGAGAGGAGAGTGGTGAAGGATATGTGTCCGCACCATATAAGATTCCATGTTCAAGCCCACCAAGAAGACATGGACACGAAAACGGTCCTCCTGTTGTTTTAACTGAACAACATCCGCAGTACAAGCATGGGTAAAGTGCGCAAAGTAGTCCAATTCCTGATACATTCGCTCGAACCTCGAGAAGAAAGACGACACCGTAAAAGATCCTTGTCGCAACTCCAAAATACGGCGGGTAAGCTCATAAACCTGGGTGGAACTACCAATTTGGGAGTACGTTTCCCGTGCGCGGGTCCAGGAGATGACCAGAGAGTTTTCAGAGTCCCAACGCTTCCTGAGGGGTCGGTCTTGGGGGGCTCCTTAGTCGTCCCATCAATGTAACCAAACATCTGGTGGCTGCGAATGACATGTTGTGCAGCGCGAGACCATTCAAGATAATTCGTATCATCCAAAGGAACCGTGGTAACCTTCAAGGAGCCGGAGTGGCCATGAGGCTGTTGAGGGTCACTCATCTGAGGCTGTATCACATCCGGCGACGAAGCAGAAAAATCACCCATATCGGCGAAGCGACACACTGAGAAGAGGCACACTGGAGCTCAAGCAGCAGAAGCAATCAGGTCGTTGATGACAATCGGCATCAGAAAAAAGGAACGTCCCGACAAAGGAACGAAGGGCCACTGAAGAACGACACACACCGACTAGCAGGAGGGAAGCAGAAGTGGCGGTTGGAAGCGTCCGTCCCAGCAACTGGCGGCAGGAGGGAACCGGAAGAAGGAGAAAGGTCTGGCGGCATCACAGAAGGCGGCGGCGGCGGCCTTCTCAGCAACCTATGGCTGCGGCTGGTCCTCCTGGGGGCCGCATGAGGGGAGACGACGCAGAGGGAGCCCTCAAAGCGGCAGAAGAGAGATGACGTGGTGCATGAAGGAGACCGGAGCGGTCGGCGAGCAGGCAGAAGCGAATATGAGAAGGCACGGGTGCGGCTAGGGTTTTCTCCCTCTGATACCAAGTTGAACCGGAAAATCACTGCATTGATTCTAATACAAGGCCTTACACATACTTATACAAGACCAATAAATACCGAAGGACCAAACTACCCCCAAACGGGAAAAACACAAGAAATACGACTTGTAAAATATTAACTCGAATCACAACTAAAATTATGTTCATCATGCCTTGTTTCTTTGAGGCACTTCAACTGCCTTAATGGTAGCAGCAGCTTTTTGCTGTTCTGCAACATCCTCAAAGGAAGCAACCACTGATGAGTCACATTTTCCTTGGGGTAGCTTTTCTTCAACTTCGAGGGGTATCTATCATGAAGATATATGTGCTGGTTTTATGGATGTTTTAAAGGAAGACACAATCGTGCTTGTCATTTCACATTTGGGATGGGATATTTTTATAAAATATTCTTCTGACATTCTTAAACTGATAGTGGTTCGAATCATTACTATTATGAAAGCTGATGGTGATGGTTTTTAGGTTTCTTTAATGGCAGTCACATTTGTGCTAGTCATGTCGCATTTGGTTATGATATTTGTTGAAATTTTAAAATGATTGTTTAAAATCATTGCACTGAATCCTTGTGATGCTGTTTGACTCTAATATTAAGTTATTGGCTACAATTTGAGTTATTACCTTTGCATAGACTTTTCCTATTTTTCATATTATTTTAGTAAACTGTACATATTTGTGTGAGCTATAAAGAGTAGCAGATAGAATAAAGGAAAGGAAAATTTAGGAGAAATGAGAAAATTGTATTCATGTGAGGTGGTTGGGCATCCATTGTTATGGAGGGGGACCTTTTCGCGGATCCGGACGGTCGTGAGGAGCCTCGAAGATTTGGCTTGTTTATTCTAGGAGGGCGACACCCATGGTCGGGGAGGCTAGGCGTCATCGGCACCATATCTCCTAGCTTTTGTTATCGCACTTTATGTATTTCGCGTTATTTTCACTTCTACCATTGGGATGGTTTAATACCCAACCTAGACTAATGTTTGAACTATCTTTGGATAAATGGAAAATTTAGCCTAAGGCTCGCCAAGAGAGTTCCTCTTGGATTTCTCCTCCGTATCCTTCTTCCCCATTCTTCCGCTCGGTAACATCCATCGCATTCTTTTGCATTTGAATAGTGTGTATATACACGTTTTGGAACAGCTACAGATTTCTTGTTTTGTCTATTTTACTTATTCTCCTGAATTTTCTTAATGTGTTTAATGTTTTGTAGCTCGTGGCTTTGAACCAATTGAAGAACATATTCGGTTTAGGGAATCGTGAAGCTGATGCAATTATGCTCGAAATCACTGTTAAGGTCTATCGTAAGCGGCTTTCTCAAGCTGTTTCTAGTGGTGATTTGGAAGCTGCTTCAAGCAAAGCGGCTTTTCTTGAAGACCTATGTGATGAGCTGCACTTTGATCCACAAAAAGCTAGTGAAATACATGAAGGTACTTTTGATATTAAAATAAAACAGTTGATCTACTTTCGACATTTCCTTAAGATAATGAATAATGCACACTTCATACAAAGTTCACTTATTACACATCTTAATTGTCTGTGTTGGATGGAATCAGAGGGACATTAAAATATGTTTGTTGAGTTTAATTGCAAAACTGAATTTAGGTTATGAAAATTGTATGCATATTCACATGTGGCTAGTTTTGGTTCGAGAAATTGATGTTATTTTTCCTATTGCTCTTTCCAATCCTCCTATACTGACATATTTAGGCACACATATTGGTCTGATAAGAACTTATTTTGGCTGCAAGTTATTTGTTCCTATATAGCATTCCATGGTTATGTTTATATACTTTCCTGCTCCTTTTGGTGTCAATTTTTACCATATTTTTCTTTGAGCTTGACATCTTTAGTTAGCTGATTTATTTCAGCCAACATACTACTTTCACAGAAGACTTTCTAAAGTGCATGATTTTATTTAAGGTGAGACAAATTCGAGAGGCAAGCCTCTCACCCAAACACAACTTCTTGATTCTGATTCCTTAGGGCAGATTTACCATAAAGAGTTTGACATTACATACCCTCTCTCTATAAAAAACTCACAAAAGAGAAATATGACTCTTAATGAAAAGGAAATAGAAGACCCAAATTAATAGGAGGCTGCCCTTGGGCTTTGTCCGTGCTAGCTGGCATCCTTTGCTGGAATTAAAGCTGGGTCACTATTTACCCGAGCTCGACAAACTCGCAGGAACCGGTGCTTGATGAACTTTGAGACTGATCGTCATCTCCTCTGCTCTCGCGGGAACCTGAACTTGCATACCTAGACTCATCGACCTTAGTTCTCCGATCCTCTCGCTGATTGCAAAGCTCGCCGACTAAGCTCTCGAGCTCGCTGATCCTCTTTGATGGGGATCGTACCACACGACCTGTGAGGGTCTACTCGCGACGACCACAGACCCAGTGACGATCAGGACCGCTCATCTCGAGCGGATCGCCGATCGAAATATTTTTGTTCTTTGTATTTTTTTCATTGTATTTTAGTATATTTTTGGAGATACAACGAACTGTGAATCATGACCGTTCGTTGCCCCCTCTAATCTATAGATATGGGGTAGAGGGTTCCATGGGGGGCTATTGAAAGATTGAACGAAGAAGCCTTCCTTTTGAACACCCGGTGTCGAAGCAGGATCCCCAAGTGTGAAGCTTGGACACCTTCCTCCATCCCCTAGTAGCTGGCCACTACATCCCCTCTCCATTTCCTTTAACCCAACCCTTCAAAACCCTAGTCGGCCTCCCCATCCCAGCCCTACTCCAACAGCCGGCAACCACCTTTTCCCCTTCCACCTCCATCTATTGGCAGCCTCATCACCCCCTCCCCCCCAAACCACCAACCGTCCCCCCTTCCTACCTCTCCCCATATCCCTCCAAAATCAGACCCCGGCCCAATTCCATAATTCTCAGTTTCTGACGATCACCGGAAAACCTCCACCGACCTCCTCCGGCAAGGCTCCACTACCACCCCTCAAGCCCCATCCGTTTTCTGGCGATCACTGGAAATCACCTCTGGCCGCCACCACCACCTCCGGCGATCACCTACGGCCAGCCCCCCCACCCCATAACCACCATAGCTAGCTCCCCACCACCCCATATTTCCCCACCTTCCTAAAATATAGGCCACTATCCTAATATTCCTCATCTTTCATTTCCCCCACTCCTTCCATTAACCCCCATTATCTCACACTTGGGATCACTTCCCCTCTCTCAATCGGACCCCACTCCTCTCCTCTCAGTCAGCCTCAACTCCCACTGCGCCCCCATGTGGAACCACCCCTTCCCTCTCCCAAAAGTCCCATTCCTCTCCTCTCAGCCAACCTTAACTCTCACAACAGTTTCCCCCAATGTGGAACCACCTCTTCCCTTTCTCAACGAAGCCCTATCCCTCCCCTTCTCCGTCAGTCACATCCCCCACGACAACCCTCCTCGTGGAACCTCCCCTCCTGCCTCCCATCTCCCTTCTCAGTCTACCCGCCCACAAAATCCACTGCTAGTTCCTGGACATTAGCCACAGCTGTCCAGGAATTGAATTCCCTGTTTCCTTCTGTCCCGGAGCCCCTCAAACCGTCGGTTCTGCTGCTAAAGACTTATTCCAGCAACCTTGAATATCTGCCCTCACCCTCCCACTACTCCTGGACACTCATTCAGTCCAGGCAATCTGTTTCCCGGAGCAGAAACAGCAGCTTCTTACTGTTTACATCTAGCTGGCCTCTTGGAGCATCCCATTGAACTCAACCTGCTGCTATCCAGGAGATCTAACCTTGAAGAAGTCCAACTCCATCACTTTAAGCTTCCCCGGGGCCCCTCATTCAGCCCATGCCACCTACCCAACCCTCCCTTATGTAATATCTGAAGGAGCAAACTTATTCTATCACACAAGCATAAACTATTCATATTATTCTTTATCAAAATATTACTTAGTATTAATACGCAATGAATCCACACCCCATGAACACAAAGAGCCAACTATTACAATTTTTATTATCATAAAACATGTTTTACAAACATAAGCTTACAATATCTAATTAAATGTTATTACAACTTACAACTTGGCCCGTAGGCCACAAAAAAAACTTTAAAGATAATACACATACTTCCGCTTGGGATCTTGGAAGATTTATATCACACCAGCTTCAGGGACACTTCCTAAGCCCTGAAAAAAAGTAGAACGAAAGGGTGAGTATAACACATACCCAATGAGAATTCCTTCTTAGTCTAACTTCTATAATATTTTAGGGTTACATTTTCACATTTAATTCTTCTTAATTTTACATTAAGCTCTTCTTTTTCCTTTTTCATTGCATCCTTACTCACAATTAATGACTTAAACATTTCTTGAAACATTTCTCACAATTTCATATTTGGTGAAATACCTTAGAGAAGTAAAGTCCAAGATTTAACCCTTGCGGTTAAATGTGAGCTCTATTATCTTTAGCATGATTTCTAAACTATGGTAAGGTGACCCTTACCTTTCTGGTTGGGCAATAACTATGGTGGGTAAAAGCCTCACCGCCCTAGGGTTTAACCCCTCTAAAATAGTCATAACATGCTGTGAACTATGGTGGAACTCCACCTAACTTTGATATGGTATAACCATGCCCTTATGGATTTACTTCTATGTGCCTTCACCGGTAAGCTTACCTTATGCTTTAAACACTCTTATTTTATTAATACTTTAATTAGATGCTGATTTCTTATTATAGTGTAAGCAAAAAGAGTCTTTGAAGGCTCTTTAATAATTTACATTACATTTATATTGTTGGTGGTTCTTTGTATACCTTAAGTAGTTACAAAATATGATTTTAAGGTGTTTTTGAGACTTATGGTATTTCAAACAGCAGAGTTTTAAATGCATGGTTACTCCATAATAAATTGCTACCATCGCTGGTTGGCCTTTAGAATATGCATTTAACACTTCAATATTTATGTATAATGGGTTTTTAAGACTTAAAAACTTCCAATCAGCAATAGGGTTGCTAAATGGCTTTCATATTGTAGGAAATTTACTTTTAGCAACCTATTTCAAGCTTAGGAAATTACCAAACAGCAATAGGGTTGCTGATTTAGACTTTTATTAGAGATTTTTGATCATTTTATTGATCTTTTAGGCACCCCTTTAATGGTGCGAGAGTTGCATATTAACAAAGATCAATACGTATTATAATCACACAATTGCTCCAAATAATTTTCAAGGTTGCAGATGTCGGATGTCGGGTTCATGTCGGTTTGAGTTTGAAATGTCGTATGTCGGATTGCGGGGATATATCAGGGATATTTTACAATGTCGGATTTTAATATTTAAATAATTTATTCAAATATATATTGTAAATACGTGTCGTTACACACATAATATATGTTTATAAATTACATAATAAGCATATATACACATAATGTATGTTTATAAATTATACAATAAACATATTTACACATAATGTATGTTTATAAATTAAACAAAAAGAAGTGGTTGACGACAATAAACAACATAAAGAGCATCAAATGAGAGTGAGACGAGAAAGATGTCAAATCTAGGCTCAGAAAGATGCATGAAATGTAACACAAAACAAAATATTATCGCTCAGACACTTGAAAGAAATGAAATATATATATATATTTTTAGTACTCGTTATATATCGTCCTCGAGATATCGCCCGATATATCGGGGCCCGAAGATGGATATATCGGGGATATTTTCAAAAACGACATTTTTGCTTAAAATGTCGATATCGTGGCGTTTTTTGTCCAAAATCTTTATGTCGCCCGACATGTCGGACATGTCGGCCGACATCTACAACACTGATAATTTTACAAGATTTAAGAAAACCATGAAATTTACATTGAGTGTACTATAATTTATAAAGCCTTAGAAACATCATGTCATGAAGCCATAATAACAATCAGAATAACACTTGTCATGAAGCCTTAGAAATATAATCATGTTATGAAACACTCACAATTATAAATTGAGCGTGTTTGTAATTTTGGAAAACAAAGCTTACATAAGAGTCTTAATATCTCGCATTTGTGTTAACCTTAAGAAAAACATCTCATTCTTGCATAAATTTTAACACATAAATTTTGACCAAAATACTTGAAGAAATGTTCATGGTGGCATATATAAATACCAATGTTTTTGCATAAAGGGTAAATCTCATTCTTTTACCAATGCTTTTACATAAGAGATAAAACCCTAAGGTGAACAACATTCTCATTTCTCCAAGAATAGATGCTTTCATAAGTGAAGGATGCACAAATAATCAATTTAGAAGCATCAATTTTAGGTTTCATATAACGTTCCTAAACATATTTTAGAAATTAGGGCAAATAATTCTGGAAGAATAAAATGAGGAGAAATTTTCATGCTTTCACTAGATTTAAGTTCCACATAGGTTCCTAAAATACTTAGAAATTAGGGCAAGAAGAGAATCTCACCTCATTAGCCATGGATGTCTTCCCTCTCCTTGCTTTAGATGCAAGAAGGAAGCAAAGAGATTTCGGAATAGTGCTAGGACTTGAAAGACTCACTCTTTTTTAGGCAAAAGAACATACCAAATAATCGATGAATGCCTTATTATTATCGTGAAGGGGCTGGAGAAGCTCGGTTGCCGCTCCTGGAGTGCTCCCAGATATCGCCGGGCAGGAAAGAAAGCACAGGAAGCCTTCCACGCATGTGACGGGCGCAGGAGAAGTGTCGTCGCCTACTTCTCTCACGTGGAGCCTTCTGGACGTGAACCGACGGGAATAGAAATGGTTTGGCGTGAAAGCTTGGACCGGCTGGGTTTAATAAAGAGAGGGGGAAATCTTAGCCCTTAATTATTTACTCCTCTTTACCTCATTATTTACCTCACCCATTATATAAATCAATTTCTTAATGAAATTGAAGTTCATTATATGTTTTGGTCCATTCTTTATCATGTTATCTAACTACTATATGTAACACTAAATTTCTAAAAGCAACGATTAAACTTAATTTCATACAATTTCTTAATAAAATACTTTTATCATAATTTATACAAGACATTTTCATCGGATTAATATATAATAAATTAATACATATAAGGCTTACCTGGTGTGACGATATTTTCAGGATGTCATAAATCTCCCCTCACTAAAATTTTTGTCCTCGAAAATTAAGTTTCAAAGTCTTCAAAAAGGGAAGGATAATCCCTTCTCATGACATCTTTTTTCTCCCAAGTTGCTTCCTGTTGAGTTCTGCCATTCCACCAAACCTTAACATAATTTACTACTCTATTCCGCACCTGTTTACTGCGTTGATCAATAATCTTCAATGGTTGAGTTGGACTGGATAGATCTGCATCCACCTGTACTTCTGAGATTGGTATAATTTTATCTGGATCTGATATAAATTTTCTGAGTGTGGAGACATGAAATACATTATGCAATCCACTCAATTCTTCAGGCAATGCTTGTTTATATGCTACTGGCCCAATCCTTTCTAAAACTTTAAAAGGACCTACAAAGCGGGGGCTCAATTTACCCAAGCTTTTTATTCTGGTTGCACCGCGAAACGGTTTGATCTTTAAGTAGACTTCATCTCCTACTGAAAACTCCACTTTTCTATGTTTGGCATCATAATATTTTCTTTGTCTATCTTGTGTTGTTTTTAACCTTGAATAATTTTCAAATTTTTACTAATGTCATCCGCAAATAACCTGTCCATCAAAACTGTATCTTCTCTTTCTCCCCAACACAAAGGTGTTCTGCATCTTCTTCCGTAAAGTGCTTCAAAAGGAGCCATTTTGATACTTGATTGAAAACTATTGTTATAAGAAAACTCTATTAGAGGGAGGTGATCTTCCCATGACCCTCCAAAGTCAAAGACACACATCCTCAGAAGATCTTCTAAGATTTGGATAGTTCTCTCTGATTGACCATCTGTCTGTGGATGAAAGGTTGTACTATAATTTAATTTAGTACCCAAGAGTTTATGGATTAGTCTCCATTCTTTTGCAGTAAATCTCACATCTCTATCTGACACAATTGTTTTCGGAACTCCATGATGTCTAACAATTTCTCGTATATACTGCGGTGCTAGTACTTCTCCTGAATCAGTGCGTTTGGTTGGCAAAAAGTGTGCTGATTTTGTGAGTCTGTCAACAATCACCCAAATAGAATCATGTCCTTTATAATTTCTTGGTAAACCATGCACAAAATCCATTGCTATGTCATCCCACTTTCACTCAGGAATGGGTAACGATTGTAATAACCCACCGGGCCTTTTGTGTTCTCCTTTAACCACTTGGCATGTATGACACTTGGCAATAAATTGAATGATATCATTTTTCATATGAGGCCACCAAAAATGTTGTTTCAAATCTTGATACATTTTCGTGCTGCCGGGATGAATTGAGTATCTCGACTGATGTGATTCCTGCAAAATTTTCTCCCGAATTTCTCACACTTCTGGAACACAAACTCGCCCTTTAAAGATGACGAGTCCATCTTCAAAAGAGAAGTCTTTTGATTTTCCTTCATTAAAAAGTTTGATCATTTTTAATAAGAATGTATCAGTACTGGTTGCTGATTTGATTTGGTCTTTAATCGTGTACTGTATTTCCATATAGTAACATATAGCTTTGTCTACTTCTGTTGAGTGGACTACAACTATTTCAAGTTTCTCAAGTTCAACTAATAAGTCCTTTTGTTGAGTAATTATCCAGGAACCTGTGACTACATTCTTTCTGCTTAAAGCATCTGCCACCACATTGCCTTTACCAGGATGATACTGAATGTCTAGATCATAGTCTTTTATTAACTCTAACCAGCATCACTGCTTAAGTTCAATTCCTTTTGATTAAAAATATATTTAAGACTTTTATGATCCGTAAAGATTTCACATTTCACTCCATAAAGATAGTGCCTCCAGATTTAGAGAGCAAATACTATAGCTGCGAGTTCCAAATCATGAGTGGGATAATTCTTTTCACAGTCTTTGTGTTGTCGAGAGGCATATGCTATAAATTTTCCATTCTGCATTAAAACACACCCAAGACCTTTCAAAGAGGCATCGCTAAATATGTGAAAACCGTATGATCCAGAGGGCATTATTAAAACTGGAGCTGATGTAAGTCACACCTTAAGTTCTGAAAAACCGTCTTCACATTCTTGTTTCCAATTAAAGCGAACTCCCTTGCGAGTTAAAGTAGTCATTGACAGTGCTATTTTAGAAAATCCTTCAACAAACCTTCTGTAATAGCTGGCCAAACCTAGAAAACTTCTTATCTCTGTCACGGAGGTAGGCCTAGGCCAATTCTGAATGGCTTCAATATTTTGTGGATCTACCGACAATCCTTCCTTATTAATGACATGCCCAAGAAAAGACACTTCTTCCAACCAAAACTTACATTTCGAGTATTTGGCATAAAGTTTATGCTGTTTCAGAAGTTGTAAAACTGATCGTAAGTGTGATGCGTGTTCCGTTTTACCTTTTGAATAGATCAAAATGTCATCAATAAAAACAACGACATATTTATCTAAATATTCCTTGAATACTCGGTTCATAAGATCCATGAAGACCGCTGGTGTATTTGTCAAACCAATGGGCATCACAGTAAATTCAAAATGACCATACCTTGTGCTGAAACTTGAAAGCTGTTTTAGAAATATCTTCCTCCTTGACACCCAGTTGATGATACCCAGATCTCAAATCTATCTTGGAAAATATTGAAGCTCCTTCTAGTTGGTCAAAAAGATTATCAATTCTTGGTAGTGGATATTTATTTTTGATGGTCAATTTGTTGAGTTCTCGATAGTCAATGCAAAGGCGCATACTACCGTCTTTCTTTTTAACAAACAAAACTGGAGCTCCCCATGGAGATGAACTGGGTCGAATAAATTTCTTATCAAGAAGCTCTTGCAATTGAATTTTTAATTCTGCTAGTTCTTTAGGAGCCATTCTATATGGGGTTCTAGCAACAGGTTGAGCTCCTGGTATGAGATTAATGGAAAACTCAACTTCTCTTTTTGGAGGAATGCCTGGAAGTTCTTCAGGAAAAACTTCGAAGTATTCTGCAACGACTGACACATCTTCTATTTTAACTTCCGTCTTACTTTCTTCTTTAATTAATAAAAGGAAAGAATCTCGACCTTTCCTGATTTGCTTAATTGCCTTCACGGAGGAAATAAGAATAGTAGAAACACCTGTAATGCCTTTGAAAATAATTTCTTGACCTTGATTTTTGATATTAACTTTCTTTCTTTGACAATGGATGGAAGCATTATTAAGTGACAACCAATCCATTCCTAAGATTATATCAAATTCACCCAAGGGCAAGATTGCTGCATTGAGGTTTAATTCATGACCTTCTAATGATAACTTGATCGTACATCTTAGATTTGTTGTAGTTGTTGTATTATTGGGCATTATTACATTAAGAGCTGGAGCGGTTTTATACGGATGTAACCCTGCTGTTCTCATCAATTTCTCGGATATAAAAGAATGCGAAGCACCAGTGTCAAAAAGAATTTTAGCAGTGTGTGAAGACGAATAAACAATACCTGTAACCACTGTCTCATCTTCCTTTGCCTCCTGATGCCCAATGGAAAACACCCTTAGTTGTACGGGTTGATTTGCTACATCTCCAAGAGGGGCCTGAGAAGCTACTGATTCTGCCATCTTTCCTTTCTCCTGATCACTAGTGGAGCCCCCATGATCTATTTTCCTGTCCTTTGGGGAGCATTGGGACAAGCATTAGCCATGTGTCTGGCTGTCTACATTTATAACAAACACCAGATCCTGCAAGACATTCTCCAGAGTGTCTTTTATTGCATTTCTTACAAGGCGCTGGACCCGTACCTTTCTGATTACTTTTACTGCCAGACTGTACTTGTGAAGTAGATTGCGTATTCTTTTGCTGCATCCACTTGGACCCAGAAGAAGACCCAGATCCTTGATTTTTACTGCCCTGAGATGGGCCAGGAAACTATCACTTTTTGAAATCTCTTTTTCGCTGAATTTTTTCTTCATCCTTCTCCAACATTTTTGCTACTTCCACCAACTCATCATACTTGGAGATTCGCATAAAGATCAAGAGATGACGGATGGAGTCTCTAAGTCCTTTTAAGAAGTGATAACACCTCTCTCCTTCTGAATCAATGAGATTTTCTGCATAAAATGCTAGATGGGAGAATTCTTCATACTGAAGAACTGAATTATTGCTCTGAAATAATCTGAGGAATTTCTCCTGCATTTCCCTCTTTGCTGAGAGGGGTACGAACCAATTAGTGAACTCCTGTACGAATTCCTTCCAAGTAATTGTCGATACTTCCCTACCAGCAAATTTTCCTTGAAGAAGTCTCTTCCACCATCTTTTAGCTTCCCCTTCAAGCATGAAGGCTGCTAATGCTACTCTTCTCTCAGGAGGACACATCATCGTATCAAGAATTTCTTCAATTCGAGTAATCCATTCTCCTGTCTCTAGGGGTGGAACCCCTCCTCGGAAGGATGTTGGCCCGAAGTCCTGAAATTGCTTAATATAGCGTTCCATATGCACACCTTCAGTTACTGGGGCAATTCGTTCAAGAACTGGAGCTGGAATTGGAGCTGATCGGATCGCTTCAGCTACTTGGGTAAATACTCGACTCAAATCATCTATGGAAAGTCTTGCACCAGTAGCACTCCGACTATTTTCCAAAATCACTTGTGGTGTATTCACTGTATTCACACCTTCTACAGACTGTGCTTACGTCGAAGGTTCTCGGACTTCCTGAATAATGATAGAAATGTCACTATTATTAACATTTGACTGATTGACTAATACTGACACCAAGAATTAATTCCTATGACTCTTTCATGTTCACGTGTTCTCGGGCCCTAAATCTACCTCTGATACCAAAACTCTAAGCTGTAATATCTGAAAGAGCAATCTTATTCTATCACACAAGCATAAGCTATTCATATTATTCTTTATCAAAATATTACTTAGTATTAATACACAATGAATCCACACCCCATGAACACAAAGAGCCAACTATTACAACTTTTATTATCATAAAACATGTTTTACAAACATAAGCTTACAATATTTAATTAAATGTTATTACAACTTACAACTTATAACTTACAACTAGGCCCGTAGGCCACAAAAAAAACTTTAAGATAATACACATACTTCCGCTTGGGATCTTGGAAGATTTATATCATCACCAGCTTCAGGGACACCTCTTAAGCCCTGAAAAAAAGTAGAACGAAAGAGTGAGTATAACACATACCCAATGAGAATTCCTTCTTAGTCTAACTTCTATAATATTTTAGGGTTACATTTTCACATTTAATTCTTCTTAATTTTACATTAAGCTCTTCTTTTTCCTTTCTCATTGCATCCTCACTCACAATTAATGACTTAAACATTTCTCACAATTTCATATTTGGTGAAATACCTTAGAAGTAAAGTCCAAGATTTAACCCTTGCGGTTAAATGAGAGCTCTATTATCTTTAGCATGTTTTCTAAACTATGGTAAGGTGACCCTTACTTTTCTTGTTGGGCAATAACTATGGTGGGTAAAAGCCTCACCGCCCTAGGGTTTAACCCCTCTAAAATAGTCATAACATGCTGTGAACTATGGTGGAACTCAATGGATTAATATATAATAGATTAATACATATAGGACTTACCTGGTGTGACGACATTTTTAGGATGTCACACCTTATTTCAGATTTGTGTGACTTTTCTAATTTGAAGTCATTTTTATGTTGTATTATGTGTTAATTTCCTTCTCGAAGCTATTTGATTTCGAGCTCTCTTACATTTATACCACTACTGATTTTCCTTTACTTATATGCTTTATCTACCGTGACATATTCTGTATTTTGATTTATAAAAAAATATTGCAAGTTAAAATTTGTCGGAAGCGTGTCGACATTTAGAAATTACCCTTAGCCTCACTAGGACCTTACCATGCACCACTCTTGCTATTTACAAAGCGCACAGGAACTCCCGCGACCTACTGTCGCTTGGTCTGACCTCGCGCAACTTCTTGCTCTCGCCACTCTCGCTGATTGAGCTCCCGTTCTCACCTAATCATCCTTCGGTTATCCATTGAACTTTATAAGTTCGCAGAACTCGCTGCCAGTTTTCTGCATAATGGGGACAAATGCTGCTTCAACCTCATCCACCGCTTCGATCACCCCACACCCGTTCCTGCTCCTCTATATGAATTCAAAGATGAGCTGAAGATACTTTTTCCTTTACCGGAAAGAAGAATTTTGTTAAGTGGGTCCACTTTGTGCACGAGTATTCTAGACTATGGGTCTCCATCATATGACTCGAGACCCCCTACTGAGCCTACTGAGCAATGACTTCAGTATGATAGTCAAGTTCATTTATGGATACTGAACTCTATGAAAAGTGAGCCATATCGAATGACTATGCACCATGAAACTTCACAAGCTATGTGGGATGAACTAGAGTCCCTGTACTCAGGGAAAGATAATTTTCAACAATTATTCGATCTATCACGAGACCTACATATTGTTGAGCCTGGTACAGATGACAATCTGACATCATTTGTGGTGCAATTTAAGACTCTCATGGAGGTTTGGATTCAACACCAACCTCTACTCTTGATCTGACAACCCAGAGGGCTCAGAAGGAAGCGATTGGTATAGCTATAATGATTACTAGAATAACACCACACCTCTACAATGTCTATGCCAATATTTTATCTTCTCCAACTATCTCATCCTTGTCTGACGTTTGCTCGTTGTTTTTGAAAGTCACTCCACCTACTGATGTCTCCATGACTTTATCTCCTATCCTTATCTAACATTCTATTGAAGCACGCACCCCATATTGGGCATCTGGGAGGTCACATGAGCTTTAAGGGGGTGGTGGGCGAGATGGCCGAAATCGTCCTAAGGGACAGAGCTCCTGCTTGTTTACCTATTGTGTCCGGAAAAATCACACTGTGGCAACTTGTTATAGATCACACTAAGGCAAATCACACTGAGGCAACTTGCTATTGAAAATATGGGTTCCCACAACAACAACAACAACACCCTCCTCACCAAGCTTCTTTTGCGATGGACACTCCAGTACGCCCCGATCTGAAATTAACACCTTGCGGGAGGAACTCCATAGTTTTCAGGGGTTGGTTACTCAAACTTTCGGGTCCATTGCCTCTACGTCAAATGAAGGTATATCATGTCTTTCCCATAACCCTTCTTGGACGGTGGGGTTGGGGCCACAAATCACATTATTCCACAGAAACCCTTGAGGTGCACAGTGCCTCGAGTCTATCACTGTTGCCAATGGAGAAACCACCCTGGTTAGCAGATCTAGAGACGTGTCTTTTACCTCCTCTATTTTTCTATGCTCTGTACTTTATGTTCATGGTTCACAGTTTAATCTTCTCTCTGGTAGTCACTTTACTCATGTTTTCCTCCTTTTCCTTTGTGGTGCAGGATCAACGAACTCAGAGTATCATTGGTAGGGGATGGTTGTCGAACCTGCTTTACATTCTGGATCTACCCTACTCAGCTCCCCTTTCATCACTTATGTAGACTGACACCTGTGTCTTCGCCATGCTCCTCCCCCAATCTTACAGAAGATACTTTCGAATTTTACTTTTTCTGATTTTGTATGCGAATCTTATATCTATGAAGAACAACATCGTTCAACTTTCTCCTTAGGTCCCCTCATTGTATTATGAGCGATCCATTCTCTTTAGTTCATTCATACACTTAAGGTTGGTAGTTTATTTAGATATTACTATTTTACTAATTTTATAAATGATTATTTTTGCATGATATTGATGTATTTACTTTGTGATCGGTACGAGATAACATGTCTTTCACTCACTCATCACAAAAACTCATAATCAATTTTTGACTAATGTCAAAATCATTCGGACGGATAATGTTCGTGAGTACATTAGTCACGAATTTTTGGAAACCTACAATACCTTGGGTATTATTCATCAAACATTCAGCGACTATACACCACAATAAAATGGTGCGACAAAGCGAAAGAATCCCCACCTTCTTGACGTTGTCAAATCTCTCATGTTTCAAATGCATGCTCCAAAGATCTATTGGAACTTTGGTATTACTACATGTTATTTAATTAACTGCATGTCATCGACTATCGTGAACTTTGCATCCCCTTTCTCCATCCTATTTCCGTCCATACCTCCTTTCTTCATAACTCCTCAAGTTTGGGTGGGTGTGTTTTGATCATCATCTTAGTCCTCTTTTAGATAAGCTAACACCACTAGCTCAAAAGGGATATGCGTATTATTCTCCTACAAATAAAAAAACTGTGACATCCGCTGATGTTACCTTTCTTGAAGATCAACCCTTCTATTCCTCTTCTTCTCCCGACAAAACATCACCTGCCCCCCTCGTCCCAACATACGTATTGACTGTCCATCGACCACTGTGATATCGACACCTCGTCCCTCATTAAACTTGTATACTCATCGCCATACTCTCCAGTAAGTCCTGAGTCAGTAGCCCCTTACTGATGACCCCTCCTTGTCCAATTGATCCACCCACGTCTCTCCATGAGGACTTACAGTCATCTATTGTTCTCATGTTTTTTTTATTATGTATTTTTTCATTGATTATCTTTTGAACTTCATAGGTTTGCGTGCTGTCTTCTATTTCCACCTCTTCTTCTGTACAGGAGGCTCTCCAACATCAAAGGTGGCGGGTAACGATGAATGATGAAATGGAAGCTCTATGGGCCAATAGAACTCGGTGTCCTTTCCTCATGGAATGCCCCAAGTCGGATATAAATGAGTGTTCGCAGTTAAAAACTATCCAAATAGGTCGGTTAAGCGCTTAAAAGCATGTCTTGTGGCCCGTGGATTTACTCAACAATATAATATTGACTATGAAGAGATGTTCTCTCCAGTGGCTAAGTTTAATACTTTGAGGGTATTGATCTCCTTGGCAGTTCATTGCCACTGACAGTTGCATCAACTTGATATCAAAAATGCTTTCCTTAATGATGATCTAATTGAGACTGTCTACACGCAATATGTAACGGCCCAACCTATATAGTATAAGAATTATTGTCCGCATTGGTTCATCCCAGTTCATACTCCATACTGAGCTGAACCACATATTTTTCCCTTTTCCATAGATATCTTACGAGTGCTTCACATGAGATCACCCATCCCCGGACTACTCCCTCTAGAGCACTTTTAATTATGGAGTTTCTGTTAGGAACGAAGTTCTAAAGAGGGAGAAAAGAGGGGGAGAGCTAATGACGGCTAGAGAAGAATTAGGGTTAGGAGGAAGAAGAGAGAATACCTTGATCATAGATTGCATAAGAACCAAAAGAGGGGGTCCGGGTATATTTATACCGGACCCGGGACCGGCCAGCAAAAGGGGCCGGCCGGCCCCCATGGGGCTGAACCGAAACTGATTCAGCCCCCCTTGGGCCGATTTCAGTAAGAGGGGGCTGAACCGCTTGGTTCAGCCCCGTTGTCGCCTTCGTCGTGCCTTTGCCTTCGCTTGTACTGCTGCCCAAATAGACGGGCCTCGTCCGGGGGCGTAACATTCCCCTCCCCATCAAGAATCAGCTTGTCCCCAAGCTGGTAGTTGGGGTAAAGCTCCCGAAACTCCAGCAGGTCCACCCAAGTATTGTGCTCGGGAGAAAGATCCTTCCATTTGACCAGCAACTCTGGACAGTACGCCGTGCCTCGGCGCTTCCACTTGACCAATAGAATATCCTCAGGAATTGGGCGCAACTCGCCCCCAGTAGTAGCTTCAGGCAACACCGAGCTGGCCTGAACAGCATCGCCAATCTTCCGTTTCAGCAAGGAGACATGGAAGGTGGGGTGAATCCTCGACCCCTCAGGTAAAGATAAAGTAAGCGACGGGTCCGACCCGCCGAATGATCCGGAAGGGACCATAGTAACGGGGTGCCAACTTCTGGTTCGTCCGTTGGGCGACGGACAGCTGCCTATAGGGACGAAGTTTGAGAAAAACCTCATCCCCCACCTGAAACTCTCGCTCCGTCCGATGCCTATCTGCCTGATTCTTCATCCGATCTTGGGCTGCCCGCAGATTCTCCCGCAAGGTGGCGAGCGTGCGGTCACGATCGCGGAGTGCGCGGTCAACGACGGCCACCGCGGTGCTGCCCGGCTCATAACTGCTCAGAGAGGGCGGTGGTCGGCCGTACACCACCTCAAATGGGGTTAGCTTGCTCGCCGAGTGATAGGATGTGTTGAAGCAGTACTCAGCCCAATGTAGCCAACTCGTCCAGGTACGGGGCTCCTCCAGAACGAAGCAGCGGAGATATGTCTCCACGCTCCGATTCACGACCTCCGTTTGGCCGTCCGTCTGCGGGTGGTGAGCTGTGCTGAAGCGCAAAGAAGTCCCCTGCAACCGGAAAAGCTCCCGCCAAAAGTTGCCAACAAAAGTAGGGTCCCGATCCGAGATAATCGCCCGAGGAATGCCATGTAAGCGCATAATCTCGCGGGCAAACAAAGTGGCCACGGACTCCCCCGTGTACGGATGGCTCAACGCAATGAAGTGACAGTACTTTGACAACTTGTCCACAACCACCAGAATAACCGATTTACCTTTCGAGCGAGGTAGCCCGTCAATAAAATCCATGGAGACCGTATCCCAGACCTGGTGTGGAATCTCGAGGGGGGTAAGGAGCCCGGCAGGAGAAGTGGTCTCATACTTTTGTCGCTGACAAACATCACATTGGCGAACAAACGCCTGTACATCCTTCCGCATGCCCTTCCAAAATACATTAGCCCTGGCCCGCTGCAGAGTGCGGAGAACCCCAGCGTGCCCCCCCCCCCCGTCGGCGTCGAATGGAACTCGTGCATCATCACCGTCCGCCAAGCGGACTGAGAAGGTATGACCACCCGTCCGTGGTAGTAGAGACGATCCTGGTGCAAATGATAGCCGGGGGTGGTCGTCACCGCAATTCCTCCAGAATAACTTGTAGCTCAGGATCCCGCAGCACCTCCTCCTGAATCTCATCCAAAGACTCGAGCCGCGGTACAGATATGCTGGCCAATGCTCCCTCATGCAACCTCGACAGAGCATCCGCAACCAGATTCTCTTTCCCTTGCCGATAAACAATCTCGTAGTCGTACCCCAAAAGTTTGGTCACCCATTTCTGTTGAAGAGGGGAAGAGACCCGCTGTTCCAAGAAGTGCTTCAAGCTCTGGTGGTCCGTCTTGATTTTAAAGTGACGGTCCAGCAGGTATGGCCGCCACAGTGCCACTGCATGAATAATGGCCAGCATCTCCTTCTCATAAGCCGAGAGGCCTAATGTCCTGGGAGCCAAAGCTTTGCTGTAAAAAGCAATCGGCCGCCCCTCCTGCATCAAGACAGCTCCCAGCCATACTCCGGAGGCGTCCGTCTCCACGACGAACTCCTTGGTGAAATCCGGAAGTGCAAGGACCGGGGTAGTCGTCACCGCCTGTTTGAGCGCCTGAAAAGCCGCCTCAGCCTCCTCATGCCAAGAAAAGGCATCCTTCTGCAAGAGCTGTGTCAGTGGCCGAGCGATTTTCCCATAGTCACGAACGAAGCGCCTGTAGTAGCCTGTGAGGCCCAGGAAGCCCCGTAAGGCCCGAATGGTCTGAGGCTGCGGCCACGAGACCATACTAGCAGTCTTCTTCGGGTCCGCCTTAACCCCTTCCACGGAGACCAGATGACCTAAATACTCAACTTCGTCCTGTCCAAAAGAGCACTTCGACCGTTTAGCAAATAACTGGTGTTTACGTAGGATGGAGAATACCTGAGCAACATGGTCCACATGCTCCTCCCAAGTCCGACTGTAGATCAGAATGTCATCGAAGAAAATCAGCACGAATCGGCGAAGAAGCTCTCGGAAGATCTCATTCATAATGGCCTGGAAGGTCGATGGACCGCCGGTCAACCCGTTGGCCATCACTAGGAACTCGTAGTGACCATCATGAGTCCTGAAAGCCGTCTTGTGGATGTCTTCCTCCTTCATCAGGATCTGGTAGTAGCCGGACCGCAAGTCCAGCTTAGTAAACCGGGTCGCACCATGTAACTCATCCAACAGTTCCTCTATCAGTGGAATCAGAAACTTATCCTTCAGCGTAATACTGTTGAGGGCCCGGTAGTCGACACAGAACCTCCATGAACACTCCTTCTTCTTGACTAGGATGATGGGTGCCGAGAAGGAACTCGTGCTGGGTCGGATGATGCCAGCATCGAGCATCTCCCGCACACTGCGCTCGATCTCTGCCTTCTGCATATGTGGATATCTGTACGGTCGTACATTTGTCGGCTCTGCTCCAGTCTTGAGCATAATCTGATGATCACGGAACCGTGATTGCGGAAGTGTACTCGGCTCCTGGAAGATGTCGGCATACTCTTCAACCAACGGCTGCAACTGGAGAGGTACCTCCCCTTGCCCTGCCTCGTCTGACCTCACCCCAAGAAGAACGGCCATCAAACTCTCTGTCTCTCCAAGCTGTTGTAGGCTGCGAAGGCCAATTTCCTTCACGGGTGATGACGTGATACCCTTCAAGCAAAACTGTCGCCCACCTTGCAGAAACTCCATCGTCATCTGATCCCAATCAAAAGTAACCCTCCGTAGTTGTCGTAGCCACTGAACCTCAAGAACCATGTCTGACCCCCGAATGGGTAAGAGGTAGATATCTGTGCAGCCCACGTAGCCTTGCATCCCCAACTCCACTCCGCGCAGAACGCCCTGGCACTGTAATTTACTGCCATCCGCTACCATGACCTGAAAGGCAGCCCCAGTATCCACTACGTGCCCCACCCTCTGAGCAACCTCCAGATGAATGAAATTGTGAGTGCTCCCGCTGTCCACCAGGATGGTCACCCGTTCCCGTCGGACCCTCCCCCCGAGCCGCATAGTGAGCGGTGGGGGGCTTCACCCCTCCATGGCATGCAGCGAGACACCAAGCGCCGTCAGATCCAAGTCCCCTTCTAGATGCGGCTCCTCCGAACTCAACTCGTCCTCCTCCTCCTGGTGTAGCATAAACACCTGGACCTTCTGACATTTGTGACCCGGCGTAAATTTCTCATCGCAGTTGAAACAAAGTCCCTTCTCCTTCCGCGCTTGCAGCTCGCCCCATGAAAGTCGTGTCACCGTCGGTTTCCCGGCCCCCACCGACTCCCTCCGGGCTGGTGCCGGCGTGGTAGCAGGCCTCGCGGAGTTGCGGGTCCGCTGCCCGTTGAACCGCTCCTCGTGAATGCGGGCCAAGCTAATAGCGTGGTTCAGACTCCGTGGCATGTAAGCATGAATCTCATCCCGCAAATGTTCCTTCAAGCCCGACACAAAGCAGCTCTGAAGTGTCTTCTCCTCCCAGTGTACTTGGTTTGCCAGTTTCTCAAACTCTGTCCGGTATTCTGTTACCGTCCCCTTCTGTCGCAGCTTCTGCAGAGTCGCCTCGACATTCTCGTACTCCAAAGGCCCGAACCGAGCCGTAAATCCCTCCACAAAGTCCGTCCATGGCACATACTCTCTGTCTCTGAGGAACCACTGAGTCCACTGGAATGCGTCACCCTCCAGATGGAAGGACGCCAACTGCACCCACTGCGCCGCCGGAATATCCTGATAATTGAAGAACAACTCGGCCTTGTGAATCCACTCCAACGCGTCCCCTCCGTGAAAATTTGGAAAATTCATACGCGTTAATTTCAGAGGGAGATACGCCCTTGGTGCGCCTTGTCCCCACCAGCCTTGGTCGTAACCCGCACACGGGTGTACTTGGTGTTATCCGACCCACGGTGCTCCCGGTCCCACATGGCCGCCGTGTCCAACCGGCCTAGGGTTCGGTAGGAGTCCCCCCATGCCTCCCGGAGGAAACCCCGTCGCAGCCGCCCGGCCTAAAGCCGGCATGTTGCCGCCTCCAGCCTCACCGAACCCTCCAGGTGGCCCGCCGACCTCGTCGTGGCCCATACGGCCTTGTCCGGCCCCTCCGTAGCCGGATCGGCCACATCCGAACTTGCCCGGGCCGCAAAATCCCCCGCCGAAGTCGCGGTTTGTTCCGATAGCTCCGCCGAATGTTGCGGCCCCGATCCCGCCTGATCGGCTTCCGCCGGCCTCGCCCGAGCCCTGTCCGATACCAGGCGGCTGTACCGACCCCATCCAGGGGTTACACGCAACTCCCGCTCCTCCTTGAAAGCCCGGCGGTATTTCCGGGTGAGATCCGGAGTTATCGGATCCCGGATGCACGGATCCACCGTTCTCGTCCGCCGCCGGCCCTTTTCCTCTCAGATTTTGCGCTAAGAGTGCTTTGATTTCGTCCATGCGAGCGTCCATGCGTTCTTCCATCGATGTCTTCATGTGTTCCATTGAATCGGACAACCCCGCAAAATTTTCCTCTAGGGTTTCCAACCGCGAGATTTCCTCTTGCGTGCGAGTGGTAACCATGGTCGAGGAGATGCTTTGATACCAAATGTTAGGAACGAAGTTCTAAAGAGGGAGAAAAGAGGGGGAGAGCTAATGACGGCTAGAGAAGAATTAGGGTTAGGAGGAAGAAGAGAGAATACCTTGATCATAGATTGCATAAGAACCAAAAGAGGGGGTCCGGGTATATTTATACCGGACCCGGGACCGGCCAGCAAAAGGGGCCGGCCGGCCCCCATGGAGCTGAACCGAAACCGGTTCAGCCCCCCTTGGGCCGATTTCAGTAAGAGGGGGCTGAACCGCTTGGTTCAACCCCGTTGTCGCCTTCGCCGTGCCTTTGCCTTCGCTTGTACTGATGCCCAAATAGACGGGCCTCGTCCGGGGGCGTAACAGTTTCCAACACAACTCCACTACTTGGTCCAAAAAGGCGCCTCTTATATTTAATGTTCTGAATTATTGCTTAAGCCCAGTAACTTTCCATCCAATTCTGATGTGAGATTCAGTTCATTCTTGCACCTTCTTTCATTTAGAAGTCTGTCATCTTAGAAGTTTACCAGAAGGTGCTTTGTCTGAGCTTCACTGCCCCAAAGCACCCCACCCTCATTGGATTTAGGATATTATAGGCCCACCATCTTCCGCATGGTTCATCCCGGAACCACATATCGTACTGTAGGAGGTCTGACTCTGATACTATTTGTAACGACCCGACCTGCACAATATCAAAAATATTGTTCACATTTGGTTCATCTCAGCCCATACTGAGCTGAACCACTCTGTTTTATCTCTTTCCATAGGTGGCTTAACTTCTTAGTAGGTCACCCATCCCAGGACTATTCTCATCCGAGAACGCTTAACTACGAAATTTCCAACACAACTCCACCACTTACTACGAAAAGACGCATTTTATATTTAGACAATTGAATTATTGATTAGGCCCAGCAACTTCCCCTCAATTCCGATTTAAGATTCGGTTCATTCCAACACTTTCACTTAGAAGCCTATCATTCTAGAAGCCTGTCAGGAGCTACTTTTCCAAAGCTTCACTATCCTCAAAGCACTCTTCGACCTCATCAGACTGCCTTCATTGAATTTAGGATGTTACAGGTGGTATCCGAGTATTCTCCGCATTAGTTCATTCCTGCCCATACTGAGTTGAACCACATTTTTTTGCCCTTTTTCATAGGTGGCCTACGAGTACTTCCCAGGAGGTCACTCGTCCCAGGACTACTCCCACCATATCACGCTAAACTATGGAGTTTCCAACACAACTCCACTTGCTCTAAAAAGGGGTCTTTTATATTTAGGGTTCTGAATTATTACTTAAGTCTAACATTTTTTCCTCAATTCTGATGTGAGATTCAGTTCATTCATACACCTTTTACCTAGAAACCTGCTATCTTAGAAGGAGCTTCTTTGTCTGGGCTTCACTGCCCCCAAATCACTCCTCGCCTTCATTGGACCTCCTTCATTAGATTTAGGATGTTACGACCCCCTCCCATGGTTCATCCCCAAATCACACATCGCACTGTAGGAGATCTAGCTTTGATACTTTTTGTAACGACCAAACCCTCTCAATATTAGAACTATTGTCCCATTTGGTTCATCCCCGACCATATTGAGCTGAGCGACATGGTTTTGCTGAATTACACGGTTTTTGCCCTTTTTCATAGGTGACCTGTGAGTGCATCCCATGAGGTCACCTAACCCAGGACAACTCCCATCGAAGCATGCTTAACTACGGAGTTTCCAACACAACTCCACCACTTACTTAAGACCAACAATTTCCCTTCAATTTCGATGTGAGATTCAGTTCATTCTACATCTCCTTTCACCTAGAAGCTTATCATCCTACAAGGCTGCTAAGAGTTGCTTTGTCTGGGCTTTACTGCCCCAAAATCACTCCCTTCATCGGACCACCCTATTGGATATAGGTTATTACACGCCTACCTCTGTTATCAAGGCGTGCGCCTGAGGCGCCGGGCACACCGGTCAGCGCCTCTGCAAGGCAGAGGCGGGCGAGGTGCCTCAGGCGCGCGCCTTACAAACTCCCAGGCGCACCAAAGACGCGCTTGGGCTTTTCAAGCTGTTTTCTTCAACCTATTTTTTGGGAGGGGGGCTAAAACATGATCTCAGACGCACCCGAGGCACACCTAGGCGCACTTGGGCATCCAATTCACCGATTTTCAGTGAATTGAGTGCCCAATTCACTGAAAATCAGCGAATTGGGCATTGGGCATCCAATTCGCAGTTTTTCAACAAATTGCATCCAATTCGCTGATTTTCAGTGAATTGGGCACCCAATTCCCTGAAAATCAGCGAATTGGGCACCCAATTCCCTGAAAATCAGCGAATTGGGCACCCAATTCATTGACAATCAGCGAATTAGATGCCCAATTCGCTGATTTTCAGTGAATTGGGCACCCATTTCATTGAAAATCAATGAATTGGATGCCCAATTCGCTGATTTTCAGTGAATGGGGTGCCCAATTCGCTGATTTTCAGTGAATTGGACACCCAATTTATTTTTGCGCCTTACGTGCCTCAGGCGTGCGCCTGCGCCTAGGCTCCAGGACCCCTTTGCGCCTCGGTGCGCCTTGCGCCTTTGATAACTTAGACTCTCACCAGCTTATCCATGGTTCGACCCTGAACCACACATCGCACTATAAGAGGTCCGACTCTTATACCATTTGTAATGACCCGACACACAGTATCAGAAGTTCTGTCCACATTGGTTCATCTCAGCCTATATTGAGCAGAATCATACGATTTTACCGTTTTCCATAGGTGACCTACGAGTACTTCCTATGAGGTCACCCATTCCAGGATTACCTCCACTGGAGCACGCTTAATTACGAAGTTTCTAAAACATCTCCACTTGCTCTGAAAAGGCGTCTCGTATATTTATGGCTATGAATTATTACTTAACCCACAACTTTCTATCTAATTTTGTTGTGAGATTCAGTTCATTCCTGCATCTCCTTTGACCTAGAAGCTTGTCATCTTAGAAGTCTTCCAAGGGTTGTTTTTCCTGGGCTTCATTGCCCCCAAAACACTCCCTTCCCTCATTTAACTGCCATCATTGGATTTATGATGTTGCACAACAACCTCCTGGATACTACACGAGAATCCTTTGTATGCCGCCTATGAAACTCTATATATGGCTTGAAGCAGTCTCCTCGAGCATGGTTTAACAAATTTAGTCATGTGGTTCAGACATTTGGTTTCACTCAGAGCTCGGTGGACTTTTCCTTATTTATACATCATCGTAACGAGGGCACTATGATCCTTCTTGTGTATGTTGATGATATCATAATCACGGGCGACGATCTGAATGATATCTCCATGATCAAGAAGCCCTTGATTTCTCATTTCCATACTAAATATTTGTGGCATTTTATATATCGAGGTAGTTCGACGACATGATGGGCTAGTATTATTTTAACGGAAGTATTGCACATATCTTCTATAAGATGTCAAATACTTGGGTTGTAAGCCAACTGAAACACCCATGGAGGCAAATCATAAGCTTTGTGCTCATGAGTCTCATTCTGATCCTCTCCTATCTAAACCAGAGTACTATCGTCAACTAGTCAATAAGCTTATCTATCTAACTGTAACTCGACTAGATATCTCATTAGCTGTTGGAGTAGTTTGTCGATACATGTATGCTCATTGCGCAATGCGCATCCCACCTTCGTGCAGTTTAGCAGATCCTTTAGTATCTAAAGAACGCTTCGGGTCAAGGGCTTGTGTATAAACCTTCATCTTCCCTCTCACTGATTTCCTACTCTGATGCAGCTTATGTAGACTTCATTGACGAATGACAGTTTAGAAGTGCCCATTGCATGTATTTTTGAGGCATCTAGTCACTTGGAGGAGCAAGAAACAATCAGTTGTGGCACAATCATCTGCTGAAGCTGAGTATTGTTTGATGACATATGTTGTTTCCGAGTTTACTTGGCTGGAGAATCTTCTTACTGATCTTTATATATCTCTTACATCTCCTGTAGTCCTCTACTACGATAGTAAAACTACTATTTTTATAGCAAAAAATCTAGTATTTCATGAACAAAACATGCACATTGAAGTACATTGCCACCTCATCAAAGAAAAAATTCAGCTCCGCATAATTGATCTCCGACATGTTCCCGTTGCAAACCAACTCTCTGATATCTTCATAAAGTCTTGCCTTAGCCATTTTATCGTCAGTTTGTTTTCAAGCTCGGAGTCTTCAATATATACGCTCTAACTTGTGGGGGAGTATAGAAGAAGTGCATAGAAGTTCAATACAAAAGCCCGCTTATAATGACCCATTAGGAGTCTTGTTTATCTTGTATATAGATTAGTCACACGTTGTGAATATGAATTGTGATGTCACTCGTAACTATAAATATGTGTACATTTTGTGTCTTTTGAGATAGACGAAGAAATAAAATTGTTAAGTTGCTCGTGGTTTTCTCACACATTCAAATAGAAAAGTCTTCTTACACGGAATGATAATATCTGATAGGAAACACAAATTTCTCCTTATTAAGGCCTGCTCTTGCTCGCCAAATTTTCTTTAATATATAATCAAGTTGGTTCTAAACAAAAACTTTATGCCCAGTTGGTGTTATGTCAGCCATGGCAAAGACTTGTAGAGTATCCATCCAATAGTTTTATAGAAAAAGATATTTAAGTAATCAATAAATATTGCGTTAGATTTGCCGTTTACCAAATTCAATCATATATAAACAAAATAGTTGGATATCTTAATAGTTTTATCAATTATGTATCCTGATGAGCATATGCAGTAAATGAGGATGGAGGGTCAGCAGAAGATTTGATATAATATATCTACCATGGATTATAGATATGTTGTTCCATTATTCAAACCTGTAACTTCCTCTGAGATTTTGCTATATTAATTTCTGATTAACTGAAAATCTTTTTCAAGATATATTGTTTAATGAGAGGACAATCACTATTTTAATTATACTTTGAGTGATGCATTGACTTCCATATCTTCTTTGATTTCTTTGTAGAAATTTATAGGCAAAAGCTACAGCAGTCTGTTACTGACGGTGAGCTGAGTGAGGAGGCGGTTGCTTCTCTTCTTCGTATCAGAGTTCTCCTTTGTATTCCTCAGGGAACTGTTGATGCTGCACATGCTGATATCTGTGGTCGTATATTTGAGAAGGTATGTAACCACATTCTTAATTTTTTCGTCTCCTTGGCATGCTATTTGTGAAGCCCTTCTAGGATATCTATGTGGTCTTTGTTTCCTGAATTAACAGTTTTATAGTTGAGGCTCTGTTTGGCCCAGCTGCAGGCTGCAACGATTGGAAAAGCAGTGGCGAGAAAATCTGTTGTTTTGCAGAGTAGTGGGAGAATCAGTAAAATTGTTTGGAAGAATAACGTTTGCAGTGTTGTTTCAAACATAAAAGCTGTTTAACCTGTTTGACAAAATAGCTGTGCGGTGTGCAGTACAATTTTTATTTAATTAAAGCAGAAAATTACAACAAAAAAGCAAATGATCATATTACAACTATCCGGCAAACAGATATTCCGTCATTCTAAAAATATTCACAGATCCATCACAGCATAATTTGTAAACAATCCAAGCCAATATTTTTTGCATCCAGAAGTCTATAAACATATGCATCCAGAATCCAAAAAAACTGGGATCGAAAAAACCCTATCAAAAACATATGCACCCAGAAATGCTGATACTAATCAAATTATCAAGTCCTTGCTTCTTCTACTAATGAGAAGTCTAGCACAGGATTTGAATCCAAAAATTGGGATCGAAATTAGAAAGTCCAACATTCTAACCAAAAATAGCAATGCATCCAGAATACAACTGCTTCTAATCAAATTATCAAGTCCAACATTCTACTAAGCGCCTGGACGCAAAGATTTGAATCAAACAATATTCATCCAGAAATCTATAAAAAACCTGGGATCGAAAAATTTGAATCCAAAAATTTTCATGTTCCAGAAAACAAGTCAATCCATGTTATAATAGCGATTTTTCATCGAGGAAGAAGGGAGAAATGGTGTTACGAAAGATCTTGCCGGTTGGTGGCGTTCGTAAGGGGAGAACGAAGTGGCTGAACGCAGTCGACGGCTCTCTGCAGTCCGCAGGTAACTGTAGGGCTCACCGGCGTGTAGTGTGCGTCGACGGAGAAGGCTTCCGGTGGATCTTGAGCAAAGGCGGAGGTGTTCGTCATTGGAGAACGAAGCAGGCAGGCTCTCGCGCAGGCTATCTCCTAAGGAGAAACGTTAAGCGCGTGGGTCGCTATTCTGGATTTGTGAAATGATTTCACGACTCCGCACCGCTGCTATTTCGCAGTAATGAGCCGGTGGATTTTGACACCGCTAGCTTAATAATTACTGTTTGTCTGGGCGGTGGAATAAACAACGATACACCTCTCCGAAAATGCTCCGCCAAACAGAGCCTTAATGTTCAGTTGGAGCTAATGTAGGGGGAGTCAGTGATTCGATAGTCAGGCTTGATTGGGACGTGTATCATTGGCTATCATGGTCCACTGGTCGAGCTCTAATTTCCAAAGCATAACCTGTAAATTTATGGTACAATTTAGGGCTATTAACGTCCAATCTCCAGCTGATCTGCCCCGACCCAAGATCCTTTCATAATCACTCGATCTGATCTTTGACAAAGAAAGGAGATTGCTGATAAGCTTGATAGGATCTCAATTTTGAGCCAAGAATTGCTTGTTAAACCTTGAGTCGAGTAGAAACCAATTCAATTTTAATTGATTTTTGATTGTCGGAGACAAATTCTTGGTCATATAAACATCCATAAACACTTTATTCATATATCTAAATGACTAAATGTATAGATGCATACAGACTTTCATCTAAATTTAAATTTGCATGTGTATATATCTTATATATGTACGAGCAGTCGTGCACGGGGGACCCCGTGCGGGGCGACGACATTCAGCGGGGGCGGAGACATTGGTCGTGGGCGGGGACATTGGTCGTGGGCGGCAATATTTGTCGTTGGGGGCAACATTTATTGTGGGCAACGATATGTGTCGTGGGGGGCAACATTTGTCGTGAATGGAGACATTCGGCAGGGAAGGCGACATTCAGCAGGGATGGCGACATTCGGCGGGGGCGGCGACATTCGGTGGGGGTGGCGACATTCGGCGAGGGCAGCGGCGTTCAGCGAGGGCAGCGACGTTCAGCGAGGGAAGCGGCGTTCAACGGGGACGACGACATTCGACAGGGACGACGAAATTGGTCGGGGGCGGCGACATTGGTCGTGGGGGTGGCGACAATTGTTGTCAGCGGCGACATTTGTCTTGAGCGGCGACATTTGTCGCGGGCCTCAACATTTGTCGTGGGGGCAACATTTATCGTGGGGAGGGGGCAACATTTATTGTGAGGGCAACACTTGTCGTGAGCGACGACATTCGATGGGGGAGGCGACGTTCGGCGGGGGTGGCCACATTGGTCGTGAGCGGTGACATTTGTCGTGAGTGACGACATTGGTCGTGGGCAGCGACATTTGTCGTGGGGGGCAACCTTTATCTTTTATTCTATTGACATCCATGAAAGTGCATCAAATACAGAAAACAGAAGAAATAATACAATCCATCAATATTAAACATTTTACATTTTGCTTAAACACATTTTACATATTGTCTGTCGGTAGACGGGTCCGAATAAGTAGTTGACACGATTGTAACTGCTGATGCTGAGCAATTTGTCTAAAGTTTGCGACATATGTGTTGTATGTATCAAGGATATATTTTATCTCATTCAATATTGAGTCCATTACTTTCTTCCAAACGGTGTGTAGTCTCATTTTCGATGTCGTAGGTGAACATTTGTAGAAATCGTGGTTTGTTCCCCGGAGTAGGAATAAGAGATTCAATCTTGTGATATATAGCCCATGTGATCTGAATGTATACAAACCCTGGTTGAACGAAGGGAGTGTTTCATCAAGTGTAACGCCCATAAATGTGAAAGAGAATACGTGGTTGTAATTCGGGCTAAAAATAGTTCATATAATTAACAAAAAAAGAGAAGTATTAAAACATTTGTCACAAGGTTTGGAGGAGAGTTTCAAATGCAAAACATTAAAAAGAAATAAGGCTTGGAAGAGAAATTAGTACATGTCCAAACCAAATAAACATACACTAAATTGAAAATTTGGAAATCAGAGAGCATGTAAATCACCTTCAACAATGCCCTAAGCGGAGAAGGAGATTGTTATGGACCTACTCAGAGGTTGCCGGAGGAGTGGCCGGAGGTGGAGAAAACGGTGGATGAGATACTATGGAGCCATGACCGCGGCTGCCTAAGCGGAGCTTGCTCGTTGGAGGAGACAGCTACCAAAATCTCACACAAGAGAATAGGGAAATAGACTTGATTTCATTCATGATCCCTTCATACATGACAAGGGGTCTACATATAGGATTGCCGGATGACATAAATGTAAATACAACTATAGAATCTAAAATATTAAAATATAACGACGACTACGACTAGACTCCTATGACACTAATAAAACACTCGACTCGACTTAATACATTAATAACTCATTGCAATAATAATAGATCCATAACAGAGATGTTGTGAGAACGCTGTGAAAGAGGACCTTTTGCTAGAATCACCTTCATCAATGCCTTAAGCAGAGGATTACATCACATTACTGATCCTCTGTAATACATATGGTCATGTTTTTTTTTGAACCAGAGGAAAAGTAATTGTAGAGTAAAAATTCTTTATTAAAACTAAGTCATGTGTTATGCCAATGCCCTAAAGCTTTAGCTAAAGCAAGATTGAATTTGCTTTGAGACCAATCTATTGTAGGATGTGAAAAACTAACTTTATACAATCATAAATGCACGACTTTGATCTTCATTGTCTCATTCAAATTGACTTGCGATGAATTACTAAATATTATCTTTGGATGAACACTTACCGATTCTTAATGAATTTTAAGATACATATAATTCTTTCATCTATATTTTGAAGAAATTTAAAACACATGGATTAGTAATTACAGCATTAATAAAGAAACAAATATAAATTATGTGGACAAAAAGTAATGATGAGATAGAAATTAAAACAATAGCATTTATACGTAAGGGCAGTCACTCATTAGGATAAAAGTTACTGATCATAGATATGTTCAAATTTGGTGATGGCTTATTACACCATCTAGGATATGTTCAAATTTCTTAGAATGGAAGTACTAATTAAATATACAAAAATGTAAGTGTAACAACCCTATCCATCGAATAAAAATGTTTTTATGACCCTCTTCCATAAGCACAGCAACAATAAAAAATTCCTATTTTACTAATTAAAGCCCCTTAATAACTTCCTCTAGAAATGTCATCAAGCATGTTTCGATGATAACCATTAGGAAACCCTATGCATCAGTAGATGACAGTACTGTTGGGAAACAACCCTGTTTTTTTTTCTGTTATTAACACTGCATAACATAGTGCAGCAATTATTGGACATCAAAATACTTTGCAATGCAATTAGTATCTCTGAAAGTAACTCAGGCTATTATGATAAAAGATGCTAAAATGTTATCAAAGATGCTAAAACATTACCATATAATTCACTGAAAGCCCAAGATACTCATTGGCAGTGTGGTGAGGGAGTTCCTAATACATATAGCAATAAGATCCATTAAAAATATCACAAAATAGGAAATCAGAAGCACTCAGAATGACAAAAATCCAAGAACATGATAAACAAAGTGAAATAAATTACGGATTGAGGTCCTAATATCATCATCTTAACAAAAAATAGGAATGAAAAATGACTTTAAAAGAAATGGAATTGTGGAGGCCGAGAATGCAGAAGGAGATGAGTCGGTTTCATACCTTGGACTGGGAAACTTTGAACGACTTATGCTTATAGAGGAATGGATCTTATTGCTTAAGGTAGTAATAGAAGCAGGTAGTAATAGAAGCACCTGTTGAGAAAAAGAGAGAAAATGTGGTGAAGGAGTTCCTAATACATGTAAGTGGGTCCATTAAGAAATTCAACCCGCTTCGGTTTAATATCTTGGACTGGGAAGCATACCTTGGACTGGGAAGCAGTTTGAGTAATAGAAGCACCTGTTGAGAAAAGGAGAAAATGTAAAAAAATAGATAGAGGTAGATGGACCAAGAGAAAAAGAGAGAAAATGTTCAGTGAAGGGGAGATCGTGAGGTTAGGAATGGGAAAGTTCAGTGAAGCCAAAGCTGAAAGTACCTCAACGCACTGGAAGTAAATGGAAGATCGTAGCGGCGGAGGATGCAATTTCAGGATCTAGTATTACTCCTGGGTAAACAAAAACATACCATTAGACTTTTGTACTTGGAAGTCAATGGCGAACCACATGCCATAAGATGCTTGGAACTTTCCAAAATACTTATCCATGGACAGATAATGCATATATTGGATGCAATTTCCTACATATACTAAAACTGATAATGAGAAGTAGGCAAGGAGATGTTGATTTTGGAGAAGATATCGCAAACTTTCGAGAGTCAGAGAGAGCAAAAGAGAGATAGAGGTAAATGGAGCAAGAGAAATAGGATCAGGTAGAAATCAGAAGTTGGGATGAACGACGAAGAAGCTCGCATGCTTTGGCTTGAAATAAAAAGAAATAAAAAGTTCCCTAACCTGAGGGTGGCAGTTGCGATGGAGTAGCCGCGGAGGAGGAGATACGTCAGATGAGCTGCCGAGGAGGAGCTCCCGCGGAGGGTTCTTGTCGAGGAGGAGGCTCTGTGGAAGAACGTTTTGCCGTGGAGGAGTTGCGGAGGAGGCTCTGTGGAGCAGTTTGTCGAGGAAGCGGTTGTTGAGTGGAGCAGAATGATTTTTTAGAGGAGCTCGTGGGGAGGGTTCTTGAAGGAAGGGTTGTTTTCGGTGGCGTGCAAAATGGTTGCAGGGGAGAACAATCGAGGAGGCGGGGAACAGTCGAGGAGGCGTGTAGAATGGTGGCGTGATTTTGGGGAGTTGTACGTTGATGTGAAATAATGAAAGGAAGGAGGATATTATAAGGCTGTCTGGTGGGAAAAGTTTAGCGGGAAATCCAAATGACCAAAAAAATAACGAATTTTGAAATTTCTATGAAATTTTTGAGGTTATTTTGGGGAGTCGAAAGTTACACCATGACCCGTTTCCTCTTCTTTTATAGTATAAAGATATATACATATATATATACATATATATATACACATATATACAACACACACACATATATACACACATATATATATATACACACACACACATATATATATATACACACACACACATATATATATATACACACACACATATATATACACACACATATATATATATATACACACACACACATATATATATATATACACACACATATATATATATATATATATGTAGGGTCGTTTACCAGGGCCTCCCCCTCTAAGTTTGCAAAATTATAAGTTGCACCCCTCAATCTTTTGAATTTACAAAAACATCCCCTATAAGTTTACATTTCATGACATGCATGCACAACGATACCCTCTTTGGAGGAAAGCGCCAGGTGGGAAATTTTGTGCATGTATGGTATGGCAAGTAAACTTGCAAGGAAATTTTTTGTAATTTCAGAAGGCAGAGAGGGGTGCAATGTTACCGAATAGATAGGGAGAGAGGAAGAATCCGACAAGGGGGGAGGCCGACGGTGGTGAGCGAGACGAAAAGGAGGAAGGATGAGGAACTTAGGGAGCAACTCTAAAATCTTGCATAAATTCAAGCCTCCTTACAAACTCCTACCCCTCCCTCTTATATAGATGAGGGAGGGCACACAAAATAAGACAATACAATTAATAATAATTAAGTCTAATTAATATTAATTAAAAGGCATTTAATTAATATTAATTAACACATTTAATTTCAAAAGGAATAAACATGGCGGCTTCCATGCGCGTGCCCCAAATAAGTGCGGAGGCTTCCATATGCGTGCGTCGATGATCTCCATCCGGGGGGTCCACTTGCGTGAAAGTGTATGCGTAACACTATACCGCCCTTGAAAATCGACCTTGTCCCCAAGGTCAAGTGTTATGATTTTATCAGGATCTTTAAGAATGTTGACGAGAAAGGAGGTTTGTATTGCGAGTGGCGGTGGCGAGTGCCTTGAGGAGAAAGAACGAAGATGTGTCAAACAAAGAAAAATTTGGGCTGAATATTTATGTGTTAGAGCAGTGCGGTTAGAAGAAAGGTGGACAATAAGAGTGGGTGGGCTTGTGAGGATGAAAGTGAGTGCTGGATGGGTGCGGAAATGGGGGTTGGCAGCTAGGAGGGAAAAAGGTGGGTGTGCATTTGTTCGGAAGAGAGAGAAGGAAATGACAAACAAATTGATGAGACAAGACAATGGAAGACAATTAAAAAAAAATTGAGGGTCTATGGGAGATAATTGTTGGCAGGTAGGGGAGTCTCAAGAAAGAGAGAGGAGAATTGATGTACGATTTGATGTGGCTGCATGAGGGAGGAACAATGTGGAGATTTTGGCGTGGGTGCAATTGTGGCGCCCGGAAACAGTGAGGATGGTGTGGATGGAGAGACATAAGGAAATGATGGAGGCTGCTGTGTGTGGGGCCTGGTGGCATTAAAGATGGCAGGGGAAAGAGGACATGATGAAAAACTGCCAAAAAGAAAGCAGGCGAGTGGCTCGATGGCTGGGGGGAAGGAGCCGAGGCAGTCGACATCACTGCTTGAGTTTGTCTTGTACTGCTGGAGGGAGACGAGCGGCGAGGCAGTTCCTGGAGCGGGGCCGCTGACTGGAGAGGCTTGTGCGAGAGCTGCGGTGCTGGCTCGGGCTGTCAGAGGTATTGCTGGAGCTGTGATTGGTGGAAGCGGTGTGGGAGGTGCGGCGGCTGCTGCTCGACGCAGGAGGGGCAGCGGCGGCGGTGGCTGCTGCTCAACGCTGGAAGGGAACTGTGGGGGTGGTTGCAGGACGCAGGAAGGGGAGGATGGGGTGGGCTGCTCGGCGCTGGGAGGGAAGGCGACGGGCTCCTGTGGTTCCCCGGCGTGGGCCAGGCGGTGTCCTGGCCGAGCGGATTGCTCGGCGCTGGGAGGGATACGTTGGAGGGTGTCGAGGCGGGCGAGAATGAGCGCTTGAACGGCGAGGGAAGCGTCGACGGAAGACTGCAGGCTGTCGAGCGCGGCCTCGTGTCAGTCGAGCCAGGTGCGGATGCGATCGTTGGCGGTGTGGGGACGCGTGTTCGTATCCATGGAAGGAGAGCCGAGAGCCGGCGGCGCTACGACGGCCGGAGCGTCAGGTCGGACCATTGTACCGAATAGATAGGGAGAGAGAGGAAGAATCCGGCTAGGGGGGAGGCCGGCGGTGGTGAGCGAGACGAAAAGGAGGAAGGATGAGGAACTTAGGGAGCAACCCTAAAATCTTGCTTAAATTCAAGCCTCCTTACAAACTCCTACCCTTCCCTCTTATATAGATGAGGGAGGGCACACAAAATAAGACAATACAATTAATAATAATTAAGTCTAATTAATATTAATTAAAAGACATTTAATTAATATTAATTAACACATTTAATTTCAAAAGGAATAATCATGGCGGCTTCCATGCGCGTGCCCCAAATAAGTGCGGCGGCTTCCATATGCGTGCGTCGATGATCTCCATCCGGGGGTCCACTTGCGTGAAAGTGTTGCGTAACATGCAACCTGTAATTATGCTAACTTCCAGGGGAGGTTTGGGTAATTAATCCAGGTTGGGCTCATTTTTAAGTTTGACGAAACCAGGGTTGACTTGTTAACGTCTATCCAAGCCAAAAAAATTGCTTCAAATTTTGAGCAAGTTTTCATCTTTTAGCCAAAATCACATCCCTACAATTCCATCCAATGGAAAATTTTTTATTTCATATGAATCAAGGGAAAGGATTGGTATACTGTTGATTGGTAATGTTTTGAATTTATATAAACCCGGGGTTGTAGAACAACTCTAACTGGCTTAGTATGATTATTAGTAAAAATGTTTCATTTGTTGTTCAACAAGTAGCTTGAAAATTGCTCTAATAATTGTTCAGTTGCTTGTTGATGTCTTCTATTTATATTTCGGTATCGCCTTTCTCCTAACCATTGCACTTTAAAGATGTTTCATGCTGCTAAAGCTAAGTATTGTAAAATTTAATTAAAAAAGAAAACTGGATGGTTTGGTTAAATTCTATCAGTGTTGTGTTTGAGTCTAGAAGATAAAAAAAAGAGCAGCCCGGTGCACAAAGCATCCGTGCGCAGCGAGGGTCCAGGGAAGGGTCAAGGGTGAAATGTAGGCAAACCTTACCCAACATTTTTGCAAGATATTATAAATAATGTTGTATGAATAAGTGCCAATATTTTGATGAAATTTTGTGATTAAGACAGGACATTTGTTAAGATTATTAGCATCCTATATATTGTTAGCACTAAAGCTCGATTTCCTTAGAACTGGATAAGAAAATGAATAAACAAGCTTGAATAAGATTTTAAAACACTGTTCATGCTCATGTTCAGGTTAAGTTCTTAAATTCGGTATGAAAATAAGTAAATGAGTTTTTGGCAGAATGGTAGGCTGCATGACCCGTGTTTTCACATACAACCTTAAATATATCAGAATGGTAGGCTGCATGACCCGTGTTTTCACATACAACCTTAAATATATCACGGAACATGTCGCATTGCGTAGATTCCTTTGCTCTCCTTAGTCCTTACGTGTTGATTTTTTTATTGGCCGTAAATATTGGTTATTTATGTATTTTATAATGTAAAAATATGATTTATTGATGAGAACTCTTTGGTGAACATTTAAGTTTCTTGCATCTTAAACAATCCTCTTTTTTCACCTTTTATTTTAAGAGTTCAGCTTTGATTTTTTTATCACAAATCCTGAATATGAATCATATGATGCAGGTTGTCAAAGATGCGATTGCATCAGGAGTTGACGGTTATGATGCTGACATTAGGGCATCCGTTAGAAAAGCTTCTCAGGGTTTGCGCCTAACAAGGGAGGCTGCCATATCTATTGCTAGCAGAGCGGTCTGCATCTTTTATTAATAAAATATTATATTTTGATTCTGGTCATTTTTTGAGAATTCCTAATGATAGTTAAGAATAATTATGAAAAATTCCCCTTAAATTTTAATAATGTAAGAAGGGGAGCCGTGGCGCACCGGTTAAGGTGTTGCCGTGTGACCTTGAGGTCACGGGTTCGAGTCCTGGAAGCAGCCTCTTGCAAAAATGCAGGGTAAGATTTGCCTACATTTCACCCTTGTGCTGGGACCCTTCCCCGGACCCTCGCTGCGCGGGGATGCTTTGTGCACCAGGCTGCCCTTTTGTATGTTAATTAAGTAAAGTTAGAGAGAAGGTTTTGATAATTTTGAAAGATGGATGGGAGGCCCCATAATTACACAAAATTAGAGAAGAGGTCCCAGTAAATGACCCATGATAGTTATAATCAAGGTTTTAGGCTTTTCTCACAGGTGCGCAAGGTGTTTCTAAACTATGTCCAACGGGCAAAAGAGGCCGGCAGTCGAACTGAATCTGCCAAAGAGCTTAAGAAGATGATAGCATTCAATACTTTGGTTGTCACTGAACTGATATCAGACATTAAAGGAGAGCCCATTATAGCAGAACCCACTGAAGTTGAGATCAAACAAACCGACAAAGAAGAAGAAGAAGAAGAGTGGGAGTCCCTTCAGACACTGAGAAAGACTCGACCCGGCAAAGATCTCGAAGCAAAGCTCGGAAGGGGAGGGCAAACAGAAATAAATCTGAAGGATGATCTCCCTGAAAGAGATAGAGCTGATCTCTATAGGACGTACCTTCTCTTCTGTCTTTCCGGAGAGGTGACCGTCGTCCCTTTCGGAGGGCAAATCACAACGAAGAAGGATAATTCAGAATACATCTTATTAAATCAGCTTGGTGGATTACTGGGATTGAGTGGTAAAGAAATAGTTGAGATCCATAGAAACTTGGCTGAACAGGCATTCATGAAGCAGGCTGAGGTGATTCTTGCCGATGGGCAGTTGACTAAATCCAAGGTCGAACAGCTCAATGAGGTTCAGAAGCAGGTTGGATTGCCTTCTGAATATGCTCAGAAAGTTATAAAGAACATAACCACAACCAAAATGGCTGCTGCGATCGAGACGGCGGTTAGTCAAGGGAGGATTGGAATAAAGCAGGTTCGTGAATTGAAAGAAGCCAGTGTAGATCTTGATAGTATGATCTCGGAGCGATTGCGTGAAAATCTATTTAAGAAAACTGTTGAAGAAATCTTCTCATCCGGTACAGGAGTATTTGATGAAGAGGAAGTGTATGTTAAAATACCGTCTGATCTTAATATAGATGCTGAGAAAGCGAAAGGAGTTGTTCAGGAGATTGCGAAGAATAGGCTATCGAATTCATTGGTTCAGGCAATAGCTTTACTTCGACAGAGGAATCGAGACGGAGTGGTATGAACTTTCTTAATTTTTTAAATCCCGATCATATTTTATTAAACTATAAGATGAGTATTGTTTGTTACATTTTTTATCCTTTCTAAATATGGCATTTTGTTTAATTTATATGGAAAATGTGCTTTAAAAATCTACATTCTCCACTTGCATTTTCTCCATGTCTTTCGATACAAAAGAAGAAAAACTAAGACATAATTATGCAGATTGCTTCACTCAATGACATGTTGGCTTGCGATACGGCTGTGCCTTCGTCGCCTTTGACCTGGTCTTCGCCCGAAGAGCTCGCCGACTTATACTGTGTGTATCTGAAGAGCATCCCGAAGAGAGAGAAGCTGGATAGATTGCAATATCTTATGGGAATTAGTGATTCTGCGGCTGAAATCCTCAGAGACACAGCAGAGAGAGGAGTATTGCCCGTCGGAAATGAGGGGGAAGAAGAGATTATCTTCTAGATATTCATTAAATTTTGTAGTGATTTTATTTCGGTGTTATTTAATTATGCGAGGAACAATCGCATGATTATTAAGAGGTATTTTATGCTGTGTTTGTATTTCTGCACTTATTCTTTTATAATATTTTGTATTTTGATTACCTTTCCAAGCTTTGCAATTAATGATACAATGAGGCGCACTTATTTCCATTGCCTTGATTACCCATGGAATTAGAATTGAAAGATTAAGCTTTCAATTCTGAAGTCTATATACTATAGTAAATAAATAAAAGAGAGAAACTTAGGTGCGCAACTCTCACCTAGAACTAGGTGGGAGAGATATACAACCGTATGATCTGTGATCAAGGGCTTAGATGGGCTCCTCTCACCATTATCTTAGGTGAGAGTAACTCGCCTACAAATTTTTCTAAATAAAAACAGCATTTTTTATGTCAATGAAACATTGCATGTATTGAAAGTTTAGTTCTAAAATCCTGAAAAGTAGAGATTAAAAATGTTTTTTCATTGCCCTGGTACTTTGGCATGCTGGATGAATAATCAAATGATTAATGGAAAATCTATACACAGAGTTATTATATTTTGATGATGATTTTGTTCTAAAACTGTACTAAAGGCGATATAAAATTGAATTGACCGAAAAAATCATCAAGAAGACCACCGCCTCTTGGAGATAATTTATTGTTCATCTCCCTATAGTTGTGATTATTGTTTTTTGTGTTGGTTTTTTCTTACAATAAGAGCGTTTGAAGCAGCATTTGCAGGTCCGCATTTCGCATGATGCAAACATCTGAATGCCCTCTCAAAAGTGCGCGGTCTGAAGTACCATTCCCTCCCGCTCTCCACAACTCCAGTCTGGTTTTGCAGCATAACCATAGAATTGCCCAAATCCAATGTTACGATGAAGGATGGGACTTCTCGGTTGATCGAATTCCGGAGAATGCCTTTGTAGTGAATGTTTATTTTAGCTCAAGAATTAGGAGTCGCCAGCAGAGTAAACAATATAATTTTATGTCAAAATTTTGGGAAAAAAAACTCCTACAGTTTCTTGTTATAGATGGATATTTATATATATAACATAATAAAAAGATTTACTCCGTTTAAACTCAAATGAATAATATCCATTTTGCAGTCCAGATTTATTCTCACCTCATCCAACGATTACGTAATCTCATCTTTTTTACTTTTAATACAGTCAAAATATTTCACCCTGACAAAACGGAGAGATTTTAAAAGAAGTGGTCATCTAAAAAGGGCGCTGAGAAGGGCGTAATTAATTACAAAGAGAATAGACAGAACAATATGCATAAACAGTGTTGGGGTGTAATGGGAGATATATTTAGGTGCAAGCAACACATCATTCTCTAGGTGCGTAACTCGTACAACCGTCCGATATGTGATCCTACGGTGGAGCATTTTTTGACAAAAATACGGCCATATTGAAATACGACCGCATTTATAGAAATACGAATACAATCATATTTCGATCAACCAAGATTTTTTGCAGGAACCGACGGTCTGATAGCGCCTAACGCACGGTGAAAGTATCTCATGAAAAATAATTCATCAACTGGCAGCAATATTGGAGCCAAAAGAAAAAGACGGCAGGCTTCTGTTAATCACTTGACCAGAAACTTAACACATGATCTTCAACGTTGACGCGGATGTTGCAATGGGGTGATGATGCAATGGCACCCCAGATTTAACCTGGAGAATGTAAAAAAAGAAACGAGCATGGAGAACGCCGGCGCCAAGAACTACGATGCCTCGAACACGCATACCGCGCCCATGTGTTCCCCATTCCTGCAGAATTCGCATACTCAGCATTGCTTCCGACTGCATTACTCTGCCCATTGAAGTTTGCTATTCACTGTTCAGGAGCCCGTCCTAACAGGCCTGACAAATAGGTGGAAGTAGGAGCGCTTATTTTCTTCGGCGAATCGGAAGCAAGGCGCAGTTATTCCCACATTAACCACCTGTATACATATTCAATTATTGTAGCAGCATATTCACAATCTGGAGTAAAGACTGAACAAACTTCGTAACGTGTATTTCCATCAGGCTTCTTAGATTCTAATAAGTTTTCATTGCATTACATCCATGAATAAAAATACCCCCTGGACACTGTTCACCGAGGGGGTATTTTTGTGCATGGATGTTATGAAATGAAAACTTCAGAGGAGGTTTTTGTAATGAAATGAAAACTTCAGGGGAGGTTTTTGTAATTTCGAAACTAAAAGGGGTGATCTCAGTAATTTAGCAAAGTTAGAGGGGAGGTCCCGGTAAATGGCCCTATAAATAACGATCGGATCATGAAGTCGAACTTCTCATAGATTTGTGGATGAATTCTTCACAAGAACAATTAATGAATGAGAACATTAAATACATATTCACAATCTGGAGTAAAGACTGAACAAACTCCGTAACGTGTATTCCCATCAGGGCCAAAAATCTTCTTAGATTCTAACAAGTTTCACAATATAAAATAACGATCGGATCATGAAGTTGAACTTCCATAGATTTGGATGAATTCCTCACAAGAACAATTAATGAATGAGAACATTAATTAATAAGATCCTCGAGACATTATTTTTTATCCAATATTGTTTTCCAACTTCAATCCACTTGATTGGCCTCAGAGCATCAAAATTATATTTTTCTCATGGTATCTCGAAAAATATCCTAATATAACGGTAGCGATAATATAAAATGATATACGCAGTCCCATTATCACTGATTTAACGCGATTCCGTAGAACAGTGAGATTAACATTGAAGGCTCAGATACATTTTGATGATTCTATGTTAGGGATCATGACTGCACAAAATTTTCTTTTTAATACTATAACATATATATATTTTTAAAATTTTATGCAAGTCCTAAGTATTAAAAACCATGCATTATGTTAGATCATGAAGATAAAATAGAAGGCTCATATTCATTTTGAGTCTTATTTAAGGATCATGACTATCCCAATTTTTTCTTGTATACACATTTCTGTACTATTAAATAAACAAATTATTTGGCTACTGTTCATGCATCCATGCAATCTGCTCCTACTTCCTTCGTGACTCCGATCAGGAAGCGAACATAGAAGCGACGTAACACTCATCTCGATTTCCTCCGATGCATCCAAATACGGTGGCTTCACCTCCGAAGTGACAATGCGGAATTCATTACCCAGCGGAAGAACTTCGAAGCGACAATGCTGTAATAAATATCAAGATCATCTGGAAGAACTTAAGAGTCCCAACGGTTTCAATTGTATATGATGTGGTTCACCTCCAAAGTGACAATGCGGAATTCATTACCCAGCGGAAGAACTTCGAAGCGACAATGCTGTAATCAATATCAAGATCATCTGGAAGAACTTAAGAGTCCCAACGGTTTCAATTGTATATGATGTGATTTCAGCTTCAGTTCGAGAATGAGAGCTAAAAACATAAAGTGATAACATGAAATGAGGAGAACTGCATACCCAAGGTTTCGGTTTGAGACGAGCGAAACAAGGAGAGGAGCCGCGGAGGGTGTCGGAGAGTAGGACGCTTGAATGGAGATTAATACAGTTGAGGAGAAGTGAAGAATTGGGAACTTGGAGCCAGGCGATGCATCGAGGAACCGAGGATCAGTGGAAGCCCTACAGCCTCAGTTGCTCGGGAGTATGGGAACAGGAAGCGTCACACACAATAATGTTTTTAGACTTTTTCCTAGGTTCTGACCTTAGTTCTAGGCTTTAGCCTTTGATTCATATATTTCAGACTATGCTTTATGGTTTGTATAAATTATACTAATTATAATTGCTATAATTACTCTGATGCTCCAAGTGTTTGCCACTTATATAAGTAATAAGATTTATATGATGCTAGTAATAAGTTAAGTATTTAACTTATAAAAACTATATTTATATGTTTTTTAATTACATATTTGGTGGAATGTGGTTAGTCGGTTTGAATTGAGAAGCATAAAACCGCACCACACTGTGAAAATGTCAGTTTTTGTATTCCCAAAACCGCACCAAACCAGATCGGCGCGGTTTAGAATGCGGCGTGATTTATCGGATTGATGGGGTTTTCAGTATTCATGCTCACCCCATGGATTTTGACAATCAGATTGGCCAGCTAGAAAATTGATTCAAATTGAATGACATCATCTTTTATAAACAGTATGAGCAGTCTGGCGTGGGGGCCCTCTGTGACCCGTGCAACAATCCACCGTCGCTTGTATGTCCCGTGAGCACTTGGTAACATCCACACTCCCCACAATCGTTTGATATTTTATCGCGCACAGGAATGCACCCCCCATTATACCCGGATTGGCGTTATGCACCCTAAAAATTCTAATATTGCAGTTTGCACCCTCCAATGTCTTATTACTGGCACTTAACACCCTGGAGGTTTTCGAAGAGGGGTATTATGGTCCTTTAAAACCCCAGATAATATATCTCGCTTCTATTCATGTAGGGTTTTCTTTTTCGTCGAGCGCGCCGCACTGGTTCTCCCGGCGAGGCCTTTGCATTCCACTTTTCCGGCGAGGGATTCGCATTCCAGATCTCCGGCGAGGGCTTCGCATTCCAGTTTTCCGGTGGGTGTTGTTATTTGGAGTCCAACATTTATCTTTTAGCAAAGATTTCGACTCCAGTCCAGTCTCCTTTAGCGATTTCAGCGATTTCTTGCAGTCCAATTTTCCGGCGAGGGTTTTGACTCTAGTTTTTAGCTTTCAGCGATTTCACAGGTATAACTATCTTTCATTTCTTGCAATCCAGATTTCAGTTTCGACTCTAGTTTTCAGTTTCGATCCTGATTTTTTTCCAGTTTTCAGCGATTTCAACCATTTTCTTGCAGTCCAGTTTTCCGGGGAGGGCTTCGACTCCAGTTTATAGTGATTTCTGCTAGTCTTCTGTTTCGACTCCAGTTTTCAGCTTTCAACGATTTCACATGTATAACTATCTTCCATTTCTTGCGATCCAGATTTCAATTTCAGCGATTTTAGGTTTCAGTTTCGATCCAGATTTCAGTTTTCAGTTTCGATCCAGATTTCAGATTTCAGTTTTCAGTTTCGATCCAAATTTTTTTCCAGCTGAATTCAGCCATTTTCTTGCAGCCCAGCTCTCCTTCATTTCGAATCCAGTCCAGCACTTCGAACAGAGCAGGTATAACTATGTTCCCTTTCTGATGATTTCAACTCCAGGCCAGCCTCTTTTATTTGCCCTTGTTAAAAAAAATTGTACATTCTCATTTTGTTAGATATGGATTGGGAGAATACCTTGTTTGTAGCAAGGTTGTGAGGATCGCGATCCGGATCGTAGGATCGCACGATCCTACGATATGGATCCTGGATTTCGATCCGGATCACAAGCAGAATCGAAATCGGGCTCATTCAACTGGGAGCGCGAGTAGGATCCTAGGATCGGTAGGATCGCGATCCGATCCTATCGTTCTCGATCTTATTATAAAATGAGCTTCTCCCATCGATAAACCATATTCTCTCTGCCCGATACTCTCTTGCTTTCTCTCTGCCGACGCCCTCTTCAAATCTCTCTTTCGACGCACACGCTGACACGCCGGCACGCCGACGCCGACTCTCTTCCTTTCTCTCTGCCGACGCACAGACCGACGATCTCTTCCTTCCTTGCTGCTGACGCCAGATCTCTTCCGACAGTTGCATTTATTCTGATGTTATAAACGATGTGATGAGAAATCTTGCATTTATTCTGATGTTAACGCACACGCCATTGCATAGTTCTGAATTTCTGATGAGGGTTCAACTTATAAATCTTGATTCACAGACCCTAGCATGGGTCCTCAATTTCTATCCTCCAAATTTGGGATGCTCAATGTTCATACACAACTGAATGGGATGATGATCAAAACGACAGTGGTGATGATGACGATGCAGAGAATGTAGAACTTGATGGACATGGTTGATGTAGCTGTTAAGGATTTATATTAATGGTTTTGTGTCGGTCCGACGAACATAAATTATTATTTGATCGTTAACCGTGGTGTGAACTTTATGTTTACTTATGTAAAATTTATAGTTAGAACTTAGAACAATGTTATTTTTGGGTTAAGTTGTTCATTTGCTTATTTTTTATATAAGTACTCAAATGTTTATTAGTTTTATAGTTTTTATGTGTTAATTGTGTGTAATTTGATGATACAAAATTCATTTTGATATTTTCAGTCTTAATTTATGATTTTTGTAGAATCTTACGATCCTCGATCCGATCTCACAATTCGATCCGGTCCAACCAGAAAACGATCCCGCCTAGGATCTCGATTCTGACAACCTTGGTTTGTAGAAAATGAGGTAGAGGATATAGATGAGTTAAATAACAGCAGCGATTCAGCTAGTATTGGAGAAGAATCAGACGACAGCGATTCAAATTTTTCTGATGATTTGGTCGATAGTGACTTTGTAGGTGCGTAGGAATCAAACGACAGCGATTCTATTTAAATATTTTGGTAATGTTTTAGATATTGAATTAGACTTCTAATCAAAATGTCTTCTTTATGTAAGTGCGTAGGACAAGCTGAAATTTCAAGCGTACATGGTTCTCATTTAACACTCATTTTCTTAAGGTATCTATGTTAATATTTTTTTTATTTTGTTGTCATATTAATGACTAAAAAATTCTTGTTATAATACATGTACAGGTTTTGTATTACGAAGAAAAAGTTGGTGTTAAGAAGACAAATTCTGTGTTATGAAGACCATTTTGTGTTACGAAGAAATGTTGTGACCAAGCAATTTTTTGCTGATTATCTGATTATGTACTATGACGGAAGGAAATATTTGTGTGTTTTGGAAAGCCCAAAAATTCGACCAATTTTGTACTATGATGGAAGAAAATATTATGTGTACTATGATTATGTGATTGAAGGAAATATTCTGTGTTATGAAGACCACTTTTGTATGTTTTGGAAAGCCAAAAAAATCAAAAAAAATAATATACTTTTTTTAATGATTTTCGGCAAAAAAAGGAGAGCCGGTTAGGTGTTGCAAACTACTCAAATCAGGGTGCATGGGAGGAGCGGTATGGAAGACAAAGGCGGCAAAAAAACAGCTCAAAACAGGTCTCTGACGAAAATACTCCTTCACAAATGAGCTTGGGGTGCAAAATGCCACACTTAAAAAAATTGGAGGGTGCAAACTGCAATATTTGAATTTTTAGGGTGCATAACGCCAATCCGGGTATAATGTGGGGGGGGGGGCAATCTGCCAAAAAGCCTATACATATATATAATTGTAAAAAATACAAAATTGAAGAATGAAAGAAGGGATACCTTTGGTCAGTTTCGCTTATGTACATCAGCGAACAGAATCCATTGAATGTTTTAAACATTATCTGGCCAAAACTCTCTGAAGAAAGCTTGATCAAATTCCTTTTCTTTCATACGTTCTTCTTCGTCCAACATTTTCCTTAACCTCTTAGATTGTGCCTTAGGTTTTTTCTCGGTCTGCAAGTTGATAAACATGAAAAAAGAAGTAGCTTTTAAGGCAATCTTATCTCAAATGAGGAATGCATCTGCATTTTTCAATAGCGAACCATAATCAATAGAACTAAAAGTATTTAATGAAAGTTTAAAATATGGTAAGAAATCCGGTTGTCATAACTAAAAGCAACCAACAAAAATAAATATCAAAACCAAAATTTCCAACCATTAAGAAAAAAAAAATTATGGGTTAATGTCAAGCTTAAGCAGATAGAAACTCACCTTCTCAATTTGCGTATCAGAAATATAATCCGTTGAAAGAAGCTCTCTCTTCTTTTTCTTCTCAGCACCTATTCCGCACTTATTCTTCTTTATTTGTGTTTGAACTGGCTCTAGTATCCCCTGCACCAGAAACAAAGAAAGGGGTTAATTTTGTGAGGAAATATCAGTAAAAATGGTAGAAATACCGTAAATAGAAGAAAAGAGAAAAAGATAATAAATAAGAAAGTACATTTCAGATCTTACATAAGACAATCAAATGGGAAAGAATAGGGCAAATTACTATATCATTGTGTTTATTTCAATTATATATATATATATATATATATATATATATATATATATATATCTTACTATATTTTGAAGAACCATTACTCAATTTCAACAATAAAGAATGATGATCACCTTCAATCCAATCAAAGAAAACCTCAATAACATAATTGGCTAGTCATGAATCTCTAAATACTGTATTATTACTCCGCGAAGAAGAAGATAATGTATCAATTGCACCGTACATATGAGAAGCAGGAAGAGCGACAATCAATGAAGTAATACAAAGTAGCAATTCACGTACCTAAGCGGAAGAAAAAAAGAAGGGCAAAACAGAAAGTAAAAGGTTTCAAACAGCCCTAACCTGCTCAGAGGCTCCAAGACCCGTACCCTCTTTCCAACCACTCCTCTTCAGCAACTGCATGAATCCAACAGATTAAAGATAAACGACATGGGAGAGCGAAAGGAGAAACAAACACGCCAACCCTAGAAGAGAAAGCAGAAGAATACCTGAAAACCTAGGTTAGAAGAATCGAGTGCTCTCGAGTTCGATCCCATTTCTCCTCCTCAAATCTTCGATGACCGCAGCCGCTCAAAGTAAATACCCGGCGTCGGTTTCCAAAGGAAGGTCGTTTAACGGCGAGCAAACAGCAACGGACGGCGAGGCGGCAACTCCATGAGAGAAGACTTCAAAGAACCACGGGGTTGGACAGGTCCGTGAGATATTCGCGTTTCTATGAAAAAAAATCAGAATTGCTATCCGCCATCGAAATAAATAAATAAAAATAAAAACATGAGATATTCAATTCCATCGATATAATTGTCGGACTGATCTTACGGGTGCACAGAGTGAGAAAGCTGCTATTTTATTAAGAGCAGTGTTACAAGGAGTCAGTATTAGGTTATCCATACCTCAAAAAATACTTAAAATATTTCATTTTATTAATTATATTCGCACCCCACCTAAAAGAATCGTTATAAAAAGATAGCCAAAGATGAGGCGAATAATTCTCAAAGACGAGGGTTATGAACTGCAGTTCGTTCATGAACGTCCAATCTTACCTAAGGAAATGAAATCAATTTCATTTTCAAAAATAGCTTTTTCTTGGTGGAGGTCATAACCATTGTCCACCGCCTTCCGCCCCCATCGCTTTCCAAACTGTCATAATCGTTCTATGGCTGATCTTGGCTGCGTAGGAAAGACGGCTCTCTATTTCACTGGCGATGTTGAGAGCACCAACAAGTTCAGAACAGCCGCTGTAATACTGATGAACCGGCGGAGACACGGTTTCACCATGAGTTCCGACATGAGCGATATTCCAGTGTCACATCTAGCTATAGGGTATATGGACTTGCGGCTCCTTCACGGCTACATGCATTCATCATCGGCAGCTGTGGCAGCGCTCATCATCAACTGCATGGTGTTCGGTGCGCCCCCTTCGCCAGCAGTCGCCGCATTCTCTTTCCGCGGTCCGAGCCTGATGAATGGCTGCATGCGGAAACCGGGCATCACTGCCCCTTGCTAAAAAAAGCCACTACTTACTTATAAACCATGTCTTTTTTGAATTTATTTTTGACTTTTGCTAATAACATAAGATCCAGGACTAACTCTCCTGTACAGTTAAAATGAAAGGTTGTTTATCAAGACCTCTCCTGTAAGTTTGCTAAATTACAGGCGCACCTCTCTATCTTATAAAATTACCAAAATATCCCATCAAAAAAACATCCACTCCACCTCAAGGAAAAAAAACATGTTATGCATTGTAAATTTACATTTTTGTAACTTCAAAAGATGTGCCAAATCTACATCTTGCAAACTTCTGATCTCAATCCTTTTGATCTGGAGGACGAAAAGGACTAGATCCATTTGGAACCAAATGTACTTATTTGAGAATCTAATTTCATCAATTAATATGATTATTTGGTTAATTATCGGGACCTCTTCCGAGAGTTTGCATAATTACAGGTTGCACCCCTCAATCTTTCGAAATTACATTTACCTCCCCCCTCTAAGTTTCCCCGGTTTACAAAAATGCCCCTTCCATTAGAAATATAGATGGAAAATGATAAAATCAGCCAAATTATTTTATGAAATTTCAATTTTATCTTTTTATAATGATTCTAGATTAATTAAAAAAAGATAAAATGTAATACACCTCTTTCAATGTTGAGTTACTACAAAGGGTAAAATTGGAATATCATAAAATAATTTGGCATATTTTATCACTTTCCATACAAATTTCTAAAGGAAGAGGTCACCCCTTTCAACGTAGAGTCATTACAAAGGGTAAAATTGGAATATCATAAAATAATTTGGCCGATTTTATCATTTTCCATCCATATTTCTAATGGAAGGGGCATTTCTGTAAACTGGGGAAACTTAGAGGGGGGGGGGGAGGTAAATGTAATTTCGAAAGATAGAGAGGTGCAACCTGTAATTATGCAAACTCCCGGGGGAGGTCCCGGTAATTAACCCTATTATTATTTTATCATCTAACAATCATGCACAATATTGGAAGATAACTGGATGCATATTCAAGCAGTTTTATTACCTAATTTTACTCATACAATAACTGTTCTAATGTTGTAAAACATGCATCACTAACCCATGAAGGAGAAGGGGCGAGGAAGAAGACGCGAGAACCAGTAACAGGATGCTCAAATGAAACGCTCTCCGCATGAAGATCATGGAAATCGCAATCCACCCCCTTCCACACATGAACTCCTCCGTACTTCACATCGCCCCTTATCGGAAACCCTAGATGCTGGCAATGCAATCGTATCTGATGGGTTCTTCCGCTCTCGGGATAAGCTCTGACCAAAACTTCGTCGACCTCCTCGCCCTCAATTCCGCCGCAACCGTGCTCTCGCTCTTCGACCACCACAGACCGCGGCTCCATGTCTGGTTCTCTGAGCTTAGCTTTCCCGTTTACGGAAAGAACTTCGAAGGAGGTGGCCATGGACTTCACCAGAGATCCTCCGGGAAGGACTCTGCCAACATCCGATGCGGAATAAACCCGCCACGCGCCGAATTTGGACCTTCCGTGCCCGGAGCTGATCTTAATCTTATTGTGAATCGGTGCGCGTCCGACGCAGAATGCGAGGTATGTTTTCTTGATCTTGTGATCGGTGAATGCCTTCACTAACTTGGCAGCGACTTTGTTCGACTTGGTTACGATCATCAGCCCACTGGTATCTCTATCCAACCGGTTAGCCAGATGAAGATTGGATTGAATGGTTGAAGTTCCTGCAAACAGCATGATATCATCAGAGAGATGAGGTCAATAAGTTTTTTGGATCTATTATACAGATGAGTGGGGTTAGGGATGCTAATATAATTAGGGAAGTTTAGGGTGGATGGTTAAAAGAAAGAAGTGAATCAAGCATTGCCTCGTTTTTTTTTTGATAAAATTAAAAAGAAATGGTTGAGACAAAAGCTATCTTATTACAATTTATATTGAAATTTTTAGAGCAACTAAGAATGTATTATTCACTTTGGAGCAAGCATATAGACAATTATGTCATAGTATAATAATTAACAGACGAAGGAAAAGCAGCAAGACAAGTTTGTGTGGGGAAATCTCTTTCTAGATGAAAAAGACAACCGGGTGACTGGAAAAACCTTGATATTCTGCATCACCAGAGTTGATTGGATTGTTGACCGGAGCAAGCATATAGACAAATGCCTTGGTTTCCATAAATTTTCAGGATGATTGGATTGTTGATTCTGTAACATCCGTAAAATTTAAACGGTTAAAATAATTACGGGGTTTGATTGCGAGTGAATTTGATCGCTACTTCAGAGGCCGAGGAATTTATAATCAGCATTTTAAGATTTCACCGTCTAGATCGTTTCCCCTTTTATGGCATCAATTGATGGGAGATTTATTTTCTTTCTTATTTCGCGAGCGTATAAGGTACGCGCAATTAAAACCAAGGAATACCTCAAATCTCTCTTCAAGTTATCAAGGCAATGGCATTTTTGTAAATAAACCAAAGAAAAGCCCTAATTCCTCTATTTAAAACCTTCCCTGCGGTTTTCCATCTATTCCGCAACCCCCGCCGCTCTCGTATTGAGTCGACGAACCCGTCGCTCTGCCGTTTCCTTCCGCACGACCAGATAGACGGGAAGACCGTCGGCTCCAGCAGTGGAACTCCTTCCTCGACCCCTCTTCCCACGTCGAAATCGCAGACGCCTCCACTGCTTCCGTCGGATCGTCCCTGTCGCGATTCCTTGAGGTGGTTGGACTCCCGTTGCCTCTCTCAGCCACTGAAGCTCTCAGGTAACCCGTAATAGGGTTTTGGTTTCAGTTTCCTGCAAGATTAGATCCCTCCTTCCTCACTTTAGGTTGGATTTCAATATCAGATAAATATATTTAGTGTGTTCTTCTTCCCTTTCGACAGTGGCCTCATCTAGAGGGCTTTGTTTTTCCCTCTTTCCAGTGGCAAGTTACGTCCAGGGAGCGTGCTTTGCTAAACCCGGTTGCAGGACAGCCGTTTAGAAGCGTCGATCTCTCTCGGCACCCCTTCCAGTGGCTGATCTGAGTCTCGACAGCCCTCTTCCTCACCTTCCTCCTCAGGTAAAGCGCAGAAATTGGCTTAATTTGTGGATGTCATGTTTCTACTCGTTCCCCTAAGTGATTTATGGTTGAGATTGTGTTCCCCTTTTCATTTTCAGAGTTCTCCGCAGCGATCAGGAGGTTGATTCCTTCTTTTCCATCTAGGTACAGTAGAGGGAAATTAATGATGACCGGCAAGGGTGCCTCCCCACACATCAACTTCATCGTTATTAAATGTTGTCTTTCTCTCTTCTTCCAGTTAGGAGGCAAGAAACCACATTCCTGGCAGCCCTAGTTAAGGGGTCAGTTCTCTGCCGAGTGTATCGTTTTAATCCGGCGATCATACGCAGGACTCGTCCTAAGATTTGATGTAAATTTAAATCTGTTAGGATCAGAGAGGTTGTTTCCGTTTGACTCAACCCCGTCGACGTGCAAAACTGCGCGTGCTAAGTGGAGGACCAGTTGTGTGGAAATCATCAATCCAGAGGAATCATGCCGCCCGTCAAGTATACGAGCGTCGTAGCACCGGTAAGAGACTCTACCCCATTTTATTAATGTATTTCAGGTAGTGTACAGCAGTAGTAGTATCTTTTATTCAGACATATAATTTCACGTAGCCAGGCGAGTAAATTTAATTGTTCTAAATTACTTGCGCATACCCGCTTAAAGGAAGCGTGGTCTAAATAGAAATCAGTACTCAGTTTTCTTCCCCCTACGTAGTCATATAGCAGCGCTCAATAAACTCATAAGGCACAGTAGACCTTTGGGTAAACTCATAAGGCACAGTAGACCTTGTGGGTATTTGATGCGGGGACAGAACCCGGACATCATGCAGTAGGTTCGAGCCCGTGTCCTTGAGACATTAGAACGCTTCTGTTCGTTAGTAGAGGCTCAGACCGTTAGATCGCGCATCAGGAAAGCTATATTGATGATTTGAGGATGCAGTAGCAGTGAGTCGTCTCGGGTATACGATAGCATGTGTGATAGATTTGCGTAGTTGAATACACAACAGTGCACCTAACAGTGAAAACAAATGATTATAAGATCAGTCATTCATAATGGTAAAGTCAAGTTATAGTTCCATGCATAGTAGCTTCAGTTCAGTAATTTTTATATGTGCAGAAAACAAGTTAGAACTATTACAGTCATTCTTATCTTGCAAAACTATTTTACTTAAAATGTCATTTAAAAGAATGAGTCTCTTATTCACCAATAGGCTGACCCATTTTTGGGCTGCTTTTGCAGGGGTCACAGGTGGGGATTTACGCTTAGGATAAGCGTCTCAGTCCTCTTGCATAGTCGGCTTACTCACTTGCACTTTTATTCAGTTTATGGAATTCTTTTGAAATGAACATTTAGCACTAATAATATGTATCAGTGTTCAGACTGTTTAAAACCTTTCAGTGATTCAGTACTTTCCAGTTACTATCAGTTGGCTCTGTGAATCAATCTTCGAGGTACACTTTTACCTTTATTATGTTAATTGCTTCCTCTGTTGTAAGTATATCTGATTTTAGTCGTTTTCTTTACCTGCTTATTACTAATTTTAGTACTGCCTTTTAGTTTGCTCCTTATCGCGGGCCCGGCCGGACTGTTGATATGGTATTAAACTGGGAGGGGGTGCTACAATTGATATCAGAGCTAGGTTTAGGATCCCTTGACCCAGAATATTCACAGAGCCATAGGATTTCAACTAATCCAAGTGTGACGTTAGAGTCATTAAGTTCTTAACGCTTAACTGTGTTCATCCGTATGAAAATCTCCCCAGTTAAAGGTTTTTCATATCCAGTATTGATCCTTATGTTCCGCCTTTTAGGCACCACGAGGAGTTGAGTCAGGCGAACCCTCTCGTCAGAATTCTACGCCAGAGATTGTAATGGATGACGGAAGTGCGCCAGCAGCACCCGTAGCTCCCGAAACTCCAGCAGCACCAGCAGGGCAGGACCCTATCGATTGGGCAGCGATCGTCGCGAGGGCAGTAGCCATGGCCCTACTAGAGATCAGGAACAGATGTCATGCAGGAAACCCAGCTGTAGCCCCTGCACCAGTTGCTGCTGATTTAGGGATGGATAGTTATTTGAAAGAGTTTCACGACCTTCATCCGGCTAACTTCTACGGAGAAGAGAGCCCGATGCAGACCGACGATTGGATCACCAAGACCCGGGACTTACTAGAAGTCATGCAATGCCCGGAAAATAAGAAGGTTCCCCTCGCAGCCTCCCTCCTACAGGGTGAAGCAGAGCTGTGGTGGACCAGGCATCTAGCGGACGACCCCACCGGTCGGACAGCTGATATGTTCGCTTGGGCTGATTTTTCTAAAACGCTAGTTAGATGGTCCGTACCGCCGTCTGAGCGTCGCAGCCCCCAGGAGAAATATCTCAAACTAGTCTAGGGGGCAAGACCGTTATGGCGTATGAAAGAGAGCTGACTTATGTGTCTCGCTACGCGGGCATTATGCAAGGGGACAGGGAAGATAGGTGCAACCGGTTCATAGATGGGCTGCGTGATTCTCTGAGACAGCATATGATGATAAAGGTCAACGCGGACTATAGGAGCCTGGTTGACACTGCTATGAAGTTGGAAGCGGACCAGCAAAGGATTCATGAACGAATTAATCTCCGCTCCAAGCGCCCTCAGTACGCACCGCAACAACATCGTTATCAGAATAAGAACAAACAGGGCAGAGACTGGAATAAGAAGCATAAGACTGAGGGCAGGAAGAATGAGCAGACTGGATTCAGGGGCAAAAACTATCCCCTCTGCCTAAGGTGCAACCGACACCATCCGGGTGAATGTTTACTAGATGCTGGTGTCTGCTATAAGTGTCTACAGCCGGGACACATAGCCCGCTTCTGTCAGGGAACTCCGATGATCCAGTCGAAGTTCGAGGTCGGTGGTCCGAGTGGAGTTGTTAAGGGCAAGACACCGTTGGGAGCAGAGGTGAAGCTACCCCCAGGACGTGGACCAGTGCAACCTAGAGCATATGGTTTTGGGCAACGCGAAGCCACGGAGCAGGAGGACGTTGTATCAGGTATGCAGTTGTTTAAGACTCTTAATATGTTCCTCCTTAGTGGCATTTAAGTTTGAGTTTGCCCAAACATGCATATAAGTATCCTCCTGATTATAAATTTTCCCCTCGAAAATTCTCTTTGATATGGATACCACGCACTCGGTCATATCGTAATATCCGGCGCGTATTTTGGGTCTAAAATTAGAAGTCCTCTAAGAATCAGAGGCATCAGAAGTCACGATGCCAATCGGTTCGATTTTTGCTTACCAGGCTTAAGTGTCGAGTCCGGTCCGTTTTGGAGAGACTGAAATCTTTATAGAAACCTCTCTCCTTCCGTTTGCTCGGTTCGACTAGATAGTTAGGATTGATTAGCTATCTGCCGTGAACGCCAAGATAGGTTGCAAGGGAAAGGAGATGCAGTTCGAGAGACCCAATAGGCTCGTCCCCAACTTTCAGGGTTTGAAGAGAGTTTCCAAAGTAATTATCTCCTCGGTCAAGGTCGTCAGATGCGTTAGCAAGGGCTGTGCGTCATTTTTGGTGCTGATGAATGCAGAGGCTCAAGTTAATTTAACAAAAATACATGTAGTTCAGAATTATCCAGATGTCTTCCCAGAGGAGTTACCTGGTGCCCCTCCTTCCCAAGAGTTTGATTTTCAGATTGACCTTTTACCTAGAGCTGCACCAGTGGCCAAGACTCCGTACCGCATGACTCCTAGAGAACTTGCAGGGTTGAAGGTTCAGTTACAAGAGCTGCTAGACTTGAGTTTCATTCGCCCTAGCACTTCACTTTTGAGTACACCAGTCCTAGTTGTCAAGAAGAAAAGATGGCAGTTGAGGTTGCGCACTGACTATCGCGAGCTGAATAAGTTGGCAGTAAAGAACAAGTACCCCATTCCCAGGATTGATGACCTGCTTGACCAACTAGAAGGGTCCAGCACTTTCTTCAAGCTAGATTTGAGATCAGGCTATCATCCGCTGAAAATTCGGGATACAAATATTCAGAAGACTGCCTTCAGTACTAGATACGGGCATTATGAGTTCATGGACATGCCGTTCGGGTTGACTAATGCTCTGTCCGCAGTCACGGACCTGATGAGCAGGGTATTTTGGGAATCCTTAGATCAGTTCGTGTTCGTCTTTTTAGATGATATCTTAGTATGCTCGAAGAGTGCCGAAGAGCTTGCCGCTCACCTCAGGACAGTTTTGGGTACACTCAGGAAGAATCAGTTGTACGCCAAGTTTTTAAAGTGTGAGGTCTGGTTTTCTGAAGTCGCACTCTTAGGCCACGTTATCAGTCAGAAGGGTCTTGCCGTCGATCCGAAAAAGATAGAAGCGATAAAAGAGTGGCCAAGACCAAAAACAGTCACTGAGATCCACAGTTTCCTTGGACTAGCTGGTTGCTATAGAAGGTTCATTCAGGATCTCTCAAAGATGACTTTGCCATTGACTACACTCACCAGGATGGGGCAGACATTTATTTAGACAGTTGAGTGTGAGTTTGCTTTTGAAGAGTTGAAGACCAGATCGATGTCCGCCCCGATTCTGAGTCTACCGTCAGGACCAGATGTGGATCACCTTCGAGAGGGTGTCCTATTCGAGGCGCATAACTCTAGATACTCCTTTCATCCGGGAAGCACGAAGATGTACGCCGATCTGAAGAAGGTAGTTTGGTGGCCAGGAATGAAAAGTGACGTGACAGAGTACGTTGGCAGATGTGAGACTTGTAAGTTGGTTAAGGCCGAATGTCAAAGATCAGGGGGCAAGCTGCAGCCACTACCCATTCCAGAGTGGAACTTTGAGGACATATCGATGAGTTTTGTTCATGATCTTCCCAGATCTCAGAGTGGGAATGACTCTATTTGCGTCATAGTAGATCGTCTGTCCAAGGTTGCCCATTTCATCCCGAATAAGAAGACAGACCAGGGTCCGAGGTTGGCACAGTTATACATTGTTGAGATCATTCGATTGCATGGTGTTCCTAAGACGATCATTTCGGACAGGGACGACAGTTTCACCTCTAGGGAGTGGAAGTATGTGCATGAGCATTTGGGTACGAAACTAAACTTTAGCACTGCTTTACACCCTCAGACAGATGGTCAAACAGAGCGCACCAACAGAACTATGGAGGATATGCTTCGGATGTGTGTTTTGGATTTTGGAGGAAAGTGGGAGAAGTATATTACTCTAGTAAAATTCTCCTACAACAACAGCTTTCAGGTTAGCATTGGGATGACACCATTCGAGGCACTCTTTGGCAGACATTGTCGTACACCGTTATGTTGGGCTGAAGGTGAAGAAAGATCTGTCAACAAAGAGTCATGGGTAGACAAGACCACAGAGCGAGTTAAGCTCATTCAGGGGCGCATGAAAATAGCACAAGATCGTCAGGCCAAATATTATGATCAGAGGCACAGATCTGTGGAATTCAGTGTTGGAGACTTTGTTTATCTGAAGGTCAAACCAGTTAAGGGTGTCTCTCGAATCAAGCGGATGAAGAAATTGAGTCCAAGGTTTGTTGGTCCTTTCAAGGTACTTGAACGCATAGGTGAGGTCACTTATAGATTGGCCTTACCTGAGGATATGAGTGGTTTACATGTTGTGTTCCACGTCTCCTATCTGAGGAGAGCAGTCAGAGATCCTAGTCAGATGATCAGTACCGAGGAAGCATCAATCGAATCAAATCTCAGCATCAGTGTTAAGCCAGTCAGGATAGTAGACTCAAGGACTCAGAAGCTCAGAAATCGAGAGATCCGTTGTGTGAAAGTCTTTTGGATGAATTGTGGTAAACCAGAGTACTTGGGAAAGAGAAGAGGAACTCTGGAGCAATGGAGATTATGCTTTCCTCTTGACCCAGGTCTGTTTTAATTTTCGCGGACGAAAATCTTTTAGGAGGGAAGATTGTAACATCCGTAAAATTTAAACGGTTAAAATAATTACGGGGTTTGATTGCGAGTGAATTTGATCGCTACTTCAGAGGCCGAGGAATTTATAATCAACATTTTAAGATTTCACCGCCTAGATCGTTTCCCCTTTTATGGCATCAATTGATGGGAGATTTATTTTCTTTCTTATTTCGCGAGCGTATAAGGTACGCACAATTAAAACCAAGGAATACCTCAAATCTCTCTTCAAGTTATCAAGGCAATGGCATTTTTGTAAATAAACCAAAGAAAAGCCCTAATTCCTCTATTTAAAACCTTCCCTACGGTTTTCCTTCTATTCCGCAACCCTCGCCGCTCTCGTATTGAGTCGACGAAACCGTCGCTCTGCCGTTTCCTTCCGCACGACCAGATAGACGGGAAGACCGTCGGCTCCAGCAGTGGAACTCCTTCCTCGACCCCTCTTCCCACGTCGAAATCGCAGGACGCCTCCACTGCTTCCGTCGGATCGTCCCTGTCGCTATTCCTTGAGGTGGTTGGACTCCCGTTGCCTCTCTCAGCCACTGAAGCTCTCGGGTAACCCGTAATAGGGTTTTGGTTTCAGTTTCCTGCAAGATTAGATCCCTCCTTCCTCACTTTAGGTTGGATTTCAATATCAGATAAATATATTTAGTGTGTTCATCTTCCCGTTCGACAGTGGCCTCATCTAGAGGGATTCGTTTTTCCCTCTTTCCAGTGGCAAGTTACGTCCAGGGAGCGTGCTTTGCTAAACCCGGTTGCAGGACAGCCGTTTAGAAGCGTCGATCTCTCTCGGCACCCCTTCCAGGGGCTGATCTGAGTCTCGACAGCCCTCTTCCTCACCTTCCTCCTCAGGTAAATCGCAGAAATTGGCTTAATTTGTGGATGTCATGTTTCTACTCGTTCCCCTAAGTGATTTATGGTTGAGATTGTGTTCCCCTTTTCACTTTCAGAATTCTCCGCAGCGATCAGGAGGTTGATTCCTTCTTTTCCATCTAGGTACAGTAGAGGGAAATTAATGAGGACCGGCTAGGGTGCCTCCCCACACAGCAACTTCATCGTTATTAAATGTTGTCTTTCTCTCTTCTTCCAGTTAGGAGGCAAGAAATCACATTCCTGGCAGCCCTAGTTAAGGGGTCAGTTCTCTGCCGAGTGTATTGTTTTAATCCGGCGATCATACGCAGGACTCGTCCTAAGATTTGATGTAAATTTAAATCTGTTAGGATCAGAGAGGTTGTTTCCGTTTGACTCAACCCCGTCGACGTGCAAAACTGCGCGTGCTAAGTGGAAGGCCAGTTGTGTGGAAATCATCAATCCAGAGGAATCATGCCGCCCGTCAAGTATACGAGCGTCGTAGCACCGGTAAGAGACTCTACCCCATTTTATTAATGTATTTCAGGTAGTGTACAGCAGTAGTAGTATCTTTTATTCAGACATATAATTTCACGTAGCCAGGCGAGTAAATTTAATTGTTCTAAATTACTTGCACATACCCGCTTAAAGGAAGCGTGGTCCAAATAGAAATCAGTACTCAGTTTTCTTCCCCCTACGTAGTCATATAGCAGCGCTCAGTAAACTCATAAGGCACAGTAGACCTTTGGGTAAACTCATAAGGCACAGTAGACCTTGTGGGTATTTGATGCGGGGACAGAACCCGGACATCATGCAGTAGGTTCGAGCCCGTGTCCTTGAGACATTAGAACGCTTCTGTTCGTTAGTAGAGGCTCGGACCGTTAGATCGCGCGTCAGGAAAGCTATATTGATGATTTGAGGATGCAGTAGCAACGAGTCGTCTCGGGTATACGATAGCATGTGTGATAGATTTGCATAGTTGAATACACAACAGTGCACCTAACAGTGAAAACAAATGCTTATAAGATCAGTCATTCATAATGGTAAAGTCAAGTTATAGTTCCATGCATAGTAGCTTTAGTTCAGTAATTTTTATGTGCAAAAAACAAGTTAGAACTATTACAGTCATTCTTATCTTGCAAAACTATTTTACTTAAAATGTCATTTAAAAGAATGAGTCTCTTATTCACCAATAGGCTGACCCATTTTTGGGCTGCTTTTGCAGGGGTCACAGGTGGGGATTTACGCTTAGGATAAGCGTCTCAGTCCTCTTGCTTAGTCGGCTTACTCACTTGCACTTTTATTCAGTTTATGGAATTCTTTTGAAATGAACATTTAGCACTAATAATATGTATCAGTGTTCAGACTGTTTAAAACCTTTCAGTGATTCAGTACTTTCCAGTTACTATTAGTTGGCTCTGTGAATCAATCTTCGAGGTACACTTTTACCTTTATTATGTTAATTGCTTCCTCTGTTGTAAGTATATCTGATTTTAGTCGTTTTCTTTACCTGCTTATTACTAATTTTAGTACTGCCTTTTAGTTTGCTCCTTATCGCGGGCCCGACCGGACTGTTGATATGGTGTTAAACTGGGAGGGGGTGCTACAGATTCTGAGTGCGGTCATCACCTCACTAGAGATGAGTCGAAGTTCTCCTCCCTTTGGGCTTATGAAGGAAATGATGCAATCGTGATGGAGGATGATTTAGTACATGCAATGGAGGAGGGGACCATTACACTGAGCAATGATGGAAGTGCACTCAAATTGAAGAGTGTGTATCACGTGTCAGAGATGATGAAGAACTTCTTAGTGACCAATGGGATGAATGCAGAGTTCCACGTGTTGTTTGAACTAAAGGAGGTGAAGTGTTTGAATAACCTCTCTTTGGTGAAGGATGATGTTACTCGCACCGGGCGGCGTGCGAAGGATTTGTTTGTGCTATCTACAAACTCATGTGTAAATAAGTTGAAGATAAGTGATATTGCAATGATCTGACATGAGAGATTGAGTCATGTTTGGATGGAGAAGTTGAAGGCTATGGTGGCAAAGGGCCTGGTGAGAGCCTTGTCTTTTTTCGGAGGTAATCACATATGTGAGGGGTGTCAATTTGGGAAAACACATCGTCTCTCATTTGACAAGTCTCTCTCCAGTTGCAAGACGCCACTGGAGTGCATCCACAACGACTTGATGGTGGCAAAGGGTCTGGTGAGAGCCTTGTCTTCTTTTGGAGATAGTCACATATGTGAGGGGTGTCAATTTGGGAAAACACATCGTCTCTCATTTGATAAGTCCCTCTCCAGATGCAAGACGCCACTGGAGTGCATCCACAACGTCTTGATGGGACCGTGTGTCACACCCACATACTCAGAGAACAGGTACATGTTTATGCTCGTAGATGACTTCTCACGATACATGTGAGTGTATTTCGTGAAGGAGGTCAGAGGTCTTTGGGAAGCTTTCAGAGTTCAAGGAGCGGGTCGAATAGGTTTTGAATCTGAGGATCAAGAAGTTGAGGATGGACAATGGAGGGAAGTTCACTTCCACTGGGTTCTCTATTTTTGCAAGAAGCATGAAATCAAGCGAGAGTTATTTTGTGCTCACAATCTGCAGTAAAATGGAGTGGTGAAGAGGAAGATCATACACTTAACAGAAGCATGCATGTATTGGTTGCATGCAAAGGACATACCCAAGGCCTTATGGGCGGAGGGCATGGCTTGTGCTACGTTTGTGATCAACATGTTACCACTAAGCCCTAACGAATTGAAGTCTTCACATGAGCTAATGTTTGGAGAAATGCGGAGTGTGAAGCACCTAGAATGTTTGGTTCCATTTACTTTGTGCACATTCTTGATGCTCTCAGAACCAAGTTGGATGCAAAGGCGCGGAAGAGCATATTCATTGGACATGCTGAGCGAAAGAAGGCGTGGATGTGCATGGATCCGCAGACACATCAATTTATTGTTTCTCGTGATATGGTGTTCGACGAGTTGACATCGTATCATGGTGTTTCTAGTATTGCTCTAGAGGAGAGTGAAGGAAGAGGAAAAGATGAAAGAGTCATTGATGCCTAGTTGGTGGTGCTCCCGTGTCTCTAGGTGCTTTGAATCCATTAGGCTCTAATTCAGGAGCTTCTGGTCATAGAAGCGGGGGGAGTGACGCTCCAAGTTACATTGACGGGGGAGCTGATGTAGAGGATACGGTTGGAGCAATGGAGAGTGGTATGACTTTTGCGGAGGTCGAAGAGGACCACATCCCACCGACTTGATACATGGAAGGTAATCTTGTTAATATGTGTTCGTGCTCTTTGCAGGACCTCTTGACGAGCAAGAGCCGTGATGTTTTGAAGAAGCTACTGGAGTGAAGGAGTGAGAGGATGTCATAGATGATGAGATATTTGTCCTCAGGAAGAATGAGACTTGAGATCTTATGCCCAAGATGGATGGAGACACCGTGGTCATGAGCAAGTGAGTGACAAGGTCAAGAAGAAGGCGGAAGAAAATGTGGAAGTGAGAGACTTGAGATCGCCTTTCTGTGTTCTCCTTTCGGCCTTCATCCATTCGGCGTTTCGTGTTCGGCCTTATGCAGATTACCTTGGATTTTGAGCTCAGGTTGACTGGTTTGAACTAGACTATTATAAGGATCGTGCCATCTCACCCTTCGGCATTTGCTCGATAAAATTCGTAAATCATAGTTGAACATCAAAGACAATTAGCTTACGATCTAAGGATGCTAAGCGGTGCTTTCAACTCAACTCCAGATGGAAAATATTTGCTTTAAACCAGTTCTCGGGATATAAATTGGATAGTTATTCAAAGAAAACTTACTGGAAGAAGACGAAAGAGAGGAGAGTAGGGTTTCGCAATAGATCCCCGAGGGTTTATTGACAACAACGAGCCAATCGTCCTCAAAGATGATGTCCTTCGAGGAAAGGGCAAATGCCCCAGACCTAGCGGCGGCCGACATCGCGCGGTGGAGCTCCATCGCCTTCGATAGGGCTGGGTAAGGCGGCGAGATCGGACTCGGGTAACCGCCGGCTGGTTTTGTGTCTGCGGGGCCGCCGCCTTCAACGCTGTCCGGATCAGCCGAAGCCATGATCCAGCGCCGGGGAAGGCGTCGGCTGGAGAAATGGATAGGGATGCTGCCGTGCGAAGATGAAATGCGCGGAATAGACATTTCTAGCATTTCTACGGGTTTTGCCATTTACCAGTTTTGAAATACATGTTTTTTTATAATTTGCACACGAATCTTTAAAATTGGCATTTTGTACTCCCTCAATTACTGATTTCGAGCACTTTGCACCCCCAATCCAAAATTTCAAGAGTATTTAGATCCAAGCAGCACAAAAAATGCTCATTCAAGGGTGTTTAAGTCTGAGCAACACCCTAAATGCTCATTCAAGGGTATTTAGGCCCAGACAACACTAAAAATGCTTATTCAAGAGTATTTAGGTCAGAGCATCACCAATAAATCGGGATGCAAAGTGCCAAAGTTATCATTTTCTGTGCTGCCCGGACCTACTTAACCTTGAAATTTCGGCATAAGAGTGCAAAGTGCCGAAAATCAGTAATTGGGGAGTGAAAAATGCACAATTTCGGGCGTGCGAGTTGGAGCGGTGAGAATGAAAATGTTGGCAATGAAGCGGTGGGGAATGGAGCAAGGGTGGCTAAATTCTCAAATAATATATATCAAAAATAATATTTTGGAGCAGCAGTGGGAATTAGACTGTTACCAAACAATTTTGTTAGCGGTGGCATTTCTCCCTCAACGAAAATACAACAAAAAAGTCAAAACAAACGAACCATGAAACAAGCTTTTGAAGTGCCTCAATTCAGCTCATGTCGGTGACACTAGAAAATGCTACCCATAAAATGGCGTCACAGAAGCCAATCAATGAACTAATTGGAAATCGGCACATCTCTAGTTGGTTCAACGCTAACCTTCAAGTAATATAGAAGTCATTATCTATATAAAGTCAATGTAGTTGTTCATGATGCATTAAAACGAGTTCATGCAGGTTTATATATCACTTGAATCTCCCTTGATATAGAACTTAAGAAAAAACTCTCATTTCGGAGAAAATTTTGGGTCCGGGTCCCGGACGTCAACTGACATCCCGAACCAATGAAAATCCAGGATTTCCACCATACAGTGGGTCCTGCAGTGCACATTATGGTGTGCGCATAACAGTTTTGCGGGGGCCCAATGAAAATGCAACATTTTTTCCTGCACATGAAAATATCGAAAACAACCACTTTCTTATATTTAAGAAGTTCAAAAAAACATCTTCATCACTACAAAGTCTATTACAATTGTGGCAGAAAACTCAAAAGTTACAAATTCAAAGTTATGAAACTAGTCATCAAGGACTAGCACACAACTTCGCTATTTGCGCAAAGTCGCCAAAAACCATATGGAACCAAATGCATGATCAGGAGAATTTGATGTTATGTCTCGGAACCACTTAGTCTCCAAGTCTTCACCGAGGAAGATTGCTCTTTAAAATGCGAATGAGGGAGTTGCTGCCTTGGGATCTTCCTTTGAAATTTGCAGCTTTCTTGAACTTGATCTCCTGCCAATAACATATAAAATGTTCCTTCAAATAAAACGCTCTCCTTTCAACATAAATTGTTCTAGTTTTCCTAGCAAGATAAATAGATTAGACCAAATACCCTAATGCTCAAATTTTGGGAAGAATAAACGTATAGCCACCTCATTAGGAGTGGAGAACGAGGATTCATAAAGTCAACCCCAATTCATAGTGATATTGTATCTTGCTTGCATTGGACATTTCCAGTCATGAATGTAAATATCAATTAGTCCACCGATTTTTCCCTTCTTTGCGAGAAGATACAAAGATAATAAGATGGTTTCATGTGCTCTTACTCATTATTTGCATCATGATACAGGATAATAACGTTTTTTTACTCGCTAATTGTGACAAATATCATTGTATTAATTGATATTTATATTTAGATAATTAAAAAACCATAAAATAAATCTCGCGGGCCAATTTGAGAAGACGTCTATTGAGCTCGTACACTTGGCTAAAGCTACCAATTTGAGAATAAATCTCACGGGCCTGAGTCCATATCTCAATGGCAGAGTCCATAAGCATATAGCTACAATAGACTAAGGGGGAAATAGAATGGAGAAGCCACGAAACCACAAGAGAATTTTCAGTGTCCCACTTCCGCCATGTAGGATTAGTACTAGGAGGTTGAAAAATGGTCAATATGCCCATATAGTTGATGATTGTGAATGACATGCTGTGCCGCCCGGGAACACTCGAGATAATTGGAGACGTCCAAAGATATGAGGGTAATCAGGAAGGACCCGGAGGAACCAAGGGTCCGCGGAAAATCATTAATCGGAGGGTTTGTAACAGCAGAGAGGGTCTGAACACACAAATTCGATGTGCCTGCCATTTAGATACTCCAAAAGGTAAATAGAACTTAAGGGAAGGGAGCCCGCAAAAAGGTGATGAGGAGAGAGCTTGCATAGGAAGAGGAGAGCGAGTCGGGTTCCGCAGCTCGCAGCAAGAGCTGCCAACCGGAGAGCTCGCAGTGGCGAGAGCTCGCAAAGTTTGGTATCTTGCAGCGATAGGCGACTCGCAGTGACTGGTGACTGGCAGCGGGGGCACGCAACAAGGACTCACACTGCAAGCAGGAGCTCGTAGTGACTAGGAAGCGTAGAGAGTTCGCAGCGATTGGCGGAAGCTCGTAGAGACTGGCGGAAGCTCGCGGCAACTAGGAAGCAGAGAGAATTCGCGACAACATGTGGGAGCTCGTAGCGATTGATGGGAGCTCGCAGCGACTGGGACCCGCATCAATTCAGAAGGAGGTCACAGCAGGAGCTCCCGGCCAGAGCTTGCAGCGACAGAATTCGCAGGAACACACGCGCAAAACGTGCAATCAGATAGTTAATTGGCGGGTTGAGGAGCAAATGCTTCCGAAAGACTGTAAGAGTCGAAAGGAACAGAGTCCACAAGAAGCAGCAGGAGCGCGCAAGCGGTAGGAGCCCATCGAGGGAAGGAAAAAAGGAAGCAGCTGGAAAAATTGCTTCACTTTGATACCAAATTGAGAAAAAGGAATAAATATTAGTTTCAATCTAAAATCTAAATATTACATGACACCTTGATATATACACAGAGAAGAAGAACCCAAACCAATATTAGTGGTGTGAGACTAAAATCAATAAAGAAAAACATGGGCCTTTATATTAGTGGACCTTTATAATAGGCTTTAATTCAACTAATTCTACTATTTCAACCATTCTAAAGTATTCATTAAGGAATATACAAATATTATCAAGTTGAAGAATGAGCAGCAGACCTTTGCATTCTCATCCATGACAAGCCCGCTAAAGTCCATCAACAGCATTTCTGATGCTGGCAGCAACTTCCTATAATTCAAACTCAAAAGTTAGTCAATGAACCAAGTCAGTCGAGCAGTATGCCCTTCAAGCTTCTTAATTTATTTTCTTAGAATAACACAAACCAACAATTCAAAATATCGTCAAGTTTGGTCATTGTTTTTTCAATCAAGATTTAGGAAATTGTACCATTATTACTAAAAAAGAAATTAATTATAATTTCTCATCAACCTTGCTTTCTAGTGTTCAACTTCTAACATAGATAAAATGACATTGTTACTTTAATTATCTGGTTAATATTTTCATCATTAATACTGCAAATTAATTAAAAATATTTAAAGTGCATAGGATAAATCACCAAATAAGTAAATAGATTAGCATTTTATCAGGCTGATCATAGTGATCTAATTGCTTTAACAAAAAGTGAACATCCACGAATAATTTGGTCAATTTTCAATCATGGTCATTTGTTGGTTGAGGCAAAAAGAGTGAACAGACGACATTGACAATTTTAACTCTCTTATACTGAGGGGCTGCATGTTACAATGATAGCCAGATAAAGTTTCACACTGTCATAAGCTTATGGAACGAAACATGTAATATGAAAAATATGAAGTAAATTACATTTACATTATTCCTGTGAACCTAACAAATCCTGAAGAAAAAGGAGAAAACTAGGGGGAAATGTTGACCTTTTAGGTTTTTCGGAATTCAATGTTCTAAGAGCAGGGTCTTCATCTTCATTTCTTAATGCTTCTGTTGCATGAGATTTGGTAATCTGTTGAGCTATCTCAGAGACTGCAACCTTCGCTATCAGTTGCTCCTGCAGGCAATGAGAGATAAAATGTCTGCTTACACCACCAGACTAGAAAATATTTTGATCTTGCATTTAAATATATTAACATAGAACACTAACTGTGTGGAGAATGGGCATTTTCAGATAAGGGAAAGTAATCACACTATAGATATAGATATAAAAGATATTCTGAATTAATGACAACAAAGTTAGGTGAACCACCAAGATGCTGATGACTATACATGGCAGAATAATGCCAAAGTGAATAAGGAGGGGTAAATATTTTGGTGTGAGGCAGCCAATTAAATATCCTAAATTTCAAGAAATTGGCTCGAGTACCAAATGATGGAAGTAAAGGAAGTCATTTAAGGAAGGTGTTCTTACACAACTCTCTCAAACTCCCATATGAAAGGCCCATACAATCATCCTTCATTAAATGATTCAAAATGTATTACATGTGCTATTTATAGGAATGCACTTAAGTAGGAACATCTACATAAAGGCCCTTCAACAACAACAAAAAACTAATCTATGCAAGAAAATATCAGGGTCGGGAGGTCAAACATTTATGTAAGTTCAACCATGAACACCAAATTAGCCAGATTTTTCCATCATCTGAACCAATTCATTGTCAAGAGAACATGCAAAGCAAAGCGAATAAAAAAAATTATGGAATAAATGAGGTAGTATCATATTGAACTGAAACGAACCTTTTCCACTTGCATAACTGAGGTCTTTACATTTCCAGGCAAAAGTGAGAAGCAACCTTCACCTCCCAGTTCAACTGAAGATTAAGAATGTCAAGAAGTAGAATTTTAAATCTTCCCCTTGAAATCATACATATTTACTAATTATTTACTGGAACTGTCTTATGGCCGTTAGACAGTGCTTAAATAGAGTGATCTTGGCTATTTCCGCAGTTTCATTTTGTGATGATTGTGAACGGCTTATAACCTCAAATTACTTGAAATCAACAAAATTTGAATCCGGCGAAAAAGTCCCAAATAACAGCGCCAAAAACTTGATGCGCCACCCCGGTGCACAAGGAGGTGAGAGACGGTGGAGAATGAGGATAATTCTCCTTCCTATAATTCGTTAAGGCAAGCGTACATATCGCTTTATAGCATATGTTATTATAAATATCAAATGTCATATTCATCGGAGCCTCGTCGAGTACTTATGCTAAGGGAAATTGCTATTATTTTAACATTTAGGTTTTACCAGTTAAACTTGGAACTTTTGAAAAATTCATGACCGCAGCATCCATCCTTCCCATTGGCATCTCACTATGTGCAACTTTTTGGCAGCTTTCTGAGTTTTCATCCGAATACTGTTTATAGAAGCATAGTGTCACTAATACTAATGAACTGGAAAGAAAGAAAATATATGATAATATAATTTATGGAATAAATCCAAAAGAAAAATGAAGGATCAATGTAAATGTGAACTACATCTCTAAAATCTTTAGACTGCTATACCTGATAGTTTAGCTCGATGGCATCTTCCAAAGGCAAGTTTGAACATGTATCACAAGAAACTTCTTCCTGAGAGGAACGACATACACATTATTAAGTGAAGAAACAAGATCAGAGATTTTAAAAACTTCTCCATACAGCAACCCTAATAATGAGGCTCAGGAGCACAGCCCCACAAAGATCTTGACCAACATTGGTAAACCTGTATTTCAGGAGTTCTTGAATTTTAAATGTCATAACTTAACTGAATGACAAGTTAATTGTCTCACTGGAATGAAAAAAGCAAATCGAAACTGACATTAGTTATCATTTACGTGTTGAGGGTCACTTTAACTAGTATAACATAAATCCTGTGCGGAAAACTATGTTGTTAAAGGCGCGCCTAAGGCTCCAGGCTCAGAGGCTTGCGCCTTTTTTGCGCCTTTGGAGTATAAAATGTGCGTCTGGGAGCAATTTCTGTTGCAATTTTTTTTCCCAAAAGAAAGAAAGAAATAATGTAAGAACTCAATATTTTTTGCATGATTTAGTGTTTGTGAAACATAATCGAGTATTAAGACTTAGATATGATGCAAGTGACCACATTAATTTTATTTTTTAAGAGTTATAAATGATAGTAATGATTGATTAATGAGTAGAATAGATGAAACATTTGATCAAGAAGATGAACTGATGTTTGATGTTTATTTTAAAAATGAATGTGGTTGCGCCTTGCCTTCGTCAGGCGCGCGCCTGCGCCTTGAGCCTTGTAACACCCTTAAATTAATTCGCCAAACAAATTTAATTGCAGAGCCTGGTCTCGAGCAAGGCTGAGCAAGCCCACGTCAAGTCGAGGTACAATTTTATTACGATCAGTGGTTGGGCATTAATAAGTTATTAAACAAAATATTTGGAAGTTTATGTGACGTGTTTTACTAGTTATGCGAGAATGAAGTGCGTGGAATTAGAAGTTATTAAGTTTTGGCAATATCGTATTACAAATTTAGAGGTTTAGATGTTCCTCTCTTAAGAAATTCTGCCATGTATTTTTCCCATCATTAGAATACAGACAGTTTAAGTAGAAATCGTAGACCACGCAGTTTTTGTTGCGTAACCGGCGTGGAGGCGCGATAAATGGCGTAGGCAAGCGACGCACTCCTCAGTTTGACGAAACCGCCGATCAGTTCTTTTCGCAGAGCCACTTCCTCTCGCAGACGTTCCTTTCCCCGCTCTCGTTCCTGGTAGACGAGCGAGAGATTCAAGGTTGCCCGGTGTTTTCTGCGTTCGTCGGGTACGACAGCGAACCCTAGCCTCCTCGTTGGGCGTCTCCAGCCCCGATCTTCCCCTCCAGATCTAGCGATCTCAGCGTGAAGTCTCGACTAGAGAGATCTTCTCGTCTCTTTGTTCTGCGCAGTTTACCGCCGAGCACTTCTCAGGACAGCCGCAGGGTCGGATTCTTGTTCGCTGGACTGTCATTTGGGATTTCTCCTTTCATCCTCCAGCAAGGTGAAGCCCTTTTGTTTATGTTATTTCCCTCAAGATGTAGCGTTGAGTGATCCATAGTCTTATAAATCGTTGACGCTTTAGGGTTCATCTAAAATAGTCTATTTTGCATCACAAATTTTGTAAGTGGGGAAATGAGTTTAACTATGGAGTATGTGATCCCCAAATTTAGGGTTTGTGTCCGCGTAAATCGGAGAAGGAATCAAGCGTTTGCGAGGCGATTAAACAGGAACCATGCCGCCGCGTCAGGTGACGCCGCAATACTACGGTAAGAAATTCTATTCTTTTTGGCTAGATATATCGCATAGTAGTTTGTACAAGTTAGATTATTGAGAAATGAGAATATACTCGTATGAAAAATATGGATCTGTATAGTACACATAACCATTGCATTTCTTTAGACGTGCGATAATATATTAAACTCCAGAAAATATATGCGGGACAGTTCTTTAGCGTAAAATATGAACCGCGTCTTCCAACTTAATAAATAAGAGAACCAACGATTATTTAAATTAATTAGGAGGCATGATTGAGACACCCTCCATCATGATAGATAGAGGCGCACTATCTTACTCATGGGGCGTAGTAGACCCTATGAGCCTCAAATGCAGGGAGACGCGTTCTCCATTAGAAATTCAGAAGATGCGAGTCCATGTCCGTGAGACTTTAGAACCTCTGCGTTCGTTAGTTGTGACTCGGATCTGTAGAATGCGCACAAACAGATTCTCAGCATAAGACATTATAGAGGATAATCACTAGTTAAATAGAAACTGAGCATGCGACAAAAGTTAGAAATAGTGAGATAGATAAACTTTCCCTGTTAGAGCTTGAAAATTTATGCACAAGACTTTTTAAAACCAGAACAGACATTTATATTAAATGTTTTCTTGAAAAGTACGCATAGTATATAGAAAACATTCTTTAGTATAAAAATAATATTTTTAAACAAAAGCATGCACTCATGTTACTTGCAAATATTTTTAGTGTCACTAAGAAGAATGGTCTTTCTTACTCTTCAGTTGGGCTGACCCATTTTTGGGCTTCTCATTACAGGAGTCACAGGTGGGGTGTTGCGCCTAGGATGAGCTGCCTGCAGTTTGCCCTGCTTTTAGTTCGTTTTCATGTTGTAGTTGTTCTTATAATTATGTTCTGTGTTTTGGACATGTATTGGAATCTCGCTAATGGTTCATGTATCAGACTATGTTTAAAATTTCAGTATTTCAAGTATTTGGACACTTTCATTTTTAGTGGCTCTGTGAAATCAAGTTTGAGGTACATTTTTAACCCTTAGTTTCTTTTACCTTTTCCGCTGTAAGTACTCTTCTGCACTTTTAGTTTATACCAGTTATGTACCAATTACTATTACCGTTTCTTAGTTTGCTTCTTATCACAGGGCCCGGCCGGACTGCTGATTTGTGGTAAAACTAAGGTGGGGTTTTACAATTGGTATCTGAGGGAGGTTTAGGATCCCACGACCCAGAAAGTTCACAGAGCCTTAGGATTTCAACTGAATCATTCTTTTGACGTTAGAGTCATCAAATATCATCTAGCTTAGTTATGCGTTGCATAGAAATATCTTTATAGTAGATCCTTTATTGTGATCCGTACATCAATAATCAATTTCCTTCCAACGTGTAGGCACCACGTAACAATGAAGCGGGCGAGTCTTCGCGGCAGAATACCACTCCTGATTTAGTCATGGATGACGGTGGTGCACCAGCAGCAGCACCAGCAGCACCGGCAGCACCGGTAGTACCAGAACCTACCGACTTAACAGCCATTATTGCCAGGGCAGTGGTCATAGCTCTGCTAGAATTCAGAAATGGATTGCCTGCAGCAGATCCAGCAGCAGTTCCTGTACCTGCCGGAGATTTAGGAATGGATCGTTATCTGAGAAATTTTCGGGATCTTCAGCCCTCAATTTTCAATGGAGAAGAAACACCAATGGAGACCGATGATTGGCTGATTAAGACTCGCGACTTGCTCGAAGTGATGCAGTGCCCAGAGAACAAGAAGGTTCCCCTAGCTGCCTTCCTCCTGAAAGGTGAGGCAAACCTGTGGTGGACTAGGCATCTTGCGGACGATCCCGCTGGTAAGTAGCAATGTTCTAATTGCTCCCTTCCTAGAATGCTTTGCCCTCTTAGCGTATAGTAATTTGAGTTTTATGTTTGTTTAGGTCGTACAGCAGATATGTTCACGTGGAACAATTTCTCGACCGCGCTAGCCAGCTGGTTTGTGCCCCCATCCGAGCGCCGCAGTCTACAGGAGAAATACCTCAGGCTCATTCAGGGGGACAGAACTGTAATAGCCTACGAGCGGGAGTTAACTCGCTTATCTCGTTATGCGGGCAATATGCAAGGAGATGAGAACGAGAAATGTAGTCGGTTCGTGGACGGACTGCGTGACTCTCATAGGCAACCACTGATGACGATGGTCAATGCTGATTATAGGAGCTTGGTGGACACTGCTAGGAAGTTGGAGGCTGATCAGCAGAAGGTGCAAAAGCAAAATAATTTTCGTTCGAAGCGGACTCAGGATGCCCCGCAACAGCAACAACATCAGAACAGGAACAATCAAGGAAAGAACTGGAACAAGAAGCCGAGAACTGATGATAAGAAGGGTGGTCAGACCGAGTCCAAGGTCAAAGATTACCCCCTCTGTCCTAAATGCTACCGCCACCATCTGGGTGAGTGTTTAGCTGCTGCAGGAGTGTGTTACAAATGCCATCAACCGGGACATATAGCCCGTTACTGCCAGGGAACTCCCGTGGTTCAGGTACTAAATATCATTTGCGTAATCTTCTAAAGTTATACCGTTCCCTCAATAGGCCTAATTATGATTCTTTTATAGTCGAAGTTCGAGGTCGGTGGTCCTAGCAGAACCGACAGAGGAAAGGCGCATGTTGGAACCGAGGAGAAAAATACTGCAGGACGTGGTTCGGTGCAACCCAGAGCTTATGGGCTAGGCCAGCAGGAAGCTAAGGATCAGGAGGACGTGGTGACAGGTATGTGTACGTCCTAGACATTTTAGTATTTCTCTCCTTAGTGACATTAAAAATAATACCTTTGTTGCATTCATGCATGTAGGGATACTTATGATACGAAATTTTCCCTCCAAGATTCTCTTTGACACGGGTGCCTCACACTCGTTCATAGCAGAATCTCTGGTGCATAGACTGGATTTAGAAGTCCTTCCAGAGTCTGCATCATTAGAAGTTATGATGCCTAATGGATCCTGTTTGCAGACCAGGAATAAGTGTAGAGTTCCAGTGTGGTTTGGAGAAACTGAAATTTCAATAGAAGCCTCACTCCTCCCTATAGCAGGATTTGATCTGATAGTGGGTATGGACTGACTTTCAGCTATGAATGCAAGAATTGACTGCAGGAACAAGGTGGTACAATTCGAAGGACCCAACCAAGCTGCATTTACCTTCCAGGGTATGAAGGGAGTCTTCAAGTTAATAATCTCCTCAATCAAGGCTATAAGATGCATCAATAAGGGTTGTGTAACTTTCTTGGTACTGATGAATGTTGAAGCCAAGGTTAATCCGCTAGAAGTGTCGGTTGTTAAGGACTTTCCAGATGTGTTCCCAGAAGAGTTACCTGGCGCCCCTCCTACCCGAGAGATTGATTTCCAGATAGATCTTATTCCTGGAGCGGCGCCAGTAGCCAAGAGCCCATACAGAATGGCTCCCAGAGAACTTGCCGAGTTGAAGATTCAATTGCAGGAATTGATCAACTTGGCTTTCATTCGCCCCAGCACTTCACCTTGGAGTGCCCCTGTTCTTTTTGTCAAGAAGAAAGATGGTAGCATGAGATTATGCATAGACTACCGTGAGCTTAACAAGTTGACAATTAAAAATAAGTACCATATTCCCATGATAGATGATCTGTTTGACCAGCTCGAGGGATCTAGCACGTTCTCCAAGCTAGATTTGAGGTCGGGCTACCACCAGTTGAGGATTCGAGATGTGGACATCCTAAAGACAGCGTTCAGCACTAGATATGGGCACTATGAGTTCGTGGTCATGCCGTTCGGGCTAACTAATGCCCCGTCCGCCTTTATGGATCTGATGAATAGGGTGTTCCGAGAACTTCTAGACCGTTTCGTTGTCGTTTTCATAGACGACATTTTGGTTTATTCAAAGAGTCAAGAAGATCACGTCGAGCACCTCCGGGCAGTGTTGAGCACTCTCAGAAAGAATCAGTTGTATGCCAAGTTTTCAAAGTGCGAGTTTTGGCTCTCAGAGGTTGCATTCTTGGGACACGTCATCAGTCAGAAGGGTCTCGCGGTGGATCCGAAAAAGATAGAAGCAATAAAGGATAGGCCAAGGCCGAAGGCAGTGACTGAAGTTCGCAGTTTTCTTGGCCTGGCAGGTTATTACAGGAGATTCATTAAGGACTTTTCAAAAATAGCGCTACCAATGACTACCCTTACCAGGAAAGGGAAAGCCTTCACGTGGACAGTTGAGTGTGAGTTTGCGTTTGAGGAGTTGAAATCCAGATTGATGACCGCCCCGATTTTGAGCTTACCTTCAGGCTCAGAAGGATTTCAGATATATAGCGATGCCTCGGGTCAAGGTTTGGGTTGTGTACTCATGCAGCATGGTAAAGTCATAGCTTACGCCTCCAGGCAATTAAAGGTTCACGAGAGAAATTATCCTGTGCACGATTTGGAGCTTGCAACGGTCATCCACGCTTTGAAGATTTGGAGACACTACCTTTACGGAGTTCGTTGTGAGGTCTTTACGGATCATAAGAGTCTCAGTTATATATATGATCAGCAACAGCTTAATATGAGACAACGAAGGTGGGTGGAATTCCTCTCAGATTATGATATTGGTATCCAATACCACCCGGGGAAAGCAAACGTGGTGGCTGACGCGCTTAGTAGAAGAGGTTCGAATTATGCCCTCATTACTCAGCAGGAAGAGCTTGTGCGAGCTCTGGAGAGGTTAGAGATCAGTATCATACCACGCTCTAGTCTTGGTTCTGCAAGGTTAAATTGGATGGAAGTCACTTGCGATATTAAAGACAGGATCAGAACGGCTTTACCCCTAGATCCAAAGATGGTAGAGGTTTGGGATTTGACCCAGGCTGGTCAGAAGGAGAGATTCAGCATTCAGGAGGGCTTACTCCTTTTCGATAATAGAGTATGCATTCCAGACGTTGATCACCTTCGAGAGGATATACTGTTTGAAGCTCATAATTCCAGATATTCGATACATCCGGGTAGCACGAAGATGTATGCAGACCTTAAGAAGACAGTTTGGTGGGTAGGTTTGAAGAGTGATGTAGCAGAATATATTGGAAGGTGTGAAACATGCAAGTTGGTTAAAGCCGAGTGCCAGAGACCAGGGGGCAAGTTGAAGCCCCTACCTATTCCGGAGTGGAACTTTGAAGATATATCGATGGATTTCGTTCACGGCCTTCCCCGATCGCAGAGTGGGAATGATTCATTATGGGTTATAGTCGACCGTCTTTCCAAGGTTGCCCATTTCGTTCCCAATCGGAAAACGGATCAAGGCCCAAAATTGGCTCAATTGTATGTGGATGAGATAGTTCGACTCCATGGTGTTCCGAAGACTATTTTTTCAAATAGGGATGACAGATTTACCTCCAAGAAATGGAAATATGTTCAGGAACGTTTGGGGACTAAACTACTCTTCAGTACGGCCTTCCACCCTCAGACGGATGGGCAGACCGAACGCACGAATAGACCCATGGAAGATATGCTCCGCATGTGCATTCTTGATTTTGGAGGCAAGTGGGAGAAGTATATCACCTTAGTAGAGTTCTCCTACAACAACAGTTTTCAAGCAAGCATTGGAATGGCGCCTTTTGAGGCTCTTTATGGTAGGCGATGTCGGACACCGTTGTGCTGGGCTGAAAGTGAAGAGAGGTCTTCCAACAAAGAGTCATGGGTTGACAAGACCACAGCTCGAATCAAACTTATTCAGGAGCGCATGAAGATGGCACGGGATCGTCAGGCCAAGTACTATGATCAGAGGCATAGATCAGTGGAGTTCAGCGTAGGAGACTATGTTTATCTGAAGGTCAGACCAGTCAAGGGTGTCTCTCGAATCAAGCGGATGAAGAAATTGAGTCCTAGGTTCGTTGGTCCTTTCGAGGTGCTGGAGCGCATAGGTGAGGTTGCTTATAGATTGGCCTTGCCCGAGGAGATGAGTGGTCTACACGACGTATTCCACGTATCCTACTTAAGGAGGGCAGTCAGAGATCCCAGTCAAGTAATCAGTACCGAGGAAGCACCAATCGAATCAAATCTTAGTATCACGATTAAGCCAGTCAAAATAGTGGACTCGAGAATTCAGAAGCTCCGAAGCAGAGAGATCCCTTTAATAAAGGTTCTTTGGATGAATTGTGGTCGACCTGAATATACTTGGGAAAGAGAAGATGAGCTCCGAGGTATCGAAGATTATGCATTCTTGTTTGACACAGGTATGGTTGTAATTTTCGAGAATGAAAATTTTTTTTTGGAGGGGAGATTTGTAACACGCTTAAATTAATTCGCCAAACAAATTTAATTGCAGAGCCTGGTCTCGAGCAAGGCTGAGCAAGCCCACGTCAAGTCGAGGTACAATTTTATTACGATCAGTGGTTGCGCATTAATAAGTTATTAAACAAAATATTTGGAAGTTTATGTGACGTGTTTTACAAGTTATGCGAGACTGAAGTGCGTGGAATTAGAAATTATTAAGTTTTGGCAATATCGTATTACAAATTTAGAGGTTTAGATGTTCCTCTCTTAAGAAATTCTGCCATGTATTTTTCCCATCATTAGAATACAGACAGTTTAAGTAGAAATCGTAGACCACGCAGTTTTTGTTGCGTAACCGGCGTGGAGGCGCGATAAATGGCGTAGGCAAGCGACGCACTCCTCAGTTTGACGAAACCGCCGATCAGTTCTTTTCGCAGAGCCACTTCCTCTCGCAGACGTTCCTTTCCCCGCTCTCGTTCCTGGTAGACGAGCGAGAGATTCAAGGTCGCCCGGTGTTTTCTGCGTTCGTCGGGTACGACAGCGAACCCTAGCCTCCTCGTTGGGCGTCTCCAGCCCCGATCTTCCCCTCCAGATCTAGCGATCTCAGCATGAAGTCTCGACTAGAGAGATCTTCTCGTCTCTTTGTTCTGCGCAGTTTACCGCCGAGCACTTCTCAGGACAGCCGCAGGGTCGAATTCTTGTTCGCTGGACTGTCATTTGGGATTTCTCCTTTCATCCTCCAGCAAGGTGAAGCCCTTTTGTTTATGTTATTTCCCTCAAGATGTAGCATTGAGTGATCCATAGTCTTATAAATCGTTGACGCTTTAGGGTTCATCTAAAATAGTCTATTTTGCATCACAAATTTTGTAAGTGGGGAAATGAGTTTAACTATGGAGTATGTGATCCCCAAATTTAGGGTTTGTGTCCGCGTAAATCGGAGAAGGAATCAAGCGTTTGCGAGGCGATTAAACAGGAACCATGCCGCCGCGTCAGGTGACGCCGCAATACTACGGTAAGAAATTCTATTCTTTTTGGCTAGATATATCGCATAGTAGTTTGTACAAGTTAGATTATTGAGAAATGAGAATATACTCGTATGAAAAATATGGATCTGTATAGTACACATAACCATTGCATTTCTTTAGACGTGCGATAATATATTAAACTCCAGAAAATATATGCGGGACAGTTCTTTAGCGTAAAATATGAACCGCGTCTTCCAACTTAATAAATAAGAGAACCAACGATTATTTAAATTAATTAGGAGGCATGATTGAGACACCCTCCATCATGATAGATAGAGGCGCACTATCTTACTCATGGGGCGTAGTAGACCTTATGAGCCTCAAATGCAGGGAGACGCGTTCTCCATTAAAAATTCAGAAGATGCGAGTCCATGTCCGTGAGACTTTAGAACCTCTGCGTTCGTTAGTTGTGACTCGGATCTGTAGAATGCGCACAAACAGATTCTCAGCATAAGACATTATAGAGGATAATCACTAGTTAAATAGAAACTGAGCATGCGACAAAAGTTAGAAATAGTGAGATAGATAACCTTTCCCTGTTAGAGCTTGAAAATTTATGCACAAGATTTTTTAAAACCAGAACAGACATTTATATTAAATGTTTTCTTGAAAAGTACGCATAGTATATAGAAAACATTCTTTAGTATAGAAATAATATTTTTAAACAAAAGCATGCACTCATGTTACTTGCAAATATTTTTAGTGTCACTAAGAAGAATGGTCTTTCTTACTCTTCAGTTGGGCTGACCCATTTTTGGGCTTCTCATTACAGGAGTCACAGGTGCGGTGTTGCGCTTAGGATGAGCTGCCTGCAGTTTGCCCTGCTTTTAGTTCGTTTTCATGTTGTAGTTGTTCTTATAATTATGTTCTGTGTTTTGGACATGTATTGGAATCTCGCTAATAGTTCTTGTATCAGACTATGTTTAAAATTTCAGTATTTCAAGTATTTGGACACTTTCATTTTTAGTGGCTCTGTGAAATCAAGTTTGAGGTACATTTTTAACCCTTAGTTTCTTTTACCGTTTCCGCTGTAAGTACTCTTCTGCACTTTTAGTTTATACCAGTTATGTACCAATTACTATTACCGTTTCTTAGTTTGCTTCTTATCACGGGGCCCGGCCGGACTGCTGATTTGTGGTAAAACTAAGGTGGGGTTTTACAAGCCTTGCGCCTAGGCTCCAAGCCCCCTTTGCGCCTTGGTGCGCCTTGCGTCTTTAATAACTAAGGCGGAAAACAAATAATAACAGAGATCTTTTTCAAAAAAAGGGACTTTATATTCCCCGGTTGAAGTACACTTTGATGAACTGGCAAAGACAACATAGACATGTCACCTAGGGTTATGCAAAGTTTAAAAAAAAGTCAGGTTCAATTAACCCATACATTCATAGTATGGACTATATTTTAAGAACAAATTAAAAAGAAATGGGAACATATGTTGATAGCAGGACAAAAACCTGTAGTTCTTGTGTTAAACAAACTCATGTCTAATGTTGTTGCACCTCGAGCCATTTCAGTCTCTCCTGAAGTTTCAGCACTCTGAGACAGTGAGATGTGTAGCTAGTGAAAAATAATAATTCCAAGAAAAAAATTTAAGATTTATTCCCGAATTAAAAGTAAAGGAAATTACTTCTGAAGGTTCCTTTCCTTAATAGTTGTTGCGGGTCGCACACGGCTCTTCCGCGGTCCGGTCTAAATCGACCGCCTTAGCTCGGGAGTCGAGCCGGTGCGCGCAAACAGTCAATGTAGACGGCAATGGACAAGGAGACTTTTTACCGTGGAAAACACCAAGGCGGGGTGAAAAACCACGTTGTCGGGACGGTGCCGACCGAACTTCACTATCTTCCCGGGAGGTTACAGCTTTCGGAGAAGGAGAGGGCGACAGACCGCGCCTCTTTACAATTTTGAGTGAGAGAGATGCTCGGAGGGTGACAGGCCACCTCTCACGATGCTGAGTGACTCGGGAAAATATTCTAAGTGTTGGACCCTTCGGTTGTAGAATTGTGCTTTTGGATGATGACCGCTTCGCTGATGCTCCGAGCTTTGCCTTGTTCAGGGGTCTCGCTGCACGTTGGGAGAGCGTGTATGCTGGAGTCAAGTGCGTTCGTCGGAGGCGAACGGACAACGCTCGCTTTAGCGGAACGGACGACGCTCACTTCCGCGGAACGGACGACGCTCACTTCCGCGGAACGGTCGGAGTCCGTTGGAGGATTTTCCGGAGGCAGAGTTCCTTCAGAGAGAGAGAAATCCGATCCCCTTAATGAAGACCCCTGGGGTCCTATTTATAGGATTCGAAGGTGGTTACGGTAGTTATGGTGTGCGGTTAGCATTTTTAAATAAATAAGTAATTAAATAAATAGAAAAAGAGGATGATCGAACGGCCCATACGCGATCCTTCCATGATCGGGCGGTTTGGTAACCGCCGGGCGGCGATCTCGCCGGAGCGGCGACGGCGGCCACCGCCGGAATCCCAAAAATGGGCGGCGGTGGCGGCGGCCTTCTTCCTCGCGGGGAAGAAGGGCCGGCCGCTGCCCTCCCACAAGGAGGGAGGGGCGGCCGGACTCCTCCCTCGAAGAGGGAGGGGCGGCCGGCCCTTCCCAAGGAAGGGGCGGCCGGCCCCTTCCAAGGAAAGGGGCGGCCGGCCCCCTCCAAGGAAAGGGGCGGCCGGCGCCCTCCAAGGAAAGGGGCGGCCGGCCCCCTCCAAGGAAAGGGGCGGCCGGACCCCTCCAAGGAAAGGGGCGGCCGGAGCCGGCCCCCTCAAGGAGGGAGCGGCCGGCCCCCCTCAAGGGAGGGGGCGGCCAAGGCCGGCCCCCTCTAGTTGAGGGCGGCCGGCCGGGCCGACCCCCTCCAAGGAGGGAGCGGCCATGGCCGACCCCCTCCATGGAGGGGGCGGCCATGGCTGGTCCCCTCGAGGGAGGGGGCGGCCGGCCCCCTCCAAGGGGACGGCTGAGGCCGGCCCCCTCAAAGAGGGGGCAGCCGGCCCCCTCGAAGGAGGGGCGGACATGGCTGACCCCCTCCAAGGAGGGGTTGGCCAAGGCCGGCCGGTCCCCTTGAGGGAGGGGCGGCGCCCGGTGGCCGGCGGCCGGCCTCCCTCTCGAGAGAGAGGGGGCGGCGGTTAGCCCGGATTGGGCTTGGCGGTTTGTCCGTCGTGGGCGGTTACGCCGAGTGGAGGTTATGCGGAGTGGGCGGTTACGCCGAGTGGCGGTTACGCCGAGTGGCGGTTACGCCGTTTGCCTGCCACGTAGGAAAGAGAAGTTTGTCTGGTCAAAGATTTGACCGGTCATGGAGTGAGTGGGGTTAGTGGAATTTTGGAAAATCGTCCACTAACTGTCGGTCCGGTCCAAAATATGCGGACGTATCAATTGCCCCCCAAGACCTTTGACGGGAAGGTCGCTCAGCTAAGGAGGAGAAGGTCTTCCATCTACGGCCACTTGGTTTCCTCATGGTGGGAACGTGGAGAGGGAGGCGGATTTCCCGGACGGGAGTTGGAGATTGCCCCGAACGAGGTGTAAGGAAAATGGGGCACGTACGGAGCAGCTGGTGGGAGAGGTCGGATGCGCGCATGTCCTGGAGGGCTGCCCCAAGGTGCGCACGCGCGCGCCAGGTGCGAGCGCACGGGCGCGTACTCGTGCGCCCGCGCGCGCACGTGCCTGTGAGCGCGCGCGCCTGGGTGCGCGCCCACGCATGGGCGCGTGCGTTGGGTGAGCGCGCTTGGGCGCGCACCCGCGCGCGAGCGTGCGCGCTGGACAGGCGCGCCCGAGCGCATGCTCGTGCGCCCGTGCGCGCACGGGCGTGCGCGCTGGGCAAGCGCGCCCCAAGCCCGTGCTTGGGGTGGATTCCTTTGGTGCTCGCGTGCGCGCCGTTCGTCGTGTGTGACCCCTCGCGGGGCGCGTGCGGGATTTATGTCGGCTTGTCTGGCGCGGGTGTCCGAGATGTGCGCGTGTTTTCGTGTTTTGAAAAACTGCGCTAGTGGCTTCCCGGATGCAGTCGCCAAATTTCCGGAAGAATGCATGAGTTTACCCCAGTGCTAAGCTTCGCGGATGCGGGCTTGCTGTCAAAGACCCTTGTTCGTATATTTGCGTTTGGTGTAGTAGCGGTCCTTTGACCGATCTTGCCTTTAAGGAAGGAACGAGTGTCCTGTCGTTTGTCTTAGACGAGGACCGCGGGTCCGGTCGTCCGTTATGATAGACGTAGGTACGATCCTTTGACCGACCTTGCCCCCAAGGAAGGACCGAGAGTCCTGTCGCTTGTCTTAGACGAGGACTGCGGGTCCGGTCGTCCGTTATGATAGACGTAGGTACGATCCTTTGACCGACCTTGCCCCCAAGGAAGGACCGAGAGTCCTGTCGCTTGTCTTAGATGAGGACTGCGAGTCCGGTCGTCCGTTATGATAGGTGTAGGTACGGTCCTTTGACCGACCTTGCCTTCAAGGAAGGAGCGAGGTCCTGTCACGTGACTCGGACGAGGACCGCGGGTCCGGTCGTCCGTTTTTTATAGGTGTAGGTGCGATCCTTTGACCGACCTTGCCCCCAAGGAAGGACCGAGGGTCCTGTCGCTTGTCTTAGACGAGGACTGCGGGTCCGGTCGTCCGTTATGATAGGTGTAGGTACGGTCCTTTGACTGACCTTGCCTTCAAGGAAGGAGCGAGGTCCTGTCACGTGACTCGGACGAGGACCGCGGGTCCGGTCGTCCGTTTTTTATAGGTGTAGGTGCGATCCTTTGACCGACCTTGCCCCCAAGGAAGGACCGAGGGTCATGTCGCTTGTCTTAGACGAGGACTGCGGGTCCGGTCGTCCGTTATGATAGGTGTAGGTACGGTCCTTTGACCGACCTTGCCTTCAAGGAAGGAGCGAGGTCCTGTCACGTGACTCGGACGAGGACCGCGGGTCCGGTCGTCCGTTTTTGATAGGTGTAGGTGCGATCCTTTGACCGACCTTGCCCCCAAGGAAGGACCGAGGGTCCTGTCGCTTGTCTTAGACGAGGACCGAGGGTCCGGTCGTCCGTCTTCGATAGGTGTAGGTGCGATCCTTTGACCGACCTTGCCCCCAAGGAAGGACCGAGGGTCCTGTCGCTTGTCTTAGACGAGGACCGAGGGTCCGGTCGTCCGTCTTTGATAGGTGTAGGTGCGATCCTTTTATCGACCTTGCCCCCAAGGAAGGACCGAGGGTCCTGTCGCTTGTCTTAGACGAGGACCGAGGGTCCGGTCGTCTGTCTTCGATAGGTGTAGGTGCGATCCTTTGACAGACCTTGCCTGTGTTCCGACTCGCCTACTTTACTTTGGAGGAAGTGGGAGGGAAGGAGAATCGCATTATATGCAATAGTTGTTTAGCTGGAGATTACATTGTCCCGCACTATCAATGTAAATTCGAGAGATAGCTGGCTCGAGTTTTGCCTACTGATAGAAACGGCGCAAGTTGCTTGCGTTCCACGTCCGAGGAAGTGTCTTGCTCTCTGGTGATCGTAGCATGTACGTCCCAGGTTTTACCGTTGCGGTGACGACGTAAGGGCCTTCCCAAGCAGGTGAGAGTTTGTCCTTTTGAGGTCCTTTCCCGGCTGACTCTACTGTTCGGAGGACCAGGTCTCCGACATTGATGGGTCAGGGTTTTACCCTTCTGTCGTAGAGTAGGGTTATGCGTCTTTGGTAGACAGCCGCGCGCTGTGCGGCTTCGTCCCGGCACTCCTGAACTAAGTCCAGGTTTTCTCGTAGCAGTTGATCATTTTCCGCCGGATTGAAGGCTTGTACTCTGGCACCGGGTACTCCGATGTCTACTGGGATTATGGCTTCCGTCCCATAGCATAGCTTGAAAGGCGTTTCTCCGGTTGGGGTCCTTTCTGTTGTTCGGTACGCCCATAGTACGTTAAGGAGCTCCTCCGCCCATTGCCCTCCCATGTTTTGTAGGCGTGTTTTCAACCCCTTTAGTATTGTACGATTCGTGACCTCAACCTGGCCGTTGGTCTGGGGGTGTGCTACGGCTGTATGACGCAGACTGATTTTCAGGTCCTCACACATCTGAGTGAAGGATCGCCCTGTGAACTGCGTTCCGTTATCGGCCACGATTATCGCTGGTATCCCGAACCTGCAAATGATGTTCTTCCAGACGAATCGTTTTGCATTTTCTTCTGTGATTTTGGCAAGTGGCTCAGCTTCAACCCACTTAGTGAAATAATCAATTGCTAGGATGATAAACTTTCTCTGCCCAGACGCCACCGGGAGGGGACTAAGCAGGTCGATCCCCCATTGCGCGAAAGGCCATGCCCCTTGTAGCGCGGTGAGATTCACAGGCGGTTGATGAGGGATACTGGCGTGGAATTGGCAGCTTCGGCATTTCTGGACAAAACTGATCGCATCTTTTTTCATTGTGGGCCAGTAGAATCCTTGGCGCAAGATTTTTCGCGCTAGGGCCCTGCCTCCTAGGTGCTCCCCACATACTCCTTCGTGTACTTCTTTTAATGCGTATCGGCGTCCGCGTCTGCCAGGCATTTTAGGTATGGTCCGGAGTATGCACGTTTAAACATTTCTCCACCTATGATTGCGAAGGTGGCCGCTCTCACCCTTAGCTTTCTGGCCTCCATAGGTTCCTCAGGTAGGGTTCCCTGCTCGATGTAAGCCTTGATGGGGGTCATCCAGCATGGGCCTGCCTGTCCTATGGCCGTGACTTCCCACGGCCCCTGAATGCTTGGGACAGCGATTTCTTCGATCCTCCTCCGACGGGACTGGTACCTGGTGGTTGAATTTGCTAATTTTGACAGTGTGTCTGCCCGTGCATTTTGCTCCCTGGGGATATGCAATATTTGGTAGGTCGGGACCTTCTGGAGGAGCGACTTTGCCAAACGCAGGTACAGTACCAGCTGCTCGCTTTTGGCCTCAAAGTCCCCTTCTACTTGCGACGCCACCAATTGTGAGTCTGTGTAGATGGTGAGGTTTTCGGCATTGAGGGCTATGGCGAGTCGTAGCCCGGCAATCAGCGCTTCGTACTCGGCCACATTGTTTGTGGCTAAGAACTTTAATCGTAGGTCATACTCCAGGGTTATTTCTTCGGGGCTGATTAGCAGGATTCCTGCCCCTACGCTGTCCGCGCTTGAAGCTCCGTCTATAAATAGGACCCAACGGTCTTTGGTTGCGAAATCTGGTTGTGTCCTCTCTGGTGGAATTGTACTTTCCACGACGAAGTCAGCAAGGACTTGCGACTTTATATCCGGCCTTGGGAGGAACTGTATGTCGAATTCCCCTAGCTCCACAGCCCACTTTACCAACCTTCCTGAGGCTTCGGGCCGTTGGAGGATTGCCTTGAGTGGCAGTTGTGTGAAGACTTTGATGGCATGAGCCTGGAAATAGGGTCGGAGCTTTCTGGCTGAGAAGACGAGGGCCAACGCCGTTTTGTCCGCCGTGGGGTATCTTGTCTCGGTGTCAGTGAGAATCTTGCAGAGGTAGTATACAGGTCTTTGGACTCCTCCTTCTTCCTTGACGATGACGGAGCTGAGAGCGGTGGGAGACACTGCCAAGTACATGAAAAGGATATCCCCATGAATTGGTTTCGACAGAAGTGGCGGAGATGCCAAGTATTTCTTCAAGTTTTCGAAGGCACTCTGGCACTCGTCAGTCCACTGGAAACCGGAGTTGCGGGCTCCTCGAAGGATCTTGAAGAAGGGTAGGTACTTGTCCCCGGTCCGTGCCAGGAAACGGGATAAGGCGGCGATCCTGCCGTTCAACCTCTGGACCTCTTTAATGGATCGTGGCGGAGTCATCTCCTCCAATGCTTTAATTTTCTCCGGGTTGGCTTCGATCCCTCTTTGTGTGACCATGAAACCCAGGAATTTTCCTGCCGTTACTCCGAACGCACATTTGTTAGGGTTGAGCCGCATTTGGAAACGGCGGAGGAGTTGGAAACATTTGTCCAAATCCTACAGGTGATTACTGTGGAGAGTGCTTTTGACTAACATGTCATCCACATATACTTCCATCGTTTGCCCGATCAAATCTTTGAAGACGTTGTTCATCAGTCTTTGATAAGTGGCTCCTGCGTTCTTTAGTCTAAATGGCATCACCTTGTAGCAGTATGTCCCCCTATCTGTCCTGAACGCCGTGTGTTCTTCATCTTTCGGATTCATACGGATTTGGTTGTAGCCAGAGTATGCGTCCATGAAGTTGAGAAGCTGATGCCCGGCAGTGGCATCGACGAGTTGATCGATTCAAGGGAGGGGGAAGCTGTCTTTTGGACATGCCTGGTTAAGGTTGCTGTAGTCCACGCACATTCTCCACTTTCCGGAGGCCTTTTTGACCAGGACTACGTTTGCCAACCACGTGGGGTACTCTACTTCCCGGATGAATCCGGCTCCTAAGAGCTTTTTCACCTCCTCTTCAATGGCCTGAAGGCGTTCTGGGGCGAAGCTCCGTTTCTTCTGAATGACGGGCCTGCACGCAGGGTTAATATTTAAAGAATGAGCGATGATGCTTGGATCTACTCCTGGCATGTCCTCCGGGCCCCATGCGAAAATGTTGACGTTGGCACGCAGGAAGGTTATGTACTCCTTCTGCTCCTCCTGCGTTAGGAGGGATCCAATTTGTACCACCCGGGATGGATCCTGGTGGGATAGCGTGACACTGACAAGTCCTTCGACCGGGGAGGCACGTTGCAGTGCCGCCTCGTCGCGTAAGTCGAAGTCGTCGATGTTCAAGGCAGCTCCTGTAGTCCTTCGAGTTTGGTTGAAGTTGCAACTGCGTGCTGCTCCTTGGTTCCCGCGGACTATTCCGGTCCCATGAGCAGTAGGGAACTTCATAGAGAGATGCGGTATGGAGGGGATTGCCCCGAAGATGATTTGAAGGGGCCTCCCGAAGATGGCATTGTAGGCGGAGTCAGCATCCACGACCACGAACAGGATGTTGTGAGTGGCTTGCTTGGGGAAACTCCCCATTGTCACCTGAAGCGTTATTGTCCCTTATACTTCTACCGGGCGGTTGTCGAAGCCATAAACGGGTCCTGTCGCGGGGCTGAGGTGCTCTCTAGTGAGCTTCATGCTTTGCAGGGTCTTCATGTACAGTACATCGACCGAACTTCCGATATCTACCAGAATTCTCTTGATGCTGTAGCATGGGGTTCCCATTATTGCGGTGATGACCAAGGGATCTTGATGGGGGAGCGTTAGTCCTTCGAAGTCCTCGCTCCCGAAGGTGATACTGGTGTCCTGTCGCGGTTTCTTATCTTTGCGTTCCCTGCTTGATTTTACTATGGTGAGAACATGATCTGCCAGGATGGGAGGTCCTGTGATTGTTTCGACTTTTTCCCCAACCGCCCTCGGCCCATTGTATGTGCCGAGGCTTGGAAGACTGAACTCGGGCGGAACTGGATTTTCAAGGACAGCTTCCGCTAGCGGGGATGTGTCGTGAATAGGGCGGTGCACGTCTTCATCATGATGCCCCCCGAGTCTCTGCTCTTCCCCCATCTCGCGCCTTAATTCTCCTTGCGCGAGCCTGGTGTTCGCTCTTGTCATTGCCGTCAGTCACGAGTATCACTGTGCTGGGATACTGTCTTCTGAATTCTAGAGCTTTTGGGAACGAGTTCCCACAGACGGCGCCAAACTGTTGCGGGTCGCACACGGCTCTTCCGCGGTCCGGTATAAATCGACCGCCTTAGCTCGGGAGTCGAGCCGGTGCGCGCAAACAGTCAATGTAGACGGCAATGGACAAGGAGACTTTTTACCGTGGAAAACCCCAAGGCGGGGTGAAAAACCACGTTGTCGGGACGGTGCCGACCGAACTTCACTATCTTCCCGGGAGGTTACAGCTTTCGGAGAAGGAGAGGGCAACAGGCCGCGCCTCTTTACAATTTTGAGTGAGAGAGATGCTCGGAGGGTGACAGGCCACCTCTCACGATGCTGAGTGACTCGGGAAAATATTCTAAGTGTTGGACCCTTCGGTTGTAGAATTGTGCTTTTGGATGATGACCGCTTCGCTGATGCTCCGAGCTTTGCCTTGTTCAGGGGTCTCGCTGCACGTTGGGAGAGCGTGTATGCTGGAGTCAAGTGCGTTCGTCGGAGGCGAACGGACAACGCTCGCTTTAGCGGAACGGACGGCGCTCACTTCCGCGGAACGGACGACGCTCACTTCGGCGGAACGGTCGGAGTCCGTTGGAGGATTTTCCGGAGGCAGAGTTCCTTCAGAGAGAGAGAAATCCGATCCCCTTAATGAAGACCCCTGGGGTCCTATTTATAGGATTCGGAGGTGGTTACGGTAGTTATGGTGTGCGGTTAGCATTTTTAAATAAATAAGTAATTAAATAAATAGAAAAAGAGGATGATCGGACGGCCCATACGCGATCCTTCCATGATCGGGCGGTTTGGTAACCGCCGGGCGGCGATCTCGCCGGAGCGGCGACGCCGGCCACCGCCGGAATCCCAAAAATGGGCGGCGGTGGCGGCGGCCTTCTTCCTCGCGGGGAAGAAGGGCCGGCCGCTGCCCTCCCACAAGGAGGGAGGGGCGGCCGGACTCCTCCCTCGAAGAGGGAGGGGCGGCCGGCCCTTCCCAAGGAAGGGGCGGCCGGCCCCTTCCAAGGAAAGGGGCGGCCGGCCCCCTCCAAGGAAAGGGGCGGCCGGAGCCAACCCCCTCAAGGAGGGAGCGGCCGGCCCCCCTCAAGGGAGGGGGCGGCCAAGGCCGGCCCCCTCAAGTTGAGGGCGGCCGGCCGGGCTGACCCCCTCCAAGGAGGGGGCGGCCATGGCCGACCCCCTCCATGGAGGGGGCGGCTGGTCCCCTCGAGGGAGGGGGCGGCCGGCCCACTCCAAGGGGACGGCCGAGGCCGGCCCCCTCAAAGAGGGACGGCCATGGCCGACCACCTCCAAGGAGGGGTTGGCCAAGGCCGGCCGGTCCCCTTGAGGGAGGGGCGGCGCCCGGTGGCCGGCGGCCGGCCTCCCTCTCGAGAGAGAGGGGGCGGCGGTTAGCCCGGATTGGGCTTGGCGGTTTGTCCGTTGTGGGCGGTTACGCCGAGTGGCGGTTACGCCGTTTGCCTGCCACGTAGGAAAGAGAAGTTTGTCCGGTCAAAGATTTGACCGGTCATGGAGGGAGTGGGGTTAGTGGAATTTTGGGAAACCGTCCACTAACTGCCGGTCCGGTCCAAAATATGCGGACGTATCAATAGTAATTTTTATTGAACAAGTAATTTTGCTCAAACCATAACGAACAAACAAACTTACCCTTACTATTTGGGTTGAGCTCCTTGAATACTTCTTTTTCATTCATTCCATGCAATATTCTTTTTTATTCATTCCATGCAATAATATTTTTTATTCATTCCATGCAACAGGTGTTCTCGGGACATTAAATTATCAAAGAGCTGATTTTTAGAAAATATAGAACTAAAAAAATGGATGTGCTACAGTTGTTAAATGGAGTTAGTCAATAATGACTTATAAAACATGTGTGGCATATAAGAAATCCATGAAATTTACACGTCCAATCAGATAATAAAGCAGGCAAGAATTCTACATTAAACTCATTAAGCTACTAACAGATATCATCAATAATACTAAGGGTTAATTACTGAGACCTCCAATGGGTATTTGAATAATTACAGGCACATCTCTTCTACTTTTTCTATAAGAACCACCCATCCGAGTTAATATTACTAAATTTCAGTACAATAAACCTCCCCTCGGGGAGGGATGCAAGGAGATTTTTTATAACATTGTAAACTTTGGAGGATATTTTTGTAATTTCAAAAAGTAGAGAGTAGGTCGCCATTATTATGTAAAGTCCCATCTAAAGACCCATAATTAGTTGTAATAGTGTATTCAAGTTGGACTTTTTCAGTTTTTCCGTATTTTCCTCGTTCTTATATATGTATGTGTAATCAAGTAATGAAGTAATAATTTTCCCATTCTATTCAAGTTGGTATCAGAGCGATTTTCCCTAGCCGCACTCTTTCTCGCCCGTCTGCGTCTCCTCTCGCGTTAACGCCGCCGGCTCGCTCCGTCCCTCTCCCTCGTGCCTTCTGCCGACGGTTTGAGAGTCCCCCGCTGCTTCCCCCGCCTCCGCTCATGCGGGTCCTAGGCGCCGCCGCTAAAGCTGGACGCTAGGACCGCCGATCTGCTGCCGATCTGCTCCTGTTGCCGCCGATCTGCTCCTGTTGCCGCCGATCCACTGATCTCCTGTTGCCGTCGATCTGCTGCCGCTAATCTCCCGTCGATCTGTTGTTGTGCGTCGATCTGCTGCTGTCGTCGATCTCCTGCTGCCGATTGTTCCGTTGTGCCGATCTGCTGCCACTAATCTCCTGCTGTGCCGATCTCCTGTTGTGCCGATCTCCGCGGTCGTGACTTCTTCTGTCTCCTTCTCAGCCAAGGAATTGAACGCACTATGCCGTTTACTTCACTCTCAATTTGACTCCGCTTCGGGTGCCTCCTCCTCCTTTGCTACTGCGACTCAGGCCCATGCTCATGCTGCCATTGCCTCCTCATCTGACTGAATCATTGACTCGGGAGCTACTGATCATATGACAAACTCCTCCTCAGATTTTGTTTCCTACACACCTTTGTCCGGTCGGGATAAAGTCATCTCTGTTAATGACACATTATCCCCAATTGCGAGCAAAAGACACATTTCCTGCTCCCCTACTCTCTCTCTCACCTCTGTTCTTCATGTTTCATCTTTTCCCCGCAATTTACATTCTATTAGTCATATTACTCGCTCGCTCAACTGCTCGGTAACCTTCTTCCCTGACTCTTGTGTTTTTCAGGAACTGGGTACGAGGCGAAAAATTGGCAGTGGTAGGAATCATGGTGGTATGTACTACCTGGACAACCAACATCCATCTCAAGCTCTCGCATCTGCTACTGACACTGCTGAGGATGTTCGCCGATGGCATCTTCGCCTCGGACATCCCTCTCCTGTTTATCTTCAAAAATTGTTTGCTGCTTTTATTCCTTTTATGAAATCCTTTGTGTGTGATGTTTGTGCTACGTCAAAACATGTTCGTCATACTTCTGTGCATTTATCTTCTCCTAATACTATTCTTTTTTCTATGATTCATTCTGATGTATGGGGTCCTTCCCCAGTGTTATATTTATCTGGTTTTAAGTGGTTTGTTACGTTTATTGATTGTTTTTCGCGGACCACTTGGGTTTATTTGTTAAAGAAAAAAAGTGAGGTTTTCACTTGTTTCCAAGTCTTTCACAAAATGGTTCAGACCCAGTTTAATGGTAAAATTTGTGTTCTTCGTAGCGATAATGGGGGGGGATATGATGATCGGGGTGTTTTTGGTTCCTATCTTACGAGTCATGGTATCTTACACCAAACCACTTGTGTTCACACCTCTACTCAAAACGGGGTGGCCGAACGGAAAAATAGGCATCTTCTTAAGGTGGCTCGTTGTCTTCTCCATACACCTTACCAAATCGTACTGGGGTGATGCGGTTCTCACCGCTTCTCACCTTATCAATCGCCTCCCGTCGAGAGTCCTGGCGTATGCTACCCCCATTGGTCGTCTCTCGTCCATGTCTGTTGTCCATACTTCTTACTTGCCCCCCCCCCCCGGATTTTGGATGTGTGTGCTTTGTGCATGTTCACCTACCCCATATGGATAAACTTGACCCTCGGGCTCTCCGTTGTCTCTTTATTGACTACTCTACCACAAAAGGTTACCGTTGTTACCATCCTCCTTCTCGTTGTATCTATTGTACTATGGATGTTACCTTTCAAGAGAAGGACTCCTATTATGATTATCTGACCACGACTCGCTCTCTTCGTCAGAGGGAGATTAGTGAGGGTGAGACTGTGTTAGATACTCCTATCCCTTACCCTTTGATTTGGGTTCCTCCTGTTCCTGCCCAGGCTCCTGCTCCGCCTATTCAGGTGCCTTCTATTCAGGTGTCTCCTCTTCCAGCCCTGCCTTCATCTCTGGTGTCTCTTTTTCCTCACATATACCACCGCTGTAAGACAGGGAAACAGACCGATAGTGCCCCTCCGCTACCAATGTCCGCTTCGGATTCAGGCTCTAGAGATGAAGAGTTACATGCTCCTCTTAATTTGTCGGAAGGTACTGTTCCTTGTACTCATCACTCCATCTCTAATCACGTCTCTTATCATCATCTTACCCTTGCACATCAGTCCTTTGTGGCTTCATTATCCATGGTTACTATTCCTAAGACATCGCAAGAAGCATTGAGCATACTTGTATGGTCTCAGGCAATGAAGGAGGAGATGTCTGCATTGGACAAAAATCATACCTGGGAGGTTGCATCTCTTCCCACTGGAAAGAGAGCTATTGGGTCAAGATGGGTTTTTTTCGTCAAGTAGAATCAGGAGGGTAAGATTGAACGATGCAAGGCGAGGCTGGTTGCTCAAGGCTACACTCAGACACAGTGAGTTGACTACCATGAAACTTTTGCCCTTGTGGAAAAGATGGACTCCATACGGAATCTTCTATCTTGTGTTGCTTGCTTAGGTTGAGATCTTCACCAACTGGACGTGAAGAATGTGTTCCTTCACGGTAAGCTCGATGAAGAGGTATACATGAAGTTTCCTCCTGGTTTTGTTCGAAGAGGGGCCGAAGGACTTGTTTATCGGTTACGAAAGTCGCTATATGGATTAAAGCAGTCTCCAAGAGCCTGGTTTGGCCGGTTCCTTAAAGCCATGTTGAAGTTTGGATATGTTCAGGCACAATCGGATCATACCATGTTTATCCATAGACATGAACAAAAGATTATGGTTCTCATTGTCTATGTGGACGACATTGTGATAACGGGTGATGATATAGAGGAGATCCGTAACCTCAAAACTCTCGTGTTAGCCGAATTTGAAGTTAAGGACTTGGGAAAGTTGCGATATTTCCTGGGTATTGAAGTTGCTCGGTCAACCCAAGGTTTCTTTATATCTCAGCGCAAGTATGTGTTGGATCTCCTGAAAGAAACTGGAATGCTTGGGTATGTACCGGCTAATACACCCATGGAGGAAAACCACAGGATCAATGAAGATGGTGACGACGATCGTGCTGACACTTCGAGCTACCGGAGGTTGGTTGGAAGACTCATATACATATCCCACACCCGACCGGATATTACCTATGTTGTAGGTATCTTGAGTAGGTACATGCATGCTCTGAGGATTAAACATCAAGAAGCCGCATACCGGGTATTGCGATACCTGAAGAAGGCCCCCGGTCGGGGGCTCTTATTCTCTCGGCATAGCCACCTGAAGATTGAAGTCTTCACTGATGCGGATTGGACTGGATGTCATGATGACAGAAAGTCCACCACCGGATACTGTACGTTTGTTGGAGGAAATTTGGTAGCATGGAGTAAGAAGCAAAATGTTGTAGCAAGATCTAGTGCGAAGGCTGAGTATCGTGCGATGTCTCTAGGTCTCTATGAAGGCCTTTGGGTACATACCATGCTTCATGATCTGGGGCTCCAGGATATGGCCCCATCTCGTTGTACTGTGACAATAAAACTGCGATTAGTATAGCTCATAATCCTGTCCAGCATGGCAGGACTAAGCATGTGGAAGTGGATCGGCACTTCATCAAAGATCACTTGGATAAAGAAAATGTGGTTACTCCTTTCGTGCAATCCAAGGATCAGCTCGTTGATGTGTTCACCAAGAGCCTTAGTTGTGATATGTTCGTTGATAATATTCAGAAGCTTGGGATGATCGACATTTACCGTCCGACCTGAGGGGGAGAGTTGTAATAGTGTATTCAAGTCGGACTTTTTCAGTTTTTCCGTATTTTTCTCGTTCCTATATATGTATGTGTAATCAAGTAATGAAGTAATAATTTTCCCATTCTATTCAACTTAATTAACCCAAATAACAATAATTATAAAATGTGGTTATATCTTCTGGTTGGATACTTAAATCGCATAACCTCACCATAGGAGTATGATATTCATCAGGAAGAGCATCATTGTCCTGTGACAGGTCTGGATTCAAAGAAATCGGTGGCACAAAGATAGCATGATTGAATGATGGAGCTTTATCACATTCTTCCACGGGAGGATTATGTAAGCATGAAGATGACATTGTTGATTCCTTCAACTCTTTCTCCAATTCTGTGGCTTGAGTACTATGCTCTCTTACACTATCCTTGAGAAACTGTGATTCATTCTCTGGTTTCTGCCACAGGTGTGAAGTACAAAACACAGAATAATTAGGCATATGAAACATAACCTTCTTATGATTTTAATAAATGAAGCAATGTAGTTAATTATTTAGCTCAATCTGTTTACCTCAAAACTGCAATACCAATGCCTATATTTGCAAATTTAAATAATGATAATTAAAAAATAATAGTTTGAATTTCGTGCATCACAAGATCAGGTTTTGTTTATTTCCAAAACAGTCCAAAATAAAGTTATCACCTATTTGTTTGAGTCGTGACACTACGGTTACTTCTGTACTAGTGCTGAACAAAGCATGAGGCAAAACTGATTTGGTTGAGCAGTGCATAGAGCTTGAAGAAAATCACAGTTTTCATTAATCATTGAATAATTCTTATTACAAGAAATAAGAGAGGCACGCTAAAATTAATAAAATAAATCCATGTATCCACATGCTGATAGTTACTCATTTACTTGAAACAAAAATATACTCATATAATTATTCACATACAGATAACCACATGTTTAAATTTATATCCAATAACTATATATCATGATTTACTTAGATTTGAATCTAAATTTAATAATTAATCAATAAATTTTGAAATAAGAATTAATTTATATTATGACACATGTTAAACTTAAAGTAATAAAATATAATATAATTTGAATGATAATAATTTTAAATTAAATTTAAATTTAAATAAATTGCAACTATAAAACAAAAAGCAAACTAAAATTTCATCTTGTTAAACCAAAAATGGACGTTATTATATTCACACAAATTCACTTGTTCCAAAAAATAACCCTTCACAAAAAGAGTTGCAAATATAGACCATGGAGGTAGAGGAAACAATTCGTGAAGCCTCTTTGAAAATACCTTCCCAGGAGCGGATATGATGATGAACACAAAGAAAAGTGTACGCAATAGTTACAGGGAAACAGCTACAATCAATTATCCATGTAGAATTGAATTCCGACAATGAATTCAACATAACATTATGGTAATGATGTCTTGAATAGGTGACAACTGGACATCTTTTTGAATATGTAAGGTACACGAGCCACAATAATCTCATGAGCAAGTTCAAGAGCGCATACTGGAATAATAAGAACATCCTAAAATAGTAAGCCCTTTTTTAGGAGTTAAATAGCTGATTGTAAAGACCCACTTATAAGGCTCGTTCCTCCTCCTTGTATTTAGTCTCACATCTCTAATCTTGTATTAGATTTCCCTCCTTTGTGGATGTATAGGGGAGCATTGTAATCTATAGAGATACGTACATATTGAAATAACATTTTATTTCATTTCTTGACTTGGTATCAGAGCATTTATCCCGTCATCATTCCCGCCCGGACTTTATCCCGCGCGTGGCTTCTCCCGTTTCCCGTCGGAGAACTGTTCGGGATGATCCCGTTGGAGAGCATTTATCCCGTCGCCCATAGAGTGGTTCGGGACGATCCCGACTGCTCCTCTCATCATCGATCACGATGCCGAGCCTTCCTGCGAGTTCCTGCAAAGATCTTCCGAGCTCCGTGAGCTTTCATGCAAGTCCTGCGAGCTCACGAGCTATTCCTGCAAGCTTTCCTCGCGCGAGCTCTGTCTTCGAGAGAGTTCTTCAGCAAGCTCTTCCATCGTCTAGTCGAGCTTTCAACTGCAGCGAGCTCTTCCCCTCTACAGCAAGCTGATATGTGCGCTCTTCCAGCGTCCTGGAAAGCTTTCCTCTGCAGCGAGCTCTTCCAGAGTGCAGAGTTCTTCCAGCGTGTGCGAGATCCCCTCTACAACGAGCTCTTCCAGTGTATAGGGAGAGCTCCTCTAGCATTCAGCGCGAGCCCTTCCAGCACCTTCTTTTGGCAGCGAGTTCATCCCGCACGCACTACAACGGGTTCCCCGTGCGAGCCCAATCTCCACGCAAGCTCTTCCAGTGTGGACTCCTCCAGTAGGTTAGCAAGCTCTTCCTACACTAGACCGCCGTATTTACGTATTTCAGCGCACTCTTTCCCGTTGTTTGTAGTTGCCCTTCATCGCAGACTCCTCGAATACACTTGTTGAATTATCCTCGAATTCCGGCGTTCAGTCCTCTCTGATCAAACCTCCTTCACTTGTTGATCCTCCTCGAAGCATTGGCTCTTCCAGTTCCTTTCGGATTACAATTATTCTTTCGGACGGTCCAAGCTATCTTGAATGGTTTTGCGCCACTCAGCATGAAATTTGCGGCCATCAACTGCATGGATACATTGATGGGACCGTGGTTCAACCTCGTGTCACTGACCCCTCATGGAGAAAGTGGGATGTTAAAAATTCTTTAGTGGTCTCATGGCTTCTCCACTTTGCCACATTTGGTCTATCGCAGTTACATGCGCATGGACTCTACCTTTGAGATTTGGACTCGGGCGCGAGAGACATATTCCCAAATTGGTAGCTCCACTCAGGTGTACCAGCTTGCCCGCCACCTTCTCAGCCTTCAGCAAGGATCTTCTGATGTTGCGTCATATTACTTTGAATTCGAACATCTCTATCAGTATCTTGACTACTTTGACGATTTCACTCCAACATGCACTGCCAATGCTCGGGCATTGAAATCAAAGGAGGATCGGTACTTTGACTAATTAGGGAGAAATGCATTCAAACCTCCTCTCCCATGCATACTCCACTTCAAACTCATATATCTTCCCATAGTTTATCAATGCAAGCATACAACTGCGACAAAAGTGGTTCCTATGGTTTAAACCTTGTCAATATTAGTCTCTGGCTCAGATTGTGGAGATGACCTTCATCTTCCAATTCCTTTGCCGGAAGGTAAAACCACTTGCAAAAATAATCCTATCTTGAACTATTTACCACAATCTTACCCCTGAACATTAGACTTTCATTACCTCTTTATCAAAATATAAGAAAGATATGGAAGAGCAAATATTTTCTCTTGAGAAAAATCATACATGGGGATCTCTCAATTCCCTCTTACTAAGAGAGCAATTGGATCAAGGTGGGTGATCTCTGTGAACCAGAACCCAAATGGTGTGGTAGAATGTTACAAAGCGAGGATGGTAGCTTATGGATATACTCAAACTCAAGGTGTAGACTATTAGGAGACAGTTGCACCTATTACATAGATGGATTCTATTCGAGCACAACTATCCCATGCAGCCTGCCACGATAGGAAGCTTCAACAACAAGGTGTTAAGAATGTCTTCCTCCATGTGGAGTTAGAGGAAGAAGTATACATGAAATTCCATTGTAGATTCATGAGAAAGAGATAAGGAGCAATTTATCGTATAAGGAAATTCTTATATGGTGTGAAATAGTCTTCTAGGGCCTGTTTTGAAATATTCTAAAAGGACGTGATCTAGTTAGGCTATAAGCAGGGACATTCTAATCACATCATGTTCGTTATGAGGTAAGTTAAGAAAATTTTTGTTCTCATTATATATGTGAATGTCATTGTTATCACAAGAAATGACATGGAGGATTGTTGCACTTAAAGCTCGCTTATCCAAGGAATTTGAGGTCAAAGATTGAAGGAAGTTGAAATATATACTTGGAATTGAAGTTGCAAGATTCAATAATGGAATCTTTATTCCTCTACGGAAATATGTTCTAGACCATCTGAAGAAAACTTGAATGCTTGGTTGTACTCCAGTGGATACTCTCATTGAGACCAATCACAAGATCGATGAAGACAGAGAAAGAGATAGGGCTGATGTGTGCAACTATTAGAGATTGGTTGCTAGATTTATTTACTTATCACTACACGACGTGATATTACATATGTTGTGGGCCTTGTGGAATCATATTCTCAAGAAACAATCACTTGAAGATTGAGGTGTTAACAGAAGCTGGTTAGGCTGAAGTCAAGATGATAAAAGTCAATCTCTGGTTATTGTACATTTGTGGGAAACAATTTGGTGACTTAGAGAAGCAAGAAATAAAATATGGCGCAAAATCAAGTGCAGAAGCAGATATAGGACATGTCTCGAGGTCTCTGTGAAGATTTATGATTGACATTCATTTTTTGGGATTCATAAATTTTTGAACTAATATTATCTTATTATATTGTGACAATATAATTGTCATCAACATAGCTCACAATCATGTACAACATTGTAGCACTAACCAAGTAGAAGCGGACAGATAATTCATCAAAGATCATCTGGACAAAAGAAATGTTTCTCACCATTTTTGTTCATTTCAAAGACTAGTTAGTTGATGTCTTCACTAAAGGTCTTAGTTGTGATACGCTTATTGATGACATACTCAGATTGAGAATGATCATTACAATTTCCTGACTTGAGGAACGTTGAATAAAAGCCACAAGTTTATATTAGTGTTAGTTTATATTTCTATGTAGTGATATTTTATATAAATTGTCTATATACTCATCCCAACTCATATATATGTATGGGTAACTGCTAGTAATGAGAGCTAATTAATTCATGGTTATTCTACTGGAATCTCATGATGAGGTGCACAATTGGTGTGGAGAGATGAGGAGTTAAAGAAAGGGTGTGATGATCAGAAGGGACAAGGATGAAGATCTGTACAGGGATGATGACCATCCATATAGTTGAGTGAGGGTGGTGTGGGTTGTAGCCCTTCGACGATGATACATAATCACAATAGATGAGTATGTGAGATGACATATATTTGTTGACAATGTCAACGACAACAAGAATCACATGAGGTGGGCGCAAAGGATGGACGTGGAGCAGTTATGAGGTGCGACTGGAGCAACCGTTACTCGGGGCGTCGCGTGTGAGATAGTCAGCATCCTAATAACTATTTAAACAAGAAACCCATGTGAGGCCTGCAAGATCTAGTTAATGAGCTGAGTTGAAGTGAGCATAAACACAAGCTTGGGCAAGGCCTAGTTTTCTTCAAAAGAAATTGTTAAATGCCGCAATACTCGATACTTTATTGATATATTTTCTGTGTCTTTACAAGAGGAGAATACACATATATATATATATGAGAGAGAAAAGAGAGGGATCTCACATACAAAATGTGGGACAAAACTAAATACAAATGGGCCTAACATCATGGGCCTAAATACAAGGCTTTTTCTAACACTCCCCCGCAAGCTGGAGCGTACAAGTCGTAGGAGCCAAGCTTGGATAAAAACTGATGATATAGAGGTCGTGGTAGAGCTTTGGTAAGAATATCAGCAACCTGCCCCGAAGCTGGAACATGCTCTAATTCCATTTTCTTCATCTGGACCTTCTCACGAACAAAATGACAGTCAACTTCAATGTGTTTTGTTCGCTCATGGAACACTGGGTTCTTTGCAATATGAATAGCAGTCTGACTGTCACAGAACAATGTGCCGGAGAGGATAAATTAACTCCCAAATCTCTAAGAAGACTCTCAAGCCAAGTGAGTTCAGACACAACAGCAGCCATAGCACGATACTCAGCTTCTGCAGACGAGCGAGCAACTACAGTCTGTTTCTTACTCCGCCATGTAATAAGGTTTCCTCTAAAGTAGGTGCAGAAACCAGTAGCGGACCGTCGATCATCCAGAGAGCCCGCATAGTCCGCATCAGAGTAAGCAATAAGAGATAGAGAGGAGGATGGCTTATACACGAGTCCTTGTCCTGGGGCATTATTTAAGTACCTGAGAATCCGCTCGACCGCCTGAAGGTGAGAAGCCCGAGGAGTATGCATAAATCGGCTAACTACTCCAACCGCAAAGGAGATATCAGGTCTCTTAACTGTCAGGTATATCAGTTTTCCTACAAGACGCCGATAGTACTCTGGATTTGGAAGCAGAGAATCCGAGTCAGATTCATGGGCACAAAGCTTGTGATTAACCTCCATCGGGGTTTCCACAGGTTTACACCCCGAGAGACCAGCATCTTGCAGAAGATCAATGCAGTACTTCCTTTGGGATAATACAAGACCATCAGGTCTCCTTGCAACCTCAAGGCCAAGAAAGTATCGAAGGTTTCCCAAATCTTTGATTTGAAAAACAGAATTTAAGTGCTGCTTGACTTGTTGAATCCCTACTAGGTCACTTCCAGTAAGCAAAATGTCATCAACATAAACCAGGAGAATAACAGTCCCGGTGGGATGGTGACGAGTGAAGAGGGAGAAATCCGCTGAACTTCTTTTGAAGCCAACCTCACGAACCGCCTTGCTGAACTTTTCAAACCATGCTCTAGGAGACTGTTTGAGACCATAGATAGATTTCCGAAGTAAACATACACGAGACTCCCCCGTGGTCTCAAACCCGGGCGGTTGGTGCATGTAAACCGTCTCAAGAAGGTCGCCGTTTAAGAAGGCATTTTTGATGTCAAGTTGATGTATAGGCCACTGACGATGAACAACCAAGGAGAACAGAACCCGAACAGAGTTTAATTTGGCAACAGGGGAGAACGTTTCCTCATAATCAAGGTCATATTCCTGGGTAAACCCACGAGCCACAAGGCGAGCCTTTAGACGATCAACCGTCCCGTCCGCAACATGTTTTATTGTGAAAATCCACTTACAGCCAACACAACTATGTCCAGAAGGTAGAGAGACAAGGCCCCATGTCCGATTCGCCCAGAGAGCAGTCATTTCTTCATCCATAGCCGCGCGCCACCCCGGATGCTGGAGAGCTTCCTGTAAAGAGTTAGGAATAGAAATGGAGAGAGAAATGGAAAAATCACGGAGAGGTAGAGAAAGGCGATGTAGAGAAACATAGTTCGCCAGGGGATGAGCAGTAGACGGAGATGCCGAATCAACAAGTCGTGAGATCACACCGGTAGAGGGAGGCTGCTGTAGGGCATCTGATGGAGGAAGGAGACGAGAGTACACCTGAATAATAGGAGGTTTGGGCTGGACTGGAGGTGAAGGTGGGTTGGGAAGTATTGGTGGAAGAGGAGACGTGACAGGAACTGAGGGTCGAGGTGGAGGAGGAAGAAGAGGGTCAGTTGGAATGGTATGATACAGTTGATCTTCATGAAAAGTAACATCAGCAGAGACACGAACCTTCCCGTCTGTAGGAGAGTAACAAACATACCCCTTCTGGGTGCGGGAATATCCAACAAACATAGTCTTAGTAGCACGTGGGGCTAGTTTGTCATGTGGTGGACCAAGGTTATGGACATAACAAGTACATCCAAAAATGCGAGGTGTAAGGGAAAAAAGAGACTTGGAAGGATAAAGGAGAGTGACTGGGGCCACGAAATTGAGAATGGACGAGGGCATGCGGTTGATGAGATGGCAGGCAGTGGAAACTGCAAAGTTCTAATATATAGGAGGAACCTGCATTTGAAACATTAGAGATTTGGCAACATCAAGAAGATGTCGATTCTTACGTTCGGCAACATCATTCTGTTGAGGGGTATACGCACACGAAGTCTGATGGATAACACCAAACTCGGTGCAAAGATGTGAGAAGGTCCGACTGGTGTATTCGCGTGCGTTATCAGTATGGATAATCTTTACGGATTTTGAAAACTGAGTGTGTGTCTCGGTAAGAAAGGAGTGGAAGGTCGACGGGAGTTCAGAACGGTCACGAAGTAAGTATAACCAAGTGACACGCAAGTAATCATCAATAAACGTAACAAAATAGCGATAATCAAAGATACTCGGGATCTTATAGGATCCCCAAATGTCAGAATGAACTAATGAAAATGGAGCATCGCTCCGGGTACATGTAGAAGTAAAAGATACGCGATGTTGTTTTCCATAAATGCAAGATTCACACGAAAAATCCTGAAGGGGAACATCGGGAAGGGCTTTCTTGAGAATCTGGATAGGGGCATGGCCAAGGAGACGATGCCAGTCAGCGGAAGAGACAGTGGAGAGAGCAGTAGGTTGGACATCCAAAAGATACAGCCCGTTGGACAGTCGCCCTCTACCAAGTATAGTCTGCGTTAGTCGATCCTGCACAACAAAAGAAGAGTGTGAGAAGGTTACACAGCAATCAAGGTCTTGTGTAAGACGGCTAACAGAGAGAAGGTTGAAGGGGGATCCCGGAACATGAAGCATCGAGGATAACGAGAGAGATGGGGTAAGGGGCATATGAGCAGCGCCAGCAAACGGGGTCGTGTCACCATTAGCCACGGTGATGAACTTAGGACAAGCAGAAGCCAAGTATTGAGACGGCTTGTGAGGAAATAGATGATGTGTGGCACCCGAGTCCACAATCCAGTGAGAGCTGTGAGAGAGACAGTTATACCATCGTTGGAGATCGAGGCCACAGATCCAGAAGATCGACTAACCACCCCTTGTAACTGTTGGAGTTGAGCACGCAGTTCCGCAATGTCATCACCAGGGGCGGAAGGAGAAGTAGTGGTAGTTGCAGTAAGATGGGGAGGCAGTCCATGCTTACGGTAGCAAGTAGCCTCGAGATGACCGTCTTTGCCGCAGTAAGAACATTTAAACATGGGACGGCCACCACGGCCCCGTCCCCGAGACTGGCGACCTCCACGAGCAGGTGGTCCACGAGCAGCAGGAGCAGGGGTCGCCACAGACTGTTGGAGGAGAGCCGGAGAAGGAGTCATCGCCTCTCGTGGAGGTGTAACTTTCAGGAGCATCGAACAAACATCAGAGAGAGACGGAGTAACAGCAGCCGACAGGATATGAGCGCGAACGCTATGAAGATGTGGTGGAACACGAACCATCATCATGGCAATCCCAACGGCCTCCTTCTGCTGTCGCTGAGTGAACAAATCCGTGGTGGGAGGCTGATGCTGGATCCAAGCCTCCACAAGAGTTTTAGCCCGAGCCACAAAGGATGTCAGGTCATCAGTGGTTCCAGTGTCAAGGGACTGAAGATCAGTAAGAATGTCGAAGAGGTGCTGAAGACTGTCCTTCCCAGAGTAGAGAGAATGAAGGTCCTTCCACATACCGTGAGCCGTCTCGGGGTACATGGCCATCCGATACGGTTCGGTGTCCAGAGAGTTGAGAAGCCACGATTGGACACGCCTATCGTCCCGGATCCAATCGTCAGTGGGTTCGGTGGGAGGAGACCTTGTCAGGTGATGAAGGAGACCCTTAGTTTGAAGCACAAGGCGAACGGAGTAAACCCATTCAACAAAATTTGGCTTGCCCCGGAGAGAGCTAGTGGTGATCCTTAGTTCGTCACGGATTTCAGGAGGAGGAAGAGACGAAGCAGTAGTAGTAGACTCGGAAGCTGACACGGAAGCCATGCGAACAGAGCACAGACGGCGAACAAGAGGGGGGTAAGCGATCGTAGACTATGCGAACAAGCAAGGCTGCAACGAACACGCAAGGCTGGCGGGCAGGAGGCGGCAAGCGAACAGGAGGCGGACAGAGCAAGGACGGCGGGCAGGAAATGGCAAGCGAACAAGCAAGGCCGCAGCGAAACAGGAGAACCTGCGCGAGAAGCCGCAACGAGAAAACTGCGCAAGAAGCCGCAGCGAGAAAACCGCGCGAGAAGCCGCAGCGAGAAAACCACGCGAGATGCCGCAGCCAACAAGCAAGGCCGGCGGACAGGACGCTCAGCGAGAAAATGCAGCGAGAAGCCTCAGGAAGAGAACGACCGAGCAACCAGCGCAATGTCCACAACCGCGAGAAGAGAAGCTCAGCGGCCAGCAGAGAAGGAGACCGCACAAACCTGGAGCAGAGGATCCCACGAGGAAAAAAATAAAATCTGTCGGGGGGGGGGGACCAGCGCAGCGAGAGAACCTAGCGGGAAGATCGCCCAAGTCGGGCGAGAAAAAGACCGCTTAGGAGGAGCGGTTTCCCTCTGATACCATGTTAAATGCCGCAATACTCGATACTTTATTGATATATTTTCCGTGTCTTTGCAAGAGGAGAATACACATATATATGAGAGAGAAAAGAGAGGGATCTCACATACAAGATGTGGGACAAAACTAAATACAAATGGGACTAACATCATGGGCCTAAATACAAGGCTTTTTCATTTTATTTTTACGCACAAAAATATAAGGGGAGTGCAATCTTAACTAAACATTCAAGCTGCAAACTTTAAGCCAGTGAATGGAATAAGTAAAGAAATGTGTAGAATAAAAAGAACAAAAAGAATGTAAAAATATGACGGAATTAACAAATTATCAGATCACGACTGAAACAAACCTTTTCCTCTTGCATAATTGAGGCGTCTTTAGTTCCAGGAAAAGGAGAAATGCAATGTTCACCATCCAGTGCAACTGAAGATTGAGGATGTCAATAAGAAGGCGTTTAAATCTTCCCCTTGAATTCAAACTCATCACTGAAATATTTACTGGAACTGTCTTGTGGACCTTCGGGAAAGCACTTAAATAAAATGCTTTTGGACTATTCACAGTGTCAATTTGTGATGCTTGCACTTAAATAAAATGCTTTTGGACTATTCACAGTGTCAATTTGTGATGCTTGCACTTAAATAAAATGCTTTTGGACTATTCACAGTGTCAATTTGTGATGCTTGCGAATAGCTTATGAACTTAAATCACTTACAAATCAAATAAAAAGATACACAGAAGTGAAAATAACATTGAGGTTTTACCAGTTAAACTTGGAGTGCTTAATAAATCCTTTACCAAATGATTCATCCCTCCCACTAGCATCCCGTTTTCTGCGACTTTATTGCAGCTTTCATAGTTCTCATCCAAACACTGTTTAGAGAAGCACATTATGAATGAACTGAAATATATATACACACACATATGACGCAGGACGAATCTATAAATAACGGATGTGTGATGTCCTAACCCTAGATGCAATGCAAGTAACACAACTGCTCAAATATGAGGTATAGGGGTTGGATAAGCAAAGGGGAGTGTTGGTAGCTGTATGGAGGGGCTAAAATGCAGGCTGCTAGGGTGGGGTGGTTGCCAGGGTGTTGGGACAGGGAGGAGGGAGGCCGGTCGAGGCTGTGTAGGCTAGAAGAGGGATGGAGGAGGGAGAAAGGCAGCAGTCGGGTGGGGTGGTGTCATCGAAAGTAGATGGAGGTTCCGGCGAGGTCTGAAATCGAAGTCCTGAGCGGGGATTGAGCCATCGGAGGGCTGGGAGATGATCTAGATGAAAGCAGAGGCTTGGTTGTCACAAGAAGGGAGGCTGTCGGTGTCGGGGAGGAAGGGAAAAATAGCAGCGGGCTTGGAATTGGACGGCGGAGGCAAGGGAGGCGGCGGATGGGAGCACTGGTACCCCCGGAGGCAGGACCTGCGGCTTCAGTACCGCAAGGAGATGATCATGGCTGCTCCATTACTTTTCTTCTTCATCCTTTATGGTGCAGTATCGACGAACGCGGAGTATCATTAGTAGGGGACGATTGTTGTGCGGGCACTACATTCTGGATCTACACTCCTCAGCTCTCTCTTCCATCACTTCAATAGACTGGCATCCACGTCTTGGTCATGCACCGCTCTCAATCTTACAAAAGGAGCTTCCGCATTTGCATTTTTCCAATTTTACCTGTGAATCATGTATTTATGGAAAACATCATTCAACTTTCCCCCTCATTGTACAACGAGTGATGCTTCATTCTTTTTAGTTCATTCGGACATTTAGGGTCCATATAAAATTGCTAGATTATCAGGATATCAATATCTTACTACCTTTATACATGATCATTTGCGCATGATATGGGTGTATTTGCTTCGTGATCGATCCACGATAATACACGTCTTTTGCTCAATTATTGCAAAAACTTGCAATCAATTTTCTACTAATATCAAAATTATTCGAACATATAATGCTCGTGAATACATTAGTCACGAATTTCAGAAAATATGTAATACCTTGGGTTTAGGATGTGGCAGGGCGAAAAAACCAACATTTGTTGAAGGCAGCCAATCTATCATGTTTCGGATATAGATTCCAAAGTGTTACTAGAATTACGTAATAACTACTGCATGTTAGGTAATTAATCACATGCCCCTTCTCCCTAACCCATCGAGTTTTCAGATGTACGTGTGTTTTGTTAATCATCTTAGTAGTTCTTAAGACAAGCTGGCACCGCGGGTTACCAAATATATCTATGTTGAGTACTCTCGAACTCAGAAGGGATACATATATCATTCTCCCACCGATCTAAAATTGCGGCATCCCCTAATGTAACCTTCATGAATCAACCCTTCTATTCTTCTTCTCCTTCTGGCTAAACACTACTTGCACCCCACGTGCCTATCGACTATCCACCAGTAACTGTGATATCGGCGCCCCATCCTCCTCCTCCACTAAGCGCATATATTTGTCGTCGTTCTCGCCAGTTTATCCTGAACCTGTCACCTACTACTAATGACGTCCCTGGTCTAACTGATCCGCTCGCAGCCATTTAAGAGAACGCACACTCATCTACTGCACACCCTCTTTCTCATTGTGTCTCCTTTCACCAGTTATCTCCTGAACTACGCAGCTTAGCATGCTCCTTGTCTTCTATCTCTATCTCTTCTTCTGTACAAGAGGCTCTCAAGCATTCGGGGTGGCGGATAACAATGGATGTCAAAATGAAATACTTATGGGCTAATGGGACTTGGTGTCACTTCCCCCTAGACAGTCCCAATTTAGATGTAAATGAGTGTTCATGATTAAAACCATCCATATGGATCAGTTGAGTGCTTAAAAGCCCGTCTTGTGGATCGAGGATTTACTCAACAATATGACATTGATAATGAAGAGACATTTCATCCAGGAGTCAAGCTTAATATTGTGTGTGTACTTATCTCCTTGGCCGTCCATCACCACTGACAGTTGCATCAACTTGATATCAAGAATGCATTCCCAGATGAAACAGATAAACAACTAATATGGCTTGAAGCAGATAGTTCACAGTTGAGATCTAACTGAGACTGTCTACATGCAACAACCTCTTAGAAATGAGACCAGAGGAAGTCTCTCGTATCTTGCTTAAAAAAATCTATTTATGGCCTGAAGCAATCTCCTCGAGTATGGTTTAAAAAATTTAATAACGTTGTTCGTGCATTTGGTTTCGCTAAGAACTCGGTGGACTTCTCCTTATTTGCACATCGCCACAAAGAGGGTACTGTGATCCTCCTTGTGTATATCAATGATATCATAATCACAGGCAATGATCTAAATGGTATCTCTATGATCAAGAAGCACTTGACCTCTCACTTCCATACCAATGATTTGGGCGTCTCAGATATTTCTAAAATATTGAGATAGCTCTACAACATGATACCTAGTATTATCTCAATGGATGTATTGCACTGATCTTTTAGAGGACGACAACTACTTGGGGTGTAAGCCAACTGGTACACCCATGGATGTTGATAGTACATTATTTATAGTTATTTTTATTTAATATTTTAGTAATAATTAGTTTATTTTTACTTAGTTCAAGTTTAATTTATGACTAATTTACTTTATTTTGTATTTTCAGGTAATCTGGGGCTGCTAATAGTAATTTCAAGCCCACAGTCGTGTTCAGGAGAAATTTTGGAACAAATCTGCAAAAATCCCAAGTACACGCCCTAGGTCACGGGTGTGACCTAGGGCGTGACCAGTGTCACGACCATGTCCCGCCTTCAGCTCCCGCAAGACCCTTGACACGTCAGATTAAAATTACACGCCCCTGTCACGGGCGTGACAGAGGGCGTGACCTTCAGATCACGGGCGTGACTCGCCACGACAAGCTTTCAATGCATGCAGTTTCCAGTCGCACCGTTTCCAGCTTACACGCCTTCGGTCACGGGCGTGGCCGAGGCCGTGACCCTTCCCGCAACTGCCAGAATTACTCCAGATCGCGTTGTTTTCCGCCGTTTCCAGACTCGGTCAAGACACGTCCAGGTCACGGCCGTGACCAAGGCCGTGACCCACCAGATAATTGATTTTTGGCGGTTTTCTCTCCAACGTTCCTGGGCTTTCAAGACAGCAGTTACGCACCTTACACGCCCTTAGTCACGGGCATGACAAAGGGCGTGACTCCTCAAATTTCACTTATAAAAGGCAGCAATCTCCAGAACACTAGGAGTTCGATTTTGGAGTCCATTTTTCAGCTTTATTTTACTGTTTTCATGTACTAGCTAGTTTATTTACAAGAAGTAAGTTTTTATTATCGCAATTTTCAATTCAAGTATTGTTGCTTATTTTTATCATGTCGTCTTCCTCTTCTACTTGTATTCCCAACATTATAATAAGTAACTAAATTTCCTTTAGCACTTGGTCATGATGAACTTTGGAATGAAATAAAATATGTTTTGAATTTTTCTAAATTAGCAAGCTCTTCTTTTGAATATCTTCGATTTATCTTTGATTTACTTCATTTTGATTTCACATTTCCGGTATATTATTTTCAATCTAAGATCCGTATTCTAGTTGATCGAGAGATCCGTGCATACGAGGAGATCACTCACAGATAAAAGGAGTTGCAGCACTTCTCGAGAGAGGACGACATAAATCTTCCGGATTAGAGTCAAATCCAATAGAGGGGTTCACCACTTAAAGCAAGTTTAGGGGTTTCGACTGGCCGGGGGGTATTAATCGATCAACCTAAGGTTAGTTGGTAGTATTCCTCGAGAGAGGTGCTATCATGTTTTGGGAACCTCCACGGTCGAAGTTATTTCAATATGAGTTTGCGGTCTTATCTTTTACAAAATTCTATTTTATTCCAAAGGGATTCTAGATTAAGGGTTCGTTTGGCGCGGCGTTTTCGCCCAGCGTTTGGAGCAAACGCTCCAGCACAGCGGCAAAACAAACGCTCCCGCCCAGCGTTTGCTGCGTCTCGTCCCGCCGCGCGTGAGGAAAGGAGCGAAAAGCCGCAGTTCGATCCGTCGGTGCCCCCCTCCGGTTCGATCCGCCGCCCGGCTCCTCCCTCCCCCGCCTTCAAACGCCGCGCCAAATGAACCCTAAGTGCTAATCTTTTAATCATCAATTTTCTTCTTAGTTGAATTACTTCTAATCGTTTCTCGAAACAAACCCGAATTTTCGATCGATAAAATAATAGCTCTTCTTTGTGAGTAGAAGTACTTAACAAGCCCTGAAATAATACGACACTTGGTTTTCTAAATCCTATACTATAAAACGATAGGTACACTTGTCTTATCGGATTATACGTTGATCATATCTTAATTTTACGCAACACAATTTTAGCCATCAGATGCAAATCACAAGCTCTATGTTCACAAGTCTGCTTCTGATTTTTTCCAAGCAAATCTAGAGTACTATCATCGCCTGATTGGCAAGCTTATTTATCTGACCGTAACTTAGTCAGATACTTCATTCGTTGTTGGTGTGATTAACCGATACATGCTGCTCACACATCCCACCTCCAATCAGTTGAGTGAATCCTTCGGTATCTAAAGAATGCTCCAAGTTAGGGCTTGTGTATAAGCCTTCATCTTCCCTCTCGATGAGTGTTTACTCTGATGTGGATTATGCAGGCTCCATTAATGAATGTCAATTTATAAGTAGGTACTACACATATTTTGGAGGGCATCTGATCACTTGGCGAAGCAAGAAACAAACGGTTGTGGCTCGGTCATTTGCCGAAGTTGAGTATTGTTGGATGGCATCCGTTATTTTTGAGTTTACTTGGCTATGAGTCTTCTCATTGATCTTGGTGTTTCTTTTACATCTCCTGCAGTCCTCTGTTGCGAACGATCCAAGCACATTGAAGTAGACTGTCACTTCATCAGGAAAAAAATCCAGCTCCGCAAAAATGATCTCTAACATGTTCCCATTGCAGACCAACTCTCTGACTTCAAAAAGGCCTTGCCTCGGCCACTTTATCATCAGTTTGATTCCAAGCTTGGATCCGGCGATATGTATGCTCCAACTTGCGGGTGCGGCAGGGGGGGGGGGGGGGGGGGGGGGGGGGGGGGGGGGTCCAAATATTAAAGGATCAATTCTTTTATAGCTTAGTCTCACATTGTGGTCTGGAGTTGAGATGTCACTCATGTCTATAAATATGTATACATGTGTTTACCATATATAAAAAGAAATAAAAAATTATTGTTTTTATGTTCACCATTTCACAATATTCATCAAGAAGAGCATCATTGTCATGTGACAGATCTGGATTTGAAGAAATAAGCGGCATAGAAATAGCAAGACTGCATGGAAGAACTTTGGCATATTCTCCAACAGTAACATTATGTAAGCATGAGCATGAATTTCTTAATTCCTTCAACTCTTTCTCCAATACTGTAGTTTGAGTATTCTTCTCTCTAAGGCTATCCTTGAGAAATCGCACTTCATTCTCTGTTTCCTGCCAGTTATGGAATACAAAAAAATAAATTAGGCATATGAAACATCTTTTTCTATTTAAATAAATGCATCAATGCAATTAATTAAATCAATCTATTTCCCTCAAAATTGCAATACCAATGCCTGTGATTGAATATATATAAGAAAATTAAGTGCAGGAAACAGAGAATATAATTAAAATGAGGAATCCATTAAGCTTGGAGAAAATCAAACTTTTCATGATTATTGAATAAGTTTGATTACAAGAAACTGGAAAAAAACTAAAACTAATAAAATAACAGCACAAGTAATTATCCACATGCAAATAGGTATTTATTTAATTGAATAAAAATTACACATGTAATTATTCACATACGGATAATCACATGATAAATTTAGATATAAACGTAGTAACTATCAATAATCAATCACAATGATTAGTTAACTTATAATTAATATTTAATCATTATTGCTAATATTGGAAATAATAATTAATTAATTATATGCACTTATTAAAAGTTCCTATTTTAAAAATTTTAAATTATTTATATGATAACTATTTTAAATTAAATCCAAATGTAAATGAAATATAATTGCAAGTATAAAATATAAAAAAAACAAGATGATGATGAGCATAAAAAGTTTTTTGCAATATCTGCTGAGAAACAACTTCAATCCAATTATCCATGTAGACTTGAATACAACACATGTCTCAACCAGTGTTTAAATGTCGTCGGATATGTCTGATATATCGGTTTTGAGGGGAAAGTAATATTTTTTTGAAAAAAAAATATATATTGTTTACTAAAATATAAGCAGACATATTTGATTTTTTTCGATACATTGGCCGACACAACTTTTGAAAAGACTCTGGTAAAGGCTCCCCTTGAAGTGAGGATCGTGAGGTCTCATAGAAAGGGTGAGGTTCACGGAAGGTGACATCCATAGTAATAAAGGTCTTCCAGGAAGGAGGGTTGAAGTACTTGTACCCTTTTGGGCTAGGAGAATACCCAATAAATACAAATTCGAATGCACGAGGATCAAGCTTGGAGCAGTGAATAGAATGGATATGGACAAAGCAATGGCACCCAAAGATGCGGGGTGGAAGGGAGATGGGGGGATGTTAAGGGTAGCTAGAGGAGATTTATTCTCCAAAACGAGATTGGGTATTTGGTTAATCAGATGGGAGGCAATGAAGATCGCATCTCCCGAGTACATCTTGGGCATATGCGTAGTGAGGAGGAGGCACCGAGCAACTTCTAAGAGATGACACTTCTTCCGTCCAGCTACACCATTTTGAGAAGCTGAGTACACACATGATATCTGATGAATGAAGTTAAAAGGCAAGCTACCTTAGAATCACTAGGGGTGACTATACCCTTGTTGGGCGGGGGTGACTATACCCTTGTTGGGCGTATTTACCCGTAGTGGAATCTATCAGGCAAGGTAAACGGACGGAGGAATGTCAAAACCAAAATGTGTGTTCTCCCAACAAACGATGTCTTGTTATCCAAGATAGTTCTAGAAGGAGGAATCAATATACTCACGCTCATTGTAACTACGTAAAAAATTTATGAAGGCGTCATATTGGTTCGCCACCATCTTATGAAATTTTTGAAAAATAAGAAAAACATCATTCTTATGTTTCATCACGTAAACTCACGCACTGCGAGAATAACAGTCAATAAAAGTAACAAATCAAGAGCAAACGGTAAGAGAAGATTTTACGCGAACTCAAACATCAGTATGAATAATATAAAAAGGCATAGAACTAGATAGACAAGCCTGAGTAAAAGAAGTACGACGATGTTTAGCCGGTTCACACACATGACACAAGTTCTGAGCAAGGAAGATGGAATACTAGGGATTAATTGTTTCAAAACAGAAAATGAAGGATGTCCTAGGCGATAGTCAGGAATAAACAGCAGATACCTTGGATGAATGTAAGGTCTGCGGTGGTGAAACAATGCAGGAGGAGTCAAACATGTTGAAGACATTGCACAGGCTGCTAGAGCCAATCATTGTCCCCGTCTTCAGGTCCTAAAAGGAGGGGAGTGAGATACAAAACCTGATGAGGAACCAATCATGTGATCAATGGTTCCAGAGTAAATGATTCATTGGGTAGAAGGGCAAGTGGTGGGAGAGTGAGCACCAGGTATACCTGAATGGGCATAGGATCACGAAGAGGTAGGCACGGACTCAGACGAAAGATCCTGCACCCAGTGACGTAGAGTCTGCAACTCTTCACCAAAGGAGCCAGGGATATCAAAAACATCTAAAACTTCCACTGGAAAGAAGCTCACCTCAATAGTGTCAGAGAACTGTGCAGATCAAGGAGGGAGGGAAGAAACAGTTCTCCACTATGATCTGCAACTGCCGAGGCCACCCCGTGATGTCGGACCACCCCTCTGTTGTGGGAACCCACGAAATTTGAAGCAAGTATCATGAGTGCACAGTAATCACAGATTAGATGATCTCTGTGCGGTGGATTGGATCGGGAGTCACATGGAGTGCAGGGCGCAGATCCATGGTGAGTAGCAACATGTTGTCGGTCAAACTCCTATTGGACGATGTTGAATGCTTCTGACAAGTTGGGCGGCTGGGGACGTCCAAGAATGTGGATAATAATCTATTTGAAGTCTCTGTGGAGTCCATGTAAAAACTCAAACATCATATTGCATTTCTCACAAGTCCTGACAAGTAGCGCATCTGGATTGCAGACCATGATCAAGGGATCAAAATGATTAAATTTCTGACACAACTGTGTAAACTCCAAATAGTATGTGCGGATGGAGGTCGGTCTCCTTGTTGAAGCAAAACTATTTTGCGACGAAGCTGGAACATTTGTACTGCATTACTCTTCCGTGAGTTAGTGTACTATGCATGCTTCCAAATGTCCGTTCACGTATCGAGGAAGAGATAGTTGTGTGATATAGTCTCTCGCATTGAATTAATGAGCAATGATATAACAAAAAGTTATTTGCATCTCATTGAAGCCAGCCTGGAGAATCCTAAGGTGGCGCATGAGTAGTTTCGCTGACATATCCAAACAGTCGACAATTTTTGAAGTCAAGAGTAACCGACCGAGACTACGAGAAGTAATTAGTACCATTCAAATGTCTTGTAGTAATTTGGTGTGTGGTCTGTATGTTCTAATCATGATTCCCCCTAGGTTAGGCCGGTACAAGGAGGTGATACAAGAGGGGTATTAAAGGTGGAGTAGAGTAGGATTCTTCCACTTCTGACATGGCCTCAATAGAAAGGGGCTAGCGGAAAAAGGAAAAAGTACGGGTTTTCAAACCAACAAGATAAAACACTAGATTCATAGCTCCAAGAAAAATACTCATTAGAACAAGATGAGATTAAGAAGGAACATCGAGAAGCTAGAAGTAGGCCATTCCTGAAAAAATGAGGGCGAACAATCGTCGGAACAGGGCACAGGACCAATCGACGCACAGTCAGAACCGTTTGATGGTGCGGGATAAAATCGCGTCCAAAACGAGTCGGGAGAAGCTGGAGGGGCGTGGAAGAAGTCGAAAAAGGTCAGGAGAAGTTGTACGAGCTTAATGAGAAACAAAGCATGCAGCAAGGGACGAAGCAGGCGAGGAGGAAAAAACACGATAAATTGAGAGTCGTGGGAGATTTGTTGTTAAGAAGAAATGATAATAACTGGTACTTTTTATTCATCCATATAGGGGCTATTATATAGCATTACAAAAGGACACACAAACATGACACGTGATGTGGAACTAAACCCACTCACCTACAAATATTAATATGATACTAAACTCATAATCTCCAACACTCCTCCTCAAGCTGAAGGGGGGACCCTTCAGCTTGGACACCACAAATAACGGCAATGGAGGTAGATGATGCGGGACAAAACATCAGACGAGCCACCGGGGGAAATTCCAAACCAGGGAATCAAGTCGGTGACATAGCCACACACGACACTGACCCACACACGACGCAGGACCCACACACGAAGCAGACTCACTGGAAATCGGTGAACCAACATCACCCACACACAACATGCGAAGAGAACGAAAGGTGTGGAGCAAATCATCAAACAAGTGATCGGGGATAATCCGTCGGGGATAATCCGCACAAAGGGCGGTCCCACACGACACTGTCTCACGCGACACAACCCACTGAAATTTAAAACAACCAACATCAGTCGTGTCCTGACACACGACCAATCGAAAGGAACATGGGGAGACACTAACAACATACAACAAGCCTAGAGGCCGTGTGGAACGAAAGCGAAAAGTCGGGAAAGATCATTCGAGTCGCATTTGTCCCAACACTCCCCCTCAAGGTGGATAACACGTGCATATATGCATACAAACAATGGGAAGCAAAAAAAACACTGACAAATGACTGAAAATACACAATAAACATCATTAGAAAAAAAAACAGTGAGATCCATGGCAGACAGCAGGATCAGCAAAGGCAGCAGTGGAAGGATGACAGGAGCACGACCAGCATCTGCCCACTGGAGCAGACCGGGAACATGAAGCTCGACGGGATCTGGAACGGGAGTAGCAGCAGGTGCCTCCTGGAAACGGGATCGAGGGAGGAGAGGAGTGGTTCCGTCGATGAGGAGGAGAGCAGTGATATCTGTTGGATCCGGCGGCGGGAGAAGAAGCGACGGGAGCCACGATTCAGAGCAGGCGAGCTCGACGGGAGAAGCTCCAGCGGAAAAGATGGCTGACGGGATCGACGATGCGAGAAGGCAGACGTGCCGACGGGAGAAAGGCCCGCTCTTCTGGCGATGAGAACGAGAGCAGATGCCGCTCGAGAACCAGAGCAGAGATGTCGCTCCCGTCGATGAGATAAAAGAACGATCTCATCGACGGGAGCGGGAACAGAGCTGCTCGACCGGGGGCTTTAGCAGGGCGGTAGACGAGACGAGAACGAGAGACGAAGGTTTGTGGCAGCCACGGCAAAAAATTTGAAGGGTTTCAGATACGAGGAATGGAAACTCCCTCTGATACCATGTTGGAAAGAAGAAATGATAATAACTGGTACTTTTTATTCATCCATATAGGGGCTATTATATAGCATTACAAAAGGACACACAAACATGACACATGATGTGGGACTAAACCCACTCACCTACAAATATTAATATAATACTAAACTCATAATCTCTAACAAGATTAATTATCGAGCTCTAATACCATGTTAAGAGAAAATCTTGTATCTTTATCAAAGAAGAGAGACATCTCCCATATATAGAAGAGACACATACATGGGTAGAAATGTAAATAGGAAAATGGGTAACATAGCGTAATATTCTAAAAATATCATCGACATGTCTCATACATCCGACATTAGACATTTTAAAACTCAATCCAACATGACGATGATATTTGATATTTACAGCCTTGGTCGCAATATAGCATGGTGGGGACGGTGGCAAAAAAACAAACTCAATTGCCACTTGAGTAGAAGGAAGACATTTTTGAAATCTGTAAAGATTCATGATCAAGTTCAAGAGAAAATACTGAAACAATAGATACAACATGATGGGTCATAGGTTTAGATTCCACTTAAGCATGTTCTTGTTCTGGTTAATATGTTTTCACAAAAATGTCCAATTCATCATCAGAAGGTGGCATATCAACACTAGGGATCAAGGTGCAATAGGGACACGAAGATTTGACACAAGCTGTAGAATTGAGTTTAATGAAGTAGACAACGCTTTGGGGACTAGAGGTTAATGAAGTAGATAGACTTCTATGCCCAAATATTGTAAGGGGAGATACAGATCTAAAAGGTTGCAATTTGAGAGAAACACGCTGACATCTTGATTTTGCAAATGCAGAATACTACTTGTGATAGTACCCATGAACTGACTCTTCTTATGTATGATATTATCAACATAAGCCATCTGATATTGTAAGGGGATGATACAGATCTAAAAGGTTGCAATTTGAGAGAAACACGCTGACGATGTGTGAAGAGAGAGAAGCCAAACCGAGCTACGAATAAAACCAAAGGTTGGAACCACCTGACTAAATTTGCCAAACTAAGTACAAGGAGACTGCTTGAGTCCATGAATAAACGTGTGTAAGCAGCACACAAGAGACTCCCTCCTAGCCTCATATTCAAGAGGTTGTTGCACATATACACTTTCGGTCAAATTGTCGTCAAGGAATGCATCTTAAAATCAAGCAGATGCAACTGCTAATGACAATGTCTTACCAAAGAGATCATGATGTGACGCAGGATGATCCTATCTGACGGGGATAATGTGGGTGATCACTACATGCAACAACATGAATCCGACGATTTTATCTTGCAATAATAATTTGTTTTATAAATCAAAATAAAATTATGCCACAATAGTTAAAGTTCTCAAATAAGGAGACACAAGAAGTCATATTGCAAGAGTAACAGAAAATTAAATAACTAGATTGATGAGAACATACAAAGACTCCAAAACTGAATTCAAAATCTTACAAACAAATATTCTTAAAGCAGGAAATTGAACAGTTCAACAAGAAATGAAATTGAACTTTTAAACTCACACAATATTAAAGGGGAAGAAGGGATGTTGCTGGAACTGATATGCAGGGCTCGGGACAGAATTCTGGTGGCAAGCAGGGGCTGGACAGCATGCACAGGGTGGCTGGAATTTAGAATTATGGGAGCTGGAATTAATTCCAGATTCTGGAATTTAATTCCAGTGCAGGAATGGGGAGGTAATTTGTTGTAGGAGAGGTGTGGGAGGCTTGACAAAGGTTCAGGATTGCTGAACGGAGGCTGAACAGCAGTTAAGTGGATGTGTGGGGCTGGGAAAGGGTGAAGGGGGCTGCTGGTTGATGGTTTTCAAGAGGGGGGGTGCTGGACAGTGGCTCCATGTGAGAGGGCTGCTGGTTGTGAAGTGGTTTGGGGCTAGATGGTGGAGGTTGTATGATACCGCTAGGGTATCGGCCGGCCGGCAATAGGGACGACGGCGAGTGCGAGGGGTTTCCGGCGGCGATAGACAACAGCGAGCGAGATAGAGAGAGAGAGGGAGAGGGAGAGAGAGAGAAAAGAGAGAGAAAGAGGAAGAAGGGGAGCAGCCCCAATTTACTCAAATGATCCAAGGATGGCAATTAGGTTTACAAGAAGACCTCTTATACTATGAGGCTTCCCCATTACATTACTAAAATACCCTTTAACATAATAATAAAACACTAAGCCTGCTCAGCCCCAATACTAGCGCCTGTCCCGCTGTCGCCGTTGGTACCGCCGGACGACAGCCTCCCACTGCCCGCTGTCCCGCTAACGCCCGCTACGGTGTCGCCGGTAGTAACGTCGGGCGACACCAACGCGTGTGCTGCTCCTATGTCGTTCGCTCCGCGAGCTCGAGGCGCGTACATCCGCCAAGGCGGTTCTTCCTCCTGCAAGTCGGTAACAATGCCGTCGTCTGGAAAATTGGCCTTGTCCTCAATGCAGTAATCTGGAAACTGACGGCGAAAGTCGTCGCGAGTCAGCCACGTGCTCTCGGACTGTGGTCGATGTCGCCAAGCCACCCGGACCTCCTCGGGGAACTCCGCTCCTGCGTAGGATGACCGTCGATCGATAATGGCGGCCGGGTATAGTGGTGCTGCATCCGAATAATCCAAGTCGGTAGGAATGTGATCCACGGGCGGGTGGTCGCCGATGGCGCGGCGAAGCTGCGACACATGGAAGACGGGATGGATCCGGCTACCTTCCGGTAGCCGAAGACGGTACGCCACTGAGCCAATTCGGCCGAGTACCTCGAATGGGCCGAAGAAACGTGGTGCCAATTTTGGGCAAGCGCGGCGAGCCACGGATAGTTGACGGTAAGGATGTAGCTTGATGAACACCTTCTCCCCAATGTCGAGTTGTAGGTCCCGGCGTTTGCGATTGGCAAACGAGGTCATTTTTGCTTGGGCGCGCCGGAGGTGGTGCTTTAAACTGTCCAGAATGGTGTCGCGATCCTGCAGGTGTCCCGCAAGGCCGTCCACGCGGCACTCGCCCGAAAGGTGCCGCACAATCGATGGGGGCGGGCGGCCATAAACTGCTTCAAACGGCGAGGTATTGGCCGCATAGTGATAGGTCGTATTGTAGGAGTATTCCGCCCAAGGGAGCCACTTGGCCCAAGTTCCCGGACGTTCGCCAATAAAGCACCGGAGGTAGGTTTCGAGGCACCGATTGAGGACTTCGGACTGACCGTCCGTCTGCGGGTGGTAAGTGGTGCTCATGCGGAGTTGAGTTCCTTGCAAACGGAATAAGGAGCGCCAAAAACTGCTCAAGAAGAGAGGGTCTCGGTCACTGACGATGGAGCGCGGAAAACCATAGAGGCGCACAATGCCGGCGATGAAGCTATCCGCCACAGATCTTGCCGTGTATGGATGTCGGAGAGGGAGGAAATGACCATACTTTGAGAGGCGGTCCACCACCACTAATATACAGTCGAACTCATCTGACCGCGGTAGCCGGGTGATGAAGTCCATGGCAATATCCTCCCAAATACGCTCTGGTATCGGAAGGGGTTGCAGGAGACCGGCGGGGAACATCGACTCATATTTGGCCTTCTGACAGGGAAGGCAGGCGGCGACGTAAGACTTGATTTGACGAAACATCGGTGGCCAGAACAAGGAGGCGGATATGCGGCGGTAGGTGCGAAATGCGCCGGCGTGACCCCCGGTGGGCGATGCGTGGAATTCGGCCAGCAAACATGGGATACACGCAGAGGAGGCGGACAGCGCGAGACGACCGCGGTAAAACAGCCGGCCGCCAATGAGCGAGTAGGGGGAGTGTGCCGCCGGGTTGGCGATGAGGTCCGTGCGAATCGCTGATAAGTAAGGGTCTTTTTCGACGCCCGCCTGGATGTCGGAGCCCTCCTCCCATACAAGCCGAGTGATGGCGGACAACTCTGGTGCATGCGGTAGGCGGGAGAGAGCATCGGCGGCCCGGTTGGTTTTGCCTGAGCGGAAGGCGATCGAGAAATCATAGCCCAAGAGCTTGGCGACCCAAACTTGCTGGGCCGGAGTGGCTATCTTTTGTTGCAGGAGATAGCGGAGGCTGTGGTGGTCCGTGCGAACCACAAACGGCCGCCCGAGGAGATACGGTCGCCAATGCTGAACTGCCAACACCAGGGCCATGAGCTCGTTCTCGTACGCTGACTTGCTGCGAACCGAGGATGAGAAGGCCCGGCTATAAAAGGCAATTGGTTTGCCGGACTGCATGAGGACCGCGCCGACAACGGTGCCCGACGCGTCGCATTCAACCACAAAGGGCTGTCGGAAGTCTGGCATAGCCAGCACCGGCCCGTGCACGAGGGCCGACTGAAGGGCCGTGAATGCGGCCATGGCCGCGGCCGACCACCGGAAGGGGCCCTCTTCCGAAAGCTTGAGTAACTGGGTGAGTGGGCGAGCCATCGTCCCATAACCTTGAATGAATCGCCGGTAGTAGCCGGTCAACCCCAAAAAGCCGCGCACCTCGCGGACGGATGTAGGGGTTGGCCAGTGGAGAACCGCGGCGATCTTGTCGGCATCCATGGCCACTCCATGGATCGAAATAGTGTGGCCCAGGTAGCTAACCGAGGTGGCGCCGAAGGAACACTTCTTCCGGTTCAGTACGAGGCGGTGGTGGTGAAGGGTGCGGAAAGTGGCCCGGACGTGCTGGAGGTGGCCCTGCCAATTGGAACTATACACCAATATATCGTCAAAAAAGACAAGAACATGTTTACGAAGTACCGGTCGGAAGATGTCGTTCATGGTAGCTTGAAAGGTTGTCGGGGCGTTGGTCAACCCGAACGGCATGACTAAGAACTCGAAGTGGCCGTCGTGAGTACGAAACGCCGTCTTTGGGACATCCTCCGGACGTACCCGAATCTGATGATAACCGGCACGGAGATCCAGCTTGGTAAAGAACGTGGCGCCATGGAGCTCGTCCAGGAGCTCCTGAATAACTGGGATGGGGTATTTGTCGGCGACGGTGGCCTTGTTGAGCTCCCGATAGTCCACGCAGAAGCGCCAACTGCCGTCCTTCTTGCGCACGAGGAGGACCGGACTGGAGAAGGGGCTCGCACTGGGTCGAATGATGCCTCCCAAGAGCATCTCCCGCACCAGGCGTTCGATCTTGTCTTTCTGCACGTGGCCGTAGCGGTACGGGCGAACCGACACCGCCGTCGTTCCCGGTTGGAGGACAATGGCGTGGTCAGTGGGGCGGACCAGGGGTAGGCCGGCTGGGGCCACGAAGAGCTCGGCGAATGCGGCCAAAATGTCCTGGAGGTCGTCCGGTATGGGCCGCGTGTCCTCCTGTTCACCCTAAAGGGGCCAAAGCCATGCGGAAAAATCCACGTCTGATGTGCGCTGAAGGGTCCGGAACAAGACCGGGGTCCGGAGGAGGGTCGAGTCGCCCGTGAGGCAACATGCGGTCGGTCCTTGTTGGAAGTGCATGGTCATCTTTGCCCAATTCACCTGAACGTCGCCCAACGTTTGGAGCCATGCGACCCCCAAAATGACGTCAATGTCTCCCAGCCCGAAGACGTAGAAGTCGGTCGTGACGGTGCATGAGCCCATCGTCAATGTTACAGCTGGACACAGTCCCTGCGTGGGGCGGCGCCGACCGTCTCCGAGGCAGACGGTGAACTCTGGAGATGGTGATGTGGTGAGGGTGAGGTCGCGCGCCAGACATTCCGAGATGAAGTTGTGGCTCGCGCCGCTGTCAATCATGAGGATGATGTCTCGTTCCCGTAGGCGGCCTTGGAGTTTCATCGTGCGGGGGCCCGTGATGCCGCCAACCGCGTAGTAAGGAAGCTCCAGGCATTGAAGGGGTTCGGTGGTTGTAGGAGGTGGCTCGCTGGTGTCGGTTACGGCCAACTCGTCGCCCTCGGTTAGCGCTTCCGTAGAAGTGTCGTCCCCAAAGAGAGCATGAAATTCTTTGACCGAGCAAACATGATTGGGAGAGTAAGGTTGGCGGCAACGGAAACACAAGCCCTTCCGGCGGAGCTCGTTGTATTCCCTATCAGAGAAGCGGTGGGGGTGGGACGACCCGGCCGTTGGCCGCCCTGGTGAAATACCCGAGGGGTCGTGTCCCGCGGCGGGGCCGACAGAGGTGGCGACGGGTGGACTGGTGGGGAATGGCGGATGCCCAAGTCCGCTTCGACAGCTCGCGCGAGGTCAATGGCAGCTGAGACGGTGTGGGGGTGGTGAGTGCGGAGGCGAGAGCAAATAGCGGGCAGCAATCCTTGCAGGAAAAAACCCAAATAGTAGTCGGGTGGCAGCCCCGGCACATGAGAGACCAATGCCACGAACTCATCAATGTAACTGTCGAGGTCGGAGGACTGGCGGATGCTGCAGAGACGCTCAATGGCGGAGCCGGAGTGACGCGCATCATAACGCTGAATCATTTCGTGCTTGAGCTCGGCCCAGGAAATATGGGGTTGCACCTGACGAAGCCAACGCGCCCAATGCAAGGCGGAGCCCGAAAGGCCGACGACCGGAGTGCCCACCTTGTCATCGTCGTGGGTAAGATGGAGGTCGAAAAACTGCTCGGCATGGGCGATCCATCCCATGGGGTCCACCCCGGTAAAGGACGGCAATTCCAATGCGAGCGGGGGTCGGCCGGCCGCCGGGAGAGTGCCAGCAGGCCGCGGATCGATCACCAATGACGGCTGGTGTGGGGGAGGAGGTTGCCCGAGGATCGAGCCACCCTCCCGGGTCGAGGTTGAGGTCGCGGCCATGGGCGAGGCGACCGCGAGCTGTTCCAGGCGGGCGAGGATGGAGGCGTTGGTGCTTTGGTTGGTTAGGGCGAGAGCTTGGAGCGTAACCATGGACGCCCGCAGATCCAAAAGGTCAGCATCGAGGGCGTCGGCGCGAGCGCGGAGGTCCTCCGTCCTATCGATGGAGGAGGCGGAGTTTTGGCGGGTTGTTAGGGTCATGGCTTTGAGAATCCGGCGGCACGACGGCGGGCGGAGCGGCAGGTCGGACCAATGATACCGCTAGGGTATCGGACGGCCGGCAATAGGGACGACGACGAGTGCGAGGGGTTTCCGGCGGCGATAGACGACAGCGAGCGAGATAGAGAGAGAGGGAGAGGGAGAGAGAGAGAGAAAAGAGAGAGAAAGAGGAAGAAGGGGAGCAGCCCCAATTTACTCAAATGATCCAAGGATGGCAATTAGGTTTTCAAGAAGACCTCTTATACTATGAGGCTTCCCCATTACACTACTAAAATACCCTTTAACATAATAATAAAACACTAAGCCTGCTCAGCCCCAATACTAGCGCATGTCCCGCTGTCGTCGTTGGTACCGCCGGACGACAGCCTCACGCTGCCCGCTGTCCCGCTAACGCCTGCTACGGTGTCGTCGGTAGTAACGTCGGGCGACACCAACGCGTGTGCTGCTCCTATGTCGTTCGCTCCGCGAGCTCGCCGCGCGTACACCCGCCAAGGCGGTTCTTCCTCCTGCAAGTCGGTAACATTGTACGTGAATGAGAGGGCTGGGGAGTGAATGTAGGGAGTGGAAGTGGGTTGGTTGTATGTTGTAGTAGTGGGGAGGATCCTAAAATTTAGGGAAGTGGGGGAGGTTGGGGGTGGTTATGGGCGGTTAAGGGTGGTGGTGGAGGTGGTTGTCGGTGGTGGTGGTGGTGGCCGGAGAAATTTTCCGGAGATCGTCGGAAAAAAATTGATGGGGAATGATGGGGAAAATGGTGAAGGATCACCGGAGGTGGACGGAGACGTTCTCCAGTGATCGTCGGAGGGAAATATGAGGCGAAATTGGGGCTGATTTGGGGAATTTTGATGAGGGGTGGTTGGAGAAGTGGACTCACGACTAGGGGAGGGAGATGACGAGGCCGGCGGCTTGTGGGGAGGACTGGAATGGGGACTGTTGGTGGGCGGCAGTGGGCTGCTGTAGGGGGAAATGGGAGGAGGTGGGGGGCCTGCCAAGGAGGATGGGGGGAGACGGGAAGAGAGTGGCTCACGGCAATCGGGGGAGGAGGGATCCCGGGCTTCACACCCGGGGGAGTCGGCTTCGGTACCGAATTGGCCAAAGAAGGGGCTTCAACACTACATTCTTCAATGTCTCTAAATGGGAGTTCTCATCCTCAATATACAGACACTAGGGGCCATCATGGACGGTCATGATTTTTCGATCATGTCGGCCCTTAAAATACATAAAAATTAAAATCACAAAAATACAAAAAAAAAACTAAAATTCTCGAATCGTCGATCCGCATAAAATGGATGGCTTCGATCATCGTGCAAGTCGATTTGTGTCGCAATCCCCATCATGATGTAACCTATATTTAACTTGGAAACTAGAGAAAAGGTCTCATAATCAATAAGTATTTTTATAATATTTTTTAATCCATATTTCATTGAGAATAGAACTACACTTCCCAAACAATCCAAATACAACATCTGAACTTTGAGAATAAAAAAAATCCATTTTATATGTGGATTTATTTGGGGAGAACAAAGTTACTCTTTCATAGATTGGCAGTAAATAAAATGATATATAGCATTTTACTCAATAACTAGAGAAACCATATATTTGATAACATGGAACAGTTATAATCTGGATTAAAAAAATATTATAAATATTCAACATGAAGCTTATGGAGTGTACTTATTATATTATTTAAGATAAAAATGATAGCAAATAGAAAGACACTTAAATAGAAATGTTTAATAAAGATATAATTAGTCCATTTTCTACATCATTAATTTCATATATGACTCCATCATCATATTCATCATAATTAATAGCCTTATCTCACTGAATTGGGGTCGCTTCCAATTATATGACTCCAATTATATACAATAAATATTTAGTATGTCCAAGAAAACCACCTTAATGCATGTATAGTATCATCAAAACCATTGCCTAAGGAACCCAATTCGAAGTTACAGTTTCATTGAAGTGGAAATTACCATAAGCTTATGTTTGCATTGCTTTAGCATGCTCCAAAAGGCTCTGGCAAAATTTCTCATAACTTCTTCACTCCTCTTAATCTTTTGAAGCTCAACATTGAAATCAGCGGTATAATGCTTTCCAATGCAGTCCTCTCCAGCAGAATCTGATTAAAATGAAAATTCTGGTGGTTCAATCATTTAGTATAGTTAATTAACTCCAAATAAAAAATGATACTAATATAAAAATAATAGACTCTGAATTTAACCATAGGAAGTAGAGAATTAAATAACAAACAGAGGATGGAAAGGCATAAATTCATAACCCTATGTTCGATCATTTGATTCCTGTGACAATACTAATAAAGTACTACTACAATGCCAAAATTAAAAGAAATTGTTGATAACCTCTCTCAGATTTTTGTCTTGTAGGAGCTGCATCCATCATAACATGGTTCACATCTGTCTGAAAAAAATAAAAATTGACTTAGAGATGCATATACTAATGGATACCACCCATGCCAAGAACAATAGGAAGATTGGAAGTAGGTTAATAAACAAATATTTAAGTATTGCAATATGATTAATGGGTAAACTATGTGAGTTACGAATTAGATTACAATCAATAGACTATAAAAACACTATTGGGACCAATTTTTCCTTTTATAGATCAGAGAATAAGGTCCATTCATGTGATACAACCTAAACGGATGGAAAAACTTTTAGATATCCACAACTGCTTAACCAATTGTTGGCGGCTGGTTGTCCATAAGTTTATGTTTTTCCCGTGACAAGAAGAGTAATGACCATAAATTCATAAAGGTCATCCAAAGAATAAAGATGAGAAAGTTGTATATCTGAATAAAGGAAATAAAACTACAGGATAGAGAGCGAAAAAAAATGTTCGCACACCAAAAGGATTAACTTGAAAATAAAAAAATTATGTCAGACTAAATAAAGATAACATGTACCGTAGATTATGTTGGAATTAATGTGGTAAGGTCATCAAGTAGTGACTAAAACACCATTCACTTTCATGATTAGGTCTCTCTTTACAATCCAGCAAATGATAATGTGGAGGGTATGCGTAATCTAAGGGAAGGAGCATGCTACAACGCGTCTCCTGTTTTCTTCTCCAATGATAGCCTCCTCTTATTTTGAACATGTATCAAAGAGTCTCGTGTGACTCTTATGTTCTCAAAGCCCTGTTGCCAGTGCCCTACGCCATAGTCTGTGCTTCCTTTTTTGAGGAAACAACTGTTCCCGTTGGATCTATGACCTCGAGTAGTGTTCAATCTGCCTAGTGACATTTGTGTCTTCTCTCAGCGGTGTCATTATGTGGTCGAATTGGATCTGTATTTTTGTTTCGAGAAGTAGTTCATTTGTACCTTGGTCGCTCTCCAATTGGTATTTGATGAAGACCTAAGAGCTTTCTGTGGAGGTATATATTTATATAATGATATAGGATTCTTATTGGTTTGGTTTGGATTCGGTAGGAATCCAATAACCCATCGGGGATCAGAGTTACGCCTATAAAAAATCTTGCTGGGGGTAACGTGGAGGTTCGTTCCAAACTTGACGGTCACGCGGGATGCTTCGAGCGCATTAACATTCTCGAAGTGGTCTTTCGTTGGTGTGCCCTAGCACCCACTCCCGTGAGAACTGCCGCCGCCTAGCCTTCGTGCCTCCCAATCACTGCTCTAGCCGGGCTCTTCCCGGTCGCTATTGAGGATTCTCTCGCCCGACGCCAAGCCTTCTTTGGTGCTTCCCGATCGTTGCTGATAGAGGAAGTTTCTCGATCACTACTTTCGTGCATGAGTGGGAGACAGACCAGCGAAGCCAATCAACGGCAGTTCTACACTCCACGCACCTAATCGACGACAGTTCTTCTCTCCACGTCGGACGCCGCTTCCTTCGTCGCCGACTCGCGATCTGAAGTCGCCTACCTTCGTCGTCGACTCGCAATCTGGAGCCGCCTGTCTCAGTCCTCTCCGACGAAGCCCGGAACCTACAGATCTGCAGATCACGTGTCGCCTCCCTCTTCTTCTGCGATCCAGTGGAGAACGACGTCAACAAAGGATTTTTTCTTCCGCTTGGATCTCTACCATCGGCCTGCAAAGGCAGAGCGGCAACCTGCATAGCGCCGATCTAAATCCTACATCGTCTAGCAAAGACAGAGGACCTTTCGGCCACTCATAAATCTGTGTAAAGATCTCTGCACTAGGAGCAAGTCGTGATCTGCAGAGTTTTCTAGCTGATCCTTGGAGGAATCGAGAGATCAATCTGAGTTCTTTAGCAAAAAGAATCTGCAATGTCAAAGGGAAATACTCTCTCTTCTCCCGTGTTGATGATCAAGGTGGAAAAATTCTCAAATTCCGAGTACAATGCCTGGAAGCGGAACATCAAGTTCGGTATGAAATATCTGAATATTTTCTACACTGTGCAGTTCGATTTCGCGTCTTATGCAGGAAGCGGAGATGAGGATCAGTGGATCAGCGACGAAGATTTTTGTCGTGACTACCTCCTCAACTGTCTCTCAAATAAACTGGCATAGACTTTTGGCAAGATGAAAACTGCAAAGGAGATCTGTGATGTTCTTGAGGAGCAGTTCAGAGAAGAAGAGAATATGTCAAAGACGCAACCGGTGGACAAGTTCATGGCTTTCACTTTCGCTGAAGACAGAGAGATCCTTCCACAGGTTACAGATTTTGAGACTCTGGTAGACAAGCTCAACAGTGAGAACATCCCTCTACCAGATGGGTTTGTTGCAGGAGCCATCATCTTCAAACTCCCATCGGCATGGTACTCCTTCAAGATAGAGATGTATCGGAAGAAGGTGCAGGTTAGTCTCAAAGACCTCAAGCGATTTATTTGCATTGAGGACGATAACCGGACTAGGCATGCTTTAGAGACGGTTAGTAAGCAGACTTCTGTTGCTAACATGGTCACGCATCCTAAGCGAAATCCTAAGCATGGGATGGCTAAACCGCCCCTCAGTGCACCCACAGTTGCTGACACTAGCAGGAAGATCAAAAGGTTTAAAGGCAAGTACTACAACAGCAACAAGTGGGGTCATTGTGCTTCTGAATGCAAGCAACCTAAAAAGGGCGAATCCAGCACACCCAAATCTGATAACAAAGTCAATATGCTTTATCAGACTGCGCCTACTAACTTAGTTGTCATGGTTGGAAAAGAGAAGACCAGTACAGAATGGTGGCTAGATTCAGGTGTTATCTGTCACGTCTGCAACAATTATACGCTTCTGAAGGATGCCACTGTAGTTGACGAAACCGTGACTGTCGTGAATGGAGACACTGCTCAGGTACTCCAGACAGGAACTGCGGATTTGCTACTCTCTTCAGGTACGCATTTAATTTTGATGAATGTTAAACTTATACATACATTATCTACTAATTTAATTTCAATTAGCCTGTTATGCGATGCTGGTATGTCTTTTAACATTAGTGGCGGTAGAGTAACTTTAATGATTAACTCGAATTACTTTGGTTGTGCATATGTCTTAAAGGGATGTATCGATTGAGTCTAGCAAACGAAGTCGTAAATCAGGTCAGTTCAAATTTGATAGATCCTAAGACTTTACATGCAAGACTAGGACACGTGAACTACAGAAACTACTTCTGCTAGCTAAAATTCATAATATTCCTTTAGACATAACCAACTAAGTTTGACAGATATGAAATTTGTGCTCAAACCAAGATAAATAGAACATCTTTTAGTCAGGTTTCTAGGAGCACACAATTAGTAGAGTTAATACATTCCGACATCTGTGACTACAAAAGCTTTGTCACAATTGGAGATCGGAAGTATCTGAAACTTTTATCGATGACAACTCTAAATTTAGTCACATTTATCTTCTTAAATGCAAAGATGAAGCTTTTGAAAAATTTCGTATTTTCAAAAATAGGTTAGAAAATCAACTTGACATGAAAATTAAAAGGCTAAGAAGTGATAGAGGAGGAGAGTATGTCTCGGGGGAGTTCAGAGATTTCCTCGCTAGCAATGGCATTATCCCTGAAACCACGGCCCCGTATTCACCCTAGTCTAGCGGTATCGCTGAGAGGAAAAATAGAACTTTAACAGAAATGCTGAATTCTATGTTTTGGACTGCAGACATGCCGGCCTACTGGGGAGAAGATGTTCTTGCATCAAATCACATTTTAACAAAGTTTCTCATGCAAAGTTGAAACAAACACTCTATAAGCTTTGGTTTAGGAGACCTCCTTGATTTGACAATCTTAAGACTTGGGGATGTATCGCTTATGTTAAGATACCTGACCCTAGGAGATCGAAGATTGGACATAGGACAAACACATGTGTCTATCTAGAATGTGCAGAAGATAGTGCAGCAGACAGATTTCTAGATCTCTCCCTCAATACTGTTATAGAATCTAGAGATGTTGTTTTCTTTGAGGACAAATTCCATAAAGATAAAAATCTGACACTTCCAAATCTGTCAGCAACTGGTACTGAGACTTTTGTTGAGTTAGAACTAAGAAACTCTGACACTGAACCTATAGGCACTAGTGTTTTTGAATATACAAGGTTATCTAATAGAGAAAGAGTACCTAAAAGCTTCGGTACAGATTTCGTGACTTCCACGTTGAAGCTGATCCATCTACCTATAAGGAAGCGATGCGATCTAAGGATTCTCTATTATGGAAAGAAGTCATCGATGATGAGATGAATTCTCTCATGCAAAATCACACTTGGACTTTGGTTGACCTGCCCAAAGGGGCTAAAACCATTGGAAGCAAGTGGGTTCTGAAAAAAAACTCAATCCTGATGGGGTATCGCCAAATACAAAGCACGTCTAATTGTCAAAGACTTCACTCAAGTGAGTGGTATAGACTACTTTGATATATACTCATATGTTTGTCATATTGCGACAATAAGAATTCTTCTCGTTTTAGCATCTATTGAGCATTTTACCGTTCATCAAATGGATGTCAAGACTGCATTTCTCAATGGAGATCTAACTGAGGAGATCTACATGCACCAACCCGAAGGGTTTGTTAGAAGGTCTAGAAAACAAGGTATGTAAGTTGATTAAGTCACTCTACGGATTGAATCAAACACCAAAATTGTGGTACGAAAAAATTGACACTTGTGTTAAAGGCATGGGTTTCAAGTCAAGCCTATCACATAAATGTCTGTATATAAGAACAAGTTCAAATAAAGTGGCAATTATATGCTTATACGTTAATGACATGCTACTTCTGGGTACTGATTAGTCTAAGGTGGAAGACGTTAAAGTTACCTTGACGAAACAATTTAGCATGACAAACTTAGGTGTGGTGAAAACCATCCTAGGAATGGAAGTGAACTTCACTAAGGAGGGTATAACCCTGAGTCAGAGTCACTACATCAAAAATCTACTAGAAAAGTGGAGTTACGATAAGAGCAAAAAGATTGAGACTTCATACGACTATAACAATAGGCTGAAACTTAATGAAGGTTCATCTATTAGACAGTTGGATTACTCCAAACTCATAGGAAATCTCATATATGCTACAACCTGCACTAGACCTGACATCGCCTTTACGGTAAGCATGTTAAGTAGATTTACTAGTAACCCTGGGAAGGACCACTGGGATGTCTTAGAAAGGTTAATGAGATACTTAAAGTACACTGAGAAGTAAGCTTAATGTTACAGTAGACATCCTCATGTGCTTGAAGGGTATTCTGACGCCTCCTGGTCAAAGTTTTAAATATCGGATGTCGGCGACATATCGGATTGAGTTGTTAAATGTCGGATGTCGGAAGTCGGAGACATGACCGGAATATTTTAAAATATCGGATTTTCATGTCTTATAAATAAAAAATTTATTTTTATGTATACTAACAATAATTATATCTTATAAAAATAGAAAAATAATATAACAAATAGATAAAAAAATGAGTCATTTATATTACGAAATAAAATCGAATAGTATCTAAGATAAAATATTATTAACAAATAGATACATTGTAAAATATATTTAATAGTATACAGTAATTTTATTTTGATAACAATAAGTTTATTGCAAATTTTCTAACGGTCTCCCTTGCACACAGCTCGAAAGGACGACCGCCGACACCCCCAGCATCCAGCTCGAAAGGGTTCAACCTTAACTGGTCTGCAGACCATGCACCTCAACCCCTCTCTGTCCCACCACAAGGCACAGTGGGTTGTTGGAGGTCGTAGCCCCCCTTTTCATGAGAAATGATTCAGTTAAGCGACAGCGCAGGGACTTCCCAGGAGGTCACTCATCCTGTGACTACTCTAGCCCGAGCGCGCTTAACTATGAAGTACTTTCACTTCTCATTGCAGCTCAATTGGTGATGAGAAGTGAAAGTACTCCATAGTTAAGCGTGCTCGGGCTAGAGTAGCCACGGGATGGGTGACCTCCTGGGAAGTCCCTGCGCTGCCGCTTAACTGAATCATTTCTCATGAAAAGGGGGGCTACGGCCTCCAACAACCCACTGTGCCCAATGGTGGGACAGAGAGGGGTTGGGGTGCATGGTCTGCAGACCAGTTAAGGCTAAACCCTTTCGAGCTGGATGTTGGGGGTGCCGGCGATCGTCCTTTCGAGCTGTATTAAATATTTTCATATTTTTTGTAATAAATATATTAAATATTTTCATATTTTTTGTAATATGAAATTAAAAAATTGTGAAACAATTATACAAATTTGATTGTAAGAATAAAACATTAAAAAATTGAAACAATAAGTCTAATCGATTTAAACATACATAATATAATATTCATAGGCGATTTAAACATATGATGCTAGTCTGTTAATATAATATAAAATAAAATAATGGGCGATATATTTAAAAGTCGTGTCAAAATTATCGAACATGTCGGCCTATATTTTACAAAAGGACATATCTATTTTTTAGAAAAATATATCATTTTGCCCTAAAAAATGACATGTTGGGAGACATGTCTGACATGTCGGAGGACATTTACAATAATGCACCTGGTGCTCAGATATTGGTGATAGTAGATCCACAAGTGACTTTGTTTTTACACTAGGAGGAGTTGTCGTAGCTTAGAAGTCTAAGAGGCAGACGTGCATTGCACTATCCTCTATGGAATCAAATTTGAACTATCTCACTAGTCAGGAGATAATTTTCCTATTGGATGTGAGATCAAAAGATAATATAGCAGATGTCCTTACTAAGGACTTATGTAAGGTTCTTACATCTAAAACATCAGGGGAGATGAGATTAAAGTCTATTTAGTATGACTTAATACCTTTTCTTATTTTTAAATTTAGAACCAAAATCTGTTTACATTCAAGCAACTAGATTGAGTACACTGAAATATTTCAGATGCTACCTGATGAAAGCCTGAGAAGAATAATTGTCATTCATTCCAAACTTGATGAGTTACACAATTATTTCTATTCGAAGACTGAATTGGGTATCATTCCAAAAAGGAATATTGAAGTTGTTGTTTTGTGTCCTGATATTAGGATTATTAATTATATCATTCCAAACTTGATGATATGTTGGTCATAGCTTGTTGTTTCATTCCAAACTTGATGGTATAACACAATTGTGAAATGGTTAATAATAATCTTAATAATCAAAGGAACATAGTTTGATTTTATAATTAAATATTCTAATTTTTTGTAAATTAGAAAGAGATGCTGATGTGCGATTTTGTTTTCTTGTTTAGAGTATTACGTTCTTTTAGTGATAAAACTAATCACTTTATTTTGATAGCAAATGTTTGAATTCATAGAGTTTTGTCTCATGACATTCTTATTGTAACTGTTTGCAGATCAAAAGGAGAATGGAGGAGAGAAAGTTGATTTCGACCCGGATAATGATGATTTGATGTTTGAGTAGACTAGAGATCAGTTATAGGTTTGAGTTTCCAGTTCTATTTATCTTTATGTTTTTAGCTTTTGTTTGAGTTTAGATTTATTGTTCTAAAACTCATATTTTTTGGTTTCTGGAAAACTCAATTTTGTCGTTATTAACCTTTGTTTTAAGTAATCCGTTATGTGATATTATTTATATACAATATAGGAGGAGATTGTTGAGGTATATCTATACTACTATATAAGAAAATAGGGTTATCGGTGTAATGCCCTGCCAATCAATACCCACGGTCCGATCTAACAATGAAATTTCTCTATTTAAACCCAGCCGTCCGATCTGATTTCATCACAACATCTCAGCCGTTCGATCAACTTTGAACGTTGATTCAATCTCGACCGTCCATTTTTTTCCCTAGGTCTCCTAAACCTACCTGGATAGGGTGTCTTAAACCTATAAATTTTATAGGACCCCTACCTTACAAAGTGAAATTACAAAGTGAAATTACCTCCACTATTTTGAAAAAAACAGGTTGCGGGCAGGGCAGTTTTACCCCTACAAGGGGTGAAAATAGGGATGTGGGGCGGGGTTAAGCGGGGCAGGTCTGGCGGGGCAGCGGGCGGGGCAGGGGGTGGGTTAGGTCCGACAGAGGGCGGGGCAGAATGTGGGTCAGGCGGGGCAGCAGGCGGGCCTCAAAGGGCATCCCGCTGTTTATTTCGAAAGGAGCAGCAGGCATCCACCTTATTAACAGCGGAAAGCCTTTGTTCCGGGCGATGTGGGACTAATCAAGTCCCACATCGCCCATTTTGAATTTATTAACGTTTATTAAATGAATCATTATTAACGTTTATTACAAGCGGGGAATGAATTTACATTTATTTAACTTAAATTTTATTAATTGAAATTTTAGTAACGTTTATTAACGTTTATTAATTAACGTTTTTTAATTAACGTTTATTAACTTTTATTAACGTTTATTAACGTTTATTAACGTTTATTAACGATAAACGTTTATTAACGATAAACGTTTATTAACGATAAACGTTTATTAACGATAAACGTTTATTAACGATAAACGTTTATCATTAATTAACGTAAATTCTATTAATTGAAATTTAATTAATGTTTATTAATTTAATCATTATTTAACTTAAATTTTATTAACCTTTATTAACTTAATCATTATTTAACTTAAATTTTATTAACCTTTATGAACTTAATCATTATTTAACTTAAATTTTATTAACTTCAATTTTATTAATTTATTAATTACATTAATCATTATTTAACATAAATTTTATTACTTGCAATTATAATTATCATTATTAATTATGAGTCGGGCACCCCGAAGCCCGTCGGGCGCCCCGATGCCCGCCGGTGCGGGCGACGCTCGCACTGGGGACGGGCGAAGCCCGCCGTGGGGGCGGGCGAAGCCCGCCGCTGCTGGCCGGGTACTGTCGCGCGGGGCACGGGGGGGCCCCCGTGCACTGTCACTCGTATTTATATAATGATATAGGATTCTTATTGGTTTGGTTTGGATCCGATAGGAATCCAATAACCCGTCGGGGATTTAGGGTTACGCCTATAAATACTCCTGTTGGGGGCAACGTGGAGGTTTGATCCAAACTTGACGGCCGCACGGGATGCTTCGAGCGCACTAACACTTTCTACATGTTGCACTTCCAGCGGTCTCTTTTTTGGGTGGACATTCCCTGTCTGCGTGACCACCTTTCCTATCTGGGAGCTCTTTGGCAAAAGATCGATCATTGGTTTGGTCTTCTCTGTCCCTTGTCTTTTGGGTACTGGTCTTCCCTTCGCTCATAAGAATACAAATATACCAAAGAAAAACAAAATGAATACATATATTGGAAGTACAAGAGTGACATGTCCAACAGTGTCATATTGTTACTAATATCAAACTAAATAGGAGAAACTATCTATCCTGGGCCCAGTCCTTCAGAATTTTTATTGGAAGTTAGAGGAAAACCTGAATCATTACAGGTACCAAAGTTCCTCTAGTCATTACAGATGCGTCCAATGAAGATTAGGAAGGGGATAATGTGGCGCTGATGAACTCACTTATCCACTCAATTGAGCCTGGTATAGTCAATCACATTATGTTCTGCCAAACTATTTAAGTAATATGATATTTTATTAAGCAAAGCTACGGTAAAAGGAAGGACCATGCGGGAATTTATCAACTTCAAACTGAACAAATCTTCGTATCTAAAGTTGAAATTTTTTGAGTACAACAAGTTGATTTATAAATGCGATGAATTGGATCAGTACTTGAATATCCACTTTGTTGATGAAAATAAGAGAGAGACCATGCAATTGTGAGTACATGAGCTATTTCTTGTCTCCCCTATGATATTACATTAGAGAGTTCAAATGTTGGGGAAAGATGTCGTCCCTGATCTTGATAATATTGCTCACCTATGAAGCACGGATATGTACAACGGTCTTATGTATCGTATCCGAAACAGTTCGGAGTCGGGAAACTCTGGGAAACTCTCGGAAACCCGTCCCAAAATCTCTCATAAACTTTTTCTTTTAATTTTAGATAAAAATTTGGATACTCATGGATACTTTCAGATACTATAAGTATGCTCGAAAATGCCCAAAAATTATGTGTTTTGCAATGGTGACATGGAGAGACTTGTGAAAGAAAAAAAATGTTGAATGAAAAGTGGTGAGATAATTGATTACATACTTTTATGCATGCTCCTATTTAGGATATAATACATTTTTGTGGCGCATAAACCATGTCTTCATTTAATATATGATATGTGAGATATAATGATGAAAAAAATGAAGAAGACGTGAATGTCACACATGCCTTCACATTAATTTGTACTTATATTTAAATAATTAAAATTTTCAAAAATGTATCTCGTATCCTAGGTTTTTTTAAATCCCATTTCTCGTATCCGTATCGTATCATGTATCTCGTCCCCGTCCTCATGCAACATAGTTGCTCACAATATTAGAGGTGAATCTAATAGGATATCTATTACTCGTCCAAGTGGGAATAGCGAAATTGAAAGGTCTGACATGGTTGTTGATTGTAGGGAATGGAGTTTTAAGAACCCCAACTTTTTTGAGGAAAAAGACTTGTGATGATAAAAGACATTTGAACTTCCATCATTGTGGGAGAAAAGTGCATATGAAAGAGAAAGGAAGGAACTGCATCTCAAACTTGTTCCTAAAAATGGATTTTTGCAATGATGATTGATATATTGGGCCTTGGACTATTATTTGATGTTGTTGAAAAGAGAAGTCTTTCGAGCTACCAGAGCATTTTACAGCTTTCATTGAAAAATCCTCCAGAGACAAGAGCTGCGGCCCAACTATTTTATACTATCTCTAGGAGTTGAGGCACCTTGTATTATTGATTCTAGAGCCTCTGAGAGTCTGACCATATGACAAGGAGTTCTAGTCAAATTACCTCCTTTATTCCCATGGCTTGGAGCGCTAAGATGGTTGACGGGCCATCTACTTTTGTTTCTGGTAATAGCATATCCGAATCTTATCTTTAAATTTGTGATTTGCACTCATTTTTTTATTAATTTCTTATATATGAGCAGTCTTACAAAATAATTAAATTGTTCAATCCATCTTTTCCTTCCTAATATATTTTTAAGGACCTAGGGAGTCATAAGAAGATTGACGGTGGCAATGAGTTAGATGACAATTATTACTTGAACAAGGGGAACGCTTTACTAAGCGGAAAAGTTTCTGAAGATGCTCAATTGAAGTTGTGTTACCACAGATTTGTGCATGCTCGCTCAAGAAGTCTTGAGTCTTTACTTCATGACAATTTTAAAATTTGTAATGAAAATATTATGCGTCAAGTCTGTGAGTTTGGGAAACATCACATACTACTTATCTTACTAGCACTAGTAGAGCTTGATGTCGTTAGATTTAGTGCAGTCTGATGCTTGGACCTCTTCAATTCAGTCTACTAATGGCTTTCGATATTTTATCCTCTTTACTGGCAATTATTCTCCATTTACTTCATTGTATATGATTAGAAAGAAAAGCAAGGTGTGCAAAGTCTTTGAAGTCGTTTGTATTTTCAATGCTACTCGATTTGAAGCATAAAGAATAAAGAGGCATTAATAAGTACTACTGAATTTGATCAGGGTAATGATTAGTTTTATGACTGCAAACCTAAGGGACATGTAATACGTTTATTATCATCCACTGGAGTTAAACGAATTAGTGTATAACCACAATGAGTAACGTAAATTGAGATTAACTGAAGAATAGACGGGATTAAGAGTCAAATCTACTCAAATGTCAAGTTCATTTTTTGTGTTTGGTTGCTGAAACACCTTGTCTGCATTAATTAATATGGAACACCTTGAATTTAATAGTTAATATAAACATATTAATCTACTTAAAGTAAACTCCATCACCATTAGGTGCTTCAAATAGGGACTGGCCTAACCCTTTAATTCCTGCAGGACTAGTATATCGTATTTCCAGATAATGCAATTTCAGAACACAAAGTGGTTAATAGGAGGATTTTTGCCCATTTCCTACAATTAAAAAGCTAGCATGTGCCTCTGTACAACCTATGTAGCACGGGGGCGGGGGCAGGATGCGATACGAAATAGATACGGGAAACGTGATTTTCAAAAAATAAGGATACGGGAAACATTTTTTAAAATATTTAATTATTTAAATATAATTAGTAATTAATATGAAAACAAGACAATTAGTAAACTAAGGGTACATATCATGAATTATAAAGAGAGACTTTTATAAGACTACAGTATATATATTATATATTATATATCATTCGCATTTCATATAATATTGCGATATTTCCCACAGTGAGTGCTTTAAATATCCGGGATCGATAATTCAAAAAGATGGAGGTGTATCATGGATAAGACAAGAGTGGCACCAATTGCAGAGAAGATGCGAGAAGCTCGACTAAGATGGTTTGGACACGTACAAAGGAGACCATTAGAGGCACATGTTAGGCATTGTGAGAGTTTAGTCACTAGGTATGTTAAACGGGGGAGGGGTAGACCAATAAAGACTTGGAATGAAACTATAAGGAAAGACATGATGTACTTAGGCATTAATGAGACTATGAATAAAGATAGGGCGCAATGGCGACAAAGGATCCATATAGCCGACCCCACTATGGTGGGATAAAGGCCCGAGTGTTGTTATATTTCATATAATACTATAAGAGATATAGAAAAAAGTCAATGAGACAAGCATTATAGAGACCAATCACCAATCTACCACATGTCCACGTCATTACATCAATTGATCAATGTTTCATTACATTCACATACAAAATATCAATAGTTCAAAAATTAAATATTCTATCCAACTATATCAACTTCATCATCTTCTCCCACAATCGAGAGCTCCAACCTTGATTCATCAAGCGATAGATTAGCAATCTCAAGTGTACCTACATATTCAAATGACTCAAATTCATTGCCTGCAATATCCTACAATCTAGACTCTTCTTTATTGTATTTTTTATCTCTTCTAGAAAGAAGTCGAAGATTGCTATGAATGGTTAAAGGAGTAAGTGCTTCAATTTCTCTCGGCGCATGAAGAAAAAAATGATTGTACTGATAGCTTCAAAACTATTGTTTGAAGCGAAGGGCCGGCGAACCATTATTAATCCACCACGTTTTTGAATTTAAGCGATAACAATTTTGAATTGAATTATAATCATTAAAATCTCCCGATTTGTCAATGAATTTTGCGTACTCCTTGACGGCCACATTACTCTCCATTAAAGTTGGAAAATATTTTTTATACATGTAACTCTTTCCTTGCTAACTTCCGGATCTTTATGAGAAGTAACTCTATTTGGATCCTCCGCTAACCATTGTACACTATAATATCTGAGTGGTACATATCCCGCAAGGTCACGACTAGCAGCAAAGGAATATGATTCTCTCCAATACGGATTTCTTGCTAGATTGAACGGCAACCCCGCCGAATAAAATGCTCTAGCAATTAAGGCATCCAAATGAGCACTATCCTTATTATTGAATGCACTAGAAATTGGATTCTTTCCGCTACCGCTTGGATCATCATTTCTTCTTTGTTTATCACCAACACTTCCAATACTTCCAACTCCACTTGAAGTACCTGGAGCCACCGGTATAAATTTTCGAAGTCGTCGCTCAATAAGCTCTTGAGCATCATTATCTTCCTTCAACATGTCATTATATGTGGATGAAGGAACTTTGCTACATGCTCTGATTACACTACTCGCAATCTTCAATAAATGATCCTTAACACTAGTGTATGAGCTTTTGTAAGGCTTGCCACAAAAAAATGCATGTCCAACTATTACTTCCACTTCCTTCAGTTACCTGTCTTGCCAAATACATCTAAAGGAGTTTTTCATCATTTTTAGTCATACCGCAACTTGAATCCATGTTACGCAAAAGAAGACCTAATTTAAACAACATATAATATTATGTAAACAATAACATAACACAAAATAATGAGAGAAAATGGCACCAGAGCTACCTTGCATTGAACAGAAGTAAGCAGAGAAGTTGTGTCAAACAAGAAGGGAAAGAGGTATAAAAAGTCCAACCTTACAAAACAAAAAACTGAAAACCTAAACAGAGGTAGAAAAGTGAGAAGAACTATGTAAGAAACTGAGAGAAACTATGTATTCGGAACCTAAAAAGAGAAGTTGTGTCAAAGAAGAAGGGAAAGAGGTATAGAAAGTCCAACCTAAATAGAGAATGGAAGCTTTCACGAAGGCAGAAGATGGTCGACGGCGAGGGAAAAGATGATTGACGACGCAGATGGTCGACAACAAGGAAAGAGGGCGACAGCGCACCTGAGAGGGCTTTCACCTGAGACGGCTTTCACGACTGCGGAGAAGAGGGAGACGTCAAGGGAGGAGCGCGACTGCAGCGTCAAAAAGGAAAAAGAGGACTTCCATAAACCAAAACAGGTTTCGGCATGATTATAAAAGGCGACCGCGTTACTTCGTGGTTACGAAAGGAGGGATACGTGCCTTAGTAATATTCATTTATTTTTAATTAAAAAGAACGTTTCGAAAATGCGTTTTCGAGCATTTCTAGTATACGATACAGAACGTTTGTACCGATACGTGAGGCATTTTTAAGTATATGTGTTTCATAGTGTACAACACCCAGGAAACCCTAAAACCATGAGAATCAAGACATGAATGCACAACACCATTCATGCATAAAAAAGGGCAGCCCGGTGCACAAAGCATCCCCGCGCAGTGAGGTGCGAGGAAGGGTCCCACCAAAAGGGTGAAATCTATGCAAACATTATTACCCTGCATTTTTGCAAGAAGCTACTTCCAGGACTCGAACCTGTGACCTCATGGTCACACGACAACACCTCAACCGGTGTGCCAAGGCTCCCCTTTTAACACCATTAATGTATGTCACTCAAAATAAATAATCTGAATAATAACTTGACAAAAAATTACATAAGAAGGCCAAAAAATACAATTTACGAGAACCAAATCCAACTTAAAGAATATATAAGCATCCCAAAATTTGCGGATTTACCTTTTAGACCAAATCAAAAAAGGCTATAATAAAAGAGAGGGTGACTGTTAAGGGCTTCTTTTGGCCGATCGATGGAGGCGGAGATACAAGGGCAAGCGCTAGAATGGAGGTAGAGGAGGAGAAGTTTAGAAGAAGCTTGGGAAGGGGGAGAGAGGTAACCATAGAGGGAAGAAGAGAGCTTAGAGAGAGAGGGAGAAGGAGAGGAATTAGAGAGAAGAAAAAGTTTCATTCATTGATTAATTTAAATACATGACAATGGATTATTATATAGGGCCAGATGGCACGGGTTTAAATACCCGATACAATAAAACTATGTGAAATATTAAAACATATAAAAAGACTACATAACTTGACTTGACTCATAAAATATTAAAACATCTAATACTCTTGACTTGATATAATACGACTTAATATAAAAATACTCTAATAGTAGATAACCAGTGGCGTGAGGACCATAACACTCCACCTGTCCTTGAAATCGAGCTTGCCCTCAAGCTTGAACGCCAGTAGGATGAGCAACTTGTCTTACTCCTTGATTTCGCGCCAGAACAACGCCTGATAGCGCATCGCGGAGACGTTGGCAACGACGAGTAGCGGCGGCAACGTCGGAAAGATGAGCGGCAGAAGGAATGTGGCGGGTTGGTCCGGTGTAGCGGCGGAAAGTAGAAGTGGCAGGGCGGACGAGGGAACAGCGGCCGGCGAAATGAAGGGGTCCGGCGGGGCGGCGCGTGGCAGCAACGATAAGGGGGTCAAAAGGACCGGCAGAGCAGGGGTCGGCGGAGCCAGGGTCGACAGAAGATACTGCAAGGTGGTCGAAGACGACAGAGCGAGGGCCGATATAGCATAGGTAGGAATGTCCGACGGCGATATCAGTGTAGGATGCATCGGGAAGCGTCGGCAGGATCCAGCAGTGGTAAGGGCAATTGTGGCACAAACGGAGAACTCGTTGGAGTAGGGGCCGGCGGAACAGGGGCTAGCCTAGCAAGCGGCGGAATGGCCGGCGAAAGAAGTTGCGCCAGAAGAAGAGTCTCCGACTGAATCAGCGGTGTGACTGGTGGAGCTTCAGTGGGTTGAGGACGCGGCGGAGGTGCGAAGAAATTGATTTCGAGGTACTCCTTTAGCACACGGAAGAAATCCGTCGCCTCGGCAGTTAGCTTCACGTCCAGCGGCGAAGGGACCGACAGAGCCAGGGTTGGCAGACGATACGGCGAAGTGGCCGGAGGCAGCAGAGCGAAAGCCGGCGGAGCGGGGACCGACAAAGCGGGCGGTGACGTAGCTGGCGGAACTGGCAAGGCAGGGGCCGGCGGCGGAATGGTCGGCAGTGGAAGTTGCGTCAGGGGCGGTCGAACAGGGCTTCTCGCATCAAAAGCGACGACAGAATAATCGGTGGTGGAAGAACGACCTCCGATGGTGGCGGCGGAGCGTCATCGACGACAGAGAGCGGTTGGCGAGCCACGGTCGGACTCTCTTTTTAGTTGGTCCAACAGAGCGAATAATTTTGTGAGGGTTTCATAGGCCTTGGATTCCATAATTCAATTGACTTGAAAATTAATCAATTAATCACAAAATAGATTAATTAAACAAACTTTTTATTTAACTAAATTGAGAGCAGGCCACGCCGAGCATATGGTTCAATGGACACGGCAGCTCAAGACTGAGGGGCTCGAGGAGATGATGTCGAGACTGACGGATGATGAAGGCTCGGGGCTCGAACGGGGAAAGGGTGAAATCAGAAGGATGCAAGAGCGGAACTGATGCAGGAGAGGCGTCCCACCTTCCAGCCACCCTGCGACCAAGCGTCACACCCCGGCCCAGGGGTCTCACCGAGAGTCCACCCGATAGGCCTTATCAGGTCCGCGGCCCGTACACCCCAACCCATCCGCGGCCCCACCACAGGGCCGATAGGTTGTTGAGGTCGGGGCTCGATCCCCCAACCTCCTTGAAAAGAATCCTTCAGCAGAAGACTTATCACCAACTGAGCCCCAGCCTCGACATCCTACCGGCCTTGTGGTGGGTCGGGGATGGGTTGGGGTGTGCGGGTCGCGGACCTGATAAAGCTTATCGGGTGGACTCACGGTGGGACCCTGGGCCGGGGTGTGATGCCAGGTCGCAGGGTGGCAGGCAGTTGGGACACCAGTCCTGCATCAGGAACAACGGTTGTTCGCTAGGGAAATGTCGACGAAGAGCGTTGCTAGACGGGCGTGGTGAGCGATTAGGCAGAGTGTCGGCTCTGGAATCGGCGATACCAGCAGAGATTGGACGGATGGTGTCGTCGATGAAGCAGCTGGAGGAAGCTACGATAGGAGACGTCGCCGTGTAACCCACGGAAGCAGAGACGTGCAGCTTATATGTCGTGGAAGCAGAGCAATGTCGAGGACACTGGCGGAGCAATGTTGAAGAGGTCGTCGAGGAAGCAGAGCAATGCGTCGATCATGCAGAGGAGAAATGTGTAGGTGGTGGAGAGGCAATGAAAGAAACTGGTTAGAGAGGACGTGAGCTGTCGATGTGCAGAGGTTGACGACGCTCCTGCGCGAGGTGATTATGCAGATGAGAAGCAGCGGCGGGTGAGGTTGACGGAGCAGCTACTAGAACGGAGTTCGCGGAAGCGGCATGGAGGAAGGATAGCTCTGATATCAAGTTGTTATGGGCTTCTTTTGGCCGATCGATGGAGGTGGGGATACAATGGCAAGCCCTAGAATGGAGGTAGAGGAGGAGAAGTTTAGAAGAAGAAGCTTGGGAAGGGAATGAGAGGAAACCCAAGGGGGAAGAAGAGATCTTAGAGAGAGAGGGAGAGGAATTAGAGAGAGAATGAAAAGTTTCATTCATTGATTAATTTCAAATATATGACAAGGGTCTATTATATATGGCCCATATGGCACGGGTGTAAATACCCGATACAATGAAACTATGCGAAATATTAAAACATATAAAAATACGACATAACTTGACTTGACTCATAAAATATTAAAACACTTAATACTCTCGACTTGATATAATATGACTTAATATAAAAATACTCTAATAGTAGATAACCAACAGCGTGGGGACCATAACAGAGACAAACAAATAAAAATAAATAGAAGGAAAAGATAAGAAAAATAAGATGTACAAGCGATGGGAGGAGCAATCCAAACCAGATATCACATCCAATTGATAAATAAAGTACAACTGAGAAAAATATAATAGTTTCTACAAGCATGGGCAAACACTTGACACTCACATGGATATGATATTAGCATTTTGTGAATGGGCATCTAAGGCAAGCAAAAGAATTACCAATGAAGCTTCAGAATTATTAACTTTCCTCCTCTTGCTTCTTTCTGTTCTAATAACTGCAGCACTTCTCTTTTTGCAGGGTGCATTTTTATTTTCATCAAGATGATTAAATCTGAAATTTAGCCCAATATCCACATATAAATGACATAGAATATATACATATTTACATACAATAAAAGACTAACAGTCAACATGATTAAAGAATGATGAATTTAAAATGAAGCATAACTTTTTTCATTTGAATTATGAGGAACCCACAAAAAGTATTTCCTTTCTATTTTAGACTAGCCGACTATTCTTTCATCACCCACTTCATATTCTAGATTTCATACAATGAGAAGAGCAAACAGTATGAAATCTATCAGTGACAACTCACTTAAACTAACTCCAATCACCATGATAAGAGCTTTGTGTAATGTTGCACTTATACAAGTACAGATTACTGCAAAGGAACATTATAAATAGGTTATGTTGATAGAACCTTGTGGTATTAAGTATGAAAACTAGGCTGAAGTCCAGATTTCAAATATTTTTCCATAATTGCAAACAAAGTTATCTTGTTGTCAAAACTGACCAGCCACATGGTATAAAACTGAAGTGAAGAATGATCAAAGGAATGAGAATAAAAGATTATTCGAAACATAATAAACTGTGTCGGAACTCAAGAAACCCATAAATCATTGTTCATACTTACATTCTCTCATTTACACCAAATAGGAAACAAATAATCACATCAGGTGATCAAAAATCAAAAGTGAACTTTAAATGACAGCTCACCATTTCTAAAATTGTAAGCTTCTTTTGTCTTAAGTTAACAAGCTATAATTACTAGTGAGGTAGTACTTAAGAAACAGATGGGCCATGTAGGAAATAAAGGAAGAAGGTGCCAACATAAGAAAAAAACTGGCTGGACAAGATATGGCTTCATTTTAGGAAACCCATGGATTTTACATGAATCAAATTTGATATTAAATGATCTACTTATCAGACATTTTTCCTCATTTGAGAAATTTATATTCCTGGTACATAGTGATGGGGAGCAGAGGCGAGGACGAGCTTTGGGTCCATTCGGAACTGATTTGGCAACTTTCCATATATGGCGTGCCCGGATCGACGATCGGACTCCGCAGATGTGTTCGGATTCGCCTTGCGAATCGAGATTTGATATATTATTTTACTATGTTTGCATTTATTTTGATTTATTTGGGTAGCCTCACCTCCGGCCAATCATAGCCGTTGATGGGGCCTGGGGGATGCCCTAATCCTTGTTTTATTATAAATAGATGTGATATGGTGCTGGTCTAGGCATTGCAGAATTTGGAGAAACAACTATTCCCGGATTCCAGCGATCACCCCGCGGTGCCGACGTCGTGGAACCCTAGGTGATGACTCCTAGGCGCCCAAACTCCTCCCCAAGGTACTACACATCCATTGCCTCCTTCTTCCCCCTCTGAAACCCTCATCCGTAGCCCCCACAATCCGTAAAGTACTGTTCATTCCGCAGAAACACTGTTCGCCCGTAGACTGTTCACACGCAGAGACACTGTTCATCCGAACAATGTTCATCCGCCAGCCCTCTACCAAACCCATAGCCACCACCTCCTCCGGATCCGCCCCCCCCCCCCCCCCCCCCCCCCAAGCCGCCGCATCCCTCCCCTCCGTGGATCCACGTCCAAATAGCCTACAAACCCTAGATCAACCCCGATCTAGATTTTCCAACCCAGATCCGTTATTTCCACCGCCATACATCCTTCTGTAGCCCGGATCCGCTCTCAAACATCGGATCTACTCACACCTTAACCGGATCTACTTCCTAGTGGACGTATCTATCCATTTCAGGCCCGATCTCCCCATTTTCCGCCAAGGACAGCCACCGCCATTATCGTCACGCCTCTGGTTCCACCTTCGATCGCCGATCTACGCATCCGAATCCAAAGCCTTCATTGTCATGGTCAGCCCACTACTTTGTGAGTCTTATTTGTATTGGAATATTTTATTCAGCATTTTATATTGAATTGGACTCTTGTACTTGTTTGAATATTTTGCATGGTAGTTGTTTGTTAACTTATTATTGTGATTTGCAGGGTTTATTTGTCGCGCGCTCGTGCTTTGGCCCTCCACGCGGAGGAAAACCAAAGCTTGTTTTGCCCTAATAAATTATTTTGCCTTGCATATGAATTTATTTTGCGTGGGATGTTAATGTTTATTATCTAATTTGTGACTAATCCGTTGGGCTTTGCATAGCATGTAGGGTTAGGTCGCGGATTTTCTCGCCGCCTATAGATTCGTCCTGTGTCACATAGTTTCCATGAGTGCACGCCACAGTGGTTGCAAACAATTATTCCAATTTATTGAGAAGGCATCCTATATCTTGTTTGATTTGTTCAACTTCATGCCTAAAAGATACTTGGGGAGGGGATTGGTAGTAACTCTATTATGATTCCATGTTGCATTAGTCGACGTCTACTAATGGAAGCCAAATTCAAAGAGTCGGTAGTATTGGAGTGACTGAGGTCATTTGCTATGGACAATTAGTTTGGGAACGAGTGCGAAGACGGGAAAGGAAGAAGTCCATGGAGATCTTCCTTCCCATTATCCAGTTTAAACTGGCAAGTCTTCCCAAAGATGGAGGGAGGGGAAACGGCCTCCAAGAGATCTCCAATGGCCTGCAGGACCGGGTGTCAATGAGATGGAACATTGTGGGAGGAGGAGATGGGATTTACTCCAAGAGTCGTCTGAAAGTGATCACCATTTGAGATCTCGTACACTCCTACACGGTCGCTAGACGTGAATGAAAGTATCTAGTTGCGGTCTAAATCACATAGAGGGGGGTGAATAGGTGGATTCTAAAGCTTTTTGCGGAATTAAAAACTTAGAAATAAAAGCACACAGAATCCAAAAGAGCACAGCACGAAACAGAGAATTATAGTGGTTCCCCGATCTTGGGTAGTCCACTTTCCAGCTCACCTATCTAGCACGACCGGCTAGACTAGGCTACTTCACTGATCTCGGATTAAGAGTAATCCTACAACTCGGAGTCAAAACTCCTACAAGCTCGGAGAACAAACTCTCCTACAAACTCGGAAGGAAACTTCCTACAAACTCGGAGACAACGCTCCTACAACTCGGAGTAAAACTCCTACAACTCGGAAGCAAGCTTCCTACAAGAATAATGTAAAAGAATCTTACAAAACTTTAGATTGAGGAACAATCTACTTTCAATCTCCTTGAGATTTTAACTTTATCAGATCTGAAAATAAAAGATCTTCTTCTTCCTTGAAAATAGAAATCTGAAATCTGGATCTAAAAGAGGAAGAAGAAATCTAGCTTTGAAAAACTTGATCTGAGCACTTAGGAGAAAACTAGATCTGAAAGAAACTTGAAAGATCTAAAATCAGAGATCTAGGGTCTGTTTGGGACAGCTCTGGCGGATTGAAAAGCTGCTGTCCGGATAGAGCTGTTTTAAAAGAGCTCTCTGGGGAGCAGTTTTGAAAAGCTGCAGAGTGTTTGGGTGTTCTGTGCAGAAGTGCGCTTTGAAGAATGAAGGAAATTGATAATCCATTTTACTGATTTATAATAACCAAGCAATCGGGGAAAAAATCGCAAGATGAACTTACCAGATATTCTCATTTCATGCTCACACCTCAAATCGTCCAAAAATTACCACAAAATATAACAATAATCATCAAACTAGAGCTCAAGCCTGCAACTGATCACTGCAGCCATGAAAGTTTTGCATATAAGAAGCAGAGTATTGGAACCAGTTGGTCGGAATCTGTCTTGCAGGAGAACGCTAATGGAGGAAAAATGGAAGAAATCACCAAAAAAATGGAAGACGATCTGCAGAAATGGAAGGAGGAGGTTGCCTTACTAACGATGAGCAGATCTACCGGCCAAGCTTCTCCATCGAGAGAGCCGAACGAGAGTGTCGACGAGTAGATCTGTGGTTACCTCGCAGTCGGAGCTAGGGCTTCGAAATCGGGCTCGCCGGAGGAAGGCTTGGAATCGCCGGAGGAAGGCTCGTCGGATGGAGGCGAGGTCGTGGCGGCGTGGCGGCGTTCTCGCTGTCGTGGTGGCGTCGTGGAGGAGGAAGAGAGCAGCGATTTCCGAAGAGGAAGAAGATCGCGTGACGAGAGGAAGAGAGACGCGATTTCCGGGAGCTAGACGCGGGCCCTTTGCGACGCTCCAAAAATCTGCTCATACGCTGTTTTTTAGAAAAGCGATTTTTATAATCCGCCGCCCCAAACACGGGAATATAGCGGCTGCGGATCAGAGAGCAACTCTCTGATCCGCAACCGCCGCCCCAAACAGAGCCCTAGTTTACTCCTTTTCTTCAAGAGGAATCGTGAAAATCTTCCTTGTCGGAGACGAGAGGATGAGCGAGAAGAGTCGGCCGACGGAAGGGATTTTGCGAGAGTTCTGATTTCACGATTAGGGTTAAACGAAACTAACCCTTAGCTATTTATAGCTTCTTTACTCCAACGGCTATAATCGAGCACTTCGGGAAAGGCGCTGAGCGTATCGTCAAGGAGGAAGCCCTAAAAGATCGGGCCGGAAGAACTGAACCGGAGTTACGCAGAGCAGCGATTCGGCTAAACAGATTAGTCGAAGAACATTAACCGAATTCGGTTAATACCAATAGTCGAACAAGTATAGAGTTCGACTAATGAATTAGCCGAACAGCAATAGTCGAATTCGACTAAAGGCATTCGTCGAACTCGACTAAATGCAATAGCCGAACCAAACTTAACCAATTCTATCTTCAGCAACAATTAACTCCAGCACAAAGAGATCGACGAAATAGAGTCAATTCGTCGAACGGAGCGATCGACGAAATCTATGTTGAGTTCGACGAAAGGCCGCTGAACAGAATTCATCGAGCGGCGGTCGTCGAAATTCGTTCGACGAGCGGCGATCGACAAATTTCGTTCGACGAAATTATTCCTGTTCGTCGAGCAGAGTTCGACGAAAACCTTAGTACTTAGAAAAAGAAATTCTTCAATTCAGCAGCAACTTCCTTGGCTCTTTTTGGCTCTTCCTTTTGTGTTTGTATATAAAGTATATCCCAATAGAGAGATTCCACATGAGTCAACACCTTGGTCTATACAATGAGGAATTACATTGCATATACCTGTGTTTGATGACTTATTGAAACCTGGCATTGGTTTATACTTAGAGTGGAATAATCTGCAAACACATAACTAGAGAACAATCAAATACAACATCAAGTTCAAGGTACACTTCTTCAAATCAAGGTAATTGTGGCTACAATACCCAACAATCTCCCCCTATTTGAAGAAGTCAGAACCCCATCTATTAAGGTGAATTGAACAGAAATAAATATACAGAGAAGTATATTAAACATAAGGAGAGTTAGAAAACTTAGCTTTTCAACCTTCTCTCCCTTTCAACTTTCTCTTCTTTCCCAACATCAACTTCTCTCCCCCATACAATTTCTCTCCCCCTTTCTGACTGCTTCAGATAGGTAAGGAGCAGAATGAGAGATCAAAGCTCCCCCTCAGCAACTGCATATGAGACTTTATTTGGGAGGCAACTGTGAAAAATTGAATCAGCTCCCCCTCAATCTTTTCTCCCCCTTAGCCTTATCTCCCCCTTAGAATTTCAGTGCCTGGACTGAATTCCTAAGCTTATATCATCCTTGCTATATACTTCTTGTTCTGGTCATGTACCAAGAACATTCATTGTCCAAATGCCTGATTAGAGTTTTGGTTGGCCTTTGGACATACCTGCAATCACAGATTAATTACCCTTAGGAACCCAAAAGGATTTGGGTCCTAGGTTCCTGGTTAGATTAACACCACTCGGAGTGTTAACATTGCAAGGGGTCATTCTTACATTGTTAACTCGTGGAGTCTTATAATATCTGGGGTTAAACCAACAATCTATAGCGAAGTGACCAACTTTGTCAACACCAACAATCAAATCGATTGTATCTTCTCTTGTTCTCCTGTTTTAACTTTTGAACGGGGAGTTTGGCAGGAGCAACATTCTTAGAAGTAGAAGCCTCGTGATTGCAACATACACATGGCTCCTTCTTCTCTTCACGATATTTAGCAACAATAGATTTAGTTTTTGATGATTTCTTGACAACTGAACCATGAACAAATGAACCATGATCCTTGGGGATTACTTTTTCATAAGGTGCCTTGAAAGCAGTTGTTTCGAGGCATCGGGGACGGGTTTGATTTTGGTCAACCTTGCCCTTACCTTTAACGGCTCTTTTCTTGGCGGCCTTACTACTTTCGGCCTTATGATCAGGGCTACTACCCTTCGCAGGAGCAGAAAATCTATCAATGATTGGAAGGATAGTTTTTTGTTTGGAGAAGCTTTCAACTATCTTCGTTTCCACCACTAACTTTTCTTCTAATTCATTTAGGAATTTCTCCTTTAGAGTTAATAATTCAGCGGAGCTGTTAAGTTCATCTTTCAAGATTTGGACTTCATCTTTGAGAGGAGTCAATTTTTCAATTTCCTTCCTCAAATCTGATTCCACCATCTTGAGAGATTCAATCTCATTTGCTTGAGATTTGACTACCTTGCGGCATTTGTCAAATCCTTCCAACATAGCTTTATACTGAACCATTAGATCTAAGTGTTCCTCTGAAGAATAACCTTCATTTGCTATTAGATCATGCCTCACTTTACTGGAACGCTGGAGGCTGGAGCAAACCCTAACACGCGCGGCGCTTAGATAGTTCCCGTCTATCTTCTCCCAGATCGCTAGTCGCCTTGAGTGATTTCCTTGCAAACGAAGTTGGTCTCTAAACACAACAAACCCTAACACGCCTCGCCTTGAGTGATTTCCCGTCTTCGAGCAGGCAAGTTGTCCAACAGAGGAGCTGAGCATGTATGAAATCAACTTCTATTCTGATATTACTTCTGATTTTTCCTTTTTGTTTTGATTTTGAGTTCCAACTTCCATTTTGATTTTCCATTTTGATCTTGATTTTGATTTTACATTTTGATTTCCAACAGAGGAGCATGCGAGCAGCGGGTCTCCCTTCCCGAACATGGGATCATCGACTTCTAGCTTCTCAAACATAGCTTGTTGGTTCTAATCAACTACTTTAACAGTAAGGTAAACAATTTTTAAGCACTAATAAACTTCTACCTTAGTCAGAGGTATACCGTTGTCCTCCCTCTCCCTTCCTATTTTTTCCTAGGATTAAAAAAATCATTCTATTGTTGTTCCTTTGGCAATTGATTAGAAGTCATAATAAATATATTGGTTTAACAATCTATATGAAATTTGTGAATCTATTGTTATTCTATTGTTATTCTCAGGTAATGACTTTTTTGAGTCTTCTACCACAGGATCATCTTCTACTTTGATGGTAAGTGTAATGAATTATAAAGAATCTTTGTTTAGTTTATATTATTGGAATTTGGGTTTGTGATATACTTGAATAGTAAGAAGCATTTCAAAAACCTTCAATCTTAATAAATAATAGATAATCATGGTTTATGCTTTCATTTATTTCAGTCCACTCAAGAAACTCAATCAAGTTTTAAAGAAAATAATGCGCAATCTACTCAAGAGACTCAACCAACTTTGAAAGAAAAAGACGTTCAATCTACTCAAAAGACTCAACAACACAATCAAATTATGTGTACTGCAAATACCGCGGAATCAAAAACGGATGTAAAAAGTAAAAAATTTAAGCCAGGGATATGGGAACATTTTCAGAAAGATAATACAAATCCTACAGATAAGAAGTGTCATCATACTAAATGCAATTACTGTACGGATGGAGTGTATGGACATAACACATCGACTGCTACTACTTTTTGGTCGCTTGGATAGATGTAGATAATATCCTCTTAATAAAATTAATAAAAACCAGAAGACGCTTGAATCATTTATAAATGGAGAAGGGGAAAACTGTTACGCCGGGCATCACCACCAGATTCGGAGAGTATTATTGTGCACGTCGACCAAAGGAGAAGGCGGAGGAAGACCGGGCTGAACCATCCGGTTCAGCCCGCCAATACTAAATAAGAAGCATTGGGGCTGAACCGCACTGGTTCAGCCCCTATGGGGGCCGGCCGGCCCCCATGGGTCCCGGGCTATATATTACCGGACCCTCTTTGGAGAAGAACATCAAATGAAGAATTATTCAGGTTTCATTCTCTTCCCCCTCAAACCCTAACCCTAATCTCTAGTTTCCTCTCTAGTTTCCTCTATTTCTCCTCTTTCTTCTTGCTAGTTCATAACATTTGGTATCAGAGCATCCTTCCTGCGACCATGGTGACACGTACCGAAGCCGAGAATGCGCCTTTGACCACCATCGAAGAAAACTATGTAGGGTTGGCGGATTCGGTGGCGGCAATCGAAGAACAAGTGAGAATCTCCACAAAAAATTTAGAGGAATGGTTGGAGGGACGCATGGAAGAAATCAAGGCGTTGTTAACGCAATCATTGAAGGGCAAGACGGCAATAAACGGCGAATCTGAAGCGAAGGCGTCACATACAGCGCCGCCGACGACAAATGGAGCGACGGGGGGCTCGGGCGTGACCCCCCAGGGCTGGCTGGGGCCGGACCTAGGCCGCACGGCCGGCCAGTGGGCCGCAGCACCGCTTCCAGCCCTAGGGCAGTCGATCGGGTACGCGGGATCGTCGGCGGAAGCGGAAGAGTTCCGCTACACCCGACCGCACCCGGCTGGGCCGGGACGCTTCCAGCAAGCAGCGGCCGCCTGGACCGGCCTCGGAGGGGCCGCCGCCGGCAATGAGGCCGCCGGAATGGCCATGGGGAGGGGCCGGGAACCCCTACCAACGCATTTCCAGCCGGCCGGGACCATGGCCGCTCCTTTCGGGGGCAGAACTGGGTTGTTACCTACACCGCCACCTTTCGGAGCCCCGATCAGGACGGGACATGACGAGCAGTGGAGAGAGCGACCTCCGTGGGGCGGATATCAAGGTGGAGGACAGCAAATGGGCGGCGGACATGGGGGAATGCATGTCTTCAACCCCCAAGGCCGGCCAAATCAAGTTGCAGACCAACAGAGGTCGATGATGCACGGGCCAGAGCAAGGGAGGAACGTGGACATGCAACCGAGAGCTTACATGGCTCCAAAGAGAACCCGCGTGAATTTTCCGAAATTTCGGGGCGGGGATGCCTTGGAATGGGTGCAGAAGGCGGAGTTGTTCTTTACTTATCAGGAAATTCCCGGAACCAGTGGGTGCAGCTCGCGGCCTTCCATCTGGAGGACGACGCGTACCAGTGGGCACAGTGGTTCCTGCGGGGGTATGGATACGCGCTGTGGGCTTACTTTGTGGAGGGGTTTCTTGGCCCGTTTTGGACCCTTGGAGTACGAGGATGTGGAGGCGACGTTACAAAATCTCCGGCAGAAAGGCACCGTGATGGAGTACCGTACAGAGTTCGAGAAGCTGGCCAATCGGGTCAGTTGGGAGGAACAGACCCTCCTCGGTTGCTTCATATCAGGGTTGCGGGATGAGTTGCGAGATGAGGTCCACGCCTATATGCCACGAAGTCTGAGCCATGCCATCAGTTTGGCAAGGATACAGGAGGAGAGATTCAACCGGCAGAGGACCCGTACAGCAGTGAGAGCTCCTACGGTTGTACACCCTCCTCGGGGGGCTCCCCCGGCCGAGGGCCGGCCGACAGTGACAAAACTGACGTGGCAGGAACTTCAGACCAGGAAGGAGAAGGGGTTATGCTTCAACTGTGATGAGCAGTACACCCGAGGGCACGCATGTCAGAAGGTCCAGGTATTCATGTTGCAAGTGGATGCGGACGATGTTCCTCGCACTGAGGAGGAGGGGGAGTTGGCTATTGAAGACTTTAGAATATCCATCCAAGCTCTGGAGGGGGGTACCCCATCTCCGACCTTACGCATAGCCGGGAGGGTCGACAGGGAGACGGTGACGATCTTGATGGACAGCGGGAGCACTCACAACTTCATCCAACCCGTTGTGGCCCAGAAGACGGGATATGACATAGATCGCAGCGCCGCTTTCCACGTCAGGGTAGCGGATGGACGTACACTGCAGTGCGAGGGAGTGATGAAAGGGGTGGAGCTCCGGATACAGGATTACACTGGACATATTGATGTTTACTTATTGTCAATCCGGGGTTCTGACATGGTGTTGGGCGTACCGTGGCAGCGGCAACTTCGGCGGGTGACTTTTGATTGGGACCAAATGGCTATGGAGTTCAGCCAGAACGGGAAGGGGTATTGCTTGGAAGGCCTCAAGTCGTCCCAGGTGAAGGAGATCTCACTCTGCAGCGTGGAACGACTAGGGGAACCGGATAGTACAAGGACCATCGTCAGGGAGATTAGAGCGGAGCCTACGATTCCAACAGAGATCTCGTCTCAGATGCAAGCCAGGTTGGCTCAGTATTCCGAATTATTCCAGGACCCGCGCGCTCTCCGCCTCCAGCTTGAGGACAAGCTGTCCCTTGATGGGGGAGGGAATGTTACGCCGGGCATCACCACCAGATTCAGAGAGTATTACTGTGCACGTCGACCAAAGGAGAAGGCGGAGGAATGTTGAAATTGTTGAAGTGGAAGTGTAGGAGGCTTTTGGACCTGGGCGGTCTGGGAGGAGGTCGGGCGGTCTGACGTGACCGCACGACCTGGCGGTCTGCATCTGCGGTCTGGCTGATCTTAGCCTAGCTGCGGTCTCCCGGGTTGACCGCTGGTCTTGTCCAAAGTCTGCTGAAGGTGGAGCCGGGCAGTCTGTGCGTGACCGCGTGGCGTGCTGTCCTCTTCAAGACTGCGGCGGTCTGGTGTGACCGCACAGTTTGATCCAGGTTCTCTCCGGAATGCGGTCTGGTAGCTGACCGGGCTTTCTGGGGGTATTCGCGGACTAAGGGTCTTAGTCGCGCGGTCTCAGTTCGCGGTCTCAGGAGGAGACTGGTATGCGAGCTGGTTGCTGTTCGCGGTCTCAGGAGGAGATCGGCATGCGGACAGGAGTTCGCGATCTGATGGCGAACTGACTGTGTTCGCGGTCTCGTGCGAACACAGGTGGTGAATAGCTTCGGGCGGTCTGGCGTGCTCTTTGTGGAGTCGCGGTCTGCTGTGAGAGTGGCGGTCTCTCATGGCGACATTGAAGCTGGCGGGTTCACCAAAAATGAAGCAGAAGTAATGTTGCTGATCGCGCAGTGTGACCGGTCAGGTCGCGCGGTCTGGAGGGTGGTGATCCTATCTCATAGGGTGGTGACTGGATCAGGTCTCACGCCTATAAATAGGAGCCACTGTTGCAGCAAACATCGTGACACACCAAGTGTAAGCTGAGTTCGCTCTTGTTCTTGCGGTCTGTTTATTTCTGACCGGGCGGTCTCTGATTGAACTTTTATTGTGCAGCTTCTGCGGATAGTGTGGGCAGCAGCGATCACCTCTTCCTCTGAAAGTGTTCGGGCGGTCTGCGGCTTGGAGTTGTGGTGCTGGAGTTCGGGAGAATCAGGAGGTCGAAAGAAGGGAGCGGTCTGTGCAGCGGTCTGGTGGTGTTCTGTGGTCGGCAGAGAGTTGCGGTCTTGCAACTGGCAGAGATCGCAGGGGAGGTCGCGCGGCTTGGGCGGTCTCCAGTTATCCTCAGTTTTTGTATTTCTCTTTGGAGTTTTGTGCTGACGAAATCATGTCTCGCCCTGCAATTGAAGTTTGCTATCAATAAAGATCGTTTGTTTGCCTAAGATTGTTTCTGGTTGTTTTGGCTTGTATCTCTAGTTGTTATTCCTGCTTGCTCTCACAAGGTCCGAGAAATTTTCACATGGTATCAGAGCTAGGTTGGAGTGGATAGAGAAGTGAATAACTTAGAGTAGTCATCGCCTTTGTGACGAAGGAACCAGAGGAAGAACAATGGAAGGTGGATTTGCAAGAGGTCTTGGGATTGAGATGCTTACATCAACTAACTTTAAGAAGTGGAAGTCGTGTATGCAGAGCTATCTTCTAGGGGAGGACCTCTGGGAGGTTGTTGGAGGAGATGCGACAGAAGAGGTGAAGGCAACAGAAGCGGGTGACAATGGTCCGGCCGTGAGGGCGTGGAGAAAGACCAATGCTAAGGCCGAGTTCACTTTGAAGCGTGCCATTTCACCTGATCTATTTGATCACATCTTAGGGTGTGGATCAGCTGCCGAGATCTGGAGAGCCCTGGATGGGCTGTTTAACAAGAAGAATGTAGCGAGGCTGCAGTTCTTGGAGAATGAGCTGGCAAGGTCGGCTCAGGGCGATCTTTCTATCTCCACTTTCTTTCTGAAGATGAAGAACCTCTGCGCTGAGATATCAGCACTGGATCCTGATGAGCCAATTTCTGAGGCGAAGCTGAAGAGGCACATCATCCGCGGCTTGCGGAAGGAATATGTGGCCTTTGTGACGTCGGTGCAGGGTTGGGCTAATCAGCCGTCTCTGATAGAGCTGGAGAATCTGCTAGCGTCGCAGGAAAGTCTGGCAAGGCAGATGGCGGGGGTGTCCGTGTCTGGGGGAGATGGCGAGGTTCTCTTCTCAGGGAAGAAGAAGAAGTGGGATAAGAAGAAGAAGACCGCTGGAGGCTATGGGCCTTCAACTTCTGGACAGCAGGAGAGGGGCTATCCTCCTAAGGCTGAGGAGAAGAAGAAGAAGGAAGGTTTCAAATGCTACAAGTGCGGGAAGGTTGGGCACTTCAAGAAGGACTGCAGGCTGAATACTCAGCCAGGGCATGCTGAATACTCAGCCAGGGCATGCTGCTGAGAAGGAGGAAGCTGAGGACAGGCACATTCAAGGAGGTTGGGGAGGAGCCTTCTCGGCTTCTGTTGGAGCTTCTGCTCCTATCAACTATCAGGAGGACTGGATCGTGGACTCGGGGTGTGGTCATCACCTCACCGGGGATGGGTCAAAGCTTTCTTCAGCGGAGCCCTACACAGGTAACAATGTTATTATTACTGCAGATAATACTGTGCATGCAGTCGAGAAGGTGGGGGTTGTTTCCTTGGGCAGTGATAGAGGGCCATTAACCTTGAAGAGTGTCTATCATGTGCCCGGTACGAGGAAAAACCTCTTCTCCGTGACCAACGCTGTTGACGCTGGGTATCACGTTCTGTTCGGCCCAACAGAAGTGAAATTTCTACGTAATGTAGAGGCCGTGAAGGCCGAGGTCGTCCATGTCGGGAGGAGAGCGAAAGACTTGTTCGTTTTATCGACAAGTTCTTATGTCGACAAGATGAAGACGAATGATGGTGCCGTGATATGGCATGAGAGGTTGGGGCACGTAGGGATGGATAAGCTGAAAGCTATGGCGGTGAGAGGTCTGGTCAAGGGCCTGCCAAATCTATCTTCCTACGGTGACGGTCATGTTTGCGAGGGATGTCAGTTCGGCAAGTCTCATCGACTACCGTTTGATAAGTCGCAGACAAGGTGTAGTGTGCCGTTGGAGTGCATCCACGGTGACTTGATGGGACCAACTGCTACCCCAAGTCTCGGAGGCAGCAGGTATATGCTGGTGTTGATCGATGATTACACCAGATATGTCTGGGTTTATTTTCTGAAGGAGAAGGCGGAGGCGTTTGCCAAGTTTGTGGAGTTCAAGGAGCTCGTGGAGGGTCGGCTGAATCTGCGGATCAAGAAGCTGAGGACGGACAACGGAGGGGAGTTCACCTCTGCTGAGTTCTCCAGTTTTTGCAGGAAGGCAGGCATCCGGAGGGAGCTCACTTGTGCTCATACTCCACAACAGAACGGAGTTGCAGAGCGGAAGATCCGTCATCTGACGGAAACCTGCAAGTGTTGGCTGCATGCCAAGAGTATCCCAAAGTCCTTCTGGGCGGAGGGAATGTCTTGTGCTGCCTACGTCATCAACAGGATGCCTCTGAGCCCCATCAACATGTTGACCCCGCATGAGATGATGTTCAAGGAGAAGCCAAGCGTGGCACACCTTCGGGTGTTTGGATCCACCTGCTACGTGCATGTTCCAGATGCTCTTCGGACGAAGCTAGATGCGAAAGCAAGGAAGCTAGTCTTCGTGGGATACGATGAGCGGAAGAAGGGATGGAAGTGCATGGACCCGGAGACGCGGAGGTTTGTTGTATCTCGCGACGTCGTGTTCGATGAGGTGACATCTTACAGGGGGTCGTCTGGAGTGGAGCTACCAGAGAGCAGGGTGGAGGTGCCGGAAAAAGCTGTGGAGGACCTTCAGGTAGAGCTACCTGCTTCACCAGGTGGTCCATCAGTTTCTAGTTCTGAGACGGAGGCTTCTGGTTCAAGGAGCAGGGGGAGCGGTGCTCCTAGCACGTCTGGAAGGGGAGCTAGAGAAGAAGCAGCTGGAGACAATGCGGTTCAGGGGAATGAGCTGAGGAGGTCGAAGCGAGCGATCACCGTCCCTGATCGCTATACAGGAGGAAACGCAGTGAGCTTTGTCTCATGTTTCTTCGCTGGTCCCTTGGATGAGAGGGAGCCGTCGAGCTTTGAGAAGGCCAGAGGCGTGAAGGAGTGGGATATTGCGATGCAAGAGGAGATGGAAGCTCTCGAGAAAAATGAGACCTGGTCTCTAGTGCCCAAGCCAAAGGGCACCACTCCGGTGACATGCAAGTGGGTCTACAAGCTCAAGAAGAAGGCTGGCGGCAGTATCGAGCGGTACAAGGCTCGCCTTGTGGCTCGGGGGTTCTCGCAGCAATACGGTGAGGACTATGAGGAGACATTCAGTCAGGTGGCAAAAATGACTTCAGTTCGGTTTATCATTGCCTTGGCAGCATTCAATGGATGGAAGATTTGGCAGCTCGACGTCAAGAACGCCATCTTGTACGGCGAGATCGACAAGGATATCTTCATGGTCCAGCCGCCAGGTTTTGTGTCTGAGGATTTTCCGGAGCATGTCTGCAAGCTGAAGAAGGCCCTGTATGGGTTGAAGCAAGCGCCGAGGGCGTGGTACGGGAAGATCGCAGAATATCTCCTATTCTGTGGGTTTTGTGCTTCAGACTCAGACTCAAGCTTGTTCGTCAAGAAGAGCGGGGAGCTTCAAGTCATCGTGCTGCTTTACGTCGACGATATGATCGTGACGGGGAACTCGGAGGAGGAAGTAGCACAGCTACGGGCTGAGTTGTCTATCAGGTTCGAGATGAAGGACTTAGGTGAGCTTCACCATTTCCTTGGACTCGAGGTGCAGAGGAAGGAAAGTGGAGTGCTGGTGTCCCAGGCTGGATATGCGGAGCGAATCGTGGAGCGATTCGGCATGAAGGAAGGGAAGTGCATCTCTACACCTCTGGAGAAGGCTATGAAGCTTCGGAAGGATGAGGGGAGGATTATGCAAGATCCGTTGGTGTTCCGAGCTCTGGTTGGGAGCTTGATCTATCTGACGATCACGAGGCCGGATATTGCATATGCAGTAGGCAGAGTGAGTCGGTATATGGCGGAGCCACGGGTACCTCATCTGCTAGCGGCCAAGAACATTCTGAAGTATGTCAAGGCGACCTCGGACATGGGTCTCCTATACAGGAGGGATGCGGGCTTCGAAGTGCATGGATACATGGATGCTGATTACGGGGGAGATTCGGATGATCGGAAGTCGACATCTGGATTCGTCTTCATGGCGGGCTCTACGGCTATATCATGGTGCAGCAAGAAGCAGGATTCCGTATCGGTCTCCACCACAGAAGCGGAATACAAGGCTTCGGCCTTGGCAGCTCAGGAAGCCATCTGGCTTAGGAGGTTGGTGGGAGACGTCCACAAGGAGGTTCGGGAGCCGACTTTGCTACGCGGTGACAACGAGAGTGCTCTCAAACTGGTAACCAATCCAGTTTGTCACGCGAGGACCAAGCATATCGAGATCGAGCATCACTTCATACGGGAGAAGGTGCTGGAGGGATCTCTTTCGGTCGGGCATGTGCGGAGTGCGGACAATGTCGCAGACATCTTCACAAAGGCGCTGGCAAAGGGGCCGTTCACACGGCTAAGGGAGCTACTTGGGCTGGTTTCCACTTCCCACTTCAAGGGGGAGTATTGAAATTGTTGAAGTGGAAGTGAAGGAGGCTTTTGGACCTGGGCGGTCTGGGAGGAGGTCGGGCGGTCTGACGTGACCGCAAGACCTGGCGGTCTGCATCTGCGGTCTGGCTGATTTTAGCCTAGCTGCGGTCTCCCGGGTTGACCGTTGGTCTTGTCCAAAGTCTGCTGAAGGTGGAGCCGCGCAGTCTGTGCGTGACCGCGTGGCGTGCTGTCCTCTTCAAGGCTGTGGCGGTCTGGTGTGACCGCACAGTTTGATCCAGGTTCTCTCCGGAATGCGGTCTGGTAGCTGACCGGGCTTTCTAGGGGTATTCGCGGACTAAGGGTCTTAGTCGCGCGGTCTCAGTTCGCGGTCTCAGGAGGAGACTGGTATGTGAGCTGGTTGCTGTTCGCGGTCTCAGGAGGAGATCGGCATGCGGACAGGAGTTCGCGATCTGATGGCGAACTGACTGTGTTCGCGGTCTCGTGCGAACACAGGTGGTGAATAGCTTTGGGCGGTCTGGCGTGCTCTTTGTGGAGTCGCGGTATGCTGTGAGAGTGGCGGTCTCTCATGGCGACATTGAAGATGGCGGGTTCACCAAAAATGAAGCAGAAGTAATGTTGCTGATCGCGCAGTGTGACCGGTCAGGTCGCGCGGTCTGGAGGGTGGTGATCCTATCTCATAGGGTGGTGACTGGATCAGGTCTCACGCCTATAAATAGGAGCCACTGTTGCAGCAAACATCGTGACACACCAAGTGTAAGCTGAGTTCGCTCTTGTTCTTGCGGTCTGTTTATTTCTGACCGGGCGGTCTCTGATTGAACTTTTATTGTGCAGCTTCTGCGGATAGTGTGGGCAGCAGCGATCACCTCTTCCTCTGAAAGTGTTCGGGCGGTCTGCGGCTTGGAGTTGTGGTGCTGGAGTTCGGGAGAATCAGGAGGTCGAAAGAAGGGAGCGGTCTGTGCAGCGGTCTGGTGGTGTTCTGTGGTCGGCAGAGAGTTGCGGTCTTGCAACTGGCAGAGATCGCAGGGGAGGTCGCGCGGCTTGGGCGGTCTCCAGTTATCCTCAGTTTTTGTATTTCTCTTTGGAGTTTTGTGCTGACGAAATCATGTCTCGTCAAGCATGTCTTGCCCTGTAATTGAAGTTTGCTATCAATAAAGATCGTTTGTTTGCCTAAGATTGTTTCTGGTTGTTTTGGCTTGTATCTCTAGTTGTTATTCCTGCTTGCTCTCACAAGGTCCGAGAAATTTTCACAAGGAAGACCGAGCTGAACCATCTAGTGCCCAAGCCAAAGGGCACCACTCCGGTGACATGCAAGTGGGTCTACAAGCTCAAGAAGAAGGCTGGCGGCAGTATCGAGCGGTACAAGGCTCGCCTTGTGGCTCGGGGGTTCTCGCAGCAATACGGTGAGGACTATGAGGAGACATTCAGTCAGGTGGCAAAAATGACTTCAGTTCGGTTTATCATTGCCTTGGCAGCATTCAATGGATGGAAGATTTGGCAGCTCGACGTCAAGAACGCCATCTTGTACGGCGAGATCGACAAGGATATCTTCATGGTCCAGCCGCCAGGTTTTGTGTCTGAGGATTTTCCGGAGCATGTCTGCAAGCTGAAGAAGGCCCTGTATGGGTTGAAGCAAGCGCCGAGGGCGTGGTACGGGAAGATCGCAGAATATCTCCTATTCTGTGGGTTTTGTGCTTCAGACTCAGACTCAAGCTTGTTCGTCAAGAAGAGCGGGGAGCTTCAAGTCATCGTGCTGCTTTACGTCGACGATATGATCGTGACGGGGAACTCGGAGGAGGAAGTAGCACAGCTACGGGCTGAGTTGTCTATCAGGTTCGAGATGAAGGACTTAGGTGAGCTTCACCATTTCCTTGGACTCGAGGTGCAGAGGAAGGAAAGTGGAGTGCTGGTGTCCCAGGCTGGATATGCGGAGCGAATCGTGGAGCGATTCGGCATGAAGGAAGGGAAGTGCATCTCTACACCTCTGGAGAAGGCTATGAAGCTTCGGAAGGATGAGGGGAGGATTATGCAAGATCCGTTGGTGTTCCGAGCTCTGGTTGGGAGCTTGATCTATCTGACGATCACGAGGCCGGATATTGCATATGCAGTAGGCAGAGTGAGTCGGTATATGGCGGAGCCACGGGTACCTCATCTGCTAGCGGCCAAGAACATTCTGAAGTATGTCAAGGCGACCTCGGACATGGGTCTCCTATACAGGAGGGATGCGGGCTTCGAAGTGCATGGATACATGGATGCTGATTACGGGGGAGATTCGGATGATCGGAAGTCGACATCTGGATTCGTCTTCATGGCGGGCTCTACGGCTATATCATGGTGCAGCAAGAAGCAGGATTCCGTATCGGTCTCCACCACAGAAGCGGAATACAAGGCTTCGGCCTTGGCAGCTCAGGAAGCCATCTGGCTTAGGAGGTTGGTGGGAGACGTCCACAAGGAGGTTCGGGAGCCGACTTTGCTACGCGGTGACAACGAGAGTGCTCTCAAACTGGTAACCAATCCAGTTTGTCACGCGAGGACCAAGCATATCGAGATCGAGCATCACTTCATACGGGAGAAGGTGCTGGAGGGATCTCTTTCGGTCGGGCATGTGCGGAGTGCGGACAATGTCGCAGACATCTTCACAAAGGCGCTGGCAAAGGGGCCGTTCACACGGCTAAGGGAGCTACTTGGGCTGGTTTCCACTTCCCACTTCAAGGGGGAGTATTGAAATTGTTGAAGTGGAAGTGAAGGAGGCTTTTGGACCTGGGCGGTCTGGGAGGAGGTCGGGCGGTCTGACGTGACCGCAAGACCTGGCGGTCTGCATCTGCGGTCTGGCTGATTTTAGCCTAGCTGCGGTCTCCCGGGTTGACCGTTGGTCTTGTCCAAAGTCTGCTGAAGGTGGAGCCGCGCAGTCTGTGCGTGACCGCGTGGCGTGCTGTCCTCTTCAAGGCTGTGGCGGTCTGGTGTGACCGCACAGTTTGATCCAGGTTCTCTCCGGAATGCGGTCTGGTAGCTGACCGGGCTTTCTAGGGGTATTCGCGGACTAAGGGTCTTAGTCGCGCGGTCTCAGTTCGCGGTCTCAGGAGGAGACTGGTATGTGAGCTGGTTGCTGTTCGCGGTCTCAGGAGGAGATCGGCATGCGGACAGGAGTTCGCGATCTGATGGCGAACTGACTGTGTTCGCGGTCTCGTGCGAACACAGGTGGTGAATAGCTTTGGGCGGTCTGGCGTGCTCTTTGTGGAGTCGCGGTATGCTGTGAGAGTGGCGGTCTCTCATGGCGACATTGAAGATGGCGGGTTCACCAAAAATGAAGCAGAAGTAATGTTGCTGATCGCGCAGTGTGACCGGTCAGGTCGCGCGGTCTGGAGGGTGGTGATCCTATCTCATAGGGTGGTGACTGGATCAGGTCTCACGCCTATAAATAGGAGCCACTGTTGCAGCAAACATCGTGACACACCAAGTGTAAGCTGAGTTCGCTCTTGTTCTTGCGGTCTGTTTATTTCTGACCGGGCGGTCTCTGATTGAACTTTTATTGTGCAGCTTCTGCGGATAGTGTGGGCAGCAGCGATCACCTCTTCCTCTGAAAGTGTTCGGGCGGTCTGCGGCTTGGAGTTGTGGTGCTGGAGTTCGGGAGAATCAGGAGGTCGAAAGAAGGGAGCGGTCTGTGCAGCGGTCTGGTGGTGTTCTGTGGTCGGCAGAGAGTTGCGGTCTTGCAACTGGCAGAGATCGCAGGGGAGGTCGCGCGGCTTGGGCGGTCTCCAGTTATCCTCAGTTTTTGTATTTCTCTTTGGAGTTTTGTGCTGACGAAATCATGTCTCGTCAAGCATGTCTTGCCCTGTAATTGAAGTTTGCTATCAATAAAGATCGTTTGTTTGCCTAAGATTGTTTCTGGTTGTTTTGGCTTGTATCTCTAGTTGTTATTCCTGCTTGCTCTCACAAGGTCCGAGAAATTTTCACAAGGAAGACCGAGCTGAACCATCCGGTTCAGCCCGCCAATACTAAATAAGGAGATTGGGGCTGAACCGCACTGGTTCAGCCCCTATGGTGGCCGGTCGGCCCCCATGGATCCGGGGTATATATTACTGGACCCTCTTTGGAGAAGATCATCAAATGAAGTATTATTCAGGTTTCCTTCTCTTCCCCCTCAAACCCTAACCCTAATCTCTAGTTTCCTCTCTAGTTTCCTCTATTTCTCCCCTTTCTTCTTGCTAGTTCATAACAAAAACACATTGGTTTCTTGGGTTGCTTGGCTGTGAAGTACATTAGAGGGTCTCCAGAAAAAGTTGAACAATTTAGAAGTCTGGTACTGTCATAATTAGTGTAAACAACATAGCAGTTCTATATATCTTGAGCATCAAAGTGAGGGTTAACAAAAGAGTGCTGGTTTATAAAATGTCCTCAAAAATCATAATTGCCAAGCATGTCATCTACACTATATTATAAAGAAAAACTTTGGGTGGTCGTGATCCTAAAATAGGACCATCACACGAATCTGAGCCCTTTCATTTTGATCTCCCTAATTTAACAGAACGCGTGATTTTTTTAATGCATATCGCTTGCATAAAATTAAAAACAAATTGCATATGTTGTTTATAGATATTAGTGGTGGAGCACTGGGTACCCCGAGAGCAACGTGTGGCGGCAATAATACTCGGCAATCGCTCGAGTAACAGTCTGGTACTGCCGTCATCGCACACTACGTACGAAGGGACCCATGCACGGCCGCTGGTTGTTAAAAAGGATGTTATATACTGTTTTCAAACTAATGCAAAACAAATTAATGTACAAGTACTTAATATCTATTTCCCAGAAACAAAAATATTTTCTAAATTAACTTTACTTGATTTTCATGTAAGGAGATGCTTGTCTCAGAATAGATGATGTTTCCATGTAGTCTTCCTCCGCTGCTTTTACAGTTAGTATCTGAGAGAAAAAATGGGAATGAATCTCCAAATATTCATAGATTGCTTCTAAAACACCAACATCAAAGTTCAAAATTAAAAAGGCACAATTTTATATATCCAATCTATCAATCTCTATTACTTACAATGTAACATCCGTATTTTAATTACAAAAATGATTTCATTTTAGGATCTGAGTGCGCTGCATTCTAATCAAGGTAACTAATTCCATGTTACGTTTTCTCAGAAGAAATAAGATAAAATAATATATTACGTATTATTCTTTGACTCGTTTCAAAATTCGAAAGGGTGTAACGTACTAAATTAGAAGATTTTATTTAGAAGGGGCAGAATTGGTAATTTAGGATGGGAGGAATTAATATCCCCCTCAATTAAAACCAAGTCATGGTCCCCCCCCCCCCCTCCCCTCGCGATCCTTTTGGTAATCGCAGGTTACTCTTTTCTAATAAGGACTCGCAACAAACCCTTCTCTCGCTCATGCTCCCAGCCAAATGCAAAAACGAAACCGCCGCAAACCCTCTCCTCTCGCAGATGTCAACTCCCTGCGCCTTTCTTCCTCCTGTTGAAGTCGACGAATCTGTTAGAGTTATTAAGTTTTAGTATTTTAATATTGTTGGAGTTTAGTCTCACACCGCCTATCGGTGTTGGGAGTCCTATTGTAGTTCCTATATATATGCCCCTTTGTGGATGAATAAAAGACACTTTCCATTTCCACCTTCTATTTCAACATGGTATCAGAGCTAGGTTAGGGTTTTGCTAGCTCCCGGTTCGGCCCGGTCGATTCCGCTCCCGCTTCTTGCGGCGTCCCTTCCGATCCCGTCTCGCCTTCTGCTGCTGCCAAAGCTCCCGTCCCGTCTTCCGCTCCCGTCGACGGAACCGGCGTCTCTTCTCGTCGACGGGAGCGGCTCTAGCTTCGTGAGCGTCAACACCGACGTGTCTGCCTGTTGATCCCGTCGGCGCGGTCCTTCCTCTCTGCCTGCTGCTAGGGCTCCTTCATCGACGCCAACGTACGCTACTGTTGCGTCTTCCCTGGCATCATCTCCTCCGCGCCTCTCTGTTGTCGCTGCTTCTTCTCCGGCGGATCATTCTTCACCTCGGCGAGACTGTCGCTTCTTCCATCGACGGTTTTGCCGCCGCTGCTGTTTCTTCTTCGATCTTGACGGCTGACTGTTGTTGCTGTTGTCTTCGATGTCTGCTGCTGTCTTCGACGTCGAGCCCATCTACTCTCGGCTACGCTATCTCCGCTGCTCTGTTGTTGTCTCCTTCGGTGCTGCTACTACTTCCCGACAGCCATCTTGCCGCTGCTGCTCGTCCAGATCTACGACTTCTTCCGCTGCTGTTATGCTGTGCCGTTGCTGCTTCCTGTTCGTCCATGCTTGATGCTGGCTGACCTTCGGCTTCCTGTTGCTGTTTTTAGTATTTTTATTTGTGTCTTAGTTTTTTATTGTGTTGTTTTGCCTATATGCACGTGTGTTTCACGTGAGGGGGAGTGTTGGGACAGATGCGACTCGGATGATCTTTCCCGACTTTTCGATTTCGTTCCACACGGCCTCTCGGCTTGTCGTGTGTTGTTTGTGTCTCCTCAGTTTGTCTTTCGAGTTGGTCATGTGTTGGGACACGATTGTGTTGGTTGTTATAATCTCAGCGGGTTGTGTCGTGTGGGACTGTGTCGTGTGGGATTGTGTCGTGTGGGACCGCCTTTCTTGCGGATTATCCCCGACAGATTATCCCCGGCGGATTATCCCCGATCACTCGTTTGATGATTTGCTCCACATCTTTTGTTCTCTTCACATGTGTGTGTAGGTGATGTTGGTTGACCGGTTTCCAGTGAGTCCGCGTCGTGTGTGGGTCCTGCGTCGTGTGCGGGTCAATGTCGTGTGTGGCTATGTCCCCGGCTTGATTCCCCGGTTTGGATTTTCCCCGGTGGTTCGTCTGTTGTTTTGTCCCGCATCACCTACCTCCATTGCCGTTTTTTGATGTGTCCAAGCTGAAGGGTCCCCCTTCAGCTTGAGGGGGAGTGTTAGAGTTATTAAGTTTAGTATTTTAATATTGTTGGAGTTTAGTCCCACACCGCCTATCGGTGTTGGGAGTCCTATTGTAGTTCCTATATATATGCCCCTTTGTGGATGAATAAAAGACACTTTCCATTTCCACCTTCTATTTCAACAGAATCCATCTTCCACCGTCGAGCGCGGCAAACCTTCCCCTTGTAGAAGGCGACAGCAACCGGCCACGTAGGTCTTTCCTCCCGTGCCCTAGGTAGTCGACTGAACCCTCACTGTCAGTGTTCGGCTTTTCCTTTGACGGTAAGCGTCAGAACCATCTCTCCCTTGGATCATATGCTTCTTCCTTTCCTTATTTCTCAATTTCAGAATTAAGACACAATTTTCCCCTGCAGAAATTTCAGCGGCTCGACAACTCAGATCCTTGGTTTTCTGGCGCTGCTTTGTCGATTCCAATCCCGGAACGACCTTCCCTAGCTTTCTTCTTCAACAGGTATTGGTCGACTCCTCTTTTCTCGGCCGCAGTTGGCTTGGTTCACTGTTATAATTGATTTTTCTCCCTCAATCTTCAACCGTCCAGCGGTAGCATTGGTTATCCCCTCTTCCAAATCAAAGGGAGACCCCTAAACCACAATCAGTTGATCTCCTCTTGCCGATCTGGCAAGAAAGCAGGCGGTCTTTCCTTCCGGAAGAAGAAGAATCTAGAAATCGTCTCTTTAGCATGCAAGTTATATTTTTCAGTCTCCTGATTAAGTTAGATTTCTTGTTGCGCTCTTAGGAAGTGAATCAGAGGCGGCTTACGTAACATCCAATCCAACTTCGTTGAAGGATAACCGTGTTTGTTAAAGGAACGAAGGAGGACATACTTGTGGAGTTTAAATCATAACCAGAGAAATCATGCCACCGCGCTGTGTTTATAAACGTCGCAACAGTGAGGTAAGAAATTCGACTCTTCTTGGCTAGACATATCATCAGTTATGAATCAAATTGCCTAATTCGCTCAAGAAATTCATGTAAATTATATAGAAGTATTTGTATATCGTTTAAATGCATGTTAATAAGTAACCAAGCGAATACAAGGCACATGAATACATGTTACACGTAGCCGATAAATAAATATTAAATGTCAATTAGTCAAGCTATTCGACATTTAACTAAGAGCATGAAAAATGAACTCCTCAATACACGATCGGAGTTAATCAAAGACGTTAAATTTAGCTAAGCCAAATGCGAAAGCTCAACGCACGTAATAAGTCTCAAATCAGTGACCGCATACCCATATGACCAGTAGTCCAAATGATCCTCAGACATGGGGTCGTCAGCCACATTCCCAGACTTGGTTATTTTCATATGCGAGTCCGTGTTCCACTCAGAGAACACTTCAGTTCAGGGCACCTTTGGGTCGCCATTTGGGCTCAGTCCGTGTTCCAATCAGGGAACACTTCAGTTCAGGGCGTCGTCATTTGAGCTTCATAATCAGATTAAGTTCAATAAATCATAAAACATGAAATTTAGTTCCCAATCTTTAGAATGAATCCAGGGTACAAAAGTCAGAATAGGCAAGAACTCAGATAATACGACAGAATCTATAATGCGATAATTCAGAAAATAAACTCATGGAACTACAGTCATTTTATCCAGAAACAAAGCGATTGTAGCGAGTGACATCTTGCAGAGAAGAAGAGGTGTCATTCCTGATATTGTCGATCCTCATAGGCATAAAAAAAGAGATGGCTTGGCTCCAAGTAAGCTAGCCCTTTAGAAGAATCATGGCATATTTCCTTTGTGATAAGACAATGTCTTTGTTATATCGGGCAATTTCAATGTCGAGAATGTACCGAGGTGCCCACATATGTTTTGTAACAAAGTGTTCATAGATACACTTTGGTTTCCTCCAACCAGGATGAATCATCACTCGTAAGGAGAATATTATCTATATAGACAGCAAAAATAGTAAATCCAGTATCAATCTTCCTTATTAAAACTGTGTTCAGCAAGAATTCGTTGAAAGCAAATGGTGGAAATAACATGACTGTTTTTTTTTCAAACCAGACTTTAGGGCTTTGTTTGAGTTCATCGATAGCCTTCTTCAACTGTCACGCTTTAACATGCCCTGGAGGTTGCTTCATGCAGACGATTTAATTTAGAACACTGTAGAGGAAGGCATTTTTGACATCCAATTGAAACATAAGATATTCCTTGTTCACAGCCACGGAGAAGAGGACTCGAATGGAACTGATACGAGCTACAAGAGAGAAGGGTCAAAGAAATCATTATCATATGTTGACGTGAAACCTTTGGTGACAAGTCTGACCCTGTACCTATCAATCTTGCCATCGTGAAAGGAACTTAACGATGAATACCCAATGATAGCCAACGGAGTCAGTGCGAAGGGGACTTGGGACGAGATTCCAAGTACCAAGAGAACGAAAAGAGGAATCTCATCATTCATTGTGGCGTTCCAGCAGAAAATAGTGAGAGCCTCGTGGTATGATGAAAGAATGGTGGTGGCGGGCAATGCAGATGCAACCTTTCCGTAAGTGGAAGTTAATTGATGAAAGGAGAGCACACTGGAAATTGGGTGTTGAGTACAACCCCCAGACACCTTTGTTAAAGAGCAATGGTAGATCGTTGGCCAACCTGTCTATAGTGGTGGAGTGCTCGGAAAGAGAAGATATTTCCCTCGGAGCGAAGGAGTAGACTATAGGAGTGGAAGGAGGTACAATGGTGGGAAAAGGTTGTAGGCGGTGAAATGTATGAATGACAGGGTCGAGAAGGTGGAGTGTGAAGAAGAGGAGTTAGAGGTGGCGAGTGGATGAGTGGAATAGAGATGGACAGGAAGAGCTTTTAAAGATGAGCCAAATTGAGTTTGTGTTTCACAATAAAAGGATAAATTGAGTTTGTGTTTCACAATAAAAGGATTGATAGGCATTAAAAAATCAGATCAATCTTTTAGGAGATGGGCCCAGGTACAATGAAAAAAAAACATCAATAAGTCACAAACTACAAGCTTCCTTGACCAATGGATTTGGTGGAGCTATGATCCCATACATCAAATGTACTAAATTAAGAAAGGAAGAATTTGTGATAGCTGGCTTTGGAGAAAAGGATGTGCATCGACCAAGACGTTGATGCCACTTGAGGAAGGAAACAATAGGAATAGTGCCAGAAGAAGCGATGTCATCCAAGTAATGCAGCCCACACATTTCAGTCCCGGTAGAAATCTTCTTTGTGCAAAGATCCTGAAAATAGCAATGAGAAAACAACCATCTGCAACAATAACGGGAGGATTGCATAATGTTTGTGATGGGTAGTCAAAGACGATGAGTTACCAGTCATATGACTAGTAGCGCAAGACTCAATAAGCCACTTACCATGAGAGGCAAGTCATGTACTGACTGAAAATGAGAGCAGTGCTGCAACATGGAATTCCCGTATGACACAACAAGAGCAACTCATAAAGGTGATAGTTCTTTCCTTTTCCCTTCCTGGATTATCCTTCTGGCAGCCAATTATTAAAACCTTGGAAGAGGGAGAGAAACAATAAAGAGAAATAAGTGGGGAAGGAGAGAAAGGAAAGAAAAAGAGGGGTCGACGGCCAAGGAGAGAGGGGGTAGGAATTAGCTCAAACTTGCATGTCCTTTTCATTCTCCATTCCTGAGTTTCAGAATACAATTGAATAGAATAAAAATAGCAGGTAATTTACGTTACGAAGGTATTCGTGCTTCCGACCCACTGTTGAAATAGCCCATATAGAGGGCCCATATTTGGGCCCATGTTTTCTTCCCTCTTTAGTCCCACATTGTGTATAGGAATATTTCTCTCCTCCTCTCTCCTATATATATGTACTCACTCTTTGTATTTAATATGTGAGAAATATACAAGTTTTGGCTTTTATCTACATGGTATCAGAGGGTTTTTTTTTAACCGGACAACTCCCGGTCTCTGTTTTCTTCTAACCGCAGGAAGTGCGGTCCTCAAGCGCCTCCTCCCTTCCTCGCCTCTGCTTTTATAACTTCCTCTCGCGTGGGTCCCGCTATCTTCTTCTCTCCAGTCCGAGCTCGCCAGATCGTTCTCCTCTCCCGCGGTCTCTCTCAGACCGCCCGACCTCTTCGCAAAGCCTCTGCCGATCTCATCGACCACCATCAGCGGTCGCTCTCTGCTCGTCCAGCGTGGTCGACTCCAGACCGCAGTTTCTCTTCCAGTGCACTCGCAGCTTTTACAGCACGGTCTCAAACCGCAGCGAGCTCTTCTGCGATCTCTACCGCGACCTCCAGCGGTCTCTCCAGCCCGCAGCGAGCTTTCCCTCTGCTCGTCTCCTTCTCGCCGCTCGTCTCCGGCGGTCTCTCCTGTCCAGCGGCTTCTCCCTACCGGCCTCTCCCTGCCGATCTCATCCTACTCTCCCGCGGCCCGGTCTCTTGCTTGCTGCTCTCTGTTCGCCGGTCTCCTCCCAGCAGACGCGGTCTCTCGCAGCAGCGGCCTCCCTGCCGGTCTCCTCACAGCAGGTTGCCCGACCTCTCCCTGCCGGTCTCCTCCCAGCAGCCCGCCCTAGTCCGCAGCTCGCCAGGCCTATCTCTGTCGGTCTCCTCCCAGCAGCCCGCCAATTCTATCTGTAATGGGATCCTCCGTTGACTCCACCACGGTGCCTGCTCCTCCTCAGCCTGACAACCTGGGTCAGCCTTTCGAACTTCGTGATGAGCTGCGAATCACCACAATCTCCCTCTCCGGAAAAGGAAATTTCATACAATAGGTTCACTCGGTCCGGCGAGTTCTTCAGTCCAAGGGACTTCTGGGTCATCTCACCCAAGGGCCTCCAGTCCCTGCTACGGATACCTGGCTCCGTAATGACGGCCGAGTTCAGACCTGGCTCCTCAACTCGATGGATGGAGAGTCATACCAGATGGTGATGTATCACGAGACTGCTAAAGCAATGTGGGATGAACTCCACTCTCTATACTCGGGCAAGGACATCCTTCAACATCTCTACGACATCATCACAGATCTCCAGGCGTTAGATACGGCTGGGGCTGCTAACATGATCTCCTTCGTTGCTCGCACCAAGACTCTGGCCGAGGCATGGATCCAGCATCAACCTTCCACCAATGATCATGCTGCTCAACGAGCTCAGAAGGAAGCTGTCATCATTGCTATGATCATGGCTCGTGTTCCACCACACCTGCAAAGCATCCGCAATCAGGTTCTGGCCTCGGCCACTACTCTTTCCCTCTCAGATGTGTGCTCCATGCTCCTCAAAACCTCGGCACCCCTGGCGGCTTCTACTCTTCCCTCACCGGCCCTTCTTCAGCACACTCCCGCTCCCTTACTCATTGTGCCTCCTTCAGCTCGTGGTGGACGTTTAGCCTCTCGGGGAAGGGAACGTGGTCTTTCTCGCCCAAAATGTTCATTCTGTGGGCGAGATGGCCACTTTGAGACAACCTGCTATCGGAAGCCTGGGAATCCTCCTCGTCCGACTGTCGCTGCTGTTGCTGATGACAGCCCCTCGGTCTCCCACGCCGATCTTGACGCTCTCCGCCTACAGTTCCAACAGCTTCAAGGGATGGTGTCCCCACATGCCTCAGTCGCCTCCGTCTCCAATCCAGGTATAACATGTCTCTCAACGAGTCCACGCTGGATAGTGGACTCTGGTGCTACTCATCATATCACCTCGCTACAGACACCAAAGTATTTGAATGCTCCTCATCCGAAGTGTATCACCGTGGCCAATGGGGAGACGGTTCCGGTCTCTGGCTCGGTTGACCTCTCTCTTAGCCCCTCCATCTCTCTCCGCTCGGCTCTTCATGTTCCGGGATCCCCGTTCAATTTACTGTCTGTTAGCCGTCTTACTTCGGACCTGGATTGCTCCCTAACATTTACATCTTCTTCTTTTCTGATACAGGATCGGCGGACGCGGACTACCATTGGTAAGGGGCGACTGCGTAACGGGCTCTACCTTCTCGACGACTCTCCCACTATCCTCTCATCCGTCTCCTCTGCTGAGTGGCATCAGCGTCTTGGACATGCTCCCCTCCCAGTCCTCCAGAAGGCACTTCCTGATATATCTTTTCCAGTTTTTAAATGTGATTCCTGTATTATGGGCAAACAGCCGCGTTCTTCTTTTCCCGCACATTGTACTCGGAGCTCTGCTCCTTTTGATCTATTACATTCTGATATATGGGGACCTTGTAAAATTACTAGTATTTCTGGGTTTTGATATTTTCTTACGTTCATTGACGACTATTCACGAGTTACTTGGTTATACTTACTTCGCGATCGGTCGGAGCTCCCTCGCATCTTTTGGGCGTTTATCCTTGAAACTCACACACAATTCTCCACCACCATCAAAACTCTACGAACCGATAATGCACGCGAGTACACAGGCAACGAGTTTGCAAATTTATGCTCTGAATTCGGGATTATCCACCAGACTTCATGTCCCTACACCCCACAGCAAAATGGTGTGGCTGAACGGAAGAACCGATACTTACTTGATGTTGCCCGCTCTTTCATGCTTCACATGAACGTTCCCAAAGCCTATTGGAACTTTGCGGTTTCCACGGCATGCTTTCTTATTAACCGTCTTCCATCCTCTGTTCTCAACAATGTCACTCCTTTCAGCCTTCTCTTTCCTTCTACTCCGGCCTTTCCCCTCACACCTCGAATCTTCGGGTGTACGTGCTACGTTCATATCCTGGGACCGTCTACGGACAAGCTGGATCCCAGGGCGGCCAAGCAAATTTTCGTTGGCTACTCACGTACACAGAAGGGCTACATCTGTTATTCTCCTACTACTCGCAAAGTCTCTGTGTCGCCAGATGTTACCTTTCGGGAAGATCAGCCATTCTTCCCTGCTCCTGTATCCACACCGACGCCAATACCTACCCCTCTACCTGTCCTCCGACCTATCATTCCCGTTCACATACCGGCTCATCCTTCCCTGAGTTCTGCTCTTACTCCCTCCAAGCCACCTCTCATTCGTGTCTACTCTCGTCGCCCTATCACTCCCGTTGCCCCTACGCAGTCGGCCTCAACCTCGGGTACTTCGCGTCTGGCTGATCCTGTAACAGAATCAACCGCTCATCCAATGGCGAACTATGTTTCTCTACATCGTCTCTCTCCCCAACTCCAGACACGTGCTACCTCTTTGTCCACGGTTGCTATTCCTAACTCTGTGCAGGAGGCTTTACAACATCCTGGGTGGCGCGCTGCCATGGAGGAAGAAATGGCGGCTCTTTGGGCTAACCAGACGTGGACTCTGGTACCCCGTCCTCCAGGACAGAAACTCGTTGGGTGTAAATGGGTTTTCGTTATCAAGCATGCTCCTGATGGAACCATTGACCGGCTGAAAGCTCGCTTGGTTGCTCGTGGCTACACTCAAAAAAAGGGTATCGACTATGAAGAGACCTTCTCTCCGGTGGCTAAACTCAACACTGTTCGTGTGCTTATCTCCGTAGTCGTACATCGTCGGTGGCCATTATTTCAGCTGGATATTAAGAACGCGTTCCTTAATGGCGACCTCCATGAAACTGTTTTCATGGAGCAACCTCCCGGGTTTGAGACCACGGGGGAGTCCTCTCTGGTCTGTCGACTATTGCAGTCTCTTTATGGTCTCAAACAATCACCTCGTAACTGGTTCGACAAGTTCAGCAAGGCTCTTCGGGAGATTGGCTTTACTCGAAGCTCGGCAAACTTCTCCCTATTCACTCGCCAAAAGACAACGGGAACAGTTATTCTCCTGGTTTATGTGGATGACATCATAATTACTGGAGATGACGCCAAAGGCATACAGGCAGTCAAACAACATCTTAGCTCTGTATTTCAGACAAGATCTGGGTCACCTTCACTACTTCCTGGGTCTGGAGGTTGCCAGAAGACCAGATGGCCTTGTCCTCTCTCAGAGAAAATACTGTCTCGATCTCCTTCATGATGCAGGATACTCAGGCTGCAAACCGACGAACACCTCAATGGATGTCAATCACAAACTGTGTGCTCAAGCTTCCGACTCAGACCTGCAACTACAGAACCCTGAATACTATCGTCGCCTTGTTGGAAAATTAATCTACCTAACGGCAACAAGACCTGATATCTCCTTCGCCGTGGGTATGGTCAGCAGATACATGCACTCCCCTCGAAAATCTCACCTTCAGGCCGTCGAAAGGATTCTTAGGTATCTCAAAACAGCTCCTGGTCAGGGACTGGTTTATAAAACATCATCCTCAACTCTAAGATTGGTGGCATACTCTGATGCTGACTATGCTGGGTCCCTGGACGATCGACGGTCAACAAGTGATTTCTGCACTTACTTTGGAGGACACCTGATTACCTGGCGAAGTAAGAAGCAAGCTGTTGTGGCAAGATCCTCAGCTGAAGCTGAATATCGGGCAATGGCATCTGTGGTCTCTAAACTCACATGGCTTGAGAGCCTCCTGACTGACCTTAGTGTAAAACTGCCTTCACCAGCACTCCTCTTGTGTGATAGTCAAGTTGCTATACACATTGCCAAGAACCCAGTCTTCCATGAAAGAACAAAGCACATTGAAGTTGATTGCCATTTCATCCGGGAGAAAGTTCAAATGAAGAAGCTAGAGTTAAAACATGTTCCGGGTACAAAACAAGTGGCGGATGTCCTTACAAAGGCCCTATCCAGTACTCTCTTCTATCAATGCCTGTCCAAGCTTGGATCCGACGACTTGTACGCTCCAGCTTGCGGGGGAGTGTTGAAATAGCACATATAGAGGGCCCATGTTTTCTTCCCTCTTTAGTCCCACATTGTATATAGGAATATTTCTCTCCTCCTCTCTCTTATATATATGTACTCACTCTTTGTATTTAATATGTGAGAAATATACAAGTTTTGGCTTTTATCTACACCCACTAATGCATATGTAAGCCATGATGGGCCTGTGTAGAAATTAGGTTGAATCTCTACAATAATCATTGCATATGTTGCATCCAAATTTTTAATTTTTAATTTATGGTCGGACCAGAGTTAGCGCACTTTGCATTTGAGGTAATCATGTGTTTTAGCCTACGGTAGTCAATTACTTAAAATAATTAAATAAATTTAATAGGATATTTCACAAAATTTCTTTAGACACATTTTAAGGGTTAGTGAGAGTGTTCCTAGATGAATTAACAGCTTTAGTGCATTATGGCAATTTTGTAAATATGGGAACTTATAGCCATGATCTTGATGCAGGACGCCGGGGCCCCGCCGCACCCCGTGGCATCACCAGCTAGCGGACCACGGCCAAGCACGCCTTCCAGAAGGACTGAAGTCCAGGCACCCCAACCCGTCTCCGCACCTGTTCTCAGCGCGGCGGGTTGTTGAGGTCGGGGCTAGATCCCCAGACCTCCTTGATAAGAACCTCTCCTAACAGGCCTTATCACCAACTGACCTGCAGCGCTGAGAACCCGCCGGCTAGTCTCAAGGAGGTGATAAGGTCAGTTGGTGATAAGGCCTGTTAGGAGAGGTTCTTATCAAGGAGGTCTGGGGATCGAGCCCCGGCCTCAACAACCCGCCGCGCTGAGAACAGGTGCGGAGACGGGTTGGGGTGCCTAGACTGCAGTCCTTCTGGCATATGTGTTTGGTCGTGGTCCGCTAGCTGTTGTGATGCCACGGGGTACAGCGGGGCCCCGACGTCCTGCATCCGATCTCCAATTCGAAATCAATATCAGTGATCTCATTTCGTGCCTTCCGCCAATTCTGTAACCACGCCTCCTTCTCGTCATCTGGAGCGCACGCCGCCGAGACTCAAAAACCGCTGCATAGGGCTACTCTTTTCCGTTGATTGGAGACGCCGACCTTTCCTCCCTCGCTGGAAGCCCTCGTCGACTCCTTCCCCCCTAATCGTGGGGTCCTGACGACGTGCCTGTAGTTGAAGTTTGACACAGCAAGGTCGATTGGCCTCTTTATCCTCCGACAGTCGGCTCCTCGCATTTCTAGTTTCCATTTTGAGGAAGAGGGTAAGTACTTCCTCCTTTCTTCCTCATATAGGCTTCAGATGAGTTTTGAGGCTTCCTTTCATTTTTCCTCTCTTCCGACAACACCAAATTGTCTCCTTTTTTGTAGGAAATGTTGATGATGGCTTTTGTTTAACCCCAGGGGTAGGGAAATTCTTGTATTCCTCTGATTTCAGCATGTGGTTCTTTGTTTAGGTTCGAACAAAACCTTAGCAGTGTAACATCCCAAAATTCTGAACCGATCAATTGAACCGCCTGGGGAGAATAGACGGTTCAATAGATCTCTTTTGATGAGCCTATTCAGGTCCAGTGAGACATTGTTAGCCCGGTGAACCAATTGGTTTACCATAACCTTGAGCTACAGTGACTCAAGCAGGCTTTTTTAGCAAATGATTTCAGAATAAACTTTGGTCAGTGGTGCAGCACTCGTAAGATCAATACGAACTCAACGACGTTTGTTACGTCGCATTCCGATGCATATTTACCATGTTGGCCGAAATAGGTCGTTTTGAGATATGTGACGACCCCGAAATAACTTTATAGGTAAACTGAATCGGAATTAACCCCGGTTAGTTGCATTGAACTAGTATGACACATACGAACTCAACAATGTTCAATTCGTTCCATTTCGATGAGAGTCGTAGAAGTTGATCAAAACGGGTCGCATTGAGCTACGGCCTACGTGATGCCTAGAATATGACTTTCTGAGCATGTGGCATCAGAATCGACTTAGATGGTTTCGTTAGACTCGTAAAATCAATACGAGTCCAACAGAATCATCCACGCTCAATTCTGATGGGTATCGGAGAAGTTGACATGAGGACTCAGTTTTAAATAATGTGATTACCCAAAAAGGTGAAATTGAGTGGATGGCCTCAGAATCGACCTCAATTGGTTCCATAAGACTCGTAGAGTCAATATGAGTCTAACGAAATCATGCGCACTCAATTCCTATATATATGACCTTTGGGCACAATTTTTATGTATCGTAATTATCCGAAAAGGTGAAATTGAGCAAACGAATTTGGAATTGGCCTCGGATCGTTTTGATTGGTGTGTATCGACAAGACGAACGTAACGAGCCCGTCTGAGGCAGATTTCGATTCCGTAGATCAATTTATGAGATTTAAAGGTTGATGAGGGAAGGGCCTCATATTCTTAAGCTTTATAATATATTTATATATTATATTATTTTCTAAACCTATAAGCACAATTCCCTCATCTCATTGCCCGATCCCAGACGCTCCCTTGTTCCAAATCGACGCAACCTAGCCAGTCTCTCTCCTCTCCTCCGGCAGCCTTCCTCTCCGACGACTCTCCGGCAAGTTTCCTCCAAAATTGAGCGGTCCAAGGCCGAGCGACCACCACCAAACTGAGAGCTCTCAGCTCATCTTCTCCGGCGAGCTTCCGAGCAGCTCAACCTCCTTTCCAAGCTCCGGCAGCAAACCTCCAACCTTCCAAACCAACGGCAACAACCCTCTCCACCTTCTCCGGCCAGCTCATCTCCACCGACAAACTTTCCCAACCACCACCACTCCAAAACCGATCTTCCCTTCTCTTCCACAACTCCAAAACACAGCAACTAAGCATCCTCCTTCTCCTCTCAAACAGGAGGTCGACCTTCCCCAAACGGCCGAGCAGCACCTCTCCATCTCCTACGGCAAAACCAGCCCAAGGAAAGTGGGTGGTGCAATGTTCCATCAATGTGAATATTGGCGCAAATCCCTTTGTCGAGGGCGATGAGATGAAGAGGGAGAAGAAAGCATTCAAAGATCTACGGAGGATGGGGGAAATGCTTCTGAGGCAAGAAAGGATATTTCAGGAAGCGAATCAGGCGATGAATGTTTCTCATGAATATCACGAGAAAGAAGATGCAAATCATGATGATCAGGAAGCTAAGGCTGAAGGTGAGGTGAGGCTGAAGGAATAGCTGACGCGAATGATGTTGAGGTGACAACCTCATTGTCTATTTAACTTGAATTTGATCATCTACTTGTGGGTCGAATGCAATTATATTTGGGCTACACATCGAGCTCGGATGAGAATAGCACGAAGTGTGGATTAAAAGTAGAAACAGTAGCTTATGATGTTGATATGGAAGTTGTGCAATGAAAGCTCAACAGTTTCAACAAAGAAATTTGGCGTTGCATGGATGGGAGTGACACACAAATGCAACCTCCGCGGTGATCGAATAGCATGCATGGACTTCAGTGAGTTCCTTCCCTCCACCCTTTGAACATTAGATCTAGGTTTATTGCATTTAGAGTTTTCCACCATTAAGGACGCTTAGGGCTCGGTTCACCAACGGCGAGAGCAACCTTGTCTCCACAAGGTCCTCTCGCATCGTAGAGGGTCTATGCGCTCACATTTCTAGTGATCCTAGATCCATATAAAGGCAAATCGCGCGGTGGAGAATAATGTTGAATCGTGCGGTCGAAAATAACGGCAAAATGCACGGTGGAAAATAATGTTGAATCGCGCAGTCAAAAATCAACAGTGGAACGTGAGATGGAAATGAAAGATGGATCGTGCGATGGAAATCGACGATGGATCGTGCGTCGAAGATCAACGGTGGATCGTGTGATGAAAATCAACGGTGGGTCGTGCGATGGAAATCAACAATGAATCATGCGATGGGAATCAACGGTGAATCATGTGACAAAAAATAACAATAGATCGTGCGACGGAAATCAACGGTGGATCGTGTGACGAAAATCAACGGAGAATCATGTGATGGAAACCAACGGAGATTCGTGCAATGGAAACCAACGGAGAATCATGCGATGGAAATCAACGATGAATCGTGCAACAGAAATCAACGATGAATCGTGCAACAGAAATCAACGGTGGATCGTGCGATAGAAATCAATGGTGGACCGTGCGATGGAAATCAATGATGAATTGTGCGACAAAAATCAACGGTGGATCGTGGACAGAAATCAACGGTGGATCGTGCGTTGGGAATTAACAGAGAAGCTTGCGATGAAGACGTAATCAAGTTTGTTGTTTGCATAGTTCGTACTTAGGGTGGAATCGTTGAACCAAGCTCTGGTAGCATCACTGATTACAATAATATATAATCAAAGGCAAGATGCCCTCCAAGGACATTATCGATTCCGCCAACAATTGGTGCATATGAGGCGGATAGTTCCAAATCCTTGTTTAGATTTGAGGATTTTAACCCTTGAAGTGTTTAACCAAGTTAGAAGACCAAAACAAATATAATGAAGTTAGATTTTGGATAATTAGTAGGTTTTGGCGATTACGATGAAACCAGGATTGAGTACAAAATGATGATTGCAATCCAAGGTTATAAATCTATAGATGACTTCGAAGAATATATAATAAAGTACAATTAATGTGATTAATTGAGGTTGGGTCGAGGAACTTGAGTGGATCTAAATGTGACGCGGCGCATTTACGAACGTTGTGACGCCGATGTAAGAAACTTGATTTTTTTTCCTGGTGAGACATCATGCAGATCAATTTATGTACTTTCTCCCATGTATTATATCTTGTTACGACGAAATATGATGATAACATGAAATTATGAAAATCGCATTTATGCATAGATGAGAAAAGCAATTCATAATTCATTTTGTCAACATAATAAGAACAGTGTATGTTAAGATGCAAGAAATTCTTTATGTAATTCCTCTATGAATACATGTAAAAATGTAAGAATACTATAAATACATAAAGTAGGGTATCACGTATTTAGAAATCAATGAATGTTGAAAACCATATTATAATTAATTCAACGTGTTAACATCAGAAACAAACAAGTATAAGATGTAAAGGTGATGAATACTTAACTTAAAATAGTGGCCTTATGCGGGTGTTCCCTTAAGATTAATCATGTCGACCACTATTATGAAGGTAAAAGGAAAATGAAATACTTAACTTAAGAATAGTGGTCTTATACAGATGCTCATTTATGTTGATTATGCTAACCACTATAGGAAGATTAATAGGTGACACGTTTGAGTATTTTCTCTCGTGATTGATAGACACACACTATCATACTCATATGGCGTAGTAGACTGTATGAGACTCAAATGGGGGTGTCGACATCCCATGGAAGATTACTAAATGTGAGTATGTGCTTATGACCGAGACACATTATAGCACTTATGTTCGCCATTAGGGATTTAAATCTTTAGAATGTGCTTAATAATTTATGAAACTAAGAATAAGAAGAAAGTGAACATAAGTCGCCTCAACTTTAGATATTACGTTGAAACCTAGAATCCTTACACTTTAATCATTTTGAATTTAAAGAAAATTTAGTATATGATCAAAAGGCAGAAAAGATGTTTATGTTCGAAATTTACTTTTATAAAAAAACATGCATTATATCATAGTTAGTAAACATTCCTTAATATAAAATATTACTTTAAAGCATACATGCATACTTTTATTAATGCTAGATTTTTAGATTTTTCTTTTCAGGAGATTCAGGTCGGGAGATTCGTGTGAATAAGCTCTCAATAGTACTATATTTTAGTTTGTCTTTCCTTTCAGTATGATGTATCACTTTCATATGAACTTAAATGCAGACTTATTTAAATTTTTAATTTATCAGATTTCTTGTACTTTATAAATTCTAGTTGGCTTTGTGAATCTGTATTTTGAGCTATTTATTTAACCCTGGCTCCAATCTTATATTTACATTGTGTACATTAGTTATTTTTCTACTATGATATCAATTTTATTATTGTTTCTTAGTTAATTTCATATCTCGAGCATCGAACGGACTTTTGAAATATTGTTGAACTAAGTAGGGGTGTTACATGTGTTTGCCTTTCTGAGTTCTAATCTTCATCAAATACCTAATGAATTTTTTGGATAACAATAGGAAAATTCGTTCTCAAATTTTTGTGCAACTCTACCTCCCTTGGCCATCCCTGGAATACAGTATGCAAGCTTTTTATCATCATCCTTTGCATGAATTCTATCACTTGTGTATGTCTTTAAGGACAACCACATGGTGCATTATCCATAAAGATTCTATATATATATATACATATATATATATATATATTCTCTAAGCAAAAATTGAGGCATTGGCAAACACTAACAGCAAAATCCGAACGCTAAAATAAAATTTGCGCTTCATGAAGCTGAAAATTTCCACTATTTTCAGGGTTGACCAAAAGTGAATGTTTCACCCTTATAGGAATGCAGTTTTCTTGACTTTTCGGTCTTAATACTTAACTTTCCAAATTTTATAGGGATGTTCCATCCAATGAATAAGAAACTTTTATATATGTTATTTTATAGTCTTCTATTTTTAAATTATCGTGTTTTTCTTTTTTATTGATGTTGTTAAGAAAACTTCAACTCTTTTTTTATTTGTGGGGGGCACAGCCTTTCTAACTCTCTCTTCCTCACCAGAATGTCTCCAATGAGAGGAATCTGTGAACGGAGCAGAGGGGCATCCTCAACCCAGGCATCTCCTCCTTGCCAGCAACAAGGTCAATATGGACGAGTGTGGACACAACTCTGTGTTGGAACATGCTTTCCACATCTTTTGGTTTGAGAATAATAAATCTCATTCTATTTGATCATACTTGTCATGTGTTTATAGTGTGCAGGAACTTCTACTTTCAAGCCTCTATGAGTACGAAAAAGAAAGACGATGATTCCCTATCAGATCAATACTCTGATGCTAGCGCGAAGCGCTAACGCAACCGCTGGCGGTAGCTTCTGCATATTTAGAAACATCGCCGAGAAGGAATCATTCGTCGAAAAAAGAATGTCGTCGGGACTGAATATAGCAACTCTTACCACGGCGCGTTAAGGCTAATGCCCGGCAGTAACTTATGGAAGTCTCGCGATCATGATGCTGATTGAGGAGCAAAAAAGGAAGGAAATCTGACGACTAGGAAAGAGATAACATTAACGTGGTGCGCTATCCTTACCGCGGTGCGGTAGGAGGGGATGCCAAATTTGGAACCAGAATGTTGCCAAAAATAACTCAATCCGTGTCAGCTTGTTGCCTAAAGAGGCTACCGCCCGGCGGTAGCACTACCGCTGGCGCTAGGATCCGAGTCTATTTAAAGAGCGGTCCACCTCCGTTTTGATTTGCTGATTTTTGACGAGGCATAAAAGCCACAACTCCTATACTTTCGTTAGAGCCTCTTTGCAGCCAAGACAACTCCATCGACGTTCATAAACGCAAAGAACTCGAAGAAGAATCGATCACGTTTATTCTACACGAAGGCTGTACACGTCAACTCCAAAGATTACTTCGGCGCGCCTTTGACAAGATCTTCGAGTTCAATTTACGAGGGAGTTTTTTTGTCTTCTAGTTTATTTTGTATCTTGTAACTTTTATATCTTTTATCGGTAGAGAAATTCGCCGCAGTGATTGGCGACTAGGGCCTTGCGAGGACTAGGGAGAATTCACCGCCTAGGTGTGTCGACTAGGTCTACGGTTAGATCTATAGTCCGGCTCAAGGCCTCATCTGGGGGGAGATAGGCTAGAGCCAACCGGTCCTTAGGAGAAGGGTCAGTATAGAAAACCAAAAAAGGATTGTACGCATTCGCCTCAATCTCAAGCATCATTGAGATAAGATTTATTAATGAATTTTTAAAAGTCAATAATACTATATGTTCTTTCACTAATATTGTTATGCAATCTCTGATCTTTGAAATCTAAACGAAAAGGCAATCTCTGTCACTAACGCCGAGCGATAACACTACCGCTGGCGGTAGTAACAGAGTTCACATTTGTCATACCAAATACAACCCACTTTCATAAGAAGCCTACTGCAGTGTTTGATCTGAGATATGTTTATAAATACTGTCAACATATTTAAATAAACTCAATTAAGTTTAAAAAAAAATTAAATATCTTATTAACCCCCCCCCCCCCCCCTAAAGGCGCCTACAAATCCTACACTCTGGAGACTCACTAGAGGCGTCGAGCACACCTATTAAACATAAACATTCTATACAGAGAAAATAGACGTGTGTAGATACTTTGTTTTATTGATCTAAGAGTTTTTGATTTATTTATCAATATCTATTTTCCTTGTCCATTATGAAGTAGCGTGTTAGAGAATATAAAAGAGCAGATAAAGTTGTACAATGTTACAGTGAAAACATTTTTCACTTTGATTTTTTGAAAATTTGTAGCCCAAGACGCATATATTTCAGAATTTAATTTTTTTGCTTATTGGCCGACTGAAATTGTGCTACTTGTAAGTATATGTAAGCATAGCAAAACCCAAGAAGAGGTCGTGAGCATGAAAGACATGAAGGAACACTAAAAGCATGTAAAATTGAATACTCAAGTCAAGATTTGGGCATTAATAATTTAAGAAAGGGTAAGATAATAAATTAAGTAAACGTACCAGAGTCATTCGTTTTTTCCCTTCCATGTAGTCTTGCAAGTACCGAGTCAACTAACAAAATAGTTATACAAAATTAATATAAGCATTTAACAAACTGTCAAAAGTAGAAATAAAGATAACCATAGTATGTAAAACTGAATGAGCATAATGACATGAATAATAGCAGCTCATGCAGCCGTTATGGAAATCATCATACGAAAATCAACTAGTCTGAGAATCTTGAAACATTTCACGACATGTAAGAGAAAAGGATGCAAATTATTATCCGAGAGAATACCAGTGAGTTCTTGAAGTGTTTCTCAACTGGCTTCTTAGGGTTTCTTTGATGCTCTAATAAAGACTGTCACAAATAAGACCATGTGAAAATGAGCAGTTGGCTAAAAATTTCTGAATAAAAAGTCATTGGACATCTACATACTCTTAAGCACAGTCCGAAAACCATCGATGTGTTGTTAATAAAGTTGCTCTCCAAGAGCCTTGCACCCTGCCAACCAAAATCTTTAAAACAAACAGAAGACAGAATATTCTGTAACAAAAACTGCTAAGTTAGGCAAATGCATTCACTAGCTTTGTGTACATTGTTAATTTTTTCAGCATTGAGTGGGCGATATCGATCGTGTAGGCCCGGATAAAATATTGTGTTAGTTTGAAACTATTCGGACTCCTGCGGATGTGCATCATTTTCGATTTTGCGAATAGTTGAAACCTGGGATAGGTGGGTTAGACGATTCGGACTCTAATTGCGCGTACTAACTCTCGCCCTTGGCACGCTCGAATAAAGAGCAGGTTTAATTCACACGTTCATTAATTCCCTGAGTGAGCGAATTCGACATTAAGAAAAGATGGAGAGCTGATTTTGGAACTTCTCCCCTGGACAATGAAGGACAGCAGCTGATAGAGTTATAGGGGTTGTCTGGAAGCGGGCAGGAGGTGGGGGGAGGGGGCTGGTGGGACTGCCTGCTGTGTACGGAACCTGAAAAAGTTGAAGAGGGGATCTTCTGGTGCAGGCTGGCTGTTGGAACTCCACCAAGGATTAGGAAGGGGAATATCAGAGGGTAAGGGCTGGGAGAATCCTAAGGCCGGCAGAAATGGACTGGGTTGTCAGGGAGGAGATTCCTGCAGTTGTAGGCGTTTTGGAGTTCCCTGGACAGGGCCAAGTGTAGGGCAGGGGTCTGTAGAGGTGTGGGAGGCAGTGGTCGGCAGTAGGATTTGAATGGGATTCGATTGGAGGTGGGGAAGTGGTTAAGAGAGGTTGCAGAAAGTTGCGGCTGCTGGGAGAAAGAAGAGGAAGGCTCGGTTTGGATGTGGGGGTTAGTGGGGCTCGGTTTGGATGTGGGTAGTAGAGGGGGGCTCGGTTTGGTCTGGGGGTGTCTTTGGCGGAAAGGGAGAGGGGGGAAGTGGAGAAATGGGTATAGGAGAGGAATTTTAGGAGATGTGTCCTAAAATTGAGGAAGTGGAGGTAATGGGGAGTTGGAGTGGTGGGGAGTTGACTAGGAGGAGGGGTGATGGAGGGAGAGTTGTGGCCGGTCGGAGGTGGCCAGAGGAGATCGCCAGAGGTGGTGGTGGTGGCCGGTGATGGTGGTTGGCGATCACCGGAAAACGAAAAATAAAGGAAATTTTAGTGGAGGTGGTGGCAGAGGTCAGACGTGGCCGGGGGTGTTTTTCGGCGATCACCAAAAAACTGAAAACTGATAGAATTGGGAGGCAGTGGTGAAGGGATTTTGGAGAGGAGTTTGAGTTGGTGGTGGTGGTGATGGTCGGCTAGTGGGGGTGGGGAGGAAGGAGGCCGGCCAAGAAAGGTGGAGGGGTGGCAGGCTATGAGATGTGGAGGGGATGGGGAGGTGGCCAACTAGTGGAGGAGGGGAGGAAGGGTGGCCGGCTAGAGGGGGAATGGGGGGAAGAGTGAGAGGTCCAAGATTCACACTTGAAGTTCCGGCTTCAGCACAGGTGATCAAAAAGAGGTTTTTGCACAATTTTTCAAAACCATCCATGGTACCGTCTACCCCTTATTTATAGACTAGAAGGGGCAACGAACGGTCATGATTCATAGCTCATTGTAACCTCCAAAATATACATAAATACAATGAAAAATAAAAAACAGAACAAAAAAAGTTTTGGTCGGCGATCCGCTCGTGATGAGCGGTCCCGATCGTCATTGGATCCGTGGTTGGTCGTGTGGCACGATCCCCTTCATTTGTTACAATTAACTAATGTACTATAGCTTACACTATGTGCATGATAGTTTGCTTACAAATGAAAGTAAAATAATTAAATACTAATAAATCTTCATTTCCAGTCTAACCAACTTCATGTTTGTGAGTGATGACACTGGTCGACAGTGAATTATGGAAATGAAACACTTGCATAGAAGAAATTTCCATAACATGAAGAGAGCATTACCATCAATGAGTACGGCATAAGTTCATAGCACAAAACACTTTTGTATTAAATACAAAAGGGAAAAAAAGAAACCTGATTCCCTGTTTTTCTTTCTCTCTCTGCTCCGGCAAGGTCAGCTATTGTTAGAACTGCATTACTAACAGAAAAATCCTCTGTGTCATTCTTCACAGCACAACGAACGTTCACAATACACTGAGATCGACTGCAAATAAAAATAGTATTTAATTGTAAAAATAATACAAACATGTAATTAAGATGAATTACTAAGAAAATATAGTAGCGACAAAAGGATGCATATGAAAGTGCATAAAATATTTGTAAATAATTACATGTATACATGCAATTTTCCTGCTGTGAATTAATATATATAGACGTCCAGATGTTCGTTTCTTCTAAGATTACGTGAAAAACAGGTAAATGCACCCTTAAAGTATAACAAACCATTAGAGAACGAAGAAGACAAGCAAGAATTAAGAGAAGATTAAAACATTATGCATATTTCTAAAATATGGATCACATTTTGCAAATATATTTGGATAAAGTGACCATTCACTTTACACTTCAATCTAATACAAAATAAAATGATATGCAGGTCAACACATAAAGTAGGCTACGATGCTGATTCATTCCACGTTCACTTTTGGTTGCAACATAATCTACTTCAGTACCACGTGCCTTGACTGGTTATTGGCATTTGTAGGAGCAGTAGACCGCTTTAAGATGCCATGTGTCACAATGTTTTCGGCATCAGCAACTGTTGTAATCTTGACCTATAGAATGAGAAAAGCCCCTAAAGCACCATGTAAAAAACTTCTACAGAAGGCGTGATAGGTCTGGTTACAGAAAATTGTGGTAGTTACCTCTTTAACACCAATTATGCTTGTATGAGGGTGTGTATTATCCGTAGACTCAGGAGATAAATCAAATATCTTTTCCCCTTTTCCTCGCTCAGAATGTATTTCAAACATAGATATATAATATGTCCTGCAATAATATGAAATTCAGTATTACAAAGTAAACAAGAGAAACATTAAAGGAAAGAGAAAAACAAAAAGAAACTACACAAAATATCACTTGCGAGGCTTTTTTTAATTCTCTATATTGAGAAGCAGATTTATACCAACATTACATTCTAGGGCTAAAATAACTATAAAGAGTTCGGTCATGCCATAACAGAGGCTTGAATATCTAGAATCAAACAAATAAAAAAATTACTTCGCTACTTGGAGGCATAGTTGTTAAAGGCTCAAGGTGCAAAGGGAACCAAAGCCTAGGCACAAGGCTCAAGGCGTAAGTGCATGATGAAAAATGCAAGACACAACTACATCCCATTTTAAATAATCATCAATTCATCTTCTTGATCAGATTCTTAATTCATTCTACTCATCATCAATTTATTACTATCATCTATATCAATTGTGAAATGAGATGTTGTCACTTGCATCATATTCAAGCATCAACGCTTGATTATGTTTCACAGACAATAAATTATTCAAAAAATGTTGAGCTATTGTATTATTTTTTCTTTATTTTGAACAAAAAAGATTTACAAAGAAATCTCACTCACGCGGGCCTTTAATGCTCCAAATATGTAAGAAATGAGTATGAAGGCGCAGACCTTCGAGTCTGGTGAGCCTTGAGCCTTAGGCAAGCCTTTAACAACATACCTTGAAGGGCATAAATTGGACAACAAAATGGATTGAAGTAGCTGAAGTTGTAATAGTTGAGGTAACTGGCAGGACTGACAATTTAAGAACTATCTAATAATTTAAGTGTAGGCCAACATTTACCTAGAGGTTTGAGTCTTCTCATTTACTCTTTTCTGACTAAATATTTGCCTTAATGCAATAGGCACAATACCCAGTTGCTGTAGAGAACCAAACATTGTGTATGTCTTTCCAGACCCTGTGGGCCCCATTCCAACTAAAAGTGAACTATGTCCTTCCAAAAAATCTTTGACTAGAGGTTTCATCACTTTATCATAGATGTCCTCCTAGAGAGAGTGAAAGAGAAAAAAGCATAAGCAGTTCCACTCATAATAATCAAGTGCATTAATCAACATTTGGTATTAAGTAGAACCCAACATAACTTTAACATTTATTTTCTAGGCGAATTCCGAATATGAGCTTATTCATAGAAAGCAATCAGCACTTATAAAAATGCCGACAGCCTTGATGTGCATTGATTCTTTCTGCAAGGGATTTGAAACTATGATGATTGACCTCTTCTTTAATAGGACAAGCCACATGACTGGTGGTTCTTGACATGCATTGCGACAAGATAAAGTAACACCCACATTGGACTTTGAGAACTTAAAGCACAATAAGAATTAATACATCACTGGATACTTATCCAACAAGAAAAAAAACCATAGCCCAGTAAATATGAGGCGTCTGCAGCGGTAGTGGTTTCCGGCATTGACACGGGGAGTTGTCACCTCCAAAATGCGGGCTTCGTCAGCTGCAAGCGTGACCGAGCAGCTCCGTTGAAACCATCAACTCTCAATGCCCCATCTAGGGCAAAACAACAAAATGCGATCATCGGATTATTTACCGTAACTCTGAAAATACAACTACGGAAAATATTAAAGAAATACATAAAAATATGAAAAATCTAGCCAGCCACAATCACAGTCTCCAATCGCTCATTGGACGATCGAAAAAGTGTCGACCCAATAAATCCCCAAATGTTGTGTGATCGATCTCCATAACTCTATATATTCAAAACCAAATACATTAATTTTCATCCTATGAAAAATTAGTGCTACAATACTTAGGCTCTACATGGGAGGGTGGTGAGAGGGTGATAGTTGTCACGAACATGGTGAAAATGTAGATAGTGTTTGGATATGAACGTTATTTCCACGACACGGCATTTATTTCCAAAACCCCGCTATAGTCATCAAGGTGAGTTTAGGCATTAGTGTTCGTGAATGTTATCAGAGCCAAAAATCATGCTCCATGTGACTAGTGCACGAACTTCGCTTACCAAATCCGTTGAACGTATTGTCTCCCGTTTGAGTCTGATGTAGCCTTCATCGAGCATCTTCCTCCTACGTATGCTCTTCCCCGCGCATCTTCTTCAGGCGCTTGTTCCCCTGTGTATCCCCTTCAATTGAGCGTTCGCGCGCCTCCTTCCTCCCCCAACCAGCTCGACAACAGTTCTTCGTCGTCCAAATCTTTGGGATCTTCCTTGTTATTGACTGACGCCGATCACGCCTATGTGGTGAGTTAATCTTTTTCCGACGCCATTTTTTGCATCTTATGAGGATAAGATTTCTCATCCTCTCTTCTTCAAGATTTATGTGATTTCTTTGTGATATTGAATCGTGGATCTTGGATGACTTAGTGCCTCCCTCTGGATTCCAGAAAATTCTTGGGTTGTTTTTTGTGGGGGTGATCTTTAGATTTCTATTCTTGAGTCAACATGCGAGAAGTGTTGATTCTCTGGTTACCTCATTCGCAGTTGTTACTCCCGTGTAAAAACTACTCACACCATACAAACCGCACCGTGAAATTTCGGTGTTGTGTGGTTTATGACTTTTATAAGCCAAGCTGGGTGCATCGAACAATAATGTTAATGATGAACTATCGCACCGCACCACTATGTAGTTGAATGCAAATATGAAACATATTGGCCAAAAGTACTTTAATTTTATAACACGTGCTTTTAAATCTTGCATGATTTTATGGATATTTGTCTTTGAATCCTCTTTGCAAAACTTCATCATTCTAAATTTTGGGTTTCTACTTTTATTTTTTATTTTTTTTCAAACCTTCGAATAATTAGCATGCAAACCCCCCCCCCCCCCCCCCATTGCACCATAGCCGCACCGCAAAAACTGCACAGCACCAAAGCCGCCTACAAATTTTCATTGCGTTCTGTTTTGCTAAGGCCAAAATCGCACCCTTATGGTGCAGTTGTGGTTTGGGCCCAAACCGCACCGCGCGCACCCCTAATCTCAGGGCGTGTCATGATCACAAATCACAATACCCCCAAATTACTATCATTCATTTGGATGATTCCAACTACCTCTCATGGTCTCCTTATCCACCCCACGACCGCCGGACACCTCTCCGCATCCACCGAACATTTCAAAACAGCCTGAGTACTTATAAGTCTTGTAGTTTTGGTTGTGTTGTTCCTTTATTGTGCACAATGGATGTTTGTATTGTTTAGTGGAATCTATTCTCTAATCGTTTACCTCTCAAATTAATCAATATAGATTGTGGAGTTCATTTGCTTAGTATTCTTACTTGTGCACACCAATTGGAAGAGCTAAACCCGTTTGTTTTCACTATATTTGCAAGCGACTGAATGTTTTGCTAAGTCTATATTGTTTCATTATTAAGATGTTAATCTGACGACGGAATACTTGCATGCATTTAATTTCAGTGCACACACGTTGATCAGGAGTCCACCCTGCACACCCACCATCACTAAGCAATGTGTCTTTAGGCGCCCGAGCACACTCAACGAATCTACTCTACATCAGTTGGTATCAGAGCCCGGGTTGGGCCACTTTATGCTCCGTAACAGTAGGCCATATAGATCGTTTATGTCAGGCACAAACATCACAAGCGACCAAGAAGCTAGCTCGAATGCAAACATGTTTATGACTGACCTTCAAAAATTCCTACTAGACTGATTTGAGAGGATCGACGCTCAAATCGAAGACTTAAGAGATGAGGTCACCACTTTGACTACCAAAGTAGAGACCTTAGAAAATCACAGAGAGTCCGGTCAATCCACCACAAGGCCACATGAGACGGTTAGGCTTAGAAATGATCATTTGAACGAGGATTGTGATACCCTTATCCAACCCGAACGATTTGATAAAGATTTGTCGGCTAGAGACCCAATGCACCCCACGAGAGGAAACCCTGAGCCCATCTACGATCATCGTCCCCGAGTCACACCCATTGGCCGCTCCACCCTTTGGATGAGTATCGGTCGCAGTAACCCCAACCACGTAGAAAGTGTTTTCCTCTACAGGCTAGGCATTATTATGATGAGTATGGGGATTACCCACCGGTTCCACGTCGGGCTCCCCCAGCCGAGGATGATATTATTGTGTCCGGGTCGATGCCCCTACCTTCGACGGCCAGCTGGACCCTAGAGATTTAGTGGTTGGTTAATGGACAAGGATCACTACTTTGATTGGTTTGAAATGACAGATGAGCGTCACATTAGATTCGTGAAGATGCGGCTCCATGGACAAGCGAAGATTTACTGGACTATCCTTGGGCACTCTCTAGGGCGAGAAAGGTATTATTCCATCACAAGATGGACTGAAATGAAGCAAATATTGAAAGAGAGGTACATGTCTGCATCATATCGGAGTCAATTACTTGACCAATTGTATGCTCTCGGACAGGGCACCCACTCTGTAACAGAGTATACGGCACAAGTCAATGAACATGTTGTGAGGAGCAACCTCCGTAAGGAGTCCATTGTTACTGCCTCCCGTTTTCGATCAGGTTTGAGGACGAACATCCGTCGCGAGCTAATTCCTCATAGGTTAGAAATAGTCAATCAGGTTTATCAGATGGCTCAGGAGTACGAGCAATATCTTCGCTCGTCTGCCCCCCGACAGGTTGCATCTCGACCAGATGGTTCAACTTTTAGGAAGCCCGCACCCCCGCCTTTGGCTACTCCCAACCCTTCTCGTGCCCCCCAACGACACGAAAAGGAAGGCAATCATTCCTTCAGATGCCAAGTCTAGCAGAATTCAGTGCTTTAGGTGTTCAGTTATAGGCTATGTGGCGACCCATTGCCCCACAAGAAATCTACTCATTGAGGTGGAGGCTGACGCGAGCGCAGATGTTGATGAGACCCCTGCAGAGGATGTTGCCGCGACTGTGGAGGAAGGATAAGAGAGCGATGCCGAGAGAGCGTTAGAGATGGGAGTTATTCGGCGCCTTCTCCATACTTCTTGTAGAGATGAGGACTAGCGACGCTCGACCATATTTTACATATTTTTCTCTAGTGCAGGTGGCGCATGCAGGCTTATTATCGACAGTGGTAGTTGCATAAACATTGTAGTCCAAAAGGGCTTAGAACACTTAAAAGTCTCCCCCGAGCAGCACCTGCATCCTTATCGAGTTAATTGGGTCGATTAGATCGCAATTCGGGTCACCCAGAGATGTCTAGTCCCGATTAGTCTTGCATCCTTTAAGGACCATGTATGGTGCGACGTAATGCTGATGGATGTCGCACACGTACTGGGAAGACCCTGGCTTTATGTGTAACGCCTCGGTCTACTGCGGGTGTGCTACAGGTCTGCAGACCAGTGACCCCAACCCATCTCCCAGAATATGATTGGCCGCAGCTGTTAATTCCAATGAGGGGTTGCTGCAGCTCAGTTGGTGATGAGGACCAGTTTAGAGCTCCCTTATCCAGGAGGTCTGCGGTTAGAGACCCAATCTCAACAACCAGCCATTCAGAATTAGCGGCTGCGGCCAATCAGATCACTGGAGATGGGGTTGGGTGACTGATCTGCAGACTTGTAGCACACCACAGTAGACTGGGGCGTTACGTAAAAATCCACTTAGACCAGTGACCCAACCCCATCTAGTAAAAGTGCACTTTTTATGTAACGCCCTGGTCTACTATGGTGCGCTACAGGTCTGCAGACAAGTGACCCGACGGCCCGACCCCATCGCCATGGACCTGATTGGCCGCATCCGCTAATTCCAAATGGCGGGTTGTTGAGATTGGGTCTCTAACCGCAGACCTTTGATAAGGGAAACTCCAGTTAAGCAGGCAGCACGGAGACTTCCCAGGAGGTCACTCATCTCAATACTACTCTCGCCCGAGCACGCTTAACAATGGAGTTTTTCTCCTTCTCCACTTAAGAAATGCATACTCTTTGTCGCAAGATGCAGGGTATCTCTACTGAGTTTATTGCCTTATCGACGGCCTCTTATGCTCGCACAGAGACACCATGTGCTTATTCGGTTGTATCCCGTCCTTCCACCCAGTAGATTATTGACTCTGGAATCAGGAGCCACAGATCACATGACTGGCTTCGCCTCAGGTTTTGTATCCTATACGCCTTTGTCTGGCAAAGATAAGGTGAGCATTGTTGAGTGGTTCTCTTTCCACCATTGCTGAAAAGGGCTCCATTCTCTGCCACTCTCTCACCTTATCCTCGAGTTTTCATGTTCCAAACTTTACTCCTAATCTTCTTCTATTAGCCAATTGACAAATTCTATGAACTGCTTTGTAACCTTCTATCCCTCTTCTAGTGTTTTTCAGGACCTGAAGACAAGGAGTGTGACTGGCTCTGGTAGTATGGTCAATGACTTCTGCTCAGTGCAATCTTTGTGGGCCTTTCATTCTAGTTCTCCTCATATTTTGTATTCATGACATTGTCACCTAAGACATCTATCTACCTCTATTATGAAATTATAATTTCTTGTTATGTATATTGTAACACCCCAGTTTTGCTGATCTGAGAATTAACGCCGCGCATTAGGTCTTCGTCGCTGAAAACTGCCGTAATGGCAGATTTTTCTTAAACGCACGATCGTGCGTTTCCTTGACGCACGATCGATCCGCCCGTGCGTGCTCTTCGGCTGGAAGATTTGGAGTTCTGAATTTACTCGTGCGTTTTTACGCACAGTCGTGCGTTCGCAAACTGACGGAAATAGATCCGTAATCAGCGAATTTCTGGGCGCCCGTTTGGTTTGATTTCGATCGGACAGCTGTGAGGGGCTCGTGGGAGAACCCTAAGTAGGGCTGAGAAGCTCTCCCTCCTCATTTTCTCTTAAGTTGGGTCTTGAGGGTTTGAGAGAGAGGAAGGGTTGGAGGAGGAAGAGAACTAGATCCCGCCATTGTTGGAGCTTCGGAGCTCCGTTCGCCGATCCGAGACCGGCAGCGCGTAGGGAACGTCGAGACGCTTCTTCTTCTCCGTTTCTTTTCAAGTTTCCATGGCTAGGAGGAGATCTCAAAAGGTAACGACATTTCTCCTCCCGGTCTTTAGGATTCGTGCATGGCATCCCTTTATTTTCTGCATTTTTGGCACCGGATCCGTCGAGTGAGAGGGATCCGGGTCGCCTTGGTTCAAAAGGAACCATCGGGTTGATTGAGTCCGTCCCCGACATGTTTTGCACTAGAGATCCGCTCCGTTAGCGGATTAGGCATTGTGGGTGAAGCCGGATTTGCGACCGTTGGTCTGATTCGGTGATGTTGATTGACGCGCATTTTAGGGGTTTTGTTAGAAATCCGATTACGGCGAACTCGTCGTTGTGATGCTCTTGTAGCTTCGTGTGGTAACGAATGTCGGGTTTTGGGCGGGGAAATGATGTGCGGAATATGGGGCTTGTGATGCCTAGGGTTGTGCGAAGGCGCGATTGGTCTTTGTGGTCGGCTGGCTATCCCGTGAAGACTGAGATTCACGTGTGGAGAGTGTCCCGGCAAGATTAGTCCCTTCGGTGTTGACTGACGAGAATGTTTGTGCTACGGATGAGTCCGGTAACGGTCGCCAGGCGAGGCAGTCGGTGGACGTTGTCCCGAGTGTAAGTCCAGGGCCTTGGGACGTTTTGCTTAAGCCAGAATTCTTAGCATCGGTTTTGTGTGTTGTTAGCGGCCTGAGCAGGTGAGCTGTTACACAAGCCCGATGGCATGGTGAGCCAGGCAAGGTGGGTCTCAGCGAGAGCTCTTGGCCTTGGGCTACGATGCCCTCGTGGGGAAATGATGAGTACTCTTGTGTTTGTGATGTGATGATGGTGTATGATGATGTGTTAGATTCATACGCCTTAGGGTGCCTTGGGTGAAACCCGGGTTTGCATTCATTTTGCATTGGTAGGCCCCTTTTAATATCTGCTCAACATAGAAACGTGGATGATGTTTGTGACACTCATGCCTGTATTTATGTTGCTTTTCTTTATGTATATTTGCATACGAAGTGCTGACTTGCAGGGTGAAGTAGTTCCCCGGGGTCCGCTAGGACGGCCGGGAGGAGGGATGTTACACCATTTGTGGTCAGCCATAGCTGACCCTCGTTTACCGCTCTTTGTGATTTGGATGCAGGGCAAGGATCGCAGGCTGGACCCAGCTCGCCGGCCAAAAAGGTCTAAAGCATCATGAAGTGTTTACCTTGTTTTCATGCACTTCTACTTTATTATTTTGTTGTAACCGGCTTGCATGCCGAGGTAGTTTAGGGAAAACTATTATTCCCACTTTTGTTGGGATGTCTCTTTGTGTTGAATGTTGGGTGTTTTGGACTTTGGTTTTGTAAGGCCTTAAGGCCAGTTGGACTCCTATGTACTGTGGACAATCTCTGTGGTTTTAGTTTGTTTCCGTTGTGTTATCTGAATTTTGAGATTGGGTAGTTAATATCATCTTTTAATACTAAAGCTGTGGCGGTTATATGCTGTGGGGTCCCGGTCGGACCCATATTATATGGTCATTACAGGGGAGGTGTTACATATATAACTATTTTGATTTGTTTGTGTGTGATGTTTGTACTCTTAACAAACATCAAGGTGTTGCTTTTAATTATGTTTATATGCCTAGTACTACTCCTCATGTTGTTATTCACACGAAATATGGGGATATTGTGTTTTGTCTGTTATTTCTGGTTGTGTTTGGTTTGTTACGTTCATTGATTGTTTCTCACATACTACTTGGTTATATTTGCTGAAAAACAAAAATAAAGTTTTCGCTACTTTTCAAAAATTCTATAAAATAATATCAATTCAGTTAAATATCAATATTAAGATTTTGCACAATGACAATAATCGTGAGCATATTGATTCCTAGTTTGAGGAATACCTTGGGGATCATGGCATTATTCCTCATCTCTTGGAGGTTGTCAGATATGTTTTGTCGACTATGCATCTTCCAAAATACTACTGGGGTGATGATATTCTCACTGTTGTTTATCTTATCAATCGTATGTCTTCTCGTATACATGGAGCAATACCTCGCTTGACACTATTCATGCGTCCCTACGCAACTTCCCTTTCTGGTGATTGGATGTGTATGATTTATAGTATCATCACCCTCGTCCTACCAAACTCGACCACTGCACTCTCAAGTGTGTCTTAATAAGTTACATACACATAAAGGGTAAAAATGGTTTCATCTGCCTAGCAAGAAGCCCTTTGTTACAATGGATGTTACTTTTCGTGAATCTGAGGCTTTCTGTGGGTCCTCACTTCAGGGGGGATTTATACCTTTGGAATAGAGCTCCCCTACTATTCATGTACATGTTTCTCCACCTTATAATCCCATGGTTCATAGTATTCCCCCTCCTATTCTGGTTACTTATACTCCAACCTTGCAAGTTTATACCTAACACAATAAGAGAACCAACACACAGGGTCATTCCATGAAACCAAAACAACCATTGGATCCTATTTCAGGACCTGCTGATCTATCCATTGATCTCAGGAAAGGTATTAGATCATACATCCAACATCTTATCTCATTATGTTTCTTATGACTCACTATTGCATATAAGACCTTTATACTTTCCATGGCTTCCATTTTCAAGCCCTCAGCTTGGTAGGAAGCACTTGGAATTCCTAAGTGGCAAGAGATGGTGCTTGAGGAGATGACAACTCTTGAAAAGAGCTGCACATGAGATCTGGTGCATCTTCATCAAGAAAACAAAATTGTTGAGTGTAGGTGGGTATTCTCTATCAAGCAGAACTCTCAAGGGGTTGTTGAAAGGTGTAAAGTGAGGCTGGTAGTAAGAGATTATACTCAAACCCTTGGGATAGATTATTAAGAAATCTTTACCCATGTGGCAAAGATGAACTTTATAAGTGTTTTACTTTCTTGTGTTGCTTGCAAGGGTTGGGACCTCAGTGAGCAAGATGTGAAGAATGTGTTTCTCCATGGGAGCTTAGAAGAGGTCAATATGGATCAATGTAATCATCGAGTCCTCATGGGCAACTAAACAAATATACGGGCAATAACCTATAAACCTCTAGCAATAATAATAAGTAAATAATACAACCAACTTTTAGTTTTTGTTCTTACCTAATCCTTAGACTTCTAGTGTTTATGCTTGAACTTGAGAGGGTCGAGATTCTATGAAGAGATTCACTTATAAACTTATACACAAGCTCGAGCATGAAGAGAAAATTGATATCTAATCTAGATCTAAATTTAAAATTGGGGATGACTAAAATTACACATATAATGATCGAGTCCTCATGAGACCAACTCATCAGATTCGGCGTGTGTTCTGAGTGGATTTAAAAGGAGGAATTTCATCAGATTAGGCATGTGTTCTAAGTGGATTTAAAAGAGGGAGGAATTTTGTTGAGAGATAAAACTTCTGATTTCAGCTCACCATTCATTGAAAGATTAAAGGAGCCTCACACTTTTTTTTGCCTCTATTTTCTTTTACTAAAGCATCCAACTTTCCTATTTTGCCTCCGGCCACCTCTTAGTATTTTTCTTTTTCGTAGCCTTCGTATCTTGTACTTTTCCAAAAGCACCCCCCCCCCCCTCTATTTCACCGTCTCCCTCTTTATCTTCAGCCACCTTTTATACTTTTGATTTGTCCGAAGATTTTTCGCATGCGTTAATTGGAGTATATTTTGTCTTTCTTTGAGTGTATACTATCCATTGGATGTTGCCGACTTCTCACTAAATGGGATGTTGGAAAAATTCATTCACCATAATCTATGATTTTGATGTATTCTTATTTTGTTTTCTTCGTGGTTGCCTTTGCTTCTGTGATTAGATTGATGTTATTATTCATCTTGGTTTAATTCAAATGTTTGCTCCAGTTGACGTATAACTTAAGCATTTATTCATCTTGGTCGAACTAGTCAAGTTGACTTATAACTTAAGCAATTATAATTTTCTAAATTATTAGTTTACCTATTTTAGTGTTAGTTAGTGTCACCTAAAACAAAGAAATTGGATGTCTTGATCCAAACAAAATTATAATACTTAAACTTTGATAATAGTTTTCATTCTCTAACAATTAAGGCTCGGTTCGATTTTTTCGGTTTACACAATCAACAAACCGAACCGAACCGAAATGATGTCGGTTTTCAGCCCCCCTAAACCAAAACCAAACCAAACTGATCGGTTCGGTCCAAAAGTCGGTTCGGCTTGATCGGTTCAGTTTGGTTTGGTTGGTTTCAGTTTTTTATGCACACCCTTAGTGCCTTAGTGGTTATTCATTTAATACCAGTAATAAGATTTTTTGGGGACTCTAAACAAATAAGAATAACTAACCTGAAGGGATTCCCGTGGAAAAACATGAGAAAACCCGTCATAAATCTCACTTTTAGAACGCTTGTAATCTGGCGCCGAGGGCGGCGCATTTAGCGTAACGGAGCTTAAGCTATTCACAAGCAAGCACGGGGTCCTCCTCTCTATTGCCTTCTTGATTTTGCCCCTGGAAGGAGCTTTAGTCTCGCCTCCGGTGATGTTCGAACCTTGTGTGCCTGATGCGCCCTGCGACGCATCGTAATATTTTATCCTATATTTATTTACGTATCTTATTATGTAATCGTTTTTATTTCCCGGCGTATCGGGTTGACCACCCGATAGGACCCTAAATAAAAAGGTCTGGTATTATTAGTAGTAGGACCGTAAAGGCAAGCCTATATTATTTAAGAATGTATAAATTTAAAATTCAAAATTAGATATTCAAAAGATTGGGCAAGAATAGGAAAAAAGTCACAGAAATCCCGTTTCTCTGCCCATTGTCGGTCCGCCGATTGTATTTCGCCGCACGGTTCATGGAGCATCAGCGTCCAGAGGAGGAACCCTGCATGCATCCCCTCCAACAACGGAAGCCGGAACCGACGCCCCGTCACGTCCTGCCTGCCACCGTCGTCTAAGTCTGCCAGGGATCGCACTCGTCGGGTCGTCGTCGACTTCGAAAACTCATTCCGACGACCTGGGAGATCTTCTGTGCCGTCGACTCTCAAATCCTACTCCGGCTGGACACTCTGATGACGACCGATCTACCAGTTCGCGAAGGATTTGAAAGGGAAAAACTGCCCCGTTCTGTGCTTGGGTATATTCGCTCTCTCGTCTTATATTAGTATAAGTTTATGCATTCTACTTAAATAATCTTGGGCATGCTTTTACGTTCGCACTACTTTTATTACCGTTTATTCATAAATTGTTGTTGTAAATTTTGCTTGTGGTCGTGCTAATTCCGTGGAGGGTTCGACTCATAAAGCGCGAGAGAGTTCCACTCGATCCATATTAATGAATCTCTTATTGTTCAAAACGCCGAGTTTGACTTCGCGCACACGATTCGATTTGGCCCGCTAGGCCTCTTTTTCAGATTAAAAGTATTTTATTTTTGAAAACCAAATCCGAGTCTACATAAGTTTGGTATCAGAAGAAAATTTGATTCGCTCCTATCGCGAGTCAAGCGATCCAAATTTTCTTTTAAAAATATATATATATATATAATAAAAATATTTATTTTGATTTAATATTTAAAAAAAAAATGTTAATGTTGTTTGAGTAAAAAAAAATAACTTTAATTTGAGTTTTAAAATTTTATTTTGTCTTTAAAATAATTAAAATTCAAAATCAAAATATTTTTTTTACCCGCTCGGGTGATCGCTCATTTCAAATAAGTTTTTCTGAAATTTTTATTTTTTTCTTCCTTTAAAATAAAACAAAATAAAATTTTAAATGTGATTTTAACATTTTAAAATATATATAACTATATATATCAATTAAAATTTAAAAAAAAAATCAAAATTATTTTAAATGGAGAAGCGAGTAGATCATTTAGAGACTAGTGTAGAGGATTTTGCTCAACGTATAAGCGACCTTATGAAAGCGGTAGAAACTCTCACCACCGGTATGGGTAGTGTAACGCACGTCATGAACGGATTACATACATTGGTGAATACTATAGAGGCTATCATACAACTAAATCGAGCACCTGCCCCAGTGGTTGAAATAGACCTTAATCTTGACCTCTAGAACTTGCACACCCCGCACCCGAAACACGTAACGAACCTCGTAATCAACCCCGATGGGATGTAGGAGTCAAATTAGACGTTGGCGACTTTGAGGGGCACTAAGAACCCGAGGGTTGCTTAGACTGGTGTGATCGGATGGATCGATTCCTGGCTTGGAAGCAATTGCCCCAGCTAGGCAAGTTGAGTATGTCACGCTTAGTATGAAAGGGTCCGCCCTAGTTTGGTGGGGGCAATTAGAGCGTTCTAGATTCAATTTAGGCATGTCTCCCATCACCACATGGAACGAGTTTAAAGCCCAACTACTAAAGCGATATATTCCACCCATTCTTATCATGGCGTCGCCTAGGCGTCCAGTCGCCCGATTGAAAACAAGGCGAAGGACGCCTTGTTTTTTAAAAAAAAAATAGGAGAATAGACAGCGGTTTATATATAAACCGTTGTTTATACTCGCATAGACAGCGGTTTCTACGGGACCATACAATAGACAGCGGTTTATATATAAACCGTTGTCTATTGTACCCGGAACCATACAATAGACAGCGGTTTATATATAAACCGTCGTCTGTCTATTGTATGGTCCCGTTTACAATAGACAGTGGTTTATATATAAACCGTTGTCTAATAGGGCTATAAACAATTGATTTTACCTCGACATTTTATTTTTTACCGTCGCTGGATCGCTGCTGCTCTGTTGCAAATGATGATGAAGATATTGTTGATAATTATGGGCAAATAACGAGTACCTCAAACCAACTAAGCTCATGCAATGCTAATGACGATTTACTAGATGATGATTCTATTTGATCTAAAAAATTATTAATGTTAGTGTGTATCAGTGTATGATGATAACATTTTGGAGTGAAATTGTTGTGATTGTCATTATATATATTGATTCTGAAATCTGAATATATTGATTCTATTTGATTCTGAATTTACATATTTTACTAATTGATATTTGATGTAGGGTAGGCGGTGAGGTGGAATTCTAGGACTCGGGCTAGTGAGGTGTGGGGACGGACTCGTGTAACCCAAATGGCTATATGATTGAATGAATGATTAACAGGCGTAATAATTTATTCAATAGCAGGAATCACCATAAGCAACTGACCTACAGTCATATGATGAATATAACATTTTTCTTTCGGCGTAAGCAATGGCGTTCCTCCGCACGGAGGGCCAGAAAAGATAAGCGCGCGGCGAAGAGAGTCGTCCTGCAGAATAAGAGTTTCGCAAGCAAATACAACTAACCAAAATTTCCTTTGAGCAAAAGGCCACACGGTGCACAATATTTTAAACAAGAACAATCACTATTCCACAAAACACAAGTACTAAAATCTGAATAGAAAGTAGGGCTGCAATATTTTTACTAGATCTGAAATTTAGGAGGCTAAATAGGGCTTTCCGGATGGTTTGGGGCCGGATCGGGTAAAGGACGGTGGTTCCACGGATGGGGAGGTGGCTTAGGGCGTAGATCGGGGGAGGGGTTAACGGATCTAGCAAGCAACAGACCGGATCTAGGGGATCCGGCCAGATCGGGGGTGAAATGGGGCGGCCGGCTGTAGGTAAGGAGGAGTGGTGGCTGTTGGGGAAGGGGGGGTGGCGGCGGCTGTAGAGGGGAGGGAGGCGGCGGCTGTTGGAGGTGGTGGAAGCGGCGGTTGCTGGAGGGAAGGGTGGCGGCTGTTGGAGGGGGTTAGGGCGGCGGCTGAGGGAGGGGTTAGGGGCGGCGGCTGTTGGAGGGGGTTAGGGCGGCGGCTGAGGAAGAGGGTGGAGGATGTAGGATAGAAGCTTACCCGAGGAATCGGCACCAAGGGCTCCACGGCGTCGGCACCGCGGAAGGATCACCGGAAAAGAGGAAGAACCTTTCTCCTAATTTCAGCAATGAAGAAAACTGCAGCCCTAGCCATCTATTTATAATGAAATAGAAATAGGGCAACCATGATGGACGGCTATGATTGGCCGTCAATCAAGGTGCCAAAACCATACTAAATAAAGTCCGAAATACAACATATAATATATGAAAATGCATCAGAAAAATGAGCCGGACGCGACCGCGGTGGCGGATCGGCGATCCGGTCACGCCCTCCGTCGAGAGTACACGAACGTGGGGTCCGCCCAGCGTCGCGTCGCGCTAGATGGTCCCCCATCAACTCCCCCGGACTGAAAAGCCTTCATCTCCGATGAATGGAGATGCTCGTACTGAAGTCGAAGTGCCGGGGCGAGTCGATCCAATTCTGCAGCAGCAATCCAGGTGTCATCGGTGGCGGGTCGTCCAAGCCAGCGAACCAAGTAACGGCACACGGGTCCATCCGGAGAGGAGATGAACTCATGCGTGATGATCTCAGTAATCAGGTCGGTCCTCAGTGCTCGGGAAGAGCGATCCGGTGAGGGTAGTGGTGCCCCGTGTGAAGCCAACGGCGACGAACTCCTGGGGAGGTGGGAAGCAAATGGAGGTAGGGTAACGGGAGAGAGGGGTGGTGGTGTAAGGTCGGGAGGGCCGCCATGGTAGGGATCAGGGTACTCGTGAGGTGCAAAATAAGGTGTCAAGTCCTCAATATTGAACACAGGGTGGATACCCATGCTCGCCGGAATGTCTAGCTCGTAGGTATTTGACCCGATCCGTCTTATAACTGAGTAGGGCCCAATTCGCCTGGCGCTTAGTTTCTTAGCAGGCCCCTGAGGGGGCCGCTCCGCCCGGACTCTCACCATCACTTGATCACCAGCTAGAAAATGTTTATCCCGTCGATGCTTGTCTGCCTGTTCCTTATAATGTTCATTGCTTAGATTAATTTTACGCCTGATAGACTCATGCAACTCATGCAGGTGACGTGTAAAAGACTCCGCTGACTCACTAGGACGAAACTCGGTCGGGACGGGCAAGAGATCAATAGGCTTCCTAGGGTCGTAACCCGACACTACATGAAACGGACTCAGGCCAGTCGATCTATTAACGGAACTGTTGTATGCAAACTCCGCTATTGGGAGTATCGAGTCCCAACTAGACGCGTGTTCACCAACGAGACACCTCAACAGGTTACCCAGACTTCTATTTACCACCTCGGTCTGGCCGTCAGTCTGAGGGTGGTAAGCGGAAGAGAACTTAAGCGTAGTCCCGGTCTTGCGCCATAACGTCTTCCAAAAATAACTAACAAACCGCACATCTCGATCGGACACGATGGACTTCGGGAGACCGTGTAATCTAAAGACCTCACTCATAAATAGAGCTGCGACGTGGGGCGCGTCGAAGGTCTTCCTACATGCGATGAAATGTGCCATCTTAGAGAACCGGTCGACCACTACAAATATAGAATCATGCTTCCGCAGAGTGCGCGGAAGCCCAAGCACGAAGTCCATACTAATGTCCTCCCAAGGACGATGTGGGACGGGTAACGGAGTGTATAAGCCCGTGTTCTGCTTCGTTCCCTTGGCCGTCTGGCATACGCGACAGTGTCGGACTATACGGGCTACATCTTTCTTCAGGCTCGGCCAATAGAAACGATCCTCTACCATTGCAATCGACTTATCTCGCCCAAAATGGCCGGCGGCACCCCCGGCGTGTAGTTCCCATACTAAATAATCACGAAATGAGGTATTGGGCACACACAAGCGGGAGCCCCGGAATAGGTATTTGTCGATGACCTGAAATCCCTCGACAGGATCAGGAGGGTCCCTCGATAACGCAGTATAAGCCTCAGCAAAATCAGGGCAAGTAGGGTAGTCCAGGATCAATCTCTCGAAACCATCCACCTGGGCCCGCAGTGTGTGAAGTAGAGAGACTCGACGACTGAGAGCGTCGGCGGGCTTGTTCTCAACACCAGCACGATGTTTGAGGACATAGTGGAAATCCTGAAGGTACTCTACCCACTTCGCATGGCGGTGACTCAGCTTCCTCTGAGAGTCGAGGTAGCGTAGGGCCTGGTGGTCCGAATACAGCACAAACTCCCGGGGAAGGAGGTAGTGTCTCCAATATCGCAGTGACTGGACGATAGCATAAAATTTCCGATCATAATTCGAGTATTTTTGCTTGGCTTCATTCAGCTTCTCACTAAAGTAGGAAACTGGGTGTCCCTCTTGACTCAACACTCCCCCAATGCCCATGCCTGACGCGTCACACGCAACCTCGAAGGCTTTACTAAAATCGGGGAGTCGTAGAACGGGGGCGGACGTCAGCTTGTCCTTTATCTCTTCGAATGCTCGAGTGGCCGCAGGGGTCCACTAAAAATCTCCCTTGCGCAGGCAACTAGTGAATGGGGCCATAATCGAGCTAAAATCCCTAACGAATCTCCTATAAAAGGTCGCAAGCCCATGAAAGCTACGGGCCTCATGAATGGTCGAGGGTATGGGCCACTCACGGATGGACTGGACCTTCTCAGGGTCGACTGACACGCCTGAGGAGGAGATAATAAATCCCAGAAAGTGGACGGACTCAGATAGGAAGGAGCACTTCTTGAGGTTGATAAACAGTTTCTCCTTTCGGAGAATATCGAATAAGAGTCTCAAGTGCTCGAGGTGATCTGGCTCACTGTGGCTATAGATCAGAATGTCGTCAAAGTAGACGACGAGGAATTTGCCCATATAGGGCCGCAGGACCTGGGTCATGACTCGCATAAACGTGCTCGGGGCGTTCGAGAGCCCAAATGGCATGACCAGCCACTCGTATAAACCGTCTTTCGTCTTAAACGCCGTCTTCCACTCGTCGCCCTCACGCACTCTAATCTGGTGATACCCGCTTCGGAGATCGATCTTCGAGAAGATCTGAGCCCCGGACATCGTGTCTAGTAGGTCGTCCAGACGAGGGATCGGGAAACGATACTTTACCGTAATTTTATTGATAGCGCGACTATCGATACACATACGCCAGCTTCCGTCCTTCTTAGGGGTAAGAAGGGCGGGGACGGCGCACGGACTCAAGCTCTCACGGATAAATTGCTTCCGAAGAAGCTCATCAACCTGCCTCTTGAGCTCAGCGTGCTCAACAGGATTCATGCGATAGTGTGGCAGGTTGGGGAGCGAGGCCCCCGGGACTAAATCGATAGCGTGCTGAATGTCCCGCAGAGGGGGTAACTCATCAGGCAGCTCCTCTGGCATAATATCCGCAAACTCACCTAGTAAGGGTCGTACGGCGGGATGAACCTCGGGTGTAGGGCAATCAGATGCCATAGTGGCTGCCACTACATACATGATCCCCGCATCGATGCTATCTCTCAGGAACTCACCACACCTCAGAATGTGCACGGGTCTCGAAGCAATCGTGCTAGTGGACGGCTCGACCCGGCCCTTGGACCGCTCTCTGGGCTGGGTGGGAGATAAAGTGATCTTCCGCCCCTTATCATAGAAGACACACGTGTTTGACCGACCGAAACACGTGACATCGCGATCAAATAGCCAAGGGCGGCCCAGCAAGACGTGGGCGACATCCATAGGGATGACGTCGCACCAAACTCGGTCCTCAAAGGATGCGATGGTGATCGGAACAAGGCAGCGCTGGGTAACCTGGATGGCTGTCTTGTCGACCCAGATGACACGATAAGGGTGGGGGTGAGGCTCTGCCTTCACCTGCATGCGGTCTAGACCCTTCTGGGCCACGATATTCACACAGCTCCCACTATCGATAGCTAACTTGCAGGGTCCGCCTGCACTCGGGAAATATGTGTAGAAAATGGTAGTACGGCGCCAATCCTCATCAGCACGTGGGGTGTGCAGGAAGCGCCTGACTACACCAACCTCTAACGACCGCTCAGCGTCGCTCTCCCATCCCTCCTCAACGGTGGCAGTGACCTCCTCAGTAATCTCCACATCTCCCTCTAAAGCGGTCTCCTCCTCATCAATCAACAGACTACGTGTGGGGCAGTGGGCCGCAACGTGTCCTCTACCCCCGCACCTAAAACACTGAATACCCCCAGGCCTCTGGCCCTCGGTAGCGACAGCCTTCCCCCTCAAATCAGGAGTGCCTCGGGGGGGTGGGGTGGCTGCAGCAGCCTGGGCTGGAGCGGGCTTCCTAAACGTCGACGAATCCGTCCGAGAAGGAAACTGCTTCGTGCTAGGGGCACGAAGGTACTGCTCATACTCAAGAGCGAGCTGGAATATCTGGTCTACAGTCTCCAAGCGGTGGGGAATCAGCTCTCTCCGGAGATCCGCACGGAGGCCAGCCTTGAATCGAGAGGCAGTGGCAATAGGTTCCTCCGAAATATCGCTCCTAACAACTAGCTCGTCGAATCGAGCCATATACTCAGCTACGGAAAGCGTCCCCTGACGTAAGCTCTGCAGCTGATCAAGTAGTTGGTCACGGTAGGAAGCGGGGAGGTATTTGTCCTTAAGCCTCTCCTTCATATCATCCCATCGGGTGATGGGATAGTAACCGTCACGATCTAAGGCTCGCTCAACACTAATCCAATACACCTTAGCCTGTCCGACTAACTTCATCTTGGCAAACCGGACGCAACGATCATCACTCATGTCGTACCAATCAAAATAGTGATCCATGTCCAGGAGCCAGTCACTAAAGGCCTTCGGATCCAGGCGACCATCGAATGTCGGGGCATCGAGGCGAATCCTACGGGTGATGTCAAGTGCGCGGTCACCTCTCCGCGGGTCAGGATAATCATCAAGATCGTCGTCACGCTCGTAATCGTGCCGAGCGGGTGGGGGTCCGCGCTCACGTCGTCCTGGTGGGTAGTACTCGTCACGATGCTGGTCATGACGACCGTGTGGAGGGGCACGGTCCCTGGGGCCAGGCTGACGTGGCATGCGGTAGTCTTCCCGCGGGGGCGGGGGTCGGCCACGTGCTGGCTCAGGAGTCCGCCTTGCTGGCGGGGTGGGGGCTCTCACAGGAATCTCGCGGCGGTAGCGGTAAGCCGGCGGTGGGTCTTCTCTGTCCCGCTGACCACGGCGGGGAGGATAGCCCGGGTCATCCGCTATCTCATCGTCATGTTGGGAAGGAGTATCCCTAGCGTTCTCAATCCTATCTAGGCGACGGTTTACCGCGGCAATATCATGTTGCACGGCCTCAAACTGGGTGCCTAAAGCATCGAAACGGTCTAACATCAGACGCTCAAAATCCGTCGTGGCAGCGCTCGAATTCGAGCCTGCCGCTCGTTCGTTGGTGACCTGTGGATCTACCATGCTTCTAAATGACCTACCACTACGGAGCATGCAAACAGCCCGACCTGGGCTCTGATACCAACTGATGTAGGGTAGGCGGTGAGGTGGAATTCTAGGACTCGGGCTAGTGAGGTGTGGGGACGGACTCGTGTAACCCAAATGGCTATATGATTGAATGAATGATTAACAGGCGTAATAATTTATTCAATAGCAGGAATCACCATAAGCAACTGACCTACAGTCATATGATGAATATAACATTTTTCTTTCGGCGTAAGCAATGGCGTTCCTCCGCACGGAGGGCCAGAAAAGATAAGCGCGCGGCGAAGAGAGTCGTCCTGCAGAATAAGAGTTTCGCAAGCAAATACAACTAACCAAAATTTCCTTTGAGCAAAAGGCCACACGGTGCACAATATTTTAAACAAGAACAATCACTATTCCACAAAACACAAGTACTAAAATCTGAATAGAAAGTAGGGCTGCAATATTTTTACTAGATCTGAAATTTAGGAGGCTAAATAGGGCTTTCCGGATGGTTTGGGGCCGGATCGGGTAAAGGACGGTGGTTTCACGGATGGGGAGGTGGCTTAGGGCGTAGATCGGGGGAGGGGTTAACGGATCTAGCAAGCAACAGACCGGATCTAGGGGATCCGGCCAGATCGGGGGTGAAATGGGGCGGCCGGCTGTAGGTAAGGAGGAGTGGTGGCTGTTGGGGAAGGGGGGGTGGCGGCGGCTGTAGAGGGGAGGGAGGCGGCGGCTGTTGGAGGTGGTGGAAGCGGCGGTTGCTGGAGGGAAGGGTGGCGGCTGTTGGAGGGGGTTAGGGCGGCGGCTGAGGGAGGGGTTAGGGGCGGCGGCTGTTGGAGGGGGTTAGGGCGGCGGCTGAGGAAGAGGGTGGAGGATGTAGGATAGAAGCTTACCCGAGGAATCGGCACCAAGGGCTCCACGGCGTCGGCACCGCGGAAGGATCACCGGAAAAGAGGAAGAACCTTTCTCCTAATTTCAGCAATGAAGAAAACTGCAGCCCTAGCCATCTATTTATAATGAAATAGAAATAGGGCAACCATGATGGACGGCTATGATTGGCCGTCAATCAAGGTGCCAAAACCATACTAAATAAAGTCCGAAATACAACATATAATATATGAAAATGCATCAGAAAAATGAGCCGGACGCGACCGCGGTGGCGGATCGGCGATCCGGTCACGCCCTCCGTCGAGAGTACACGAACGTGGGGTCCGCCCAGCGTCGCGTCGCGCTAGATGGTCCCCCATCAATATTCCTCAATGTGTGATTGTTCATGCCACTATTCCTCGATGTTTGGCATGATACTTATAAAAAACTGAAAAGTGATTTATATTAATAATGATTCATGCTGGTTGCCTGGTTCATTTTGGATGTATTAATGGAAAAAACATGTGTATCTGAATGCTGAATGGCTTCTGACGGTGTTGGTAAATTCTCTTTCAGACTTGTAAAAAAACTGGGAATATAGACATCGGTTATTATAATAACCGTTATCTATAGTTACTGACATGGGACTATAGACAGTGGATATTATAATAACTGTTGTCTATAGTGACTGTCAAGGGACTATAGACAGTGATTATTATACTAACCGTTGTCTAAGCGGTTATTATAATAACCGCTGTCTATAGTCCTCTGGCAGTCACTATAGACAGCGGTTATCATAATAACTGTTGTCTATAGTCTTCATTTGGTTTTTTTTTTATTAATTGTCGCCTTGCATTTGCTCGCCTTATTGTCGCCTAGGCCCGCCTTGTCGCCTAAGCGTTAAGGCGCCCGGCGCTCGCATTGGTACGCCTTGACGCCATGAAAAGAATGGTTCCACCCGATTATTTGCAGACCCTCTACCGTAGGTTCCACAACCTACGGCAAGATAAATTATCGATGGATGAGTATACGAACGAGTTCCTAGTACTTCAGTCTCGCCTCGATCTCCGAGAGGACGATGACATGATTGTCTCTCGTTATCTAAATGGGTTACGATATTCCATTAGAGATCAATTTGAGTTATTTGATTATAAGGACTTGGGAGAGGTCTCCAGTCGTGCTTGAAGAGTAGAGTTTTCTCAAAAGCGGACATCCGAAAATAGGCCCACACCCACTCACGTTTCCACTCCTACTGTTAGGACTGTCGGACCCCCTCGTCCGGCAATACCCACGAGTACCCCAGCACTCCATGCCGCCCCCTCGAGAGGCAAGGAAGTTATTGGCACTAGACCACATCCTGGGACTTTTAGATGTTTCAAGTGTATGGAATCGGGTCATAAATCTTCTGAGTGCCCGCGACGCCACTTCGTCGCCATCGTTGATTCTGAGAGTGGTTCAAAACCTGAGTATGGGATCTTCCTTAGTGATTCCCAGACTGACCCGACCCCTGAGCCTGAGTTAGCAAGTGAGTACGAAGTTGAGGGAGAGCAGCCCGACCAGTTAGTGTGCGTTCTCCAACATAGTCTCCTAACTCCTAAGGCTCCCACTGACGACGATTGGTTGAGAAACATCATTTTCAGTACGACCGCCTGCATACAAGGGCAATTCTGTTCCATCATCATAGATAGCGGTAGTATGGAGAACTTTGTTTCTCAACACATGGTAGATAAATAAAAATTGAAATCGCAACCACTAGGAAAACCCTACAGCCTGCCATGGGTCACTAGCAGCACGACCATTCCCATCACACACCAGTGTCTCGTGGAGTTTTCCATAGGTAGTACGTATCAGGACGCGGTCTGGTGTCACGTTGCCACTATCGAGGTTTGTCGTATCCTATTAGAACGACCTTGGCAGTACTATTTCACGATGGTGATGTCATTTATATGCTTTCTGGTATTGACACCACCCCCTCTATTGTAGACATCTCTAGCACAGTGCGACCTCTCATCGATGAGTATTCTGAGATTATGCCTGAGGAGTTGCCCGACCAGCTTCCCCCGATGAGGAATATTCAGCACTGCATTGACCTTATGTCAGGAGTTAGCTTACCTCATTTACCCCACTATCGTATGAGTCTGAAAGAGCATGAGGAGCTACATAGACAGGTGACCGAGCTGATTTCAAGGGGTCATGTTAGAGAGAGCATGAGTCCGTGCGCCGTTCCTGCACTTCTAGTTCCCAAGAAAGATGGAACTTGGCGTATGTGTGTAGATAGTAGAGCGATAAATAAAATCACTATTAAATATCGCTTTCCCATTCCCCGCTTGGACGATATGTTGGACATGCTTAGTGGACCTCGTGTGTTTTCGAAGATCGATCTGAAGAGTGGATACCACCAGATTAGGATTCGACCCGGGGATGAATGGAAGACTGCTTTTAAAACGAAAGAGGGATTATACGAGTGACTGGTGATGCCTTTTAGGCTCTCCAATGCACCCAGCACCTTTATGCGTGTGATGAACCAAGTGCTTAGGTCACTCATCGGAGTCTGCATAGTGGTATATTTTGACGATATCTTGATATATATTCTTGATCCTGATCAGCACTTGATTCACCTTAGACAAGTATTAGAGATTTTACGCATAAACAAACTATATGTGAATTTGAAAAAATGCATATTCCTAACTGATAGCCTGACCTTCTTGGGATATATCGTTTCGTCTGATAAAGATTGATAGAGAGAAGGTCAAGGCGATAGAATCATGGACCAGACCTAGGACGATCACTGAGGCTCGAGGTTTTCATGGGTTAGCATCTTTCTATAGGCGTTTTATTCGAAATTTTAGCACCCTGATTGCTCCTGTCACTGATTGTTTGAAAAAGGGGACATTTGTTTGGACTGAGGAAGCCGAGCGCGCATTTGTTCTAGTTAAAGAGAGACTCACGAGTGCACCTGTGTTAGCACTCCCTAACTTTGATAAAAATTTTGAGGTTGATTGTGAAGCGTCTATTGTCGGTATTGGCGTAGTTTTGAGTCAGGAGGGTCGACTTATAGCTTTCTTTAGCGAGAAGCTGAATGAAGCAAAGACTCGATATTCCACCTACGACTTAGAGTTTTACGTTATCGGTCAGGCTCTCCGCCATTGGAGACACTACCTGATTCAACGCGAGTTTGTGTTGAACACTGATCATGAGGCATTGAAGCATCTGAACTCCCAGAAAGAGATCAGGCGTCATGTTAAGTGGGATGCTTACCTGCAGGAGTTCACTTTTCATTTGAAGCGCAAACCCGGTGTCACGAATCGAGTGGCCGACGCCCTTAGTCCCCACTCCCACTTGTCACATTACAGTCATGTATCACTTCCTTAGACACACAGCGTGACTTGTACACCACCGATCCTTTTTTTTTTTCGCGACATTTGGATCTCATGTCAGCATACTGGGACTGATCTTACTACTCAGTACATAATGAGTGAGGGATATCTGTTTAGGGGCACCCGTCTTTGCATCTGCGAAGGACCACTTCGAGAGACACTTCTTAGGGAGCTCCACTCATCTGGGTTAGGTGAACACGTGGGCCAATCTAAGTTATTAGATCTCGCTAGTGCTCGTTATTATTGGCCGAATATGAAGCGTGATGTCATCGAATTTATTAGGCACTGCATGACTTGTCAGCTGTATAAGGGGCACGCACAAAACACGGGATTATACACCCCCTTACCGATACCTGAGAGACCATGGGATGACATTTCGATGGACTTTGAGGTAGGACTTCCTCGCACTCAGAGAAAAGTCGACTCTATTTTTGTGGTCGTAGATCGTTTTTCAAAAATGATGCATTTTATACCGTGTAGGAAAACCTCTAGTGTTGTACACGTAGCTGAATATTTTTTAAAGAAATTGTTCGGTTACACGGTATTCCTAGGTCAATCACCTCTGATAGAGATACTCATTTTATGGGGTATTTTTGGAAAACATTGTGGGCCCGATTGGGAACCAAACTCGAGTTTAGTAGCGCATATCACCCTCAGACCGATGGACAGACTGAGGTTGTTAATAGGAGTTTGGGGGATCTTCTTAGATGTTTGACCGGGGAGAATCCGAAGCAATGGGATCTAATACTGCCACAAGCTGAATTTGCATTCAATAATTCTACTAATTGCTCCACTAATAAATCTCCTTTCGAGATTGTTTACGGGTTCCTCATACCTCATCTACTTGATCGCCACTCCCTTCCGATTCATGAACGTATTTCCGTTGATGTGCAAGCTCATGTTGATTATTTAAAGGAATTGCATAAAAATATTACTAATAAATTGCGAGCGACTTCTGAAAAATATAAATCCATGGCCGATCGCCATCGTCGAGAGCTATACTTTTCAGAAGGAGATTGGGTGTTTGCTTATTTTAGGAAGCAGAGATTCACTCCGGGTACATATCACAAGCTACAGCAGAGGAAGTTTGGTCATTTCCAAGTCTGAAAGCGCATTGGTGCGAACGCATATCTCCTAGACTTGCCTGTTGAATTCGGTACTTCGTCGATATTTAACGTGGCCAATCTGACGCCATTCTATGGAGATCCACCTAGTTCCATCCCCAGCCCACCTGCTGCAGCTCCAGAGATACCGCTCGACTTAGCACCAGTGCAGACACCCACCACTGAGGAGATAGAGCAGGTTTTCGACGTACGAGAGTTTCGCATTCGCCATGGGACGTATCAGCGTTACTTGGTCTCATGGCAAGGATGAGATATCACTGACAGCTCTTGGATTAGCACTGACGAGCTACAACGACGCCGCCCTGATCTCTCCGTTGCCAGTTTTTGTGAGTTCTCGCCGGGATCGAGCTCTTTTAACACCGGGAGAATTGATGCGGCCTGCGACGCATCGTAATATTTTATCCTATATTTATTTACGTATCTTATTATGTAATCGTTTTTATCTCCCGACATATCGGGTTGACCACCCGAAAGGACCCTAAATAAAAAGGTCTGGTATTATTAGTAGTAGAACCGTAAAGGCAAGCCTATATTATTTAAGAATGTATAAATTTAAAATTCAAAATTAGATATTCAAAAGATTGGGCAAGAATAGGAAAAAAGTCAAAATCAGAAACTTTATTATTAGGAAGGAAAATACATTAGGAAGGAAATATATTAGCTGGCAAAACATTAAGAAGGAAAAATCCTTGGGAAATATTATTTCCACCGTCTTTATAAAGCTATCATGAGGAAAACCACAACAGACATAAATCGGACAGAGCAGAGAAACAGAAATTCTGTTTGTCTGCCCATTGCAGGTCCGCCGATTGTATTTCGCCGCCCGGTTCATGGAGCATCAGCGTCCAGAGGAGGAACCCCTCCAGCAACGGAAGCCGCAACCAACGCCCCGTCACGTCCTGCCCGCCACCGCCGTCTAAGTCCGTCAGGGATCGCACTCGTCGGGTCGTCGTCGACTTCGTAAACTCATTCCGACGACCTGGAAGATCTTCTGTGTCGTCGACTCTCAAATCCTACTCCGGCTGGACACTCTGACGACGACCGCACTACCAGTTCGCGAAGGATTTGGAAGGGAAAAACTGCCCCGTTCTGTGCTTGGGTATATTCGCTCTCTCGCCTTATATTAGTATACGTTTATGCATTCTACTTAAATAATTATGGGCTTGCCTTTACGTTCGCACTACTTTTATTACCGTTTATTCATAAATTGTTGTTGTAAATTTTGCTTGTGACCGTGCTAATTCTGTGGAGGGTTCGACTCATAAAGCGCGAGAGAGTTCCACTCGATCCATATTAATGAATCTCTTATTGTTCAAAACGTCGAGTTTGACTTCGCGCGCACGATTCGATTTGGCCCGCTCGGCCTCTTTTTCAGATTAGAAGTACTTTATTTTTGAAAAACTAATTCGAGTCTACATCAGTGCCCTTGCACTTAATGGGGCGGATCTGGAGGAACACCTTGATGTTGTTGGAAAGATCCCCGCCGAATTTTGGGAGCTTCTGATCGGGAAAGGGGGTGATCTGTGGCAGTTCGGTCTAGAGAAGCTCGACGAGAGGGAAGGGTGCGATGCCGGAGGCGGCGCCGGCATTTGAATTGTTTGTAGAACTCAAGTCATGGGTCACTGAGGTTTGCTTCGCCCTCCGCAGAGGGTTGCGTCGGATGGTAGTGGCGGGACGAGGAGATTGCAGATCCATAGAACCCTAGTTCTTTGGCTTGCAGAAGGGATTGCTGCAGTGATTTGAATTTAATGGGATTTTTTGGCATGCGGACTTAGGCGGGAAATGTGCTCTGCAATCGACTACTGCTGTCGGGCTGGGAGGACTTAAGCGTGAATTTAATGGGATTGTTGCAGTGATTTGAATTTACGGATCGAAATGGCAATTTTTCATTTCCACCACTAAGGGCCTGTTTGGGAAAGCGGTGGCGGTGGGAAAAGGAGTGGTAGCCATGGAGGGTAGGAAAAGGAGCTACTGGAAAAGGTCTATTTCAGATAGGAGAAGCACATTATAAACTGTTTGGCAAAACTAGACATAAGCAAATAAAATAAATTCATAAATGCGCGTCGGGCGGAAAAATGCGCGTCCGGGCGGAAAAATGCGGGCCCGGGCAGAAAATGCACGCCCGGGTGAAAAATGCGCCCCCGGGTGAAAAATGCGTGCCCGGGCGGAAAATGCGCGCTCGGGCGGAACCGATGTTAATTTTTCGGCTCATCCGAGTGACCACCCGGTGGGACCATGAATAAATGGTCCGACATATTTAGTAGCTAGGGCGTAGGAGACAAGCTTAAATTTATTTAAGGATGCATAAATCTAATTTATAAGGATATCCCAATTTTCCATCATTAGAAGGAACCAATAAAGAAAAGAATTTTGGAAATTATTTGAAGAAATTTTAGGAAGTAAGTTTGTTTGGAAACAAAAGAGTATTTGGAGAAATATTAAAAGGGGTTGCTAGTCTTACCGTGAAGAGGACCCTGTTCTGGAAGAAATTTGAAACTTAGCAAACAATTAGAAATAGCATTAATGGTTGTCCTTTATTTAAAGAGATCCACTGTGAAGAGGAAAAAGGACCGGAATAGAAGCAGGGAACTAACCTCAGTTCGTTCCCCTGTATTGTCAGAAGAACCACTCAAGCGGAAAATAATTCTATACATTCAACGCAGCATGCCTTGGTGCGTGAATAAATAGTTTTTTTTTACTAGGGCCCACCTCTCATTTCGAAATTTCGGAGCTCCCGCCTCAGTTCGCCGCCCTAGTGTTTCTCCGCCTCTTCGCCGGAAATCTCTTCGCCAAAAATCTCGCTGCAAAACCCTCGCGACCACCAAATACGATGGATCTTCCTCACCATTCCCGTCGTCAGCTCACTGCTTGTTCAGTTTCCGGCGAGGTTTGGTTTCAGCTCACTGCTTGTTTCAGTTTCTGGCTGAGGAAATGGACACTGTAAGCCAATTTTTTGTTCATTCATCATTCATCATTTTTGTCCCGAAACGCTACTTTTTCCTCATTCTTCCGTCCTCTTTAACTCAGTTTCTTACAATTTATTTTTTAACTGCATTTAGTATGAAATTTTCAACTATTTTTAAAATGGACTGCATTTTATTCCTTATTTGCAGTTCGATTTTAGTTAAAAATATACTAACATTCATATGAATTTTCTCATGTCAAAAAACAACCTTCACACGTTTTATTCCTTATTTTGCATACTAAATACAACTGCAACTATTACTAAACAATGCGACTGCAAACAAACTCTGAAACTAAAAACAAGTGCAACTACAACAGCTCACTCTGAACCGAAAACAACAGCTCACTTCGTCTTCCGGCTCCAGTGGAGAAGCTAACGACAACGAAACTTCAAAGGAAATGAAAATAGAAAAAATGGGGTAGGCTCGCGAGAAGATTTGATGCTACCTACAATAAAGCGGCGAGATTTTCGGCGGAGCAGCGAGATTTCCGGCGGGGAGGCGGAGAGGCGGAGAAAAGCAAGGGCATCGAACTGTTGCGGCGCAGGAGCTCCAAAATTTCGAAATGAAAGTGGGCCCCAGTAAAAAAAATTATTTATTCACGCACCAAGGCATGCTGCGTTGAATGTATAGAATTATTTTCCCTCCTGCCCCGCTCGAAACCAAGAGTCTGCCACCGTACCAGTCGTGGAGTTTCAGTCGTCGATTCCTATGGCCGCCTTCAACTTTATCTTCCTCGTTCGACAACCAGCAAACAGGGCTCGACCAAAGTTGTCGGTCCCGATAGGACTTCGAACGGCAGTTCGTCGTCGACCTCGACCCGCCATTTCCGACGAACTGGAGTTCCTCCCTTGCCGTCGACTTCGTCTCCCCTATCCGGCCTCCCGGTCGTAATCAGCAGACGGTGGCGTCCCCTGTCGGGAACCCCCTGCCTCCAACGTGCTTCCATCTGTGAGTCTGCTCCTTGCCGTAGTTGATGTGTATACTTGGGGGTAATTCCGTTCTTTCTCTTGCTTCACTTATTGGCGTAATTTTTATGCAACTTATATAATTAGTATAAGCTTGCCACAGGCGTTCTACCTATTTTAATTGTCGTTATTCCATAAATTTTTACTTGTGATTTTTGTTTGTGGTTGAACGGATCTCGCCAAAATTCAAACTCGGAAAAAAGGCTCGAAAGAACTTACTCTAACGAAATTAACGATTTTATTAAAGCACATTACGACGAGGTTCTTCGCACGCAAAATTCGATTTGGTTCACTTGGCTTTCTTTTCAAAATTAAAATCGACCCCATAAAATATCATATTTTAACATCCTAATTTTGGTTTACATCAATTATGAACACTACTAAGGTCCATCTCAGTATGACTGTCAAGTTACCTTAAGTAAAAGCTGATCAAAGAAATCAATAAATGGCATGTAAATGGGCATATATTTTCAGGAAATTTCTATCAATTAGCAAACATAGAAAACAGCACATCCACTGTGAATCAGAAAACGTGGTTATTCATTTGATACCAATAATAAGATTCTTTGGGGACTCTAAACAAATAAGAATAACTAACCTGAAGGGATTCCGGTGGAAAAACATGAGAAAACCCGTCATAAATCTCACTTTTAGAACGCTTGGAATCCGGCGCCGAGGGCGGGGCATTTAGCGTGACGGAGCTTGAGCTATTTACAAGCAAGCAAGGGGTCCTCCTCTCTATTGCCTTCTTGATTTTGCCCCTGGATGGAACTTTGGTCTCGCCTCCGGTGATGTTCGAACCTTGTGTGCCCTTGCACTCAATGGGGCGGATCCGGAGGAACACCTTGATGTTGTTGGAAAGATCCCCGCTGGATTTTGGGGGCTTCTGATCGGGAAGGGGGGTGATCTGCGGCAGTTCGGTCTGGAGAAGCTCGACGAGAGGGAAGGGTGCGATGCCGGAGGCGGCGCCGGCATTTGAATTGTTTGTAGAACTCAAGTCATGGGTCACGGAGGTTTGCTTCGCCCTCCGCGGAGGGTTGCGCCGGATGGTAGTGGCGGGACGAGGAGATTGCAGATCCATAGAACCCTAGTTCTTTGGCTTGCAGAAGGGATTGCTGCAGTGATTTGAATTTAATGCGATATGCGGCAATATTCGTTCAAAAAATAAATTTTAATCGTGGTTTCTACAATAACTATACATAATTATATTCGTAGTCATCCTTCAAATGAATACCCGAAGTTTGTTGAGTGTGAGGACGATAAAAATTATGCTTCAGAAGACAAATGCACTTGATGACATTGAAGTTGACTTTCTTGAAAGGAGAGGGGCTAATGAAATTACTATTTTAAGATATGGAATAGTCAATCAAATACATAACACACTCGGATAATTTCAAATTTTATTTTTAATTTGGGAATTAGCATGAAAATAATTTGTTATATTTTTTGTAATTATTTTAATTTTTAGGTGAAACTCTTAGAACGGGATGGACATAGAAAGTTATTGCGCATTATTTTAAATTTTATAAGAATTATGTCTAACATTTTATTAGTAATCTTGTTTTGGACATTTTTTTAGTTATCGAGAGTTTGGCTACTAAAAAATTTTAAGTTCAAGCTTTTATTCGTTTGGGATAACAATTTTTTGGTTACATATATTTGTTGGAATGTTTTCTAATATATTTCAAAATAATGTATAATTTTCGTATTTGAAAAATTGCAGAAAATAAAATATGAGAACAAATCTAGAAAACTAGATTATTAAAACTTTAAAACAGAAGGGATGAGAATCAAAAGAGATTAGTTAAAGGATGGTTTAAAATCGAGCCTGGGTAAGGCGTGTGATCACTGCCCTAAAGAAATTGCACCACCCTCCGGCAGGGCTTTCAAACGATGCTCACTCCTCCAAGGTACAACACCCGGCTAGATCTCAAAACTCCGATGTGCGCGGACACCGAAGAAGCACAGAGCACCCGAACTCCCACTTGATGAAGCAAATGTAAAGAAAAGAAGACCCGTAGAAGATCGTCACAAAACGGAGAGAGAGAGCAGAAGAGCGTATATATTCTCGTGTTATCTTCCTGAGAAGAACGTCAATATATAAAGACAGTAAATCGCCGGAAAAAGAATCTTAAAAAACGGCAACATTAAAACCGTAATAAATAGTAACAGTTATAATTGGAAAGCACATAATAACGTTGAAAATTTCCAATGTAAGTAATGGCGAGAAACACGCGTAAATGAGCGGTTAAGAATACGCGTAAAACTGCGGAGAGAGAGAGCGCAGAACGGCAGGATGCGTTGAATTCAATTCGACGTTCGTCGATATCATATCGACGCAAGTCGACGCAGGTCCTATCGATGCGAGCGTCGAAAACATATCGACGCAAGTCGGGTGCATCAAATTCCATTCGACGCCTCCAACTTCAGCGGGCTTGTCGACGCTGCGTCGAAATCTATTCGACGCAGCTCCGATTTCTATTCGACGCAACTCCAAGTAAAAGGCTCTGAAACTATTTTGTACAAAAAATACAATTCAATTCAATTATTCCCCAAATCCAAATCCGGATCCGGATCCGGTGCGGTGCGGTGCGTGCGCGCGCGCGCGCATGTGGTTCATAGTTTCTCCTTATGTTCTTTTGAACAAATAAGAAGGTGTGAATTTCTTTATATACACTTAAGGGAAGAAGGAGAATGACAAGGTGGGACTAAAGAACACCCTTTCATCATGAAAGGCTTCCCTCCAAATATTTGGATTCCCTCCAAGTTTGGTTTTGAGCTTTTCCATCATAACGAGGAGCCCAAACACCAACCACCATTAAGCTCCAATCAAAACATTTAATTTTATAATGTTTTATAATTAAAATTTCTAACAATCCCCCACAAAAGCGATAAACCAAAAGCGAACTTCATAAATATGATATTACTAATAATAAATAAAATCAAATACAAATTTGCTTTATCAAGTTGTATCTAATGCAATGGGTATAGATGGAATGGTTACCTTGAATCTATATTTAGTACTTGCTTCCTCTATCGAAGAGTATAATGTGCCAGAGGCTTTGAATTATAAACTTTTGACCGGTAAATTAGATAAGCACACAAAAGATTGGTTGTTCTTGGGTTATGGCGGTGCGCGCGTTAATGGCCATGCACATTCCTTGATTTTTCATGAAAGTTATTTTGGGTTCAGCCCGGATCCCAAAGTTGCGGCCTCACAACAACCCCCACATAGGTGGTGCCTCAAGAGATATTCGTAACCAATATTTCGCAAAGAAACATATCTTTGGCAACCATTAAGAACTTAATTAAGTTCATCCTAACTTGTTACGTAGAGCACAACATCATAGGAATGAGGAGAAGATTTCTCAACATTATATTTTGTGCTCCCAACTATGCTACATCAACGGTTTCGTTTCTACCACATTGAACCCACTTCATGGGATCTCCAATCACATGGGTTGGGTATCCACCGTTGGCAGCAAATCATGTGGGCTTAAGCCCCATTCCCCTCGATGACAACAATATCTCCCTTCGGGACAATCCCTTGGTAAGATTATCAGCCAGATTCAATTCTGACTTTACATAATTGAGTGATATCACTTCTTTTCTTCTTTGCTTCACGGACTTGTACCTGATTCTCATGAACTTATTCATTTTGGAATTAGTACTATTAGAAGCAGTTAAATCAATAACACTTTTATTATCACAATGTAAAGAGATAGCAGGCATGAGGTTTTCAATTAATGGAATTTCACTAAGTAAATTTTTAATCCATTATGCTTCGGCACATGTAGTGTCCAAAGCTATGAGCTCCGATTCCATGGTGCTTTTAGAATTAACTGTTTGTTTTTGTAGAAGCCCATGAAATGACAGCACCTCCAAGGAGGAATACATAGCCCGTCGTTGACTTAACGTCTAATGAATCAGTTACCCAATTGGCATCTGAATATCCTTCTAGTACTCCGGGAAATCCCGTGTACACTAAACTATAATCCATAGTTCTACGAAGATATTTAAATATTCTATTTAGTGCTATCAAATATTCATCACTTGGATTACTAGTATATCTACTAAGGCGGCTCATGGCATAGGAAATGTCGGGCCTAGTGCGGTTAGCTATGTATAGGAGTGATACTATCATTTGTGCATACCTATGTTGGTCAACAGGTTCACCTAAATTCTTACACAACTTAATGTTAGCGTCATATGGAGTAGAAGCGGGAATGGAATCATATAAGTTGAATTTAATCAACATTTTCTCAATCGAGTGTGAAAGAGATAATGATACACTAGAATCATTTTTAACTAGTTTCATTCCTAATATAATGTTTGCTTCCCCCAAATCTTTCATATCAAAATTGGATGATAAATTATTTTTGGTTTCATTAATAATTTTAATTGAGTTTCCAAAAATTAAAATGTCATCTACATAGAGACATAACAAGACAATTTCATTTCCGTCTTTTTTGGCATAAATACATTTATCAAATTCATTAGTAGCAACTCCGATTTTTATTCGACGCAACTCCAAGTAAAAGGCTCTGAAACTATTTTGTACAAAAAATACAGTTCAATTCAATTATTCCCCAAATCCGGATCCGGATCCGGTCCGGTGCGGTGCACGCGCGCGCGTGTGGTTCATAGTTTCTCCTTATGTTCTTTTGAACAAATAAGAATGTGCGAATTTCTTTATATACACTTAAGAGAAGAAGGAGAATGATAAGGTGGGACTAAAGAACACCCTTTCATCATGAAAGACTTCCCTCCAAATATTTGGATTCCCTCCAAGTTTGATTTTGAGCTTTTCCATCATAATGAGGAGCCCAACCACCATTAAGTTCCAATCAAAACATTTAATTTTCATAATGTTTTATAATTAAAATTTCTAATAATATTTTCTACTCCAACAACCACCACACTTAGGATTACAAAACAGAATAAAATTGTGTTTGCGTTCATGACAGCACAGAAAACTCAGTTTGTCCAAAACAACGCAATTACGCTTGTGACCATAGTTTCCAAACACTGCATTCACGACCGCCACCGCCGACCTCTGCGTTCATAACCGCCGCTCCAAACAGAACATAAGTATTCATTATCTTGGAACTCAATGACGATTATTCAGTGGCTCGTGGGCTCTGAATTATGCTTGGATCGCACTCGGCAAAATGGGACACTTTCGTGGTTGGATTTTTTGGGTCACAAAAATGGTCGATTCCGCGTGACTTCCATGAAGTTAACGTAGTTGCTGACGGTTGTACCAATTTGGCTATTGTTATGAGGAGAACCTCTCTGCAAAGATTTGGTTATTGATGGGCGGTGATCGACATGTGTTGAGAGAGTCTGGACTCCGCTAGTGTCTCTTTTGCTTACAAAAAAAGGAGTACTCGTCATGAGGGTGGGGATCCTTGATAGTATCCATTTCACGGTCTAGATCTATTTCTTGCTGATCCGACAGATTTACTAATCTCATCCTTTTATATTTTCCTTTTAATCAAAAAATTCTCCACCATTAGATCAAGTGAGAATGCATCCACACCACGTAATGTATACTATCCATTTCACCGAAATGAAGAGAATATGGATCCATTCAATATATACTAGCATATCTCCATAATATATATACGGCATCAACAATATTTCAGTGTCGTTGGAGACCAATGCCCCCAAGTAGAGAATAATTTAAATTATCATATATTTTCTTTTTGTGCATATATATATATTTTTAATTTCTTTATTATAGTTTTTTTTCTTCTCTTTTTTGTATTTTTATATTTCAATGTTGCGGACTTGCGGCACACTTTATTTTATATTCATTATTTTATAATATTTGCTTTGTTTTATGGTTTAGAAAAACTTGTAATTATTGTGACTGTTATCATTATTGTAATATATATTATTATATATTATTATTGGGTGCAGTCCATTTCTCTTGGCACTAGAGTGAGCTGAGCACAAATAGACCACAACAAAATTTTACGTAGATAACCTGAAAATAAAAAGGATCACCTGACCGGATATGGCCCAATTCAAATAAATTTACCAGTAATATTCCAAGTACAAAATTGTATTTAGTGAGCGACAAGTTATCGCTCACTTTACAAAGAGATTAAAAGAGTTCATCGTTTGTGTGTCCTTTTTGGTGTACGCGTTGGAGTGCATTCTGTGGTCACATTTGTGCTTCCGAATGCAAGCCAGTGTGATTTCAAGAGCGTGCTAGAAGTTCTTAGGTTGCCGGGCTAAATGGCACACTTTGGTAAGGTTCTTTTAGTCAGATGTATAAACTGTTTTGTAAATCTCCGCTGCGGCGACTTTTTTTTATTAAAAATGCAAGTCCGAGCAGAAAAATACGCGACCAAGGAAAAATGAGCGCCTTGGCACGAATTTTTTGCCCGGGCATGCATATTTCGCCCGGCGCGCATATTTCGTCCGAGCGCGCATATTACGCCCGTGCGCGCATATTTCACCCGGGCGCGCATATTTCGCCCGAGCGCGCATATTTCTCCGCGGTGCGCATTTTTTGCCTCGGGAGCGCATTTTTCGCCCATACTCAGATTTTTCGCCCGTGCGCGCATTTTCCATCCATACTCACATTTTTCGCCCGTGCCCGCATTTTTTGAAGGTGCACATATTTTTTCGCCCTGACGCGCATTTTCTGTCCGGATGCGCATTTTTTGCCTAAACGCCCATTTCTCACCCGAACGCGCATTTTTCGCCCGAACACCCATTTTTCGCTCGGTCGCTCATTTTTCGTTCGGACAAGTATTTTTTGCCCGGACAAGCATTTTTCGCCCGAACGCCCATTTTTCGAGTGAGCAAGTGTTTTTTGCCAGGGTTACTATTTTTCGCCCGGGCGCGCATTTTTTGCCCGGACTTTTTTTTTGGCTGAGCGAAAAATGCGCGCCCGGGCGAAAAAAATGCGAGTCCGGGCGAAAATGAGCGCCCGCGCGAAAAAATGTTCGCTCGCACGGAAAATGCGCGCCCGTGCGGTAAATGTGCGTCCGGGCCAAAAATGTGCTTCAGGCCGAAAAATGCGTGTCTGGGCAAAAAATGCGCGCCTGGGAGAAAAAAAGTGCGTCCGGGTGAAAAAATATGCGCTCAGGCGAAAACTGCGCGCGCTGGCGAAAAATGCGCGCCCGAGAAGAAAATGCGCGCCCGGGTGAAAAAATGCGAGTCCGGACGAAAAAAAGCGCGCCCGGATAAAAGACGCGTGCCCGGGAGAAAAATGCGCGTCATTGTTGAAAATGTGCGCACAGGCGGAAAATATGCGCTCGGGCGAAAAATGCGCGCCTCGACAAAAAATGCGCGTTCGGGCTAAAAATGCGCGCCCGGGCGGAAAATCGCCGCGAATGGGCGAAAAATTTGAATGCGCGCCCGGGCAAAAAATGTGTGTCCGGATAGAAAATGGGCGATCGAGTGAAAAATTAGGGTGCGGGCCCAAATTGCACCCATGACCTAAATTGCACGGCCGGTAGACAATCCAAACGGTTTGTTAGGTGCGTCGGCGTTTTTCAAAAAATGGAAATGAGCTAAAAAACCCTTCCAAACAGGCCCTAAGACTTCGTTTAGCGCGGTTGTGGCGGTCGTGAACGCTATGGTCATTAACCGTCGTTCTTGAACGACCCGAGCTCATCTACAAAAATTCATGCATTTTATGCTCAAAACTAGCTTATTTTCTTGGCAGCGGTCATAACCTGTCTTGCCAAACTTATGTTTTATGATCCTGACTTTTTTGACCAAACTCACCGGAGCAAAATAAGTCGCGCCCAACGAAACCTAAATTGTGATTTTAAGCCTGGATCTTTTAGCGTCATAAGTAGTTGCATGCACATACATTATATTACAATTTTTTTGTAATTCCATTTAATTTTATTAATCTCAAATTCGAGCCATTGGCCTAAACTCAAAATTAGTTGATTTCGGGTGGAACCAAACTCAACCTTTTTCATCTATGGCTGGAAAAGATCAACTCGCTTAAGCTCTGTCGTGTGTAAACCCTATGTTTATAAAATTTTCGTCGAGAAGACGAAAAAACAAAACAACACCTCGGGGATAGATATGAAGAGAGGATATCCGCTCCCAAATGCCCGCACATCCACTCACGATGAGAATTGATACAACATTTAAACACCAATGTCGCGCGATAGAGGTCCCAAGGGTAACCAGTAACACAGGGATGTTTAATCTCTAAAAAAATGAAACCCATTGAGTTGATTTAGGCCCCTTTTGGCGCGGCGTTTTGCTCCGGTGAGTAAGAAAAGAAAACTAGTTTTGAACATAGATGTGAAGGAAGTTCCTTAGGTGAGGTCAGACGTTCACGAACGACGGCTCCTAATCACTACGTTCAATGCCGCTACCGTCGTGCCAAACGAGCCTTCAATTATGCGTGGCAGTAATGTGGGACCCGCGCTGGAGACAATAATTGAAGGACATGCGTGGTACAAATGATTTGAATGGTTGATATCCGTTGGTCTATGAATAGTGCATGAAATTTAATAATAATAATAATAATAATAATATGGACAATACTACACATACCTAAAGTTTACCTAAAAGCCACAAAAAATGGGCCCCACGGGTAACAAAAACACCCGATTCTTCTAGGGTTAGGGTGAAAATCACAAAAAGTGGGCCCCACTCGGCACAAAAACACCCGACTTTAGGGTTTGGCGCAAAAAAAACCCTAAAATCGGGTGTTTTTGTGTCCTGTGGGGCCCATTTTTTATGGCTTTTAGGTAGACTTTAGGTATGTATAGTATTATCACAACTTGCAGGTGGCTGATATGAACATTTAATAGTTGCATCCTGATCTAATTTCTAAGGAAAGTTTCTTTGATAGCCATCTGGAGATCTGCTCTACCTAACCCCGCCCTTTCTTTCTGCCACCCCCAAATCTTATCCACTTCATGCGTTTGCAAGGGCCCAGCATTATTTCCTTTTTTCAATATGAATAACATTAATCATTTATATTAAAAACAATAAAGTATAAATTATAGTTTTTATGTTGTTGAGGCTCACTGGAGACTCCTGAAACCGGTCTAAATTGGATCGTCTTTGTCAGGGAGTGGTCTAGCGCGCAATTAGTCACAGAGAAATGAGACGGCAGACAAGAGACTTTTTTTTTACCGTGAAAAACCCCGAAAAAAAGTGAAAAATCACGTGGCCGGTTCGGTGCCGACCAAACTTCACTATTTTTTGTTGTTTTAAAGGGCTCTTGAGAGAAATTGAGGGCGGCAAGCCGCTTCTCGTTACAACTTGCGGGGGAGAGAGAGAGAGAGAGAAGCGTTCAGAGGGTGACAAGCCACCGCTCTCGAAATTAAGTCTTTTTCCTAGCTGCGGAGGGGGGCATCGCGCCCTGGGGCCTAATCGGGTTTCTGCTTGCACTTGACATCTTGAGTGACGCTCTGCGAGTCTTGATGTTTTCGATGTGTATCCTGTAATTTGTGGTGGAGTCTGGAGAGGTGGACTGATTGCCGATTGGACAAGTCCACGACAGCGGGAGGTCGTCCAGGGAGGAGGGCGACGGCTGGCCGTGCGACAACAGGCGCGCGACCGCACGGCGCAGCGCGGACGGCCGCTGGCCCTCGTGTCTGCGGATGGCGGTTGGGCGCACAGATGACGCGCGGTTATACGGTTGTTTCTTTCATAACTCCTCATTAGGTTAGTGGCGGGTCATGAAATTTCGGCTAATTGTAGCCCGGATTTCCTATAAATAAGAGGAAAACCCATCATATGTAAAAGATAATTTCTCTTCACAATAAACTATCCATGTTTCATACCTTAGGTCTGTTTGTTTTGATGTTGATGCTCCATGTCTATTCGGGAAAACAACACCGAAAAAACTGCTATTGCCAACGCTCCAAAATGCTAATTTGACAATTTTTTTGAGAACGCAGTCACTCCCTTTCATTCCTCACCGCTCCATTGCTAACATTCTCAGGTTCCATTTGACACGGCTGTAGCGGTCGTGTACGCGGTGGTTATGACCTATGTTCAAACTAGTTGGCTTTTTTGGGTGGAGGCCATAACCGCTGTCATGCCAAACATACATTCTATGACCGTAGCGTTTTTTGTCAAAACTAACCGGAGCAAAAATACAGCGCTTCAACACTGACCACCGAAACAAGTGTGGGTTTTGAGACATTATCCTCATGTTTCTTGCAATGGTTTCGTTTCCGCCTTTACAACAAGCCCTTTTTCGACCAAGTCCCAGACGTCATCGCTCGTTCTGATCTTCGTCCATCTTTTTTTCGCTCGCTCCGGTCCCACGTGCAAAAATAAAAATACTTACCGAAAATGATTGGTGGAAGAGAAATTAAATCAATCAGTTAATTAAATATTCTTCTTCCCCATGGGCCTGTAAACACACAGATGCATGGCGCAAGAATCATTGGGCCCAATAACAGACCACCGAACCCGACCCGGTCCGACCTGCTACGGAGAGGGAGAGAGAGAGAGAGAGAGAGAGAGAGAGAGAACTAACTCCAAATTAAAAAAAAAAAAATAGAATAGCCGGCCGGCGATCATTTTCTAAAAGCAAACTCCCATCTCTTCTGAATCCTGCTGCAATGGAGGATTTATGCAAATCTCCAGATTCAAATCAGGACACCGCCACGCCTTCTCCTCCTCCATCGTCCTCCACGAATACACCTCCTCGCCGATGGTTTTGCTTCCGCCGCCGCTCTTATTCTCCTCCGCCGCCGTAAAACCCGCATCTTCAGCCTCCCCTGTTCGCGCCGCCTCCGAACGCCCCCCACGGAGAGGGCGGCTCTCCGTCGAATCTATTCCCATTCTCACCAATTTCCGACGGATGTGCGTGTTCCAGTAGTTCTTGATCTCGTTATCCGTCCTCCCCTCCAGCCTCCCCGCTATCAACGACCATCTGCGCACACACGCATAATCATCAGCCGCCGGCCATCGCCTGTCAATCAAAACCGGCAAACAAACAAAAAAACTCACTTGTTTCCGACGAGGCCGTGCAGCTTGATGATGAGCTCGTCCTCCTCGTCGGTGAAGTTTCCTCGCTTGAGGTCGGGACGGAGGTAGTTGATCCACCGAAGGCGGCAGCTTTTCCCGCACCGGAGGAGTCCCGCCGCCTTGGGCAGTGACCGCCAGCACCCCTCGCCGTGCGCCTTGATGTAGGCGACGAGGCGCTCGTCCTCCTCCTTGGTCCAGGCTCCCCTGTTCGTGTGAGCTTTCTCGCAGCAGGGAGATCTCCCCATGATCACCTCGACAAGAATTCCAGTTGCTTTCTGTTCCTTGAAAGAGCCCCTCTTTAAGAGGAGACGAGCTATGTGGATAAGTGTTCGGCCATGAAAGAGACCCAGTGGTAAATATGAGGACGTGGCTAAAATAATAATGCTATTTCAGAGTTCAGCTTTCCATATGGCGTCTTATTAATCCTGATTGTCAGTGGATTAGCGCAGAATCCATCCCATTCTTGGGGAAATGTTGGGCAAGCCGGTGGTAGGTGGTGAACATAAAATATGATTAGAGGATATATATGGGTGATATCTGGTTAAGCTGATGGGAGCTAGATTTAGGAGATTCAAAGATTCTTGTATGAGTAGAGGTACTCTAATTGTTAAGGGCCGGGGAACCCACTCACAGGCGTTGTTATAGTAAGCATAGATAAATAAGAACACAGATAATATACTAGTGGTCATCAAACACGCCAGCACTCACACAATTTATGCATATCACAAAATATAAACGCAAACAAATGCAGGAGCAGGAGAAGAGAAATGACTGCCCGGTTAGTGTTAAGGTATATTTAGCATTTATGTCGGGTCTTTAACGGAATCCTAACCGGTTCGTTAAAGCACTCATAACGGGTCATCGGGGATTTATGGTTACGCCTATAAATACCCCTTGTTGGAACCCGGATACCGGTCCAACTGTTCGAGACTTGGGGGTGACCAAAGGCTATTCGTTTAGTGATCGACCCACGCGAGACAAGGTGATAAGAAACTAGACAACATACAAAACCACTCCAACCTGCCTATAAACAAGACCCGTGTGCTGCAGCGAGGAGGTCCCGCCACATACCCGGAAGTCTATAGGAACTTCCCCTCCTAAAGCCAATGCTGAGCTTGGCACAAGAGAGGCAGGCAATGTACTCTCCCACCCTAGGGGGGGGGGGGTGAAGGTGCCTTCTACTTGTGCCTTGGGGTCCTATTTATAGGCAAATCCAAATGGACTGCGATTAGTTGTTCCCGCCTTCTGAAATGAGCTGCGGATAACCGCTCTTGCCTTCTGAACGAGGTAGAAATCTGTACTCGCCCCAGGTGGGGGATGTCTTCTGTACTCGCCCAGGTGGGGGAGGTCTTCTGTACTCGCCCAGGTGGGGAGGTCTCCTGTACTCGCCCAGGTGGGGGAGGTCTTCTGTACTCGCCCAGGTGGGGAGGTCTCCTGTACTCGCCCAGGTGGGGAAGGTCTTCTGTACTCGCCCAGGTGGGGAGGTCTCCTGTACTCGCCCAGGTGGGGGAGGTCTTCTGTACTCGCCCAGGTGGGGAGGTCTCCTGTACTCGCCCAGGTGGGGGAGGTCTTCTGCACTCGCCCAGGTGGGGGAGGTCTTCTGTACTCGCCCAGGTGGGGAGGTCTCCTGGACTCGCCCAGGTGGGGGAGGTCTTCTGCACTCGCCCAGGTGGGGGAGGTCTTCTGTACTCGCCCAGGTGGGGAGGTCTCCTGTACTCGCCCAGGTGGGGAAGGTCTTCTGTACTCGCCCAGGTGGGGAGGTCTCCTGTACTCACCCAGGTGGGGGAGGTCTACTGCACTCGCCCAGGTGGGTGAGGTCTGCTATACTCGCCCAGGTGGGGAGGTCTCCTGTACTCGCCCAGGTGGGGGAGGTCTTCTGCACTCGCCCAGGTGGGGGAGGTCTTCTGTACTCGCCCAGGTGGGGAGGTCTCCTGTACTCGCCCAGGTGGGGAAGGTCTCCTGTACTCGCCCAGGTGGGGAGGTCTCCTGTACTCGCCCAGGTGGGGGAGATCTTCTGTACTCGCCCAGGTGGGGAGGTCTCCTGTACTCGCCCAGGTGGGGGAGGTCTTCTGTACTCGCCCAGGTGGGGGAGGTCTTCTGTACTCGCCCAGGTGGGGGAGGTCTTCTGCACTCCCCCAGGTGGGGGAGGTCTTCTGTGTTGTCCTCTTGCATTTCTGATCTCGACGAATTACGGGTTATACACAATCCCCGCTTTTTTTGAGCTCGATACGAGCTCAAGAAAAACAATGTAGGACCCGTGGTTCGGAGAGATGGGCATTAGATGATATGTCACTTAGTATCCCTCTCAATCCCTTCGCTGACTGAGCAAATTCAACTAAAAAAGATGGAGAAGAGTCGACACCCTCTAGGAGCAAGGCTCAACTGAAGGTAGAGAAGAGTCGACACCTTCCAGGAGCGAGGCTCAACTGGAGGTGGAGAAGATTAGACACCCTCCAGGAGCGAGGCTCAACTGGAGGTGGAGAAGAGTCGACACCCTCCACGCCATTCGCTAGACGAGCGAGCTCAACTGAAGGTGGAGAAGATTAGACACCCTCCAGGCCATTCGCTAGACGAGCGAGCTCAACTGGAGGTGGAGAAGAGACGACACCCTCCAGGAGCGAGCCTCAACTGGAGGTGGAGAAGAGACGACACCCTCCAGGAGCGAGGCTCAACTGGAGGTGGAGAAGAGACGACACTCTCCAGGCCATTCGCTAGACGAGCGAGCTCAACTGGAGGTGGAGAAGATTAGACACCCTCCAGGCCATTCGCTAGACGAGCGAGCTCAGCTGGAGGTGGAGAAGATTAGACACCCTTTAGGCCATTCGCTAGACGAGCGAGCTCAACTGGAGGTGGAGAAGATTAGACATCCTCCAGGAGCGAGGCTCAACTGGAGGTGGAGAAGAGTCGACACCCTCCAGGCCATTCGCTAGACGAGCGAGCTCAACTGGAGGTGGAGAAGATTCGACACCCTCCAGGTCATTCGCTAGACGAGCGAGCTCAACTAGAGGTGGAGAAGAGACGACACCCTCCAGGGGCGAGGCTCAAGTGGAGGTGGAGAAGATTAGACACCTTCTAGGAGCGAGGCTCAACTGGAGGTGGAGAAGAGTCGACACCTTCCAGGCCATTCGCTAGACGAGCGAGCTCAAATGGAGGTGGAGAAGATTCGACACCCTCCAGGCCATTCGCTAGACGAGCGAGCTCAACTGGAGGTGGAGAAGAGTCAACACTCTCCAGGCCATTCGCTAGACGAGCGAGCTCAACTGGAGGTGGAGAAGAGACGACACCCTTCAGGAGCGAGGCTCAACTGGAGGTGGAGAAGAGTCGACACTCTCCAGGCCATCCGCTAGAAGAGCGAGCTCAACTGGAGGTGGAGAAGAGACGACACCCTCCAGGAGCGAGGCTCAACTGGAGGTTGAGAAGAGTCGACACTCTCCAGGCCATTCGCTAGACGAGCGAGCTCAACTGGAGGTGGAGAAGATACGACACCCTCCAGGCCATTCCCTAGACGAGCGAGCTCAACTGGAGGTGGAGAAGAGACGACACCCTCCAGGAGCGAGGCTCAACTGGAGGTGGAGAAGAGACGACACCCTCCAGGAGCGAGGCTCAACTGGAGGTGGAGAAGAGACGACACCCTCCAGGAGCGAGGCTCAACTGGAGGTGGAGAAGAGTCGACACCCTCCAGGAGCGAGTCTCAACTGGAGGTGGAGAAGAGACGACACCCTCCAGGAGCGAGGCTCAACTGGAGATGGAGAAGAGTCGACACCCTCCAGGAGCGAGGCTCAACTGGAGGTGGAGAAGAGTCAACACTCTCCAGGCCATTCGCTAGACGAGTGAGCTCAACTGGAGGTGGAGAAGAGACGACACCCTCCAGGAGCGAGGCTCAACTGGAGGTGGAGAAGAGTCGACACTCTCCAGGCAATCCGCTAGACGAGCGAGCTCAACTGGAGGTGGAGAAGAGACGACACCCTCCAGGAGCGAGGCTCAACTTGAGGTGGAGAAGAGTCGACACTCACCAGGCCATTCGCTAGACGAGCGAGCTCAACTGGAGGTGGAGAAGATTCGACACCCTCCAGGCCATTCGCTAGACGAGCGAGCTCAACTGGAGGTGGAAAAGATTAGACACCTTCCAGGAGCGAGGCTCAACTGGAGGTGGAGAAGAGTCGACACCCTCCAGGCCATTCGCTAGACTAGCGAGCTCAACTGGAGGTGGAGAAGATACGACACCCTCCAGGAGCGAGGCTCAACTGGAGGTGGAGAAGAGACGACACTCTCCAGGCCATTCGCTAGACTAGCGAGCTCAACTGGAGGTGGAGAAGAGACGACACCCTCCAGGAGCGAGGCTCAACTGGAGGTGGAGAAGAGTCGACACTCTCCAGGCCATTCGCTAGATGAGCGAGCTCAACTGGAGGTGGAGAAGATTCGACACCCTCCAGGCCATTCGCTAGACGAGCGAGCTCAACTGGAGGTGGAGAAGAGATGACACCCTCCAGGAGCGAGGCTCAACTGGAGGTGGAGAAGAGACGACACCCTCTAGGAGCGAGGCTCAACTGGAGGTGGAGAAGAGACGACACCCTCCAGGAGCGAGGCTCAACTGGAGGTGGAGAAGAGTCGACACCCTCCAGGAGCGAGGCTCAACTGGAGGTGGAGAAGAGACGATACCCTCCAAGAGCGAGGCTCAACTGGAGGTGGAGAAGAGTCGACACCCTTCAGGAGCGAGACTCAACTGGAGGTGGAGAAGAGTCAACACTCTCCAGGCCATTCGCTAGACGAGCGAGCTCAACTGGAGGTGGAGAAGAGACGACACCCTCCAGGAGCGAGGCTCAACTGGAGGTGGAGAAGAGTCGACACTCTCCAGGCCATCCGCTGGACGAGCGAGCTCAACTGGAGGTGGAGAAGAGACGACACCCTCCAGGAGCGAGGCTCAACTGGAGGTGGAGAAGAGTCGACACTCTCCAGGCCATTCGCTAGACGAGCGAGCTCAACTGGAGGTGGAGAAGATTCGACACCCTCCAGGCCATTCGCTAGACGAGCGAGCTCAACTGGAGGTGGAGAAGATTAGACACCTTCCAGGAGCGAGGCTCAACTGGAGGTGGAGAAGATACGACACCCTCCAGGAGCGAGGCTCAACTGGAGGTGGAGAAGAGACGACACCCTCCAGGAGCGAGGCTCAACTGGAGGTGGAGAAGAGTCGACACCCTCCAGGAGCGAGACTCAACTGGAGGTGGAGAAGAGACGACACCCTCCAGGAGCGAGGCTCAACTGGAGGTGGAGAAGAGTCGACACCCTCCAGGAGCGAGGCTCAACTGGAGGTGGAGAAGAGTCAACACTCTCCAGTCCATTCGCTAGACGAGCGAGCTCAACTGGAGGTGGAGAAGAGACGACACCCTCCAGGAGCGAGGCTCAACTGGAGGTGGAGAAGAGACGACACCCTCCAGGAGCGAGGCTCAGCTGGAGGTGGAGAATAGACGACACCCTCCAGGAGCGAGGCTCAACTGGAGGTGGAGAAGAGTCGACACCCTCCAGGAGCGAGACTCAACTGGAGGTGGAGAAGATTAGACACCCTCCAGGAGCGAGGCTCAACTGGAGGTGGAGAAGAGTCGACACCCTCCAGGAGCGAGGCTCAACTGGAGGTGGAGAAGAGTCAACACTCTCCAGGCCATTCGCTAGACGAGCGAGCTCAATTGGAGGTGGAGAAGAGACGACACCCTCCAGGAGCGAGGCTCAACTGGAGGTGGAGAAGAGTCGACACTCTCCAGGCCTTCCGCTAGACGAGCGAGCTCAACTGGAGGTGGAGAAGAGACGACACCCTCCAGGAGCAAGGCTCAATTGGAGGTGGAGAAGAGTCGACACTCTCCAGGCCATTCGCTAGACGAGCGAGCTCAACTGGAGGTGGAGAAGATTCGACACCCTCCAGGCCATTCGCTAGACGAGCGAGCTCAACTGGAGGTGGAGAAGATTAGACACCTTCCAGGAGCGAGGCTTAACTGGAGGTGGAGAAGAGACAACACCCTCCAGGAGCGAGGCTCAAGTGGAGGTGGAGAAGAGACGACACCTGTAACGCCCCTGATTTTCGTCAATTATTTTACGTACCCGTTGTGACGTAATTTTGGCGTAAGGGCGTTACGTCAGCTCTTTTGATAGTGTTTCGAGCCTTTGCTTAGTGGAGCTCGTGATTCAGATCAAGCGTGCGAGTTTTCGCGTCGTTTCGAGTTAAGGTGAAGGTTTTGAGTAATTATCAAGATTTTAGCTTCGGGAGGCTTTATCCGGAGTTTGTCTCGTCAGAATGGAATTCTGACTTCGCCGTTGGATTCGTAGCGCCGTTTTTCAGCTAGGGTGCGAATTTCATAGAAATCCGAGGTGTTTTGGTCGCCCTCGCAGTTTAAGTAAATTGGGGAATTAATTAATTATTTAAATAATAAATTTAGGTTTATATATAAGCCTAAAGCCTTCCCCTTTCCCTATTAATCCTCTTCCTCGATCAAAAGCAGCCGCCGAGGGTTAGGGCGAGAGCGGAGCTTCGTGGAGCCTTCAACCGGCGATTTCTAGAGCTGTAGTGGTCGGATTCGAGTTTGGTTTGAAGATTTGGAAAGCTCTCGGCGAGATCTTCGTCTTAGTGGTAAGCTTGTTCTTCTTCGTGGAAGTTTTGGAGTTATGGAAATGACCTAACTCTTCCTTTCGGTCCTTAGCGCTCCAGGTCTTCGTGCTCGGGAGTTACCTTGGCATTCAGAGCGGAGTTAGGCGAGTTTTGCAAGGTTAAGGCAAGTGGATTCCTCCTCCTTCTCTTTCTTTTCTTGAAGCATTGTTTCGCTCGTGTCGATTTCATGTCGCTCGGTGTAACTTAAGTCTTGGAGTGTTGATATAAGCTTCCTTGATTATTCTTCCTTTGCTATGAATCGGGTAGTTGTTCCCTGGAGAAAACCGGGATAGTTAAAATCCTCGTTCCTTTACTGAATCTAGAGCTTTCTTCTGATTTCCCGAGAGATTCCCCTCTGGTTCCCGAGAAATCCCTGCTATATTTCGAGAAATAAGCCTGAGCCCTGTCCTGGTCTCGAGAAATTCCTTATGTCTCGAGAGATCCCTTCTGATGTCTCGAGATTTCCCCTTCATATCTCGAGAGATTCCTCATGTCTCGAGAGATCCCTTCTGATGTCTCGAGATTTCCCCTTCATATCTCGAGAGATTCCTCATGTCTCGAGAGATCCCTTCTGATGTCTCGAGATTTCCCCTTCATATCTCGAGAAATCCCCTTCATGTCTCGAGAGATCCCTTCTGATGTCTCGAGATTTCCCCTTCATATCTCGAGAGATTCCTCATGTCTCGAGAGATCTCTTCTGATGTCTCGAGATTTCCCCTTCATATCTCGAGAGATTCCTCATGTCTCGAGAGATCCCTTCTGATGTCTCGAGATTTCCCCTTCATATCTCGAGAAATCCCTTTCATGTCTCGAGAGATCCCTTCTGATGTCTCGAGATTTCCCCTTCATATCTCGAGAGATTCCTCATGTCTCGAGAGATCCCTTCTGATGTCTCGAGATTTCCCCTTCATATCTCGAGAGATTCCTCATGTCTCGAGAGATCCCTTCTGATGTCTCGAGATTTCCCCTTCATATCTCGAGAAATCCCCTTCATGTCTCGAGAGATCCCTTCTGATGTCTCGAGATTTCCCCTTCATATCTCGAGAGATTCCTCATGTCTCGAGAGATCCCTTCTGATGTCTCGAGATTTCCCCTTCATATCTCGAGAGATTCCTCATGTCTCGAGAGATCCCTTCTGATGTCTCGAGATTTCCCCTTCATATCTCGAGAAATCCCCTTCATGTTTCGAGAGATCCCTTCTGATGTCTCGAGATTTCCCCTTCATATCTCGAGAAATCCCTTTCATGTCTCGAGAGTTTGCCTATTACTCGAAAATTCAACCTTCTATCTCCCGAGAAGTCCTTTGTAGTTCTCGGGAAGTCCTCAATTTGATGTGATTTTTGTATGGTTCCCGGTGGTAGGATTTCAAAAAATTTGGACGGGGCTCTGCCCCGCACCCCGCAAGGGCTCTGCCCCTTGACCCCGCTCGCGAGACCACCGCCAGGGGCGCTGCCCCTTGGACCCCGTTAGGGGCTCTGCCCCTAAGACCCCGCCAGGGGCGCGGCCCCTTGGAACCCCGCCAGGAGCGCATGTGATTTCGTTGCGATTCTCATGTTTAAATCTTGTGTCCTCTCAAGCGCACAAGGATGTTGCCAGTATCCCTTCGGTGCTCCTGATCTTGAATCCCTTTTGCTTGAATTCTTTTACTCGTTGTGGTCTGATAATGTTTGAGTTTACTCTTATGATTCGTCATGAGTTATGCCTCTGATTACTTCTCCTCCTTCTTGAAACCTTGTGCCTCTTACAAGGGTACAAGGAGTTTTGCCCAAGTCTCTTGGGTGTCCTTGATCGTGAATCCCTCGAGCTTGAACCCCTTTGCCTTTTTGGTTCAATGACTCCGAGTTTCCCCTTATGAATCGTTTGATCAGCAGTTATCTCATGGTGACCCTATCCTTAGGGTGTTTCTTCTTAGTATTTGTGATGTTAGCAGTATGTGGTGATGTTGCTAATAACTGCATTGCGTCTTTGATCATGTTTACCTCCTATCAAAATTCTAAACCTGTTGTGATCTTGCAAATCTTTGGTTTCGCTTGTGATTCATCTTGATCGGTGTGTGCCTTGCTTTGACCCTGTCTTTTAGGGTGCTTTCTTGGTGATTGTTTCTCGGGCTTCGTCCCGTGTTTCAAATTAAAATTTAATTAATATAGACCACTGTCTGGAGCCCGGCACGGTAGATCGTGTTCGGGGGACAGTGGGGTTTCTATTGTAGCCTTGCACGGTGGCCTTTTTAAAGGTGAACCGCATGCTTGGCTTGTGGTCCCGAGGGCCGTGTTTGGGTGGTTGGGTCTAGAGACACCCCCACTCGTTTTGGGCTTGGGTTGCGGAGGTAAGTAACCGCTCCCGTTTATTTTGAGCTGATCAGTCTCATGTATGAAAAATTTACAAGATAATTAATTTATACTTGCTCCTACTTCGATATTTGGTTGCACTTGGTGCTTTGCTTAGCTCCTTGTTTCAGAGCTTCTTTTTCAGTGAATCAGGCTTGGGTTGGTACCCCGTATGCCTTTATTGCTTGTCTTTTCCTTATTTCTTTCCACTTGCAATTCCCTTGCTGAGGCGTTCTTGTTTATTGAATGCCTCAGGTTCAGAGCCGTAGCGGTTAGTGGAGTAGCCCGAAGTCTTCGGGAGTTTTTAGCTGCTGTCTACCCCGCTGCTGCGAGGTAGTAGTAGTTGTTGTTGTTTGCTTCTCCTTGTGTTCAGACATGCTAGTTTGGGCCAATGGGTTAGTGTCAGCTTGTTGACGCCCATTGTGCCTCTTTGATACTTTATAGTTTACTTACCAGTTTATGCCACTGCTTTTAGATCTGATACCTTACTCTCTGGGAATGATTTATGACTAGGTGCATTATAGTGATAAAATGGCTTTTCATTCATCTTCATCTCATCATTTTTAACTAAAACCCTTAGTTTCAAAGTCACCTAAAGATATTTTCTATACTTATACTACGCCTAGTTAAGTGCATATCATCTACTTTATGTCCTGCCTTCACGTGCATATAGGACCTTAAATGAACTCAATCAAGTGTTTTCCGCTGCAGTTACATATATAATTTTCTCTGTGGACTAGTTGATCAGTGAACTGAGAGACACAGTTCTGACTCTAAACCCTAATAAATGATTTCAAATAATGATTATCGTGCAATCATGTTTTCAATTATCAAGTAATAGGTTCCCGCCTGAGCGTCTGCAGTTGTCTCCTGCATGGCGTGGCATCATGACGCGTATTTTCTCTTCCTCTGATATTCTTAATTCCTGAGAAAATGCGGGTTGTGACAACACCCTCCAGGAGCGAGGCTCAACTGGAGGTGGAGAAGAGTCGACACCCTCCAGGAGCGAGGCTCAACTGGAGGTGGAGAAGAGACGACACCCTCCAGGAGCGAGGCTCAACTGGAGGTGGAGAAGAGTCGACACCCTCCAGGAGCGAGGCTCAACTGGAGGTGGAGAAGAGTCAACACTCTCCAGGCCATTCGCTAGACGAGCGAGCTCAACTGGAGGTGGAGAAGAGACGACACCCTCCAGGAGCGAGGCTCAACTGGAGGTGGAGAAGAGTCGACACTCTCCAGGCCATTCGCTAGACGAGCGAGCTCAACTGGAGGTGGAGAAGATTCGACACCCTCCAGGCCATTCGCTAGACGAACGAGCTCAACTGGGGGAGGTGCCAAACATTTTAGGCATTTAGCGTTGACTAGATGGCAACTCTCTTCTCGAGGACATTCATCTCACTCAAGTGGGCAAGTAGCCGGTATGCAGGAGAGGAGCTCGTGCAGTGACCTGGTCTACGGCAACACTCTGCTCGAATATTTCAACTCACTCGAGGGGGCAAGTAGCCAGCCTGCAGGGGAGGAGCCCAGTGCTACGGCCTGGTCTACGACAACAACACATCTCGTTGACTTCAACTCACTCGAGGGGGCAAGTAGCCGGTATGCAGGAGAGGAGCTCGTGCAGTGACCTGGTCTACGGCAACAACACATCTCGAGGACTTCAACTCACTCGAGGGGGCAAGTAGCCGGTATGCAGGAGAGAAGCTCGTGCAGTGACCTGGTCTACGGCAACACTCTGCTCGAATATTTCAACTCACTCGAGGGGGCAAGTAGCCAGCCTGCAGGGGAGGAGCCCAGTGCTACGGCCTGGTCTACGGAAACAACACATCTCGATGACTTCAACTCACTCGAGGGGGCAAGTAGCCGGTATGCAGGAGAGGAGCTCGTGCAGTGACCTGGTCTACGGCAACAACACATCTCGAGGACTTCAACTCACTCGAGGGGGCAAGTAGCCTTTATGCAGGAGAGAAGCTCGTGCAGTGACCTGGTCTACGGCAACAACACATCTCGAGGACTTCAACTCACTCGAGGGGGCAAGTAGCCGGTATGCAGGAGAGGAGCTCGTGCAGTGACCTGGTCTACGACAACAACACATCTTGAGGACTTCAACTCACTCGAGGGGGCAAGTAGCCGGTATGCAGGAGAGGAGCTCGTGCAGTGACCTGGTCTACGGCAACAACACATCTCGAGGACTTCAACTCACTTGAGGGGGCAAGTAGCCGGTATGCAGGAGAGGAGCTCGTGCAGTGACCTGGTCTACGACAACAACACATCTCGAGGACTTCAACTCACTCGAGGGGGCAAGTAGCCGGTATGCAGGAGAGGAGCTCGTGCAGTGACCTGGTCTACGGCAACAACACATCTCGAGGACTTCAACTTACTTAGAGTACCTGAGAATATAGTTCCACTCTCTCCCCTAGTAATTAGTGCACGGGCAAAGAGAGTCGGTACTCGAGGGGCAGATCGCCCAACATTCAAGGGGGGAGCTGATCTCGGCCGGCAATGCAGAGGCTTGGACTTAGGATGGCGCACTGAACCCGAGACGTCATCTCATTGCTCGACCAAAAGTTTCAAGGGGAGATGTGAGATCACACATCCTAAAATGCTTTTGAATATATCATACTACTTCGAGTGGATGCCCGATCTAATTCTTAAGAGTTTTGCAATAGATAGATCAATAATGTTATATGTAGTGAATAACAAGAAGAAGAATGAGTTTTGCGTGACCTGATTCATGATGACTTTTCCTCGCCAAAGTGAGTTATGAATAATTGTCCTTTGAGTTTTCATCAGGAAGTATAAGATGTTGAATAAGATATAAAAACACCCATCGCGAGTAAGCATTCGCCGAATATAGATTTCTTCTGAATCTTGTAGAGATGAGTAGTTGGATACATTCTCGCGAGTAGGAACTCGCGGAACCAAAGAGAATACCATGAAAATATGAACTCGCTGAGTATCAGCTCTCAAGATAGAACTAAAGAGAACATCATAGTTGCTGAAGTGATGACCTCGCGAGTACGGACTCGCGGAATTAATAGAACACCATAGTTGCTGAAGTGATGACCTCGCGAGTACGGACTCGCGGAATTAATAGACCACCATAGTTGCTGAAGTGATGAACTCGCGAGTACGGACTCACGGGATATATAGAAAAACACCTGAATTGTTGAAGTGAATACCTCGCAAGTTGAATTCGCGGAATAAAGTAGAAAGGACTCGTGAAATATACTCTCTACCATGACCCTGTCATATGGATCCCTCTGTGACAGTTGCCATAGTGGTCAAGATGTCAAAGTCACACTATATGCAAATCAGGTGAAAGCACTCAGGGGTTTTACCAAAGCACCCATGAGTGTTAATATGTACTATGTATGAAAATGTGTTAGCAATAAAAAGAGGTGAAAACGAGGGCAATACAAGTGTCACCTTTGGCCTTATGACACCCTACGCAGAGTTTTCGGGGGTTCCGCTGCCCGGTCAGCGGACATGGGTCACCTATATTAGGTTGTCTTGCACCTTGCGAGTAGAACACATGCAAGCAGAATATCTGCGAGCAGAACACCTGTAGGCAGAGTATCTTCGAGTAGAACACCTGTAGGCAGAGTATCTGCGAGTAGAATACCTGTAGGAAGTATCTGCGAGTGGAACACCTGTAGGCAGTATCTGCGAGTGGAACACCTACGAGTTGATTGAGCTAGCCTGAGCTGGAATTCGCCTCAGTTTGTACTCGCCTAAACTGGTACTCGCCCCAGTTTGAGCTCCCCTAATCTGGTACTCGCCTGAGTTTGTACTCGCCTGAACTGGTACTCGCCCCAGTTTGAGCTTCCCAAATCTGGTACTCGCCTGAACTGGTACTCGCCTAGGACCTTTCTCATCAAGGCTCACCGTGAGGTCTCACACTAAAGTTTCTTACTCCGGTCACAGTCCACGCTCACCGCACCAAAAATGTTGGAACCCAGATACCGGTCCAACTGTTCGAGACTTGGGGGTGACCAAAGACTATTCGTTTAGTGATCGACCCACGCGAGACAAGGTGATAAGAAACTAGATAGCATACAAAACCACTCCAACCTGCCTATAAACAAGACCCGTGTGCTGCAGCGAGGAGGTCCCGCCACATACCCGGAAGTCTATAGGAACTTCCCCTCCTAAAGCCAATGCTGAGCTTGGCACAATAGAGGCAGGCAGTGTACTCTCCCACCCTAGGGGGGGGGGGGGCTGAAGGTGCCTTCTACTTGTGCCTTGGGGGTCCTATTTATAGGCAAATCCAAATGGACTGCGATTAGCTGTTCCCGCCTTCTGAAATGAGCTGCGGATAACCGCTCTTGCCTTCTGAACGGGGTAGAAATCTGTACTCGCCCCAGGTGGGGGATGTCTTCTGTACTCGCCCAGGTGGGGGAGGTCTTCTGTACTCGCCCAGGTGGGGAGGTCTCCTGTACTCGCCCAGGTGGGGAAGGTCTTCTGTACTCGCCCAGGTGGGGAGGTCTTCTGTACTCGCCCAGGTGGGGGAGGTCTTCTGCACTCGCCCAGGTGGGGGAGGTCTTCTGTACTCGCCCAGGTGGGGAGGTCTCATGTACTCGCCCTGGTGGGGGAGGTCTTCTGCACTCGCCCAGGTGGGGGAGGTCTTCTGGACTCGCCCAGGTGGGGGAGGTCTTCTGCACTCGCCCAGGTGGGGGAGGTATTTTGCACTCGCCCAGGTGGGGAGGTCTCCTGTACTTGCCCAGGTGGGGGAGGTCTTCTGCACTCGCCCAGGTGGGGGAGTTCTTCTGTACTCGCCCAGGTGGGGAGGTCTCCTGTACTTGCCCAGGTGGGGGAGTTCTTCTGCACTCGCCCAGGTGGGGGAGGTCTTCTGTACTCGCCCAGGTGGGGAGGTCTCCTGTACTCGCCCAGGTGGGGGAGGTCTTCTGTACTCGCCCAGGTGGGGAGGTCTCCTGTACTCGCCCAGGTGGGGGAGGTCTTCTGTACTCGCCAAGGTGGGGGAGGTCTTCTGCACTCGCCCAGGTGGGGGAGGTCTTCTGCACTCACCCAGGTGGGGGAGGTCTTCTGTGTTGTCCTCTTGCATTTCTGATCTCGACGAATTACGGGTTATACACCCCTACAGGGGGCAACGGGTAGAGTCGTTTCAAACTTGACACTCACTCGGATGCTTCAAGCGTTATCATTCTCGAAGATTCGTTCGTAAACCGTATCCCCCCTCACGCTCCCGAGCGGTTACTGTTTTCTTCTGTGCGTTTTCTCGCCTGGAAAGTCGCCCGCAAGGTAGAGTGACGACGCCGCTGTGCGTTCTTCCCGTTCGCATCTCCAGGCCATACGACGCCTATCGTTGAGCCCTAGCTGTCATCGCTTCCGTGCGTGCGCTGCTAGACAAGGATCTGTCTTCGCCTGCCGTCGATCGACCGAAGGACGAGTGCAGCGCTGCCCGTGTCCCTGCAGCGAGGAAGACGACGCCACCCGTGTACCTGTTCGCATCTCCTCCCAGACGCATCCAGGTCGCTCGTCTCCCTGTGACACAGAAGAAACCGCTGCTGCTTTGCCGACCCCCATCGACGAAGGAAGAAGCCGACCTCCATCGTTCGTCGATCTCCCTGTGCGAGGAGTAAGACCGTTCGTCGATCGGAGGTCGCCCGTTCGTCTATCTCTAGACCGTTCGTCGATCGGAGGCCGCCCGTTCGTCGATCTCCCGCCCGTTCGTCGATCTCCAGACCGTTCGTCGATCGGAGGCCGCCCATTCGTCGATCTCCCGCCCGTTCGTCGATCTCCAGACCGTTCGTCGATCGGAGGCCGCCCATTCATCGATCTCCCGCCCATTCGTTGATCTCCCGCCCGTTCATCGATCGGAGGCCGCCCGTTCGTCGATCTCCCGCCCGTTCGTCGAACGGAGGCCGCCCGTTCGTCGATCAGATGTCGCCCGTTCGTCGATCAGAGGCCGCCCGTTCGTCGATCTCCCGCGTTCTTCGTCGATAGGAGATCGTCGTTCTATGTTGTCTTCGTCGATCTGTGTCGACGTTGAGGCCGTCTCCGCCGATCCCAGTTGCTGCTCTAGTGCAGTGAACTGCAGTGCCTCTTCGTCGTCTCCGCCAATCCAGTGTTGTCTACTGTTTGTTGGAGAAGATCCAGTTGCCAATCCCGTCATGCCAGTGAAGTGCAGTCCTGCTGCACTGCTCCAGTGCGACTTTTGCTGCAGATCGCGCCGCTGTTCCAGATGGCCTCGCTTTCGAAGAGTAGCCTCTCCTCTCCTATGCTGATGATAAAGCTGGAGAAGTTCTCCAATTCTGAGTTCAGTGCCTGGAAGTGGAACACTCAGTTTTGTATGAAGTTCCTGAATGCCTTTTATACACTGCAAACTGATTTCGCAGAATTCAAAGGAGGAGACGAGGAGGCACAGTGGATCAGCGACGAAGACTTATATCGCGATTATCTCCTCAATTGTCTTTCCAATTCGCTAGCAGAGACTTTTGGGAAACTGAAGACAACGAAGGAAATCTGGAATGCTCTGGAAGATCAGTTCAAGGAGGAGGAGAACATGTCCAAGACGCATCTGGTGGACAAGTTCATGAGATTCACCTTCTCTGAGGACAGGGAAATCCTACCCCAGATTGCAGACCTGGAGAATCTGGTGGCCAAGCTCAATAGTGAAAGTGTCCCTCTGTCAGATGGGTTCGTTGCTGGAGCCATCATTTACAAGCTCCCCTCAGCGTGGTACTCTTTCAAGATGGAGATGTATCGAAAGAAGACTCAGGTCAGTCTAAAAGAACTCAGGCGGTTTATCTGCATTGAGGACGAGAATCAGACAAGACATGTGAAGGAGGTGGTGAGCAAGCAGCAATCTGCTGCTAATATGATCACACACCAAAAAAGGAAGCCTAAGTCTGATCGGACTCGGCCTTCCTCCAATGCACCCGCAGTAGTAGACACGAGCAAGAAAATCAAGAAGTTCAAGGGCAAGTGCTACAACTGCAACAAGTGGGGTCACTGCGCTTCTGACTGCGGGCAACCCAAGAAGTCCGATGCCAACCCACCAAAGCCTGATCACAGAGTTCATATGCTCCATCAGACTGCGCCCTCCCACTTTGTTGCCATGGTTGGGAACGGCAGGCCAGTGCTGATTGGTGGTTAGATTCGGGGGCAACCTACCGCGTCTGCAACAATCCCACTCTACTGAAAGATGTCACTCCAGTCTCTGAGTCAGTTACAGTTGCAAATGGAGCCACTGCTAAGGTACTCCAGATAGGGACCGTGGATCTGCTACTCTCGTCAGGTACGCATTTACTTTTGAAAGATGTTAAATTCATTCCTACATGAGCTGCTAATTTAATTTTGATTAATCTGTTAAGTGATGCGGGTATGTCTTTTAACATTAGTCGTGGTAGGGTGACCCTAATGGTCAACTCTCATTATTTTGGTTGCGCTTACGTTCTAAATAGGATGTATAGGCTGAGTCTAGCAAACGAAGTAGTCAATTAGGTTAGTTCAAATCTCATAGATCCTAAGACTTTACATGCCAGACTAGGACACGTGAACTATATGAAACTACTTCTGCTAGCTAAAACTCACAACATACCTTTAGACACTAAAACCAAATTTGATAAATGTGAGATATGTGTTCAAACTAAGATAACTAGAACACCATTTAGTCAGGTGTCTAGGAGTACACGTTTACTAGAGTTGATACACTCCGACATTTGTGACTATAAAAGCTTTGTCAAACGTGGTGGTCGGAAGTACCTGATAACGTTTATCGACAATTTCTCTAGATATACTCACATTTATCTCTTAAAATCCAAAGATGAAGCTTTTGAAAATTTCAAAATTTCAAAAATAGGGTTGAGAATTAATTGGATTTGAAAATTAAAAGACTTAAGAGTGATCGAGGAGGCGAGTACGTCTCGGGTGAGTTTAGAGATTTTCTTGCCAGCAACAACATAATTCTTGAAACCACTGCCCCTTATTCGCCCCAGTCCAACGATATTGCCGAGCGGAAAAATAGAACTTTAACAGAAATATTGAATTCTATGTTGTTGACTGCCGGTATGTCTGCGGCTTATTGGGGAGAAGCATCCCTCGAGTCGAATCACATCCTGAATATGGTTCCTCATGCTAAATTAAAGCAAACCCCGTATGAGATTTGGTTTAAGAGACCGCCCAGCTTTGATAATCTAAAAACCCGGGGTTGTATGACGATCTAAGTTAGGACCTAAGACGAACACTTGTGTATACTTAGGATGTGTGGTGAATAGTGCTGCAGACAGATTTTTAGATCTCTCTACCAACTCGGTCATTGAGTCTAGAGATGCTGTGTTCTTTGAGGACAAGTTTCTTAAAGATAAAAATCCGACTCTTCCAGGTCTGCCAGACACCAGTTCTGATACCCTCGTTGGGACAGAACTACGACTCCCTGACACGGAGCCAGTTCACACTAGTGACCTAGAGTCCACTAGGCTATCTAATAGGGAACGAGTTCCTAAAAGCTTCGGTATAGACTTTATGACTTACCACATTGAAGCTGATCCATCGACCTTTAAGGAAGCGATGCGATCCAGGGATTCCCTGTTATGGAGAGAAGCCATTGATGATGAGATGAACTCTCTCATGGAGAACCAAACTTGGACATTAGTTGACTTGCCCAAAGGAGCTAAAACCATTGGGAGCAAGTGGGTTCTTAAGAAGAAGCTGAATCCAGATGGGAGTATCGCTAAGAACAAAGCACGTCTAATTACAAAAGGCTTCACTCAAGTGAGTGGAATATACTATTTTGATACATACTCACCTGTTTGTCACATTGCACGATCAGGGTTCTTCTCGCTATCGCATCTATTGAACGCTTCGTCGTTCATCAGATGAACGTAAAGACTGCATTTCTAAATGTAGATCTTTCTGAGGAGATTTACATGCGCCAACCTGAAGGGTTCGTCATAGAAGGTCTAGAAACCAAGGTCTGTAAGTTGATTAAGTCACTCTACGGATTGAAGCAAGCACCGAAGCTATGGCACGAGAAGTTTGACACTTGCGTAAATGGCCTGAATTTTAAATCCAGCCTTTCAGATAAATGTCTATACATACGGACAAGTCCAAATTCCGTCGCTATAATCTGCTTGTATGTTGATTACATGCTAATTCTGGGTACTGATCAGTCTGAGGTGGAAGACGTTAAGGTTACCTTGAAGTCAAAATTTAGCATGACTGACTTAAGTGTGGTAAAGACCATCCTAGGAATGGAAGTGAACTTTACGGATAAGGGTATCACCCTCAGCCAGAGTCACTACATCCAAACTCTACTAGAGAAGTTGGGTTATGATAAGTGCAGGAAGATTGAGACTCCATACGACTATAATAATATACTGAAACCTCACGACGGTTCACCTATTAGACAGCTGGATTAATCCAAACTTATTGGCAGTCTAATGTATGATACTACCTGCACTAGACCCGACATAGCCTTTACGGTCGGCATGTTGAGTAGATTCACTAGTAACCTTGGAAAGGACCACTGGGACGTCTTGGAAAGGCTAATGCGATACTTAAAGTATACTGAGCAGTATGTTTTATGTTACAGTGGACACCCTCCTATGCTTGAAGAGTATTCTGACACCTCCTGGTGCTCAGACATTGGTGATAGTAGGTCCACTAGTGGTTATGTGTTTACCCTAGGAGGAGCCGCAGTAGCTTGGAAATCTAAGAGACAAACGTGTATAACATTATCTTCTATGGAATCTGAACTCTATGCTCTTGCTTCAGCTGCCGAAGAAGCAGAGTGGGTTAGAGACTTGGTTATGGATATTCCAATGACGAGTCTAACAATGAACTCTATCTCGATATTTTGTGACAATCAAGCCAGAAAAACCATTGCAACTAATTCCCTGTTCAATGGTAAGTGAAGGCAACTACGGATGAAACAGGCCTGGTTGACCTATCTCACCAGTCAAAGGATCATTTCCCTCTTGGACGTGAGATCAAAAGATAATGTAGCAGATGTCCTTACCAAGGGCTTATGCAAGATTCTTACATTTAAAATATCGGGGGATATGAGATTAAAGTCTATTTAGTGAGATTTAATACCTATGTTATGTTTAAGATTCTAGAACCGAGTCTGTCTACATTCATGCATCTAGACTGAGTACACTGAAGTGTTCCAGATGCTACTTAATGAAAGCCTGAGATTGAATAGTTGCCAGTCATTCCAAACTTGATGACTTACGCAATTATTTTATTCAACGGTTGAATTGGGTATCATTCCAAAAAGGAATACTGAAGTTACTGTTTGTGCCCTGATATCAGGATTATTCATCATATCATTCCAAATTTGATGATATAATGGTCATAGGTTGTTGTATCATTCCAAACTTGATGGTACGACACACTTGTGAAATGTTTTGATAATAATTCTGATAATCGAAGGAACATAGCTTGGTTCTATGAAACCAAATCTTCTAATTTTGTGTAAAGTAGATAGAGATGCGGACCTGTGAGTCTTTCTTCATAGTTAGAGTATTATGTTCTAAATTGTTAGAACTAATCACTTTACTTTTGATATGCATATGTATGAATTCATTGAGTTTTGCTCTCATTACATTCTAATGTTTAAATGCAGATCAATTGAAGTCTGGAGGAGAGAAATTGGATTTTGACATGGATGAAGATGATCTGTTGTTTGAGCAGACCGACTCATCGCCAGTTTTGAGTTTTGCTTCAGATTACTGTTCTTACTTCTTCTTTTGCTTTTGCATGTTTGAAACATGTTTGAGTTTAGACGTTTGCTCTAAAACTCTTGTTGTTTTAATCTGAAACTCATTTTGTCGTTATCTAATTTATATGTTTTGTTTTAACCCGTTATGTGATACAATTGCTACAATATAGGATGAGAATGTTAATGTATATTTAGCATTTATGTCGGGTCTTTAACGGAACCATAACGGGTTCGTTAAAGCACCCATAACGGGTCGTCGGGGATTTAGGGTTACGCCTATAAATACCCCTGCTGGGGGCAACGGGTAGAGTCGTTCCAAACTTGACGCTCACTCAGATGCTTCGAGCGTTATCAATTAGTACGTCGTGGATGCTCCAAACACACATGATCTATGGCAATATCTGAAATCTGGATTGCAATCCGCTTAGCGGACGCATGAGGTTCACCGGGAACCTTCGACGACAATGTCCGACGTCCAACCACACCATCACCGGAGAGGAATCCCGTCAAGGCCAACTGCACTGGCGTACGCCTTCGACACCAAGCCCGCACCGCTACACCACATCCAACGGCCAACCCTAGCTGAGCCCAAGTCGCCCCTCTGAAACCTCCTCCAAGAACGGTGGCTATCTCCACCAGAGATCGGCAATCTCACACTTTTAGCTCTCTTCCTTGCGAACATGAGGGGAGGCAAGATCATGCGAACGAGAGAAAAGGGGGTGGCTTCACCTTCAACGATCAGGGAGGAAGAGACGGTGGTTCCTCCTTCGCAAAATTGAGGGAGGCGGATTTCTCCTTCAGTGCACAGGAACTGGGCCGTTGCTTCTCTCTCACGCGAACAGGGAGAGCGACTCCTCCCTTGCTTCTATAGCGAATAAGAAGGAGACGGCAGTTCCCTCTGCAAACAGGAGACGGGGTCATAGGGATCGGAAATGATCCAGGCGGTTGTGCATCCTAGTACCCTAAACCGACAGTAGGGATATTAATCTCATACTTGATTTGGATCCGGATCCGAACCAACCCGAATCCTAACACTAAATGTACGAGGATCCTCTTCATTTGAATCCAAATTGATAATATCTATTTCACTATCCAGATTAATTCGCGGCTGATTCAACGGGTTCACTAATCTAATACTTATATATATATTTTTTCTTTAATAAAGATTTATACATCTTTAGGTAAAGTGGTTATCAATTCTCACCAATGAAATAGACTTCCATTTGGGGTCCAAATGAAGAGGATCACAATCCCTCTAAATTAACACTATTAATTAAAAGATAATGTAACATCTATCCATGCATACTTTCATTCTCTTTGGGAGAATATATTCAGTTTATTTTATATTTCTTGATAAATTTGAAATGTTTTGAATGCTAGGTGGAGTTGATATGTCTATAAAATATGGGTGAAGCGGTTCGGTTTGGGTTAGTTTGTACCCTAATAGAAACTGAACCAAAATCTTAAGTTTTGGGTATGTCCAAACCGACCTAGACCGGTTCATAGTCGGTTTGATATTTTGCGGGTTGGTTTCAATATTTTAATGCTCTGTCAATCCATGTATCCAATATCCCTGCTTCGATTGATCCATCATAACTAGGAATCTATACAATAGTTTATTTGTTAAAGTCCAACATTGCTTCTTTTTCTTTGTTCAGTATCGAAGAAGATAACATCTACATAAGCAAATCAAAATTAACATGAAATAAAATTAGCAATTTCATAAACAAAGCTCTGTCGGCGATCGCTGGCCTTTGAGCAAGCCCGAGCCGCAAGCGTCAACTGTCAAGCGACCTGAATACCAAAACCGATTTAGTTCGCTAATGCAGGATGCAGCCACTTAAGTCTTAACTCAACCTGAATACTTGATGCAGCGATACACTGGTGCTAGTTGCTACACTTTAAACTCCTAGTCAGTTCAGTTCAGTCCTATATGAATTCCGCTTCACATGCTCCAAACTGAAACTATACCGGACCGACGGCTCGAATTCGGTAGATTTTCCGTTTTCTCTCATGTGAAACTATCCGCTTCACATTCTTCTTTTTCTTTTGAAATAACAAAAACATCTCTGGTGAATTTACATTTCATATCATGCACGCACAGGAATACCACATTGAGAGGAACCCACAGGGTAATTTTTTTAACTGCATGTTATGTAATGTAAGCTCATAGCAGAGGTTTTTGTAATTTCAAAAGATAAAGGGGTCATTGTAGCCTTGTAGCCTATAATTGTGCTAACTGGCAGAGAAGATTTAGGGTCCGTTTGGCGCGGCGTTTTTGCTCTGATGGGTTTGTACAAAAATGCTACCGTCATTGAATGTATGTTTGGTATGATAACGATTACGAACACCACCAAGAAAAGAAAACTAGTTTTGAACATAAAAAGTGGATGAAGTTCCTTAAATGTGGTCGGGCATTCACGAACGACGGTCCCATCCACGGGGTTGCTGTCCCAAATGGAGCCTTTGATAATTAACGATACAATTAATGGTGGCAATTTGAGCTACTTTACCACTTAATTGCGCTAAGTTTCATGCCAAAGAAGAAATAGAATGATGGCTATTTTAGCTTATATACCACTGATGAACTGCATTAAGGCTTCGCTTGGCACAGTGTTGGCGGTCATGAACGCGGTGGTTATATATGGACCGTCGTTCGTGAACGCCCGACCTCACCTAAGGAGCATCAACCACTTTTATGTTCAAATCTAGCTTTCTTTTCTTGGTTGCGGTCATAGTCATCTTTCGTGCGGGCCGGAACTTACCCGACAAGGAATTTCGCTACCTTAGGACCATTATAGTTACGTCCGCCATTCACCGGGGCTTCGGTCGCCGGCTCCCCTGTCATCAGATCACCAACTTCCTTGACCTTCCGACACTGGACATGCGTCAGCCCCCATACATGGTCTTACGACTTTGCGGAGACCCATGTTTTTGGTAAACAGTGCTCGGGCCTGGTCAGTGCGACCCCCTTTTTGAGGAGGCACCCCTTCTCCCGAAGTTACGGGGCTATTTTGCCGAGTTCCTTAGAGAGAGTTGTCTCGCGCCCTTACGTATTCTCTACCGACCCACCTGTGTCGGTTTCGCGTACAGATACCCTTTGTTTTCCAAACAGACATAGACGATGACGTTTTTTTGTCTAAACTCACCGGAACAAAAACGCCGCGCCAAACTGAGCCTAAATTTAATGTCAAAATAAAGAGCGAATATTTTAGCTTTATTCCTGCTTTAAAATTCATATTAAAAGAAGAAATGCAAAAGGATGGATAGTTTAGAACTTTAGATTCTATATAACTGAATTGAAATTCATATCCACCGTCCAATTAGATGTCAATCCCTAAATTTTTTATTATTATAAAATTTTAGTTTATATCCTAATCTTTAGTATTTATAAATTCAATATCCAACGTTAGAGAACAAATGAAGCCTTCCCCTCTTTCCTATCCACCGTCCAATGTGAATTCAACAAAATTAGTTGCTTTTCATTTCCTCGTGTATTTGAGAACGGACTGAAAACAGGTACAGAAGGCTACCGCCCGCGGTAGCCAATAGCGTCAGGCGCTATCACGCAAAACAATGTCGTCTCTTTTCTTGATGCTGCTGGTGCCGTCCACCAGAAAGAACCCTCCGCCTGAGGATTCCGCGTCCGTGGAAGAGTTGGCATGCATGCTCGCCGCCGGAAAACACTGAGGTCTCCTACCTCTTCGACGTCGGATCGCCGGAGCCAAGCTCCCGCCTCGAGCCTTGCTGCTGCCAAGAACCGCCGCCTGGACAAGAACCTTGCCGCTGCCACCTTGCTTTTGATTGATACGTGAATCTCCTATACTTCTCAACCTTGATAAAATAAGGAAGGTGGCCATATTAGGCCTCAATCAAAATAGGAGAATCAGCTGTGAAAAATATCCTCTCCATAATGATATTCCAATAATAGGATTCACCATATTTTAGGAATCACATAGGCACACGGATCGGTGAGGTGTCGCCAATCCCAACACGGAACGTCAAGACAATCTCGATCTGGAACTTCAGCAACCGGACCAAGGCAACCCCGCGCGGCTACAAAACTGATTTCGCCAGAGAACCACATTGCCGGAGAGGAGGCCGAAAGTGGAGATTACGCCGGTAGAAATGGCGAAATAGGAAGGAGGCGGAAACAAAACAGGAGCGAAAATCACAAAGCTATGGCTCGCCGGGTGAAAGTGCGGTTAGATGTGTAAAAGATCTTAAAATTAATTTGAAGTGCGGTGCAGTTAGCCAATAAAGCAGTGCGGTTAACAACGGCCATACGAATAGTTATGCACAAATAAAAAAGGATGCCACCTTTTCAGTATAAAAAAATAAGGAGAAAGAAATAATAGAGAAATTGTGAGCTCAAGCTCCTTTAACGAACGCTTTTCCCCTTGATATCGACACGTTCTTAATTAAAAAGTAGCGCATCCAGATTATGTGGACTAAGGGTTCGTATAAACAAATGTGGTCGGTGCCCCCCCCAAACCTACCAAATCATGTGACCGAAACCTCAAACTTCTATTTTATTTTGTTATTTAAAATTTTATCTTAAATCTATATTTTTAGGGCCTAATTGCATTTGGACTAAATTTTCATAAACTAGGATGCCGTCCAAAAAGAAAAAAAAAGTATATTCAAAATTACACGAGAGAGAGAGAGAGAGAGAGAGAGAGAGAGAGAGTGTCTCATTGATACCACGGTCACTAATTTAGCATGCGTACCCCGTTCTCACCGAGGACTCAAACTGTTGAATTTTTTGGGTCTGCTATCGATCAAGAGAACCAACAATGGATAAAGAAGGTTTTATATCTCAACTAGGCAAACAATTACAAATACACACGGCTGAATACAAGTTGCATCCAACTTGAATCACAACAGCCTAAGGAAAGTAAGACTTTGGTCACGGACAAGGTCCGCTTCTCCTCCTGAGCACACCAGGATGGTGATACTCGCTCCAATACTCGCTCCTCGCCACAGAAGCTCGCTTCTCGCTGTCGCCTGGGCGATAGCTCGGATCCTCGCAAGCTCGCTGCTCGCACTCCAGATACTCGCAAGCTCGCTGCTCGCACTCCAGATACTCGCAAGCTCGCTGCTCGCACTCCAGGATACTCGCACGCTCGTCGCGCGCGCTTCCTCTCCTTCTCGCTGTCGCCTGGGCGATATCCACTGTCGCCGGGCGATATCTCCTCTACTCGCTACTCGCTCAAGGAGCTCGCCGAACTCGCTCCAAGTCCGATGCTCGCCTGCCGAACTTACTCCAAGTCCGATGCTCGCCGGGTAGCACTCTGGTATCTCTAACTCGCTCAGAGTTGATGATACTCGCCACTTCTGAAGCCTCTACTCGCCACTTTCAGAAATAGTTACTCATTAGGGGGGGGTGTCCCTCTATTTATAGGCAAATGCCTACTCGGCGGCGAGTATGATACTCGCCAGCTGTCGCTGGGCGACATCCACTGTCGCCTGAGCGACAGCTCACTTCACAAACTCTAACACTCCCCCTTGAAGTGAGCTCCGGGAACAACTCCAAGCAACGAGCGAAGCCTCCGGAACGGCCCCGCAGATAGGGGCTTTGTGAATATGTCCGCAAGGTTGCCTTCGCTCCGCACATGCTCCACAGTGATCAAGCCACCCAGCACCTTCTCTCTGATGAAGTGATGCTCGATCTCAATGTGCTTGGTTCTTGCATGACACACTGGATTGGTTACCAGTTTCAATGCACTCTCATTGTCCCCGCGAAGCACAGTAGGTCCGCTGACCTCCTCATCCACATCCTCCACTAGTCTCCTTAGCCAGACACACTCCTGAGCTGCTAAGGACGACGCCTTGTACTCGGCCTCCGTGGTAGAAAGGGAAATGGAGTCCTGCTTCTTGCTACACCACGAGATAGCAGCTGCTCCACACAAGAACACATACCCTGATGTCGACTTGCGATCATCAGCGTCACCTCCATAGTCTGAATCCGTGTATCCGTGCAGCTTGAAGTTAGACTTCTCCTCATAGGACAACCCCATCTCAAGGGTGCCCTTCACGTACTTCAGAATCCTCTTGGCTGCCTCCAGATGAGGCTTCCGCGGCTCCTGCATATACCGACTAACTCGGCCGACAGCAAAGGCGATGTCCGGCCTTGTGATAGTCAAGTATATAAGACTCCCTACCAGAGCCCGAAAGATCTTCGGATCAGGAAGAATCCTCCCTTCTTCCTTCCGAAGCTTCAGCCCCGCCTCCAGAGGAACGGAACTGCTCTTCCCTTCTTTCATGCCGAATCTTTCGACGATCCTCTCGGCATACGCCCTCTGGGAAACATCCAGTCCGCCTCTTCTCTTCTCTACTTGGAGGCCAAGGAAATGGTGCAGTTCACCAAGATCCTTCATCTCGAAGCGTATGGAAAGCTGCTCTCTCAGCGCCGCGACCTCCTCAGGGTTGTTCCCTGTCACGATCATGTCGTCGACGTATAGCAGCACTAGCACGTGAAGACCTCCATCCTTCTTCACGAACATGCCGGAGTCTGAATCTGAGGCATCGTAGCCGCATAACTGCAGGTACTCCGCAATCTTTCCATACCAGGCTCTCAGCACCTGTTTCAACCCATAGAGGGCCTTCTTCAGCTTGCAGACGTGACGCGGCTGGGACTTGGACATGTATCCAGGTGGTTGCACCATGAATATGTCTTTGTCGATCTCTCCGTATAGGAACGCGTTCTTCACGTCCAGCTGCCATAGCTTCCAACCTCGGCACGCTGCCAAAGCGATGATCGTCCTCACCGACGTCATCTTCGCTACAGGACTGAAGGTCTCCTCGTAGTCCTCTCCGTAGGTCTGTGAGAAGCCTCGAGCGACAAGCCTCGCCTTGTACCGCTCCACTTCTCCATCAGCCCTCTTCTTCACCTTGTACACCCACTTGCAGGTGACAGGTTTGATGCCCTCCACCATGGGAACCAGGTCCCATGTCTCGTTCTTCTTTAGGGCCTCCATCTCCTCGATCATGGCCTCGTCCCACTCCTTGATGCCAGCTGCATCCTCAAAGCAGGCAGGTTCCCTCTCATCGAGTGGTCCTGCGAAGAAGCAGGAAACCAGACTCACGAAGTTCCCCTCCTTATAACGAGCAGGCGGGACGATCGTCCTCTTCGACCTCCTCAAGGCTTGACCACTATCTACCACTCCGGTAGACTCCTCTGCTTGAGCTCCTCTCTGAGCTCCTCTCTGAACTCCTCCTGAAGCGGTGCTCTCCCTGCTTCTTGAGTTCGTAGCTCCCCCTGAGCCAGAAGCTCCTCCTGAGCCAGATGCTCCTCCTGAGCCAGATGCTCCTCCTGAGGCAGATGGCAATGGAGCACTTGGAGATAACTCCAACTCCACAGTAGGGTCTTCAGTGACCCACTCCTCTTCCCTGCTAGCTTCTCCACTCTCCGGCAGCTCCACAGAAGAGACTCCCTGGTATGAGACCAGTTCATCAAACACTACGTCGCGCGAGACGACGAACTTGTGGGTCTGCGGGTTCATGCACTTCCAGCCCTTCTTCCGCTCATCGTAGCCGATGAAGACACACTTCCTCGCCTTCGGCTCCAGCTTGGTTCTCTCGGCCTCTGGAACGTGCACGAAGCAGGTAGAGTCGAACACCTTCATGTGACCCACATTGGGCTTCTCCCCGAACATGAGCTGGTGTGGAGACACCATCCTGTTAGGACTCAGAGGTAGCCTGTTGATCACATGAGTAGCACATGCCATTCCCTCCGCCCATAAGGCCTTGAGAATGCTCTTGGCATGTAGCCAACTCCTGGTAGTCTCCACTAGATGGTGGATCTTCCTCTCTGCCACCCCATTCTGCTGAGGGGTGTGAGCGCAGGAGAGCTCCCGCCGAATGCCGAACCTTCTGCAGAAGGAAGCAAACTCATTGGAGGTAAACTCCCCTCCATTGTCGCTCCTCAGCTTCTTGACTCTGCGGTTCAGCCTCCCCTCCACAAGTTCCTTCCACTCGAGGAACTTGTTGAAGACTTCTGATTTCTCTCTCAGAAAGTATACCCACGTATAGCGGGTGTAGTCATCCACCAGAACCAGCGCATACTTATTGCCTCCATAAGTAAGGGTGACGCACGGCCCCATAACATCAGCATGTACGCACTCAAGAAGTGCCCTACACCTGGTCTCCGACTTGTCAAATAGAAGTCAATGTGACTTTCCATATTGGCATCCGTCGCACACATGGTCGTCGCCGTAGGAAGAGAGATGAGGCAGGCCACTCACTAGGCCCTTTGCCGCCATCATCTTCAACTTGTCCATCCCCACATGACCCAGCCTCTCATGCCAGATCACAGCGCTGTCGTTTGTCTTCAGCTTGTCCACGTAGGCATTTGCAGACAAAACATACAAATCCTTCACCCTTCTCCCGGTGAGCGTGACGTCAGCATCGACAGACGATAGGTTCTTCAAGAACTTCACCTCCTTTGGTCCAAACAGCACGTGGTATCCAGCATCCACGGCGTTCGCCACTGAGAAGAGGTTCTTCTTCATGCCAGGCACGTGATACACACTCTTCAGTGTCACTGGCTTCTCTATACTCCCAAGGGACACCTTCCCTTCTCGCTCAACTGGATGCACCGTATCATCCGCAGTGATGATAGCATCCGATCCTTCATATGCTGCCGAGGAGACAAACTTCGACATATCTCCTGTGAGATGATGCCCGCAACCGGAATCCACTATCCAGTCGTCCTCGAGGTTGATGGAGGCTAAGACATCGACTGACGTTGCCGTCATCTCTGCCAGGAAACAATTGTCCCCCCTCTCACCGCCCTGGTGACCTCCACCTCTTCCTCCACCTCTTCGATGGTCTCCACCTCTCTGATGGTCTCCACCTTTCTCAGCAACATGACCGGCCTGGAGATTAGACCGAAAATCCTTTGCCATATGCCCGTAGTTCTTACAGGCAAAGCAAAAGTATCTCCCCTTCTCGTCGCGGGCAGGAAGGAACTTCCCCCCATCTCCTTGAGAGGACGTTGAAGGTCCCTCTCCGGGGTTCTTCTTTCTCTTGTCCCAGGATCTCCTCTTTCCTGAGAACAAGGCCTCGCCATTTCCTCCTGAGATGGATACTCCCGCCATCTGCTTCGCCAAGCTCTCCTGTGACGACAGCAGGTTCTCTAGCTCCAGAAGGGAGGGCTGAATAGCCCATCCTTGCACGGAAGTAACGAAGGGGACATACTCCTTCCTCAAGCCTCGGAGTATGTGCCGCTTCAACTTCGCCTCTGAGATTGGCTCGTCAGGATCCAAGGCCGAGATCTCCCCACATAGGTTCTTCACCTTCAGGAAGAAGGTGGATATCGCCATCTCGCCTTGAGTCGACTTCGCCAACTCATTCTCCAGGAATTGTAGCCGCGCCACATTCTTCTTGTTGAATAACCCATCGAGGGCTATCCAGATCGCAGAAGATGACTTGCAACCTATGATATGGTCGAACAAGTCAGGTGATATGGCTCTCTTCAAGGTGAACTCTGCCTTGGCGTTGGTCTTCCTCCAAGCTCTCACAGCTGGACCATTATCGCCGGCAGCTACAACTTCCTCTTGCTCCCCACCACCAACAACCTCCCAGAGATCTTCTCCAAGAAGGTAGCTCTCCATACAAGACATCCACTTCTTGTAGTTGGTTTGAGTAAGCAGCTCAATGCCTAGTCCTCTCACATAACCTCCTCCACCGTCCATCTTGGAAGACAACCTTGAACTTTGATAGCAGGCGCTGCTTCAGCAACCTCGCTCTGATACCATGTTGAATTTTTTGGGTCTGCTATCGATCAAGAGAACCAACAATGGATAAAGAAGGTTTTATATCTCAACTAGGCAAACAATTACAAATACACACGGCTGAATACAAGTTGCATCCAACTTGAATCACAACAACCTAAGGAAAGTAAGACTTTGGTCACGGACAAGGTCCGCTTCTCCTCCTGAGCACACCAGGATGGTGATACTCGCTCCAATACTCGCTCCTCGCCACAGAAGCTCGCTTCTCGCTGTCGCCGGGCGATATTGACTGTCGCCTGGGCGATAGCTCGGATCCTCGCAAGCTCGCTGCTCGCACTCCAGATACTCGCAAGCTCGCTGCTCGCACTCCAGGATACTCGCACGCTCATCGCGCGCGCTTCCTCTCCTTCTCGCTGTCGCCTGGGCGATATCCACTGTCGTCGGGCGATATCTCCTCTACTCGCTACTCGCTCAAGGAGCTCGCCGAACTCGCTCCAAGTCCGATGCTCGCCTGCCGAACTTACTCCAAGTCCGATGCTCGCAGGGTAGCACTCTGGTATCTCTAACTCGCTCAGAGTTGATGATACTCGCCACTTCTGAAGCCTCTACTCGCCACTTTCAGAAATAGTTACTCTTTAGGGGGGGTGCCCCTCTATTTATAGGCAAATGCCTACTCGACGGCGAGTATGATACTCGCCAGCTGTCGCTGGGCGACATCCACTGTCGCCTGGGCGACAGCTCACTTCACAAACTCTAACACAAACTTCATGCTTAACGACCTTAAATCAAGATTTTTTGTGTGTGGTTGTGTGGATTCAAGTTTTATGTTGGATTTATTCAACTAAGATGTGATGTAGTAGTTACACACGAATTGGCGCTCCTCTGTCGCAACTCTCTCATGTTTGGAGGAGTCCCGCAAGTGCAGAGAGAGGCCAACGATGAAGTGTCGTGTCATCCTTCATTGTTTGAAGGAGCGAGATTCACATCAACACGTCATGGTGACGGTGATGCGATTGGGCAGGATGATAGTTTGGATGATCTGCTAGACTGAACGGCGTGGTCATGAACCGTCGTTCATGAACACCCGACTTCACATACAAAATTCATGCATTTTATGCTCAAAACTAGTTTATTTTCTTTATAGCGGTCATAACCTTTGCCTTGCCAAACATACATTCTATGATAATCTGTTTTTGACCAAAATCATCGGAGCAAATAAGCTGCGCCAAACAAAACCTAAGAATGCTAGTTAGATTTTGAATTCAGGTAGATCCTTTTTCATTTATTTGAATGCATATTATTTTAATTTTTGGAGGAGAAAAGTCCAATTCTTGTCAATTATGTGACGACTGAAATATACGAGGTCTTTGGTGAAATAAAGATGGAAATTATAGTGCATAAAGACGCGATGCACATGTATAATAAAGTGCAACATTCATCAACGATACAAAAAATCTCATATTGTTCCACAACTTTGATTTTGAAACATGTAGTTTTTCAAAGATAGATGAAATCTATTGTGGCACGGGGATGGTGCGTTACCCGCAACAAGAAAATACTCAGTGAGGAGAGGGAGTGTCAAGCGTGATTGATGACTAATTATTGTTCAAATGCTTCGTGTGAACATTAGGAGCCTTGATCAAATATAATTATCATTAATTGGTGATTTTTCGTATCCAACTTCTCGATTAGATCACTAATTAAACTAAACTTGATTCTGTAGATATAAGCATCAGCTGAAAAAAATAACTATTTTCCTTATACATAACACGTAATTGGGCTCCCCTTGATTAGAATGTCAAAACTGTGGGCGTGTTCAGGCTATCTGAGGCGTACTCGCCCAGGGGTGGCGAGTCCCCGACGGTGCTGGGTGATCACGCCCTACCCGAGGCTAGGGATGGGCACAGGTTGCCAAGGGTGCGCTCGCTCGCCCGTTCCATGCTGGTTGCTCCCTTCTATAGTTGGTTTGGTGAGCCTACTTGGCAAATACGGAATTGTACAACTACGCTCTCATTCTTCATAACGGGCCGCAGCCCGTAGGCCCAGCCCATATATAGTTCTCCTTGACCAAAATATATTCATTACTATGCTAGAACAAAATATAAGCAATGGGATTCACAAGTTTTTTTAAAAAAAAAGGCGGGGACGAAGCATCAGCTTTCCGCGTGGCACAATACATAAAACCAAGAATAAATCGGACGGCCTAACGACCTCTGCGGTCCCCAGCTAGTCCAAATCAGACGGTCAATGTTGAATTGGCGGTTACCCCCTACTCACCCGCTTCGCAATAGCACCATCGTCGGCTATTTTACACAATCAAAATCACGATATTACAAGTTGCATATATTAGAAAAGTTATGATGTTTTCTACCCCACGCCCTCTATAAAATTCGCTTTCACCCACAGAAGCCACTTCCGGTGGCCGGCCGGAGGCAGAGGAGGAGGAGGAGGAGGAGGAATGATCCGGGGGATCTGATAAGAAGAACGATCGACATCCAGTTCTGTACATAAACATTTCTTCAAGCAAATCGTTTTTATTATGTTTTTATGATCCGTTCACAGATCGGTTTTTGTCAAAAGATCTGGTGTGCGTTTTCCGATCTTCTTCAATTTTAGCGAGAAGATTGAGATCTTAGGAATTACCTCGATGAATAACTTTCTCTCTGATCAATCCTCTGATGGAGTCGTTAATTACAGCAGTAGCAGCTACGGGGGTTCTCTTTTCCGATCCCCAAACTCTCCTCCCCCTTCTCCATCTCCTTATCCTTCCCCTTCGACTGCTTCTCTGAGCCAGCTCTTCCTCGGAGAGAGACCAGGACTTCATGGATCTCGCGCTGCGGCTTATTATTCCTCCCCTTCTGGATGTTTTCAATTGCGGCAGCCCCCTCTGCTCCCCTTCCCAAGATCTGCAACGCTTCCATCGCCAAGTAAGTGGGCTCCTGAGAAGATTCAGGCATCCTCCTTCAGATCCAGGAGGAAGAATTCTAAGAGGAAGGGCAAGATGTTCGTCGGAGCGATGAAGGAGGCATCGCCACCTACGACGAACGGGACAGAGGAGGTGAAACCGGTGGTTGCAGCCATGGAGGTCAAATTGGGCGAAAAAGATGAGTCGGAGTCATGGCCGATGAAGGCGAAACCTATTGAAAAGGAAGAGAGTGGATCGTCTGAATCGAAGGTGACTGAAAAGAGGGATGAGATGGAATCGGTCTACTCGCAGTCGCCCCCTCCAAGTAGTTTGCCGTTTCCGAAATTCTCAATGACGAGGCCGAAGGCCAACGTTGGCGTCGCCGGTTCCCTCGCCGGATCCCTCGCCTGATCCTGCATTGCGAAGAACCCGGAAGCTGCTGGCTGCACCGACGATCTCTGGCACATCTGCGGATTTAGGACGCTTTCCCCCTCTCTATCGGTATGTTTTTTTATTTCACACGGGAAAAAAATAAGGCGGAGTTCTGCTGGTGTCTGGTGTTGTTGGCTTCACTGCTGATCCTGAAGGGCCGTCGGTTGCTGACTTTTGCTGTTTGGTGTTCCCTTCTCGGCAGCGAGTGTGGCGGTAAAGCGTGGAAGCTTCAGTGTTGCTTTATGTTACTTGGTCGGTTTGTTTGTATCTGATTTGTATGAATTAAGCGTCGCATTGTGATTGGGTGCGGCTGTGTGGTGTTTTGATTTCTGCAAGTACTAATAAGTTGGCTTTGGCAAATACTGGGTTCACTGTTTATATTTTATAGTAAATATTTTGTGGAGCCACCGTTTGTTAAGAATTTGATTTTTTTTTTCTGGGGTGCTTTTACAATTAAACCCAATAGAAAATAATTTGATTTTTTTCAAAACCCTAATTTGGCTACTAACAAATCACTCCATAAAACTCGGTCCGGTACATTTCCGCCTTCCCCGATCTTGCGAAGCAGTCGCGAGTTTCTCCGAATAGCGCGACCTTGGCGGCTGAAGCTCTGGATCCATCGTTCTCCCTCCCTTCCGGTGTCGGAGCCTTCGCATTTTCTCCCGATCGAGCCTCGAGATCTCTTCACGACCTAGACGGCCCCTATCGCCGGTTCTTCCTCTTTTCCGGTGTCGGCGCCCTACCTCCTTCGTCGTTTTACGTCCATCTCCGCTAAGATTTACGCCTACTCTCCATCCCTCCCCTGCGTAGCCGCATCATTCTCTGTCTTTTGTTGGGTTTCCATGTAGTCTAAGTTATTTCGGAGTTCCTCTTGATTTTTTGGGATTTAGTTGTTGCCCTAATTTATGTTGTTCATGTATAACTCATTTTGTTTCTATGGCATATTTTTCAGGTTCATTATTCAGTACTATGAGTAGAAACACATATCGTAATGATTCCTCAATGAAAATGATACTCCGGATCCCATCCTCTCAAAAGTACTCTAAACTCTTAAAGTACACAATGATCTAATGAAATGGTTAAATTATGTAGTATTAATTTGAAATTTGTTATGTGGTTATTATTTTAGAGAGTTGATATTAGCAGTCCAATTCTCGCTATTCGCACCCCAAAATTGTAAAAATCCTAATTATATTTGCAGTCCAATTCTCGCTAATTGCACCCCATCAAATAACCTCCTCCTCTCCATCTCTCTCCTCCCGTTGCCTAAACCCTAACTGTAGTTCTATAGGTCGCGTTGTCTTTCCCCTTCTTAGATTCATCTTCAAAAAAGAAAAAAATTAACCAGCGAAAATCCCCCCCAAAAATAGTCAGTTTTGGTTAGAGGAAGGTTTGCATGTCATTTAACTTGTTTTAGAGTTGATTCCTCTATGCATGTCATTTAATTTGTTTTCCTACTAGGTTTTTAAATTATTTTAAAGTCTTTAAGATGTTTATCTAAACTTCTAGTGCTTAATAAATCAGCAAAGCGTTTCACTTATGGACTACGAATGAAATTTATGGACTACGAATAGCAATGGACTGCGAATATCCAGTTCCGGACTACTAATATCAACTCCCTTATTTTACTATTGTGGTGAATATGAAGTTAAGGTGGATGCTGGTTGTCATTTTCAAACCGAGAATTGATTTCCGTGTCATGTAGTGTTAATTGAATGTGCTAGAACTGTCGGCAACTCTCTTAGTTTCGTAGTGATTAAATGTTCAGGTAAATTGAGAGGTGGGAGATAGAGGAGAATTTTATCGGAAAAAGTAATGTAAAAAAGGTTGGGTTCACAACATGTGCTAATAATTGACTTTTTGTCATGCAGAGATGACAGTCTTACAAATTTGGGGGTGCTTGAAGTTTAATGCGGGAAGAAGATGAGTGTATAACCCGTAATTTATCGAGATCAGAAATGCCTAAGGAGACGCCTATTCGCAGACCTCGTTGGGCGAGCATGGGCGAGCAGAGGCGAGCATGGGCGAGCAAGAGGCGAGCAAGAGGCGGGCAGAGACGAGCAAATGCGAGCAAGAGGCGAGCAGGGTTGAGCAGGGGCGAGCAGGGGCGAGCAGAGGCGAGCAGAGGCGAGCAGGGGCGAGCAGCGACGAGCAGGGGCGAGCAGAGACGAGCAGATGCGAGCTTGAGCGAGTACCTTGCGAGTATGGAGGAGTACCTCGCGAGTATGGGCGAGTAGCCCTTGTAACTCGCGAGCAGAGGCAGTATACTCGTATGGATCCCCCCAGGAATTCTCTATAAATAGACCCCCATGGGTACTAGAAATGACAATTTTTGGAAGTGGTTGAGGTCCCCCCAAGCTGGATTCTTGCCAAGTCCATGCCCATCTAGTACCTCGCCCAGCTTTTGGTTGCGGAGGGGATGTTTCTCCCAAACTTCCGAGTGTGTGATGGGACCTCCTTGCTGGAGCACTTGGGGTGTGCTTATAGTCGTTTTCTCTCTCTTGTTTTAGCTATCCGAGCCGTGGAGTTTGATCACAGGATCAGTAAACTCCGGCTGCATTGATCCGAATTTTGGATTCAGGATTTTCCTGGCTTCAACAATGAGCAATTTTTTGGGCATTAGATTCTGAAGAATTTTTGGGCACATAACTCATAATTGACTTTTGCTATCATTTGCAAAGCTAAAATATATTTATTGCTTATTTAGAATAAAAACAAGTATCCAATTAAACAATGAATTTTTGTAAAATTTTCATGGTGATTTGCTAGTAATAGAAATGTTTTCAATTAGTCATTCTCAAAAATTTCGGTTTACTAGTAGTATTGATTTATTAAAAAACTAAAATGAGTTTGTTTGTAACATAACCTTTTTTTTAATTTGTTAGTATAATCTTTCTAACAAGATATCACTAAACAATCTAAAATTTGTGGCTGCAGGTGCACACATGTTTAGGAGCCGAGAATTACAAGCTCTATGGCTCGAGTACATGCTTGCGAGGAAAAAACACGCGTTTGTAAAATATTCATCTTTCCTTATTACAGAATTGTGACGACAACTATTTCCACTAGGATAGCGCATCGACATAACATTGAAATGTAAACTAAATAATTTCATGGCTGCATCTACCGAACATCATACATGAACAAAATTGAAGGAAAAAATTTGATGTGTTATCCATACCCTAAATCCTAAATAGGTGAATCAACGACAATCATTTCCGGTCCATTATAAACAAAATAACATCATTGCCCCAGAAACCATAGAGGAGTGATGATGTGTATCTTTATGCATGGCCAAAGGAAGTTGGTCAGAGGGTCGGCCGTGATTGCAGTTGCGCTGATTACCAGTGGCGGACCCAGAAAGATTTTTCTGTGTGGGCGTTTAATAACACAATGACAATTTTTTTATAAATATATATAAAAAAATAATCTACCAAAAATTGTCAAAATTTGGACATTTAGAATGAACAAAATAACTAAATAAGATTACTTACTTGCTTACAGTACTCCTCTTCGATGTTTCATGTTTTGGAAGCAATCCTTGATATCTTTGTTGTCTATGGTAGAAAATACATCATTTTTCAATGTATGTCACTAGACAAACATTCATCCAAACATCTCTCATTCGATTGTGTAATGATGTTTTGATAATTTTCATTACAGAAAAAGCTATTTCTACACTTACAGTTGCAACAGGTAAGAGTAATGTCAGCTTCACGAGCAAATACACCAACTGAAACATTAATTTGTAACATCTACATTGAGTTCTACTCATGCTCGACTGGAAGAACTACTTGACACTTCACTTGATTTTCTTTTAAAATACTTATTCATGATTAACCAAAGGGTGGGCACAAAATAAAGATTAACCTCAAATAAATTAAATAAAAATTCCAAACCGTCAATTATCAAACAATGAACCTACAATTCAAAAAACTAGTATATACCTGAAAAGAGCAATATGACAATATGAGCATGCAATCCGAAAAGGCTTTTAGATAGTTTGTTTGATTGTTTCCTTGATTCTAATGCTGAAGAAATATGCACAATCGTGAGCTCTGAATGCAAACATTAGCCACTGCATACATGATTAATTAACTAATTAAAGAAATGAAAAACTTTCTGATCCTGAACTATTGCTAACTTGAAAGCCAACTAATTAACTGAAACATTGCTAACCAACATTAATTTGAAACTTTTGAAAGCCAACTAATTAACTTAAACATTGCTAACCATTCGTGTTTTCGTGCATTAACTGAAACATTAATTTGAAACATTGCTAAACATTACTGACTGAAGCTGAAATCAAATGGAGGATCCAATCATTTGCTAACCAATCGCAACAATTATGTACAATTTTTGGTTCAAAACTGAAATGTGCTGAAATCTAAAGATATCATCGGCTGAAATCGAGTTAAAACGAAAAACGAATGGTTCAAATCCACTGAAAACGAGCATGAAATTCCTCTGAAAGACTGAACACGAGAATGAGATTGAATGAAAAGCGATAATGAATCTGGAGTTCTAAAATCGAATGAAAAACGAGAATGAAATACCTAAAATCGAATGAAAAACGATAATGAAATATCTAAAATCAAATGAAAAACTATAATGAAATAATCGAATGGATCTAGAGTTTTGGACCTCTGGTCTTTGTTGCCTGCTGGGCGTTGGCTGTTGGAGAGGACAAGGGGCCAAGGATGACTGCCGATTAGGCTATGATGCAGAGCAGTAGAATTGTAGAAGCAGAACCCAATGGGTAGTGACGGAGTAGGACTGTAGGAGCACAGTTCGTCTTCGTCCAGCGAGGAGCGGAGGCACAGAGTGACGGAGCAGGAGCACGGTTCGTCTTCTTCCAGCGAGGAGCGGGGGCGGAAGCATCGAGCACGGGAGAAATATGGTCCGATTTTAGAACTCCGATTAGGAAATATAATACCTCTTCCACGATTTTTGTTTTTCTGAGTGTGGGCAGCTGCCCACGCTTGGCCCTTAATAGGTCCGCCCCTGCTGATTACACCCCCCCACCACCACACACACAAAAAAAAAAAATTTCGCCCCCTTCGCGGAACAAAGATAAGCGAGGTAGAGAGCGGTTTCGAATTCGCGAAATAAGGTGGTTCCCACGCGACATAAAATTGGTATTTATTTGCGCACCTAAAGAAAGGTGTGTTTCACGCACCTAAAAATTGATTTTTATTCGTTCACCTAAAGGAGGGTGCGTTACATGCGTACATGCACACACCTAAAGGAGGGTGCGTTACAAGCATGCGCGCACCTAAAGGAGGGTGCGTTACCAGCATGCACGCACCTAAAGGAGGGTGTGTTACACATAATTTTTTTCTTCTATCGGTGGCTTACAAAAGGAAGGTGCGGGTCGGATGGCTGGCTGCCGTTCAATCTGCTGACAGCCGTCCGATAGGAATGTGTTAAAAAAAAACTTCTTGACTGGTCGTCCAATGGCAGATCGAATGGACAAGATCTCACCCACACCTTACTTTTGCACGTTATCCATACAAACAAAATCTCTAGCCTTACGCGCACCTAAAGGAAGGTGCGTCACACAGCTTGCCAAAAAAATCCGGGAACAGGTCCTGAGATAACGATCAATCAATTACGTACAGTGATGCGACCAAAGGGTTCCTGTATGTCCAAAATCAATTGACGTGAGAGGGAAGAGATAAAGTCAATAGTTATAATTGCAAAATGTTTATATCTAAACTACATTATTTTCCACCATCACGGTCTTAATAAATTAGGCATGTCCCCTTCAATTTATCGCCCTCTGCCTAACCGAATTTGAAGGCAATTAATCGCTACCTAGCGAATGTATCGTATTATTGTCATTTATATATTTGTAATTTTATGAGCCGTTCAACCCGAGTTTTGAACATTTCTTAAACTAAGGGCTCTGTTTGGCGCGGTGTTTTTGCTCTGACAAGGTTGGACAAAAATATCACCGTCATAGAATGTATGTTTGGCATGACAACGGTTACGGCCACCACCAAGAAAATCTTACTAGTTTTGAACATAAAAGTGGACGAAGTTCCTTAGGTGAGGTTGGGCGTTCACGAATGACGGTTCATAATCATCGCGTTCATGCCCGCCACTGCCAACGGATCATGAGATTTACCCCTCTATTTTAAGAAGGAAGCAATTAATAAAAAAAAAATTTGTATTGTGTAAGTACGAAGATGAGAATAGGAACCACCGATTTATGGACTAATTTACATGTGAAAGAGTACATTGAAAATATGATCAAGTTGGACAGCTCAAGTAATATCAAGCACTTAATATAGATCTCGAGGCTCCTTAATTTAGACGGGATTGATTTTGGGTTGGATGCTTATGTTATAGTAGTACCAAAATGAGAAATATATTTAGACTTAAGGCGCCCCTAATCAGTGGCGGATCCATAAAATTAAAAATGGGGGTCATAAAAAATTTTCTAAAAAAAATAGTACATGAAATGTTAAATTGATGGCATAATAAATCCGCACAAAATTACATCAAATTGTTAAATTGAATAGTAAAAAAATATTTAAAAAATCTATAATCGTCCGCAGCAAGCCTTTGTATAAGAAAAACGTTCAATCACATCATCTCATAAACCTCTAAAAACACGTCGCTGTCAAGAAAAATAACCATGTAATCATTCAACATTTAATCACCCGTACTATTTCATAATACAGTCTTGACATAATTCATAGCCACCCATACTATTTCATAATATAATCTTGACATAATTCATAGCCGCATTTGGTGTGCGAATAACCAAATTCATGTGCGCGAATATTCGTATTTTTGTGTGCTTATAACATATCGAAAAAGGGGGGAGGTGCCCCTTTGGCACCGCCATAATACAACATCATCATCACCAAGCGCAAATGAGCTTGCATTGTATGACTCGAGCTCAAGCTGCTCACGAGCTTTTCTGCTCATTAGTCTTTCCTACTTTTAAACTTTTCTCAGATTGATGTAATCACACCGGGGACCACCTGATTTTGCCCACAAAATGCTGACTTAACAATATGCACCACAGCTTCAGCTCGAGCCCTTTCTCCATCCGAACAAAATTATTCTATTTTCTTTTTTATACGGTGGAGCTGAAGCGATTATTGCGTCCGTACATCGAATCAACCAAAAATAAGCCATTGATTTGATTTTCACGGACAAAACCATATTTTTAATCATAAACGAAAGAATATGAAATATAAAGTGCTGAACATTGGCTATATTGACAGCCCCTATTTGACTATTGGCACATCAATTTCTATGAGTTATAACGCGCCTTTTGAAAATATGCATTATACATGCATATTTAGGAAAAGTGTTCAACACAAAAATTATAGATCTCATCGAGATCTACAACTTTCGTGTTGAACACTTTTCCTAAAAATGCATGTACAAAGAGTGTTTTTAAAATTCGTCAAAAATTAGCTATAATTACGATCAGGGCGGCAATACGCCTTGTGCGTGCATTTTTAGGAAAAGTGTTGAACACTATTTCTAAATATGCATGTATAATGCATATTTTCAAAAGGCGCGTTATAACCCATAGAAATTGGTGTGCCAATAGTCAAATAGGGGCTGTCAATATAAAAACCCTAAACAAACCAGGGAGTTCTCCGTGCCGGCGCGACTACATTTTTCGTTTGTCATTATCATAGGGCTTCGTTCGTTTCGTAGGTTTTGATTGAAAAGAATTGGATTTGGTCATAAACCAAAAACTCAAAGGTTTTGGTTTTGAGTCAAACTCAATTCTTGTGCTCGTTTGCGGGATGATTTTCAGGCACATGAATTAAAAAGGACATTGTTATATATAGACTATGTTTGGCTATATACAAACCAATTTTTATGAGTTATTACGCGCCTTTTAGAAATGTCTTGTACATGCATTTTTAGGAAAAATGTTCAACACGAAAATTGTAGATCTCGTCTAGATCTACGACTTTCATGTTGAACATTTTTTCTAAAAATGCATGAATAAGGCGTATTTTCAAAAATTCGTCAAAAATTCGCTATAGTTACGATCAGGGCGGCAATACGCCTTGTGCGTGCATTTTTAGGAAAAGTGTTCAACACGAAAATTGTAGATATCGTCGAGATCTACAACTTTCGTGTTGAACACTTCCTAAAAATGCACGTACAAGGCGTATTTTTAAAAGGCGCGTAATAACTCATAAAAGTTGGTTTGTATATAGTCAAACATGGTCTATATATAATGCCCATTAAAAACTGTCAATTTTTCTATTCGGCTGTAGGATTGTTTGCAGGTACGAGTTTTTGCGAGATTTTTTATCATGAATAATTAACGTCTTTAAATCGAGGAAGATATTTAAATTGGCTAAAATAGTAGTTTTTATCAAATAATGCTGATAAAATAGTAATCATTACTTTAAAAGAGAAAAGAACAAGATTTTCTCTCAAAATTGACCAAAATTAAAAGATTTTCATCATAGACTATTTTCTTAATGAATCCAATCCGGTAGGTTTTGGAGGAAAATCAATTCCTTCCAATAAAAGACCAAGCGAACGGAGCCTAATTTTTTTTAACTAAATCGGTACTACGAGAATGATGACATAATTTTAAATTATAAACAATACATACAAGTTTAATTAACTTATAAAATTTGGTCAGTGCATACATCAGAAATTGGAATTGAAAAATTAAACTTCATACAATTTCAATTCGTGTAGAAATTAAAATTAGTCTGAATTCCAATGTTGTTGTTTGAATGCACGATTGATTTTCTGTAAAATGAATTGAAATTGAGAAATTCTGCTCTTCACCTATATGATAAAATTGGTATCATGAATTAAATTCGTAGAGTATAACAGAAATAAAACCATAGTCATACTACTTCCACCAACATGATCATAAAAGTGCATTTTGAGACTTATCGTCGTCATTTGTCTGGTAAAGACAAATACTCAAAACCTAGTGGGTATCACGAGAGAGCATATCCATGACTTTGAGTATATGTCGTTGGTCGAGCTCAGGTAGTTTAGCAAGGCCCAAATATATAGCATGAGCACGAGCCAACGACTTATCTGCAACAATGGTGCTATCCCCGTTAAGTGACTTATGCATGCTATTGGCCACATTGGATATGGCTTCCGCTAAAGCATCAATCCCATCCGTTCTTTTTTCCTCGATCGGGTGCTTCCTTCGCCACTAAACCATGAACTATTTCTCGGAGCGTGGCTTTCTTCCGCAATAGACTTCGCATCTAACTCGTTTAAAGTCTGTCGCAATAGCCATATGAATACAAGTAGCCTTGTCATTTTCCTAAATCTGACCAATGAATAATTTAACTTTTCCTTTATAATGTTTCACGCTCGGATGAGAGCCTGCAAATGTTTACAAAATCATGATATATATCATAACTTGATGGTTGCATAAATGGCATGCAAGAGCATATACCAGACAATATATTACATAACTCTCCAAAACTTGATCTGCCCATACCAAGCAAACTGAAACAATTAATATCATCGTAAATGCGACGTAATAAAACAGATCGCGATGCATTATTAGCTATACAATGTCTACTGGTACTTTAGGAATGATTTGTATTGCGGCTGCAACTGCGACAAACGTCATCTACATGCTTTAATAATTATTTCTTTCCTACATTTTCCCTCGATTCAACTAAATCCATCTAAAGGGAACATAGTGAAATTAGAAACCCATGGGTCAATGCTTAAAATATCACAAGCATATGTAGGCCAAAAAGCATAGAATACAAGCACGCCATCATAACATTGGACCCAGAAGAGCACTACTTACATAACATTGAACTAAAAAATATTACCACTATCTACATAAATTGGAAGTAAAAAGAGCACTGTCTACATAACAATAAACCAAAAAGAGCACCACCTACATAATATTGATCCAAGATGGAAGCAAAACTACATGCATGAAAGCTAGAAGATGGAAGCAAAGCTACATGCACGAAACACGCTAATCACAAAATGACAAATCAATTTAGCAACAACACATCAAATTAACAATTAAATGTTGTTAAGGAACTAATCAGCATAAATTAGAAGATGAGGAAGAAGGGGCCGAAGAAAGGGAGGAAGAAGAAGACAGAAGAGGAGGAAGAAAAAGAAGAATAGGAGATGGAAACCTATGGTTTCAATTTGGTCGGCAGGGGGATAAAAGAAAGATCGGCTAGAAGAATAAGAGGAAGCACAAGAAGAGGAAGGAGGAAGATGGTGATTACTGGCGGAGGATCAAGGGGGTGGCTGGAGAAGGATTCACGAGCTCTGCGCGATCGACGGGGAGGCTCAGGGCTGGGAAAAAATTCGTGCGAAATGAGGTCAGAATTGGCGCTACCTCAAAACCAATACCTACAGAATTCACCCAATTTCAATCCAACATTAGTTTTGTCTCGTCGAACACAAGAATTGAATTATTAATCCTCAATTTCAATTCCGCCCAACCCAACCGACAATAATAATAAAGAAGGATAAATTTGAAAAGATAAAGGTTCATCAAATATTTTTTTTCCTTTAAAAGTCTGATGGTCGGTTCCGCTGCCACTACACTTCATGTGAACAAATGGATTCCACGTGGGAAGTCCTGTGCCGTGGTCACATATATTAGTCCCAGTAGAAATAGTTCCCAGTGAAGGCTAGAGCTGAAACAGGAAAGGAGTTTAGTTCGGGCAGCTGGCCATAGCAGAAGTTAGTTGAAGTCATTTAAGTATCGCATGATAAAGATGAGCAGGGAAGCAGAACATCTCTAAGAAAAAAAATGGAGGGGACCGTCGAGCTCTCCGCCGGCGAGAATCCCTGCCCGGAAAGAGGCGGCTCGCCGGAGCATGGAGGCTCAGCAATTCTGCCGCCGGCACCGGGCTGCAGCCTCTTCTATTTCGCAGACGGGCTGGACTTCCTCCTCATGTTATTCGGAACCATTGGGTCCTGCATCCATGGCGCCGCCCTTCCTGTGTTCTTCGTGCTCTTCGGGAAGCTTATTGACTCGTTGGGCTCGCTTTCGACCAATCCCCGGAAGCTTTCTGATGAGGTCTCCAAGGTTAGATGCCTTCAAAGAACTCGAGCTCCTCTGCTAGTTTTTAATGCAGGAGGAAAAATCTGTTTATTGGGGTGGTCTGTGTGTGTGAGAGAGAGAGAGAGCGCGCCCAAATAAAGATATGAATAGTTGAGGATGACCGGAATCGTCGGCAGTATGAAAGAATACACTAGCCTTTAGTGTGACTCAACTTTCCTAGCGAAAGAAAAAAACGCGGAATCATAAATAATAATAATAATAATAATAATTTACATGGTTTACACAGAGATGAAGAATAGAGTTACAAAGAGATGCAACAACAAATCATTTATCGCCCGACAATAATAATGTATTGTTTTTTTTTTGCAATTTGAGAGACAAAGTAGTATAGTGAGCGTAGAGATTTGAGAAACTGAACATGAAATCTATAAATTGAGAAAAAAAAATAACAATGAGAAAATAACAATTGCATATTAAAAGTGAATTTCTAAATATATTTGGGATTAGATCCCGATAATGTATTTGAAGGAGACAGATTGACATAAGCTGAAGGTCAATTGAACTGACACAATAACAGTGATACTTTTAGAAGGGATAAAAGAAATTATTGATAAAGAGCAGCACATTTTTTCGTTGGCTTGATAGTTCTTGCTCTTATTAGAATACATCCATCCGGTCGAAAATTAATTTAGTGTTTAGATGAAAGAACCAAAGATTTATAATGAGTGCAGAAGACTATGGCTCCATTTGGCGCGTTTTTTTTTTTCTCCGGTTAGTTTGGACAAAAGCGCCACCACCATAGAATGCGTGTTTGGCATGACAATGACTATGACCGCCGTCAAAAAAGAAAACTAGTTTTAAACATAGAAGTGGATGAAGTTCCTTAGGTGAGGTCGTACGTTCACGAATGACGGTTCATAACCACCGCATTCACGACCGCCGCAGCGCCAAACGGAGCTTATATTAATTTGTCAATTGAGTTTTATACTTAAAAAAGCGTCTCATCATGTGTAGGGTTCTCTCATCTCTAACACTTGAACAATTGCTTCTTCATGTTAGAGTTTTGAAGTGAACTAACGCCCAGCGTTAGAGCTAACGCCGGCGTTAGCTCGGCTTCTAGAAGACTTCACTTCTTCCTATAAATAGGAGGGGCACCCCCCTCTAAGAGTATGCATTCAGAGTGGCGAGCATCATCACCTAGCGAGCAGCAAACCCGGAGTCAGTTCGGCAAGCGACCTAGGGAGAGTTTCTTGATCGCGAGATAACGTGGGGCATTAGGAGCTAACGCGGGCGTTAAGTGGGGCGAGTAGCGAGCCTTGACTAGTAGCGATTAGCGAGCTGAGAGTGCGAGCAGCGAGCTTGCGAGTAGCGACTTGAGAGCTAACGCTGGGCGTTAGGAGTTAACGCCGGCGGTAGCGAGTAGCGAGTATCACCTGTGTGGTGTGCTCTAGAGGAGTAGCGGACACTGTCCGTGACCAGTTCTTTTCTACTATTGGCTGTCGTGAATCAAGTTGGATGCAACTTGTTTTCTGCCCTGTTCATTTGTAACTAGCTGCCATGCATTTACTATTGTGAAAAGTGAGTTCATCTCTTGGTGTCCTTATTCCCTTGTTGGTTGACGTGTTCTTCCGACCGAGTTATATATTTCACATGGTATCAGAGGGATAGTGGGAACAAAGTCTAAGCAACCAAGATGGACGGCGGAGGAGGGTATGCTAGGGGACTTGACATTGAGCTGCTTACTCAGACCAACTACAAGAAGTAGAAGTCTTGTATGGAGAGCTACCTTCTTGGAGAGGACCTCTGAGAGGTCGTTGGTGGTGGGGAGCAAGAGGAAGTAGTAGCTGCCGGAGATAATGGTCCAGCTGTGAGAGCTTGGAGGAAGACTAACGCCAAAGCGGAGTTCACTCTGAAGAGAGCAATTTCACCTGACTTTTTCGACCACATCATAGGTTGCAAGTCAGCGTCTGAGATCTGGAAAGCCCTCGACGAGCTATTTAACAAGAAGAATGTAGCGCGACTACAATTCCTGGAAAATGAGTTGGCGAGGTCCACTCAAGGCGAGATGGCGATATCCACCTTCTTCCTGAAGGTGAAGAACTTGTGTGGGGAGATCTCGGCCTTAGACCCTGAAGAGCCGATCTCAGAGGCGAAGTTGAAGCGGCACATACTCCGAGGCTTGAGGAAGGAGTATGTCCCCTTCGTTACTTCTGTGCAAGGATGGGCTACTCAACCCTCCTTATTGGAGCTAGAGAACCTGCTGTCGTCACAGGAGAGCTTGGAGAAGTAGATGGCGGGAGTTTCCATCTCAGGGGGAGATGGCGAGGCCTTGTTCTCAGGAAAGAGGAGATCCTGGGACAAGAGAAAGAAGAACTCCAGAGATGGACCTTCAACGTCCTCTCAGGGAGATGGGAGGAAGTTCCTCCCTGCGCGCGATGAGATGGGGAGATCCCTTTGCTATGCCTGTAAGAAGTACGGGCACATGACAAAGGACTGCCGGTCCAATCTGAAGGCCGGTCATGTTGCTAACAAGGAGGGAGATCACCAGAGAGGTGGAGACCATCAGAGAGGTGGAGGTCACCAGGGCGGTGAGAGGGGAGACAATTGTTTCCTGGCAGAGATGACGACAACGTCAGTCGATGTCTTAGCCCCTATCAACCTCGAGAACGACTGGATAGTGGATTCCGGTTGCGGGCATCATCTCACTGGAGATATGTCAAAGTTCGACTCCTTGGAAGCATATGAAGGAACGAATGTTATCATCACTGCGGATGATACGGTACATCCCGTGGAGCGAGAATGGAAGGTATCCATTGGGAGTAAAGAGAAGCCCGTGACACTGAAGAGCGTGTACCATGTTCCGGGCATGAAGAAGAACCTCTTCTCGGTTGCCAACGCAGTGAATGGTGGATACCACGTGTTGTTTGGACCGAAGGAGGTGAAGTTCCTGAAGAACCTATCGTCTGTCGATGCTGACGTCACGCTCACCGAGAGAAAGGTGAATGATTTGTATGTTCTGTCTGCAAATGCCTACGTGGACAAGCTGAAGACAAACGACAACGCAGTGATCTGACATGAGAGGCTGGGTCATGTGGGGATGGACAAGCTGAAGATGATGGTAGCAAATGGCTTAGTGAGTGGCCTGCCTCATCTCTCTTCCTACGACGACGGTCATGTGTGCGATGACTGCTAATATGGAAAGTCACATCGACTTCCATTTGACAAGTCGGAGACCAGGTGTAAGACACCTCTTGAGTGCGTACATGCTGATGTTATGGGGCCGTGCGCCACTCTTACTTATGGAGGCAATAAGTATGCGCTGGTTCTGGTGGACGACTACACCCGCTATACGTGGGTATACTTTCTGAGAGAGAAGTCAGAAGTATTCGAGAAGTTCCAAGAGTGGAAGGAACTTGTGGAAGGAAGGCTGAACCGCAGAGTGAAGAAGCTGAGAAGCGACAATGGAGGGGAGTTTACCTCCAATGAGTTTGCTTCGTTCTGCAGAAGGTTCGACATTCGGCGGGAGCTCTCCCGCGCTCACACCCCTCAGCAGAATGGGGTGGCAGAGAGGAAGATCAGCCATCTGGTGGAGACTACCAGGAGTTGGCTACATGCCAAAAGCATTCCCAAGGCCTTATGGGCAGAGGGAATGACATGTGCTACCCATGTGATCAATCGGCTACCACTGAGTCCCAACATGATGGTGTCTCCACACCAGCTCATGTTCGGAGAGAAGCCAAATGTGGGTCACATGAAAGTTTTTGGTTCTACCTGCTTCGTGCACGTCCCGGATGCTCAGAGAACCAAGTTGGAGCCGAAAGCGAGGAAGTGTGTCTTCATCGGCTACGATGAGCGAAAGAAGGGGTGGAAGTGCATGGATCCACAGACCCACAAGTTCGTCGTCTCGCGCGACGTAGTGTTTGACGAACTGATCTCGTATCAAGGAGTCTTTTCTGTGGTGCTGCCGGAGAGTGGAGATTCAACCATGGGAGAAGAGAAAGTCACTGAGGACTCTACTGTGGAGTTGGAGGTATCTCCAAGTGCCCCATCGCCTTCTGACTCAGGGGGAGCTTCAGGTTCGAGAAGCAGGGGGAGCACTGCTCCAAGAGCTGATGGGAGAACAGTTGTAGAGGAGGAGTCTACCGGAGTGGTAGAAAGTGACCAAGCCTTGAGGAGGTCGAAGCGGACCATCGTCCCGCCTGCTCGCTATAAGGAGGGGAACTTTGTGAGTTTGGTCTCTTGCTTCTTCGCAGGACCACTCGACGAGAGGGAACCTGCCTGCTTTGATGACGCACGTGGCATCAAGGAGTGGGACGCGGCCATGATTAAGGAGATGGAGGCCCTAGAGAAGAATGAAACATGGGACCTTGTTCCTATGGTGGAGGGCATCAAACCTGTCACCTGCAAATGAGTGTACAAGGTTAAGAAGAGAGCAGATGGAGAAGTAGAGCGATACAAGGCGAGGCTTGTAGCTCGGAGCTTCTCACAAACCTACAGAGAGGACTACGAGGAGACATTTAGTCCTGTCGCGAAGATGATGTCGGTGAGGACGGTCATCGCTCTGGCGGCGTGCCGAGGTTGGAAGCTGTGGCAGCTTGATGTGAAGAACGCGTTCCTGTACGGAGAAATCGACAAAGACATATTCATGGTACAACCACCCGGATACGTGTCCAAGTCACTGCCACATCACGTCTGCAAGCTGAAGAAGGCCCTCTACGGGTTGAAACAGGCGTCGAGAGCCTGGTATGGAAAGATTGCGAAGTACCTGCAGTTCTGCGGTTATGATGCCTCAGACTCAGACTCTAGCATGTTCGTGAAGAAGAGTGGAGGTCTTCACGTGTTGGTGTTGCTGTACGTCGATGACATGATCGTGACAGGGAACAACCCTGAGGAGGTCACGGCGCTGAGACATCAGCTCTCCATACGTTTTGAGATGAAGGATCTTGGTGAACTGCACCATTTCCTTGGCCTTCAAGTTGAGAAGAGAAGAGGCGGGTTGTATGTTTCCCAGAGGGCTTATGCTGTAACACCCCAAAAATCGTAGTTCCGCGAGGTAGGCGGAGTGGTAGTGCTGCGCTCGGGAAAGGCTAGGAATTTCTTAGCAGCTCTTCGCGCACGACCATTTCTCCTCTTCGCGCACGACCAGTGATCGTGCGCAGTGATCGTGCGCTATCCGCCAGAATTCGGAGTTCTGTCTCGGATAGTGCGCACGACCAGTGTCTTCTTCGCGCACGACCAGTGACCGTGCGCAGTGATCGTGCGCTATCCGCCAGAATTCGGAGTTCTGTCTCGGATAGTGCGCACGACCAGTGTCTTCTTCGCGCACGACCAGTGACCGTGCGACTGTGATCGTGCGCCCTGTTTATTCTGTTCCGCGAAATCGTGCGGGGATGATGATCCGACCGATCAAATACTTTGGGATTTGATCCGACGGCTGAGATAATTCGCTGGGGGGCTTTAGGGCTTGGATGAGGGGTTATTCCCTCATATTTCCAAGTCCTTTCTCTCTCTTAGGTTGGAGAAAGGAGAAGGGGGCAAGGAGGAAGAAGAGGGGAGATCCGCCATTGTTGGAGCTTCGGAGCTCCGATCGCCGATCCGAGACCGGCAACGCGTAGAGGGCGTCAAGGCGCTTCTTCTCCACCGTTTGGTTGCAAGCTTCTCATGGCTAGGAGGAGATCTCAAAAGGTAACGACGTTTCTCCTCCCGGTCTTTAGGATGCGTGTTTGGCATCTCCTCTTTCCTGCATTTTTTTGGCACCGGATCCGTCGAGTGAGAGGGATCCGGGTCGCCTTGGTTCAAGAGAAACCACCGGGTTGATTGTGTCCGTCCCCGGCATGTTTTGCACTAGGGATCCGCTCCGTTAGCGGATTAGGCATTGTGGGTGAAGCCGGATTTATGGCCGTTGGTCCGATCCGGTGATGTTGATTTACGCGCATGTTAGGGGTTTTGTTAGAAATCCGATTACGGCGAACTCGTCGTTGTGATGCCCTTGTAGCTTCGTATGGTAACGAATGTTGGGTTAGGGCGGAGAATAAATGTGCGGATTATGGGGCTTGTGATGCCTTGTGTTGTGCGAAGGCGCGATTGGTCTTTGTGGTCGGCTGGCTATCCCGTGGAGACTGAGATTCACGTGTGGAGAGTGTCCCGGCAAGATTAGTCCCTTCGTTTGTTGACTGACGAGAATGTCTGTGCTACGGATTGCATCCGTTGACGGTCTCCAGGCGAGGCAATCGGTGGACGTTGTCCCGAGAGTAAGCCCAGGGCCTTGGGACGTTTTGATTAGCCAGAATTCTTGGAATCGGTCTTGGTGCGTTGTTGGCGGCCCGAGCGTGTGAGCTGTCAGACAAGCCCGTTGGCATGGAAGGCCTGGCGAGGTGAGTCTCAGCGAGAGCGCTTGGCCTTGGGTTTGATGCCCTTGTGGGGAAATGATGAGTACCCTTGTGTTGGTAATGTATGATGATGTGTTAGATTCATACGCATTAGGGCGCCTTGGGTGAAACCCCGGGCTTGCACTCATTCTGCATTGTTAGGCCCTTTTATTTCCTGCTCAACCTAGAAACGTGGATGATGCTTGTGACACTCATGCCAGTATTTATGTTGCTTTCCTATATGTACATTTGCATACGAAGTGCTGACTTGCAGGGTGAAGTAGTTCCCCGGGGTCCGCTAGGACGGCCGGGAGGAGGGATGTTGTTACACCGCTTGTGGTCAGCCATAGCTGACCCTCGTTTTCCGCTCTTTGTGATTTGGTTGCAGGGCACGAATCGCAAGCTGGACCCAGCGCGCCGGCCAAAAGGGCCTAAAGCCTCATGAAGTGATTACCTGTTTTCCTGTATTACTTTCTTCGTGCTTTGTTATATCCGGCTTGCATGCCGAGGTAGTTTAGGGAAAAACCACCTTTCCCCTTTGGTTGGGATGTCTTTCTTTACGAATTGTTGGATGTTTTGGACTGTGTTTTGTAAGGCCTTAAGGCCAGTTGGACTCCTTTGTAGTGGACAATCTCTGTGGTTTAGTTTTGTTTCCGCTGTGTTGTCTGAGTTATGAGTTTGGGTAGTGATTATCATCTTTTAATACCAAAGCTGTGGCGGTTATATGTTGTGGGGTCCCGGCCGGACCCATATTATATGGTCATTGCAGGGGAGGTGTTACAATTTGGTATCAGAGGGAGGTTTAGTATTCTTGCGAGGTCTAGTGTATTTGGATCGCGTAAGAGATTGTCCACATAGGAGTTTTGCGCGGGATTATGAGTATCCCTGTGTTTGAGTCTTGCGAATAGAGACTGATGAGTCTTTCTCCTTGCTTATGCTAGGATGTTGGCGATGACGCGGGGACATCTAGGAGGCAAGAGGAGCCTTCGGGGAGTAGTGCTACTGCTCCAGGCCTTGTGAATGTGGGCATGTCCCCGGCCGACTTCTGTCGCATGCTAGCGGAGGCAATGGTGGCGGCTCAAGCTGGAGCGATGCCACGGGTTCCTACGCCGGTGGTGCAAGTTGCGACCCCTGTTACTCCGGCGGCTACGCCGGATACACCGGAGGTTGAAGTAAGGCAAGCAGAGCCTCTTGCGGAGAGAGTTTTTCCGATGGGTGATCGATTCATGAAGTATTTCTTGAGTTTTCACCCTCCGACGTTCAAGGGAGTGGGCACTCCAACGGATGCCGAGGATTGGCTTTCGAGGATCCGGGAGCTCTTGAGGGCAGCTGAGACCCCAGCTGAGAGGCAGTCTCACTTTGCGAGCTTCATGTTGGAGGGCGATGCGAAGTTGTGGTGGGCGAACCATATCGGTCGTCAGTTTGTCGGGCGTGTTCCGTCCATGGAGGAGTTCGGAAACGCTTTCCTAAAGCGGTATATTCCGGTTTCAACAAGGTTAGCACTGCAGCGGCAGTTTCTGCATTTGGTGCAGCGGGAGAAGACGGTGGATGAGTATCTGCAAGAGTTCACCCGGTTGGGTCGGTATGCAGGCACCACAATGGCAGATGATGAAGAGAGGGATAACCTCTTTTATCAAGGGTTGAGGGAAAACTTAAGGCAACCACTCATAGCCTTGAAGAATGCAGGGTTCGATGAGTTGGTCGAAGCCGCTCGCACGCTGGAGAGCGACCTGGAGCGAACTCAGCGGCGAAAGGGTGTTGCGGCAAAACAGGGAGAAGGAAAGCCTTCTCAGTCTCAATCCCAGTGGAAATCCGAGGGTAGCCGATGGAAGAAGAAGCCCCGTCCTAACAGACCTGGGGAGAGAGGTGGTGCGCCTTCGGGAGATTTCCGTTCCAAGGGTCCAGTTACTTGTTACCAGTGTGGCAAGGTGGGCCACATTAGTCATTTCTGTACTGAGGGCGGAGCTGGGCCAGAGCCGAGGCAAGAGCAATCGGTGCGTTCAGGTCCCAGTGTTGCAGAGAAGGGGAAAGCGGCGGAGTCGAGTGCTTCGCGGTTCCCTCCAGTGCAGCCTAGGGCCTACAACCTTGGGCAGCAGGAAGCGATACGTCAACCCGATGTGGTGACAGGTATGAAAAGTTTAAGTTTTCAGTTGTTACTATAATGTAGGTTGCGGCCTTTCATGTTTGTTTTGCACGTGGTTAGGTTTCGTGCTAGTGTCGGGCTACCCCTCGCGAGTGTTGTTCGACACGGGGGCGTCACACTCTTTTCTTGCGGAAGGTTTTATCCGGAAGATTGGTGCTGAGCCCGTAGCGGCAGGGGTGGAGCTGAGTGTGCGTATGCCAAATGGGTCTCTCATGACTACCATGAGGAGGGGACGCATTGTGATGCATATTGGCGATTGTGACTTCGTGTTGGTAGCAGCGATTCTGCCACTAGCCGAATTCGACGTTATCTTGGGGATGGACTGGCTTGCGGAGCAGCGAGCTAGTATCGACTGCCAGTTGAAGGTGGTAACCCTGAGAGGTGAAGGTAGAGCAGAGGTCAAGTTCGAAGGCCTAAGCGGAGTGGCTTACTCCCTGATTTCCGCTATGCAAATGAGGCGTGCGGTAAACCAAGGAGGCGAGGCGTTCTTAGCTCTGTTGGAGACTCACTCCACAAAGTCGGCTATTAGGGAAGTTCCGGTGGTGGAAGAATTTGAGGATGTTTTCCCCGAGGAACTTCCGGGAGCACCTCCTCAGCGTGAAATAGATTTCTCGATAGAGTTGGTACCGGGTGCGAGGCCAGTGTCGCGTCCTCCGTTTAGGATGGCACCGAAGGAACTGGCCGAGTTAAAGGTTCAGTTGCAGGAGTTGTTGGAGCAAGGGTACATTAGGCCCAGCTCTTCACCATGGAGCGCACCGGTTTTGTTTGTGAAGAAAAAGGACGGAAGTATGCGGTTATGCATTGATTACCGTGAGCTAAATAAGTTGACCGTCAAGAATAAATATCCAATTCCCCGAATTGATGATTTGTTCGACCAGTTAGTGGGGTCGGTGGTGTACTCCAAGTTGGATTTGAAATCGGGGTACTACCAGCTGAAGATCCGAGAAGAGGACGTTGCCAAGACAGCGTTCGGGACTCGGTATGGCCACTACGAGTTTTCGGTGATGCCGTTCGGTTTGACGAACGCGCCATCCGTGTTCATGGACTTGATGAACAGGGTTTTCCGCCCTTTCTTAGATTCGTTCGTGGTGGTGTTTATTGACGATATTTTGGTGTACTCAAAATCGGAGGCGGAGCATGAGTCTCACTTGAGGCAAGTATTGCAGACTCTACGGGAGAATCAGCTCTATGCTAAGTTCTCAAAATGCGAGTTTTGGATCGAGAAGGTGGCTTTCTTAGGTCACGTGATTAGTGGAGATGGGGTGGCGGTAGATCCAGCGAAGATCGAAGCCATTAGGGATTGGCCTGTCTTGAGGACCGTGACGGAAGTCCGGAGTTTTCTTGGACTAGCCGGTTATTATAGAAGGTTCGTGGAGAACTTTTCGCGGATGGCGTTGCCCCTCACCACTCTCACTCGCAAGGACCAGAAGTTCGTATGGACACCGGAGTGTGCCCGGGCATTTGAGAATCTGAAGGAAAGGTTGATGTCCGCTCCAATCCTTAGTCTTCCTAGTGGGACGGAAGGATTTCAGATTTTCAGCGACGCGTCAGGTTGCGGTTTGGGGTGCGTGCTCGTGCAGCACGGCAAGGTGATCGCTTATGGGTCAAGGCAGTTAAAGACTCATGAGAAGAATTACCCCGTCCACGATTTGGAGTTGGCGGCGGTAATCTTTGCGCTAAAGTTGTGGCGGCACTACGTTTATGGTGCGAAGGTGGAGATCTTCACAGATCACAAAAGCCTGAGGTATCTCCTAGACCAAAAGGATCTGAATATGCGGCAGCGTAGGTGGGTCGAGTTCCTTGGGGACTACGACGTGGAGATTCAGTATACGCCGGGTAAAGCCAACGTGGTGGCGGATGCTTTGAGTAGGAAGTACTCCGGGCAAGGTAATTGGATGGAGGCGCATAACGAGCGTTTGATTCGAGACTTGGAGTCTCTTGATATCTCTTGTGTGGCTAGAGGTGAGTCTAGCGTAGCTCGTTTGAATTGGATTGAAATGCAATGTGACATAACGGATCGAATCCGAGAGGCGACCAGTGCGGACGAGGAGTGCCAACAGTTGGTGTTGGAGGCTCAACAGAGCGAGGGCACTGCTTTGGAGATGGTTGGTGGGATCTTAAAAAGGGACGGGAGGGTTTGCGTTCCGCGCTTTGGCAAGCTCCGCGAGGAGTTGATGTTTGAAGCTCACTTTACGAAGTACTCCGTTCATCCAGGAAGTACAAAGATGTACGCGGATTTGAAGAAATCCTTTTGGTGGCCTGGGATGAAGCGGGATGTAGCCGAGTACGTGAGCCGATGTCAGACTTGTGCCTTGGTAAAGGCTGAGTGCCAAAGGCCCGGCGGGTTCTTGAAGCCTCTTCCCATCCCCGAATGGAAATTTGATGACATCTCTATGGATTTTGTGCATGGTTTGCCTCGATCGCAGCAGGGTAACGATGCAATTTGGGTGATAGTAGATCGCCTGACGAAGGTGGCCCACTTCATTCCGAACCAGAAGGGTGATGGCGTGGAAAAGCTCGTGGAGCTTTATGTTCGAAACGTTGTGCGGTTGCACGGGATTCCGAAGAGCATCGTTAGTGATCGCGATGGGCGATTCACATCGAAGGATTGGAGATTAGTGCAGAAAAGTCTAGGCACGAAGCTCAAGTTTAGTACCGCGTTCCATCCGCAGACCGATGGTCAGACGGAGCGAACGAACCGTACGTTGGAAGACATGTTGAGGATGTGTGCTCTCGACTTTGGCAAAGGGTGGGAGGACCACCTTTTCATGGTGGAGTTCGCCTATAATAATAGCTTCCAGGCGAGTATCAAGATGGCGCCATACGAAGCTTTGTATGGAAGGAAGTGTCGAACGCCGATGTCTTGGGCAGAGGTGGGAGACACTAAGATTTTGGGAAAGCAAGTGGTGGAGGATGCTTGCGAGATTGTGCGGACGATTCAGGAGCGCATGAAGGTTGCTCAGGATCGACAAACAAAGTATTTTAATGCACGCCACAGAAATGTGGAGTTTGCAGTGGGCGACATGGTCTACTTGAAGATCAAGCCGTTCAAGGGTGTTTCGCGGGTGCGGCGACTCAAGAAGTTGAGTCCAAGATATTTGGGTCCGTTCGAGGTTACGGAACGTATAGGCGAAGCAGCCTATCGTTTGGCGTTGTCCGCAGAGCTGAGTGGATTACATGACGTTTTCCATGTCTCCGTGCTGAGGAAAGCTTTGATAGAGCCGAGTGTCGTGGTCGAAGCGGCGGCGGTGCCGGTGATGGAGAACTTGGGGGCGAGGGTTCGCCCGGTGTGCGTGGAGGATTCAGAAGTCCGGCAGTTGCGTAACAAGCAAGTCAAACTTGTGAAGGTGCGATGGGACAACTGCGGGCGAGACGAATTCTCTTGGGAGCGAGAGCAAGCGATGCGGGAGGATTTCCCGGAACTTTTCGCTCCAGGTATGCGTTGTGAAATTCCTGTTTAAATTCTGAAATTTCGAGGACGAAATTCTTTTAAGGGGGGTGGAGTTGTAACACCCCAAAAATCGTAGTTCCGCGAGGTAGGCGGAGTGGTAGTGCTGCGCTCGGGAAAGGCTAGGAATTTCTTAGCAGCTCTTCGCGCACGACCATTTCTCCTCTTCGCGCACGACCAGTGATCGTGCGCAGTGATCGTGCGCTATCCGCCAGAATTCGGAGTTCTGTCTCGGATAGTGCGCACGACCAGTGTCTTCTTCGCGCACGACCAGTGACCGTGCGCAGTGATCGTGCGCTATCCGCCAGAATTCGGAGTTCTGTCTCGGATAGTGCGCACGACCAGTGTCTTCTTCGCGCACGACCAGTGACCGTGCGACTGTGATCGTGCGCCCTGTTTATTCTGTTCCGCGAAATCGTGCGGGGATGATGATCCGACCGATCAAATACTTTGGGATTTGATCCGACGGCTGAGATAATTCGCTGGGGGGCTTTAGGGCTTGGATGAGGGGTTATTCCCTCATATTTCCAAGTCCTTTCTCTCTCTTAGGTTGGAGAAAGGAGAAGGGGGCAAGGAGGAAGAAGAGGGGAGATCCGCCATTGTTGGAGCTTCGGAGCTCCGATCGCCGATCCGAGACCGGCAACGCGTAGAGGGCGTCAAGGCGCTTCTTCTCCACCGTTTGGTTGCAAGCTTCTCATGGCTAGGAGGAGATCTCAAAAGGTAACGACGTTTCTCCTCCCGGTCTTTAGGATGCGTGTTTGGCATCTCCTCTTTCCTGCATTTTTTTGGCACCGGATCCGTCGAGTGAGAGGGATCCGGGTCGCCTTGGTTCAAGAGAAACCACCGGGTTGATTGTGTCCGTCCCCGGCATGTTTTGCACTAGGGATCCGCTCCGTTAGCGGATTAGGCATTGTGGGTGAAGCCGGATTTATGGCCGTTGGTCCGATCCGGTGATGTTGATTTACGCGCATGTTAGGGGTTTTGTTAGAAATCCGATTACGGCGAACTCGTCGTTGTGATGCCCTTGTAGCTTCGTATGGTAACGAATGTTGGGTTAGGGCGGAGAATAAATGTGCGGATTATGGGGCTTGTGATGCCTTGTGTTGTGCGAAGGCGCGATTGGTCTTTGTGGTCGGCTGGCTATCCCGTGGAGACTGAGATTCACGTGTGGAGAGTGTCCCGGCAAGATTAGTCCCTTCGTTTGTTGACTGACGAGAATGTCTGTGCTACGGATTGCATCCGTTGACGGTCTCCAGGCGAGGCAATCGGTGGACGTTGTCCCGAGAGTAAGCCCAGGGCCTTGGGACGTTTTGATTAGCCAGAATTCTTGGAATCGGTCTTGGTGCGTTGTTGGCGGCCCGAGCGTGTGAGCTGTCAGACAAGCCCGTTGGCATGGAAGGCCTGGCGAGGTGAGTCTCAGCGAGAGCGCTTGGCCTTGGGTTTGATGCCCTTGTGGGGAAATGATGAGTACCCTTGTGTTGGTAATGTATGATGATGTGTTAGATTCATACGCATTAGGGCGCCTTGGGTGAAACCCCGGGCTTGCACTCATTCTGCATTGTTAGGCCCTTTTATTTCCTGCTCAACCTAGAAACGTGGATGATGCTTGTGACACTCATGCCAGTATTTATGTTGCTTTCCTATATGTACATTTGCATACGAAGTGCTGACTTGCAGGGTGAAGTAGTTCCCCGGGGTCCGCTAGGACGGCCGGGAGGAGGGATGTTGTTACACCGCTTGTGGTCAGCCATAGCTGACCCTCGTTTTCCGCTCTTTGTGATTTGGTTGCAGGGCACGAATCGCAAGCTGGACCCAGCGCGCCGGCCAAAAGGGCCTAAAGCCTCATGAAGTGATTACCTGTTTTCCTGTATTACTTTCTTCGTGCTTTGTTATATCCGGCTTGCATGCCGAGGTAGTTTAGGGAAAAACCACCTTTCCCCTTTGGTTGGGATGTCTTTCTTTACGAATTGTTGGATGTTTTGGACTGTGTTTTGTAAGGCCTTAAGGCCAGTTGGACTCCTTTGTAGTGGACAATCTCTGTGGTTTAGTTTTGTTTCCGCTGTGTTGTCTGAGTTATGAGTTTGGGTAGTGATTATCATCTTTTAATACCAAAGCTGTGGCGGTTATATGTTGTGGGGTCCCGGCCGGACCCATATTATATGGTCATTGCAGGGGAGGTGTTACAATTTGGTATCAGAGGGAGGTTTAGTATTCTTGCGAGGTCTAGTGTATTTGGATCGCGTAAGAGATTGTCCACATAGGAGTTTTGCGCGGGATTATGAGTATCCCTGTGTTTGAGTCTTGCGAATAGAGACTGATGAGTCTTTCTCCTTGCTTATGCTAGGATGTTGGCGATGACGCGGGGACATCTAGGAGGCAAGAGGAGCCTTCGGGGAGTAGTGCTACTGCTCCAGGCCTTGTGAATGTGGGCATGTCCCCGGCCGACTTCTGTCGCATGCTAGCGGAGGCAATGGTGGCGGCTCAAGCTGGAGCGATGCCACGGGTTCCTACGCCGGTGGTGCAAGTTGCGACCCCTGTTACTCCGGCGGCTACGCCGGATACACCGGAGGTTGAAGTAAGGCAAGCAGAGCCTCTTGCGGAGAGAGTTTTTCCGATGGGTGATCGATTCATGAAGTATTTCTTGAGTTTTCACCCTCCGACGTTCAAGGGAGTGGGCACTCCAACGGATGCCGAGGATTGGCTTTCGAGGATCCGGGAGCTCTTGAGGGCAGCTGAGACCCCAGCTGAGAGGCAGTCTCACTTTGCGAGCTTCATGTTGGAGGGCGATGCGAAGTTGTGGTGGGCGAACCATATCGGTCGTCAGTTTGTCGGGCGTGTTCCGTCCATGGAGGAGTTCGGAAACGCTTTCCTAAAGCGGTATATTCCGGTTTCAACAAGGTTAGCACTGCAGCGGCAGTTTCTGCATTTGGTGCAGCGGGAGAAGACGGTGGATGAGTATCTGCAAGAGTTCACCCGGTTGGGTCGGTATGCAGGCACCACAATGGCAGATGATGAAGAGAGGGATAACCTCTTTTATCAAGGGTTGAGGGAAAACTTAAGGCAACCACTCATAGCCTTGAAGAATGCAGGGTTCGATGAGTTGGTCGAAGCCGCTCGCACGCTGGAGAGCGACCTGGAGCGAACTCAGCGGCGAAAGGGTGTTGCGGCAAAACAGGGAGAAGGAAAGCCTTCTCAGTCTCAATCCCAGTGGAAATCCGAGGGTAGCCGATGGAAGAAGAAGCCCCGTCCTAACAGACCTGGGGAGAGAGGTGGTGCGCCTTCGGGAGATTTCCGTTCCAAGGGTCCAGTTACTTGTTACCAGTGTGGCAAGGTGGGCCACATTAGTCGTTTCTGTACTGAGGGCGGAGCTGGGCCAGAGCCGAGGCAAGAGCAATCGGTGCGTTCAGGTCCCAGTGTTGCAGAGAAGGGGAAAGCGGCGGAGTCGAGTGCTTCGCGGTTCCCTCCAGTGCAGCCTAGGGCCTACAACCTTGGGCAGCAGGAAGCGATACGTCAACCCGATGTGGTGACAGGTATGAAAAGTTTAAGTTTTCAGTTGTTACTATAATGTAGGTTGCGGCCTTTCATGTTTGTTTTGCACGTGGTTAGGTTTCGTGCTAGTGTCGGGCTACCCCTCGCGAGTGTTGTTCGACACGGGGGCGTCACACTCTTTTCTTGCGGAAGGTTTTATCCGGAAGATTGGTGCTGAGCCCGTAGCGGCAGGGGTGGAGCTGAGTGTGCGTATGCCAAATGGGTCTCTCATGACTACCATGAGGAGGGGACGCATTGTGATGCATATTGGCGATTGTGACTTCGTGTTGGTAGCAGCGATTCTGCCACTAGCCGAATTCGACGTTATCTTGGGGATGGACTGGCTTGCGGAGCAGCGAGCTAGTATCGACTGCCAGTTGAAGGTGGTAACCCTGAGAGGTGAAGGTAGAGCAGAGGTCAAGTTCGAAGGCCTAAGCGGAGTGGCTTACTCCCTGATTTCCGCTATGCAAATGAGGCGTGCGGTAAACCAAGGAGGCGAGGCGTTCTTAGCTCTGTTGGAGACTCACTCCACAAAGTCGGCTATTAGGGAAGTTCCGGTGGTGGAAGAATTTGAGGATGTTTTCCCCGAGGAACTTCCGGGAGCACCTCCTCAGCGTGAAATAGATTTCTCGATAGAGTTGGTACCGGGTGCGAGGCCAGTGTCGCGTCCTCCGTTTAGGATGGCACCGAAGGAACTGGCCGAGTTAAAGGTTCAGTTGCAGGAGTTGTTGGAGCAAGGGTACATTAGGCCCAGCTCTTCACCATGGAGCGCACCGGTTTTGTTTGTGAAGAAAAAGGACGGAAGTATGCGGTTATGCATTGATTACCGTGAGCTAAATAAGTTGACCGTCAAGAATAAATATCCAATTCCCCGAATTGATGATTTGTTCGACCAGTTAGTGGGGTCGGTGGTGTACTCCAAGTTGGATTTGAAATCGGGGTACTACCAGCTGAAGATCCGAGAAGAGGACGTTGCCAAGACAGCGTTCGGGACTCGGTATGGCCACTACGAGTTTTCGGTGATGCCGTTCGGTTTGACGAACGCGCCATCCGTGTTCATGGACTTGATGAACAGGGTTTTCCGCCCTTTCTTAGATTCGTTCGTGGTGGTGTTTATTGACGATATTTTGGTGTACTCAAAATCGGAGGCGGAGCATGAGTCTCACTTGAGGCAAGTATTGCAGACTCTACGGGAGAATCAGCTCTATGCTAAGTTCTCAAAATGCGAGTTTTGGATCGAGAAGGTGGCTTTCTTAGGTCACGTGATTAGTGGAGATGGGGTGGCGGTAGATCCAGCGAAGATCGAAGCCATTAGGGATTGGCCTGTCTTGAGGACCGTGACGGAAGTCCGGAGTTTTCTTGGACTAGCCGGTTATTATAGAAGGTTCGTGGAGAACTTTTCGCGGATGGCGTTGCCCCTCACCACTCTCACTCGCAAGGACCAGAAGTTCGTATGGACACCGGAGTGTGCCCGGGCATTTGAGAATCTGAAGGAAAGGTTGATGTCCGCTCCAATCCTTAGTCTTCCTAGTGGGACGGAAGGATTTCAGATTTTCAGCGACGCGTCAGGTTGCGGTTTGGGGTGCGTGCTCGTGCAGCACGGCAAGGTGATCGCTTATGGGTCAAGGCAGTTAAAGACTCATGAGAAGAATTACCCCGTCCACGATTTGGAGTTGGCGGCGGTAATCTTTGCGCTAAAGTTGTGGCGGCACTACGTTTATGGTGCGAAGGTGGAGATCTTCACAGATCACAAAAGCCTGAGGTATCTCCTAGACCAAAAGGATCTGAATATGCGGCAGCGTAGGTGGGTCGAGTTCCTTGGGGACTACGACGTGGAGATTCAGTATACGCCGGGTAAAGCCAACGTGGTGGCGGATGCTTTGAGTAGGAAGTACTCCGGGCAAGGTAATTGGATGGAGGCGCATAACGAGCGTTTGATTCGAGACTTGGAGTCTCTTGATATCTCTTGTGTGGCTAGAGGTGAGTCTAGCGTAGCTCGTTTGAATTGGATTGAAATGCAATGTGACATAACGGATCGAATCCGAGAGGCGACCAGTGCGGACGAGGAGTGCCAACAGTTGGTGTTGGAGGCTCAACAGAGCGAGGGCACTGCTTTGGAGATGGTTGGTGGGATCTTAAAAAGGGACGGGAGGGTTTGCGTTCCGCGCTTTGGCAAGCTCCGCGAGGAGTTGATGTTTGAAGCTCACTTTACGAAGTACTCCGTTCATCCAGGAAGTACAAAGATGTACGCGGATTTGAAGAAATCCTTTTGGTGGCCTGGGATGAAGCGGGATGTAGCCGAGTACGTGAGCCGATGTCAGACTTGTGCCTTGGTAAAGGCTGAGTGCCAAAGGCCCGGCGGGTTCTTGAAGCCTCTTCCCATCCCCGAATGGAAATTTGATGACATCTCTATGGATTTTGTGCATGGTTTGCCTCGATCGCAGCAGGGTAACGATGCAATTTGGGTGATAGTAGATCGCCTGACGAAGGTGGCCCACTTCATTCCGAACCAGAAGGGTGATGGCGTGGAAAAGCTCGTGGAGCTTTATGTTCGAAACGTTGTGCGGTTGCACGGGATTCCGAAGAGCATCGTTAGTGATCGCGATGGGCGATTCACATCGAAGGATTGGAGATTAGTGCAGAAAAGTCTAGGCACGAAGCTCAAGTTTAGTACCGCGTTCCATCCGCAGACCGATGGTCAGACGGAGCGAACGAACCGTACGTTGGAAGACATGTTGAGGATGTGTGCTCTCGACTTTGGCAAAGGGTGGGAGGACCACCTTTTCATGGTGGAGTTCGCCTATAATAATAGCTTCCAGGCGAGTATCAAGATGGCGCCATACGAAGCTTTGTATGGAAGGAAGTGTCGAACGCCGATGTCTTGGGCAGAGGTGGGAGACACTAAGATTTTGGGAAAGCAAGTGGTGGAGGATGCTTGCGAGATTGTGCGGACGATTCAGGAGCGCATGAAGGTTGCTCAGGATCGACAAACAAAGTATTTTAATGCACGCCACAGAAATGTGGAGTTTGCAGTGGGCGACATGGTCTACTTGAAGATCAAGCCGTTCAAGGGTGTTTCGCGGGTGCGGCGACTCAAGAAGTTGAGTCCAAGATATTTGGGTCCGTTCGAGGTTACGGAACGTATAGGCGAAGCAGCCTATCGTTTGGCGTTGTCCGCAGAGCTGAGTGGATTACATGACGTTTTCCATGTCTCCGTGCTGAGGAAAGCTTTGATAGAGCCGAGTGTCGTGGTCGAAGCGGCGGCGGTGCCGGTGATGGAGAACTTGGGGGCGAGGGTTCGCCCGGTGTGCGTGGAGGATTCAGAAGTCCGGCAGTTGCGTAACAAGCAAGTCAAACTTGTGAAGGTGCGATGGGACAACTGCGGGCGAGACGAATTCTCTTGGGAGCGAGAGCAAGCGATGCGGGAGGATTTCCCGGAACTTTTCGCTCCAGGTATGCGTTGTGAAATTCCTGTTTAAATTCTGAAATTTCGAGGACGAAATTCTTTTAAGGGGGGTGGAGTTGTAACACCCCAAAAATCGTAGTTCCGCGAGGTAGGCGGAGTGGTAGTGCTGCGCTCGGGAAAGGCTAGGAATTTCTTAGCAGCTCTTCGCGCACGACCATTTCTCCTCTTCGCGCACGACCAGTGATCGTGCGCAGTGATCGTGCGCTATCCGCCAGAATTCGGAGTTCTGTCTCGGATAGTGCGCACGACCAGTGTCTTCTTCGCGCACGACCAGTGACCGTGCGCAGTGATCGTGCGCTATCCGCCAGAATTCGGAGTTCTGTCTCGGATAGTGCGCACGACCAGTGTCTTCTTCGCGCACGACCAGTGACCGTGCGACTGTGATCGTGCGCCCTGTTTATTCTGTTCCGCGAAATCGTGCGGGGATGATGATCCGACCGATCAAATACTTTGGGATTTGATCCGACGGCTGAGATAATTCGCTGGGGGGCTTTAGGGCTTGGATGAGGGGTTATTCCCTCATATTTCCAAGTCCTTTCTCTCTCTTAGGTTGGAGAAAGGAGAAGGGGGCAAGGAGGAAGAAGAGGGGAGATCCGCCATTGTTGGAGCTTCGGAGCTCCGATCGCCGATCCGAGACCGGCAACGCGTAGAGGGCGTCAAGGCGCTTCTTCTCCACCGTTTGGTTGCAAGCTTCTCATGGCTAGGAGGAGATCTCAAAAGGTAACGACGTTTCTCCTCCCGGTCTTTAGGATGCGTGTTTGGCATCTCCTCTTTCCTGCATTTTTTTGGCACCGGATCCGTCGAGTGAGAGGGATCCGGGTCGCCTTGGTTCAAGAGAAACCACCGGGTTGATTGTGTCCGTCCCCGGCATGTTTTGCACTAGGGATCCGCTCCGTTAGCGGATTAGGCATTGTGGGTGAAGCCGGATTTATGGCCGTTGGTCCGATCCGGTGATGTTGATTTACGCGCATGTTAGGGGTTTTGTTAGAAATCCGATTACGGCGAACTCGTCGTTGTGATGCCCTTGTAGCTTCGTATGGTAACGAATGTTGGGTTAGGGCGGAGAATAAATGTGCGGATTATGGGGCTTGTGATGCCTTGTGTTGTGCGAAGGCGCGATTGGTCTTTGTGGTCGGCTGGCTATCCCGTGGAGACTGAGATTCACGTGTGGAGAGTGTCCCGGCAAGATTAGTCCCTTCGTTTGTTGACTGACGAGAATGTCTGTGCTACGGATTGCATCCGTTGACGGTCTCCAGGCGAGGCAATCGGTGGACGTTGTCCCGAGAGTAAGCCCAGGGCCTTGGGACGTTTTGATTAGCCAGAATTCTTGGAATCGGTCTTGGTGCGTTGTTGGCGGCCCGAGCGTGTGAGCTGTCAGACAAGCCCGTTGGCATGGAAGGCCTGGCGAGGTGAGTCTCAGCGAGAGCGCTTGGCCTTGGGTTTGATGCCCTTGTGGGGAAATGATGAGTACCCTTGTGTTGGTAATGTATGATGATGTGTTAGATTCATACGCATTAGGGCGCCTTGGGTGAAACCCCGGGCTTGCACTCATTCTGCATTGTTAGGCCCTTTTATTTCCTGCTCAACCTAGAAACGTGGATGATGCTTGTGACACTCATGCCAGTATTTATGTTGCTTTCCTATATGTACATTTGCATACGAAGTGCTGACTTGCAGGGTGAAGTAGTTCCCCGGGGTCCGCTAGGACGGCCGGGAGGAGGGATGTTGTTACACCGCTTGTGGTCAGCCATAGCTGACCCTCGTTTTCCGCTCTTTGTGATTTGGTTGCAGGGCACGAATCGCAAGCTGGACCCAGCGCGCCGGCCAAAAGGGCCTAAAGCCTCATGAAGTGATTACCTGTTTTCCTGTATTACTTTCTTCGTGCTTTGTTATATCCGGCTTGCATGCCGAGGTAGTTTAGGGAAAAACCACCTTTCCCCTTTGGTTGGGATGTCTTTCTTTACGAATTGTTGGATGTTTTGGACTGTGTTTTGTAAGGCCTTAAGGCCAGTTGGACTCCTTTGTAGTGGACAATCTCTGTGGTTTAGTTTTGTTTCCGCTGTGTTGTCTGAGTTATGAGTTTGGGTAGTGATTATCATCTTTTAATACCAAAGCTGTGGCGGTTATATGTTGTGGGGTCCCGGCCGGACCCATATTATATGGTCATTGCAGGGGAGGTGTTACATATGCCGAGAGGATCGTCGAGAGATTCGGCATGAAAGAGGGGAAGAGCAGTTCCGTTCCTCTGGAGGCTGGGCTGAAGCTTCGAAAGGAAGAAGAGAGGATTCTTCCTGATCCGAAAGTCTTCCGGCCACTGATGGGGAGTTTAATCTACCTGACTATCACGAGGCCGGACATCGCTTTTGCCGTCGTCCGAGTTAGTCGGTACATGCAGGAGCCGTGTGTCACGACCCGTCTAATAACAATTATCAGAGTGCGCTACGGGCGGGTCGTGATGCCGCAGACATGGGCAAAGAGAAACCATGTCTGCCAGGCAGGTGCTGTAATACCAAGATATCTGTAGCAAATAGTTAGATTTTGAAAAAAAAACAATACCAGTTTGATTTATTTTGCGGAAGCTTGAATTAAAAGTGATGCTCATGCACTTTGATCAATTCACATGCTATAATTATGATGTAAAAGTAGATGCTAGTAAACCGCAGAAACAAAATGACCATTTATAAAATGCTGTAATACATCCATACCATCCTAAGAGTTGTCCACGATACAATGAAAATGCCTGACCATAACTAGTACAGGAAAAACAAATCCAAAAGTAAAAGAAACAAGATACAAAGGACATGATGCAGCAACTACAAGGATAGTAAACCTCCAACAGACGGGAGCTGGGCGAGGAACCACTCAGGAAGTAGACGATGCAGTCACGAACCCTAAGGCAAATCCAAACAGAAGGAAAAGCCTCAGAACAAGATAAATATCAGAGATTCAAGTTAATAAAATAATCCAGTAAACTAAGAAACAGGCATAGCAGTAAAATATGTCAGAAACTAACTGAGATTCTCTAGTAAAATTTTTAGCCTACTCCGGAGTTTAGCCTAGACACAAACACATAAGCAGAAATCAATGAAAGGCGTGTGTGTCGTCGTTTGATGTACAAGATTCTAGCATGGGAGTAGATGCAAGGCTTAAGCTACCGCTGCTCGCAAGATTCCCTTATTGGTTTCTGTTACCAAATCAAGTGTAAACTCATTTTCCGATGTCACATCAAACGACACAATCCCTTTCATTGTTTGCCTATGGTGTCTAATGAGCTTACTTATCTGCAAGTAATAAATTCAAGTGGGGGCTAGTGCGGTACAAGTGTGACTTAAATAAAACTTGTTTGCAAGCGAGAGAGTTTTCTCTACTTGCCTTAAGGAGGAGCCGGGCTAGAAGGCGGCGGCTAAGAGGCAAGGTCAACGCTCTAACGGAACCTGTTCAAGATGCGTTCAAATAATATATTTGCTTCAATGTTACTCCTACACGCACACATGTGTTTCTGTTGCGGAATTAAATCAAGGGGGCGAGTACAAGAAAATTCACCTCCCTCGGCAAAGAGGGGAGAAGCGGTTACCACAAGAGATCCGAGGGTTTTGGCGGCGGTTGGATCCCGGAAAACCCTAATTCGGAGAGGGCTTTAGAGAGATCCCGCCAATTAGGGCGACGAATGGCACCGGGGAGCACGAAAACCTAGAAATTAGATAGTTATAACGGGGGCAACCATGTTGGATCACCAATAAATGCAACTTAGGGCATGAAAATGGCGAAGGATTCAAAAGAAATCTGAATAAAGGGGAAGGAGGAAGAAATCTTACCCAAAGGAAGACAAGGTCGGGCTCAAGGAGCCGAATCCGAGTCCAAAATCTGAGCGGAGGAGGGTTCGAGCAAAACCCTAGGGCATCCCCTTGCTACTCCGATCCGAATCGGAGAGGGAACGACCGTCAGAGGGAGAGGAGGGTGGCTGCCGGCCTCTTGGAGGGGGGACTGTTGTAGGCCCCCCTGGAAAACTGCCGATCAAGGAGAGGAGGAGGGAGGAGGCACTGTGCGGCTTGGGGGGAATGCGGAGGTCCCGTCGGCCAGAACAAGCGGAGGAGAAGATGTCCCTGCCGGCCCTAGACGGAAGATGCAGTGGGACTGTCGCCGGCCGGAGATGGAAGAGGAGGAGGCGGCGGCACCGGAGATGGCAGCGGTTGGAGGCAGAAACGGCGGAGACGGGACGCGCGCCTTGCGGGAGAGAGAGTGGAAACGGGAGAGGGGGCTTGCGGCTTGCGGAACGTGGGAATGAACCGGGAGGGCTTTAGGGTTAGAATATTAGAGTTTTAATTAATAATAATAATAGTATTATTATTATTATTATCTTATATTTTTGGTATACACGGGTTGTTACATTCTCCCCTACTTAGAAAGTTTCGTCCCGAAATTTCTTAGGATGTCCTGAATGGGGCCTCTTATGGCGAAGGTTCAGATGTCATTCATTTCAACAAGGTTTTGCAAAACAAGGCAAGGAAGCTAATTATGAACATAGCAAAATGAGAAGAGAACAAGAGCAGATGCATACCAGGATCAGGAGAAAAGATGCGGATACTTGCTACGCATGTCAGCTTCGAGCTCCCACGTGAACTCCTCAGACTTGCCATGCATCCAAAGTACCTTCACCATAGGAATGGTTCTCTTCCGAAGCTTGCGCTCTTGATACTCCACGATCTTAGCAGGTTCGACTGGATAGGACAGATTAGCTTCAAGAATCACTGGAACTTCCTCAATGACGCGGGTAGGATCATGAATGTACTTCCGAAGCTGGCTGACGTGGAAGACATTATGAACACTGGCCAAGGAATCAGGTAGATCCAGGCGGTAAGCAGATCCTCCAACACGCTCTGAAATAACATACGGTCCCACGAATCTCGGGCTGAGCTTATGGTGGCGACCGAAACGCTTCACCCCAGGAGTAGGAGAAACCTTCAAGAAAACACGATCACCCACCGCAAACTCCAACGGACGGCGACGCTGGTTAGCATACTTCCTCTGTCTCTCGACGGCACGGCTAAGCTGAAGACGAGTCTTCTTGGTGGCCTCTTCCATTTCCTGAAGTAGCTCAGGACCCAACACAACCTTTTCACCAACTTCTGACCAGTAGAGAGGGGTCCTACAACGACGCCCATACAACGCCTCGAAGGGGGCCATCTTGAGGCTCTCTTAATAGTTGTTGTTGTAGGCGAATTCAACCAGTGGCAAGTGATCATCCCACGCTCCCTTATAGTCCAGGATATAACACCGAAGCATGTCTTCAAGAATCTGATTCACCCTTTCGGTCTGGCCATCAGTAGTCGGATGGTAAGCGGTGCTCAGATTGAGCTCAGTGCCCAGAGCTTGCTGGAATCCCTTCCAGAAGTGCGATACAAATCTCGAGTCACGATCAGAAACAATCCGCAGAGGGATCCCATGCAGTCTAACTATCTCAGAAACATAGATCCGAGCCATCTTCTCGGTGGGATGACCCTCCTTGTACGGGATGAAGTGAGCTACTTTAGTCAAGCGGTCCACAATAACCCAAATCGCATGACCTCTCGGAGTACGGGGCAGTCCAGTGATGAAATCCATAGAGATGTCTTCCCATTTCCACTATGGGATAGGCAGAGGCTGCAAAAGACCACCCGGACGCTGACGTTGGGCTTTCACCTTCTGGCATGTCAGACATCGGGAGATGAAACGAGCAATATAATTTTTCATACCAGGCCACCACACGATCTGCTTCAAATCATGGTACATCTTATTATTGCCGGGGTGACCAGAGGTGCGGGACTCATGAGCTTCTCGGCAAATGTTATCCAGTAGGTCAGGAACATCAGGGATGCAAAGGCGGCCTCGGAATCGCAGGATATCATCAGTGATGGAGAAATCTGGGAGAGTACCAAGTTCAACCTGCCGACGGATACGCTGGAGTTCTGGATCAGATGGCTGCAAATCCTTCACCTGCTCAACCCATAACGGAACGGAAACTCCTCCGTGACCCTCAGGTGCGATGGATATGTCCATCCGGTCGAGGTCATCTATCAAGGCTGCAAGGGATGCTGACATAGGGGTGTAGGCGGCAGCCATAGCATGTCGGCTCAGCGCATCTGCCACTGAATTGGCTTTACCGGGCACATAAGTGATTTGCAAGTCATAATCCGCTACAAACTCAAGCCATCGCCTCTGCCGAAGATTGAGGTCCTTCTGAACGAAAATATACTTTAAGCTCTGGTGATCGGTGTAAAAGTGGCACTTCACACCATAGAGATAATGACGCCAAAGCTTCAAGGCAAAAACCACCGCGGCAAACTCCAAATCGTGTGTGGGGTAATTGCGCTCATGGATCTTCAACTGCCTCGACCCATAGGCAATAACACGGTCCTCCTGCATCAGAACACCACCCAGACCCACTCCAGAAGCATCGGTGTACACAGAAAAATCCAAACCCTCAGAAGGAAGAGCTAACACTGGCGCTGAACACAACCGTTGCTTTAATTCAGAGAAGGATTGCTCACACTGATCTGTCCACTCGAACCTGACATGCTTCTGAGTCAGCTGTGTCAGAGGAGCAGCAAGAGAAGAGAAACCTTTTACGAAGCGTCGGTAGTAACCAGCCAAACCCAGGAAACTGCGGATCTCAGTAGGGGTAGAAGGTCGCTTCCAGTCCACTACTACGGAGATTTTGGCGGGGTCAACAGATAGCCTATCCCCAGAAATAACATGCCCCAGAAAAGCAACACGATCCAGCCAGAATTCACACTTTGACAATTTGGCGTAGAGCTGGTGCTGGCGAAGAGTTGAGAGGACGAGTCTGAGATGGTCTGCATGCTCTTCTCGGGTCTTGGAGTAGACCAAAATGTCGTCTATGAAAATGATGACGAACAAATCCAGGAACTCGCGAAACACCTGGTTCATCAAATCCATGAACCAAGATGGGGCATTAGTCAGACCCATGGACATCACCAAAGATTCAAAGAGTCCATACCGAGTCCTGAAAGCGGTCTTGGGAATGTCAGACTCTTTGGTCTTCAACTGGTAGTAGCCCGTCCTGAGATCTATCTTGGAGAATACCGTACTGCCCTTAAGTTGGTCAAAAAGATCATCCACGCGAGGGATAGGGTACTTATTCTTCACTGTAACTTTGTTCAACTCTCGGTAGTCGATACAAAGCCTCAAGGAACCATCTTTCTTCTTCACGAAGAGGACGGGGGCTCCCCAAGGAGAAGTGCTGGGACGAATGTAACCAAGTTCGAGCATTTCGTCTAGCTGCAACCGAAGTTCTTCCAATTCGCGCAGGGCCATTCGATAAGGAGCCTTAGAAATGGGGCGCGTCCCAGGTTCCACGTCAATAGAGAACTCTATCTCTCGATCTGGAGGCATCCCAGGTAATTTGGCGGGGAACACGTCAAGAAATTCAGAAACCACCGGAATAGACTCGAGTGGAGGAGCAGCAACATCCGAATGAGAAGAGTAGATAAATCCAGCAGTGCAACCTTGATTGAGCAACCGAGTGGCGCGTACAGCAGAAATTACCTTCAGATGGCCGCGGGTCTGCACGTGAACACTGTAATCCTTGCCACCGATGCTGAGATTGATCCTCTTTGCCGCGCAATCCAGCTTCACTCGATATGCAACCAGCCAATCCATTCCCAAAATCACGTCGAACTCAGACATCTCCAGGATCATGAGATCCGCAAAGACTTGCAATTCTTCGAGCAAGATTGGGCAATTAGGGATACCCCTAGTTGATAGGTGCTGATGACCCGACACAGAAATCTCAAAAGGGGCCTCCAGAGGTGAAGTGGGCCAACCATGCAGGTCCACGATATGGCGAGCAATAAACGAGTGAGATGCGCCCGAATCAAAGAGAATCTGCAACCACTTGTTTCTGACTCTAAATCTCCCTAAACGAATAGTAGTTATAACCGCCAATTCCGGTTGTATCTGATAAAAAACATACATGAATACTTGTAGGAAAAATAAAACAACGCATACGTACCAGAGATGACGTCCGTGGAAGCGAGCGCCTCGCATTGAGTAAGGACATTCAGCACAGCCTTGCCCATATTCTGGGCTCCGGGGTTAGCCTGCAGTGGCTGAGCAGTGACCGGGCCTTCCCTCATAGGGCAGTCTAACTTGAGATGACCCACTTGCCCACACTTGAAACAGGCCTTCTGCCTACGGCGGCAGTCCCTCTGTTGATGGCCCGGCAACTTGCAGTAGGCACAAACGGTGGAGGCGGAGGCAAGTGTCATCGGGGGCTGTGTAGGAGCGGCTGTCTTCTGCTTCTTCAGGAGAGACCGGCAGACTTGGGCGGTATGACCCACCTTGTGGCAGTAAGCACACACCTCCATGGACCTGGAACCTTGCTCCTGAGGTGGAGCACTCCTGCGCTTGAGGTCGGATGCAGCGGCATTGCTCGTTCCGTGCTGGGCTTTCTTTCCAGTACGATCCAGCTCAATAGCTTCCGCCCGCATGGCGGCTCCCACGGTCTCTACATAGGTTCTGGCGTCGTGTGCTACCACATGCTGGCGAATGTCATGGCGAAGTCCCTTTACGAAACGACTGATCTTCTTGGCTTCATCCGGCACGAACTCTGCAGCAAGGAGGGATAGGCGGGAGAACTCCTGCGCATACTCTGTCACTGTCCTGCCCGGCTGCTGAAGGGATAAGAATCTCTCCGCTAACTTGTCCCGCTCCACAGAAGAGAGGAAGTTCTCCATCAGAGCGTCCTTGAACTGCCCCCAAGTTAGGGTGGTAGATTCGTGGAGGCTGCGGTGCTGGAGCCACCAAGTATAGGCGTCCTCGGTCAGCTGATAGGCCGCAAGAAGGACCTTCTGAGCTTCAGGAACTATGTCATACTCGAAGTGCTTCTCCATCTGGGAGATCCATTCCGTGATCACGAAGTAATCGCGGTTGCCGTTGTAGGCAGGCGGATTTAGCCTCTTGAAAGCCAGAGTGTCAGCCATCGTTAGAGGAAGAGCAGCCGGAGTGGTCACGGTCGGGGTCACTACAGCATCAGATGCAGGAGGGGTGATGGTGACAGCTACTCCAGACGTCCCTGCGCTGCCAGAACCAGAACCTGGATCAGGAGCTTGGCGATCCCCTTCCAGACGGGTGACACGCTCCACAAGCTGCTTCAAAAGTTGGACCATTTCACCTAATGGGGCTTCCCCTGCAGAAGGTGTAGCCTTCTTGCGCTGTGGTCGCATAGAAGCCATCTAGAAAGAAACATAAAAGAACCGAGTGAGACAACGGCTAAGTTAAGCTTGAGGGTTGAGATTACAGGTCATAGCATTCTAATACTGTTGGATAAGCAATTCAAGTAGTAGTTACAGCATTTTCATTGGACAACTCTAAGTGACGACCATGCAGATGCAAGTGCGGCGATATGATCACATGCGGTAAGACGATGATTTGTAAAATTCACGTGTGTACATTCATTGTCTGTTGCTCTTAGCTTAGACACTTGTGCAATGAGTTATGTTATGTATGTAACATGATTATGCCTACAATGCATTCCTAAGAATGTTTATGAATGGATACGCATATCATGTTAAGCGCCCATATCACTTAACATGTCATGCGCATTATGATTCTAATGTCATCGCACTTGAAAATATTATATCGCCCATACAATTTAATATTTGCAAGCGGTGTAAATCCTAATGGAAATTCATATGCATATAAATGTTAAGTTTGCCCATACTCACTTAACATTTGTACGCATACTACTCATGCTTATGGGTGAGTGTGTGCGTGTTTCAGCCTCGAACAACAGACAACGACAAGGTGAGTGAGGAAATGATGCATGCACATATATTTACATAATAGATTTCAAAATATATGAAAATTTTAAAATACTTTATCTTTAGATGCTAAACCTAGCTCTGATACCAACTGTCACGACCCGTCTAATAACAATTATCAGAGTGCGCTACGGGTGGGTCGTGATGCCGCAGACATGGGCAAAGAGAAACCATGTCTGCCAGGCGGGTGCTGTAATACCAAGATATCTGTAGCAAATAGTTAGATTTTGAAAAAAAAAAACAATACCAGTTTGATTTATTTTGCGGAAGCTTGAATTAAAAGTGATGCTCATGCACTTTGATCAATTCACATGCTATAATTATGATGTAAAAGTAGATGCTAGTAAACCGCAGAAACAAAATGACCATTTATAAAATACTGTAATACATCCATACCATCCTAAGAGTTGTCCACGATACAATGAAAATGCCTGACCATAACTAGTACAGGAAAGACAAATCCAAAAGTAAAAGAAACAAGATACAAAGGACCTGATGCAGCAACTACAAGGATAGTAAACCTCCAACAGACGGGAGTTGGGCGAGGAACCACTCAGGAAGTAGACGGTGCAGTCACGAACCCTAAGGCAAATCCAAACAGAAGGAAAAGCCTCAGAACAAGATAAATAGCAGAGATTCAAGTTAATAAAATAATCCAGTAAAATGAGAAACAGGCATAGCAGTAAAATATGTCAGAGACTAACTGAGATTCTCTAGTAAATTTTTTAGCCTACTCCTGAGTTTAGCCTAGACACAAACGCATAAGCAGAAATCAATGAAAGGCGTGTGTGTCGTCGTTTGATGTACAAGATTCTAGCATGGGAGTAGATGCAAGGCTTAAGCTACCGCTGCTCGCAAGATTCCCTTATTGGTTTCTGTTACCAAATCAAGTGTAAACTCATTTTCCGGTATCACATCAAACGACACAATCCCTTTCATTGTTTGCCTATGACGTCTAATGAGCTTACTTATCTGCAAGTAATAAATTCAAGTGGGGGCTAGTGCGGTACAAGTGTGACTTAAATAAAACTTGTTTGCAAGCGAGAGAGTTTTCTCTACTTGCCTTAAGGAGTAGCCGGGCTTGAAGGCGGCGGCTAAGAGGCAAGGTCAACGCTCTAACGGAACCTGTTCAAGATGCGTTCAAATAATATATTTGCTTCAATGTTACTCCTACATGCACACATGTGTTTCTGTTGCGGAATTAAATCAAGGGGGAGAGTACAAGAAAATTTACCTCCCTCGGCAAAGAGGGGAGAAGCGGTTACCACAAGAGATCCGTGGGTTTTGGCGGCGGTTGGATCCCGAAAAACCCTAATTCGGAGAGGGCTTTAGAGAGATCCCGCCAATTAGGGCAACGAATGACACCGGGGAGCACGAAAACCTAGAAATTAGATAGTTATAACGGGGGCAACCATGTTGGATCACCAATAAATGCAACTTAGGGCATGAAAATGGCGAAAGATTCAAAAGAAATCTGAATAAAGGGGAAGGAGGAAGAAATCTTACCCAAAGGAAGACAAGGTCGGGCTCAAGGAGCCGAATCCGAGTCCAAAATCTGAGCGGAGGAGGGTTCGAGCAAAACCCTAGGGCATCCCCTTGCTACTCCGATCCGAATCGGAGAGGGAACGACCGTCAGAGGGAGAGGAGGGTGGCTGCCGGCCTCTTGGAGGGGGGACTGTTGTAGGCCCCCTGGAAAACTGCCGATCAAGGAGAGGAGGAGGGAGGAGGCACTGTGCGGCTTGGGGGGAATGCGGAGGTCCCGTCGGCCAGAACAAGCGGAGGAGAAGATGTCCCTGCCGGCCCTAGACGGAAGATGCAGTGGGACTGTCGCCGGCCGGAGATGGAAGAGGAGGAGGCGGCGGCACTGGAGATGGCAGCGGTTGGAGGCGGAAACGGCGGAGACGGGACGCGCGCCTTGCGGGAGAGAGAGCGGAAACGAGAGAGGGGGCTTGCGGCTTGCGGAACGTGGGAATGAACCGGGAGGGCTTTAGGGTTAGAATATTAGAGTTTTAATTAATAATAATAATAGTATTATTATTATTATTATCTTATATTTTTGGTATACACGGGTTGTTACACCGTGTAAGCCTCATCTGGAGGCAGCTAAAAGAATTCTGAAGTACGTGAAGGGAATCCTTGAGATGGGGTTGTCCTATAAAGAGGAGTCTGACTTCAAGCTGCATGGGTACACGGATGCAGACTACGGAGGTGACGCTGATGATCGCAAGTCGACATCAGGTTACGTGTTTTTGTGTGGAGCTGCTGCTATCTCGTGGTGTAGCAAGAAACATGACTCTATTTCCCTTTCCACCACGGAGGCCGAGTACAAAGCGCCGTCCTTAGCAGCTCAGGAGTGTGTCTGGCTAAGGAGACTAGTGGAGGATGTGGACGAAGAGGTCAGCGAACCTACTGTGCTTCGCGGGGACAATGAGAGTGCCTTGAAACTGGTAACCAATCCAGTGTGTCATGCAAGGACCAAACACATAGAGATCGAGCATCACTTCATCAGAGAGAAGGTGCTGGGTGGCTTGATCGCAGTGGAGCATGTGTGGAGCGAAGACAACCTTGTGGATATATTCAAAAAGCCCCATATCTGCGGGGCCATTCCAAAGGCTTCGCTCGTTGCTTGGAGTTGTTCCCGTAGCTCACTTCAAGGGGGAGTGTTAGAGTTTTGAAGTGAGCTAACGCCCAGCGTTAGAGCTAACGCCGACGTTAGCTTGGCTTCTAGAAGACTTCACTTCTTCCTATAAATAGGAGGGGCACCCCCCCTCTAAGAGTATGCATTCAGAGTGGCGAGCATCATCACCTAGCGAGCAGTGAACCCGGAGTCAGTTCCGCAAACGACCTAGGGAGAGTTTCTTGATCGCGAGATAACGCGGGGCGTTAGGAGCTAACGCGAGCATTAAGTGAGGCGAGTAGCGAGCCTTGACTAGTAGCGACTAGCGAGCTAAGAGTGCGAGCAGCGAGCTTGCGAGTAGCGACTTGAGAGCTAACGCTGGGCGTTAGGAGTTAACGCCGGCGGTAGCGAGTATCACCTGTGTGGTGTGCTCCAGAGGAGTAGCGGACACTGTCAGTGACCAGTTCTTTTCTACTATTGGCTGTCGTGAATCAAGTTGGATGCAACTTGTTTTCAGCCCTGTTCATTTGTAACTAGCTGCCAAGCATTTACTATTGTGAAAAGTGACTTCATCTCTTGATGTCTTTATTCCCTTGTTGGTTGGCGTGTTCTTCCGACCGAGTTATATATTTCACACTTCATTAGGACTTCGTTTCACGCGATGGTGGCGGTCATGAACGCGGTGGTCATGAACCGTCCTTCGTGAACGCCCGACCTCACCTAAAAAAATTCATGCAAAAGGGCATGTGCGGTTTGGGACTGTTCCAGAAGTCAGTGGACACATCCAGAAGGCAGAGACGCGACATTTCGGAGCACACGGGCGTGCGCCTATAGAGTGTGCCATTTTGACGGTTCCATGGCGGTTGTTACTCAGCCCCAAACGAGCCGAAAATCCAGATAATGTTCAGTATCTCGTTGCTTACATAAGTTCAACCCACTTTGGTAAACTTAGGTTCTGTTTGGGAGAGCGGCAGTGGGTGGGAAATGAGTCGTGATAAATGGATGGTTACAAATAGAGCTGTAGGAATCTGACTGTTGCAAATGAAGATTTGTTTGGATAATCTTTGTTTGCAGAGCTGTTCAGAACAAAAAAAATGTTGATCTGTTCGACAAAACAACGGTGTGATGTTTATGTTAAAAGAAATTGCTTAAAATTTTACAAAATCACATGACATTTTTTTGAAAATATTTTCCCACCACGTCAATCCTAAAAAAACATGTATACATTAGCTCGAACAATTTGAAAACATGCATACTACATATAAGCTTTGTAGAGTTGTTCGACAATGGAGTGACACATCGCAAATATCTCATCAACACCTACTCGCATGCTTCCAACATGATTTGCATTTGATTTGACATTAATATGGGTTTGACTTTGGCCTCGTCTTCTCTAATGTGCCTAGGGTAAATCAAATTATCGTCAACATCACAAGCCTTGAAATCATCGTCCGAGGGGGATGGATGTCTACGAATATAGTTATGCAAAATCATTGTTGTTATCACAATGTTAGTTTGTTTTGCTAAACTATATTATAATATATCTCTAAGTATCTCACACTTCTTTTCTCAAACAACAAATGATCGTTCTATGACGCTACGTAGTGAAGAATGAGCATGATTGAATATTTCATGTCTTCCATCTATAGGCCGACTTCCCTTAGCAAAATCTGGTAAATGATACCATGTATTTGAATATGATTTTAGAAAGTCACGTTGCAGTGGATATCCAACATCAACCAAATAAATTTTACGGAAAAATTTATAATTATACTGAGTATAATGCTAGGGAAAAACAAAATTATGCAAACCAAAATATTAGACATTACCACCTACCAGGAGGTGGATACAGGAATTTGTAACTTGGGTCTATAAGAGCACGCTAAAAAATGTGACTATCATAAGTTGGACCCTCCCACCCAACCATCACAAATGTGAAGCACATATTGAAGTCGCAAACCACCATAACATTCTGTGTTGTTGTATAATGTCGGTCAATATACTAAACTTGTTGTTTAGCTGAAACTCGTGCATCCACAGGTGTTCCATCAATCGCTCCAGTACAATCTTTGAAGTATAGCATATATCAAGCATCATTTAATATTTGTTGAGGAATCTCTCTGAAATGTTCATCGGTAGGCGCTAAAACATCCGATGATAATTTCTTTATAGCAATTATATAATTTTAAAAATTATCTGCTTACAATTTCTGTTAAGTGTTGTAATTGTTCACTTGCAGCTCTAATTGATTGGTTTTGAGCTAAAACACAGAATATAACTGCAAGTACTTCTCGTGGAGTTGTTCTCCTAGATGCGCGTAGCCCATGATGTGTCCAAATAATTAAAGTAAATCAACAAACATAATCTTCGACATCTTGAAAACATTGAAAAATCTCACAATGTCCATTGAAAAGTTCTCCAACCCACCCCAGTTTGGTGTGATGTCTTGTAAGGATTACTTGTCGATGATGATGAACTATCCCCCTGCAACTGATACCAAACCAATATTAAATATTGTCGACTGCAAATGACTCTATTGCGATTGACCCAGATAGCTACTCTCTGCTGAGTCTCCTCACAAGAACTATCTATGTGATCTGATGTCGACGTTGTAAAAATGCAACAAGCATAGATAACATAAACAATTCAAAAGTGAATAATATTGCAACAAACATATATAACTTGTAAAAAAATTCATAGGCAATAAATACTTCAACAAAAACACAAAGTTGCAACACCTGCATAGATAACAAGCACATAAACTAGTTCCCTAAACATACATCACAAATATCAAATATCGACTCCATATATAGATGGGATAAAAGCCAGTAATTGTAATGAAGGTTTAGTTTTGCGTTATTCAACATGGTATCAGAGTGTTTGCTCCGGGTGCCCTAGCCGCTCGCGTCCGTCTCCGCGCTCGTCGACGCGACTCCCGTCAACACGATGGCTCACGCACCGGTCGATCGATCCCGCTTCCGCTCCTGCTCGTGCGCCACCTAGCTTCCGCAACGTCCGTTTACGGGCTGTTACGCAGCGTCTGTTTCCGCCGATCCTCTAGCGCTCTCACCCGACGCCCGTCTTGATCCCTCTTCTCGATCCATCGGCCTTCCCAGCCACCCCAACGCTCCTCTCTCCCGGATCCGACCGCCGGTCCTCTCCTTCAGCCGCTTCTTCTCGACTGTAGCTTCTGTCTGACGATGATGCCCTTATAAGCTCGTTTCTGACTACATCAGACGCCGGACTTCCATGCAGTGATATGCCTGCTCTCTTCAGCACCGTTCGCGCCTCCTGGTGATTGCATGGGGTGGATTTTTCTCTTCCTCTCCTCCAGATTCGTGTTTTGTAGGTGTAATCTGTCATCCCTTGCTGCCCTTGGGCTTGCGTGGTCTCCAAATTTCTATTCTCGAGCCACTATGTCTAGCGATGATGATTCGCCCGCTCCCTCATCAACGGTTGTTCCTCTAGCGAGTTCTCTCGGTGGGAGTCATGATCATAATACTCCCCAGATCACCACCTTTCGCCTAGATGCTTCTAATTAACTTTCATGGTCCCGATCTATCACCTTGGCGCTCAAAAGCCATCACCTCTTTGTCTATGTCACTGGTCAAACTAAAGAACTGACAAGACCTCCTTGGATTGGATACAGTGAGATTCGGAGAACTCTTTGGTCATGTCTTGGCTTACAAATTCTATGTAGGAGTCAATCGCTCGTAATTATTTATTTCTCGTCACTGCTACAGACATTTGGAAGCGAGCAGAGTCAACATACTCACGTAGGGGAAATCCCGCTAAGATCTTTCAACTACGGCGGAAGATATCCCTTCTCCTCCAGGGAGATCACCCTCCGTCAGTGTAATACTTGGAGTTAACACAGCTGTATCAGGAATACGATCATTTTGATCCCCTCACATTTGTTAGCCTGGTCGATGAGGCGATGGTTCGTGCCAGAGAGGAATGTAATCAGATTTTTGAGTTTCTTCATGGCCTTCATCGTGACTTTGATCAGATCAGTGTTTAGATTTTGGGGCGTCCTCAGTTGTCGTCTCTTCCTAAGGTCTACAGTATTGTGCAACAGGAATTTGACCGCTGTCAGACTTTGCTACCTGCTCCTGCTCCTGCTCCTGAGAGTTCTGCCCTTGCTGTTACTTCCTCTATTCTTGGGGGTCGTCCGTCTCGTGACCCAAAGACGAAGGGCTTCGATAAAGACCATCTCCTCTGTGATTATTGGGGGAAGAACCGCCACATTAGAGATACTTGCTTCAGGCTCCATGGATTCTCTCCTCCAAGAGGAGGTGCCCCTACTCGTGGCGGTCGTGGCTTTGGGAGACCTCCTGGTCGTCATACCTTTCCCCGTTCAGCCCATCTCGCCGATGCTCTTGTGGACACTCCTCCTAGCCATCCTGGCACCGATGACTCCCCTCCCATCAGTGCTTTCTCGGCCGACGAAGTGCTTGCCCTTCGTCGCTTGATGCAGGACGTTTCTGCGGAGTCTACTTCCTCCTCCTCCTATGCTCACACCGGACTTCCAGGTGCTCACTCCGCTACCTCTCTCCCTACCACCCAGTGGATCATTGACTCCGGGGCCACGGACCATATGACTGATTCTGCTTCAAGTTTCATTTCATATACCCCTCTCTGGTCGCGATAAGGTGAGCATCGCTGATGGGTCTCTTTCCTCCATTGCTGGAAAGGGTTTCATCTCCTGCTCCTCTCTCACCTTGTCATTTGTTCTTCATGTTCCCAATTTCACTCATAATTTACTTTCTATTAGCCATCTAACTAATTCTATAAATTGCGCTGTAACTTTTCTTCCTTCCTCTTGTGTTTTTCAGGACCTGATGACGGGGAAGGTGATTGGCTCTGGTAGCATGGTCAATGGTCTATATGTGCTTGACTCCAGCCCCGCTCCACCTCCTCAGGCTCTTCATTCCAACACCACTCATCTTTTGTATTCCTGGCATTGTCGCCTGGGTCACCCGTCTGCGTCCGTTATGAAATTGTTGTGTCCTGCTATGTCTGCTGCTGTTTTTGATTCTTTTGTATGTGATGTCTGTAGTGTTAACAAACATCATCGTACTTCGTTTAGTCATGTTTCATTACCAAGTTCAACTCCTTTTGCAGTTATTCATACTGATATCTGGGGACTGTGCTCTGTACCTTTTATTTCTGATTGTATGTGGTTTGTTACTTATATCGATTGTTTTTTCCGTACTACTTGGTTATATTTATTGCGACAGAAGAGTGATGTATTTCATATTTTCCGCAAATTTCATAACATGATCTCCACTCAATTTCATGTCACTATTAAAACTCTTTGCAACGGCAATGGCCGTGAGTAAATGAATTCGCAGTTTGAGCATTATCTTGTTGATCATGACATCATCCACCAAACTACTTGCGCTTATTCCCCGACTCAGAACGGTGTGGCCGAGCGGAAAAATCGTCATTTGCTGGAAGTTGCTCGATATCTCTTGTCCACTATGCATCTTCCCAAGTATTACTGGGGGGATGTTGTCCTCAATGTGGCATATCTCATCAATCGTATGCCCTCGCGTGTCCTTGGAAATGCTACGCCCCTTAGCACTCTCCACGTTCCTTCTTCTCAGCTTTCCCCTAAGGTGTTTGGATGTGTCTGCTTTGTCCACATTCATCACCCCCGTCCGACCAAACTTGATCCTCGCACCCTCAAGTGTGTCTTCATCAGCTACGTTCCCACACAGAAGGGTACAAGTGTTTTCACCCACCTACGAAGAAAGTGTTTGTTACCATGGATGTCACGTTCCGTGAATCTGAGGCATACTACCCTGCCTCGGGTGACTCTCCTACGTCCTCTCCTTCTTTACCTCTGCTTATACCTCCACCATATCCCTCACTTCAGGGGGAGTCTACACCGTTGGAAGTGAGTCCCTCTACTGTCTCTACTATTCTTTTATCTCTTTCATCTACTGCTCCGTGCTTGCAGGTGTATACTCGGCGCACAAAGAAGTCCATCACACAAGACCTGACTTTGCCACCAGAACCATCATTGGATCCGGACTCGGGGCCTTTTGATCCACCTATTGCTCTAAGGAAAGGTATCAGATCTTGTACTCAACATCCTCTTTCCCATTATGTATCTTATGACTCTTTCTTTTCTTCCCACAAGACCTTTGTGTCCTCCCTGGCTTCTTTTTCTATACCTTCATCTTGGCAGCATGCACTGGAGATCCCTATGTGGGGAGAGGCGATGTTGGAAGAAATGTCTGCCCTTGAGAAGAACCACACATGGGATTTGATACATCTTCCCCATGAGAAGAAGACTGTTGGGTGCAAATGGGTGTTCTCCGTCAAACAAAACTCTCAAGGGGTTGTTGAAAGGTGCAAGGGCGAGACTGGTGGCAAGAGGTTACACACAAACCCTCAGAATCGACTATAAGGAAACATTTGCCCCTGTGGCAAAGATGAACACTATTAGGGTCCTATTATCCTGTGCTGCCTGCAAAGGTTGGGATCTTTGACAACTTAATGTGAAGAACACGTTCCTTCATGAGGACCTAGATGAGGAAGTCTACATGTCTATTCCACCAGGTCTTACTCCTAAAGGTGCAGAGGGAAAGGTTTGCAGGTTAAAGAAGGCCCTATATTAGTTGAAACAGTCTCTAAGAGTCTGGTTTGGAAGATTCCACAAAGCCATGCTGTCATTTGGGTATCATCAGAGCAATGTTGATCACACATTGTTCGTCAAACATAGGACCGACAACCTTCTATTCTCATTGTATATAATGATGATATTGTCATAACAGAGAATGATGTGGAAGAGATTATGTAACACCCCAAAATCCTAACAGAGAAGTTTGCTACTGGGAGCTAGCGCTGGCGCTAGCGTTAGCGCCGGCGGTAGGTCCAACCGTCGAGACCGTGAGGCAACCGTCGAGACAGTGAAGCAGCCATCGAGAGCTAGCGCTGGCGCTAGTGCTAGCGCCGACGGTAGCTTGCGATACAGATCCGTGATTTGTGATCGTGGCCGTCAAATCCAAAGGGTTTTAGATCCGATGGTTGAGATTATTCCGGGAATCCTTAGGCCTTGACCAGAGGAGGGTTTATCATTATTATTCTAAGTCTTATCTTTCTTCAAGCTTGAGAAAGAGGAAAGCCAAGGAGGAAGAAGAAGGCATCTTCCGCCATTGACGGAGCTCCGAAGCTCTGAATCGCGAGCCGTTTACAGATCCACGGAGAGCAGCCCGGTGCGGTCCTTTCCATCCGACCAGAATCTTGGATTCTCGTGATGCCGAAGAAAACGACAAGGGTAACGATCTTCTACTTGGACAAGTGAAGTCCTCCTTTTTATTGGCATGATTGCATGGAAAACCCCCCACCGATTGGTGGAGAAAGGGAAGTTTTCTAGCGGGTTGATCATTTCGATCCCCTTTGGTTACTTGCATTTAGCATCCAGAATCGTAGTACGGACATAAGCATTGTGTGTGAAACCCATCCGGACAGGTTAGTCTGGATTGGTGATGACTATATTGTCAATTGTGCCGGAGAAGACTCCGTGATCTTGTATGCGCTATTTTCGGGTTGTGTACTGTAGGGTACTGCAGGGAGTCCTGGAGTTAACCTCCAGGAAATACCTGAAGTTGTGGGCAGATTCGATGATCTGTCACTACCTCCCGGCGCTAGGGCTAGCGCCGGCGGTAGATCCCAGAGAGCTGTTGTTGAGGTGTGAAGCCTCCTTTCGTTGCTCGGGCTGAGGTGAAGCCGTACCCGCGTCAGACGATTGATGCCGACGAGTTGAGCACGGGCAAAGCTGATCCAAACCCGCCCTCATACCGGATCGGTGAAGAGGTAGCCCCTCGGTGCACCGTAAGATGTTGGGAAGGGTCCGTAAGACAAGGTAGTCTTAACGGCCAAAGCTCATGCGAACTCTTTGTTTAAGGAGTTGTTAAGTGTGGCTCGGGGAGTACACCGTGAGAGTGCCTTGAGAGCACGAAACGTGTGGCCGTGCGTGCCAACGTTGGTGTTGATTGCTTATACATGTGGTGCTTGAACGCACCTTGATAATCTATGCATATACTGTCTGCCTGCAGGGAAGGAGTACCGCCACCCCGTCTATAGGGGTGGGGTCGTTATAATATTGGTCAGCTTTAGCTGACCAGTTACTTATTTCCACGTTTTGGTGGATCGTTGTTGCAGGTGCAGGTGAGCCAAACGGGAAATAGCTTGCTGGAGCTTATGCTGTGTTGGACCTCGAAGGCCAACCTCCCATCTTTTGCTTTCCTTAAATTGCCGGCCTGCGTGCCGATGTATGTTTTGGAGTTTTGAGACTTTATTTTAATGTAAGGCTTTAAGACCATAACTCTATTGTTTCATTCCTGGGATAGTGGACAGTTCTAAAAGATATTTTAATCAAATGCTTCCGCTTACGTTTCATTTACTCTGGTGTAGTTGTAGTTCTTTTCTGTTTATCACCTTATGATGCCTAACTAGTATGCATAGTATAGTGTGGGGTCCCGACCGGACCTACTGTTATATTATTTGTACTGGCAGGGTGTTACAATTTGGTATCGAACTTTAGGAATCGATCCGTAGTTTTGTGAATTCGAGGCCGAATTCCTTTTAAGGGGTGGAGTGCACGTGTTGTGCGTTCACCTAAAAAGATTTAAAAACTAACAAGAATGTTCACTTAGGAAAGAAAAACGTGTTTGTTTGTGGAACCTGAGCGTTCCTTGCTTGTTTGTTGTTATGTTTTCGGTCCCTAATATGTGTTTTGCACGATTATAGGTGACGAGGAGTGGTGCGGGGCAGTCTCAACCCCGTAACACTGCCGAAAGTAGTGCGTCCACTGAGATACCAGCGACCACTCCTTCTGCTGAGATGGTTAGATTAGTCGCTGAAGCAGTCTTCACAATGATCAATAACCAAGCTGAACGGCTTGCACAACCTACTACTCCTACTCCAGAGGTGGCCCCAGTGTCTGTTACTGCAGTGGAGCCGAGAGCGGAACCTGTTGTAGAGCCCAGGGTGGAATCGAGAGTGGAACATGTAGCTGTGGGGCGAGCGCGCGACCAGCAATTGAAGCACTTTCTAAGCTTCAACCCTCCAACCTTCCTTGGGACCGAGTCCCCAACAGAGGCTGAGGATTGGCTGGCAATAGTAAAGAAGACTCTAAGGGCAACAACAACTGAAGAGGCGATGAAAGTCACCTTAGCCACTTTCCTTCTGAATGGAGAGGCAGGGCTTTGGTGGGATGAACTGGAAGCGCACAAGTTGGCCGGTAGAGTTATTACCGAGGTCTCGATTGCAGAGTTCACAGGTCTGTTTCTCCAGAGGTTTATTCCCTTTGCCCAGCGTCGTGCGTTGCAAAATCAGTTTCTGTGATTAACTCAAGGCGATCGTTCGGTGGACGACTACATGCATGAGTTCACGAGACTGAGTCGCTATGCTGGATCTTTAGTAGAAGATGAGGAAGCTAAGACGAATAAATTCTACGAAGGCCTTCGAGATAAGTTAAGGCTGCTTTTGGCAGGCCCTATGACTTTTGGCTTCCAGGTTATGGTGCAAACTGCCAGATCACTGGAACTAGATATGCAGAGAGTGCAACGCGCAAAAGGCCTCAGCAAGAAGCCAGAATTTCTCGCGCCGTCCTCTCAAGTAAAGCCAGAGTTCAGGAAAAATAAGAGGAAGTCTAGGTTCGCGGAACCAGCTCCTTCAAATGTATCGGGTGCAACTACTGCGCGGGGTCCTATTACATGTTTCACCTGCGGAAAGGTGGGACACAAAGCCCTAGTGTGTCGAAGTGGTCCCCCGAAGGCTGAAAACCGAGCGGTGGACTATGCTCGTGCGGCGGGTTCTTCTTATGCGAAGAAAGAGGAAAGCCAAGGAGGAAGAAGAAGGCATCTTCCGCCATTGACGGAGCTCCGAAGCTCCGAATCGCGAGCCGTTTACAGATCCACGGAGAGCAGCCCGGTGCGGTCCTTTCCATCCGACCAGAATCTTGGATTCTCGTGATGCCGAAGAAAACGACAAGGGTAACGATCTTCTACTTGGACAAGTGAAGTCCTCCTTTTTATTGGCATGATTGCATGGAAAACCCCCCACCGATTGGTGGAGAAAGGAAAGTTTTCTAGCGGGTTGATCATTTCGATCCCCTTTGGTTACTTGCATTTAGCATCCGGAATCGTAGTACGGACATATGCATTGTGTGTGAAACCCATCCGGACAGGTTGGTCTGGATTGGTGATGGCTATATTGTCGATTGTGCCGGAGAAGACTCTGTGATCTTGTATGCACTATTTTCGGGTTCTGTAGGGTACTGCAGGGAGTCCTGGAGTTAACCTCCAGAAAATACCTGAAGTTGTGGGCAGATTCGATGATCTGTCACTACCGCCCGACGCTAGGGCTAGCGCCGACGGTAGCTCCCAGAGATCTGTTGTTGAGGTGTGAAGCCTCCTTTCGTTGCTCGGGCTGAGGTGAAGCCGTACCCGCGTCGGACGATTGATGCCAACGAGTTGAGCACGGGCAAAGCTGATCCAAACCCGCCCTCATACCGGATCGGTGAAAAGGTAGCCCCTCGGTGCACCGTAAGATGTTGGGAAGGGTCTGTAAGACAAGGTAGTCTTGACGGCCAAAGCTCATGCGAACTCTTTGTTTAAGGAGTTGTTAGGTGTGCCTCGGGGAGTACACCGTGAGAGTGCCTTGAGAGCACGAAACGTGTGGCCGTGCGTGCCAACATTGGTGTTGATTGCTTATACATGTGGTGCTTGAACGCACCTTGATAATTTATGCCTATACTGTCTGCCTGCAGGGAAGGAGTACCGCCACCCCGTCTATAGGGGTGGGGTCGTTATAATATTGGTCAGTAGCTGACCGGTTACTTGTTTCCACGTTTTGGTGGATCGTTGTTGCAGGTGCAGGTGAGCCAAGCGGGAAATAGCTTGCTGGAGCTTATGCTGTGTTGGCCCTCGAAGGCCAACCTCCCCTCTTTTGCTTTCCTTAAATTGTCGGCCTGCGTGCCGATGTATGTTTTGGAGTTTTGAGACTTTATTTTAATGTAAGGCTTTAAGGCCATAACTCTATTGTTTCATTCCTGGGATAGTGGGCAGTTCTAAAAGATATTTTAATCAAATGCTTCCGCTTACGTTTCATTTACTCTGGTGTAGTTGTAGTTCTTTTCTGTTTATCACCTTATGATGCCTAACTAGTATGCATAGTATGGCGTGGGGTCCCGGCCGGACCTACTGTTATATTATTTGTACTGGCAGGGTGTTACAGATTAAGAATCTAAAACAAAAATAGCCAATGAGTTTGAGGTCAAGGATCTGGGAAAACTCAGATATTTCTTGGGTATTGAGGTTGCAAGGTTCAAGCAAGGGATCTTCATCTCCCAGAGAAAATATACATTGGACCTCCTTGAGAAGGCAGGAATGAGTGGATGTAGACCAGCCGACACCCCAATTGAAGTGAACCACAGGTTGGGACGTGATGATGGAGAGGTGATCAAAGATATCTCTGAATTTCGGAGATTAGTGGGGAGGTTAATCTATCTGTCACATACTTGCCCTGATATCTCTTATGCGATAAGTGTTATCAGCCAGTTCATGCATGCTCCAAAGACGCGTCATGTGGATGATGCTCATAGAATCCTTAGATATCTCAAATCCTCACCGGGGAGTGGGATTTTGTTTGCTCCAAATCCATGTCTAAATAATGAAATCTACACTGATGCTGATTGGGCCGGGTTCATTGAAGATCGACAATCAACCTCGGGATATTATTCCCTTGTTGGGGGGAAACCTTGTTACTTGGAGAAGTAAGAAACAACAAGTAGTGACAAGATCCAGCGCAGAAGCTGAGTTTAGAGCTATGACTCATGGGGTTTGTGAAGGCTTAAGGCTACGATCCTTGATGAGTGACCCGGGCCTCACTGAAGCTGAACCCATCCAATTATATTGCGACAACAAAGCAGCAATCAGCATCGCGCACAATCCGGTTCAACATAACCGCACTAAACACATTGAAGTAGATCGACACTTCATTAAAGAGAACATTGAGAAGGGAGTTGTGTGTACTTCCTTTGTTCCCTCTGACAGGCAACTTGTCGGCATTCTCACAAAAGGGTTGAGCGGGAGTACATTTGGAAGGATTGTTGACAAGTTGGGCATAGTTAACATCTCACGTCCAACTTGAGGGGGAGTGTTATAATTTGTAATATGCAATAGTTTAAGCGTTACTTTTTTATTTCTCGTATTGTACTGTCCGCCTCCATATATAGAGGGCATAAAAGCCGGTAATTGTAATGAAGGTTTAGTTTTGCGTTACTCAATATTATCATCGGCCATTTAACTTTTAAATTCTCTAGAATGCTCGTGAAGGTTTCCCTCCTGTTGGCCTTGTCTCTAAAAAACATGGTTGAGAAATCGTAGAAACCAAAGTCATCAATAATAGTGGGATATTTCCCAAGTTCTACGATTGCAGAAACTCCGTCGTCTCTATGTTTACCCATCGTTTGTTTCAAATGAAGAAACACCTAAACACTATCAAAACAAAGACAAGCTGAAACACACATATGAACAAAAGAACACTCACTCACACATAACATACAAATATACACACACAAACACATACACACAAAAAACACAAACATACACACATAAAAGAACACAAATACACACACATACACATGCATACAAGCACAAACACATACGCGCACACAAACTAAACACACACACAAACACCATACAAACTGTATATTGATCTGTTCCAGAGATCAAATTGGACCTTTACAGTACACAAAATCGATAAAAAAAGAAAAAATACTTGCTCTTTTCTTTCCTTTTGCTCAATAACAATATCCTCTCTTCCATACCTCAATCCTAGTGTAAAATAATGTAATTTTGGAGAGAAAATCAGCAAAGGGAAAAAATCTGGATCCATATAACAGATCAATAAACTGGAAAGTGCATAGCTGAATCAAAAGGATCATTATACTACATATGAACATTTCCGGCAGACCAACAAGTGATGCAACTCAATAAACTGGAACATTTTCGGTTGAACAAGTGCATAGCACAATCGTTAGACAGGGATGATCTCAGAACACAAAACCAGGGATTTCACATTTGCAGACTGGAGCAAAACGTTAGACAGGGATGATCTCAGAACACAAAACATTATAAAGCAGATCTGTGAAGAGAATGGCAAAATGGTCTTACATTGAAGGGGTGAGTTCGGGGAGGTGCAGATCTGTGGCTTCTCTGAAAGATCCATCGAGTAGGATGCTAGCTGGCCTCCTTTGATGGAGAGCAGGTTAGGAGGTTCCGGCGGGGCTGGAAGGTCAACGGAGGATCATTGAGGACGAATACGCCGAGATCGAACAGCTCGTTGAGATCGAGCTCCCAGATTTCTGCTGCTCGCCTTCAATGGAGAACAATGAAGAAGAAACACGTTGGACTGGAGGTATTTGTTATGGGTTGCGAACTGTACAACCCATATTCGTCAAGGGTGGACCCATTCAAGCCACGTAGGCAGAAGTTAAAGTCAAAGATCAAGATAAACCAGTCAGCAGGAGTAGTAGAAGGCTTGGGCAAGTATCCCTCCATACTTGGCAGGTGGGTGACCATGGAAGATTCTCACCGAAGCCAGGCGAGATCCTCCTAATGTCGCGTAGTCGCCGAGTAGGGCCGGGAAATAAATAGGACCCCCCCCCCCCCTTTCGATTTGCCTATAAATAGGACCACAGGGGTACCAAGAATTGCACCTTTTGGCTGAGCTTTTGGAGCCTGCTTTCAAAGACTTGGAAAGTGAGATCTTGGCCATCCCCCTCAGTCGCCACTTTAGATACTTGTCAAGTTGGTGCCTTCCTCGTACCCTGCTCGGTCATTCTTGGTTGTGGAGGGGAAGTTTCTTCTAAGCTTCCGGGTTCGTGGTGAGACCTCCCTTCCGCAGCACCTGGGGTCCTTCTCTTATTCTCTTAGTCTCTTTGTCCTTGCCCCCTTGGACCGTCAAGTCGGATCGCCAGACCAGTAATATTAGGCTGCATTGATCCGAATATTTGAAGCCAGGATTTTTCAGGCTTCAACACTTTGGTGCAGTGAGCGTGGATGGCAGCAAGAGGAGGAAAATCTAGCAAGAAGGCGAGATGGTGGAAGTTGGCGAGCATGAAGGGATAGTCGGCAACTCGGCAGGTGGAGGCGAGTATATGACGAGGGCAGATTTCGACGATTTTGCGCGGCGGATAGAGGGGACCTTGCGAGCAACGTTGCTTCCTCGCGCGGAGGTCACGACGACCTCGCCTCGTCGCGTGACTCCGTTGCAAGACGGTGGTCCCTCTAAGCGACCAAGAAAGGAGCATGTGGCGGAAGGGCCGGAGCGGCCAGTGCAGTCACATTTCTACCATGAGAGCTCTCAGGGAACCAGGTTCCGAGATGTAGAGAATCCGGCGAGATTCCAAGATACTCGCCCAGGTGGCGAGTATGGTGGCGCTTCTCGCCAAGTTGAAGATCATCTCCAGCAAAGTGGGAGGAGTCTATTATGCGATGAGATCCTTTCTGCCCCAGTTCCGGAGGGGTTCACGGAGCCCATTTTGAGTTATTACTCTGGTAGGGATGATCCCGTCCGTCACCTCCAGTGGTTCGAAGACGTGGTTTTCATCCGGACCATGTCAGATACGTTCAAGTGCAGGCTCTTTGCCATCACTTTTCGAGGGAAGGCCAGATACTGGTTTCACCAGCTGGCAGGAGGTTCCATCTACTGCTTCGAGAACCTGCGTCGAGGAGTGACGATGCGATTCTCCATGACAAAGAAGAGGAAGGAGGCAACGACCCTCTTCTATCTAGTGCAAGGAGTGCGCGAGACGTTGAGGAACTACATCGACCGCTTCCAGGAGGAGGTTCTGGACATTCAGGAGGCGGATGGCTTCACCCTGCAGCTAGCCCTGACGTTCGACCTGAGAGAAGGCCTCCTCAAGCTGGAGATCAGCAGAGATCCCCCCATGTCCTATGAAGAGTTTATTGAGAGGGTCAATAAGTTCGTTCAGGAGGAATCATCGAATCGTGACTTCTTGGCAAAGCTTACGAAGAAGAACAAGGATGAAGAGGATGAAGAGGAGAAGGTTCCGGTGCGTAGAAAGAAGGAGGAGCCTCAGAGGTAGGAAAGGAAGAGGTCAAAAGAAGAATGGCTAAACACTTTGACAAGCATGTCTGCATCAAGTAGTTCCAGGCAGGAGATCTTGTCCTGAAAAAAGTTGATGCAGCAGGAAGATCGGCGCCGTCGGGAAGCTTAACCCGAACTGGGAAGGGCCTTCATCATCCACGAGTCATTAGCGACTGGAGTATATCGCCTGCAAAACCACGACGGAGAGATACTTGGAAACACATAGAGTGGTGATGACCTGAAAAGGTTCTACCCCTAGCGAGAAAGGTTATATTCATCTTGTACAAATTTATTTATATAAACGATTTCCTCACCCCCTGAAACACGGGAATGTTTGAGTCTTTTTCCAACAAATATCCCGAAAGGCAGAGTAGGTGAAATCAATCTCCACGAACGGGTTGGGAAGCGAGCCTCCGGCTTGACTCTCATAAAACCCAAAACGGGTGATGGGGCGGTGTGTCGGGTTTTTGATGTGTTCTCCTAAGACCAAGCCTCTGCATTGACGGTCAAGATCAGCTCATCCCTTGCACGTTGGTCGAGTTACCCTCCGATCGCACTTCTCATCCGACTGGAGAGATTATCAGGAGAGAGTTTGGACGCCAACCTCCCAACTCGACGAAGAGACGATCGATTTAACTGACAAAGGGATCCTTGTATAAATTTTCATCAATTTCAAATAGCTAAAATCTCACTGCAAAGTCAAGCTATATCTCACGTAAAGCTTACTATCGTTTATTCCGATCATAAGAGTTGGTGCGGTTAACTCTCTCTGATTCTTAAGTGACAGGACGAAGACTAAGAGCCTACCGAATCTCGCAAGCGGGCGAGTATGAAAGAAGCAAGCAAGCAAAAATATCTTTTTTTTTCATTAAATCAGGCGAGTATTACATTGCATACAATCTGTACAAGTCCAGCAGGTTTGTCAAAAGGGTTCCTGCCGACTAGGCGCCATCATCATCTTTGTCGATGTACTCTTCATCATCGGTATCTTCATCTTCTTCCTCGTCTCCTTCGATATCGACGTCATCCTCGCCCTCCTCATCCTCGACATCCTCATCCTCGACATCGTCTGACCCAGAAGACAGGATGCGATCAGGGGAATGGGATTCCTCGGTGAGCAACCCGGGATGAGGTCCATCGTTGTCAAGCTGCTCGCCTCCGGTACGAGATAGCCTTCGATCTTCAACTTGTTCAGGATGACATTCCCAGTCGCTCGCGCGATGCCGCGACGAATGTGCGACATCTCGTCGACGTGCATCCGGATCTTCTTTCCTTCTCTGGGGGCCCGCCGTTGATGGTTGTTGCTCGGCCGGCCGAGTTTCTAGCTCGACAACCCTTATTTGGGCGACTTCCAGAGCTGCTCGGCAGTCCGCCAGCTCTTGCTCCAGCTTTGACACCTTCTTTGCAGTCTCAAACTCGGCGTCCTGCAAGTAAGAAAGGTAGTCATCAGTACGATAATCGGCGAGTATCGAGAAGCGCCGATGTGGAAATGTTTCAATCAAGACGCGGTTATCTCATAAGCCTTGCACTTTGCGGCTTTCGACCCAAGCGCGAGGATGGTCTTGCTCAGCGCCTTGATCCTCGCCTCAGCAGTAAGTAAGCTCCTCGCCACTTGATGGCTAAGCTCCAGAGACCGCAGGAGCAAGCGCGAGGACTGGTGCGCGAGGTACTCGAACGAGACATCCTGAAGAGATTCTGCATCTGCGTAATCATAGAGGGCGAAAGGGAAATCATACGTCTCACCTCTATCCTCCCAATCTTCCGACCAAGCGGGCAAGTTGGTGTTGAGAGTCACCGAATGCTCGCCCTCGGCCCAGGTCACCAGTGGGTGACCATAGGCATCCTCGTTGCTGCCCCCTTCCCCGAAGTTGGGATGGAGGTGAGGCTCGCCAGGATCTGAGGGGTCCGCGTCCTCGCCAAGGTCCCAGCTCGCGAGTTTCTTCAACTTCATTGCGGGATCCTAGGCTTTGGCTTTGGCTTTTCCCTTTCCCTTATCCTTCTTTTTTTGCGAGGATTCACCCCTCTCGCTGGCCTCCATCGCCAAGTCGTCAGGAAGCGACGACAGATCTATCGAGGATCCCGACGATTCCTCATCATCGCGCGGGACTCCTCGCGTCTTGCCGAGAAGAAGCAGCCTACTTCGCCGCGGGGAGAGGCTCACGCAGAAGAATGCGAGAAGTTGCAGAGAACGAGAAGACAAAGTTAGTCGCCAAGCAAGAAGAATGCCGAAGAATGCGAGTAGGAAAGATGCTCGCTTAAACAATTTACCTTCACCCGGGAAGATCCACCCCAGTTCGTTGACATGCCGCTAGAAGACGACATCGAATTTGCAACCTCGGAAAGCATTGAAAAGATGATCCTTCGATCCTTTGATCCTTCCAGCAAAGGAGGGAAGAAGACGGCCTCGGGTGGCTGCTGAGATCGGAGAATCACCCCTTCAAAGTCGCCACCGACGACGACTATCCGCACGCCCCAGCGATGAACCTTGTTCGCTGTGCCGACCAAGGTGCATATGTGGCTGCATAGGTAGACGACGCTCTCATTAGTCGCCCCGAAGGAGAAGATCTTCCTGAAAACAGAAAAATCGTAGGCGATCTTCTCAGATCGCAGGAAGCAAAGGAAGTCGATGATCATCGCCACCCCATTGAGATTGATCTGGGCGGGAACTATCTCGTAGTAGCGAAGTATTTGGCAATACTCCGGCCACAGGGGAAGTCATAGGCCGACCTTGAAGTGGCGGATGGGGAGGATGATCTCACTCTCCATGAAGGTGTTTAGTCGTTCCGCTTCGCGAGGAAGTCTGGCCGAGTATCCCTCAAGAAGGAATCTCTCCTTAAAATCGTCTAGATCCTTCTGATCGGTGGCCGACTTCTTAAAAGTTGTCGCGACAAAGTTCTTCGCATGACCCATCCGCCGAGCAGCAGCAGCATCAACCATCTTGGGGAAGTGCGAGTACCGTGGGCGAGAAGGAAGTCAACTGAAGGTACTCACAGGAAGAAGAAACAAATCGTCGGTAGCGTAATAAATACAAACCCCCTATTTATAGACGGAGGCCGTCTAATCTCGCGAGGACGTTTGTGGGTGTTCAGCTGCAAGAACCCCTCCAGTTCAGCCATGCTCGCCTGAAGTGCTTCCTCGGCAGTAAGCGACATCTCGTGCGAGTTTAGAAAATGTGTCCACTGAAAGAACCCCGCCCCCTCTATTTATAGAGGTCAGGAGTCATCAAGACAGTGCCGAGTAGGCCAGATACTCGCTAGGAGCAACTCACTGAATAATGGTTGGATGTTTCTTTCCGAGCTCCTTTGCAGCTCGCAAAGAGCGGGGATTGTGTACAACTCATATTCGTCAAGGGTGGACTCATTCAAGCCACATAGGCAGAAGTCAAAGTCAAAGATCAAGACAAACCAGCCAGTAGGAGCAGTAGAAGGCCTGGACGAGCATGTACGAGTATCCCTCCATACTCGTCAGGTGGGTGACCATGGGAGATGATCGCCGAAGTCAGGCGAGATCCTCCCAATGTCGCGTAGTCGCCGAGTAAGGTCGGGCTATAAATAAGACCCCCCCTGAATTTGCCTATAAATAGGACCCCATGGGTACCAAGAATTGTACCTTTTGGCTGAGCTTTTGGAGCCTGCTTTTGAAGACTTGGACCGTGAGATCTTGGTCATCCCCCTTAGTCGCCACTTTAGATACTCGTCAAGTTGGTGCCTTCCTCGTACCCTGCTCGGCCATTCTTGGTTGTGGAGGGGAAGTTTCTTCTAAGCTTTCGGGTACGTGGTGGGACCTCCTTGCCGCAGCACCTGGGATCCTTCTCTTGTTCTCTTAGTCTCTTTGTCCTTGCTCCCATGGACCGTCAAGTCGGAACGCCGGACCGGTAAACTTAGGCTGCATTGATCCAAATATTTGAAACAGGGATTTTCCAGGCTTCAACACGAACGGCGTAAAAGATTAGAGAAACCCAACGCTTGTGTTTCCAACGGAGAGCGGGAACACAAATGCAACTGCAAAGCACGTCGCGTTTCGCCTGAACGGAGCGGAGGATAAACTCCTTCTCAAACGGGACCTTAATTAGGTTTAAGTATTAAGCCTTTGCAAAAGAATAAATTCGATTTAGCTGAATCAAGCCAATAAAACCCAACAATCTCCATCTTTGGCTTTCTTTTTGTAAAGAACTGCCAAACTACCATTGACCCATAGTCACAATTTTTTTCTTCTAGAATTGTAAAACTGCTACAAATGCACAATCTTTAACATAAACTATGGAACTATTTGACCATCTGTGATACGATCGGGGTCGCGGCTCAGTTGGTGAGTGTGGATGAAATCTCCACTACTCAAGGGGGAGGGATCGAATCCTGGCCCCAACAACCAGCGACATGAATAATGGGTGTCGAGATGGGTTGTGGTGTATGGGCCGTGGACTCTGATACGGCCGGTTGGACCCCGGTGCGCCCGGGTGGGTAACGCACGGAGGCGACTCCGAGCCTCGGTCGTATCATAAAAAGTGCACTTTTTTGTTACGGCAGGCACCCAACTCCGGGCTGGTTCCCAGGCATATACACTGCCATAACAGGGTCGCGACCCGTACACCCCAACCCATTTCAACGCCCAGTCTAAGCGAGGGGGGATGTTGAGGCGGGGATTCGATCCCCCGCCCCCTTGACAAGAAGCCTTTAACGCGGCCCTCATCACCAACTGAGCCGCTCAGTTGGTGATGAGGGCCGCGTTAAAGGCTTCTTGTCAAGGGGGCGGGGGATCGAATCCCCGCCTCAACATCCCCCCTCGCTTAGACTGGGCGTTGAAAGGGGTTGGGGTGTACGGGTCGTGACCCTGTTACGACAGTGTATATGACCGGGAACCAACCCGAAGTTGGGTGCCTGCCGTAACAATCTGACACAGTATGTATGCCCAGAACTGTAAAATTGCCCACACTAGCACAATCGTTTTAATCAGAACGACGAAATTACACATTAAAACAATCTTTTTTGTTCAAAAATATGATCCATCACAACCCACATATCAAGGACGTGAACATTTCACATACTCAAGTCTTTGAACCAAAAAAATTGTGGTCTCCACATGGATCTCTATACCAACAATTGCACCACCCACAATCATGCTTTTGACTTTCTGACAGAAATTTGATGATATTGTACCTTCATGACCATCCGGTAATACTTTGTTATTTCTAGCACTGAATTATGGAGAACAAACTTGCATCATGCTGCGTCCAACATGCCCAGAGAAATAGGATCATTGATTCTAGAGTCTCATATTCACATGTGCAAGCACCCGACCTTAATATAATCACAACTATGATTGGCCACCTTATAGAATATGGAAAGATATAAAAACTCTTAACTAAGGACTTGCATTGTACTACTGTGAACTACTATAGCATCTCAAATAAACTGTTGAAATATAGCAGAAAAAGGAAAAAATTTAAGTGCTTTTATGAGAATGCTAACTTGTTCCATCAATGCAGCACGCACTACAGTTGGTCTATCTAGGAGCAGCAGTACTGGTATCGGCGTGGATTGGTGAGTCCTCAAAATTGTAGGCTTCAGTAGTACTTGTATCTTCCTAAATGTTTATGGAACGGAGAAGTCAGCATAATAATTAATCTAATAAAAGCATCATTGTATGTGCAGGTGTAGCATTTTGGATGCAGACTGGAGAGAGACAGTCAGCTCGGTTGAGAGTGAAATATATCCAGACCATCTTACAACAAGATATTAGCTTCTTTGATACAGATGCTAGAGACGAAAACATACTACACCATATCACAACTGATGCCATATTGGTGCAGGATGCTATAGGTGATAAGGTAACATTGTAACAATATCAAACATTTCTTCCCTAGCAAAGAATGAAGCCATCTGGATTATATATATATATCTTTATTATATAAGTGAATATAGCATTCTCCGTGCTCTTACTGTGCTTTCATTTTACACCGTTGGATCTTTCACATGTTTTATTCGAAACATCTTTAATATAAAAAAATAAAAATAAACTTCCTGGAAGAGAGAGAGAGGGAGGGAGAGAGAGAGAGAGAGAGAGGAGAGAGGACGAGAGAGTGCGGCGGAGAGGGAAAAAATAATCTTTTTAAGTATATACGTATTTTTTTTACAAAATCAATATTGTTATTTGATGTATATTTTTTTACGGTCATTTCGAGTACTCATATGTATATGTTGCGGGCGCAGCCCGCAAACGCATCGAGCACGGGCGAAGCCCACCGTCGCCGGCCGGGTACTATCACACTTGGCCGTAGGGGCGGAGCCCCGTATCGGTCACTCGTGTGTGTGTATATATATATATATAGAGAGAGAGAGAGAGAGAGAGAGAGAGTTAATTACAGGGACCTCCTGATGTAGGGTAGGGCGGTAGGCTACGTGGGTGCACGACTAAAATGCAACCCTAGGTGAAATGTCAGGGAAACAATTCGACACCATAAATAGTTATATGTAAGATGCAAGATCCGACGGCGAAATAAAATTAAGCAATAAATTATTAAATCACACATAGATGATTTTAGCAAACGCAAAATAATTCTCTTAGGCAAACAAGTAATGACTTTCCCCAGTGTGGAGGGCCAAAACAAGAGCGCACGGCGAATAGTTCCTGCAAATCACAGAATAATCTAGAACAAACAACAATGATACTATAGATCCAAGTGAGGATGAAATTACAATACCATATATTAATATTGAGAATTAAAGTTCCATACAACAAAATAACAACTCACAACGCATGGACCTGCCGTAGAAGAGAAGATCCGGAGAGGAGCCGGTGGCTGAAACGACGCGACAACGGCTGGATCTGGAGGTTTGGAATGGGATCTGGGCTGTAGCAACGAAAATAGAAGGCTGGTGGGGTGGGTGGGTCCTCCAGAAGGCTCACAGGTGGCAGCAGATTTGGAGGGGTTAGATCGGGGTTGGGGTATGCTGGAATAGCAGGAAAACAGCCAGGAAAAACTGGATCGGGGCAGATCTGGATAGATCAGGACAAATCTGGATGTCGGCCTGTAGAGGAGAGGAAAGGGGAGGGTGGCGGTGGTTGTTGGGGTTCTTCGTGGGCTGGCGGAAGGGAAAAGGTGGGGCGGCGGTGCTGTTTGGACTGGGAGAGGGCGGCGACTGCAGGACTACAGCAACGGGAGGGGCGACGACTGCTGTTGGGAGGGGGAGGGGAGGTGGCTGTTGTACTGCAGCAAGGGAGGGGCGGCGGCTGGTGTTTGGGAGGAGATATGAGGGCGGTTAGGGCTAAGGAAGGTGGGGAATGAAAGCTAGGGTTAGATATTACCTTAGGAAGGAAGAAGAGCACCTAGGAGTCGTCAGTGAGGGTTTCACGGAGTCGGCACCGTGAGGTGATCGCAGGAATTCTTATTCCTGTAGCAGCCCCCATACAACCCTGTAGCAGCCCACATACACTCTTATTTATGATAAAAAAGATATTAGGGCATCCCACCATCAACGACTATGATTGGTCGGAGATGGAGTAGCCCGATTACATCAAAAATAAAGCAAAAATAACAATATAATATATGAAATCGTGTCGGAACGACGGGCCGGACGCATCCGTGGAGTACGCCATATATGGTAAATAGCCAATTGGCCCCAAACAGGCCCAAAACCCGTCCTCCGTTGCGGGCCCGCATCTCCGATCTACATCACCTCCCCTAGGAGTATGCATAATTACAGAGATCTTCCCTGTGTCAGAATTACAAAAATCTTCCCTATAATTTTCTACATTTACAGGCCCCCTTATGTTAGAATTCTAGATAGAAAATCATAAAATCAGCTTAAATGTTTTTTGATTTTCCAAGTTTACCTAATTGTAATAACTCAAATTTGTAAAGAATGAGTTAGTCAACGGGTAAATTTAGAAAATCAGAAAATACTTTAACTGATTTGCCAATTTCCATCCAAAATTCTAACGGAACGAGAAGTTTCGTAAACGGAGCAAACTTATAGGAAATGTTTTGGTAATTTCAAAAAATAGAGGGGAGATTTTTGTAATTTCTAAACATAGAGGGGAGGCCCTTGTGATTTTGCAAACTCCTAGGGGAGGTTGCAGTAATTAACCATGTATATGTATATGTGTGTGTACACACACACACACACACACGCATATATATATATATAAACTAATATATAAAGATATCCCCTTATGTGTAATGGTGTGCACCATCTGTTTCATTTTGGCCATCCATTTTAAATCAAAACCGATTCTCTTCAAGGAAAAACAATCTAGGTCATTGATTTAAAATAAAAAATATTAACGCTCTTATTTTTCCCCAGGCCACGACAGTACCTCCGCCCGCACTATGGTGTAATGGTGTGCATGGGCGGAGGTAGTCGTGGCCTGGGTACTGTCGCGGTTGCACGGGGGGGGGGGGGGGGGGGGGGGGGGGGGGGGCGCAATACGCTGTCACTCCCTTATGGTGTAATGTTGTGGACCATCTGTTTCATCCCGACCGTCCGTTTTAAATCAAAACTAATCCTCTTCAAGAAAAAAAAACAATCTTGGTCATTTATTTAAAACAAAAAATACTAACACTCATATTTTTTCCAGGCCACGACAGTACCTCAGCCCGCACAATGGTGTAATGATGTGCATGGGCGGAAGTAGTTGTGGCCTTGTATTGTCGCAGTTGTACGCCCCCCCCCCCCCCCCCCCCCCCCCCCCCCCCCCCCCCCCCCCCCCCCCCCCCCCCCCCCCCCCCCCCCCCGTGCACTATCACTCGTATGTGTGTCTGTGTATTCTAGAGGTCCAAAGTTCCATCCATGAAAACAGAATGAAAGTAACCTCTGATAGAAGTTGAAAGTGAGGTTTAGATCTTAGATTTACTCTAGAGGGGGGGGGGGTGAATAGAGTATTAAAAGTTTTTCACTTATTTTATAGCGGAGTTAAAATAGTGATATATATATGTGTATAACAGAGTGAGTGTAAAAACAAAACACAAAGAGATCACACAGCACAACAAAATACAGAAGAATAAACACAAACACAGAAAACACAAGGATATATAGTAGTTCCCCAATCAATATGGGTGCATCTACTCTTCTACCACCCGTGGTAGGAATCCACTAGGTTTTTGATCAGGTGCCCTATCACCAATGGGTTTTTGATCAGGTGCCCAAACACCAACCACAGGTTTTTGATCAGGTGCCCTGCCACCAACCAATCACAGGTTTTTGATCAGGTGCCCTGCCACCAAAGGGTTAACTTTTGAAGGGAGTTAGAACCCTGTACAAGATGAGATAAAGAGGGTTTATGAAGTTCTTCTCTGTCAACAAGCTTAGAGAAGACTAGTGGATTTGATGTTGTAAAGCTCCCCCTGTCTGATAGAAATGGTTGACAGTTGATGGATGGAGCTTCCTCTTGAATGTAGAATATCTTCCTTGATAGCTGATGAATCAAATAACACACTCTACAATTTAAATAGACTATATGCATTGAATTTCATAATATAAAACACTTAGTAGATTGATACAATGTCGATGCATTAATAGAATTAGGCAGTTAAAAAACATCTTTAATTTTTTCATCCATACCATCAAAGGTGTGATGGTGAAGATGAATAGAGTATGTTGCTTGGGTTGTTAAGTTGTTCTGAAGGAGAAAGAGAGTGTGAGCACTAGATCTTATAGGGCTCTTCATACATAAGAGAAAGAAGGCAGTTTGCTAATAGTCAGGCCAAAACAAGGTGTCCGCCAGCTCAAGAGCTAGGTTAGAAGCATTGGACTTACGAGTAAAGGCAGTAGACTAATGAACCACAACATCAATTTTTTTTCACGATGATTCTTTTACATTGATCCTGGAAGCAGCGGACATCGTTACGAAGAATTCACCATATTGGAGAGATGTAGCATACTAAAGTACCAAAGATTGGTGGGGTGAAGGTAGAACACGATCCTGTGTTGGTGTGCGTTTAGCTCTGAGTGGTGTGCGGTTAGCGCATTCCCTCCTTTTGTGTAATTAGTCCCACATCTCCAATCAGGAATTAGATTCCCTCGTGAAATAGGGGATCAATGTGTAACTTTAAAATGTGAATAAAAATAACCTGTTTTATTTCATTTCCATGTGGTATCAGAGGCAGGTTCGAATCAATCCGGTGCGAGCAAGTGCAGCGGGATAAACTTCAGAGGCCGCAAATCTGTGCATAGAGAACACAGTAAGAGCGCGGCACTTGCGCAGGAGGTGCGACATCAGCACAACGGCAAGGAGCGCGACACTTGCACATAAGGAGCGCGACATCTGCGCGCAGTGCGGCAGAAGGTTTGCGCGGCATCTGCGCACACCTTGCGCGGCAGAGAAGGATCGCACAGCTTGCGAGGAGCAGGATCGCAGGGAGCGCGCGCTCTTCGTGCGCAGCTTGCAGAGGAGAAGGATCGCGCGATAAAATTTGCGTGATAACGTGCGCTCATGGAGAAATTGTGAAATTTTCCGAAGATCTAGGAGTGAGCAGGAATTGTACAACTCAAAGCTATAGCCAACAACCAGAAGCACATGAAGCAACACAATCTTTATTGATGATAGCAAAAATCTTCATTACATAGCGAGGTATACATGGCGAGACATGATTTCGCCAGTACACAAACCAAAAGGAAATTACAATGCTGAAGGAAAGATAACCAGCGGTCTGAACACTGAGACCGCCTGACCGCCCGACCTGCGTGCTCGCGCGACTAGAAAACGAGACCGCCCGAACAGCCTGCCTGCGACTTAAACAACACCAACCGAGAACTCTGCAACCTCCCGAACTCCACTGATTCTCCCGAACTCCAGCAACCCGCACTGCAAGCCGCGAGGCCGCCCGAACACCTTAGAAGAAGAGGTGACCGCTGCTGCCCGCACAATCCACAGAAGCTGCACAAGGAAATTCAATCAGCTAACCGACCGGTCACAAAAAAGAGACCGCAAGAATTAGGCGCGAGCTCAGCTTACACTTGGTGCGATTGATTTGGCTGCTACAGTGACTCCTATTTATAGGCGTGCGACCTGATCCAGTCACCACTCTATCGACGGCGGTCACCGCCCTGACCGCGTGACTAAGACCGGTCAACTCGCGCGGTCAGCAGATCGCTCAGCGCCTTGTGAGCTCGTCGATTTCAACCCTGACCAGGAGATCGCCACTCCTTCAGAAAGTCGCGCGATCATGACAACTCGCCCGGTCATGACGCTCACCACCTGTGTTCGCAACACGACACCTCCTCCAGAGACCGCGAACACAACCTAGTCGACCAAGGCAAGAACCCGCCAAGTCGACCAAACACCAGAGACCGCATACACCAGCAGATCGCCAAGGGACCAGCTTATGCGAACTCAAAAAGGGGGAGACCGCGCGACTAAGAAAATCTTAGTCGACGCGCACCACCAAGAACCCGAACAGTCACCAGACCGGACTGCCCGTTCCAGAACACAACCCTGTGCGGTTACCAGGAACCAGACCGCACAGTACAGAGAACAGCCCGCCACGCGGTCTCACGAACCAGACCGCGAGGCCTCACCTTCCTGAAAACCAGCTCGCCACGCGGTCACACAAACCAGACCGTGCGGCCTCACCTCGGCACCTTGGACTGAGAACGGCGGTCAAGCCGAATGGACCTGCGGCTAGACCAAAGAGATCAGACCGCAGATGGATACCGCAAGACCGTACGGTTAGCCAGACCGCGCGACCTCCCCCCAGACCGCCAACTTCCACTTCAACATTTTCAACAGAAATTAATGGCCAAACTGGAGGAGGCAGACCTAAAGGTGTTCTTCGAATTCTTGCGGATGTCCAAAGGCGAGGGAGTAGCTCAGTCATCGCCGCCTCTGGTGAAGCTGGATCTTCCCCCTGTGGAGCTAAAGCTCGATGGACCAGCTACATACTTGAGTTGGTCGCGTAGGGTGAAAAGGGCACTCTCCGGAAGGAACCTGGAGGGTTATCTGACTAGTGAAAAGGAGGAGCCAGAAAAGGACTCGGATGGGTACAATGAGTGGAAGACTAACATAGTCTATTACACACTTGACTCCTAAATTCGATGGTCGCGTCTATTGCTATCACTGTGGATGGCATAGAGATTGTAAGAAATGTTTGGGGGAAGCTACAGAGGCTCTATGCAGAAATCGACAACAACATGCCCGTGTTTCAGATCGAGAGGGAGATAGAGACTGTAACCCAGGGGGATCGTTTGATTCAAGAGTATGCCGCAGATTTGGAGCGAATGTGGGCAGATTATGATTATTTCTCACCAGTCGCATGCTGCAAAGACCCTGAATGCACGAAAGGGGAGCGAGATGCTCAGCGGAGGACTATGCACTTTATGAGGGGGTTGAACCCGACATTTGAGCAAATGAGTGCGATGTTGCTCGCTCAGCCAAAGATTCCCTCCCTGGATGAAACGATCTCAGCTATGATGCAGGAAGAGAGCCGAATTAAGCTTTAGTCTGGTACGACTGCACCCACCGTGGTGAAATCAGCCCTAGTGGTAACCAATTCTGGACACACAGGATACAAGGGTGAGACACGACAATGTTACAATTGTGGCGAGACAGGTCATTTGCGACTGGCTTGCCCCAAGCCACCGAAAGAGCGGGATGCGGGTGGACGGGGAAAAGGAGGCTACCGCGGTCGCGGTCGTGGTGGGCGCAGAGGTGGTGGAAGAGGAGGTTACCATGCAAATCTAATGATAGCTGAAGGCGAGGTAGACGGAAATATGACTGATATAGGTTACTCAGAGGAACAGGAGATCGTGAACGCTTACTCTCAGCTGATGCAGAGAAAGCAAAAGGGTTTGATGGATGACGCACTCACTCCAGTTTCATCAAGGGGTAACATTGCCTCGTTCTCTCATTCAACCTCAGGTATAGATGGAACTCTTGCCCTCACAACTATATCCAATACTAGATCACCAGATTGGATAGTCGATTCGGGTGCTTCTCGATATGTCACTTGGGATGCTAGGGAATTCCTTTCGTATACTCCCCTAGTAGTCCCAGAGGGCATCCAGACTGCCGATGACACAACTCAACCAGTGGTTGGTAAGGGTACCGTGCGATGTACTAATACTTAGACTTTGTCCAATATTTTGCATGCTCCATCCTTTCCTGTGAATCTCCTATCCATTAGTGTCTTCATATCTCAACTAACATGTGTTGTTTTGTTTGATATTCCGAAGGTGATCTTCCAAGAGAAGGAGACCGGCAGAAGACTTGGGACTGACACATGGCATAGTGGCTTGTGGTACCTAGATAAGGAAAGTATGGACTCAGCTCTCTCAACACTGGTAGAAGATGTTGCAGGAGTCGGAAGGAACATAGAAGAATTGCTTCTTCTTTATCATCGGCTTTGGGACATCCCTCTTTTCATGTTTTAAGTCAGTTGTACCCCACTTTATTTGAAAAAGCTAATCGTAATAAACTTGTCTGTGACGCATGCGAGTTTGGGAAACACACTAGAAACTCTTATTCCAGTTCGGATAATAAAAGTGTTACTCCTTTTGATTTAATACACTCTGATGTTTGGGGACCTTGTCCCACAACTACTGTAAATGAGTTTCGTTATTTTGTGTCTTTCATTGATTGCTTCTCTCGAGTGACCTGACTATATTTGATGAAAAATAAAAATGATGTATTTGCATGCTTTAAGGATTTCCACAAAGGGGTTCAGACTCAATATGGTGCAGTTGTAAAAGTGTTGAGGTCTGACAATGAGACGGAGTACACCAACAGAGCATTTGGAGAGTACTTGTCTTCACAGGGAATACAACATCAAACGACTTGTACGTACAGACCAGAGCAGAACGGTGTAGCGGAACGGAAGAACAGGCACCTTTTGGAAGTGACTCGGAGCATGATGATATCGATGAAGGTGCCAAAATACTTGTGGGGGCAAATTGTTCTTACAACAGCATATTTGATCAATTGAATGCCCTCACGAATATTGGAATGGAAGTCTCCAATTGAGATACTACAGGGAAAGAATGGAGATATTCTTCCCCTCAAGACCTTCAGTTCCGTGTGCTTCGTAGAGGATCGGAGACCAAATGTGGGAAAGTTGGATCCAAAGGCTCTGAAGTGTGTCTTTGTTGGGTATTCAGCTACTCAAAAGGGGTATGTGTGTTGGAGCCCGGTAGAGAGAAAATTATTCATTAGTATGGATGTCACATTTAGGGAGTTTGAGTCATATTACTCCTCTCTGGTTGACTCATCTCTTGAGGACCCGCTTGTTACGGACGATAAGAGGCGAGAATGGGAAGATAACAGTAATAGTGAGAGGAGGATAGTAAGTATCCCTTGCCCTCCTATACAGAAGGGTGCGGAGTTGGATGTTGCGCCAGTACAGGAGGAAAATAAATCTGACACTGATGAACATCAAGTTCAGGAGGAGCTGAGAGTGTATACACGAAGAGTCTAGCAGAATGAAGCTCCTGAGACACCTACTTTATCCACTTCAGCCTCCGAATCCACAGGTGTAATAATTCCTCCCCCTCCTACCTTCTCTCCCATACCGGCAAGTCGGAGTTCCCGCAGGAATGCAGGAGTCTCACCTGATCGGTATGGCTTTCCTCATGATAATGCCCAATTTATCTCTTACTCTAAAATATCACCCATACATGGAGCATTCATTGCATCTTTGGACAATGTCTCTATTCCTAAGTGTTGGCAGGTTGCTAAGAAGGATCCACAGTGGAAAGCTGCAATGCTAGAAGAACTCGGGGCATTAGAAAAGAATAACACCTGGAATCGTGTATCTCTACCACCTGGAAAAAAGGCGGTTGGGTGCAAATGGGTTTTTACGGTGAAACAGAACCCGCAAGGTCAGGTTGAGCGCTACAAAGCCCGATTAGTTGCAAAGGGGTATAGTCAGATTTATGGCATCGACTACGATGAGACATTTGCACTCGTCGCAAAGATGAGCACAGTGCGGGCACTGATATCTTTGGCGGCAAATGGGGGATGGAAACTACACCAGCTGGACGTGAAGAATGCCTTTCTTCACGGGGACTTGTTGGAAGAAGTTTACATGGAGGTACCACCGGGCTTTGGCACGAAGCAAACAGCAGAGAAGGTGTGTAGACTCAAGAAGTCACTTTATGGACTGAATCAGTCTCCTCGAGCCTGGTTTGACAGGTTCAGGAGGGCCATGGTAGCTATGAGATATCAGCAGACCAATGCGGACCATACAGTGTTCTTTCGACAACGTGGAGCTCACATTACAATACTTGCTGTGTATGTGGACGACATGATCATCACAGACGATGATGAAGGTGAAATTACTCAACTGAAGAAGAAATTGGGAAAGGAATTTGAGGTGAAAGACTTGGGGCAACTAAGGTATTTTCTTGGGATTGAGGTAGCCCATGGTGCAGAAGGGATTGTTCTATCCCAACGGAAATATGTGTTGGATCTGCTCAAAGAGACAGGTATGCTAGGGTGCAGACCTACAGTTGCTCCCATTGATCAGAAGTCCAAATTTGGTGCTGAGGCAGGAGAGCCAATTGATAAAGAAAGGTACCAGAGATTGGTAGGCCGCCTGATCTATCTAGGTCACACCCGCCCCGACATATCGTTTGTCGTAAGTGTGGTGGGCCTGGTGGCTCGCTATATGCATGATCCTAGGGAGGGTCACATGGATGTTGTATATCAGATTCTCAGGTACTTAAAGAGTGCACCAGGAAAGGGACTGATCTTCAGAAGGAATGGACATTCAAACATCGAAGGCTATTGTGACTCTGACTGGGCTAGCTGCGTTGATGACAGAAGGTCAGCGTCTGGATACTGCATATTTGTAGGAGGCAATCTAGTTTCCTGGAGGAGCAAGAAGCAGACAGTAGTTGCAAGGTCTACAGCCGAAGCAGAGTACCGGGCCATGGCCTTAGGTGTGGGAGAGTTATTGTGGTTGAAATCCCTGCTAATGGAACTCAAGATAGACCAAGGAGGGCAGATGACATTATGGTGTGACAGCAAGTCAGCCATCAGCATTGCAAATAACCCTGTCCATCATGACCGAACGAAGCATATAGAGATCGACAGGTTCTTTATCAAGGAGAAACTGGATAGTGGGGTGCTCAAACTACGATATGTTGATACGAAGGAGCAGGTGGTTGATTGTCTAACTAAAGGACTCAGCTCATTTGATTTATCCAGATTGGGTGACAAGATGGGCTTAGTGAATATCTTTCGCCCACCTTGAGGGGGAGTGTTGGTGTGCGTTTAGCGCTGAGTGGTGTGCGGTTAGCGCATTCCCTCATTTTGTGTAATTAGTCCCACATCTCCAATCAGGAATTAGATTCCCTCTTGTGTATGTATAAATAGGGGATCAATGTGTAACTTTAAAATGTGAATAAAAATAACCTGTTTTATTTCATTTCCACATCCTGTATGTTTGACAAGCAGTAGGAGCTGAGGGTTTGAATTCACTGAAGTACCAAAGATTGGTGGGGTGAAGCAACTTGATCAAGCAAAAAGTAGCTGAAGGGTCGACTTTAGTTAGACTCAAAGTTAAGCAACTAGATTAAACATGGAAAATATGCCAAAGTTATTAGAGGAGCGCCATAATATTCTTCAGGCTGACACCATGAGAAAATGTGTGATATTTTTATTATTATTATCTCATTCCATGGCAATTAACAAGATTTATACACAATAAAATACAACTAACTTAATTAAACCATAATAAGGTAATGTCATAATGAACTTCTAATTGCAAATATTCAAAACTGTATTGATCTTTGTGCTTTAAGAGATGGTTGAGATGGTGATTCAGTTCAACAAACTTTTAATAAGCATGCTAAAACATTTGATGATTTTTAATAATATAACATACGAGAAGAATCATATATATATATATATATATATATGCATATAATCGAGCAAACAAAATTGAGTGTTGTTTGTGTTAGGTATATTTAATAACTGGGTAGAAGAAAAACAATTATGAAACTAAAGAGGGGTCATTCGTGAATATCCAGATTTTCTAACAACCTGATTTGTCTCCATGAACCATAAATCTTAAACCTAACACTTACCACCCATGAAGTTCACATTTCATAACATTCATGCACAAAAATACCCCCTTCGAAGTACATTTTCAGGGGGGTATTTTGTTATGAAATATGAACTTCAGGGGAGGTAAATGTTACGTTTTATAACATTAAAGGAAGGTTTTTATAATTTCAATAATAAGAGGGGTGCAATCTGTAATTATGCTACTTCCGGGGGAAGTTTTGGCAATTATACACACACACACACACACACACACATATATATATATATACTATAATATATATATCACCTCATGGAAGTGTCTCATATTGATGATACATAACTTATGGTTCATTTAGCGTGGAGGTCACAACTGCTGCGCTTCATCAGAATGCCTGATCATGGCTGTAGTCGCCAACCCTTGATCGTGATCCACAAGTTCTTTGCACCAACCGCATTGGTGTTCCACCAACACTATGCTGCAACAAATCCCCTGTGCCAAAAAAGCCTTAATGTGATCTTGTTTAACTCACTGGTTACTTAATCCTCTAAGAGTGAAATAAACTTTTCTCCACATAATATGCAGGTTGGTCACAGCTTGCGGTACCTATCACAATTTGTTGCAGGATTTGTTGTAGGATTTACCTCGGTATGGCAGCTCACACTTCTTACCCTGGCTGTTGTTCCATTGATTGTCATTGCCGGTGGAACCTATGCTGTAGTAATGGCCGGTTTAGTAAAGAAAGGTGAGAGTGCCTATGCTGAAGCAGGGAAAGTTGCAGAAGAGGTACTTCATTTAATACCCTTATTCCTTTAATATGATTCACCGCTACATCAAATACCAGTTTTGAATATAGAATACTTCAACCGAATATCTTCAATGATATATGTCATATTTGATAATATAACTTCTAACTAGGGCAGAGAGAAAATTACAATAACAATGGCTAAACAAAATAAATAAACCCAAACAGAACCAAAATTGTTAAAAATAAAAGAAAACCATTGATTTTATAGAAGGTTAAACCAGACGTCCAGGTATGATGAATTAAAATAAAACCTACTGAAGGCGCAGCCCCTACCAAATTGTATATATGTGCAAATTGTTGAATTGAAATGTCCAATGTCTTATTCTATGTATTATAGGTAATTTCGCAAATCCGTACTGTATACTCTTATGTGGGGGAAGAAAGAGCCATCAAAACTTACTCAAGATTGCTCGAAAATGCTTTGAGATTAGGTAGGAAGAGTGGGCTTGCAAAAGGAGTTGGGGTGGGATGTACTTATGGCATACTATTCTGTTCCTGGGCGCTGCTTCTTTGGTATGCTGGAGTTCTAGTCTTGCATCAAGATACAAATGGAGGAAAAGCATTCACGACAATACTAAATGTCATATTTAGTGGCTTGTAAGTACTAAGAAATATGAAAGAGGTGCATTGTTCGTAACAAATCAAATTCAAATTCAACTATTGTGATTAACATATGAGTTTTACCTTTGTAGTGCTCTTGGACAAGCAGCTCCAAATCTCAGCGCTCTCTCTAAAGGCCAGGTTGCTGCAAGTAGTATCAGAATGATGATAGACAAGGTTTCTAATGCATCAAAGGGATTCAATGGAGCAGTATTACCTACAGTAGTAGGCCAAATTGAGTTCTGCGAGGTCTCTTTTTCATACCCCTCACGAAAGAGCATGATCTTTGAAAGTATAAACTTCTCAATCGCAGCTGGAAGAACTACTGCAATCGTAGGGCAAAGTGGATCAGGAAAGAGCACCATTATATCCATGATCGAAAGATTTTATGAGCCAACATTGGGTATTATAATTTCTTCCTTCAGATGACCTGCAATCAAAAAGTTGGGTAAACTATATTAGAAATTGCAATCATATACAAACTCAATTTCTATGATAGGAAGAACCAATTACCGTACAAACAAAACAATTAAGTTGTAATGTGCACCCACCAACCAAAGTACTTCGTCAATCATTCAACTCTATTCGTCTTCTTTGCAGAAAACTTCAACTAAGTCAAACATGAGAATAAATTGAGTGCGCAGAAAAAAAATTGGCAAAGAAGACAATGAATTAAGCAAAATAGACGAAGTGTTAGAGTGGCGGCCCCATATGAAAAGTTACCAATTTGGTTTCAGCAGTGATTGGCTTCTTCTAAAATCTAATTTGAGTCTGGATGTGATTGCAATGATTTTGAATTTTATTAAAATCAAGATGAACCCGTAATTTTTTTTGTTTTTAATATTTGGTTATTTGTTTTTGATACGAACCAAATTCGTATCTATGAAGGATGGTGGAAGGAGGTCAGCGGCGCACCACTGGGAGGCGAGAAGTGGAGGAGAAGCAGCGTCAATGGCGCACCACCAACGATTCAGAACAGGGTAAACACACAATAACTTCATATTAATCAACATATTAGTCACGGTACAACGCACTTTTATAGCCCCTTAAACAGCAGTTACGACAATTGTCATGGGCGACAACAGTTGCTACAACGGACAAACAACAAGCATTTAAAATGAAATAGGCGGAAACAGTTACATTTTAAATATTCAAAAAAAGTACGTAACAGATCTCCCCCTTCGAAAGATCCTTGTCCTCAAGGATCGAAGATAGGTGAAGACGACTTCTTCTTTGCATGCCCCATCTCCTTGCCGTTGCTCCCATTCATGATTTTCCAAGATTTGATGGAAGCAGCCGGATCACTCGAGTCTTTGGGTTGATAACTTGGCGTTGATGGTGGCCCCTGGGTTTTTTTCTTAAATTTGACTCGTCATTGACTCCATGATCGGCTGCGGACATGAGGATGACAGATACTGCATAACTCGTCTTGCGGAATGTCGATCGGCCTCCGTAGTAGGAAGGATGTTCTTGAGTTGTGGGTAGTATCTTCTTTTGTCAGAGCAGAGCTTGAGTTGGGCCTGTGCTGGGAAGTGTTGGAACCCGGTTGAAATTCTGGCGCCCCGACGAGGAGGGTTAACTTGGATGAATCGACCATTTCCCTTGATTGATCTCGTGGGAGTGTTAGTTGGAATGAGATGTCGTTGGGGTTGAGCATGTGGGGCGGTGGAGGAATGTCCCGTTGGCACACACAAAATGCCTTCAGTATAATCATTGTTGGGCGGTCGCCGGTAAGCTTCTGAATGGTGTTGACTCATCTCCCAATCAACTGGTGGAGGAAATGAAGATGCAGTCTCATATCTTGCCTTTATAAGGTGACCAAGTTGCGCGGTTCTTCGGACGTCCTTCGTTGCCTTCCATATATGTCGCACATCATGTGTTTCATTAACTCAATTTCTCCGCGCAGCTCTTGATATTCGAAGTCATCAATCTCCATCGTAGCGGCAGTCGAAGAATCAGACGTTCTTAATTCGTATCTAGTAAGGGAAACGATTGGCCGGAAAAGTAGCTCTGATACCAATTGATACGAACCAAATTCGTATCTATGAAGGATGGTGGAAGGAGGTCAGCGACGCACCACTGGGAGGCGAGAAGTGGAGGAGAAGCAGCGTCAATGGCGCACCACCAACGATTCAGAACAGGGTAAACACACAATAACTTCATATTAATCAACATATTAGTCACGGTACAACACAGTGGCTTTTATAGCCCCTTAAACAGCAGTTACGACAACTGCCATGGGCGGCAACAGTTGTTACAACGGACAAACAACAAGCATTTAAAATGAAATAGGCGGAAACAGTTATATTTTAAATATTAAAAAAAAGTACGTAACAGATCTCCCCCCTTCGAATATTTAAAATGTAATTGTTTCCGCCTATTTCATTTTAAATGCATGTTGTTTTTGTCTGTTGTAGCAACTGTTGCCGCCCATGGCAGTTGCCGTAACTGCTGTTTAAGGGGCTATAAAAGCCACTGTGCTGTACCGTGACTAATATGTTGATTAATATGAAGTTATTGTGTGTTTACCCTGTTCTTCCCCTGTTCTGAATCGTTGGTGGTGCGCCATTGACACTGTTTCTCCTCCACTTCTCGCCTCCCCCAGTGGTGCGCCGATGACCTCCTTCCACCATCCTTCATAGATATGAATTTGGTTCGTATCATTTGGTCTACTTTAATGGCCAATCGCTTCCCTTACTAGATACGAATTAGGAACGTCTGATTCTTCGGCCGCCGCTACGATGGAGATTGATGACTTCGAATATCAAGAGCTGCGCGGAGAAATTGAAGAAATGAAACACATGATGTGCGACATATATGAAAGACAACGAAGGACGTCCGAAGAAATGCGCAACTTGGTCACCTTAATAAAGGCAAGATATGAGACTGCATCTTCATTTCCTCCACCAGTTGCTTGGGAGATGAGTCCACACCATTCAGAAGCTTACCGGCGACCGCCCAACAATGATTATACTGAAGGCGTTTTGTGTGTGCCAACGGGACATTCCTACACCGCCTCACATGCTCAACCCCAACGACATCCCATTCCAACTAACACTCCCACGAGATCAGTCAAGGGCAAGAGTCGATTCATCCAAGTTAACACTCCTCGTCGGGGCGCCAGAATTTCAACCGGGTTCCAACACTTCCCAGCACAGGCCCAACTCAAGCTCTGCTCTGACAAAGGGAGATACTACCCACAGCTCAAGAACATCCTTCCTACTACAGAGGCCGATCGACACCTTCCGCAAGACGAGTTATGCAGTATATGTCATCCTCATGTCCGCAGCCGATCATGGAGTCAACGACGAGCCAAATTTAAGAAAAAAAACCAGGGGCCACCATCAACGCCAAGTTATCAACCCAAAGACTCGAGTGATCCGTCTGCTTCCATCAAACCTTGGAAAATCATGAATGGGAGCAACGACAAGGGGATGGGGCATGCAAAGAAGAAGTCGTCTTCACCTACCTTCGATCCTTGAGGACAAGGATCTTTCGAAGGGGGGAGATCTGTTACGTACTTTTTTTGAATATTTAAAATGTAACTGTTTCCGCCTATTTCATTTTAAGCGCTTGTTGTTTGTCCGTTGTAGCAACTGTTGTCGCCCATGGCAGTTGTCGTAACTGCTGTTTAAGGGGCTATAAAAGCCATTGTGTTGTACCGTGACTAATATGTTGATTAATATGAAGTTATTGTGTGTTTACCCTGTTCTTCCCCTGTTCTGAATCGTTGGTGGTGCGCCATTGACGATGCTTCTCCTCCACTTCTCGCCTCCCAGTGGTGCGCCGCTGACCTCCTTCCACCATCCTTCATAGATACGAATTTGGTTCGTATCAGTTTTTTTGTTGAGTTTTCCAAAAAACATATAACCAAACCCTCATCCAATAATATACCCAACCGAAACTGTAACCTCCCCCTCTCACTTGAAACCCTACCTTTCTCCCTCGCTTGGCTGCCGCGCCTAGGGCTCCAATAAACGATGCCATGTTTTCCAACGACGACTGCTCCGACATCGCTTGCCGAATCCGGTGGTTTGCCTCCTGAATGGCTCGGTTTCACACATCCAGAGGAAGAGATCGTTGTTTGTGAGGAAGAAAGTAGGCATTTTTATTTCCAGTTTTTGTGGAAGATTTTCTGTGAAGAATGAAACATGTCTCGATAAGGTTTATCGCGGGGCAGAATTGTTTCTCTCTCAAATTTCTATGTTGTATCTCTCCAGATCGAAGAATGTCTCGCTAGGGTGAATCGTGGGGCGGGATTGCTTCTCTCTCAGATTTCTATGTTGTATCTCTCCTGTTGTAAACAAAATCTGAACTTTGCAATTTTAATTTGATTTGTGTGGAGTTAATCCCAATCGGGTTTATCATTGTTGATTTCATTGCGATTAAGATCGGATTTTGTGCAAAGTGGAGAAGTGAACTTAGGCACGCGTGATATTTTACATAGTATCAGAGCAAGAGAAGTTTTAGGAAGGCTAAGTTCTTTCAGTTTGCTATTATCCTGATTTCTCATCAATGGAAGGGAGTGGTAGTTCCCGTGGCTTGGAGATCGATGTGCTCAAACACACGAACTTCAAGAAATGGAAGTCATGCTTGGAGAGTTACTTGTTGGGAGAAGATTTGTGGGAAGTCGTTGGTGGAGATGCACAGGTGGAGGTAGTGTCAACTGAGACGAATGTTCAGGAAGTCAAGGCATGAAAAAAGATGAACGTGAAAGCGGAGTACACTCTTACAATAACTATCTCACCGGATTTGTTCGACGACATCATAGAGTGCAAATCGGCGTCAGAGATTTGGGCAGCACTTGACGGTTTGTTCAACAAGAAAAATGTGGCAAGACTTCAGTTCCTTGAAAACGAGTTGACAAAGGCAAATAAAGGAGAGCTTTCCATCTCAGTTTATTTTCTGAAGTTGAAGAAACTTTGTGCAGAGCTTACTGTATTGGATCCGCAAGAGCCAATTTCTAAGGCAAAGTTGAAGAGACATATTATCAGGGGGTTGTGAAAGAAGTATCTATCTTTTGTTACAGTGGTACAAGGATGGGCAACTCAACCGTCTCTGATGGAGTTGGAGAATCTTTTGGCGTCTCAGGAGAGTTTATCTAAACAGATGGCAGAGGTGTCTATCTCTAGTGAAGACAGTGATGCTCTCTACATTGGGAAGAAGAAACAGTGAGATAGGAAGAGGAAGAAGAACGATGGAGATGGTCCTTCTACCTCTTCTAGGGAGGGAGGTGCTCATTTCCTTCCCAGGAATGAGGGAGGAAAGAGGAATGTCAAGTGCTTCAGATGCAACAAGGTTTGACATTTTACAAACGTGATTGTAGTGTCAACCTCACATCGGGTCATACAACAGAGAAGAAGGAAGATACAAAGGAAGACGAAGGTTGGGGGAAGTGTTTCCTTGCGGAGAAGGTCTCTACTGTGGAAGCCCTAGCCTCAGTGAACTTCGAAGATGGTTGGATCATCGATTCTGGAAGTGGACATCACCTTATATGTGACGGGTCCAAGATCACATCTCTGCGGAAGTATGGTGGAAGTGATAATATCGTGACAGTGGATAACACAGTTCATCCAGTGAAGCAGGAAAGGATTGTGACAGTATGCAGTGATAGGTAGGGGTACAAAAAAAGCCCGACAGACCCAGGTCGCCCCGGGCCTTATGTTTATCGGGCCCAGGTCGGGCCTCGGGCAAACCGGGCCCGGGTCGGGCTCCTGTTTAAAATGGAGGTCTGGGAGAGCCTTACAGTGCGAGCCCAGCCACGCCCGGGTTTGGTTGGCTCCCCCTCCATTTGGAAGCAGGAGCTGCCACATGGAAGCTCCTGTTGCTGAATGGTAGCTGGTGCGGGATGCCCCGACATTAAATAATGCTGGGGCGTACCGCTTCAGCTTTAAATTAAAGCGGGGGCGGGCCCCAGCTTTAATTTAAAGCTGGGGCGACAGCCCCAGTATTTAATGTTAGGGTTGACGCCCAAGCATTACAGGTTGGGCAGGCTGCCCAGCTTGCCCCATTTCGGGGCAGGCTTATGTCGAGCACCAGGCTACGCCCGGCTCGGGCAGGTCTAGGCCCGGCCCAGGGACCGGGTCGAGCCTTAGCAAAATAAGGGGGCCTAGTGAGCCCCTTAGGCCCGGCCCGGGCCTAACCAGACCCAGGCGCAGACCCAGGCAGACCCAGGTCGGGCAACCGGGCCCGGGCCAAATTTACATCAATAGTGATAGGAGTGCACTCACTCTGAAGAGTGTGTATCACGTATCGGGCATGAAAAAGAATCTATTTTCGGTGACGAATGAAATTGATGCAGAGTACCACGTGTTATTTGGGCCGAAGGAGATAAAGTTCCTACGAAACTTACATTCAGTGAAGGCAGAGGTGACTCACACTGGAAGACGGGTTCGTGATCTGTTTGTTCTTTCTGCGATATCGTACTTGGACAAGATGAAGACAAATGATGGTGATGTGATTTAACATAAAAGGTTGGGGCATGTAGGAATGGAGAGGGATGTCAATTTGGGAAGGCGCATCGCTTTCTATTTGACACATCTCTCTCAAGATGCAAGAGGCCATTGTAGTGCATCCACATCGATGTGATGGGGCCAAGTGCCACCCCAACGTATTCAGGTAACCCATATATGTTGTTATTCGTGGATGACTTCTCACATTACACGTGAGTGTATTTATGAAGGAGAAGTCAGAGGTGTTTGACATGTTCTCGGAATTCAAGAAGACTGTGGAAGGTGTGCTTGGGAAGAAAATCAAGAAACTGAGAACTGACAATAGAGGAGAATTTACATTCGCTGAGTTCTCTTCCATCCGTAGGAAGCATGAAATCAAGAGAGTTATTTTGTGCATATACACCGCAAAAGAATGGAGTTGCCAAAAGGAAGATCCAACACATTTCTGAGACTTGCAAATGTCGGTTGCATGCCAAGGGCATTCCCAAGGCCTTATGGGCGGAGGGAATGACATGTGCGACACAAGTGATCAACAAGATGCCTTTGAGCCTGAACAACTAGAAGTCATCGCATGAAATCATGTTTGGAGAGATACTAAGCGTAAAGCATTTGCGGGTGTTTGGAGCGGTTTACTATGTTCATGTTCCGGATGCATTTACAGCTCAGTTGGTTATGAGGACCAGTGATGGGGAGCAGCCCGCCCGACCCGTTCGGGTCTACTCACGACGACCACGGGCGCAGTGATGATCGGGACCGTTCATTTCAAGCAGCTCAACGACCTTTGTATTTTTGTCTCTTGTCGTATTTTATTTTGAGTTGTAATTTTATGTTTTATTTGAGTCAGAGTGTTCGGCCAATCATAGCCGTTCATTTGGTCCTAGAAAAACTATAAATAGAGGGTGAGGGCTCTCATTTTATGCATTGAAGATTGGAGTCTAGAAGCCCAATCCTTGATCACTTCGGTGCCGAAGCCGACCCCGGGTGCGAAGCCTGGGCTTACCTCCTCCCTCCCTTGGCCGGCCATAGCAGTCCACCCCTTGGCTGACCACCCCCCTTTTCCCCTTCCACCAGGCACCCGGCCCCCTCCCTCATTTCCCTTGTCCAAGTCATTGCCAGCCACTCCATTCTTCACCTCCCACAAAACAGCCGGTCCCTCCCTTTCCCCTAGCCAAATCCCATATCTCCCACTGCCACCCACCTCCCATTTCTCCTAACCGGCTACAACAACCCTCCCTCCCCTCCATTTACAGCAGCCGGCCTAAACATCCCCCCTTCCCCTCCATTTACAGCAGCCGGCCTAAACAGCCCCCCTTCCCCTCCATCTACATCAGCCGGCCAACCCACCACCCTCCTTCACCTTCTAGCAACAACCATCATATTTCCCCTCCAATTCTCCTCCAAAACAGCCCCCAACATCCCATAAAACATCTCCGACGATCACCGGAGTTCGTCTCCGGCCATCTCCGGTAGACCTCCCACACCTCCTCTACATATTTCCTACATTTAGAGTTTTCCGGCGATCGCCGGAAAACATCTCCGACGACCTCCACCACCACTGGCAACCACCTCCACCACCAACGGGAACCCCCTCCGGCCACCACTAGCCACCACCATCCATAACTACCTCTAACCACCCACTAACTCCACCTAAATTAAAGGAGTTACTTCATAATTTGAAGCCATAACTCCTCCCCACTTCCCAACAAATTGCTGCCATCCCTACGTTTATCCCCCTATTAATTCTCACGTGGAACCACTTGTAATTCCCCCTAACTGACAGCCCTCTAACTCCCTCATCATCCTGACAGCCGAACCTCCTCCCCCTGTTTCCCTACAGCAGCCCTCTCCCTCAGAACTTCACGTGGAACCACCTTCTACCACCTCCAGCAGCCCCCAGAACCCCTGTAATTGCTGCATGAATGCAGTCCAGCCACCCTACAACCATCCAAAACCCCGATCAAGCCTCCACTCATCTCATACAGGCACCCTACCATCCCGATTGCTGTTCAAACCATCCAGAACAACAAATTCCACTTGCTTGCTGCTGAGAACCGCCTCCCTGCATCATCCTTTTGCTGTTCCCGTTTCTGAGCAGCCAATTGACGTTCCTGATTGCTGAAAATCAGCCCCGACAATCCTCGAAAGTGCATCCAGCCCTCCCTTCTCCTTCGTTTGCAAAGTTTAAGGTGTGTTGGTATTTCTTTTAGCATTGAGTTTTGTGTTTATTCTCTACATGTAGAGATATTGGTATGTAAGTTTTGCTTCGGTCGTTTTGTCTTTGTAATTTCCTATTTAAATAGCATTTGTTTTTTTCGCGCACTCTCGTGCTCATACGCTTCTATTTGTTACCTTAGTTTTAAATTGCTTTAATTCAATTGTGGAAAATTCGAGTTATATAGTTTATAAATTCAATTGTGCAAGCTTGAATTCGCTGGACATTTACATTTGCACTTGCATCTAGCCTTAGGTGTTCATTAGCGTCTTACCCTACGTCAACCAGTTTAGAGCTCCCTTATCTAGGAGGTCTAGGGTTCAAGCCCCAGTCTCAACAACCCGCCATTGTTATTAGCCGTTGCGGCCAATCAGATTTGTGGAGATGGGTTGGGGTCACTGGTCTGCAGACCTGTAGCGCACCCACAGTAGACCAAGCGTTACAGGATGCTTCTCGAAATTGGATCTCGTGTTTGTCTATTCAAGAGGAGGAAGACTAAAAACTCTCCAATGATGATTTATCTCACTTCCGTTCTTTGAAGAGGTGTTCTACACTGCTCACCACCATTCTCTTGGAGAAGTTTGGTTGAATTTTTTTTATGTCGGGCGTGATTGATTCCAGTAGCTCCATGACCCCAGTTGGATCTACCCAGTCTAGTCAAGATCACAACTTCTCTCAGATCACAACGATTTGACTGAATGACACCAATTATTTGTCCTAATCTAGTTCTATTACTCTAGCGTTAAAGAGTCGGCGTCTCTTTGGTTGTATTAGTGGCACCACAGGCATACCAGCCACGACCTCTCCAACTTGGCCACAGTGGGAGTTAGAAAACTCCTTTGTCATGTCATGGCTCACGAATTCCATGCATGAATCTATTGCTCGAAATTACCTTTGTCTGGACACTTCTGCAGAGATATGCAAGCGTGTTGAGTCTACCTATTCCCGCAAAGGGATTGCGGCCCAGTCTACCAACTACGCCACAAGATTTTTCTTCTCCGGCAGGGTGATCACCCTCCTTCTGCCTATTACCTTGAGTTTACTCAACTGAATCAGGAGTACGACCATTTTGACTCTTTCATCATGGTCTGTAATGCGGATAAGCTCTTGTTGAGGGCCCACGAGGTTCGTAATCGGGTATTCGAGTTCCTACATGGGCTACACAAAAATTTTGATCAGATTACTGTATATATTTTGGGACGTGTCCCTATTCCTTCGATTCATGAAGTCTACAACATTGTCTAATGGGAGTTTGACCGCAGGCAATCCTGGAGCACCACCACTCTTCCGGAAGAATCAGCTTTAGTGGCTCATCAGACCAATTTTGGAGGTCGGGTTTCTCGTGATTTCAGCCTAAACCTACAAATGAGGATCACCTTGTGAATATTATGGCAAGCCTCGTCATACTCGAGATATGTGCTTCAGTCTACATAGCTTTCCTCCTCCCAAAGGCGGATCGACCTCACGTGGTGGTCATGGTCGTGGTAGAACTCCAGGACAAACTTATAACTATGCTCATTTGACTGAGATTCCCGAGAGCAGTACTCCTCGGTCCTCCTCCTTTTCTACTGAAGAGATGCAGGCCCTTCGTTGGTAGATGCATGGCCTTACTACTGAGCATGCTGCCTCCTATACGTTATCCTCTGCCCTTGCCCACACAGGTACACCGGGTGCCCACTCTGCTACTACTCGTCCTTCTACACATTAGATTATCGATTCTGGCGTCACTGATCACATGACCGATTCAGCTTCAAGTTTTGTGTCCTATTCCCCTCTTTTAGACATAGATAAAGTGAGCATTGATGATGGCTCCTTCTCCTTCATTGCTGGAAAAGGCTTCGTCCCTTGTTCTTTCCTCACTTTATCTTTTGTGCTTCATGTTCCAAATTTTACCCGTAGTTTGTTTTTTGTTAGTCATTTAACTAATTCTCTTCAATGCTCAGTTACCTTCTTTCCTTCTCATTGTGTTTTTCAGGATCTGAAGACGGGGAAGGTGATTGGATGTGGTAGCATCAAAATGACATGTACGTGTTTGACTCCTCTTATGGGTCTACCTCTCCACAAGCTCTCCACATTTCGCAGACCTCCACCCTGCTCACCTGACATGGTCGGCTTGGACATCCCTCTGTTGCGACTATGCAACATTTATTTCCTGTTTTCTCTTTTATATGTTTTAAAAACCCTGTTTATGATGTCAATGTTGTTGTCAAACATCATCGTATTCCTGTTAATCATGTTTCATTATCCAGTACTACTCATTTTCACATTGTTCATACTGATTTTTGGGGGCCCTGCCCCGTTGCCTCTATTTCTGGATATTATTGGTTTATTACCTTTATTAATTATTTTTCTCGGACGACTTGGGTTTATTTGATGAAAAATAAGAATGAAGTGTTTTCTATTTTTCAAAAATTTCATAAAATGGTTTATACTCAATTCTCTGCAACTATCAAAATTTTATGTAGTGATAATGATCGGGAGTATATCAACTCTCCCTTTGAACACTACCTTATTGATCATGACATTCTCCATCAAACCTCACATGTCCACTCCCTGTCTCAGAATGAGGTAGTTGAGCGAAAAATCGTCACCTCTTGGAGGTTGCTTGGTATTTACTCTTCACTATGAACCTCCCTAAATACTATTGGGGTGATGTTCTCATGGTTGCCTACCTCATCAACCATCTTCCATCTCTAGTATTGGGACATCAGACCCCCCCTTATCACCTTAAGGGTTGCACTAGACCTCTCTCACCCAAAAACTTTTGGTTGTGTCTATTTTGCTCGCATACACTCTCCGGATCGGTCTAAACCTGACCCTTAAGTACGTATTCCTTGAATATTCTTGTTGAAATGGAAAAATCAGGTTCCTTTCTATTTAAACTTACCAGTCTTCCTTTACATTGATCCCCTATTTATATAGACAAAAGGGGGGATCTAATTTCTGATTGGAGATGTGGTACTAATTACAAAAAGAAGGGAATGTGCTAACCGCAACCACTCAGTGTTAACCGCACACCACTCAGTGCTAAACGCACACCAACACTCCCCCTCAAGGTGGGCGAAAGATATCCACTAAGCACATCTTGTCACACAATCTGGATAAATCAAATGAGCTGAGTCCTTTAGTTAGACAATCAGTCACTTGCACTTTCGTATCAACATATCCCAGTTTGAGCACCCCACTATCCAGTTTCTCCTTAATAAAGAACCTGTCGATCTCTATATGCTTCGTTCGGTCATGGTGGACAGGGTTATTTGCAATGCTGATGGCTGACTTGCTGTCACACCATAATATCATCTGCCCTCCTGGGTCTATCTTGAGTTCCATTAACATGGATTTCAACCACAACAACTCTCCCACACCTAAGGCCATGGCTCTGTACTGCGCTTCGACTGTAGACCTTGCAACTACTGTCTGCTTCTTGCTCCTCCAGGAGACTAGATTGACTCCTACAAACATACAGTATCCTGACGTTGACCTTCTGTCATCAACGCAACTAGCCCAGTCAGAGTCACAATAGCCTTCGATGTTTGAATGTCCATTCCTTCTGAAGATCAGACTGTTTCCTGGTGCGCTCTTTAAGTACCTGAGAATCTGATATACGGCATCCATGTGACCCTCCCTAGGATCATGCATATAGCGGGCCACCAAACTTACGGCAAACGATATGTCAGGGCGGGTGTGACCCAGATAGATCAGACGGCCTACTAATCTCTGGTACCTTTCTTTATCAATTGGTTCTCCCGCCTCAGCACCAATCTTGGACTTCTGATCAATGGGAGCAACTGCAGGTCTGCACCCTAGCATACCCGTCTCTTTGAGTAGATCCAACACATATTTTCGTTGGGATAAAACAATCCCATCTGCACCGTGGGCTACCTCAATCCCAAGAAAGTATCTTAGTTGCCTCAAGTCTTTCACCTCAAATTCCTTTCTCAATTTCTTCTTTAGCTGAGTGATTTCACTTTCATCATCGCATGTGATGATTATGTCGTCCACATACACATCAAGTATTGTAATGTGAGCTACATGTTGCCAAAAGAATATTGTATGGTCCGCATTGGTCTGCTGATATCCCATAACTACCATGACCATCCTAAACCTGTCAAACCAGGCTCGAGGAGACTGCTTCAGTCCATAAAGTGACTTCTTGAGTTTACACATCTTCCCTGTTTTTTGCCTCGTGCCAAAGCCCGGTGGTACCTCCATGTAAACTTCTTCCAACAAATCCCTGTGAAGAAAGGCGTTCTTCACATCCAGCTGGTACAGTTTCCATCACCCATTTGCCGCCAAAGATATCAGTGTACGCACTGTGCTCATCATTGCGACGGGTGGAAAGGTCTCATCGTAGTCGATGTCATAAGTCTGATTATACCCCTTTGCAACTAATCGGGCTTTGTAGCGCTCAACCTGACCTTCCGGGTTCTGTTTCACCGTAAAAACCCATTTGCACCCAACCGCCTTTTTTCCAGGTGGTAGAGATACAAGGTTCCAGGTGTTATTCTTTTCCAATGCCCTGAGTTCTTCTAGCATTGCAGCTTTCCACTGTGGATCTTCCTTAGCAACCAGCCAACACTTAGGAATAGAGATATTGTCCAAAGATGCAATGAATGCTCCATGTAGAGGTGATATTTTAGAGTAAGAGACAAATTTGGCAATATCATGGGGAAAGTCATACCGATCAGGTGAGACTCCTGCATTCCTGCGGGAACTCCGCCTTACCGGTATGGGAGAGGAGGTAGGAAGGGGAGGAATTATAACACCTGTGGATTCGGAGACTGAAGTGGATGGAGTATGTGTCTCAGGAGTAAGAATAGCAGAAGACAAGGGACTCGACACAAGTGGCACTGTAGGCATTGTAGCTTCATTCGGCTGGCCTCTTCGTGTATACACCCTCAGCTCCCCCTGAACCTGATGTTCATCAGTGGCAGATTTATTCTCCTCATGCACTGGCGCAACAACCAACTCCGCACCCTTTTGTACAGGAGAGCAAGGGATACTCACTATCCGCCTCTCACTACTACTGTTATCTTCTCATTCTTGCCTCATACCGTCCGTAACAAGCGGGTCCTCAAGAGGTGAGACAATCGGAGAGGAATAATATGGCTCAAACTCCCTAAATGTGACATCCATGCTGATGAATAATTTTCTCTCTATCGGGCTCTAACATACATACCCTTTTGAGTAGCCGAATATCCAACAAAGACACACTTCAGAGCTTTTGGATCCAACTTTCCCACATTTGGTCTCCGGTCTTGTACAAAACACACGCAACCAAAGGTCTTGAGGGGAAGAATATCTCCATTCTTCCCCCATAGTATCTCAATTAGGGACTTCCATTCCAATACTCGTGACGGCATTCGATTGATCAAATACGCTGCTGTGAGGACAGCTTGCCCCACAAGTATTTTGGCACCTTCATTGAAATCATCATGCTCTGAGTTACTTCCAAAAGGTGTCTGTTCTTCCGTTCCGCGACACCGTTCTGCTTTGGTGTGTACGGACAAGCCGTTTGGTGTTGTATTCTCTGTGAGGACAAGTACTCTCCAAATGCTCTGTTGGTGTACTCTGTCCCATTATCAGACATCAACACTTTTACCACTGCACCATATTAAGTCTGAACCCCTTTGTGGAAATCCTTGAAGCATGCAAACACATCACTTTTATTTTTCATCAAGTAAAGTCAGGTCACACGAGAGAAACAATCAATGAAAGACACAAAATAACGAAACTCATTCACAGTAATTGTGGGACAAGGTCCCCAAACATCAGAATGTATTAAATCAAAAGGAGCAACACTTTTATTATCCGAACTGGAATAAGAGTTTCTAGTGTGTTTCCCAAACTCGCATGCGTCACAGACAAGTTTATCATGACGAGTTTTCTCAAATAAAGTGGGATACAACTGACTTAAAACATGAAAAGAGGGATGTCCCAAATGTCGATGATAAAGAAGAAGCAATTCTTCTATGCTCCTCCCGACTCCTGCAGCATCTTCTACCAGTGTGGAAAGGGTTGAGTACATACTTTCCTTATCCAGGTACCACAAACCACTATGTCATGTGTCAGTCCCAAGTCTTCTGTCGGTCTCCTTCTCTTGGAAGATCACCTTCGGAATATCAAACAAAACAACACATTTTAGTTGAGATATGATGACACTAATGGATAGGAGATTCACATGAAAGGATGGAGCATGCAAAACATTGGACAGAGTCAAAGCATTGGTACATTGCACGGTACCCTTACCAACCACTGGTTGAGTTGTGCTATCAGCAGTTTGGATGCTCTCTGGGACTACTAGGAGAGTATACGAAAGGAATTCCCTAGCATCCCCAGTGACATGTCGAGAAGCACCCGAATCGACTATCCAATCTGGTGATCTAGTATTGGATATAGCTGCGAGGGCAAGAGTTTCATCTGTACCTGAGGTTGAATGAGCGAACGAGGCAATGTTACCCCTTGATGAAACTGGAGTGAGTGCGTCATCCATCACACCCTTTTGCTTTCTCTGCATCAGCTGAGAGTAAGCGTTCACGATCTCCTGTTCCTCTGAGTAACCTATATCAGCCATACTTCTGTCTACCTCGCCTTCAGCTATCATTATATTTGCATGGTAACCTCCTCTTCCACCACCTCTGCGCCCACCACCTCTGCGACCGCGGTAGCCTCCTTTTCCCCGTCCACCTGCATCCCGCTCTTTTGGTGGCTTAAGGCAATCCAGTCGCAAATGACCTATCTCGCCACAATTGTAACACTGTCGTGTCTCACCCTTGTATCCTATGTGCCCAGGATTGGTTACCACTAGGGCTGATTTCACCCCGACGGGTACAGTCGTACCAGACTGAAGCTTAATTCGGCTCTCCTCCTGCATCATAGCTGAGATTGTCTCATCCAAGGTAGGAATCTTTGGCTGAGCGAGCAACATTGCACTCCTTGACTCAAAAGTCGGGTTTAATCCCCTCATAAAGTGCATAGTCCTTCGTTGAGCATCCATCTCCTCTTTTGTGCATTCAGGATCTTTGCAACATGCAACTGGTGAGAAATAATCATAATCCGCCCACAGTCGCTCCAAATCTGCGCAATACTCTTGAATCGAACGCGCATGTTGTTGTCGATTCCTGCGTAGAGCCTCTGTAGCTTCCTCCAAATACTGCTTACAGTCTCTATGTCATCCACAGTGATGGCAATAGACGCGATCATCGAATTTAGGAGCCAAGTGTGTAATAGACTATGTGTAGTCTTCCACTGATTGTACCCATTTGAGTCCTTTTTTGGCTCTCCCTTCTCACCAGTCAGATAGCCCTCCAGGTTCCTTCCGGAGAGTACCCTTTTTACCCGACGTGACCAACTCAAGTATGTAGCTGGTTCATCGAGCTCCAACTCCACAGGAGGGAGATCAAGCTTCAACGGAGGCGGTTGCGACTGAGCGGATCCTTCGCCTTTGGACATCGTAAGAAGTCGAGGAACACCTTGAGGTCTGCCTCCTCCAGTTTGGAAACTAATTTCTCCATGAGCGCACGGTATCACGCAAATCTTATCGCGCCCTTCTTCCTCTTCCGCATAAGAACCGCGTTCTGCTGCCGCGTTATCTGCCGCGTGGTTGCGCTAATGTTGCGCAAGTTGTGTCGGAGCCGCGCGTCAACCGCACGTCTGTCGCGCCTCCTGCCGCTACTTCTGCGCAATTGTCGCGCATCCTTCCGCTACTTCTGCGCAATTGTTGCGCCTTCTGCGCTGCTGCACCTCCCGCGCAAGTGCCTCACCTCCGTACAAGTGTCGCACAAGCCTTCTGCGTGCAAGTGTTGCGCCTCTTCCGCAGATGCCGCAGATGTCGCGCCTCCTTCGCAGATTTCCGCCCAGATGTCGCACGCGCAAGGACCACACCTCCTCCGCGCAGATGCCGCAGATCTCCTCCGCCCAGATGCCGCGCAAACACCCGCCCAGATGCCGCGCCTCCTCCGTGCAGATGCGCTAACGCCTCGCTCCCTGTGCTGTCGCACACTCGCCGCTGCCGCACTCCCTGCGCAATCACCGCGCTCCCTACGCAAACTCGTAGTGCGCAGGTGCCGCACGCTCCTGCCGAGCCAAACTCACCGCTCCGCCGCAACCCTCGCGCTTCACACAGTTGTTGCCCGAGTTCCGCACCTCCTCTACGCACAGGTGCAACACGAGTACGAGCACGGTTCCTTACGCTCGTCGAGGAGAATTAAAGTTGCGGACACGGAAGCGGAATTTCTCCAAAACCTCGCTCTGATACCATGTTGAAATGGAAAAATCAGGTTCCTTTCTATTTAAACTTACCAGTCTTCCTTTACATTGATCCCCTATTTATACACACAAAAGGGGGGATCTAATTTCTGATTGGAGATGTGACACTAATTACAAAAGAAAAGAATGTGCTAACCGCACACCACTCAGTGCTAACCGCACACCACTCAGCGCTAAACGCACACCAACAATTCTCCTACTCAGAAGGGGTATAATTGTTATCATCCCCCGACTAAGAGGATCTTTGTCATAGTGGATATTACGTTTCGTGAATTCGAGCCTTATTATGCGACCTCACTTCAGGGGGAGTCTGCACCTACGGAAGAAGTGAGTTCCCCTACTATATCCTTACTGATTCCTCCACCATACTCCATTCCTCCACATACTTCGACTCATGATGAGACTCCCAATCAAGGGGAGATTCCTCGTAAAAACAGGAATTACAGGTGTGCACCAGACAGAGTAAAGGTCCTAACACACAGACTCATCCCACGCTACCAGTCTCAATGCCAACTCCATCAGCATATTCCTCTGAACTTCCCATTGCCCTTCGTAAATATATCAAATCTTGCACTCAACATCCATTGTCTCATTATTTTTCTTATGACACTCTTAACTCCTTCTCATAGAGTCTTTGTCTCTTCTCTTGCATCTGCTTCTATTTCATCCACGTGGTTGAAGGCTCTTGGGCATCAAAAGTGAAAAGAGACAATGATTGAGGAAATGACTGCTTTGGAAAAAAATGTACATGAGATTTAACACACCTTCCACACGGAAAGAAGACCGTTGGTTGTAAGTGGGTGTTTGCCGTGAAGCAAAACTCTGAAGGCTTAGTTGAACGTTTCAAAGCGAGGTTGGTGGCAAGGGGTATACTCAAACCCTAGGGATTGATTATCAAGACAATTTTGCCCATGTTGCAAAAATGAACTCTATATGAGTATTATTATCATGTGTTGCACGCAAGGGAGGGGTTCTTACCCAATTGGACGTGAATATTGTGTTCCTTCATGAAAATTTATAATAAGAGGTGTATGTCTCTACCCCCTGTTTTTTCCCTTCCGGGTTTGAAGGAAAAGTGTGCAAATTAAAAAAGTCTCTCTACGGCCAAGCAATCACCAAGGGCTTGGTTTGGTCATTTTCACAAAGTCATGATCTCTCTCGAATACAGACAAAGTCACGCCGACCACACTCTGTTTATAAAACTGAGGGAAAACATGTTACGGCCCTCATTGTCTATGTTGATGACATTGTCATAACATGAGATGATGTTGAAGAAGTCAAAGCTTTTAAGGGGAATTTGGCAAAAGAGTTTGAAGCGAAGGATCTGGGAAAATTTAAGTATTTTTTGGGGATTGAAGTAGCTAGATCTAAACGGGGTATTTTTATCTCCCAGAGAAAATATATCTTTGATTTGCTGGAACAATCCAGTATGAGTGGGTATAGACCTGCTGATACTCCTATGGAGGTCAACCACAGCCTTGGAAGAGATGATGGGGATCCTATTGAAGATGTTACTGGTTACCAACGACTTGTCGGGCGGTTAATCTATTTATCCCATACTCGCCCTGACATAGCTTATGTTGTGGGGAGTCGTTAGCCAATATATGCATTCCCCAAAGATGAGACATCTCGATGCAGCTCATAGAATCTCGAGGAATTTGAAGACCTCGCTAGGAAGAGGGATCCTCTTCACCCCCAATACAGATTTGAAGATTGAAGTTTATACTGACGCAGATTAGGCTAGATCCATTGAAGACAGACGATCTACATCTGGGTATTATTCGTTTGTTGGTGAGAACCTGGTTTCTTGGAGAAGTAAAAAATAATATATTGTCTCAAGGTCTAGCACAGAAGCATAATTTAGAGTTATGACACATAGCATATGTGAGAGATTATGGTTACACTCCCTTATGTGTGATTTGAGATTAAGTGAGGCTAGTTCTATCCGGTTGAATTGTGACAACAAAGTCGCAATCAGTATTGCCAACAATCTCGTTCAGCACGATCGCGTCAAACACAGTGAAGTGGACAGACACTTCATCAAAGAGAATATCGAGAGAAATATACCATTGCCAACTCGAGGGGGTGTTAATGATGTAATATCCATCTTATATAAGAGGGTTCTACTGTTGAAATAAATCTTATCACATTTTTTCGCTTCCGTTAAGTATATTCAATAATTCGATCTTATTTGGCTACTTGATTTGCTCATCCTCTAAATAATTTCATATTATTAGCAGTCAGTTGTTTGATCCATAGATATCTTTAGGCAAAAATACTAATTCAGTCCCTGAACTTTGGGTTCTTTTTAAAATCAGTCTCTGAACATTGGGTTCTTTTTAAAATCAGTACCTGAACTTCTAAATGGCTGAAATCAATCCCTAAAGTATTAAAAACCAAACAATTTTAGTCCCCAAAACCAATTTGGTTACTATTAAAATCGTGCTTCCAGCGTTCCCTCTTCTTCATTCAGAAAGCTTTCCAACACGATCATGCTTTCTGAAGCATGCTGCCCAACACGATCTGGACGGCCCCCGCGCTTGAGTTCTTCTCCACGAGCTCATGCAAGCTCTGCGGCGAAATCCCCAGCTTCGCTTCTAGCTGCCAGAATCTCTACAAACTTGAGCTTTCACAAAACAATCTCAACGACACCATTCCCACCGATATTATCAATTGCCAAAAGTCGTTAACCTTGAAGATGAATCAAAACAGCCTCACGGGCCCAATTGCACAGGAACTTGTGGCGCTCCCCTCCATCACCGACGTCGACCACTCCAACTTTCATCAATTCCGACTCCAAAAGACTTTCTCGACGCAAAGCAGAGGCCAAGCTCTCTGTCTTCTACTCTTCCCCTTCTTAGTGGCCGTCTTCCTCCCGACATGTTTGATGCTCTTCCAAATCTCCAAATGCATCCAACTTGATAGAAATTGCATTGATACTGTTTGCCAGCCCGTAAATAAGACTTCCTTTTGCTCGGCTCTCCACCTTGGCTGCCAAAATCCACAGGAAAATGTATATCAGCAAGTTTTGAGGATAAGATTACGGTTAACTGGCCCAATTCCACCGGAGCTTGTGGCGCTCCCCTCCATCACCGACGTCTACCTCTCCTTCAACTTTCCGTTCCTGCCTCCGGCGAAATCCTTCGGATCCTTAACCCCTCTACCTTCTCCGAAAACCGCTAGGCCCTGCTGCGGTGACAGCGGTGGCGACAAGCTTTAAGAAGAACGAACGTATAGAAGTGGTTTTAATAGGAAAACCGGCTTTGGGACTAAAATTGTTGGTTTTAATAGTTTAGGGACTGATTTCGACCATTTAGAAGTTAAAGGACTGATTTTAAAAAGGACCCAAAGTTCAGGGCCTGATTTAGTATTTTTGCTATATCTTTATATAACTTTTAATTTCTACTTTGATAAGGTAAAATCTGCAGACATCAAGATTATCTGATGCCTAATAGAACAAAAACAAAATTGATATTTCTATATAACATGACATTGTTTAAGAACGAAAACATTTAATCCAATAAATAACCCCTAAAATAAATTAAAATAAGTAGCTAATATCTCGTGCTCTGATATTTGCCAGGCAAAATTCTACTGGATGGTCATGATATGAAGTTTCTCCAATTGAAGTGGCTGAGAAATCAAATGGGATTAGTAAGTCAAGAGCCTGCATTATTCTCAGCTTCCATTGCCAGGAACATTCAATATGGAAGAGAAGATGCAGGTATGGAGGAAATTATGAACGCTGCAAAAATAGCAAATGCACATTCTTTTATTCAAAGTCTACCCAACGGCTACATGACTGAGGTTGATAATAAATGTCACATATGACCTCTCACATTTTTTTTAAAATACTGCACTAAATCTTCATTTAACATACTTTTCGACACAAGGCAGGAGAGGGAGGTTTCCAGCTTTCTGGAGGTCAGAAACAGAGAATTGCAATAGCCAGAGCCATTTTACGGAATCCCAAGATTTTACTTCTAGATGAAGCAACTAGTGCACTGGATTCAGAATCAGAGCGGCAAGTACAAAATGCACTGGAGCAGGTAGAATTTAACAGGACAACAGTTGTGGTAGCACATAGGTTATCCACAATCAGCAAAGCTCACAAAATTATAGTGTTGAGTAATGGAAAAATTACTGAAAGTGGCACTCATGAAGAACTGCTAAAAAAAGGGGAACATGGAGAGTATTTCATGCTAGTGAATGCACAAGTACTGGCCCATGGCTATAACAGAAGCCTGAATGATCAGAGAGAGACAGTGTAAGAGCATTTTTTATGCAGTTATTTATACTAAAATATAAAGAAAAACACGAGATCATCAAAAAGATCTCAGCCATTTGTGATGGTCTTCAATTAGGACCATCAAAATAATCTCAGCTGTTCGATTTTAATCTCCTTGATCTAAAGAAGCATGAGGGCTGGCTTAAAACTAAAAAATGTAAATGTAACGGATGTGCAGAGGGTCCCCCGTGGGAAGTGTGTGACGGCAATAATGCTCGATCATCATTCAAGTGACGGTCGGGTACTGTCACCATCGCACAGTATGCATGGTGGGAGCCCATGCACGGACGCTAATATTATGTATGAAAAAAATCTCTGACACACAAGAATTCATTAGTCCTCACTATTTTTCCAGGTATTCTTCTGAAACAGACGCTTCTGCATGTGAAAGTGAAGCTGAAAAAAATCACGAGAAAGCTAGTAAGAAAACTGAAGGAAATTATGAAATGAAGCAAGAATATGGCTTAACCAGGTCAAGACCAGTGCGATCAATCTGGAAGATAATTAGGTTGAACAAACCAGAATGGCCATTTGGAGCAATTGGATCAGTGGGTGCTATATTAGCTGGTGCAGAAGGACCTCTATTTGCTCTTGGGATCACACATGTTCTGACTGCTTTTTATTCTCATGATAAATCACATATTAGGAGTGAGATCAAGATGGTTTCTCTCATTTTCATTGGAGCAGCAATCATTACAGTGCCAGTCTATGTTCTGCAGCACTATTTCTATACATTGATGGGAGAGAAGCTCACAACACGTGTCCGACTTCACATGTTTTCAGGTTTTAATGACTAAACTTTCGCACTCAAACCATCTAATGTGTAGTAGAATAACCAAAATAAATTAATCTAGATCGACAACGGTCTCAGTATCAGCATATACTAGGTAAAAAAAAGTAAAATGGTTTGTTTTAAAAAATTCAATGTTTTATGAATAATGAATGCAACACTGCATCAAATTGTTGATTTTAATACCTAACACGCACAACAGAATCTTCTAGAAACTTTGCTCTAAAATCATTCGAGATAAAATGTAATGCTGGAGTATAGTAAGTTATATTATGAATCTTATGTTATCTTTTGTAGAGTACGACTTATTTGTATAATGTCTTATGCTTGTTGAGACACATTCTATGGACATGTGTCGGCTGGCATTTAGTTATGGGTCAATATCATGCAATGAGTTGTAGAATGAGTCACGAGTCATTTATGTCATATTAGACTTGGATTGGCCTAAGCCACTTTCATCGGCTCAATCCTACTTAAAATCCCTTCATTTGACTTTTTTTATCATTGTTGATTGTCACAACACTTCTGTAACACATCATCATTGGACACTCACATCACCTCTTTTGACTTGACACAACTTTCTTTGATTAATCTCATTAATTTTACATCCACATCATTCATTCTTCATTCCTGGCTGAAATTTACCTCTCTCATTTAAATCAAATGCATGAATTGAACCCCTGATATTCATTAAATTTTGCAGTCGTTACTCAAAAAATCCATAAATCCCTTGAAACCCCTCCACAGCCCTTCAAATCCATATCTTGTTGTGATGGATGCATACTTCTGCATTGTCTTTTTTCTTTGCAGCAATCCTTGAAAACGAGATTGCATGGTTTGATCAGGAGGAAAATAGTAGCGGTTCATTGGCATTGAGCTTAGCAGCACATGCTACTTTGGTCCGAAGCACAATCGCAGATCGGATGTCGACCGTCATTCAGAATATCTCGCTGACAATGACAGCATTCACCATAGCATTTGTGCTTAGTTGGCGCATGGCCGCAGTCGTCCTCGCAACCTTTCCTTTACTCGTTGGTGCCTCAATAGCCGAGGTATTATAACAAACAAACAAAACTTAATCATGATTATCATCTAACCATCATGCCTCATGCAGCAATTATTTCTCAAGGGATTTGGCGGGAATTACACCATTGCTTATGCCAGAGCGACATCAATAGCCCGTGAAGCAATAACAAACATCCGAACAGTGGCAGCATTTAGCGCTGAAGACCATGTTTCATCTCAATTCACACAAGAATTAACCCGTCCAAACAAGCAAGCTTTCGCGCGAGGCCATATATCAGGAATAGGTTATGGCCTATCGCAGTCCTTCGCATTTTGTTCCTATGCACTCGGCCTTTGGTACGCATCGCAGCTTATCAAGAACGGAACCTCGAACTTTGGTGATATCATGAAGTCCTTCATGGTCCTGATAATTACGTCACTAGGAATAGCAGAAACATTAGCGCTCGCACCAGACATTGTGAAAGGATCACAAGCTCTTGACTCGGTTTTTTCTATTCTGGAAAGGAAAACAGCAATAGATGCCAATGAATCAAGTTCAGAACTGCTGGAAGAAATCAGAGGGGACATAGAATTCAGGCGTGTCAGCTTCAGATATCCAACTAGACCTGATATAAATGTCTTGAAGGAACTAAGCTTACATGTAGCAGCCGGAAGAAGCCTGGCACTGGTGGGCCAGAGTGGATCAGGAAAGAGCTCTGTAATATCACTATTGATGAGATTCTATGATCCTACATCAGGAGAAATTCTAATAGATAACAAGGACATTAGAATTTTAAACTTAAGATCCTTGAGAATGAGAATAGGATTAGTTCAGCAGGAGCCAACATTATTCTCCACCACCATCTATGAAAATATCTTGTACGGGAAGGAAGGTGCATCAGAAATTGAAGTTCTGAAAGCTGCAAAAGCTGCAAATGTTCACGGATTTATTAGCCGGATGCCTGAAGGTTATAACACCCAAGTTGGAGAAAGAGGTACGCAATTATCTGGTGGGCAGAAACAAAGGGTGGCGATTGCTCGAGCAATTCTAAAAGACCCGTCGATTCTCTTTCTGGATGAAGCCACAAGTGCCTTGGATGCAGGATCAGAAAAGGAAGTACAAGAGGCTCTCAATATACTCATGGAAGGGAGAACAACAATTCTAATCGCTCACAGGTTATCAACAATTCGTGAAGCCAATACTATTGCAGTGATTCAGGAAGGCAGGATTCAGGAAATTGGCAGCCATGAGGAACTTATCAGACAGCCAGAAGGCATCTATACACAGTTGATTCAACTACAACAAGAAGCGCAAGAGTCTCTCAGTTGATGTGCTTAAATTAGCAGTTATTTTACCAAGACCTGTAAATGATGGTTTTATTTGATTTAAAGAAATTTCACTTCTTTTATAAAAATAGTTCTACCTGGATTGACAATTCAAACGGAAATTTCAGGCTATTGTACAACATTTGAACATTTTTCTTATAAAAATAATGGCCTAAACCTCTAGCTTTTTCATATACATAGTCAAAAAGGTTAGAAGCAAATTTTGGTAACAGACCCATGACAAATTTAAGCTTACGATGTCTATTTATCTAATGTTTCCTCAAAATGTCCTCCTTACAGTTTTACATGATCCCCCCAAATAAAGGCTACTGATATGATGAAATAGTAAATGAAATTGTTACCGGAGAGAAAACACTTGCATTAAACGAAATAAAGTTGGATACAATCACAAGGTATGCTCGTGCCAAACCTCAGGAGGTTGGGTCCTCCTAGAAGTTCCTCTCCAAATGGAGATCTCAAAACCTAGATATCAAAGAGGATAACCTAACACTCCCAAGCCACCTCCTTATATAGGGAGGGGGCTCACATACCATTAACTCTAATGCATACAATTAAAACTACAAATTACGATAGTAAGTTGCGCGCGTGTGTGTAACAATATATCCCGCTCGAAAATCGTCCTTGACCCCAAGGTCGAAGTGCCGCCCGCCATCTAGTAGTGATATGCTCGCGGGTGGGCTGCCGCAGAGGTGCTCGGAGCTCCATCCGGTGGTACATCCGTGATCATAAGAGCATCAAAGTCAGCCATGCTGATCTCATCCAAGTCATCCCCGATGAGGAACCAGAACTCCTTCACATGACAATCATGAGTAGGCGAGTAGGGTTGCTTGCAATGGTAGCACAGACCCTTACTCTGCAAGTCATTGTACTCTTGGTTGGAAAGACGGTGATTAGGGATAGGACGGTTGTTGCGTGGGCCCGTATTGGTTGGACGAGGTAGAGGAGTTGGCGGTGGTGGATGTTTAGACGGGGGAGGAAAATATGGTTGGTAGGGAGGTTTGGAGGGAGGCGATGGGGAAGGAGGGTCCCCGGACGTCGCCAGGAATTCGGCCTCCACTAGTGGAGAGAGGTAAATAGCTTGGCAAACAGTTAACGGTTGGAGTGTGTGGAGGCGGGCCCGGATATGGGGTTGTAAGCCGTGTGAAGTAGCCCAAGTAATGGTCAGGTGGAAGACCTGAAGTATGGGTGACCAATTTGATGAATGCATCAACGTACGAGTCAATGGAGCTGGTCTGACGGACACTGCAAAGGCGCTCGATCATGGTGCCAGAGTAGCGGTGATCATACCGTTGAATAAGGACCTTTGTGAGAGTTATCCAGGTGAAGCCGGGAGAGGACTGGCGGAGCCAGCGGGCCCAATGGAGGGCAGACCCCTCCATGTTGATAAGAGACGTGGAGACCTATTGTGTCAGAGGACTCTGGTGAATGTCAAAATACTGCTCGGAGCGGGAAATCCAATCGAGGGGGTCACCCCCATTAAATGTGGGAATGTCGAGGCGTGGGAGTTGCGAAGGTGGCAATCCCGCCGATGCAGATTCTTCAGGGGACAATGTGCTGGGGGATCCCAAGGCAGAGGCGACAGGAGAACCAGAGTTTTGGCTGAGTTGCAAGTTGTGGAGCATGGTCATAATCGAGGTGAACTGATCAGCTTGGGTCTCGAGACGAGAGATGATGGTGGTGAGGGCGTGTTCGAGGGCCTCCACGCGGAATTCCATCGAGGAACGGCCCTTTGGCATATGAAGAAGAGGGCACAAGAGCTGGAGAGTCGATATAGAGCTTCGAGCCGGCGGAGATGCGATAGTTGGCGGCGAGTAGATTAGGGAACAAGGAAACTGGTCGGTGCTGTGGTTGAAGGAGCAGGCAGAGGATCGCAAGGCTACCGTGAGCCAGGAAACGAAGGGAGCAGACTGCTGCGGCTGGACGAAATCGGGTGTTGACCGAAGGAAACGAACGACAGGAGGAGCGGTCGGCGATGGTCGAGGCTCAATCTAGTCGGGCGTTGGTTGGATCTAACGACAGGGACCGGGAGCTGACGGAAACGAGCGGGTCGGGATCGGTCGATGCAGGCGTCGGCGAGGGTCGATCGATCTAGCGGCGACGGAAGCTAGTCGGGCTCGGTCGATGCAGGAGTCGGCGAGGGTCAATCGATCTGGACGTCGGCTGGAGTGCTTGCAGTCGACGAATTGCCTGCAGTCGGCAGAAGCGTAAGTAACCCGGCGGCACACGATGGGCAGGCAGGGAGGCTAGGTCGGACCAATGTTACCGGAGAGAAAACACTTGCATTAACCGAAATAAAGTTGGATACAATCACGAGGTATACTCGTGCCAAACCTCAGGAGGCTGGGTCCTCCTAGAAGTTCCTAACCTAGATATCAAAGATGATAACCTAACACTCCCAAGCCACCTCCTTCTATATGGAGGGGGGCTCACATACGGACATACCATTAACTCTAATGCATACAATTAAAAATACAAATTACGATAGTAAGTTGCACGCGTGCGTAACAGAAATCAACCGCACATTTTGTCAAAAGTTGTGGCAACAAAGGAGTTCAAGATCCTGGCTTTGACATCTTCATACTCCAAATATATGAGGATCAACTAAAAAATATCTCAATTTTCTAAAAAAAATCATTGTAAGATGCAACATAATGCCAGAGTAAAAGTTGTAAAAAATATGATAATGGCGTTCATAAATTAAATTCCTAATTTTTTGAAATAGAAAAGATATTTGCTTTCTTAAATATTGCAGGTCAGGTTAGTGCTGAAATTTGTTATGGATTCGTTAGTGTGTATGGATCCATTATTATGTATCTTGTTTAGTTTATTAAGTGTTGTATTTATGCATTTTTAGTTATGGGTTAATTAGAAGTTTTAATTATGCATCTCTTCTCTTAATTTCGATATGTGGGTATTTTTATAATTACTCCAATTTTGTGGACTAAAGTGCAAAGGTTTATGTGTGTTGTATTTATGTTTCTTAGGACTAGAATGAAGGCAAGTATGACGTTATCTCCTCTCCGCTCATAATTCTCTCTTTAGCTAGGATTAAAATTTTGGTAGCTGTCCAGCTGTCCTCGAGCTCCCCACCTCTGCCAACATGACAAAGCTCTATTGTATCCTTATGATCTAAGGACTATAACAAATTGCTACCAAAGCCTCTTGATCCTTCTCCACATCCCCCTGTTCACCGAAGCTTCCCTCCCCTCACAGATTCAAAAATTGAAGCTCGTCCGTATTCATTCACATTCTCGACCGCAGATTCCAAAGAATCAAATCGACCTCATGCTCGTCGTTCGATCCTTCCAGACATCACAGATTCTATCAATAGTAGATGGCTTTGTAGCGACGACACCAACATTCCTCTACAACATCTGTAACACCCGTAATTTAATACGCAAAACTGAATTTGATCGCAGAGTCCGATCTCGAGCAAGATTGATCAAGCCAACGTCGGGTCGAGGTACAATTTTATTACGATTAATGGATGTGCACCATTAAATTTATTATCGAAAGTGTTTGGGATTGTAATTGACGCATTTTAATGTTTATGCGCGAGAGTAAAAGGTAGGCTTAGCAGTTAGTAAGGTTTGAAATTTTTGGAATACGTTTTTGTTTTCAAATAAGGGGAAAACTGCAGGCCACGCCTTTTCTCCTCTTAACCGACGTTCTCACGCACCTTTTCAGTTTCGGTAAAAGGGGGTGTATTCGATCCTTCTCTCCCAAATTACTCGTAACTGCCGTCTCCTCCCCTCTCGCTCACCCTTCCTGTACTTTCCCCTCCCGTCGTTTCTCCCAGCCGGTTGTGCGGGAGGCGTTGGTGCGCAGATTGTCGGCGCTGGAAGGCGCAGAGTCGCCTCCTCCAGAAACCCTCGGCATCGCCTCTGTCGTCGGATAACCTCGTCGACCTCCCTCCCTCACTAGCAGTCGCCGACAACAGACGAAACTCCTTTCTCGCTCGCCATTTTCATCGTCGGTTCCAGCTTCAGTCGTGCGGGTCAAGAGTTGGTAGCAGCGATTCACGTGAATCTCTGTGTGTTTCCGCTGCCGTTCACCTTTGATTGCAGAAGATAGAGAAATCGAATCCGCCCCATTTGGGTTTTGCCGATCTTTAGTGTAGTTCTCAAAGTTTTGTTGAAAGAGGTAAAAATCCTTGTACCCCTGCTGTTCCTCTCTCATTCCCGTTCGTTGCGGTGTCAACTTTGGGTGGTCGGAGTACTTCCCGGCGAAACCCTAGGTTGTTGAAATTTGTTTTGCCTAAGAGTAAAGAATAACTTTGGATCTCAATTGAATCGCAGGTGCGGGTCGGGTGAACATCCTACCAGGACCCCATTATAGACCTTAGTCAAAGGAAGTTATGCCGCCGCGTCTTGTGTACGAGCGCCGTAGCACCGTGGTAAGAAATTCTATTCTTTTTGGTTAGACATACCAGATAATTATATGCACAGTTTGTATTCCTTTTATAGAAGGAGGATATTTGTAATAGTGTACAACCACGTATATCTAGACATTAATGTTCAACATGTTAGTGAACTACGACATATGACTAGTCAGTTTAACAAATTTAAAATCCAACCAGTAAAGGAAGACAATTAGGAGGCATGAGTGAGACTCTCTCTCGTGATAGATAGAGGCGCACTATTTTACTCATAGGGCGTAGTAGACCCTATGAGCCTCATTTTCAGGGAGACGTCTCTCCATTTAGAAATTTAGTAGATTCGAGACACTAGAACCATTGCGCTCATTAGTTGAGACTTGGATCGTTAGAATGCGCATAAGAGACTACCCACCTAGAAAATGAAGAGTGTCAAGCATAAGGCAACGAGAACTCCAATACGTGCTGATTTGTAGAAAATCTTCATAGGTAAGTATTCTTGGAATTTGAATAAAATGCATGACATGGTTATACTAGAACAGACATTTATTTTCCAGCCCGATTTTAGAAAAGCATGCATATTATTACAGTAAATATTTTCCATAGTGTCAAAATATTGTTTTGAAAAGCATGTACATTTATTTTCTTCAAATAATTTTAGTGTCACTAAGAAGAATAGTCTTTCTTACTCTCCAGTTGGGCTGAACCATTTTTGGGCTGTTTATTACAGGAGTCACAGGTGGGGTGTTGCGCCTAGGATGAGCATGCTTGTAGTTCGCTCTCCTCTTAGTTTGTTTCCATTCCGTAGTTTGTTCTTTTAGTACTATTCTATGATATTGGACATGTATCGAGATTTTCTAACGGTCCTTGTATCAGACTATGTTTAAGATTTCAGTATTTCAAGCTGTTTGATTGTTTCATTATTAGTGGCTCTGTGAAATCAATAGTTGAGGTACACTTTTGCCCCTTAGTTTCTTTTACTGCTTCCGTTGTAAGTACTCTTTTAACAATTCTTTTATTTATGTCTGCTATGTACCATTTTTATTACCGCTACTTGGTTTGCTTTTTATCACGGGGCCCGGCCGGACTGCTGATTTGTGGTAAAACTGAGTTAGGATGTTACAATTGGTATCAAAGCGAGGTTTAGGATCCCTCGACCCAGAAAGTTCACAGAGCCTTAGGATTTCAACTGACTCATTCTTTTGATGTTAGAGTCATCAGATTCCATCTAGCTTAGTTATGCGTTGTATAGAAATATTTTTCTTTCTAGTAGATACTTCTTTATGTCCCGTACATCAATAACCTTTTCCCTTCCATCATTTAGGCACCGCGTACTAACGAGGCGGGCGAGCCTTCGCGACAAAATACCACTCCTGAGATGGTCATGGATGACGGTGGTGCACCAGCAGCAGCACCAGCAGCACCGGCGGCACCGACAGTACCAGAACCTACCGACTTAGCAGCCGTTATTGCCAGGGCAGTAGCCATAGCTCTGCTGGAATTCAGAAATGGATTGCTTGCAACAGATCCAGCAGCAGTTCCTGTACCTGCCGGAGATTTAGGAATGGATCGTTATCTGAGGAATTTCCGGGATCTTCAACCCTCCAATTTCAATGGAGAAGAAACACCAATGAAGACCGATGATTGGCTGATAAAGACCCGCGACCTGCTCGCAGTGATGCAGTGCCTAGAAAACAAGAAGGTTCCTCTAGCTGCCTTTCTCCTGAAAGGTGAGGCAAATCTGTGGTGGACTAGGCATCTTGCGGACGATCCCGCTGGTAAGTAACGTTGTTCGAAGTACCTTTTTTCCTAGAATACTTTGTTCTTTTAACGTAATGGTAAGATGAGTTTTCATTTATGTTAGGTCGCACAGCAGATATGTTCACGTGGAACAATTTCTCGACGGCACTAGCTAGTTGGTTTGTGCCCCCATCCGAGCGTCGCAGTCTCCAGGAGAAGTACCTTCGGCTCATTCAGGGGGGCAGGACGGTAATAGCCTACGAGCGGGAGCTGACTCACTTATCTCGTTATGCGGGCAATATGCAAGGGGATGGGAACGAGAAATGTAGCCGGTTCGTGGACGGACTGCGTGACTCTCTGAGGCAGCCACTGATGACAATGGTCAATGCTGATTACAGGAGCTTGGTGGATACTGCGAGGAAACTAGAGGCTGATCAGCAGAAGGTGCAAAAACGTAATAATTTCCGTTCGAAGAGGCCTCAGGATGCACCACAGCAGCAACAGAATAGAAATAGCCAAGGAAAGAATTGGAACAAGAAGCCGAGAAATGATGATAGGAAAGATGGTCAGACTGGGGGCAAGGTCAAAGATTACCCCCTCTGTCCTAAATGCTACCGCCACCATCTGGGTGAGTGTTTAGCTACTGTAGGAGTTTGTTACAAGTGCCAACAACCGGGACATATAGCCTGTTACTTCCAGGGAACTCCCGTGGTTCAGGTACAAAATTTCGTTTGAGTAACCTTCTTAAGTTATACATTTTCCTCAGTAGGCCTATAATTATGATTCTTTTGTAGTCGAAGTTTGAGGTCGTGGTCGTAGCAGAACAGACAAAGGAAAAGCTCATGTCGGATCCGAAGTGAAATCAACTACAGGACGAGGTCCGGTGCAACCCAGAGCTTATGGACTAGGCCAGCAGGAGGCTAAGGATCAGGAGGATGTGGTGACAGGTATGTGTATGTCCTTGGCGATTTAGCATTCCTCTCCTTAGTGACACTTAAATTATACCTATGTTGCTTTCATGCATGTAGGAATACTTATGATACGAAACATCCCCTCCAAGATTCTCTTTGACACGGGTGCCTCACACTCGTTCATAGCAGAATCTCTTGTTCATAAACTGGATTTAGGAGTCCTTCCAGAGTCTACATCATTAGAGGTTATGATGCCTAATGGATCCTTTTTGCAGACCAGGAATAAGTGTAGAGTTTCAGTGTAGTTTGGAGAAACTAAAATTTCAATAGAAACTTCACTCCTCCCTATAGCAGGTTTTGATCTGATAGTGGGTATGGACTGGCTTTCAACTATGAATGCAAGAATTGACTGCAGGAATAAGGTGATACAGTTCGAAGGACCCAACCAAGTTGCTTTTACCTTCCGGGGCATGCTGGGAGTCTCCAAATTAATAATCTCCTCAATCAAGGCTTTTAAATGCATCAATAAGGGTTGCGTGACCTTCCTAGTACTGATGAATGCTGAAGCCAAGGTTGAATTGCTTGGAGTGCCTGTTGTTAAGGAATTTTCTGATGTCTTTCCAGAGGAGTTACCTGGTGCCCCTCCTGCCAGAGAGATTGACTTCCAGATAGATTTTGTACCTGGAGCTGTGCCAGTGACCAAGAGTACTTACCGAATGGCCCCCAGAGAACTTGTCTAGTTGAATATCCAGTTGCAGGAATTGATCGACTTGGGTTTCATTCGCCCCAGTACTTCACCTTGGAGTGCCCCTGTACTGTTTGTTAAGAAGAAAGATGGTAGCCTGAGATTGTGCATAGACTACCGCGAGCTCAACAAGCTGACAATTAAGAAAGTATCCTATCCCCAGAATAGACGATTTGTTTGATCAGCTTGAAGGATCTTGCACGTTCTCCAAGTTAGATTTGAGGTCGGGTTACCACCAGTTGAGAATTCAAGATGTGAACATTCAGAAGACGGCGTTCAGCACTAGGTATGGACACTATGAGTTCGTGGTCATGCCTTTCGGGCTAACTAACGCCCCGTCCGCCTTTATGAATCTGATGAATAGGGTGTTTCGAGAATTACTAGACCGATTCGTTATCGTCTTCATAGACGACATTTTGGGGTATTCAAAGACTCAAGAAGATCACGCCGAGTGTTGAAACCAGTAACCCAGTTTCGACGTTCGCAAGGGGGATGCAGCTAACCCTTACTTGACCTGAGCGAGACCATTGACCAGTCACTAAGAACCGAAGAACCTTACCCTTGAAGAACACCTAAGTCCACAAACGGACCCCTTAAGCTGCAGCGTGGAGGTCCCACCACATACCCGGAAGATCTTAGAGCGCTTCCCCTCCCAAGCCAATGCTGAGCCTGGGCACCTTGGAGGGCACTAAGAACCACCTCACCGTCAACCTTCGATGACAAGGGGAGGGGGGTGCTTGCTCACAAGACCACACGAGGGAGGGGGTAGGAACCAACCCTTCCCAAGGTGCCCATGGGGATCTATTTATAGACTTTCCAAAAAATGGACTGCGAATAGCCAAAATTGGACTGCGGATAGCCGAAATCCTGCTATCCGCAGTCCGACCACGATCACGAACGGGCCACGCAGGAGGAGGGGCGAGTGGGACTCGAGGTACCCACTCCCCCTCTTGCCGGAGGTCCAAACTGGTCTACTCGAGACCTCACTTGCCCAAGAAGGGTGAGTGAGGCTCCCCCTACTCGCCCCCAAAGGGGCGGGCGAGTGGGGAGGGGGGACCTCTCCTACCTGCCCCCAAGGGGGCGGGCGAGTGGAGATGGGGGACCTCCCCTACTCGCCCCCAAAGGGGCAGGCGAGTGGGGAGGGGGGGACCTCCCCACCCGCCCCCAAGGGGCGGGCGAGTGGGGAGGGGGAGACCTCCCCCACCTGCCCCCAAGGGGGCGGGCGAATGGGGAGGGGGGGACCTCCCCCACTCGCCCCCAAAGGGGCGGGCGAGTGGGGAGGGGGGAACCTCCCCCACTCGCCCCCAAAGGGGCGGGCGAGTGGGGGAGGGGGAGAACCTCCCCCACCCGCCCCCAAAGGGTCGGGCGAGTGGAGATGGGGGACATCCCCCACTCGCCCCCAAGGGGGCTGGCGAGTGGAGAGGGATACCCCCCCCCCCCGGGCCTCCTCTCTTTGGTTCAGTCTCAATGTCCGCTGCGTTACGATCATCTGCTCTACCACGGCCTCATCTGCGTCGGGTCACACCGGCTCGGAAAATATGAGGGTTGTACACAATCCCCGCCCTTTTCGAGCTTGTCTCAAGCTCGAAAAAAAAGTCCAACCCACCTATTTGACGAGTAGATGGGACTTGAGGGGAATCCACGAAGGGACCTGCCAACGGGATACCCCTGCCGAGTCCTTCGGCTGAACCTGACTTGAGGCGGAACGAACCTTTCTCCACTAGACACCCCTCCTGTGAGCCGAGCGCAACAGGAGGTGGAGAAAGCTCAACACCTTAGGTCGAATGGAACTCAACCTGAGGTGGAAGAAAAACTCAACACCCCTAGTTGAGCCGAGCTCGACTTGAGGCGGAAGGCAGACCTTTCTCCACTTCACAACCCTCCTGTGAGCCGAGCTCAACTGGAGGTGGAGAAAGCTAAACACCTTAGGTCGAATGGAACTCGACCTGAGGTGGAAGAAAAACTCAACACCCCTAGTTGAGCCGAGCTCGACTTGAGGCGGAAGGCAAACCTTTCTCCACTAGACACCCCTCCTGTGAGTCGAGCGCAACAGGAGGTGGAGAAAGCTCAACACATTAGGTCGAATGGAACTCGACCTGAGGTGGAAGAAAAACTCAACACCCCTAGTTGAGCCGAGCTCGACTTGAGGCGGAAGGCAGACCTTTCTCCACCAGACACCCCTCCTGTGAGCCGAGCGCAATAGGAGGTGGAGAAAGCTCAACACCTTAGGTCGAATGGAACTTGACCTGAGGTGGAAGAAAAACTCAACACCCCTAGTCGAGCCGAGCTCGACCAGAGGTGGAAGGCGAGAACTCCACACCTACCAGGGAGCCGAGCTCACCTGGTGGGGGAGGGGACTCCACACCTACCAGGGAGCCGAGCTCACCTGGAGAGGGAGTGAACTTCACACCTACCAGGGAGTCGAGCTCACCTGGAGGGGGAGAGAACTCCACACCTACCAGGGAGCCGAGCTCACCTGGAGGGGGAGGGAACTCCACACCTACCAGGGAACCGAGCTCACCTGGAGAGGGAGTGAACTCCACACCTACCAAGGAGCCGAGCTCACCTGGAGGGGGAGGGAACTCCACACCTACCAGGGAGCCGAGCTCGCCTGGAGGGGGAGTGAACTCCACACCTACCAGGGAGCCGAGCTCACCTGGAGGGGGAGGGAACTCCACACCTACCAGGGAGCCGAGCTCACCTGGAGAGGGAGTGAACTCCACACCTACCAGGGAGCCGAGCTCACCTGGAGGGGGAGGGAACTCCACACCTACCAGGGAGTCGAGATCACCTGGAGGGGGAGAGAACTCCACACCTACCAGGGAGCCGAGCTCACCTGGAGGGGGAGGGAACTCCACACCTACCAGGGAGCCGAGCTCACCTGGAGAGGGAGTGAACTCCACACCTACCAGGGAGCCGAGCTCACCTGGAGGGGGAGGGAACTCCACACCTACCAGGGAGCCGAGCTCACCTGGAGGGGGAGTGAACTCCACACCTACCAGGGAGCCGAGCTCACCTGGACAGGGAGTGAACTCCACACCTACCAGGGAGCCGAGCTCACCTGGAGGGGGAGGGAACTCCACACCTACCAGGGAGTCGAGATCACCTGGAGGGGGAGAGAACTCCACACCTACCAGGGAGCCGAGCTCACCTGGAGGGGGAGGGAACTCCACACCTACCAGGGAGCCGAGCTCACCTGGAGAGGGAGTGAACTCCACACCTACCAGGGAGCCGAGCTCACCTGGAGGGGGAGGGAACTCCACACCTACCAGGGAGCCGAGCTCACCTGGAGGGGGAGTGAACTCCACACCTACCAGGGAGCCGAGCTCACCTGGAGGGGGAGGGAACTCCACACCTACCAGGGAGCCGAGCTCACCTGAAGGGGGAGTGAACTCCACACCTACCAGGGAGCCGAGCTCACCTGGAGGGGGAGGGAACTCCACACCTACCAGGGAGCCGAGCTCACCTGGAGGGGGAGTGAACTCCACACCTACCAGGGAGCCGAGCTCACCTGGAGGGGGAGGGAACTCCACACCTACCAGGGAGCCGAGCTCACCTGGAGGGGGAGTGAACTCCACACCTACCAGGGAGCCGAGCTCACCTGGGGGGGGAGGGGACTAACAATTTCTTGAACTGTCCGGGGGCGGAGAACCAGTCCACGTCCCAGGTGCTTACCTTCACCTAGAGGCGGAGGAACTCCACCATCTTATCAAAGCAACTGAGTCAGAGATCCAACCCACGTCTTAGGTGCTTACCTTCACCTAGAGGCGGAGGAACTCCACCATCTTATCAAAGCAACTGAGGCAGAGATCCAACCCACGTCTTAGGTGCTTACCTTCACCTAGAGGCGGAGGAACTCCACCATCTTATCAAACCAATTACCCTTTCTGAAATCTTGCCCGTAGCGAGTCGACCCGATGAGCCTCCCATCTGCCGGCATTACTGAGCCCGGTGAATGGTTTCTAGTCGGGGATCTTACCGATTGGAGGCAGAAGTACCCGTTCGCGTCTTAGGTGTTTCGCTTACCTGGAGACAGGGGAACCCAACGCCCTCTCAATCCAATTGGAGGCGGGAGTACCCACCCGCGTCCTAGGGGCTCAGCTTGCCTGGAGACAGAGGAACTCAGCGCCCTCCTAAATCAGTTGGAGGCGGGAGTACCCATCCGCATCCTAGGTGCTTTGCTTACCTGGAGACAGGGGAACTCACCGCCCTCCCAATCTAATGGGAGGCGGAGGTATCCACCCGCGTCCTAGGGGCTCAACTTGCCTGGAGACAGAGGAACTCAGCGCCCTCCTATATCAATTGGAGGCGGGAGTACCCATCCGCGTCCTAGGTGCTTTGCTTACCTGGAGACAGGGGAACTCGCCGCCCTCCCAATCTAATGGGAGGCGGAGGTATCCACCCACGTCCTAGGGGCTCAGCTTGCCTGGAGACAGAGGAACTCAGCGCCCTCCTAAATCAGCTACCAAGTAGCAAGTCGACCCGATGAGTCTCCCATCTGCCGGCATGACTGAGCCCGGAGAATGGTCTCTAGTCGGGGATCTTATCATAGGTGTTACCTGGAACCTCTTTCATTCATCATCGAGGAGTTATATTTTTATTACAACACGTCTTTCTGGGCCTACTTGGTCACATGCACCTTGACCATCTCTTTCATTACTTCCTCCATCTCTTTCGTCTTCTTATTCCTTTTCTTTCTCCTGGTCCTTCCTGCTTCGCTTGTCAGCCTGGAGGCGGAGGACTTGTTCCTGAAACTGTTCTTCGTAGCTCCCATGTGTCTCCCCGTGCTTCTGTTGACCCGGGAACAGGGACTCCGCCCCCTTCTTCCCCTTCTCTTGTTGACGTGCGTGCTTTGTCTCCGCTGGGGATGGCGAGGTAAAGACGGGTGCGGGTGGTGTCGAGCACTCGCTGTGAGGGGGGAGTGCAACCCGCAAGAGTTCCTGGATTGACTTCCTGAACTCCTCGACGTCACCTTTCTTCACGCACTCGCCGGTAGGGGGTGAGTCCCCCAGCTCATCGCTTCCAGCCATGAGACTTGCTCAGAGCTTTCCGAACTAGCTGCTTCCACGCTCACCGCACCATAATGTTGAAACCAGTAACCCGGTTTCGACGTTCGCAAGGGGGATGCAGCTAACCCTTACTTGACCTGAGCGAGACTCTTGACCAGTCACTAAGAACCGAAGAACCTTACCCTTGAAGAACACCTAAGTCCACAAACGGACCCCTTAAGTTGCAGCGTAGAGGTCCCACCACATACCCGAAAGATCTTAGAGCGCTTCTCCCCTCACCGTCAACCTTCGATGACAAGGGGAGGGGGGTGCTTGCTCACAAGACCACGCGAGGGAGGGGGTAGGAACCAACCCTTCCCATGGTGCCCATGGGGGTCTATTTATAGACTTTCCCAAAAATGGACTGCGAATAACCAAAATTGGACTGCGGATAGCCGAAATCCTGCTATCCGCAGTCCGACCACGATCACGAACGGGCCACGCAGGAGGAGGGGCGAGTGGGACTCGAGGTACCCACTCCCTCTCTTGTCGGAGGTCCAAACTGGTCTACTCGAGACCTCACTTGCCCAAGAAGGGTGAGTGAGGCTCCCCCTACTCGCCCCCAAAGGGGCGGGCGAGTGGGGAGGGGGGACCTCTCCTACCTGCCCCCAAGGGGGCGGGCGAGTGGAGATGGGGGACCTCCCCTACTCGCCCCCAAAGGGGCGGGCGAGTGGGGAGGGGGCCCCCCCCCCCCCCACCCGCCCCCAAGGGGGCGGGCGAGTGGGGAGGGGGAGACCTCCCCCACCCGCCCCCAAGGGGACGGGCGAATGGGGAGGGGGGGTCCTCCCCCACTCGCCCCCAAAGGGGCGGGCGAGTGGGGAGGGGGAACCTCCCCCACTCGCCCCCAAAGGGGCGAGCGAGTGGGGAGGGGGAGAACCTCCCCCACCCACCCCCAAAGGGGCGGGCGAGTGGAGATGGGGGACATCCCCCACTCGCCCCCAAGGGGGCTGGCGAGTGGAGAGGGCTGCCCCCCCCCCCCCGGGCCTCCTCTCTTTGGTTCATACCCAAGGTCCGCTGCGTTACGATCATCTGCTCTACCACGGCCTCATCTGCGTCGGGTCACACCGGCTCGAAAAATATGAGGGTTGTACACCGAGCACCTTCGGACAGTGTTGAACACTCTCAGAAAGAATCAGTTGTACGCAAAATTTTCTAAGTGTGAGTTCTGGCTTGCAGAGGTTGCATTCTTGGGGCATGTTATCAGTCAGAAGGGTCTTGCAGTGGACCCGAACAAGATAGAAGCAATAAAGGGTTGGCCAAGGCCGAAGGCAGTTACTGAGGTTCGCAGTTTTCTCGATCTAGCAGGATATTACAGGAGATTCATTAAGGACTTCTCGAAGATAGCGCTACCGATGACTACACTCACCAGGAAGGGGAAAGCCTTCACGTGGACAGTGGAGTGTGAGCTTGCGTTTAAAGAGTTGAAGTCTAGGTTGATGACCGCCCCGATCTTGAGCTTACCTTCAGGTTCAGAAGGATTTCAGATATATAGCGATGCCTCAGGTCAAGGTTTGGGTTGTGCGCTTATGCAGCATGGTAAGGTCATAGCTTACGCCTCTAGACAGTTAAAGGTTCACGAGAAAAATTATCCTGTACACGATTTGGAGCTTGCAGCTGTCATCCACGCTTTGAAGATCTGGAGACACTACCTCTACGGAATTCGTTGTGAGGTCTTTACGGATCATAAAAGTCTCAGGTATATATATGATCAGCAAGAGCTTAATATGAGGCAGCGTAGGTGGGTAGAATTCCTCACAGATTATGATGTTGGTATCCAATACCACCCGGGGAAAGCAAACGTGGTAGCTGACGCGCTTAGTAGAAGAGGTTCGAGTTATACCCTCATTACTCAGCAGGAAGAGCTTGTGCGAGCTCTGGAGAGGTTGGAGATCAGTGTCGTACCACGCTCCAGTCTTGGTTCTGCAAGGTTAAACTGGATGGAAGTCACTTGTGATATTAAAGACAGGATCAGAACGGCTTTGCCCCTAGATCCGAAGATGGTAGAGATATGGGATTTGACCCAGGCTGGGCAGAAGGAGAAATTCAGCATTCAGAATAGTTTACTACTGCGCGACGGTAGGGTGTGCATTCCAGATGTCAGTCACCTCCGAGAGGACATACTATTTGAAGCGCATAACTCAAGATATTCGATACATCCAGGTAGCACAAAGATGTATGCAAATCTTAAGAAGTTAGTCTGGTGGCCAGGTCTGAAGAACGATGTGGTAGAGTATGTTAGTAAGTGCGAAATTTGCAAATTAGTTAAAGCTGAATGTCAGAGGCCAGGGGGCAAGTTGCAGCCACTACCTATTCTAGAATGGAATTTCGAGGATATATCGATGGACTTTGTTCACAGCCTTCCCCGATCGAAAAGTGGGAATGATTCGTTATGGGTTATAGTCGATCGTTTTTCCAAGATTGCTCATTTCATTCCCAATAAGAAAACTGATCAAGGCCCGAAATTGGCTCAGTTGTATGTAGATGAGATAGTCCGACTCCATGGTGTTCCAAAGACTATAATCTCAGATAGGGATGGCAGATTTACCTCCAAGGAATAGAAATATGTTCAGGAACGTTTGGGGACTAAGCTACTCTTCAGTACGGCTTTTCACCCTCAGACGGATGGGCAAACCGAGCGCACGAATAGAACCATAGAAGATATGCTCCGTATGTGCATTCTAGATTTTGGAGGTAAGTGGGAGAAGTATGTCACCTTAGTAGAGTTCTCCTATGATAATAGTTTTCAGGCAAGCATTGGGATGGCGCCTTTTGAGGCCCTTTATGGCAGACGGTGTCGTACGCTCTGATCCCTTTCACGATGAGATACGCTCTGATCCCTTTCACGATGAGACAGATTATCTCATTCGAGACGGATATTTGTTTCGTGGAACCCGTCTGTGTATTCCCCCCACCTCGTTGCGAAACTTCATTGTATGGGAATTACATGGCAGAGGCTTAGGTGGACACTTTGGACAAGATAAGACGGTAGCCTTAGTAGAGGAGCGATTCTACTAGCCCGGGATGAAGCGGGTTATCGCACAGATTGTCAGTAGTTGTCGCACTTGTCAGATAGCGAAAGGCAATAAACAGCCCGTTGGATTATATACACCTTTACCGGTGCCCAGTATTTTTTGGGATGATGTTAGCATGTATTTTGTGTTTGGGTTGCCACGCATTTTTAGGAAACACGACTCCATTCTTGTGGTGGTCGATCGGTTTTCTAAAATGGCGTATTTCATCCCCTGCAGCAAAACCGATGACGCCTCTCATATTGCCCGTATTTATTATAAAGAGGTTGTCGCGCACCGAGGGATGCCTAAGACTATCGTTACCGATCGAGATGTCAAGTTCGCCAGTTATTTTTGAAAGTTACTCTGGAGACTATTAGGAACTAAACTTCTATTTTCGACAACCTATCATCCGCAGACCGACGGTCAAACTGAGGTTGTTAATATGAGTCTAGGAAACTTACTGCGATGTTTGGTAGGCGATCACCATGGGAACTGGGATCTAATTCTTCCACACGCTCAATTGACCTATAATAATTCAAAAAATAGATCTACGGGTTTATCTCCCAATGAGGTTGTTCATGGTCACACTGCACGAGTGTCACTAGATTTAGCCTCACTACCACCCACTTTTAGGACTAGCCAGTTTGCACATGACTATGCATTGCATTTGCATGACTTGCATAAAGAAATTAAGCGGAAATTGCATAACACTTATGACTTATACGCAACTCAAGCTAACATGCATAAAAGAGCTACTAGTTTCAAAGTGGATAACTTGGTGATGGTTCGGCTAAATCCGGAACGGATACCTTTGGGTACCGTAAAGAAGTTAGTTGGCCGTAGAACTGGACCCTTTCGAATAGTAAAGCGGATTTGGCAAAATGCGTATGAACTTGAGATGCCTTCTGTTTGGGGAGCAAATCATGTTTTAACGTAGCTGATCTGACTTTATTCCACGATTATCCTCATGAGTCTTTAGATTTTCCCTTGCATTCTCCTCCAATTGATTCTTCTGGGTTGGTGAGTGTTAGTAAGGAGCCACAATCAAGACACACTGATTTTCATTCAGTTACTGACACACCACCGACAGTTCTACCGTTTTCCACTGACAGTTTTCAAGCTGGGCATGAGATACCGGGTGATTCTTCCATACCAGTTCCCAGAGCCGCTGACAGACTTCCGCGACAGATCTTGGTTCCCGGGCAGATATTGGACGACGAAACAGTAACCACCACTGATGGTGGTTTTCAGAGATACTTGGTTCGTTGGCTGACAAAGTCCTCCCTATTTCCTCCGGCGAATCGTCGGAGGCGGGGGTGTTGACAGTCGGGAATGGCGGGGCGAGAAAGTTCCAGGCATCGATAGGGAATGACGAGACTTCCTTCTTCTGCCACGGAGGAGAGGAGACATCTCATAAAGAGGTTCGTGAATGTCAGATTTTCTTCTTCTTCGTGGATGATTGCAGTTCTCTAGATGCAGTTTTCATTCCCCTAGATGCAGTTCTCAGCCTCTCCAAAGAAAACACATATTGCTTGATCTTCGAACCAGGGAAAACACAGATAGCAAGATCTGGGAGAGGTCAAGACAACCGGATATAGCCTTTTGCTTCAGTTTTGATCGCAAGCAGTGTACAGAACCAGGGAAAAGAAGCAGCCGTCCTTCGGTGTTTCATCTTCCTCCCACAGATTGCTCGATCTTCGACAACAAACAGGAGAAAGAGGACTATGCCTAAAAACTATACCTAAAAATCATCTGGTAAATGAACGGATAAATTGTTAGATTCAAAAACTATACCTAAAAACCATTTCGCCAATGAACCAAAGTTTTTTTTTCAACCAAAACGAGAACGGTAAATGAAAACGGTGCAAACGAGAACGGGCCGTAATGGTTTTCACGATTTGAACACAGCGAAGAAGAGTATCACCTTGTATAATACGCAGGTTGCACAGGCGGGTTCATCTTGAATTCCGAATTACTGATCTGGATGGGGGTACTGACGAGTGTTGATGAAGCCCTCTTTGGTTATAAACCTAGGATCAAGCAAACCAAATCTGACTGAGAAGAATTGAGAACCTTCCGCTTATGCTAAAAGTGAATGCAAGCGGCAGTGCGTAACTAAGAGCTCGTTAAACTTTGCAGGAAACCAGATGATATCGATTATTCAAATGATCGTCGTACGACAGCGGGACAGCCCTGAATTCTCCAGTTCTCTGCGCATCTGGCCTTCTTTGCGTCTTGACGTCCGTTCGGTGTTCCAGTAAAATCTGCGACGCTCCGGCGAGCGAGGAGGGAACGGGAAACCCAAAAGGCGGCGGAGGCTTGGAGGCGCGGGAAGTAAGTGCGGAAGCGGGAGAACCGGGGCCTTGCTGTAACTGAGGCGGGAAAATGAAGTGGGGCCCGCGAAAAAATCTCACTATTTATTGACGCACGTTTCTCACCGTGCAGCCAAAAAAATCCACCAAAGCAGGGCCTTAAAAAAGGTAAAAGACGATCAGGCGGGACAAGCTACATTCCGAACAATAAAATTTGGTTAAAAACGGAATTTAAAATTTCAAAAAAAATGGGGCGTTGCGAGAATCGAACTCGCGACCTCTCGCACCCAAAGCGAGAATCATACCACTAGACCAAACGCCCTTATTATACTTTAAGTTTGCATTATTTTTAATATCTAAATTATTTAGGTGTTTCGTAACGATATAATTGGCAGTCAGCAACGCAAATTCGAGCAAATCTCCTGTCCAGAATTGTTTTTTTATCATATTTTATTTTTCTTTATTTTTTTTGCTCATTTTCTATTTAAATTTAACGCTTATTTAGGTTCTGTTTGGGGGGACTTATTTTCACCGGTCAAGCGGTTAAGACCGCATGAATCGGACCTTAATTAAGATCCGGTTCATGCGGTCGTAGCCGCTTGACCGGTGAAAATAAATCCCCCCAAACGAAACCTTAATTATGTGATATACAATACAAGTCTTGTTGACACAAAATATCACATGTATAAGATATCTTATACATCAAAATAGAGACATTCTTTTTTATTTAGTAATGCATAAAAAATGAAACTAAATGTTTTCAACTTAAGAGAAGAAAGCTACTAAACATCAAATATATTATTATATATATATTATCAAACTAATTTCATTAAGGCTTATTTAGGATCTGTTTGGGGGACTTAAATTTAGATTCTTTAAATTTAACGCTTATTTAGGTTCTGTTTGGGGGGACTTATTTTCACCGGTCAAGCGGTTACGACCGCATGAACCGGACCTTAAATAAGTCCCCCCAAACGAAGCCTAAATGTTTTCAACTTAAGAGAAGAAAGCTAAGAAACATCAAATATATTATTATATATATATTATCAAACTAATTTCATTATTATATCGTGTAGATATCTGGCATAGATATAGGCTCAGTTTGGCACGGCGGTGAAAGTCATGAACTCGGTGGTTAAGAATTGTCATTCGTGAATGCCCGACCTCACAAAAGGAACTTCGTCCACTTTTATGTTCAAAACTAGCTTCCTTTTCTTGATGGTCATAACCATTCTCTGCCAAACATGCATTCTATGGTAGTGGTGTTTTTGCTCAAACTCACCGGAGTAAAAAAAACACGTCTAACAAAGTCATAGAAAATAATTTAACGGACTTCTTTCAATTTCCCTAGGAGAGATAATTAGATACGGGTTATGCACCATGCAGAATACAACTGTATGATTACCAAAGGGAATCTTAGTCTTCTTCGTCATCGAATACGAGCGTTCTACTGGTTCAGCTTCCTTGCCATTGACATGCTTTTGTGATCTTCCCTGCAGAGGTTTCATTTTGTTTTAAGCCGGCGCAGGTGGATTTCTTGTGCGCATATACGCTTTTGAAGACAGAGCAGGTGAATTTCTTCTGTCTCTCCAAAATTTTTTGTTTTTTGTGTGGTTTTTTTTTCATTCTCAGCCCTAAGGTGAATACTAATGTATTAATTGTGATTAAAAACTAACAACTATGGTCTATTCAGCTCTCAAATATATAAACCGCACATTACTAGCTTATTTATCCATTTGATAGCACAAATGTAACACCTCTACCTAGTTTAACGATAGAACCAACTAAAATTTGTAAAATACAATACCATCAAGTGATATATTAAAACCCTCAAAAACTTAAGCTCACATGCAAGTGATATATCATACCGAAAGAAAAGACAAACCAAAATATTAAAACCCTCAAAAACTTATTCTAAGTGAATCTGCCAACCTGTGTTTCCTGACAAAAAAGTCTGAAGACAGGATCAGTCATCTGATGATTAAGAAAAACACTATCTCTCAGTACTGATACTAAAATAACATAATTAAAATATGTATGAACAACTGTAGGTATGCAACACTTAAATCTAGGGGGCATGATTTCTAACAAGGTAATTATACATCTTAGTGAATAAAATAAAAAGTAATGCCATGAATTCCAATTTCGGTAATTAATTATCGCATTATGAGTTACAATCATAATTTTAATTTCTTGGAGTATGGATGTATGTGTGTTCTGAATTCCATTCTAAAGTTGAGGTGAATCAATTTTATATTCCTCTTATTAAATTTATATTTCATATTTTATTGAGCACGTACTGATTATTGAGTCTCTGATGGCAACCGAAGGTGTTGTGGCCTGATGTGTCCATTGTACGGAACACAAACTCGCATCCAATTGCTTTCAACGTGAAAGTGTAGATAGTCGACCACATGTTTGAGGCTCATATGATCACTTATTGGGCCCTATGAGTATGAGTGTGTGCATTCATCAATCATAAGGGAAGCACCATGCATGCCCCCCCCCCCCCCGAACTGATCACCTAATGGTGGTACTATCATTACATTGTGTTGTCGACTTGATGCCACTAGCCTGACTCTTATTACGCGTTTTAATCTTTTATTCGAATTTCATCTAGTTGCGTTCATTATCTTTAGTCATTTCAATTCTTACGATAAGAAGTAAATTTTCATACATTAAACTATGGGTTGCATCATAATAATTTACTTCATCGTTAATATGTGGCAATAGGCTAAGTCTAATTCGATTTCACATGTATCCTTACGTGATCTAGAAAAAAATGAATCTATAATATGTGATATGTCTAGCAAAAAGGAATGAAAGTTCTTACATTGATGTTGCGGCGTTCAAAGAGACGATGCGGCGACATGATTCCTCACAAGTTAAGAGTCTATTACGATTCCTTTGCAAAAATTTCATCATTGTCCATCATAACGCTTTAAACGAAACCTGAAATTTGATAGAAATCCTACACAATTCAATCATTACATGAAGGGAACAAATCTAAGGATCACCCTTTTCTTTTATAGGAATTCACCGGAACACTTTGGCATTCCCCACTACTAGAAGGAAGCGAAAGAAAGAGTGAATTGAAGAAAGGAAAATTAAATAAGAGCTATTACCTCTTCCCTTGAAATCGTAAATTCTTGAAATCTAAAGATAGGGCAAATCGGCTTCTGATGGAAGGAAGGAAGTGAAACAAAAGGAAGAAAAAAAAATGGAGAGGATTTCACCTAGCTTGCCTACGGAAGGATCATGTAACTCTTACCCCGTCAGTTAGGGCTGAGGAAATGACCCCTCTCCGACCACTTAGAGGAAGGAGGAATCAACCTCTCTAATGTGATCGAAGGAGTCGTCAATTATGTGATCGAAGGAGTTGTCAATTTGTTGAGACGAGGTGGAAGTTGAAGAGCGTTGGTAGTTATCTAAGAGAGAGAGAGAGAGAGAGGTTATTCGTGTGCTCAGTTGGGAGACAGAATCGAGAGGTGATCTAATGCAGTATGAAAATTTTGTATATTTCAATAATCGTGGGTTAAACGATTATTCATATATTTCAAAAATGTCATTACGCATTAAAATCTTCTCTCGTGAACCCTTAAATTGAAAGTGAGTGACATCGTCACTAACTCTGAAATCACCCTAAAATAAATTATAAATTAATAAGTAGAATTTTGATGTTACATCTGGCTTGATCATGCTTTTGCTTCTATATCTATATTAAGATGTAACTACCACTTCTTGAGCAATTACTGTTTCAAGTTTGCTCGTTGTCGATCGCATACTTTTGAGAAAAAAACAATAATTTATTGCTTTGAGTATGCGAGTATACCAATTTGAAAAAAAAATACAAAAATTCAGTTTTTTATCAAACAGCTTATTGGTACTATGTTCCGAACAGCTCTACAAACAATTTTTATTTACAAACTTCATTTCTTATAAACAAATCATTATTCAAACTTCGTTTTTTGACAGCTCTCTTTCTCATAATCGGAGCACCAACTCTCTCAAACAAAGGCTACATAAACCAACCATCTTAGTTTATATTTCATACCAGATCAATTAAAGTAGCAAGACGTACATAATAATGAAAATATGTCCACATTCACTAATAAAAATGTTTTTATATATTAATTTCTATGTGTATATATGTACAATAATATACTGATATACATAATATATATGTAGATATATATTTATCTATGTGTATATATATTTATGCATATGTTAATATGGTTTAAGTGCACACAACTGAAAAAATATTAATGTAGTATTCAACTTGGGCTTTGACTAATGATTTGCTAATTTATTTTGTGATAGTTTAATTCAATAAGAAATAATGTACATTATACTATTAATAAAATATATTATTTTACTTGCAAAAATTTACTTACTTTTATTAGAAATATAATATTCTTTAGATAATTATAAATAATGTGTATATGTTTTTATTCAATCTTGATTAGACCGGCCCAACTGGTTGAGCCTTTAACATTTGATTCCACCGGCTTACTCTTCGGTACGATTCTTAAAACCTTGCTTCTAAGCAGTGGCGGATCTAGAGGGGGGGCCCGAGGGACACTGACACTCCCATTATTTTTCAAAATTGTTAGTGGATTTGGATTTCCCTCGTCGAGGCAATGGATTTTGATTACTTATATGTCGAAAACGGTGGTCAGATGAGGGAGTAAGAGCTCTGATAAGATGGAAGCATTCTCATGTAACGTGACTAGTTTGTTTTGGGACAAATATTGCCTATTCGCGGACCAAAGTTGACTATTCGCAGACCAAGTTCATGTTAGGGTTAGAATGAGAGCTCAAAGTATTCTACCATACCACCATCAGTTTGAAATGGGGTATATGTAGTACCTCCAGCATAGGACCGGGTCCTAGAGTGACACGAACCCATTAAGCTAATCCGAGTCGGACTCGACACGACAGGACATATATAAAAATACATTAACAATCTCCTCCTAAGTCCGTCGTGAACCCAGACTTCGGGTAGATGGTGGTTTGTGTAATATTCAACCAGAAGTGAGACATACACAACCGTGTCCAGCACCTGTTTAAGATAAAATCGGACTATAACAAAAGATAGCATGCATGCATAAGTAAATAAACAACTCAGCTGCAACACAAGCGTCTCAGGTACAATCGAGACACAGGCCCTAAACACCTGGTGTCCCAAAACAAGCAGAGATCTAAAAGTCCAAACAAACAGTGCTATGAAATAAGAGCTAAACAATGCTCTGAGCAGAAGTACAGGAACTAAACAAAACAACACTCAAACAGGCTAATCATCCAAAAGATCATACTCCTCCGGATCCCAAACAACCAGTGCTCCTCCTATCCCAGAAACTCCTGCAATTCAACAGAGAATTTCATTTTAGAATGAATTCTATCCTTTGTAATTTGCAGATATCTAGTTTTAGCATAAAACTTAGTATTGATTATTATTTAATTTGGCTGGGAGGACACGTTCACAGAGTATTATAGTTTAACCTCAGAATCTGTTATCTGTTTCCAAATGAAACGATTATCAGACTTCTGGACATTGCAGCTATATATGTAATCCTATATGGAATGTCACGGTTACTGCTCTTCTAAAGTCAATTGGAACTCATCAAGTTTGGAATGGAACCAATCTTCAGAAGAAGAGACAAACCAAGTCAGATTGTGTTATCAAGTTTGGAATAACACTCTCCTCCAAGGCAAAAGCCGAATCGAATGAAGTTGTTAACATCAAGTTTGGAATGAGCAACTTACCAGATCCGAGCTCAGCAACCAAGAGCATCAGCGGACCACAACATACTTGCATTGACAAAGGGAATGTGGAATAATCAAAACGTCTGGACTAAGGCTGAACTGAAATCGCCCGATACTGAACTAAGACCGAACTAAATCGCCATTAGTCCCATTTCCCCCACTGTTTTGATTAACCGATATTTGGGCATTCCTTTCGTCAGTGGATCAGCAAGGTTATCCTTTGAACGTACATCAATCAAAGTATTGGTTCCTTGTTCTTTCAGATAATTCAACAACGCATGTCTCAGTCGTACATGTCTCCTCTTAGTATTATAGAGGGTATTCTTAACGACTTGAACTACTGCTTGATTATCACAATACAAGCTCAACGAGTTGACTTGTAACTTAGACAGAGAAATGTCTAAAATCAAGTTTCTGATCCAGTCTGCCTCTTCTCCAGCTGAAGCTAAGGCAAACAACTCGGCCTGCATGGACGACAAAGCTATACAGGTCTGTCTTTTGGATTTCCAAGTGATAGCAGCTCCTCCCAAGGTAAATATGTATCCACTGGAGGACTTGCTGTTCCCGACTTCTGAACACCATGAGGCATCAGAATGTCCTTCCACGGTAGGTGGGTAACCAGTGTAGCACAGAGCATAGTTAGCAGTACCTCGAAGGTATCTCAACAGCCTATCTAGGGCAACCCAATGCTCTTTTCCAGGACTACTGGTAAAACGACTCAGCGCGCTAACCGAGAAAGCAATGTCTGGCCTCGTACAAGTTGTAGCGTACATGAGACTACCAATTATTTTGGAATATTTGACTTGATCAATGCTGGCCTCTAGATTAGGACTTAACTTAACATTGTGGTCAAATGGTGTCTCAATCGGCCAACACTTATCATATCCCCAGGTAGAGAGAAGTTGATCATCAACAGGACCGAGATCCTTCATGTCAAATACTTCTGCTATAGTGGATTTAACATCCCTAACTGCAGCAAGATTAGACCCTAAAATCAACAAATCATCCATATATAAGCAAATGATGACTGTTTGATTTGACAAGGAGCGGTAATAAAGGCATTTGTCAGAGAGACTGGACTGGATCCAATGCTCTTTACCACCTGATCAAACTTCATGTGCCACATCTTAGGTGCTTGTTTAAGACCATAGATTGACTTATCGAGTTTGCACACTTTGTCTTTTTGATCTTTGAGTACATAACCTTCAGGTTGAGTCATGTAAATCTCTTCATTAAGCTCTCCATTTAAGAATGCAGTTTTAACGTCCATCTGATGAACTATAAAGTTCTCAATAGAGGCTAATGCAAGAAGAATCCTGATAGTCGATAGATGACACACAGGTGAGTAGACGTCAAAGTAGTCAATTCCCCCTTGTTGCTTATAACCTTTAGCTACGAGGCGCGCTTTATACCTGGCTATAGATCCATCACTATGTAATTTCTTCTTTAAAACCCACTTGCATCCTAGTCCTAGGACTTTGGCACCTTTCGGTAAGTCAACTAGATGTCAGGTATTGTTATGTAACAGCGAGTCCATCTCATCATCAATGGCTTCTGCCCACATCAACGAATCTCTAGACCTCATTGCTTCCTGATAGGAGAATGGATCATCCTCTAAGTGATAGGTGATGAAGTTCTCACCAAAATCCTTAGGAACTCTCTCTCTGGTAGATGCTCTAAGTGGAATAGGTTCCACCTCTACAGGTTGGGGAGCGGTGCCAGAAGGGCCAGCTTCAGGTTCAACGATAGATTCTGTAATCATATCATTGGACCCGGAGACAGATAAACCATGATCTCTGACGAACTTGTCTTCAAAAAATATGGCATCTCTAGACTCTATCACGGTATTCGTGGATAGATCGAGAAATCTGTCTGCTGCACTATCTTCTGCACTACCTAGATAGACGCATGTCGTCGTCTTAGGTCCCACCTTAGGCCTCTTAAGGTCTTGTATACGCACATAGGCAATACAGCCCCAAGTCTTTAGAGTATCGTACCTGCACGGATGACCGTGCCACAGCTCATACGGTGTAGAAGTGAGCTGAGAGTAAGGTACTCTATTTAGAATGTGATTTGCAGTGCGGACTGCTTCTCCCCAAAAAGAATTAGGCATGCCAGCTGTTAGGAGCATGGAATTCAACATTTCTGTTAAAGTCCTATTCTTACTCTCGGCGACACCGTTAGACTGGGGTGAGTAAGGAGCTGTGGTTTCAAGAATTATTCCCTCAGAGGCACAGAATTCCTTGAATCCAGTAGCAGTATATTCTCCTCCCCGATCACTTCTAAATCTCTTAATTTTCAGGCTTAACTGATTTTCAACACGAGACTTAAAGGTCTTGAACGCCTCAAAAGCTTCGTCTTTCGATTTCAACAGAGACACATGACAGTATCTAGAAAAGTCGTCTATGAAAGTAATTAGATACTTCCTTCCCCCTCTGGTGGCATGACTGCGGAAATCACAGAGGTCTGAATGTATCAATTCAAGAAGTTTTGTGCTCCTAGAAACTGACCTGAAAGGCTTTCTAGTGATTTTGGTTTGAGCACACACCTCGCACTTATCAAATCGAATCGACAGATCTAAGGGGATGTTTTGACTCTCGGCTAGATCTAGCATCTTCCTATAGTTCACATGTCCAAGTCTGTTATGTAACAACTTAGGATCTATAAGGTTCGAACTTACTTTGTTGATGCTATCATTGTTTAAGCTAAGTCTATACATTCCGTTGATCAGATACGCACACCCAAAATAATGTGAATTTACCATAAGAGTCATTCTACCATTTTGAGTTGTGAAGGTCATCCCAGCTTTGTCTAGTAGACTTATTGAAATCAGATTTTTAGTTAAGGTTGGAACTACTTTAACATTTTTAAAAATAATCTGAGTCGGACTCGACACGACAGGACATATATAAAAATACATTAACAGTTCAGCTATTCGCAGACCAAGTTCAGCTATGTGTACACCAAAATTAATTTCCAACATGTGACCCACGACCCTCCTACTCACTCTGCTAGCATTTGTGTTTAGAAATTTTGTGTGCACCCCAATTTATAATTTTCTGAACCCGCCACTGCTTCTAAGAACGTCAAATCTAATTTAATATTGATTAATGCATTAAGCACTTTCGTATCAAAGTTCCAAAGTTTTAATACAAATTTGGTTTCATTAGGTCACCAACAACTTATGTTAATATATTATTATTATAATTATTAAACTCAATAAATAAATCATAATGTTGAGTAGGATCCAAGCTAATTTACATTGACGACCCTTGTAACGCATGCAAGAGCCAAAATAGTCTTCTTCTTAATACGCATTTTAATCTTTGCGCATGACCCCTAATGCGACATGAGATGAGAAGCTGAGAACCATGTTTTAATAATTAATAATATATATAAGTATCGGGATAATTTATTTTTATATATAATAATTATTATTATTATTATTTACTATAAAATAGCATTTTTTTAAAGTTTATATTGTTCTATTTTCACTTATACTAGATTAAATACAGGTGGGTAACAGAAAACACCAATTTTTTTTTATTTATAGAAGTGTAAATATTGGCAAATTGTTTGCTTCTGCGGAATTTGAGAAAGGAATTTGATCCAATTCCACTGTTTTGCGCACATATTAGAAGGACGGAATTGGAATTCGTTCCAATTCCAAGGAAATTCCTATATGACTATTTTCCCTCTCCTTCATTTCCGACTTAAGGAGGTCGGACTTGACAATTCTGTTGCGCAGGTGTTTCGCATCCGCTTCCTCATGCGATTAACAAACTGATGTGATCCTAAAGAATCAAGAGCTCTACCAATTTGATGTTAATGTGTATTAAATATGTCCTGTCGTGTCAAGACCGACTCGGAATAGCCTAACGGGTTCGTGTCACACTAGGACCCGGTCCTATGCTGGAAGTACTATTTATACTCCATTCCAAACTTGATGGAGAGTAATAGAATACTTTGAGCTCCCCAAAACCTTACATTCTCAAAGTAAGTTTCCGCCTAGGGTTTCCGCTCTCGCTCGGTATTCCTACGCCGCTCTCCCGTTCTCGTTCCTGGAGGCCGATCGGAGGAGAAAAACCATCAGTCGGCGATTTCTTGCTCTCGTTCTCTAGTTTTCTCGTTTCCGCTGCCGCTTGGAGAGAAATCTCGCCGATCGTGGAAGAGCCTGTTACCGGCGATCTTCTGGGAGTAGAGACGATCAAGGATTACGCTGTTTAAGGCTTTCGTTCCCTGCGACGTTTCTCGTCGTCGATCGGAAGGAAGGAGCCCTGATCTCCTATCGTCGCTGATCTCGACCGATCCTGTTGCAGATCTGGGAGAAGATCTTACTCGCTCCTGTCTCTGATCTCAAAGTTGCAGTCGCTCGTGGGTCGGAAAAGGAAGCCTGCCGCTGTTTGTTTGCAGATCTTCTGTAGACGCTCAGAAAAATCTCCTGTAGCTGGTGGTGGATCTGTGCATCGCTCGAGAACAAACTGAGGGATATTGCCGGATTCTTCAGAACCATCTGTTGTTGGAGTTCCGTTTGCTCTCTTGCCGGATCTTGTTTGTCGACGGTCTCTGATCTTGGGTAGAGCCCTCTTTTGATTGAGGAAATTCATCCAGTTGGATTTGCCTCTTCTTTGGTCTCATCAGAAGTAGGTCTTTGAAGTCATTCTCTGTTCTTGTTGCCTGAGATCTGGAAGCCTAAATCAGATCAAATTCTTTCTATATAGAAGAGACATAAAGCAAATTAACAACCCAGTTGATTGGAGTAGTTGTTTGTGGATCTGATCGAGTCTCTGGTGACTCTATTCAGCCGGAGAAGAGGAACACACATATTTCTGGATTGGATCTGAAGTGACTTGATCGTCTTCGCACGGATCAGGTGACAGGGTTCTGGTTTACTTTACTTTATTTTTCTGTGTAAGAGATGCCGAAGGTTACATCCTACGACATCGTCAAGCTCCAGTCGTTCGATCTCTCCGACTTCCATGCTTGGAGACTGCACGTCCAGCTTGGAATGAAGGAACGAGAGATTTTCTACACTGTTTTGAGCGATTTCGCCACAACCGAAGAGGATGTGGATGATTATCAGTGGAGAAAAGACGAAGATTTCTGTAGAGACTACCTCCTTAATTCACTCAACCCTAGACTCGCCTTGACCTACAGCGGTTATAAAATCGCAAAGGAGATTTGGGACCGCTTAAACACGAACTTCCAGAAGGAAGAGGGATTGTCGAGGACTCTCCTCGGAGAGAGATTCTTTAATATGAAATTTAATTTAAACTCGACAATCACCTCCCAAATAATTGAACTGGAAGGCCTGCGTCAGAAGTTGGAGGACGATAAGTCTGGTATCTCTATAATCTCTTTGTGTGTTCAATTTTAAGCAAGCTACCTTCTGAGTGGTCGACCTTCAAGACTGAAATGCACAGACTGAAGGAAAAGATCGATCACACTCGATGAACTCAAAAGGTTCATTCATATCGAAGATCAAAATATTGCCGGGAAGAGACAGGAACAAGGTGCTCAGTCCTCACAAACTGTCAATTTTGTGTCTCGACCCAGCAAGTCTCGTAGGAAACCACCAACACCTAAGATTGAAGCAACTACACAGATTGGGCCTAAAAAGTCCTCTTTCAAAAAGAAGAGGGGCAAGTGCCACAACTGTGGTAAGTGGGGACATTGAGCGGCTAATTGCAAGGCTCCAAAGAAGCTTAAGGAGGAAGCCACACAAAATGTGACGAACATGCTGGCGGATGCTTCAGATCCCAAGTCCTTCGTGGCTATGATCGGGAGCAGTCACCGCAGTTCGTCTGCTGAGTGGTGGCTGGATAGCGGTGCTACCTGTCATGTAACGAATGACAGAGGATTACTGACTGAGGTTAAGGCGGTTAAGGAGAGAGTGGAGAACTGCAACGGAGGAGAGACTCAGGTGACCCATGCTGGGACAGCCGAGCTGGTTCTCTCGTCAGGTAAAAATTTATTTTTAAATAATGTTAAAGTAGTTCCTTCTTTAACTAAAAATTTGATTTCAATAAGTCTACTAGACAAAGCTGGGATGACATTCACAACTCAAAACGGTAGAATGACCCTTATGGTCAATTCACATTATTTTGGGTGTGCGTATCTGATCAACGGAATGTATAGACTTAGCTTAAACAATTATAGCATTAACCAGGTTAGTTCAAACCTCATAGATCCTAAGTTGCTACATAACAGACTTGGACATGTGAACTATAGGAAGATGCTAGATCTAGCTAAGAGTCAAAACATCCCCTTAGAGTTGTCTATTCGATTTGATAAGTGTGAGGTGTGTGCTCAAACCAAAATCACTAGAAAGCCTTTCAAGTCAGTTTCTAGGAGCACACAACTTCTTGAATTGATACATTCAGACCTCTGTGATTTCCGCAGTCATGCCTCCAGAGGGGGAAGAAAGTATCTAATTACTTTCATAAACGACTTTTCTAGATATTGTCATGTGTATTTGTTGAAATCGAAAGACGAAACGTTTGAGGCGTTCAAGACCTTTAAGTCTCGTGTTGAAAATCAGTTAAGCCTGAAAGTAAAGAGATTTAGAAGTGATCGAGGAGGAGAATACACTGCTACTGGCTTCAAGGAATTCTATGCCTCTGAGGGAATAATCCTTGAAACCACAGCTCCTTACTCACCCCAGTCAAACAGTGTTGCCGAGCGTAAGAATAGGACTTTAACAGAAATGTTGAATTCCATGATCCTAACAGCTGGCATGCCTAATTCCTTTTGGGGAGAAGCAGTCCGCACTGCAAATCACATTCTAAACAGAGTACCTCACTCTCAGCTCACTTCTACACCGTATGAGCTGTGGCATGGTCATCCGTGCAGGTACGATACTCTAAAGACTTGGGGTTGTATTGTCTATGTGCGTATACAAGACCTTAAGAGGCCTAAGGTGAGACCTAAGACGACGGCATGCGTCTATATAGGTAGTGCAGAAGATGACGGCCCAAAACGTGAAGCGATCAAATTACTAAGAAATGAATTAAAAAGTTAATTCCCTATGATGAAAAACAAATCAGCGTGAACTCGGCATCGCGTCAAAAGTTGAATATGAGTGTCGTTAATACTTTGCGACATTCGAAATGTTTAAGTCGTATTATGAACTGTGACTATCTTATATATATTACAGTTGGTCTCCTTAGTGTAATAATAGAAATAAAGTGATGAAGTGGGTGTGCTAATAGACATTTGGAGGGCTAATTGGCTTAATTTGGATATGTTGGTGTGCATATAAAGAAAAATTAAGAGTGATGAGCGGTGAATTGAGCGGTGGCAGTCATGTGGTTCGGCATCTTAAAGTAAAACGCTAGTTCTTTCTTCATTCATGCCGCACTCACTGCTCGGTTTTCCTCCAGTTCGCGCCTAGGGCTTGCGGGAGGCGTTATCTTCCTCGCCTTCCTCCGTCGATTCCTCACTCTCTCGGCAGGAAGATGGTTAGATCGACAACCTCCCTTGACACCTCTCCTTATTAGCGCATTAAGTTGAGAGTTAAGAAAGGGGTTGTGCAACTATTGGGAAGGAAACAAATCAGAAATTGTCGTCTCCTTTTAATTGCACTGTAAGCTCTACTCGTCCTCCCTTCCTCTTACTTCCCATTAATACATATGGTTTTATGCTATCCGACTGGTCTTAAGAAAACCTAGAAACATGGGGGTTTCGCGAGAGTTCACATATGAGATGGTTATGTTGAAAGATTTAAAGTTTACTTATGTACTTTAATGGAGGGTTTACTAGTAGTATCAGATTGGTCTTATTCAAAGTTCTTGGAGAAAATGGGGAATTGTTCTCATATGTTCTCATACTCAAGTATATCTTCGAATCATATATGGCCGTTATGATTTTGTTTCCTCATATTTCCTCTAGCTTAAGCTCTTTTTACTGTTCATATATAGTTGTTTGGAGGGGAACTCCTGCTCTGTTTTGATTAAACTAAAAAAGGGGATTTGTGTGTGGGCCAGCTCCGATTTACATCCATATCGTTCATGCCTCTCCTTCCAGATAGCAGTGGTTATATATAATATGGGGGAGCTCCTTATACTTAACTGCTACCAATTTATATTGGAATGGGGAACTCTTTCACGTTAAAACATGGTATGAAATTGGGTTGGAGCTTTATGCAGAAACCTGTTCATCTTATTCTGTTTTCTTGACCAACTTCATATAAATTGGTAGTGGTTTGGTTATTGTGGGTTAATTCTAGTAAGTTATTGTCATGATGCCCCAACTCCATTGCATTGTAACCAGTTACTGTCATGGCCAACATTGAGAATTCTTTAGGGTGATGTTAGGAGGTTTAGGCTTTGCTTTAATTCTACCCAGCTATTGTCAATTTAAATAGTGCAAAGTCAGGTTGGTCGATTATTGATATGAATGGTTTTCAAAGAATGTTGGGTAGTAAAGCGTGGTGGATTGGTTCGAGTGTTGGAATTATTATGCAAAATAACGGGCCGGTTAAGTAGCTTCCAAATGATGTACGTTATGTTATAACTATAATGAGGTGCAACCCCGATATAAATGACCCGACATGATATGATTATTATACAGATACCGCGATGGCTGACACCTCCAAGTAGACTTGAAAATGTCATGAAAACTGATACTGATGGTGAGAGCTACCTGTTTCATTTATGCTTTATGGCTTTACTTTCTTTTTAAATGCGCACTCTTTTTATACTGAATGTTACATGCATAGTTGATATCACTGATATTTAATATCGCTTTAATGTATGGCCCCTTAAAGACAAACAGGCGAATAAATTCTGAGGGGATATAAAAATGAATAACTCACTTTATGTAAACGTGTCGACACGAGGTTATATTACGGGCGAATGAACTGCTAGCACATGAATGAAATCTCACAGAAGAATTGCCAAACCAATCGGCCGAAAGGCATAAACGCGTGTTGTACGTACTGGTGAGGACATTGATGACCCTTCGGGGTGGGCCCAAAGCATGAAACATGACATGAATGAAACATGTACACTGAATATGGATTCAATCGCCCCTAATATATCCTAAGAAATGAAACATTCATAGAAATACAGATATATTGATACATAGAGATACTGATATACTGATACACTGATATAGAAATACTGATTTATTGATTTACTGCATACACGGATATACTGATACATTAATTTATTGCTTCATTACTACAATAGGAACATGATAACTGGTTTATAGGTTACTTAATTGTACTGATATATGGAGATAAATGTTGCATAGCTTTCTTTCTTACACAGTCATTATGATATAGATACTGATATGATCCTATAACTGCTCATACTGTTTTACTGTTACTAACATGTTCATATTGTTAGATGCTTTATAAGTTCATTGCTGAAACAGAAAAATGGTTAGTATGAAAAAGATATTTTTAACTGCATAAGTTTTTCTAAATGTATATAGCAATGAAAGATGTATATCCTCACTTAGTCATATTTTTATGACTAAGCCCGTCGTCAAATTTTGTAGGTATCAGACATGACTTTGGATATGCACAACCAAATGAACTTACTATAGTAGGACAGAAAAAGATATTCGACAAGAAATGCAAGGTATGAAAGTAAATTTATATTATGTGTTTTTATTCTGTATTTACTAGCCGCACTTCAACCTGGGAATCATGTTGTAAACATAGCCTAGATACAGATGTATGTGAGGTCTAAATGAGGGTCTCACAAGTGCAGCAGACAGATTTCTCGATCTATCCACGAATACCGTGATAGAGTCTAGAGATGCCATATTTTTTGAAGACAAATTTGCCAAAGATCATGGATTGTCTGTCTCCGGGTCCAATGATATGATTACTGAATCTATCGTTGAACCTGAAGCTGGCCCTTCTGGCACTGCTCCCCAACCTGTAGAGGTGGAACCTATTCCACTTAGAGCATCTACCAGAAAAAGAATCCCTAAGGATTTTGGTGAGAATTTTATCACCTATCATTTAGAGGATGATCCATTCTCCTATCAGGAAGCAATGAGGTCTAGAGATTCGTTTATGTGGGCAGAAGCCATTGATGATGAGATAGACTCGCTGTTACATAACAATACCTGACATCTAGTTGACTTACCGAAAGGTGCTAAAGTCCTAGGATGCAAGTGGGTGTTAAAGAAGAAATTACATAGTGATGGATCTATAGCCAGGTATAAAGCGCATCTCGTAGCTAAAGGTTATAAGCAACAAGGGGGAATTGACTATTTTGACGTCAACTCACCTGTGTGTCATCTATCGACTATCAGGATTCTTCTTGCATTAGCCTCTATTGAGAACTTTATAGTTCATCAGATGGATGTCAAAACTGCATTCTTAAATGGAGAGCTTAATGAAGAGATCTACATGACTCAACCTGAAGGTTACGTACACAAAGATCAAAAAGACAAAGTGTGCAAACTCGATAAGTCAATCTATGGTCTTAAACAAGCACCTAAGATGCGGCACATGAAATTTGATCAGGTAGCAAAGAGCAATGGATTCCAGTCCAGTCTCTCTGACAAATGCCTTTATTACCGCTCCTTGTCAAATCAAACAGTTATCATATGCTTATATGTGGATGATATGTTGGTTTTAAGGTCTAATCTTGCTGTAGTTAGGGATGTTAAATCCACTCTGGCAGAAGTATTTGACATGAAGGACCTCGGTCCTGTTGATACCCTGTTAGGTATGAAGGTTAGAGTTGACAAGGGTCGAGTTACTCTTAGCCAGACTCATTATATTGAGCAACTTCTCTCTACCTGGGGATATGATAAGTGTAGGCCGATTGAGACACCGTTTGATCATAATGTTAAGTTAAGTCCTAATCTAGAGGCCAGCATTGATCAAGTCAAATATTCCAAACTAATTGGTAGTCTCATGTACGCTACAACTTGTACGAGGCCAGACATTGCTTTCTCGGTTAGCGCGCTGAGTCGTTTTACCAATAGTCCTAGCAAAGAGCATTGGGTTGCCCTAGATAGGCTGTTGAGATACCTTCGATGTACTACAAACTATGCTCTGTGCTACACTGGTTACCCACCTACCGTGGAAGGACATTCTGATGCCTCGTGGTGTTCAGAAGTCGGGAATAGCAAGTCCACCAGTGGATTTATATTCACCTTGGGAGGAGCTGCTATCACTTGGAAATCCAAAAGACGGGCCTGTATAGCTTTGTCGTCCATGGAGGCCGAGTTGTTTTCCTTAGCTTCAGCTGGTGAAGAGGCAGACTGGATCAAAAACTTGACTTTAGACATTCCCCTGTCTAAGTTACAAGTCAACTCGTTGAGCTTGTATTGTGATAATCAAGCAGCAGTTCAAGTCGTTAAGAATACCCTCTATAATACTAAGAGGAGACATGTATGACTGAGACATGCGTTGTTAAATTATCTGAAAGAACAAGGAATCATCACTTTGATTAATGTACGCTCAAAGGATAACCTTGTTGATCCACTGACGAAAGGAATGCCCAAAGATCGGTTAATCAAAACAGTGAGGGAAATGAGACTAAAGGCGATTTAGTTCGGTCTTAGTTCAGTATCAGGCGATTCAGTTCAGTCTTAGTCCAAATTAAATAATAATCAATACTAAGTTTTATGCTAAAACTAGATATCTGCAAATTGGCAAAAGATAGAATTCATTCTAAAATGAAATTCTCTGTTGAAATTGCAGGAGTTTCTGTGATAGGAGGAGCACTGGTTGACTGGGATCCGGAGAAGGATGATCTTTTTGATGACTAGTTTTTTTAGTGTTATTTTGTTTATTTCATGTACTTCTGTTCAGAGCATTGTTTAGCTCTTATTTTTATAGCACTGTTTGTTTGGACATTAGATCTCTGTTTGTTTTGGGACACCAGGTGTATAGGGCATGTGTCTCGATTGTACCTGAGACGTTTGTGTTGCAGCTAAGTTTTATTTACTTATGCGTGTATGTTATTTTGTGTTATAGTCCGATTTTATCTTAAACAAGTGCTGAACACGGTTGTGTATGTCTTACTTCTGGTTGAATATTACACAAACCACTATCTACCCGAAGTCTAGGTTCACGACGGACATAGGAGGAGATTGTTAATGTGTATTAAATATGTCCTGTCGTGTCAAGACCGACTCGGAATAGCCTAATGGGTTCGTGTCACACTAGGACCCGGTCCTATGCTGGAAGTACTATTTATACTTCATTCCAAACTTGATGGAGAGTAATAGAATACTTTGAGCTCCCCAAAACCCTACATTTGATGTTGAGAAATTATCAGAACAGCAGCTATTTATCAGAACAACAGCTATTTGAGGCGCGCAAGCGTCTCAGGTCTACACCCGTGAGCAGCAGCTCAACTCAACATTCGTAATCCAAAAGTGAAGTAAAACGTTTCACCCCTCCCGCTATTTATAGAGTTTGAAAGAAGCAGAAAGACAAAAATACCCTTCCCCAAAACAACAATTACAAACGATATTTCCCGCTAAAACATTCTTCCGAAACAAACCAAGCATCAACCTTATTGACCCGTAACACAAACCCTCACCATTCTTGCGACTCTCTTCTCGTCTCCTTGCTCTCCTTCCCCTCGCGCTCAGATTTCGTATGCTCTCTGTGCTGCCATTCCTCTCATTCCCCTCCCGCTCAGATTTCATTCTTCTTCAAGAGGAGGGTAGTTCTCCGCCGTCTCGTCAAGCACGCGCAAAACCCAAAAAGGGAACGTCGACGGCCTTGTCGTCATAGTAAACTCGGAAGGAAGGGTTTAGCGCCAAGTTCTCTTTGGAGAGCTAGCAGGAGAAGAAATGCTGGTGTTGCTTCCAGGTTATTGGCAATCATCTCGCTGCAGCTATATAGCTTCCAGGTTGCCTTTCATTTTCTTTACTTTCAACGTTTATCTTTTTTCTTTTTCCAATAGATTTTATGAAGCTTTGATCTTTCCCTGACATAGTTCAGAACAAAGTTTTGATCTTTAGTAGTTAAATGTTCAGATTTTGTAATAAATCTTTCTGTTCATTAGTTTTTTTTCAGCAATATACAAAATTGGGGAGTCCTATGAAGTGAAATATGTTTTAAATGCAATGCATTCTCATTCATTACTACTTCATGGTCAGCTTTGTTTGAAGTAATTGAAAGGGAGGATTTGGAAATGAAAACGCAAAGAAAGATACTGTCCTGTGGACTTCAACTTCCACCAAGTCAACTGTTGAATCATAGTCCGGTCCAAAGCCAAATCTTAGTTTTCAGTTTCTGTTCAAAGTAAACGGAGAATTCATTTTATGTACAAGAATATTTGTCAATCTATAACCATAGTGTGTTGTGTACATATGGCAGCATTTATTTCAGGTTGCAACTCTCCTTGAAGTGATTATTTAAGTTGTGTTTGTTAGGAAAAACGACACCTACAGAAACCACAAGAATCGCAGAAATACGCAGACAAAAACACAAGGATTTTAACGTGAAAAAACCTCAAATCCGGGGAAAAAACCACAACCACCCGCGCCCAGAAAATCCACTATGAAAGGATCAAAAAAGAAATTACACCTCTCTTCTTCCGCTGCTCCGCCTTCAGTTTTTCCAACCAACCGTAACCCGGCGAAATCATGGTGAGTGTTCAATACTCCCAACGCAGTCAGGCTCCACAAAACCAACAGTGTTTTGTTTTCTATAGGTTAGACAAATATTTAGTCTTTGTATTTGGCCGCGTTGAACCAATTTTTTTCTTATTATGTTTTTGAATCCTACTCTTAATTTTGAGCTTGTACATGAGTTATTACCCGTGGTAATAATATGTATTGAATTAAAGAGAAGAAAATGAGAAAAAAAAAACATAAATTCAGACTCTGTCCTCTTATTTCAATTTTGGATCCACTGAATTTAAATATGCATCCGGGCAGTGAAATTACTAATTTCAATTCTTGTGATAGAATTATTGCATTCAGCAGGAGAGTAAAATTAATAATTTGGTCAATTCCAATTGATGCATCCCAATTCCGTCCACATATTCAAATTGCTCATGACGTTTGCGAGCGAAACAATCTTAAACATAATTAAGGCTCTGTTTGGCGCTTGGCAGCCTTCCGGCGGAAACTCGGCCGGGTGGGGCGTTTGTTTTTTCGCCACCCGTGACTTTTGCTCCCATTTTTTCAAGCATAGAGAAGCTATCACCAGTTTAAATCGACTGGCCACCGTCCACCAATAATTTATACCTCTGCCCGCATCTTTCTTGTTTTATTAGGCAGTTTCTGTTATGTCGGACAATGAATGGAGGTTCATACTGTACTTCATATATATATATATATAATATCTCAATAATACTTGCAGCATAATGAACAATATAACTACAACAAAATTATATATATAGCTACAATATAACTACAACAAAATTATTGCCTCGATCTTTAAAACCACAGCACCTTCCAGGAATATCACAAAAAATTACAACAATTCAAGCACAAATATGCAGTAGGTTAACCATAACTGTAAATCTGTAATTGAACACATATAAGAAGGTTAGCAGCTGAACCAAAATTCCCGCCATCGGTGGTAAGTTCGCGGACGCGCCTCTGGATGGATGTTTAGGGTTCTATCGCGGATGTCATCTTTGGCGTTCTGTTTTTTGGATGGATTTGGTGTTCGCCTGTGCCAATACCGTTCTGGTTTGGAAGAAATGGTCTTCGGTGACCGGGATTTGAATTTTCATGTAGAAAGGAGGCCGAGCTAAGGTTTGGGACGTACTAGCGTTGAAACTTGAAACAGTAATTGTTGCTATGAAAATACAGCGTGATCGGGTACGCATGCAAATTCGATCATCCGTTGTCGTGTCAACCGTAAGATTGTGGATCTTACGACTGAAATTAATCCCGCACAATATGTCATCGCGTGTTATCTTTATAGAAAAATTGCTCCCAATGGAGGGCAGAAATCGGGAGCAAAGATGTCTTGTTTCCTCTGAGAAAAGCTCTACGCCGAGAGAAGGGCTGCACTGACAAAAGAGGAAGTTGTTAGATTTTCGTGTGCTACCATGTACAAGGAACCAACGATGAACAGAGACGAAATAAACTTGACGCGAACAAGGTCTGCTTCTCCACTTAGTGTCGTTGAGCTTGTCAACGCACTCTACACTTCACAACACACTCAATCATGCACTCTCCACCTCACAGTGCACTCTCCACCTCTCGCTGAGGTATGGGTTGGGGTTGGACTTTCTTGGGGTGTAGGCAGGTTGGACTCTCTTGGGGTGTAGGCACACTCCCACTCTCTCTCAATTCTTCTCTTCTCTCTCACACTCTCTTACATGTCTCTCGCTTCACATCAACACGCTTTATCGCTAGGGGGGGGGGGGGGTATTTATAGGCAACCACAAATATAGGAGAGATGATGGAGGGGGGGGGGGGGGGGGGGGGGGGGGGGGGGCATACACCTCAACACATGCACTAGCCCCTCCCCAACATTCCACTCGGCAAACATCAAAGCTCCACTCTCCAACCTCAAGACCCCCACAAAACTCCACTTGGCAGCACACACTAGGCAGCCCACCCTCTTGCTCTACTCGGCACCTGCACTCACCCAGCTCCAAGTTAAGGTGCACTCGCCCCTCTATCATTTGCTCCACTCGGCAACCTCCAACAAGGCAGCCCCCAACAAGGCAGTATTCTGCCAGCACCCATACCTCCACTCGCCAGCACCAACACCTCCACTCGCCAGCACCAACACCTCCACTCGCCCAACACCAGCACCAAACTCCACTCGCCTGCACCTACTCGCCCCCTCCACTCTCACTTCAACTTCAACACTCCCCCTTGAAGTGAGCTTCAGGGACAACTCCAAGGCGAGCGCGTAGCTTTTTGAACGGCCCTGCAGATAGGGGCTTTGTAAAGATGTCCATCAGGTTCTCTTCACTCTGTACGTGCTCCACAGTAAGCGAGCCACCCAACACCTTCTCTCGGATGAAGTGGTGTTCAATCTCTATGTGCTTTGTCCTTGCGTGACATACTGGGTTAGTTGCCATCTTCAGAGCACTCTCGTTGTCGTCACGCAGCACAGTAGGTCCTCTGACCTTCTCATCCACATCTTCCATCAGCCTCCTCAGCCAGACACACTCCTGAGCTGCTAAGGACGACGCCTTGTACTCAGCCTCAGTGGTGGAGAGGGAAATGAAGTCATGCTTCTTGCTGCACCAGGAAATGGCAGTGGCTCCACACATGAACACATAACCTGATGTCGACTTGCGATCATCAGCGTCACCTGCGTAATCTGCATCTGTGTAGCCATGCAGCTTGAAGTCGGTACTCCCTCCATAGAACAACCTCATCTCCAGGGTCCCCTTCACATACTTCAGTATCCCCTTGGCTGCCTCTAGATGAGGCTTCCGCAGCTCCTGCATGTACCGACTCACTCGGCCGACAGCAAAGGCGATGTCCGGCCTTGTGATGGTCAGATAGATAAGGATCCCCACCAGTGCCTGGAAGATCTTCGGATCAGGAAGAATCCTCCCTTCTTCCTTCCGAAGCTTCAGCCCAATCTCCAGCGGAACGGAGCTGCTCTTCCCCTCCTTCATGCCGAATCTCTCGACGATCTTCTCGGCATACGCCTTCTGGGTCACGAGCAGCTCACCCCTTCTCTTCTCCACTTGAGTCCAAGGAAATGGTGCAGTTCACCAAGATCCTTCATCTCAAACCGTATGGCTAGCTGCTGTCTCAGTGCCGCAACCTCTTCACCGTTGTTCCCGGTCACGATCATGTCGTCGACGTACATCAGCACCAGCACGTGAAGGTCTCTACTCTTCTTCACAAACATGCTAGAGTCTGAGTCGGAGGCATCGTAACCACAGAACTGCAGATACTCTACAATCTTTCCATACCAGGCTCTCGGCGCCTGTTTCAACCCATAGAGGGCCTTCTTCAGCTTGCAGACATGATGTGGCTGAGACTTGGACACATACCCAGGTGGTTGCACCATGAATATGTCTGTGTCTATCTCTTTGTATAAGAACGCGTTCTTCACATCCAGCTGCCACAGCTTCCAACCTCTGCTCGTTGCTAGGGTAATGATCGTCCTCACCGACGTCATCTTCGCCACAGGACTGAATGTCTCCTCATAGTCCTCTCCATGGGTTTATGAGAAACCTCGAGCGACAAGCCTAGCCTTGTACCGCTCCACTTCTCCATCAGCTCTCTTCTTCACCTTGTACATCCACTTGCAGGTGACAGACTTGATGCTCTCCACCATGGGAACAAGGTCTCATGTCTCATTCTTCTTCAGGGCCTCCATCTCCTCATTCATGGCCACGTCCCACTCCTTAGTGCCAACAACATCTTCAAAGCGGGCAGGTTTCCTCTCGTCGAGTGGTCCTGCGAAGAAGCAAGAGACCAAACTCACGAAGTTCCCCTCCTTATAGCGAGCAGGCGGGACGATGGTCCGCTTCGACCTCCTCAAGGCTTAGCCACTTTCTACCACTCCAGTAGACTCCTCCTCTCCAGCTCCTACTTCAACTTCTCTTGAAGCAGCGCTCCCACTGCTTCTAGAGCTTGAAGCTCCACCTGAGCCAGAAGATCCCCCTGAGCCAGATGCTCCCCTTGAGCCAGATGACGATGGGGCACTTGGAGATACCTCCAACTCCAGCATAGAGTCCGCAATGACTCTCTCTTCTTCTTCCATGCTTGATTCTCTATTCTCCGGCAGCACCACAAAAGAGACTCCCTGATATGAGATCAGTTCGTCAAACATCACGTCGCGCGAGACGACGAACTTGTGGGTCTGCGGGTTCATGCACTTCCATCCCTTCTTCCTCTCGTCGTAGCCGATGAAGACACACTTCCTCGCTTTCGGCTCCAACTTGGTTCTCTCAGCCTCTGGAACGTGCACGAAGCAGGTAAAGCCAAACACCCTCATGTGACTCACATCTGGCTTCTCCCCGAACATGAGTTGGTGTGGAGACACCATCCTGTTGGGACTCAGAGGTAGCCCGTTGATTACATGGGTAGCACATGTCATTCCCTCCGCCCATAAGGCTTTGGGAATCCCCTTGTCATGTAGCCAACTCCTGGTTGTCTCCACCAGATGGCGGATCTTCCTCTCTGCGACCCCATTTTGTTGAGGGGTGTGGGCACAGAAAAGCTCTCGCCGGATGCCGAACTTCCTGCAGAAAGAGTTAAAAGCGTTAGAAGTAAACTCCCCCCATTATCACTTCTTAACTTCTTCACCCTCGGGTTCAGCCTCCCCTCCACTAGTTCCTTCCACTCCTGGAACTTCTCAAACACCTCCGCCTTCTCCCTCATAAAGTAAACCCACGTGTAGCGGGTGTAGTCATCCACCAAGACCAGCGCATACTTGTTTCCTCCATAGGTCAGGGTGGTGCATGGTCCCATCACATCAGCGTGTACGCACTCAAGAGGTGTCTTACACCTGGTCTCCGACTTGTCAAATGGAAGTCGATGTGACTTTCCAAACTGACAGCCCTCAACACACATGGCCGCCGCCGCAAGAGGAGAGATTGGGCAGGCCAGACACCAGACCCTTCACCGTTATCATCTTCAACTTGTCCATCCCTACGTGACCTAGCCTCTCATGCCAGATCGATGCGCTGTCGTTGGTCTTCAGCTTGTCCACGTAGGCACTTGCAGACAGAACATACAAGTCCTTCACCCTTCTCCCGGTGAGCGTGACATCAGCATCAACTGAAGACAGGTTCTTCAGGAACTTCACCTCCTTCGGTCCAAACAGCACGTGGTATCCTGCATCCACTTCATTCACAACCGAGAAGAGGTTCTTCTTCATGCCCGACACGTGATACACACTCTTCATTGTCACGGCCTTCTCTTCACTTCCCAGGGATACCATCCCTTCCTTCTCAACTGGATGTACCGTATCATCCGCCGTGATGATAACATCAGTTCCACCATATGCCTTCAAGGAGGAAAACTTTGACACATCTCCAGTGAGACGGTGCCCGCAACCGGAGTCCACTATCCAGTCGTTCTCAAAGCTGACGGAGGCTAAAGCATCGACTGACGTTGCCGTCATCTCAGCCAAGAAGCAGTTGTCTCCGCCTTCACCACCCTGGTGACCTCGACCTCTTCCTCCACCTCTCTGATGGTCTCCACCTCTCCGGTGGTCTCCCTCTCTCTCAGCAACATGACCGGCCTTGAGATTAGACCGGCACTCCTTTGTCATGTGCCCGTACTTCTTGCAGGCAAAGCAGAGGGGTCTCCCCCTCTGTTCATATGGGGGGGGGGGGGGGGGAGTTCTCCCTAACTCCCTGAGAGGACGTTGAATGTCCATCTCTGGAGTTTTTCTTCTTCTTGTCCCAAGGCTTCCTCTTGCCTGAGAACATCGCCTCGCTATCTCCCCCTAAGATAGACACTCCTGCCATCTGCTTCGCCAAGCTCTCCTGTGACGGCAGCAGGTTCTCTAGCTCCAGTAAGGTGGGCTGAGTAGCCCATCCTTGCACAGATGTGATAAACGGAACATACTCCTTCCGCAGACCTCGGAGTATGTGCCTCTTCAGCTTCGCCTCAGAGATCGGCTCGTCAGGATCCAAAGCCGAGATCTCTGCACACAGGTTCTTCACCTTCAAGAAGAAGGTGGATATCGACAACTCTCCCTGAGTGGACTGCGTCAACTCATTCTCCAGGAACTGTAGCCGCGTTACGCTCTTCTTGTTGAATAACCCATCAAGGGCACTCCAGATCTCTGACGCTGACTTGCACCCCATGATATGATCGAACAAGTCAGGAGAGATAGCTCTCTTCAAGGTGAACTCTGCCTTGGCGTTGGTCTTCCTCCAAGCTCTCACAGCTGGACCATTGTCATCGATTGGAAAAACTTATGTCTGCTCTTCTCCTCCAACGACCTCCCATAGGTCCTCTCCAAGCAGGTAACTCTCCATGCATGACTTCCACTTCTTGTAGTTGGTCTGGGTGAGCAGCTCAATGCCTAGTCCTCTCACATAACCTCCTCCGCCGTCCATCTTGGTTGTCAACCTTAAACCTCGATAGCACACTGCGCTTCACCAACCTCCCTCTGATACCATGTTAGATTTTCGTGTGCTACCATGTACAAGGAACCAACGATGAACAGAGATGAAATAAACTTGTCGCGAACAAGATCTGCTTCTCCACTTAGTGTCGTTGAGCTTGTCAACGCACTCTCCACTTCACAACACACTCAACCCTGCACTCTCCACCTCACAGTGCACTCTCCACCTCTCGCTGAGGTATGGGTTGGGGTTGGACTCTCTTGGGGTGTAGGCAGGTTGGACTCTCTTGGGGTGTAGGAACACTCCCACTCTCTCTCAACTCTTCTCTTCTCTCTCACACTCTCTTGTATGTCTATCTCTTCACATCAACACGCCTTATCGCTAGGGGGGGGGGTATTTATAGGCAACCACAAATATAGGAGAGATGATGGGGGTGCATACACCTCAACACATGCACTAGCCCCTCCCCAACATTCCACTCGGCAAACATCAAAGCTCCACTCGCCAACCTCAAGACCCCAACAAAACTCCACTCGGCAGCCCACACTAGGCAGCCCCCCTCTTGCTCCACTCGACACCTGCACTCACCCATCTCCAAGTTAAGGTGCACTCGCCCCTCTATCATTTGCTCCACTCGGCAACCTCCAACAAGGCAGCCCCCAACAAGGCAGCATTCGGCCAGCACCCATACCTCCACTCGCCAGCACCAGCACCTCCACTCGCCAACACCAGCACCTCCACTCGCCCAGCACCAGCACCAAGCTCCACTCGCCTGCACCTACTCTCCCCCTCCACTCTCACTTCAATTTCAACAGAAGCGTCAACCTCCTTTCCTTTTAGCATAAATTGTGAAGGAGAACACCGAGGCTATAGGGTTTCAATGATATAACAAATTGAGGCGAGAGTCCTGCTTCGCTGATATAACAAATTCAGGACCCTAACCGCCCGGGGGCGGTCTTGTCATTTGTGGAAATTTGGTGATCCGTGTGCTCTAAACAGAGTGTTCCTATTCGTTCTTTCGGTAGTTATCGTGATAAATTACCGGGTCGCGCTCTTGGAATCTATAAATAGACCCTGGTTCTCCTTCATTTGGATCCTCTCTTGGGCAAGGAAAATCCTCCTACGAATTTTCTCTCTCCTCCTCGCGTGCTCGCGAGCGCGCCTCCTCCTTGCGCGCTCGCGAGCGCGCCTCCTCCTTGCGCGCTCCCAAGCGCGCCTCCTCCGTGCACTCTGCTCCAAGCGCGCCCCGGTGCACGCCGCTCCAAGTGCGCCCCCGTGCGCCCCGCTCCAAGTGCGCACCCGTGCGCCCCGCTCCAAGTGCGCACCCGTGCGCCCCGCTCCAAGTGCGCCCCTGTGCGCTCCGCTCCCAGTGTGACTACGCGCCCTCTGCTCCAAGCGCGCCCCCGTGCGCTCCGCTCTCAAAACCGCTCCAAGCGCGCCCACATGCGCCCCGCTCCAGGCACGCCTCCGTGCGCTCAAGAACGAGCACGTCTCTATGCGCTCATAGAACAAAAGTGTCAACCCCCATCAAGACCAGCACTCCAAACTCCTCTCGTGCAGTAGAAGTCAAGCCACAAAGACAAAGATGCACAGAGTGCATTGATCCAACCTTCGAGCAGCAGTCAAAGTCTCCAAAGCGCTCAGAGTGCAGCATTCCCCTCTGCAGTAGGCAGAAGACTTAGCACCGTGAGCGGTGGCATGTCACCCTCTGAACACCTCTTTCTCTCTCAACAATTGTAGCGAGAGGCGGCATGTCGCCCTCGAGTTTCTTCAAAAAAGCTCTGTACACAAATCAACAAATAGTGGAAGTTTTGGTCGACACAGGCCCGACCGTGTGGTTTTTCACCCAGTTGACGGATTTTCCACGTTAAAAAATTTGTCTTGTCAGCTTTCCCTTTTTCTGTATCTGTTTGCACGCTCAAACGCTCCCGGGCTAAGACGGACGATTTCCTAACCGGTTCAAGGAGCCTCGAGTAGACCGCAACACATGCCATCTTAGAATTAGTTGTTATGTTCATGTCCTGCATTTCTTACTCTCTAAACATTCTCAACCATTAATAAATCTAAGAGTCCCCTCTCATATTCGCGGCTGCATTGAGCATGAGCAACTATTTCTGGTTTTTGTAGACGCCCCCTTCCAATTTCATGGTCGATGATTTATTCGGGGAGCGACGTCTGTTGCTGCGGCTTTTCTTAGGTGTTGTGCGTTCAGATTTGGAAGAGCTTCGGTGAAGCTTCAATTCTATCATAACGCCAGTTTTCTGAAGTGTATTCAAATTGACCTATCATCGATTTGCTCCTATCCTAACACCAGTTTTCTGCGTTGCGTTTGGAGAGTTTCGCTGTGATCTGCACTTATTTTTTTGCATATGATTGTTGTGAAATCGGATCGAGTTAAGCCGCGGTAGCGCAACGGAATTTCAGAAATGAGCAAGAACCAATATCGCGCAAAATAAAATACGGAACGAGATTCTAGCATACACAGACGACACAAGAGATTACGTGGTTCGGAGTATGGGACTCCTACTCCACGGGGAGAGCGCGCCGGACAAATTCCACTAAAATCAGAGAGTTATCGATTACAATAGACCTCAATGGGTCGAACAGAGAAAGGAGACAAAAAACAAAACTGAAACTGGAGCTGTCGAAGCGCTGTCGCCGGAACATTGCTCCTCCTGAGCAACCAAAATGCGCGCGCCAAGCTCGGCCGGAACTCCCTCCAGACCACCGTGCTCCTTCGCCGCCGCGCCTGATGCCTGTCTCGTTGCGGCTCTGCCACCGGGCCCAAGACCCGCCGCCGCTGCCTGAGACGAAGCCGAAACCGCCGGAGTTGCTGGACCGCACCTCCTCCTCCTCTTCTCTCAGTTTCGATTTTCTTTCTCTCTAATATCCTTTTTTTATGTCTGGCAGAACACATCTATATATAGATGTGCCTCCCTTCCCCTCCAATACACGTTTCCTCCAAATATAGAAGTCATTTACCTCCATCAAAATAGGCAAGAGCATGCCAAATAAAGAGAGAGAAAACAAAGGAAAAGCCAGCCCGATTAAAAGCTGTCAAAATAAAAAATCACCCTTAAATAAATCATTAAATTTAGGACATAACTCCTAATTAAGTAATAGAATAATCGGGCACAAATAATACCCAAATAAATGGATGGCCAACTTGAATTGCCCGGAAATAGCATTCCAAAAATAGGATTCCCAAATTTGGTTTTCGCCCGGAATAGGTAATAGCACCTCCCACGGATCGCCGACGTGGCGCGATCCGGACGATCCATGCGCGTGTGAGGTGTCACGATCCTAACATATGATGTCTGCTTAATTTATTCAGAGATAATTTTTTCGAAGGGGAGCCTTGGCGCACCGGTTAAGGTGTCGTCGTGTGACCTTGAGGTCACAGGTTCGATTCCTGGAAGCAGCCTCTTGCAAAAATGCAAGGTATGGTTTGTTGCCAACATTTCACCCTTGTGATGGGTCCCTTCCCCGGACCTTTGCTGCACAAGGACGCTTTGTGCACCGGGCTGCCCTTTTATGACGTGCACTTATAAATTTTTTTTTATTTGCACTAAAAATTGATCTCCACGTTTCTAAAATTAATTTGCAGATAAAAATCTACTAATAATATAAGGTGGTTGTTATTCGCAAATCACGTTTGTATATTCACAGATTTTATCTATTCGCAACTCTAAAGGAAGTCAAATTTGTTATTCACAGATATTTTTGTTATCCGTAGATTAATAATGAAAAAAAAAAAACATGATCGTCTTCTTCGCCTTCCTCACCACAAAGAGAGTAATCCTAACTATCTAAATATTCCCAAACAAATTCTAGCTATCTAAATCTCCCCAAACAAACTGAAATCGCATGAACAACAAAGAAATAGTCTTTCTTCCTCAGCTCGGTCTCCATCCACACATTCATTTTATGAAACATAATTCGTGCACACGTTGAAGTGCTCAGAAAGTTCTCGGAGATTTTCCTTTGTTGTCGGACTCTGCTCAGAAAAACGAAGACATCGGTAAAATTGGTCTGAGGATAACAATTTGTAAATCGGGAAAAAGTTGGTGTACGGATACACTTATGATCTGCGAATAACAATTGACTAATATAATTTTGTTCGAAAGTAAAACTACTTGATTCAACCGACACCTCTGTAATTTTTACATCGACGGCGACCGGAATGACCGGAGATTGCGGGCTTCCGCGAGCACGAAGTGTACGGATTGTCACCCCCCTTTCTTCCACAGCTTGTCTTCGCTTCCTGGGGGTCGTCTTCTACTACTACTACTACTACTTCTTCTTCTTCTCCTACTTTATCTTTCTCAACTTTCCTTTACCCTTCCTTCTTATCCAAGTCTAACTCCCCATCCTTCCAATTAACAAACAGCTAACTCCCGCCTAACTCCCCTCCGCCGTCATCAAGGGGCCACTGCGACAGTAACTCATCCATCCTCCTTCTTCCTTTTGCTCCCCATAAAGCTGTTCGGAATCGATTATAGTTGATACCGATTAAGCTGATTATATCACCGCGGCAGTACGAATCTTCATTTGTGTTTTTCCTTTTATCAAAATCTCTCTCTCGGATGCGACAAACCGACAAGAGTTTAGGAAACCAGTTTTATTGGAGAGGCTCCGCATCTGCCGCCCCCAATGAGTTTCTCGTTCTTGTTCAACAACTAGACCGGATTCCAGGTTCCGTTGAAGAAAAGCTTATAAATCATTAGCGGCGGAAGTTTATAGGACTTAGAAACAGAGGATGGTGGTTCAGAGGAGAGTGTTCGAAGCGGAGGAGGTGAAGAGAAGATGCATACTTGTTGGGCTTCAACTTAATGGCGAAGAAAGAGAGTTGCTGAGCTGGGCTCTCGCCAACGTCGCCAAAGAAGGAGATCGTTTAATAGCTGTACATGTTTCCAGGAATCATCAAGGTTAATTATCCCTAAATCTCACTCCCCAAACTCTTACAATTACTGCATATTGAGTTTTCGTGTGATTTCTCATCCCAGACACAGACAGAAATCAAACTTCCTCTCTGCTCAAAATCTTAGATGACTTCATGGTGGATCACGAGGATATTTGTGCAAAGAAGCAGGTGAGCAACTAACCACTAACGGATTCGGCATCTTCAGTAAAAAAAAATTTATTTTTTAATGTAGTACAGGTATAGCCGAATCCCCTGATTCATCAAAATCTCTGCTTTATTCACATTTTCAGGTAATTCTTGCCGGCCGTGTTGCCAGGGGGAACTCAATTAAGCGAATTTTGGTGAAAGAAGCTGAATTTTGCTTTGCCCATACTGTAATTGTTGGAGTGAGCAATAACTACTCTTTTGGGTAATTGATGGGAACCTTAAAAAAACCATAAAAAATATATTATCTTTGGTCTATTTATATGTTTTCATGGTATGTTTTCTTTCAGGGGGTCAGCTTCTCTAGCAAAGTATTGTGCCAATAAACTCCCTTCCACTGTTTCTCTGATCGCAGTTCATAAAGGGGAAATAATCTTCGAAAGGGCGGCAGCTAATACTAAACCAATCTCAGGTATCAGTTTCTGCACTCTTGATTTCTGATTTACTCTTCCCAGTTTATTGGATTTTGATTCCTCTGAGCTGTAGCAGGAGAACAGCACAAGCCGAATCTTCGAAGTTTCTTGCATCCAAGCATCGGCATGGACCCCAACCACATTGCTCGTGGATCCTGCCATCGGTTAGCCGACGAAAAGAAGAAGAAATCGGCGAACGGATCAAAGGATTACTGCCTTATTCTTCGTGACAGAGCTGGAAAATTTCCCGAACCGAAACCCGGCTGGCCGCTGCTGCGTAAAGAAGCTTCGAAGGATATCGAAGACAGAAAAATGTCTGTGGTGCAATGGGTGATGAAGCTCCCAAACAGATCCTCTGCTTCTGTTCCAACAAAGGTTGATATGGCTAAGGAACTGGAGACAATTCTGGGAATGAATTCTGCCACTTGCAAGTTTTTTCAGTACGAGGATCTGCAGATTTCCACCAATTGCTTCTCATCAGGTCCTGTTTCTGCTTCTTCAATGCCTCTTTTGCATATTAAACATGCCCGATTATTCACCAAAACTTCACTCAACAGAAAATTTGATTGGGAAAGGAGGAAATAGTCAAGTTTATAGCGGTCGTCTTCCTCATGGTGAGCAAGTAGCAGTAAAAGTGTCAAAGTTATCTGAAAAATCATCAAAAGATTTTCTTCTGGAGGTGGATATCATCACCAGGATTCATCACGACGGTGTAATGCCGTTGATCGGCGTCTGCGCCGAGGATAGCAATCTTATCCCTGTCTACTCTTACTTCCCGAGAGGAAGTCTCGAGGAAAATCTCCATGGTCAGATTCTGCAACCAGCATATTTAGCTCATGATTCAAATTCATAACTGCTTTGAGTTTGAATTGTGTGCAGGTCAAAGTTCAAAAATTCCGCTGGGTTGGGAGAAGAGGTTTAAAGTGGCGGTCGGAGTTGCTGAGGCTTTAAACTATCTCCATTACGGCTGCTCGCGGCCAGTGATTCATAGAGATGTCAAGTCTTCTAACATTCTTCTAACCGATGACTGCAAGGCGAAGGTATTTTATGTTTATATATTTTTAATGTGATTAATATTCTTTATATGAATTTTCATTTAATAAAAATAATAGATCTAGGTTTTTGATGGAATAAAATGAGTCTTTCCTTCAAACTAAGGCTTCATTTGGCGCGGCGTTTGCGGGCGGCGTTTGCGGGCGGCGTTTGCGGCAAACGCCGCCGCCAGGCGGGTAAACAAACGCCCGGCGGTGGCGTTTGCCGCGTTTGCACCCGCCGCCCCATGAGAAACGGAGCAAAAAGGAGCGTTTCGATCCCCCGCCTCCGCCCTCCGGTTCGAAATCCGCGTTTGCACCCGCCGGGAAAAACGCCACCGCCGCGCCAAATGAAGCCTAAGGTTTCGTTTGGCAAGGCTTAGTTGCTCAAAAAATGTCATTATGATAGATTGTATGTTTGGCAAGACAGGTTATGACCGCTACCAAGAAAATAAAGTAGTTTTGAGCATAAAATGCATGAATTGTTTTGGGTGAGGTCGGGCGTTCACGAACCACGGTTCATGACCACCGTGTTCACGGCCGCCGCCACTGCGCCAAACGAATCCTAAGGCTCTCTTTGGCACGGCGGTGGCGGTCGTGAACGCCCGACCTCACCTAAGGAACTTCGTCTACTTTTATTTTCAAAACTAGTTTAATTTCTTGGCGGCGGTCCATAAGCGCTGTGATATCAAACATACATTCTAAGACGGTGAAAAAAAGCCGTGTAAGGCACGGTTTGGCACGGCGGTGGCGGTCGTGAACACGATGGTTTTGAACTGTCGCTCGTGAACGGCCGACCTCACCTAAGGAACTTCAACCACTTTTATGTTCAAACTAGTTTGTCTTGCCAAACATGCATTATAACTCACTAACTCACAAAGCAAAAACACCGCGCCAAACGGAGCATACGAATCTTTAAAATTTGTTTTTTTAACCTACTTGAAAATCGAGATGTATATGACACGTGCTTCTTTTGTATGACAGCTGTCGGATTTCGGGCTAGCCATATGGGCGCCCACTGCTTCACCATGCCTAACCCATAGCGACGTGGTTGGAACTTTTGGGTATGTTAGAATTTATTTTTCCCCAAATTTGAACTCAATTTGAATTCAATCTCTTCAAATGATGCATTCTCTTCTCAAAAAATCCTTACTCTCTTCGGTTGGGCGGAATTGAGGGTTCGAAATTGAAATTGAAGGTTGAATAGTTCAATTGAAAATGGCCTTTAGAATTCTAATTACAGGTCTTCAATTCCGTTCAGACGAACGGACCATGAGAGAATTATATAATAATGTTGGCTTTGTGTGCGGCGGCAGGTATCTAGCTCCAGAGTACTTTATGTACGGAAAAGTCAGCGTCAAGATCGATGTTTACGCCTTCGGTGTGGTTCTACTTGAGCTCCTCACAGGAAGAAAGCCGATCAGTGATGACAGCCCTAAGGGGCAGGAGAGTTTGGTCATGTGGGTGAGTAAGACTCTCCATATTCTTTATGGTTATTGTTAGCCGCACTACAGTTTTGGCTATCCGCACTCTTTTTATACGAGTTATTATGTGTCTTTTAGAAATACGGCTTATACATACATTTTTAGGAAAAGTGTTCAACACTAAAGTTGTAGATCTCGTCGAGACCTACAACTTTTGTGTTGAACACTTTTCCTAAAAATGCATGCACAAGACGTATTTTCAAGAATTCGCTATGGTTACGCACATATTTCAATCAGAGCGGCAATACGTCTTGTACGTGCATTTTTAGGAAAAGTGTTCAACACGAAAGTTGTAGATCTTGATGAGATCTACAACTTTAGTGTTGATCACTTTTCCTAAAAATGTATGTACAAGACGTAATTTCAAAAAGCGCATAATAACTCATACAAAAAGAGTGCGGATAGCCAAAACTGTAGTGCGGATACGCCTTCTTTATTCATGGTTGACCAAATTTTCTTAAAAAAAAATTCTAGTCAACATGATTTATGAATTGTATTATTATTATTAGGCTACACCAATATTAGAGAGAGGGGATTATATGGAGCTATTAGATCCCAAACTTGATGGAAAATATGAGGAGCATTGGATCAAGAGAATGGTTTGCGCCGCATCCCTTTGTATCAGAAGGGAAGCTCGTCGCCGACCTCAAATGAATCAGGTATTAATCCTTAAAAGCGACGATTATACGCGTCATTTCTGTTAAAGCGTGTGGGCGTATCGAGTTTCGTCCTCGATCAACAGCTCTGGTATGTTGATTTTAAGTTATTAATTGAGGTAATTAATAAATAGGATTTGTGCGCAGCAAAATTTTAGTGATTTTACCTAAGCGGGCACGAAGGGCCCACACGCACAATCTTGTTTCTGCAGTTCTATTAGGACCCAAAAAATTCAACCTAAAATCAATTAGTTTTTCGTGGAAAGTCCCGCACGACAACATTTTCGGCTTTCATAACACTTGAAAAATGTTGTCAAAAACTGCAAACTGTTGCCAAAACATAGATAACTGTTGTCATCTGGTGTTGAAGATATTGGAGGCAACTTCATATTCTCATTGTGGGACTAAATTTTCAACGTCTAGCTTCGCGATAATATTAATAACATATATGTATTGCAGATATTGGAGCTGCTCCAAGGAGGAGAGGAGATTGAGCCATGGATGAGCTCAAATGTGAATAACAATGTCACTGAGGAAGATGAAGAAGCATATCCAGCCTCAAGCATTGGATCCCACATGGGACTTGCATTGCTTGATGTGGATGATGATGCTTCAGTGATGAGCTTTGAACAGAACTACCTCAACTCACTTGATGAGTACCTTCAAAACCGATGGAGTCGCTCTTCAAGCTTCGATTAGCTTCTTCTCTCTGCCATCCCTTTAGTTTTGGGGTGCAAAAATATGAAAACAGTGCCTTAACTTTTAGGGTATGTTCGGTAGACAGAATTGAGGCTTCGAAGTTGGAATTGGAGATTCAATTCCGATGTAAAGTGACCTCCAATTCTAACTTCGGGCATCAGTTCCGTACAAACAAACATACCTTTATCATCCTTTTTTTTAACGTGATTATGGCCAATCATCTTTCCAAGTGCTTCTCGTGAGAGATCAAAAGACGGTGGCTTGAAATCTCGTTAAAAAAGTTGACGGATTGATTTCAAAAAGTTGCGACTCATTTCATATTTTAGCCTGTTGGGGGGGGGGGGGGGGGGGTAGATTTTTCATGATTGTGTGTGGGGGCTTTTATTGTCTTTTTTTGATGTATTTGTACAGTGCATAATGGGGGCTCTATGAGCTGGAAGGCCAAGAGCAACATTAGGTTAGGGATGATGTACTAAGAATAACACTAGCTTGGATAAATGAACAATAAACAAGTTTTTTTGATCTTTTTTGGGGGGGAAACATTCATCTCTTTGATTGAGCACCAACATGCCTTCTATATTTTTTTGCTGCAAGCGAGTTTTCGCAAATATCGTGCAACTTCAAACATGTGTTTATTGAATCGCATGGGAGTGAAAAATGGCAATCATTCGCTTAGAAAACCACCGCGGAAGGGGACACTTTCATTACCAAGCAACAACTAGAAAGAATTTATGTTGAATGAGATGGTTGCTCACCAACAGAGAAAGATAAGGCCGCACTGTCACTTCCCATGAGTGTGAGCTCTCTTAATACTCGAGGGATCTTCGAATGCTCTCACCGAGAGTCAATAACTTGTCTTGAATCATTTTGCTCGACTGAGTTTTTTTAGAATAGTGTGTGAAGAAGAGCAATAACTCGATGACTTTGTCGATGACATCATGTGCATGAGGAGCTCTTTGCGGCAGCTTTGTCAATGAGTTTGTTTGACCTTAAGGGCGGCCGTGAACGCGGTGGTTATGAACTATCGTTCGTGAACGCACGATCTCACCTAAGGTCTAAGGAACTTAATCCACTTTTATGTTCAAAACTAGTTTTCTTTATCTTGGTGGCGGTCATAACCATTGTTTTGCCAAACATGCAATCTTTGATGATGACGCTTTTGTCCAAACTCACCTGAGTGAAAAAACCGCGCCAAACGGAGCCTAAGTCTGGTGCTGGGAGGGGTCAATTTCGACGTGAAAATAGTGACATTAAGAGGGAGGAATTGAGATCATTTGAGATGCATGCATTTTGATTCATTGTGTGATATGTAAACGTGACACCCAGAAACAATGTTTTAAATGTAAAAAAAAAAACATTTAAGGCTAGCAAAGATATTGTTTTAGCTCAATATTGGGCGTTGTTGAACATGAATTTGACTGCATGTTTATTTATCCCAATTTTAATACGCCTTTTATTTTATTTTATTTTATTTTCCCTAAGCAGTTGTAGTCGTAAATAAAAAGTAAAGGGCGCTATTATACACCTAAAAAGAAATAAAACACTATTAAATATGTTTCCCAAATCCACTCACACTAAATCTATATGCACACCGCTCCAACCAGCACATGAAATACCTCCTCAACCGCGCCGCCGACGACAACTTCTACTTCCTCACGCACTCCGTCGAGACCTTCGTCTCCACCGCCAGCCACCACCATCCTCTGGGTAACCGTCTGCTCCGCCTCCGCCACCCAGCGCCTTCCCAAGGAAAAGTGTGGTGCACCGAAATCTCAAACACTGCCCAAACTGCCCTGCACTATGTTCGCAGTCTCCCTGGGATCGAATAAACTCCTCCCATCATCCGCGACCACCAAAAGCCTTTCGAGCAACTTAATTCCGTACGTCGGCCGGGGATTCATCGTGAAATAGAATGTGTTAATTTTTGGAAGTGAAAATGACTATATATACTTGCTTTGATAAGAATTCAGAGCATGCTTTGATAAGAATTCAGAGCATGCTTTGATAAGGTTTCAGAGCATGCTTTGATAAGAATTCAGAGCATGCTTTGATAAGATTTCTATGCATGTTGCTCTGACTTGGTTTTGATGGCATGTCGACGCATGCTCTGAATTGGGATGGTGATGTCGACGTACGCCAGCCTGATTCCATCCGAGTTCTTCTCCTTCTCCCATCTCGACGCATCCCCACTCGCCGCCACTCTCAACTCGACGCACGTCGATGCTTCTCCCATCTCGACGCCACTCCCAACTCGACGCACGTCGATTTCAGTTCTCCATATATATATTTATATATGTTTCCCTGTTTAATTACAACCATAATGATCAAGTAGCTTCCTCTTCTTCTCCCGTGAAACATTCAGCCGCCAAGCTTGCCTGTGAAGGATTTCTAGAGAGAGAAAGTCTTCTCTCTTCATTTCGGCGTCGCGTGACCATCGTTTCTAGAGATCGCCGACTCTACGGCGTAGCCCTCGACAAGGAGATCATCGTGGTGTATTTCTCGAAGTGGCGTTTCGCTCCTACGAGGTTGTACATGCAGTTGAAGATTGGCGGAGGTTAATCTGTTTTCGTATTTTCAGATTCTCTGCATTTATTTCTTGTGGACTCTATTTGGAATCATACAACCGTGTTTGTCTCGGTGTATGTCCGGTATTTGATCTGTGTGTTGTTGCAAACTTATTTTCTTGATTTCAAGTATATCCTGCATTATTTTCTGGTGGTTTTTTCTTCTGGTGGTTGTGCGCATCCTGGGCACAGATTTTTCACATGATATCAGAGCTACGTTGGTTTAAGCGGTGTTTGCTAAGTTCCTTCGGAGAAGAAGATCGGTATACCGGAATGGACGGTGCAGGAGGATATGCTAGACGTCTTGGTATTGAGTTGCTGACAAAGACAAATTACAAGAAGTGGACGTCTTGTATGGAGAGTTATCTGGTAGGAGAAGATCTATGGGCGGTTGTTGGCGGTGATGAACAGGAGGAAGTTATTGCGGTCGGGGACAACGGTCCAGCGGTGAGGGCATGGAAGAAGATAAATGCGAAGGCCGAGTTTACGCTCAAACGGGCAATATCTCCGGACTTGTTTGATCATATCATCGGGTGCAAGTCGGCTTCGGAAATCTGGAAGTCGTTGGATGGTCTGTTCAACAAGAAAAATGTCGCAAGGTTGCAATTCCTGGAGAATGAGTTGGCGAAGGCCAATCAGGGGGAGTTGTCGATTTCAGTCTTCTTTCTGAAGATGAAGAACCTGTGCGCGGAGATATCTGCGTTGGATCCGGATGAGCCGATCTCGGAGGCTAAGTTGAAGAGGCATATTACTCGCGGTCTGCGGAAGGAGTATGTGCCCTTCATTACTTCGGTGCAGGGGTGGGCTACTCAGCCATCCTTGTTGGAGTTGGAGAACTTTTTGGCTTTGCAGGAGAGCTTGGCAAGACAAATGTCTGGTTGCTCTATTTCTGGGGGAGAAAGTGAAGTCTTATTCTCGGGAAAGAAGAATTGGGACAGACGGAAGAAGAAAAACATGGGGGAGGGACCTTCTACCTCATCACAGGGAGATGGAGGCAAGTTTCCTCCAAGGTCTGATGGAGGGCAGAAGGGGCTCAAATGCTTTAGGTGCAACAAACCGGGTCACTTCAAGAGAGATTGCAAGGTGAATCTCAAGCCGGGTCATGTAGCGGAGAAAGGAGAGTGATCCAAGGATGAAGAGGAGTGGGGGAACTGTTTCCTGGCAGAGATGACGGCGACGTCGGTGGATGCCTTGGCCTCCATAAATTTTCAGGATGATTGGATTGTTGATTCTGGGTGCGGTCATCACCTCACTGGCGATGAATCGAAGTTCTCCTCCCTTTAGTCATATGAAGGGAATGATGTTATTGTGACGGCGGATGATTCAGTGCATGCGGTGGAGAAGGAGGGGACAGTTACCTTGGGCAGTGATGGAAGGGCACTCAAGTTGAAGAGTGTTTATCATGTGCCAGGGATGAAGAAGAACCTATTCTCAGTGACTAATGCGGTTGATGCAGGCTACCATGTTTTGTTCGGGCCGAAGGAGGTAAAGTTCTTGAAAAACTTCTCTTCGATGAAGGCGGATATCACTCACACCGGGCGGCGTGTGAAGGATTTATTTGTGTTATCTACAAACTCCTATGTGAACAAGATGAAGACAAATGACGGTGCAGTTATTTGGCATGAAAGGTTGGGTCATGTGGGGATGGACAAGTTGAAAGCTATGGTGGCAAGAGGCCTAGTGAAAGGTTTGCCTAGCTTATCTTCTTTTGGTGACGGTCACGTTTGTGAAAGGTGTCAGTTTGGGAAGGCACATCGTCTCCCATTTGACAGGTCCCTTTCAAGATGCAAGGCGTCGTTCGAGTGTATTCATGGTGACTTGATGGGACCGTGCGCCACGCCAACTTACTCAGGAAATCGGTACATGCTTGTACTTGTGGATGACTTCTCACGGTACACGTGGGTGTACTTCGTGAAGGAGAAGTCGGAGGTCTTCAAGAAGTTCATGGAGTTCAAGGAGAAAGTTGAAGGCGTGCTGAAGTTGCGGATTAAGAAGTTGAGAACGGACAATGGAGGGGAGTTTACTTCTAATGAGTTCTCTACCTTTTGCAGGAAGCACGGTATCAGGCGAGAATTATCTTGTGCTCACACTCCACAACAAAATGGAGTGGCGGAAAAGAAAATTCGGCACTTGGCGGAAACGTGCAAGTGTTGGATGCATGCGAAGGGCATACCCAAAGCCTTATGGGCGGAGGGAATGGCTTGCGCGACGTATGTTATCAACAGGTTGCCGCAAAGTCCGATTGAGTTGAAGTCTCAACACGAGATGATGTTTGGAGAGAAGCCGAGTGTGAAGCACCTACGGGTGTTTGGAGCTACTTGCTTTGTGCACGTTCCTGATGTAACATCCCTCAAACAGCTAGACCCCCCAGGTGAATCTGTCATGACAAGGCCTTGGTAGTGTAGAAATCCCTTTAACTTAGGCAAAATTAGGGTTGAAAGTGCCTTGGCCTGCAAATAGTAAATTGCAGCTACCCTACCTAGGGTTTGACCTAGGGGCCTTATCTTGACCCATTTGACCCCCACCATAGTATCCCTAACCCTTTAGGGGTCCCCTTAGAGCACCAGAGGCCCATTGGGGTCAACCAAAGAGGCCAGATTGACCAAAGTCAACCCTAACCCCAAATTGGTCAAAGTAGCCTAATTAGAGTCAATTGACCTCCACCATGCCAAGTTGACCACACATCTAGGTCTAAAATATCATAAGAGACCTAGTACACCTAAAAGCCCCATCATGGGACCCCCAGTGGTGCAAATTGACCTATATGCCCTTTTAGGTCAAAATGACAATTCTTCACTAAGTGCCCTAATTGACCACCACCATATTAAATTGACCCTACCCATAGTGTTACAATATCATAGGGGACCCAGTGGATCAAAAAGCCCCATGACTGGGTCAACCCTAGAGCTCAATTTGACCAAAGTCAACTTAGCCTGTTTTGGTCAAATCAACTTATATTGGGTCAACTAAGGCCCATGTGACCAAATTGACCCCACCAGTAGTTTCTAAATTTAATTTGGAGTCCAATGGACCCAAAAGCCTCATCCTAGGGTCACCCAATTGGTCAATTTGACCAAAAGTCAAACTTGCCCAAATTAGGTCAAATCTCTTAAACCTAGCCCAATCCCTTTTGGGCTAGCTCAATTGAGTGGTCAACCAGCCTAGTAGGCTAACATTAAGCATAGGAGGAGTGGAAAATCGGCCATGGTGAGTAGGAGAGAGAAAATGAGGGTTTTCCCCAATTTTGGGGAGAGAAAAAGAGGCCATTCATGGCCATTAAGGAGATACACCCCTTGGCATCCCTCATTTACACCGCCATTCATCCTCTCTGATGAATTTGAGAAGATTCCAACCGTTTCTAGGGGGAATTAAGGCAGGGGGGATGCATAGGGTCGGCCATGGGGAGGGAGGTGAAGAGGCCATTAATGGCACAAGGGGTTAAAGCCACCACCACCCTCAATTAAACCCCCTATCACCTTCAGAGGTCGGAGAGGAGTGAAACCCCCAAGCTTCTAGAGAAAATCGGGCAGAGGAAGGCTAGATCGGCATGGAACCAAAAGCTCCACCACCGGCCATGGCCAACCGCCGGAGCACGCGCCACCAGGACCCCACACAGGTCTGATCCTCCTCCTCCCTCTCAGTGCTTAGATCTTAATCTAACTGGGGCTTGATTCGAGTCCAAACGGGCTCGAATCGTGCACCCAAAGGTGCTCATTTTTGAGCACTTTTCCCCTCCCCGAAACCCCTACTCCGGCCACCACCGGCCGGCAAACGACCTCCTATCGCCGGCCACCACCTCAACGAATGTGGTGGTGGCACTAGCCGGCCGGGGGAATGTGAGGGTGGCTGGGAAAACGAGGTTGAAGGCGGCCCAGGCGCGGGCTGTCGCAGCCGTCGATTCGTTGGAGAAGATGAGCAGATGCCGTCCGTTTTTATCATTTAATTGTTTAGTTTATATAATAATAAGTTTATTACTAGATTAAATGCACTATTATGGGGTTTTAATTTTTAAAAATAGATAGAGGACTCTACAGAAAAAGTGCCCAACATGAAAGATGTATGCCCTGTAACACCCCAAAAATCGTAGTTCCGCGAGGTAGGCGGAGTGGTAGTGCTGCGCTCGGGAAAGGCTAGGAATTTCTTAGCAGCTCTTCGCGCACGACCATTTCTCCTCTTCGCGCACGACCAGTGATCGTGCGCAGTGATCGTGCTCTATCCGCCAGAATTCGGAGTTCTGTCTCAGATAGTGCGCACGACCAGTGTCTCCTTCGCGCACGACCAGTGATCGTGCGCAGTGATCGTGCGCTATCCGCCAGAATTCGGAGTTCTGTCTCGGATAGTGCGCACGACCAATGTCTTCTTCGCGCACGACCAGTGACCGTGCGACTGTGATCGTGCGCCCTGTTTATTCTGTTCCGCGAAATCGTGCGGGGATGACGATCCGACCGATCAAATACTTTGGGCTTTGATCCGACGGCTGAGATATTTCGCTGGGGGGCTTTAGGGCTTGGATGAGGGGTTATTCCCTCATATTTCCAAGTCCTTTCTCTCTCTTAGGTTGGAGAAAGGAGAAGGGGGCAAGGAGGAAGAAGAGGGGAGATCCGCCATTGTTGGAGCTTCGGAGCTCCGATCGCCGATCCGAGACCGGCAACGCGTAGAGGGCGTCAAGGCGCTTCTTCTCCACCGTTTGGTTGCAAGCTTCTCATGGCTAGGAGGAGATCTCAAAAGGTAACGACGTTTCTCCTCCCGGTCTTTAGGATGCGTGTTTGGCATCTCCTCTTTCCTGCATTTTTGGCACCGGATCCGTCGAGTGAGAGGGATCTGGGTCGCCTTGGTTCAAGAGAAACCACCGGGTTGATTGTGTCCGTCCCCGGCATGTTTTGCACTAGAGATCCGCTCCGTTAGCGGATTAGGCATTGTGGGTGAAGCCGGATTTATGGCCGTTGGTCCGATCCGGTGATGTTGATTTACGCGCATGTTAGGGGTTTTGTTAGAAATCCGATTACGGCGAACTCGTCGTTGTGATGCCCTTGTAGCTTCGTATGGTAACGAATGTTGTGTTAGGGCGGAGAATAAATGTGCGGATTATGGGGCTTGTGATGCCTTGTGTTGTGCGAAGGCGCGATTGGTCTTTGTGGTCGGCTGGCTATCCCGTGGAGACTGAGATTCACGTGTGGAGAGTGTCCCGGCAAGATTAGTCCCTTCGTTTGTTGACTGACGAGAATGTCTGTGCTACGGATTGCATCCGTTGACGGTCTCCAGGCGAGGCAATCGGTGGACGTTGTCCCGAGAGTAAGCCCAGGGCCTTGGGACGTTTTGATTAGCCAGAATTCTTGGAATCGGTCTTGGTGCGTTGTTGGCGGCCCGAGCGTGTGAGCTGTCAGACAAGCCCGTTGGCATGGAAGGCCTGGCGAGGTGAGTCTCAGCGAGAGCGCTTGGCCTTGGGTTTGATGCCCTTGTGGGGAAATGATGAGTACCCTTGTGTTGGTAATGTATGATGATGTGTTAGATTCATACGCATTAGGGCGCCTTGGGTGAAACCCCGGGCTTGCACTCATTCTGCATTGTTAGGCCCTTTTATTACCTGCTCAACCTAGAAACGTGGATGATGCTTGTGACACTCATGCCAGTATTTATGTTGCTTTCCTATATGTACATTTGCATACGAAGTGCTGACTTGCATGGTGAAGTAGTTCCCCGGGGTCCGCTAGGACGGCCGGGAGGAGGGATGTTGTTACACCGCTTGTGGTCAGCCATAGCTGACCCTCGTTTTCCGCTCTTTGTGATTTGGTTGCAGGGCACGAATCGCAAGCTGGACCCAGCGCGCCGGCCAAAAGGGCCTAAAGCCTCATGAAGTGATTACCTGTTTTCCTGTATTACTTTCTTCGTGCTTTGTTATATCCGGCTTGCATGCCGAGGTAGTTTAGGGAAAAACCACCTTTCCCCTTTGGTTGGGATGTCTTTCTTTATGAATTGTTGGATGTTTTGGACTGTGTTTTGTAAGGCCTTAAGGCCAGTTGGACTCCTTTGTAGTGGACAATCTCTGTGGTTTAGTTTTGTTTCCGCTGTGTTGTCTGAGTTATGAGTTTGGGTAGTGATTATCATCTTTAATACCAAAGCTGTGGCGGTTATATGTTGTGGGGTCCCGGCCGGACCCATATTATATGGTCATTGCAGGGGAGGTGTTACAATTTGGTATCAGAGCCAGGTTTAGTATTCTTGCGAGGTCTAGTGTATTTGGATCGCGTAAGAGATTGTCCACATATGAGTTTTGCGCGGGATTATGAGTATCCCTGTGTTTGAGTCTTGCGAATAGAGACTGATGAGTCTTTCTCCTTGCTTATGCTAGGATGTTGGCGATGACGCGGGGACATCTAGGAGGCAAGAGGAGCCTTCGGGGAGTAGTGCTACTGCTCCAGGCCTTGTGAATGTGGGCATGTCCCCGGCCGACTTCTGTCGCATGCTAGCGGAGGCAATGGTGGCGGCTCAAGCTGGAGCGATGCCACGGGTTCCTACGCCGGTGGTGCAAGTTGCGACCCCTGTTACTCCGGCGGCTACGCCGGATACACCGGAGGTTGAAGTAAGGCAAGCAGAGCCTCTTGCGGAGAGAGTTTTTCCGATGGGTGATCGATTCATGAAGTATTTCTTGAGTTTTCACCCTCCGACGTTCAAGGGAGTGGGCACTCCAACGGATGCCGAGGATTGGCTTTCGAGGATCCGGGAGCTCTTGAGGGCAGCGGAGACCCCAGCTGAGAGGCAGTCTCACTTTGCGAGCTTCATGTTGGAGGGCGATGCGAAGTTGTGGTGGGCGAACCATAACGGTCGTCAGTTTGTTGGGCGTGTTCCGTCCATGGAGGAGTTCGGAAACGCTTTCCTAAAGCGGTATATTCCGGTTTCAACAAGGTTAGCACTGCAGCGGCAGTTTCTGCATTTGGTGCAGCGGGAGAAGACGGTGGATGAGTATCTGCAAGAGTTCACCCGGTTGGGTCGGTATGCAGGCACGACAATGGCAGATGATGAAGAGAGAGATAACCTCTTTTATCAGGGATTGAGGGAAAACTTAAGGCAACCACTCATAGCCTTGAAGAATGCAGGGTTCGATGAGTTGGTCGAAGCCGCTCGCACGCTGGAGAGCGACCTGGAGCGAACTCAGCGGCGAAAGAGTGTTGCGGCAAAACAGGGAGAAGGAAAGCCTTCTCAGTCTCAACCCCAGTGGAAATCCGAGGGTAGCCGATGGAAGAAGAAGCCCCGTCCTAACAGACCTGGGGAGAGAAGTGGTGCGCCTTCGGGAGATTTCCGTTCCAAGGGTCCAGTTACTTGTTACCAGTGTGGCAAGGTGGGCCACATTAGTCGTTTCTGTACCGAGGGCGGAGCTGGGCCAGAGCCGAGGCAAGAGCAATCGGTGCGTTCAGGTCCCAGTGTTACAGAAAAGGGGAAAGCGGCGGAGTCGAGTGCTTCGCGGTTCCCTCCAGTGCAGCCTAGGGCCTACAACCTTGGGCAGCAGGAAGCGATACGTCAACCCGATGTGGTGACAGGTATGAAAAGTTTAAGTGTTCGGTTGTTACTATAATGTAGGTTGCGGCCTTTCATGTTTGTTTTGCACGTGGTTAGGTTTCGTGCTAGTTTCGGGCTACCCCTCGCGAGTGTTGTTCGACACGGGGGCGTCACACTCTTTTCTTGCGGAAAGTTTTATCCGGAAGATTGGTGCTGAGCCCGTAGCGGCAGGGGTGGAGCTGAGTGTGCGTATGCCAAATGGGTCTTTCATGACTACCATGAGGAAGGGACGCATTGTGATGCAAATTGGCGATTGTGATTTCGTGTTGGTAGCAGCGATTCTGCCACTAGCCGAATTCGACGTTATCTTGGGGATGGACTGGCTTGCGGAGCAGCGAGCTAGTATCGACTGCCAGTTGAAGGTGGTAACCCTGAGAGGTGAAGGTAGAGCAGAGGTCAAGTTCGAAGGCCTAAGCGGAGTGGCTTACTCCCTGATTTCCGCCATGCAAATGAGGCGTGCGGTAAACCAAGGAGGCGAGGCGTTCTTAGCTTTGTTGGAGACTCACTCCACAAAGTTGGCTATTAGGGAAGTTCCGGTGGTGGAAGAATTTGAGGATGTTTTCCCCGAGGAACTTCCGGGAGCACCTCCTCAGCGTGAAATAGATTTCTCGATAGAGTTGGTACCGGGTGCGAGGCCAGTGTCGCGTCCTCCGTTTAGGATGGCACCGAAGGAACTGGCCGAGTTAAAGGTTCAGTTGCAGGAGTTGTTGGAGCAAGGGTACATTAGGCCCAGCTCTTCACCATGGAGCGCACCGGTTTTGTTTGTGAAGAAAAAGGACGGAAGTATGCGGTTATGCATTGATTACCGTGAGCTAAATAAGTTGACCGTCAAGAATAAATATCCAATTCCCCGAATTGATGATCTGTTCGACCAGTTAGTGGGGTCGGTGGTGTACTCCAAGTTGGATTTGAAATCGGGGTACTACCAGCTGAAGATCCGAGAAGAGGACGTTGCCAAGACAGCGTTCGGGACTCGGTATGGCCACTACGAGTTTTCGGTGATGCCGTTCGGTTTGACGAACGCGCCATCCGTGTTCATGGACTTGATGAACAGGGTTTTCCGCCCTTTCTTAGATTCGTTCGTGGTGGTGTTTGTTGACGATATTTTGGTGTACTCAAAATCGGAGGCGGAGCATGAGTCTCACTTGAGGCAAGTACTGCAGACTCTAAGGGAGAATCAGCTCTATGCTAAGTTCTCAAAATGCGAGTTTTGGATCGAGAAGGTGGCTTTCTTAGGTCACGTGATTAGTGGAGATGGGGTGGCGGTAGATCCAGCGAAGATCGAAGCCATTAGAGATTGGCCTGTCTTGAGGACCGTGACGGAAGTCCGGAGTTTTCTTGGACTAGCCGGTTATTATAGAAGGTTCGTGGAGAACTTTTCGCGGATGGCTTTGCCCCTCACCACTCTCACTCGCAAGGACCAGAAGTTCGTATGGACACCGGAGTGTGCCCGGGCATTTGAGAATCTGAAGGAAAGGTTGATGTCCGCTCCAATCCTTAGTCTTCCTAGTGGGACGGAAGGATTTCAGATTTTCAGCGACGCGTCAGGTTGCGGTTTGGGGTGCGTGCTTGTGCAGCACGGCAAGGTGATCGCTTATGGGTCAAGGCAGTTAAAGACTCATGAGAAGAATTACCCCGTCCACGATTTGGAGTTGGCGGCGGTAATCTTTGCGCTAAAGTTATGGCGGCACTACGTTTATGGTGCGAAGGTGGAGATCTTCACGGATCACAAAAGCCTGAGGTATCTCCTAGACCAAAAGGATCTGAATATGCGGCAGCGTAGGTGGGTCGAGTTCCTTGGGGACTACGACGTGGAGATTCAGTATACGCCGGGTAAAGCCAACGTGGTGGCGGATGCTTTGAGTAGAAAGTACTCCGGGCAAGGTAATTGGATGGAGGCGCATAACGAGCGTTTGATTCGAGACTTGGAGTCTCTTGATATCTCTTGTGTGGCTAGAGGTGAGTCTAGCGTAGCTCGTTTGAATTGGATTGAAATGCAATGTGACATAACGGATCGAATCCGAGAGGCGACCAGTGCGGACGAGGAGTGCCAACAGTTGGTGTTGGAGGCTCAACAGAGCGAGGGCACTGCTTTGGAGATGGTTGGTGGGATCTTAAAAAGGGACGGGAGGGTTTGCGTTCCGCGCTTTGGCAAGCTCCGCGAGGAGTTGATGTTTGAAGCTCACTTTACGAAGTACTCCGTTCATCCAGGAAGTACAAAGATGTACGCGGATTTGAAGAAATCTTTTTGGTGGCCTGGGATGAAGCGGGATGTAGCCGAGTACGTGAGCCGATGTCAGACTTGTGCCTTGGTAAAGGCCGAGTGCCAAAGGCCCGGCGGGTTCTTGAAGCCTCTTCCCATCCCCGAATGGAAATTTGATGACATCTCTATGGATTTTGTGCATGGTTTGCCTCGATCGCAGCAGGGTAACGATGCAATTTGGGTGATAGTAGATCGCCTGACGAAGGTGGCCCACTTCATTCCGAACCAGAAGGGTGATGGCGTGGAAAAGCTCGTGGAGCTTTATGTTCGAAACGTTGTGCGGTTGCACGGGATGCCGAAGAGCATCGTTAGTGATCGCGATGGGCGATTCACATCGAAGGATTGGAGATTAGTGCAGAAAAGTCTAGGCACGAAGCTCAAGTTTAGTACCGCGTTCCATCCGCAGACCGATGGTCAGACGGAGCGAACGAACCGTACGTTGGAAGACATGTTGAGGATGTGTGCTCTCGACTTTGGCAAAGGGTGGGAGGACCACCTTTTCATGGTGGAGTTCGCCTATAATAATAGCTTCCAGGCGAGTATCAAGATGGCGCCATACGAAGCTTTGTATGGAAGGAAGTGTCGAACGCCGATGTCTTGGGCAGAGGTGGGAGACACTAAGATTTTGGGAAAGCAAGTGGTGGAAGATGCTTGCGAGATTGTGCGGACGATTCAGGAGCGCATGAAGGTTGCTCAGGATCGACAAGCAAAGTATTTTAATGAACGCCACAGAAATGTGGAGTTTGCAGTGGGCGACATGGTCTACTTGAAGATCAAGCCGTTCAAGGGTGTTTCGCGGGTGCGGCGACTCAAGAAGTTGAGTCCAAGATATTTGGGTCCGTTCGAGGTTACGGAACGTATAGGCGAAGCAGCCTATCGTTTGGCGTTGTCCGCAGAGCTGAGTGGACTACATGACATTTTCCATGTCTCCGTGCTGAGGAAAGCTTTGATAGAGCCGAGTGTCGTGGTCGAAGCGGCGGCGGTGCCGGTGATGGAGAACTTGGGGGCGAGGGTTCGCCCGGTGTGCGTGGAGGATTCAGAAGTCCGGCAGTTGCGTAACAAGCAAGTCAAACTTGTGAAGGTGCGATGGGACAACTGCGGGCGAGACGAATTCTCTTGGGAGCGAGAGCAAGCGATGCGGGAGGATTTCCCGGAACTTTTCGCTCCAGGTATGCGTTGTGAAATTCCTGTTTAAATTCTGAAATTTCGAGGACGAAATTCTTTTAAGGGGGGTGGAGTTGTAACACCCCAAAAATCGTAGTTCCGCGAGGTAGGCGGAGTGGTAGTGCTGCGCTCGGGAAAGGCTAGGAATTTCTTAGCAGCTCTTCGCGCACGACCATTTCTCCTCTTCGCGCACGACCAGTGATCGTGCGCAGTGATCGTGCGCTATCCGCCAGAATTCGGAGTTCTGTCTCAGATAGTGCGCACGACCAGTGTCTCCTTCGCGCACGACCAGTGATCGTGCGCAGTGATCGTGCGCTATCCGCCAGAATTCGGAGTTCTGTCTCGGATAGTGCGCACGACCAATGTCTTCTTCGCGCACGACCAGTGACCGTGCGACTGTGATCGTGCGCCCTGTTTATTCTGTTCCGCGAAATCGTGCGGGGATGACGATCCGACCGATCAAATACTTTGGGCTTTGATCCGACGGCTGAGATATTTCGCTGGGGGGCTTTAGGGCTTGGATGAGGGGTTATTCCCTCATATTTCCAAGTCCTTTCTCTCTCTTAGGTTGGAGAAAGGAGAAGGGGGCAAGGAGGAAGAAGAGGGGAGATCCGCCATTGTTGGAGCTTCGGAGCTCCGATCGCCGATCCGAGACCGGCAACGCGTAGAGGGCGTCAAGGCGCTTCTTCTCCACCGTTTGGTTGCAAGCTTCTCATGGCTAGGAGGAGATCTCAAAAGGTAACGACGTTTCTCCTCCCGGTCTTTAGGATGCGTGTTTGGCATCTCCTCTTTCCTGCATTTTTGGCACCGGATCCGTCGAGTGAGAGGGATCCGGGTCGCCTTGGTTCAAGAGAAACCACCGGGTTGATTGTGTCCGTCCCCGGCATGTTTTGCACTAGAGATCCGCTCCGTTAGCGGATTAGGCATTGTGGGTGAAGCCGGATTTATGGCCGTTGGTCCGATCCGGTGATGTTGATTTACGCGCATGTTAGGGGTTTTGTTAGAAATCCGATTACGGCGAACTCGTCGTTGTGATGCCCTTGTAGCTTCGTATGGTAACGAATGTTGTGTTAGGGCGGAGAATAAATGTGCGGATTATGGGGCTTGTGATGCCTTGTGTTGTGCGAAGGCGCGATTGGTCTTTGTGGTCGGCTGGCTATCCCGTGGAGACTGAGATTCACGTGTGGAGAGTGTCCCGGCAAGATTAGTCCCTTCGTTTGTTGACTGACGAGAATGTCTGTGCTACGGATTGCATCCGTTGACGGTCTCCAGGCGAGGCAATCGGTGGACGTTGTCCCGAGAGTAAGCCCAGGGCCTTGGGACGTTTTGATTAGCCAGAATTCTTGGAATCGGTCTTGGTGCGTTGTTGGCGGCCCGAGCGTGTGAGCTGTCAGACAAGCCCGTTGGCATGGAAGGCCTGGCGAGGTGAGTCTCAGCGAGAGCGCTTGGCCTTGGGTTTGATGCCCTTGTGGGGAAATGATGAGTACCCTTGTGTTGGTAATGTATGATGATGTGTTAGATTCATACGCATTAGGGCGCCTTGGGTGAAACCCCGGGCTTGCACTCATTCTGCATTGTTAGGCCCTTTTATTACCTGCTCAACCTAGAAACGTGGATGATGCTTGTGACACTCATGCCAGTATTTATGTTGCTTTCCTATATGTACATTTGCATACGAAGTGCTGACTTGCAGGGTGAAGTAGTTCCCCGGGGTCCGCTAGGACGGCCGGGAGGAGGGATGTTGTTACACCGCTTGTGGTCAGCCATAGCTGACCCTCGTTTTCCGCTCTTTGTGATTTGGTTGCAGGGCACGAATCGCAAGCTGGACCCAGCGCGCCGGCCAAAAGGGCCTAAAGCCTCATGAAGTGATTACCTGTTTTCCTGTATTACTTTCTTCGTGCTTTGTTATATCCGGCTTGCATGCCGAGGTAGTTTAGGGAAAAACCACCTTTCCCCTTTGGTTGGGATGTCTTTCTTTATAAATTGTTGGATGTTTTGGACTGTGTTTTGTAAGGCCTTAAGGCCAGTTGGACTCCTTTGTAGTGGACAATCTCTGTGGTTTAGTTTTGTTTCCGCTGTGTTGTCTGAGTTATGAGTTTGGGTAGTGATTATCATCTTTAATACCAAAGCTGTGGCGGTTATATGTTGTGGGGTCCCGGCCGGACCCATATTATATGGTCATTGCAGGGGAGGTGTTACATGCCCTGACCCCTAGGATCATACAAAATTGGTTTCACTCAATTTGGAGCCCTGGTTTGACCTCAGCACCCATTTTAGTGCAAAGTTTGACTGAACTTTGAATGGATGCCCACACCAAACCACTAGTCCAAATGACTTGAAATTTGGACTAGGAGTGAATCATGCCTAGGACTATAGCATATCCAAAAATGGAAATTTTTGGAGATCTTTTTCCTAAAGTTTTTGTAAAAATTTAGTAATCAATGCATAAATTATTTGGAGGGCCAAATGACCTTCAAACTCCACCAAATTTTGGTGGGGTGTCCTTAGGGTCATGATAAGTCCCTGGTTAAAATGTCAGCCCATTTGGGGTTGATTTGACCAGGCAATTGATTGGCCCAAGTTTTGGACTTTAAGGAAGGAATTAGGCTAAAGGGTCTAAGTTGAAGTTGAGTGGTCAAACCACCTCCAATTGGAATGGAATTTTGGCCACTGCCCTAGCACCACCCAAATCACCACCAGGGGAGTTTTGGGGTCATGGGGAGTTGGATTGCCCTAGGACATGGAGTTGGAGTCCCTTGGGGTGCATTTAGCCAAGTAGAGATCCATTGGCCAAATGGGCTCATAGAGACTTGAGTCTTCTTGGGAAGGTCAGTGGGATCAATTTGAGACCCCATGAGGAAATGGGTGGGCATTTGAGTTGATTTGCCCAAGGCCATAGGGTTGATCCCTATGGAGTGGAATTTTGGGGTTATGAAGGACATTGGGGTGTTTGTCGTTGGAGAGGAGCGTAATAGACTCATCTGAGTTCTATGAGTGATATAACATCCTCACAAGAAGTTTGGGTGGATTTGGGGAAGTATGTACCATAATCCTAGGGTAAACCCTAAGGGGTGCATTTAGAGGTCAATGAAGGAAGAGGGGTCAAACCTTTATGGTTTGGCCTAAAATTTTGGGGAGATGGTCATGGTGACCAGAGAGTCCTCCTATGAGAAATTGGTGGGGTTTGGAGTTGCCAACCCTAGCGAATAAATCCTTGGGTAGATTTGTAAATATTTAGGTTTTTGGGATTTAGGAAAGATTAATACCTAGGGATTAACCAACTTCTGTCACCAACTTATTTTTGATGTTATTAATCCCTGGAGATTCTATTAGAACCATTGGAAGACCTTTGGAGGTCCAAATTATAATTATTCGTATTGTTGGCAATTTTTGGGATGATTAATGTTAGGGTGTTAGTTTTCTGTAATTTCATGAAACTTTGCTGGCTGTCATTTCATACCATTATGAACCCACAGTAATTTTCGCATAATTTTTGGATTGATATTTTTGGTACTTCTAGTTCAAATTGGAATTAATTGTAAATATGACCGTTGTGGAAATTACAAATGTAACCTCTATGGAATATGGTCAAATTTTGTAGGACTGGATATTTTAGTATGATTCACCTCTGTAAAAATTTGCATAAGGTTTGGAGTTCATATGAGGGTACCTCTTTTGGAAACAATTGAAAATTAATGGGTTTAGGAATTTTTAATAATTATAAACCTTGCTGGAAATTCCTAAAAATTCATATTTACTGATTACTAGGTACCCTTGATTTATTTAAAAAATTTAGTATGCATTGAAAGTCAGAAAAGTGCACTTGTAGTTCAAATCTTAGGAAGTTGTATTTTGGAAAAATTATTTTAATTATTAATAATATTGGGAAAAATGTGATTCTCTGGAATTAATCTTATAACATAATGATAGACCTCCAGTAAATAGCTTGGGTCAGTTGGATGAATATTTGGAGTACCTATAGTTGTGAGCTTCATATAATTAGTTTGGTCTGCGTATAGTAAAACTGTGAAATTTGAGAATCAAGTGGATCCTTAGGAGGGATGGGAGGTATGAGGTTTACCTAGTTTGGTTGAGAAGGTATGATGGTCAACAAGAAGGATTATAGATGGTAAAGTGTGCTTGGTGAGTTGAGGGTAAAGTGGTGCTCGGGATTGACGAAGGATCGTCTTGGAAAGTCATAAGTCACCTAGGGTTAATTCAATTGTAATAACAAAGAGGGTGTTCTTATGGGTAGATACCAACAACACTAAGCGTCTTGAGAAAGGGAACTTTGGGGTGTCATCTCATTTCGGTTCCTAGTACCGTAGCGAGCCCCTTACAGGGTAACCCTCGAGAAGTCCAAGATTAACCATAAACTGTAAGAGTAAAATGTTATACAAGAATAACTTACTAATACACACACCCACACCCCTTGGTTACGAGAAGTTAGTTGGTTTGGTTTTACGAGCAGTAGGCTCGGTGGTTGTAAGAGCGGATTGCTAAGTCAGGTGAGCTTGTGACTTAGTAGTGATTGTAGGTACGGACGGGTTGGTTCGGCGAGCCGATGGCTTGGAAGGTTATTGATGGCGGGCAGGTTAGCCCGAGGAGAGGTAGGTAGTAGAACATGTTGCATGTGCACTGAAGGTGGTGGGTCTTCGGTATTAGCGATCGTTCACACCGACGTCAATACGTTGACTCGACAAGTGTGGTATTTACACTTAGCCATGAAAGTCTGGTGGTCCAGCCAGTAAGAGTACGCAGATGCTCCGCGGGTTTTGCGTTGAGGCGTACGATAGGTCTAGGTTAGGTAGTGTGAATACCAACCTAGAGGTGGGCGAGGCCCAACCCACCGCTTCCGTTTGCCACTACGCGAGTATCCTGGGAGTCTAGCTCGCTCCAAAAAGGGGGAACTAAAGGTCTATGCACTTAGAGTCGTAGTGAGTGAGTTGCACTTGTATGAACATAACATAACAGCATACCTTGCATGTCATAGCATACAACATTGCATTTCAACCTACCCCTAACGTATAAGTCGGTTATGAGACTTCTTATACGGTAGGCCTTGCTAAACGACCCCATGGTGTATAGGTTTGTGTGTACATTCCTATAAATCAATGGTTAATTTCTTATACTTATCTTTGTACCCATGTTTACTTTACTTGTTCGCACCTTACTTTGCTTACTGCTTCAGTTTATTTTATATACACACTTGTGTAGTGGTAGATCTTTCCATAACTAGTTTCCCTGTCACCTGCATTTGTTTACCCCTTTGTTTACCTCCGCTTCGTCCTCCCGCTCGGTGCCTAGGAGTCACTGGGGGGGGAGGTGGGGGATTGGCTTAGTCTTTTTGACTAATGGTCGGTGGACCATATCATTTTAGGAGATCGAGGAGACGCAGCAACACCAGAGGCCGGTGCAGACGGAGGCGGACCAGTCTAGTACAGGAGCACAGGATTCAGGATCAGTGAGTGGTTAGGTGTTAGCTTCCGCGAGTGATCTTATAGTGAGGATATGATGTACTGGGCATGAGCCCTTCCTTCTTCTTATTTATTGTAACCCTTGTTATATTATTATTCAGTTATATCATGTGAACATTCTTATATTTTTCATGTCGATTCTGTGGACTTGTCTTCTTTAATGCACTTTTCTTTGTGATTGATTTGGCCGGCAGGATCGGCGTTTTGTAGTGGCGACCTTCCCGAGTGAAGATGTCACCGCAAAGCGGCGGTTCTGGGCCTAAGACCCGGTTGTTTGAAAAAGAAAAAAAGGGGTCTTACACCTGATGCTCTCAGAACCAAGTTGGATGCGAAGGCACGAAAGTGCATATTCATTGGCTATGACGAGCGGAAGAAGGGATGGAAGTGCATGGATCCACAGACACATCAGTTCATCGTCTCTCGTGACGTGGTGTTCGACGAGCTGATTTCATATCAGGGAGTTTCTACTGTTGTTTTGGAGGAGAGTTCAGGAGAAAGAAGAGAAGAAAGAGTTACTGACGACTCTTTGGTGGAGTTACCTGTGTCCCCAGGTGCTCCTAATTCATCAGGCTCTAGTTCAGGTGCTTCGGGTTCTAGAAGCAGGGGGAGCGATGCTCCAAATTATTCTGGCGGGGGAGCTGATGGTGATGATGTTGTTGGAGCGGTGGAGAGTGGTTCGTCTTTGCGGAGGTCGAAGAGGACTATCGTCCCACCGGCTCGCTATCGAGAAGGTAATCTTGTTAGTATGTGCTCGTGCTTCTTTGCAGGACCTCTTGACGAGCGGGAGCCATCACGATTTGAGGAAGCCACTGGAGTGAAGGAGTGGGAAGATGCCATGGATGAGGAGATGCTTGCCCTCAGGAAGAATGAAACTTGGGACCTTGTGCCCAAGGTTGATGGTGTTACTCCTGTCACTTGCAAGTGGGTGTATAAGGTCAAAAAGAAGGCGGACGACAGTGTAGAGCGGTACAAGGCTCGCCTTGTTGCTCGGGGATTCTCACAGCAGTACGGGGAAGACTATGACGAGACATTCAGCCCGGTGGCGAAGATGACTTCGGTGCGGGTGGTGATTGCGTTGGCGGCGTGCCAAGGTTGGAAGTTGTGGCAACTCGACGTGAAGAACGCCTTTCTTTACGGCGAGATTGACAAGGATATTTTTATGGAGCAACCACCCGGATATGCTTCGAAGTCACATCCGGAGTATGTCTGTAAGTTGAAGAAAGCCCTTTATGGTTTGAAGCAGGCGCCTCGAGCGTGGTTTGGAAAGATTGCATAATACTTGTTGTTTTGCGGGTACTATGCGTCGGACTCCGACTCGAGTCTGTTTGTGAAGAAGAAGGGTGGACTTCATGTACTTGTGCTGTTGTATGTCGACGATATGATCGTGACAGGGAATGACGACGGAGAGGTGGCAATGCTTAGGGCGGAGCTATCAATCCGGTTCGAAATGAAGGATCTGGGGGAGCTTCACCATTTCCTTGGTATTGAAGTGGATAGGAAGAAGAGTGGGGTGCTGATTTCTCAGAAAGGCTATGCGGAGCGGATCGTGGAGAGATTCGGCATGGCGGATGGAAAGCGCTGCTCTACTCCACTTGAAGTTGGAGTGAAACTTCGTCGGGATGAAGGAAGGATCTTGCCAGATCCTAAGCCTTTCCGGGCTCTGGTAGGGAGTTTAATTTATTTGACAATTACACGGCCAGATATCTCGTTTGCGGTTGGCCGAGTGAGTCGTTATATGCAAGAGCCTAGGAAGCCTCATCTGAAGGCGGCGAAGGGGATTCTGAAATATGTCAAGTCAACCTCGGACATGGGGTTGCTATTTGGAAGAGACACCGGCTTCAATCTACATGGTTTCACGGATGCCGACTATGGCGGAGATGTTGACGATCGGAAGTCGACGTCGGGGTACGTCTTTATGTGCGGTTCAGCTGCGATATCGTGGTGTAGTAAGAAGCAAGACTCGGTGTCCATCTCCACCACTGAAGCGGAGTACAAGGCGTCGTCCTTGGCGGCTCAGGAATGCATTTGGTTGCGAAGGTTGGTGGAGGATGTTTATGAAAAGGTGTGCAGTCCTACTTTGCTCCGCGGCGACAACGAAAGTGCACTGAAGCTTGTTACAAATCCGGTTTGTCATGCGCGGACAAAGCATATTGAGATCGAGCACCACTTTATTCGGGAGGAAGTACTTGGTGGATCTCTTGCCGTGGAGTATGTTCGGAGTCAAGACAACGTCGCCGACATTTTCACGAAGCCTCTGTCTAAGGGGCCGTTTGAGCGCCTTCGCGGGCTGCTTAGACTGATTTCTCACTTTCACTTCCAGGGGGGAGTGTTAATTTTTGGAAGTGAAAATGACTATACACTTGCTTTGATAAGAATTCAGAGCATGCTTTGATAAGAATTCAGAGCATGCTTTGATAAAGTTTCAGAGCATGCTTTGATAAGAATTCAGAGCATGCTTTGATAAGATTTATATGCATGTTGCTCTGACTTGGTTTTGATGGCATGTCGACGCATGCTCTGAATTGGGATGGTGATGTCGACGTATGCCAGCCTGATTCCATCCGAGTTCTTCTCCTTCTCCCATCTCGATGCATCCCCACTCGACGCCACTCTCAACTCGACGCACGTCGATGCTTCTCCCATCACGACGCCACTCCCAACTCGACGCACATCGATTTCAGTGCTCCATATATATATTTATATATGTTTCCCTGTTTAATTACAACCCTAATGATCCTGTAGCTTCCTCTTCTTCTCCCGTGAAACATTCAGCCGCCAAGCTTGCCTGTGAAGGATTTCTAGAGAGAGAAAGTCTCCTCTCCTCATTTCGGCGCCGCGTGACCATCGTTTCTAGAGATCGCCGACTCTACGGCGTAGCCCTCGACAAGGAGATCATCGTGGTGTATTTCTCGAAGTGGCGTTTCGCTCCTACGAGGCCGTACATGCAGTTGAAGATTGGCGGAGGTTAATCTGTTTTCGTATTTTCAGATTCTCTGCTTTTATTTCTTGTGGACTCTATTTGGAATCATACAACCGTGATTGTCTCGGTGTATGTCCGGTATATCTGTGTGTTGTTGCAAACTTATTTTCTTGATTTCAAGTATATCCTGCATTATTTTCTGGTGATTTTTTCTTCTGGTGGTTGTGCGCATCCTGGGCACAGATTTTTCACAGAATGCATCCTGTCATTTGAATCTGCACGTTGTAGTGTCGTAGAACATGGTGGTCTCAACCCCAAGCGCCACCGGCTTGATCTCGTCGGCCAATTCGGTGAACAGAGGACTGAATCACAACTGATACTGCTCGTGACACATGGTTCCTTCTAGGTAAACGACAAGATCTCCCTCTTTCAGTAGCCTCTCCATCTTCTTCCTGTCTTGGTCCTTGTTTCTGGGTCTCGCCGTCTTTATCAGCAAAAGGAATTCAAAAAACCCGGATTTCAATTCACTTATTCACATGAGCTTTAATTTCGGATCAAAACCAATTACCACTTCTTTTGATTTCGCCGCCGCCGCCTCCAGTCAGAGTTCCGCTCTGCAAGTTGCCACCAAAACTCTATTCATTTTGGCCTGCATATAAGATTTTGGATGTCCACGAAGCCATTTCACAGCGCCCAAAAGTAAATTAGTATAAAAATGTCCCGTGATATGTGAAATTAAATGAATTTTTTAACCCTGAAATTTAAATCCTAAGAAATTAATTTTCTAAGGAAATTTATATATTGATTTGGTAACTCGTGCGTTGAATCAACATATCGTATGTCTGGTCTTGGTTCTTTCACATTTATGCTATTAAAAAAAATTAGGACAAAATTAGAAAATAACATGCAATAGTATGCAAAATTTAATTTGTACGTCACGTGGAGTCAATTATTCATTAAATATTCTCATTATTACCATGTGAAGACTCAAAAATTATTATTATTTGAAATCAAAGTAGGCCCCACCACCGCAGCAGCCGCACATGCAACTATGCTGATTTTTAGCGCAATTATAAACACGACGGTTGTTATTCGTAATCTAGTTTGTCTATTTGCAGATTTTTCCTATTGGCAAATCTAAATGAAGTTAAATTTACTATTCGCAGATATTTTTTTATCCATATTAATAAAAAAAATTAGAAAAAGAAAAGAAATTTTATCATCCTCTTCGCCTTACTAACCTCAGGGAGAGTCTTCCTAGCTACCAAAATCTTCCCAAACAAATCGAAATCGCATGAACATCGAAGAAATCATTTTTTTCCTCAACTCGGTCTCTATCCGTCACATTCATTTTATGAATCACAATCCATACACACAATGAAATGCTCAGAAAGTCGTCGAAGATGTTCCTTCGTTATCGGGCCCTGCTCAGGAGAGCAAAAACATTTAATTGGTCCTTTATGGTATGCGAATAACAAGCCAAATTATAAATTTAATTGAGAAAATGATTCTCTTTAATTATTATTATTATTATTATATGGGTGGTTATATTTGCAGGCCCTAAAGAGATAGTTGCAACCCAATTTTTACGAGTTATTACGCGCCTTTTGAAAATACTCTTTGCCCATGCATTTTTAGGAAACATGTTCAACATGAAAGTTGTAGATTTCGACGAGATCTACAACTTTTATGTTGAACACTTTTCCTAAAAATGCATGCACAAGACGTATTTGTCGCTTGATTGAAACATGGGCGTAATTATAGCGAAGTTTTGGAAGTACGTCTTGTGCGTCCATTTTCAGGAAAAGTGTTCAACATAAAAGTTAAAGATCTAGTCGAGATCTACAACTTTCATGTTGAACACGTTTCCTAAAAATGCATGGGCAAGGAGTATTTTCAAAAGGCGCATAATAACTCGTAAAAATTGGGTTGCAAATATCTCTTTAGGGCCTGCAAATATAATTACCCATATTTATATATAAGAAGAAGAAAAAAAACAAAGGCAAGTGTTATGTTGGTTTGGATAAATACATTGAATGGCCATCCATCCTATGGGCGGTGGGTGGGCCCAAGATGCAGAGCAGAACCCTTGCTTGATATATAGGGTATTAAACTTTTAATTTAGGAGCAGTCCCACTCACCCATCATCACCTCCGCCGACACATGGCACTGTTTTTTTAATCTTCCAATATTGCCCCTACTGCCATTATGGTGAGCTTCGTTTGGCGCAGCTTTATTTTGCATCGGTGAGTTTGGGCAAAATCGCCACCATCATATAATATTAAAATATATGTTTGGCACCGCGCCAAGAAAAGAAAACTAATTTTGAATATAAAAGCGGATAAGTTTTGAGCGATGTTAAACGCAGGCCAGTTTTGGCTATATGCGGGCCACAGTTTTTTAAAAAAAGTGATGTTAAATGCAGGCCGATTTTAGCTATATGCAGGCCAACAACAACAACAGAACCCATATAGTCCCCAATCATTGGGGGTATGGGCGGGGGAAGATTGGAAACAGACCTAACCTTTGGCCCTATGCCCAAAGTGGCTTCTCTCAGAGGAGAAAGACCGAACCTTTGACAATAGATGCACAAAGTGGCTGCTCACAGATTACCATTGAAATAGTGGCCCCCTATACCGTCACGTTTGCTGCGGAATCATGCCCTCAAATCAAAGCCAAAGACATCAGAGAGGGCAGACTCAAGAATCCATTTTGATTTATGTGCACATAACCATACTTCCTTCATTCAGCATCCAGAGCATTGGTCTTGCACAATTTAAAAAAATCATTTTTTAAATCTTCAGGAAAAATGATTCGAGTAGTTTAATGCTTCATGTCATAACCACTGTCCTCAAAGAGTTAACTCGTTTGTCCGAGCCCAATCTGTTTTTAAATTACAACTGGCCTAAAGCTATTCATGGGTATTTGCTACGGCGATGGCGGCAATGGCAACGATCGCGACGTCGTCGGCGATGGCGGCGATGGCGGCGATGGCGACGATGGCAACGATGGCAACGACGGCGATGATTATACTTCATGTTTTAACTAAGATTTTAGTTTTTTTTAGCCCTGCAATAGTTTCA